>OU862904.1:5627347-8436021 GCA_917880725.1 Selenia dentaria | reverse complement strand
GCTCCATGTCTAGCGGTCTCCCAAATAGGCTACCACGGCCTCTAAATTTCCTAGTTAATCCGCAGTAACATTACATATTCTGTGAAAATTTCAACTGGCTATCTATTACGTTTCGAAAGACACAGCTGTTAAAAGGTAGGACAGACAGACAGCACAGGCTTAGTATTAGGGTCCCGTTTACATCGTTTGAGTACAGAACCCCTAAAAAAAATATTTATATTAAATTTTAATTTTAAATTAAATAATTATTAAATAACTAACAAAATTTAATTTAAATAAATAAAAAACTATATGAGTGTTACCTGCAAGATATCCCATGTTCGATGCCACAGTTCTGCTGAAAACTTGCGTTGCAATTTTTACTTTATTTTATTGATTTTTTCAGGATTGATGTGGTTTTCAGTTAATTTTGGTATAAGTCTGATGCCTTTGTACCCAGAGTTTTCTTTGAGAAGTTGCTGTAAATGAGACCATTTTGCTGTTTTTTTCACTCCATCATTTGTTGTATAGATTAAATTTTTGGTAATGAGGTTATTTCTTATACCTTTTAATAGGTGTGGGGAGGGTCATATAGAGGTACTATTTCTTGATTATTTATCAGAACAATATTAGTTTTTGGCTCCTCTTGTCGTCTCAAGTAGACCCCCCTTGTCTCATTTAACAGCAATTTCAGTGCTTGTCGATTATTAGCACCCTGGTCACAGACTGTTGCCACCACTATCAACCCTGCTTCTTGTACTCCTGTCACAACCTCTTTAATTTGTCTTGCCAGTTCTGGACCTTTAGTGGCATTTCTTGAAAATGTATAATATACCGGCTGTTTGTAATTATTTATCAAACCACGCACCATGAAAACTTGGGCGTGTTCTGAAAAGTCTGCTGATCTTCTATCTCCATTGTCCACTACACCCATGATTTTTTCTTTTCTTTCATTATACATAATATTTGCTTTTAATGAAACTTCATCAAAGACACATAACTTTTCGGCAGTTTTCATTGATTCTGCCTTCTTTTTCAGTTGGCTCATTATATTTTTATTCAGGCCAGGCTTTAGATTGCTGCGATGTATAAGTTTAATTAAAGTTTGTTCAGCAGGCAAAATAAATATCTTTCGTAGAAAACGATATCCTTTGGGGCTTTGTTTGAATATCGACAATGATGAACAACGATTTTTTCTGCTAAAGTAAAACGACGCCCTTTTTCCTTTTTTTTTATTTTCACGCCCTTGCAGTTTGATTAGCAATTTTGCAGTATTAGAGCTGTTTTTGAAAAAATCTGTGGCAGCCGGATTGGAAATGCATTTCTTTGCTGCTTTAATTTGAGCTGACTGTTTCTTAATCTTGTTTTTCATTTTGCTCAATCTTACTTGAGCAGAAACAATTCTCTTGTGCATTTCTTGTTCTTTGTTGGACATAAATATTTTTTTTATCCTTTTTTTAACAGCTTTTGCTGTCCTGGCTCCTGGAAAACGACAAAAAGATGATATTAATTTATAAGTTCCAATTTTCGAATTTCTTCTTAACACTTTCAATTTACGTGTGGGTATTGTAAAAGACCACATATCGGTAAACGTAGCATAGGACGCCCTGAGACTTGATGGAGTAACGATATACGTAAGGCACCTGGCAGTGGCTGGAAGCGATATGCCAAAAAACAGGCTGACCGATGTGCCTTGGGAGAGACCCATGTCCAACAGTGGAATAATATAATCTGATTAAGATGATGATGATGTTTAAATACCTGCGCTGGGACTTATCACTCATTATTTTATTTAGGTAAAAATACGCACCTTTCGCTCGACATTTTGACTATGTTACAATGGCCGTGATCACAAGATCATGTAAGGGTAGAAGAACAAAACACCCGCTTTTCTTGCCGGACTCTCACACTTTCCAGTCAGCTCGTGATTACGGCCATTGTAACATAGTCGAAACGTCGAGCTAAAGGTAGGTACCTATTTTTACCTAAATAAAATAATGTGCGATAAACATTTAAACGTGTGTTCAAATCGCGATAGTTTAAAAATTACTACGATAAAACATACATACACGTATGTTGGTTGATTCTGTGTACATAAAACATACCGTGCATATTATGGTCCTTTTTGTCCAAGCTTATTGGCAGCACGTTTGCTGAACATTCACGCTGGAGCGTCACAGGAGCTAAAATGAATAATAATAATTATTAAATTAGAGAAAATAAACCTGGCCAAGTGCGAGTCAGGCTCGCGTACTAAGGGCTCTGTACCACCACAACTTGTTAGCTACTAAAGTACAAAAAAGTTGTGCAAAAAGACAACATCCCATCAACGCCCAGGCAGGTCACCCATCCAATCGACCTGGCTAAGCTAGAGCTGATACAAAAATACTTTTAAAAATACGTTAGTTGTATGGGGACACCCCACTTTAGTATTTACTTTTTAACTTAATTATTATTTCTTAGTGAATCCGCCGTAAAATTACATATTTTGTAAAAATTTCAACTGGCTATCTATTATGGTTCGAAAGATACAGTCGTTAAAAGATGGACAGACAGATAGACGGACAAAGATTGAAGTTGAATCGGTTTCTTCTAAGCAAGCATGCTCCATCGTAGACCACATCATCGCTTAAAATCAGGCCAGTTGTCGGCCAAGCTCAAGTCTGTTAATAAAAAAGATTGTTTGCATACATGTGTTTTTTTTATTATTAACTTGACACTTACCAACATTTTCTTTGCAAGTCTCTTTTCTAATATCTCCTGATATCGTAGTTTCCAAAAGAGTTAAATCTGTAAGAAAGATTTTTTTTCATTATTAACTATGACACGGCATAAGCTTATATTATGTTTAACGGCCGAGATAAGCTAGGATGAACCGGTCAGGCACTCGTCTCAACCGATAAATATAATTTCAGTGTAAGCCTTTTAATTAGTTTATCATCTTCATGCAAGTTTTGAAAATGGTTTTTTTTTTCATTTATAACAAATATCTACAAATATATAGGAAATTTAATTAACTGAACAAAAAAAATAGTGCTCAAAAATGAATTATGCTTTGTAAGTACCTGATGGTGTTGGTGATCTAGGCTGATTGACAATTTCTTGCATTGGCTTTCTTTTGCCATATGTTTTACACGGTTCAGACATTTTTGATGATAATATTGCACCTGAAAAAACACATTGTTGCTAGTTAAATATATGTATATAAACTTCAATAACAGAGTGATACTGATACTAGTGACACATTTTTTTTAAATTATTAATATGCTTGCACTTGGCCGCCAACTCCCCTGATGTTAAGCGATGTTGCGGCCTACGATGGAGCACGCTTGCCTAGAAGAAACCTATTCACTCTCGACTTGAAGACACCCATATTGTAACTATCAGGGAACACCCACTCAGGCAGCGAATTCCACAGACTAGCAGTTCGCATAATAAATGTGGAATCAAAGCGCTTCGTACGGGTTCCCGGAATATCGACCATAAAGAGGTGCCGATTCTTCGTACCCACTCTGGCAGTCCGATAGAAAAATGGGCAGGAGGGAATCAAATCATGCAGATCTGTAGCACACTCTCCGAAATGTATCCGCTAAAAAACCGATAGACTAGCAACCTTGCGCCGATGCTCAAGACTAAGAAGCTTAGTCTGAACCAGGGATTCGTTGCCGATGAGCCTCTTGGCACGTTTCTCAATAGACTCCAACGCCCCAAGCTGGTACTTAGCTGATCCATCCCAAAGGTGAGAGCAGTACTCCATGCACGACCGAACTTGTGCTTGGTAGAGTGAAAGCAACTGTTCCGACGGTTACTGCATAATATTGGCAGTAAAACAAACACCTAATTACATAATAAATGCCAAATAAAAGTAAATACCTGATGATGTTCCTTGTATAGCCTCAAGCTGGTGTGAAGTGCTGGTAGCAGTTTGTTGCATTTGTCTAAGGTTGTTGGTTATTTGGCGACATAATCTTTTTGGTGACAATGGCCCTGTAAATTAAACATCAATAGTTAATTGACTCGTGTCTAGTCAGGCTCGTGCACTGAGGGTTCCGTACCACCACAAAATACAATAAGACGAGCTTATTAAAAGTAACTCATTTGGCATTGTTCAAGCTTAATGCCTTCTTAAATAGTCGAAGCAATTCCTACGCAGTCCCATAGATAATATTTTGCGATCAAGTATAACACAATTATAATGGTAATGAACAAAAATTTATCACTGACTCCCACTTGACCATTATTTATTATTTGTTGTTATACTTTAGAGTGTGTACTATAATCATGCCAAGTTTGATGCTTGTACCTATTACCGTTTTAACATTAGAGCTAATACAAAAATATGCTAAAAATATGTTTGTCGCATGGGGATTTAAAGGTAGGACGGATAGATAGACAGACAGACATTGTAGGCTTAGTAATAGGTTTTTTTTTTCTTTTTACTCTTTGGGTACGGAAAATTTAAACCTGGTATATTTAATGTTGGTACAGCAATGTTGCTAAGCCTATGATATCGGCAAATATATTTTTGTTCGAAATGTGAGTGACACACGGCGGTGCTTGAATATTCGGTCATTTTCCAGGCCCAAAATGTCAGATCCAATGGAATACAACCAGGTGTTGAATCTGTCTCTGTCCTTTTCTGGATTTGGGAATCCATGAAGGCAACGGTGCATAGCTGCAAACAATAACTGACAATTAGTAATAATAATTAATTCAATAATTTATTTATTTATTGAAAACACAAATAGTAAATAATGCAACATTGTAGCTATGCCTTTTTGGTTAGTTCAAAACTGTGTTGCAAAAGGCAGCATCTTCCAAGGGTGTGGTGGTATGTTTTACAATTGTTTAATATGTTGAAATTTATTATTTTAAACTTTTTGCGCTGTTATGTGTTTTTCTTCTCTGTGAAACACTACTCGTTGATAGAGTCAGTGTTCCAAGAAATAATGTATGTGATGTGACTGTATGCCCAGTTAGTGTAGGTACCTCTAATGTAACTTGTTTGTTTAACGCATATCGTTTCATACATACATCAACTGTGGTTATTGTATTTTTTCTAATAATGTTTCGGTTACTTCGTAGTTAATATCGTAGTTTAATATTGTATCTAGCATTTAAACCATTATAAAATTTGGATGCCAAATGAAAAAAGATTCTCCGGGCAACTTCACTTCTGTATTCAGAAACTGGACACTTCTAGCTACTACAAATCTAGTCTTATACCTGGGAAGATTAGGTACAGTGTTTTTGTGATATCTACGGATGCACTGGTGAATAAAAAGTTTTCTTACGGTAAATTCTTTGCAGTTAGTATATAGAGTTTACACTGTATATATTATAATAAGGCCCTCTGTTATTCAGCCTTTGTTCTATCCCGTGTCCCAACTAATAATGCCAGCCCAGACTGATCACTGACTACCATATCAACCAACAAGGCGCTTGCAGACGATGCGTAGTACAAGTTGCAAGTAGCTACTACGCCTCGTCTGCATCGATGCAAACAATGTAGACGATTCGTAGTATCTAACCACTTCGACTGCCACTTGCATTGAGCAATACGATGCAGATGATGCGTAGTGGCTACTTGTATCTTGTACTCTCACTTTTACTATGCATCGTCTGCAAGCGCCCACAGCGTTAACTACTGGAGGGCGAGTTTATTGAGGGGTGGAGTGAGCACCTAAAAGATTCAAAAAACGTCCATTATGCAAACTTACCTCCACTGTCCTTGCACCCAGGAACACAACAATTCTTATCTGAAGACATGCTTATTCTAACAAGACGCGTTAAAGGATCCTTTCCCGACAAAAAAAAACACCACACAGACACGGAGTCCTATCTCAAGTTCTATTCACTCAGAAAATAGCGTTATAATTGAGATCACAGTAGAGGTATTTACCGGAGGAACTTTAGCTCGACTCGACGGATAAATACAGCGCACTATAAATCACAAAAATACCACACGAAACAGCACCACAACGGCAACGGTTTCGGCAGATGTTTGAAATTAAAGTATGACAATCAGTGTTGCCAGCGCATTGTAAAATTTTAAACCTAGACGGTAAAAAATATAAACGGGAAACGGGTTTATTAATTTATTTTATTGTAAATTTGAGTTAATTATCATATTTTAATCAATTAAAATGTAATTAAAAGTTATCATTACTACTACTTATATTATACAGCGCCATCTATTCAAATCATGTTAAACTAATTGCCATGTGAAGGTTTGTAATGCTGCAAAAATGCCATCTCTATGCATTGGTAAACATATAAGAATTGTAATGCTACAAAATGAAAAATCACCATTATAGGTAGTTTAACTGTGAAGGCTTTGAATGTGCTTTTCAGTTTGTCAGGGTTTTATCGCTTGTATTACCCTGTGATTTGTTCTGAGCCTGCATAGAATGTTAAGTTACACGAACGTAAACAGCTGTATTCTCACTCTACAATATCGTCTCGTTTTTACTCTCAGCGCCATAACGCTAGTGCGGCACTATCTTGTACTATCAGCGGCGTTACCATGCCAACCGCGCCACCGCGAACATTCAAACGCTTGCTGATTAGTAAGAAGCGAACAAACCTTACGTTACAATTGTAGTTGTATATATTGATAGTGGTCGAAATAGTAATTCACATTATTAATAATTTAAATAGGTACATGACATTTACGTACAAATTGTGACTTATTAAACAGAATTTATGCATATATATGTATTGTGTAGACGTTAAATGGGCGAGTACGCCACGTCATGTTTTCTAGTCGTTTCTTCTAACAAAAGTCACATAAACTTACCGAAGGCTATTGGTTCTCCCGGGCCTAGGGAAGCGATATAAGGTGATACGAGGGTTATCACTTGGTGAACCCCCACACTTGAAACACTTTCTCTTGTTTTCTTTCATCATAAATACAATCACAACTGCGAGTCTATATCTCGGAGCACTTATTTTACTTAACACTGAACGGAGGAAACACGTAGGAAAATCGTAGAAACAAACACAAAGTTTATTTAGCACATGCCTAAATACATAACAAACAACATAACTTAGACCTCACAAAATTTAACACCGGCAGACATTATTTACAAATTTAACGGACGAAGGAAATTTTTTTTTTCCTTCGGCCTTTTTGGCAAGGCTATAGTCTTGACGATGTAACGATCCCCTATCCTATATCCTTGTCACGGCACTACTATTGTAACAACCCTATCTCCTTTTTTCTTAATATCACCTGTCACCATTTTAATCTAATCCTTATAAGTAATATTATTGTGATCCGAAGAATGAATATGGCCAAATAGATCGTTTAGTGTAGCTGGTAGGACCGTATGTTGTGATCGTAAAATAACCCTAGAACTTTTGAGGCGTTTAAAACTAATCCTATCTTCCTAATCGTAGAACTAAGTAATATACTAGATTACGCGAAACATACCTACAGATTTAAACCTGTCTATCTGGCGTAGATGAATGGAAATACTAACAATTTACTTTGATGCTTAGGTACTGACAAAACTCCCTAGACCTTTTCTTTAACTGTACTGAACCCCCTCAATTTGTTATATTTAAATTAAGAACGCAGCAGAACTCATATCCGATATATATTTAGATATGTCTAACCATCGCTTACATAATTCACGTTAATAAAGAACAAATCCGCAATTGCATTATAGCATGTCTGACCCAAAGACTACCTAATAATGACGTAATGCCGCTTTCTCTAAGAGATATCGCACTATGAAGGTAAATTAGCAAACGTACCGATCCACCCCAAACGTACATACTTATTGAATGAAGTTGTCACGCGAAACATTACTATCTAACAAATCCTAATCGACGCTTTGTATGATATTAATGACCAGCGTAAACCCATCGCAGTTTAGCTATAAGAGCACATATGAAGCCTATATCTAGAAGATGTCAATTTGAATGTCTACTAGGTATATCGCTACTACAAGTGCAACCTAGTACCTTACTTGAACTATATGCGAGTCATGAAATATATATAAAATGCCTGCTAAATAAAGCGAAGCAGATATTATAGGTAAGTGTACCCATCCAAGTTCCATTTCTACCCTATATGCCAATTCACCCTAAATCTAAATATACGTATACAATTAGGTTCTGAGTAGTAGACCCCAACCTCGTCACAAATAGTAGAAATTCTTCCGATCTAATTTTGGACTTTCTTCCTCCGCCTATGTACAAATATATACATACATATACATAGAATATATTTATGTATATACGCACATTCTTGAATGAAGCTAATATGAACACTAGAGAGGAGTTCCAGGTGTTAGTCGGTCAGTCTCTGTCTCAAAAAGGGAATAGAGGACTTAATCTTTTATCAACCCTAAGTCTGTAGTGAGTCGGTCTCGTGACTATACCAACATTCACACGCAGCTTACTTTACTTAATTCCAAAGCAACATTCATTCGCTGGTTTAGGTACAGAAGAGGCGCGGCACTCTTTGACGCAAACCACTCCATCCATCATATCTAATTCATTGCGAAGCTTCCGTATACTAACTTTACCTAGTATATGAAAGCCTCTATAAGGTCCTAGAATACCTAATTACCTAGCCCTATAACGTATTGCCTATTGGAACTTAGCCTGACTAACCCCCGACTAACTAGTTCTAACTATGTTTTATTCGATTAGCCCTAACAAATTCGTCTCTAAAGGAACGGGTATGGTCGTCTCCTTCTACGCATTATTAGTTCGATCACGTATTAGTTTATACTTTTGCCGAGTCTTACTACGTTCGAAACCGGACTACCTACTCTGACAATTCCGAGTTTTGCCCTCTGAATGTTTCTAGTTCCCAAGGAAGATTTTACTCTTATATTACCAATTATGAATCTTTGCCGAATGAAGGATTCATTATAATTGTGCTATGAACACTTCTAGTGCGTGGTAAATTACAGTCAAACTGAAGAAGATAACGTCGCTAGCCTTTATTGGTAGATCTCGTTATAGGTGTACTATGAACGCTTTAGTCCAGGTAAAATTATAGCCAAAACTGAAGAAGATAACGTCTCTAGCCTTTATTGGTAGATCTCGTTATAATGTACTTATGAACGCTTTAGTCCAGGTAAAATTATAGTCGAACTGAAGAAAATAACATCTCTAGCCTTTATTGGTAGATCTTGTTATAAATGTACTTACGAACGCTTTAGTCCAGGTAAAATTATAGCCAAAACTGAAGAAGGTAACATCTCTATCCTTTATTGGTAGATCTTGTTATAAATGTACTTACGAACGCTTTAGTCCAGGTAAAATTATAGCCAAAACTGAAGAAGATAACATCTCTATCCTTTATTGGTAGATCTTGTTATAAATGTACTTACGAACGCTTTAGTCCAGGTAAAATTATAGCCAAAACTGAAGAAGGTAACATCTCTATCCTTTATTGGTAGATCTTGTTATAAATGTACTTACGAACGCTTTAGTCCAGGTAAAATTATAGCCAAAACTGAAGAAGGTAACGTCTCTAACCCTTATTGGTAATAGAGGTGAGTTACTGGGACTGCTTATGCTTGCCCAAGCAGTGACGATAATTCCCCAAGATAAAGTATTCGGGTAGTTACTTTAGTTTATTTTGTATGATACCTTTTTCCTAACTCTTTAAGTTACATTCGGTACGGCGCGCAACAGTCGACAAAGTCTAATAATGTGTTTACTCCAATAACACAAGGATTATCCGCTAAGAGTCGTCCTAGCAAACCCGTTAGTTAACTAAACCCTCGTCGCGTCTAGTTTTATTGTCGGCCTAGGTAAGCCCTAAATTCAAAGGTTAAACCTTAGTTGTATGTAATTTATGCCGCGATTGAATTATTTATTATTTGTTTGATCATTTATTACTTGTTTGATTATTTATTACTTGTTTGATTATTTATTATTTGTTTGATTATTTATTACTTGTTTGATTATTTATTATTTGTTTGATTATTTATTACTGTTATTAATTCGATTTATCCTACTGCCCTGCCTACAGTCCTAAATGAGATTTCCTATGCTTTCTAGCGGTGTGTATATATGCAAATCTGGAGATAAATCTCACATTTACTTTTAATTGCGCATGTGGACTTCACCCGAGCACGAGGAAACCACAAGTACGTATATTACAACTACTCTGGAAATATCTAACAGCAAAACCCTAGCCTATCGGTCCCTGAAATGTTCCTATTCTGCTATGGTGTGTTAGAACTAGAGATAAATCTCACATTTAAATGCGCATGGAGAATCGCCTCAGCTCAGGGATCTCCAAGTAGGTGTTTCTAACTAATCTGGAAACGTTCAGGCGTCACCCTGATACTAGCCTAGACTCCCTACATTTTACTCTGCAGTGGTTGACCGAAGTCCGACGATAAGGGATACTACAGAGCAAAATAGCCCTACGGTTTCATTAAGACAGCCTCCACTGCAGCTAACATACGGTATCTCGGCGCACTGGGCCGAAGCCACGGGCATCGGAACACTTGCCTTGAACCTCCGAGACCTTCTTATGCTAGTTACAATGGAAGAAGGGGACGAAAGTTGTTCCATTAAGCTGGTAACACAACTTCGGGCCGGTCCCACGGTACTCCGCCTAACCCTAACTCGCGGAAACTCTAATCACGGACCGTGCCGTTGCCTACACTGGGAATAACATGAATTTGTACCATTCTATAACGTATTACTTACAACAACCCCCCGTTTATGAAGCTGATAACCTCTACAAACCCGCTAAGAATTTAGTGCGTGTCATTTTATCGCAGTGGTCAGCGATCACAACTTTAAAATAACGAACACTCCTACCTCCCACAATGTACACTACCGCGAAGTACGTTTTTATGAAATTCACAGATTTGTCATGGCTAAGTGTTGCTGGCCCGGCCTCTCGACCGAATCTCGCTGCTATGCGATACCAGCTCGACGAAAACCACAACGCCTATGCGTTCCACGAAAACACACTTATATTACAACCTACCGCGTAGTACGTTTTTATGAAATTCGCAGATTTGTCATGGCTAAGTGTTGCTGGCCCGGCCTCTCGACCGAATCTCGCTGCTATGCGATACCAGCTCGACGAAAACCACAACGCCTATGCGTTCCACGAAAACACACTTATATTACAACCTACCGCGAAGTACGTTTTTATGAAATTCACAGATTTGTCGTGGCTAAGTGTTGCTGGCCCGGCCTCTCGACCGAATCTCGCTGCTATGCGATACCAGCTCGACGAAAACCACAACGCCTATGCGTTTCACGAAAACACACTTATATTATAAACTGACACGATTCTAAAACGCCATTTCTAACGAGCAATGTCATTCTCCCCGACCAGACATAGTCCGAATCGCGATAGAAAAACATAGTTCAAGGCCCTTTTACGTATAACAGGGAATGCCCAATTATCAATAATAAAGCCGAGAACTCTCAGAAATGCCCCCCACTAACTTATATTCTAATGGTACAAACTCACTAGGTACACGTCTTCCTACAACGATGGTACGAAAATTAATGATCCCGATTTCTCTCAGACTGTCTCGCATGTCAGCTCAGTAGGCTCCCCCCAACTCCCTTCACATCACTCCACTCGACCAATCGGACGTTTTTTCCACTACGAACAGGTTTTGCTCTAAATCTGCGTGGCGCTGCTATCGCACTACGCGGTCTTTGTCAAATCCAACAGAACTGTTTAATTATTTACTATCCATGCCACCGATCTAAAGTAATTCTAAAATAATTATATTCATTAATAATGTTTTCTACAATTTGTTCATACTCGGTCGGGAATATCTTATTTCTGCACTTACAGCATTTGAAATCATCAACTTCCTTATTCCTGCCCGCCATGATAGCTGACGTCACGCACACATAGCCTACAATGGCGGACAGCCAAAACGTCGTTTTCGTCCTAACAATGACTTTGTTTACGAAAACTCATACACCAGATACTTGATAATTCTTTTATGAATATTTAATTCCCAACTGTAATCAGTTTACATCAAAATAATAGATATTTCACGCATTACAAACACTTGGTTTCGTCGACATACTTTGATGAAGTTTATTTTTCCTTCTGACTAGATTTTTGAGGGTACTTTGATACGCGCCCGCTTGGCGCCTCATGTCCGAGAACAGATAAGCGTACCATTTGTTTATGCCTACTTGTCTACTCATGCGTAACGATTTCTGTTTATCAGTTTGTCTGTCTTTTGAATATTTGTCTTATAAAACTTGACTTTCAAAGAACTACCGATTTCGTCTAGGTACTATTAATAATACTATTAATTGATATCAGTTATTTTATATATTTCATACATTCTGATGTTAGAGGAACGGTATTAATTAATTTATTTATTTGTAATAAACGATTAGTTATTTAACTATATTTGTGAACGTAGCGAAACTCTCATCCGAAGGTTCGGTTCGTTACAACGACCTTACCGCCTTTTCTTCAGTGATTCTTCTTCAATGAGTAGAATGCCTATTTCTTCTTTCTCCCATTCATCTTCATGTCTTTAGTTTCAATTTTTTCAAATTTCAATTAGTCTGTGAGTCTAGTCCAATGCTGTTTTTTTGTCGTTATTTTTAATTTCAAATAGAATCCTTCTATTCCTCTTATAATTTTATTGTCACCATCGAGTCTTTCTTCAAAGGGTCTTGTTCGGTATGACGTGTGTATTTATATGTACTGATATTGTTTACTTGTATTGTTTAGTAATAATTGTGTATATGTACATACAGCTATGATATCATATATTTCACAGAATAAACGCTAAGTACCTTGATTTATTTACAATATATACTTATTTACATACATATAGTTAATATAGTACATTACTAACTTGAAAAAGATAAAAATTTAAATCTCTTTAACGGTATTTAATAAAAAAAAAAAAATATACTTGAAAGTTGAGATATCCCTAAGCAACTCCTGAATGCAACGCGGGACCAAATCAGGCTTATCATAGATTAATAGAAGTTCGTCTATCAACACAAGGCGCTGGATGTTGAAATATGAACACTCGAAAAACATATGATCTAAGGTTTGCACATCTTGTGAAAGACAGTAATTGTAATGAGAAGAGGTAACCATTTTAAGCCGGTAAAGATGGTAGTTCAATCGACAATGGCCAAAACGCATACGACAAATAGTTGAGTAGAACTTTCTATTTAAGAATCTATTACCCTTGCAAAACCATGGCGTGGAATTTATCTGGACATCTAAAGATGCATACCAAGAACCTTTGTTTTGAACTTGCGTACTATAATAAGAATGTCTACTCCATGACTGACACATACGCTGTCTTAAGATACTTAGAACGTCAGTATATGGTATTGAAACATTTGCGTGACTACTATCAGGGATAACATCTGCGAATTGAACTATCGTTTTAGCTAAATAATCAGCTTTTTCATTTCCTTCAACACCTATATGCGAAGGTACCCACACAAAAGTGACATATATACCTAATTCTGTCAATTCAAGCCACAACTCTTTAATGTGATATGTTATGTAGTTTGTGTTAGCATGTAATTTGTGATTTGCTGAGTTATTTAGAACACTCATGCTGTCACTTGCCACAACCCATTTTTTATGCCAATTGTGGTTCTTTATATGTTTCATAGCGCTCAAAACAGCTACAGCCTCAGCGGTGAAAACACTAGCATTTTTATCTATCTTATGACCTACTCCTATGTTTAAAGAAGGCTCAAATATAGCGTAAGACACACCTTTATCGATCTTAGATCCATCAGTATATACAAATTTATGATTTGTCCATTCTGCCAACATTATATTTACCTCTTCTTTGAGGGACTGTTTATTATTTATGACTACATTAATAGCTGGGAATTAAGTTCCTTTGTAACATGGTAATGTGAGAGTTGATTTAAAAATGTTTAAATTGTTAAGAAAGTCTAAATAACTTTGTAGATCTTGTTGCATGTAAAATAGTTTGCCGGGTGATTGATTGTATGTATGATAAGTTAATAATTAAACTGTTGTGAGAAACACTAAATAATTTTAAAAGAAAAATCTTTCCTAAATAATTAAAACGAATTCCAATTGGAGGAAGGTTGCATTCGATTTGCATTGCGTTCACTGGAGTACTTCTGAATGCCCCAGTAATTAAACGAAGACATTTATTTTGGAATATATCTAGAATTTTTACAAATTTGGCGTCTGCAGCGAAACAGTAGAAACCATATTCAAAGTGACTACGAACTAACGATTTATACAATATTAACAACATTTTGGGATCCGCGCCCCAGTGCGTGCCAGACAACGATTTCAATATATTGAAAGCCTTGTTGGCCTTATTCGTTATATGTTTTATACAATTGTTCCAGGATAAATTACGAGTAAGTAATACCCCCAAAAATTTGGCGTCATGTGCTACAGTTAAAACACAGTTATTATAATAGATCGGAGGCATGTTTCCGTATCGTTTGCCAAAAACAACAACCTTAGTTTTTGATGGATTGACATCAAGATCAAGGTATGAGAAGTATTTGTGTAGTTTTACCAATGCATAATTAAGAATTTTTGTGATTTGTGAAACATTTTGACGTAAGTCTAGGACCATAGAGATAAATAAATAAATAAATAAATAAATAAAATAAATAAATAAATAAATATACCACAACTAACACACAACGCCATCTAGTCCCAAGCTAAGCAGAGCTAATGTTATGGGTACTAGACAACTGATAAACATACTTATATATTTCAAAATACATACATATTATAGATAAATTACACTTATGTTTATTATGTTTGTTGTATTTAACAAAAACTTCTCTATTGTTAAGAAAATGTTTTAACCAGATTATTAACTTTTCAGGTATACCTATTAATTGTAATTCATGGGAAAGAATATCGATGTTTACGTGTCTGTGACCTAGCATAACAATTTCCAGAATCTCAAAATTTTTTCGGAGTTCTAGTAGCATCCCCAATAGTTATATAGTTCCTAATAGTTATTTTGAATAGTTCACCTATTTTTGACATGAAAAATCGAATTTTAAAAATGAGATGTTAACTTCGCATGCCGTCACCCAGCATCTCAACAATTTTCAATTATTAGACCACACATATGGTTGAAAATACAGAGTTCTATCGACTGCCGACTTTCCAACAATAGTTCTGGTAAAAAACATTAAAAAAAACCTTTTTTTTTAAATGAGATGCTAACTTCACACACAATCTTTTAGCATATCAAGAGTTCTGAGAAGTTAGATCACAAATATGCTTAAAAATAAATAGTTCTATTCATTTTAGGGCGTAAAGCAATAATTGCACACTAAAAAGTAGAATAATATTTTTTTCAATAAAATCGTTAAGTCTTGAGATGCTCCACTATAGCTTCAAGTTCTACGTAGCATCTCAGGCGTTCTCGACTCCAGGCGCACTAATATGACTGAAAATGCAAAGTTCTGCAGCCACAAGGTCATACAGCCATAGTTCTAGACATAAACAATAAAATGCAAAAAAAAATGTTAAGTCTTGAGATGCTGCGCTATAGCTGGCAGTTCTACATAGCATCTCAGGCGTTCTCGACTCCAGGAACACTAATACGATTGAAACTGTAAATATCTGCAGCCACAAGCTTATACAGCCATAGTTCTAGTCATAAATATGAAAAATAATGTCAAATAAATCCTTAAGCCCTGAGATGCTGCACTATAGCAGCCAGTTCTACGTAGCATCTCGGGCGTTCTCGACTCCAGGAGCACAAATACGATTGAAACCGTACGGTTCTGCAGCCACAAGGTCATACAGCCATAGTTCTAGTCATAAATTTGAAAAAAAATGTCACTAAAATCATTAAGTTCTGAGATGCTGCACTATAGCAGGCAGTTCTACGTAGCATCTCAGGCGTTCTCGACTCCAGGAGCACAAATACGATAGAAACCGTTCAGTTCTGCAGCCACAAGTTCATACAGCCATAGTTCTAGTCATAAATTTAAAAAAATATTTTTTAGTAACAAATATATGGTTGTTGTTATTAAATCTACTAAGTAGGTAGGTAGGTACCTAAAAAACACAACATGTATTTTTATTAAACCTTTCCCTAATTCATCGCGTGTTTGTAGAACTATGGCTGTATAAGCTTGTAGCTACAGAACTGTACAGTTTCAATCGTATTAGTCCTCCTGAAGTCGAGAACGCCTGAGATGCTACGTAGAACGTCCTGCTATAGTGCAGCATCTCAAGGCTTAATGATTTTTTTGAACTTTTTTTTCAAATGTATGACTAGAACTATGGCTGTATAAGCTTGTGGCTACAGAACTTTGCAGTTTCAGTCGTATTAGTCCTCCTGAAGTCGAGAACGCCTGAGATGCTACGTAGAACGTCCTGCTATAGTGCAGCATCTCAAGGCTTAATGATTTTTTTGATATTTTTTTTCAAATGTATGACTAGAACTATAGCTGTATAAGCTTGTGGCTGCAGAACTTTGCAGTTTCAATCGTATTAGTGCTCCTGGAGTCGAGAACGCCTGAGATGCAACGTAGAACTGCCGGCTATAGCGCAGCATCTCAAGACTTAACAATTTTTTTTACATATTTTTCAAGTTTATGACTAGAACTATGGCTGCAGAACTGTACGGTTTCTATCGTATTTGTGCTCCTGGAGTCGAGAACGCCTTAGATGCTACGTAGAACTGCCTGCTATAGTGCAGCATCTCAGGGTTCAATGATTTTTTTGACATTTTTTTCAAATTTCTGTCTAGAACTATGGCTGTATGACCTTGTAGCTACAGAACTGTACGGTTTCAATCGTATTAGTGCTCCTGGAGTCGAGAACGCCTGAGATGCTACGTAGAACTGCCAGCTATAGCGCAGCATCTCAAGACTTAACAAATTTTTTTAATTTTTTTTTAAGGTTATGACTAGAACTATGGCTGTATGACCTTGTGGCTGCAGAACTTTGCATTTTCAGTCGTATTAGTGCTCCTGGAGTCGAGAACGCCTGAGATGCTACGTAGAACTGCCTGCTATAGTGCAGAATCTAAGGGCTTAATGATTTTTTTGACATTTTTTCAAATTTATGACTAGAACTATGGCTGTATAAGCTTGTGACTGCAGAACTTTGCAGTTTCAATCGTATTAGTGCTCCTGGAGTCGATAACGCCTGAGATACTATGTAGAACTGCCAGCTATAGCGCAGCATCTGAATACTTAACAATTTTTTTTTAAATATTTTTCAAGTTTATGACTAGAACTATGGCTGCAGAACTGTATGGTTTCTATCGTATTTGTGCTCCTGGAGTCGAGAACGCCTTAGATGCTACATAGAACTGCCTGCTATAGTGCAGCATCTCAGGGCTTAATGATTTTATTTAAAAACAATTTTATATTTATGACTAGAACTATGGCTGTATGAGCTTGTGGCTGCAGTACTTTGCACTTTCAATCGTATTAGTGCTCCTGGAGTCGAGAACGCCTGGGATGCTACGTAGAACTGCCAGCTATAGCGCAGCATCTCAACAACAAACTATTTTTTTTTGCATTTATTTAAAGTTTTTGACTAGAACTATTGCTGTATGACCATGTAGCTGCAAACACGCTAGTAGTGCTCTTGGAGTCGAGAACGCCTGAGATGCTACGTAGAACTGCCTGCTATAGTGCAGCATCTCAGGGCTTAATGATTTTTTTGACATTTTTTTCAAATTTATGACTAGAACTATGGCTGTATAAGCTTGTGACTGCAGAACTTTGCAGTTTCAATCGTATTAGTGCTTCTGGAGTCGATAACGCCTGAGATACTATGTAGAACTGCCAGCTATAGCGCAGCATCTGAATACTTAACAATTTTTTTTTACTTATTTATCAAGTTTATGACTAGAACTATGGCTGCAGAACTGTATGGTTTCAATCGTATTTGTGCTACTGGCGTCGAGAACGCCTTAGATGCTACATAGAACTTCCTGCTATAGTGCAGCATCTCAGGGTTTAATGATTTTTTTGACATTTTTTTTCAAATTTATGACTAGAACTATGGCTGTATAAGCTTTAGGCTGCAGAACTTTGCAGTTTCAATAGTATTAGTGCTCCTGGAGTCGAGAACGCCTGAGATGCTACGTAGAACTGCCTGCTATAGCGCAGCATCTCAGGGCTTAATGATTTTATTTAAAAACAATTTTTTATTTATGACTAGAACTATGGCTGTATGAGCTTGTGGCTGCAGAACTTTGCACTTTCAATCGTATTAGTGCTCCTGGAGTCGAGAACGCCTGGGATGCTACGTAGAACTGCCAGCTATAGCGCAGCATCTCAACAACAAACAATTTTTTTTGCATTTATTTCAAGTTTTTGACTAGAACTATGGCTGTATGACCATGTAGCTGCAAACACGCTAGTAGTGCTCTTGGAGTCGAGAACGCCTGAGATGCTACGTAGAACTGCCTGCTATAGTGCAGCATCTCAGGGCTTAATGATTTTGTTAAAAAAAATATTCATATTTATGACTAGAACTATGGCTCCACGACCTTGTAGCTGCATAACTGTACAGTTTCAATCGTATTAGTGTTCCTGGAGTCGAGAATGCCTGAGATGCTACGTAGAACTGCCTGCTATAGTGCAGCATCTCAAGGCTTAATGATTGTTTTGACATTTTTTTTTCAAATTTATGACTAGAACTATGGCTGTATAAGCTTGTGGCTGCAGAACTTTGAAGTTTCAATCGTATTAGTGCTCCTGGAGTCGAAAACGCCTGAGATGCAACGTAGAACTGCCAGCTGTAGCGCAGCATCTCAAGACTTAACTATTTTTTTTTGCATTTTTTTCAAGTTAATGACTCCAGGAGGACTAATACGATTGAAACCGTACAGTTCTGCAGCTACAAGATCATACAGCTATAGTTCTAGTCATAAATTTGAGAAAAATGACAAAAAAATCATTAAGCCCTGAGATGCTGCACTATAGCAGACCGTTCTACGTAGCATCTCAGGCGTTCTCGACTCCAGGAGGACTAATACGATTGAAACCGTACAGTTCTGCAGCTACAAGATCATACAGCTATAGTTCTAGTCATAAATTTGAGAAAAATGCAAAAAAAATGGTTAAGTCTTGAGATGCTGCGCTATAGCTGGCAGTTCTACATAGCATCTCAGGCGTTCTCGACTCCAGGAACACTAATACGATTGAAACTGTAAAGTTCTGCAGCCACAAGCTTATACAGCCATAGTTCTAGTAATAAATTTGAAAAAAAATGTCAAAAAAATCATTAACCCCCTAAAATGCTGCACTATAGCAGGCAGTTCTACATAACATCTCAGGCGTTCTCGGCTTTAGGAGCACTAATACGATTGAAACCGTACAGTTCTGTAGCTACGAGGTCATACAGTTCTAGTCATAAACTTGAAAAATATGTAAAAAAATTTTGTTAAGTCTTGAGATGCTGCGCTATAGCTGGTAGTTCTACGAAGCATCTCAGGCGTTCTCGACTCCAGGAACACTAATACGATTGAAACTGCAAAGTTCTGCAGCCACAAGCTTATACAGCCATAGTTCTAGTCATAAATTTGAAGAAAATTGACAAAAAAATCATTAAGCCCTGAGATGCTGCAGTTCTACATAGCATCTCAGGCGTTCTCGGCTCCAGGAGCACTAATACGATTGAAACTGCAAAGTTCTGCAGCCACAAGCTTATACAGCCATAGTTCTAGTCATAAATTTGAAGAAAATTGTCAAAAAAATCATTAAGCCCTGAGATGCTGCAGTTCTACATAGCATCTCAGGCGTTCTCGGCTCCAGGAGCACTAATACGATTGAAACTGCAAAGTTCTGCAGCCACAAGCTTATACAGCCATAGTTCTAGTCATAAATTTGAGAAAAATGACAAAAAAATCATTAAGCCCTGAGATGCTGCACTATAGCAGACCGTTCTACGTAGCATCTCAGGCGTTCTCGGCTCCAGGAACACTAATACGATTGAAACTGTAAAGTTCTGCAGCTACAAGATCATACAGCCATAGTTCTAGTCATAAATTTGAAAAAAAATGTCAAAAAAATCATTTAGCCCTGAAATGCTGCACTATAGCAGGCAGTTCTACATAGCATCTCAGGCGTTCTAGGCTCCAGGAGCACAAATACGATAGAAACCGTACAGTTCTGCAGCCATAGTTCTAGTCATAAACTTGAAAAATATGTAAAAAAAATTGTTAAGTCTTGAGATGCTGCGCTATAGCTGGCAGTTCTACGTTGCATCTTAGGCGTTCTCGACTCCAGGAGCACAAATACGATTGAAACAGCAAAGTTCTCTAGCCACAAGCTCATACAGCCATAGTTCTAGTCATAAATTTTAAATAAATGCAAAAAAAAATTGTTAAGTCTTGAGATGCTGCGCTATAGCTAGTAGTTCTACGTAGCATCTCAGGCGTTCTCGACTCCAGGATTACTAATACTTTTGAAACTGCAAAGTTCTCCAGCCACAAGCTCATAAAGCCATAGTTATAGTCATAAATTTGAAATAAATGCAAAAAAAATTTGTTAATTCTTGAGATGCTGCGATACAGCTGGCAGTTCTACGTAGCATCTCAGGCGTTCTCGACTTCAGGAACACTAATACGATTGAAACTGCAAAGTTCTCCAGCCACAAGCTCATACAGCCATAGTTCTAGTCACAAATTTGAAATAAATGCAAAAAAAATTGTTAAGTCTTGAGATGCTGCGCTATAGCTGGTAGTTCTACGTAGCATCTCAGGCGTTCTCGACTCCAGGAACACTAATACGATTGAAACTGCAAAGTTCTGCAGCCACAAGCTTATACAGCCATAGTTCTAGTAATAAATTTGAAATAATTGCAGAAAAAAAATTTGTTAAGTCTTGAGATGCTGCACTATAGCAGGCAGTTCTACATAGCATCTCAGGCGTTCTCGGCTCCAGGAGCACTAATACGATTGAAACCGTACAGTTCTGTAGCTACGAGGTCATACAGCCATAGTTCTAGTCATAATCATGAAAAAAATGCAAAAAAATTGTTAAGTCTTGGTTACAATTCTATCACAATCAACGTTTCAATCGTATTGCCTGCTATAGTGCAGCATCTCAAGACTTAACAATTTTTTTTTTGCATTTATTTCAAATTTATTACTAGAACTATGGCTGTATAAGCTTGTGGCTGCAGAACTTTGCAGTTTCAATCGTATTAGTGTTCCTGGAGTCGAGAACGCCTGAGATGCTATGTAGAACTGCCAGCTATAGCGCAGCATCTCAAGACTTAACGATTTTATTGAAAAAAATATTACTCTACTTTTTAGTGTGCAATTATTGCTTTACGCCCTAAAATGAATAGAACTATTTATTTTTAAGCATATTTGTGATAACTTCTCAGAACTCTTGAGATGCTAAAATATTGTGTGTGAAGTTAGCATCTCATTTAAAAAAATATTTTTTTTAATGTTTTTTAGCAGAACTATTGTTGGAAAGTCGGCAGTCGATAGAACTCTGTATTTTCGGGTTGGCTATAGCCGTCCGGTACCTGATTTTGATGAAGGTGCGAGTTTAGGGGTATCATTGGGGTCCACCTGAAGCCCTTCCAGCAATTTTTTTTTGCCGGAAACGTAGTTTAAATTAATTATGATTAAATTAAAATTTGATAAAAAAAAGTGAAATGGAACGCAATGTTGAGAAAATGGTACAATATTAAGTTGTCAAATTAAGTTGTCAAACTGAGTTAAACGAAACGTATCGTTATCGTTAAACGTAAGAAAAAAAAAAGGCGCCATTTTGTCTTACTGACAGATGGACTGTCATCCATTCATTCCGTTTCTCTCGTAGTTTCGTGAATGTGTGCTCTCTTGTTTTTCGATTTTTATTACGACTTTGGCTTTTTCCCTGGACTTCCTTCGATTGCGCGACGACTTGAAACTTGGCTTGCTTACCGGATTTGTTTGGATTGCTCTACGACTTGAACTTGGCTTGAAAACTGGACTGCACTTGGCTGTAATGGAGTATTACAGTACAATACCCGAAGCGGACGCGGTTTCGGCTCCTGATCTGCCCGTCGAACCTGTTGCCGGACCTTCTTCGGCTCCTGATCTGCCCGTCGAGCCTGTAGCCGGACCTTTTTCGGCTCCTGATCTGCCCGTTGAACCTGTCGCCGGACCTTCTTCGAGTAATGACGACGACGACAACGAGCTTATAACCAAACGAAAACTTTGCGTCACTGAAGTGATTGATCATTGGAATTTAACTGACGTTGTGCGAAAATTGGGCACTAAAGACCAATGCATCAAATATAGTGAAGACCAAGGTCTCATACCAACTGAGAAACGGTGTCGAACCCACAGGACATCCATGAAAGTGTCATACTCATGCGGATGCACAAGTTTTGGTACATTTGTGTGCTCAAAAAGATCATGCAAATCTAAATCGGGCAGCGGTGCCAAGATCTCTCGCAGAATTGGCACATTTTTCGAAAATATTGCTATCGACATAATGCATGTTTACTATCTTATATATGCATACTCACAAGGATGGACCTACGACCAAACAATTCACGAAGACCCTTATAAAAAAGAAAGGAAGCAATGTTTAAGCCCAAATACTATAGCCGATTGGTTTAATTACTGCAGAGAAGTAGTTGTGATATTTTATTTGGAAAAACAAAATCTTTACAGCGGTAAAATTGGAGGCTGTGGGAAAATAGTGCAAATAGACGAAAGTAAATTTGGAAAAAGGAAATATAACAAAGGACGTCACATTGAAGGCCACTGGGTGCTGGGATTAATAGAAGATGGGTCTGAAGACTTAAGATTGGAAGTATGCCCGGACAATAAAAGAGATGCTGATACTCTCATACCTTTAATTCAAAAGCATGTTTTACCTGGAACAACAATCCACACCGATTGTTGGCAGGCATACGATTGTCTGTCTGAATATGGATACATACACAAAAAAGTGAATCATTCAGACCCAGAGAACCCATTTGTGGGTAAAGATGGAATCCACACCCAAAGAATAGAATCCCAGTGGCTAGCAGTGAAGAGGTTTTTCAAAAAACAAAATTATAACAACCCAGAAAACTTTAGTGATATAATTGTTGAATATTTGTGGCGAAGAGACGTGTATAAATATAAAAGAGACTCTTTTGTACATTTAATGAAAGCAATTAAACATGTTTATGAAATAAACAAGTAATGTATTAAAATGTTTGTTTAATTGTGTCTCTCCTAGCCCTTTAACATTAAGTTTTTCTCATCTATCAACATAACTCTGAGACGGACTGGATATGTTATTGTTGTTATATAATACAATGTTAAGTGAACCGCCTTGATAGATTAGGTGTGAAACAAAAAATAGGTTAGGTTAGGTTAGAACATGACAAACAACGCACGAGCCGAGCGAGCGAAGCGAGCGTGCCGCGGCAGCGGCCGGCGAAGTGCCAGAAGCGAACCGCCTTAATAGATTAGGTGTGAAACAAAAAATAGGTAAAAAATACTGATATAGCCGAAAGTGAGGTTAAGTAGGTACTAAAAAAATTATTACTCAAAAACTAAAGGCCTCCGGCGGGGGGGGGATGCAGGGGGGCTTCACCCCCTCCCCCTCCCCCCCCCCCCCCTCCGCCCCCCTCCCCCCTCCCCGCGGGTACCGGGCGACTATAGTTTAACCGTATTTTCAACCATATTTGTGGTCTAATAATTGAAAATTGTTGAGATGCTGGGTGACGGCATGCGAAGTTAACATCTCATTTTTAAATTCGATTTTTCATGTCAAAAATAGGTGAACTATTCAAAATAACTATCAGGAACTATAGAATTATTGGGGATGCTACTAGAACTCCGAAAAAAATTTGAGATTCTGGAAATTGTTATGCTAGGTTCACAGACACGAAAACGTGTTACAAATATTATAAATATTATTTTATATTCGAAATATGATTACATTGTAAAACTAAATAAAACCTTTTCAAATATTCATACTACATTGATTTACTTACCCGAATGTAATCATTTAAAGCCATGGATATTGCAGCACAAACTTCAGGTATAAATTCAGATATTGTAGATCTTCTAACCCTGTGGAGTGCTGATAATGTGTACAAAGAATCTCCGACAGCTAAATATCTCAATGTAATTTCTAGTTTTACTTTAGCTGGAATAGCATCTCGCATACAAGTGTTTCGTTTTTGTATGACACTCTCAATTTTAGAAAGTAGCTCATCAAATTTGTGCGGGAGTATGCGCAAATGATTTTTATAACTGTCGAGATCTTCGCTTCGCATCTTTGCCAACAATCGATTACTTGCTCCCAGTGATTCTCTTCAGTTTATCCAATTACGAACCCAAATTCTCCTTTTTTTTGGTTTTTTATTTTTCACCAAAATGTTCTTACACAATTCCGTTGCAAGCAACATGATTATTTTGTTAAGTTCTGTACGGATAGCACTGTCACTATATACTTGTACATCCATTTTGGCCGAGAGCCTGGTGCCAAATAGCACGTCTGTCCATACGTTTGCTTTGAGCATGCCTATTTAGGAGTATGCTTTAAAACAAGCATGCTTATTTCTGGCAAATGTGAACAGTTTGCAGAGCATGCTAATTTTAAGCAAGCTTATTAGCATGCTTTTTTTGAGTACGTCTGCAAACCTTGCACGTATGCGACCTTTAAGCAAAAGGATGAAGGTACTGATAGACATGCTAGTAATTAGCATGCTTATTACAAGCGTGATTTTTGAGCATGCATCGGCAGCAACACTTCGGCACACATACCATTAAGTAGCAATTGCTCATCAATAGCATGCTTTCGTGCTAGTAATAAGCATGTCCATCAGTACCATAAGAGTTTTTTTGAAATGGGATTTCAAATTTACAAAGAATCAAGTTCGTTTTCTATATTTAAAAATAAACTTGAAATAATTTCTACTGGCCAAAACATATTATACAATCCAGGAATATCTAGTTGATAAACTAAAATAAGTAATTAATGTACATGTAAAACAAACACTAGGGCATGACTTGTAGGCATACATTATATAATTATTAAGTTTTAAAGACACGTATTTTAATATAATGATATAGATGACATATTTTTAATTAAATTTAATGACATCCTATGACGCTGTAATTTAAATGGTACGTTCTCAATATAAGAAGGTAACTTGACTATGTATATTCAATTTGAATGATCCAAATTTTGTTATTAATAAATGTTGTAATTAGGTAGCTCTATTAGTAATTTGCACAACCAATAAGGGTTGAGTATAGCCAACAATATTAACACTCTAACACCACATGGCTGTATTACCTGTACTCTGCAAATAAATGATTTGAATTTCAATCTGAATGACTAACCAAACAAAACACAATAATTAAATCAATTATTAATCGCGGATCAATCACGTAACAAACATACAGTCGGATTAAGAACCTCCTTTTTTTGAAGCCAGTTTTGAAGTTACTAAAGTCAAATATTCTTTTCCTAAACAAATTATTTGAGTGCACCAGAAAAAGGTGCGAGTTGGAAGCCGGCTACACGTCGCAGCAGCAGACGACGTGGTTTCGCTTCATGTCGCCGCAACACGTCGTCACTTCATGTCGCTGCAGTCATGATTTCGAACGCGACTGCAGATGGCATCAACCTTTTGAAAAGCGATACGAAAGGTTTAGTTTAAAAGCTTTTCAGTTGTTTAACTAGGTAGATTGGTACTCGCGAGCGGCACTACTGATCTGCGGTCGGGCGACAATGACGTCTGCCGCTCGACGACTCGTCGCTTCGTGTCGCTAACTACGGAGGGTATTCCTTACAAATACATAGAAACCAGTAGTGTCGCGACGACACGTCGTCTGCGGCTGCGACGTGTAGCCGGCTTCCAACTTTCACCTTAATTTGCCTATACATCATAAATAGAAATATTTGTAGGAGTTATTTGTTATATTATATGATTTCTGCAGTACTAACGCCTGTATTGCCATCTCAATGCAGCAGTAACACGAACAAGTCGTTCGGTTTGCCTGATGGTAAGCGCCTCTACCCATAACAGCTGCATTGCCTTGTATAGCGTCAAGTTTTCACCTCTCTAACAATTTGTTAGTTGCGTGAATAATAAAGGTAAAATACATAGTTCGTCATGTTCGAATTTAAAATAACTTTTCTACCTCACAACCTTCTAGAAATCTGAGAGCAAAAGTGCATGCACCTTGTCCGCTAGAGTGGAAAGAGTTTTGAAATTCAAACCTTTCTATTCCATGTCTTTCTATACCGCAAGATGTGCACTGAACCTCATTTCTTTGAACATGCGCACTGGCCAGCCACAGGTGGCAGCACTGAATTGAAATTTTTCTTCTTTTTATTCAATTCACACTCAATAATTTGTTTTGAAAATCGTGATTTCAACATGAGCGAGTCCAGCAGCGACGAAGATATTAATTTAACACCTGCAGAGTTAGTGCAAGCGGTCCATAAATACATACTCGTGAAAAGTACTTAAAAGTACAATTTGTTCAATTCATGGAGACATTCAAAAGGAACGAATACGTTTTCGGAGATTATAATGCTATCATACTTAATTAAACTATCCGAAACAAGAAAATCAAGCACACTAAAATAAGTAAGCTTTATTTTTTATTATGCTATACTTTTCCTGGCTGTAGAAGTGAGGTGAAAAATTGTGTGTTTCACTCGGCAGGAAAGTTATTTTGCATTTCGTAACTTTGAAATCCTCGCTACGCTCAGGATTCAATACAAGTACTCGCACCAAAAACCAACTTTGCAGCCTCATTTAAAGTTATATTTGTTTAGAATTTCGATCAAAAGTTTATTATATCATATTTATTATATTCGAAATGAATGGTATATCATAAGTTGTTATATTTTATGTGCATATATATTTTAATAATCGAACATATATTACTTACCTATTACCCCCTTTGCCTTGTACATCACACATTTTCTGATTTTTATAAGACAAACCACTGTATGATAATTTTTATATAAGGTAACTAGCAAACCCTGCGAACTCCGTTTCTTTGCAGCCTTGCATAAGAAATAACTATTTCATTACTCATATTCGGAAAGTAGGTCTGAAGTTGCCTGAGCAGCGGATTGAAAGTAATACTTTCAGCCCTAGCGAGAAACGTTTTCAACTCACAGCTGTCAAAACATTAAAAAAAACTAGTTCTATTGTCATATTTCTATTTAACCATGGTCCAACTTTCTATACAGTCATTCAATTACACGATGTATAATTGAAATAAATAAGTTAAGTATTAATTTAAGATTTTTTTAAGTGACTGTTATAATTTATATTCAAACATTTCTTTATAATAATAATAATTTTATTGATCAGATAACAAAAATCCATTTGTGTTAGTTAATGTATATGTGCTAAGTATAAACTAAGTTAACGCAGTATTAATAAAAAAAAAAAAATACCACTACTAATTAACAGGCAACATGCCCATGACGCCAGTTGCGCACAGTGCCACAGCACTGGACAGTTGCAGCTGTCCGCCTGCAGAACATTGTTGCTGCTGCCCCGCACTCTGCGTAACAGCGACGCAGACCGTTTCCGCATTATGGCCGGGAATCTATCTACGCGCGCTTCCGCGAACATTCCCGAAGCGCTGCAGAAGCGGGGCAGCCGCAACAATACCCTAAAGGCATTGTTATATTGGACACGCAGGGCGTTCAGCGATCTTCGAGAGTATTTGCACCAGAGGCTACTTGTATAAAAAGATTGACAATAAGCTCGGAAGAGCGTGATCTTAACGTGCTGAGTACATCGTGCAAACCTCCGTGCAATCATGTTGCTTCTCACCGCCAACGCCCTGCGATCCCTCTCTATGTCCTCGTCGTCTTTAAGGTCCTCCGTCATCACATGGCCAAGATATTTAAATTTTCTAACTCTCTTTAGTGCAGTACCGTTAAGGGTTAGAGGCGGAACTGCACTTGGGCACTTGTTACCCGCTTTAAAAACCATAAAAACGCTCTTTTTATCGTTATACAAAAGACCATGTGACTTCGCATAGGCCTCACAGACGGCTAGGAGCTTCCTAAGCGAGTTCACCGTCGGTCCCAGCAACACCATATCATCAGCTTAGCTAATGTTGTTTATGTTTATACTAAACATAGATTTGGGAAAAATATTGTCCATTTTTTCAATGATGAAAATGAATAATAATGTTAGAATAGTATGCCGGCCAAAGAAAAAAAGAGGGTTAAGCGGCAATCCGATTTCTTTAGCTACGAGTAATTCATATTTTTATTATAATCGTATTGAGAAATTTATTCGTAATGAAAAACACAGTGTTTACATCGGGTTTAATACTTATTTAGTCCCGAGGGCGCCAATAGTACGAGGGACTAAATAAGTTACTTTCACCCCTAGGTAACAATGTACCTACTATTCTACGTTAGGGAATGAATTGGACTTATACGCGCAGATTCCCAACGATAAAAGCCTTTCCGAGGTAGTGATAAAGTTAAGTATTTGTTCACTATAACCGGCTTCATGTTTGTATTTAGGTGCTATTTCCACGATATTCGACTTCGATGCCATAAGTAGTCCACATTAGCTATGCAATATGAATCCGTGACTCATTGTCGGACAGTGGTTATATAACAAGCAAATATAGAACAAAATGTTTGTTTGGTTATGCAAAAACAAGTTTCGCGTCAGTTTTATTTCCATTCTAAAACATTATTGAATTATTCATTCGACTAACAGTGTGTTTCGGAGAAATACATTTGTTGCTAAGGAGATTTAGTAGCTGAGTAAGTGTGCCGTATATGACTATTAATTTTAATTTTGGACCATAAAGATATAATATATTATTTATATTGTTGACTTGACTAGCTGCGACCCGCAGTTTCACCCGCGTGGTGATGGATGATGATAATGATGATGAAATAAAAGTAGCCTAAATATGAAATAAAATATGTCCGAGTAGGGATATACTGAAAAACAGCGCAGTATACGTTCACGTTGTGAGTGTAAACGCTGCACAATGCTGAGTATAGCCCTTTTGCCTG
Source organism: Selenia dentaria (assembly GCA_917880725.1). Lineage (NCBI taxonomy): Eukaryota > Metazoa > Arthropoda > Insecta > Lepidoptera > Geometridae > Selenia > Selenia dentaria. The sequence continues at coordinate 8,407,065 of OU862904.1, read as the reverse complement.
GGTGGGTGACTGTTCGAAATTCACTTTACAGATTTTTATTTGAATACCCTTCACTGATAAAAAGACTTTTTCCATAACGGACAGTTGATATAATTTTCTTTGATATACGTTATGGTGGTTATATAGATTAGAATCTATACCAGCACTTGATATATCGATCAATTGTTATACTATAATTTTATATACTCCTAATATTACATACTCTTCAAGTATCATATTTTATTTCGATATAACGATGATTTGACATACCTACACACTTCGGTATAATTCCGTTAAAAAGACGATGTAAGTTTGTGTAATGGTATTCACATTTGGCTTAGGTTTAAGCAATCACCAGATATAATGAAATATAACGCCCAAAAAATCGTAAGTACTTACCAGAATTTAGTCCCCATTTTAATATGAAATTATCACCAATAAACGTAAAGTCTGCTAACCTAAAAAAGGCAAGTATCTTCAGATTAATAGCTGAGCTACCCAAAAAGGCCACATTTTAATAAAAAAATTCATCCAAATATGTTACACAATTTTATCCTAATGTTTCGACTTCCGGAGGCCGAGATATTGCACCTGGAAAAAAAATTCATTACGATTTTTTTCTTTCTTTTTTATTTTATTAACCTAACCTAACCTAATACGCAACGTCAACGCCGGTCAAATATAATAGACTTGGTTATATGCATACATTTTATGGCAAACGTAGTGATATATTTGGGTAGTAATGACACAAAACTTTGCTAGTTAAAATTTGGTGCACGCGTGGCTTTTTTTGGGTTATGAAAAGTTTTTGTAGTGCAGGCATGACTTAAATAGCCCGAAAGATTTTGGCACAGGTTACATTTATTTGTACATATTTTTTTTTGGATGAGGCTGTTTAGGGCAACGATTGTTTTTTTGGTAGTCATTAAAATTCATCCCTTTAGTTTTCATGACTAGTCTAAGGCAAAGTCACGATAGGTGCGACGACGAGCGAAGCAAGGTTTAGGAGGAGGCGTTAGGTTGAATGGTGACCACACGGCGCGCGAGCCGAGCGAGCGCAGCGAGCGTGCCGCGGCAGCAGCCGGCGAAGCGCCAGAATTAGGGTAACCTACACCTCGATAAAGATACAGCGCAGCACTTTTGGGATACAATTCTTTTCTAATGTCCTGTCGAAGCAATGGCTTGTCTAAATATGTTTTTTCGAAGTTTCGACGTTTCATTATATATGTTTATTAAAATTCGACTAAAAAATAAGTAAATGTAGTGGTTATATCTTTTATAATAGTTATTTCATATGCTAAGTATATCAATTGGATTTATAGTTTATGAATGGTTTTCATTTAAAGTTATATTTGTTTTGAATTTCGATCAAAAGTTTATTATATCATATTTATTATATTCGAAATGAATGGTATGTCATAAGTTGTTATATTTTATGTCCATATATATTTTAATAATCGAACATATATTACTTACCCCTTTTGCCTTGTACATCACACATTTTCTGATTTTTATAAGAGAAATCACTGTATGATAATTTTTATATAAGGTAATAAATGTTCTATTATTATTATAACATCAGCTATATGCCCGTGAAAGATCCATTAAAATCAGTCCAGCCGTTTCAGAGATTAGCCGGAACAGACAGACATAAATATTAGAAATAGATTTTTTGTGCCGTATACTTTCACATGAGTTTAGTGAAAAGCTGTTATTTTGGAATTACATACACTTCTATTTCATTTATGTGTGTATAGATATATCAAGATTAATACTAATCAGAAAAGTTAAATAAAACATATTTTGGTACTTATATTCTGCGATTTATTATTAAATTAAGTTTGTATTATTAATTTAGGGCTTTTCGTTAGCATAATATATGTTATATAATTTTTTATCAATATATTTCTGAACGAACTTCTAATTAAATAAAATAAAGTGAAAGTTTATGTTGTCCCTTCGTAAGTGGTAGGTTATATTATATCTACAGTAGTCTGGGGTGATTTTTATAATGTTATAAATTATATTTAAATATGTAAATTTAACCTGCAAACTGTAAAAACTCAATGTACGGGGGTATTGATATATAATTATTTCAATTTGGAGACCTACCTATTACCTACTTCTGTACCTACTTATTAAGTTAATAAACTTTATTCTTATTCTTATTTTTTCATTATGGAATTCTTTTCACTTTCTACCGACTTCCAAAAAGGAGGAGAATCAATTTGACTCAATTCGACTGTTTTTTATTGTTTGTTACCTCATTACTTTCGACTGCATGGGTAAACCGATTCTCAAAACTATTTTTTTTTGTTTCAAAGCTGATGCTTCCCGTGTAGTGCCCTTTAAATGTCATCAAATTCGGTCAAGTAGTTTTTGAGTTACAGTCCAATAACTGGATAGTCAGTCAAACTAAGCAGATCAAAATTCGAGAAAGAGGTCAATCGTCGAATCCAACTCGGCTGGGCAGCGTTACGGAAATCTTCTAAAGTCTTCTCGTTTAAAATACCTCAGTGCCTCAAGACAAGATTCTTAGAAGACTTAGACCAATGTGTGTTACCAGTGATGAGTTATGGCACTGAAACGTGGTCTCTTACTATGGGCCTCATAGATAAGCTCAAAGTCGCATAATGAGCTATGGAGAGGGCTATGCTCGGGGTTTCTGTACGTGATCGAATCAGAAATGAGGAGATCCGTAGAAGAACGAAAGTCACCGAAATAGCTCAGAAGATTAGCCAGTTGAAGTGGCAGTAGGCAGGGCACATAGCACGCAGAACAGATGGCCGATGGGGCCGGAAGGTTCTGGAATGGAGACCACCGACCCGCAAGTGCAGCGTAGGTCGTCCACCGACACGGTGGACAGACGACTTGATAAAGGTCGCAGGACAACGTGGGATACATGCCCCTTCCAACCGGTCCTTTTTGAAAATTATAGGGGAGGCATATGTTCAGCAGTGGACGTCCCAAGGCTGAGATGATGATGATGATAAACTGGATAGAATGGAATAGTTCGGGAACCAGTGGCTTCACAAATTTATTTGTAATAAAATATCTACTACAATAAACACTTTGATTGATTGATAGAAAGGCGATGGTAACGGCATGGTGGTAGTAGGTACAAGTGAAGATACTTCATGGTGTAATTCAGTATGGTTTCCTCAGATCCGGCCAGGCAATACCAGTAGATGTTTACTGTGCAGAACTCCGCACAATGATGGCGAAACTCGCAATGAAACAGTCCCGACTTGTCAATCGGTCTTCATCATTATTGCTTCACGATAACGCAAGACCTCACACTGCTCGGCAATCAGTCTTAACACTACAAGACGAGCTGTCATACTCCATACTCGTCGGATCTCGCCCCAATCTACTACCATTTTCTCGCGATTAGGACAATTTTTTGCACGGAATTAATTTATCTTCCCAGGCAGCAATACAAAACGTTTTCACACAGCTAGCGGAGTCCACGGGCCTCCCACCTCTTCATATTTTTATTTCTCCAAGGGCGTATCTATCTTTGTACGAAAATGTCAAAAAATATGTACATGGTCATAAGCATTTGCTATCAGTACACAATAATTACTTACGTACATACAAATATAAAAATAATCACCATGGTAAAAACTGTCATTGCATTTCATCACCCTTGATCGCCGAGCACGTCTAAGGTGCGTTCGATTAGCTCATGAGGGCATTGGTGGCGTTGTCATTAATGGCTCTTTTTTTAAAGCGTTTGTAAAGCTCACAAACGGTCACTCCTTCAGGGTTGGGGGAGTACAAGGGCAAAATATCCGCCAAAACATGACACTGGTAGAGTAACGTCTTTCCACGTTAAAAAGCCACATAAGAAGAAGAAGAAGAAAGCTCACAAACGTTATTTTCGCCTCTTTTTCCCACACCCTATTCGAACGCTCAACTGAGCAACAAGACCTAAAATCAAATGATTATGCTGTCAAATACATAGTGGTCAAAAAACGATCACAAACAACCATGCTCCGGACCTGGGTCAAAAATAGCATTTTCTTTATGGTGGCAATAATTCCTCTCTTTAGCTTTCCGAACGCTGAACAAAAAGAGACATGAACAGCATTTTCACCCAGAGATATCCAATCCGAACGCCCATTGTGAGCGTTTTTAGCGTTATTTTCGCTAAAAACGATCAGAAGTGATCTATTCGAACGCACTGTTAGTGTATCGACCTTTCAAATTGACTTGGCTTATGACTAAGTTATCATACACTGACACAAACTTTGACAGTACTGTCATCATTACGATCTTCACGTAGGCGGAGATTTTTTGTTTTGTCTGTGCTGTGCCTAAACATAAGTATTAAGCTTTTCACCCGCGTGGTGATGGATGATGATGATGAAAAGTATCCTATGTGTTGATCCAGCGCCTCATCTACCTCCATACCAAATTTTATCAAAATTGCCCCAGCCGTTTGAGCGTGAAAGAGTAACAAAGATCCACACATTCATACATCCATACTCACAAACTTTCGCGTTTATAATATTAGTAGGAAGTAGGATATGCATATTCTTTTTCATATTATTTTATTGTAAATTTCCACAAAGTACCGCTTGAATAAACATAATATTTTTATCTTACTTTTATCACCACACCAACATACACACACACACACACACAAACACACACGCACGCACGCACACACAGCCACATACCTCACTCAGACACACTTTAACCTAATTGATGCATTAATTTGACTTCTAAGACATGCTAAGGTAAAATTCTAATAATAATTGTAATGATTCTAATGATGTTTATTGTAATATAATGTAATTTGTAATATTTAATTCAGTTACAAGCTAATTTGACTTTTTAGAAATGTTAAGTATGTAAAATTCCACAACTATCACACAACGCTATCTAGTCCCAAGCTAAGCAGAGCTTGTGTTATGGGTACTAGACAACTGATAAACATACTTATATATTTCTAAATATATAAATATTATAGATAAATTACACCCAGACACAGAACAAATGATCGTGCTCATTACACAAACATTTGTCCTGGGTGGGAATCGAACCCGAAGTCAGGGTCACTAACCACTAGACCAACAGGCCTGTCTTTGTAAATATTACAATGTAATTGTAATATTTAATTCAGTTCCAACCTAATCTATAATACGTACAGATTATAATAATCTAGGGAAGAAACTACGAATCAAGATACGGGTGTATTTATACCCAGTTTGGTAGGTAGAGCCGCAAATTGTAAACGCTGTACTAAAAATGAATAAATAAATTTGAATTGAAATTTGAAATTCGTGTGGTGTCTTCCTCAAGTTATGAGAATGAAATAAAATTGTTACGATGCATTTCCATAATTGTTCAAATGTAAACTTAAATCTGTAGTTATTTCTATTTTATGTCTTATTGTTACTAATTGTATGTTAATAAACAAACCCGTAATTTATATTTATAAGTAGCACTTACTTATATTCTCATAGACGGTGATAAAAGTAGAGTTTTCACGTTGAGAGTTACAATATTTGAAGCTCGAGTGACGCACTTTGAATTACGCGCTACGCTCAGAATTCTACTTTAGAATCCATCGCTGAAGAAGAATATTATAAGATAGATATATCCAAAGTACCTTGTGGGCAAAGGATGTACTGCTTTAAACTTCGTCTATTATTTTTTATACATGTTACTTACGGGATGAAGTTCGTGATATTCGTTTGTTTTATTTTCGCAGTCGACATTTCAACGCATCAGAGCTCTTTCACTTAACTATTATACTCACAGAATTGCTCAGCTAAATCACTTTTGACAGCTGAATTAATAGTTTCCGCAATTAGATGATTAATTACAAAAACAAATTACATGCAGATTACGTGCTTGAGGTTAATCCATGTTTCTAATTGCACAAATAGTTTTTAATTCCGTATAACAAAGTGAAACAAAGTATTGTAAAGACATGATTTGTACTGTTAACATTTTTATAGCATTAGTTTTTAAAGCACTAACGCCTGCTTAAGCAAACATTGAAATTTAAAGAGAGAAAAATTCCATCCTCGGACTTCAATAAAAAAAAATCACAAGGGCTGCGATGTCAATACGAAAGTTTCAAGTATTTCTAAATAATGCTTCTTTCGGTTGGATGGTACTGTTAAACTGTCCAATAGATGTCGCTCCGTCCCCGCAAGACGGTTAGTCAAATAGAGAGTTAAAATTCGATGCTCGGACCAGATTCTCGGTGGCCTAGTTGGTGAATGGTGTCTGACACGGAGAGTCAGAAGACGCGGGTTCGAATCCCGTCCGAGGATGGAATTTTTCTCTCTATAAATTTCCATGTTAAAATTTTATAGAAAAAAAAAATATTATATACTTAGATTTTGTCACTAAAATTGAAATAAATTATTTCACTAAACAGAATATAAAAGAATGGAATAGTATAACATTTATTTGCGTATAATGTGAGTACAATTTAGGCGGATTTATTATTTTACAATACGACTTTATCACACTTTGCTAATTAAATAGCATGCAAAAACTTATAATAAAATTATGAGCTTTTCATTAGGCAGGTATTAGCGTTTAAGAAGAACAAGACAACGTTCAAGAACCATATAAACTCTCTGAACAACTCTGTAATTCTGCAACTGTGTATAATTCGCGAAATGTCACCTTGATAGTACTAATATCCAAAACACGTCAACGAAATAAAATTAAAAATACAAATATTTATTTCCTCTGTAAAGTCGGCAAGGCTATTATGTATCTCAGTTGCTAGCAAATGTTGATTGAAATCTTGAAAAATGGCGGCCCTATGTCAGTTTTGGCAACTCCAGTAAGCAAAAATGTTAGTAAGTTGATGAGAGCCGCCATTTTTTCAGATTTCTATCAACATTTGTTAGCAACTGAGATACATAATAGCCCAGCAGGCATCTAAAATCAGTCGGTAAATAGCGATGCTGTAAACTTCCCCCTTTTTAGGAAAATTGATCCCAGGGACTCTCACAAGGTAGACTGACTACTCTGGGTTAATACAACGCTGCTGACGTATGCTGATTCGTGGTCCCCACTTATGGACCTTTTCAGAGATCAAACTATTGATTAAACGGCAAAACGCACATTGTCGTTGCAGTATCATCAATATAATCAAAAAAGAATACTGAAGTATAAATTATTATTAAATTAAACTTTCACCAAATACTTGTTCAACATTTATGCATTAACTTGTAAGTTTTTCTACCGACATCCAAATAGGAGGAGGTACTCAATTCGACTGTATTTTTTAATATTTGTTACCTCATAACTTTTGACTGGGTGAACCGATTCTCAAAATTCTTTTGTTTGAAAGCTGGTGCTTTTTAAATTTCATCAAATTATGTCCCGTAGTTTTTGAGTTACACTCCAATAACTGAATAGAATGGAAGTCAAAGTTAAATTTTTCAAATTGTATTTTTGTAGTTTATACACCGTTTTGTCGCCCCATCGTATCTCGGCTCAGGGGTCATTTGTTGCTGAAAACCTACTTAGTATGTATAAATAGAACTATGTATAATAAACTAAGTAAGTATAATATATTTACAAAAAAAATAATTAGAACTCTTTGCAAATGAGTTCGTCCGGGGTAGGTAATACTGCCACGATACCTTTTGTTACCGTGAAGCAGTAATGTTTCGCAATACTGTGTTCAGATTCTATAACAGCAAACATCATGTGATCTTTGATTACATCCGTAAAACAAATGACGAGATGACCTTATGTACAAGGGCGATATCTTATAAAGTATTTGAAATCGGTGAGCTCGTCGACAAGCGCATCGACGAATCATTAGAGAATCGCACGGCTGGTTCGAAGTGTACGTTCACCGGTGAAATAACAGGCATAATGCTTCGATCAAATATAGCGGAGATATTGTCTCAGGGTTATGGGCGAAGTGCAGGTCAGCACTTGTGAGTGGTGACGACATGTATGTGTTCTAGGCAGAGGTTACTCTTCACCTGGGGGAGCTCGCGCTTGTACCGTCTTCTAATAATATAAAAAATGTGTATTTAGCATGAAACCAAAAAAGTCAATCATCACAAAAAGTGCATGAATGCATTCACCCTTTACTAGACTATAAAATTGTACCTCTCGGGAAACACAGACTCAGGAAATAAGTTCCTTCTTTTGTCGGTATGCATAATTAACAAGATTTGAAAAATGTAATACCGGCTTCCATTCTATTCAGTTATTGGAATATATATCTTAAAAACTATACTGGATAGCATTTGATGATATTAAAATGGGTCCACGCAGAAAGCACCAGCTGTCAAACAAAAAAATAATTTTGAGAATCGGTTCACCCAGTCGAAAGTTATGAGGTAACAATCATAAAAAAAGAAATAAAAATAGAAAACAAGTACAATTTGAAAAAAAATATACCTATTTCCATTCTATTCAGTTATTGGAGTGTATCTCAAAAACTACTGGACCAAATTTGATGAAATTTAAATGGGACTACACGGGAAACACCAGCTTTCAAACAAAAAGAATTTTGAGAATCGGTTCACCCTATCGAAAGTTATGAGGTAACAAACATAAAAAAAATACAGAGGCGAATTGAGTACCTCCTCCTTTTTGGAAGTCGGTAGAAAAATATTACACTTGAATAGTTTGACCAACTAAAAGCAAGTGTATACCGTCATTGGATCTGATAAAATTAGTTACAAACCAGAGGTATAAACATGTGTATACATTATGTGTACGCGCGACATGGCTTAGCACTTTTTTGTACGTACACACGGTGTACGCGCGACACGCGATGGGACATTAAAATGTGTGTTCACGAACATATGTATTTGACCAGAGTCTGTGTGTTTAATAGTATGTATATAAGTATGTATATCAGTCAACAGAAAAACATAGTATAAAGGCTCTACTTTGGGACTTGCAGACTTTATGTGGATAACCACACGGGAAGCACTAGCTGTCAAACAAAAAATCGGTTCACCTAGTCGAAAGTTATGAGGTAACAAACATAAAAAAATACAGTCGAATTGAGTACCTCCACCTTTTTTTGGAAATCGGAAGAAAAGACGCAAACCGCTTCGTACAAATATTTGGAAGGTCTACCATGTAGCGGTGATGCATGCTACCATAGGAAATCTGTGATGCTACCACCATATAATCTTGATCTCTTTTTGCTTTATTCTCAACAAGGTAGTTATACTGTGAACACAAAATTATACCTGCTTTTTCACGCATGCTTATCCACGAAATATGACCCTAAGCGTAAGGTCAGTTCATTGTTACGTTTTTAGGAACTTCCGCAAAAATACTGGTGTTTTTTAAATAGGGTGTCGCTAATGAGAATCAACTTGAAACGATACTATAATTATTGTATTCTTTAATAAAAAATACTTTCGAGGTAGTCCCATTTAAATTTCATCAAATTCAGGCAAGCGGTTTTTGAGTTACTCTCTAATAACTGAAAAGTGTTTAGCACATAATGATATCCATATTGACGTTGAATGATAATCGATCCCCTAAGTAGCAAGGGTCTGGCAGGCGGTGGCCACCTTCTGCGAAGCGGTGATGACGCAGAAGGAGGCCGCGGAGCGGATCAGGGAGAACGATGTCCGAGCTGACCCGCTCCGGCGCAGACGACCGGGGGAACGGAGGAGACGGTTTGCACGTCTCCTCCCTCCTCCGTAGTGGGTCACTGGCGAATAGTCGGGGGACTCTTCGCCGGTTTGCACGGCCCTACACGTCTAGGGCGTGACCTTGGTGAGCAAGGTCATCCCTTCACAGGCGCTGAGGCCCGGTTAAGATCAATCCGAGCCTACCGCTGGGGCGAGATGGTGACTGCCAGCGCGACCCTATCTCGCCCCACCTTGGCGGAGGACTGCTCACTGAGCCCCACACGCCCCCTGCCGTCATCCCCGTGGCGGAAGGGAAGTGCACAGCATTTCCCCCCTAAAAAAAAAGTAGCAAGGGTCACTAAAAAGGTGTTTTTTTTTTACCAAACACATGAAACTGACTTCAACATTAAAAATGTGAAATAACTTGTTGAAGTCGGTACCACGCGCACAGTATTGTGATAATAGGTACTTTCGTACTATTATGGTACCGACATCAACAAGCTATTTCCCACTTTTGAGTCTAGAAGTCAGTGTCATTTTTGTGAACAATTTTTTTTTACATGATCATATCAACATGATTTGTTAATGTGACGATTTTTTATTTCACGACCGCGCCTGTTCACGAATGCGACTGTCTCTATAGTAGTAAGACTACATTATAACATAGTATCATGTAATTATAAACAGTAAAGCCGCGGTACTTAACTGTATGTTATATATTAGTTCGGTATTAGAATGTTCCAGACATTATTACATAATTTTATACCACTTTATATTTCTGAATATCAGGGTGCTCGTAATTTAAATTAATCAACTTTAAGCGTTTATAAATCGCTTATATTTTGTACTAACTCCGCCAGGCGGTTCCGCCTGAGTGGTGATAATTATAGTAATAGGAACAACATTCACACAAGGGTCTTCAGGTCCCAAACGAGGCCTAGCCTGTACTATGGTAACCTGAGGACTTATATACTTACATATACACTCCCAGACACAGCTCAAAGTCAAAGTCAAAGTCAAAAATCATTTATTCAATTTAGGCATCAAAGACGCACTTATGAACGTCAACTTTTCATTATAATGTACTTTAAAGACTCTACTGCCGCGTTCCAAAATATATAGAACCCACCGAGAAGAAGCGGCAAGAAACTCGGGGCCATTCTTTTTATATGGATGTTTACAATGTTTCTACTTAGGTACTACAAATATTACATTTTATGGGTGGCAGAGAGACAGCTTGCCAGAAGTGGAGTATTCCAAGCATCTTTATCTTCTATATAATGTCGAACTTTATAGTAAGCTTTTTTTATTAAAACGTTTTTTACAGTCAACTTGAATTTGCCCTCTGTGAAGTTATGTGCTTTGGGATTTTATTGTAAAAACGCACACAATTTCCTAGGAATGACTTATTAGTCTTCGCAAGTCTAAAACTAGGTACAGCTATCCTATTTGTATTTCTGGTATTAAAAGTGTGGTGATCACTATTTAACTTATATTTATGTAAATTTTTACGAACATACATTATGTTTTCAAATACATATAAGGAAGGCAACGTTAATATATTGATTAAACTCAAACAGACATGTTCATGCACACAAATGTTTGCCTTGTCCGGTGATCGAACCCGGGATCAGGGACTCAGAATGCAGGGGTGCTACCAACTGCGTCAACCGGCCATTGGATGCCGAATGGTAAAATGTACCATATGCGATATTCCTGTCCCTCTTCTATCTACATACCAAATTTTATCCAAAGCCGTTCAGCCATTTCTGCTACCTCTATCCATTTAAATATTCGCATAAATAATATGAGTAAGATAAATTTTATCCCAACGTTTCGAACACTTTTCTGTGGTCAAGGGTCAACTAGATGACTATCATAGTGTAATGAAAACGCTCCCGATGCACACTGTAGTCTCTTACAGTATCCAGAAATTAACTTTTGTAGGTATTTATTAGCAGTAGAACTTTTCGTGAACGAGTACGTCCAAAGAAGTACTGGTTGGCCTTCTGATCTGTTGGTCCCGGGTTTGATCCCCGGGCAGATTAACCCGAATGTCTAGTTCTTTCAGTTTCATTTCGAACTACGCATAAAAGTTTAGATAACTAGTAGTAGAAGAATTTAATACCGACTTCCATTCTATTCAGTTATTGGAGTGTATCTCAAAAATCACTGGACCGAATTTGATAAAATTTTAATGGGACTACACGGGAAACACCGGCTTTCAAACAAAAAGAATTTTGAGAATCGGTTCACCCTATCGAAAGTTATGAGGTAACAAACATAAAAAAATACAGGCGAATTGAGTACCTCCTCCTATTTGGAAGTCGGTAGAAAAATATTACTCTTGAATAGTTTGACCAACTAAAAGCAAGTGTATACCGTCATTGGATCTGATAAAATTAGTTACAAACCAGAGGTATAAACATGTGTATACACTTTGTGTACGCGCGACATGGCTTAGCACTTTTTTGTACGTACACACGGTGTACGCGCGACACGCGATGGGACATTAAAATGTGTGTTCACGAACATAATATGTATTTGACCAGAGTCTGTGTGTATAATAGTATGTATATAAGTATGTATATCAGTCGTCAGAAAACCATAGTATAAAGGCTCTACTTTGGGACTTGCAGCCCTCTTGTGGATATTGAAAAATATAAATTATTGACATAGCGAGTGAAGCGTGTCTGCTTTAACTGGCCAAATTGACTTTCTTATGTCCGTGTGTTTGTTAGGTTGTATGTTGGTCCTTCTGTACAGGTCGCATTTTCACCAATCTGGACGAAATCCGGTATGCATGTTTTACTATTTAACATATTGGCGATTCCGAGATAATAGGTTGTGAAGTACTGTGAAAATTGGCCGTTGATAAGACTGTGCTCGCGAGGTCTACTGTTTGCAGAACTACTAGTTAAAGCACTGTCAGCTCAGCGCTTTCCTTTACTTGAAATCAATCAAGCGCATTCCGTAAATACAAAATTCATAAAAAAAGTATGCACTCTTAAATAAAACAATAAGTCTATGTGTATTAAAAATTGCTATTTTATGATATGTGTTTCATGACAAAATTAAATAGTGAATAATGAGAAAAACTGTTTTAAAGGTGAAATTAAGTGGTATTTTTTTTATGTACCTACTCTAGTATGTTAAAATATGTTTTTAATTCCGTCAATGTGTACTTAGAAGTCTTAGAAATGTCATATTATTTTTTGTAGTTTTAATTAAATCTCTGCTTATGAGATAAACTGCTTTAAAATCCTCATTTTTCATCTACATATTTCATCGACATCATGATATGACAGCACCTTATTAGTATATAATTGACTGATTCAACAACACTAGGGCTATAAACTTGAACATTTAGCATTTGATTCTCTTTACCAGTATGTTGTAAGCATTTACAACATACTCGTAAGGATACTCATTGTAAGGATTTTTCGGCAATTTCACCCCTAAGGGGGTGAAGCGAGCGAATCCGCTGGCAGTTCAGTTGGTAATACTATTCAGAGGCAAGATAACTTGTCCTCCATATCAGCAATTCCTTTCATTTTAATCCGAAATGGCGAGCACAAAAGGTCGTTCGCGTTTTAATTGTGTTATTGAACAATACGTTTCCACGTGAAACAATCGGTCGTATTACAATAAGCTTTGTGGCTTGTGACCTAAGCACAATGGTTTATGGTCGACCCGTGTACAACGGTGAGATTGTGTCACAGTGTAGCGAATTCTAGTAAGCGAACTTCAGACGACTAGGCCTTTTCCGTAGAGTGTTTTTGTAATACCGAGGCAATGAGTGATGTACAAGGATTGGTTAGAAATGAGAGTATATTATAATTACATAGATAAAAATGTTAATGACTAGCTGCAGCCTTCGGTGATGGATGATGCTGAAGATTATAATAATATAAACGTACCGACTGGACTCAGTTGGTATTATGTCGGTTTAAGACCAACGGCGCCAGCATTATATTATTAAGTGTGATACCCACTCACGATATAGTTTTCAAACACTATATGTGTTTTATTCCTAAACGACTCGTATTAAAAGTGAACCAAACAAAATAATATTTAATTCGGTCAAACCGTTTTTGGGTTTTAGAAACACTAACGAACAGCACAAGTTTTTTAATATAAGATTTACTTAAATAGTACACTTGTTTCAAATAAGACTTGTGCTTGTTTTTAGATCTTTTTTAATATGAAGTTTTGATTTCTAGGAAAAGTTTTTAGTTGCATTTGTATTTTTATTAAATTAAAATGAGGGAAATGACCCGAAATTCTGCCTAACCCAGGCAGCGTTACAAAAAATACTAGGTACCTAGTAAAAATGTTTAACAGTACCTACCTGTCACAATGCTCACACTCTTGCAGATACAAATAGGATATTTATTTACGAGTGTAGCATTCATAAATTAATCGGTCCGAATCAGCAAGCATCCGCTTCATTCATACATCTTTTGTTATAGCGCAAACCTGTTGCGGACAGATTAATGTTATCATGAAATAACTACATACGAGTAAATCGAAGGAACAAAACAAAAGTCAAATATTACAAAGGAGTCTTTGCAAAGATTAACAAATAAACTTTTCGATTTTTTTTTTCATTTAGGGACTATTTTGTAAAGCTTGCCTTACTTTGATTTTGAATGAGTGATAGTGATAATGGCTTCTGCCATTAATTCTAATTTAATTATTTTTAATGACAACAATTCTACCATTATCATTACCGCTCATAAAATTCCAGATGCTTCCAAAATAATAACACACATGGCAAAATAACAACAACATTTGGGAACATAAGTGAATCCAAATTACATTATATTGCAAATCGTGATTTTTAACTAGAATTTCCTTGAAGCGGAGACCTTGAGTTTCTAGCCATTGGGCTTATCTTTATTCTATTCGATACATTTACGTGCTTAAAGCTAAAATACTTAAATAACAGACACTGGCTATAAGCACGATGCTTGTGGAGGTAGTGAATTTGCCTGCAAATTAAATACTATCCTTATATCTCCTTCCAAGGTAAGTCACTAAACCTCCTCACAAGTCAAGTTGCTAAACCTCCGCGTAAATCAAATTGCTAAACCTCCACGCACGGCAAGCCGCTGAAACTTCCTCGCAAGGTAAGTCGCTGAACCACCTCGCTTTTCAAGTTGTTCAACCTCCTTGTAGATCAAAGTTGTTAAACCTTCTCGCAAGGCAAGTCACCAAACATCCGTGCAAGGCACGTTGCTAAACCTCCTTGCAATTGTCTAGTTGTTAAAACTCCTCGCAAGTCAAGTTGCTAAACCTGCATGTAAGTCAAGTTGCTGATCCTCCGCGCAAGACAAGTCGCTAAACCTTCTAAGTTGCTCAACCTCCTCGTAAGTCAAATTGTTAAACCTTCTCGCAAGGTAAGTCGCTAAACCTATTCGCAAGTCAAGTAGCTAAACCTCCACGCAAGTCTAGTTGTTAAATCTCTAGCAAGTCTAGTTGTTATACCTCTTCGTAAATCAAATTGCTCAACTTCTACGCAAGTTTAGTTATTAAACCTCAAGTCGCAAGTCAAGTTACTTAACCTACTAGCAAGTCAAGTGGATAAATCGCCCAGCAAGGCAAGTTGCTAAACCTCTTCGCAAAAAGTCGTTAAGCCTCCGCACAAGGCAAGTCGCTAAACATCGTAGCACGGTAAGTAGCTAAACCTCCCCGCTAGGTATGTCGCTGAACCTCTTCGCATGTCAAGATTATCAACTGAGCGTCTCCTTGAAATACCGGTCGTATTAAGCTACTGGCCATTTTCTCCACTGTGACACAGATCAGAATCAGAACAGCCAGTACGTTTCCACAGTTACGTCACTAAACTCGGTCTAGACTTGAAAGGTAGCTTTAGACTCGTTTAGCCAGTTCTAGCTTGAAGTTAGAGCATAAGGCTTATTGAGGTAACGCCCTTTACTTCATAAGTTACCTAATAACTTAGTCTGTCATATTGACCTTAGAATATAGAGCTTCACAGAGTATAAACGAAACTTTTTCCTGATAACTATCTGCCACCTGCATTTAACCATGAAGCAGTTGTGTGCGAATATTACAGTGTTTTGGTTTAAAGTGCAATGCTACAATAAGGAGCAGGTTATATGTTCGACTTTATGTATTTTTTTGTATTTGTTCACCGATTTCTCCCCCATTTATGGAATGATTCTCAAAATTCTAATTTTGTTTGATACAGTATACTTCCGAGGTGGTTCCATTAATTTTTTATCAAAATCGGTCAAAGAGTTTTTTAGTTACACTCCAATAACTGAAAACTGATGATTTGATGATCTCATCATCGTCAGTAAAAAGGGTTCCGTGTTTGGTAAAAAAATGTTTTCACCCTTTTTAAGGCCCCTGCAAACTACGGGATCGATTGTCTTCTTCTTCTTCTAGTACCTCTCCAACTTGTGAAGGCTGGTTGTCAGCTCCGCATATTTCACCCGTTCAATCATCGATTGCCATTCACCGTCAATGATGAGATCATCAAAATAGGTGAAGCACTTTTCAACTCACAATTGTAACTCAGAAACTTTTTACCAATTAAAAAAAAAATAATGGAACCACCTCGGGAGTACATCGTACAAAAAAAATAATTTTAGAATCAGTCTCTAAATGGTGGAGAAATCGGTGAACATATACAAAAACATACAGTCGAACATATAACCTCCTCCTCATTTGAACTCGCATAACAGGTTGATGAGCGCAATGTATTGCGTTGAAGGAATTTAAACGCTTGAAATTTTGATAGGCACTGAAATGTTATAGGCAAGTGTGACGCTTAACATTAGTCGAGCGACTACCGATTGTCTTGTCATTAAAAGAAGTTGCAGTACCTTCCAGAGCCCAAACCTGAAGTTTGACGTACCACTGTGCTCAGCGCCCCGAGATAATGGATTTTAAAATCAATGTAAAAAAAGTTATAGTCTAATGTGATATCAGACAACGGCGTCCTGTTGCAGCCGATCTGAGCCAACAAACTAAACAATTCTTGGAATCGGAGGCAGTGTCGGAGGTGTCCAAGGCGAAAGCATTCTCATCGAGAGACATTTGCGAGTTGGCTTATATAAGGTATTTGTTAATTATAGTAGATCCAACCGTTTATCCTCTTTTTGACAGCACCAATAGAACGTAACATGACGATGTTACGCAAAAGTTAACTTATAAATGCGAGGTTTTAAAAATATGACAACTGCTTAAATTTGCTCCTTGATCCCGTATAATAATCATCTTTCACAAAATGAGTCCATAAGTGCAGTAGTTTTTTTATAAATTCCATAAAATAACAAACGTTTTTAAAAAATTACGTTCTATGGCTATCAACATAGTGATGTTACGAAGTTACGATTGAGATATCGATATTGTTTATGAACTATTTTTACACGGGTGTTTTCCGTTCTCGGCACATAATATCGGATTTATTTTTATGTAAAACCGTTATATTGATGCGCCTCAGGAAAACATACAGCATTATTTGAAGACGTGTTTATCTCCTGGTGTATATCCAAAAAAGAACAAGGTTATGATGACTATGATGATTACAAGTACAAGTCATACTTGACGAAGCTGTTACCGGTTAAATCTGGGATGGCCAGCGAGCAACACGGAAGGGAGTAGGCATACACAGCGTTTCCCCTCTGTCAAAGTACAAGTCCGCATGGACCATGGAGTTTGATAATATACTGTGGGGTGAGGGCGGGGCTAGATTTGTGAATGGTGCTTTATTTTTTATGTGTTAGTGATTTGGTTGTGTGAGTATGATCGGCAATGGATCGGTACAGGTATGTTTTGTATGTAATAGTGCGGCTTTGCGCTAGTGTGCAACTTCCCCTCCCGCAAGAAATGACAGAAAGATTTGAACAATATTTTTTAGCTAAGGCTACTCCCTTCCGTGTTGCTCGCTGGGGATGGCAGACATTAAAGTCTGCCGTTTGGTACCAGAAAATAGTAAAGTTTGAGCAACCCCAATTCCAATTTAAGCAAACGAAATCTAATCTTTTATTTTTATTTATTTATTAATCAAAATCAGATTCATCGTTGCTGTCACTCGAGCTATTGCCGACATTTATAATTAATTGTTGACTCATATAATCTATCGCCACGTGTTTATCCCAATCTGCCATTATAGTTTCTTGTGTTTTTTGAATTACATTTTGCCAGCTTTCCGCAGTTACTTTCACACATGCATTTTTTAATAAATTTACCATTTTGTTTGCCGTGAATGGGGGTTTTGTGTTATTTCTAGCAGCGTGTCCTTTAACTTGAGCCCATATTAATTCAATGGCATTGTATTGACAATGATAGGGTGGAAGTCTAAGAACCCAATGACCATGTTCTGCAGCTATTTCGTCGATCACATATCGTTTTGGGAAGTGTTTTTTTGTTCGTAATATATTTAGTAATTGTACTTTTAGTAAGGAGTTATCAACATTTTCACCATGTCGTTGAAGCCAGTCAATGATTACTTGTTTTTTGTCGGCCTGGGTCGGCATTTTATCAATTTGGCGTGAGTGATAGGATGCGTTATCCATAATAATAACTGACGGTTCTTCCAATGATTGTACCATTTCCTTAAACCAACTTTCGTAAACCTCAGAATTCATTTCTTCGTGGTACTCAACTGTTTTTTTGGATTTAAAGGCCAACAAAGCATCTGGCATGAATCCTTTCACAGACCCTGCATGGCAAATGATTAGACGTTCTCCTTTTCCCATCGGTACTGAGGTAGTGGAAGCAGCGGTGTCATCAGTCCAGCTCTTAGACACTGTGTGGTTCGCATTCAGCCAAGTTTCGTCAGTGAAAACAACATTTGACCAATCTGTAATTTTTTTGGCTTCGCTCAAAAATTCGCAACGAGCAAAAGCTACGTCGCGACGCTCCATCAATATTTTGCGTTTGTCCGATTTTTTATAAGTAAATCCAATTTCATTCAAGACCTTTACCAATGACGATTTTTGACCTCGGAACAAATCACATTCACGCAAAGAAGCAACAAGTTTTTTAAGTGTTGGAACTTCTTTACGTAAGTAATAGTTATATATATGACGGCGTATAGCGTCTGCGTCAAAGTTGTCAACCGAAGTCACACGACGTGGTTGGCGTTTTTTCTTCGGCGTACGAAGCTTATTCTCCTGCATGCCGCTTGTTCCGTAGGCTTCGGTAGTAATTTTTGTAATCGTAGATGCACTAATACCTAACGCGGCCGCAACGCGCTCTCTCACTTGCGACAATGGTAAAAGCGGGCCGCCATTTTGATACTCTGCTTCAAAGTAATTACGAAGCTTGATCACTATTTCTCTCGTCTGTCCTTTCAGCACTGATCCTTTCGGCATTTTATAGTTCCAATATAAAACTCAGCAAATAATTACTAGCACGGGCGTCTTGTTGCGAGTGACAGTGACAAATACAAAACGGCGGTGGACCATTGAGTTTTACTACCTTGATAAAATACTACTGCTTACCCATAGACAAAAAAATTGGCAGTCATAGGAATTGCCGATAGAAGTGAAAACTTATAACTCAGAATTTGATAGCTTACCTTGGAAACTACACGGGTGTAACCGGACGGCGTGGCCTCGCCATCTGGGCATGGCCATCTAGAAATGCGTCAGCATTTCCCATTGGCTGATGCGTTTCTAGATGGCCATGCCATGACGGCCTGTCCACGCCCTTTCAACATTCCCCATTGGCTGACGTATTTCTAGATGGCCAATAGCCATGGTCATGGCGCCATTCCTAGGACTATTCTCTTTCCGCACAGACTCGATAGAAAAATGAATCGAAATCGTGTCCACTATAATCACTTGGTCACAACACTTTAACTGACAAATTAGATCTGTCAAAAAGAGGATAAACGGTTGGATCTACTATAGTGCACAATATTGTACGGGTGGTTCGGAAACGATAACTGGTCATAAAAGTAAGAGAAAAAAAATACATATATTTTTATTATTAGAACCCATATTCGCCGCTCCACGTCTAAGAGCCATAGTGCGACTGAACTCACGACCCGACGCACCTCTACATCGCAGAATAAATAGCAGTAAATACGCGAGACATACATACCCGCTTAGAATAGGTAGAACGTGCGGACGATGACCCGCCCGAGCCAGCCATGCCGTTAGGCATAGACATCAGCCGTGCGATTATCTAAGAGCAAACATCGTTACATCTTTGACAACATCCGTGAAACAAATGACGAGATGACAAGAAACGTTAGAAAAAGAACCTTATGTACAAGGGCGATATCTCATTAAGTATTTGATATCGGTGAGCTCGTCGACGAATCATTAGAGAATCGCACGGCTGCTGCGTAAACATTCGCGAGTAGGTAGGTTCGGACGTCGTTGTACCTATTCTAAGTGGGTAGGTACGTGTCGCGCAGTTACTGTTGTCTATTCTGTGACAATAACAATGACCTTATATATCAAGGTTTCACTGAGATAACGTTTCTGGTTTCAATCGACCTGTAGGTACGTAAACTAGTAGTTCTGTGTACAGTAGACCTCGCAAGCACAGTCTTATCATCGGCAATTATGACCAATTTTGAAAAAAAAAAAATTTATTGGTAACAAATTTTCTTGCTGAATATTACCTAAATCGTCCAGATTTCAAACTACACAACCAAATATCTCGGAAACCGCTTGACCAATCATGCTTATATTCGAAATTTCACTTTAAAGCCAGGTACCTAATGTGTGTACCAAATTTGATCAAAATCGATTAGTAAACAGCGCCGCAACATGAAGTATGTTGCGGCGCTGTTTACAAATCGATTTTTAGGGAAAGTAGGGTAGTCGGACCAAAAGATGACCACCCCCCAGTAGATGACCGAAACGCACATTTTCTCGAATTATAAGAATTGAGTGGTACTCCCTGTAGTGGCGTATTTTTTCTTTAGAAGCGGCAACACTGTTCCCTCTTTTAAAAATTAATACATCGTCATTGGACCCTCAGTCATGCTCCAGGACCTCATTTAGTGCGGACGTGTTTCGGCCATCGCCATTTTGTATGGACAAGGAGCTAAGGTGAGTAAACCAGTTTCTTAAGCTTATGAGTGGATTGCCGATTTCTTGATATAATTAGGCCCCATTTATGAGTTCCCCTGCATTTATGACTATTATCTCAAGTAGAAAATCAAAGAAAATAAGTATTTTTTAATAAGGTTTTCGAGAAATTTGCTGTTCAATTACTGGTCTAAAAAAGATACATAAATCCTATTTGTGACCGAGCGGTCAGAATTAGCTCCGACTTGCAAATTTTGTTTTGATATTGTAGATTGTATCTTTGATTTTTTATTGATTTTTTACGTTTATCTTAATGGTTTTGGATACATAATTCTATAAACCAAAACATGACCGGAGGTTAATTACAGAAAAATCGTTGTTTTGGGCTGTTATTTTTTAGCTGGTCATTTATTGTTCCAAACGCTCTATTTGTGACCGAAGAAATTTGTTCGTTCATAATTTGGACCTCAAAACCTAATTGTGACCGACTGATTTTGACTGTTGCAATAAAACTGTTGTGGAATTTTACTAGGGTTCTTCGTAATCAAAAGTAAACCAATTTCGTTGGCCTTACAAACTGTTGTCATCATTACATTACTTGCTATCATAGTTTTTCTTTAATACGTAATTAAAATAAATTACATTTTCCTAAACGGCCTACCTTAGTATTATAATGCAGACAAAATTATGTAGGTATACGGAACCCCACTTCTTTCAAATAAAGTCTCTTGTTATGAAGAATTTCGCCTTTTATTGTGTCGGTCATAAATAGGGCCGATTTCGGTCAGAATTAGTTCCAAACCGGTCACAATTAGGGCCAAAGTCATTTATTTGATATTATTGCAATTTTAACTTATTTACAAATAGTTCAGAGTAAAAACAGTTTATCTAGTTGATGCACCAAATATCTACCTACGTATACAACCAAAAACATAAAATATTCCTTGAATAGGAGTTGAGATAAAAAATAAAATAACTTGAATTCCGCTTAATCAGTCATCTATTGGTCCAACCACCCTACCCACGCACTCAAAAATCGGCGAGCACAAAAAATATGGAATAAGTACAGTAGAACATGCATACCAAGTTTCGTCTAGATTGGTTGAAAAATGCGACCTGTACAGGAAAACGTCCTGTATTGTATATAAGTGCATACATACAATACAACCTAACAAACATACGGACAGATGAAAGTCAATTTAGTCAGTTAAAGCAAACACTTTGCTCGGTCAATTATAAATATATACAATAAAATTGTTTAATGTTTTTTCTTATTATATCTTAGATATTTAATCCTTACGTATCCGTTGAAGCTTATTACCACGGTAAATAGATAACACTACCCTCATCTTTACTGGCGACATTAGCGTAATTGGTAGTGACCCTCCCTTCGAAGTGAGAGCCCCCAGGTTCGATTCCTGACCATATTTTTTTGTGCACATATTTGTATAAGTAGAAATGTTTGTTCTCGAATTGAATCCAAGTGTGGTAGTAGTTAATCCAAACTCATTAGTGTGGATGATATGAATCAAAAGTATACTTGTCCGGACTGACTGACTGACTGACTGACTGACTGACTGACTAGATCTAGAACCTAACCCGCTGGGGCTACATTCATTTGCGAGTTGATACCTTTTATACTATGATTTTAAAAGCACTAACGCCTGCTTAGCGAAACCAAACTTTGCAATTTTATAGAGTAAAATACACATCCTCTGTCGAGATTCAAACTCGCATCTTCTGGTCGCCATGACCACTAAGTTCGTATGCGGATCACCTTTTATGTTGTAAGCACCCATTATGAAAGGCTTTTAAAGATTTGCAGTCTTACTTATAAACGCTGCTAAACTTTAAATGACGTTATTTAGTACTGCGCACAGGAAAAATGTTCTGCGCCGTACTAAGTGACGTTATTTAAAGTTAAGCAGCGTTTATAAGTCACCGGTCATCACTAAAAGGGGGTAACAGAGCGTAGCTTAGCTTAGCTAGTCCTTCTTACAGAGATATACTTTTCGAATAATAATAGTGTGACAGAAAATATCTTTAAATTAAATAGAGAAAAGTCGTTTCATATTTGCGACAGATTTTACTTAAAGCTCGGGGTTATACATATTGACATTATACTGGTCTACTTACGAAGGTTAAAAGTACGATGAGTCATATCGCTACTGCCTTTTTAAGATGTATGATTTTAATAAATATATATGATAATAACGGATTAAAATTGCTTACTTTGTTATACTTCCCGTACTGTTTTACTTCCCGTTCGAAAAATATACGAATAATTCGGTTCATGCAATGACTTTTTCACATTACTACAAAGGCTTCATTTATCATTCAAAATCGGCACGTAAGAGTCAATTTAAACCAACTTCATAAAGAAAGAGGTTCTGTTTAATACCGACTTCCATTCTATTCAGTTATAGGAGTGTGTCTCGAAAACTACTGGACTCAATTTGATGAAATTTTAATGGGATCACACGGCCCACAGGCCACACGGCCACCAGCTTGCAAACAAAAAAAGAATTTTGAGAATCGGTTCACCCAGTCGAAAGTTATGAGGTAACAAAAACAATACAGTCGAATTGAGTACCTCATCCTTTTTTTGGAAGTCGGTAGAAAAATATATACAAATAAGTTGGTTCATGCAATGACTTTCTTTCACATCTCTACCTCGGAAAGGCTTCCTTTATCATTCAAAATTGGCACGTAAAAGTCAATTTAAAACAACTTCCAAAAGAAGGAGGTTCTGAAGTCGACGTGTATTGTTTTTTTTAAGTCGGTTTAAAATTAAGTCCTGAACATCTACCGATTTCGTGGAGCGACCGGTGCGTCATCTAGCGATCGCCCCTGGATATTAGAGCTAGATAAGAGGCATTTCTAATACTATTATATGTAAATGACTTGCCTTGTATAACATCCACTGTAGTAATATGGCCAATATATGATTTGAATTTGAATTAAAAGGCTTAGAACTTACCTAAAAACGCGCCCCTCTGAAGTCACAATATCATGTTGCTTTCGTTCAATGTGTCTTTGTATCTTTGTATATATTGAGTGGTATCTTGGTAGAGTAAACAGCAAAACCTCGAGACAAATTTCTCAAACGAAACGTACCCTAGATGTCTATTTTTTGTTGATTTTACCCAACATTAACATAATAATGTAATCACAAACGTTTCCCAAAGTACAGGATGCTCCAAATTATTAATTAGACAGATAAAGGTAATTTGCCACGAAGGTTTCACAGACCTATTGTGTAAAACGTTACTAATATGCCCCAGTTTTTATGGTAAGTTGATGTAACTGCCTATTGAATATTCTGTGGTAAATATCACTAGCCATGAAATACTAGGGCTAGAGTGTGGAAATAAGATGTTTAATTATTTTATTATTTGAAACCAATGATGTTATATATAAACTGAGGTAGATACGCCTTACTGCGCTCGGCTTTGCGACATCAACACAAGCTAGTTGTCTTAAATCAACTTATGCCCGGGTGACACGAGGCCAGTTTTTCAAGCCAGGATAGCAAGCCAGTTTGCTACTAAACTGTCCTGGCTTGCTGCCCTGGCTTGGAACAGGCTAGTAGTAATATTGCAGTGACTAAGGTGACCACGCGTCCAACATGAACTGCATGCGAAAAAAATACATTATTCGTCTGAAGGAGTTACTTCGAAAACTGTACCAATCCGCAAGAGATGAATTACAAAAACGGTACAGGTTAATAACCACTTTCTTTATCTTCAGAATCCCGTCCGAGGATGTGACTTTTCTCTCTATAAATTGCAATGTTTGGTATCGTTTAGCAGGAGTTACTGCTTTTAAAAATTAATAGTATATACCTATATATAGGTTAGTATAGATAAACTGAGAGGTTTACTTTTATTCCATTAAATGACGAGACGAGCAAGTTGTCCATCTTATGTTAAGCAATACTCTCGCTCGTGACAGTTGCAGTACCACCCAGTGCTTAGCACTGTAGTTTTGTGTACCTGAATCACGTTTATAATCGTCTTTATAACTTGGAAGGGTGGTCATTCACAGACATTAATGGTCTTGGTACAGTTGTACAAACTTTAAATTAATCTCCGTACTTAGTTTGGGCCTCTTATAATCACAAAAATACGATAGATAAATCAAAGCCGTTAAGATCTTTAATAATCTTCCAGATACAATGAAAGATTTGTGTCTTGACATGTTTAAATTTAAACTCCATAAATGGTTATTAGACAATTGCTTCTATTCGGTTAATGATTTTTTAAGTTTCAACAAGGTTAAATAAAATTGATTAAGTTTGTAAAACTGATTAATTATACAATTAATACGGTAGTGTGGCTTTTCTTAATAGACATTTGCATATTTTTATTATATTATATAAATTGAGTTGACATGTAATTATTTTGACTTTGGAATGAATGATAAACATTAATTATATAATTTAAGTCTAGTATAATATTTGTATGCTTTGTTAGCAAAAAACATGTTCGGACTATATTTTACCTACATAACATCTGTAATTGTGCTTACCATGTTTTGATGCAAATAAATGTTTTATGATTATGATTATGATTATGATTAACAAAACACGTGGTTACTGCTTACTAGCCAACTGAAAACTAGCTTCACCGGCTACATGAAGCTAGTACACAAGCCAGGATAGTAAAATTAGTAGTGGGAGGGCGCTACTGGCCTAAAAATAGATCTCCATCCTATCAAAATCTGTCCTGGCTTGTGTACTGGCTTACTAGCTGACTGGCTTAAAAATGAAGCTAGTTCCGTCTACACGAAGCCAGAAGTACTAGCTTGCTAGCTTACTGACACTATCTTGCTATCCTGGCTTGAAAAACTGGCCTCGTGTAACCCGGGCATAAGTTCCAGCCTGTTTGGCAACGACACATCACGTATCCAACATTCAGGAAAAAATGCCTTCTTGTGTGTTCAGAAACTGCGGAACATATACTGGAACGAGTGTAAAAAACAAGAATTATCTATCATTACATTTTAGTTATTCTAATTGTTTGAAACTGTTTATTACAATAATAAGTTACTTATTAAAAAGACACAGCGCATGACGGATCGCAAACACAATCATAACTTACAGGCATATG
Organism: Selenia dentaria; assembly: GCA_917880725.1. Taxonomy (NCBI): domain Eukaryota; kingdom Metazoa; phylum Arthropoda; class Insecta; order Lepidoptera; family Geometridae; genus Selenia; species Selenia dentaria. Next base: position 8,381,352 of record OU862904.1, on the reverse strand, counting down.
AGACTACAACTTCATATACCTACTAACTAACTATACTAACTATCAATTCCCTCTGGGCACATAGGGCCATGGGCAGGGCACATAGCACGCATAACAGATGGCCGATGGGTCCGGAAGGTTCTGGAGTGGAGACCACGGACCGGCAAGCGCAGCGTAGGTCAGCCACCGACACGGGGGACAGACGAAAATAATTCCGAGTTTCTTGTCGCCGCTGAATCTCTTGAGTAGCCCATCAATTGGCGATAAATCGTCCAATCTGGCAAGAGTGAATTGGGCGCTACCTACTCCATACAACAGCTTTGAATGTTGATGCTAGTGGCAAGTAACATGTCAGATCATTTGCCGGATCACGTGTCACGTTGCTTAGCTGGGCAGTGGGCACAGTGCCTAGGGTTGCTGTGCAGATGGTCACTTGTGATGGTTGTCATCTCATCTGTTCTAGGCAGAGGTTATCACTTAACACCAGGTTTGCTTCATGCTGGTACAGTCTCTTAAAAGCATTTAAAAAAACATGTGTTTTATGTGCTATATTTATACACACTTGAAGCTTGAAACATAGACATTTTTCTATTATAGATCACAGCTTATAAAGTTTTGAACCGACAGTAGTAATTTTTAAATGGAACCATCTTGGACCTGAATTATATCCTTAAATCGGATGAACCATTAAAAAGTAATGCAAGGTCATAACTATATAGAAAAAAACTTGGATGAAGACGCTCTTTTTTAGAAGACCAGAAAAAAATGGTTGTCTGTAAAGTCGGTTTACGGGTGATAATTTTACGTGATAACGTTATAAGACAAGCCGAACGCTTAGGCCGATCGCGGCTCTCTATCGCTTGTACTGCGCTCTAGCTTGCACACGGAACCTGACAGTGAGTCATACTTTTTCATGCGTACAGCCGGCGTTCATCGATTATAAGACGTTATCACGTAAAAACATATTATTTTATACAAAAACTGCAGCAAAACAGTTTGTTTGGAAAAGGTCACAACATGTTCACGGTTGAACGGACTGTGACGTCATCTGCGAGGTCCATTGAACGTACAAATGAATGAACTTTACGGTAGGGTACATTTTGAGGTCGGTATTGAGTCTGCATTGCGAAAGTTTTGGTCATCCATAATTTTACTACCGACAGTTAGGCCAGTAGGTAGGTACATATTCAAGAAAGATGCTCAATTATGGGATCAACTCAGATTTTGCGAAGATTTAAGAGCCGGTACTACCTCACATTGCTTATTTTCAGCCTCCATATCTTCAAATATACTACTCCATTCACTTTGAAATTAACATATGGCAAAGTTCAGGATAAAGTCTAAATACCATGTTAGGCGAAAACATGATTCAATTAAATTTATTCGATAGAAAAAAATATCTCAAAGTGGCCTCCAAATTGTACAATAAACGTCTATAACTCAATGAATACTTTAAATAAGATCTTGAAACTTTCCATGATAATTGAACTTTATAAAAGGAAGGTGTTATAATAGCTGATTTTTTCAAATGAGATTCAAAAATAATTTTAAAGAGCAATTACCTAAAATATCAAGCGCTAGAAGCATTCTCAGACAGGCCGCCCTGCCCCCGACTCCCGACTCAGTCTCGCTTCGGCATTCGCGCTAGCCTAGCCCGAATGCCGAAGGTTCCTAGCCCGGCTAAGAACCTGTCTGTGTTGCTTGATGAATTTGCGATGAATTTTAGTTGTCAATATGGGCCATAATCGTTAATATCGTTGCGACGAAGTAAGGGCGAAATCTAAATTCAAGCTGAGGTAGCATAGCCCTTCGATTCTGTAAGCATTCTCTAAACTCAAAACCAATCTCTAAAGTATGGTAGCTATTATTCTGTTTAGGTTAAAATCCAAATGACTATAACCTTTCCGAATGACAGCGCTAAAATTATACATTTCTCTACAACTGTAGGTATATTTTAGACAGCTTAAGGCGCGATTAAACGACGCGGGCTAGCCCGATCCTACGCGAGCCGAGCCGTCCGTGGAGATGCGGCTCGGCTAAATACGGACGCAAGCCTGCTCGTTTAAACGACGCGGGGTAGCACGATCCTACGCGAGCCGAGCCGTCCGTGGAGATGCGGCTCGGCTAAATACGGACGCAAGCCTGCTCGTTTAAACGACGCGGGGTAGCACGATCCTACGCGAGCCGAGCCGTCCGTGGAGATGCGGCTCGGCTAAATACGGACGCAAGCCTGCTCGTTTAAACGACGCGGGGTAGCACGATCCTACGCGAGCAGAGCCTCTTCGTACAATTCAATGAAGAGTTGAATCTTCTCGTTGCTCCACTCCATCTCGTACAAAACCAATCCCCAATTAAAAACTTCGCTAAAAAAACAAAATAGGTCTTCCTTCGTCGCGCGCTCTGTGTCTGTGACATCTGTTTAGACGGCGCGTATTAACACAAGCCGAGCCGCAGATGGCGCGCGCGCCTTTGATCTGTGTCGAAAAAACCGACAAGTGATGGATCGTGCGAACTTTGCCGAGCCGCGCCGAGCGCAGTTGTTTACACAGCGCGTGGCGCGGCGAACCACGAGCGGAGCCAGGCTCGGCTCGCGTGTTTGCGCGCCGTTTAAACGCCGCTTTAGGCGTCAAGTAAGGTGATGCTCGCTAAACTAACGTGAAAATACCTAAAATTGAATAGCACAATCCTATTTTTAGAAATGTCATTCTAAGTGTTTACATGAATTTGGATTCTAGTGTTAACAGAATACAACCATAATTGAATTTTAGTTAAAAATTTATACAGATCTATCAATAGCAAAGATTTACGACTAAGCGTACGTACTTCTGGAATACCAGCCTAGTTTCCTAATTCAAGACATGCCATCTACGTAGGACTGATGATCTATAGATAATACGATATAATTCCTAAATAACACAAAGCTTCTTCTGCCGACTACATCGCAATACAAGTCTATCTTGTACTACTATCACCCACTGTACGTATATCAGTTACAATCAAAAGTTGTTTGAAATCTCTGTCAGTTTTGAAAACTCTAGTACAGTCCCACCATCTTATCAGCCGTGCGATTCTCTTTGCAAGTCGTTGTATCTTTGACAACATCCGTGAAACAAATGAAGAGATGACAAGAAACGTTGGAAAAGCAACCTTATGTACAAGGGCGATATCTCAACGTATTTGACATCGGTTAGCTCGTCGACGAATCATTATAGAATCGCAACGGCTGTTCAGATGACAGCGACGGTAGTGGAGAATTTGGTATTGCAATTTAAGAAATTCACCAAAAAAAAAATAGAATCAAAACATGGGCAGTCTTTCAAGCCTCTCTTTAATCTGCAAATTCTGCAATTATAATCCTACTAATATTATAAACGCGATACTTTGTAGGTGTGAATGGATGTAAATTGTAGTTCCAATTTTGTCCACCTGAACAGATAAGTTGGTGGCACTATAAGCAATAATGTTAGTAAGTTGATGACTGGAGCTGACGAAAGTGACATGGAGCGGACAATTTTTTAGATTTCTATCTACAGTTGATTGCAACATACATAATAGCCCTGCCGAGCTCAAATTTCCACAAGAATTCATATACACGTAGTGCAGAGTGACATTAAAGGCGCGTTCGTTTAGCTTATGAGGGCATTGGTGGCGTTGATATTGATGGCTCTATTGTTAAAGCTCAAAAACGTTATTTTGCTCACACCCTATTCGAACGCTCAATTGAGGATAAGACCTAGAATCGCATGATTATGCTGTCAAATACATAGCTGTCAAAAAACATTTACAAACAACAATGCTCCGGACGTAGGTCAAAAATTGCACTTTTTGGTGGCAAAAATTCCTGTTTTTTAGATTTCCGAACGCTGAACAAAAAGAGACATGAACATTTTCACCCACAGATTCCCAATTCGAACGTTCGTTTAGCTTATGAGGGCATTGGTGGCGTTGATATTGATGGCTCTATTGTTAAAGCTCAAAAACGTTATTTTGCTCACACCCTATTCGAACGCTCAATTGAGGATAAGACCTAGAATCGCATGATTATGCTGTCAAATACATAGCTGTCAAAAAACATTTACAAACAACAATGCTCCGGACGTAGGTCAAAAATTGCACTTTTTGGTGGCAAAAATTCCTGTTTTTTAGATTTCCGAACGCTGAACAAAAAGAGACATGAACATTTTCACCCACAGATTCCCAATTCGAACGCCCCCTGTGAGCGTTTTTAGCGTTAATTTCGCCAAAAACGATCACATATAGCCTATTCGAACGCAGTACTAATTGCAATGCAGTTTGTCAATGCTATTTTCTTCCTAATTGCATCTATTGGCGAGTTAGTATACAACCCTTATGATTTAATTATCTTAAATGGTTTATATTGACGAAGTATCTAAACAAAGTCATCTTTTAATAATCTAAGTACCTAATATAAGTATATATTACTTATATGAAATGTTTGATTGTTTGTCCGTAATGGATAAACTCAAAAGCTACGAGTACATTATTCCCGAGTGATATGCGTTGTATTTGATTCATCATCATAATCATCGTCCTGATGGACTATGATGATGATGATGATGATTGAAATTACCACGCGGGTGAAACTGCGGAGCGCAGCTCATCTATACTAATATACTATCCTACTATATAATATTATAAATGTGAAAGTTTAGATGGATGGATAGATGGATGGATGCATGGATGTTTGTTGCTCTTTCACGCTCAAACGGCTAGACCAATTTTGATGAAAGTTGGTATGGGCGTAAATAAGGCTTTGAATTGACACATAGGATACTTTTCATCATCATCATCATCATCATTATCCAACACCACGCGGGTGAAAACGCGAATTTCAGCTAGTAATATTCTAGGAAGAGGAAAGATTTGTATGTAAGTATGTTTGTAACGAATTGGCTCAAAAAGTACTGGACCGATTTCAAAAATTCTTTAAGCCAAGCTACTATCTTTAAGCTAAGCTACATTCACCCTGAGTAGCATAGGCTATATAAGATTCATCATCATCATCATCGTCCATCACCACGCGGGTGAAACCACGGAGCGCAGCTCGCACTATATATAAGTCTTTGTTTCTAAATAGCCCTGTTACAGCGCAAGCTGAAATAAGCTTTATTTCGTTAGTATTGAACACACATTTGTAGCGACCGCATTATGCTTCAGTTAAGACGCATTCTCCCCCTATAAGCATTGCAATTGTGTAACCTAAAGATAAGGCGTTGGTAACTTTCATCTACATTTATGCAGAGAAAGCGAAACAATGACTTCATCGAAGATGCAATTTTTTGGACAAGATGTGACCTCACAAAACGACGGTTTGGATAAAAAAAGAAAGACGAAAACGTATGTGATTTTAGCATTTTAAATTATCACCCGCCTATTTTTGTTGTGAAAATAAATAAAATGCCGTATTGTTTTGGCCCCGGGCGCAACTATGTCTCAAGAAGAGAAACCAGATGGTTTCTCATTCGTTTTTTTCATCTTTCTTACACAGAATAATCAGTAATAATAAATAAGTAAGTGTGTAAATACGAAATTAATAAAATGTAAACGTAAGCTTAAAATCACTTAGAGGACACTGCAAATGTGCAGTGCAGTATTAAATGTGTAGATAGAATTGTTTTACTTGATCCTTAAGACGCAGTCCAACCCCAATTTTAAAATAATTTACGATGCTTTATGTAAGGTTGAAAATCGCTTGTTAGATTGGACGATGTAATGCGAAAATGCGTTAATTTTGTAGGTTTTCTTTAATTATATTTTTCGATATATACTAACACAATTGAAAAAACTGCTGGTTATTACTTTATTACTATACGTTGGCTATGTCTTACCTACCAAAAAATTTAGAAAATTCTGAGAGTTTGGACGTGAAAGTTTATTTTTGTGGACCTATTCAGGATTTTTTTCTGCAGAAAGCGAGTTATATTTATGAATTCTATTCGGTTATTACTCTTTTCCTATTCCTTTTCTAACCTTAGTAATCTTTTCATAATATATCATCGATCTGTTTCGTTAAACTAGGTGTTTAAAAATGTTGTTTTTACTATTATCAGGGTACGAGCGCGTCTTAAACATGTTCGAGTTCCAGCAGTGGGAACAAAATGGGCTGATTATGATTATGTAGGCATGTCTTACCATTACATGTTAGCTATCTCCATGTCAATTGTCATACCATTGAGGCATATCAGTCCAAGGATGATTACTATGATGTTTAATCTTATTGTACATATATATTTTATTAATAATTTTAAAAATAAATAATTTACACAAAGATATACGAAATATATAAATTTAATCTAAGTACAAAGTTACTGATATAAAATAAATCTACCTATTACCATAAAACTAATTCACTAAAATATTTCTAAATTATATATGTATATATTACAGATAAAAAACAGCATTTAAGTCCCTGTCTACGGTTAGAGTGCCCAAAAAGCTGGCAACGTTACCTCGTTGAATAGCCAGGCTGATACGTTGTCCGAGGTAAGTACCAGCTCTTTGGTCACCTGTAATTTCTTTGAGGCGTGCACCTGGACCCCAATAACCCATAGTTTTAACCCCAAACGGAAGAAAAATATAATTATCTCCAAGACAAGCATTTGAAGGTATTTTAATAATGATTTAAAGCACCGTTTGAGTTCGTCAAGTCTGCTCGAGGTGGGAAGGCGCAAATGTGTCAGCACATATTGCGTCCCACACCAGCGGCTTTCCATGACTCCATGGAATCAACGTTAAACCGTCAGGCCTCTTGCCATCATCAAGTGAAATACCGTTCGGCTCTAAAATAGCCGGCACATGAACGGTAGCAAGGGTCCGACAGATAATGTCATTGAAGGCAGCGTGTCTTGAAATTCGTCCAGAACTGCGGCGGCAAGATAGACCATGATGTCCCAAATGATCTACTTCACCTCCGCAGTGACACAGGTGTAGTTCAGTCTTGGAGATACCCAGACGCAGACCTACTGCTATGGAAAAACTAGTGTTGTCTAGAAATGTTCCTACATTGACAGAAGGTATCGCCTGCAACCAGAAACCGGATTCGCATTCGCTTGCGGCAAGAAGACGAGTCTTGTCTCTCAAGTCATCAGTGTTATTTATAATGGCTTTCTGTGTTATTTTACAGAGTGGCTCGTCCCATTGCATCATGTTTATAATTAATATGTTAAATATTAATTATAAACATATTTTCATTACTATTTAACATATTTTTAATCATACGAGAGATACAATACACGAATGGTACAAATACAAATATTGTATACATACATGTAACTCTCTTAGTACCTACTACATACACTCTGCCGTCCTCTATACTTGTAGATTGATATAGAAGTTTCATCTTTTCTACAATTATTGTGCTCAAGCTAACAATCGAAGACATTATAGAATCGTGCTAAAAAAACGGTACAAATCCGTAAATATCTCGTCACAGAAGTTTGTTTTTATGACGTCTCACTTCTGTTGTCTATTATATTATGAGTAGAGTGCAAAAAGAGAACCGACGTGGCGGGACGGTGAACTAACATGCAGATGTTTATATGGCAGCCCAATCCAGCTATTCTCTGTCTGTCACTTAACTGTCAAGTGTCAACTTCTACTATATACGCGAAATTTGTGAGTACGGATGTATGGATCTTTGTAACTCTTTCACGCTCAAACAGCGGTGGCAATTTTGATGAAATTTGGTATGGAGGTTGTTGAGGCGCTGGATTTATACATAGGACTCTTTTCATCACCATCATCCATCACCACGCGGGTCAAAATGCGTTATATGCTTGGGCACAGCATAGACAACATAATAAGAACTCCGCTTACGTCAAGATCGTAATGATGACAGTTCTGTCAAAGTTTGTGTCAGTTTCTGATAGCTTATTTAGCTACCATTTTGACATTTCGATACACTAAACATGTTCGGCGACCGTCAAGGGTGATGAAATGTGATGACAGTATTTTCCATGGTGATTAATTTCATATTTGTATGTACGTAAGTCCTGTATTTTATTATTAATGTTTATTAATTTATAACTGATTGATATACTAAGTATTTAAATTTACTCATCTAATTCAATAATATTATAGCAATTGCGTTTGACCATGTACATATTTTATGACATTTTGGTATAAAGGTAGATATGGCCTTGGAGAAGATGATAAGCTACTCGAAATACTAATCCTGCGCAGACGTAGTCGCAGGCACCAGCTAGTACAACTATAAAACAGTAAATTAACAACATTACAATTTCATTCAGAATGGATTAGAATACAATATTATTGATTTGCTTCAAATGTGAGTAGGTAGACATGATAAATGTTATCAAGAACATTGAAGAGCTTACACATTTCAACAATTATTAGCATGATAAAATTATAATAATGAACTCAAACACATAAAATACTTTTTAGAACTTACTAACTAGGTAAATCAAGCAAAACAACACAATGTAAAACTAATGAGCAATTATTTCCAAAAACTTTTTAATTAGATGTTGAATTGATGATTCGATAATTTTTGATTCGATTCGATGCTACGTATTCATCTAGAAAGTAAAAAGTGCGATGCAGCAACATATATAGGTCGTCTGTCCACCGTCTCGGTGGTCGCAGGACGACGTTGGATGCAGGCCGCTCCTTTTGGAAAATTATGGGGAGGCTTATGTTCAGCAGTGGACGTCCTACGGCGGAGATGATGATGATATAACTATAAATAGAAGAGAGTAAGATTTTATCGGCGAGACGGCTAATAATTTATAGCACATTTAAGTCCGTCTTATTCCGTTCACATTTAATTGACTATAAAATATATTGTCCATAAATTGAATGTCATATGATCGATTGTCCACAAAATGTTAATGAAAATGTCACTTGCATTGTGTAAATGTCAATGTCAAATAGTAAATTGGAGCTTTCGATGAGCTGCAGGCTAGCTAGATACATAATTTATGGATCTAGGTTTGGAGACAGAAAATAGTTTGATTAGACATAATTTGCATTAAAAAATATGTTATTTATATCAGATGACATAAGTCTTGAGACATTAATAACATTAGTCGACATTTTATTTATTCGTAGCTAATATTAATATATCAACATCTAATCTATACTAAAGAGGAAAGATGTGATTGTTTGAATTGAATTGGCTTCGAAACTACTGGACGGATTTGTAAAGGCTTTCACATGCTGAAGTGCTGGAATAATCTGCCGCCACCCATTAGGAAAATAAAAAAATATTTACACATTTAGGCTCAACTTAAAAAAATTTCTGATCAGCGAGCAGATTAAGTACGGAGACAACAATATTACAGATTTTTCATTTATATAGAGTATGTTTAGGTCGAATGCGCTGCTATTCTTACTTGTGAAATTCGTGTTTTAAGATGAAATTAAACTAAAGTGAACCTGTCAAGCATCTGTCTATATGTATTATATTTGTTTGTATTTTTAAAATGTGTACTTTATTGTCGTGTGACTGGAGGTAGAATATTGTATAGTTTCTAACCTATTCACCTACAAGGCTTTGCCTGAAAATCAGCTTCAGATGTCACAGATCACGGACATCTGACATATGTGCTGAGGTGGGGCCTCTTTGACATATTGCTATTACTGTTGCTTACATTACTGTTTTTAACTTGTGTGTCAAATAAATGATTTTTCTTTCTTTCTTTCTTTCACATTTAGAAACCTACATTATTTTGATGAACATAGGCTATGTTTTGACTTATCATCATCATCCATCACCTGCTGCAACCCACGGTGACTCTCGCGTAGGTAGTGATGAATAATGATGATAAGTATCCTATGTGTAGTCTAATGATAGATAGATGAGGTCATCTATCTACCTACCAACTTTCAATGAAATCCACTCTCTTCGTTCTTGTGTTATAAATGGTCTAACCTTACTTTGTTTTATTTTTATCGAAGATTATTTCACAAAGAACATATTCATCAAATCAAATCCAACATATATTTATTTCCTCCTCACAAAAGATTGGTAAAAACAATTTAACATAATTAGCAGAGTGAAAAAATAAAACCATGTGAGTGAAAACTATGTGAGGGGGCTGGTGCCCGAAGTAGGTTTTTAAAATAAAAAACCTGTGTCATAGGTCACCAGGTCTCCTCCCACGGATAGAATATACTTTGGCACACACCAGTGGCCCGATAATCGCATCGTTAACGTATTCAGTACAAACTGTTGTTTATCTAGTACAATAGTGGCACAGATAACTCACAGTTTGTACTGTATACGTCAACGATACGATAACGTTACACTAAAGAGGATTGCATAGCTAGTACTTTCCATGCTAAAAGAGAAAACTCTTTTGTACCGCTTAACATTGTCCGATTTCAGTGATTTTTTTTTTCATGGAATCATCACATTGTTTACTATGCCCGTACGTTTTGATTTTTTCAGTATCTCAAAGTACTATAAATTTCCTTTTTTATCAATTTTAAGAGGTAGAAAAGAGTTTTCTTTTTTGGCATGGAAAGTACTAGCTATGCAATCCTCTTAAGCAGCTTTGTGTGTTCGGCCCACAATACTAAACTACTCGGATATCATCATTTTTAGTGTGCTAAATATTAAGGGTAGAACAAAAAGCAATATAATAATAATAATAATAATTTATTTATTGCCACACAGATTTAACAAGTACTGTTCTTAAATACAAACTTAACTACTAAGGTAGGTAGGGTACAATTGAGTTTATTTTAAAAGGTCATTATTATTAACAGGCCATTACCCGTGCCATTACCCGCCAAACTATCATTACCGGGCCCCAAACTAGGCCTGTATTTTTGGGCGCCCGAAAATGTTCTCTGAAATATGTATGTATATATGTATATGTGCGTAAGTAAAGTGTTGTGATTGTATTTGTGTAAGCTTGTTCAAAGTCGCACAACGAGCTATGGAGAGGGCTATGCTCGGGGTTTCTCTACGTGATCGAATCGGAAATGAGGAGATCCGTAGAAGAACGAAAGTCACCGACATATCCCAGAAGATTAACCAGTTGAAGTGGCAGTGGGCAGGGCACATAGCACGCAGAGCAGATGGCCGATGGGGCCGAAAGGTTCTGGAGTGGAGACCACGGACCAGCAAGCGCAGCGTAGGTCGTCCACCGACAAGGTAGACAGACAATCTAATAAAGACTTGACGAGATTGGATGCCCGTCCTTTAGGAAATTGACGACTGAAGACGATTGAAGACGACCTGATTAAGGTCGTAGGACGACGTTGGATGCAGGCCGCTTCCAACCGGTCCTTTTAGAAAATCATGGGGGAGGCCTATGTTCAGCAGTGGACGTCCTACTGCTGAGATGATGATGATGATGATGAGCCTGTTTAGTGCCAGTGGTGTACTCATTATTTACTTACATATATTAATCATTAATCGCAATTATATTAGTCACTCGGGAATAATGTAGCTGTCTACTGATAAAAGTATTTTGTAAATTGGTTTAGTAGTTCAAGAGATTACTTCCTACAAACAAACTCACACAACTACGAATTTTACCTTTATGCTTAATGTTAATTATTAATTAATTTTCAGATATATCCATAAACTTACACTTTCATTAATTAACTCATTTAAAACATGTCAGAAACATTAAAATTACAATTAAAATTCACACACACGGTCAGTACGGTCACAGATAATAATAATCATAATATTACTTACAAAAACACAAATTACATTTTTTTACCCAATAAGGTGTCCATCCACTTATTTTGTATAGGGCAATCTAGCCTGTCACTTATCATCTTCAGGTTCATGTTAATGAATCATGAATTAGCCTAGCTTTCTACCGACTTCCAAAAAAGGATTACGCTATTCGACTGTTTTTTCTTCTTTTTATGTTTGTTACCTCATAACTTACGATAGCGTAAACCGATACTCAAAATTCTTATTTTGTTTGAATACTGGTGGTATCCATGTGGTCCCATTTATAAATTTCATCAAAATCGATTGGGATAGTTTTTGAGTTACACTCCAATAACTGAATATATAATGGAAGTCGGTATTAAATTTTTCAACCTTTCAACTAAGAAACCAGCAGAGCTATGTATCTTAGTTGCAAACAAATGTTAATTGAAACAAAAACAAAATGGCGGCTCTATGTCACTTTTGTCAGCTCGTCATCAACTTTCTAACATTTCTGCTTACTGGAGTTGTCAAAAGTGACATAGAGCCGCCATTTTCAAGATTTTAATCGACATTTGTTTGCAACTGAGTTACATAATGGCCCTGCAGTTCGTCAAACAGACTGCAGTAGCCACATAGTTTCAAAAGCAGTTAAGTGTAAACTATCACGCATTCAGTGGTGTACTATTGTTATAAAATAAAATAAAACATTTTAAACTTTCGCGTATTAAATTCATGTGTTAAACTTTTTCTAACTCGTGACCACGGTAGATGCAACTCGGTCGAAACGTATTTTTGAGTAACCTCGTTGCTCAAAATTATGCTTATAAAAATAATCTTACTGCAAAAAAGATTTACACTGAAATGGGCACAATTCGCAAGCCGCGTCATGACCATTCGAAAAAGGAAAAAAAAAATCTGTGCCCGAAAAAGTCCCTATCCCAGACAATTATATGTACTACGGTCCCAATATTCATTTAAAACATGAAAGTGTTACAAATTATTTTTAACATTGTATATTTTACCAGAAATTCGTAACATTGCAATAGTAGCAACTATTTCCTCATGACACTTTAAAAATAACTTATTGCGTGCATTGCCCGAAACGAATTCACACGATTCTATGAGAACTAGTAACATACATTCGGAATTTCTGACATCTACACTAACAATAAAGACGAAAGATTTGATTGTTTGTTTGTTTTTTACTATAATTATTACTATTACTATTTAATATTATAAACAGCAAACATATGTTTGTTTCAATTGAACAGGCTACTGCAAACTACTGATAGGTCGATTAGAAAAACTCTTTCACCATTAGAATCCTACATTTTCCCTGATGAACCATAGGCTTTATAATATTTTCAACAAATTAGGTATCCGTATGAAATCTACGACAATGTAACCCAAGGTGTGAAAAAATACCAAAAAGTCCTTATATCGCGTACTATGCGGAAACTATTGAGTATAAAGTATTAGTCTATGCTATTGACAATGAAGCATAGTGACGTACTACAGTTTTATAAAAGACTTCAATATCTACAAAGAAGTTCACATTACCATATGTCTAACTATTATGTTACCTATGTCACATTAAATACTTTTGGAACGAAGTTCCTTATCGCGCGTTGTGAAAGGGGGCTAGACGGAAAAAATTCTTACGAAAAGTTGTCACGACACTTTTTGCTATAGTATGCTATGTTTCTCTGTCTGTCTCTCTCTCTCTTATAGAAAGCAAGTGCGGCGTCGCATGTTTCTCTGTCTGTCTCTCTCTCTCTTATAGAAAGCAAGCCAGATGTTGTAATCGTAGCAAGTGGCGCCATTTAGTTCCGTAAATTTATACTAGATGGCGACTCAGGTAAAGTAAGCTCGCGGAGGCATATATATAGGAGGTAATATGTAATTTTGAGAAATATATATTTTTAAACACTTCCCATACGCAGAAAGGAGTTTTATTATTGGAATATTTACCATGATTTTGTATTTTTAGCATTATTTTATCTGATGAGGAACTTCGTTCCATCCGGGTGTCCCTTGACACCTCTCAAGTTTTTTTTTTTATTTTGAATTATGCAATGGTAACGCGATACAACCCAGACCACAATAAGACATTATTCGTACCCTGGTAATAATCCCTATCTACTCTAATATTAAAGAGGAAATATATATGATTGTTTGTTGGAAATGGATACACGTAGAACTACTTAACCGATTCATACAATTCTTTCACGAGTTTAGAACTACATTATGTCTGAGTAACATACGCTATAATTGATTCATCCTCATCATCATCCATCGCCACGCAGATGAAAGTGCGGAGCGCAGCTAGCAATGAATAAACTAAAAAACTACCCGATTAAAAATATATTTCACTAGTACAAAGCTACGTTACTCCTGACTAACATAAAGGCTATATTTGTTTTATCATCATCGTGCTCCATCGCCACGCGGGCGAAACCACAGAGCACAGCTTGTAGTATATACATGAAATACTTTTTTTGAGCTACGTAATTTTTCCTACGTTTCTTCAATACGATTACAATTTTGTGTCGTGCAGTTACATTCGCCGAAAATAACCTCATTTCAGCTACGAATGGGAAATAAGTGATTAATAACGCGTTCCAACTGGACCACGTATGTTCCATCTCGGAAATGTATGTTCCAACTGAAACAGATGTGTTCCAATCACATCTCTGGCTAGTCTAGTTGCTTAAAGGGTTGAATCGTAAAAATAAATAAGTTTCTACTGCATGTACTTATTAATAACAAGTATTATCGCAACCAATAGGAAGTACTTCTAGTAACTGGAACATGTTGTTATACCTACTTGAAATAAGAAAAAAATACTTACTCAATCAAGGAACTAAAGAGATTGTAAAAATCTGCCAAAAACCACAATTGCATCCACATAAACATCAAGGGGATTGCATCATTCAGGGCTTCAATAAAATTGTATTGATTTCGCTTCGTAGATATGTGACAAACTGTTGAAGTTGACCGCAAAAGATACTCTATTACTCGAGATTCGAATAGAATAAAAACACATATTATATAATTAACATGTGTTTATATATAATTATATATAATTCAATTAATTAAAAAGTTGGTTATCTCCTGAACATAATTATAAGTATAATAGGTTTATATGTGTTTATATATAATTATATATATATATATATGCGTACATTCACGTAATTCAATTAATTAAAAAGTTGGTTATCTCCTGTACATAATTATAATTATATAGGTTTATATGTGTTTATATATAATTATATATAAACACATATAACCGAATGTACGCATAATATCCTTTTAAAATAACTTACCTGTGATAGGAAATATGTCCTTGCCTTTGGGGTTCCGAAATTTTTGGGGTTAATTATGACGCAGTTTAGTTTTCGCGGCTGTCCTGCTGCAACAACAGACACTGCGCGGACTGTAAGTAGCGGCGGCCAACCTTGACGCTTGGTCGGGGTTCGGACACGGGAAGTACCTACATAAATAATTGCGTTATCTATTTGTACATATTATATCTGAGCGCTCTTAGCGTTTTGTAGCCTGGAACGGGATTTTTAATTTACGACTGTTTTTAATTTCTGCTTTAGGCGAAACAAAACCACCACCTTGTTTAATAGTCATAGTAGTAGTAATTAATAGCGAAGACTAATAAGTCATTCCTAGGAAATTGTATGCGTTTTACAATAAAATCCCAAAATACATAACTGAGCTCACAGAGGGCAAATTCAAGTTGACTGTAAAAAACGTTTTGATAAAAAAAGCTTATTATATAGTTCGACATTATATAGAAGATACAGATGCTTGGAATACCCCACTTCTAGCAAGCTGTCACTCTGCCACCCATAAAATGTAATATTTGTAGTACCTAAGTAGAAACATTGTAAAGTTTATAAAAAGAATGGCCCCGAGTTTCTTGCCGCTTCTTCTCGGTAGGCTCTATATATTTTGGAACGCGGCGGTAGAGTCTTTAAAGTACATTATAATGAAAAATTGACGTTCATAAGTGCGTCTTTGATGCCTAAATAGACTAAATGATTTTGACTTTGACTTTGACTTGGTGTGCTCCAGTCAAGAAACTTTCGGAATCGGGTTTGATTTTTAAGCTTATGGGGTTGAATTAAAGTTTCTATTGCATGTACTTAGTACATATGTAGATTATGAAAGAAAAATTATTAAAAGACAGGTGACCAAAGAACCGGTGCTTACCTCCGGTACGTATCAGCCTCTTTCAGCTTTTTGGGCCCCTTCTACCCCCAGAGAGGAATGTAAATGCTGTTTTTTATGTATAGTAATATGTAGATATATAAGTTTGAGATTGTGTTTATTTTGGATATATATTTTGCCTTGCTTTATCTTATAAGTAAAAATTATAAGTAAAAACAAGACGAAATTAATAATTCAATAGAATCACAGAGCAAACCTAATAAAATTATTTGCCCTTATTAAAAGTAAAAATTTTATTTGTCATATTATTTGCACAATCAAGTTTTTACGTTTTGTAATATCCTACTAACCTGTCACAATAATAGTTATGGCCTATTCAAACTTGGGCGTTATTCGCTACCGTGAGCGGTAGAGAAATCCGAAAGGATAAGCGTTAATTTCACTGTTCACACCAAAGCGGATATCTCTACCGCGCGCGGTAGAGATATTCGTTGGCAACGGTTAGCGGGGCGGCGGAACTAGTTTCGCCAAACAAGAGAAAATACCGCCTCACTAGGCGGTACAAGTTTCGCTGCAGTTGCGGAACTTCATACTATTTACCCATCAAGTTCCGCGTGGAATTTTTAGATCTGAATAGGCCTTTAATAGAATTGTTTTACGTAATTTATTTCCAGCATCCGTATAGTTACCAGCTCAAGAAAACGACTTAAACTGATAATAAACATAAACTGTGGCAATCACAACGAAGGACAGAAGACATCACTTTTTCTGTGGTGGCAATAGGTACCTAGTAATTTGATTTATTCTGTGGCAATAGGAGCATTGCCGATTACACGAGATATCTCTGTAAGAAAACCTAGAACTTGTCAGTTTTTTTCTTTTTCGAACGGGCTAAATGCTGTTTGCCTCTACCGGCATTTACAGCGTTACCGGATGGGGAACAGTCAAAGTCAAAGTCAAAGTCAAAGTCAAAGTCAAAGTCAAAATCATTTATTCAATTTAGGCATCAAAGACGCACTTATAAACGTCAACTTTTCATTATAATGTACTTTAAAGACTCTACCGCCGCGTTCCAAAATATATAGAGCCCACCGAGAAGAAGCGGCAAGAAACTCGGGGCCATTCTTTTTATATAGATGTTTACAATGTTTCTATTTAGGTACTACAAATATTACATTTTATAGGTGGCAGAGAGACAGCTTGCCAGAAGTGGAGTATTCCAAGCATCTTTATCTTCTATATAATGTCGAACTTTATAGTAAGCTTCTTTTATTAAAACGTTTTTTACAGTCAACTTGAATTTGCCCTCTGTGAGCTCAGTTATGTGCTTTGGGATTTTATTGTAAAAACGCACACAATTTCCTAGGAATGACTTATTAGTCTTCGCAAGTCTAAAACTAGATACAGCTATCATATTTGTATTTCTGGTATTAAAAGTGTGGTGATCACTATTTAACTTATATTTATGTAAATTTTTACGAACATACATTATATTTTTAAATACATATAAGGAAGGCAACGTTAATATATTGATTTCTTTAAATAAATCTCTCAAAGATTCACGGGGACCCATTTCGTATATAGCTCTAATAGCACGTTTCTGAACTTGATTGACAGCGGGATACGGGAGTTTATACACCCGCATTCCCCCATCACAGATATTAGGGATATTATACTCTGTGTTTTAGTAAATTAGCATATTTTTAATTATTATTTACTGAGTCATGTTTGAATATTGTCAGGCACTTTAGTTTGATTTCTTTGTCCTTATTAAGAAAATGAAATTCCATTATCAGTTTACAACTTACTCAAGTATACATAATCTAACTTAGCTATACCTATTCGTCCTCTTATAGGATATAGGCTACGTTCCGGGAAGCGCCGAAACCACTCGCGGCGCTCGATACGTCATCAATGACGTCACCGAAAACGCTCACGCCGCCGCGCTCACAACGCTCGCGGATCTTAGGTGGGTTTACGTGATCATTACGAGCTGTCACTTTCAACCAAAGGGAACAGCAAACCTTGGCGCGACAGTAATGAGCGTTGAGGGCGCTTGCCAGAACGTAGCCTTAATGTGTGGAAACATTTTGTTTCATGTAGGTAGGTACATATTTCTTAAGCTGCGTCGTTCTCATCAATTGGGTAATCATACACGAATCGAAATATTTAGGTACCTACTTTAACAACACTCCAAAAAAACTCCAAACTCATAATCAAAAAAGTACTTGGTAAATGTTCTTTTGGGATTCAATGGAAACTATGTCTATGGTAATAATATAATAAAGCAGAACAGCTTTTTGTATGTTTGTTTAAGGTAATCTCTGAAACTAGTCCGACATGAAAAAAATGTGCCAATATGGTAGCCAAATTAGTAAAAAAAATAGTTAAGGTTATCTAGCATTAGGCTTTTATCCGAAAAACGTGGATGATCCCTCCGTGTGCAGCTAGTACGTAGATATATCTTATACGTATGATAAATTAAATAAAGATTGTAAGTAGTTATTTAATTTAATTTGTACATAACATACATTTTGCTTAGCATATTACGTATATGATTCAGATATTTCTGCACGGACTGGTAACAATCATACTAACACAATCAATCAATCAAAGTATTTATTGTTGTAGACTTTGTTACAATTAAAAATGTGAAAGCCACTGGTTCCCGAACTAGTAGGTACTGTGTTTCAGGAACCAGGGTCTTCTCCCAATATTTAGTGCAGTTTACATGTCTACAATATATATTAAATACTTTAAGGAAAGTTACAAAAAAATATGCCTTAACCAAACTGTTTTGTCTACCATACGGACTTAAATAAAAGTGCTAGAGTCTACTTGTTTGAGTGTGTGTTTGTGTGTGTAGGTGTATTGTATGTGGAGGTGTGTGCTATTTGTATGTTGCAGGGGTCTGTCTGTTTGTTGCTGTGTGTGTCGAGGGTTAATTAACTACAATGTTTTATTTCATTCATCATACACACTAGGTGTCTACCATGCACTCAACATCCTCATAGTCAAGGTTCTTGAGCCAGGTGAGTGTTATTTTTTTAAATTCGTTGTTGGTTTTTTCTTTAGTTTTAAAATTTACTGTTTATTTTATTAATATAAAAATAGGGTGCTGCAACATCAAAATGTTTCTGGGCAATTTTACATGGTACTGGACAACGGTCGACTCTTTTGTTTGTAACAGGTAATTGTGGCACAATATGTTATACACAGATAACATACACAAACTTTCGCATATTAATAATAATCATGTTGAATGAATATCAGAAGACTAAGTGTCGTAATATAAGTGCAAGCAATAATCTACAATGAGCTAAAAGCTCAGTAAAAAGTACAATCATATCGATAACAATCGAATATAATGCATTGTGCAATGCAATAATCCAGCCCTGAGCTGCCGGATCGGATAAAAAAAAAGAGATCCCGCTTGGTGTTGTCAGTATCGGTTCTCTAAAAGTTACATAAGTTTTTGGGGCCAAATCTAATGACGTGTATCCACGTATAATGTTCACTTGTTCACTCAACCCACATTCGTATGAAGATACCTATACAATAAGTCATTGGGTGTACTCAATCAGATAACCTACATATTGGTGTTGTAGAACTCTTTAGTTTGTTTTCCACCAGTATAGTGTGCACCCTTTGGTCTGCTCTCGTTGACAAATATCTTCGCTTTCTATGAAAGTGTAGATACGTGTAAAGGTCGAATGCAACGCACGCTAACTAAGTCGAATGCGTGGTTTATGATGTAATTAAAACTCATGTAGGCTGTTAGACTATATTTCACGTAGCTCGACTTTAGAAATAAAGATTAAGATAACGTTGTATAATTCGCTATATTAACGGCACCAGGATGCGTAGCTTATTTTATGACTTAACAATGACTTTAGCGGCTATTGAGTGACGAGACGAGCTAGTTGTTCACTTGATGGTAAGAATTACAATGACAATTAAAGTGCTACCCAGATCTTAGAACTGTTTTGCGTGTTACTGTACCTCACGCAGTTTTTGATTTTCTTTCACCCAAGCAGTGCCCGTCACATCCTAATAGAGTAGTGCTTGCTCACTATTGCATACCTGAATGCGGTGGTACCAACCAATATGGCCTTTTGTACAAGAGGCCTTTCACGTAGTTATACGTCGGGATTTCTCCCCTTTTACAATTCGCACCCTGACGTTGGAGGATCTTAGTTATTCTTAACTCCATTCCTTCTCGGAAAACTTTAATTTTATTAAATGTTATTTAAAAAAATGTCTTTTTTGTTTATTTTATTTACTTAATCTATATTCATGCCCATCGTGTAGCGCAATTAATTTGTAGAGAATCACAGCCTGATAAACGGACCAACGCAGCTAACATGCGCCGCGTGCCCGTATACAGTAAACGCAGCAATGGGCAGCGTTACCTCAAGGTATCACATTAAAATGTGATACCTTGAGGTAAATGTGATTCCTTGAGGTAACGCTTACGAGTTGAGGTAATGTAATAAGTTTATTGGGCGAATGAGACTAAAGAATTGTCTTGGAATCGTGATACTACATCCTTTATATGCCAGTGAAGGCCTTATCATAACAATAACAATTTGCCAGTCCCATCACAATCCTATTCAGGCTCTGAAAAGTACGAAACTGTAACAAAATGTGACAGATAGCAACCCTACTACCGTGCATAAATCGGCCATCTTGCGTCCGCTCACTCCCCGCCTGTCAAACTAGATAAAACCGCGCGAAAATCGAATTTAGAATTCAGTCGTGCCGCGCAAACAGACTCGTTGGGGAAGAACAAACGCGTGTCGTTTTTATTTTTTTATTTTTAGTTAGCAAAGCTTAGAGGTGCACCATGAAATACCTGGTTGTTTTCGCCGTTTTTGCTTTGGCTCTGGCCGCGGAGGAAGTCAAGGAAGAAGACAGACCGAAGACTTTCAGGAGGCTCATCCCAGCTGACGTACTAAGAGGTCAGTGTCAACTGTGATTTATAAAACAATTAAATTGTTAAAATAACCGCGTAAACGTACCTAATATGAAGAACAATTCAAATCTCCAAATGTCTTTCTATATTTACTCAAATATATTATCTCTTTTGTCTTGGTCTACGAAATCTGCTGCATAAAAATATTACAATTTGTATATAAAATAAATATTACATAAAGAATGACATAAAAAGTTCTTTCATAATAAGGGTTCTCTGTTTCTATGTATTCCGTGTTTTCGAGATAGTTATGCATTATTCAAATCTTACGATCGACGATACGATCTAAATTTGAAATTTTAATTTCCTATTCGTTTATGCTGTCAGAAAAATTTCGTAACAACCTAAACTGCATATTACGTTTTATTTCCTCACATAATTTAAAATACTAAGTGGAAATGTCTTTTGAAACTCACGCATGGCAAATTAATCATTTTATAAAATATCTAACATTTTTTTAATAATCGCGTGTTATGATCGCGTGTTTCCCATTTTAAGCAAAAATAACTTTGCAGTTTCGTTAAATATATTATTAAGGAATAGTCTAAAAGTAAAAGTATAACAACAGTAAGTTAGGATTTATCAAATAAATTGAAAATGCTGTCCCGTTAAAATGTTTGCTATTTCTAGGAATAATTAGTATGATTTATTTTTTAATAAAAAATAGTTAAAATAGTTACTAATGGTTGAAGATAGTCTTATAAAGTGATAGTGAATAAAGTACCTTTATGATATTGTTTTGACAGATTAACGGGAAGTGAAATTCAGTGTAAATTTTAATATTCACTGATACGTATCAAAGTAGTGTATAAATAAACGTAACAATACGTAATTATTTTTTAACAAATAAAAAAAACACATATTAAATTATATTGAATATGTAGATAATTTCAAAACAATTATAGAACCAGAAAATTAAAGTGATTGCTCTCTATTTGTGAAGAGTATTTTTAATGGAATTGAAATGAAATATTTTAGATTTTGTGGATATAAAAAAAAACACAATCCAGCCTAGCTACATAACTCATTAATGTCTTATTTTGTATGCGTTAAAAGCGAGAGCATTCAGAGTAATGCAACTTCTCTGACATCGTTTGCTTTGCTAGTTATAAAACAATGAAAGAAAAAGAATGGCCCTCAGACTTGCTTTGTTGCATGCCAGTTAGTTATGTATGTTTGGTACAAATCTAGACTTTTAAAGTTATGTTTCCGTGTTTGATTTGTTTAATTTCACGGTTTAGTTAGCGGCTCAATTGCCACTTGTGTTTCGACATAATTATGCAATATGTAAACTAGTACTAATAGAGGCTTTAACGTTTTGATACGCCAATTAATGTCATAATTATTATAGCATACTTAAAACTTGTTTAAAAAACTAAATCAGTACTATACCATATTATTTTTAGAAAAAAGTATTTATTGCATAATAAAAAATACGATAATTGCTTTCTAAGAAAATACTAGAACAGAACTAAGTATTGAGTCTTTTTAGCAAAAAAAATTGGTATATATTTTATGAAAAAACCTGATTTAGATTTTTTTTACTGTTTTTTAGCAAAAAGTTTGATATCTGCTTTATAAAAATACTAAAACAGAACTCAATCCTAAGTGTTCTTAGCAAAAAGTTTTATAAAAAATACTGCAACAGAACTCAATTCTTAGTATTTTTAGCAAAGTGGTCGATATTTGCTTTTTATAGAAATACTGAAACAGAAGTTATATATTTTAGCAAAAACATTGTTATAAAATATAAAAAAAAACTAAACCAGAATTCAATCCTTACTGTTTTAAGCAAAAAGTTTGATGTCTGCTTTATAAAAAATACTGGAACAGAACTCAATCTTTAGTATTTTAGTAAAAATTTTGATATCTGCTGTAAAAAATAAACTAAATATTTCTTAATTAATACTTTTAAAACTTATAGCAAAAAAAATTGATATCTGCTGCTTAAACACAAAAAAGGTTTACTCGTAATCAACGGTACATAATTCATACACATTATAAAACTGACCTGTGTTTAAGAGCCGTTAATTTTACTGCAGGCCTGTTTTTTGCAACTGTTTATTTGGAGCATCGAATCAATGTAGCCATTATATAATTATTTCAACAGTCTACGTTTATTTACAAGTTATTGAACCCATTAAAGTATACACCTTTTTTGTATTCATATTTCTTTGCGATAATGCAGTTATTTGTAATTTAAGACAATGAAGATGGACACAAAAAGTTATAACGAGAAATGTAGGTTTATATTTTCTTACATAAACATTAAACATCTAAGAACTACTTTATTACGAAACAATCTAGTAAACTTAGTAGATTGTTATGTGCCTCTAACAAGACCTTGTGCCTATTTTATATTGTATCATGACATAACTATCTAGACCCTATTTATCTTAATTCGTATTCATTTATCACTTAAAGCAACAGCAATATCTTTAATTAGATCTAGTTTCATGATTCCGGTCTAAAATATTATATCAGCATACACATTTTTTAATAAATTTATACAATGTTGTGATTCATTAGGGATACATGTTTCATAATATGTTTGTATGTAATACTAATATTTAATATTAGTAAAAAAACCGGTCCTTTTGGAAAATTATGGGGGAGGCATGTGTTCAGCAGTGGACGTCCTACGGCTGAGATGATGATGATGATGAATATTAGTTATACGTAGGGAATGGTATTCTTGTCATACACAATCTACATCTTTCTTTCTTTCTATCTATTTACTTCTTTGTTTAATAGCCTCCTGAGCGTCTCTATACCATAATATTTATGAAATTACTGTGTAACTTTGGGAATTTATTGTGTGGACATTTATGTGTAACAATAATACAATTATTCACTGGTTTGACTTTTGTTGTTTGATAGAAAAGAGGTAGGCAACGTTTGCTGGGCACAGTTGGTTAACAAACCTAAAATACGATTTCATTCAGTTATAAACAGCAAACAAAAATACTAAAATACCAAAAGTTCCGATTTAGGGTCATACTTATGTTTCATAAGGACGTTGACTCGAAAAAAGAAAATAACTAATAAGCCTTTTTGAAGTTTAACCCGAGTGTGCAAAGGTCGCTTGTAATAAAATATAAACAAACGATCCAACCTCGGATGGAATATGGGGATAAGCAAAAGGTTTGTTGTAAATTGGCCATGCGTGCAAATTGGAAAGTTTTATGTTCATCGACCTTAAGGGCCTTTCACATTTTTCAACTTTGGTCATAACCAGATTTTATGACAAATAACATCTGGTTATTTGTCATAACAAGGTTTTATTGTTTGTAAAATGAGTTCCTATAGCTACCGAAGCCTTTAAAATCACTTGTATGGCTGATTTCAGTTTGATTACACGCTCAGCAATTGCTTCAAAGTAGATTACATATTTAAAATTTTTCAAATTTGGTCACAACCAGATGTTATGACAAATAACATCTGGTTATTTGCTATAACAAGGTTTTATTGTTTGTAACAGGAGTTCTTATAGCTACACAAATCACTAAAATCACATGTATGGCTGATTTCAGTTTGATTAAACGCTCAGCAAATGCTTTTAAAGTAGATTACATATTTCAAATTTATTCTACTTTGGTCACAACCAGATGTTATGACAAATAACATCTGGTTATTTGCCATAACAAGGTTTTATTGTTTGTAATAGGAGTTCCTATAGCTACCGAAATCACTAAAAACACACGTATGGCTGATTTCAGTTTGATTAAACGCTCAGCAAAGGCTTTTAAAGTAGGTTATATATTTCCGACCAGAGAGAGACAGTTAAACACACATTGCAATTCCTGGAAAAGTAGGTTCATTTCTGCGAAATATATTGTATTATTGGCCAAATATAGCGAATCGAGAGTCTACATAACAAAGCAAGAAATATAAAAGCTTGTAAAAACATCGAAGTGGCACGTCATTCACTTCTACCAAACAGACTGTTTAAAGAAGTAGGAAGTAATAAAGCGATACTAAAGACGAGAACAGTTACGACATTGCAAACATCAAAAGCACAACGAATTGCAGTTTCGTGAAAGTGCGATAAATCGTGAACAATTCGTGAAAGGTTGCAATAAATTAGTAACCGCGACAGATGCCTGATCTCTCGACGGAAGAGGCATTGTGAATCATAAATTAATTTTGTATGACTGTACACGGTGTAGTTGGTATCCTGGTAGCAACTCTGCCTTCTGAGCCGCTGGTCCGGGCAGGTCAACATATAAGCGTGTTTGACCTGTGTCTGGATGTGTAGGTATATGTATTTAAGTATGTTTATAAGTCATCAGGTTACCATATTAGAGGCTCTGTCTAGTTTAGGACCTGGGGCCCTACTCCCACCTCTTAAAGTAGTCATGTTTAAACCTCACCATTAAATTTGGTACCACCACTTCAATATAGTAAGCTTAAAATAGTAATGGATTACGATGGACGCTTTGACGACGTATTACCAAATAGTGCACTCAATTGCGTAATTTGCAACTGCTTAGTGTTGTATTTGGGTTGGGCATTATATTTATTGATCCTGGAACGCACCATTAGGATCGATTTCGGCTAAAAAAAGAACACGCCTAAATAGTATTAAAGTAATACGTTTGACCGTTTTGTGTCGGTGGGAGTACGATAGTAAGTATGATTATTCTAAGCTTATTACAAAACGCTCCTGATTTATGATAGTTTGGTAAAAAGTGGAGAGTAGGCGCCATGAAGACTGTAGAAGAGTTGTGTGTATGTTGTCTCTTTAAAATATATTTTCAACTTTATCCTACAGAAATAGTATCTTAAAGCATTTCGTTAGATACTGGATGAATGCATTAAATTGTGTCATTATTTCTTCGTAGTGTCAAGCCAATAAAAATAACTAACCGGACAGTAGTTCATCATAATAAAGAGTTATACAATAAAACTAGCCCGTATCATGATATATGGACATTGAATATATTTTTGTTTGCAGCCAGGAAACTTCTTATGCTGTAAGTTATTCTATTATCTTTTATGGGTTTGCGTGGGCTCTGTATTCAGTGTCACCAGTATCAAGTGTAATATTAATACAGTACCAACTAGGTCACATACGTACGTACCTAGCTTCATGCTAGAAAGTTAAATCTACACAATTGAAGATCATTTGTGCAAGATTTGTACTTTATTATGAATAATATTATTACTAAGCTTAACTTTCAAGCTGATACGGCTAAATTGAAATGAAATATAAAAAGGACGAAAAAATCCCTCCTAGTTTTGGGGACCAGTTGATTCAAGGCTCACGATGTGTCAGATAACCCAATTCCACGCGGATAGTTGTTAATAATTTTAAGATGGAATAAAACACTGCTTTACTAAAATTAAAACAGGAAGCTTTCAACATCGATTTTATGGCTAGGAGTCAATTTATTATTGCCTATGTAGGTAGGACCGTCATTGTCGCAATAGCGAGGAAATGTCGACATAACGGTAAACAGCTCATTAGCTTACCGAGTTAATTCGCAATCCGCAATCGCTTACGTTGAATAATCGGATGTGTGCAGTTATTACTAATCGATGTCGCTAGGCATAATGATACATTGACTCATTGCCTAAGTGAAGAATTTAGAAAAAGTTAAATGTCAAATTTTGGCGCGCTTTTTCCTGGCAGGTAGATTTCATAAATTATTGCTCGTTAGAGTCGTTGTATGCTTTAGTATTTATCTATTAAGTATTTTTTCATTAAATACACGTTTATGAATGCAAATGGTCAAAAAGTCAGTTTTGTAAATATGTATAGACACGTCCTATTATTAAATGAATACAATTTGTATGCTAATCAGTATTGAATTTTAAATTAGCCATCCCATCGCAAAATGAGATCTCAATAATCACAAGTCAATATCATTTATTATGTAAAATAGAAGACATCTTAATATTATTATGGTCATCGAATGAAATATTGTGAGTGATTAAAGCATCTTTAATATACGAGTACAAATATGGTGTACTTATTGTTATATTTTGTTGTGTATTATTATAATTGTGTCAAATTTACTGCTTATTTCAATATTTTACCATATAATAATACTACATTATATAATAAAATTTGCCAACTGTGTAACTTGTATGTATGTCACCTTAAAATCACGAAGCATGTCAAGACAGGCCACTTAACTTTAAACACAGCTTGTTTCCTCCAATTAGGCCATAACTTGTCCTCGTCGACAAAAAAATGGATGCGTTCAGAAACTTGTTTAAAATTCGTGTTCATTGACCAAAAAGGTCAGTGATGCAATTATTTATGCTCTAAAACCATTTCGTACCAGAAGCAATGCATGACATGTAAAAATACCGGTACCTAGAAACTGGTGTAATTCCAAAGTCACTTATTATCTAATAGACTTTGGCAATACCGTGTTATAAGTACTATTAGGCACTAATATTAACAAGCTCATCAGTATATTATATATATCATAATATTTATCATATCATACATATAGATACAGATAGAAATACAGGAAATATCGCTAAATAGCGTTTTCGTCACGCAGATCAACATACTCAGCTATGTTACGTAAAAAATATTGGTATCAATTATTTTTGAATACTTTGCAATTTTTTTTAATATAAAATTATTTATCAATATTGTTTATAACACTTGTTTTATATATCATTATATATACGGATATACGGGTTCTAGAAATTAATTATCAGTATTATTTATTATATAATAATGGTTAAATTCTGCTGTTACAGCAGTCTGCAGAATGCTATTCTGGCTGGAACATAGCTAAAGCTTGAAAACAGCTGGTAGATTTCGCAACTGTGATAAGTAAATATTATACATATTAAAGTATTATAGTTTTAATTCTTACGTATTATATTTAATTTGTAATACTTATTTTCATACCATAGGTATATAAAAGTACTAATATTTTTTATAGAAAATCAAAAACTCCAAGAATAGCAAAGGTTAACATACTCGTATATACAAGTTTGTCCTTCGTACCATATTATAATGTATGTTATACCAGTTTATCTATTATACAATTTGCACCATCTCTATTCTAAATTCTACGTAATCTCAGTTACTATGTCAACAAAATGTCTCAAAGTTTGGAAAGGTTAACAAGTTTAATTTAAAATTCAAATTACGTTTAGTAAACTGGGTCAGAAACTTCTTATTTAGGAACATTGTTCTTTACACATCTCATTTTAAAACTGGATAGATCTTAGTAGATAATATCAGATTTTCTTTCATACCTACATAACAGGTTTTTTGAGTATTTGGCTTGATTTCAGAAGTTTATCTAAAACCGGAATGAATCTCAACGCGAAATTTAAGTATATACAGTGCGTAATAAAAAATATTTTCTTAGAACATTAAATATTTAAATTAGAGATCCGTTTCCACTCGTCAGCTAGACAAATACTTTAGCAAGGTCAAAGTCACGGATGAATCTCATATTCTCTAAACCTTGCTTTTTAGTTCTATTTTCCATACCTACTAGGTGGCCCGCGATATTTCCCTTGGGATTATTTATAATGATGAAAAGTATCCTATGTGCTATTCAGTGCCTCATATATCTACAAATAAACTTTATCTTTATTGAGACGGGACAGTAAGGGCAGGTATTTTTACCGTTATAGTAACAGGAAAACGCTCGTAGCAGATCATCCATAAATTTTGAGAAAAAAAAATGTAGTTAATCAGCGAAAATATGCTAAAATATCAAAAAATATTTATATGCTAATCGATCCCTTATATAGGATCAAACAAATAAATGGGACCAATTTAAGATTGAGTACTAGACGTGTTAAAAATCGTCAAAAACGTTTCTCATACATTTAGTACCGAAAAACGATCAACACGAATATTTTTTAGATACAAACGATCCTATGTCTTACTGGGATCACTACTATTAATGTCGGTTTTCATTTGCGACAAACCATCACATAAGGCAGCGTAACACCGGCAAATCACTTTCGGTTTCAACCCACGTGGATTCTAGAACGTTCCAAGGTGACCATTCACTTTTGCACTGACTCACTATAATGTACCTTTTACTCCTAAGGACACCAGGAAATTAAAAAAGTAACAGGTTGGTTCTAAGAATCAATTATTTCCTAGATTTAACACGTACGCTACATTACGTAAAACAACTTAAATTTTCATTACTAATTTTTTATTTGCCGCAATTTAATAATTTATAAAAATTTCGAAGCAGGTCTTCGAAATTTCTTGACCTTTTAACAACAGATTATTTTCCTGTGCCAGTTTATCAAGCTTTTCATTATAACTACAGAAATTAATTATTAGTCATAAATTGGTATCAATTCTGGTATTAATATTCCTTCTCTTATTTACGACCTCTGTTACGTACGTACCTTCTTTCATTATAATTTGTCCTATTTAATATTTTAACTTAAATTTATCAATACTAGATTAGATTCTTTGTGTATGGCTCCTGCGACTTGTTTGAGTGTCGCAACTTTGCCAGTATCTGTTACATGATAGTTTCATAAACTGTAGGAGAAATTAAAGTAAACTCTTAGAATATGGTCGGTGATTAGAAGAGAGAATCAAAAAAACTGTTCAACTCCAGTAATTACTCTAAAACACAACATAAATAAGAACAAAATTCAAATCAAAACCAATACAATAATATCATATCATTTATAATAAAAATAATACTAAAAAAAGTTCATACATTTATAAAATAAATATTAAGGAATATATAATATATTCCTTAATATTTATTTTATTATATTTCTAATTTTATTTTATTTCTACTAATGTAATTTTATCAATACTAATGCTTATTCTAAATTTTGATACTGTCACAGTGACATCATCCAACGATAAAAAGCCAAATAGAACGAAGAAGACGAAAGAGAAGAAGAAGAAGTTTAAAGTAAATGCTCTCAGGCGTGATGTCCTTTGCTGTCTTACGATCAGTGTTAATAATTAATCTTTCCACAGTTTCCTTGTTACGCATAGAAATTTGACATCACGTTCATACGAGTGTACAATATCTACGAGTATATCCAGTAGGGTAAACCGACGATAGATAGGTTATTTAAACCGCCTGTTAATTTCTTTCACCTAGATAGTTTTACTATATCCAATAAAATAATCCCATGACTTTTAAACATGAAACAGCGTCAAACATTATTTTTATACCTGACAAAACTCACAAGTCGTACTCGTTTGACATTTATGGCATTATTTGCCAGTGACAGATGCGTTGCCACACAGAAAGAGTCCTTTTTCGATCGGATACAACGTCTTAACATAGTACCGTAGAATTTTATTATAATACTGTTGTTTTTTATGCTTATGAAGATTAAGTAACTTTCAAGTCATGCGTCAGATTTAAATGTCAAGACAACTAATAAAATGTACAAGCGTGCGAAATGTCACCACAAATCAATTGAATGTCGCCCATGTTATTTAGTTACTTAGATGACATTTAATTTATTCCTTTTTTGTATAATTAACTTATTTTATTAAGGTTTCTAGACAATTTGGCTTTGCACGGACTATTATGTTTGTAGCGAGCATATTTATGAAATGTGGGTAGTACAAAACGTATGTGAAAAAAAAGAACAGATATGTCGGTTTTTAAATGCCAGACACACGTCATGGCGGACAGTTTCTTTAAAGGTGCGTTCATATTTATCACATCACAATACGACTTATATAATTTTGCTATTGCCTTTGAAAATGTGTCGTTCTTAGAAACAATTATTTTTTGACTTTATGTAGGTAAAACGATAAACAATTTTGCACCCCCATATTTTTCCTATCGTAGTTAGACCACTTTTCTATAAATATGTTGATAGCACGTATAGTTTGTATATTTAGATTTAGTTAATTTTAATTGTGATTATATTTGTGTTTTCCTGTTTACATATGAATTGTAAATTAATAATTAACAGCGTAGGCAAAAGCGATTACAGTTTTAATTTCGATATCCGTACTGTATAGTGCAGATAGGTACTGGCAGGTAATGTAAACTGATAGACATCTAGATTGTAAAGTCTACTTTCACTTCAAATGTACCAAAGTTCAACGACTGTGTTGTATTGAGAAACATTTATATCTAGATCTATAGATGACGTAACATACTCACGACTTTAAAAGAAATAAAGTCATCAAACATAATATGGCTTGAAGTGAGTTTAGAACTCTTACTTTCATTACATTATTTAGTATTCCAGAATGATGATGAATGTCCGATAAATTGCGGTAGATTGACTCGTTGCGTTCAAGTTTCTCCGCTCGGGAGATAACTCTAAATAGCTCGGTGTTCCAACGCCCAGTTGTCTAAAACGACCTAAGTGGAGATTTGACAGTATTAGCCATATACAATTTACTTGGATCTGTACTTGAACCTGAATACACTACTGAGCGTATTTCTGAAACCGGCCTTAGTGAAACTTTCTCACTGTATTCTATTAGCACCAAACATATGTTTTTTTTGGAGGAAGAAAAAGACAACATGAAAAGTTAGTAAATGAATATTTGCTAGAATACCGTTAAGTTTTTAATCTTGAAGGTGGTAGTTAGCTAGATTGGCCCTTATCTACTCTCTATTCCTATGCTATCATCGTTTCAAATATTACTCAATTACTTGCATAACCTACTATGTATGAATTACGTACATAAATGTATGTAAAGATGCTCAAAAGATTTTTTAAATCAGTAAAACCGACATGTATTTATACAAAAATCAGAGATGACGTTTCCCCTTAACATCCATTTCGCCTAATTAGAATGGATCTCATCTAATCTAGATCAGGGTTGACACACCGCTATGAATCACACACTAAACAATGCATCCTATGTTCTGTTGGCCAATCAAATTGCGAAAATGTGGCATCACATGTCAGCACAAAGGATTGCCAGCCATTGTGTGGTATAACGGTCAAGTTCCCTCGCAATTTTGACTATTGTTCCGAAATTATGATTCATAGGATTAGCTTTTTAAATGGGCACAAAAACTTGACATAGTTTTGAGGCCAATTTACCAACAGATATAGTTTCTAAGGCGAGCGTGGATGGAGTGAATGATAGAGGTAGACCTCGTCATAAATATCCACGCTCAAAGCCTTATGTACACGGATGCCGCAAGAAGTAATTTGGGATAATATTGCAATTTACTTTACCAATATTAATTGATGAATGATTTTGATTAAAACAGTTGGCAATATTTCGGAAGGCTTCAAATTCAAATTCAAATTCAAAAATTATTTATTCAGTTTAGGCATCATAGACACTCTTATGAACGTCAAAATTTTTAAATGATTCTACCGCTGTCTTCGGAAAAGAACCACCGCCGAGAAGAAGCAGCAAGAAACTCGTGGGCCATTATTTTTTCAAGTCTTTGTACATTGAGGTTACATATGAGTAGTATTAAAATAACAAATTTATTCAATAGTTGGCTATTAGGCAGAAGTGGAAAGCTTCCAGGCATCTTTGTCTTCTAAGTAGTGACTCAATTTATAATAGGCTTTTTTCATTAGTATATTTTTGACACGTAACTTGAATTTCCCTTCAGTGAGCTCAGTAAAGTCTTTCGGGATTTTATTATAGAAACGTACACAATTGCCTAAGAAGGACTTATTTTTAGTTTTAGTGAGTCTAAATTTAGATACAGCTATCCTATACTTATTTCTAGTATTAATATTATGCATATCACTATTTATTCTAAACTTCTTTATATTTTTACGAACGTACATTATATTTTCTAGGATATACAAAGATGGAAGAGTTAATATATTAATTTCTTTGAACATTTGTCTTAAGGATTCGCGGGGACCCATTTCGTAGATGGCTCGAACTGCCCGCTTTTGCAATATAAAAAATACTTCTATCAAAATATTTAGTATAGGGTCAGCTAACTATTGTATAGGAAATATCCTTGATAGTAATAGTGTAATAGGGGTCTTAACAGCTCAGTAAATATAGATCAATGACTTGACAAAAAACAATTAATTAACATTCAATCCACAGATAATCACCGTTCACAGTGCGTTTTTTGCAAGACGTGATACTTCACTTCCTACAATTGAACTTTCACTGTCAGTGAAGCGTGTTCGGTTACGTGCTACGTTGTTACAAAGACAATAAGTGACAAGACTGGTTTGGTTTATTGGATTGATAAATCAATCGGTCAGGCTTACTGGTTTGATAGATCAATCACTTTTATTTAGCGCTGTTTATGTAATGGTGTAACTTTGTAAAAATCATGTTCTCATCAGTTCATCAGTGTTTTGTTTAATTCAGTCCGAATTAATACGATCAGCAGTCTTATTCTACTGATTTATTTTAATTCTTTCTATTGTTAGTTTTTTGGGTACTCTACCCGCAGACACGGATGGTAAGGCGAAATGAGTTTCAAAATTTCATGATTCTTTAACTTAGTTTTTAGACGCTTAAACCTAATAACCGAAGTTCGAAAAAAAAGTAGTGTAAATTGAATATACGTCCTTATGAAGTATGGCAGCCAATACACGATTGAGCAAACTTGGCTTTATAGAAAAAAATCGGCAACATTCTCTAAATTTTGCAATTTTTCTTACGTGGTTCGTGGGAAAAAGCATTTTTATTCAATTATGGGCAAATTTATTTCAATGAATGTATCATATTCGAATTCCCAATGAAATTTACTAGTGAACTATGGACTCCTTTATCATTAAAATTTAAGCATTTGATTGTACGAAATAAATATAAAAAGTATTAGCATGTATTCAATAGAATTTTCGCATTACATCGTCCATTCTGGTAAGCAATTCTTAACCTTATGTAAAGCATCGTTAATTGTTTTAAAATTAGGATTGGACCGCGCCTTAAGATGTTTTTTATCTATAATTTAGAAATACTTTAGCAAATTAGTTTTATTGTAGTAGGTAGATTTATTTTGATATTATTAACGATGTTCTTTTAATAATTATACTACCAATTCTATTAAATTGATTTATTATTATTATTATTATTATTTATGGTAGGAAATTATTTATGGTAGGAAATTATTTACAAAGGCAATTTTATTGAAATATTTCGCTATATGCTTATTTATGTATATTGGTGATGAAACGAGTAAAACACTCACTTGCCCATAACTGTTCAATTCAGAATTTTAAAGTACAAGAGTTGAAAACTGCATGGCAATGCCCTCCGCTCTATACCTTAATATATTCAGATGCTAAATCTCTTAACCTGTTATTTCGAAGGAAACATTGATCTTTAACAAAACCCAGTAATGTTTGCACACTACTGCTTCGCGGTTGAATAACTAGCAAAGGTGTAGTATTTCTCCAGTGAACTGCAAAAGTTTTACCACTATAATGGTTTTTATTGAGTGTTTGTAAGACATGAAGTGTTATTGGATTTTAACTACCTAAGTCATCAATTTTCTATTTTTCTAGCCTTTAGTCTAAAGCCATGATTACATGAATCTATGAAATGAAGACATGAAAGCCAATTAATTATTTTACAACGGCAGTTTTTTTATTTTTTATTTATCAATTATTCGTTCCCCAAATATCACAATAAAAATTCTTAAGCTATGGTGGAAATTGCTTAAAAACTAAAGTGAGTCCATTTTTTTGTATATACATAATATCTATTGCTAGTGAACAATATTTCCTAATTTTATACTTAAGTGTACGCTATTGGCCAGAAGTACTGGCCTCAGGTTCACGCCAACGGCATAGTTTACTTGCTCACTCTCCCGAACCTACTTGCCTAGTTGTTAACATTTTGTGAGTACCTATCAAAGTAGGACAATGTCATTTGCCGAATTTAGCTAAATGTAGGAACTCCTACACACATCCTGATTAATTTTGTTTTTGCATCTAGGTCTTCCCATGAACGCTACAATTGCAGTATGACTCATTAAGAGCTCTTACACACGAGCGGCATGTTGCCAACGGCAGAGGTAACTGCTGCCGCCGACCTGATTCAACGGCAGTTAACGCTTCGGCGGCAGCCGTCGACTTTTTAACTTTGAAGATCAGCGGTGGCCACCGTCATCACGCTACAACTGCAAGTGTCTCTGTAGGTCGACGGCAGCAGTTACCATTGCCATCGGCAACATGCCACTCGTGTGTAAGAGCTAAGCTACATAGTACAAATTTTGTTTTAAATGTTCCACTCTCCTTCAACCAGCAAACTTTTCTGCGCAAACTCTTTTTGAACAAAGTTAAGATTTAGGAGTATGTTTAAATGATTTCTAACTTACGTCT
The DNA here is from genome assembly GCA_917880725.1 of Selenia dentaria. Taxonomy (NCBI): domain Eukaryota; kingdom Metazoa; phylum Arthropoda; class Insecta; order Lepidoptera; family Geometridae; genus Selenia; species Selenia dentaria. The sequence continues at coordinate 8,346,334 of OU862904.1, read as the reverse complement.
CCATCATCAGTTTCATTATCGCTATTCTTCAGAAACTTCTCCTTGAATCTATATAACAAGGCATGTGTGCTAATCTGGCCTATCTCCAAGTTTCATCTAAAAATGTTAAGTAATTTTAGGATGAAAAAAAATAAACACACGAACAGGGGCCTTACCATTAGCTTCATAAAAACCATGCACGTTCCGTGCAGTTCTTAAACATGACATAAACAGTTTTGAATGAAATCATACCATGACGCTCATTTAGGTGGATAGTGTTTTCTCTGACATTGTAACAATTTACTATAACCAATATTGCAGACGTCTATACGTTTGTAAGCTGATAAACTGAGTGGGCTTATAAAACAGGTGAACGGTTTTTCTATGGTTCTCAAATAGTAGGCCTGGGCAGGCCTCCATTAACGTTGTCATGGTATGAACAAGCCGGGCAGTATTCTAGAAGTCTTGCTTTAAGAGCTCATAGTAAGGTCCCAGCTATTGGCACTATAAATAGTTTTTTACTTTATAAGTGGACTCGTGCGTTTGTACATTAGCCAGTCCTAAAGTTACATACTACCAATAAGCACTTTCAAAGAAGGGTCACGACCAACTAGACCAAGAGGGCGGCAATTATCCTACACTGGTTTTGGCAAAAAAGAATTGTTATGTCGGTGTCAATGTTTTCTACTGTACTGGTACTAACACATTTTTTTTACTTTATAAGTGGACTCGTGCGTTTGTACATTTGCCATTCCTAAAGTTAAATACTTCTCATAAGCACTTTCAAAGCAGGGTCACGACCAAGAAGACCAACTAGAACCATTTTTTTATTTCTGGCAAAAATGGTTCAGTATGTTACTCTTCGGCTTTTGAAATAGGTATATCTATACTTAATATTATAAAAAATCTTGTCACTGTCTATAACGGATTGTAATGCAATTTTGCAGGCAGATAAATTGTATCCCCGGGAAGGGCATAGCATACTTTTCACCATCATCATCATCATCATCCATCATCACTGGGGTAAAAACGCGGGGCGCAACTAGTCTTCTATATGCAAAGAAAAACACAACGATCCATTTCTTGCTTGTTGCTTAAAAGGAGAAATCAACACACTTTCCTATTCATCATGCTGTTGGAATGATATTGAACGAAAGCGTCTATAAGCTAAATATTTGTCTTAACCAAAGATATCACCACAGTATATCACAGTGTGATATCACAATGTAGTCATGACATAAGATTATTTGTTTAAACCAAGAAAAGCTGTGCATTAAATCGAAAGTTTCGAACAAACATACCTCCTTTCTAAGTAAACTACTTAATGTTTGTAATTGGTATTGGAAGCTTGTATGAAAGATGGTAGTTAATAAAAGTTTTCTAACATAAAAAAACGATATTAATCCCTTGAGAGTTTCATTCAACATTACATCCCGTTTGGTGTAATACCTTGCTTTACGTCGAGATTGCGTGATTCCGTAATTGGACATTGCCGAGCAGGTGGTATGAAATAGTAGATTGTTCACTAGCAATAGATTTATGTATTTACAAAAACAAAAATGGACGCACTTTAGTTTTTAAGCTATTTCCACCATAGCTTAAGAATGTTTATTGTGATGTTTGGAGAACGAATCTTCATGAAAAAGTAATATAAAAAAAAAACAAATCTAAAAAAAGTACGGACCAAAGAGTCTGTAGTGTGGAAGAATAATTATAATAAAAAAAATAGGAGATTATGCACCGAGAGAGTATAGCAGTGTCTTACGTCATGGGTGGTATCTTGAACCCTGAGTGTAACGGGGACACTTGGGTTGAGTCCTGAGCATCCTGAGCAGCTGAGGATCCTGAGCGTAGCGAGGGGATTAAAAGTACTTATTTAGTGACACTTCCGCTGGAAAAATGATTACGGTAAAGATGCAGCGTGCAGCACCCACTCTCGCGCATAAAAGAAAAAAAATAAACAATTGATAATAAGATTTTCTAATATGTTTATTGTTAAATAGACTAGTATTAGCCACTGTTTCACTTGATAATTGATGAGTCGATCAGTCATACATCCAGCAGGTGAATTTTTTACTCTTAACTTGAAGATATCCAGATTGTATCAATGGAAAAACACAGACTAAAATAAAACAAAATAACTCAAACAAGATCGGCGCTCTCGCGCCTCGTCTGTCTGAAAGATTGTTTAATTAAACATAATTTGATAATTAGTTTAAGGTTATCTTTTAGTATTATTATATTAGCAATATTACTAGCTGCGAACACACACGCATGATTTATTATTTGTATAGCTGTAAGCGCATGCAGTTGGATTACAATCCAGCTTTAAAAATAATTGAATCTATATTTTATATTATTTTGATTGTGATCTGTTTTGTGCTTTAAATAAATAAATAATAAAAAATAAAGACTTTAGAATTCTACTCTTCAGCTGTATTCATTATGAAGGTTAAGCAAAACAATTCCTGCGCAATGGAGACATTAAGACCGTATAGCGTTGTTTATTGGTTTTAACTAAAAGGATTAGATATGTTAAAAAATAAAATTATAAGTAGTTGTAAAATGTATTTCCTGGAACCCTAATTCTTAAACAAGTACAGTTAGTACAGTTTGTAAAAATATTACAGACTTCCATTCTATTCAGTTATTGGAGTGTTCCAAAAACAACTAGACCGAATTTGTTGAAATTTAAATGGGACCATACGTGAAGCACCAGCTTTCAAACAAAAAGAATTTTGAGAATCGGTTCACCCAGTCGAAAGTTATGAGGTAACAAATATAAAAAAAAACAGTTGAATTGAGTACCTCCTCCTTTTTTTGGAAGTCGGTAGATAAAAGTAGCCTCAGTTACTGCTTATAACATCAACTATAGAGCAGTGAAAGTCCTTTCAAAATCAGGCTATCCATTTCGAATAAGAGAAATAAGATAGGCTCTTAAAGGGAAAAGATCTTTGTAACCAACCTATTTACATGTCAGAAACTTGGCACCTTTCACCGAGCGCAAATTTCGAAAGCAATTTCTACTTAAATATTTATTTTCTAATGATAGTAGAGACTATTAAAGATACTTACTCTCCGTATTATGAACAATACAAAATAGTAATTGTGGTGTAAAACGGGCGTGGTGCGAACTATATTGTGATTTAATGTGTTCATTTTGCCGCGTTTCATAATAGAGCTTAGTCAACATGAGAAATCTGTGCCTAGTCACTATAGCACTAGCACCTACATAACACAAAACGACACTCTTGAGATTAAACTTGAGACACGACTCAAACTCGAATGGCTTCGGAGTAACAACCGAATTTTTTTTAAGTAATATTTTAACTTATATACATTCTAGCTGAGCTGCCAGTGGCTTTGCTCGATTGGTATAGTAGAAAAAGCGCCGCTTTTTAATCTCCAGGTCCTGGGTTAAATACCCGCTGGGCTATTATGTATATCAGTTGCTAACAAAAGTTGATTGTAATCTAAAAAAATGGCCGCTCTATGTCACTTTTGTCAGCTCCAGTCATCAAGTTACTAACATTTTTGCTTACTGGAGTTGCCAAAACTGACATAGAGGCGCCATTTTTTAAGATTTCAATCAACATATGTTAGCAACTGAGATACATAATGCTTAGCCCTACTGGGTAGTTATTGGGTTTTTCTGACAAATAAATTCTCTACAGTCCGGACTCTAGCGTAGGTTTTTAGCCGTACCATAGAAGTCCAAGCACGCCGACCAGTCAATCGAGACCTTAGTTTTATATGAGACCGTGTAGCGTAAAGAGAACACGCTGCCATCTTCGATTTATGTGACGGGTCAAGATAAATAGTTTATAGTTGGGAGGTCCGGGCTCTCTTCTATCCATATACCAAACTTCATTGAAATCTGTGAGGTAGTTTTTAAGTTATGCGTGAACATACAGACAGAAAGACTGACAGACAGACAGATGTATTCGCATTTTTTTATTTTATTTCCAAGTACAGGCATTATGGCCTATACAAGGAGTAGAGGCCATAAAGCCTGTACTTTTATTATAAGTACAGAATATATTACGAGTATGTAACTAAACATAATTTCATTATTTTCAGACTTCCCCGGCATGTGCTTCGCATCAACCCGCTGCGCGACCGTCGAGCCTGGCAACACCTGGGACCTGGCTCCCTTCTGCGGCCGCAGCACTTGCGTTGTCAGCGAAGACACTCCCCCCAGGCTTTTGGAGCTGGTCGAGGACTGCGGACCTCTGCCCCTGGCCAACCCCAAGTGCAAGCTCGATGCTGGTATGTATACCTGGAACACCTCGATTTAAAACTGAAGCAGCCGTATTATACAACGTGGACTAAAGATAGTCCCGAGTTAAACCGTGGTTTATAGGAATTGCCTGTATGAGATGTGATTTTGAATGAGTTTCTCCTGTAGTAATCTACTATGTAAAAATAAGTCGGGTTTTCCTTCCTGACGCTATAACTCCAGAACGCACGAACCGATTTCCACGGTTTTGCATTCGTTGGAAAGGTCTCGAGCTCCGTAAGGTTTATAGTAAAGAAAATTTAGGAAAAAATTAAAAAGTAAAACGGGAAAATCTTTTTTCACATACAGCGCCATCTCTGATACATAGCATGTACTACAAACCAATATATTAAGTAGATGGCGCCAAACAAAATGCTACATAAAACGAAGCCATCTGGTGGCGAAACGGAGTTCGCAGGGTTTGCTAGTAATCTATATACCTAGCATTGCTTGTAGATGAAATAGAATGAGGCCTTTTCTTTCTTTTGATAATTAAATTGATACTATTCGTAAAGATAGAATTTAGGAAAAATCTACACACATGAATTTTATTGGTAGACGTTACAATCATGAGGTACACCTGGTGTTAAAGAGTAAATGGAAATGCACGAACTGGGTAACCTGTACCTAGAAGGCACAGGTTACCCATTTCGTGCATTTCCTCACAAATGACGAACTGAATTCCGCCCGTAACCCTGAGACATTAAGTTTTTAAGTCTCATGTGCTGGTAATTTCACCAGCAACCATAACATTTAAACCTAATCACAGCATTGCGAGCATTACAGCTTCACAGTAGAAATAAGTAGGTCTTATGGTGCAGTACTTCCCTGCAAGGACACATTCACAAAGAGAGTTCTATTGCACTGAAAATCATGACATAAGGCAATGGTTGAATTTCAATGAAAGTAAAAGTATGATCATCACTGCCGTAGGACGTCCACTGCTGGACATAAGTATATAATATACCTCTCCCTAGTTTTCCAAAAAAGACCAGTTAGAAACGACCTGTATGCAAAGTCATCCTGTCGCCACTATCAGGTCGTTTGTCTGGAAAACTAGAACAGAGCTATGTCATTATAATTTCTCTAGAGGTAATTTCACTTCATGACAGTATGGCAACGCGCTCACGCACCGCCTTTCCATAAACCGTGGATCGAGCGTCGGAATTGGCAGATAGAATCGCAATAAAAAATCAACAGCAACCACGATCGCATATCAATCGCTAAATGTCACTTCTTGTATAATTTTACCTTTTAACGGATGACTTTCGACTGTTTTTGCCATCGAAAAAAAAAATGCCATCTATACTGGCACATACAAGTAATAAGCGACGGCCATAAGCGGAAACAAATATTAAAAAAAGATTGCTACCTGTTTATAATGCCCCTGATACATACCTAATACACCTAGAACCCCTACAAATGTGTAGAACTATATCTTCTCTAACCTAAAAAGGTATGCGCACTTAGAGCCGCTTATATAACACCTAATTTTGTTTTTTTTTCTTTGCAGACAAGACCAACAAGACCGCTCCTTTCCCTGGATGCTGTCCTATTTTCACTTGCGAAGATGGAGTGAAATTGGAATACCCTGAACTCCCCACTCCTCCCGCCGAAGGCGAGAAGAAGGAAGAAGAGAAACCTAAGGCGTAATTAAAAAATATAACCCGATGACAGCGCGCCGCCGTGACATTGACAGCTAGTTGGCGCGCATTTTTGAGCGGGAAAAAAATTGGTCTCAAAACCATACCAAATTGTACTTTTAAACCATGTGATTTGTTCGTGAAACTTTCTTTTTGTACGCTGATGACTAACAAAGGTTTCATTGACCGAGTTTAGTGCTATTTTCCATTTCCTGTTCTATTCAAAATCGACAGATAACGCTGTGAATTTTTTATTGTCTAAAATCTGTTACCAACAGTTACAAAAGAGATGTACATACAAATTTGTCATTTATTTTTTAGAAGTTTATCAGCTTTTTTACTTGAATACCAGTCTAATTATAATGTTTTGTGATAATAAAATATATAAAAAGATATTCAATAAAAAATACAAAATTTTTAATGGTGTTTTTATGTTATTTAGTAAGTTACCCATAAGTTCTATTACGCTATAATTATAACTCACTTACCTATACTTATCTAGGTACTAATCTATTCCCGGGCAAGATATTCCGAGATAAAAAACTCTTTACTTAAACTTAATGTCAATAATTTCAAGCCTAGTAAGTGTTTCGTGGTAAAATATTTTATACGAAGAACGGCTTATTCCATTAGATGTGGTTTTCATTAATATTATGGTATAACCTTCACTTAAGATTTAGGCCGTTATTATACTAGCGGATTGCGAGCGTCCACGCGATTCCGTTGCGAGCAGACGCGCAACGGAATCGCCGCGAAACGTCGCTGCGTGGACGCTATACGTTTTATTAATCTGTGACGCTATTTTGTTCTGCCGTGCGATTCTCTATTGATTCGTCGTTGCCATCGTCGACGAGCTCACCGAAGTCAAATACTTTATGAGATAGATGCAATGATATGAGATGATATGAGAGCCCTTGTACAGAAGGTTGTTTTTCCAACGTTTCTTGTCATCTCGTCATTTGTTTTACGGATACTGCCAAAGATACAACGATGTTTGCTCTTAGAGAATGGCACGACTCGAACAAACGTCGAAGTCCGTTCAAGACACGAATGTGAGAGGAACCAATGGTTTCCTTTTACAGAGGAGAGGACGTATGTATCATAATGTCATCATTGAGAGATTCGGATATTGATACAAAGTTATTTATAAGTGAAACTCATAGTCGTTATGGGATCAAAATAGCAGAGCATATTTTTTCAAATTTTTGGTAATTTAGAGAGAGCGTTTGACAACAAGTGTTCCGTACGTCGCAAGACATTTTTCACGCTAAGTCTATATACATAATGGAAGACTATATATTAATATATTCAATATCCTATGTTTATTAAAAAACTTATACATTTTCTAATTAACGGCCCGTTAAAGTGTTATAATATTTAACATGGTTCCGTATGTGCTACAAACGGTGAAAATTGAGGAGATACATCTAGCTGTGTTTTCTAACGATTCCAGAAGAATTTACAACTATCAGAATTATTCCATACTTTATCCTCATTTGACTTGAATACCTAGGAAAAAAGCGACACAAACGCTAAACTAGCCAGACGTTACCCTTGCCTTTTGTCACCAAACGCTACATATTTAGCCCTTATATAACTTAAAATACAATAAAAAATATTATATGTACACCTATACCTATATATATATTATAATATAATATACATCACAAGAAATAAAAATACAATCCGTAATGAACTCAGTATTTATTTGGGAATAATTAATCTCGTAATAATAATAATTATAAATACACAATACAAGTGATGAATCAACACTTTGATAATACGTGTAAATTATTTTATTAATTATATAGATATTCCAATACTTAATATACAACTACTTTACAAATTAAATATGAAAAAAGGAAAAAATAAGAAAAAGTTACACAGATGTTACCATACTAAAAAATAACAGCATTAAAATAATTTCGAATACACGTGTAAGCGATATTTTTTTAACAAAACAGTCTATAGATACTTTTATAACTTCTATCGCTAACACAGATCCTTAATACTACCATGATATTACACATTTTAAAACATTATTTTTAGACTATACGATAAAATATAACCGACTATACTGATAAAATCACAATTTGCCTAGTATAACATTTAGTATAATATTGCACGAAATAGACACCGATCGCTTTAAGTTACATATTTTTGAGCTTTCGATTAATTCAAAGCTTTTTACAAAACACGAGTTGTGTCAACACTGGTTGTGATATATGTCAAACGTCAAAAAAAAACTAACACTACACGTATGTAATTATGTTTATTAATTCACTGGCTTAAAGAAAATACATAATGACCAAAATTAAACACCTCGTACCCGTAGGGTACAATAAATCAGCAGATATCCGATATAACCGTTAAGGCATAGGAAAACTATTTATAAAAACCAATACGTAATAAAGCAGAAGAAGAACAGAAGAAACGTATATAAATAGGTACAGAACATTTTTAATAAATTAAATGATCAGAAAGGATTTAATTACAATTTCATCCAATTAGAAAAAAAAATTTATCAGAGAGAAAACGAGAAAAAGCCCTGTGACGGAATAACGGTAAAGCCAGTTCGAGAATAGAATTTATCTCGCTACTTCTTTTATTCGTCAAAATAAAACGGGCACAGAACGCCATCTATTGAATTGCTTTAAGGATCATATAGGACAAATAATAAATTAAATTTTACGGAAAAATAATCTTCAACTTAATTATTACAATAATATAATTATTTAATTAACAACATAATATGAGTACAGTAATACACATAATTGGAAAATGAATGTATTTAACTGCGAAAATATATTATATAAGAATATTATTATAATTTCAAGAAAATATATCTTTCATTTGAGCTTTTTCAAAATAATAACGTTTTGATATGTTATATAACAAGCGGAAAAGCTTATAATACAATTATAAAAATAAATACAATTCGTATAAGAATACAATGGTCTTTTATAAAGACGATATATTTAAGAAAAGACAAGTTCTTAACAGAAAAAAATAACACATATTAAGCAGAGGTAGTTTTTAAATTTGGAAGTTAAAAAAACATGTCAACGCTCGCTAGACCTCGCATTTCTTTAATATTTTTATTATTATGTACATTTATTAGAATAATTCCTCTCATGTTGACCTTTCATTTTCTCTTATATTAACATTATCACGTTTATCAACAACGGGATATGCTTTCATTGTTTATAAACAGCGCAAAAATTAAAAACAGGAATGACACTAGTTGAAAATGACCCACTTTTGAAAAGTTACAGAAACCATTTGAAAAATGTTTCAATAACTGTAGAATTTAGATTATTTTGATAGAATCGCTCTAGAATAGCATTAATATTAAATGCGTTTTTTTCATAAGGCGAGTCATTTTCTATTCAAATCATAAACTGTCCCAATATAAAACGCACATGAACTATGAATTGACTCAGTTGAAAAAAAAGTACATCATGCGGAAAATCCTAAAACATCATCTTACCAGCTCAGAAAGGAAGCTTTGTGGATTAAACCACCACACAGAACTCACTAATTAGCTAGCTAACTCAGTTAAGCTAACTTATCAAAGGTAACTAAGTTAATCTAACTCAGTTAAGCTAACTTAGTTAAGCTAACTCAGTTAAGCTCACTCAGTGAAGCTGAGGGGTTGGTGTTACAGAAATTCGCTTCGCCACTGGCATGCGAATTGTAAAAAGCTACCTGGTTCACAAAGGGGTAGGTTTTCGTGAAAGAAACCACCTTGGTTGGTACCACCGCAATACCAGACAATCTTCAGGGAATCATCAGTGTACAAACATCACAGTGTTGGAGTGAGAAGGGCACTGAGGGTATACAATCTGACTTATCGGAGCTAATGAGACTCAAAAGACGAAGGCAGTACGACGCAAAAGTTAAAGCATTGGGTGGCACTGTAATTGCAGTCGTGGCGCTTATCATCTCGCAAATGCCTTTCTCGTCTCGTCACTTAATAGTGTATAAAATGGCATAATTGTTTATGCTTTGTTACAAAACAAAAATGTGGCAATTTGTTCAATTAAGTTAAATCTGTTTTACTCATTTTTAAGTTATATTTTCTCGCTATAGGTAGAGCGTAGTCAGGCACAAGAAACCTTTATTCCAATGTGACATTCATGTGCCACATATTCAAAAGGTTGTTGTGCCTTTCGAAATCTCGCTACGCTCAGGGTACGAAGTGAGAGTCGCTCGCTACGGTTGTGACTACGCTTGCTTGTAATGCCATCCAAAAAGGGGCAATACACTGGGATGGGTTTTATAACTGTATTATTAACGAAACTAATAAGAAAAGATAATTAAATATTATTAATTTGGATCATGTAATATATCACGTAACATAATATCATGTTTGTTCTGTATTGCGACAGATAATGTAAGTAGATATTTTATGTGACTTAAAAAAAACTGATGAAGTTTCACATTCTAACACCGCTTTAGCCTAAAGAAGTTCAAAATGCATAGCAAAAATAATTAAAAAGCATATTTTGATGGGTTCCTTCGTCTCACGGAACCCTAAGTTCAAATACGAGAGTAAAAAATATAGATCTCGACATTTTTATATTCTATGAAATATTTACTTAAACAGTTATCTATGTAAAAGTTCTGAGTCAAATTTCGTATCGACCTGGAAATATAATACAAAATAAGTATACCTATGTAGGTATACTTAGTTTAAATAAAAATACTTTTTAAATAAAATACAAATACAATTAAAGAGAACCGTAAAACTAACAAAACTAACTTATGCCCTGGCCGTGTCAGTTAATCTTAAAAATGGTTTTACACAGAAACGAAGAGATAACTAATCATTGTATGAAAAAGACATCCATCAAAAATAGTTAAGGTGTCTTTGGGATACAGACGTGTTAAGGTGCGTTCGATTAGCAATGATGGCATTGGTGGCGTAGCCATTGTTGGCTCTTTAGTTAAAGAAATACCGGGCTGGTGCTGCCGCGACTAAAAGAATACCTAAAACGTCATATATATGTGTATTTAGACAAAATGTACATGTTTGTGTCGTTTGGGGTTTAAACTTTAGGGCCATGGGTGACGTCCGCTCTCAACTTGCTTACGCGGCGTCTTGCCTGAGCGATCTTGACGCGAACGCGAAAACAGCAAACAGTCGATACCTATGTACTCGTAAGTGGCTTACGTAACCAAACGCACGTAGGGTGCGGTGCGGCGCGGCGCGAAAGGAAGCGAATGCGATCAGTTGGTTTGATATATACGCGCGAACTGGTTGCAGTGTTTTAATAATGTCAGACGTTCCACATTTCCACTGAATGTCGGTGGTGCGGCGGTGGTGCGGGACGATTCACGCGCACGTAGGATAAAGCCGCCGCGTCGCACCGCATCGTTTTGAATTAGCTTGTCACTGCATCAAATCGCTTCGCAATCGAGTTCGCTTTGGATCACCTACGTAGGATACGTAGCCTTAGGGATCTGGCGAAACGTTTGGTTGAGGCATGAGAGTGACCGAAATTCTGCCTACTTTAGGCAAAAAGTTAGTATTGCCCTCCAGCGTCGCAATTCTGCCAGCGTTTTGGGCTACTTTTACTTTTACATTTTTATTTCGTAAATATCCCGTTGCGTGTCGCGCGTACACCGTGTGTACGTACGAAAAAGTGCAAAGCCATGTCGCGCGTACACATAATGTATACACATGTTTATACCTCGTGTTTGTAACTAATTTTATAAGATTCAACGCACTCCATCGGTATAAACTTGCTTTTAGTTGGTCAAACTATTCAATAGTAGTATTTTTTATCTGAACTTTTATGCGTAGTTCAGAGAGAACCCGAAAGAAGTAAGACATTGGACGGGATATTTGTATCTAAATATTATAATATCATAGACTCAAACCTAGATTTATATAATAACAATCAGATTGGCTTCTTTCGAATTGTTTTTATAATGTACAGGAATTTCGGGATTATTGTGTTCGACTTTTTTAGACAGTATTAGATATAGAAAATTTGCGTCTGCTAGCATACATAATACATTGTGACCTATATTTTATAAGATCTCGACTTTGTACATGTGTTCTAGCAAATAAATTATTTGATTGATATTTGATTGACAAACTATGAGTTATCTGTGCTACAACTGTACTAGATAAATGACAGTTTGTAAATACGTTAACAATGCGATTACGTTACACTTAAACACATTTTCGTGCTCAGCCCAAAGAAGTGATTGAGATTTCAACCAAATCGGTCACATTTAACATAACTCAAGCAAAACATTGCATAAGTACCTACAAGAAACGTGTGCGGCATATAAATGTATGTCTTTACAAACATGGTCGTAAGTTCCACCCACACGTATTTGGTCCGACTAACGCAACATTCGGGCCAGCTTTCGCAACTGATCCTACACAGTCGCTTCAGTATAAACCAGCATAAATAATAAAGATGAAGAAGAAGAAGAGTGTGACGTCACTGAATTATCGAATCAACATTGGAACCAGTGTAATACTGCGTGTCCCAAAAAATAGTGTCAAGCTGAAGTCCAAAAATAGAATCACCCCATGTATGTTCGGAGATTTTTAAAATTTGCGAGTTATGATATTTTTTTTTTAAATTTATTATTCTTACAAAAAAGTTGAAACCTTTTTTTGATTTTTTTTCTTGCAATTGTCATAAGTTGTTATTTTATGTATAAAATAATCAGCTATGTGACTTTGACGAATGACGAAAATAATGAAAAAGTTGGTGTAAAATGAAAAAATTACGTTCGGTAAATTACGACTTCATTTTTCAAATGTAAATAAAAAATCTTATCACAGGATTCTTAAATAAATCTTGAATTCTCCAGACCCTTAAGTTCAAAATTTTCAAAACTTCAGAAAAAAAAACATAACTCGAACACTACAAAAAATCGTTGAACGTACATGAGGTTGAATCGGGTAACCCAAGGGGTGTTTTATCTCTGGACTTCCCCTTGACACTATTTTTTGGGACACTAGTATAAATAGTTTCTTAATAAAATAAAATTTCTTGATAGCTAGTGCTTGACAAATATCTTAATTGAAGGCCAGATGCTGCGGTTGAAGGCGGTGGTGGGACGGGGAGGCCTGTGACCAATAGTGGACGACCTACGGTTAAGATGATTACACACGGATTCTTTCACTCAGAAAGCCGTAATAACCATTTTCTTTTACACTTGATAGGCTTGTGTTGGGCCACTTGATGGTCAGTGATGATGCGGTCAAAGGTGGTATCACACAAGACCTAGAATAGCGACTGGCTCTCAAGGACAGCTGCTGGAACACACAGTTAAGTTCTTTGTGACAGATTTTCTAACTTGAGAGTGGTAGCTATCCAGGCGGACACCAGAAGTGCCCTACCACCATGCTGTGGGTTTCATCACGATGTTACCTTCACGGAAAGCTCCAGCATGCGGAGACGTTCTATCTAGTGGGCGATCATGGCTTCTAATCAATTCGATAACAGATTCGTTAGAGTAATGTCATATCCGGCTAATCCAGCATGTTTGTTGAGACCTACACTGACGGCTCCCATGCCATCATTAGAAAATGATTACCGTTGCTAATGATGAGGATTCGGGGTATGTACAACAGCATTCTAAAGCTGATGACCTATACGCGCATGTATTGCGGCTTCGTACCAGTGCGAGGCGAGACGCAACCGCGAGCGTTCGGGACTCTCCTTGAAAAGACCACCGGATGTGGTTGAAACTTATTTGGAAATATCTGACTTATTGACGTGAGAGATTCCCGTTTTATTAAAAATATTGAAGCATTACAACCGGACAATGATTCCTTACGAGATGCCTCGTTAGTACACGACCCATTCATGTAGTTGTTATCCTGGTATTAACCCCAATTTGAAGGGGTTTTTGTACGAACAAAGAAATGGATCGGATGTCATTTGAAATAGTTTTTAATTTAAATTGTAATGGCAAAACAGAAAATTGAGATAACAGATTATTTTGAAATACAAAACATAGAACGTAACGATTTTTCAAAAATAAGACTCAGAACTTTGCACTATCTACATTTTTTCAACTTACAAATAGTTCAGCTAATTTTCTTGGCAATTTTCTCTAAAATCGGTTTTATGAAGCTCAGAGGATTATAGAAAATCAAGAACATTTTTACTGTAACGTTTTCTGTACATACACTATCGGAACTGTTGTGAGAAGCAAATAATGGAATGGTAGTCTACCTAACCTCGAGCTATGCCTTTGAAGGCGCTGCCCAAACACAAACATCTGCAAAACTATTTTTTTCGTCGCGCAGTTTAGACATACTAGTTACTGATACAAACTTAAAAAAATATGGTGCAAAGCTAAGAGTAAAATAAAAGACCACTTGAAAAAAGAAAAAGCAAATAAAACGATAGGCAAAAAAAATTCGTATCGCATTTCTCAATATTTTGACCGAACACTACTATATTTTTTGTAATCAGAAAAATTTAATTTAGTAAAATATAGATCGGCTAAGACCGGGTGAAATATGCGGAGCTGACAGCCAGCCTTCACTAGTTGGAGAGGTACTAGAAAAAGAAGAAAATAAATAACTATCTTTATTTTTTACCACTGTAGCTTCTTTTGTTTTAAACAAATTAAAACTGAGACAAGTTATCGTGTTTACAGACGCACGCTTGTTCCTGTCCCGGCCAGTGCTTCACCCGCTCAAATACTAAAACAATTGCTCTTACATCGCCTGAAACAGGGGACCCAAGGTTGATCCCTTACCGGGGAAATCATTTGTGTCATTAGTAGAACGGTTTTTTCTTGGCTCTTTTTGTGTGCATGTCTATCGCAAAAAAAAAACAAATTCTAGTGTTACAAGTGTCTAAATATTAGTTTGTTTATAGTATTAAAAGGCAAACGCATCGCCAATCCAGAAGCTTCATGCTAGCTGTAGCAAATATAGAAGGAAGCGTCATTGAAATAACATTAATTTTTGAGCTACCTACAAAGGCTGAGCACTTCGCCTAAAAATAAAAAAATAGGCACATTATTAAAATGTAATAAAAATTAATAATTAACATGTCATTTCAAAACTGGTTTCATATTTACCTATATTACATTTAAAATTTGTAGTGTTTTGACGAATACTGACGATAGGTAATTATAATATACGAAAATAAAAAAATAGACTGACTGTATTTTATTATACAGTATTTCAGTGATAAAAAGATTTGAAGGAAAAAATATATATTCCAGCATTAGTGTCACGAATTTAAATTATAACTTTTTATCAAAAAAGTTAGACGCACAGAAAAAGCAGTAACAAAGTACCTTTAAATAATAGTTTCCATTGAACCTGCCCTTGGGCTCAAACCACGTAATATATTAAAACTGGTGATAAGTAACACAAGCTCAAGCACGACTCGCAATTCGCCACTTTTTACTATTTGATTTAAAAAATTTGTTTACTCTGTAATCACACAAAATTAGACAAGTGTTTATTTACGGTATAGAAAACAAAGTATATAAGGCATAACAAAAAACTTTGACAATCAAAACACGTCTCTTGCATTTAAGTGCTCTACCTCCCTTTTAGGCATTTTATTTTTGTATAGATTAAAGACTTGATGTCTTCACACGTTATAACAACGCGATATCTTTGAAAATTTCAATTGGCTTCCTATTACGAAGGCTGATAGAAGCTATAATTATAATTCACACACATGACTATTAAGTACATTTTATAATTAGTAATGTAATAAACAATATATCATTCAAATTTATTATCACGTGATTCAATATAACCTTTTAGTTTATTAAATTAAATTAAATTAATTTATTCAATTTCTGTTCGTTTTCAATCCAGCACCAATACACCCGTTACCTTTATTATTTTACTTAAGGCGCGGTCCAATCCTAATTTTAAAACAATATACGATGCTTTACAGAAGGTTGAGAATTGCTTACCAGATTGGACGATGTAATGCGAAAATGCAGTTGAAAACGCGCTAATATGTTTATATTTATTTCGTACAATCAAATGATTAAATTTTGATGATAAAGGAGTCCATAGTTTACTTGTAAATTTCATTGGGAATTTAAATATGATACATTAATTGAAATATAATTGCCCATAATTGTATAAAAATAATTTTTCCCACGAAGAACGTAAGAAAAATTGCAAAATTTAGGGAATGTTGCCGATTTTTATCTATCGAGCCAAGTTTGCTCAATCGTGTTTGGGCTCCCATACTTCATAAGAATGTATATTCAATTTACACTATGTTTTTTTTCGAACTTCTGTTATTAGGTTTAAGCGTCGAAAAACTATGTTTTCGCGAAGTCAAATCATGAAATTTGGTCGTAATAAACACTCATTTCGCCTTAATACTTAAATACTCAATGCCAAATATCAGCTGCAATCTATAATCGAAAGTTTTTTAATTTTTTAGTAACTTTTTTATTATATGCTATAAACTGGCGTGATAGACTGCTTTAAATTAAAATATGAACTCTAGAATTGAATGAGGAATTGTTTTGTGAAAGAAAAAAGTTGCTATCAAAAGTTAGTTCGATCAAATAAAGCAGTTCTAAAATGTAATAACGTTAAAAAAAGCGTGATAAGAGTAAAATAATAAGCACAACAGTTCCAATCGTTGCGGCTAATTTCCAAGTAGATACGAATATACTAACACCTATAACAACGAACTACATTGTATTAAGGTACACCTATAATATATAGCTACATAACTATAAAACTTTTTTATAAATGTATATAATATTATTCTGATGACTTCTTCAATAACACCGACTTTTCTACGGAATGTAAGCATCTTAACATGTAACAACAAGCATTTTCATACTATTTTTAAACACGTTTAAACATTTTTTAATAATAATGATTTATTTTTTCGCGTTTATTATAAATTGAATTTAAACAACTTTTAATGTGTCAAATCGCTTATGTTTTTAATATATCCTTACGTTTCGAACAGTTATAAATTGTGATCACGGGTAAACTATATGACATTATGTTATAGACTTGAGATTTTTTTAGTAAAACTTCTGGCGGGCACTGCAAAGCGAAGCCCTGAAGATGAGCAATAAATCAAACCCCAACGTCAGTTTTTCGGCGGTAAATTAATAGCATAATAACCATTACTTATAAACGCTGCTTAACTTTAAATGACGTTATTTCAGTGAGGTCCCAATCAAGGCATAATCGATTTCAGCGCGATAACAGTCGGTCCCTTTCACCGTGAGCGTGATTACGATGGCCCACGCTACTTCATCAATGACGTTTTAACTGCCGCCATATTGACGATTGCTTGAACCATGCTCTACACCAAAATCGTCGTGAGCGTTCTGTCAAAAGTGACAGGTGTTTGTTTGTTTCTACAAGGTCTTTACTGTTTTGTCCCTTATTTTTGATGTAAAAGTCGGTCCATCTAATGTTTCGTTTTAATCTACACACACCACAAAGTTAACCTTCACACTATGCACATTATTATTATGCATTTGTACGCGAATGGTTGTTCATTGCTACAACTCCGGTCCGATTGATCAACACGCTTACAGTGCCACGAGCTGTCAAAATCTTGATATTTGTCTCGGACCGGCTATGGTAGACGATAGCACTGTGTACAAAAATATCGCGAAACGGACCGCAGTGTTAGTACTGCGCATAGGAAAAATGTTTTGCGCCGTACGTTATTTAAATTTAAGCAGCGTTTATAAGTAAGGCCGAAATAGGTTTTAAAATTATTATAAACCAAGGCCCACAATCACTGAAAATTGTTACAAACGTCAGGTTTAAAATAAAATAAAATATAAGCGATTTAACCCGTTTAAAGTTGTAAATTTTCAGCTTTTGATTTTATGTTGAAATGTAAATAGAATGTTTGCTAAATAAATTATGAAATTTGGAAATTCCTTCTAAAATTGACCCACCATAACATTTCAAATACCTATTTTACAATTTCAATAATTAATTTAGAATGTTCGATATTTATACACGAAGCGGTTCCAAAAGAAAAATATGTTATGAATTTTGACACATTTTAACATTATTCTGCGTATTTTTTCATTTATTTTGGCAGTATGTTATTTTTTTATTATATTAATCTGTGTTCTAACCCAACGATTACATCATCCGAGTCAAATTAATAAATTAAGATTCGATTAATATATTATAAATTACAGAAAACCATTAAATACAATTTATTATATAAAAAATAAAATAAATAAATGATGTAATGGTGGGGGGCATTTTAACTAACTTTGGTATCAAATCAATATTAAACAGTTATGTTAAATACAGATATTATAAAAAAAATATTTTATAGAATATACTCGGATGATGTAATTTTTTATTTTTTTAAATTTTAAATAAATTTTGAGCAATTCGACAAATAAATTTGATAAATATAATAGCTCAGGTATAATAATCCTTAAACAATATTTAAATACATAATTTTCTTTAAAACAATTTATCTACTTGTGTTTGTGCGACGCGAACTCGACTTTTTCATTATATTCACTACGTTTAACAATTAATTTTACATTTCTAACAATTGTTTTATTAAATAAAATTCCTTAACAATAAAAACGTCAATTGTGACAGCTCGAGGAAATTGAAATATAGATAAAATTCATATTAAATTAAAATTGTTAAAAATATTTATCAATTTTAATTCAATCACGAGAATAATATGATTTAGTTTTATTTCCTCAAAAATTCGAGAAAAGTTTAGTTTAAGTTTAGTTTAGAAATTCACGTCAAGTTTAGATTTTGTGCGGCTGTGCTTTGAAACAATATAAAAAAAAACATTAATTGAATTAGAAGTTCAATGTTTTTAAATATACTTTTTTTTATAAATAATTAATAGAAAAAATAAATAACATCAGTTGACTGAAAACATGAGACGGGCTATTTACTGTATTTACTACTTATTAAAAAAATAAAAATAAAAATAGTTTATATTAATAAAAAATATAACGCACATCGCCATAGTACAACAGTTCCAGAGAAGATTTTTTTTCAGTGGCATTTTACTTTTTTGTTAACCGTTCAGTCTTATGACGTCTTTTGTAACTTCATTTTTAACAACTTTTTCTTTATTTACTCCGGCTTCAAGCGATGCCACTGAACGATGGTCTGCCGGGGCTTCGTAATCATGTCCTGCCAGTGTTTCGTTTCGGTTGCGCCTGAGCCATTCTTTCCTGAAAAATTATAATAATTCATCATCATTGTGTGTGTGGTGTTCTATCTACCTACTAATCTTGTGGCGCACATCACCTATCTAGGTTTATATCATCATCATCTCGGCCGTAGGACGTCCACTGCTAAACATATGCCTCCCCCATGATTTTCCAAAAGGACCGGTTGGAAGCGGCTTGCATCCAATGTCGTCCTGCGACCTTTATCAGGTCGTCTGTCCACCGTGTCGGTGGACGATCTACGCTGCGCTTGTCGGTCCGTGGTCTCCATTCCAGATATTAATTCTATTATTATACTGCAAAAAAGGGCTATAAGAGCGATCTACAGTTTATAGCTCCCACAGTTTCCCTTAGACAGAAGTTTGAAGACATAAACATTCTAACTGTTGTCTCTCAGTTTATCTATGAAAATCTAATGTATGTAAAGAAAAACATCAGCAGTTTCATCAACACGCGAAATAAGCACAAGCTATCCGTACATGTAACGCGTCTCCACAGAATAAGTCATTATTTTATGGGACAACGTATACGATTCTATAATAAAGTTCCCAATGTTATCCGAGATTTGCCTATTGATAAGTTTAAAATTACTAATAAAACTAAACTCTGTCTAAAAGGTTATTACAAAATTTCGGATTACTTGGAGGTTTAAACAGCTTGGGACTGATCACTCCAGGATCTATCTACTCGTGTACTGAGATGTCAAAGTGTAGCGTGTCTTGCCCTACTGATACCATTATTATGTTCTCTTTTGTAAGGCAACACACTGTAGCTAATATTTGTAGTACCTAAGTAAAAACATTGTAAAAACATCTATAAGTATAAAAAGAATGGCCCCGAGTTTTTTGCCGCTTCTTCTCGGTATGTTCTATATATTTTGGAACGCGCCGGTAGTCTTTAAAGTACATTATAATGAAAAATTGACGTTCATAAGTGCGTCTTTGACGCCTAAATTGAATAAATGATTTTGACTTTGATTTTGAACCTTCTGGCCCCATCGGCCATATGTTCTGCGTGCTATGTGCCCTGCCCACTGCCACTTTAACTGGCTCATCTTCTGGACTATGTCGGTGACTTTCGTTCTTCTACGGATCTCCTCATTTCTGATTTGATCACGTAGATAAACCCCGAGCTAGCCTTCTCCATAGCTCGTTTTATAGGTTTATATGTGCGCTCTTATTTCTCCCATATGCGTGTTCTGTCTGCCCACTGGGATGGGTAAAAGAAAGTATAACATTTCAAAAACGATATTAAACAAAATATTTAGTGATACTTCCGCTGCAAACAATGCTTATGGCTGAGTTGTGGTGTGCACCACCCTCCGTCCTGTATAAACTGCAAATAGGAAGTATACAGAAAAAAACAACACAATCAACCAAAACGATTCGACACGTGACCCCGACAGAAACTGACTGATGGTCTAGCGCTCAACGAGTCATCATCTCTTGCAGATGCCCGAGTAGAGGCGAAACACGTTTCGTTTAATATAGTTTTTGATAATAGATTTCCGCAAACTAACGCCTGAATCAATAAATTACGTTTAATATTTCGGTGATCACCATTAATATCCTTTTTTAAGTTTGAAAATTCTCGTGAGTATACTTATTTATTTAACATTAAAACTGACTTTACTCACGTAATTAGCAGACGTTCTCGACCTAGATTTCGGGCATGTCTGATGCCCATCCTCAGGGAGTTTCGCGGATCAAGATTGCGGCGACCACTGGCGATCTGGATCAGATTTAAAAATAAATGCTCACGCTATTTATTTTTAAATCTGTCTCATGTACGTGAAGACCTATAATTGGCTCTCTTGTGCTTAATTTATAAGACGCTATTTTGTTAATTTAAGCTGTAGGACTTCCTATGAAATAAATAAAAGAAAATAATAAATGATTTTTACCAGCGAGCAGTATCCGGCCAATCAGCTCGTTCCGGCCAATGTTGTCGAAGTCCATGACCTGGACGTCCAGCGAGCACTCGCGGATCTTCTCCCAGGGGACGTTGAAGGAGAAACTGTCGTTGAAGACAGGGTTCAGGGTGCATTTGAAGATGGCCGTCTTGCGCTTTTCAATGCGTTTGTCGCCAAACTGCAGCCACACTTTCACGTACGGATCTGGAAAGATTAGGAAAGGATGATGTCAGTTTTGATAATACACCTGCAGCTTGTGGACTAATAATGGTTAAATTAAATATTTTTTTAACATAAGTTTATATTATTTTTATGTGTATTTTCTTCCTTTAAATCTATATTTAATCATTAAGGCGCGGTCCAACCTCAATTTTAAAATAATTTACGATGCTTTTCGTAAGGTTGATAATCGCTTGTTAGATTGGACGATGTAATGCGGAAATGCATTAATTTTGTACGTTTTCTTAATATTTTTTAATATATACTAACACACTTGAAAAAACTGCTGGTTACTAATTTAGTACTATATGTTGGTTGTGTATTACCTAAAAAATATATAGTGTTATCGCTGAAAACTCTGAGAGTTTGGACGTGAAAGTTTATTTTTATAGACCTATTTAGGATTTTTTTCTGCAGAGAGCGAGCAATATTTAGGAATTCTGTTTGGTTATTTCTCTTTTCCTGTTCCTTTTCTAACCTTAGTATTTTTGCCATACAATATTATCGATCTGTTTCGTTACACTAGATGTTTAAAGATTCTGCTTCTTACTAATATCTGGATACGAGCGCGCCTTAATCAATTTTAGTTAAAGTCCTTATTTTATTCATGTCAAATTACAATTATTACACATATTAAATAAATTACGAAGACGAAATTAACCTTCTAGTCAATATTAAATAACCCTGTCCGCTCCGGGTGGAAAGGTGCCCATTACACTCGCTGCGTTCCCGCGCTGAATAGCTATGGCCAGCCTTTGCACCAGGAACGAACCGGAGCGGGAGTCACCGGTGATGTCACAGAGTCTTCGACCTAACTCTCCCACAAAGCTTTTAGCCTCAACCCCCCAACTGCCCATGGTCTCCACAGCCACGGGCACAAAATGGTAAAGCAGCTCCAAGGCAGCGTACTTAAGACTCTTCAAATTCAAATTTATTTATTCCGTTTTAGTACAGTGTTACCATTTGCGGCTCTACCTACTAAAGTGGGTATAAATACTACCTAGGTTATTATTTATTTATGTACAATAGTAACACCTTTATAGTTTATTAACCAAAGCGGTGCTACACTAAATATTACGAGTATTATGTACATTAGAAATAAAGATTTGGAAAATATAATATTAGATTCGTAGTTAATTAGTTATTATAAATTATTATTATAATCTGTACGTATTATACATTAGCTTGGAACTGAATTAAACATTACAATTATTAGAATTTTACATACCTACTTAACATTTATAAAATAATAAGTCAAATGCATCAATTATGTTTTTTTATAGGATAGGTTGGCAAACGAGCAAGGGGCTCACCTGATGTAAGTGTAAGTGATACCGTCGCCCACGGGAGGTCTCGCGGATACGTTGCCGACCTTTGAGGAAGGGTGATGGGAAGGCTGAGATAGAAGGGGTGAGGGTGGAGGGGGAGGGGGGGAAGGAGAGGGAGACTGGGGAAGTGAGAATCGGGCCTCCGGAACCATCAAACCGACGAAACGCAATAGCAAGCTATGTTACTTCACGTTGGTGTTATGTGGGAGTGTGGTACTTCTCGGGTCGTGCCGGCCCATTCGGCTGTGGGGTTACAGCGTGGCACTACCACCAAACGAAACAATGTTAAAGTGTGTCTGAGTGAGGTCTGCGGCTGGGTCTGTGTGAGTGTGTGTATGGAGTGTTATAAGGGTTATTAGTGATCTCTGCAGTGTGTACAATGCTTTCAGGATGTTGTAGAGGCTGCCCCGACTCTGCAGCGCCTCAGGTATGTTCGCGGATGCACACACTGCATGCTTTCATGCGACCATGCGTTTATGCGCCACGTCCTTTCTACACAGAATTGGGACCTTATGGCTACAATTATAGTAATTTATGATTATTTGATTGATTTAGGCGATTATATTTTTTTATTGTAATTTTTCTAAATATTATGTTATATGCGTGTATCTAATATCTGAAATAAATGAAATTCGATTTGAAATAACGTTTAGAACGTAATACATCCGTACTAGAAATTCCTGTGTTACGGGAGGCATGGACACACATAACAACATCTAAGAACTAAGAACAAGCAGTTCTGGTCATTACACACATATATTTGCTCACGCCACAGATCAAACCTGCGGTGCGAGCATAGATTGTCGATAGGATAAATTTATCGAAAATTATCGGTTAAAGAGAGCCTGCAATATCGCTATCGCAGATAGATCTATACTGCAGATAAGGTGAGATAGCTGATGAAAGTTAGTTTATCGATTCGACGATTTATCGTGAGGTCCATGCTCCCACGGCCCCTTGTACCCCTTGCTTCGAAGGCAGGGCTTGGGGAGAAGCGTTTGTTTTCGGGTCTTGGATGTTTTGATGCGTAAATGTGTGTGTCCATGCCTACCACAGCACAGTGAATGCTAGTACCTTCCGCATTGATGTGTGTAAGCCTTATTACTAGCTGCGCCCCGCGGTATCGCTCGCGTTGTGATAGATGATGTTGATGCAATAAGTCCAAGTTACTACTTATAACATCAGCTATTTGCCAGTGAAAGTCCCGTTAAAATAGGTCCAGCCGTTTCAGAGATTAGCCGGAACAGACAGACAGACAGACAAAATTATTAAGAACAGATTTTGATGTACGTACTGTATATGCTTTTAGTGAAAAGCTGTTAGTTTTGGATTACGAACGGATCGACATCAAAGTGATTTTATTTATCTGTATATAGATATAATATAGATGTAGGGGAAAGATGTCAATAACTAATAAACAATACAACAGGGCAAATTCAAGTTGACTGTAAAACGCGTTTTAATAAAAAAAGCTTACTACCTATAAAGTTCGACATTATATAGAAGATAAAGCTTTATCTTCTATATAATGTCGAACTTTATAGCATCTAGATGCTTGGAATACTCCACTTCTGGCAAGCTGTCTCTCTGCCACCCATAAAATGTAACATTTGTAGTACCTAAGTAGAAACATTGTAAAGTTTGTAAAAAGAATGGGCCCGAGTTTCTTGCCGCTTCTTCTCGGTAGGCTCTCTCATTCTTTTTTGGGACAATGTATACGATTCTATAATAAAGTTCCCAATGTTATCCGAGATTTGCCTACTAATAAGTTTAAAATTACTATTAAAACATTTAAAATTACTATTAAAAAGGTTATTACAAAATTTTGGATGAATTGGAGGATAATACAGCTTGGGACTGATCACTCCAGGATCTATCTACTCGTGTACTAAGATGTCAAAGTGTAGCGTGTCTTGCCCTACTGATACCATTATTATGTTCTCTTTTTTAAGGCAACACACTGGAGCTAATATTTGTAGTACCTAAGTAAAACATTGTAAAATCATCTATATAAAAAGAATGGCCCCGAGTTTCTTGCCGCTTCTTCTCGGTGGGTTCTATATATTTTGGAACGCGTCGGTAGAGTCTTTAAAGTACGTTATAATGAAAAGTTGACGTTCATAAGTGCGTCTTTGATGCCTAAATTGAATAAATGATTTTGACTTTGACTTTTGACTAACATAGATTTTATGGTTACCTTAGATTACACATATCAACTTTCTTTTTTTGTTATATTACGACGCGCAACAAATACACCGCCATGACACTTTGTAGGGACACTGAGCGGGATACGGGGAAGATATATGTACATTAATTATATATATGGTGTTAGTAGTTTGCTGAGAACCATAGGAATCATATTACCTCGAGGGATCATTTTGTACACCTTTCCCCTAAGTATGGATTATTACTATTATTACTTACTTATAGGTATTGTATTTATTCGAATGCATTTAATTTACTCGTAAGTACACGAATATATTTTACATTCAATCAGTAGTTACATACGAGTATTATGCATTTATCTAGCTAGAATAAGGGAGATATACACATTATATTAAATCTGTGGTCAACGATGCTGGTACACCAGCTATTAACTGTTTTTATCTATACTGCTTTAATCCTGTAATTCAGCTGTGCACTATTTGTTAATTCTTAAATAAATAAAAAAAAACATCATTTGGTGTTTTAACTTCCATATCCGTTTCGTATTTGCAGGCCGTGTATAAAGTACCTACTCAGGACTAAAACTCTTCTCGTTATAAATATATACCAAACCAAAATGGCCACCATTAATCTACAGAAGAAGAGAAATATTACAAGTTGGAAGGAGAAATAATTAAAATTAATCTGCAATGCAAATTGTATTCTGCCATGAATTTCCTTTAATGATTATTAAGCGCCTAGTAGAAGACTATAGCAATACATTTGCGGTTGTGTTGCTATGGTAATTGTTCAAGGCGTTCTCAAGGGCAAAACCTCTTAAATCGTTATTATGTTCATGTATGACAATAATAACAGAGAAATATGATGAAATCGTCTGCATAATTATGTAAGTGAATCACTAGTACCAGTAAAACGTAATAAAGAGATAAAAAGAAGAAATCAATCATTAGTTACCAGTAGCACCCAAGTCCGTTGAAGTCTACAGCATGGAAAATATTTTTACTTATTCCATTTTTTTCTTATTGTATTAAGACGCGGTCCAACCCCCATTTTAAAATCATTTACGATGCTTTACGTAAGGTTGAAAATCGCTTGTTAGATTGGACGATGTGATGCGAAAATGTGTTAATTTTGTACGTTTTCTTTATATTTTTCGATATATACTAACAAAATTGAAAAATAACTGCTGGTTATTACTTTAGTACTATACGTTGGCTAAGTATTACCTAAAAATATAGTGTTATCGCTGAAAATTCTGAGAGTTTTGACGTGAAAGTTTATTTTGGTGGACATATTCAGGATTTCTTTCTGCTGAAAGAGAGTTATATTTATGAATTCTATTCGGTTATTAGGTACTCTTTTCCTATTCCTTCTCTAAGTTTTGTGTTTTTTCATACTATCTATCTGTTTCGTTACAATAGGTGTTTAAAAATTCTGCTTTTTCTTTAATCAGGGTACAAGGGCGCCTTAAGAAAACTTGTACACATGCAAAGATATTTTTATTGTAGGATTCGGGGTATCAAAGTGTATAATTTTGTAAACTCAGTGAACTTATGATTTTTAGAAAAGCTGAGTCTGATATTGTTTTGTGATTTCACTCACTTTAATAAAACAAACGTCAATTACAGCTAATTTCTCTTCGTGGGTTCTGTTATTCCTTGGATTATATGATAAAATAACATTGTGACCTTAGTAAGGACTGATTTGCCTCGACAAGTCTAGAACTTAGTAAGTATACTTATCGTGTTTTTACTTCAAGATGACAGAC
Source organism: Selenia dentaria (assembly GCA_917880725.1). NCBI lineage: Eukaryota > Metazoa > Arthropoda > Insecta > Lepidoptera > Geometridae > Selenia > Selenia dentaria. The sequence goes on along the minus strand of OU862904.1, from coordinate 8,319,858 downwards.
AGAAATAATTAATAACTGATACTTTATCAATTTCAGAGAGTAGATACATTTGTGTAAGGTTAACAATTTTTTTAAATCAAGAAATGGTACAGACTTTTACACTAAAAAGTGTGAAATAACCATGATATTTCGAAAGTACCTATTATCACAATATTGCGTGAATGGTACACACCGGTACACAATGGTATACACACACATACATAGTCGGTTCTATTTTTTGATAAAACAATTTTTTCAACCTTTTTAGTGACTTGCGGCCTTATTGTGTATCTCTACGGAGAATGGGAATGGGCTTCATTTTGACATTTGAATCCCATTCTGGGCGCAACCCTGCAAGCCTTTTGGCTGGAACCATCAATGGTAATGAGAATGAAGTGACATTTCATTCTCATTCAAGTTAGACAATGAGGTGGCAGGCTTCTTACGGGATACACCGTCAATGATGATATCATTAAGATAAATCAACACCTTTGAGTATTCGGAGTGTAACTCAAAAACTGTTTGACCGAATTTGATGAAATTTATATGGGACTACCACGGAAGTATACTCCACCAAACAAAAAAAGAATCATCAAAATCGGTTCATAAACGACGAAGTTTTCCGTGAACACACATAAAAATATAATATGTATACGGTCTTATTGAGAAACGTCCTCCTTTCTTTGAAGTCCGTTAAAAATAGAGATAATTTTAATATTTTGACGTAGATAAGCACACTTATCGATAAATAGTACACAACTATAGCTTTTTGCTCTCGGCAATCGTCCATTCGGTTTTGGTCCCTTTCGCTCACGTGAAGTTACAGAAGCACCTTTTCTCAATTTAAGCATCTGTTAGCGCCTTATTGCAATAATACCATTGGTAGTAATTCGCTTGTTCTGAACACCAAACTAAACTAGCGAACTAAAATCTATTTTTAGTAAATTGTGGTAGTTCTTATTCTGTTCATGTTAAAGTTCAAAGTAGTGTAATGCTTGCAAATGACAATTCTTAAATTTGCTGTTCTGTTTAATTGTGGGTATGTTTAGTGCAAATTTAATCGTCATGTAAGTTCGTGCTCTCTAAACTAGTCTAAACTGATGTAAAACTACCCACTATAATCATATGTTTAGAATTATAATTCTAAGTGTTACACGAATGTGGATTTTAGTGTTAACATAATAAGAACTACCAATAGTTTAGAGAATTTTAGTTTAGTGTACGCACAAGCGAATCAGTACCTACCAATATCACATATCACCCTTTTCATCCAGTCACGTGTAAAAAGATTTCCAACCCTTCGCAATCATTTATCCTAAGCTGGGTGCTTTTGAATTATATCATCTATCAGGCTTGACCTTTTGGTGATTTAATACCGTTTAACCTGGTGGGACCTTCACAGCCTTGGAACATTCGTAGGCATGCGGACTTTTATATTTATTTAAGAGACATAATGGCCCAGTAATGGTAGTTAACTTACTCATGATGGGTTTTTGACCTTACTCATGATGGGTTTTTGACATATAGTTTTACTCTAGTTTACTATTCGCTAGAGAGAGAGAGAGAGAGAGAGAGTGAGAGAGAGAGAGAGAGAGAGAGAGAGAGAGAGAGAGAGAGAGAGAGAGAGAGAGAGAGAGAGAGAGACTAGATTTCTTATTTGAAATAATTTTATTTAGTATATACGTCAAATACCTTTGACGAATAGACAATCTACACAGAAGTATCTTAAAACCCCAAAAGTATTAGTAGTCCGATGAACTAGGAAATTATTTGTATGCACACCCTGCCAATATTTCCCTTGTCGCTGCAACTTTGAAGCGTGATTAAATAATGTAAATTTGCGGTTCACTATTTATTTATGGATATATATGTCGACGCATATCTTTAATCGATGTTATTATTTAGTCAAGCGCCACCTAGTTCAGTTTTGGTGGACTAGAGATGCAAAGTGGCGTCATCTCTGGTAACTCTGGTAGCGTGCACTGTTCGCTGATTGGTCTGTCGGTCGGTCGTTGAGAGCCAATTACCGTTGAGTACTTAGTCATTGTCCGACAGAGGCGCCTGAGGCGCGGACGCGCTCGGTGGCTCGGAGGAGCTCACTTTGCGTTTGGTCGTGGCAGCGTTCGTTACTAAGTGGAATACCTTGTCCCCAAGTTAATTCAAGTTGATCTCTAAACACTATGTGCTGTAATAATAAATCTCAGTGTGACGTAATAAAGCAGACTCATAGTACATGTGATATCGTATTCTCCTCACCCGCTTAATCAACGCCTAGCCACGAAATTGGAGCATGACATCCTATCTCTAGTAGCATTTATTGTTGTTGTTTTGTTGGACCAATGTAGTATTTACAACACTATTTGTTGGCCAACTGTCATATTTAGCCGCCTTGTTTTTAAATGGCCCAACAAACGTGCCCAACGTTGGCCTAACGTAAATTTCTCCAACGTAGGCCCGATGCCGAAAAAGACGTCGCCCTTTTGTATATTTTGCAATCATAGATTTATTTCAAGCGGGGCCACCCACTAATTGCCTCCTAACATATTATGACCTACGATATATTTGATAAATTGTTTTGTTCCAAAAGTTAGTTAGGCCAATGATAGAACCCCAACGTAGCCCCTCGGTTGTTGGGGAACTGTGAGGTTTGTCATCCCCAAAAGTAGTTTGGTCAGGTATTAGAATAATCATAGGCCCTTTATCTCGTTTATACGTTGGCCAATCACGCATCTTCTTAACAGAGGCCCTTTCCACTTATCTTTAACGTTGGGCCATCGTTGGGTTATTAGATTAGATTTAGCTGGGCGCAGAGAGTTGAAATACATAGAGTAGTTATATAGGAACAACACTGCTCTAAAACTAACTAGAATTTACTTGTTTACATACCTATGCACATGTATATGCAGTTTGTAATGACAAGGAAAGAATATTCAAATATTATGCGTCATATCTGTTGTTAGAAAGAGATAATTAAGAAATTTGTGTTACGGTGTTATTAGCTACTAGTTGATTGGCCAGAGCGCCCGCTGGTGTGATGTTGCTGTGAAAGAGGAGAGTAGGGCAAAACAGACACTCTGATAGGTCGCATTAAAAATTCTTATTGGGAGTGGTGTCTGTGAACCTAGCATTACAATTTCCAGGATCTCAAAATGTTTTCGAAGTTCTAGTAGCATCCCCAATAGTTCTATAGTTCCTGATAGTTATTTTGAATAGTTCACCTATTATTGACATGAAAAATAAATTTAAAAAATGAGATGTTAACTTCGCATGCCGTCACCCAGCATCTCAACAATTTTCAATTATTAGACCACAAGTATGGTTAAAAATACAGAGTTCTATCGACTGCCGACGTTCCAACAATAGTTCTGGTAAAAAACATAAAAAAATATGTTTTTTAAAAATGAGATGCTAACTTCACACACAATCTGTTAGCATCTCAGGAGTTCTAAGAAGTTAGGTTACAAATATGCTTAAAAATAAATAGTTCTAATTATTCATTTAGAGCGTTAATGCAATAATTGCACACCATATAGTAAAGACATATTTTTTAAATAAAATCGTTAAGTCTTGAGATGCTGCACTATAGCTGGCAGTTCTACGTAGCACTAATACGATTGAAACTGCACAGTTCTGCAGCCATAGTTCTAGTCATAAGCTTGGATTTAAAAAAAAAAAATTAAGTCTTGAGATGCTGCTGTATAGCTGGCAGTTTTACGTAGCATCTCAGGCGTTCTTGACTCTAGGAGCACTAATGCGATTGAAACTGTAAAGTTCTGCAGCCACAAGGTCATAAAGCCATAGTTCTAGTAATAGAATTGGAAAATAATGGTAATAAAATCATTAAGTCTTGAGATGCTGCACTATAGCTGGCAGTTCTACGTAGCATCTCAGGCGTTTTCGACTCTAGGAGCACTAATGCGATTGAAACTGAAAATTTTCTTATAAGAATATAATATATTTTTTTATATTATTATCAAAATGAATTTTTATACAAAGTAAATCGACCCTAGTTCCCCCTTACACAGTCATGTAATGGTCGCCACGAGACGTTCCGATCACCAATACGCTGCGATCTCTTTCACTCTCTCACACAAAACGATACACACATCTCGCTCATCCATTTCATTGAGGCAACAGTCGCCCAAGATAAAACAAAATGACGATATTTTCTATTTCAATCAAAATAGCCATACTTATGCGTGAAATGAAACATTTTTATTATCTCTCACAATGCCTGTATAATTAGTGCAGTCTCTAAAGACACAGGAAGGCATTTTGTCCACAACTTTTTCCTAAAAAACACGATTAGCGGTGACGTATTTACCGGACGCTTGGAAGTGCAAGACTGGTAGCGACTACGGCAATTACCTTGCATTCGTCAATTACAAATGGGGAGTTCACAACTCAACTACAGGTAAAAAAACCTTAGGCTGGGCATTTTGAGCATAGAACTTTATACTTGACCTTGAGAAATAGCTTATACGAGCCCTAGAGCGTCAGTTTGGAGATTACTATACTTACTGTACACGACAGTAAGAAATTATTAGCATGCGAAAATTTGTACGATTGCCGGTACGCGAACGCGGTGATGCGGCGCGTAAGTCAACTATACACTTCGATGCACTACGAACGAGGTACTCGTTTGCGTTAAAATTAAGAAGTTATGCCATTCAAAAAGGAGGAGGTACTCAATTCGACTGTATTTTTTATATATAGATGTTACCTCATAACTTATGACTGGGTAAATCGATTCTCAAAATTCTTTTTCATTCAAATTTCATCAAATTCAGTCCAGTCGTTTTTTAGTTATACATACTCCAATAACTGAATAGAATGGAAGTTGGTTTAAAAAAAATCAAATTGTACTTGTTTATAGTAAGTGCTTTGAATAATTTCAAACAGAAAATCTGCGTTTTGGTGATTGTTTTTTTTCTCAGGTTGAGATCTAGACTAACGTTTATATTTACATAATAAATATCTCGTTGGATCACAAACCGTGGTGTAATGTTTTGAAGTCGTAAGCCTACCTTTGTAGTTTCATGGAAAATATAACGTTGTTGTTACATTTGTAAGGCCCACATTACACCAACAACTAATCACCCGTTGGGTTATCAACTGCAGAGTTCGTGGGCCCTGTGTAAAAATACAACTGTGAGGTTGTATTTTTGTGGGATAAACCTTCGAATAAATAATAAGTCCAATTATTTATTAGTAGGTTTATCCCACGTAGGGATAAACCGTCGACCGTTTAGATCGTTGGGCCCGCTTTTGGTGTTTCGTGGTAAACAAAAAGTTGTATTATCATCAGTTAGGCCAACATTATACTAACGGAATTAATTTGTCGTTAGATAAACGTATGTAGAAATAGTAAGCCTATTGTTGTATTTTTGTGAGAAATACAACGAAAACATTGTCTGGTCAATCGTTTAGATATTTGGCCCACTATTGTTATTTCGTGGTAAGTATTACGTTGTTTATACATCGGTTACGCCAATGTTATACCAACATGGCCATCTCCTCGTTGGTCCGCCGACAGTGACGTTAGTAGGGCCAAAGTAGTATTGTCGTGGGAAGTACAATGAAAACATTGTTGGCAGGTCAACTGTTTGGATAGTTGAAATAACGGTTTAATTAAATGCATTTTGTATTCGTATTTCTCGTTAATAATCCAATGGGTTTAGTTGTAGGGCCAACGTTTAGTGTTTTTTTTTTGGTAGAAATAATACAAAATGTGTTGCAGTTGGCCATGTCTTGACCTTTTGTATGGTTAAATCTCGTTAGAAAATCTACCGTAGGAGTTTTAGGGCCAACGTCAATTGTTTGTTAGAAAAATTACAAATTTTGTTGCAGTTGGCCATGTCTTCGCCTTTTGTATGAGAAAATCTCGTTAGAAAACCTACCGTGACAGTTGTAAGGCCAACGTTAAATGTTTGTTGGTAAACAGGATTGATTTTAACGCAGTTGGCCATATGTCGGCATGTTGTATTAAATTTTCTAGTTTTACATTCTACCGTATGAGTTGTAAGGCCAAGGTCAATTATTTTTTGGAAATAACAGTTTAATTAAAAGCAGTCGGCCAAGTGTAGGCCTTTTGTATTCGTATTTCTCGTTAAAAATCCAACCGTTTGAGTCAAATCCAACAAAAAAATCCAACCGTGTGAATGTAGGGCCAACGTTAACGTTGGCCCTACATTACGTGTTTGTTAGAAATAATACAAAATTTGTTGCAGTGGGTCTTGGCCCTTTGTATGGTAAAATCTCGTTAGAAAATCTACCATAGGAGTTGTAGGGCCAACGTCAATTGTTTGTTGATAATAACGCTTAACTTATACACTGTTGGCCATGTGTTGGGCCTTATTATGTGAATTTTTCGTTAACAAAGTTGCTCTATGCCCAACGTTATTTATTCGTATCAAAAACCACTACAAATTCCCAACTCTCCCCAACCGTTGGCAACCATGTGCCAACACAAATGCTACTAGGGATAAAGATCCTGATACGGGCCCAATGTGCCTTGTATGTAGGTCCTACATTCTACATATTTTAATTAGGATCCATCAATATTTCTCTTTACATGTGTTAATTTTCTTGAATTCCTTCATATTTAATATATTTTTTGTTTACAGTAAAATGTTAAGGGTATTGAGAGAAATACTAAATATAATAATATAGCTTTGAATTTCCTTGAAGGAAGGGGCCCCAAGAGAGATAACACATTTTTGGTCTGATTTGAAACCAAGTAGTAATATTCAAAGCAGTGTCTTTTAACATGTTTCTAGTATTATGTATATAAACTAGTACTTACCTAGTAATTTGTGATGTAACTTATATAGTTTTATTGTTTCAATTGATTTGCTATGAATGCAAGTTAGTAAGTAAAAGACAAGATTATAAATAAATCATTTAACAGATAAATAAATCACCTTCAATAAATTATCCAATGCCGAGACGTCGTCCTCGTTGCGCAGTCAAAAGCGAACTGATTGAAAGACGTCCCAATTGAATTGTATATCCGACCTCTTGTTGTGCTTATAATACACATCTACAGTTGCTCATTGCTAAATAACCCGCATAATAAGAATCTAATATTCGTTATATTAGAATAAAATAGTTATTGTATTGCAATACATCTCAGTCTAGTATACACGCTTTCTTATTCTACACTACATAACTCGGTCTTCAGTTCTCTGCTTCCGTGAGAGCTTGCGCTTCGCAACATGCCTGATCCCAGGGTGTAGGTACACAACTTCATGATCCAATTTCAGGCTATTGTTCACCAAAATGCTGCTCTGACTCACGGAGCAACCAATGAGTTTCTAAGTTCGTCAGCATAGTTTAAGTTATCCTTACCTGATTTCCCATTAATATCCTTGGCCTTAAGGTTCCTCGCTTTCAGCAGGGTGAGGGTCAACACACTGTTGCTGGGGTGGTAGCAGAGGGAAGTGAGGAGTTCTCCACACTTATCCTTAGCGGGAGGTTTGAGCGCCTTCCAGAATGATGGCTTCTCGCTTAAGTCCACCTGGAAAAATATAAATGTATCGTTATTGGAATACTTTACGTATCCTATACTCTGGAAAAAAATAGTTAAATAATCGATTTCGTTTTGTTCTATACTTCGAACTGTAATCATAATGAACTTTAAATAGTTAGTCCTTTTTGAATTACGATGTAAATTGTAAGCCGAGTACAACTTAGCGATAATATATACAGCGTTATTGTGTACTTGAATTAGTTCACTATCTTTCCTGAACCCTTAACATCAGCGATTTGTCATCCATAAAAAGCACAATGTCACAAAGACACATTTTTTTTTTTTTTTAATTTATTGGGGTAAACAAACAATACCACAGTAAAAGCTTAAGCCTAATAAAACTTATATTTAACATAGTACTAACTATGGTATCAGCACCGTTTACCACGGATTATTTAAAAAGTATTAACTTTAGGTACATAATGCGATAGGTGGTAGTACTATCTATTCTAGAAGTTGTATAATTTTATTCTTAAACATACTAGGTCGTTGCCGCAATATCAATATTATTGAAATTTGTGTTATACAGTTGTACCAGCCGATATAGCGGAGAACGCTTACCAGCGTTAGTGCGGCAACGGAAGGTTTCAAACAACTGTGAAGGTTTACGGCAGTGCGTTCTAGTAGGTATTTTATAACATATCTTACTAATGATAGGTATACAATCATATCTATTGTGACATAGGTCATAAAGCAACATTGCTTCCAGTTGTTTACGTCTAGCCTGGAGTTTCAATAGTTTATATTTATGTAAGAGCTGTTCATATGATAAACTGCTACGGAAACATTTATAATGCATACAGCGCAAGAATTTTTTCTGTACACGTTCGAGAGCTACAACATATTTACTATAATAAGGATCCCAAATGGACACAGCATATTCAAGTTGAGAGCGAATTAAGGACTTATAAAGATGCAGGTAAGTAGAGGGCCGTCTGAACTTAGTAGCAAATCGTATTACCAAACCATACAGTTTAAAAGCTTTATTGATGATTGTTTCCGCCATTATATTAAATTTATGATAAATATACCTATTTCTCCGGAAGGTAATAAGGCATGTTGGCATCCCATCCTTCCACTCATGTTCTTGTCTCCTTCGCACACGCTTACTAGATCAATCGCCGTCGCATGCGCCGACTTCAGGAGATAACGCCACGACGGCAGGCTGACAGTTGCTAAATCAGCGCCCAACGAACCGCTCGCATTTTCTTAACATAACTTTGGGTAGCTGTGCACTCACCGCGCTCAGTTTAAACCGATGTAAACGGTTATTTTCGCTTAATCTCACCGATGCCAACAGCCCAGTGACAGTTATGGTGATATGAACATCAGTGATTGACGCAGTGCTTAGACACAGCCGCAATAGGCTCGTGATTTGAACTACCATGATTGCACGTGGCGCGGCCATTTTATAGCCGTCGCTGCATTTCCGCTGCACGACGAAGGCAGGCTCACACCAGCTGCTTGGGACCCAAGGGAAGAGAAAACCTCACCAACAAAGGTAGGCGTGTGCTTAATACCTATCTTTCTGTGTCCTTCCATCAGCTGCCAACTTGCCTTATAGTGCCATCAATAACTCATACGCTCACGCACCGCGAACTAGCCCTAAGAAACAAATACAGTCCACACCCGCTTAGGGTCTCATGATCTCTATTTTTGACCCCACGCACCAGAGTTTTAGAGCTCTGGCCCATTGAGTTACTCCGCTCAATATACCGCTCATATTCCACTTGGAGGCGTTCAAAATCACTTTGGCGCCACCATTTTATGGCCCTCCGGCCGGATTCATTTTTGACCCGTCTAAAACGGATTCTCCGCTCCGCTTAATAAAGCCTAGATTCGTCTAGACTAAACACCGCTTATAGATCTAGATATTTTCTATCTTCATCCCCGCTTACTAAAGTCTAGATTTGCCTAGACTAAACCTTCGCCTATTAAATATACGTACATAGCTAGCTTCCCCGCTTATCTTTGTTGTTCTGTTATCAACTTCGCATATTCGCAAACTAAATTCTCATCAAACTTTAATTACCTATATGCTCGCTTATACCTACTTTCTAAGTCATCCTAGACTTACGTAGCTCTAACGTAGGTCTTTATAATCTATGCTATAGTATACGCCTTTACTTCGCTATATAAGTGTTACCTTTATAAATCAATCCTTACGCGTAACATTAAAACTGCCGTAAAATTATATAAATGCGTAAATACGTACCTAATCTGCCTAAAGATACAAACCTAAAAATAGCTTTGCTGCTTATTCCGTGCATTGCAAGCTTGTTGCACTCAGCTGATCGGCCGTCAATACATAACTAACTATAGCCGGCTTTGTTATCGCGCTGGCTGATGTACAATATTGTATTTTCCTTCGGGGTTTGCTTGCACATTTAATGCATTTAATTTGTTTGAGTGCTACGAATGGTAATTATATTAATTATTTACGTGCAGTGTGATTCGGAAACAGTTAATTACTAAAACTAATTTGCAATATAATGTTTCTTGATGTTGTTGTTATATTTAATAATTAATGAATATTAATATATTCATTAAATCACCGCTAACCGCTTGTTTACGCATTGCTATTAGAAGCACCCGCACCGCTTAGCTTCGGCCATAATTATTATATATAAAAGGTCACGCCTGTTTCCCGAAGGGGTCGGCAGAGACCGATATTAACGTTTCAGTATCTAAATATATTAAAAAATTATATAGTTAAAACGCGTTATAAATAGGAATTTCCTTTGTGTGGCTTTTTTAGTGAGTGCTTTATATTCAACCGTTAATATGCCGCCACCAAAAAAGGTAGACCCTGAGTCAGACACCAAACAATCTAATGAGGTGATTCTGTTAGAGACAAAACGAGACACACTTTTCGAATTTCTTCAAATAGTGTATGATGCCTCTCAAAGTGCACACATTAGTGAAGAATGCAAAGAGAACTTCCTGAGTTCTGTTGAGACGATTGAGAACATCCGATCCGAGTTTAAGGAAATCATGGATGAGCTCAATCGTGCGCAACTTAAAATTGATCCTTCTTATAAACCTAACTATAAATCGCTAAACTCATTCGAAGATTTGTACTGTCGTATAAAGCGTGTACTAAAACGCGTTGAACCAAATCCTTCTAAGGTGGTTTCGGATTCCGATCAGAAATATTTATTTGATCGTTCAGGTGTACAATGTAGAACACCATCTCTGCCGCCGATTGAGTTGATGTTTTTCAATGGTGATATCCGGAACTGGCCCTTATTTTACGCTGGGTTTAAGTCCATGGTACATGAAAATAAATTACTAACAAACGCACAACGCTTATATTATCTCATAGGAAAACTGTCAAATGAGGCTCGGGCTGTATTTTCGGGCATTAATCCGTCTGCAGCAAATTATGACACGATATTAAAATGCCTCGATGACAGATATGAGGACACACGCACTCTCGCGTCCACATATTTAAATCAGATGATTAATCTTAAATTAAACGGCCCTGCTTCGACCGCTAAGTTTCAAACGTTTATCGATCAGTTTGTTACTGCCGCTAACGCATTAAAAACTTAAATCTCGTTGATTTGACGGATTTTATGTTGTTGCATATAGCATTGAAGAAGTCGGACCAAGAGACAGTACGTGCGTTTGAGTCACAATACCGCGACGTAAATCTACCATCATTCGGTCAGCTGACTGATTTTATTCGGTGACAGTTCAAGATATACCATAACACACAACCTGGTACTTCAACTGCTCCAATTGCAACACGAAGCGCAAATAAACCGCGAAGTCATGTACCCAACCCGCAAGCTTACGTAGCCGTTTCGGCTTCTCCCAAGAAATGTCTTTGTGACAATTTTGTACATGACCACTTCTTTAAGTGTCCTAGGTTTAATGATCTGACACCTTCCGCTCGATTTAAATGTGTCAAGGAGCACAACGCATGCATTAATTGCCTCAGCTTAAAACATAAAACTCGTGAATGTAACTCTACTCTCAAATGTCGAAGTTGCCACCTCAGACATCATACCTTATTGCATTTCAATAAGGAAAGCAATCAAACCGCATCGGATACACGTGAAAATCCGATAGCGTGCTTGTCAGGTATTGAACCCGCAGAACTACGAAGCGCTCGAACGCCTGCTCGCAACACGAACGTCTCATCTAGCGTGTCTCACCCGCCCGCTCATTCTCGTGATAATGTGTCGTCGCTGCATACGTCAATTGCTTTGCCAAGCACTGCGAGTAGAAATTGCAACGCGCGCATAACGAGGCCTTCAACGATACTGTTGTCAACCGCACAAGTCTTAATCTATGACCGAGCAGGTCGGGCCCATTTAGTCAAATGTTTACTGGACTCTGCGTCGGAGCGTAGCTTCGCCACTAGTGAATGCTGCGCGCGCATAGGATTGGATTGCAATGAAGAGACTCAAATGATTGTTCGTGGGTTCGGTGGTTCCGAGAAGAGTGTGAGGGGTTCTGTAAGCTTTAAATTTTTTTCGCGATTTTCATCAAATGTTCATTTTGACGTATCGGCGCTTGTAGTTGACCGTATCACGGATAACTTACCTTCAGTTCCCGTGGACATATCAGCGATCACTCACATTCGTTCGCTCCCGCTTGCAGACAGTACGTTCGCTACGCCCTCCGAGGTTGACGTGCTGCTCGGTGCAGATATATTTCCTCACCTGTTGGTGCCGGTTTCGGTGCATCATTTAACTGATGGAATGCCGCCCGCTATAGAAACTGTTTTAGGTTTCATAATTATGGGTTCAGCCCCCATTTTAATACCTAAACATACCAACTTAAAGTCGACATCGACATGTTGTGCTGTGGCCGAACAGTCCTTGGATCAACTGCTTAAAAGGTTCTGGGAACTCGAAGAGATTGTCGGTCCGCCCGTCCGCAGTCGAAATGATTTGGAATGTGAGAATCAATTTTGCGCCACTACTACGCGCGATGTTAGTGGTAGGTACACCGTCGCCTTACCGTTTAGTGACGATGTATATAAGTTAGGGGATTCATTCTCAACCGCACATAGACGCTTTCTGTGTTTAGAACGAAAGCTGGAATCGTCAAGTTCACTGCGCGCTGCCTATGACGATATCATTCGTGAATACGTCAGTAAGGGTTATATAACAGAAATAGGACCAATTAATAATATCTCTCCCGCCGCATCCTATTTCGTTCCGCATCATGGCGTGCAACGTGAAGACAAGACTACCACCAAATTACGAATGGTGTTGGACTCCAGCTGTAAGACCAGCACAGGATTATCATTAAATGATGTACTGCATTCAGGCCCTAACCTACAGGGTGATCTGAATTGCATATTATTAAATTTCCGCCTTTTTGAGATCGCTATTGCCGCAGATTGTCGGCAGATGTTTTTACAGGTCGGTATGCGCGAAACTGACTGCAAATTCCAGCGCATACTTTTCCGGTTTCATCCGCAAGATCCTATTTCGGTTTTCCAATTTAACCGTGTTTGTTTCGGTATGAAGTCCAGTGTATTTCACGCCGTACGCGTTGTTCATCAGCTGATCGCTGATGAAGGAGACAGATTCCCTACAGCAGCCGCAATCGCATCCAGTTCGATGTACATGGATGATGTATGCTTCAGCATCATGGCGAATGACTCATCGCAGACAATTGAAACCGTCGCTATAGCGGCCTGTACGGAACTTATTGATTTGTTTAAGTGTGGTCAATTTGACCTCGTCAAATGGACCAGCAACTCCTCCGCAGTTCTAAATGCCATCCCCGCATCACATCGCGTCTCTTCTGAATTCGAGATAGACCGAAGCGCCATACCGCATAAAATACTCGGCACTCATTGGGACAGATCTGATGACGTCTTCAATTTCAGGGTTGCCGCACCCGAATCAGGGTGCACCAAACGCATTATATTATCTGCTGTTGCGCGCTTGTGGGATAATCTGGGCTTAGTGGCTCCCGTCATATTGTACGCCAAGCTTCTCATCCAGGAACTTTGGCTTTTGAAATGTGACTGGGATGACGCACCTCCCAGACGCATCGCGACCTTGTGGTCTCAGTTTTCCAGTGAACTGCCTTCACTCAATGACATACGTATACCGCGACATTTAGGGGTTGTTCAAGGTTGTGTGGCTAACCTGATCGGGTTTGCCGATGCTAGCGCGCGTGCCTACGGTGGAGTAATTTACCTACAGGTTGTCGTTGGAGACAGCAGGACCATTAGGCTCGTGTGCTCAAAGTCCAAGGTTGCGCCACTTAAAACCGTATCAATCGCCAGGTTAGAGCTATGTGCTGCAGTTCTTCTGTCAAAGCTGATGCGAAAGGTTTTGGATAATTTCGAACCGCGCTACAAGATTTCCAATGTTACCGCCTTTACTGACTCAAAGGTTGCTCTTTGTTGGATCAACTCTTCCCCACACCGATGGCAGACATTTGTCGCAAACCGCGTCGTCCAAATTATCGACAACATTCCCGCTAGCTGTTTCTACTTTTCAGCAGGAACTGACAACCCCGCAGACTGCCTATCACGTGGCCTATCCCCCGCTCTATTACTTAGCCATCCGCTGTGGTTTTCAGGCCCGCCGTGGGCTATTAAGGATATCGCAGAGTGGCCAATCGCGGAGTTCAATCAAGATGATGTCGGTGAAGTACCAGAGCTAAAATCACATGTACACGCTGTGACAGTACCAGCATCTGAATCTCTAATCTACGCGCTTGCCCATCGTATATCTTCTTGGTCAAAGTTACTACGAATAGTAGTATTTGTTTACCGATTCTTAAAATTGTTACCACGCGGACCTGTTACTCGATTTGACTTGGAATTTGCTGAAGAGAAGGTTATTCTCGTATTACAACGAGTCCACTTTTCTGAAGACATAAGTAAATTGGAAACCAGTCAAATTTGTTCGCCCGCATTGCAAAGATTGAAACCATTTTTAGACAAAAATGGCATAATCCGCGTCGGTGGCCGTTTATCGAACGCGGCCATTGATTATTCGCAGAAGCACCCGTGCGTGCTACCCAGACATGACAACGTTGTCGACATGATAGTTGACGCTTATCATAGAAAGCACTTACATGCTGGTCCAGAACTGCTGATGTCCTTACTCAGGCGTCAGTACTGGATACTTGCCGCACGGCGAGTTATTCGCCACCGCATTCACAAATGTAATACTTGCTTCAGAGCGAAGCCGCGTCCATCTTACCCAATGATGGCAGACTTGCCTGCATATCGTGTTAACCAGGTGGAAAAGGCGTTTTTGCATACCGGCTGCGATTACGCAGGACCCTTACAATACACGCCCATGCGCGGTAGAGGAGTCAAAAGCCGCAAGGCATGGCTTTGTATATTCACGTGCCTTACAACGCGCTGCTTGCACATTGAGATAGCCTCAGACTTGAGCACTGTGAGTTTCCTTGCTGCGTTGAAGCGTTTTATTTCCCGCTGCGGTCCTGTTCTCTGTCTCTATACAGACAACGCCACGAACTTCATAGGCTGCCGGTCGTACTTGCGCGACCTTTACAAGTTTCTGGATGACTTCCGCCCACACTTTGAACATGAGCTTGTGGAGAATCGCATCGATTCCAAACAGATCCCACCTTTAAGTCCCCACTGGGGCGGCGCATGGGAATCAATGGTGAAGGTTGTGAAGTCTCATCTGTTCAAGGTCGTGGGCCAGCAGATACTTTTATATGAAGAGCTGCTAACCGTATTAGCTCAAGTCGAAGCGCTTATAAATTCGCGTCCACTAACCGCACTGAGCAGCGATCCTGCTGAGCCATCGGCACTCACGCCGGCGCACTTTCTTCATACCGCACCTCTTTTTTCACTACCCGCGCCTCACGCAACGGCATCTAACTTACGCGAACGGCATTCGTTATTAGATAGCATGGTCCAGTCGTTCTGGCAGCGGTGGAGGCTAGAGTATTTGCATCAATTGCAAGCTCGGACCAACTGGTCTACGCCCTCCACTCCGATACAGGTAGGGACAGTAGTAGTCATTATTGTCGACAATGCGCCGCCGCTTTCATGGCCTCTCGGCGTAGTGGAAACTGTCCACCCTTCGAAGGATGGCACGACGCGTGTAGTTACTGTTAGGACGAGCAAGGGTAAATTTGTGCGTCCAGTTGTTCGGCTGTGCCCATTACCGAGCCAGTAATATAAACGTAGGTTTAGAATCGCGACTTTGTAGATTTAGTGTAGGTTAGGTATCCGCATTTTAGTAATTAATTTTATCATTATTTTTTAAAGGTAACCCTTTAAGGCCGCGGGGATGTTTCCGCCATTATATTAAATTTATGATAAATATACCTATTTCTCCGGAAGGTAATAAGGCATGTTGGCATCCCATCCTTCCACTCATGTTCTTGTCTTCTTCGCACACGCTTACTAGATCAATCGCCGTCGCATGCGCCGACTTCAGGAGATAACGCCACGACGGCAGGCTGACAGTTGCTAAATCAGCGCCCAACGAACCGCTCGCATTTTCTTAACATAACTTTGGGTAGCTGTGCACTCACCGCGCTCAGTTTAAACCGATGTAAACGGTTATTTTCGCTTAATCTCACCGATGCCAACAGCCCAGTGACAGTTATGGTGATATGAACATCAGTGATTGACGCAGTGCTTAGACACAGCCGCAATAGGCTCGTGATTTGAACTACCATGATTGCACGTGGCGCGGCCATTTTATAGCCGTCGCTACATTACCGCTGCACGACGAAGGCAGGCTCACACCAGCTGCTTGGGACCCAAGGGAAGAGAAAACCTCACCAACAAAGGTAGGCGTGTGCTTAATACCTATCTTTCTGTGTCCTTCCATCAGCTGCCAACTTGCCTTATAGTGCCATCAATAACTCATACGCTCACGCACCGCGAACTAGCCCTAAGAAACAAATACAGTCCACACCCGCTTAGGGTCTCATGATCTCTATTTTTGACCCCACGCACCAGAGTTTTAGAGCTCTGGCCCATTGAGTTACTCCGCTCGATATACCGCTCATATTCCACTTGGAGGCGTTCAAAATCACTTTGGCGCCACCAATGATGTTATCAATATGTACGTCAAGATGTAATTTGTTATCTAATACGACTCCAAGATCTCTGATCGCTTCAACAGTCCCCAGTTGTTATGTACTTGTCCAACGTAACGATACATGTCTTAGCGTATATTAATGACTTACTATATTATAGATAATATGGTAAGTCATTAAAATATGCTAAGAAAAAAATTGGTTCTAAAACAGATCCTTGTGGTACGCCAATTTTGATTAAAGACTAAGAAGACGTTGTGCTATTAATGCTAACTTTTTACTGCCTGTCCGAATAACATGACATTATGAGATAAAGGTCAGCTCAAAATATACCGTAGTGGAAAAGTTTGCCAATCAGAGAACAATGCTCCACACTATCAAATGCTTTAGAGAAATCACTGTTAAGTTTTAAGCATATACTTAACGAACTGAACACCGGTATAGTTGTTACCTTACGTGAAACCAAACTAGTTGACGTTATTTTGGCCGAGGTGCTACGCGTATAAACGACTTTGTAGCGCGCAAATTAAGGTCATATCAATGCAACTTCTTCCGATATTTGCATCGGCCCGTATAAAGTGGCTCGTTTAGCAAATTTCATTACCTAGCATTATACAGTACATAGCCTTATGTTTTGTAAATACTTTACATATTTGTGTTTGACTACCATCTCACTTGATGGTCCGTTATGATATAGTTGAAGGTGCATCTTATTTGATCCAGCATAACCACTGGCTCTGAAGGATAGCTGCCGGAACACACTGAAAAGTGCTTAGCGGCAGGTTTTTAATCTTGAAGGTGGTAACTAGCTATGCGAACACCAGAAAGTACCCGTGTTGTGGATTTCATCACGATGTTGCCTATACCAAAAGCTCAAGCTTGAGAGAGGGATCGACCCAGCTGCCGTCGGATTGGCGGCCTGCAGTAATCGCCCCTAGACTATCATCGCTTTACTATGCCAATCAAACAAAGTGATTGCCTTTTAAATCAATATAATGATTTGAAGTACATTTTCTCGTAACTATATCTCAAACCAATATCACATTATCCAACAAATTGAGAAGCTTTTGTATGAAATGAGATTACTTAATTTGAATTCTAAGAAACAACCTGCCATCGTTTGTTGTCAAGGCATTTACCTTAGCCACAGTTAGGGATCGAAGTAGGGTAATTTTGGCCTAAATATTAAAGTACACACATAATAGTGAAACATAATGTAACCGAGATAGTACGTGTTGACAGTTGTCGACTGAAATTAATGTTTAAAATTAGAGTTTTCTGTATACAAGAATAGAACGTAGGTAACAGAAAAGTCAAAATAAAATATAATGGACTGTTAACCTAAAAATAATTAACAATGGAAACCCATGCTTTGATAACCGTACTTTCGTACTCTTCTAAGTTTTTCGTTATACTAAACTAAAAATGCAAGGACAATCATACATATACATGCCATCAAATTCTACGCAAACATGATGTGAGGTCAACAGTAAGCGAAATATGAGATAGGACTAGCATCGAATTTGACACAGCTCCAATTAAGAACTCCTTCTGCCTGAGACTACACTGTGTATCCAAGTGATTGGGTAACGTTTATCCTCTTTCTTTTGAGCTTGATTAATATTCATCCCTCGTTCTTATAAAGGATGAAATATAATCTGTATTTACCTATTAAATTGAGACATAATGTACTTGGGTAACTTCACGTTTGTCGCGGGAGAGAACCGACCCGACTTCTTTGGAACTAACCTTTATTACATACGCATTGCTAGCAATTCGCTTTTGTGTAGAACTCCAAACTGAACTAGCAAACTTTTATCTATTTCTTATTCTTATTGTAAATTATGCAACTTCTTAATAATGTTTATACTAAAATCCGAATTCGTATAAAGCTTGCGAATGACAGTGTTTCAATTTAACATGACACATTTGACAATTGTGGTTATGTTTTACGCAGATTTAGTCTTCATGTAACATCGTGCTCTCTAAACTGATGTATGATGACCCACAATTGAATAGAATAATCATATTTTAAGAATTGTAGTTCTAAGTGTTAGAACGATTCGGATTTTGGTATGAAAAGAACAACAAGTATCACCATTTACTCAAAATTATATTTTATCCGCCAGTTTAGTTTAGTGTTCTGCACTACCGAATTGCTACTATTGTGGATTTCAAGATATATGATTAACTCAGCTTCTTGAGTGACATGTGCTCGTCGTCCTGTGTCATCATGTGCTTAAGGTTCTTAATAGTAGAACCGGACTACAACGACGAGCGCACTGCACAATGATCCTGAAGAACCCTTCCACACAACGCCGCAGTGCGAGATACTATAGATTAATTATATTTGTAGATATTCGTGGATCACGCATTTTCGTTTAATTTATTAATATAATTAAATTAATTTCGCTTTTGATATATCTTTTTGTAATTTCGTATTAAATCATCATCTTGGAATTGGCTAGCGGATGCGTTAAATTTGAAAAATAAAAAAGATATGGATTAACAGAACAAAAAGAGAGTGGGTAAGGAATCCTTCTCATGTATGAAACAAATTATAGGATTAGAGAGGACTATATATAGAGCTAAGAGATGTTATTTCCATCAGTATCAAATAAAAAAATCTGTTGGAAAAATTGATGCAGGTCACAACACTAAGTGAGAGAAAAAGAATAGTATTCTAGTGGTGAAGAGAGAGGAGTGACATTCTTACTACAATTATGTAGAAATTCCTTTCTAAGCATTAAGCAGTTCATAGAAAGAGGTATAACTAATAGAAGCAAAAAGTTACATGAACATTTACCTACGCATCCGCTGAAGTGAGACTTTACCAGTTCAAAATTTACGTTAATTATAATTTATAACTATATTTATTTCTAATGTTTTTTTTTTTCATTATTGTAGGCACTATTTTTGATGGTAATATAGGTCTAAGCGGCCGGGAGCATAAAGTAACACTACAAGATTCGTAGCTACTAATAATAATATTAATATCGCAGGGGAGACTTTGTAGCGAGCCGTCGGTGAGTAGCTACAACGAGGACCCCGATTCTTCCTGGGGCTACAAGAGACCCCTGACCCCCGGCTTGCCTTAATTAGCCGTCTAGGGGTGGAGACGCAAGAGCATGTGAAAAAAAGCTCCAATGGTAGAAGTGTGTGAAAGGGCATAACGCCGGAAGTAGCGCTCTAGTGAAACCGTAGCACACCTCTCACATCGCACACTCAACACCCTTTAGCCATCCATACCAACGTTTCCTCTTTTGTCACCATCGATGGTGGCCCTTAGAGGGGGACGTTTAGTGGGTGGAAAGTCGTCACCTGCCTAAATATCTTAAGATGAGACATAGTCGATAGTCTTATATCTCCCTTATCACTTATAAGTTCATAACAATAGCATTGTCATTTAACTTTTTTTTGTAAGAAATAATCCATATCACCGTCATCCCTTTTTCTGTTTTTATACACTTTTATATATTTTATACCAAACATGCCTCCAAGTGTTGGCTATAGCCCCACTTATACCCTTGTAAAGGACCGGATAACAAATCCGAGAAAAAAATAACGCTGCAAAGCAATTGTAGCAAGGATTACTGTGTTAGTTTATGGAAGGTATTGCAATAAGTGAAAGCATTGGGCAAATGAGACTGCAAAATATCTTGGGGTAACAAGCGCAGTACTGTGCCACGCACGGGCATATATCTGAGTGAGATAGTAACTGTTGAGGCTACTGGGGACTCTGTCTCAGGGATGTCAGAGATAATTCATGAGAAGTGAGGAGGAACATGTCTGTTTGATATGTTGTAGCTGTGAATGTATATGTATATAAGTACCATAGTACATGCTCTGCCTAATTTGGGACCTGAAGACCTTGTGTGGATAATTTATTGATTCAGGCGTTACTTTGCGGAAATCCATTATCAAAACGATATTAATAAATATTTAGTGACACTTCCGCTGAAAAAACCAATGATTTTGGCTTATTTGGGGGTGTGCACCAACCTCCCTCCCGCACAAACTGCTAATAGGAAGAATACAAAATAAAATACACAAGAAAACCCAAATAAACCAAAAACGATTCGACACGTGTTTCGCCTCTACACGAGGCATCCTCAGGAGATGTTGACTCGCTCGACGCTAGCAGTTTGTGCGGGAGGGAGGGTGGTGCAAACCCTCAAATAAGTCAAAATCATTGTTTTTTTCAGCGGAAGTGTCACTAAATATTTTTTAATATCGTTTTTTGACCTTGTGTGGATGTTGGCCCATGGTATTGTTATTTTAATAAAGTACAAAAATCATAACCTTTCACATTGACTAGTAGTCGTAGTCGGGTAAAAAAGGAAACGGATACCTGTAATGAAACTGAGAACCTTGAGATCTTATTAGCATTACTTTTAACTTTATAATACTAATCAACTTGTTATACGATTATAAACGAGCTCAACTAAACTTCGTAATTGTTCTTCCAATGCGTGAAAGGGAAGACTTCGTAACTCTGAATGGCTTCATGCCACAGAAAAAAAACCTCGTAGAAAAGTTGTATTTCGTGGACGAAATAATAACCTAAATTTTTTTTAGTATCGAAATCAAAATCACCCGGCAGATGGAACTGCAGCCAACTTTCCACATTTTAGGGAAATACCACTGCAATTACAAAAACGACGATCACCAAAACATTTACCGGATCAACACGATCGGAAAAACATAAAGATTAGTATATAAATATAACTTGTACGCGAGTACAAATATCCGGATGGATGAAAGCAAATTTCGAAAAACAATAATGATGTGTACGCCTAACACTGCTAGCATAATCACGGCCCATTATTGGTTCAATCGTTTAGATCTTTTTTTTTTTCAATCGCTCCATCGTAGATCACAACTACGCTTAACATCAGGCGAGTTGTGGTCAAGCGCTAACCTATTGTACATAAAAAAAAAAAAAAAAAAAAAGATCTGGAAATTTTGAGTTAAAGAACGAGCCTCGCGGTCGGCTGGTGACCATTGTCGAAGAATTACCAATATAGTAATTCTGTTCCTATGTCCGCTCGTATCTGCTCAACAGCTCAAATGTGTTCCATAAATCTCATTCATCATTTCATAAACCTTCATTAGATTCTCCTCGATGGCGCTGTGGTACTGTGGTTGCTAAAATGCTTAAAAAATGAAAACAGCGGATTTTATGCGCTTAATGTGCGGTTTCAAAGAGTGTACAAGTTTTGGGCGAACTGTGAATATTGCGGTTAAAGCGTCTATGTGTACTTATCCTTCTGTTTCTGTCTCTACTGTGGCTTTACAGTTGTGTAACTTTCGCTCGCTCGAAAGTTTTATTCTGTGATTATATTATTCCGTTGTTGTAAGTAGGTACATTATAATCAATGCTGATGACAAAGACAGCTTCTGTCACTGTAAATAGAACTCTGCAGTGTATAGACCCGACTCGTTAGAGTGTATATCTTATACTAACAGCTTCACGCATGTGGTGATGATAATGAAAAGTATCATATGTGCTATTCCAGCGCCTCATCTATCTACATACCAAATTTTGACCAAATCCGTTTGGGCGTGATGCAGTGGCAAACCTCAATCCATCAAAACTTTCTTATTTATAATATTAGTAAGATGTAAGAAGTATGATATAAAATCCATTACTGTACGTTAGTCTTGCTTAAACTCAAAAAGAGCTTGAATTATTTCAACCTTTTGGTTTCTTACTCTAATACAGTGGTGGTTTAGGTATAAAAAACATCATCAATATCATCCATCATCGCGTGTGGCGCAGCCGGTAGGATAATAAAATTTTAGCCTACGTTTACGAGTGTTTTTTTGTGTGACGACACATTCAATGATTTTTCTTATTCAGTATTACCAATGAATGAGTTTGACGGTTTCGTCAGCAAAGTGGGTATCCCTACCTTCAAAGAGTGACTAGACGATCCCTGACCGGGACAATTACTTGTGGCCAGAAACATTTGCTCTCGATTGTGTGTAATATTACTATTTTACATGCGAATATTTGGGTGAATGGAGGTTTGTCACTCCATCACGCCAGAATCGTTGAACGGATTTGGATAATTTTTTGTATGTATACAGATGAGGCGCTGAAATAAATATAATAAATAGGATACTTTTTTTCATCATCATCACCATCCATCATCACGCGAGTGAATCTGCCGCTCAGCTAGTGTGTTCTAATGTGTGTTCATGCCTCCCACGACACAGAAAACTAAAGCGTATGAGATTGCTCATCTCATCTCGCTCGTTGACCTCTCTGTATGTATTAGGACGGATCCCAATAATATATCTAAACACAGTTTTGCTTACTACCGATAGAAATTTGACATAACGTCCATACAAATAGTGTCAAATATCTATCTTTAGTAAGGTAAACTGGCGATAGATAGATTATTGGGACCGGCCATAATTTTAATTAGTGTAACCTAATCGTATTGTTTATAAAACAATTGAATTTAGTTCAAACTACATCCGTCATACATAAAATAGCTATCATTGATTATGTTTATTTACATAGTATTTCTTCCACTTAAGACTTGCATTGAATTATTAATCATATAATAATCATGAAACCTTGGTTTTGTGTTTTCCTCATCAAACATTTTAGAAAGTTTTAATACTTAATACGAGCACCGCTTCTTAATGTAACTTACAAAATAATGACTTAATGACATACCTACTTATGTGACTGCGTGACTTGACACTTGAGTTTACTTAAAAAAAAACATCTCACATAATGCAAATACAAGTTACCATAATTTACTTGTGGAATAGAAAATGTACAAATTTACGTTTCCACTAAAAAAAAATGCCTATAAGATATTCTCGTCAAACTTTTTTTTATTTTTTAGACGCATACGAAATATTGAGGGACTTACCCAAACGTTTGGTTGAAGCGGTTGGTGACCAAAATGCAGGTTCATATTTCGAACAAACAAAAATAATAGCTATTCAACGTTGAAATGCAGCCAGCATTCTGGGTACATCTCCTTCAACGAATGGTTTACTACATTTTTATTAAGTGTTTTAATTGCCCAATGGTTTGTGTTATTTTGTTTTATTTAAAAAATAATAGTAGTTTATGCAACTGTCATATAATAGAGGGTATTAAAACATGAGTGCAGTTTTTTAAGATTACACGAGTGTTTTAATACCTAATTATATGCAGTTGCATACACTACTTTACTTAATCTCATGACATTATTGCTACTAAAGTTTTATCCAACAAAATATTACTCATATTCGTATGTACGAAATAGCGCCAAAATGGAAAAAGTCTTCTTCTTCTTCTTGTTTGTATGGCTTGTGCGGCGTAACCACAATTTTGCCAATATCAGTGGAAAAAGTCTGTTATTGGTCTATTGGCTTGGAATCACCACAGATAATGTGTACTTAAATTGAATTGAAACCTCCTTGGTCGGGACACATTGTACTTTAATAATAAAAAAAATGTTTTAAAGCATTGTTTTGTTAGGAGAATAATGCTTTAATTTAATTTTTTAATTTTTTTAAAGAAGTATGTAAATAAAATATGCCAATAAAAGTCAGTATTTCATTTCATAATTATAATATTACCGAATGAGATTATATAAATAATATTTTCTTTATAAGTATGCATTATGTTTGTAATTAAAATACAGTAACAATTTCGACCTTTTATTGTACATTGCGGTTGAAGTGTCCGTGGACAGTTACACATCTAGTTGCATCGTACACTGTGGCCTGACAGTAATTGTTTAACTTCCCCCTGTATCCTTAAAACCCCCTTCTTTGTCTCCTAAACTTTTATTCTGTCGTTACATTCAACTATTGTTTGTAGGAAATTAACTTCGAAATAAGCCTTAATTACTAGTAATTGAGTTGCTAGTAGCTAGTCTAAGACTTCTACTGTAAATAAAATACTTTGTAATTAGCTAGATATTATTTAAAAAATAAGAATTCGTCTTCTGCTACTAGCGTATGGAATTCCAATGATATAAATATATATATCTAACTACAACGGCAGGGCTATTATGTATTTCAGTTGCTAACAAACGTTGAATGAAAAACTGAAGTGAAAGTTTAAAAAAATCTATTACACCTGAAGCTGTAATACAATACTTAACTAACATAAAAAAACTTTTTAATCGATGGTAATGTGCAGTTTGAATGAGAGGAACTTTCGAGTTGAAACCTATCTAACAAAACATAATATTTTTGTCATATGATTTTTAAAGCACTAACGCCTGCTTAGCGAGACCAAATATTGCAATTTTATACAGACAAAAAATTATATTGCTCAAGGCGAGAATGCAAGACCACTAGGCTACCGGGGCACGCAGCATAGCACAAGCCTCGGTGTAATTTTTTTTCACTATGTAATTTTTCTTTCCCTCTAATGTGATGATCAAGTAAAATCTATACTTATGAAGACATATTAAGAGGATTGCATAGCTAGTATTAAGAGGATTGCCTCTTAATACATACTATTTATTACAGTGTACATATTATGTAGCCATGTATTTTAAATTATATGTATTATTAGTATTTCTTTTATATTTATATATAATTTGGTAGTTTTTAAATACGCGTTCGTCAAAGAGACACGTTGTTGTTAGAAGTCCTGATTTTCTCATTTATGTATAAGCACGTGGATAATGTTTTTTTTTCATTTTCACGTAGTTAATAGTTTTTGTACAAATTTTAGTGCTATCCGCTTGTCAGCTCTTGTGCGTTTTGTTATGTCGTATGATACCGGAGTAGGTAATAGAATATATATTTTCTTATTTATTTTATTAGTATTATAAGTTTTACGGATTTTAACATCCGGTTTTATAATGACATAAGCGGGGTGGTAGCTTACACTTAGATGCTTGTTTTGTACAAGTACATTTTGAAAAATATAATACTGACTTCCATTCTATTCAGTTATTGGAGCGTAACTCAAAAACTACAGGACCGAATTTGATCTCCTTTTTGAATGTCGGTAGAAAAGATGTGCAATCGTGTATAAAAACAGAAACATTAGAATGAAGGGTTATATGGTCTCTGATACAGTATGGGCAAAATGGTGGGGCTGCTAATTTGTGGATTGCTGGCTGAGGCTGCTGATTAATGGACCAGCTAATTTTAGTGTATCTATGATTAGCGTAGGTTTATGTAAGACTGTGTGTATAATTTATTGATTCAGGCATGTCTTTGCGCAAATTACAATCCTTAAATTCTGTTATATTTTATTTATATTAATAATATAAATATATTAAAATTTAGTAAAAAAGTGTCACTAGATATTTCTTTTCACATAATTTTGACTGTATATATCTTTGCACGCAGAACTGATGGCCGAGGGGGCCGAAAGGTTCTAGAGTGGAGACCACGGACCGGCAAGCGCAGCGTAGGTCGTCCACAGACAATGTGGACTGACGACCTGATAAAGGTAGCAGGACGACGTTGGATGCAGGCCGCTTCCAACCGGTCTTTTTGGAAAATCATGAGGGAGGCATATGTTCAGCAGTGGACGTCCTACGTCCTGAGATGATGATGATGATGATGATGATATGTTTAAACAATCTTTACAAATAATGACATATAATACTTAAAAGTTACAATAGGTACAACAACATGATTAAATTGTAAGACGGCAACAATCTAAACATATCCTCATTATCCAACAAAACACGGCTAAAAATCAGCGCTGATTGTCACATACACTCGTCGCCTATTCAACATTCCTTCATTATTTTGCGTATTCTTCATTCTGTATTATTATTATTTTACTGGCGTATGAAAGAAGAATTCATGTTTTTGAGTTCATTTAGGTGCAAGTTGGTAGCTGGCTACATGAAGCCGCAGCAAACTACGTGTCGCAGCGACACTACTGGTTTCTATGTATTTTCTATGTATTTTATTATGACCATTCGTAGTTAGCGACAAGAAGGTAGCGACGCGTCGTCGAACGGCAGACGACACTGTCGCTCGACCGCAGATCAGTAGTGACGCTCGCGGGCACCAATCTACCTAGTAAAACAACTGAAAGCTTTTAAAAGAAACCTCTCGTATCGCTTTTGAAATGCATCTGCAGTCGGGTTCGAAATCATGACTGCAGCGGCATGAAGCGTCGACGTGTCGCGACGACATGAAGCGACGACACGTCGTCTGCTGCCGCTACATGTGGCCGGCTACCAACTTGCACCTTTTCACTCAAATTGTCATTGTCTTCGATCAGTCCACTTCGGTGCCATACAATAACATTTAATCAGCGCTAAATGTATGCCAGATGCCATTGGGATCTCGGATATGGCATCGAAGGTGTAGGGTCACTACTGACTAAGGCAGTGGTTCTTCTGGTGGTCCGCGGACCACCAGTGGTCCCTGGAAGTGGTCCGCAAAGACATCCAAATTTAAAGTTTCTTTCGAAACAGGAATTCATCTTGGATTTTTGGCGTCAAAAGGCATTCACTTTCACAAATATTCAAGAAATTAGTATTTCTGAGATATTACAAAGATTTGAACCAAGGTTTCAGAAGTGAGAAAAAAGTATGGAGTCAAAAAAGTAATAAAAAACCTGCTTATCTCACGAATATAAAATTTTTGTCAAATATCTAGACACTGTTCGCCGTGAACAAATTTATGTATAGTTTATTAGGAACCCTTTATTCTAATATAATTTTGACGGTTTAGCTTACGCGGTAGGTATAGTCGAATATCTCGACCGGTTTCGTGACCGTCCGGGTCACTTATTCATGGAGTACTTGCGCACCCGGCTGCTTTCGCGCTAGTACTTAAGAGTGAAGCGAAGAAGTGGCCCCGACGGTCACGAAACCAGTCGCCATATTCGACTATACCTACCGCGTAAGTTAAACCGTCAAAATAACATTAAAATGTGTAAAGTCCTTTATTCGTTTACATGTACTGTATTTTACCTCCGAACAGTTGGTGGTCCATGGCTGGACAGAAATTATATAAAATGGTCCCTCATCACCGAAAGGTTGAGAACCACTGGACTAGGGTATATTTATACTGTTAAACTGTTGCTAAATATACAAGATTACGTTCAGAACTCGTTTAATTTATATTATCAGATTTTAACCACACACACCACAGGTTGCAGTTCCTGTAAAAGTAGGTTGATTTCTGCGAAATCTATTGTATTATTGGCCAAATATGGCGAATCGCGAGTTAACGGGTTAAAGCACCTTAAAGTTAAGCCTGCTTAGCGAGACTAAACTTTACCTAGGGTCATGGCGTCAGGGAGTATCGGAAGACGCAGGTGGGAATCCCTTCCGAGGATGTGATTTTTCTCTCTATAATAGCAATGTTTGGTCTTGCTAAGCAGGTGTTGGTGCTTTAAAAATCATATTTAACAAAAATTATGAAGGGTTGCTACATTAATACGAACGTTTAGTATTTGAAAAAATCTTCTTTCGGTTGGATAATGCTGTAAAGCTGTTCAATAGATGTCGCTTCGTCCCCGTAAGACGGTTAAAATCATATAGTGTTAAAACTCGATGCTCAGACGGTAACCCTCGGTGGTCTATTCTTATTCTTATTCCTTTTCATTGTGGGGGCTAAGTCCTGCCGCTTGGGGTGTAATGTGCATTTCCCCCGCCAGCCTCTACCCGAGCCATCCCAACTCCTTAATGTAACGGAGTAC
The DNA here is from genome assembly GCA_917880725.1 of Selenia dentaria. Lineage (NCBI taxonomy): Eukaryota > Metazoa > Arthropoda > Insecta > Lepidoptera > Geometridae > Selenia > Selenia dentaria. Next base: position 8,291,686 of record OU862904.1, on the reverse strand, counting down.
CTACTGTTCTAGGTCGCTGGCACAATTTGTACAGTGGTAATGTATGGCGTTCTAACTGACTCCTATTTGGTTGCTTTTTTTAATAATAATGTTCTTTATTTGCGGACAACAAAAAGATTCATTTTTTGTTAGTAACTTACTTAACTAGAATCTCTTAAAAATAGAACTAAGGTCCTTTAACTTAACTTTTGGTCCTCCGTAAGTGTTTTAATATTTCCTCGGTGGCCTAGTGGTGATGGCGTCTGACACGGACTGTCGGAAGACGTGGGTTCGAATCCCGTCCGGGATTTAGTTTTATCTTTGTAAATTTGCATATATTTAGTTAAGTTATTAGCTTACCTGGCATAGAGGTAAGAACACTTCTCCGATGGAATCGTCCCGCGAGAAACGGTCGTAGTCGAACACGTGAAGATGAAGTACCTGTGGGCAGAACCAATAGATTACATCAGTTTGTTTATATTGCCAGAAAAAGAATTGGTTGAAATTATTGTTTCTTGTAGTTTCCCCACTATCTCACTTGATGGTTAGTGATGATGCAGTTGAAGATGGTATCACAAACATAAAACTAGACATAGAACCTAGCGACAGGTTCTCAAGAACAGATGCTGGAACACACTGTTACGTGCTTATTGATTTTCAAACTTGAGGGTAGTAGCTAGCCAGCCAGGCGCACAACAGAAGCGCCCTACCACTATCTTCATCATAGAACTTCAGGGTAGGATCCTGAGCGATGCGAGTGATTCATGGCCCTCAATATAAATCCTTTTTATTAATATACTTTATACTTCATAATAAACAAAGTCCAATGAACGTAATACATAACATTTAGTTTCATAAAACATAACCCTTTTTAGTCGACTAAAAAATTGACTACAGCAACCTAGACAAGCAGCTCACCACTTCCGAATTCCGGTTACTCGTGAAATAAACGCCAACTACTGTGAATAAAAAGGTAGCAACTCTAGTATGCCTTAGGGAATAGACGAGCTTTAAAATTGTATGCTTCAACGAGTTGAGTGTGGAATGGTGTAGACAGAATATGACTGCGTGTACTCGGGTACTGAATAATTGAGACTTGATGTACCCAGTAGCACGTTTCTACAAACCCCAGAGACGTTTGTTGGTTTAGAAACTTCGGTCATTCTACTTCTAGTTTCTGTTCGTGAATTCGGCAACGTGGAGTAAAGTATTTTGAAGCGACGATATAGCCTCCGTCATAAAAATGTGTAGGGCACTTTTGCCTTGATTTCCGAGTGGAGTCAACACCGATTTGGGCGATATGATCACTGTTCGATTCAAGCTTTTGACAGGTGAGATCTGTCGGCCATTCGGAACAGGTGGAGATCACGCGCACGTTGCTCACGGAATGGCTGACAGTGCAGTAATTTGTTACACGCTTTTTACAAGGTATTTGACGAGACGGTACGGAAACAATGTAGGTAAAATACCTACCCTGAAAACATGTTTAAGACAGGCCACAAAAACTTTTGTTTTGCCGGAACGATAAGTATATAAGTAAGATAAGTATTCATACGCACAATACGCACATAAATATGCTAGCGCATCACGCACACATTGATGAACTGTCATTTTTGACAGAATAGCTCACGGTGATTTCAGCCGTGCGATTCCTGCTGTGCGATTTTGACAACATCCGTGAAACAAATGACGCGATGACAAGAAACGTTGGAAAAACAACCTTATGTACAAGGGCAATATCTCATAAAGTATTTGACATCGGTAAGCTCGTCGACGAATCATTAAAGAATCACACGGCTGTAATAGCAAACATCGTTGCATCTTTGACAACATCTGTGAAACAAATGACGAGATGAAAAGAAACGTTGGAAAGCCAACCTTATGTACAAGGGCGATATCTCATAAAGTATTTGACATCGGTAAGCTCGTCGACGAGTACATCGACGAATCGTTAGAGAATCGCACGGCAGTTCGTAGCATGGTCGTTGATATCGCAAACTGGCGTCCTTACTCCTTACTGACGTAATCCGTGACGTACATTGGTCTACGTTGCCGCGCTTTCGTTGATTTGGAATGACGATCACAGCGCTAAAATCAATTTTGACTTCATTCGGAAGGCAAGGCTGGTGACGCACTGGCTAGCTACCACTCTCAAGTTTGAAAACCGCTGCACACCTAATAGTGTGTTGTAACCATCAGCTGACCTCAAGAGCCAGTCACTATTCTACGTCTAGTGTGATACCACCTTCGATCGCATCATCACCGACCATCAAGTGAGGTAGTGGCCTATCACTACCCTATCAAATGTATAAGAAAAAGGTTATCACGGCTACTCAGAAACTATCTTTGTGTCATCGTCTTAATTGTAGGACGTCTGGTGGTGGTTACCGACCTTCTCGCTCCCCTCCCCAGGTTCCATATTGAGACTGAAACAAACCCTAGGATGTCTTTTTTTTGTAGTGGTTCATCAAAGTGACTCCCTCTCGCCTGATGAAAAGCGAAGATGGAATTAAGAAGCAATGACCATTAGTGCAGCCGTAAGCTGCACTAATCGCCATCCCTATGATGACCTGACAGATGCTTTTTCATTTTTCATTCGTCTGTTGGACTGTTTATTCGACCTCCTAACCTAACAAAGCGAACATGTCTGAAATAGCTCCAGTATTTTCGCTTTGTTATTCCTTGTACTAAAATAAAAGTTATTTCAGCTTATACACAACTTTAGTATTTATATTTTATTTTTTCTGTATATCTGTTATATAACCAATACTTGCTAATTTGTTCTTAGCTGTTTTTCTTTGTTTTTTTTTAATATATTTTGATTTATATGGTCCGTTGCGTCACTAAGGGTCGGAGCTGAAAACCAGCGCTGTGGATAAATCCGGCAGCATTATGCTGAGCTCTGTCCCTTTCTGACAGCACTGCATATGATATGTTATCATGTATGAATAAGTGAATGAAAAATTAAAAATTATGTAACTAATGTTGATAACCGCATCACTATCAGTTGCGTATTTTAGGAGTTAGCGGATATGCAGACAGGCGAAAAGAGACCTTATTTTATACTGTGTATGGAAGATGATGACTTACCCGACTTTGCAACTTCTGTATAGGGAAACCCTCGAAGTAGAAGGTCTCGTTCCACCGAGGATTCAGGGTGCGCCGTTTGATCTTCGTCTCCAGGCGGTGCTTCTTGTCCGGTAGCAGCGTCACCCGGACGTAAGGATCTGATGTCCCGCTCAAGTCCTTGGCTGGGAGCTCCTTGCCCTGAAAGAGAGATAATTAAATTTAAAATTATGCAAGTATAAATAGATAGATAACTTTAGTCTTTTAAGCGAGAAAAAATCTCTCATAAATAAGTATCTTGTCATCACCCGCTTGAAAGACTATCTCTTTCGTCATCATTCATTAGGATAATTTAATATTATATAAATTAAGATAGAGTAAAGGCAGCGGTAGCGGGAGCGGTGAGAATTAAGCGGGACATGAGAAAGCTCCTCTTTCGTCATCACCCGCTTGAAAGACTATCTCTCTCGTCATCATTAATTAGGAATTTAAAGTTATATAAATTTAGATAGATAGATGAGCTTGATCTTTCAAGCGGAGCGTGATAGAGCATCTCCACCATCATAGCCCGCTTGAAAGACCATCTCTATCGTCATCATTAATTACGAAAATATAAAATTTGATAAATTTAGATAGATAGATAACCTAGGTCTTTCCAGACGGGCGTAGAAAGGCATCTCTCTCTCATCATACTCGCTTGAAAGACCATCTCTATCACCATCATTAATTAAAATAATTTAGAATTATATAAATTTAGATAGATAGATAACCTTGATCTTTCAAGCGAGGTGTGAAAAAGCATCTCTCACATCATCGCCCGATTGAAGGATCATCTCTTTTGTCATCATTAATTAGAAGATTAGTGCAGCTTACGGCTACATTAACGTTTTTCAGCGTTTTTTGATTCCACATTCGCTTTCCATCAGGTGAGAGTCACTTCGATGAATCATTATAAAAAAAATATATAAACATCACAATCATGACTTATTATATGTATTACTACAATGAGCAGTATACTAGATAGGTATAATATCTAGGACTAACAATGGGCGGTCTTATCGATTAAGTCATCAGCCTAAGCTAAGGCTAAGGAAGCATAAATTAAAAGTATAAGGTAGTGTAGTTTGAAGGATAGGGTACTCATTCCACTTAGAGAAAATTGTTAGTGTTGAACAGTCATCTTGGTAGCTACAGCTAAACTGTTTGAAATATACTATTTGCAGTTTCGAAAATTCATTCAGTAACTTCAAAAACATGCAGTCTTGACAATTTTGGACATTATATTCTTATGAGTTTAGTATGTACAAACCTTGTAAACGGTGAAATTGAACTTTTAAGTAGCTATGAAAAACATCGGTCTTCACACAAGCCAGTATTTAAATCGGCAACTTCATAGGCAATGTTTAGGTACATTACTTAGAAATTACTAGTAACAAATTTATAATTTTTATTTCCCAACATCCAAACCCTTTCAGACTCTTCAATGTTGAGAACTAAAATATAATTAGCAAGAGCCGTCGAGTGACTGGCCACAGCCGAATGGGCCGGCACGACCGGGAAAGTACCACACTCCCACATAACACCAACATGAAATAACATAGCTTGCTATTGCGTTTCGTCGCTTTGTGGGATTTTCCGGAGGCCCGATTCCCCCTCCCCTCGGCCCCCTACCCTTTCCCATCCCCATCCGCCCTCACCCCTTCTATCTATTCTTTCCTATCTTCCTTCCTCAAAGGTTGGCAACGCATCCTCGAAACTTCTTGTATTGCGGATGTCCGTGGGCTTCGCTTACCATCAGGTGAGCCACTTGCTTGTTTGCCATACAAAAAAATTCAGTTAAATAAAAATAATTTAAAAAGCTTTTATAATGAATAAACGTTATTATGACTTTATAAATATTTAAATGAAAAATTGATGTATTGCGACTGTGGCAATAGGTATATAGTATTATACATTGTTTGAATATAATTGCCTTTGAATTATCTAATATTTTAATTATTCGCCTCATTAAATAATTCTACATTGTACCTACATAATTTTTATAATTACCTTGTGACCTACATACCGATTATTCTATTATTTACGACCAATTTAGTAATTTCATTTCATTAAATTTATAAACACAATATACATAAATATATGTAATAAATGGCATGCCTTATGTAAAGGCCGAAAAGAGTGTATCTTAAAAAGGTTAAATGTAAGATCTCTGTATCACCTTTATTCGCAATAAATGACTTGAATTGAACTTAAGGCGCGGTCGTATCCTGATAATAGTAAAAAGCAGAATCTTTAAACAGCTAGTGTAACGAAACAGATCTATAATAATCTATGAAAAAAATACTTAGGTTAGAAAAGGAACAAGCAAACAGTAATAACCGAACAGAATTTATAAATATTACTCGCTCTCTGCAGTAAAAAATCCTAAATAGGTCCATGAAAATAAACTTTCACGTCCAAACTCTCAGAATTTTCAGCGATAACACAATATTATTCTTTAGGTAATACATAGCCAACATATAGTACTAAAGTAGTAACCAGCAGTTTTTTCAATTGTGTTAGTATATATCGAAAAATATAAAGAAAACGTACAAAATTAACACATTTTCGCATTACATCGTCCAATCTAACAAGCGATTTTCAACCTACGTAAAGCATCGTAAATTATTTTAAAATTGGGGTTGGACCGCGCCTTAATGATTGGTTTTCATCTTGGTTTTCATTGTGTAACTATGGTACCAGTAAAGAGATACATCAATAAGAACCGAAGTATTTAAATCTGCATACTAAACCAACCCTAGATTATAATAAAACCATAAAAATGGACGCAAAGTTTTTTTGTTAAAGGCACAATACAAATAATTTAACGTTATTGCTATATTTATCATTCTTATTCGCAATAAATGACTTGAATTGAACTTAATGATTGGTTTTCATCTTGGTTTTCATTGTGTAACTATGATACCAGTAAAGAGACACATCAATAAGAACGGAAGTAGTTAAATCTGCATACTAAACCAACCCTAGATTTATGAAACCATAAAAATGGACGCAAAGTTTTTTTGTTAAACGCACAATACAAATATTTCAACATTATTGTTATCCTTATCATCTCTAGTTTAAAAACCATGGAAAATGCCGCGATATCTAAAAACTTATCTTAACTATCTTAACTATATAGTTTGTTTAAGCAATTTTGAACTAAAAATGTATATAATTACATAAACTTACAGACGAATTACGCGAGGTGGCCACTGTGGTTATAAAAAAACACGATTTATTAAACACTATGTTTAATTTTTAATGGGCCTTATGGGCTAACTAACATTAAGAGGATTGCATAGCTAGTACTTTCCATGCTAAAAGAGAAAACTCTTTTCTATCTCTTAACATTGTCCGATTTCGGTGATTTTTTTTCATGGATACATGACATTGATTACTATGCCCGTACGTTTTAATTTTTTCAGTATTTCAAAATACTATAAATTTCCTTTTTTTAAAAATCAAAACGTACGGGCATATTAAACAATGCCATGCTCTGTCTATGCAATCCTCTTAACTCTGTATATAGTTTGTTTAAGCAATATTGAACTAAAGATGTATATAATTACTTAAATTTACAGACGAATTACGCGAGGCGGCCACTGTGGTTATAAAAACACTATGTTTAATTTTTAATTATTACATAAAGTCCTTATGGGCTAACTAACATTAAGGGTGTCCGATCGCTCTGAAGAAAAGGCGCCGCGGGGTGCTCGAGCTCTTCATTTATGTGCACGATGGTGACGTATTGACGGTTATGCAACTCTGGTAAGTATAGTAAGTGCAGGGGTGTATTGGGATATAACAGACGAATAACAATGAATACAATAATGTTTTACTTACACGGAAAATCAACACAGAGTTTCGTGATAATACAATTCGAAAGATTATTTATTTTCTTGTTTAGCGAACAAACGAATGGTTCGAGTTATTTATGTTACGACTTGAAATAACAACGCTCAGATGTTTTTCATGTTAGATACAAACAAACAGGTAAATTGATTACCTCATTATTTTATAGAAATCATACGATTATGTCTTTCACAAAATAACTAAGGGCTTGTTAACGGAGTAAATATCTGAAATTTATTTTTGTTTCGATCATTATTATTGGGTGCTTGTAATCTATTAAAAATATGTTTCATGCACGGACAGGTAGATCAGAGTGAACAAGACTACTAGTCTTGTTGTTTCTTATTTAAATAGGCTAAGATCTTTTATCTACCGACTTCCAAAAAAAGGAGGAGGTACTCAATTAGACTGTATTTTTTTTAATGTTTGTTACCTCATAAGTTTCGACTTGGTGAACTGATTCTCAAAACTCTTTTTTAGTTTGAAAGCTGGTGCTTCCCGTGTAGTCCCATTTAATTTTTTTATCAAATTCGGTCTACTAGTTTTTGAGATACCCTTCAATAACTGCTTAGAATGGAAGTCGGTATAAAATTTTTCAAATTGTACTTGTTTCAATCAATATTACTCGTATTTAGAATAGTATATAATATAATATATCTTAGAAATTAGAATTAGTTACAATTTGACTGGCCGATTAGCGCAGTTGGTAGCACCTCTATCTTGTGAGCCGCTGGGTCCGGGTTTGATTGAACTGGGGACTTGAACTACTCCCATCTCTTAAAGCAGTCATGTTTCAACCTTACCATTAAATCTGGTACCACCACGTCAATATAGCAAGCTTAAAATAATATTGGATTACGATAGACGTTTTGTCTTTTCTGTTTTTTGTTTGTTTCAAATATTTCACTCAATTCGTATACTTTTTCATGACTTTAGACACTAAGTTTAATTGTTCCAATGTAAATTTTTTGGAGATCCGTACTCCCATGTTTAAAGTAGTCATATTGCAACGTTACCATAATATTTTGTTTACCGCTTTGTGTCGGTGGGAGTACGATAGTAAGTATGATTATTTTAAGCTTATTACTAAACGCTGCTGATTTATGATAGTTTCGTAAAAGGTGGGAGTAGGCCCCCAGGACAGGTTAAACATTTGTGTGCATGAACATGTATGTTTGAGCTGCGTCTGGGTGTGTATATATATAATCTATATATTAGTATATTATCTTAAATATACCATAAATGTAACGGATCGGTGTCTGTACATGGAAGATATATATAAGATATGAGAAGAAATATTATTGGGACTTTGTAAACGAAGATACAATGAAAAAGAAATGAGTGCTAGATTTTTTGTCTGTTTAAGACGCGGTCCAACCCCAATTTTAAAATAATTTACGATGCTTTACGTATGGTTGAAAATCACTTGTTAGATTGGTCGACGTAATGCGAAAATGCGTTAATTTTGTACGTTTTCTTTATATATTTCGATATATACTAACACAATTGATAAAACGGCTGGTTATAACTTTAGTACAATACATTGGCTAAGTATTACCTAAAAAAAATATAGTGTTATCGCTGAAAACTCTGAGAGTTTAGACGTGAAAGTTTATTTTTGTGGACCTATTCAGGATTTTTTTCTGCTGAAAGAGAGTTATATTTATGAATTCTATTTGGTTATTACTCGTTTCCTATTCCTTTTCTAACCTTTGTATTTTTTTCATAATATACTATCGATCTGTTTCGTTACACTAAGCGTTTAAAAATTCTGATTTTTCTTTAATCAGGGTACGAGCGCGCCTTAAGTGTTTATCTGTGTGTTTGTGCACGCTAATCTTAGACACAGCTTATCCGATTTAGATGTAGTTTTCACTAATATAATGTGGTAAGCTTCTAAGTAGGTAGTAGTAAGGTAACTCTTTGTCTCTGTGTCTACACTGAAAAAAGCAAGATTGATTGAAAAATAATGATTTAGACCTACAAGTGAAGTGAATTCCCAGGTCACGTTATTTAGCCATTATATTCATATTTCTAATGTTGCTTTTTATTTCCAATTAGCTAGCTAGGCCTACTACGGATAATTGCTTTTTTTGATAGTGTAGGTAATTCTTGTTAGTGTATGTTATAACATTACATTACAATGCTGGTAGAGTATTTGCTGTCAGCCTGGCTAGATACAACCGTAAAACAAACTACATTAAGTGTAATTACTGGACGAATATCAGTTCTCCTCCGAAGCCTTGAACACAGACGCAGTTTCCACCTTATCCGTAATTTACAGGCTTTACTTCGGAGAATATGCGTTCCATATTCTCCGAATCATCCACTTTATTACCCAATATCCTCTATTTCATCGGACAAAAGATGCAGAAGAACACGACATCTATACCATGCTCGAGATCTCGAAAATACGGACGAATCGTTTTAAATCCGGCTTTATAATACGTACGGTTGAAGTATGGAATAGCCTACCATCGTCTATTTTTCCGGATTCGTAATTTGGGAATCTTCAAGTACCGTGTGCGTAGATGCCCGCATCCAGGTGAGACTGCAGTCCAGCTCTTAACAGCTTTAATCTTGCTTATTAAATGAATAAAAATTTACAAAAATAGACCGATGGAGGTACTCTTTCGCGCTTAGAGAATGGATTCCATTTTGGCTGATGCTTTCACATAAAGTATGACTTGAAATAAGATAATACGAGCACAATGCTTTTTTCTTTTAAGGGGTTTTCCGAGGGAGAGTTGAAATAAATTGAGCCTCTACTGAAAAGAATGCGTAAGAAGCTAGAAGCCACAATTAACTGCCCATAGTTCATTATAATTGTAACAACACACACAGTTATATAAGGAATAATTTATTTGTCTAAAACGACAGCATAAAAATCGTATAAAACTTTGCACTGTTATCTTAGATTTATTATACAAAAAAATATTGTCAGAAACTAAAGTTCAGGAGGCCTACTTCCAAAATCCATATACGAACTTTTGTTTGAAAGAAATAAAGAAAGAAAGAAATGCATTTATTTGAACAGATACTGAACATAACAACATAAAAAATTACGATCAAGAACAAATCAAGTTACATCCAAAGTACACAATCTAAACAGCTATACAAAAAAAAGATGGATCGCTGTCGTGTGCAGTCCCGTCCAAAAGGGTTATGCCTCAGCATGATGCTGCAGGCGGACCTACAGCGCTGATTTTCAGCCAAAACCTTGAGTACTCACGGACTTGCAATTTAACATACATACATATATATATATATAATATACATAAATATACATATAATATAATAGTTAAACAGAACAGACATGACATAACATTAAATCAATTAAGTAATTAATTATGGATCTTACGTTTTCTACTGTTAAAGTAAAACAGCATAAATACAGCCAAGGGTGATGAAATGTAATAATAAGTTTTTTTTATCATTGCGATTAATGTAATATTTTTTAGTGACCGACCGAAATTTTGGTTTGGCTTTCGGTTTCGGCCGGTTCCGGCCAGAAAATCTAGTTATGGCTCTAGGTTTTTTTTGGCTTTCGGCCACAGTAGGTATAGCTGAAACTAGAGTGTTAGTGAATTTTCGGGCGTCGTTCAATATATATTGTTACGACATTATTGATAAGTTTTTTAAATTTTGTTTAACACTATTTAACCACGGTAATATTATATTAAATTTAAATGTCTAAATACATATTACGTGGCATGTCAATATTTTATGACACTTTTCATTATGTTAGATGTTATGTTCTATAACTGCATTGAGAAATTCGTAAAAGTTCAAAAGCAAACGTAGCAAACTATACAAACTTATTCGAAATACTAAAACAGCTTAGTCTTCCCAGTGCAAAACAATTTATCTGGAGTTATATCACCATTGCGTTTTTAACGGTACTATGTGCAGAAATATATGCGATTTCTTTGATCCAAATCACGTGTCGATATCTCTCTTAGTTGATTTGTTAGAAGTGTGCACTGATCGCATTTTTCATCGGCAGGTTCTTTGCCCTAATCGCATTTTGCCACGATCGTGTTTTGTCACGTGTGCTTTATGTATGACCGTATGTTATCCTATAGGTGATTTGCCTAGTAGCATGATGATTTAATGGCTTTTTTGTGTAAATACATTTTGTCTAACATCATATTTTCGAGCATTTATTAGTATGTTTGTTATGTATGCTTCGATGTTTGTTTACGCAAAAACTGCTGAATTTCCTAGTATATATTTTAGTCTATGCTGCTGAACAGATTTGGTTTATATTTGGAGTGGAGATGGTTTGTCCCAGGGACTAACATATACATTCCTTTTTATTCAGATTCAACGGGCAGTTCCCAAGGAAACGCGATAACCATATCCTATGCGAATGAAATCACGCGCTTAAACTTGTTACCTATCTTGATGATATCGTAATTGACGGTGAATGACAAATATAAGGTCACTAAATGGGATGAAACATTTTTTTTTCTAATAATGGCACTGACTTCAACACTTAAATGTGTGAAATAACTTGTTGAAGTCGGTAACATGCGCACAATAATAGGTACTTTTGAACTATTAAAGTACCGACTTTAACAAGTTATTTCACACATTTTAGTGTTGAAGTTCCATTTCTTGGTATTTTATTTAAATTACATTTTCTTCTTTCTATTATAATTTCCAAAATGAGTACATTTTGGAAACGTTTTCAATGCTCATAGCTATTCGAACGTGTCACGTACGAACCAGATTACAAAATGTGATGGGCGTTACTAGACGTGAATTGCTGATGTGTAAAAAGGCTTATTCGTGTATTTCTGATAAATTTTCCAAATATAACCTATCTTCTAAAAGTCTGATTGTATCAGGTACAAAGTGACACGTACACACAAAAGAGTATGTAATAAAAATATCTTATTTTCTACCGACTTCCAAAAAGGTACCTCCTGTACTCAATTCAACTGTTTATTTTTTTATTTTTTTTATGTTTTGTTACCTCATAACTTTGTATAGGGTGAACCGATTCTCAAAATTCTTTTATGTTTGTAAGCTGGTGCTTCCCGTGTGGTCCATTTAAATTTCATCAAATTCGGTCTAGTAGCTTTTGAGTTACACTCCAATAACTGAACTGAATAGAATGGAGGTCGGTATTAAATTTTTAAATTGTACTTTTCTAATGTCAATATGTCATATTAGTAAAAAGAGATGAGACAAAAGAATCTCTTCTCTCAATCAACCAAATGCGAAAAAGGTTTAGGTACGTAAGACACATCAGATTTGTCAGACAAGAGAAGAAGATAATTATTTTCTTCTCTTGGTCAAATGTCTATGGCAAAGGCTTGCTGATATTAGCAATTTGTAAAAAAAGTCTAGTTTAGAATGAAGAAAATCTCGTTTCATCATCATCATCATCATAATTCATCAATAATTTTAGTTAATTGAGAATCATTCTAACCTAAAAGCAATTTGCTTTCACTAGACTGTATTGACGAAGAATTGCTGGAATTGTAATAATACCCATCAAAACGGACTCAAACAGAAAAGTTCCTAATTAATATGCCACCAGATATACATATATGTGATTGATAAAATCATCATCATCATCATCATTATCTCATCCGTAGGACGTCCACTGCTGAACATATGCCTCCCTCACAAATTTCCAAAAGGACGGGCATCCAATCTCGTCAAGTCTTTATTAGATTGTCTGTCTACCATGTCAGTGGACGACCTCCGCTGCACTTGCCGGTCCGTGGTATCCACTCCAGAACCTTCCGGCCCCATCGGCCATCTGTTTTGCGTGCTATGTGCCCTGCCCACTGCATTTCATATAGCTTATCTTCTGGGCTGTGTCGGTGACTTTAGTTCGTCTACGTATCTTATCATTTCTGATTCGATCACGTAGAGAAACCCCGAGCATAGGCCTCTTCATAGCTCGTTGTGCGACTTTGAGCTTGCCCATAGTAAGAGACCACGTTTCAGTGCCAAATGTCATCACTGTAACACACATTGGTCTTGACACACATTGGACTCTTGTCATAAGGCTGTCACTGAGGTGTTTTGTGAGGTGGAGAAAACTTCGCCAAGTTTTCGGAACGCTGCTTCGTAAAAGATACCCTCTGCTGAACACATGGATGGAAGCAGATATTGCCGATTCCGGGCCCTAACATTCTTAGTTACAGGTTCGTTTGATGTTTGATATAAATATAAAATTGCACAACAAGGTATTCAGATCCTTAACTAGGCACTGCCTGTAATATATTAACTTGATGACTAATATATATACTTATAGACATGTACACACTTAGACAGACATGTTCATGCAAACAAATTCCTTCAGTGGTCCGGGGATCGAACCAGGGACCAGAAGGCAGGGGTGCTACCAACTGCACCACCCAGCCAGTCTAAGCCTAATCCAAAAGTCTAAAAACTATCATTACCTGTATGATCCTCAGTATCAGGGTGGTGTTCTGGAAGTCGTACTCCAAGCTGAAGTGGATCTGGCCGACGTTCTCCGAGGGCTCGGAGTTGTCGATGTACATGTCCACCAGGGAAATGGAGCGGTTCTGGAGGAACGCCATCTGTTAGCCGAAACCGGGAAACACTTTAAAGTGATGCCTCGATTCACGGCCATCTTTCTTTGTTTGTGCGTAACATTTGGGATATTTTCAAAAATCACTCATCTTTGTTATCTTTTTTTTTAATTATGAGAAGTTGCTTGTATTTTCAATAGCATAGTTACTATGAAAAATATACAATTTTAATAGTGTAGATTTTATTTTGAGGTTATGACAAACTTGTATATCCAATCAAAGTTGATTGTTCAAAACAGCGATTCAACAAGATAAGGGGAATACTGTTTTTATTTTTATCAAACACTGTACAATTCTAAATACTATAAATTCGAAACTTTGTGTGTACTTTGTTAACATCTGAACGAATTCATTTCTATTTCCCCGACTATTGAGTCTCAATTCCCAAGGGATCATATTCCATACGAACGAAGTCGCGGGCACAAACTAAACAATGTTAATATTAAGTAATTGAAATAAATGTTGTGATACGAAACACAAGCAACTGATCTTTTACTTATGTTACCTTACCAATTATAAAAAAAACATAAATTGGTAGAGCACGGGAAAAAACCCAAAGGTTACGCAGAATTGGGTATTTACCCAATACATATAAAAATAAATAAAATGTTTGTATTTACATATAAATTGAAGTAATTGATCATGAAACGATACGAGTAGAGAATCTGAAGTAGGTAAGTACACATTGATAAAAAATGTGTACTTTCTGAATAATAAAATAGTTCAAAAGGATAAACTAAGTTATTTGGAATAAATCTTTATATCGTTTTATAGTGTCGATAAAGACTTTTGTTATGCATATTGACTAAGGGGTGGGATGCATGCCAGAATATAAGATAATAATTTGTCTTAAAATAACATGCAAAATGAACTATTAGCTATTATTATGTTTAATTGTGTAAGCTGCATATCTACGGATTATTTATATTAATAACTATAGTGAAGTGTTTAATTCAATTAATTATGCGCTTTGGTGTTTATATAATATTAGTTTAGTTGTGGATTTAAAATATAAACAGTGATGTGAAATATATTTTTTAGTCACAATACACCTAAGGCTGTAAAGTAAGTGATGGTTACATACTTTGTTATACATGTATTCAATCAATATATTTTATTTACAATATATTTTATTAACTCCTAAACTATTTTTATATAATTATGGTTTTGTGAAAACATTATTTCGCCGTTTTGACGGTTTAACTAGGCAACTGAGGTAAGTTTAAGTACAATCGAGTATATTGACCGGTTTCGATAGTATTATTAAAAATAATTTATATTGATTGATAATAATAATTCATAAAAAATGCACTTAGATATACATCTAAGCGTAATCTTAAAGCAGTCAAATAATTTTACTACTCATTACATTATCAAAAAGCAATTACATTTATTGTAAGTAAAAGTTATTTAGGTACAAGAGGTAAAAAAAAGTAATAATTATTACGGAAATATCAAAATAATAAGGAGCAAAATTATTTTTTGGCTCGCATAAAAATGTACAATGAGCAGACATCTTTATAATGAACACAGGGCGTGACAGAAATACTTGTTTTTACCTGAATATTAAACCATATATTTAGAAAGCGTTTATTTTCCTTTGCGCTATGTTCAAGATAAATATAAATGTATATTTGTTTGATTTAAGTAGGATTACAATTATTAATAGAAATAATAATTAAATAATAGTAAATTTATAAATAATTATTATTATTCAGTGATTATGTGCTACTGTTATCATTATTGTTTAATCTATGAAACACTATTAAATATTTTTTTAAATAATTGATTATTTATTGATTCAATTCTAAAGTCATCACTCCAGCTGCAATTGGCGATTCAAATAAGGGTAGAAGAAAATATTTTTTACAAAATATTAGGAAAGCTATGTTTGGTGCTCCTTATGTATACAAAATCTAATCTAATTGCATTTTTTCGTGAAGCGGGCTCACTCAAGTCCCAAGCATTATTATTTCGTGAAAAGCTGATTCTGTAAAGCAAAAAATCTATTAGTTATTTTCATCTATTTCTTTCGTATACAACCTCTTCTACCTACCATTTTTGAAGGAGAAAGCATGGAAAGAGAGTCCATAGTTTAGAAAATGTACACAAAACCAAAATAAAACACAGTAAAAATAAATACAGGGGAAATGTTCTATCACTACACTACTTATTTTACACACAATTCTCTAAACGAAATACATAATTTATTTGGGCAGTATGATGGTGAAGATTTTGGTGTTGCTAGACTCATACATGAAATTTATACCGTAATTGTACTTTTGATTGTAAACTTGAGATAGTCACAAATTTATTTGCGAAAGCAACCCAATCTCTAACTTAATTTATTTATTAGTAAAAAAATCATGATTTGGTTAGTATAATATTCTTCAAATTCATTGCAGAAATCGCGAAAGACAATGCCGTCAGTCTGTTTTATTTTAATATTTTATCAGTTCCATATTTGAAGCTATGAAAATAAATAAAGAATAGTTTTTTCTTAATGATCACTTTTTTATTTTTTCCATTATGGGTCTTGAAGTCGTTGTCAAGAGATTTCAAATGATTATTAAATTAACCTACTACTTTCTACGTATATCAAATAAAGATGGATTTGAAAAACAGGTTTGACGTGTAAAAAAATTGGCCTTAAAACGAAAACTGGAATAAATATTAGGTACCTTACCGTACAGTCTAACAGTACAGTCCCAGTAATTCGCAGTAATTTTTATATGGCTCTGAAACCTAGACGCGTTTGAAATGTGGTCTAGCGTAGAATGCTGAGAGTATCCTGGACCAATATCCAATCCTAAAGCAGCTAAATATAAAAACAGGACTCTCTACAATCTGCAGACAGAGAGTCTTCAAGTTCTTCGGGCACACAATCAGGTGAGACCCAGCCAGTCTAGAAAGGCTGATTATTACCGGCGAAGTCGAAGGAAAAAGAGGCGTTGGGGGCTCTCCGACGCGATGTACTTTTACCACTTAAAAGGCAACAGGGGCCACCTTACAATCATCGATTCAAATGAAGCAAGATAAAGAGAGCTGGAGAAAAATGGCGGCACATACTACACACCAAAACCACGTCCCTCAGTCATGCATGAGGATACGACCAAGAAAGAGACATTCGCCTGCAATAAGATGTATACATTTCACAATTTTCAATAGTGCCAGAGTATCCAATTATATAAAAACTTACATTAATATTCTAAAATGTTATCCGTTATATTATTTTACTGTTTAAACCAATCCAATACAATGTTGTGATATGCAGTACTGTATATAGTTTTGAAAATTATGAAACGTATATATCTAATTACAGGCGAATGTACATCCATTTTTTATGTTGTTAAGTTACGGAAGAAGCACAAGGCCTACGTGGTAACTACACTGCACCCTGAGACAATAAGTTGTTACGTATTACATGTCTGTAAGTTCACCAGCAAACCAGAACACAGTAATATGAAAGTTACTTCTTAGTAGAAATAGGTATGGTAGCAGTACATCCCCAGACTAACTCGTTCACAAAGAGCACTGCTACTAGCACTTTTAATTTGTCTATTTATTTTAACCAAATTACCAATTGTTTTAAAAATCTACGAATTTGTTGGTATTATTTGTTTTCTAGCAACACTTTTGTTTTCAGACGATACAAAATCGTGTTTTATTCATCAAGTTATTCTTATTTGATAAAGGATTAACGTCATGGTATATTTACTTAGCGTGATTTCACAATAAGATGTGAGATCTTAAGCACATGGTGCTTTACTTAAGCTGGTTTGTTTTGATCAATATTGTACTTCAATTCTTCCAATTGTTAGTTCATCCGTACTTTAAATGTTTAGTAATTATTTAGCGCAATAATATTAAATCCGCGTAGCCGCCACAGCCTGACTGGTCAGCTAGATTAGATAAGATTATTTGTGTATGGCCACTGCGACGTGTTTGAGTGTCGCAACTTTGCCAGTATCTGTTACACATGATAGTTTCATAAACTGTAGGAGAAATTAAACCAAACTTTTGGAATATGGTCGGTGATTAGAAGAGAGAATCAAACAAACTGTTCCACTCCAGTGATTACTCTAAAACACACAAACACAACATAAATAAGAACAAAATTCAAATGAAAATCAATACAAAAATATCATATCATTTATAATAAAAATAATAAAAATATAAATAAAATAATACATTTATAAAATAAATATTAAGGAATATATTATAATATTATTTTATTTCTACTAATGTAATTACATAATATACAGTTAATAAAAGAAGAAAACGTAAGGGACATAAGAGATTTGAATGAAATAGGGCGGGATATTTTTTGTGGAAGAATATCATACAGAGAATATTTCAAATTTGGACAGATAATGAAAATATGATCATAGACAGGTCAGCTATCTAGTTAATAATAATAACTTATTGACCCTTAGTAACTTAAGACAATATTTATACTAAACTAGCGACTGCCTGCGACTTCGTTCGCGTAGTAGGCTCGGCCTACGACTTTTCTTGGTTTTTCGTTCATAAGAACCTTCTACTGACAATAATTAACACAACAAAAAAAAATAATCTAAAATAAAATGAGAAATTAGTCTTTTCGTCACGCTTAACTCGAGAACGGATGGAACAATCTCTGGTTCCATCCGTTCGCAAGTTATAGCGTGACCAGGAAAAATATTGGTTAGTTTTTAGTACGTATTTATGTCTTTGAATAAGATTACATTTTTGGGTTAATTTTTATATATATAGATGAAGTAATGTACTTAAGATTCATCTATGTAATATATATAAATGAACCCCTATTTTTCCTGGTCACGCTATAAGTTGAGAGCGGTGGAAAGGTGGGAGGTTATGGCGAGACCGAAGGCTGAACCTACTACGCGAACGAAGTCGCGGGCAGTCGCTAGTCTATATATATAAAAAATGAACACCTATTTCTCCTGGTCACGCTATAACCTGAGAGCGGATGGAACAATCTTGGTAATTCTTTTTTGTTATGTTAATTATTGTCAGCAGAAGGTTCTTATGAAAGAAAAACCAAGAAAAGATGGGCAGTCGCTAGTTTAGTATAAATATTGTCTTAAGATGCTACGAGTCAATAAGTTTATATTTTTTTTTTTTGTGTTATAAATTAAACAACTATGATTTTTTTAATATATCAGTTAGTAGTTAGTCAGTTATTCAGTCTGTTAGTTTAGTTTGCATAAACACGCCATTGTGTTTTCTTTTTCCCCCCCAAAGATTTTTGTTCACGTGTATTAAAAAATACAGTAAATTATAAATTTATTTAGTTGTATCAGTTGGCTAAGTAAATATAAAATAAAAAATATGAATTAGTCATCATCATCACGCGGGATAAGTTTAAAGCAGGATCAGCTGACTAAAAAGCCAATTAAGAAAATCCGTATTTTTTAATTTATCTTCTAAATATATCTTTTAGCAAAAATACTATGTTTAATTTCCTGTAAAGCTATTGCAGGTCAATGTTTCTTGTAGCTTTTGTAACTTCAAACCATTTCTAGTGAGTTCGTATACCTAAAACGCCCCCTAAAGCCTTTCATCATCGCCTGATTGGTTCCAACGTATTCCGTCCGCGGATACCATAAATAATTCAGATTGCTTCTCGTCAATAAAAGGTTAAACGAATCGCGATCGAAACTCTTCGAGGACCTTAGAGATTTTGTTCAGTGATGGATATCTCGATTTATTTTTGTAGACGCTCTTTTCAGCGCTCACAAAGTTTCGCTATAAATAATCAGAGTCAGCGAGGTGGCGGGATTTGCCCGTCCGGTGACGCTGTAAATGCTGGTAGAGGCAAACAGCATTAGTCCGTTCGAAAAAAAAAGGTGGCGGAAAGGAAGCCCAAGAATGCCTATCATTTATTTTGTTGAGTTTTTTTTAGATAACAGTTTCTTTTAGTTTTCACGTGCATCTTAATACCTTGAACTGAGCAATTCTTGTGTATATTTATATAATTTGCATACATACATAATTTGAATCTCGAAAACTATGTCAAATCTAGTGTACAGAGGGTTTCGGGGGCGATAAATCGATCTAGGTAGGTTTCATTTTTAGAAAACGTCGTTTTATCCGTGTTTTCAGGCAATGAAAAACAGCCACCACATCATTAAGGCAACTACATCAGCTTAAACAACAACTGTTTTGCCGACGCAGTAACACTAAATCTACTTGACAATAGATAGCGTTTAATTTTACTTGTTCTTTTCAGGTACGGATCCCTAAAAATCTTACTTGATGCAATTATAAATATTTGCATAACTTCGAGTATATGCCTTTAGGAATGGCAAATATATGGCATGAAAACTAACGTGGTTTATACACATATTTAACCACTGCACCTCGAAAAGTAGGTTGATTTCTGCGAAATCTATTGAATTATTGGCCAAATATGGCGCAAGTCAACGGGTTAATATGAAAAAATGGGAATCACTCGAGATTCTGTACTCTCCTTGAAAAAGACCACCGAATGTGGTTGAAACACAGGTCACAAAAACAATGGAGATGTGAAAAGGGGGCGGGACCGGTGTCGCAGCAATATGTCCAAAAACAGAACACATTGCTCGCGGTGGTTCGCAACTTTTGTATTATGTGACTGAAGGCCGGTCGCGATATTGCATGTAAACAGTTTACAATGCTTGCTCTGTACTTACGAATATTCAAACATTAAGTTTTAATGCCGCGGTGGATAATGAACTTATTGAAGTTAACAATACGTTGAAGCGCGGAATACGGCCGCTGCTTGTTACCCCAGGTTTTTATTCTCAGCGCACGGATTGGCATCTCTCTAGATCTCCGGCCTTACTAATATACTTGGCTATACCCGGAATAGCGAAATCATCCATCTGTCAATTTTTCGCTTACAGTAAATGTAACGCGTGAAAGCAAGACAAAGGATGTTAAACCTAGTATATGTTTACGCAACGTTTATTAGTAAAGGCGTAAGGGTTGAAGAAACTACAGCTGGAAAGATCTGATTTATTTACGTGATTCTCATTTTTTTATATTAAAAAAGGTACATTTGTCATTCCTGAGTCATGAATCCAATTATAAAGGCAAAAAAACAGAGCCAGCGTCGGTTCCTCTTTGCGATAAACAACTTTACTGCCGTAGACTTAACACCTGCGTCCTGAAAGCTTGTTTTATTATTAACCTATGAATTATTCATCTCATTTTCTACGTGAAGTCTACAATGTCAGCGTATCACGGCTTGTGGGGGTTTGTTTTAAAAGTTATACTGTTTGTGAAGCGATATAAGACAAATTGTTTTTCGGCTTTCTTCTGTGTTTTTGTGTCGTTTTATTATGACATTCACTGAAATCTCTTTAATATTACGCTGTAAATTAATATGTATAGTGTCAATCTATAAAAAAATAATGTCAGGGAGCATAACTCAGAACAAATTCCACACAAAACCAGGTCCTTCAAACCAAAACGACGTATGATTCCATATACGAATTACTTCCGAGGTTAGAAATAGACACGTTCGGTGATTGGTTTAAATTTCAGAAGGAAAGCAGGGATTGGTCCATGCGCGTGCTGCCACGTCTTCTATGACAGCTGAGTCATAGCGGCGTGAACGATGTTATTGATTTAGCACGACTTTTAATTGGTAATTTTTTAAGGCAGTTATTCTTCCTGATATTATTTCTTCGTAGGTGTCAATGCAGTATTTATCTATACAAACCAATAAAAGGATATGTTTGTACTGTAAAAATAAAAGGATTTTTACTACTTAATGTCTCAGGGTTACGGGCGCAGTGCAGTTTTTTAAATGCATCTGTTCTAGGCAGAGGTTCCTAGTTAACACCAGGAGGGCCTCGTGCTTGTACCGTAATCTAATAACATAAGATAATATACAAATCGCGCAATTTTCTTGATTTATTCATGTTAGGCCCACAGATAAGTCACTGCATGAAGGGACGGAGTTATACCCTCTTCCGTCAAGATGCGCATCGTCAAACACGCGAGGAAAACTACCACAGTACTAGTTTCTCTTTCACGAAGCAATACTGAGTAAGCATTACCGTGTTAGGGTGTAACAGGCACTGGAAGAAGTGAAATTACTGGACGAAAGAAAATAAAAACTCATGTCTCGGGGTGTCAAGCACAGTGCTACGCAGAACTATACTTCAAAGTTCTGAATAGCACTGCAACTATAACGTCCAAGCGTAGTGCTTAACATAAGCCCCGCAACTTGCCAGCCTTACCATAAAAGGTAGCGCAAAATTCAATTTATAAACTTGTCGTTCATCACTTATATAAATCCTTCACTTAGGGGTTAGACTATCCGCCACGGATATGAATAATTCAAGCTGCGGAACCCCCGTCCGCCAGTTTATGAATTGTACACGAAATCTCATCCCTCTAACAAACCTAAAAGTCAAACATTGCCCGGGTCACAATTTACGTTCCTGATGGGAGATTTCAAATTTTGCATATTTGTCGGGAAAATTTTCAACTTGGCGGAATCATCTGGTAAATTCTAAATTGGGACCGTTTCGATTTTGGGAATTAAGGTATTGAATTCGCGAAGGCAACACATATTTAGTTTAGTTAAGACGCGGTCCAACCCCAATTTTAAAATAATTTAGGATGCTTTACGTAAGGTTGAAAATCGCTTGTTAGATTGGTCGACGTTATGCGAAAATGCGTTAATTTTGTACGTTTTCTTTATATATTTCGATATATACTAACACAATTGAAAAAACTGCTGGTTATAACTTTAGTACTATACATTGGCTAAGTATTACCTAAAAAAAATATAGTATTATCGCTGAAAATTGTGAGAGTTTAGACGTGAAAGTTTATTTTTGTGGACCTATTCAGGATTTTTTTCTGCTGAAAGAGAGTTATATTTATGAATTCTATTCAGTTATTACTCTTTTCCTATTCCTTTTCTGACCTTTGTATTTTTTTCATAATATACTATCAATCTGTTTCGTTACACTAGGTGTTTAAAAATTCTGCTTTTTCTTTAATCAGGGTACGAGCGCGCCTTAAAGTCTAAATTGAAGAACATAACGTTTGAAAACTTCCTTAATTTTATAAATGTTTACCGTCGCAGTTTTGTTTGGTTTTGTTTGTATTTAGTCATTAATTATTTAAACAAGAAAAACACTGCACTGCCAATGTATAATCTCATAATGTAACTATTATTACCAGAGAGTTTTAAGTTTTATCAAGTTATGGTAGCTTACTAGAACGCATAATATGCATATGCATAATATGGCAGGTAGCCCAAGGTTGATGTGGATCGGCTGTCAATTCGACTGAATCTATCAGTGCCTCTTCACTAAGCTTGTGCTTTCGTTGAAGGTAACATCGTGATGAAATCCACAGCTTGGTGTGAGGGGGTGCGTGACTGTTGTTCAAAATGCATTTAACATATTTTTATTTGAATACCCTTCACTGGATATAAAAGACTTTTGACGTAACGGACAGTTGATAAAATTTTATTTGATATACGTTATAGTTGTTATATAATTTAAAATCTATACCAACACTTGATATATCGATCAACTGTTATACTATAATTTTATATAATGCTAATATTGTATAATGTTCATGTATCATATTTTTTTTCGATATAATTATGATTTGAAATACTATAATTTTAGTATAATTCCGTTACCAAAATGATGTAAGTATGTTTAATGGTATTCAGTTTTTATGACTAGTCTAAGGCGAATTCACGATAGGTGCGACGACGAGCGAAGCGAGGAGGAGCGTTAGGATGAATGGTAACCACACGACGCGCGTGCTGCGGCAGCGGCCGGCGAAGCGCCAGAATAAGCCAGGGTAACCTACACTTCGATAAAGATATATCGCAGCTTTTTTGGGATAAATGTCGTACATAATAATATGTCCTGTCGAAGCCATGACTTGTCTTAGTATGTTTTTTCGAAGTAAGCCACTTGTTGAAGTATTGATCTTGTTGAAATTCAGAGGTACACCCAGCAGTCTTATATATGTGCGACGACTAGCAAAGCGAGGATTGCAGATAAGTTGTACTGATTTAGGTTAGTATTTATAAATAAAATTTCAGGCATTGTTTATGCTAACTGCCTTTGTACCATATTAAATACTAGTCCTTACCTTCAATAGTAAGAACGACATAATACTGATAAGTGCATTGCAGTGCATTCGTGTATGAGAGTATTGCTCTTTTGTATTAGTCAGGCATTTTTGTTTACTTTTGAATATATTACTAGGTTTCGATGTTTCATTATATATATATTTATTAAAATTCGACTAAAAAGTAAGTATATCTAGTGATTATATCTTTTATAATAGTTATTTCATTTGCTAAGTATATCTAAATGATGCCGCTTTCGTCGCGGCACGACAACAATGACTTGGATAGCTTTTGAGATAAATTGTAATGAGATTGAGAGGCTTGCTGAAGGAGAAACTGGTAGAAAAGTAAATAGGATAGCGTACGTACCTCGGCCTTTGATCCGCCCAGTCTCGATCCCCGAAACCGTAATTTTGTCGCACACACTTGTTCACGATTGTTTTGATGATTTGATAGTGTCTTTCTGTTGGATAGTATAGAACAGCACCATTCGCAGAGAAAACTGTTTATATCATTGCGACTTTCACCGGCACACGCGTTCGCACACACTTTTTCCCTCCGGCTTCCATAAAACGCAAGATTGAATGGACAGGCGCCCTCTCGCGGCGGTAGGTTGAGTTAGTTAGTGGCGCGAAATTCAAACGGTGATTTCTTGTTCTTCTTGATGCGGTTTGGCCGAGGAGGAGTAAGGAAAAGAGTGGAAGGAAATAGCAAGCCTCAACATACCCTCCCACCTGAAATCACTAGCGGATTTTATAGAACATTATCCGAAGACACAACAGATCAAGAGTAAGACAATTGTCAAAAATGAGGGAAGGACTAGGCCTAAGTTTGATAAATAACTAAATTTAAAGTGACTGGAATATAGTGCTCAGATAACCTATCTTACAAACATAAAATTAATAAGTTGAAACGAATGCTTACTGTCTAGAGAGAATACATACTAATGCGATAAACTACTTAACTTGTATTAAGGGGTAACGGACAAAGTTTGGTAGCTGGTCGTCTAAGCGATCCGTGGCTAGTTCGAAGCGTAACGACGCGTACTACACCGTCCTCACCCGGGTGGAGGTCGGTTACTTGACCATAGCGCCACTCCAATGGAGGAAGGTTCTGCTCAACGATCATTACGACGTCTCCGATTTTTAGGTTACATTGGTTTTGAAGCCAGCATCCGCGCTGCTGCAAACAATGCAAGTAGTCGCGTTGCCAAATGTGCCAGAAGCTTTGTGTCAGCTTCTGGAGCAACTGCCATCTCTCACGCGGAGGTATATGAGTATCTTGCAGTTGGGGTTCTGGCAAAGAGACTAGCGGACCACCCGTAAGGAAATGTCCAGGTGTAAGCACATCTACCTCTCCAGGATCCGTCGAGATTACGCACAGTGGGCGGGAATTCAATACAGCCTCAATTTTCGCGAGTACTGTCGTTAGCTCCTCGTAGGTCAACACCTGGAGCCCTACTACACGTTTAAGGTGTTTTTTCATGGAACGCACTCCACTTTCAAAGATTCCACCAAAATGGCTACCCGTTGGTGGATTCAAGTGCCAAACTATTCCCCGCTTTGCTAAATCCGAAGAAATTTCTGGTTGGTTCTTCAGTAAAAACTGCTGCATATCCGTTAAATAACGTCGTGCTCCCACGAAATTTGTGCCGCAGTCAGAAATTATTAAGCGGCACATTCCTCGACGAGATACGAATCGATCGAGCGCCGCAATGAAAGCAGAAGTCGATAGATCGGACACAACGTCCAGATTTAGAGCCTTAACCGCTAAACACACCGTAACGCACACGTAAACTTTGTAGGTACGCGCATTTCGTCTACGACTTTCCTTGACAGTGAAAGGACCAGCAAAATCTACTCCGATTTTCTCAAAACATCTGGACGGTCGTACTCGAGGCGATGGTAAGTCTCCCATCATCGGTTGGCAGGGTTTGGGATTGGCCTTAAAACACGTGACACATTTTGACAAGCGAGAGCGAATCAAATTACGGATGCCTACAATCCAAAACTTACGGAGAACAAGGGACTGTAACATTCGCGGACCGCAGTGTAAATATAGTTTATGGAAATAGTCGATCAATAACAGCGATAATCGCGATCGCTTAGGTAATAATAAGGGGTGAATTGCTGTGTCTGACAGATGAGAGTTTCTCAATCGCCCTCCCACACGCAAAAGGCCACAGTTGTCCATATAAGGGTTAAGCCTTTGGATGGAACGAAGAAATGGTTTGTTGTGCTTAATCGAAATGATCTCTTCAGCAAACGACAAGCTCTGTTCATGTTCGATTAACCTGTTAAGTGAAACAGTGAGTTCCTTCACTGTCAATCCAGAAAGTACACGTTTTTCTTTAGTTCCTTTTGCATTATTGGCAAAACGCAAGCACCAAGCAAGAACTCGCTGAACTCGAGACAACGAAGAATATTGTTCCAGTAACAGTGTAATTACACTAGATGCGTCAGAGTTTGCTTCGAGACCTGCTACATGTGACGCAGCCTTTAATTCTGGTATTTCGTCAGGTGATAGGGGATCCTTTTGGATCGGCCAAGTGGAAGGATTTTCCTTTAACCACGTCGGTCCGGACCACCAGCTCGGGGTTGCAGTTAACTGGGAACAGTTTAAGCCTCTACTACATAAATCTGCAATATTGTCATGGGTAGCAACGTGACGCCAATTTTTGAAGCTCACTTCCTCAGTAATTTTGGCAACGCGGTGAGACACAAAGGTCTTAAGCTTATACGGCGGCGTCTTTAGCCAAGCTAAGACGGTGCTGCTATCTGTCAGAGCAGTAACATTAGTGATTGTAAGTCTCGATTGAATCATCTGGAAAATGTGCTTCAGTACGCGCGACAGTAGACCTGCGGCAAGGAGTTCGAGACGGTTTACAGTTAAGACCTTCAGAGGTGCCACTCGAGATTTCGCGATTAATAAATGCGAAGCTGCGGTACAGCCGTTAGAGGATCGCAAGTAAATGCAGCATCCATAACCCTTTGTGGATCCGTCGCAAAATCCGATGAGCTCAAACTGGGCGGCGTTAGGCAATACTATTTGACGAGGTATTTGGACTTGGTGTAAGGACTGTAGCTGTTGGCAAAAGTTACGCCACTGCAGCTGTACCTCGTTAGGGACCACGTCATCCCAATTCAGTTGAAGTCGCCAGAGATCTTGAAGAAGCAACTTAGCTACTAGAACAACCGGCGTCAACCACCCCATCGGGTCATAGATACGGGCAATATCTGACAAAATTGCACGCTTTGTGCATTTTGAGTTAGGTTCGGTCGCAGAATAAGTAAACAAATCCTGTACAGGATCCCACTGGATTCCGAGAATCTTAAGCGTATGCTGATGATGCTCATCGCAAAATGCTTTAGGTACCTGGCAGTGCTCTGCAGGTAGTTTAGCAAGAAATTCAGGTGAGTTGCTACTCCATTTCCTTAATTCAAATTTCCCGCAGCTGAGAAGATTAACCAAATCGTCTTTTAGTTCAAGAGCCTTGCTAACAGAGGGCGCTCCTGCTATGATGTCGTCCATAAATGTATCATGTCTCAGAGTAGCAGCAGCCTGAGGCCATTGTTCTCCATGGTCACTGGCAAGCTGATGCAAAGTGCGGATTGCTAGATACGGCGAACTGCTCACGCCGTATGTGACGGTATTTAATTCGTGCTCCCGAACAGGATCAGTTAGTGTATCTCGCCATAAAATGTGTTGGTATTTTCGGTCTTCAGCTCTAAGATCGATATTTCGATACATCTTTGCAATATCAGCAGTAAACACAATACGAGGTATACGAAACTTAGTGATGATATCAACAATATCGTTCTGTAGCTTCGGCCCTGTATACACGAGGTCATTGAGTGCAGTCCCGTTCGACGTCCTTGCGCTGCAGTCAAAAACAACTCTAAGACTAGTGGTAGTACTTTGGGGCCGTAAGACACAATGATGCGGAATAATATGTGTTCCACTTGTCGCTTCTTCAACAAGTTGCATGTGACCTAAACTAGAGTACTCACGCATGAAATCGACGTAACTTTCCTTTAGCTGAGCCTGATGAGAAAGCCGCTTCTCCAGCCTTAGCAACCTAGTCAGCGAAGATTGGTACGACTCTCCAAGAATACCACAAGGTTCCTTCAGCAACAACGGTACGACATATCGGCCATCTGAATTTCGTTTTACTAAACTCGAGTACAGCTGCTCACACTTCTCGTCCTCCGGGTTTCCGATGGCAGTAGACGGTGGCTCTTCGATTTCCCAAAAACGCTTCACAACCTGGTCGAGAGCAAGCGTGGACACCAATAATGACGTGGCATTTGGTGGTGGCCGGCATGTCGAATCAAGTTTCCCGGTTATAACCCAACCGAATACGCTATGCAATGCCACCGGTAAGCCTGGGCCTAATGCTAGACGCTGCCCGTCATAAAGGTCGTGGAACAGCTCGGCTCCCAACAACAAGTCAATATCATTGGGGCGATCGAAATTCTCGTCAGCGAATGTAAGATGCTTGCAGGCATTCCGGATGGCCGATGGCAATTCGACAGAAGGCATCTGACTTGTAATCGTATCCATAACAATGGGATTGATATCGAATCTTGGACGATCAGCGTCACGCGGTTGTATAATGCATGACGTCACACCTTTTATTTGATGCACGGTATTTTGGCCGAGACCTGCGACAGCAATATTACAGCGACGCATCGGTAAACCTAGACGCCGCGCGCAGGCGGTTGTTATAAAGCAATCCTGAGCTCCGCTGTCAATAAGTGCTCGAACGGTCACCAGGCCCCCCGGAGTTCTCACTCGCACGGCGCACGTGCCGAGCACAACTAACGCACGGCTGTCTCCCACATGCGAGCTGGTACTTGCTGAGCTCATCGTAATCGCGGGATTAATCGCCGGAACCGGTTGTTCCGATTCGGCACCAAAACTACCGGCCGAGTCCGCAACGTTTCCAGGCTCATGAAGGAGCGTATGGTGGCGAGCGTGACACTTCGCGCAGCTTGACTTAGAAAGGCATTTGTCCGCACTATGATTGGGGCGTAAGCAATTAACACAAAGACTTTTGGTTTTAATAACGTTGAATCGACCCGTTAGATTATACGCATGAAATAACGGGCACTTATAAATTCCATGGTGTGAAAACCCGCAACAAGCACAATCGGGAAATTTATTTCCGTTATGGTAGGAAACTGCAGCTGAGTACGTCCCTGTAGGACATTGGACCTCTTGTGGGTGTGAGTACGGTCCTGCATTAGAACAAACCCCCGAATCCAAAAAGGGATCCGCATCGGAAAAAGGTACCGAATCTAAGTACTGCCCTGATTCCAAGTATAGGTCTGTTTCCAAGTACGCACCAACGTCAACATCAGAATATGGCGTGACATCAAGTCGCGGTGCGTATTTGGCTTGCGGCCCTGCGCAAGTGTGCATCCCGGCGCCCGGCGATACCGTGTGATAAGCGCTTCTATACTGCGGCGTGTTGTTATTATTGCGCGGACGCGTGTCGTAAGCCCTAGCGGGCAGCGGCCGCGGCTGCTGCACTCTAAGCTGAGTCGTCGGTCGAAGAGAAACACTCGGCTCGCTAGCTTCCAATATTTTGACATAGTCCTGCAGAAACTTCAGTAATTGGTCGAAAGTAGGTATCGACTCCTTGTTTTGCGATTCAAAACGCTTACGTGTGTCAAAATCAAGAATCCGTGATGCTAAATAAAATAGCACAAATTCACCTAAATTTTCAATATTCACTGCCTTAAGGGCATTGACCGATTCATAGAGTAAACTAGTCATATTACGCAACTCATTCAAGTTACCTACCTTCATCGGAGAATAGGTACAAATCTTGTCGAGGTAGTTAGTAGCTAACAAGCGCTTGTTTTGGAAACGATTCACTAGAGTGTTGAATACTACAGGGTAATTATCAGCTGTCACAGGTACCCCTTTTACTACAGACAAAGCCGCACCCGACAGACAGGAAAGTAAATAGTGAAATTTTTCTATTGGGGTCAAGTTTGCATTTCCGTGAACTAATGACAGAAATGTGTCGTAGAATGTTTGCCATAGTTCTATATTTCCGTCGTATTTACATAGTTCAAGTTTCCCCAGCCTAACTTGACCTATCGGTTTACGATGCATAACATCATCAGACGACGTATTGCCGGCGGAACAGCCGGCGCCGGTGCCGGCGGCCGGCGGTGACGACTCTAAAATCTCTTCGGCTGTGGCTTGGACGGAGTAGTACACATTATCGAATGATTCCACTGACTTGTAGTCGACCGTGTGTTTTGGATCGAGTTTAAACTGCACAACATTTATCTCATTCACTACTTCTATGAACTCAGCACGAATCGACTCGATGCGTTTGTACCTACTTTTAAACGCGCTGATTTTTGTTCTATCTTTTAAAATAGCTTTCGATAAATCATATAAAATCTGTATTTCTCGATAAATGTATTCTTTCCGAGTAGTAAGCAATGCTAATTGAACATTATCGTCTGCAACCATTGTTACTAAAAATTAGATACTTTTTCTTAGAATATAATATAATTATTATTTTTTTTATTTTTTGAAGGTAGGTTTGCGTAAGTACTTGGTTAATCTGAGCACAAAAATGATAAATATCGCGTATTAAACAGAGTGAATACTTTATGACTTTATTATCCAGCTAGGACAAGATATTGTATGAAGAATAATACTGTACATTGGAGTTTTCTATTGAATTTGAACCCAAAAATTCCATAGGAATTCGCGCTCGAAAGTGACCACTAAATGATGCCGCTTTCGTCGCGGCACGACAACAATGACTTGGATAGCTTTTGAGATAAATTGTAATGAGATTGAGAGGCTTGCTGAAGGAGAAACTGGTAGAAAAGTAAATAGGATAGCGTACGTACCTCGGCCTTTGATCCGCCCAGTCTCGATCCCCGAAACCGTAATTTTGTCGCACACACTTGTTCACGATTGTTTTGATGATTTGATAGTGTCTTTCTGTTGGATAGTATAGAACAGCACCATTCGCAGAGAAAACTGTTTATATCATTGCGACTTTCACCGGCACACGCGTTCGCACACACTTTTTCCCTCCGGCTTCCATAAAACGCAAGATTGAATGGACAGGCGCCCTCTCGCGGCGGTAGGTTGAGTTAGTTAGTGGCGCGAAATTCAAACGGTGATTTCTTGTTCTTCTTGATGCGGTTTGGCCGAGGAGGAGTAAGGAAAAGAGTGGAAGGAAATAGCAAGCCTCAACACACATGGATGTATAGTTTATGAATGGTTTTCATTCAAAGTTATTTGTTTTGAATTTTGATCAAAGGTTTATTATATTATATGTATGGAATTCGAAATGAATGGTATATCATAAGTTGTTATATTTTTTAATAAATTAAATAAATTAAAGCTCAAAGTCGCACAACGAGCTATGGAGAGGGCTATGCTCGGGCTTTCTCTACGTGATCGAATCAGAAATTAGGAGATCCGTAGAAGAACGAAAGTCACCGACATAGCTCACAAGATTAGCCAGTTGAAGTGGCAGTTGGCAGGGTACATAGCACGCAGAACAAATGGCCGATGGGGCCGAAAGGTTCTGGAGTGGAGACCACGGACCGGCAAGCGCAGCGTATCATAGCATATCGTATAGGTCATCCACCGACAAGGTGGACTGACGAACTGATGAAGTCGACGTTGGATGCAGGCCGCTTCCAACCGTTCCTTTTGGAAAATCATGGGGGAGGCATATGTTAAGCAGTGGACGTCCTACGGCTGAGATGATGATGATGATGATGATATATTTTAATAATCGAACATATATTACTAACCCGGTGTGAGGGCACTTTCTACCATCAATCATCATCAATCAAGATTGCAAACCTGTCGTTGAACTGCTAACGGTCCGGTAACCTTGAAAGTTACATACCATTCTAGATCTAGTGTGATACCACCTTTGCTCTCACCATCAAGCGAGAGTCCGTGAGAAGACGGAATTACCAAGTTAACTCTCCGCCGTTGGAAAACGAATCATACGAAACGAGGAAACCTGACAATTTTTTTAATGGCTGCCGGAGACTAGTAACTCGCTATTGCCTGATAAGCACTGTTCGCGAGAACGAGGTACTATAATCTATTCCTTCGATCGCCCAGTGAGCAGCCTAGCCCTGATTTTCCCTGGTTAGGTTTATTGTTCAGGGTTAAAATTCATCCAATAAAAGCCAATCACTTACCCTAAAACCATTGAGCTTGCGCGCGGGGACCCCGTCGTCGACTGTAGGTATCCGTCCAGAAAGGTGTAGGCACACACAACCACGTCCGTTAGCGAAATGTGTCCGAGGTGCACTGAAGATCACGCGCTCGACGACCGCCGTTGTTAGAACCAGCCACTACCCTCGTTTGTTAATTTTTTCCACTGCTCGTTGGAATCGAAGCTTGTGAATGACAATATATTAAAAGAATAATAACGCCTGAACATCCCCCCGCCTAACCAAGCCCTGCCTTGGTTCCTAATTGCTTATAGGCAATCGACATATTTTCGAAGTGGGTCTCAGGAGGACACCATTCTGAGTCCTTACTTCCGCGATTCGAATAATTCCATCCTTCCCGGGCAGTAATTTTATCAACCGACCGCGCTTCCAGTGAAGAGGAGGAGTGTTATCCTCCTTTATTAGTACTAAGTCATCTAGCTTAGGAGGTTCCGTTAGTGAGGTCCATTTATAGCGTTGCTGAAGTGTATGAAGATATTCGTTCCTCCACCGAGACCAAAAGTGTTGTGTCATCTTTTGGATTTGTTGAAATCTAGATAATCGAGTCATATTAATTTCGGTATAAGAATATTCCGGAAGGGAAACTAGAGGTTGCCCTATTAAAAAATGACCGGGTGTCAGAACTTCAAGGTCCTTTGGATCTGTACTCAGAGGACACAAGGGCCGTGAGTTCAGCACTGCTTCTACCCTTGTAAAAAATGTAGTCAGCCCTTCAAAGGTAAGTCGTGCATCTCCTAATACGCGTCGCGCAAGTGATTTTGCTGATTTCACCGCCGCTTCAAAGAGTCCTCCGTGTGAAGGGCTAGCCGGCGCATTGAATAACCATGTAACGTTGTGCATGGTTAATTTACGTTCAATATCCGATTGGTTGTTCCGTAAGAAAACATATAATTCCTTGAGATATTTGTCCGAACCCGTATAGTTAGTTCCACAGTCTGACCTCACTAATGATGGCAATCCGCGACGTGAAATAAACCGAGTGAACGCTGCAATAAAGGCCTCAACTGATAAATCTGATACAATTTCTAAGTGGACTGCTTTAGTAGCCAGACAAACAAACACACATAGATAGCATTTTTGTATCTTTGCATTTCGTAATGTGCTTGTTTTTATATAAAAAGGTCCCGCAAAATCCGTACCGGCTCCGATAAACGGACGCACACCTTTTACGCGATCAGGTGGCAAATCGGCCATAAACGGTTGCGTTGGACGGGCTTGTGATCGATAGCATTGAACGCACCGGAAGGTAATAAGACGGGTGATTCGTCTGGCTGAAACTATCCAATAAGACCGAGACAATATAGCCGCAAGGGTGTTCGCACCGACGTGACAGTGTACCTGATGATAATATGACACAAGTAATTCCGTGAATCGACATTTTCCAGGTAGCAAAATCTGATGGCGAGCATCGTAAGGCAAGTTTGATTCACTTATTCTGCCGCCGACCCGAAGCAGATTATTCTTGTCAATAAATAAATTCAATCTCCGTAATGCGCTTTTTACCGGCCTACCCGATTTTATTGCTGCTAGCTCTGCTTCAAAAAAGGTGTTTTGAATATATCTAATCAAATACGACATAGCACTTCTTCTTTCTGAAACAGTAATATTTCCACGTGCTTTAATCTTTAGTCTACAGTTTTTGATGAACCGTAATATGTATGATGTAACGTTTATCAGTTTCTCAAAAGAGCTGTACCGTTGCATTAATTCAAATTCTGATTCTAACATCGCGACATTAACTGTTGTAGCCTTAAGACCGGGCAAATCGGCAGGTGTCTCAAAACGATCCCTCGGCCACAGTTCTGGGGAATTGCATAACCACTGCGGTCTCCACCACAAAGGATGTTGTAATAGTTCCATCGCTGTTGACCCGCGTGTGGCTATATCAGCGCAATTCATTTCACTGGGAATAAATTTCCAATTGATATTCAGCGTGGACGAATTAATTTGGTTTACCCGATTGCCTTCAAATACCTGTAACTTGTGTGGCGGTGTGCGAAGCCACGCCAAAACAATAGTACTATCACACCAACCTATCAACTCATCAAATACAATGTCATACTCCATTGAAGAGACAACACTTCCGAACAGCGTAGTCAGAAGTACAGCACCGCTCAATTCCAATTTGGGAATGGTCCGCTTAGATTTAAGAGGAGCTACCCTGGACTTTGCCATGAGCAGCCGTATAAGCACATTACCGTCCGGCTGTTGTGCCCGCAAATATATCATGGCTGCAAAGCCTACTGAAGATCCATCACAAAATCCATGCAAGGAATACTTTGCTGATGTTAGTGGCTTCAAGGCTCGTGGTATAGAAACACGTTCTAAATTAGGTAAGTCCGAAACTATCTCTAGCCATTGCCTAACTATGCTATTAGGCGCCGGGGCGTCCCAGTCCACTTTTCGTGAGTTGTCGGCACTAGTCAGTAATACTTGTAACAGCAATTTCATTTTAAATACGACTGGGCTAATCCAACCAAGAGGATCATACAACCGGGCTACAAGCGACAAAATATTCCTACGCGTAACCGTTCGTTCCGGGGGCAAGTTAAGTCTATAAGTAAAACTATCGGATTTCGGATCCCATTGAATGCCTAAAACCTTAATATAACCGGGTTCATCCGTATGTTCCTCAAATGTCCGAGGAGTTTCCAAATATTCCGAGGGTAGGTCGCCTAACAATGCCGCATCGTTAGAGGACCACTTCCGCAACTCATAGCCTGCCGTATCCATGAGCCCCACCAACTCATCCTTTAATTCTCGAGCGTCGCTCAATGTATCAGCACCGCCGCTCAAATCGTCTACATATGAATTTCTAAGCAATAACTGCGCTGCCCGTGGATACCTACGTTGTTCATCATAAGCAAGCTGATGCAGACATCGGATAGAAATAAAAGGACTGGATTTCAAACCGTACGTGTTGGTTGTTAACTCATAGATTTTCAACGGTTCAGATTGAGACGTGCGCCAAAAGATAAGCTGATATTTTCTATCATCTGGGTGAATCCAGGTTTGACGGAACATCATCTTTACATCAGTAGTAAAAACAATACGTGGCCACCGAAAATTAAGAATGATCACTGTGATATCATTCTGTAACCGTTCTCCGGAATACAAGCAATCATTAAGAGAATTTCCACTTTCCGTACATTTTATACTGCCGTCAAAAACAACTCGAATCTTATCAACATCTCCAGATTTTTTAAACACACCGTGATGAGCGAGAAAATAATGCTCGTCCTTTGAATCATAATCCCTATTTGTTAAGGTCATGTGACCAAGTTTTATGTATTCCGTCATGAACCCCACGTATTTCTCTTTGAACTCTGGCTGCCTGGCCATCCTTCGTTCAATGGATAAAAAGCGCTGCAGCGCTGCATGTTTTGAATCGCCTAACAACTTATGGTTAGGTATAAGAGGCAACCGAACAGTATATTTACCATCCGCACCACGAGTGGTTGTTGATGTAAATAAATGTTCACACTCTATATCCAAAGGGTCCTTAATTTTAGGTGTAGGTGGTTCCTCTGACCGCCAAAACCGTTCAACCGCGTCAGCAAGAGTCAATAAATTAATATATTGATTATCCGAATCATTAAAACATTCCGAAGCCGGACCGAAAATAACAAAATCAAAGATAGTTTCTAAAGCGAAAGGCCCACCCGCGCTAACGCTAACTGCACGACTTAAAATTTTGCCTAAGATATCACAGCCGAATATGATATCTACTTGAGATTTATTCCATGAACCTTCATCCGAGATTTGTAACCTACAGTTATTTGTTCCTAATTTACGTGTTAAATACGCTGTAGGATTTTTAAATACCGCCGCCGTCGTCGATAATAAAGGTTTACCTGTCCTCTCAGGTCTAAAATCAATAGATACGACATATTGACTGCCACCTGCTGGAGCGCCGCCGATACCTACGATAGGTATATGAGTATAGTATCGCTTCAATCGCAAATTTGAAACAAAGTCACTCTTAATAATTGTCAGTTGAGAACCAAGATCTAACATTGCCCTTCCCCGGATAAACTTGCCGTTTGCATTTTTGACCTCAACAATAACCGTAGGTAAAATAACATTACTGGGTAACTTAGGCAGTGAAGCGATACTATACGGTTGCTGTAATTGCTATACGGGATTATTAAAATGACGGCTAGGCACTACTGGCGGGCTTGACGTGCGATTGTCAAGCCCATTACCGTGGTCCCGGTCGCTCGTAGTGCTAGGCTCATTATCACTACGCCGGTAATAACGTGAGCCATGCTGGGCCTCCCTCGCCGGTGACGTACGTCGCTCACAATAACCGCGCGAAATGCTTGCACTACGCCGTGACTCGCATGGTGACGGTCTGCCACTTACGACGTTGTTGTATGTTGAAACGTATGCGTGCCGTGCCCGCTGCCTATCATCTGTCGGACTATTGGAATGCGCAATGAATGTGCATATTAGTTCATTATGTCCCGAGTTCCCGCATCGACCGCATGGAATATATATTTTACAAGTGGAGGCAGGATGCCTACCAAAACATTTGTAACATAAACCGTTAACTTGCACCCAGCCCTTACGCTCCTGTTCAGCCAAATTGGTGAATTTATAACAATCCTTCAACGTATGACCCGGTACTTGACAATAACAACATTGTTTAAAATTCCCGCGTTCAACTCTGTTGTCATTATTGGTTTGTGTTAAATGTACATTTCTCTTATCAGTTGTACGCGGCCGGGCCCGTTCCGAATAGAAAACCTGTTCTCGTGGCATCGTCGTAGCCGCTGCCGTGTCTATTAATCTGCATTCATTTTGCAAGAATTCTATAAGTTGGTCAAATGTAGGTAACTCATCGCTACTACAACCATATTTATGCTCAAACCGAGTTTTGACCTCGACAGATAACTTTGACAGACCGATATAAAGCAAGATATAGCTCCACTCATCCGTAGGCAGGCCTAAGTTTTTCAAAGCCCGCGTTGATTCCAATAATGGATTTAATATTTTTGTTCTAAGTTCCAGAGCCCTATTTTGTAACGGTAACTGCAATATCCGATAAATGTGAGAGTCCGCCAATAATCGTTTATTTTCATATCTGGCCCGTAGTATATCCAAAGCTGTATCTAACGAAACATCGACCATTGGCAAATGTCTTATCAATGACCGTGGTTCGCCTTCTAAGTGCGAGAATAAATAATGGAATTTTTCCGTTCTGGAAATATCCTTTCTAGATAACACCAAAGAGTTAAAAAGACTGATGAAACTACACCATGAAAAAAGGTCACCTTCAAAGGTGACGAGGTCAATCCTTGGTAGCCTAGCGATTGGTGAACTCTCCGTAGGTGCATTTGTGTCATGCAAAGGCGGGCATGACGCCGAAATAGCATCTATCTTGTTGTATATTTCCGTGGCTTCCTTATACTTCAACTCGTATTCCTTAATGATTTCATCGTCTACCTCCTCCGTACAAATGTTCAAAATGGACTCGTAAGCTTCCGTTAATACGTCAAAATATCCATCTAATTTTCGTATACGAGACGAAATAACACTAGAGTGTTGTGATTTTGTATTAATCATTTCTAAAGAATGTACGAACCAATCGTACTTGATTTTAAACTTATTTTCAAACACTTTAGTCATTTTAGACATTGGACCCTTAGCCGAACCTCGTAAGATAGACAGACAACTATAGGTACTTTTACGACCAAATGCAACGTAATTAATGATATATAAGTCCCCAAGTAAATAACGAACAAAGAAAGTATACCTACTAAATATATGATAATAATAATAATACCGAAACTACCTAATAAAGATTATAAACTAACTTAACAAAATAACTGTGAACACCTACCAGTTTTAACGAAAATCAATCCGTGTCGAATGACCAATTTATGTTCGCGAGAACGAGGTACTATAATCTATTCCTTCGATCGCCCAGTGAGCAGCCTAGCCCTGATTTTCCCTGGTTAGGTTTATTGTTCAGGGTTAAAATTCATCCAATAAAAGCCAATCACTTACCCTAAAACCATTGAGCTTGCGCGCGGGGACCCCGTCGTCGACTGTAGGTATCCGTCCAGAAAGGTGTAGGCACACACAACCACGTCCGTTAGCGAAATGTGTCCGAGGTGCACTGAAGATCACGCGCTCGACGACCGCCGTTGTTAGAACCAGCCACTACCCTCGTTTGTTAATTTTTTCCACTGCTCGTTGGAATCGAAGCTTGTGAATGACAATATATTAAAAGAATAATAACGCCTGAACAAGCACCATGCTTGCCCATAACAGTTCCATGCCATTAAACATTTTAACTTACAAGATTATAAATCACGTTAATTTTCATAATAAGATCTCAAAACTCTTATTATGGTAATGCACTGCACTCGCCATTTTGAGATATAATAATAAGAGTTACCTACTCCCTGAGGGCCCCTTCCCGGAAGGACCCGTCCCGCAGAGCCCCGATTCGTAATTATCGC
The DNA here is from genome assembly GCA_917880725.1 of Selenia dentaria. Lineage (NCBI taxonomy): Eukaryota > Metazoa > Arthropoda > Insecta > Lepidoptera > Geometridae > Selenia > Selenia dentaria. The sequence continues at coordinate 8,253,354 of OU862904.1, read as the reverse complement.
AATAAAGTCAATTAAACATCAATCTTGCTTAAAAGTACAATCAGCAGGTAAAGTGTTAATCCAATTTTTTTTATTATTAATAAGTATGACACTGGACTTAAGACGCGGCCCAACCCCAATTTTAAAATAATTTACGATGCTTTACGTAAGGTTGAAGATTGTTAGATTGGACGGTGTAATGCGAAAATGCGGTAATTTTGTACGTTTTCTTTATATCTTTCGATATATACTAACACAATTGAAAAAACTGCTGGTTACTACTTTAGTACTATATGTTGGCTATGTATTACCTAAAAATTAATATAGTCTTATCGCTGAAAATTCTGAGAGTTTGGACGTGAAAGTTTATTTTTATGCACCTATTTAGGATTTTTTCCTGCAGAGAGCGAGTAATATTTATGAATTCTGTTCGGTTATTACTCTTTGCCTGTTCCTTTTCTAACCTAAGTTTTTTTTCCATAGATTATTATCGAACTGTTTCGTTACACTCGATGTTTAAAGATTCTGCTTTTTACTATTATCAGGTTACGACCGCGTCTTATCGTAAAGGATAATGAATAAATACGAGTAATAGGATAGAGATCACGGTAAAAATAATCGTGTCCAATATTATTATTTAGTGTATGCTAGAATAATCATAGGTTTATTATATTATTACAATAATTAGTATGACAATCATAATCAAATTGTGGTCTAATGAAATGTAATAATTAATTAATATTAATAACATTTAAAAAACTACGTGAATATTCTAAATAGGAATCAAAACAAAAAAAAACTTAAATGATTCATGTATAATAATAGTATTATCATAATAAGTTAGCTGTAAGCTACAATTTTAAATCTCAACGCGCTCCTCACTTATTTTTCTTTACTCGAAGAACATATCTCTTTGGGCAATTGGGTATGCTGAAAACCAGCAGTGTGAAAACCATAATGTGTGTGCACAAAAACGCTGAACATATCCCTGTTATCAAAAATACAAACATAAGAAAGCTCATAGCATTTAAATAATCAGTCTTCAAACTATTTGTAGTATTATAAATATAATAAACGATAAAATGTAAGTGTTTTGTGTATTGTTGGGACTGTCTGGGAGACTCAGTGCTGCTGCATATGCGGTACGTAAAATAAGAGAGCTAACAGACGCTTCTACGGCGCGGTTAGTGTATTTTGCATATTTCCACAGCGTAATGTCATATGGGATATTGCTATGGGGTTCAGCGGCTGATAAAGAGACTATCTTTATCCTACAGAAATGTGCTATTCGAGCTATATACGAAATGGGTCCCCGTGAATCTTTGAGAGATTTATTTAACGAGTGTATATAGTAAAATTTGCCTTCCTTAAATGTATTTGAAAATATAATGTATGTTCGTAAAAAATTACATAAATAAGCGTAATTTCATTTAAACATTACATTGTTAGTAATTAAAAATTAAATAAAAAATAATAAATATAAGTTAAATATAAATATAAGTTAAATAGTGATCACCACACTTTTAATACTAGAAATACAAATAGGATAGCTGTACCTAGTGTTAGACTTGCGAAGACTAATAAGTCATTCCTAGGAAATTGTGTGCGTTATAACAATAAAATCCCAAAACACATAACTGAGCTCACAGAGGGCAAATTCAAAACGACTGTAAAAAACGTTTTAATAAAAAAAGCTTATTATAAACTCCGACATAATATAGAAGATAAATATGCTTGGAATACCTCACTTCTGGCAAGCTTTTATTTTGCCACCCATAAAATGTAATATTTGTAGTACCTAAGTAGAAACACTGTAAACACCTATATTAAAAGAATGGTCCCGAGTTTCTTGCCACTTCTTCTCGGTAGGCTCTATATATTTGAGAACGCGGCGGTAGATTCTTCAAAGTACATTATAATGAAAATATGACGTTCATAAATGCGTCTTTGATGCCTAAATTCAATAAATGATTTTGACTTTGACTTTGACTTTGTAGGTTTACATTTTTGGCAATAAGATCATTTTTCATACATTTTCAAAAATGTTAGCGATGTTGCCTTGTAATTTAGAGAAACATTGCTCTAGGTGATAAGAGAAGAGGAAAGGGATTTAAAAATACAACAGCTCTATCCTCGCTCAATTGTATTTATAAAATCTTATAGTAGTCAAACACAAGTCTGTCAAGTAATATAACAAAGTAGAAAGGCAAACTTTACCGCGGTCAATTTAATAGTGGACCCAAAAATAACCACAAAAAGAAACCCATCTTATAAACTAAAGAACCACAAAATGGCCTACGTTATTTCTAGAAAATCGTAAAATCTTATTATAACATTCGCCCAATATATTTACCCAAACTGTACTATAGAAAGTAGACATGTTATATGTTCTAAGAACCTTGTTATCTTCCCTTGTACGTTTATGCCAGCTGTGGTTAAAATACACTATATAAACAGTATGGGAATATTTGCAATGAAACATATCAGCTCGATTTGAAGTTTTGTATATGGACACATCGAAATAACATTCAAACTATACAAGTATAAATGAATATTATGCAAGCCATTATTAAGAACTGAAAATTAATAACTGAGAAGTAGAGGATATTTAAGAAGTAAGTACTTCAGCAATTATCAAGGAATTATCACTACATATAATAAAATTGTAGAGGTCGAACTTCTGTACAGTGAAAAAAAATTGTAAAAAGAGAGTCAGGGTGATGTAAGAAGTGAAATCGAACTATATTTTCTTTAAAATTTTTTTTGTTTCTCTGTTTATCTGTCTGTTTGAAAAAAAATATTTTTTTTTCGTTTCCATGTTTGTCTGTTCGTCTGTCTGTTTGTACGGGCCAATATCCGAAGCGCCTGGGCGTAACTACACACTACTACGTAAATAAATTAACATATTGAGTACTTATTTGCATATATGTTTTTTGTTATTCAGTATTCTAATATATGTATAAACAAGCTGACGGCCTCGCGGGATACGGTTAACTATCCCACGGGAACTCTTTAATTTACCGGGATCAAAACTATCCTATATGGTGACCAGGGAAATAAGCTACCATCATACAAAATTTAATTTAAATCAGTCCAGTCGTTTCGGAGATTAGCCCGTACAAATAGACAAACAGAAAAACAAACATAGAAATAAAAAAAATTAATACCTAAATACTAAACTGGTTTGATTTTACTGCTTACCTTTAAACCCTGACTCGGTTTTTACCATGTTTTTTTCTTTGTACAGAAATTCAACCTCTACAGTTTTATTATAATTATGTAGAGATTATCATTTTGTGCACTTGATCTACTACTATAGTTTATATGATATCACATTTGTATTCCTTCTACGCACCAACAAAGATAATTACATGAGGGTAGAAAAAATGTTGCGTATTTCAGCTTTTACGCCCGGAAAGGCGACAAAGCTGAGAAATGGGCGTCCAAGAGCTGAATCTTCAGAAACTTACGTTCTGTTTAGATAATGGTTTAATGCTTTTTATGTGATCAGGTTTACAAGTCCTGTGATTCGGATGAGACGGATCACCTGCAAGACTTTGCTTGAAAATCTGCGTCAGATGTCACGGATTGATGACATCAATATGTTCTTATTTTATTTATTTATTCTTCAGCACAAAACAAATGTACAAGGAGGACTTAATGCTAAGTAGCATTTTCTACCAGTCATCCTGGAGGTGCAAGAAAAGTTGTAGCGGTGCAGTAAAGTAATATAATTTGTCGAGAGATACTAAAAATATATTAATTACTATAAACATTTGTATAGAACCAATAATGAAATAACAATATGTAATACATATAGAGTGTAACAGCAGTAAAACATTTCATTTATCTATAAGATAAATATTTTTAAAACTAGGACATATTTAATATACATGAAAGACAAACGGTGGTGAAGTTATTAATCAAGTAGTGTTTACATTAGTGGGACAAATCAGGAACATGGGATCTGCGGATGAACTTTTCTAATGTAAAATAGGCGAACTTTTCTCTTAAACGCATCCTTTGAGATCGACCTTTTAAGATCCATGGGTAATGAATTCCACAACTTGACGGCAACAACAGAAAACAAATTATCTAAGAACGACGAACGGTGATGAGGAATAGAGAGTTGTAAGTTGGATTATGTTCTGTTTGACGCATTGCTATCACTGCTGAACCCTTTAAGATTAACCAACCCCAACCCATTAAATTTCCCTTAAGATTTTCATGTCATTGGTATTTTCATCGTGAGAATTAAATTTATATCAATATATATGTATTTTTAATACTAAGTCATGTTTAAGTTACCTTTTTTCTACCGACTTCTCCTAAAAAGAGGAGGTACTCAATTTGACTGTTTTTTTTTATCATTTTACCTCGTAACTTTCGATAGGGTGAACCGATTTCCAAAATTCTTTTTTGTTTGAAAGCTAGTGCTTCCCGCGTGATCCCATTTAAATTTCATCATATTCGATTTAGTAGTTTTTGAGTTACACTCCAATAACTGAATTCTACTTGTTTGACATTTCCCTTAAGTTTTTAATGTCATTGGTATTTTCAATATCAATATATAGATTTTTTTTAAAACTACGTCTTGTTTAAGTTACCTTCTTTCTACCGACTTCCAAAAAAGATCCCTTTTTTTGGAAGTCGGTAGAAAAAAGGGGGTATTCAATTCAACTGTATTTTTTAGGTTTGTCTCTTAACTTTCGACTGGGTGGACCGTTTCTCAAAATTCTTTATTTGTTTGAAAGCTTATGCTTCCCGTGTGGTCTCATTTAAATTTCATCAAATTCGGTCCAGTAGTTTTAAGTTGCACTTCAATAACTGAATAATATGGAAGTCGGTATAAATTTTTTCAATTTGTACTTTTATAATTTTATAATACATTATGCATTCCCCTAAATCGCCACGAATCGTCGAACTTCCGAAGTTAAGCTTTCGAGAGTAGATTTCCATGTTACAATCAAAGTTTGAAAAGTCACAAAGTTTTCACTGTCTGGCGCAATTCACAACTGTCGTAATACAAAAGATTTTGTATTGATTTATCAGGAATTGATCATGTGTTTAATATTCTAAGGAGAAACAAAGAAGGAACTATATGATTAACCGCTTTAAAACAGGAAGAAGATTTCAATCTGTATTGAATATTTATCACGCGATTACTCTACCAATTATGTATTGAGTTTGATGATTTTTTTTTATGTTTGATAGGTCATACTTCAGAGGTAGTCCACTATGAATTTTATCAAAATGAATTCAGCTCTTTTTGGAACAAAAAATATATAATTATACAGTTACGTAATTTCATCGGTTGTGACCGATTTAAATATTATTTTCATTTATTTTTTATTTTTTGTAGCATAAATATGTATGATCCACATCGGATCTTGAAATGTTTAATGTTTTTAGTAATATAACTGATTGAAAATTGTTTTTTATTTTTAAATAATAATGTTTATATGTAAGTTAGATACTATATATTTTGTATAGTTGTTAAACTAGTGTTTTTCTCACTTGATGGTTAGTGATGATGCGGTCGAAATTGGTATCACGCTAGAACGTCATTAGATTCGTCATGATGGTACTGGTACAAATCAAATCATAAATGTTTTTATTTCAGTAACCAAAAAACGTTTACATATACAAACAAGGCGGGGACCTTCTTTTAAGTATAAAAGTACTTGTGCCAGAGGGCCCCGCTCTTCCATATCCATTTTAGTTACCAATATTACAAGAACGGTATAATCTATTACAATGTACATATTTAAAAGTTGAAAAATTACAGAATTACTACTTGTTATTCTAATGGTAAATCAAGTATGACACTATTTGTGGGCATTATAAAAATGTTAGAACTTTTAGTTTATTTTGTGTGTGTGTGTGTGTGTGTGTGTGTGTGTCCGTGTCCGTACGTGTGTGCGTGTGTAGTCGCTATCCAGTATCTTAACTTAGATTTTCACTGGTATGAGTGTCAATGGAGTGGATATCACAGAACAAGTTGGTAACATCAAAATGGTGGATTTTACGCGCTTTAATGTGCGGGCTTATTTATTCCGTAGTCACGCTGTTCAAGTATTAATAAAAGTAAGTAAAAACGCAGATGGCACTCAGCCAGATGCGGGCGCAGAGGGCGCACCGCCTAAGGCGAGCGTTGTAGACGCTTCGCCGCAAGGAGAGGAGTAGGCTACTTGCTCAAGGGCACCACTAAGGTACGGACCTCATGACATGCTTCTTACTTCAATATGATTTTATATGGTGGTTAGTTCCTCGACTATACTGATAAATACGCTAGATCTTTCAAGGACCACAAATTGAAGGTAAGAAATACGTGTCATAATTTACGGTAAAGTAATTTCTTCTTCCGGACCTCTTTCTGATAAGTTTTTTATGTTTTCTTTTACAATTGAAATAGTAGTTTTTTATTTGACCCGCGTCGTCTTACAACTTTCGACAGATGGCATGGCCACTTGGCAACGGAGGCCCAGGAAGCAAAATATATATACATATACATAATCACTATATCAGGAATCCTTTATAAGGATAATCCTAGTGGGTTTGCATGAGTTTGTAAAAACGAAAAAATTAACTGTCGTGCCTTAAACAATAAATATTATACGCAAAAAGAAACAATCTTCAAATCAAGTTTTATATAAATCTGTCTGTTTAATAGTTTAGTAAAACTTAAAGATAAGTAGGTATATGTTAGTTATTACAACTTAAATGATATGTTTGTAAAAAGTGTAAGAAAAAAAATCTATGTTTTTGGTATTATTTTTTCCATAATTGAAAATGGTCGCCAGTTTTCGGATTTTCCTTTGTTGTTTGGTTGTTACCATTCCTTAAGTTTATTATATAAATATGTATAAGTAGCTGTTTCAAATGAGATTTTGTATTAGAGTACTCAGGGTCAAGTTGCAGTTGCATGAATCCTTCTTATACCGTGATAATTAAAACAAAAGATTTATGAATGACACTGACGTATATTTACGTCTCTGGGACGCAATGGGTTAATAAGTAGTTAATTAAAAAAGAAAAAAACGATATTAAAAAATATTTAGTGACACTTCCGCTTAAAAAAAGAAAACAATGATTTTGGCCTATTTGGGGGCACCGACATTTTTTTTTGATTGTCGGACTAGCTCGACGAGTCAACATCTCCTGAGGATGCCTCGTGTAGAGGCGAAACACGTGTCGAATCGGTTTTGGTTGATTTGGGGTTTCTTGTGTTTTTTATTTTGTATTCTTCCTATTAGCATTTTATGCGGGAGGGAGTGTGGGAGGGTGGTGCACACCCCCAAATAGGCCAAAATCATTGTTTTCTTTTCAGCGAAAGTGTCACTAAATATTTTTTAATATCGTTTTTTTGGTAATGGATTTCCGCAAAGTAACGCCTGAATCAATAAATTATAAGTAGTTAACTCCCTGTCCCGTCTAAGCGATAGAGCGATATGGGGAAAACACAAAAACACGGTTACATGATTTTATACAATTTGTCTAATACGAGTACATTCATGCACCGTAACTAACACTTTACGGTTAATAAACTGTCATACTTACACATCAAAACTCGAAAAAACTCAAATCTAGGAAATAAACGAAATCAATGACAGCCATGTTGGTTTTTTCCACCATTCACCAAAATCCAGCTCAGCAAACATCTCGACGCAGGACATGACTAGTGCGGTGTGTACTGGCCTTTTAAAGTTATTGCCAAGCAGCAGTGACGAAGAAACTGACGGATACAGCAGGCCTACCATGAGTTTACAACATTGACACCAATCGACGCTCGCTATCGACTGCCGCTAAAAAATGTATGGAAAAATGAACAGTGCCACGTTGCGGTCAATTGTGGAACTAAAATTGACAGCGAGTACGCCAATCACAAGCTTAATAGGTAGGCGAGATCGAGGATCTATAGGACTATAGATGACATTTACGATGCCAACTCATGGTAGAGCCACATCTTGCCCGCACCGCGGTCGCTAGTACTAGCGCGAACGTAGCCAGGTGCGCAAGTACTCCATGAAGAAGTGGCCTGGACGGTCACGAAACCGGTCGAGATATTCGACTATACGTACCGCGTAAGTTAGACCGTCAAAATAACATTAAACATTCCAATTTTCGTAGGTTAAGACCTAATAATAATTAAATTATTCATCGTCAATAATTTAAGACGTTTACCACACGATTTTCTTCCCTACTACTACTACGTTTACAGTTTATATTTATTTAGTTTAATCTGTCACGAGGTGAAAATCTAATTAAAGTTGGAGTAAACAGTTTGCGAGTTATGGTCTTTATGTCTGAAAAGAGGACCCTTGTGGGAGCAGAAGTTTTGTAAGAGCGGAACAGCCAATTTTATACCATTGTTGTTTAGTTTTGCATACGTTTACATATGTATATTTAGGCCAGATTAGAATAGAACTTAACTTAGCACTAAATTTACGATTAAACTTTTTGTTTTAATAGGTTTAGAGTCAGTTACTGAGCATAAAATCACAAAATGCTAACAAATCCAAAAAAAGCTTTTGGCCGATATCTTGGAAACTAACAATTTGGGCCAAAAGTCATTGAAACCATTATTGTAGAGAATAGAAACTCGCCTTCGTATAAACTTTTTTGTAAAACTTACCGTTTACGATTTATGGCCTAATTGTAATACTTACAAATGTTGCTATAATTCTATCACACCTCCAGACTAAATTATAACTGCGAAGGTATGCATGCCGCGTGTAGGTATGTATTTTTTTGTGTATGTTGACCGATTTCTTCCCGATTTGTGGACCGAACCTCAAAATCATTTTTTTGGTTGGTAGATTATACTTTCGAGGTCTCATTTAAATTTCATCAGATACGGTCAAGCAGTTTTTGAGTAACACTCCAATAACTGAAAAACGTTTCGCCTATTTCGATGATTTTATGATATCCTCTTTGACGGTGACTGACAGCCGATCCCGTAATGAGCAAGGATCACTAAAAAGTGTTAAGTAACTTGTCGAAGTCGGTACTATGCACACAATATTGTGATAGTACGTACTTTCGAACTATCTCAGGAGAGCTCACATGATGCTATTGGTGTTTTTTGTGATCTCTATAAAGCATTTGATTGTGTGGAACACCGTATACTGATTCGGAAGCTTTTCCATTATGGTATTCGTGGAGCTGTGATTGATGTCATCGAGTCATATTTATCAGACAGGATGCAAAAGGTTGGCATAAATGGTGTAACATCTTCGGGATCTATAATCAGAATGGGAGTTCCTCAAGGGTTCATTTTAGGGCCTTTTTGTTTTAGTATACATTAACGACTTGCCACTTCAAGGATCCTTGTGGTTTTGTTTTATTTGCGGATGACACATCTGTCATTTTCCAAGTAGATACGAAAGATAGCACAGTAATTCAAGTAAATAACGCTCTATCTAGTATCTCTAAATGGTTCTCAACTAATAATTTACTTTTAAATTTCAAAAAGACAATATGTTTGAATTTTTTTTTGCCTACTGTTCCATATTTGGATTCCAACGTTACGCTTGATGGAGTTAAACTCGTAATGGACAAAGCAATAGTCTTCCTAGGCATTAAAATTGACGCAATATTACAATGGTCCTCATATAAATGCACTGTCTGGGAGACTCAGTTCTGCTGCATATGCGGTACGTAAAATAAGAGATCTAAGAAACTTTTCTCTGGCGTGGTTAGTATATTTTGCATATTTCCACAGCGCAATGTCATACGGGATATTGCTATAGAGTTCAGCAGCTGATATAGAGACCATCTTTATTCTACAAAAACGTGCTACTCGAGCTATATACGAAATGGGTCCCCGCGAATCTTTAAGAGATTTATTTAAAGAATTAAAAAAAAACATAAATATAAGTTACACAATGATCACCACCCTTTTAATACTAGGGATACAAAAAGGATAGCTGTACCTAGTTTTAGACTTACGAAGACTAATAAGTCGTTCCTAGGAAATTAGGTGCGTTTTTGCAATAACATTCCAATACACATAACTGAGCTCACAGAGGGCAAATTCAAGTTGACTGTATAAAACGTTTTAATAAAAAAGCATAATATAAAGTCCGACATTATAAGACACAGATGCTTGAATACTCCACTTCTGGCAAGTTGTCATCTGCCACACATTAAATGTAATATTAGAAGTACCTAAGTAGAAACATTGTAAAAATCGATATAAAAACAATGGCCCCAAGTTTCTTGCCGCTTCGTCTCGGTAGGCTCTATATATTTTGGAACTTTGCGGTAGAGTCTTTAACGTACATTATAAGTTGAAAAATGAATAAATTGAATGAATGATTTTGAATTTTGACTTAACATGGTACCGACTTCAACAAGTTACGGTTGTAACTTGTTGAAGTAGGTTGTAAGTCGGTTCCGTTTTTTGGTAAAATAAATTGTATACGTATCACCTATATCACTATTAATTGCCAAAACTACGAAACCGTTATGACTGATATTTTTTAACATAAAGTAGGTAGATATTTAACCTGGATACAGGTTCTATATTAATCAGAAAAATGTTTCGATTACTTAAGTTCTTATTTAGATAATGCGAAGACTATTCTTGTATATGTATTATATTAATCTCGGAAATGGCTTCAAAGATTTTCAAGAAATTTAGTATGCAGGGGGTTTCAAGGGCGATAAGTCGATCTACATAGGTTTCATTTTTAGAAAACGTGTTTTCAGGCAATGAAAAACAACAGCTTGTTGTTTGCGTTCAAACTAGTTGGCGAAACAATCGCATTGCAGAATCCTGAATCGCGGTGACAAGATTCTTCATGGAACATGTGTTGCTTTGCGTTCATACTAGATGGCAAGATAGTCGCATTACAAAATCCTGAATCAGGTTGACAAGATTTTTACGGAACATGTGTTGCTATTTTGTATTCGTATCTAAATCGAGCAAAGCTTGGTCATCAAGGTACTAATTTTAAATACCTGTTTATAAAATAGGCAGCAGACATGTAGCAGTAGGTTTTCAAAGTCAAGTCTACTTAATTTAGGTGCATTAAGGTCCTTAAGAGATTTTCTTTGTTACCATGCTCTTACCACATACAAGCAACAACTCTGTTAAACCTAATAAAAGTTTGTAATACCCCTCGCTTCAAAAGTAGGGTCATGCGTAAAGGGTTTCAGGTGACCCTTGAACAACGGTAATTTGACGCGATACAAAACATTCTCGGTAAGACAAAGTAAATTAAATTGGTCATGTAAGTATGTAGATTAAACATGTAGTATGTAATTAAATAAAGATAATGGGCACAGACATTGTTTTACCATCTCACAACCTCGGAGAAATTCTGTTTGTGATAAGAAACCTAAGTGCAAAGTGCATTTTGTCCGCTAGCGTGGTAAGAGTACACTGTATTAGACAACAGTGACACATGTGACAGGTCTACGGGAAGCTGGCATCAAAACTGTCAAAACTGATTTAACCATAGGCATTGGTATCTAGTTCATACAGCACGATAAGGTATAAAGACTTAACGCGTATTATAGCGAAGTTAGTTAGTTGCTGTCATGCGCAAAAATATAATTTGTGAGACACCAGATTTTAAAACGTTGAGGATCCCTACTATAGTTCAGACCTGGCGCCCAGTGACTATTTCCTTTTCGAAAAAAGTTACTGGGTTAAAGATTTTCAAATAATTGTGAGATGATAGCGACCGTAGAAAACCACTTGGAAAGTGACTAAAATATCGAAAAACTGCACTACTAAATACATGATGTTTAGATCCTGTCCTGCTATCGCCACTATTACTCGTATTTAGTACGGTGTAGTTCGGATTAGGTTTATTAGAATATTGTTGGTTTGTGTAGAAATATTGTAAAAAAATACTTATAATATTAATATTTTTAGCAACATTAGCTAGTTTATCACTAATACAAGGATTGATTTAGTTTCATATGTTTTGTATATTTTTAAACATATTCCTAATTTTATAACAATGCTTTACACTGAACAGAAACAGACTGACGTACATTGCCTTTATCATGGTTGTCCATAAAAATACGAATGTACTAAGTTTATTTGATAAAACAATTTAGTTGAAACTGATATATACCCGTTTAAAATAAGTATTTATACAACATTGTCTAACCCTACTCTTTTAGAGATTGACGATGAATGATAAATACGACATCAAAACACCAATAAAACACCTAAGCAAAGTCGGAACAAGATAGTAGCTTACCAAATTCGTTAGCAATACATTTAACCATGCCAATACTATATTATCAAGGTGACCGTGCTCTGGTAGCCAAAGTTTAAAAGTACTAGTCGAAAAACTATAATATATATAGGTATAAACGTTTCAGATACATATAGATGAATATCAGTGCCTCAAGTCTTAACACATTTAAATGACAGAAGGGCACGAAGAAATCGTGTGTTAAATAACAGTTCAGTTATGCACCACTTCGATTCAAAATAAGGCAAAAATAAATGAATTGATCACTAAACAATTAATGAGACAGAAGATGCCAATTAGCAGAGAGATATATTGCATGATAATTGTATGGCTAATGAACTTGGTACACTTATTAATAGCTACGATCAACAAACCAGCATACATCTTCAAAATGGGCCATTCACATGTAACATTGAGCTACAACAGCACAAAATAACACATAAATACATTTTGAATTAGTAGAATTTTTATATACTTTTGGCGTTGAGACGTTTTTCAGTTAAGAATACTTATATATATATAGGTTGAAATAATGTGACTTCAATTTGGGCATCTTCGTGATTGATTTTAAGATTGTCTTTCGCATCCCAATATCCTACATTCCAAGACTTCTTGTCTTCTACTTGATTGTTAAATACATTTTTACGGATTTAATCTTGTACACCTTAAATTATCCCGGGCAGACTGGACAGAAGTAGTTGTTTATTAAGGAGATGACATTATTTTTCTGTATACAGTCCTATGGAGAAATAATGTCAGGAAGCATAACTCAGAACAAATTCCACACAAAAAGTGGTCCTTCAAACCAAAAGACGTATAATTCCAAATACGAATTACTTCCGAGGTTACAAATAGACATGTTCCGTGATAGGTTTAAATTTCAAGAGATTGGTCCACGCGCGTGCTGCAACGTCTACTATGACAGCTGAGCACAAGCGGCGTGAACGATGGTATTGATTTAGCACGACTTTTATTGGGTAATTTTTTTAAGGCGTTACTCTTCCTGATATTATTTCTTCGTAGATACAGTCTAAGATAAGTCTAGTTAACCAAAACGTTTCACTGTTAAACGATCGCCTGCCATCTTACCAAATCCAGGGTATCACTGTCGTAATTGGTAACATCTAAAGACGGGCTTTTTCCTCGAAGCTTTTATAAGACCCATCAAGGCTAACGTTTCCCTACAAGATGCAGGTTAATACAAACATAACTGTTAGTGTGGTTTATGAAAAATTGGGGAAATAAAGAGGCTTACCTATAGGAGCCCGTATTAATTAACACATTGTTGACACTCGACCAAATCTGCAGTATAAAAATGCTTTGGGCAGGACCAACCACTAAATTAGTTGCGACAACTCGCAAATGTTTACTAAAGAGAATCGATTCATGCCAAAGACGTTACGCGACGCTATTGCAATTAAACACACCACATTCTTTCAGAAGAGAAGATGGTTGACGAGAACCGCCTGCTTGGGATACAGTCAACAAGTTAATTCAATTGTAAGACATGCACACTGCCAAGCCTCTGAAAGGGACGACTGCACGAGGAAAGTCTTATTTAAAACTAGCAAACCCTGCGAACTCCGTTTCGCCACCAGATGGCTTCGTTTTATGTAACATTTCTTTTGGCGCATCTACTTAAAATATTGGTTTGTAGTACATGCTATGTATCAGAGATGGCGCTGTATGTGAAAAAAGATTTTCCCGCTTTTCTTTTTAAATTTTTCCTGAATTTTCTTTACTATAAATCTCACGGAGCCCGAGACCTTTCCAACGAATGCAAAACCGTGGAAATCGGTTCGTGCGTTCTGGAGTTATAGCGTCAGGAAGGAAAACCCGACTTATTTTTATATAGTAGATATCTTAGGCGGTAGATAAAAATAATGGCATAACTCTATAACAGACAACTACCAAGCTGTCTACCCAAGATATTGCATCATTAAAAAGATTAAATCCGTTAAAATATTTGTTTACTTGCGATATAATATTGATGACAAAATCTAGCAAATTATTATTCCACGATTTATTTGTTTGCTTTAAACAGTGAATACTGTCTGTATTCCTTCTAGCTTCGTCAAATTTAGTTGCTGCACGCTACGAAGAAATAATGTCAGGAAGCTTAAATAAGAACATATTCCACACAAAAAGTGGTCCTCCAAACCAAAACGATGTATGATTCCAAATACGAATTACTTCCGAGGTTACAAATAGACATGTTCGGTGATTGGTTTAAATTTCAGAAGGCAAGCAGGGATTGATCCACGCGCGTGCTGCAACGTCTACTATGACAGCTGAGTCATAGCGGCGTGAACGATATTATGGATTTAGCATGACTTTTATTGGGTCATTTTTTTACGGCAGTTACTCTCCCTGATATTATTTCTTCGTAGGCTGCACGTTATGAGTCTTTACACATTCCTTCATTGAAGGTACGTAAACTATGCCGAAACGTCTTTCATCATTATTTCTATATAAAATTCGCTTGTACAGAACACTAAACTAAATTAAAATCTATATTTAGTCAATTATGGTAGTTTCTATTCTGTTCAAGCTAAAGTCCAATTTCATAAAGCTTGCGAATGACATTTCTCAAATTTGCCATTTCTGTTCAATTTTGAATATGCTTAGCGCAGGTTTAATCGTCATGTAACTTCATGGTCTCTAAACTGCTGTAAAACTACCCACAATTGAATAGAATAATCATATTTTTTGAAATACCATTCTAAGTGTTACACGATTGTAGATTTTAGTAGTAACAAAATAAGAACTACCATAGTTTAGATAATTTTAGTTTAGTTTTCTGCTCAAGGAATAGACTACCAATGTATCTTTTTTGGTCCCATACTATTAAT
Organism: Selenia dentaria; assembly: GCA_917880725.1. Taxonomy (NCBI): domain Eukaryota; kingdom Metazoa; phylum Arthropoda; class Insecta; order Lepidoptera; family Geometridae; genus Selenia; species Selenia dentaria. The sequence goes on along the minus strand of OU862904.1, from coordinate 8,238,305 downwards.
TATAATCTTCTAAACTCTTATCCTAGTATATTTTCTATTTTAATTACGTTACTTACAGATGGATGCGCCGGATGGCCCTCCTGTCCCTTGACATTTTGCAGCTGCTTGTTGTGAGCTGTCGGCGTCCTTTCCCCAGGGTTGGCGGTGGAAGCGCTGGCGATCGCACCAGCGCTGCTGCCAGCCGGAGACTTGGCTTGAGGGGAGCTGGTCGATGTTGTCCTGTTGAAGATGATTTAGGTTTAGCTTAAGACGAAATATGCTTCAAAGTTGACTATGTGTTACTTTTATATTTTTACCTAGCTACGTTCCGTGGTTTCACCCGCATGGTGATAGATGATGATGATGATGAATCAAATATAGCGTACGTCACTCCTGCATAATTTAGCTTTCTACTGGTAAAATAATTATTTAAATCAGTTTAGTAGTTTTTGCGTTTATCCGTTACAAACAAACAAATAAACAAATAAACGATCAAACATGTCCTCTTTGATATTAGGAAAGATAAATATTAATAGTACGAATGATGTGACCTAGTTTGTACCAGCGTTAATATTGAATATTTTAACGTGGAAAAGTAGTTATTGTGATAAATTCTAATAGTTACTTATACTTGATATTGTGAACTTTTTTGTAGATATTGATAACCTCTTTTCAGTTGTAGGTACATCACTTTGTTTTGTTGTCAATAGTTTTCGCAGCGTAGGTAAGCAATATAGATGATTTTGTTTAGTATTTTGTCACACTATGTTACATTATCGAAGTTTTCATACAAATCCCTAACTTTTTTTAAAAATATTATAATTACAGCCTATGTTCATCAGGGATAATGTAGGATTCTAATAAATCCAGGATGGTCGATGATGAGAGGTCATGGGAGGTGATGGTCTTCTTCTGTGAGCACGTGATGTCGCATAGAGAGACCGAAGAGCGTGAGAGGGAGATGAATTCTCTCTCTCTCCCGCTCCGGAGTGCGCAGACACGGAGGGGAGCTACTCGAGCCCGCTGTCCGTCTCCGCTAGGAGAGCCTGGGCTGTCGGAAGTGGGGACGTTCGGCACCCTTCATCTATAAAGCCTTACTGAGGTGGCAACGCGCTGTATGTCCAGCGCGTCGCTGGAGCAGTAAGCTGCGGCGGAGAATGCACAAACAGTAGCACGTGGTCCTGTTTTTAGTCGTTGCCGAAGGACATCGTGGGGTTTTTAGATGGTAGTGAGAGTCCGATATAACCGGCTTGTTATCCCCAGCGAGCGGTTACACGTAAATGCATTTTTCCCACGCAAAAAAAGGGATTCTTCTATAATCCTATACCCCTCCAAAAACGCAGGTAATCCTGGATGAGGTCCCGGTCCCGGTTGGAGCCTATATTAAATATCTGGGCCTCAGTCTGGACGGGAGTTGGGCATTTGGCCTTTTTCCCGTGTGGCTCAAAGAGTTATGGGAGCCGCAACCGCCTTGGGAAGGCTGCTGCCCAACGTGGGTGGCCCGAACGCCAACTGCCGCCGGCTATACTCCAGAGTGATCCGGAGACTTAGGCTTGAGTCCAAATAGTGCAAACATAATGGGCTGATAATGTGTATTGACAAAATACTATAATTGAATATATTCGCCCATGTCTATGGCGACTATATCCAACGTTACTTTTCCTATACATCCTTCGGAACGTTTTCGTCGATGGAATGAATCAACTCCATACAGTTTGTATGGAAGATATTTAAAAAAAAATGTAAACAATTTTAGTTTTGAAAAGCGCAAGTTTCTTTGTTCAAAAGAAATAAAACAGATAACTAGATTTTTATTAAGTGCGCACGCTGAATATTTCGTCTCATATATTTCATTCAAATAATTTCGCTACCATATCACCTTAAAAGTTATCCAAAGTAGTAGTTCAATATACACCTGTAGCCCGAGCACGAACATTTGCTAAAGTGTACATTATCGTATCGTTGAGGTATACAGTACAAACTTTGAGTTATCTATGCCACAGTTGTACTAGATAAATAATAGTTTGTACTGAATACGTCATCGATACGATAACGTTACACATTCGCAGATGTTCGTGTTCGGTCCACTGGCTGTACTGAATGTCAGAGGGCTATCGTGACATTTAAATACCTACAGAACTAGGTACAATTATTACAGACGCCGCTTTGACATTACAACCCCGGGAGGTTTAATAGCGCCGATGCGTGTTTACAAGTTATAATGAGATAGGGTTGAACCCGCCGGGTTCAAACCGCAAACTCCCATACGAATAATTTAATAGCACTCACATCATTCAGTAGCAGTAGAATTCTTTGTGAGGAAGTATAAACTTGCTTGAAGGTACAGGGAAGTATTGCCACTATACCTTCAAGCAGTAATGTTGGCAATATTGTGTTTTGCTTTGAACGGGATGGATGCCGGTAAAATTACAGATACATGCGACTAAGCAACTTAAGCTTACTTTATTGTGGTCATGTCTAATAAGCTTGACAAACATCTCAGCTCAAGCAATGGGGTATGCTGAAAACCAGCTCTGCGTAGACCTAGTTCACGCAAAAAAACTACCTACCCCAATTGCCATAATCATTAAAAGTAAATTTTAAGTAGGTTTTATTAATATGGGATGTTTGCAGACGCACATGTAGACGGCCTCGCAGCGATTTTGCGCAAGCCAGTCACGTCCCTAATGCGGCGCGTGCGGGCCAGCTCCAACAGTTACCTGCAGATGTTCGCCTGGAGGATGGATCTGGGGCTTTACTCTCACCTCTTAAAGCAGTCCTGTTTCAACCTTAACATTAAATTTGGTACCACCACGTCAATATAGCAAGCTTAAAATAATAATGGTTACGATAGACGTCTTGATGACGTAGTATCAAATATTTCACGCAATTTGCGTACTTTTTCGTGACTTTGATCCAATGACAAATTTTTGAAGATCCGTGCACCTATCTCATAAGGTAGTCATATTGCAACCTTACCATTAAAATTGCTTATTACAAAACGCTCTTGATTTATGATAGTTTCGTAAAAGGTGGGAGTAGGCCCCCTGGACTGCCCAATCATGCGGCACTGGACCAGGCTGCACATTGAGCACTCCGGATCCAAGCCCCATTTTAGACTGAGATAATATTATGTAATCTGTGTTTTGTACCTTCTTGTTTATTTTTTATTGTATGACGATTAGTAGTATGTACTCGTACTTATTGTGAACTGGATGGACTTGGTCTGTAGGTCTACCACGAGTGTACAACATTGACACCAATCGATGCTCGATATCAACTGCCCCGAAAAAATATATGAAAAAAAGAAAAGTGCCATCTTGCGGTCAATTGTAGAACTAAAATTGACAGCGAGTACGCCAATCACAAGGTTAATAGGCAGGCGAGATCGAGTATCGACTAAAGATTACATTTATGTTGCCAACTCATGGTAGAGGTACTGAAATAAATGATTTTTAATTTTTTATTAATAATTGTAATTTAGTTACCATACATTATTCCATCTTATATCTTGGCCAATTTTAAAACTTTTGTAATATTTGTATGGTTCTGGCAATAAAAATCTATTTTATTTAATTTTTATTATTTTTAGTCTCAGTGTGATGGGCGCAGTGCAGTTCAGAAATGCATCTGTTATAAGCAAAGGTTACCGCTTAGCATTAGGTGGACCTGGAGCTTGTTCCGTAACCTAATCACATAAACGGTGTAACCGATCTAGATTACTAGATTATCGGTTCTCTTAAAAACTAGTTTAAATAAGCGACATCTGTAGGCAAACTCACAAACGACTACCTAAATTCCGTTTGAAGATTAAAGCAACCTTTAAATCGAGATAACTACCTTTGCTGCGCGCTGAGGTAGTTCGGCGATCCACCGATAGAGGTCGCATATAACAATCAAAAATATGGACAGTGACAGTTAAACAAATGTCAATCGAGTGTAGAGAAAATAATGCCACGAGTTGTGAGTTCCGGTGAACGGACGTTGATATTTTGAAAAAGTTCAAAATGCAGTGTAGTGATTGGACTGACGACTACGACGGGTTTGAGGCCTTTTTCATTACCATATAAGGTAGCGAAATGCGCCTCCGACTTCCGCCCCAACTTGTTGTTTTTACTGCAAGCGCAACCAACCTCACTTTGCCATCGGCCGTCGACTGTGCAACTGCTAATAAATTACTACGACTAGTGCTACAGAGTCTTATTTAATTCGAACATCAATCTTCAGAACCCCCATACATTGGGTAAGTTTGAGTTGTGAAATGAAAGTGTACTTGACCACCATAAATTATAACCTACAATTGTAACCTTTGGTATGTACTCTCAACTTATTTACTGTATTATTTTTATGTGTTTTTCTGTGTTTTCTGTTGCTTCTCAACTTTCTCCTTGTTTCTATTTTACGCCCTTCTGGCAAACTTGAAAGGGTGTTGTTGGGTAGCTCGCAATTCCCGAGGTACCTAGGCTAGTCCCTAATTGCTCGGTAGTGAACGGACCTCGTGGATTGTGCGCACTTTTACCAGCAACACACCTATTTACGCCCTTCTGGCATTCTGAGCCGCTGGTGGTTGGCATCCGCGAAGGGCCTAGCTAGTCCCTTTATGCTCGGTAGCGGAAGCCTTAGCGGATGCGAATTCTTCACCAGCAGCATTACTTCCTTGGCCCTTATGGCATCTCTTGTTTGTTGGCGGGCCACATCCCTAAAGGCCCTCTGCGAGTCACTATATGCCCAGTAGCAGAGGGACAGTGGACCCGCCAGCTCAACACCTTACTGGACCCACTGTGACCGGAGCACATGTGCTTTTCAGGGTTCCAGTACGAGGCTGAATCCTTCCAGTACGAAGCAGAATCGTTCCAGTACAAGGCTGAATCGTTCCAGTACAAGGCTGAATCCTTCCAGTACACGACGCCTGAACTCCGGCCGTCCTCTGATCTCCAGCACCGACCGCGGCCACCTTTCTCTACAGCGATTGCTGGGAATTTCTACCGGCGCGGCGGTGTGGAGCCGACCCTGCACGGCAGACCTGCTGCTGAGCATCGGCCAATACTAGCGGACCGGAGCTAAGTCCTTAAACAAGGAAGCTTCCAAATTGCCATACCTGTCTGAGATCCACGACCCTTTTTATTTATTATACCTTTATTCTCATCTCTCTTCTTTCTCTCATGCTCCCTTCTACCCTGAGTAGGTAGGAAGGTGACATTGGCGCCCCTACAAATTAGGATCAGACAGGTTGGGTTGGCAAACTTTCTTGGGTGTGGCTCTGCCATACTTATTCTGTATACTGTGTCTTATTGTGTTCCTTTCGTGTGTGTTAGTTATAAGTTGTGATTGGCCCTGTGCAGGCCCGGGGTCTGAGAATAGGCCGGCTGCAGCTCTGCATGTCGTAAGAAGCGACTGAAAGACAACGGGTAACACCCAGGGGGTCAGTAATCCACCCATTACCGTCTTCAACGAATTTCATTTTTACCTAAAATTAAATTTTAGTTTTTTTTACAGCTTGCATAATTAATAACTTTTCTTAATAAATATCTAATATTCCATATTCACCTCTGTTCAACTTATAAATAGCACACACCTTATTTGTATTTCTACCTACGTGTTATTTTCATCTGAAAAAATTATACCCTTTTAAATATTTTTTTTAAATTGACCTTGTATGACACTGTTGTCATTGGGTATATAGGTCAAGTATACTTTCACAACTACAAACATGAGTCTACAACTTAACTTTTTATCTCTGCAAAAGGCTGAATTAGCATATGAAGTAGCACTGCGCGGTGGCTCACATACTGAATCTGTTCAGGACTTAAGGAAACAGATTGTGAAACTATCCAAAGACATGCTTTCTGAGGATATATTGGAGTCACACTTGGACCCTGAGGTCGATATAAGTGAACTCAAGGAGTCAATGGCAAAAGCAAAAAGCAACATTGCTCTCCTCAAAACTAAATTTGAAAAAAATCTTTTTTTAAGAACAGAAGTTTTAATCAACCATATGAACCACAGGTTGATTAGGATAAGTGCATCCAATAGTGAAGATTTTAAGTCGGTGTCTTCTAAACTAAATTCTCTTAACAAGGACTTACAAATCTTAAAAACTATTTTACCAACGTCACAACCTTCAACTAGTAGTCAACCTGAGACTCCCTTAGAGCAACCTGTGCTATCTGTAACTTGTAAAAGAAATTCTATTTGCTCTGATATTAATAAACTTATATTTAAAGGCAAATTTTAATTTTAAAATAAGTAAATACATATCCTAGTAATTAATTCACTTTCTTGACATTAGCAAATCTTAGTACTGAATAACTTGTTGACAGCTTATAATAAATAAATATTATCAAATAAAACCAAAATCATGCTATGATTAAATTAATAAAGCTTTAAATATACAATCTTACAACTAAAACGCATATTCTATGTATCTTAAATAACTAAAATATATTTGATTAATGCAACCAAACTCATAGAGTGCAACTTTTTAATAATCTCTTACAATAATCTTATATATAAAGGAAAAATAAATCCTTATATACAACAAATCTTATAGGAACAGTATCTTATATACTTCTTGAATTCTAATAACTTGTGATCCTTTCTTATATTGATCATTATTTATATCTTATATACAACGATGGCATAAGATATATTATAACTTAACTACAATACATATAATGTACTACAAACTATACATCTTAACTTATATACCTACTGAATTAATTTAACTTCCTTAAATACTCTTTGTCACTCTCCACTTTCAATGGAATAGTGTTATAACATAGCTAAAATCATTCTTTCACGTGCCAGCCATGGTAATTCTTCAAATAGAGAGCGGTGTCCAAACTCTTTAAAAACAAGCCTTATTGGTCTGAGCGGTAGATAACTCACTAAACAAGCCTTTATCTATGTTATTTCCTTTTGATTAAATTCTCTGTCTTAAAATTTAATTTAACTTAGGCAATTATGGAACTTATATTCAAAGAAATTAAAATTATCCATGAATGTCTGCAATAAGTACTTAACTTATCTATGTTTTAGTGTGTATTCATACCTATAATGTAGCTAGCTGTCTTAGAAGTTAACTTCTGCAGTCTACAATTTCCATTCCTCTCAATATTGCTGTCAATAATCGTTTCTTGGGATATCTAATCCAAACGATGGGGGGGAATTCTAGGAGATACTTGGGTATGTGTCTGCACATAGACATAGTTAATAACTTAAGATCATATACTGGAGTTTCTGTAGCTTATATAAGATACTCAAAGTTAGGTCTTAGGTTAAGTATTTTTTTTCTTTCTTAGAACTGCTCAAGGCTAGTGAATTTTTTTTTCCTAGTAAAAAAATTCTTTCTTGGGTGGGGAGATATGTAACCGATCTAGATTACTAGATTATCGGTTCTCTTAAAAACTAGTTTAAATAAGCGACATCTGTAGGCAAACTCACAAACGACTACCTAAATTCCGTTTGAAGATTAAAGCAACCTTTAAATCGAGATAACTACCTTTGCTGCGCGCTGAGGTAGTTCGGCGATCCACCGATAGAGGTCGCATATAACAATCAAAAATATGGACAGTGACAGTTAAACAAATGTCAATCGAGTGTAGAGAAAATAATGCCACGAGTTGTGAGTTCCGGTGAACGGACGTTGATATTTTGAAAAAGTTCAAAATGCAGTGTAGTGATTGGACTGACGACTACGACGGGTTTGAGGCCTTTTTCATTACCATATAAGGTAGCGAAATGCGCCTCCGACTTCCGCCCCAACTTGTTGTTTTTACTGCAAGCGCAACCAACCTCACTTTGCCATCGGCCGTCGACTGTGCAACTGCTAATAAATTACTACGACTAGTGCTACAGAGTCTTATTTAATTCGAACATCAATCTTCAGAACCCCCATACATTGGGTAAGTTTGAGTTGTGAAATGAAAGTGTACTTGACCACCATAAATTATAACCTACAATTGTAACCTTTGGTATGTACTCTCAACTTATTTACTGTATTATTTTTATGTGTTTTTCTGTGTTTTCTGTTGCTTCTCAACTTTCTCCTTGTTTCTATTTTACGCCCTTCTGGCAAACTTGAAAGGGTGTTGTTGGGTAGCTCGCAATTCCCGAGGTACCTAGGCTAGTCCCTAATTGCTCGGTAGTGAACGGACCTCGTGGATTGTGCGCACTTTTACCAGCAACACACCTATTTACGCCCTTCTGGCATTCTGAGCCGCTGGTGGTTGGCATCCGCGAAGGGCCTAGCTAGTCCCTTTATGCTCGGTAGCGGAAGCCTTAGCGGATGCGAATTCTTCACCAGCAGCATTACTTCCTTGGCCCTTATGGCATCTCTTGTTTGTTGGCGGGCCACATCCCTAAAGGCCCTCTGCGAGTCACTATATGCCCAGTAGCAGAGGGACAGTGGACCCGCCAGCTCAACACCTTACTGGACCCACTGTGACCGGAGCACATGTGCTTTTCAGGGTTCCAGTACGAGGCTGAATCCTTCCAGTACGAAGCAGAATCGTTCCAGTACAAGGCTGAATCGTTCCAGTACAAGGCTGAATCCTTCCAGTACACGACGCCTGAACTCCGGCCGTCCTCTGATCTCCAGCACCGACCGCGGCCACCTTTCTCTACAGCGATTGCTGGGAATTTCTACCGGCGCGGCGGTGTGGAGCCGACCCTGCACGGCAGACCTGCTGCTGAGCATCGGCCAATACTAGCGGACCGGAGCTAAGTCCTTAAACAAGGAAGCTTCCAAATTGCCATACCTGTCTGAGATCCACGACCCTTTTTATTTATTATACCTTTATTCTCATCTCTCTTCTTTCTCTCATGCTCCCTTCTACCCTGAGTAGGTAGGAAGGTGACAACGGTACAAAAAGATTTGAAACGAGAGTCTAGCCGCTGTAGATGCAAAGGCTGCCATCAGCAGATTTTCTAACACTCCAAGCACCTTGTGCTCAGTTTTTATCTTGAATGACTTTTAGAGCTCATAGCTCTAAAAGCAGGACGTCTAGAACGCCCGGCTTATTCGTACCATTACAACGTTAAAGCAGGCTTGCCCAGGCCTACTATTCAAGAACCGGAGAAATACCGTTCCCCTGTTTTTTTGTATGGACTCTCATTAACATGACGCTCTCAATCCGCTCAGTTTATCAGCTTACAAACGTATATGTCTGCAATATTGGTTATAATAAGTTGTTAGAATGTCAGAGCAAATATTATCCGTTCACCTTATCGAAAACAATGTTCACTCGACTCAGTTCCTACGTATGAGTAATGTTGGTTTGTGAATGTTAATTAATTTTTTGGCACTGTTGCAAGCGCCATGAGTGATCATGGTAAAAACTAAAACTACAACCAAATATACATGGTGACTGTCCTATAAATATTATGTAAATGTCTTATAGGCTAAGGTACTTACTCAAGTTGTGCTCTGCAAAACCCCCAAAAGAAACGACGATGACAGCACATGAAACAAGGAAAAAAGATATGTTAATATATTGTACAATTTTAGATGGTATTTTAGGAGGGGTGTAAAAGAAAAGGCGCATATGTCCTAGAATTCTCAAGTATAAAGATTTTATATCCGGCTCAATATACTGAAATCTATAGTGAAATCTGGGGGCAAGGCAGTGCTCCCACCAAGTAGAGCAAAAAAGTGGCACGGCCGTACCATACTTTTCTCGAAGCACTTCAGGCCATTTTCGACCCCCTATAACTTCGTTGCGGATAAAATTAGAAGGCTGAATTTTCAGTAACCAGGCAGGCATTGTATAAACGCAGTATGTTTCAAATTTCATTCTATTTGAACCCGTAGTTTAAGAATTATATATAGTCAAAATTTCTTAATTTTGTCACTCACTGACTGACTGGTTTTATTTAAAACAAAAAGAAATTATTTAATATTGATATGCTTATAAAAAGATGTTGTTAGGTTAGCTAATTATCGTAATAACTTAAGACAGAAGGTCCCTTAAATAGGGACTGAAAAATTAACCGACTTGGTTTTATATTGATCTCAAAACTTTTTCCGGTAGAAGAACAGTAACTGGGCGAGACTTCGATTTTTTCACAAGTTTGGTTTTGGATGGCATACTAGTATTACTACTAACTAAACAAAACTAATAATACTATCTGTCTGTGGATATATCAATAGTGAACAAGTACAATTTGAAAAATTTTAAACCAACTTCCATTCTATTCCGTAATTGAAGTGTAACTCAAAAACTAATAGACCGAATTTGATGAAATTTAAATAGGACCACACGGGAAGCACCCGCTTTAAACAAAAAATGAGAATCGGTTGCCTAATCCAAAGTTATGAGGTTACAAACATAATATAAAATACAGTCGATTTGAGTACCACCTCCTTTTTGGAAGTCGGTAGAATAAAGATAATAAATAAAGAACTTAACACTTCTTCACGGATTACGTAACATAAATGCGATAGTAGGTTCCCATAGGTTTACTATTTTTTTTCAGCATGAATATTGAATTAATTTTGATGAAACTTGGCATATTGCCTGTTGCTGAAAAAGAAATCGGATAATCTTTGGATAAAAAACATGCTTTTTTATGCTAAAGAAATATTAACTATTTCTAGATCGGCCCGATTTAAAGACGACTAAATCACTGAGGGTAAAAGTCTCGGATAGGACCTAATAAATTAAAACAACTTAATAGATCCTCAAACTTATGTAAACGCCCAAAAGAAGCAAACCGATAAACTTTGCGAATGAGAAGAAAAAAACTACTTATCGGCGAACTACAACTGATATAACTTTCAAAGTGCCTACGCATTTAGAAATGCGGTACGAGTGATTTGGCCGGATTTCCGGCTAAATTAAAAATATCTCACGCGAAATAATGATTAAAATGTCAAAAGTTACGTGCGCTTCTAATGAATCAAATGCATTTGCTGAAGTTGACGGAAATTAATAGACCTGCTAGTGTCAAATAAAAAAGGAAAATTCATTATAGAAAATCGGTCAAATAAAATAAAATAATATCATATCGAAATTATTCAAAACAATATTAAATTTGGACCTCAATGAGATTATTAATAAATGTACTTTTTAAAGTACATTTAAACTTTACTGCTGCGTTCCAACATAACTAGCACATTTACCGAGAAGAACAGACAAGAAAATCGGCGCCATTTTTGTCTACTATGTTTTTATAATGCATTAATTTTTAGAATTGGTAGAGGTGGAGTACTCTCTTCTAAAGACTGTATTTTTATTTAGTTTCTGGTTGATGTCTTAGGCGATTTCATAAGTATTAGGGCGTCTGCCTCTCATATCATCATATCTACTGATAGTGGCTAGCCACTATCAGTTTATATCTGACAACCAGTAATGGACTGGTAAAAGTAATCGTGTGTTGGATTATTATTATATACATATCTATATTAAGATTTTATTTTTAGGGCATTTAATCTTTATAAAAATGTTTTTTATAAAGATTAAATTTAAAAAAATGAACCCCTATTTCTCCTCGTCACACTATAACTTGAAAACGGATGGAACAATCTTGCTAATTATTTTCTTGGTGTGTTAATTATTGTCAAGAGAAGGTTCTTATGAAAGATAAACCAAGAAAAGATGGGAAGCCGAAGGCCAAGCCTACTACGCCATTGAAGTCGCGGGCAGTTGCTAGTATAAATTATGTTCTCCTCTCATTGAACAATAATATACTTATCTAGAAAACCAAGTTTAAAAACAAGTGGTATATGTAGAAGACGTTTTATAGACTTTCTGGTAAGGACTCTGCAAAGAGACGAGCAAGTCGGTCGCGTGGTATTACGCGTCAGGCTTGCCCATAACAGTTAAGTGGCATTCGGGATTTTAAACTACTGTTCTGAACTAAGTACAACAATTCAATGCATAGCAATGTATTGAGCTCAGCAAGGTAGAATACAGAAATTGGCCGTAACTAGCCGGATTCAATACATCACTACTACAGAGAGGAACTGATTTCACGCGTCTAAGCACTTTCCAATTCGTGCCGAACAGTTTCCTATAACACCACATAGATAATATAACTGGATATTGTTCTATCTCGTCTATGAACATTACAAATGTAGAGCTGTTAAGTTTCTAGTTTATATTGTTCAAAGTACAGGCACGTTTCATTTCAGCGTTATTAGTGAATGGTTTTATTTTTCGGTTAACCAGAACGCGGCAACACTTAAAAGGAGGGTTATGTGTTTGATCTGTATGTGTGTATCAGGTGTCCCGAAACTCAATGATAACCTTGAAGCGGGTGATATGCCAAAGTATACCAGTTATGAAAAAAAGGCAAAAACCATGTCACTTAGCCAAGCAAAATTATTAGATGTTTTCGAAAAAGTAAAAAATTTTTTGATCGTTTTTTTATTAATGTAATCTCAAATAACAGGTATATTTATCGCAACCACAAATCAAAGTAATAAACATTGTTAACTAAGTAAAAAAGTTCCGAAACTTTTCGTCAAAAATACCTCAGTGCCTGAAGACAAGAGTCTTTGACCAAGGTGTGTGTTACCAGTGATGACTTATGGCACTGAAACGTGGTCTTTTACTAGGGACCTCATAAATAAGCTCAAATTCGCACAACGAGCTATGGAGAGGGCTATGCTCGGGGTTTCTCTACGTGATCGAATCAGAAATGAGGAGATCCGTAGAAAAACGAAAGTCACCGACATAGCCCAGAAGATTAGCCACTTAAAGTGGGACAGGGCACATAGCACGCAGAACAGATGGCCGATGGGGCTGGAAGGTTCTATAGGATGACGCGGTCGAAGAAGGTATCACACTAGATCTAGAATAGCAACTGTATGTCAAATACAGGTCCTGGAACACACGTTTAGCCACAGATTTTCAAACTTTCGTATTCTAGAGATCATGTGAGCAAATCCGCTGGCGGTTCAGCTAGCATACCTATTAATACTAAAATAAGTAGGTTGTATGTCAAGTGTTGTTTTGAAAGAAGTATAAAAATATAGTCTGCTTCCTGAAGATTCGGATGAGACATGTAACGCCTTGAGGTTGCACCTAGTAGCTCGACGAATCATTAGAGATTCGCACGACTGTTGTTACTTTTTCTCGATCGTTTCTCTTCAAAGTTTGATACAAAAAAAACAAAAGTAAGTGACAATATGCTGTTTATATGAATCTATTCTATTCCTCAGCACAAAACATTGGTTCTTTCAAACATATTTTATTCGTCCTTACGTGTTTTATAGCTAGCTGCGCTCTGCGGCCTTACTCGCGTGGTTATAGATGATGATGATAACGAAGTCTATAAGCAAATCCTTTAACATTTAGAAACAATGTAGCTTTCTACTGGTGAAAAAAAAAATCTGTTGTGTAGTTTTGAGTTTATCCATTACATAACCAATCAAATCTTTAGATAATTTATTGATTCAGGCGTTACTTTGCGGAAATCCATTATCAAAAAACGATATGAAAAAATATTTAGTGACACTTCCGCTGAAAAGAAAACAATTCGGTTTTGGTTGATTTGGGGTTTCTTGTGTTTTTTATTTTGTATTCTTCCTATTAGCATTTTATGCGGCAGGGAGGGTGGTGCACACCCCCAAATAGGCCAAAATCATTGTTTTCTTTTCAGCGGAAGTGTCACTAAATATTTTTTCATATCGTTTTTTAATCAAATCTTTTCTCTTTATTATTAGTGTCGATGTAGAAAAGAGTTGTTAGTGTGTTCAATTTTATTTGAAATCAAATGCAACATAATGGGTTCTCTGTAGTCATGGGATCAATATCAGATGATTAACTGAAACTTCACAGCTGATTTTTTTGAGATACGTTGGCAATCGACCAGACAGCTCATCTGATGGTAAGTGATTACCGTCGCCTACAGATATCCGTAATACCAGGGGCCTTACTCCTACCTCTTAAAGCAGTCATGTTTCAACCTTATCATTAAATTTGGTACCACCACGTCAATATAGCAAGCTTAAAATAATAATAGATAACGATAGACGTCGTGATGACGTAGTATTAAATATTTCACGCAAATCGCATACTTTTTCGTGACTTTTGATACTTAGTTTTATTATTCCAATGTCAAATTTTTTAAGATCCGTGCACCCATCTCATAAGGTAGTCATATTGCAACGTTACCATTAAACTTGGTTGACTGTTTTGTGTCGGTGGGAGTACGATAGTAAGTATGATTATTCTAAGCTTATTACAAAACGCTCCTGATTTATGATAGTTTCGTAAAAGGTGGGAGTAGGCCCCAGATGTCTTTAGACTACTCAAGGACGAGTTGCCGGTTTATAACATTATGTATTAGAAATTTACAAAAATCCTTCTTCGGTAAAACCTTACAACATTAATAAAAAATGGGGGTTGTCTGTTTCATGGACACGGCCGTGTGTTGTACGTGAATACGTTTTTCCGAGTCAAAAGTTTTACTTATTGCAAATCTCGATACGCCGCAAAATAACCTCAAAATGGCGGCGCTTCCCCCTCCACCCCGCGCGATGCGTCACTGTTCTCGTTTATCTTAATAAATTCTTTGACCCTTTATCTATCCAGTGGTATAATTTATTTTTGGATGTATAGGATAGATTCGAAACTACAACGCCAAACTGTATCCCCCGATTTTGTTATCGTTAGGTTTTTTGGATTGCCTTCGTATGGTAACAGGACGTTCACGTATTTACGTCAAAAGCAGCAACTGCCAAATTTACAAGTTGCCCCAGTGGTTCAACCCCTGTGTTAATGAATCAAGCTGTCTACAATTACTAGATATTCATCATCATAATCAGCCCATTTTGCCTAGCCTTCCTCTCAGAGAGAAGAGTTGGGCCCGACTGGGCCCGCGTGGGGGATTACGGCTTGGTGGATAGGTTAGTGAGCAACCCATGTCGAAGTTTTCAGGCCGCCCGAAGGCCTTCTACATAGCCTAACGACTGTTGACCTAAAACAAACAACCGGGACCGACGGCTTAACGTGCCCTCCGTATGGAAGCGCTCAGTTGAATAATGCCACAAGCGGTCACCCATCCAACTCCTGACCGCATCAAGTGTTGCTTAACTTGTTGATCGGTTAAGAATCGCCAAGTCAAGCTCCGCTACGAGAGCTTCATTTCACTTCGCAACTAGATATTAAATATACAGATTTAACTCTTAAGTTATACGAAATATCAAAATTGTCTTCTTATATAATAAGATTGAGGGCAAACCCGCAAAACTTACAAAGCACTTATATTCAAGCCACCGAACCCCAAATTAATTTATACAATAAATCCTTTCTGTCCCTTTATTACTATTATCTAAAGGCATTATGTCAAAACTTTGGCAAATCTCAAAGCAACTGTAATGGAAGACACTCTCATAATGAGACCAATGGGCCTAGCACGAATAACTGCGTAACTGCGAAAGTGTCTTTCCATGAAACAGTACAAACTGTCATTTATCTAGGGCAACTATGACACACATAACTCATAGTTTGTACGCTGAAGCGTGACGCGTTGACGCTTACGATACTATTACTTTTTCGCAAATTGTTTGTGCTAAGGCCTCTGCAAACAATTTGCGAATAAAACTAACTAGTTATCTGTGTCACAGTTGTCCTAGAAACATGCCAGTTTGTACTGTTTCACGTGAACTGTTCAGTTGGTGGTAGCGCCACGCTGTAACCTATGGGTTACCAAATGGGCCGGCACAACCGGGGAAGTACCACACACCCACATAATACCGAAGTAATATAGCTTGCTATTGCATTTCAGTCGGTCTGTGGGACATTCCCGAGGCCTAAACCCACTTTCCCTCTCCCTCTCTCTTTCTCTCCCTCTCCTCCTCCTCTGACTCTCTTTCTCCTCTCTCCTCCCCGTCCCCCCACCCCTTCTATTCCTTTTAGAAGTCGGCAGCGCGTGTGCAACGCCCTTGGTGTTGCAAACGTCTTTAGGCTTTGGTGACCACTTTCCATCAGGTGGGCCGCCTGCCTGTCTGCCTACTTATGGCAATAAAAAGGAAAAATTACACGTTACGCAGTTATTAGTGCTAGGTCCACAGTGGGCTTACGTTTACGATACGAATACACTTTCCCAAATTGTGCAACGGCTTCTGCCTATAATGTTCTGTATGGATCAATTATGTTAAACAGAACTTTTAAGATTTTTATGCAATTTCTCTGATTACTCCCACCTCTTAAAGTAGTCATGTTTCAATATTACCATTAAATTTGGTACCACAACGTCAATATATCAAGCTTAAAATAATGATGGATTAAGATAGACGTTTTAATGACGTAGTTGACGTGACTTTTGACACTAAGTTTAATTGTTCCATTGTAAAAATTTTGAAGAACTGCACTTCTATATCTTAAAGTAGTCATATTGCAACATCACCTTTAAATTTGGTTGATCGTTTTGTGACGGTGGGAGTACGATAGTAAGTATGATTATTCTAAGCTTATTACAAAACGCTCCTGATATATGATAGTTTCGTAAATGGTGGGAGTAGGCCCCCAGGCCGGATAATCATCTGCATGGTGTTAAGCACTACGCTTGCCATTTGCAGTTGCAGTGTCAACCAGAGTTTATTGAACCTTTACGCTGTCAGGCGGTGCTGCCGCCACTCGTCACCCCGAGGAATTGATGCTTGAATCTCTTTCGCTCAGCAATTTAATTTGCTACAGTACCCTTTACGTACTAACACAGTAATACATGAGTAATTTATTTAATTTAATTAATGTAATTTCTTTTCACAAATTTGCCTGCAGTTCTAGCGCGCGGTGAGTCAACATCTCCAGAGGACGCCTCGCGCATTTAGAGGCGAAATCCGTGCCGAATCGATTTTGGTTGATTGGGTTGTTTTTTAGTTGTTTACAGGAGCCCACAAATAAACCCACACAGAAACAATCTTTCCTGATTACTTAAACTCGTACAACTCAAAACTTCCAAGTGAAAGGTGTATTTGGTATATCAGCACTAACACTACATGGTAACAATAAAGTGAATACATGTTTCTACATGGTAAATAATAATAATAATAACTATATACCGCAGGGGCGGCTTTGTGGCCGTCGGTGAGTGGTGACACCGTGGACCCTGATTCTCCCTAGGGCTACATGAGACCCCTGACCGCCGGCTTGCCTTAATTGGCCGTCTGGGGGTGGAGACACAAGAGCAAAAACAAAAAACACCGGTAGTAGCGCTCTAGTGAAACTGCAGCACCCCTCTAGATAGCCTTTAGCCATCCACACCAACGTTGCCCCTTTTGTCACCAATGATAGTGGCTCTTATGGCTCCGTTTAAAGAGTTGCAAGTCACCACCTGCCTAAATTGTTTAGAGACTAAAATTTGCAGGTGCCGTATTCTCGTCCGTAGTAACGTTCCTAATCACTAAGGCCTTAATTAATAAACGTTGCGTAAACATAGATTAGGCGTAACATGCTTTGTCTTGCTTTCACGGGTGACATTTACTGCAAGCGAAAAATTGACAGATAGATGTTTTAACTACTCCGGGCTTATTACAAGTTTATTAATAAGGCCGTAAGAGTTTATGTCAATATACCTACCATTTTACCCGTTTTTAAATACCTAGATCTATGAAACTACGTTCATGCTAAATTGATCTGTTTTTATACACCACTGTATATTGTATAACAAACAGGCATGCATGTATTTAAGTATTGGTTACAGCCACACTTATGCATTTGTAAATGACCGGATTAAATATAAATATCTGTGAATTAAATGAATGTATAAGTCAGTGATAGTTTCCCGTTGCTTTCCACTGTCACTACTTTTAGAGGTCATTTACTCCTCAAGGCTATGGGAGCCTCTTCCATCCGAAGATGAGCCGAAGGTTATACCGCTTTTGCTCAGTCGCCATTGCCTCGTCTGTTCTCTAGCAGGGAGCACCACGACAGCCGATTGGCCACCGCCGCTCATGTACAGCGCGTGCAGGTGAGGTTGACGATTGGGTCGGATATGATGTTGTGTCCGTTCTCCCCTTAATCCCCAATTAAGACCGTGGAGCAATTGTTCAGATTGGCGATTGACAAAGACAAATTTAAGAAGCTGACTGCCAACTTTCAGTAATGGAGAGGCACTTAAAGAAGAAGATAACAATAATAATAAAATCTAGTAAGTAGTCTCGTCCCTCAATTCGGTTCATGTCAATTATTATTTTATTATTATTATTATTTTATTATTTATTATTGTATTAGATATATTATTATTATTTTATTATTTTAAGCCTTACTATTTTACCCATTATTGTATTAGATATATCTGTATGCCCTTAATCCAAACAGGCCTCTAAGTGTTGGTTACACCACTTATGCCATTGTAAAGGACCGGATAACAAATAGAGATGTTTTCTATTATTCAGAAAACCATATGGCCCACTTCACGTTCAGTTATTCATGGAGACTTTTAGAAAATCAATACCTAAGACGCTTTCCAAATACAAAATTACTCTGTTATTTCCCTAATGATAGACCAACTTCGTGCGATTAACTAGAACTTCGACGATTACCAAATTACAAATATCACTTGGAAATTTTGTCGTTCACGAGTTTACGTAATCAGGAGAAACTGTTTGTACGCGGGTTTATTAATCACCTATTCATTTACAAAGTATTGTATAGTACTAAGTGTATCTGTGAGCTGAAGACCTTGCAAATATGTTTCGGCATGGCTTAAACGGTGATTAGTAAATACTAATACATACTACAAATACATGTAAATTATAGTACGATCGTAGTAATCTAAACGTAGTATCTTGTTTCGTTTAAGGATACTAAAAATCTATGAACTTCCAAAAACTGAATCTTATCGATCCTGCTCACACCTATATAAGAGGTATCGGCACAAACATAAGCATTTTTGTCCAAGTTACTGCAGATACGTTTCGCTTGTGCTTCGCATTCGCTCACTCAACTTGTTTGTCTTAGTACAACAGTGATTAGTCTATGGCGGAGGCCTTCAGGCAGCCTGATAACGTCTACATGGGTTGGCCACTAGCCTATCCACCAAGCCGCACTGGGACCGCGTGGTCGATTATGGCCCAACTCTCTCTGAGAGGAAGGCGCGATTCCCAGCACTGTGAACATAAAGGTCTGATTATGTTTAGAAATAAAACAAGTTTACCAATTTAACCGTGTATATTTTAAGGTATTATAATTTATGTAGAATCTACGAAGAAATAATATAAGGAAGAGTAACTGCCTTCAAAAAATGACCCAATAAAAGTCGTGCTAAATCAATAACATCGTCCACGCCGCTATGACTCAGCTGAACCAATCCCTGCTTTCCTTCTGAAATTTAAACCAATCACCGAACATGTCTATTTGTAACCTCGGAAGTAATTCGTATTTGGAATCATACGTCGTTTCGGTTTGAAGGACCACTTTTTGTGTGGAATTTGTTCTGAGTTATGCTTCCTGACATTATTTCTTCGTAGTGTTAGAATGTTAAATGTGAAAGTTTACGAGTGTTGAAATTAATAGCTTTTTATTGTATTATGTTTACGGAACACGCACAAGGCCCATCTGGTTCAACTCTGCATTATAACAAAACCGTTTTGTCACAAGTGAAGAACTGCACTGCGCCCATCACCCTTGAGTTAAGTTGATCAGTCTTATGTGCCTGTAATTGCCCTTATATACCCTTCAAACCCGATTGCAGTATTGCGAACATTACTTCTTTGTGGGAGAAATAGGTGTGATGGCAGGTACATCCTCCGATGAACTCGGATGAGTTTACGCTAAGAGTCTACTGCACTTCTACTTCTTCACGTTCAAACGCCTTAAAACGATTTGAATAAAACTCTGAATGGACATATACTTAGCATAAACTAGGAAAGGGTTTTTCAACAAGAGCTTTGTTTTGTAAAACAAAATAAAACAAAGAATTTAGATGAAGATGATTTAATTTTTTGACGAAGAGAAAAGTTCGGTAGTTTTTTTTTTTTTTTTTTCTTTTAAGAATGGCCATGTCGCGGCTTGCGTATTGTGCCAATTTCAGGGTAAATCTTCTTTGCAGTACTGTTATCTTCTTTATAATACTGTTCTTCTTCATTATTGTTTAGTCCTTTTACTTAAAGTTTTGATTGATTATAATATGATGATCTTTGTTGTTTGCGATATAAAAAGTTCGGTAGTTATGAATGAAAAATGATATCTGACAAATGTCCACCATGATCACGCTGACAGATGTCGATTCTTTCATTTCATAGTTTTTAATCACTTTTTGGCAAATGGCTATTTCGCAATGGCGTAATCCATTGACTGTTGGCGCATTTTCAGCCTCATCTACGAAAAAAAAAAACGGCCACAAACTCACCATAAAGTGACACGTTGAGCATGCAAAGGCTTCTCAATAATAGCTCTAGGATTTTCAGAAGCCCAATTGCGGCAATTTTGCTTGTTTTCAAAGTCAAAGTCAAAGTTATTTATTGGTAAATATTCATTTACAAACAAAACCAGACGTATACAATAGTATACAAAATTATATATAAAGGCATTCATTACAATAAAATTATTATTATGTCAAAACAAATACAATTTTCAGAACATTAAATTCAATTACTTAATGTCAGTACTGACACAATATTAATTGAATTTAATGTTGAACTTATATAAAAGTTGACATTTATATAAGTACTACTTATATAAATGTCAACAATGGTAATAGTTATTTTATCCACAGTTTGCAATTACCATTCATGAACTCAATGAAATTATAAAACGTTTGCTCGATAAGCCAGCGCTTCAGTCTGCTTTTAAAGCAACTTAAGCTCGGAGCAGTTGTTACTATATCCGGTAACTTGTTGTATACTTCCGGCCCCATAAAGTGAGACAGCTTACCCGACTTCACTAGAGAGCGCGAGATACTAACCAGCTTGTCAGCGTTACGGATGTTGTAAGTGTGCTTCTCTCCACGCCTCTTACATGAGTAGAGGTTATTCCGTACGTATATTGCCACCTCGAAAATCAGGATGGCAGGTAATGTAAGTATTCCGAGCTCCTTGAAATGTGGTCTGACGGATGTGCGTCGCGATATGCCTACGATTGCACGTACGGCACGTTTTTGCGCTCGGAATGCCCACTCCCAGTCGGCAGAGCGCGCGTACAGCTTGGCACCATACTGCAGCCTGGAGTGCACCGTGGCAAAGTAGCAAGCGTACAGTGCAGCATAGTGGATGTTAACTGTTTTAATGCGATTTTCGAGCAAAATTGAATTCATTGTAACAATTGCCAGAGCATCTACTACGAATACGTCAAAAAACTAAATGTCAAAACTGGTTGATGGTGTTGCCCCAATCGAAAAACAAAGTTCTTGTTAAAAACCCCTTTAGTTCTGCGAATAGTAGAACCATCGTACCTCGTGACCCTATCTCGCATCGACCTATTATCTCGGCAACCACTCGACCAAGTATATATTCAAAATTCCTCTTCAAAGTCAGGTTCTTAATGTGTGTAGCAAAATTTTAAATGAACCGGTCGGTAAATAGCGCCATAGCAAACTACCTTTTTAGGAAAATCCCATTCACTCAAATCGCTTGAAAAAATACGCTTACCAAGTTTCGTCAAGATTCGTTGAAAAATGCGACCTGTACAGGAAGACGTCCTACAACCTAACAAACATACGGACAGATAAAAGTCAATTTGGCTATTTAAAGCAGATATGCTTCGCTTGGTCGGTCAATTATACCCAGGATTAATGTACAGGCTGAAGACCCAGAAAAATGTTTTTGTGGTTTAGTAATTTTACGCCGCGTGGTGCGTTAATAATATAAGAAGCTTGTTAAAGCAATTAACCAATGACATCTGTTCTCATTTGCAACAGATGACTGATCCGTGGTATGATTACTGATGTTATCAGACTGGTATTGTGTATTTTGGCCTGCCAGATGATTGATTATATAAGTACAAAAGCGTTGGCAGGTTTCCAAATCCTCAGGTTGTTGGAGATTTATAGACGGTAAGAGGAAACTGTTGACTTCTCACAGAGTATATACAGTGAGTATATACAGTGAGTATATACCCTTTGAGATGGTCTCGAATATTTAGTATGTATTAGCTGACCCAACAGACTTAGTACTATCATAGAAAAAAACTGATATACTTTATTTTTCTGAATTCTCCAATCTGTCTCAGCTTTTCTAATTTCTAAAAACTGTTAACGACAACAAACGAACATTGAATACTTATATAAACAAAATAGCCAAATCAAGCCCAACGATCAACAAGTTCAACGATCATCAACGAAGTACCCGTGCGATTCTCTAAGAGCAAACATCGTTGCATCTTTGATAACATCCGTGAAACAAATGACGAGATGACAAGAACGTTGGAAAAACAACCTTGTGTACAAGGGCTATATTTCTAAAAGTATTTGACATCAGTGAGCTCGTCGACGAGCACATCGACGAATCAGTAGAGAATCGCACAGCTGGTAGGAAATGTCTGAAGGTAAAGTGAATTTGAATTCACAAAGTCAAAGATATATCAACTTTAATGCTTTATGGAGTTCGGTTGCATGCATTGTTATTATTTCAACAATTAAAGTGCATGCATAATTAGGATCATTTTGGAAAATGTTTATCAGATTGATACATGAACATTAAGATCTCTAACTTTATTAGGCTGGCATTTTATATCTCAGATCTGTGTTATCTTCATACTAATAATATTATGTATAGTAAAACACATTGTAAAACACTGTTTTAAACTATCACGGTTGTTCACTAAAGTTATATGATTATTAACGGGATATTTACCGTGGTAAGGTTGTGGAATGAGCTCCCGATATTTCGGCGCAGTTACACCGGCATCGCCGGTTCGATGCACCATGTTCACGGGAAGTCTTCCCGTGAACATGGTGCATGTAACTGCGCCGAAATATCAGGAGCTCATTCCACAACCTTACCACGGTAAATATCCCGTTAATAATCATATAACTTTAGTAAAACACATTGTAAGCAATTTTTTGTGACTTTTTTGGTTTTAATTTATTTAGGTATAGTTTTATGAAAATAAACCCTAACCTTTCCTTTCTTATGATACTCAATATATAATCTTAGGGTTAAACAGCGCTTTTTTTACGCAGAGGAAGATTTTATACCCTGATCACCAGCTCTGGGGAGAGCTGGTGCGCGTGTGGGAGTCTCCGCCAGAAGGGCGACCTACCCACCAAACTTCTGCGGTGTTCCTCCGTCGTCGACTAGTGGCAGGGGGCGCGGGCCCGCTCGCGCATTCAGGCACAGCCCCCGCCGAGGTCGCTGCCCGCCTACGCAGGCCCAGCCTCTGGGGTGGGTGTAAAGAGCCCACCCCATTTCCGCCTCGTGAGATGCCCCGGAACACAGGGAACACCTCGTCAGGACCTAACCCTGATGGGGGGCAACGGCCGTCCCCGCAGCCAATGCCCCAGGTTCTCGGATCGGAGACGGAGTGCGAGCTCGATTGGCTCGCCTTCGTGTCGCGCCCTCCGGAGCGGATGAGACAGAGGGTTTCTCTCCCTCTCCCGCTCCTCCGCCTCCCTCTGCGAAATAATGATTTCGGAGAATGAGGCCACTGCTTCCCACGACCTTTCGTCACCAACCATCGTCGTAATAATGGCTGATAAGGAGAGGTCGGACCCTACAACCACGATCAGGGATCGCCGCGGTCGGATGGAACACCGCAGAGCTTTGGTGGGTATGATCCCTTCTGGTTAATAGCCAAATCTATGTAAAATAAAAAATATTGCCCTTGTGTGAAGATCCAAAAACTCTCCAACTACATATTTTCTAATTGGTGACCCCTGACATTTTCTCTTTAGAATCTACAAGATAACCTATTTACTGCATTAATAACAGAAAGCTCCACAAATATTGACGTATATGATGTAATATCCTTCACAAGTCTCGCAAACAATAGATATTGTATTGTATTGTGTGCACGTCTAGCTAATGGACGTCCACGTTATGCTTTCTTTATGAGCACGTACACTGTTTCATTGTGGATACGGTGCTCTGGTAGGTGGGTAGTAGTCATCGACTTATAATGCGCCCTAGAGATGTATTCCTGACTTATATAATTCTTATAACATACTATAATGTAGCAATGCTTTGAACAACCGGTAAAAAAATGTTGTGATTTCCTGAGTCCGAGTTTTGTGAAGACAAACGTTTAACAGTGAGATTTAAGTTTTTCATGAAAAAAGATTTGAAGTGTTTGGAGTTTGGTGATATCTTTCGCGGCGACATGTATATATAAAAATCGGTTATATACCCATTATCGCTGAAGTGAAAACTAAGATTCTTTAATATACAATATAGTGTCAATACGTACGCTGCATACTTTATATCAAGCCTGTCATTTTCCATGGTAGATTCAGAGTAACCGAGTTTTTGCGTAGCACGCAAGATAATTACGTGCTCTTGGGTATAATTCAACCAATGATTTCACTAGTCACAGTGCCCTAAACTTTTTCAAACACTAGTTATACTACTAGTTTGAGGCGAAATACCTCTCCGTTAGAACCATCGACATCCTGCTCATGATGCGTGGGGAAGGGATTATATAAAAACTGTGACAGACTAAACAATTCAATCCAAGAGTTGGGGCTAAACATACTTGTTGGAAACTTACCGGTAGGGTTATTATGTATCTTAGTTGCTAACAAATGTTAATTGAAATCGAAAAAAAATGGCGACTCTATGTCACTCTTATCATCTCCAGTCATGAACTTACTAACATTTTTGCTTACGGGAGTTGTCAAAACTGACATAGAGCCGCCATTTTTCGAGATTTCAAGCAACTGCGATACATAATAGCCCTAACGGTTTTTACATTTAATCCTTCACAATTATGCCATATTGTCAATGTGTCATTAAGTTTGCGTAAGTTAGTAAGTGGATACATCTACCATGGCTAATTCCAAACTCAATGTCATTACGCCTCTATGACAATATTACATCGACGATACTTGTACTAGCATTGTAAACTTTACACATTGTGGGCCTATTATTATTTATTCTGTGGTGCAGGTGAGCAAAACCCACAATACGAACTAGAGAGAGAACACATAAATATTTATTTCAAGCTTTGCTAAGTCAGCGGCTTTTGTAGGAGCGTACGTACACATTCTTTAGCGATAAAATAAACTTTGCATTGTTTTTATTTTGAAAAGATTGCTGAAATAGTTTAAGACTTGTCGTGTTTTTATAACCAATGCACTTTCTTGGCAGCGTGTTTAGTAACTTTTTAGTAGCAGTTCGTCCGGGGAAGGACAGACACCATAACTATATAAAACTAACTAGTAATAATTTTCGCAATACTGCGTTCCGGTTCGAATAGTATAGATGCCGTTTAAATTACAGGTATATGAGAATTAACAACTTAATATCTTAGATTGAAATTTATTTTTAAATCACATCTCGTCCGAGGATGCTGAGGAGACTGCAGATCTAAAAGTATTTGACATTAATTTAAATTTGATACATTACGCGCGTTCCTTAAAAGGGTATTGACAGAGACGGACAATGAAGTGTGGCGAATGATAAGGGTTCCTCTTTCCTCTTGAGATACAGATCCAAAAATCCGTTAAAAATACCTGTTACGTGTATATTCCTTAATTCGTTACGTTTTTATCATTTATTGGGATGTTTTACCAAAATCTATCTTACAGTTTTTCAATTACCTGTTCTGACTGACTAATCAACGCAGAGGTTATTAAACGGCTTAAAACTTGAAATGATGCCTTTTTATGTTGTAGGCATCCACTAACGGCCGTTTTCAATATTCTATCTAACCATAGCTTTCCTTGCTACCGATAGAAATTTGACATAACGTCCATACAAATAGTGTCAAATATGTAAAGTAAGTTAAACCGACAATATTGTTATTATTGAAAACGGCCGTAAAGCAAGACATGCACTATCAGTAGTCATGGCATTATCTTCAAAAAATGTTTACCTTACCTTACTACTGACAGTGTAGTGGTTGTAATGAAGGTATGGCATCTTCAAACAACGTGTCAAAGCATTTTACTTCGCGAAATAACTAACTGCTAACCTACTTACTATCTTTGTTATAATAATTAAATGATATATGTATAGTATGTATAGTTATGTATATATTTTGTAGTATATATGTATAGTATAATTATATAAGTAAAGTTTGTATATATTATAAGTAATTTTTTCAAGCTATATTCTTGAGATTTGCTATATGTAGTGTTTAGTACACTAGTTTTATACACCACCTCCTTTATAAGTTTATGCCTTATTCTTTCCGTGCATGGTTGTCTGGAAGAGATCGCTCTGAGCGATAAGACCGCCCATTGTGGCACTTTTTAATTGTTTTTTTTATTTTATGCTTATTTCTTTATTTGTAACATATATTTTTATTGTGGTGTTTCAATAAAGATTTAATCTATCTATCTATCTATCTATGGCAGAAAATAATAGGTGTTTCCGATTGAAGTCAAAATCAGTTTTAGCGCTATGATCGTCATTCCAAATCAACGAAAGCGCGACAACGTTGACTCATGTGACGACATGGATTACGTCACCAAGGACGCCTTTTTGCGACCACGCAACAAACTGAAATCACCGTGAGCTGTCCGTCAAAAATCACAGTTCGTGTATGTGTGCGTGATGCGCTAGCTAGCGTCTATCTGTGTGTTCGTGTAAGTATTCCATGCCGTGAGCAACGTGAACGTGATTTCAAACCATTCCGAATGGCTGATATATCTAACCTGTCAAAAGCGCGATATTGAATCGGAATGGAAAAAAGTGATAATATCGCCAAAATCAGTGTTGACGCGACTCGGAAGGCACCTATTCATGCATGATGCATAGACTAACTATATACGTCTGGGAGTACACAACCGTGCAATTCCGACGGCACTTACTGGCTCACACTACTACGAGTACTATGTAGAACCAGCTACCATTTGAGGTGTTCCCAAACAGACACGACTTAGGAGCCTTCAAGAAAAGAACCTATTCCTTCCTCAAAGGCCGGCAACGCATCCTCGAGACCTCTGGCATTGTGGATGTCCATGGCGCGACGGTAATCACTTCACACACCATCAGGTGAGCCGCCTGCTCGTTTGCCTTTTTCATTAAAAAAAGAAAATATTCGTGGACCGACCACGGAAATACTCGACAAACTTACTAACTAGAAACTTAAAAGTAAATTATGAGAAAACCAAGTTAATCGAATTTCTGTCTCACCAAAGATCAAAATTGAATGTAGAACAAAAAAATAATAGCTTTTAAATTGAAACAGTTGTTTGTACATTGTAGAGGTCGATTTGGGGTTGAATTGGAAAACACATATCGAAAAACTAAAGTCTAAATATCTAGGTTCACATAATATGCTCTATACGAACTTAAAGTCGGTACCAATCAGAGCACAGCTATTACAGCTTACTCCGCATATGCAATATGCATATTCCTGGTTAAATTACGGAATTATCATATGGGGAAATGGAACAAAATTGGATAATTTATATAAAAAACTAAGAATAATTGCTAATATTAACAATACTGACTCGTGCAGGCCACACTTTACTAAACACAAAATATTGACAACTAGGTATACGTACATGCGTATTTGAGTTCTTTATAATAATCAAATAATATTTGAAAGCGCATAACCGAGTCATAGTAATAGTTGTGCTGTAAGAACGAACCGTGCAAACAAAATATCCTTACCGGAAATTCGATTTGAATTATATGGTTAAAGTACCTACTGCTCCGTAATTACAGTATATAAACATAAAAATAAAGATTTGTAAATTAAATACCTATATCCTTGTTGATAAATGTTATTAAAATTTGAATGGTATTTTAATGATAACTCACATAATTATAATGCATCTTTTAATTGATTTAGATTCATACGATATTTAACAAAATAGGAATTAATTATTATTTTTTACAGAATTTGTAAATATATTCAATAAAATTACATTCTTGACACACTACTAAAAATCAATGACCGACGCACGCTACATTCCAACTATAATCAAATACGATGATTCCAAATTATTATCAATGACCGTCGCACGCTCCATTCCAACTATAATCAAATACGATGATTCCAAATTATTATCAATGACCGTCGCACGCTCCATTCCAACTATAATCAAATACGATGATTCCAAATTATTATCAATGACCGTCGCACGCTCCATTCCAACTATAATCAAATACGATGATTCCAAATTATTATCAATGACCGTCGCTCGCTCCATTCCAACTATAATCAAATACGATGATTCCAAATTATTATCAATGACCGTCGCACGCTCCATTCCAACTATAATCAAATACGATGATTCCAAATTATTATCAATGACCGTCGCTCGCTCCATTCCAACTATAATCAAATACGATGATTCCAAATTATTATCAATGACCGTCGCACGCTCCATTCCAACTATAATCAAATACGATGATTCCAAATTATTATCAATGACCGTCGCTCGCTCCATTCCAACTCTAATCAAATACGATGATTCCAAATTATTATCAATGACCGTCGCACGCTCCATTCCAACTATAATCAAATACGATGATTCCAAATTATTATCAGTGACCGTCGCACGCTCCATTCCAACTATAATCAAATACGATGATTCCAAATTATTATCAATGACCGTCGCACGCTCCATTCCAACTATAATCAAATACGATGATTCCAAATTATTATCAGTGACCGTCGCACGCTCCATTCCAACTATAATCAAATACGATGATTCCAAATTATTATCAATGACCGTCGCACGCTCCATTCCAACTATAATCAAATACGATGATTCCAAATTATTATCAATGACCGTCGCACGCTCCATTCCAACTATAATCAAATACGATGATTCCAAATTATTATCAATGACCGTCGCACGCTCCATTCCAACTTTAATCAAATACGATGATTCCAAATTATTATCAATGACCGTCGCACGCTCCATTCCAACTATAATCAAATACGATGATTCCAAATTATTATCAATGACCGTCGCACGCTCCATTCCAACTATAATCAAATACGATGATTCCAAATTATTATCAATGACCGTCGCACGCTCCATTCCAACTATAATCAAATACGATGATTCCAAATTATTATCAGTGACCGTCGCACGCTCCATTCCAACTATAATCAAATACGATGATTCCAAATTATTATCAATGACCGTCGCACGCTCCATTCCAACTATAATCAAATACGATGATTCCAAATTATTATCAGTGACCGTCGCACGCTCCATTCCAACTATAATCAAATACGATGATTCCAAATTATTATCAATGACCGTCGCACGCTCCATACCAACTATAATCAAATACGATGATTCCAAATTATTATCAATGACCGTCGCACGCTCCATTCCAACTATAATCAAATACGATGATTCCAAATTATTATCAATGACCGTCGCACGCTCCATTCCAACTATAATCAAATACGATGATTCCAAATTATTATCAATGACCGTCGCACGCTCCATTCCAACTATAATCAAATACGATGATTCCAAATTATTATCAATGACCGTCGCACGCTCCATTCCAACTATAATCAAATACGATGATTCAAAATTATTATCAATGACCGTCGCACGCTCCATTCCAACTATAATCAAATACGATGATTCCAAATTATTATCAGTGACCGTCGCACGCTCCATTCCAACTATAATCAAATACGATGATTCCAAATTATTATCAATGACCGTCGCACGCTCCATTCCAACTATAATCAAATACGATGATTCCAAATTATTATCAGTGACCGTCGCACGCTCCATTCCAACTATAATCAAATACGATGATTCCAAATTATTATCAATGACCGTCGCACGCTCCATTCCAACTATAATCAAATACGATGATTCCAAATTATTATCAGTGACCGTCGCACGCTCCATTCCAACTAAAATCAAATACGATGATTCCAAATTATTATCAATGACCGTCGCACGCTCCATTCCAACTATAATGAAATACGATGATTCCAAATTATTAACAATGACCGTCGCACGCTCCATTCCAACTATAATCAAATACGATGATTCCAAATTATTATCAATGACCGTCGCACGCTCCATTCCAACTATAATCAAATACGATGATTCCAAATTATTATCAATGACCGTCGCACGCTCCATTCCAACTATAATCAAATACGATGATTCCTAATTATTATCAATGACCGTCGCACGCTCCATTCCAACTATAATCAAATACGATGATTCCAAATTATTATCAATGACCGTCGCACGCTCCATTCCAACTATAATCAAATACGATGATTCCAAATTATTATCAATGACCGTCGCACGCTCCATTCCAACTATAATCAAATACGATGATTCCAAATTATTATCAGTGCCCGGCGGAAGCTCGCAGACCCCGCTGCGCACTCCCCCTGAGGATGAGCATCGGACGTGCTCGAAACCCGGGTCGATGTATTTGATCCCTAACGTGAGTGGTTTCATGTATGTTCCTGTATTGTTTATATCACCTTGTATACTCATGAATGCAATAAATCACTTTGACTTTGACTTTGACTGAGAATGGACGTGGAGAAAGTTTTCAATAATTATCTTCAGGATACGATGCGACACTCAAAGTGTCGCAACTTTGCCGGTAGCCTGCGTGTGATTAGAAGATATAATAAAAATTACTCTAAAACATACATTTTTCGGTGTTAGTGCCACGCTGTAACCCCACAGCCTAATGGACCGGCACGACTGGGGAATTATCGCACTCCCACATAACACCGACTTGAAGTAACATAGCTTGCTATTGCGTTT
Organism: Selenia dentaria; assembly: GCA_917880725.1. NCBI lineage: Eukaryota > Metazoa > Arthropoda > Insecta > Lepidoptera > Geometridae > Selenia > Selenia dentaria. Next base: position 8,207,549 of record OU862904.1, on the reverse strand, counting down.
CATCGGTTTGTGGGAGTTTCCGGAGGCCCGATTCCCCCCTTCCCATTCTCCCTCTCCTTCCCCCTCCCCATCCACCATCACTCCTTTTATCTCTTCCTTCCTATCATTCTTCCTCAAAGATCGGCAACGCATCTTCGAGACCTCTGGTATTGTGGATGTCCGTGGGCGACGGTATTACTTACCATCAGGTGAGTCGCTTGCTCGTTTGCCAACATATCCCATAAAAAAACACAAAAACAATACAATACAATAAGTCTTTATTGCACATAACCAAACATACAAAATGTAACTTATCAAAATATAATCTTAACTTAGGGTAGTACAATAGGGCTTATCGCATGTAGCGATTTCTTCCAGACAACCTTTGGACGGAGAGTATCATAAGAAGCGGTAGACGGTGGTGCACAATATTAACGCTATAAAAAACAATCATAAATTAGAACGAAATTCAAATCAAAAACAGTACATCAATATCATAACAAAAACTACAACAATTATAAAATATATATTAAGGAATACATAAGAAAAATTATAGTTTAATTTTATTTCTACTTATATAATTACATAATATACAGTTAATAAAATAAGTAAAAGTAAGGGATAGAAGACATCTGAATGAAATACGACGGGATATTTTGTGCGGAAGAATTTTATATAGTGAATATTTTATATTTGGACACATTCGAAAGATAATAATGAATGAAGTGAAATATTGACAGTTTACGGGAAGGTTTTAAAATGTCAGTACCAATGCGCGCTCAAAGTTTGACAAAGGAATGACAATAACTGTGTCTGGCTCCCAAGGGTAAATTGTTTGACAAAAAGTGACCGTTTTGTATAACTCTGTCTTTCTGTGAGAAATGGAAGTAACTTTTCCAAGTCATGTATTTTTTCCTTGTTTATGGGAAGGTTACCGCCATACATAGGCAGAATGTTATCTCATAAGGATTTTTTTTAATCACTTAATACAGCTTCGCCGTGTAATGATCTCTCACGAACAGCAATAGAGACTCTTTAGTTATCTTCAAGGTTGTCAGCTGAGCAGCCGGCTAAGGCTAATTATTCAATCTATTTCTATGGTTTCCTTTCTTACAGACGATACGAGTGAAGCTGTTGGCGGGTTAGCTAGTGATAAATGTACTGCGAACAGTCCAACCGACTACCCATATCTAGGTAAGACAGGCAGACAAACAGACGCACGAATGTAGGATCCCGTATAGGCCCTTGCGAAACCCTAAAAACACTCACGATAAGCTCACGAAAATCTAAATTCCTTTCATACTTCCCCGCTCCCAAGATATTATCCTACACATCATTTGAACAATGAGCCATTGTTTGACTTCAGGCATGGACGTCTTCATAATGCCGTCTTTGTGCGTACGTTTCTCGCAGCACGTTGATATATAGGGTGGAAAACAAACTGCGTATTGGGTGAAAGTACCAAGAATATTATATGTAGGTTGTACACACAAACATACTCGTATAACTTACATAAATAATTTGGCTATCGTCGATTAGCACAGGGTTGCAATGGTCAGCAGTCTATTAGACGGAATCGAGATAAATCCCTACTATGGGCTTGAGGGTAACATTATGATGAAATCTACAGTAGGGTTAGCTTAGAGAACGCTTCTGGAGGCCCACTCCCAAAAGCGAACTACAAAGTTTCGTTTCACAGATTTCACGATCACTACTGCGAAAGTGTACATACAAGTGTAAATACAGTCAAGGGTAATAAAATGTAATGAGATAATCATAATCATAATCAATTTATTAATAAAGCCAATTTACACGTCAAAGTTCAAAATCATTACAATCAAATAATCATGTACGTGCCATTTGCGGGTGGACATTGCACATGCAGACATACAAATAGCATATATATACAGATCGTAATACATATTAAAAAATAGGTATTTAAAGTTATGTGAAATTATACGTCGTGATTATAATTAAATTCAAAATAAATAAAACATGGTGAAGCCATTACTTAAATAATTCATACCCAAGGGGAGTCTGCAAAATATAAATACGCTATCGCATTAGGTTAAAAAAAAAACCTGTAATGATAGTTGTAAGTTAAGAAAATAAATAAATAAATAAATATATTATATATTATTACGAGTAGATATTAGAGTGATTAGTGTTTTATATTAAAGTGATGATTATATACAGGTTGTTTGGTGCATGGACCGACAGGATTTTTGCGGGGATTGGGGGTATGGGTAATGCGCTAGTTTTCCCCGATAGATCCTATGTCCTAAGTGTCACGGTAGTTTAGATATGTTATTTTTTAGGTTTTTTAAATCACTCGGAATCTTGCCTTTAAACCGTCATAACTTTTTTGTTTGTATTGTAATACCACAAAATAACTTATGCTTGGATTCTGCAATGTATCCTTATTCTAAATAAATTATTACTTGATACAATTAATATTAAAAAAAAATCTGAGCCTTTAAAGTGGGAAATCTGTGTAAATGTTATGAAAAGTAACAACTTTTAAATTCATTACAAAAAAAAAAACTGAAAGCCATTTTGAATTTATCTTTCTTTTAAAAAGTTTTTTAGTTATTACAATTTCCATCGATATGCTACATGACATAATTATTCGTTCATAAGGTGGTCAAAATAAGGATCGTTTGCTAGGGCCCAGGGACACGCACTCTAATCTCTCAATGCACTCTAACAATGTCGGTCCATGCACCAAACAGGGTGCATGTATTAAATCAAAACATCAACGAGTAAAAGGTGCGTAAACCGTCATTAATATTATTTTTTATAAATTTGCTACTCATGCCAAACCATACTTATCTATATTAGAACATATACAACATATAACAAGATAAAATGACAGGCCTGTTGGTCTAGTGGTTAGTGACCCTGACTGCTATGCCGGAGATCGTGGGTTCGATTCCCACCCAGGACAAATGTTTGTGTAATGAGCACGATCATTTGTTCTGTGTCTGGGTGTAATTTATCTATAATATTTTTGTATTTAGACATATATAAGTATGTTTATCAGTTGTCTAGTACCCATAACACAAGCTCTGCTTAGCTTGGGACTAGATGGCGTTGTGTGATAGTTGTGGAATATTTATTTAAAATGTAAAATATTCACATGCTTAAACAATGACAATCGCTACACAGTATTATGTGTAAATATTTTGTAAAAGGGTTTTTCAATAGGGACGCGCTAACTTTGACAGCGCATAGCAGCCATCTTGGTAAAGCGATAGCTGTCAAATTTGACACGAACACATATTAGTCGTAACATTTCACCATGAAACGCTACACGCTTCAAGAACGCGTAGAAATTGTAAAAATGTTCTATCAAAATCAGTGCTCTATTCGCCTAAAGTTCCGTACATTGCGTCCAATTTATGGCGTTCAAGGCTATCATGGCGATATCGGACGATGATAACAATTTTTTTTATGACCTAGGTTAGATGGTATGGATCTCACAAACATTTGGTTCTAACACGACGGCGCCACTTGCCATATAGCACGGGAAACATTAAATTTATTGGATAAGAAATTCGAAGGCTTTGTCATCTCGCGTGGTGGCGACATCAACTGGCCACCAAGATCGTGTGATTTAACACCGCTCCACTAGAGGTTACGTGAAGTCTCTAGTCTATGCAGACAAGCCACAGTCAATTGCCGCCCTGAACACCAACATAACTCACGTTCTTCGTGAAATTGAGCCCCATTTATGCGAAAATGTCATCCAAAGTTGGTCCACCAGGATACACCACATACAGCGGAGTCGCGGCGGCCATTTGGCTGAAATTATATTCCATACATAATGTCAGCGAATATCTTTTAAAATAAAAAAAAATTGGCAATATCACTTTAACAGGTTTTTTTATTATATTTTTAAGTTCGAACGCTCTTTTAAAAAAAACCCTTTAGTAGATAAATCAGCAACTGCCTATAAAATACCTAAATACGAATATAATCAATCATTATGAAAAACTTGCATTACATTACATTATTTAAATTACATCACCCTTGACTCTATTTGTGTTTTCACTTTCACAGTAGAAATTGTGAAATCCGTCAAACGACATAGTTCGTTTTTGGGAGTAGGCCTTCAGCTGTGCGATTCTCTAATGATTGGTCGACGAGCTCACCGATGTCAAATACTTTATGAGATATCGCCCTTGTACTAATAGTTGTTTTCTAATGTTTCTTGTCATCCCGTCATTTGTTTCACGGCTGTTGTCAAAGATGAGAGATTCTTAGAGAATCGCACGGCTGGTGTCCGATTAGCTAGCTACTAGGTACAACCTCAAGGCGTTACAAGTCTCATCCGAATCTTTAGGAGGCAGACTATGTTTTTATACTCCTTTCAAAACAACACTTGACATACAACCTACTTTAGTATTAATATGCTAGCTGAACCGCCAGCGGATTTGCTCGCATGATCTCTAGAATTTATAAATCTACGAAAGGTTTAAAATCTGTGGCTAAACGTGTGTTCCAGGAACTGTATTTGACATACAGTCGCTATTCTAGGTCTAGTGTGATACCTTCTTCGACCACATAATCACCGACCATCAAGTGAGACAGTGGTCAATTACTAGCCTCTCAAGGATCAAAATAATTAATAGAATAGTACAAAAAAAATATGTTTTCATTTCTCATACCCGGAAAGTAGTGTTGTTTTGATCTGAATTGGGTGAAAATGCTGCTTCCCTCCATAGAGAGTGAAAAACTCATTCAAATTACTTCCCACCTAAAGGAAGTTAGTAAGAACAGTCGTTAGGCTATTTCGAAGGTTTTCGGGCGGCCTGAAAACTTTGACATGGGTTGGCCACTAACCTATCCACCAAGCCGCATTGGTATGGTGGATATATAGCCCTCTCTCTGAGCGGAACCTTCGAGTCCCAGCAGTGGAAACAAAATGGGCTGATTAAGATGTAAGACTTACTGCCAAGGCAGCAAGTCAATCGGGAAGAAAATGCCAACCATACAGAAAATTGAGTTTCGCACAGTCATAAAGTTCCTTACCAAACCGGAAAATATTATATAGTTATTTTTTTTCGACACAGCATTCTTTATTACCACCCTATATAATCGGTGACAATTGCCAAGACGTCCAATACGATAACCTTATTGAATAGGGTCGTTTGATATCTTACGAGTTCGTTACGTAGAAAAATGTGGTCAAAGCTGAAAGGCATTTAATTTTTCCTTAAGAGGATTATACTGGGTTGAAATGAAAATTGCCCGTAGAAAAGTATGAGATAGGTCCACGTTAATTTCAGGTGATGAAATATAAAGAATTAATTTTAGTAACGGGATATTTACCATGTATTGTATTTATTGTGAGCTCTCGATAAAGGAGACTGCGGTTGTGGCGAGTCTTATATCGGTAAGACTAAACGAACTGTTGCCTGTCGATAAAGTCATAATGGAGTCCTTAAATAATTAAGGAGCATTTATAGGCCGTGAAGAACAATGACCCTCAAAAATCGGCCATTGCCCCTTTTGGAATCGGGATCGAATCATTGAGTTACATAACACTCAGATAATCTCGACAAAACGCCACTATATACCTATATTGGTAAGGGAGGCAATCGAAATTACCAAATGTAGGAATTTCAATAAAGAGAATGGGTTTCAGCTGTCGAGAACTTGGAGTCCAGTGGTACATCTTTGCAAATACCGAAGAAGTTCCGAAAAAAGCTCGCGAGCAGATACCGTGAGTTGTATGTGTCTAGACCCAGATCGAGTTCCAAGTGACTTGTGTCATTGGTAATAAGCCGGAACGCAAGAAACGTGAAAGGAAGAGGGTAGACCGTTTCGTCTGCTCATAACAACACCTACCCGCAGATACTTCAGTTTACTCGTGAACATGGCGTATGCAACTGTTCGGAAATACCGAGAGCTCACAATAAATACAATATATGGTAAATATCCCGTTTCTAAAGTTATTTCTTGCATTAGTGACCATATCAGTAAAAACTCATGAATAAATTTGTTTATTTTTCCTAAATTACTACTGTAGACAAAGTGTACAATATTATAACTAATATATTGTTTTTGTGTTTTCCTCTTCAACCGTTTTAAAAGTTTTGATCGCTTTACTAGGCGGCGTGACTTAGACAGGACAGTGACTTGAATTAAATTCTGACTTTGAAGCAATTTAAATATTTAACACTTGAGGAATAGCAAATACGAGTCTACATAAAAAGGTAAAAATGTAAAAACAATCTGTGTTATTTCACGTAGTTTTTATAAAATGCAGATAGGTAGGTAGGTATATGATATATGTAAATAGTACGAGTTCTGAGGCCATAGCACAAACAATATGCGAAAAAGTGTTATAGTTAGAGTGACCGCGTCACGTTTCGGCGTACACACTATTGCTGCGTTCGAATAGATCATCTTCTGTGGGCCGAGCACGAACATATGCTCAAGTGAAACGTTATCGTGTCGTTTACGTATTCAGTACAAACTATGAGTTATCTGTGCCACTATTGTACTAGATAAACAACAGTTTCTACTAAATAAGTTCACGATGCGATTATGTTACACCTATACAGATTTTCATGCTCAGCCCACTGAGCGTTTTTAGCGAAAATAACGCTAAAAACGCTCACAAGGGGCGTTCGAATTGGGAATCTGTGGGTGAAAATGTCGTTCATGCCTCTTTTTGTACAATTTTTGACCCACGTCTGGAGCATGGTTATTTGTGATCGTTTTTTGACAGCATAATCATGCGATTTTAGGTCTTATGCTCAGTTGAGCGTTCGAATAGGGTGTGGGTAAAAGTGACAAAAGTGGCAAAAATGACGTTTTTGAGCTTTACGAACGCTTTAACAAAAGAGCCATCAATGACAACGCCACCAATGCCCTCATAAGCTAAACGAACGCACCTAATGAGTTATCTGGGTCACATTTGCCCTAGATAAATGACAGTTTGTACTGTTTCACGTGAACGGCATGGTACTTTGTACTTACCGCAGTTATTATATGTAGTTTATTATATAGTGCTTATATCGTGCTAGGCCCAAAGTGTTCAGTGACAATTGCCAGATTACACGTAGGCTTCGCCATACTTAGCCAATAATACAATAGATTTCGCAGAAATCAACCTACTTTACTACTCAAGTCGACTGTTTTTTTATGTTTGTTACCTCATAACTCTCGATAGGGTGAACCGATTCTCGAAATTCTCTAATCGGAATTTTTGTTTGAAAGCTGGTGCTTCCCGTGTGGTCCCATTCAAATTTCATCAAATTCGGTTTAGTAGTTTTTGAGTTACACTCCAATAACTAATTGAATAGAATGGAAGTCGGTATTAAATTTTTCAAATTGTACTTGTCCAGGAACTGCAACTTGTGTGGTTACAACATATTTTCATGGGCAGGTATTGTACTAAACTGCGCTATTTTACTGCCTGGGGTAGGCCAGCTTAAAAAAACACTGCTAAATATAATATTTAAAGAGGTTTTTCATTCTATCGTCGTTGCTGGATAAAATCTTTCAATAAATTTACAATTTCCTTCGGACAAAAATACATAAAAAAGGAAAACATCAAGGCGTGAAACTCGCAACGTCCGCTGGCACCCAATATCGTATAATCACAAATAAAACCTAGCACAAAGTAAAACAGGCTCAATATCTTTATAGCAAAGGCGTAAAATTGTATGAAGAGTGAATTTTAATGAAAAACCTTCGCGCTGGAAACCTGGTTATTTTTAATTAATTGTTAGTTACCTACTTTATTGTGGAACGTCGTGTGAAGGAAAATTTAAATTATGCTTGAATACAGCCTTAATTTTCGCCTTTTGCTGCTCAAGCCAATGATATAAGAATACAGTATTTTCATATGATAAACTGGCTGATCCGCCCGCGGCTTAGGAGTTAAATTTTTTGGGAAGAATCCAAAATTTCTCAAGATGAAAGTAGCCTAATTTTCTTCTCAATATCTGTCAGTGGTAATCCTGTCATTTTTTACTTTTTTGTATGTTTTACTAGTGACCCGCCCCAGGCCCGGGTTATTAAGAAAAAATATGAGGTGATAAATGTGAATTTTGTTTTTTCCACATACATAGTACTTAATAAGGTTTCATTATGTGATTCGTTTATGTTGTAATTTGTTGGTAATAGGCTGTGAAAGCGGTGACTGTGTGAATGTGTAAATGGCGGTTTGGGTAAAACAAACACGAAAGTTTTAAATTATTACGCGATCAATAAGTTGTGAAAGACGTGATAACGTCTTATAAATCGATGAACACTTACTGCACCAACGAAATAGTATGACTCATTGTCACGTTCCGCCTAAGCCGAGCGTGCAAGCGAAAGCGCGAAACAATCGATAGAGGCACGATCGACCTAAGCGTTCGGCTTGTTTTATAATATCACGTAAAATTCTCGTCCGTAAACCGACGTTGCAAAAAAATTAAAATTGTTTTGTCCCTGGGTAGGTAACTGTAGGTTTTTCTTCTTCTTTCGATTCACCTTAAGAAAACACATGAATTTCCTCTTTAAATTGCTCTACAATTGTGCTCAAACTAGCAATCGAAGACATTTTAGAAACATACTTAATCCAAAAAAACGACACAAACCCCTTGACACAGAAGTTTGTTTTTACCCAAACGTCAAATACCGCCATTTGGTGACGTCACACTTCTGCTGTCTATAGTGCTTTCTTAGTAGGATAGAAAACTTCTAAGTTTTTAAACGTGAAGTGGAAGTTCTGTAATGGCCTCGGGCTCTGCTGCCTCTGGCCTCTTATTTTAGACTAGCTGACCCGCCAGCGGCTTCGGTCGCGTGGCCACGCGACATACGGTTCATAATAGTTTTTTAACAATATGTAACTATTCATATTCATAACATCAATGTTTAACCACGGGAACTCTTTAATTTACCGGGATCAAAAGTATCCTATATGTTGTCCTGGTCAACACCAGGGATATAAGCTACCACCATACACAATTTTATTTAAATCAGTGTAGTGGTTTCGTAGATTAGCCCGTGCACACAGAAACAAAAAATTTGAAGAAATCGAACAAATTTTCTACTGACTTCCAAAATGGAGGAGGTACTCAATTCAATCAAATCCGTTTTTTACATGAAAGGTCCGATTTAGATATTTTTTGTTTGGTAGACTATACTTTCTAGGTCGTCCCATTAAAATGTAATCAAACTTATTCAAGACGACGACAGATCAAGCAATCAAAAAGCAATGGATTGAAATTGACGAAAAGGAGAGACACTCGATGGAGTGCTACTCCTACATGACTACTCGAGTGTGTAACGTTTTACCAACAGTCGATTGGTCCATGAACCTTTGGTCAACATGATCTTTAAACCATGTAATTTGTATCCAATAGACGGTTCGCCCACGAACTTTACGCCAACATAACGTTATGCCAATGAATGCTAAACCAACATAATGTTTTGACCAATAACTTTTCATCCAAAGAACATTTGGCCCAAGGTGTGTTCTCCAACAAAATGGTACGTCAGTGTTTGTTTAACCAATAGAATCACATCAATAGGTCCTGCATCGGTGCACTATCAGATCATGCATACCATCTCATCTATCTATTCCGACTCCCGGAATTTTACCTCCGGTATACTTGCCTACAAATCACCAGTATGGCTATTATGTATCAGTACAGTTGCTAACAAAAATAAATAATAAAAAAGATGAAAGTCGGGTCGTACCAAAACCAGATTAACTAAAGTACAGAAACAAGGTCGCTATTCAACAACACTGAAGTATCGTATAATTACATTTTCTACCGACTTCCAAAAAAAGGAGGATGTACACAAGTCGACTGTTTTTTTTATGTTGATTGAAATCGAAGAAAATGGCGGCCCTATGTCACTTTTGTCAGCGCCAGTCATCAACTTACCAACGATTTTGCTTACTGGAGTTGTCAAAACTGACTTATAGCCGCCATTTTTCTAGATTTCAATCAACATTTGTTAGCGACTGAGATACATAATAGCTCTGCTGCTCAAAGTCAAAAGACTGATTGCAGATAAAGGAAGAACAAAAAACAAAAATCTGTAAAGCGCTTTTTGAGTTACAAGCCAAATAACTAAAATATATCTCGTATTATGTTGAATGGAACAGGGTTGGACCTTGTGGAGTCAACGGTCTTTTTAGGAATTACTATAGACGCTAAATTGCAATGGGGTCCCCACACAAAAAAATTGTCTAGTAGGCTCAGTTCAGCGGCTTATGCTGTTAAAAAAATTAGACTATTAACTGATGTAGACACAGCTAGAATAGTTTATTTTAGTTATTTCCATAGCGTTATGACTTATGGCATACTGCTCTGGGGATGTTCTGCAGATATTAATTCCATTTTTATACTGCAAAAAAGGGCTATACGAGCGATCTACAGTTTAGCTCCCAGAGTTTCCCTTAGACAGAAGTTTAAAGACATAAACATTCTAACTGTTGTCTCTCAGTTTATCTATGAAAATCTAATGTATGTAAAGAAAAACATTAGCAGTTTTGATAAAAGGAGTGATGCTCATTCCATCAACACGCGAAATAAGCACAAGCTATCCGTACATGTAACGCGTCTCCACAGAATAAGTCATTCTTTTATGGGACAATGTATACGATTCTATAATAAAGTTTCCAATGTTATCCGAGATTTGCCTATTAATAAGTTTAAAATTACTATTAAAACTAAACTCTGTCAAAAAGGTTATTACAAAATTTCGGATTACTTGGAGGATAAAACAGCTTGGGACTGATCACTCCAGGATCTATCTACTCGTGTACTAAGATGTCAAAGTGTAGCGTGTCTTGCCCTACTGATACCATTATTATGTTCTCTTTTGTAAGGCAACACACTGGAGCTAATATCTGTAGTACCTAAGTAAAAATATTGTAAAAACATCTATGTAAAAAGAATGGCCCCGAGTTTCTTGCCGCTTCTTCTCGGTAGGCTCTATATATTTTGGAACGCGGCGGTAGTCTTTAAAGTACATTATAATGAAAAATTTACGTTCATAAGTGCGTCTTTGATGCCTAAATTGAATAAATGATTTTGACTTTGACTTTGACTTTGACTATGATTTCTTAATAGACGGTGAATGACAATTGATCTTTTAAGTAGCAGGGGTAAACTAAAAAGTGTGATTTTTTTAACAAAAATTGGAATCGATTCTACGCCAAAAAGTGTGAAATAACTTGTCAAAGTCGGCATAATGCAATATGGTGGTAATAGATACTTTTGAACTGTCATGGTACCGACTTCAACAAGTTAATTTACACGCAGAAGTGCTAAAGCCAGTTACATTTTTGTTTAAAAAAATGTCTTAAGAAGGTTAGTAAGTATCGTATAATTATTTACATATGATATTAGTACAAAGCGGTAATTATTAAATTACATATACTTCTTTTTTCTTCATTTGTATGTATATAGTGTGCCTCACAATGTGTCGCGTATGGTAGTTTTTCGAGTACACATTTTGTATACTCGATCGATTTACACTAAAACAACTTCAGTTCAGTCTGAAGTTTCACAGTTCTAAAGTTTGGACTAAACAAGTCGGGGTCGGATGCACGAGTAAACAGGCGGGTGAGTTTTGACTAAGTTTTGGGGTTATAAATTCAGCTGTCAGCACTGAAGGGACAAAACAGTATAGTGGAAATGATTTATCTATAATGAGTGGATTTTCGAGACGGGACTGTAAGGGCAGGTGCCGTTTTAGTTACAGGAAAACATTCCTCGAAGCCATCATTTTAGCATGTTTCGCTTCATCATAATCAGCCCATTATGTTCCCACTGCTGGGACTCGAGCCTTCCTCCAAGAGAGGAGCTGGGCCATAATCTACCACGCGGGCCCAGTACGGCTAGGTGGATAGGCTATACGTCTCTATTGGTGAGGTACGGATCGAGGTCAAGTCTGCGATTAAATATCTCGGACTTGTCCTCGACAGCAGGTGGAATTTCTGCGAGCACTTCACTCGCCTCTAATTGCAGCGGCCGCCAATTTAAGACGGCTGATACCTAACATCGGGGGACCGAGAACGAGCAGCCGCCGCCTGTACTTGGGGGTGGTGCGATCGATGGCCCTGTATGGGGCCCCCATTTGGGTGGATGCCCTGACGGAGTCAACCATAGCTCTGTTGAGGAGATCTCAGAGAGTGATGGCCGTCGGGGTCATACGTCGTCTCCCCCCTGGGATTTGGAGGCCGATGTCTACGCGTGTGTGTACGAGTGGCGCACGCAGCACCGAATCCGAGGGGAGATCCCTTCGCCAAGAGAGGTGCAGGCGTTGAAATTCCATGCTCGACAGTTCCTTACAGGGAGGTGGTGGGAGCGGCTTGCCCAACCTAGGGCTGGCCACACAATACTAAATAAAATGGAAGTCGATATACAATTTTTCAAATTGTACTTGTAAATTATGTTTGAAACATAAATCTTATTAATTTTATTTACTAGAACAAGGATTATTAGCTAATCTCAACTTGAAAAAAAAAACTTGTGTTATATTAATTTTAACTGTATTTCAATTTTTAATTCAATAAGCGTATGGGTAAGTATCAGCGGTGCAATCATGGATTTTCGATATCCTAACGACAATTTATGCTCGATATAAATTATCGATATATCGACTAGAGTCGCAGCTAGATTCATACTAGAGACAAGGTAAGATAGCTGATGAAAGTCAGTTTATCGACTCAACAAGTTTATCGTGAGATCCATGCTCGCACGGCAGTATCAGTGGGTGCGGACACACTCGTCCCCTAATATTCGTCCCCCGGAATAAAAGTTGTAGATTCGACCCCTATTGGTCCCCTGTAGGAGACCAGTTTAAATTTAAAATATTTTCGGGGATATTTTTATAAGAGTAGAATATCGATAGGTATTATATATAAAAGAGCGTATCCATACCCACGCATCCCTAGTTATATTTTATATGGTCAACATGTGCAATAAAGTGTAATCTATTTAATTATTGCAATTCATCAAAAGTCAAATGTCAATATCATTTATTCAATTTAGGCATCAAAGACGCACATAAGAACGCCAATTTTTCATTATAATGTACTTTGAAAACTACCGGCGCGTTCCAAAATATATAGAGCCTACCGAGAAGAAGCGGCAAGAAACTCGGGACCATTATTTTTATATAGATGTTTTTACAATGTTTTACTTAGGTACTACAAATATTAGCTCCAGTGTGTTGCCTTACAAAAGAGAACATAATAATGGTATCAGTAGGGCAAGACACGCTACACTTTGACATCTTAGTACACGAGTAGGTAGATCCTGCAGTGATCAGTCCCAAGCTGTTTTATCCTCCAAGTAATCCGAAATTTTATAATAACCTTTTTTACAGAGTTTAGTTTTAATCAAACTGTATCGGTTCTTATTTGCGACAAAAATGTTAACCTAAATTACACCACAGATTAAGTGATAGCAATAATTATGTTGTCTATAGACAGAGATAACAAGGTCTACCCACAATTCCACTGATTCGAACCAAAAACAGATGGTATTGGTAAATTTACTTATTCATCCAGCTATCTGACTATCTCCCTTTTCTCCGTTGATTAATCGAACTATACTAACAGCTGTAGTGATTAGTTAGGGAGCTTATGTTTGATTATGTAACGAGTTAAAAAAAATACACATTTGAAATGGTTATATAATTAATAATGTATTTATAAGAAAAACTTCATAATGTTGACACACTCATGCCACTGCACTAGGACGCCTGTGACGTGGGAGGCATGGCCACACCCTGATACATCACCAAATCCATAACCAGGAAAAAAGTGGCTTTTTTTAAATAAATAAACCCAAATTAGAAACGTACTCGCTAATAAACTTTTATATGCAATATTTTTCCAGATATAGTCAAGATAAGCCTTTCATTAATGATATGGAAGTGAAAACCCAATAAGTACATATTTAACAAAATCTGAAATCGACTTTCATTCTATCTATGATACCCAATGTTGATGATTTATTATTAAACACTAACTAAACTGTCTTAATCCTAATTGTATATAATATGATATGATATGAATCATCAAAATCGGTTCACTATGTAAACAGCTACGAGGTAACACACACAAAAAACAGACCAATTGAGAAACTCGTCCTTTTTTGAAATGGGTTGATAAAATATATATCAGGTAGATTTAAAAAAAATAACCGCACGGTGACATATGGTATTGACACAGGAACTCGCTTAGAAAAGTCACTAAGTGTAGCTATTGGAACCTCGTAGGCGTGAACAAACGCTCATCACACTAATGTTACCAGGGCAAGCCAGGGATTGAATCTGGGACCCCGCGCTTCGAAGGCACGATCACTATCAACTTAGCTAACGGAACCGTCGACCTTGAATAAATAATTGGCGCTTATGAAAATACGTAGGTAATCAAATAATAAGCATACAAACTCAATTGCGTTGAAATGAACAATAACGTTAATAAAAACTTATGAACAACAGTAAGGAAACCGAACACAAACCTAACAAAAATATAATTGATGACAAGTCAAAGTTCTGAATGAAAGTGTAAAGAAAGATAATACAGATAAACATTTTGGGTAATACTGCAACTTTTAAGTACAACAGCTGTACGAGATAAATAACAACAGTTTTTATATATATGATGAATTGTTTTAAAGTATTCATATTATATTCTTACAGTATGTTTGTAAAGTATACATGAATTAGATTAGAAAATATTGTTTTGGAGTTATTAGCGTCAAAATTGCCTTATCACACATTAGCATTATGTCCAAATTTGATAGGTATCTTTAAATGTTGTCGCTCGTAGATTAAATTATTATTTTTAAATTAAAAACACGACTTAAATAACATAAAACTCAGAAACAAATTATCGTCTCTGTGATATAAAATTTAATTGTATGCTACACAGATCTGCTTCAGCCTTGCGCAAAATAATTACAATAATGTACCGTCCAGCTTATGAGTAAAAACGACAAACGCTCCCGACCTAACCCGTCCGTCTATTTACTGGAATAACAATGGCACTCAGTTATCTCTGTGTATTTGTTCTGAAGAGGGATAAAAATTACGTGACGGAAATTAATAAAAACCAAAACATGAGACCAACCTATGTTACGTATTATTGTAATACTAGCTAATCCTCGCGATTTCATTCGCATAGTGATTGATGATGATGAAAAGTATATTAGGTATTAATCCAGTGCCCCATCTACCTCCATACCAAATTTTCATAACAAAATCAAAATTGGTCTAGCTGAGCGTGAAGGAGTAACAAACATACAGATACATTACAAACTTTGGCCTTTTTATTATTAGTGTGATTACAACACTAAAGATATGAAACTCATAGATATGAAACTCTAAATAATACTGATACTCTAAACTCATACAGGTGATGATAAAGTAGAATATTCCAATAATTCTACTTCTTAATAAAGGGTTTTTCATTAAGAGCGATCGAACTTAAAAATAAAATAAAAAAACCTGTTTAAGTGATATTGCCACAATTTTTATTTCATTTTAAAGGATATTCGCTGACATTATGTATGGAATATAATTTCAGCCAAATGGCCGCCACGACTCCGCTGTAGGTGGTGTATCCTGGTGGACCAATTTTGGATGACATTTTCGCATAAATGGGGTTCAATTTCACGAAGAACGCGACTTATGTTTGCCTTCAGGGCGGCAATTGAATGTGGTTTGTCTGCATAGACTAGAGACTTCACGTAACCCCACAGAAAGTAGTCGAGCGGTGTTAAGTCACACGATCTTGGTGGCCAGTTGATGTCGCCACCACGCGAGATGACGAAGCTTTTGAATTTTCATCAAATAAATTTAATGTTTCCCGTGCAGTATGGCAAGTGGCGCCGTCCTGTTGGAACTACATGTTTGCGAGATTCATACCATCTAACCTAGGCGATAAAAAAATTGTTATCATCGTCCGATATCACCATTATAGCCACGAACGCCATAAATGGACGAATAGAGCACTGATTTTGGTCATGCCAAATTTGACAGCGATCGCTTTACCAAGATGGCTGCTATGCGCTGTCAAAGTTCGCGCGTCCCTATTGAAAAACCTTTTACTAGTTTATCAAGTTTTTTTACACACTCTTTAACTTTGACTTAAGCGTATCGAAACTAGAAAACTAAGTTCCAAAGCTCGATCTTGTTTGTCACAAAAAACTCAGACAATGGCTCTGGCGAGATAATTATCATCAAAGGGTAATTTTAACAAGGGACAAGATATAATACCATTATGGAGGTGCAAAAGGGTTAAAAGGTCAAAGTAGGGTGTTATTACAAAATTAACTTGTCATATAAATAAAATCCTTTTCAGTAGATACTTAATTATACTTAATGATACTTAATAAGCAAAGCGCGAAATAATGTAATGTATATGTAAATTTAAATGTATGGTAGAAAATTAGCCAAATTAACGATAACTTCATATAATAGATAGCAGATCACGAAATCTGGGTAAAAAATGTTCAGGCTTAGGCGTTGAATTGAGGGTTGCCAACGGTAAGAGGTCTTCACTGACTAGCAAATAAATATTTGTCTTAAAGCGTTAAACATAATAATACAGAGTCATATATGTACCCAATTTTGGGCATAGCAATATGAGTAGAAGCGGACCGATATATTATTACTTTTTTCGTCAAAATGTGTCCTTAAAAATTCGTCTAAACTATAATAACTTCTAGTAAGTAATAGCGTCTTAAGTTTAGTTTCAAACATTTGGTCTTTGTCTTGTGCTTTTATCATATCCGGAATTTTATTATATTTTTTTACAGCCATGACGTTTGTGCCAGACCTGTGTATTTTTAATCTTGAAGAGGGCCGTATTAAATTATATACTTATTATATACCTATTATCATTATGATTACATAAGCTTGCTCGTTAACCCTTTGAATTGCAATCGTCATCGAATAAACTATAATAATAATAATAATCATTTATTCATGCATAAAAATGGTTACACATAACAATATTACAATAATTAATAACATTGAATTTCAATATTACAATATTGGAGAATATTGTATTAACATATTGTGCAATAGCCGTCCCACTAGGATTCCCTGTCTTGGAGCGGCTATTTCTCTTCCCTTGATGGTTTTAGTAAGGTAAGTATAGTAAGGTTAAGTACTAAATTAATTATAATTATTGTTTACAAGTATGCCGAGTATTTCGTAAGTGTATTCTCATATAAATTTCACATGTGATTTTGTGACTAATAAAATTTGTACTAGATTTATTTTTAATTTCTGGTCTGGTTGAGTTAATTTTACATACTTGATACAAGAATATCTTCTGTTTCCTTATAGTTCTTTGCAGAAATCCACTGAACTATGGTATTCTTACAGTGAGCTTTGGTTAAATGATATATATTAATGAATTTATTTATTTTATTATATAAATAAGGTCCCAGATGTGAGTAAAACCTATGGGCAAAACTTGTTCTAGTTAGACAAGATATCCACTTCAGTCGGCGTGAACCCAAACCCATTACTGAGAGTGGTGCAGTTTTATGGAATCTAAGTGTAATTGCAAGTATGAACAGTTGTCGGACACGCAAAACCTTTGTATCTTTATGTAGTTGATCTGTATTATAGCGAAATAGTTTTTTATAGGCCACTTTTAATAATATGCGCTGCTCCCCATACACCAATGCCGTAATTTATGATGCTTTGGCACAGAGCATAATAAACAAGTTTTAGAACTTCTTCATTTGCAATATGCCCGAGTCGTTTAAATATATGCATTAGTTTCCGTATTCTCCCACCTAACTGTCGTCATAAAATGGCGCTCGATTCATGTCAAAGGTGAAATAGAAGAGAATCTAAATTATACACATTATATGTAGCTATTGTTAGAAAGTACATGAATTGCACTATCTGGCTCTTGTCACCGTTTATAGTTTTTTTTTTGCAGAAGGGTGGTAAGCCATTATGAACACCTAAGTTGCCCATGTTATGTAGCGAAATTTCACTTATTTTTATTTACTTTGGCACTAAGGTCCGTATTCCAGAAGCATGCTCAGTTCTGAATCAAGTTTTAAAACTGGTTTTAGGTAGAGATTACATTCTAGAACAATAACTGAGTCACGATTATTTGATCACAGTTCACCTGAGTGGCATCTAATTCTAAAACTCAGTTGCCAAATCCCCACTCAGGCAGAGATTTGATCTCTGTTTACATTACTTAATTATTCTTAAATATATATATATATATATATATTGTAACTAGCTGCGCCCCGCGGTATCACATGTGTGGTGTTGGATGATGATGATAAAAAGTATAATATGTGCTTCCCCGGGATATATAACCTTGCCAAATTTGATTACGAACAGTTCAGCAGTTTAGGCGTGATAAGGTAACAAACAGAGAGAGAGAGAGAGAGAGAGAGAGAGAGAGAGAGAGAGAGAGAGAGAGTTATATATATTTATCTAAAAATAATACTGTGTCTCTGTCTTACTAAAATAAAAAATGCCTTAGCTATTCCTTATAACATGAACTATCTGCCAGTGCTGGTCCCGTAAAAATCGGTCGGTTTCAGAGATTAGCCGGACACAGGTCAGATTCCGGTCAGCGCGCTCGAGTGGGACGGACGTGCGCTCAAGTGCTCCCCGAGAATATTCCGATCGGCCTAAAAGTGCTTGCGCTTTTAGTGCCGGTTACCTGTATCGTTTCGATTGAAGAGGATTCAGTGTTGGACTTCGCTAATAGTGGATTTTCTGTGTGCAGATTCGACGTCAAGCCACCGCTTCGTGTACCGTTCGGCGCACGGAGGCGTTCGGCTCGGCTCGGCTCGCGTCGCGGAAGAAGCGCGCTCTTGTAAGAGCGCTTCGACACATCAATCGCCTATTGTTCATTGTCTAATCAAAACCGCTCTTCTCAGAGCGAACTCTAGTTTCGATTTTTAATTTTTCAATTTTAAATTTCCAAGTCGAGTCAAACAAATCCACGCTTCACGTGGTCTTCTGGACGATCCTTGCGGTGTTAACGCCACCCAGTTGGGCGCGGACCCGGTGCGTCAAGCCTTTCCCTCCTGAGCGTGGGAGGGAACGGCTAAAACCGGACGGGCCTGCCTTCACCGGCCTTGGGGTCTCCCCTCGCCGACGGCAGGTATCTCCTTCCCACCCTACCCTATCCTACTCTCCTATTCTCTGGGCAAGTGTTTGGTTGGAAGCCGGGTTTTACTCGGTCTTCTCTCCTCGCCCCCGGAGCAGCTAGGGCCTCGCGTTTAGGCACACATCCCTCTGCACAATAAGACTGGCAGAGGGCACACAGTAGGGACACCTAGGCACTCACTCTCCCGCCTGTACCCGGCGGGAGTGTCACTCACCCCTCACTCGCATCTCGAGTATTCCCCTCGAGATGTCTCTACTATCTCCCTCCCCCGCTATGAGCCTCCCGCAAGGCGTTTCGCCTCAGGCGTTCGCCTCGTGGGTGTCAAATTGCTACCCGGACATGCTGTCCGAGTATCTCCAGTCCAATAGGGACTTTAAAGAGAGACCCCGTTTCACGGACTCCCAAATTCCCTCCTCCGGCTCCCTCCCTCCGAGGGCGCCCTTCGGTTCTTCGGCGTTCAAGCCGTTAGATAGCCCTCTCTCCCCCGACCCTGCGCCCTATGCGCCCCGCGCTCCCCGCGCACCTTTACCACCCCGCGATCGCTCTCCAGTCCTTCGGACTGAGTACGAACGCGCCTACGATTCGGCATCCAACTCGGAGAATGAGATGGATGTAGAGTTCTCCCGCTCCCGCGCTAACTCTGTTGGCAACATCTCCAACGACGGGTTCACTACCGTCGGAAAGAGAAAGCGCGTCCCCAAAGCCGCCTCAGAGGCTCCCTCCCCGCCACCCAAAGCGGCCTGCACCGCCCCGGGAGCGAAGCCATCAGGCTCTCTCGCTCCCACCTCCCGCGACCCTCTCGCTCACTCCGATGCTCCCGCAAGCATCGCCGCGTCTCAACGCGACGTCTCCTCTCAAGGAGCGTCAGTTAGACGCGAGAAACCGCCGCCGCCGCTGTTCCTTCAGGACAAGGCGAAGTGGGACATGGTCTCACGACTTTTGACGGATCGTAAGATCCAATATACCAGCGCCCGCTCAACCCAACTGGGTATTAAAGTCCAGGTGCCTACCCCAAGCGACCATAGGGCGCTTACTCGACTTCTCAAAAACGAGAGCATAAGCTTTCATACTTATGCTCTCGAGGAAGAGAAGGTTCTACGCGTTGTCATACGCGGAGTACCAAAAGAGGTGCAAACCGACAGTGTCCTCGCCGACTTAAAGGCGCAAGGCTACCCCGTCCGCGAATGCCACCGCATGTACAGTGGCAAAGATCGCAAACCCTACGACCTACTATTGGTCATCCTCAATCGCACGCCAGAGGGCAAAGCGATTTTCAATATTAAAACGGTTGTGAACCTCTCGGGGATCACCGTTCAACCCCCATTCCGAAACCGAGCACCTGGCCAGTGTCATAACTGCCAATTGTACGGGCATGCCGCCCGATTCTGTTTCGCCCGCCCGAGGTGCGTCAAGTGCCTAGGGGATCACGGGACAGCCCAGTGTTCTCGCACTAGGGACTCATCAGACCCGCCTAGTTGTGTCCTCTGCGGCACACAGGGACATACCGCCAACTACCGCGGTTGCCCTAAGGCACCCCGCGCACCCAGTGGGCCGGCTAGGAGGCCTATTCCCCCTCCTCGCCCGGTCACTACCCGCTCACAAGGGAACGGCCCTAAGCCTAACCTTACACCCGCACCGCAGGCAACACCTGTTGTTCCCGCGCCCGCGCCCGCGCGCAACGCTTGGTCCAAGCCCTTGAGCATGGTACAAGCAAGCGCCCCCCTCACCCCCGCCCGCCCGCCGGCCCCTGCCAGCGCGCCGGCTCCTAAGCCCAAACCGCCGCTCTCTAGGCCTCCAATGGCTGGGCTCATGGACGCCCCAGGTCAATCTGACCTGGCGGCCGACATAGCCCTTGTCATGGACTACGCGATGGTCATAGACGTGGACGAAGTACGTGCATTCGCGCACAAACTTCGTACTGCCACAAACGACCAAGACCGCTTGCGAGCCACGCTCACACACGCGGGTCTAATCAGCGCAGTGAGGCGCTACGCCCTCCCCAGCGTTTCTTAGGTATCATCCAATATGGATAGTACACCGAAACGAATTAAGCCCCACTCAGTCACCGTAGCGACTTTCAACGCTGACGGCCTCTCTAGTCAAAAGGACGAAGTTCACGAATTTTGTAAGACCCATCAGGTCGATATCCTATGCGTGCAGGAGACCTTTCTGAAACCAGGTACAGCGAACCCTAGGTTTGCAAATTACCGTTTGGTCCGTAATGATAGAGTGGCCACCCCAAAAGGTGGCACTCTCATCTATTACAAAAGAGCTCTGCACTGTATCCCAATTGTTACTCCACCACTTAGAATACTAGAAGCCTCTGTTTGCTTTCTAGCGATGTCAGGTCATCAACCTGTCATCATAGCCTCATGTTACCTCCCCTCTGGTAAAGAACTATTACAGACAGACTTGGAAGCCCTCTTCTCTCTAGGAAGCTCCGTCCTTCTGATCGGTGACTTCAACAGTAAACATGTCATATGGAACTGTACTAGTAACAATAGTAATGGTAAAATCCTTGAAGGATTGGTCAGCCACTTAAACTTTGATATTCTCTCCCCTCTGGAGCCCACAAGATACCCCTATGTTGACAACCAACGACCAGACATACTTGACATAGCACTTCTCAAGAACGTCACCCTCCGGTTGCGCTCTATAGAAGTGTTACACGAACTGACTTCAGACCACCGCCCTGTATTGTTGAAATTAGGCCCCGACCCGACGGACATAACCCCTATCACTAGAACGGTAGTGAACTGGAAGCAACTGGGGGAATCCCTCCAAGCTATCAGTTCACCCGCTCTCGATAAAATCCCCGATGACATACAGACAGTAGAAGACGTGTCAATTGCGATCGAGGCTCTCAGTGACCACCTCCGCACCGCAGTAGGTGAATCCTCAAAGCAGGTCCAAGTGGCGGATGGTCGCCGCTTTGAACTGCCCGAGGGTGCGAGGAGGTTACTGACAGCTAAGAACGCCGCCACTAGGGCGTATGACTCGATGCCAACCCCAGAGAACAAAGCCACCATGCGCTATTTACAGCGTGCTGTAAGGAAACGCATGAGTGAGCTGCGTGATCAAAGGTGGGACGACAAACTGTCAGAGATTGAGCCAACTCACCAGGCATACTGGCAGTTGGCTCGAACTCTGAAATCTGACGGACAACAGACAATGCCTCCACTCATTAGGCCACCTCCCCTCTCCATAGCGTTCCTTGACGAAGACAAAGCCGAGTGTTTAGCTGATAGCCTTGAGGCTCAGTGTACTCTAAATGTAGATCACGTCGACCAGAAACACCTCGATTCGGTGGAATCTGAAGTCGAACGTAAAAGCTCTATGTCCATCTCTGACCTCCCACTCCTCCCACCGGTAAAATCATCCGAGGTTGTGTCTCTGATCAAGAGCCTCAAGACCCGTAAATCCCCTGGTGCTGATGGTATCAGCAACAAGGTGATTAAACACTTCTCAGTCCCACTAGTCCATCTCTTAGTTAGCATCTTCAATGCGGCTATGAGCAACTGCTCCTTCCCAGACACTTGGAAGCATGCCATTGTCATTGGTATTCACAAACCAGGCAAACCGGCAGCCGAGCCCTCCAGCTACCGTCCCATAAGTCTCCTCAGCTCTCTGGGGAAGATTTACGAGCGGCTCATTGTGAACCGACTCTGGTCCCACGTTAGGTCCAATAACCTCCTTCCCGATGAGCAATTTGGTTTTAGAGCCAAACACTCTTGCGTCCAACAAGTGCACCGCGTAACGGAGCACATCCTAGGCGGTTTCAATAAGAAACCAAAGCCCCAAGGGACCATAGCTGTCTTCCTCGACGTAGCGAAAGCGTTCGACAAAGTCTGGCACAACGGCTTGATATTCAAGCTGTACCAACTGGGTGTGCCAGACCGTCTTGTACTCATCTTACAAGACTTTCTCAGGGATCGAACGTTTAGCTATCGCACCGAGGGAACGCTCTCCTCCCCGCATCCCATTCACGCAGGTGTCCCTCAGGGCTCTGTACTCTCACCCATTCTCTTCTCGCTGTACACCAGCGACATCCCACGATCTGACCCTAATGTTCAGATCGCTCAGTTTGCGGATGATACTGCAATCTACTCTACTGGCTGGTTCAAGGTCAGGCAGAGATGCGCCATCCAACGAGCCATCACCGTAATCGGTGCATGGTTTCGTAAATGGCGGATTGCAGTAAATCCTAGCAAAAGTGCAGCAGTGTACTTCACTGAGACCCGGCGAAATCTCATGCCGTCACCCATAGTCCTATTCGGCGAACCCATCCCTTGGGCTAAATCTGCCAAATACCTGGGCGTCACCCTTGATTGCCAACTCACTTTCGCGAAACACATCCAGATTGTTCGCAATAGGGCGGCCTTCATTATGGGTCGTCTTAATCCCCTCATAGGCAAAAACAGTAAAATGTCTCTTAGAAATAAGACGACTCTTTACAAACTTTGCATCCGCCCAATCATGACTTACGCATCTGTAGCGTTCGCCCATGCTCAGAAACACGACCTCCACAAACTTCAAGTGATTCAGAATCGCTTTATGCGCAGGGCAGTGGGCGCTCCGTGGTACTTGCGGAACGCCGAACTGCACTGCGATTTCACCCTCCCCTCTATTACGCAGTATATGAAAGACTGCTCCCGCCGCCACTTCGACAAAGCTCCCCACCACTCGAATCCCCTCGTGGTCGAAGCGGCGAACTACTCCACTGACATAACCGATCCCCACTTCCTTCCCCCCCGTCGCCGTCCAAGGCATATTTTGGGTGACCCGGACGACCCCATCGCAGCCGTTACTTCGGCAGCTTTAGCGTCGTCCCAAGGGAACCCCGGTAATGGTTGTAGACCCGACCAGGGCTGTGATCCCGATCGCATTGTAGGCTCCGGCCGAGATCTTCTTCGCAGCCCCAGTCGCAGTCGAGGTAATTCACACTCACACGATTGTAGTCCCAGCCACGGTGCGGGTGGGAGTATACACCGCGGCCCCGGTCGCGATGTATCCTCCGGCCCAGCAAATGGCTGCGGACGAGGTAACACTGGTTTTCTAAGTAGTCCCAGCCACCATGGCTGTGGGCGAGGTATTACACTTTCTTATTGTAGCCCCACCCAAAGTACAGTCATGAGTGCACAACGCGACGATCCTGGTCGCGGTGTGGACCCATGTCGCGGAAATGAGAGGAGGCGAGGTACACAAGGTTATGATTTAGTGGTAAACACAGTCAAACACCGAGCTCGCCGGCGAGCTCGAGGCAAAAGTTATGTCTTGGTTAGATTCTCTCCAAATAGTCGTAGAGTTAAAATTCATAGGGCCCACTTTCAACGGTACACTTATGTACCGGGGCGATTCTCTCCTACTCCCCTCTCTCCTGGCGACGGCCCAAGCCGAGGTCCGTACCCTAGTGGTGCCCTTGAGCAAGTCGCCTACTCCTCTCCTTGCGGCGAAGCGTCTTCAACGCTCGCCTTAGGCGGTGCGCCCTCTGCGCCCGCATCTGGCTGAGTGCCATCTGCGCTCGCCAACCGTCCGGTGACGCTGTAAATGCCGGTAGAGGCAAACAGCATTAGTCCGTTCTAAAAAAAAAAAAAAAAAAAAAAAAAAAAAAAAAAAAAAAAAAAAAAAAAAAGAGATTAGCCGGAACAAACACACAGACAAAAAAAGACGTGTGGCACTCGGAGACTGCCGCGGTAAAGCTATTGCATAGCTGTTTTTATCAACTTAAGCAATTATAATTATTTAACCAATGCCATCTAGAGGCGAGTTGCTGAACTCGCCTCGAGACAAGCGTGATATTTCAAAAAGTCATTAAAAGTTCTGCTATTCATCGATAGATGCCAAATAAACTTATGCAATTATAATTATTTAACCAATGCCATCTAGAGGCGAGTTGCTGAACTAAAGAGACAAGCGTGATATTTCAAAAAATCATTAAAAGTTCTGCTATTCATCGATAGATGGAGTCGGAGTGGGGGGTGTTAGGTTATTTTCGTTACGGAATTTCTGGATTCGCTCTCCACGCTCAAGGCCCGCGATAGAAGCTATGCAATAGCTTAAAAATAAAAAAAATATTTTTGTGGAAGTACCGTTTCTCTAAGTTAAGAAAGTACTTTCATATGGTATTGAGTGAAAAGATGTTAATTTGCAAACAGACATTCAATTAATTTATCTGTATAGATAGATACGAGTATCTGTATAGATTTGAGGAAATAAATGTTTTTAAACGCAATTAGACACATAATGACACCTGCCGTGCGATTCTGTAATAATTCGTCGATACGTTCGTCGACAAGCTCACCGATGTCAAATCATAGAGCAACACGGGCCGTCCGGCCGGTCCGCCGGACGGCCCGTGTTGCTCTATGTGTCAAATACTTTATGAGATATCGCCCTTGAATACATGGTTGCTTTTCCAACGTTTATTGTCATCTCTTCATTTGTTTCACGTATGTTGTCAAAGATGCAACGATGTTTGCTCTTAGAGAATCGCGCGGCTGTATTCAAACTGTAACTTTTTCATTGCTATTATTCACAAGTGAGTTATAGAGTTTTATTTTATTTTATTGGTTGTGTTGCTTTGTTCATAAAAAAGTTTCGATACAAAAAAGATCGTGTTCCCCAGTACAAATAAATTAATGTACCTATTGCTTGCTCATTTCATGCAACTTCGTATTAAAATAGATAATTTCAACTTGTACGTGTTTAATAAACAAAACTTTCACTCAAATATAACTTTTGTTTTTTCTGTATAAAGAAAACATGAAATTACCCATTTTGTACATGGCTAAAATGCTACCGGCAAGAAGAAAAAAAAAGAAACCTCATTCTTTTAGTCTATGGCCGATCGCCATTGTTAGTTGCATAGGAAAACTGATAAATTTTGCCCGCTATTAAATATAAAGATTTTTTTTGTATTTTTTTTTCATATCTAAAATATAGTACTCGTATGATACACGTGTGTATTGATGATTACCGTCATTCACCTCATTCCCCACCATTACAGTACTATAATACACGAACAAATGGCTTCGCTGGTTCGGTTAATATCGAGCTTGCCTTCAAAGCGCCGGGTCCCCGGTTCGGTCCCTGTTCTGTGCAAATAGTTGTGCGATCAGCAGAAATATTTGTTCGCGGATCTTGCATGTTGTGATGAGGATCCTAATACGGAATAAGTGTGTAAACGATATTACTCTACTAATTATATTAAATAGGTACATTTATTTAATTGTTTCACGGCCTTTGTCCTTTACACATGCATAAGTGGGGCTGTAACCAACACTAAGAGCCAGGGCTCTTTTGGTGTAAATAATACAAAGTAGTATTAAAACGGAAACATTTTAGATAGATGGTGACATGGTATGTCTATTACAAAAATAATAAAATGGCAAGGCTATTGATATGAACTTATTAGTGATAAGGGAGTGGGCCTTAGACGAGACTACGGCTTCTGCAATTTTTTTAGCCAGGTGGGAATTTTCTACACGCTAAACGGGCCCAAAAGGGCCACCATCAATGGTGTCAAAAAGGGCCAGCGTTTGTGTGGATTATTATTATTATTTTATTTGTACAGGGTTTTTTTTAATATACCTTCATACGAAATTCATACTACATAGCATAAATTTCAATATCATTTCGTATTTTTTTCACTTTGAAGCTAAGGAACCCACCAAAATGGTAATATTTTTACTCAAAAACTGTAAAAAGTAAATAGCATACACGATTCATTTCATTTTATCCCTATAAATAACTCCCATGTTTTCATCCCCGTATTAAAAACGAAGCAAAATTTTTCATAACGCTTTGAAATTTACATAATGCGAGACCCTACTTAGCCGTGACGTACGGCTGAGGAGATTGGGGATCGAAGAAAGCTATCAGACCAGTGGTTATTATTTTACTGATATAACATTTTAGTATACAAAATAATAGGATCCGATATTGTTTGTAGGAGTAAAATTTTTAAAGCTTTTTATCAGTCTGCCGATTATTTCCTGTATAAGTTTAAGAGTCAAATAGGAGTTGTGTATGTTTAGGATATAGAATATTGTTTATCAAATATATTTATAATTAATTCCACATCGCGGTTTCACCTGCGTGGTGATGGATGATAATGACGATGATAATGAATCGTAAAAACTCATGACATAGACCTATTTGAAACGAACCTTTGTAAATTTAGAAGATGTCTCCGTGATATACATTATAATTTTTCGTAGTTTAAGTTTCTGATATTTTTATTTGAATTTAATTTTACAGGGTAGAATAATTATTATACTCTTACATGTTGTCAATATCCTTTTATATGCTTACTTAAAATAATTACTGTATAAAATGATGCTTAATATGTTGCTAAAACTAGCTTTTATTTAGAATGTAGTCTTCGCCTATAATTGTTATGGCACTAAGTTTGTATAGCTACTATGTCGTTATTTTTATGAGTGTAACAGTGTACATTATGTTGGCGATCAATAAAAATAAATAAATAAATAAACGTATCCTATGGGTTTATCCAGTGCCTCATTTACATCTATACTAAATTTCACATAATCGTGATACAAAGTTTAAGCGTGAACGATTATCAAACATCTATACATCGACATTTAGTCGGTGCCGAACAAATAGTGGGCGTCGTGCTCCTCTTGTTCGAATGGTAGAGATATAAAATAGCATGTTTGTTAGTATTGATCTTTGCACTTAGTTTGAGTCAATTTAAAAAAAAACCCATATGATACTTACAGAGAAGTAACATTGTTTATTTGTCATTCATTTATTGTTACCTTGTGTTATATAATCTTTCAATTATTTCATACTTTATACTTAGTTATATATATATTTTAACTTAGTAAGCACATACTCTTTGTTCTACGCTTTACTTCATAATG
This sequence comes from Selenia dentaria, assembly GCA_917880725.1. Lineage (NCBI taxonomy): Eukaryota > Metazoa > Arthropoda > Insecta > Lepidoptera > Geometridae > Selenia > Selenia dentaria. The sequence goes on along the minus strand of OU862904.1, from coordinate 8,179,547 downwards.
TTTATGACTTTGTTTAACAACTCTCTCGCTCAGTCCGCAACTATTATATCATAATTAATTTTGTTATTTTCAATCTTATGTGGTACTTCTGGCGGTAGTTAATCTTTCTTCTCTTTTTTTTATTTTTTTTTACTATATAAAAATAAGTCGGGTTTTCTTTCCTGACGCTATAACTCCAGAACGCACGAACCGATTTCCACGGTTTTGCATTCGTTGGAAAGGTCTCGGGCTCCGTGAGGTTTATAGTAAAGAAAATTCAGGAAAAATTTAAAACAAAGCGGGAATATCTTTTTTCACATACAGCGCCATCTCTGATACATAGCATGTACTACAAACCAATATTTTAAGTAGATGGCGCCAAACGAAATGTTACATAAAACGAAGCCATCTGATGGCGAAACGGAGTTCGCAGGGTTTGCTAGTAGTTAATATATATTTTTTGTTAATCTGTGACTAGCGTTGTGGGCTACATTATTGTCAAAATGTGAATTATGTTACTATTATTTTATATTTACTTTATAATGTAGCTGTTTGCTTTTCCTAATAAAGTAACAATAAAAATAAAATCGATACATCCATAGTTAAAAACTTTCGCGTTTATGATATTAGTATGATTGTACGAAAATGTTTATCTACTTGTTTTAGTAAGATTAAACACTGTTTTAAACTATCACGGTTGTTCACTAAAGTTATATGATTATTAACGGGATATTTACCGTGGTAATGAGCTCCCTATTCAGCTCATTCCACAACCTTACCACGGTAAATATCCCGTTAATAATCATATAACTTTAGTAAGATTACTTTCATTGTTTTCAAAATTTAGTTTGTTAATAGGTTTCTTGTACAACTGCCACCTACTAGCTGAATTTTGCAATAGGACGGCCCAAGAGCATGATGATCCATCCAGCTCATGTCGACGTTTGGCAGTTTATCAATGTGCTATTTTTACGGAGTTGTCTGCCTCGCACTGCCACTTTATGGAACCAGCTGCCATCGGAAGTATTCTAAAACCAATACGACTAAGGGACCTTCAAGAAGAGGGTATATTCCCTTCTCAAGGGCTGATAACGCATCCTCACCTACGCCCGCGCAGCCTCCCGCAGCGTCTTTGTTCCTTTCTTTCGAAAGTCGCGTGATAGACGACTGACGATACTTTGTAGTTTACCTCTCTGATATTTAACGTGCTGGGAATGCTAAAAAGAGTGGGATATATATGTTTTCACTCCACACGCGCATTATGTAATTTAACACATTATTAATTGCATAGTATTTTTTGCTTGTGTCCATATTTTTGGACAAATTTCCGAAAACTTCGAACCTTATAATAAATTTATGTTTTATTTAATTAATAAAAATATGGTAATGAAATAAGTTAAGTGTAATTGACACACATGTAGAATATAATATAAATGTTTCCTAAAAATAAAACAGTGCTTATCAAGACGACATTGACGCGGGCGTCCTTAACACTCCTTGAAGACCACTGAATGTGGTCGAAAATATAGTCGGACCTATTCGATAAACATTACCTGAGTAATCCCGTATTTTTTATTAAAAATGAGTGAAAACCACGTTAGTTTTTATAACAAAACATATGAACAACGCATTCTTACGTTTTAAATCAACTGTTTAAAATAAATAGTTCCCATTTACGTTACGGCTTACTCCCCCCACTAAATACCTTCGTATATCCACGACCGTTGACCTGTATCAAGAGTTTTGGCCGTTACACGTAACTTTTGCCATAAATATAACTTTCATGTACTTATCCAGCAGCTTGAAAACCCCAAGGGCTATATTAGGTTTATGAGATACAAGTATCTGTATTTGTACACCCATGAGCATAATTCTCCCAAAGAATCGTCTTAGATTGTCTAATTTAATTTTCACCTAACGCCTGACGCCTTAAGAGGAGCAGGTTGAGTGACTTGTACACCGTAACTTTTATTTTCTAGTAGTTCTGTGAGCTGTGCAATTCGCGGGTATGTCTTTGCATAGCTTAAGGATTTGCCACACTGGATGCGGTCTGCGGTCAGGTCAAATTGAACGCAGCCCGCATTATGTATGAACAACATTGTCAGTCTCTATATATTTATAGCTGTTTCGATTCTTTGTTCCTGACAAATACCTTCGCAGCAGACGGCATAAGCTGTTCGCCGTGGCCGCGTGTCGTACGGTGGCCCGCGCCAATTCGCCCATACCGCGCTCTCACTCAAATCTTAACGCACTCCTGCGCGCCAATCCTGACTGCGACCTGTTTGCGGATGGATGGATGGAGGTATTGTCGGAGTGTTTGCGTTTTTGTGAAAAAGCTGATATATGAATGTTGTTTTGTCAATTATTATTGTATAAATGTGTATTTAATTAATGTAATTGGTTTGTACCGTTTTAATTAAAGTAAATAAATAAATAAATAAATATTTTGTATTCAATTTGACCTAACCGCAGACCGCATCCAGTGTGGCAAATGTATGAACGACATTGTCGGTCTCTATATGTTTGTATAAATCTGCGATCTGACCGTGCGGGCACGCGGAAAGGAAGCTTGTCTATACAAAATATATAAAGGCCCGCATTGTTGTTTATACATTCAATTTGACCTGACCGCAGACCGCTTCCAGTGTGGCAAATACTTTAAACTGAATATATAACTATTCACCACACAGTTGAAAACAACATCCATAAACTTTAAATCGAAAAATTTTCAGTAACTGAAGAGACAAACAAGTACAATTTGAAAATTTAATACTGACTTCCATTCTATTCAGTTATTGGAGTGTATCTCAAAAACTTAAACGGGAAAAGAAGGAAATTTAAATGGGACCACACGGGAAGCACCAGCTTTTAACCAAAAAAATAATTTTGAGAATCGGTTCATCCTGTCGAAAGTTATGAGGTAATAACTATAAAAAACGAATTGAGTACCTCCTCCTTTTTGAAAGTCGGTTGATAAAAGTAGAAAATACCGTAAGTACAGTAGTAAAGTACTGCAATTAATAAAACTGTGCATAATGACTAGTGCCAAATCATTCTCGACTTTCATTGAAAAGAAAGTAGGTATTCATTGTTAAGCGTAGGTTGTGTACGAATTGTACTTTATAAATAGGCAAAGTGGAGCATACTTCAAGGGCAGGCCGTGCACAATGAACAGCTGGCTCTTTTGTTGTACTGAATACTGAGCACTATTGTTTTGAAACTCTAGTTCTAGGCAGAACTATTGCTCGGGAGGTATACGTAGTTATAATCCAGTCACATTATCTCGAGACCAGGCGTCGATGACGTCACGTCGCGTCGGCGCTCTGATATGGTGCGCAAAACAAGCATCCTCTAGTAGGATATTATTATAAACAATAAGATTTCCAACAAAATAAATATTGTGTTAATTAATTTAATGTAGGTATTATTATTATAATGATATGATTAAAATGATGAAAAATAAATGAAACAATCTTGGTTAAGTGGGTACAAGAAGTGTTTATTACACAAAACTACATATAAGATAGGTACTAAAAATCTTCTTCAGAATATATGATTGGCTCGATGCCAGTCATTGTCTCATTATCGCTATCGCTGATCTCACTGTCCGAACTCTCCTCGCCTAGGGATATAATCATTTCACGAACATTTTCTTCTTCAAGGTGGTCTAACAAAAATGTCCTACGTTGCAACAAAAACAATATTTTAACGTAACAGCAATAACAAAATAACAAAAGTCCAAACGTAACAATGAAATGTTTAAAAATATACCACGAAAACAAGTCGACGCGTATCGGCAACGAAAGTGCTAACCGTACTGACGCGCCATGGCGAGCGCGGGGAGATGAAAGGAGAACGGGGCGGGAGGTTCGCATTCCAGCGAGGTCTCGAGATAATGTGACCGGGTTGTATAATACAGTTTTACCACAGTAAGGCTGTGGTTCCACCACAGTATTACTATTCATCTACAATAAGACTGTGGTTCAACGTTGAAGCTAATGCGTCTTGGAATCTTTCGTGTGTCTGAATTAGTACAAATATACGAACCACAAGATAGTTGGGCATTGTTTAATGCCCAACTACGAGTTGTGGTTCGTCAGTTACTACCAAGCAGGCAGAATTTTCATCCCACAGGATTTGCGTTTAGGCATTCGGAAGTATTGTAAATAACGCCACTGATTTCGAAGATCGACAAAATTGCCGAGGCGGCAAGCTATCGTCGCAGAACTGTCTCTATTGTAAGTTGTATTTATCGAAGAACCCTAAGGTATCTTTATTTTTCTACCGACTTCCAAAAAAAGGAGGAGCTACTCAATCGACTGTATTTTTTTTGTTTGTTACCTCTTAACTTTTGACTGGGTGAACCGATACTCAATTTTTTTTTGTTTCATAGCTGGTGCTTCCTATATGGTCCCATTTAAATTTCATCAAATTCGGTTTAGTAGTTTTTGATATACACTTCAATAACTGAATATTTTTATTTGTATGTTTTACTCAACGAACCAAACTGCGGGCGTCCAATTGTTGAAACACATTCTGATGCAGCTCAATGTATTGAATCCCGTAGTACCCGAGGAATTCCATGTGCATATTATAATGGTTCACTACGATCTATTATATTAAACAAATAATGAATCCGTTGTCGACACGTCATTTTGCGGGAAACGTAACTTGCTTCTAATTATAATGTTTATGTTTAATTGCCCCGGAGGCAGTCATTCGAATTTGTAAATTTTTACGTCATTGACTGTTTCAATTGAAGGTGTGAATGATGGAGTTTCATACGATGCGTCAATTGCTCGCCCGCATTTATTTTCTGGCCAGTATGAAAGGTAGACGAACGATGATGTCGAATTCACTTCGAACACTATCAATTTCACTGTTAATGACAATTATTTGACAATTAATATAAAATTGGACTTCATTTGCTAAATAATCATCTGGAAAGTGGATTATAAAGCCGACCCCAATGAGGTATGTGGACTGAGGTCCATATCTATTAGGGCTTATACGTCTTATACAAATTTGTAGTCTTTAAAATATTTATCTTTCGTGCTAAACATAGTTACAACCGATGAAATTAAAATAAATGCTTTTTTGTTTTGGTCACAGCTAACAGACTGCATTATGTACAGCCGTGCGATTCTCTACTGATTCGTCGACGAGCTCACCGATGTCAAATAGTTTATGAGATTTTGCCGTTGTACATCAGGTTGCTTATCCAACGTTTCTTGTCATCTCTTCATTTGTTTCACGGATGTTGTCAAAGATGCAATGATGTTTGCTCTTCGAAAATCGCATGGCTCCATTTCCAGTTTTCGTTGTTTAAATATTGTATACATGTAAGACATTCCTAACCACTTAGTTTTTAGATATACTACGTAATAATATTCTAAAACTGTAAATTTTTGACAACAGCACAATTCTTTATTTTTGTAGATCAAAAATAATTAATTTGTTCCAGTTAACTGAACTCTAGACAACAATCTAGGGTAATAAATCTTTCAATTGCATTTTTGTATGGGACGAACAACTGCCAAAGTATGAACTTTGACTCGATAAAACTATATTGTAACACAGTAAATTAGCAACAAATGTATGCAGCTTTAAGAATAGTAAATTAGCATGACCTCAAGTCCTAAAACTCGTCTCATTAGCACAGATGCTATTTAGTATTCTAGCAACCCTAGCATAAGTAAGCATGTTTGAGTGGTCGTATTTTACTAACATTTTATGTCTACTCGTTACGAAAGCTAATTTTAGTTGATTTGTTTTAGTGTCATTGTATTCAACGTTATTGCAGTCGTCCGTTGAATTTAAACTTTTTTTGTGGTCTTGTTAATGAACGTTAATTTTACGTTTAGTTTTAATATGGTGTAGAGGTCGGTTGGGTGGATAGGTACCTACTTAAGTGGGTAGGTATAGGCTATGGTATAGGCACAGTCTAAATATAGAGAAACAGTACGGAAACTACCTACAGACGTTCGAAACGGCTCACTCACACAAACATGCGAATTGACGAGAGCCCTAAGCGGTTGTCGCGGTGCTGTCAGTAGTGAGGCCGCGTCAAAACGAGTAGTCACGTATAAGTTTATTTCCGCTTAACTAGGCTTAGTTTTCGTACTGTTTCTCTATATTTATACTGTGGTATAGGTATCCAGGTAGTAGGTGTAGGTATCCACGATGAAGCGCCTCCATCCAATAGGGAATTACGTCAGGGAATTACCAGGTGTTGTTGACCCAGGGACAGCTGTCTGATATTTCATATTTGGATGTTTGTATATAGGTTGCTGTATTTCGTAAATTTCGTCGTCGCGATTCAGGAAATTGGCTCATTTTGCGTAGGAATATTTTTGTGAGATTGATATTAGTGCCATCTGTTAGCTTTCTGACGTAGTATGGAAGATGACCGTTATCAGCTGCGCGATTCTGTGATGATTCGTCAACGAGCTCACCGATGTCAAATACTTTTGTACGTAAGTAAAGTTTCCGTTTGGGACACGGTTTGGCTGCCTGCGTTGTTTTGCGTGCCATCTGCGGTGCGTTGGTGCGACGACAGACCTCGTACAAGAAAATGACGCGCGTTTACGATTTATCCATGCGTCACACTAACAGCGATATCAAAAGAAAAACAAATGAACAACTGTTCATAAAATGTCATAGCGATATATGTTTTTTTATTTGGAATTATTATTATTTATAAAAATGACAAGACGAGCAAATAGTTCGCCTGTTTATAAGCAGTTGCAATTAAAATAATTAGAATTATTGATTATTAAGATTATTCATTTAGAATGAAAAATATCATTCTCCTTCATTCAACTTTAGCCTTGTACATAAGGTTGCTTTTCCAACGTCTTGTCATATTTTCATTGTTTTCACGGATGTTGTCAAAGATGCAACGATATTTGCTGTTAGAAAATCGCACCGCAGTTATGTTTCTGCGGTTGGTTACGTATGTTAAAATGAGTTGTGAGTAGAATGCAGCAGAGGTGGCTACAATGGAATTGGCTTCATTTCTTTTAAGCTCTATGTGCTATAATACCTATTTTCACTTTGTGAGGGCAGGGAGTTAAAAAAATACTACTTCAGTCGGGATGACTGCGGAAACGAAAAGGTTTAATAGGTGAATTACACTCACTAGGGGTAGGTCGTTTGTGCAAGAGGCGATCTTGGTTTGTACCACTACTCATCAAAACAGGAACTCAATTTGAGTATTGTTTGAGTACATAGACAAAAAAGTTCTTTTTTAATCGCAGATGCATTGAGAGTCTGTGGTACTTACGAGACTACACTATTAGATTAGATAAAACTGTACTGGCGAGATCTACTGTTCGCAGAACTACTAGTTTATTAATTTAAGTTTAAGTTTTATTAATTGTTAGCTATTTTCATTCTATATTCATCCAAATCTGTTCAGGACCTACCTACATACTCACTCACTCATTAATACATCATAGTCATAATCAGCCCATATTTGTTCCCACTTGGCTTGGTGGATATGGTAGCAGCCAACCCATGTCAAAATCTTCAGGCCGCCCGAAGGCCTTCGACATAGCCTAACTACTGTTGTCCTAAGACAAACAACCGGGACCGACGGCTTAACTTGCCCTCCGAAGCACGGAAGCGATTACTTCAATAATGCCACTAGCACACACCCATCCAACTCCTGACCGCAGCAAGCGTTGCTTAACTTGTCGATCGGTTAAGATCGCAAAGTCAAGCTCCGCTACGAGCGCTTCCGGAATATTTTATTTCTTCGTAAAACATCCAAAGCTGCATCTTAAACGAGTTTCGATACTATATACCTCACAATAGTTGATATATAGGGTAGTTATCTTGAGATTTGGAGTAGGTTGAAAATGCGAAATGAAAAGCAGACGATCACAGACTTATTTTAAACTAAAAAACACTAAACGCAGCACTTCACCGGGCCCAGAACCTCATTACCAAATGTATTTCATTAAAATGTTAACCCTATTATGTCCACAGAGCCATATATCACCCCCAAAAAGGTATTATCCTTATTAAACCGTCAAAGTGCACAGGTAGAACTAATTTAAACGAAAGGGTCCCTTACATTTGTCTCTTGAGGCCATCAACCTAATATTACTTCGTAAGGATGAGACTGTGGGAACGGGAATTAAATTCCTATGTTCCGGAAAACATAAAGTACTAGTGGTGCTATTAGCTCAACTAACAGCAATTGAACAGATTTCTAAAGACGTAGATTTGAATCATTGCAATTTGCAAAGAAAATATTTCCAAAACTATTAAGTCAGGCGTTTTGTTAATTTAAAATACTTCATAGCTACGAAGAAATAATATCAGGAAGAGTAACTGCCTTAAAAAAATACCCACTAAAAGTCGTGCTGAATCAATAACATCGTTCACGCCACTATGACTCAGCTGTCATAGTAGACGTTGCAGCACGCGCTTGGACCAATCCCTGCTTTCCTTCTGAAATTTAAACCAATCACCGAACATGTCTATTTGTAACTTAGGAAGTATTTCGTATTTGGAATCATACGTCGTTTTGGTTTGAAGGGCCACTATTTGTGTGGAATTGGTTCTGAATGCTTCCTGACATAATTTTTTCATAGCTTCATAGTAAATAATAAACGTACCAATAAAATAAATAATTATATTTATATTTTTAATATCTACTGTATTTTTGTGTGACTGAAAGTAAAATATTATATTAAATAATGTTAAATTTATATTGTTTCTATATAATCTATTCACTTAGAAGGCTTTCCCTTGAACAAGCGTCATATGTCACGGATTACGGACATCTGTCAAATGCGCTGTTTGACGCATTGCTGTCACCACTGCTTTCTTATTTACTTTTTATAACTGTGTGTCAAATAAATTATTTTTCTTTCTTTCTTTCATAAACAATTTAGTATTAAGTGCTCTATGTAGAAGTGACCTGGAAGGTCAAGGAACCGGATACACGTCTGTACTGCGCGAGTTGGACCGTCAATAGATTATTAAAATATTATAGTATTTAGGCGGCAAAACTTGACATATGTTTTCATGCCCCTATCCATTGATCTGCTCACTGCTAAAAGGTTCATATGACGGAAATGAAAAGTTGGCTGTAGGTGTATATTGTATTGCGTGGAATATTAATATTTTAGTCTACGTTTCATGAGTAGGTAAGTATCTAGTTAAATGTTATTGGGACGTTGAAAAGTAGGCCAGTATTAAAGATTGCATATTTTGCCGCACATTCTGGTTGCGTAATTTTTAACTGTAGGGTTGTGGATTGCAGCAAAAACTCTTCGTATCTTCATAATATTTTATTTACTTTTTCCGTCTTAAAGTATCGTCTGCTTATACCAATTTAGAAACATTGTATCTATTATTAAGTAAATGTCCGGAAGATATGTGTAGAAGTAGTTCCCCTAATGTCTCCCAAATTAGCATGTTATTTTGTCTTAAAAAATATCTAATTGTTTTTCAATAATAAATACCCCACACCTGTCAAGACGCCATTTCATGGCGGCTCCAATAATCACACACCTGTCGCAGAGCCATGTCATGGCTTTTCGGGCCGGTTCTATATTGTTGGTCTGTGTATTATGTTGACGGTCATTTCCTTTTGGAATTTTCCTTATATTGTTTATGTTTGCAAGTAGATATTTTCCAACTTTTAAAAGCAATTGGAAGGCCATTGTATAAAAACTACTTTTTAGTCTATTTTTCCGCAGAGTAGCTAACGACTTTGGCGCGCTGACATATAAACAATGAAAATAAATATTTTTTGGAGTTTTAAGTATTTTAGTGAATGTGTTAAGTTGTAAGTATTTGTTTTTTTGTAATTTAGACATGTTTTGTGCAAAACTCACAGTATGTAGGGTGATATTTTTGTGATTTATGGATCGACAATTTCGTCAACGCCTGGAGTTGCAGAAGTTTCTGGTTGGTAAACAACTGAAATAACTTATCCATACACTCTTTTTGTCAAATCAGAAATTACTTTAGATGATAACGGTGCTTTTCATATATTTTTCAGGTCCGTAAATATTACAAAATATGAGATATAATGGTTTGAATTTGTAATGGTGCTTCGCGGTAAAAGAAGAATGGCAAAACTGTGTGTTTTGGGTCCCCTACATAGACGAGAAAGGAAACCATGCAAAACCAGTAGTCCTTAGTAAGACTAAGATATTATAAAATTGTACCATATATTTTTTAAGTTGGGGTTTAAAAGTTATCAGCATTGATATTTTATTCTAGGTTAGGTTAGATAGGCGGATTCGTTGCTTAAAATATCTGACTGGGGTTTTCAAAAGAAATCTATCGTAATAGAGAAACTGGTGCTTGGGATTAGGTATCGTTATCGTAGATATGGATGCAACTACTTATATGTTATGTGATAACATGATGAAACTAAATTAAGAAATGGCAAATGTGCAAAATGTATGAGTCCAACAATCAAGGAAATAACTATTGGTGTCACTTTGTCATGTCATTTCCACTCTTTTGGCAGAATATACGTATCGTGCGTTCTTTTAGCTTATGAGGGCATTGGTGGCGTTGTCATTGATGGCTCTTTTATTAAAGCGTCCGTAAAGCTCAAAAACGTTATTTCTGCCACTTTTGCCACTTTTGCTCACACCCTATTCGAACGCTCAAATGAGCATAAGACCTAAAATCGCATAATTATGCTGTCAAATACATGGCGGTCATAAAACGATCACAAACAACCATGCTCCGGACGTGGGTCAAAAATTGCACTTTTTGGTGGCAAATATTCCTCTTTTTTAGCTTTCCGAACGCTGAACAAAAAAAGACATGAACGACATTTTCAGTAAAAACGATCACAAATAGACTATTCGAACGCACTCATAGTATCAATAAAGTCGTATAGTATCCTATAGTCTATGAACGTTAGCGTATCGTTATTGCCCTCAAGCATCTTCTGCGTATTAATTTTATTGTTTTATGTTTTCTCATTTTTCCCAACTGCTAATTAAATATAAAAATATAAATTATTTGCATCTACTAATAATAAATAAATTGGCATAGTTTCGTCCTCCGTGGCTTTCATTCTCCGTGGGTACCCAGACGACCGATCTTCTTTCAGCGGCAGGTCACGGCATCAAGACGTTCGCGCTTCGTTGTAGGAAAAACATCTATGAAAAGGTACCATGGAAAAAATATATGGGTAAGTCTATGTTTTCACTATAAAACACGAAAAATCTTACTTTAATAAGTCCTTTAAATACTTCAGAATAACCAAATAAGTACAAATTCGGGGATAAATTATCTTCCGGTGTTTTCATCTTTGACGTGCACTTGTACACACTCTCACATATCTACTTTTCTACCACCATTAGTTAGCTTAGTTCAATACAATTCTATCGGTATATGTTTCATGTCTATAAACTAAGTGAAACCCGAGATATCATTGATTTAATTCGCTGACGTATAACACTTTATTTTGACGCTAGGGAACGCGACAGGTGTGTCCAAGCGACGAATAAGAAGGGCTGAATAAAAAGCCCGGACCTGGAGTCTGTGGAGTGTTATTGCATATAAAAAAAACTATCGTCTGTCTCGCACACTTTATCTTCCAGAACTCCCTGTTTCTTTCACTCCTTTATCTTGCTTCCTCATACTTACTTCTCACATTACGTTCCAATCCACTCATCAAACTTTAGCATTCAACTTAAACTATTCCACATAACTATCGAACAATGTATAGGCACACAGTCTTATAAAATGCAATTTTTGAACAAAATGGTTCAGAAACTCATTTTTTCGTTTGTAATTGTAGCTATGGAATAATTTACAGTGCATGCAGTAATATTCTTATTATTTTATAACACGTCACCTAATAGACCTAAATCATCCAACTACCATTGTAACAAAATACCCGGTCCGATCTAAACATTAGATAGTCCATTAATCAACTGTGTACACGGTTATACCATTAGAGTTATTAATTTAATGAACATTACACATCGAATTCAAATGCCCTGTTTTTATACTGTTGTCCACCTACCAATTATTAGTAAGGGTGCTTTAGACAGACAGCGGTCACGCGTTCAAGTGTTCACGCGGTCAGTTTTGTGTTCGTTGTGTTGTATTACATTACATAGATATAGTTTGTTTCAAACCCCCGGCGAAATTCGGACATTGACCTAAGAGCATGCTGTAGATATAACCAACATTTTTAGAAAGGTTTGAAAAATGTTAGGTAAATTGTAATCGTATTATAATTTTTATTTTATGAATAAAAATGATTAATAATCTTGTTTAGGTACCTATTATAACTCATGGTCAGTATGTTACTTTAAGAATAAAACCACTTCTATAAAATGCATACTACATTTATAATATTGGCATTGTTCACCACACTATGATTCTTCTTCTGTGTCCGTTTCATGATCATCAGACAATGCAGTTGACTCTGCCACATTGATAATCAAACTGTCAACAGTTTTGTCGATACTGTGATCAATATCCATATATCAATAGAAAAAATGTAAACGCGAAACAACTCCATAACAAATTAAATCAAACGTTTTTACTGCAAAATCGCAATCTACAGCGGAATTAATTCCGCAGCGGAACTTGTTGAAAACAGTTTGCAGCCCCTGGCTGGCAGCGGGTCGTGCGCAATCCCGTACCACGAAATCTTAACGACAGAGAAATTCAGAGAATACTATAATTTTATGAATGGCAATGAATGGGCAGCGACACTATCGTTTTGTTTTTTGCTAACATAATACTTAGGCGTCAATGTCCGAATTTCGCCGAAGGTTTGGAACGTACTATATACCCACTCTCTACCCACAATTGACCGCGACGCGGTCAGAACGCTGTTTAGGTATATCTATGTTACATAATACAACACAACGAACGCAAAACTGACCGTTTGAACGCTTGAACGCGTGACCGCTCTCTTTCATAGGCTGCTATCAGACACGTATTATACGATACATAGATATACACACACTCTACCCACAGTTGACTGACACGGTCAGCCATTCAATTCTCTAATGATTCGTCGATGTGCTCGTCGACGAGCTCACCGATGTCAAATAGTTTATAAGATATCGCACTTGTACATAAGGTTGTTTTTCAAACGTTTCTTGTATTCTCGTCATTTGTTTCACGGATGTTGTCAAAGACGCAACGATGTTTGCTCTTAGAAAATCGCACGGCTGAACGTCTACTGTGGAAACGAACGCACGAAAATTTGTTTAAGTGTAATGTAATCGCATCGTTAATGTATTTATCACAAACTGTCATTTATATAGTACTATAGTGGCACAGATAAGTTATAGTTTGTACTGAATACGTAAACGATAATAACGTTGCACTTAAACAGATTTTCGTGCTCGGCCCACTATTTGGGTATATCTATGTAACGTAATACAACACAACGAACGCAAAACTGGCCGCGGGAACGCTTGACCGCGTAACCGTTCTCTAATTGATAGCACCCTAAGTTTACAAAATTAAATTTAACTATATGTCATAGAAGAAAAACACGAGTGGTGCGAATAACTGCGTAATTGTAACGTAACGTGTCGTTCACGTGAAACAGCACAAACTGTCATTTATCTGTGACTCAGATAACTCTTAGTTTGTACGCCCAAGCGTGACGCGTTGACGCTTTCAGTACGAATACTTTATCGCAAATTGTTTGTGCTACGGCCTCTACTGCCGTGCGATTCTCTAAGAGTAAACATCGTTGCACTTTGATAACATTCGTGAAACAAATGACGAGATGACAAGAAACGTTGGAAAAACAACCTTATATGTACAAGGGCGATATCTCATAAAGTTATTGACATCAGTGAGCTCGTCTAGGAACGCAACCACGACGATTTATTAGAGAATCGCACGGCTGTTTAGCTACGATACTTAGCTAGAAAAAAACTATTAACGATATTCATGTGTTATTATTATTATTATTTATTACATTATTACATTCATATAACTATTAATGATATAACCAACCCCACGTATATGGAATATGAGTAGGAGACGACGGTGCTTTACCTATACAGGTTGTTTGGTAGAGGGACCAACATACCAAATGAGCGTGTTCGGGGGCCCACTTGAAGACTACAAGTTGGCCAAAAAAAATCCCCGACCCCTCAATTTTTTGTAACTTTTTTTTGTGAATTTTCCCTTTTTCTCCGAAATCGTACCTATTTACCACCATAACATTTGTAAAATTTGTTTTAGACCGGATGTTTTTAGTAGAGAAGTTTTTAAATACATATAACCTCCAGAATTGCTAGTGGTTTTTTTAAATCACTGTGAAAGTTGAACTATGAAGTAAAATTTATTTCATTTTTTCACTCTATGAGCTCTAAATCAGTTAGTTAGCTTTGTTTTGTATCCAATTTTGCTTTGCTTGGCCTGAAGGTGTATAGAGACCCAATTCAACTAAAAACATCCTGTCTAACACAGATTTTACAAATATTATGGTGGTAAATAGGTACGATTTCGGAGAAAAAGAGAAAATTCACAAAAAAAAGTTAAAAAAAATTGGGGCGTCTGGGATTTTTTTTGGCCAACTTGTATTCTCCAAGTGGGCCCCCGAACACGCTCATTTAGTTTGTCGGTCCCCTCTACCAAACACCCTATATAATCTACTGGATTACAATGAAATAAGAAATGTATAATAATTAATTTATAATTTGTACATATATAACCTTAAAATAATACTTTTTGTACAAAAACAAATTTACTTAAAACATTATTTGTTAAATCTTCGCTACGGTGTTGCCATAATGAACAGAAAACTTAATTATGAAATGCTTTAATTAAATTAAATAAATACCGAAATCTGAATTTACCTCGTTAAAATTATTACTCAAACAACGTAAGTATCAAGAAAACCCCATATTTTGTACTGTCCAACGCCCTTACTAATGGTTCGTTCGACAAAATATAGAACACAAGGTAAAAAAAAGAAATAATGACAAAAGGGTCGAAGAAAGCGCGCCCCAAATGCGTCATGAGGTAAAAAAACTAGACAAGTACGAGTCGGACTCGCACACGAAGGGTTCCGTACCATTATCTATAATAAATACCTATTTCAAGTTTTCATCTGTTACTATTACTAAGACCGAGAAATAAATTGGAAAAAAATGACATTTGTTGTATAGGAGCAATTTTATTTTAATTTTATTATTAATTTTTAAAGTGTATACTATAACTCGATATTCTGTGAATATATAAAGCGCCATTATCAATATTGAGCAAAAACTAGCAAAAATATCAAGTTTATTGTATGAGTGCCCCCTTAAATATTTATGTTATTCCGTTTTTAGTATTTACTTGTTATGCGGCAACAGAAATACATCATCTGTGAAAATTTCAACTGTCTAAATATCACGGTTTATGAGATACAGCCTGGTGACAGACGGACAGAGGAGTCCTAGTGATAGGGTCCCGTTTCACCCTTTGGGCACGGAACCCTCAAAATATATGTATAATTAATTATTTCTAACTTGTCAATGTGTCTTTATACAACAGAGAGGAGGTTTCATATAATGTAATATATATCTCTTTCTCTACAATGTTGGCTCACATAATTTAAAATCTATTTCTTCAGTATTTGAGTTTCTAATATTTAGGCCAACATTGTGATCAAAAATACAGGTATGTAAATTTATTTCATTTACTAGCTACATACATACGAATAGACAAACATCATAGTGACAGCCTCTACAACAATCAATTACAAAGTATTCATAATTTATTTCAAATATGTGAGCTGGAAGTTTAGACTGTGGTTTGATTCTTTTGGCTAACATATTTTAAATTTGGGTTATTAATTAAGCCATTATTTGTTTGATTATAATTGTTTGTGACTACGTGACTTAAGCAGTAAATTAGTATGTTGTATATAATTTATTTATTAACCGATGGGGATTTGTTTTGAATCAATGGGGAATTGCGGATTGTTTTTTCACAAATCCGCATTACAAGCTCTATGAGAGGTTATTGGGAAATGTCAATGAGGATTTCAGGAACAACTCTTTTTTTTTTGCTCGGTAGTGAAAGTAACACGCCTCTGTTTTGCCGTTTGTGCACGGGACCCTAAAAACCTATTATGTTATAAAACACTACGGATGGCGGGAAAATAAACACAAATAAAGCTATCGTTGACGTATTACGGCCGGTGCCAAAGACCTGCCTATCATCAGTTTACCTTACAGCCGTGCGATTCTGTAACGATTCGTCGACGAGCTCGTCGACGAGCTCACCGATGTCAATAACGTTATGAGATATCGCCCTTGTACATAAAGATGCTTTTCCAACGATTCTTATCATCCCTTCATTTGTTTCACGGATGTTGTCAAAGATGCAACGATGTTTGCTCTTAGAGAATTGCACGGCTGGAGATATAATATTTGACACTATTTATACGGATGTTATGTCACATTTCTATCCGTAGTAAGGAAAACTGTAGATAGATAGATTATTGAAATCCCCCATTATAGTGACCCTCAGTAGGTACTTATTTATTACATCCCAGTATAATAGTGGTGGGTTATTAACCGTCAGGTGTTCGTGATGGTGCACGAGTGTAACCTAAGTGTACAAAATCACGCATTGCTGTTTTCCTAGCTAATCGCCTTAGAAACCTGCGATAACGTGACTTAGATAGGACCGATATTTAAGTGACTCTGAGACTAATTGATATAAAAATACATTTGAAACTACATATATTATGTACATAAATAACTTGAGGAATGGTAAATGTACAAACGTACGAATCCATTTATCAAGAAAAAACTTTCACCAAATGCTCTAAGTACAAACAACCATAAAAACCCACAAGAGGCAGTCTTAAAATCGTACTGAAATAATCTTTAACCAAATTGCTTTCCAAATAAAATTACATTTTAACACAGTTTTTTAACGCAGATTAGAACTGACGTAAAATGAATGCCGAGTGTAATAGTTCATGTTGATTTATAAAAGCACAAGCTGACTCGTCAGCGGCTTTACTCG
This sequence comes from Selenia dentaria, assembly GCA_917880725.1. Lineage (NCBI taxonomy): Eukaryota > Metazoa > Arthropoda > Insecta > Lepidoptera > Geometridae > Selenia > Selenia dentaria. The sequence goes on along the minus strand of OU862904.1, from coordinate 8,162,570 downwards.
CTAGGTCTTGGTGTAGTGGTGAAAGCGCCGTTTTGGACTCTGGGTCCTGGGTTCGACCCGCGGGTCCTGGGTTCGACCCGCGGGTTGGGCAGTTATACTTAGTAATTTTCTGACAAAGAAATTCTCGTTACCAGCGTCTGGAACAGTGTCCCGTAGATGGCAATAGGCTCGCTCCCAATTACATGGGACCATAAACATATCCAGCGAAACGCTGGTGTTTAAAACACCGCTGACACTACCCCTTCGACGATATAAAGGTGTGACAATTTGTTATGTTGTGTTTAAAAGTAACGTGTATTGCACTGTTTTCGTTAAACTATATATTTACCAAGTGTTGAGTGCAATACACCAGAGATATTAGTACCTAAGTAGAAAACTATTAAAAATGTATATAAAAATAATGGCCCCGAGTTTCTTGCCTTCTCGCTAGGCTCTATATATTTTGGAACGAGGTGGTAGAGTCTTTAAAGTACATTGAATAATTGACGTTCACAAGTACTTACGTATTTGATGCCTAAATTGAATAAAAGTTTTTGACTTTTCACTCTGATATTATTTCCTTTTAATAATTTCGTAACTTTACTGCACTCATTATAAGGGTATATATAAAAATATTTAAAAAAGACGTATTAAATTCTTAACAATTACGATTATTGGCATACCATAGAAAATCATGCGCTTAGACCAATCAATCGAAACCTTAGTTTTATATGAGACCGTGTAGCATAGAGAGATCAAGCTGCCATTTTTGATTTATGTGATGGATCAAGATAAAAAGTTTTTATAATAGAAAGCTCCGGGCTCTATTCTATCCATATACTAAATTTAATCGAAATCTGTGCGGTAGTTTTTAAGTTATGCGTGAGCATGCATGTTTTTTTTTTCAAAAACGGCGTATTCATGCTCAGTAGGTAATTTAACGTCGTCTAACTTATTTTTTTAAATTTTTTCAAGTACAGACTTTTTGGCTTCTACTCCTTTATTATAAGTATAGATAGACCTATATAATATATATTATGTCAATTATGTACGATGGTTTTGGTTTTCTAATGGTTTGTCTGACGGGAAAGTACCGTATAGAAAACTTACAGAAAACAGGTCATAGAAAAAACTACAATACGCGCCACGAAAGATGAGACTTGACGAGCGTCAGTAGTTGGAAGCCTGCGCAGTACGTACAGTCGCATACAAAATAGTTATCCATAATTTTTATGTCTATTCAGGGATTTTTTGTTGACATTTGAAATTAGGTGAAGCAAGTAATAGTAAACTTCAAAATTAATCTTACGATAGCAGTTCGTAATACGGAAGTTGTGAATAATAAATATATATATTAAATAAGGAAATTATTAATTAGAGCACAATATTGAACAAAGTGGCTTGGAATCGATAGCTGGTCATGATAGTAAAAGAAACATATAACATATATTTTTTATTATTATGAACCCATATTTGTCGATCCGCGGTTTAGAGCCATAGTGCGAGTGAACACACGAATGGACGCACCACTACATCACAGAATAGAAAGCAGTAACTACGCGAGACATACCTACCCACTTAGAATAGGTACAACGTGCGGACGATGACCCGCCCGGGCACGCCGTCGTAGGCTTAGGCATAGACATCAGCTGCGTGAACATTCGCGAGTAGGCAGGTTCGTACGTCGTTGTACCTATTCTAAGTGGGTTGGTATGTCTCGCGTAGTTACTGTTGTCTATTCTGCGATGGAGCGTGCGTTCAGTCGCACAACGTTTAATAGCTGCGAAGCACTGAATATTATGGGTTCATAATAATATAAAAAACATGTATTTTTTTCTTTTACTATAATGATCAGTTGTCAATTCCAAACTACCCCATTTAATATTGTACACTAAGACCATATAGGTATAGTCTAAGCTTGAGACATGGTTACACCCGGAGGCAAAACAATACGGAATTTTATTTATTTGTATATATCGCGTAATAATTTAAAATGCTAAAATCACATACGTTTTCGTCTTTGTTTTTATCCAAACCGTCATTTTGTGATGTCAAATCCTCACGGTCTGTTATAGAAATATCTAATAGTCCACTCGTTGAGGGGTTTGACTAAAGCAATAATTCCTCTGTCATTGAAACTTTGCAGTATGATGTTTATAGATTACGATTAACAAATTATCAAAAAGATATTTTTTTTTAAATATAAATTCATTAAGGCGAGATAGGAATGTATTTTTTGGATAATAATGGAAACTACACATTTAAAGAAATAAAAAAATAAATATGACAAAGGAATTTTCCTGAAAAAGTTATGATGCATGTTCTGCAGATATTAATTCTATTTTTATACTGCAAAAAAGGGCTATACGAGCGATCTACAGTTTGGCTCCCAGAGTTTCCCTTAGACAGAAATTTAAAGACATAAACATTCTAACTGTTGTCTCTCAGTTTATCTATGAAAATCTAATGTATGTAAAGAAAAACATTAGTAGTTTTGATAAAAGGAGTGATGCTCATTCCATCAACACGCGAAATAAGCACAAGCTATCCGTACATGTAACGCGTCTCCACAGAATAAGTCATTCTTTTATGGGACAATGTATACGATTCTATAATAAACTTCCCAATGTTATCCGAGATTTGCCTATTAATAAGTTTAAAATTACTATTAAAACTAAACTCTGTCAAAAAGGTTATTACAAAATTTCGGATTACTTGGACGATAAAACAGCTTGACACTCCAGGATCTATCTACTCGTGTACTAAGATGTCAAAGTGTAGCGTGTCTTGCCCTACTGATACCATTATTATGTTCTCTTTTGTAAGGCAACTAATGGAGCTAATATTTGTAGTACCTAAGTAAAAACATTGTAAAAACATCTATATAAAAATAATGGCCCCGAGTTTCTTGCCGCTTATTCTCGGTTGGCTCTATGTATTTTGGAACGCGGCGGTAGGCTTTAAAAAACATTATAATGAAAAATTGACGTTCATAAGTGCGTCTTTGATGCCTAAATTGAATAAATGATTTTGACTTTGACTTTGACTTTGACAAAATACGTTTTTTAAAGTTTCTGCCTCTTCCACATGAAAATATTCATGGATTCCGTTGCACGCATATTCATATAACATATACTAACACATCAAAGAAATTTCGGACGATGGAATTTTCCATCTGGAGCTAAAAGCGATGTTCATGTTTAGGTGCATACCCTATCTTCAAGGTAATTTTTTTATTGGATCATTATTTAATCGTAATCTATGAACATTACTTTGTCATACTGCAAAGCTTCAGCGACAGAGGCATTATAGTCAGGGTGTACACACAAAGAATTTCCTAGCTAGTGCATCGGACTAGACTTACAAGAGTTTCAATCAATTAATAAGTAGGTGCCAAATAATTCCTCTTCAAAAGTATAGATTATTCGGTAAAATTTTAGTCCCGTCGATTCTCATTCGCGACAGTCGACCAGGTGAGAGTTACTTCAATTCGATTCAATCTACGAAAAGGTTTTAGGGGTAAGGAATAAAACGAAGTGGCTTTCATACCTTCTTTCGTGTTATTTGATTACCAAAAACCAATAATATTACCGTTAAAATGTATAAAATCCTGTAGCGTGACAAAATTCAGTAGTTGAATTCACTGCACGTGACTAGACTACACTAGACTACAAACTTATAATCGTAGGTATTTCTAGTTTAGTTATTTTTTATACAGCGTTCAGTTTTTTTTACTGCCTCATAGAAATTGGTTAAACTCACTTTTTAGGGGTGAAATTTTCTTTAACCTTGCCTTAGTGGATTCCAACAGCGAAAAAATAGTACCTAACCTGAAGTTTTTAACGCCAGCGGTTTAGGGTCTGCATTGATGAATTAGTAAATTATTTTTCTTATAATAAAACTGTAGAGATCGAATTTCTGTACAATGAAAAAAAATATTCAGGGGGATGTAAGGAGTGGAATCGAACTAATTTAGATTTTTTCAAATGTTTTGTTCTGTTTGTCTGTCTATTAATAGCTAATCTCCGAAATGTCTAACAGATTAACGTAATAAGATAATAGATAAGTTATTATATTTATAACTAGCTGACCCGCCAGCGGCTTTGCTCGGGTGACCTCGCGGGATACGGTTAATCACAGTTTTTTAACAATCCTACGGGAAATCTTTAAGTTACGAGATCAAAAGTATCTTATATATTGACCAGATATATAAGCTACCACCATAAACAATTTTGTGGGTCCTCCTATGTCTATAGTTGACCCAGCTCTATCACTAATGAAATAAAATCACTGTAGATGTATATCCGATTTGTATTGTCCAAACATTAACTTAATTACAATTTTAGTGTGCAGTGTAATTGCTCTGCGATACGGGAGACGACTGACGGCGGAGGGGGGCGCTCGGCAGTCGCTCTACAAAAATGCATAATTGCAATTTGTGTCACTACAATATTCCCCCCTTTTTTTAAAAAAAATATACAAATATTTTTGAATATAGAGAACAAAACAATAATAGTACAACGAAACACAACAAAACGTAAGTAAGTTACCATGCTAGTACACTCGACGCGATAAGGTATGACGCATCATGCAACGTAGAGTAACACTGAGTACATAACACTGGGCTGACGATTACCTATCTACTCATGCAAGTACACGACACGTTACGTCACGTCACTACTGCGGCTGGTATCCTGCGGGACCAACAGGCGCGGGGTTCGCGATACTCGCTACCGCTGCTGGTGCTGCCCCCGGCTGGATTACATGCACCTGTGGCGGAGATGCGCTGGCCATTATTTGTTGCCGTAACCACGATTTTACCCGGCTTTGAAATTGTCGCCAAAGAACGTACAGCACTACTACTATCAGGAAAGACGTTATCACCATCATTAAAATAGTCTGCTGCGACATGTGCGCCTCAACCTGACTTCCACTTTGAGCTATGATAATTTGCTCTTCGCTGTTTTCTTTACTTAGTGTCTTTCCCATTATGAAAACTAAGTATAAACACCGTGCACAGCTACTTGCAAGTACAAAAACATATAATGAATAAAATTCGCAAAACCCCGTTATAAATATGTTACTTGTTGCGTCATCCTCATTTCGTCAATTTTACAATAAATCATGAACTTCCTAATTTAATTAATTAAAATTACAAAATCATGTAAGTAATATGATACACGGGTACACCATAAAATTCTCATAACAAACAAAAGTATACGCTGCTACGCGGTCTACCTTATTCGTCTTTGCTGAGTTATCATTTCGCAAGCGTGCAGTTTTGTAATAAGTATGTAATAGTTATAACTAACATGCTTGTGAAATAATTACATTTGCTGATCCGTAACTCATAATAACATATACGTATACATATTATATAAGTTGCACCCTTATTATTTACTAAGTAATACAATGATTTTTTTCGTTCTTTGTAAACCTATCTAAATATATGACTTATATTATCTACTCGTAACGTAAGTAAGTATACATAAAAAATCGTTTGTAAATACGATACACATAACGTAAACACTTACTTTATTATCGCTTATACTCTGAACTAAGATATTTCGGGTACATTCAATATCTACTCATAATAATCTAGCTTATCATATAGTATGTTCAACTAATATGTACTAAACTTAACTAACGTTTCGTTTAGAAAGCGAGACGGTATTTTTACAATTCGACCACTCCTGGTAACCTTGGGCGCTGCATCGTTATCGTCACCTCCTGTACCTTTTTCATTATGCTGTACAGGGTTTGATGAGCTTCTCTGCGTATCGGTTACGTCATCGTCCTGGAGTACATATGCCAGTTTAAGACGATCGATCGAAATGCGCGCTATCTTATCATTAATTCTTAACACGAATACCTTACTCCCTCGTTGTACGACACGGTACGGACCGTTGTACGTCGGTTGAAAAGGTTTTCGTACGGCATCATTTCTTACAAACACAAAGTCAGTTGTTTGTAGGTCAGGATGTACAAATATCGAGCGTGAACTTTGTTGCAATTTAGCCACAGGTTTGTATTTCCGGATAGTATCCCTAATTCTTTCGACTATCGTTTCTGGTTCACATACGGGCTGTTTGGTGATGTCAAAAAACTCACCGGGCAGTTTTAACGCTTGCCCGTAAACCATTTCCGCTGCGCTTACTCCACAGTCTCTTCTGATGGCTGCGCGTAATCCTAACATTACCGTTGGCAGCTCTTCCACCCACGATGTCGAATCCAGCCGGGCTGCTAATGAGCATTTCAGAGATCTGTGGAATCTCTCAACCATTCCATTCCCTTGTGGGTGATATGGAGTAGTGCGTATTTTCTCCACTCCAAAGTAACGCATCAGCCGAGTGAACAAGGCTGATTCGAACTGTCTCCCTTGGTCACTAGTACAGCGACGAAAAATGCCGAAACGAGATATCCATCCTTCATACACAACCTTGGCAACAGTATCCGCAGTTATATCTATAACTGGGAAAGCTTCAGGCCACTTCGTACATCTGTCGATCATAGTTACTACGTACCTATAGCCTTGAGCTGAAATAGGTAAAGGACCTACTATATCAATATGGACGTGTTCAAGTCTGCCACACGATGGAAATTTTTGCAATTGTGACATCGTATGCCTTTGCACCTTAACACGTTGACATCGTAAACAAGTCTTAGCCCATTTACCAACATCGCGATTCATGCCTGGCCAAAAGAACTTTTGACTTAACATTTTGCGTGTTGTACGTATTCCGGGATGACTTAAATTATGCATACTATTGAAAACTATTTTTCGAAAAGATTCCGGTACATAAGGTCTAACATAGTCAGTTGATACATCACAATACACTCTTTTATCGCAACCTGGTAAAGTTATGCATTTCAACTGAATGTTATTTGATACTTGCCCGTTCGTCACGTAGTCGTCGCGTGTTTGCGCTTGTGCTAACGCTGCATAGTCGACAGTTGTCGGACACTCGATAGCGTCTATACTGCGACTTAGTGCATCGGCAACTTGATTATTGCTGCCCTGTACGTATCGAATATCCGTCGTGAATTCACTGATGAACATTAGTTGTCGGGTCCGTCTAGGTGTTTCCTTGTCGGTACCTACTTTCTTAAATGCATAAATTAAAGGTTTGTGATCGGTGTATACTGTAAGTGATCGTCCTTCATGCAGGTTTCTAAAATGTAGAACAGACATGTATATGGCTAATAGTTCGCGATCGTAAGCAGAGTACTTACGTTGAACTGGTGATAATGCCTTGGAGAAATAACCTAACGGCTTCCATGCGTTGTTGACATACTGCTGAATTACCGATCCAACACACGTGTCCGAGGCATCAGCCATAATAGCTAGCGGTGCATCCGGTACCGGGTGGAACAAAGTGCAAGCGCTTTGTAAGCTGTTTTTGCATTGTTCGAACGCTATATCGGATGTTTCAGTCCATTCTATTTTTGTCTTATCGTTCTTTTTAGAACCATGCAAGTACCTATTTAACTCTGACTGATATGATGCGGCTTTTGGAAGGTGTGAACGATAAAAATTAACCATACCCAAAAATCGACGTAACTCTGCAACCGTCTGCGGTTTCGGGAATTCTTTTATCGCTTTAACTTTTTCTTCCAAAGGTCGTATACCCTCAGTCGATACTTCGAAACCTAAAAATTCAAGTTTCTGCTGACCGAAACAACATTTTGACAAATTTATCGAAATACCATACTTATTAAATCGTTCGAAAACCATTTCAAGGTGGCGTTGATGGCTAATACTATCCTCACTAGCAATTAGGATATCATCTATGAAACAATAAGTAAAATCGAATCCCTGCAAAACAACAGTATCCATGAAACGTTGAAAAGTTTGCGATCCATTACGTAAACCGAAATTTAATTTTTTGAACTCAAATAGGCCAAAACTTGTTATTATTGCGGACTTCTCCACATCTTCCGGAGCGATGTCAATACAATGGTAGGCTCTGTTTATGTCAATCCGAGTAAGTACCTTATTTCCTGCGAGCAGATACGTAAAATCTTGCAAACGTGGTATAGGGTAGCGATCCGGCTTAGTTACAGCATTTAATTTACGGTAGTCTCCACAAGGTCGTAACTCACCATTTTTCTTTGGTACAACGTGGAGCGGGCTGGCCCATGGACTCTTAGACGGCTGGCAGATACCCATCTCCTGCATGACACGGAATTCTTCTTTTACCTTACGATACCGGTCCGGCGGCAAGGGTCTTGCTCGCGCGAACACTGGTGGGCCGGTAGTCTCAATATGATGGTATACCGAGTGCTTCGACGGCTCCTTGAAAGATGCGGGTTTAGTTATATCTGGATATTTCTGTAAAAGTTCAAAATACGGATGTAAACTGTCCACAGTATAAATAGGCGGGTCGCAATGGTCCACTATCGGCGCTATAACACTTAAACTAGTCACTTTGTCTATCAGTTTGCGTGCACTAATATCTACTAATAGTTTATAATGTTCTAAGAAGTCGGCACCGAGTATTGGTTGCTTAACGGCGGCAATTACAAATGTCCACCGATAAGGCCTTCGCAATTGCAAATTAAGCACCATAGATTTTGTACCGAATGTCCTTATCACTGTCCCATTCGCGGCGTAAAGTTTATAGTCCGAGCTCACATTGTCATTAAATAGTTTTTTACTTACGGGTAAGACTGACACATTCGCACCTGTATCCACTAAAAAATTATAACCGCTGTTACTGTCGGTCACACAAAGACGGTGGGAAGGCGAAATTGTGCAGACATCCACCATTGGCTGCACCTGGGCTAGTTTCCCGACTCTTTCCAAGCGCAAGGCTTTACGCATTTATTCGCACGTGCCTTGAACCTAATATGATAAAAACATAGCCAATCTGGGCTTCTCGGAGAACGTCGCTGCGAAGTACTGCGTGCACGTGAAAATGAGCGATCGTTGCGGTTGTTCTCATTGCGCGGTCTTGACCTTGATCTACCCCTGTCTATATCGTCAAGCCTGGCATTGATTTTGGCAATTTCGGCCATTATTTTATCACTTCCGCTGGATGAGACCTGTGCCACTTCAATGACATTTGCAGGCCGAATCGTCTCCAGTATCTTGTCGGCTATAGCAGCTAAACTTTCCGGGTCAATAGAGTCTGTTACCGTTAATACCGCACGTGCTGCCTGCGGCAAATGGCCTTGCCACAGCATCAGCAGGGTCTCGTCTGGAACCTTACCCCTTGCGAGGTCGCGCATCCGGCGAAGCAATTGAGACGGTTTCTGCTCACCCAACTCCATCTCACCGATTAATTTTTGTAATTTTCTCGTTTCAGATTCTTCAAAAATGTGTAAAAGTCTACTACGCAATGCATCGAATTTATGACTTGCCGGTGGGTTTATTAACACATCCGTTACCTGTTGGATAGCATCTTTTGTTAGTTTTGACACGACGATATTAAACTTTGCTTCATCCCCCAGCTTCTGCGGTGACAAAATAGCTTCCGTGCGAATGAACCAAACACGGGGCTGGTCCGTCCAGAAGTCTGGTATTTTTGAACTGAGTGTAACTGCAGCTAAATCAGGTTTTTCATCTGTTCCAGAAACTGATATCGCAGGACTGGGTACGTTGACAGGTACAGTCGCGGTCGCGTGCTGTAGTTGTGTCATACTGGGATTCATTGTTGCTTGCGTAATAATTCTCAAAATAAAACAAAACACGTGCCACTAAATGTCTGGGGTCACCAATGTGGGTCCTCCTATGTCTATAGTTGACCCAGCTCTATCACTAATGAAATAAAATCACTGTAGATGTATATCCGATTTGTATTGTCCAAACATTAACTTAATTACAATTTTAGTGTGCAGTGTAATTGCTCTGCGATACGGGAGACGACTGACGGCGGAGGGGGGCGCTCGGCAGTCGCTCTACAAAAATGCATAATTGCAATTTGTGTCACTACAATTTCATTTAAATCGGTCAAGTCTTGTTGAAGATTAGTACAAAAGTGGCAAGTCACCAACTAAATATTTTAGAATGAGGCTGAAATTGGCAGGTACCTCTCATCTATAGCCCACTATCTCCCTTAACACTTATAAGTTCATATCAATAGCCTTGTCATTTTACCAATTTTTGTAATAGATATACCATGTCACCATCCATCCAAAATGTTTTGCCTTTATAATAAAGTGTGACTGAACTAACGAGAAAAATGTTGGTTGACTGAACTAGTGGGAACAAACGTGTAGATGAATGAGCCGCTGGAATAACCCATAGGATTCTTTTCATCATCATCATCAATATAATCCAGGGGCGCAGTTGGTATAAAAAATACGCTATTTAATCTGTTTTCTACCGACTGTAATCGACTGTATGCTTTTTTATGTCTGTTATCTTATAACTTTCGATAGGGTGAACCGAGTCTCAAAATTTGTTTGAAAGCTGGTGCTTTCTGTGTGGTCCCATTTAAATTTCGTCAAATTCGGTCCAGTAGTTTTTGAGTTACACTCCAATAACTGATTTTTACCAAAGTAATAGAATGGAAGTCGGTATTCAATCTTTCAAATTGCACTTGTAGTGTTTTTATTGTCAAACGCTTTTTTTTTCCGCGCCGTGAGGGTCAAGGAAGGGGGTATGTGGGGCTCAGACTCACTAAAACCCCCCCGTGAGCAGTACTCCGCCATGGTGGGGCGAGATGGTTCCCGCTGGTATTCACTGTCTCGCCCCAGCGATTGTCAAACACTTGGCCTAAGGTAACACGCTTAATTAAATATTCCGTTCTAATCAGCCATTCTTGCATAACTTTAGCAAAAATTGCGTAGTAAAAAACAGAAATTCGTAAAAAGGTTTTAGCAACCGGATTTGATACGAAATAATGAAAGCTTTCAGCATCATACCGTAGGTATTCACCATTGTTAGAGCTAAAAGGAGAAGAATTAACCTCCACGCTATTTTACTTTATAAATGACTTCCTTTCGTGACTTATTATCATAAGTTATTTTATTTTATTTTATTTATCGATCGCATCATCACTTAGCATCAGGTGAGATAGTGGTCAAGTGCTACCCAGTACGGTATAAAAAAAAAAAAAAAAGTGTGCACTTTTAAACGACATGTTACATTTTGTGTTACTTTTCAAAAAGATGCGTGACGTCAGATTGTAGATTGGGCGGGAATAAAACTCAACAATAGCTATTATTGGCAAAAAAACCAATAATTGTTCAACCCGGAAATCTAACCCAGGACCATGGGGTTCCAAAACTGCACTTCCACTACTACACAGAGACTAAGCGAGCGAAGCGGCTAGCGGGTCAGCTAGTATAAATATGCGAGGATATAATTACAGAATAACAACTTAGATATTTACAATAGTATATAATATAAATTTAATTACAGTTCAAAATGGAAACCTCTATTCATTTTGTATTGCTTTTTTAAAAATCATGTTGCTATAAGTATCAACTGCGTAGATAGTTATATAAAGTTCCGACTACACTGTTTAGAATGTCGGACTTTTACAGTATAACTTAAGTAATTTCTATCTGTAACCTTAACAAAAAATTAAAGCACATACTTGTAACGCAATTAGATTTAAAACCAATTTGTGACGAACTGATCTCCACAACACAAGGAATCCTAGTGTGGAGACCAGGGCTTACAAAAAAATAAATAACTGAAACTGTATCATATTATGTAAATTTACTAGTTTTGAGAATGTTGTAGTCATTATTAGTGGTTGAAATAAATAAATAATAATAATAATAAATAAATATATATATATATATATATATATATATATATATATAACAAAAAAAAGAGAATACAATTAGGAATTTCTATTCACTTTTCTTTCAAGTATACTCAGTAGAGGTCAGTATCAAGTCATTATGAGAAAATGCAATCAAACAATAAGTATATATAAAATTATAGAGTTTGAACTAAACAACCTTTATTTAACCTATTAGTGCTTGTTGACCCAGCGTTGTCCCTCTAGCCAAATAATTCTGGGAGTCAGACGAATAAAACTTTTAGACTGCCTAAAGTGTTAATTAAACACAGATAAATTGCCAGATAAAAAAGTAATGGGCATGGAAGAAATAAAATTAGTGCAATTAAACCACTACAAACGTATTCAAACATGTTCTTATTTTAAAAAATTCTAATTTTGGAGTTTCGAACCAGTAAGCTGTACGATCTTTATCAAGCAGCTTTAAAAAGCAGGTTATACTTTTAAGTGATGTAATTTTTTAATGACAATAATAATATTTCTTTAATTCAGACGACAATGTTCAACCACACTTAGTATACAAAAAAAGAATATCACAAAAAAAAGATTTGAAATTGAATATACATAAGTATATATTTATAGTACATTTAAATACATAAAATTTAAGTTCGTTACAAGGGTGGCATGTTCATGTAGAATAAAACCCTGTTTAAAATAAATGAAAAAAAAATTCAATCTTTTCAGTAATCATGGTTTTGGGTAGGCTGAATGAATATTAAAGCGGTACCTAAATAAAAATAATTTCATAAGTATAATATATAACTATTATACAGTGTATGCTTGACCAAAATAATACTGAAGAACGTTCAAGACGTCAGGATTAAAGTAATTTAAAATGTGCGCATTTTAATCCATTTAAATTTTATTCATTAATATCGAAAAACTGAGAAACCATTATTTTTAGTTAGAATTAGTGTAAAAGTATGTTACTATTTTTATTGTTTTATAAACTCTGGTGTGTCAAACATGTGTCGCGAAAATCAGCCCCATAAAATATATTTTAAATCTTTACAAATGTTACTTTTATGTTATAATTATAATTTTTCATATAATGAAATAAGTAATTAAGCTAGTTATTTTTATTAAGTAATTTTCCATAAATAATAATGTTATTACTTTGATTTTTTCTTGTTTACTATGGATACAGAATAGAATAGAATAGAAAGATGTTTATTTCCCTAGTTCATATGTTACATTATGTCCACAGATCGGTGGTGTGTTCGGCCTGTGGGTGTGTCAGCTACTTACAGTCTACCTGTGTTTGTCTAAAGAGATCTATAAAAGTGTCGTGTAGTGTGTGCTGTGAGATTGTTAGTCTGTACAGAATCAATTTATATAAATTTATTTTGCTGTTGTATATTGCCCTATCCTATTTACAGCTAAATATGGATACAGATAACAACTACTAAGTAATATGTTATAATAAGTATTTAATACAATAGCATTGTAGTCGGATCGTCATATTACTTTGCAGTTAATACATTAATTATGAATACTAATGGAGTGGAGATTCTTAAAAGTTGTTTTACGAGTATTATATCATTCCTTTTACTTCCACACATTCGAAGCGATTACACCCCCAGGGCTGCGTTCCAGCAAGCCACAGGACAAGCCAAATTTTGGCACAACTGCCGGTCCACGACGCTTATAGGCCAAAATTTGCACGGATCAAGATTTGATCACGCCCGTTTCACAACACCTCTCCGAACAAATTTTGTCCCGACTGACCTAAATTTTTCTACCTTTTGAGAGAGCCAAATCTTGGTTGGCTGTCAAAAGTGACAGAGTGTTGATAGTGACAAAGTATTTTGTTGCATTTTCACAACGAATGCACAGGTTTATTTATCTGTAGTAAACTCTAAGTGCCTAAATATATATTCTTGATCGGTGGAGAGTAATTAATATCCTCAAATTACTTTGAAACCAACAAAGCTAACACCTAAGTTATATAAATCAAACTAGTTTTTGCCAGATAATGGTAAAAGACGTTCTAGCAACGCTTGATAATATCTTGATCGAACATTATTTGGTCTAGAGTTGCTGGAACGCAGCCCGGGGATAACAAAAGTCGACCGTTGATTAGATGGCTACATGATCGATCTCCACCTCGGACTTGAGTTTCCACTGAAGGTAACATCGTGATGAAACCCACAGCATGGTGGTAGCGCACTTCTGGTGTCCTGGCTAGCTACCACCCTCAAGTTTGTACATCTATCTAACTAACTAACAGTGAAATCTGTCCTTGAGAGACAGTCGCTATTCTAAGTCTAGTTTCTAAGTCTAATGTGATGCCACCTTCCGCCGCATCATCAATTATCACCAATTTAGACCACTATCTCATTAGCATACTATTTTAGTAACGTTTTCCTTTGTTCATTCATTATTATTAATTATTATTTATATATTGATATTACATTTACCTACGTATCGCAATCCAAACATTTTTAGTTAAATTTTTTGTAATGTCACGCGACCGGTGGTACATTACCGTTATAAGGCTACAGTTTTTTTCCATAGGCCTTATTACCCTTATTGTTTTTGGAACGAAGTTCCTTATCGCGCGTTGTGAAAGGGGGCTAGACGGAAAAAATTCTTACGAAAAGTTGTCACGACACTTTTTGCTATAGTAAGCTGTCTGTCTGTCTCTCTCTCTCTTATAGAAAGCAAGTGCGGCGTCGCATGTTTCTCTGTCTGTCTCTCTCTCTCTTATAGAAAGCAAGCCAGATGTTGACGTTAAGGGTCGTTATATTATAACAATGAAATTTCTATTGTGTCTGGCCGCATGATGACTTTTGATGGATTATATAAAGATTAAATCTAAGTTTTAGTGTGTAATGCGTGTTTGTTGGGTTGTATTTAAATTATAGTAAACATTACTTGGTAATTATACGACTATACGATATTGGTGTCTATACGATCACGATCCCTCGCAAGCGAGCATTGTGGTCAGAAAACAAGTTGGTGTCAGCAACTCAGTGTCAGCTGTGGAAAGAGGACATCTTAGGATAAATAAGGTTGCAAACAGAAACAAAAATCTACGAAGAATATATATAACTGAGATCTTTAGAAACGATAAATATTTCAACAAAGAAAATGGCGAACAGAATCGCAACAAAACGTGACCCCAAACCTACCAGTAGTGTTAGCACTATACTATCAATTACAAAAAAATTTATTCTTAACATATATGTTAGTCTGAAGCAAGTGTATCACATTTACATACATAATTACCCTAAAACTCTAAGTATTTCATACTTCCCTACTGCTCGCTGTGTTACCCTGCGTGACCCGAAACCTGTCCAACTTATTTATTAACGACTAACGATACAGATTAAATAACAGTCACTACTCATGACCCATATTGGACAAAGTAATAAATAATTGGATGAGCCGCGTCGATAAAAGTTACTGTGTAGCCAATTTATGTAGAAGTTGTACCATTATTTTGCGCTAACTGGCAACATTAATTTTCCGAGGCGTGAAGTTTTTTCAGGCTATTGTTATTGTGCGAATGGATGGACGTAATAATACGTAATAGGAATACTTAGTTCTCACAAATACAAACAGCACTTAAAGCTAATGAATAAAATGATGGCGGGAAAAAACAACCAATTGCTGTCTTTGATTTTGTATAATTTAATTTCTACGAGTTTTGACGTGTAATGGCAGTGGTGACGTTACATGTTCGTAATGGTGCATGAGTGTATAAAATCATGAAAGCGTGTGCGCTTTGAGAAGTGAATACTACTTTAAGCGATATCATGGTGTCCATGACTATTATTGCTGTTGATTGTGTGTCTTAAGACGCGGTCCAACCCCAATTTTAAAATAATTTACGTTGCTTTACGTAAGGTTGAAAATCGCTTGTTAGATTGGATGATGTAATGCGAAAATGCGGTAATTTTGTACGTTTTCTTAATATCTTTCGATATATACTAACACAATTGAAAAAACTGCTGGATACTTTAGTACTATATGTTGGCTATGTATTATCTAAATAAATAATATAGTGTTATCGCTGAAAATTCTGAGTGTTTGGACGTGAAAGTTTATTTTTATGCACCTATTTAAGATTTTTTTCTGCAGAGAACGAGTAATATTTATGAATTCTGTTCGGTTATTACTCTTTGCCTGTTCCTTTTCTAACCTAAGTTTTTTTTTCATAGATTATTATCGAACCGTTTCGTTACACAGGATGTTTAAAGATTCTGCTTTTTACTATTATCAGGGTTACGACCGCGCCTTAAAAAATAATTCGAATTGTTTTCACTACCACCGTACCCCAAAGACTGCCCCGCATGATTTTTTTCCTCTTATTTTATTTGACATAAGAGGAAAATAAAAGCAAAACGCACCAGTTTCTGATTAATTTTGAAACAAATCTTTTTACCCATTTTATTTATTAAACGTCCTACGTTACCTTACTCAAAGATTTCATCTTGTCTCGTCCATATTTGAACAGTGCCGTTGTTATTTAATTCACACCAACCGTCTTGAGGAAGATCAGGTACAGGTTAAATTAATTTATTAACCGCTCTGAAGGCTATGTGCTGTGGTTTTAGCCTTCAGAATTCCTACCGTGGACGAAAAAAAATCTCCGTGCCAGAAGTAAAATGTTTCCGGTCTGTTAAAAGGTGATGTTAGTCAGATGATTTACTCAAATAAATTTTCACTGGTGGCACTCCGTGCCAGAAGTATAATATTTCTAGTCTGTTAAAAGGTGATGTTAGTCAGATGATTTACTCAAATAAATTTTCATTGGTGCCACTCCGTGCTAGAAGTAAAATATTTCTAGTCTGTTAAAAGGTGATGTCAGTCAGATGCTTCACTCAAATAAATTTTCACTGGTGCCACTCCGTGCTAGAAATAAAATATTTCTAGTCTGTTAAAAGGTGATGTTAGTCAGATGCTTCACTCAAATACATTTTCACTGGTGCCACTCCGTGCCAGAAGTAAAATGTTTCTAGTCTGTTAAAAGGTGATGTTAGTCAGATGATTTACTCAAATAAATTTTCACTGGTGCCACTCCATGTCAGAAGTAAAATATTTCTACTCTGATAAAAGGTGATGTTAGTCAGATGCTTCACTAAAATACATTTTCACTGGTGCCACTCCGTGCCAGAAGTAAAATGTTTCCGGTCTGTTTAAAGGTGACGTCAGATGCTTCACTCAAATAAATGTTCACTCGAACTGAATGCTTGAATTTCATTCCATGTTCACACGGCATAGCTGGAATGACATAGAAAAGAACAATCGCCTCCTCTTTTCATTCTCTATGTCGATGAATAAAGTCATGCGTCGTAGTTTAATGTGAGTATTTGTCGACGATTGTCTGCATATGAGTCGAGACATAATGGCTAATCCGAGTGAACTAATAATAATAATAATAATAATACATTTTTATTTACAGTTCACAATAGGTAAATGTAAAGTAAAGTAGGTACACTTGGTTCCACGAACATCGGCTGTGAGATTTAAACACTAGAATTCAGCAAGACCCAAACTAGGCGTTAGCCTGTGTCTTTGGGCTTAGAGTACGGAATGCAACGATACACATGGTTGTATTATAGTGAGGAAAGTTAATGTACTGAAAAGTATTAAATTTAAGAGTGTTTAGAACAAATAAGAATATAGTTGTTAAACAGAAAAGTATGATAATTCGTTTCACATGTTACATTTCGTTACTTAAACATTTTAACATATAAATTTATTAAATGTAATGTTTTAGTTCAAATTAATTAGTTAAAATCATATTAAAATGACTTAACGTGACACATTACTGATTTTGACGCGTTAAATAAGTTAGTAGTGAGCCTGTTTTCGAAGCTTAAGGTCCCAGTTTCGATCCCCAACTCGGGTAAATGTCACAAAACGGAAAAAATTACCCAAAACAAGTACCGAAGACGATGTTTGTAAACCTACCTTATTATTCTAAGCAGCACCTATTTTATGCATCATCTTATAATATTAACGTACATTTTCCGCCACCATACTTCCCCCCACATGAAATGATAATATTGTGTATCCTGAGAGGTGTTATCATTTTGAGATGTAACCACGAGCTAGGAATAATATGCTCAAGGAATAAGGTGAGTTGTGTTTAATGTTTTCGTTGCTACGTTGCCATGTAAAAAAGTGAAGTAAGACGTTTATTTTTTTTTATAGTTGTTCATCAAAGTGACTCCCTCTCGCCTGATGGAAGGCGAAGAAAAAAAACAAGAAACGATGACCAATAGTACAGCCGTAAGCGGCACTAATCGCCACCCCTATGATGACCTGACAGATGCTTTTTCACGCCCCGCTTGAAAGACCCAAGGTCATAGCTGCAAAGAAATACGTACGCCGGCAAAGCATTCCACAATTTACTTACACGACAGAGCTAGGAACTGCTAAACTTTGTGGTTCGTGGTAAGAAGTTTTGAACAGTATATGGATGCAATGCTAGGCCGGAACGAGTAGTTCGGGATCGGAATGGAGAGGAAGGAATAAGATTAAAGAGCTCTGCAGAGCAGAGAAACAACTGGTAAAAAGTGCATAGTTATAAATTGATTATAAATGATGGAAGGTACCGTTTTCAGCTGGGAAGCTGCAATTTAAAACTGTTTAGAGTTTTATGTGAGACTACCAGGGGTGCCATTATTTAGTAGGTATTATCTACGGTGTATTTTGATCAGTGCCTTTGTTTTACTGTTCATCGCAACAGATTTTCGTATTGTGTCAAATAAAGCTGGCTGATGATAAGTGAATCTAGATAAAGCGGATGGAGACTTTTACAATTCATTCATTATGATATGAAGTCGTTTTTTTACAAACGCGAGCCACAAAGAGTTTATATCTAGCCGGTATGTAAGTAAGTCATTATAAGGTCGAATTTTTTTTTTTACATTACGTGAACAAGTAATTGAGGAGAGACTCACGTGATGGAAAGTGATGACGCGGGCGACGATAGTACATGCTTGATTACTGAAAATATACCTGTGTATTCGAAGACTCCCAGGTTGTATTTCTTGGGAAATATAGACGCTGGCATAAAGTTCCATAATTTAGCCGTACGCGTTATGAAGCACTTCGTGCGTATTTTATAAATATATATCGGCTATGTACAGATGCCGTATTCTTGTCCGATGAAAGAAAGGAGATGAGGGAATAAGGTTGTAGAGATCGATCGCACATTCTCCGAAGTAAGCCTGTAAAACACCGATAAGCTGGCAACTTTGCGTCTATGTTCGAGGCTTTGAAAAACTTTCTATATGACTGCACTGTTTAGTTTACGGTGCGCATGAACGCAGACGAAAGAGATAGCTAATGGCTGTCACTTGTTATTGAAATAATTTTGACAACTTACGGAATTCCAAATAGTAACTACACGATGAGCGTTCGATTGCTTGTTCGCGTATTCTCTCGCTTTCCTACTTATCTCAGCCGTAGGGTCTTATCTCATCCGACTTATCGAAGATAATTATTTTATTAGATCTAACGAAACTAAAAAACCGTCTGTTTTAGACTTTTGCGGTTGTTAACTATATTATAATTAGTACTCACGGGATGTACACCCGTTGAGTCTTCCCGTGAACATGGTGCATGTAACTGCGCCGAAATATCGGAAACTCCAAAACCCGCCTAATCGTGGTTATTCAGTAATCTGTGTCGTGGTGTACATCCCGTGAGTAATAATTATAATGTTAATTAAAAAAAAACCTAGTTCAGGAGCTTGATCCTGCTTGTCACTAATACTCAGAATAAGGGCTTATATAATGTTGGTAATTGAAAATTGTATTGCATGGTCGATGTGGCCCCTTTAGCAGCATAAACATGTAGCGAAGCCTCTCATTGTGATGAAAATTTACTTAGGTGGTAAGTCTCTTATGCGAAAGACTGTCA
Source organism: Selenia dentaria (assembly GCA_917880725.1). Taxonomy (NCBI): domain Eukaryota; kingdom Metazoa; phylum Arthropoda; class Insecta; order Lepidoptera; family Geometridae; genus Selenia; species Selenia dentaria. The sequence goes on along the minus strand of OU862904.1, from coordinate 8,142,951 downwards.
TGGTTGATACCACCGCAGCGTAGATGTTTTGCTGCAAAGCAGTAGTGCGCAAGCATTACTGTGTTAGCGTGTGAAGGTAGCAAGTGACATTACCAGGGGATTAAGACAAGTAAAGATAATGTCTCGGAGTGCAGTGCCATAGGCAACTTCAGTTCTATGCTCTGGGTAGTACTACAAGAATACGCGGAACCAATGATTATGTCGAAAGAATGACGATGAAGCAAAAGAGGTATGCCAGTATCGCAGCAAGTGGAAATCTGTGACCTCTGCTTACCCCTCCGGGAAATGAGCGTAATGTGTATGTATGTTTATAGTTTGGTTGCGCACCTAACAAGTTAACTAAGATCGATTACAGGATCTAACTTCATTGTTTCGATGGTTTCCCCTTGGAGTGGGCTCACTTCGTCTGCTAGAAACCAGCGATTTTAGTCCTGAAAAACCTAGCCTACTTCCTGCTCGAGTCATATCAGTACTATAAAGACTAACCTCATTTCTGAAGAAAAATAGAAAAGAAGTTAGATACCTTAGAATTCGTAACTTTAGAATTTCGAATAACTTTTCCACGCTTCCAGATTAAATTGACTTTTGAGCGCAGACTTCAAACGATAAAAGAAGCCTTTCCGAGGCAGTGAGGTAAACCTATGAGTCGAACATAAATACTTTTAAATAAAGTTGATAGTGGCCCTTACAGTTGGAGCTGTTCTTATACTCGTCTATACAGGTATTTTCATAGAACTTATACAATTATAAAACTCATCCGTCCTTAAAATAGGCGAATTTATATATAGAATAAATATTACTGATCAACAAAATAACCATTCATACATACGCTTAAACGTTATGTTCAATATGTATTTGCTGATTATTGACGCTTCCATAGAATTTTCTGGAAGCATTCATACTCGTACGTTCGTCCCTACAGTTCCATGATAAAAGCATTTTAAAAAGGTTTTTCACACAATTTCGCCATCGGACGTCCAGGCAGAACATGACCCATTTCAGGTCGATGTTTGGCCGTTTATTAATGTACTATTCTTCCGGCGTTTTCTGCCTCGCAATGCCTCTTTATGGAACCAGCTGCCATCAGACGTATTCCCTAACCGATACCACTTAGGGACTTACAATAAAATAATATATTCTCTTCTTAAAGGCCGGCAACGTATCCTAGATACCTCTGGTGTAGTGAATGTCTGTGGGCAACGGTGATAACTTACCATCAGATGAGCCGCCTGATTGTTTGCCAACCTATCTCATAAAAACGACGTTTGAGGTAATCCAATAAAACTTACCTGAAACAAGAAGAAAAATCATGTTTTATGTATGTAGCTATAACACATAATAAGTCTTGAAATCATGAAAATTGAGTATTAATTTCTTATTATTGGAGAATGCAGATGCTCGCACAAAGGAGAGAAAATATTAGAGTTTTCACCACATAATACGAGACGGTAGAGTAGTGCAAAAAGAGTACCGACGTGGCGTTACGGTGAACTAATATTCAGATGTGTATATGGCACCCAATCCAGCCATTATCTGTCCATTATGCAACAAAAAATGTGATTAAGTAATGATTTTATACAAACAATTAGATTATATTTATATACTTTTTCGGCCCTGTATATTATACAGTCATTAGATTAGATTAGAGTAGGTGCCAGGTATAGTGATTTTATTTAAAAATATATTAAGTATATGTCCATAGTATTTCTTTTTAAGACCATTATTTTTATGTTTCATATTACACTCGGGTTTTTTTTATTTACATTATTATTAGATAAGATATATAAATATTGAAATTTATAGAGAGATAAATTCCATCCTCGGACGGGATTCGAACCCGCGTCTTCTGACTCTCCGTGTCAGACGCCATTGACCAACTAGGCCACCGAGGTTCTGGTCCGAGCATAGAATTTTAACTCTCTATTTGACTAACCGTCTTGCGGGGACGGAGCGACATCCATTGGACAGTTTAACAGTACCATCCAACCGAAAGAAGCATTATTTAGAAATACTTAAACTTTCGTATTGACATCGCAGCCCTTGTAATTGTTGTTGTTAAAATTTAAATGTTTGAGATCGCTAAAGCAGGCGTTAGTGCTTATAAATGAATACTATAAAGATATATAAATGTTACTACATAATTGATGATAACGTGAAGTTATAAATAAAGATTAATAAAACACCGAATATTTATTTGTATTTTTATGCACTCTTAATATAATGAATATATTGTATAGAAGAATTATTTTCCTCACAGTCGATATATACAATCGATAAATTGCCAGTTAATATTGGAGTACCGCACTAATTTACACGTGCCAGTGAATAAAAGAGACGGCGTTATCTACAACTGCAAAGAACAGTACGGGATGGCAAAAGACATCAACGCGTTCCCATATTTTTTATTTTTGAGTCACTGTTTAATTACTTCATTTGTGTATTTTGTTTTCTTCCAATAATTCATAAACTAAAATTATCTGTGAAATGTAATTCCATCCTTTGCATACCTGGATGTCTACCTGTTTTTGCGGTACCACTTTACTGAACAATAAGGCATGATTGAATTTGTTTTAAATTTTATTCATCCGCTTGTTCTCCACGCTCAGTCAAACTGGTACTGACGTGTTGGTTCGATACGTTAGCTTTTTATTGTCATAGTCTTGGCAGCTGAGGGGAAGCCGTATGAGCAGTCAAGTGGTTATATGGTCTGTGGTAAAAAGGCTACTAAGTAATTTTATTCTATTCAAAACTGCTAAATTCGCTATACGTAAGAATGTCTACAATAACACTTTTCTCATATTTTCTATAAGTTGAAGACACGTTCATGTGTTATCTAAAATCAATAGATGGCGATCAATAGATCAATGATTTTTTTTAAAATTTTCCTACATTTTATGTATTGACAAAAGATTAAATTGGTTTTTATTGCCAGTCGTTATATGAAAAATATATAAGGTATTTGTTAACTAGTGCACAATATTCAACGGGGTGGTTTGAAATCGATAACTGGCCATAAAAGTGAAAAAAAATATAATTTAATTATTATGAACCCATGTTCACAGCTTCACGAACGCGACTAAACGGCGCCGCTTCATCACAGAATAGATAACAGTAACTTCGTGAGACATACTACCGACTTTGAATAGGTACAGATTGCGCGGCGAGAGTTTGGCTTTGACCGTTATTGCGCAGAAGTCAAAAATTGGGTATCACAGGGTGGCTAGAGGGACGAAGGACTCTTGTCTCTCTCTGTCACATCGAAGACGAGGGACTCTTGTCTCTCTCTGTCACATCGAAGACGAGGGACTCTTGTCTCTCTCTGTCACATGGCGCGACAGTACCCATGCGCAGTAATCCCCTCCACCCGAAGGTCAAAGCCAAACTCTCGCCGCGCGATCTGTACAACGATGTATGAACCTACCCCCTCGCGAACATTTACACAGCTGATCTCTATGCCTGAACCCAGTGACAATACGTCGGCGGCATAAGGAGTGTTAGGTTTGAGGTTAGACCAAGAAAATCAATTGTATACTCATGAGCAAAACTTTATTTGTCTGAAAATGAATGAATGAATGAAAGATTTTTTGAATAAATGAAGGAATTAAATGTCTAATACATTTTTCACTATAAGGCCAATCGTTTTTTTTACGTAGTCAAGTGACGTAACAGTTGAGTGGCTGGAGTCTCCTTTACTTTGAGCGCTCGAGGAGCCTTTTAAGTGAGCACCAAACCCCACTTGAGAGAGTTAAACTCGAACACTTCTCAATTGGCCATGAATTTCACGACGCCAATTTAGAATATTGAATAGAAAACTTTTGAGTGGGACTGGAGGCACTTTATCTATTCGAGAACTATTGGAAAAGGGTGTTGTTAACTGGTACCTAAGAAAACATATCTGTTTCTCTTTACAAAATCTAGGCACAAATAATCTACTACTGATTGGTTTTACAGATAATTTATTTGTAATAATTTTATAAAAATATGGAATGTTTGTATAATATAAGTATTATATGTTAGTAGAAATAAACAAACTTACCATTCCACCTTTTTTTTTATTATACCAGTGAGAACCCGGGGGTGGGTTGCTATCACACTTGGTGAAGTCAAAGCTTCTAGTAATGTGGACTGTATGATATGTTTATTTTAAAAGAACAACAACAATATGAAGGATTTACGTTCGGTGAGAGAATTGTGTAAATGAAGCTTGTTACCTTGGTAAATTGTAGGACGCTGACGCTGGAGGCTGTCGTCAGTCCATCACAGTTCCAGCTTCACTTGTTTACACAATAAATTACCAGCCGGTGATACACATTAGATACTTTATTTTCTACCGACTTCCAAAAAGGAGGTAGTCAACTCGACTGTATTTTTTTTCTGTGTTTCTATGTTTGTTATCTCATAACTTTCGATTGGGTTAACTGATTCTCAAAATTCTTCTTTTGTTTGAAAGCTGGTGCTTCCCATGTGGTCCCATTAAAAGATTAGATTTAGTAGTTTTTGAGTTACACTCCAATAAATGAATAGAATGGTTGTTAGTTGCGGGGGTGCGCACTCGTCTACGATAGATATGGATCTGTCAGTTTGTGTCGAACGGATGTCCGTCTGAGCGGCGGGCCGCGGGCAGGTTCGCCATCACAACAGATAGTGACCCACCAAATCACAGGGAAAACAAGGCTTCAATGTTTTGTTTCCCACATTGACAGAATTGCTTGTAAAATTAAAGAATTGTTTTATGTATCCATATGGCGTAGCCCACACTAATAATATATTCACTATACTAATCTTTCAAGGCAAACCTTTGTAAGTGAGCTTGTATGTTTGTTACTTCTTCACGCTCAAACGGCTGCACCAATTTCGATGAAATTTGCGTGCATGGAGCGGCAGAAAAGGCGCTGGATTAACACATAGGATACTTTTTATCATCATCCATCTCAGGGTGTGACTGCGGGCACAGCTAAGTTAACGTAAGTATATTTAAAAACTAGTTGCGCCCTGCGATTACACCCGCGTGGTGATGGATGATGATGATGATGAAAAGTATCCTATGTGTTAATCCAGCACCTCATCCACATCCATACCAAATTTCATCAAAATTAGTTCAGACTTTTGAGCGTGAAAGAGTTACAAACATCCATACAACCATACATACAATTTTTCGCATTTATAATATTAGTAGGATATATATGGTCTGTTGATATATACATACAAGGTAAAAGAGAGACGCCTCCGATGGTGTAGGTTCGTAGTTCGTACAGAGACGCCCGGAGGATCATTATGGTCAAGTTTGCCCTTGATCTGCCGGTTACAAAACGACGTCGCGGAAGACCACCTTGCACTTGGTTGACGACGTTGAAAAGAAGCTAAAAGAAACCGCACACAATCGTGGGCAATGGAGAAGAATGACAAAAGACCAAAATGGGAAAAACGTTAGAGGGTTAATGATATGGTCAGTTGAATATATAGCGCTTCCCATGAATTTATGTGTGTCACACTCTGGTTACATCGCAATGCATCGGAAACTGAGTCATCTATAACCTCACTAATATTAATGGAGCCATGTATACAGAAGTCGATGTTTGATGCGGCTTATTTAAATATACTGACATCAAATTATATAAAATTTTACACAATTTTCAACGTCTTTATAAATAAAATACTAAAACCACACTTTGTGTTCCTTTATACGATAACAAAGTCATAAAACTAGTTTTACCGTGCAACGGCGCCCGTGCGTCCCTGTCGTTAATTGCCTTGGCCAAACAATGGCAATGGGTCAAATAATCGCTGGCCGCGTGAGCGGTTAAACGTGATAGTTTAAATGGATGGATGGATGGACGTTTGTTACTCAATCACGGCAGATTAGCTGGCACACATATAGATTATAGTCTGGAGTAGCACATAGGCTACTTTACATTGCCTTGCACTTGCCGAAGGCCGAGCCTACTTCGAACGAAGTCGTGGGCAGTCGCTAGTAATATTATAAAGAGGAAAGATTAGTATTTTTGTATGTAACAAATAAACTAAAAAAAACTACTGGACCGATTTAAATTTTTTTGCCGATAGTAAGCTAGTTTGCTTGAGTAACATACGGTATATTTGTTTCATCATCATCATCATGCATCACCGCGCGGGTAAAACCGCGTAACTAGTATCTTATATTCTTATAAAAAAATAAAAATCCCCTTCCAAATATTCAATACTTTTAGAAACTACACTACGACAAGTTTTCAAAGTTCTTTACCGTCATATTTTTTTTTATAATGGTTCATCAAAGTGACTCCCTCTCGCCTGATGAAAGGCAAACCGAATGCAGCCGTAAGCTGCACTAATCGCCACCCCTATGATAACCTGAGAGATGCTTTTTCACGCCCCGCTTGAAAGACTCAGGTACGCCGGCAGAGCATTCCACAGTTTACTTACACGACAGAAGTAGGAACTGCCAAAATTTTTGGCTCGTGATACGAAGTTTTCAACAGTATATGGATGCAATGCTAGGCCGGAACGAGAAGTTCGGGATCGAATGGTGAGGAAGGAATAAGATTATTCTGTCCGCATCAGGACAAAAAATAACAATAGATTTATGAATGAAACTTGCCTCGAATGAGGCTTGCTGATTCGGACAGATTAAAGAGCTCTTCAAAACATTGACCAAGAAACAAACGGTAAAAAACGCTTAGAGAAGCTATAGTTATACGAATTTATTTCTAGGTGTTGAGTGACTTCAGTGTCTCCAACATTACATGAATTCCATTACGACGCCATGGAAATCACGGTCTGTGGACACAAACTGTAGTCTAGTTTCCACTAGCTATCCATTATGTGTCTTGAACTGTATCTATTGTATCCCGATAACGAAGTTAGTGCGAAGTACTTCCAGTTGCGGTAAACCATTGGCTGGTTGACCCACTTATAGACTACAGTGCTTCCTATTGAAAGTTAGATCGATTGCACAAGCATGAAGTGAATATAGTTGTATAGGGGAGAGTATATTGCAGTTTTTGGAACGAAGTTCCTTATCGCGCGTTGTGAAAGGGGGCTAGACGGAAAAAATTCTTACGAAAAGTTGTCACGACACTTTTTGCTATAGTAAGCTGTCTGTCTGTCTCTCTCTCTCTTATAGAAAGCAAGCCAGATGTTGTAATCGTAGCAAGTGGCGCCATTTAGTTCCGTAAATTTATACTAGATGGCGACTCAGGTAAAGTTAGCTCGCGGAGGCATTTCATTCACTGGATGTAATATGTAATTTTGAGAAATATATATTTTTAAACACTTCCCATACGCAGAAAGGAGTTTTATTGAAGTAACCCTATACGCGCGATTATCGGAACTTATTATTGGAATATTTACCATAGTTTTGTATTTTTAGCATTATTTTTTATGATGAGGAACTTCGTTCTATCCGTCCGGGTCCGGGTGTCCCTTGACACCTCTCAAGTTTTTTTTTTATATTATTAGGTTACAGAACAAGTACGAGGTTTGTTTGTTTCTATGTAAAATTTTATTCATAACCAATAAAAAAAATTACAAAAAAAGGAACCGACTTCAATACTAAAAAGTGTAAAATAACTTGTCGAAGTCGGTACCATGCCCACGATATTGTGATAAAAGGTACTTTTGAACTAACATGCTACCGACTTCAACAAGTTATTTCACACTTTTTGGTATTGAAGTCGGTTCCATTTATTGGTAAAATTATTTTTTCATAAGTTTTAGTGATTCTTGCAACTTACGGAATCTATTGTCATTTACCGTCAATGATGATATCATATATTATCACTTACGTTAAAAACGGTTGACCGAATTTGATGTAATTTAAATGGGACCACCCATTTAAATTTCATCAAATTCGTTGAAATTTATAGACCGAAAAATTCACATCCTCGGACGGGATTCGAACCCGCGTCTTCTGACTCTCCGTGTCAGTCGCCATAGGCCAGTAATTGGCCTAGTTGGTCAAGGATGTGAATTTTTCTCTCTAAAAATTTCAATGTTTGAGATCGCTTAAGCATGCGTTAGTGCTTTGAAAAGTAATACTATAAAAAATCATCAAATTCGGTCAAGCGGTTTTTGAGTTAAACTCAAAAGTGATTCGTTTATCTTGATGATATCATAATTGACGGTGCATGACAATCGATCCCGTAAGTAGCAAGGGTCACTACTAAAATGAATAAAATTGTTTTTCATCCTTGAAGATGTCGAAGTTGGTTCTATTTTTTGGTATAAAAACCTAATTAGAAAAACTAATCTTACCATACGTTCCGGTTTGTTATTATCACACACATATATGCCTAATACTCGTAGTTACCAACTTGAATTTTAACTTATTCCAACTTAAAAGTACCTCAACTTAAAGTTAAGGTTATTAATGGATATTAAGCACCCTAAAGTACAAGTCTAAGCTTAATTACTAGACTCAGATTAATGTTAGACCTTAAATATTAGTTTCAACGTAAATGTGCTTAATTCTGGAGTTAGCTGACAGTAAGCGGCTTTAAATAAGCTTTTTGGCCAATCTTGGTTATCAAGCTCATGGCAATAAAGCTTTGTCCACACTAAAGACGGTCGTTGTACATTTAGTCACTTATTAGATTTATTTTCTAAGCGCAGTTAAAACATTTTTCAACTGACGTAAAAAAGGAGAGGTTCAAACTCAAATTCAAATTTTATTGCATTTCACAATCGTTGTATCACATGTCTTAATAGATAAGGTGATTGTGAACCCTGTCGGGCACAGCAATTAGGAGAGAGGAAGATTTTATTTTAAGGAGGTAAAATGTTTGTTATGTCATCATCATCATCATCATTATCAGCCGGAAGACGCCCACTGCTGAACATATGCCTCCCCCATAGAATGCCACTTGGACCGGCTACTCGCTTCCTGCATCCAGCGATTCCCCGCGGTTTTTATGAGGTTGTCGGTCCACCTAGCGGGGGGCCGACCGGCCTTCCGGTGCGTGGTCGCTACTCGAGAACCTTTCTTCGGTTATCAGTTCTGCGAGCGATGTAGCCTGCCCATTGCCACTTCAATTTGCTAATTTTGAGAGCTATGTCGGTGACCTTAGTTCTCCTACGGATCTCCTCATTTCAGATCTTATCACGCACGGAAACCCCAAGCATAGCCCTCTCCATTGCTCGTTGAGCGACTTCAAGCTTGTTAATGAGGCCCACAGTAAGGGACCACGTCTCAGTGCCATAAGTCATCACTGGCAACACACACTGGTTGAAAACCTTGGTTTTCAGGCTCTGAGGTATTGGGGACGAAAAGATGGATCGAAGCTTCCCGAACGCTGCCCATCCGAGCTGGATTCTTCGTGCGACCTCCTTGTCGAAGTTGGACCTACCTAATTGGACAGTCTGTCCCAGGTAGACGTACTCGTCTACAACTTCGAGTGTATCGTTTCCAACAATTACCGGTATAGGTGGTACATGGATATTGGACATGATTTTCGTCTTATCCATGTTCAACTTAAGACCAACCTGTTGGGAAACTCTACTGAGGTCGTTGAGCGTGGTGCCGATATCCTCGAGCGACTCCGCCATTATAACTATATCATCGGCAAAACGAAGGTTAGTGATGTATTCGCCATTAATGTTGATGCCACATCCTTTCCAGTCCAAAAGTTTGTAAACATCCTCCAATGCGTTAGTGAACAGTTTCGGAGAGATGACGTCTCCCTGTCTCACACCTCTCTGCAATGGAATTTGTTCCGTACTCTGGTCCTGTAATTGGACTGACATAGTGGCCTTGCTGTATAAACACTTCAACGCTTCGATATACCTATAGTCAATTTGGCATCGCTGCAAGGACTGCAGTATGGCCCACTTCTCGATAGAATCGAAGGCTTTCTCGTAATCCACAAACGCTAGACACAGTGGCTGATTATACTCTTCGGTTTTCTGTATAATCTGCCGTAGTGTATGAATATGGTCTACGGTGCTAAAGCCTCTTCGGAAACCGGCTTGTTCGGGAGGCTGGAACTCATCAAACCTGCGTGCGAGGCGGTTCGTGATGACTCTCGAAAACAGCTTGTACACGTGGCTCAAGAGCGATATGGGCCTATAATTCTTCAATAAGGTTTTATCACCTTTTTTGAAGAACAGCACCACCACGCTCTTGTGCCACGTTTCCGGTGTTTTGCCTTCGAAAATGACAGAATTGAATAACTTCTGGAGGACTAAAAGTATCGGTCTACCACCCGCTCTCAGAAGTTCAGTCGTAATTCCGTCCTCTCCTGGCGCCTTGTTGTTCTTAAGCTGTTTGAGAGCCATTCTAATCTCGTACAGGCTGATGTCCGGGATGTCTTCGGTATATATTTGTTATTATGTATATTTTATTATTTTCGTTACAATAATTTATCATTTAAATAATCTTGAATGTTGTAATAACTTTTATTAATTAATAATTCTTTAAATTTTTTTATAAATATAATTTCGTTACTTTGTGTTTTTAATTGTTCCGGTAGCCTATTAAATATCTTTATACTCATCACTAACGCGTTTGATGAACATAACATGAGGCGAGAAGCATGTAGCAACAACCGGTTTCCGTGCCTTACCGAGCGGCTCGTGGATCCATGCATATCCTGGCGCTTTGTGAAGAAATGCGGGAAGGTTCTCAAATGAACGCGTATTTATTTTTTTATGTATGACCACGCAAAACTTATTACAGAGTAGTCCGATTTTAACCCTTTTTTTTATAGAGTATACTTTTGATGTGGTCCTATTGAAATTCGGTCAAGCGGTTTTAGAGTTACAATCCAATAATCGACAAGTGTTTTGCCTATCTTGATGATATCGTAATTGACGGTGAATGACAATCGATCCCGTAAGTATCAAGGGTCACTATATGTAAAAATATATTTTACCAATAAACGAAACCGACTTCAACACATGTGGGAAATGACTAGTCGAAGTCGGTACCGTGCGCACAATATTGTGATAATAAGTAATTTTGAACTATCAGGTACTATGCAGACGACGGGGCGGGGCGGTCTTTTTGACCGCGAAGCAATAAAGACCGCGTCTGCCCGTCGATGCTCGCGGCTGCCCTCGCCACTACGTAGCTACGGATATGCCGTACGACACGCGGCGCGGTCTTTTTGGCCTCAGTGTGCGTTGGTAGTATATGATTCCCTTTGCGCTATCGTTCGCTGCGAAATTGACCGCCCCGGCCCGCCCCGTCGTCTGCAAAGCGCCTCATGGTACCGACTTCAACAAGTTATTTATACCGACTTCAATAATTTTTTGGTAACATTTTTTTTAAGTGATAACTTCTTAAGGGAGGTTTCGGATTCGTTACGTAACGCCTTACGGCGCCAGTCTGTATGGTTGCCCTTTCTCTCACGTTTCCTCTCTCACTCTAACACACAGCGCTAGATTACTTTAAGTTCCGCTCCCGTCGGACGTCCCGAGACGCTCACCTGTTTTTTGTAAATAGTGACTACACGTATTCAGGAAAGAATAACAAAAATTTCAGTTCTGTCTAGTTGATATTATTTTTTGACAAGTCGTTTGTCTGATGTTAAGCACTGCGCTTGCCCTTGACAGTTGCAGTGCCATTCGGAGCTTACAACTGTATTTTTGTGCTGTACTGTACTGTGCTCGTCAGCCCGAAAAATTGGTCGTCGAGTCTCTTTCGCCCAATAACTTCACAAATACCTTCTCTCTTCGTTCCACAAACACACTGCAATTGAACACACCTGTTTCGTCATCAATGTATTATAGTAAGTCATTTACTAAACATGCTGTCCGCCTATGGAATGCGCTGCCTGTCAATATCAGGCAAGCAAAGTCCATTTCGTCTTTCAAAGATATGGTGGAGAAGGAATATTTATCAAGCAACTACTGAATATTATATATATTTTTAATTATTTATTAGCACTTATTTCCCAGATAAAATGTTTGTTTTTATGTATCATCTACTAACTACCGCATTAATATTAAGAATTATCTCCAAGCATGGTTGCCTGTAAGAGATTACTATAGCGATAAGGCCGCCAATTGTCCAATCTACTGTAGTGCTTTTTTAATGTATTATGTTTTGTTTTCTATAAGATTGGTACTCAATAAAGAATTTATGTATTGTATTGATTTGTAATTTCACTTCATACAGCACCCTTCACACCCTAAGTAATGCTTGCCCACTATTGCATTGCGGGAGAATATCTTGCACTGTAGTGGTACCGACCAAGCTACTAGGTACTTAGTATCGAGTTTCCTCACTTATTACGATTCTACTCCGTCATCTCGAACGATATATCTGAAGGTAACTGCAATTGTTGCAAAGAAGCAAACATAACCAATTTTTGTCATTTTTGCTACCCTACTTTGAAGGGGTGTAGACGTTATTTTTGTGGGTAGTCTGCCACCCTAAGCAGGAATCTGGGGGTAGAGCAACGCCAACTGCCGTGCGATTCTCTAATGATTCGTCGTTGCGTTCGTCAACGAGCTCGCCGGTGTCAAATACTTTATGAGATATGAGCCTTTGTACATGAGGTTTTTCCAACGTTTCTTGTCGTCTTGTCATTTGTTTCACGGATGTTGTCAAAGATACAACGATGTTTGCTCTTAGAGAATCGCACAGCTGAACGTTAGGATATTTTATAAGTGATTTACTCAAATACCACGCGTGGTTTTTATTTATTTATTTATTGTTGCTTAGATAGGTATTTATGTTACAGATATTTCTTATAAAAGGTGATTTAGTCATTTATAAATACCCTGTAAGGGCCCACGCCCTTACAAGGTAAGGTTATTTCAATTATTAAATATGCATTCAGTAGGGCTAACAAATGTCGATTAAAGTCGATTAAAATGTCGATTAAACAAATGGCGGCTCTATGTCACGTTTGTCAGCTCCAGTCATCAACTTACGAATACTAACATTTTGCTTACTGGAGTTGTCCAAACTAACATAGAGCCGCCATTTTTCAAGTTTTCATTTAACATTTGTTAGCAACTGAGATACATAGTAGCCCTGCTGGTAAGTGTTGGTGCTTTCTAGTTTATAATGAACAGTGCTCATTAGTGAAAAACATGTTAGCATTGGTTAGATAGTCCTATTTTAGAATGTCTCTTTAAGTTATTTATTTTTATTTAGGTATTTTTTTGCGACAGTATTCCTACAATTATTATACATTTTACCTTTACATCGCTGACGCGTTCAAATGTTTTGAAACAGTAATGAACTTGTGTACCTATAGTATGTAATTGAACCAAAGAAGCCTTTTTTAGGTAACAAAGCACGAGACCCATCTAGTGTTAAGCGGTAACCTCTGCCTATAACAGATGCATTTCGTCATAAGTGCGACGAACTGCAGGCCTAGCACGAATAACTGCGTAAGTGTAAAGTATAGTTGTTCATATTAAATAGAATTTTAATTTCTGTTTAACACTGCCAACCGCAAGTCATTATTTAATTTGTGTGAACTCCCCTTTACAACTAGGTGTTTAAAAGCTAAATGAGAATTCCAAGCGTCCGATGTTAAAATGTCCCTAATGACTTTGCGGTGTAATCGATTCTTCCATTCGAACAACCCGAATCGTTTTTAATCGAATAGGTTACGTTTTATCCAGTGATGTTGTATGCGAGACGTCTATCTGTAATATAAAAATGAATCACTGTATGTGTTGCTAAGCGCAAATCTCGAGAGCAGCTGAACCGATTTTGATAATTCTTTTTTTAGAATATTCCTTGAAGTAGGAGGATGGTTCTTACATAGATAAAAATTTAAAAAAATGCCTGAAAAGGTCTAAAAACAACACTTTTCAATACTCCCATACAATCGATTCGTAATAATACTTAAAAGTTAATTCGAACTTTAATATCATTCCATAAAGTTTAAGTGTTAGTAGAGAGGTTCCGGGAAGACAAAACATTTGAGTGACGTTAGTATCGTATAAATAGTAATGTCAATTTTTGTGAATATGGTAAAATGTCACTTGAAATGTAAACGTCTCTTTGCTGCATCTATAATATTACTAAATCTAAGTAGGTGTTGATCATTTTTATTATTTGACATAATAATAATAATAATAATTCTTTATTTCAGACTCGAGATCCATATGTATACACACAAATTAAATTAAATTAAAAAAAAGATGAAAAATTAAAACATAATAATACAAGTTCTATCCGTAGGTTAAATTAAGTTAAAATAAATAATAAAACTAAGTTATAAAAGTAATAATAATTAATAAAAATAAATAAAATGGATTCATACAGTATTTTGTACATGTTCTTATATCTACTTTTAAGCTGCAACTTGCAGCCATCGTCTAAACACAACCGTCGAGAAGATTCTTTCTGATAGACTCTTTATAATAGAGTTATTACACCTGAACACTCTAGACATGAATTTTATAATTGTTGACTTATTATCTTTTTTTTATTTATTTTTCTTACTAGTGTGACAAATAAAAGAATACACCACCATTTCCGCTAGGCAAACATGGCGGCAACCACGTGAACTGAAGTACTTCCGCCGAGTCCAAGATGGAGGGCATCACGTGGTTTGACGTAGTCTCCAACAGCCAATGAAGAGCTTGGCATTCTCCCGCCAAGAAAATGGCGGCGAAATCCCATATGAAGACATCGCTAGGAGTTTAGTTGCTTCTAAGATTTGGTCAGAGTCAGCCAGATGGCAAAATACTTAGAAAAGTGTATTATGGCTGATTATTACAGTATTTTTTCTAATTCTTATTGGTCTTCATTGCCTAAGATAAGCTTAAGATTCGCGAGTCTTTTCTATCCCTTTTGCTCATGTTTAAACTCAAATGTTGCTATCCTTTATCAATTTTAGCTAACGTGTCAGTGAATATAGTAGTTTCAAGCAAGCGAGAAGCTTTTTGGTTTGCTTACTGAATTTATACTATGGTACCTATTTTGGTATAAGCTAAGTATATTTCTGTGTGATCTGCTTACTGTAACGTAGCTTTGTGTAATTAGTCTACGTTCGAATAGAACTTTCCAATGTTACAGATGTGATGTTTATTGCAATTAAATAAATAAATAAATAATAAATAAATTTTCTTTATTCACCATAATTTTAGGTACACTATCAAAATAGGCACTATATGTCATACCTAGCTATATAAGAGGAAACAAAATATAGGAACGAGTGTTACATGCTATCTTAGTAGCTGACCACAGTTTTTAAACTAGTCAGGTATTATGTTGTACATAGGTAATACTAGATCCCACACTAGGATTCCCTGTGTTGTGGGATGCTAGTCTCTTCCTGTTGTTACAAGAACTGTGATGTAGGTACCACAGTCACCCAGATACAAAAAGCAATTTAAAATACCGCTACCTACTTAAAACAATTAAAATCTAAACATTTGAAATAAAAAAAGATATGAAATAATTATCAAAAGCAAAAAAAAAAAATTGTGACTTAACTAATGTTAGCATGCTGTAAATTCAGTTGAATGTAATTGGTATAGATTTGAGTTTCAAGTTATGGAATACATGTTCATAATCTGGTTTTATTATCTGTTGCCTAGCTGACCCGGCGGCGTCCCGAATAGCAGAATAAAAAATAAAAAAATTAAAAATCGACTGTTACTATACGAAGTTCGCCGGGTTATTATATATAGTTTATACAATATCTATACAAATATTACAATAGGAACGATTTTTATTTTTGTATGTTTGTAACTTAATATACTCAATAACAAGTGCAATTTGAAAAATTTGATACCGACTTCCATTCTATTACTTTGGTGAAAATCAGCTTTTGTAGTGTAACTCAAAAACTACTGGAACGAATTCAATCAAATTATAATATATAATAAATGGGAGCACACGGAAAGCGACAGCTTTCAAAAAAAAAATATTTTGTGAATCGGTACCGCAAGAGCAAGTAACAAAATGCTCCAAGAAAGTTTTGAAAAGCCATCCACACCAACGTTGCCTCCTATGTCACCATTGATGGTGACCGATGTGGTGGCTTAGTGGGTGGCAAGTCTGCCTACCTAACATGAGATTAAAATTGGCTTGTGTCGTAGTCTCATCAATAGCCATTTCCCTTGTCATTTGAGAGTTTATGTCAATAGCTAATATAATTCTTGTAATAGATATACGATGTCACCAACATCCCAAAGTCTGTTTTCTACCGACTTCCAAAAAAAGGAGGAGGTACTCAATTCGACTATGTTTGTTACCTCCATAAATTTCCACTGGGTGAACCGATTCTCAAAATTCTTTGTGTATGTTTGAAAACTGGTGCTTCCCGTATGTTTAAATTCCCGCAAAATTTCATCAAATTCAGTCTAGTAGTTTTTGAGTTACACTCCAATTACTGAATAGAATGGAATTGTACTTGTTATATACACATAAGTATATTCTATAGTAAACAATGGAATCTAAGTGTTGGCTATAGCCACACTTACTTACGCCTTTGTAAAAGACCGGATATTATATCTATGAAATAATTGGAATAATAATTAATAACAAATAAATAACTAACTAATAATAAACAAAGGAAGTTTAATAAACATGTTCCGCACGATATCGTTTAGGCCTTAAGGCTTTATGTATTTTGTGTAAAACTGATTTAATATCTGAAAGCTAAATGAGAATGCCAAGCGACCGATGTCAGAGGTGCTTAATGGCTTACCCGTATTATAATTCTTCCATTCGAATAAATTGAATTGATAATTTACCACAACGGGTTGAGTTTCATCAGGTAGCGGTTCATGTATAAATAATAATCAATCAAAACAAAATCAATCAATTTAGACATTTTTAAAGTCTGATAATCTAACTGAATAAATCTAAATGATGTAAAGGAGATAAACATAATTCACCATTACAGTTCAGTGCTATTTACATTTTGAAACTGCAACAGTTTAAACCGTGCAATATACCAACTCAGAAACAAAGTAACGTGAGTCTATTAGTTTATCTATTACTAGCTGCTCTCCGCGGTTTCACCCGCGATGATGATGATAACGATGAATCTTATATAACCTATGTTACTCAGAGTGAATGTAGCTTTCCAATGGTGAAAGAATTTTTGAAATCTGTCCAGTACTTTTTGAGCCAATTCGTTACAAACATACATACAAATCTTTCCTCTTTATAATATTAGTATAGATTTAGTTTAGTCAAACATATTAGTAGTCTTTGGAAAAAAAGTAGTTTCCATATGTCCCCTACATGAGCATGTTATGTGGTCCTCTCTCTCAATATAATTTCCAATATTATTTTGACGGTTTAACTTACACGGTATGGATATTCGAGTATCTCGACTGTTTTCGTGACCGTCCGGACCACTTCTTTATGGAGTGCACGCGCACTTAATAGTTACAAAAAATCAAACGTTACAAAAAGACACGGACCCTGGAGACTGTGGAGTGTAGTTTTATAAAAAAAAACCCTGCATGGCAATCCACTCCGCCCCTTAAAAGGATTGCTTTGCAAATCGGACAATGTTAAGAGGTGGAAAAGAGTCTTCTCTTTTAGCATGGAAAGTACTAGCTATGCAATCATCTTTATCCTAAAAGGGACCTGCAAATGTATATTCTACAGCTGAGATGATGATGATGACATGCACCATGATCACGTGTAGCCTCCTTTTATTTTTACAGTTACATGTCACAGTTTTAACGGGTAAACCGACTTTTCGTTTTTGTTTTAATGGTTATCTTGAGAAATAAAACATATCTAGGTCAGTTACTTTTAAATTTCGTCACCATCAGTTGAATACATTTCATGTATTGATTGACAATAAAAAAAAAACATTGAGATGATAATATTTAACGTTTTAGAAGATTTAGCATGCATTATAATGATTCCATATGCAGTAGAAGTCAGAGTAATGTTTTTTAAACAGAATTATTATAACTGCAAGTTATTTCTTTTGTGTAAAACTGCCTTTATACCGGCATTTAAAAGCTAAATGAGAATTCCGCGCGACCGATGGCGGAGGTACTTAACGGCTTACCGGCGTAATCGATTTTTCTATTCGAATGACTGCAAAATGGTTGTTTTACTGGCATCGAAACAGTTCTTCTACTCGTCTGTGTTAAACTGTTGGATGCGCAAAAGTTATGGAAATAATAGGTACTTACTTTTAATATAAAATAAGATTTTAAACTTATGCAACTAGCCTAATATTTGGCCTAATATTAACATTGGGAAAAAGTTAGCGTTGCCATCCACCGTAACAATGCTGCCAGCATTTTGGCCACATCGTCGCTAAGCCTCACGAAGAAATAGAGCCTCAACTTTTTTAGTATTTAATTTGTTAGTATTAGTATTTTATTTTGCGTAAACAAATTTTATGCATAGTGGCAAATGCCATACATAAGATTTACTATTTATGTTTTTTTTCTTTTCAAGGTGATATATAATTTCTAAAAGAGTTAAAATGAATTAAAAATAGTAATAACGGATGAATTGAGATAAATATACCTAATACGATGAGACGCCATAAGACGAGTACGGAATAACCTGACAACTTGCTTATAAAGCTATATAAGGTAGCGATACACTTGTTCAAAAAACCTAAACTAAACTAGCGAACTAAAATTTTATTATGGTGGTCCATATTCTGTTAACAATAAATCCATAATCATTTAACACTTGGAATGTTACTTCTAAAAATAGGATTATTCTATTCAGTTTTGGGTTATTTTAGGTTAGTTTAGCGAGCACCAAGTTAGGTGACGACTAATCTGCTACAATTGAAGAGAAATGTCTAATTTTAGTGCTTTCATTCAAAAGTGTTAAACTAATTTGAATTTTAGCCTAAACAAAATAGTACCTCCATAATTTAGAGATTTTTAGTTAAGAGAATGCTTACAGAATCGACACCTATGCAAATTTAGGTCATTTTAAATGATATAATATTGTTACGTGCGTGTCTAAGAACTTAGTTTGACTCTGTTTAATATTTATGTTCATACTTTCCTGTATGGATGGAATTAATAAATATTCCCGCCGCCATCACGATGTAAAATGAATCGTACAAGGCGAAGAATCTTAGGCCTCTTCATCGAAGTACCATATATTCTACCGCGAGCAATTACAAGCATAACTATGTTAGGGTGTGAAGGTAAGTAGCAAGTGTAATCACTAAGCCAAAGGAACTCAAATTGTGGAATGCTCTGCTGGCGTACGTATTTCCTTTTAGCTATGATCCTGGGTATTTCAAGCGGGGCGTGAAAAAGCATCTCTCAGGCCATCATAGAGGTGGAGATTACTGCAATTTACGGCTGCACTAATGGTCATCGCTTCTTGATTCCCTCTCCGCTTTCCATCAGGCCAGAGAGTCACTTTAATGAACCATTATAAAAAAGTGTCAACAAAACTTTTTAAACGAGTTTTAAGTTCAGCGTTACACTGCAACTGTCATGGGCAAGTGTAGTGCTTAACAAAAGGCGCACGATTTCTTCTTCTTATCTTATTGCGTTGTAATGATGACAGCAAAATATTTATGTCCCCTATGCAAAAATCACCAAATAATTGGTAGCGTGACCGTTTCAAGGCGCATCCTTGAGTATCTGATTCCTCGTTCGAGAGGCGACTGCCGACTGCAGCATAACCTCTACATACGTATTCTGACAAAAAAATCTCATCGAATTTCGGATAGTAGGTTAAAAACTTAACAAGTTCAAAGATTTATTATATATAGTTCCAAGTTTAAAGCGTGTTTAACCCGTTGACTTGCGATTCGCCATATATGGCCAATACAATAACTTTCGCAGAAAACAACCTACTTTTCTAGGAACTGCAACTGCAACGTGTGTGGTTAAGGATTTTGTCTGGGGAAATCCCTTATATCAAGTTTAAACTCGGGACTATCTAAAGTCCACATTTACCAATAAGGCAGCAAGAGTTTAAAACCTTGCATGGCAATGCACTGCGCTCATCATCCTGACAAGACCTTAAATTTCTTGCACTTCAACGAAACACAGTAATGTTCGCACACTATTGCTTGACGGTTGAACAAAGCAAAGGTGTGATACTTTCTTGTGAAATCTGCAAAATTCCTGCACTACAGAACGGGATGGACAAACTGAAAACGTTAATGACCCGGCTATAGAAATAATGAACCCAAAAACTACGCCATTTTGATTTTTAAGCATTATAAACCAAGTGACACTTGCGCCATCAAGACATAAGTAATGGTCTCTAATCAAAATCTGTTCAGTCGTTGAACAACCGAACATACAAACGGACATACATATGTACAGATCAAATGCATAAGTCTTCTTTTTGGTTTCGCCGCAGGAAGGCTTTTATAAATGGGGGTGAAATCAGAACATTGCATCGATTTTGCCAGTTCCATTTGATTTATTTCGAACACTTCAACGTTGGGATATCGACTTGCATTTTAATTATGTTTTCGCTGTGAAGCAAAATTCATCACGG
Source organism: Selenia dentaria (assembly GCA_917880725.1). Classification (NCBI taxonomy): domain Eukaryota; kingdom Metazoa; phylum Arthropoda; class Insecta; order Lepidoptera; family Geometridae; genus Selenia; species Selenia dentaria. Next base: position 8,122,571 of record OU862904.1, on the reverse strand, counting down.
TTGAGGATTTCAGATATGCCATTATAAATTGTATTTCACTCGAGGACTTCAACTGAAACCACTAAAAGCTTTCAGTTTGTGGAACGTTGAATGAAAGAGAATCCATTTAAGAGGAAAACTAAAAAAACGACGGACACATTTTATGGGCGTTTATTAAATTCGCCTTGTTCACATGTATGTCTCTCTGCTTCAAAGTTTGTAATAGCTTTTTGAAGCACTTTATTACCATCCCTTACAGCTTCTTTATTATGGACTATATTTACCTGTGTTCCTGTTTTGGGTTACGTATCAGAAAGTAAAGAGAAACCTTTTTATAGGTCGCTTTTTATAGCCTTTACAAAATTTGAAATGCTGATTTTACGATTTTCTAATATTTTGGTGATCGGTGTTTTTTGATGGAAGGTGTATTTCGTCTAAAAGAATTTGCTGCGGTGCCATCTATAAGTAATAATAATAATAAAAATGCAGGAGCGGCTTTGTTGCGAGCAGTCGGTATGTGGCAACATCGTGGACTCCGATTCTCCCTGGGGCTAAATAAGAACACTGACTTTTGGCTTGCCTTAATTGGCCGTCTGCGGGTGGAGACGCAAAAGCAAGTACCAAAAAGCTCTAAGGGTAGAAGTTTTAAAGGGCATAACACCCAAAGTAGCGCTTTAGTGAAAGCGCAGCATACCTCTCAACACCCTTTAGCCATCCACATCAACGTTGCTTCTTTTGTCACCATTGATGTTGGCCCTTATAGGGCCGTTTAATGGGTACAAGACACCACCTGCCTAAATATTTTAATATAAGACTGAAATTGGCAGGTGCCATATAGTCTCTTACATAACGGTCTATCTCTCATATCACTAATAAATTCATATTAATAAAATCATATCAATAGCCTTGCCATTTTACCTATTTTATAATAAATATACCATGCCACCATCCATCCAAAAGTTTCTGTTTTTTATACTACTTTGTATTTTTATACCAAACAGGCCTGTAAGTGTTGGCTACAGCCCCACTTATGCCTTTGTAAAGGACCGGATGAAATCCGTGAATTTTTTTGAATAAAAGTAATAATAATAATAAGGGCCCGTTTAGTGGGTGCCAAATCAGATAGCCCTATGATAGACTTATGCCTTTGTATAGAACTAGATAACAAATTCGTGAAAAATGGAATATGTGGTATAATAATAATGATTAAATAAAGTTCTTTAAGTTTTCATTAGATTTTTACATAGCGTTAACAACGTTTAAATGAGTGAATAAAATCATGATGATGTTAGTCATAGTTAACACGACGTTAACACAGATGGCGCTTTAGCAAGAAAAAAATTGTGCTAGCGAATCGTTATATTATGATATATATATATATATATGAGTTATAACATATTATATTATATATTGCCGGCTTGTTATCATAGTTTATAGTGACACTGTCTTCGAAGTTAGGGTCCCAAGTTCCATCTAGCGCAAATATTTGTGTTATGAACAGAGATGAAGAACAGAGGGGTATGGGATGTTTGTGACCTGCTAATGTTTGTGTTCATGCCTTCTACTACACAGGAACCTTAGTACGGGTGTGTAAGGATGTAACCGTACTTTAAATCAAGACTGCCAACTAATATTGTAGCTTAAACAATGCCGGGCCTTCGCCACACAAACTCCTCCCTAATAAACAAGTAAATAAAATATATTTTTCAAAATCATGTTATAAGTATGTTTAACCCTTACTATACCGTGATAATTAAAACAAAAGATTTATAAATGAAACTCACGTAAATTTTCGTCTCTGGTACGCAAAGGGTTAATTATTCCAAAAAAGAGACAGCGAATATAATATCTATGTGCAAAAAAGGGACACCTGTGTTTGTCGGTTGCGCTCGAACTGTTGACATTCATTAAAGTCACAAGACAAAGTGTGAGCCGGGGCGCTCACTTTATGGTCTTCAAAATTCGCTGTCTTGGGCCAGTCCATTCTTTTTATTTTGGCCGAAGGCTTCATCAATATTTTTTTGGCTCTGTGTACTTCAAAACAATTGATGCATCATAAACTTTTTATATTAACATAATTTTCATTAAAATTTAGATAAAATGAAGTAGGTTAATAAATTTAAATGTATTTTTAACTACGAATACATTAAAATCTTATGTCTAAAAATGCAAACATAAGCGACATGAATACGAAAGTTCACATCGTGCGTCATATCGGTGAGGACCTGTAAATGGCTGTAATGTTTCTTATTGGTAACTATTATAATATAAAATGACTGTTGATCGTCCTAATACTAAATTAATAAATATAATATAAGTAACATAATCGAAGCGCTCGCAGCGGAGCTTGATTTGTCGATCTTAACCGATCAACAAGTTCAGCAACGCTTGCTGCGGTCTATAATTGGATGGGTGTTTGCAGTGCATGCATGCAGGGGCATTATTTAACTGAGCGCTTCCGTGCTTCGGAAGGCACGTTAAGCCGTCGGTCCCGGTTTTTTTATCGACAACAGTCGTTAGGATGTCGAAGGCCTTCGGGCAGCCTGAAGACTTCGACATGGTTTGGCCACTAGCCTATCCACCAAGCTGCACTGGGCCCGCTTGGTTGATTATGGCCCATCTCCACACTCTGAGTGGAAGGCTCGAGTCCCAGAATTTGGAACTAATGGGCTGATTATGAAGTATCATTATAAGCACATAACATAACCTAACTGGAAAGATCTGGCTTAATTACGTGAATTGTTCTCGTGTCTCATATTGTTATTATTTGGTTAGGGCTTAGCGAAATAAAAAGAAATATGATGCAGCTACGTTGACGTTTTATTGCAACTCACATGTGTGTACAACAAAGAGCAAGTGGTAAGGTGGCGGAAAACGAATATGACCATAGAGTAGTATGAGCTAGGACGGCCTTCTGAAATTTGTCGCCACAGACCGAGCTGAGATCTTCGCGGACCACTTGGAGGCGCAATTTCAGCCCAACCCGACCAGTGATGACACCCATATCGACACCATCTGTAGACAGGTAGAACTCTACTTGTCTACACCCCCGGACATGACTGAAGAAGAGGAGGCGCCCATCATCTTCTCACCTGGACGGGTGCAGAGGCTGATAAGGCGCCTACCGAACAAGAAAGCCCCAGGGCTCGACAGGATCTCGAACGAAGTCTTGAAGCACCTTCCGCCAAGAGCCCTGGCCGCGCTGACCAGGATTTATAATGGAGTTATGCGCTGTGGCCATTTCCCACGGACCTGGAAGACTGGTGTCGTTATAATGCTCCCTAAACCCGGAAAGGACCCGAAGAGACCGGACAGTTACCGACCTATCACGCTGCTTAGCACCTTGTCGAAAGCCTTCGAAAGGTTGCTATTACCGCACTTAACACCGCACATTGTACCTCGAGAAGAGCAGTACGGGTTTAGGGCAGAGCATTCTACCACATTGCAACTGACGCGGGTCATCATGAAATGGCCACCAGCCATAACAAGAAGGAGTATGTTGTGGCTGTGTTACTTGACATGGAGAAGGCCTTCGACCGCGTATGGCATGAGGGCCTGCTGTACAAGTTGTCGAAGAGCCCGATGCCGAAGCCCATGATCAAACTGATAAGATCTTTCCTAAAGGACCGACGAGTCACAGTTCGAGTCGAGGAGGCCTTATCAACGGAGAAGCCGGTACGTGCCGGGGTACCGCAAGGAAGCTGCCTCTCGCCCAGCCTGTATGCTTGGCATACCAACGATATCCCGCTGATAGGCAGCACCAAGCTTGCCCTGTATGCAGACGACGCCGCATAGTACGCCTCTTCGATCGGAACAGAAGCCGCCGTCAAACGAGAACAAGAGTTCCATTTGATTTATTTCGAACACTCGACGTTGGGATATCGACTTGCATTTTAATTATGTTTTCGCTGTGAAGCAAAATTCATCACGGTTGAGCATTTCAGACTATGCCATTATAAATTGTATTTCACTCGAGGACTTCAACTGAAACCACTAAAAGCTTTCAGTTTGTGGAACGTTGAATGAAAGAGAATCCATTTAAGAGGAAAACTAAAAAAACGACGGACACATTTTATGGGCGTTTATTAAATTCGCCTTGTTCACATGTATGTCTCTCTGCTTCAAAGTTTGTAACAGTTTTTTGAAGTACCCACTAAAAGCTTTCAGTTTGTCGAACGTTGAATGAAAGAGAATCCATTTAAGAGGAAAACTAAAAAAACGACGGACACATTTTATGGGCGTTTATTAAATCTTGTTCACATGTATGTCTCTCTGCTTCAAAGTTTGTAACAGCTTTTTGAAGCACTTTATTACCATCCCTTACAGCTTCTTTATTATGGACTATATTTACCTGTGTTCCTGTTTTGGGTTACGTATCAGAAAGTAAAGAGCAACCTTTTTATAGGTCGTTTTCAACTAACCTTTACAAAATTTTAAATGCTGATTTTACCATTTTCTAATATTTTGGTGATCGGTGTTTTTTGATGGAAGGGGTATTTCGTCTAAAAGAATTTGCTGCGGTGCCATCTATAAGTAATAATAATAATAAAAATGCAGGAGCGGCTTTGTTGCGAGCTGTCGGTATGTGGCAACATCGTGGACTCCGATTCTCCCTGGGGCTAAATAAGAACACTGACTTTTGGCTTACCGTAATTGGCCGTCTGCGGGTGGAGACGCAAAAACAAGTACCAAAAAGCTCTAAGTTTTAAAGGGCATAACACCCAAAGTAGCGCTTTAGTGAAACCGCAGCATACCTCTCAACACCTTTTAGCCATCCACATCAACGTTGCTTCTTTTGTCACCATTGATGTTGGCCCTTATAGGGCCGTTTAATGGGTACAAGACACCACCTGCCTAAATATTTTAATATGAGACTGAAATTGGCAGGTGCCATATAGTCTCTTACATAACGGTCTATCTCTCATATCACTAATAAATTCATATTAATAAAATCATATCAATAGCCTTGCTATTTTACCTATTTTTATAATAAGTATACCATGTCACCATCCATCCAAAAGTTTCTGTTTTTTATACTACTTTGTATCTTTATACCAAACAGGCCTGTAAGTGTTGGCTACAGCCCCACTTATGCCTTTGTAAAGGACCGGATGAAATCCGTGAATTTTTTTGAATAAAAGTAATAATAATAATAAGGGCCCGTTTAGTGGGTGCCAAATAAGATAGCCCTATGATAGACTTATGCCTTTTTATAGAACTAGATAACAAATTCGTGAAAAATGGAATATGTGGTATAATAATAATGATTAAATAAAGTTCTTTAAGTTTTCATTAGATTTTTACATAGCGTTAACAACGTTTAAATGATTGAAAAAAATCATGATGATGTTAGTCATAGTTAACACGACGTTAACACAGATGGCGCTTTAGCAAGAAAAAAATTGTGCTAGCGAATCGTTATATTATCATATATATATGAGTTATAACATATTATATTATATATTGCCGGCTTGTTATCATAGTTTATAGTGACACTGTCTTCGAAGTTAGGGTCCCAAGTTCCATCTAGGGCAAATATTTGTGTTCTGAACAGAGATGAAGAACAGAGGGGTATGGGATGTTTGTGACCTGCTAATGTTTGTGTTCATGCCTTCTACTACACAGGAACCTTAGTACGGGTGTGTAAGGATGTAAACGTACTTTAAATCAAGACTGCCAACTAATATTGTAGCTTAAACAATGCCGGGCCTTCGCCACACAAACTCCTCCCTAATAAACAAGTAAATAAAATATATTTTTCAAAATCATGTTATAAGTATGTTTAACCCTTACTATACCGTGATAATTAAAACAAAAGATTTATAAATGAAACTCACGTAAATTTTCGTCTCTGGTACGCAAAGGGTTAATTATTCCAAAAAAGAGACAGCGAATATAATATCTATGTGCAAAAAAGGGACACCTGTGTTTGTCGGTTGCGCTCGAACTGTTGACATTCATTAAAGTCACAAGACAAAGTGTGAGCCGGGGCGCTCACTTTATGGTCTTCAAAATTCGCTGTCTTGGGCCAGTCCATTCTTTTTATTTTGGCCGAAGGCTTCATCAATATTTATTTGGCTCTGTGTACTTCAAAACAATTGATGCATCATAAACTTTTTATTTTAACATAATTTTCATTAAAATTTAGATAAAATGAAGTAGGTTAATAAATTTAAATGTATTTTTAACTACGAATACATTAAAATCTTATGTCTAAAAATGCAAACATAAGCGACATGAATACGAAAGTTCACATCGTGCGTCATATCGGTGAGGACCTGTAAATGGCTGTAATGTTTCTTATTGGTAACTATTATAATATAAAATGACTGTTGATCGTCCTAATACTAAATTAATAAATATAATATAAGTAACATAATCGAAGCGCTCGCAGCGGAGCTTGATTTGTCGATCTTAACCGATCAACAAGTTCAGCAACGCTTGCTGCGGTCTATAATTGGATGGGTGTTTGCAGTGCATGCATGCAGGGGCATTATTTAACTGAGCGCTTCCGTGCTTCGGAAGGCACGTTAAGCCGTCGGTCCCGGTTTTTTTATCGACAACAGTCGTTAGGATGTCGAAGGCCTTCGGGCAGCCTGAAGACTTCGACATGGTTTGGCCACTAGCCTATCCACCAAGCTGCACTGGGCCCGCTTGGTTGATTATGGCCCATCTCCACACTCTGAGTGGAAGGCTCGAGTCCCAGCATTTGGAACTAATGGGCTGATTATGAAGTATCATTATAAGCACATAACATAACCTAACTGGAAAGATCTGGCTTAATTACGTGAATTGTTCTCGTGTCTCATATTGTTATTATTTGGTTAGGGCTTAGCGAAATAAAAAGAAATATGATGCAGCTACGTTGACGTTTTATTGCAACTCACATGTGTGTACAACAAAGAGCAAGTGGTAAGGTGGCGGAAAACGAATATGACCATAGAGTAGTATGAGCTAGGACGGCCTTCTGAAATTTGTCGCCACAGACCGAGCTGAGATCTTCGCGGACCACTTGGAGGCGCAATTTCAGCCCAACCCGACCAGTGATGACACCCATATCGACACCATCTGTAGACAGGTAGAACTCTACTTGTCTACACCCCCGGACATGACTGAAGAAGAGGAGGCGCCCATCATCTTCTCACCTGGACGGGTGCAGAGGCTGATAAGGCGCCTACCGAACAAGAAAGCCCCAGGGCTCGACAGGATCTCGAACGAAGTCTTGAAGCACCTTCCGCCAAGAGCCCTGGCCGCGCTGACCAGGATTTATAATGGAGTTATGCGCTGTGGCCATTTCCCACGGACCTGGAAGACTGGTGTCGTTATAATGCTCCCTAAACCCGGAAAGGACCCGAAGAGACCGGACAGTTACCGACCTATCACGCTGCTTAGCACCTTGTCGAAAGCCTTCGAAAGGTTGCTATTACCGCACTTAACACCGCACATTGTACCTCGAGAAGAGCAGTACGGGTTTAGGGCAGAGCATTCTACCAGATTGCAACTGACGCGGGTCATCATGAAATGGCCACCAGCCATAACAAGAAGGAGTATGTTGTGGCTGTGTTACTTGACATGGAGAAGGCCTTCGACCGCGTATGGCATGAGGGCCTGCTGTACAAGTTGTCGAAGAGCCCGATGCCGAAGCCCATGATCAAACTGATAAGATCTTTCCTAACGGACCGACGAGTCACAGTTCGAGTCGAGGAAGCCTTATCAACGGAGAAGCTGGTACGTGCCGGGGTACCGCAAGGAAGCTGCCTCTCGCCCAGCCTGTATGCTTGGCATACCAACGATATCCCGCTGATAGGCAGCACCAAGCTTGCCCTGTATGCAGACGACGCCGCATAGTACGCCTCTTCGATCGGAACAGAAGCCGCCGTCAAACGAGAACAAGAGTTCCATTTGATTTATTTCGAACACTCGACGTTGGGATATCGACTTGCATTTTAATTATGTTTTCGCTGTGAAGCAAAATTCATCACGGTTGAGCATTTCAGACTATGCCATTATAAATTGTATTTCACTCGAGGACTTCAACTGAAACCACTAAAAGCTTTCAGTTTGTGGAACGTTGAATGAAAGAGAATCCATTTAAGAGGAAAACTAAAAAAACGACGGACACATTTTATGGGCGTTTATTAAATTCGCCTTGTTCACATGTATGTCTCTCTGCTTCAAAGTTTGTAACAGTTTTTTGAAGTACCCACTAAAAGCTTTCAGTTTGTCGAACGTTGAATGAAAGAGAATCCATTTAAGAGGAAAACTAAAAAAACGACGGACACATTTTATGGGCGTTTATTAAATCTTGTTCACATGTATGTCTCTCTGCTTCAAAGTTTGTAACAGCTTTTTGAAGCACTTTATTACCATCCCTTACAGCTTCTTTATTATGGACTATATTTACCTGTGTTCCTGTTTTGGGTTACGTATCAGAAAGTAAAGAGCAACCTTTTTATAGGTCGTTTTCAACTAACCTTTACAAAATTTTAAATGCTGATTTTACCATTTTCTAATATTTTGGTGATCGGTGTTTTTTGATGGAAGGGGTATTTCGTCTAAAAGAATTTGCTGCGGTGCCATCTATAAGTAATAATAATAATAAAAATGCAGGAGCGGCTTTGTTGCGAGCTGTCGGTATGTGGCAACATCGTGGACTCCGATTCTCCCTGGGGCTAAATAAGAACACTGACTTTTGGCTTACCGTAATTGGCCGTCTGCGGGTGGAGACGCAAAAACAAGTACCAAAAAGCTCTAAGTTTTAAAGGGCATAACACCCAAAGTAGCGCTTTAGTGAAACCGCAGCATACCTCTCAACACCTTTTAGCCATCCACATCAACGTTGCTTCTTTTGTCACCATTGATGTTGGCCCTTATAGGGCCGTTTAATGGGTATAAGACACCACCTGCCTAAATATTTTAATATGAGACTGAAATTGGCAGGTGCCATATAGTCTCTTACATAACGGTCTATCTCTCATATCACTAATAAATTCATATTAATAAAATCATATCAATAGCCTTGCTATTTTACCTATTTTTATAATAAGTATACCATGTCACCATCCATCCAAAAGTTTCTGTTTTTTATACTACTTTGTATCTTTATACCAAACAGGCCTGTAAGTGTTGGCTACAGCCCCACTTATGCCTTTGTAAAGGACCGGATGAAATCCGTGAATTTTTTTGAATAAAAGTAATAATAATAATAAGGGCCCGTTTAGTGGGTGCCAAATCAGATAGCCCTATGATAGACTTATGCCTTTTTATAGAACTAGATAACAAATTCGTGAAAAATGGAATATGTGGTATAATAATAATGATTAAATAAAGTTCTTTAAGTTTTCATTAGATTTTTACATAGCGTTAACAACGTTTAAATGATTGAAAAAAATCATGATGATGTTAGTCATAGTTAACACGACGTTAACACAGATGGCGCTTTAGCAAGAAAAAAATTGTGCTAGCGAATCGTTATATTATCATATATATATGAGTTATAACATATTATATTATATATTGCCGGCTTGTTATCATAGTTTATAGTGACACTGTCTTCGAAGTTAGGGTCCCAAGTTCCATCTAGGGCAAATATTTGTGTTCTGAACAGAGATGAAGAACAGAGGGGTATGGGATGTTTGTGACCTGCTAATGTTTGTGTTCATGCCTTCTACTACACAGGAACCTTAGTACGGGTGTGTAAGGATGTAAACGTACTTTAAATCAAGACTGCCAACTAATATTGTAGCTTAAACAATGCCGGGCCTTCGCCACACAAACTCCTCCCTAATAAACAAGTAAATAAAATATATTTTTCAAAATCATGTTATAAGTATGTTTAACCCTTACTATACCGTGATAATTAAAACAAAAGATTTATAAATGAAACTCACGTAAATTTTCGTCTCTGGTACGCAAAGGGTTAATTATTCCAAAAAAGAGACAGCGAATATAATATCTATGTGCAAAAAAGGGACACCTGTGTTTGTCGGTTGCGCTCGAACTGTTGACATTCATTAAAGTCACAAGACAAAGTGTGAGCCGGGGCGCTCACTTTATGGTCTTCAAAATTCGCTGTCTTGGGCCAGTCCATTCTTTTTATTTTGGCCGAAGGCTTCATCAATATTTTTTTGGCTCTGTGTACTTCAAAACAATTGATGCATCATAAACTTTTTATTTTAACATAATTTTCATTAAAATTTAGATAAAATGAAGTAGGTTAATAAATTTAAATGTATTTTTAACTACGAATACATTAAAATCTTATGTCTAAAAATGCAAACATAAGCGACATGAATACGAAAGTTCACATCGTGCGTCATATCGGTGAGGACCTGTAAATGGCTGTAATGTTTCTTATTGGTAACTATTATAATATAAAATGACTGTTGATCGTCCTAATACTAAATTAATAAATATAATATAAGTAACATAATCGAAGCGCTCGCAGCGGAGCTTGATTTGTCGATCTTAACCGACCAACAAGTTCAGCAACGCTTGCTGCGGTCTATAATTGGATGGGTGTTTGCAGTGCATGCATGCAGTGGCATTATTTAACTGAGCGCTTCCGTGCTTCGGAAGGCACGTTAAGCCGTCGGTCCCGGTTTTTTTATCGACAACAGTCGTTAGGATGTCGAAGGCCTTCGGGCAGCCTGAAGACTTCGACATGGTTTGGCCACTAGCCTATCCACCAAGCTGCACTGGGCCCACTTGGTTGATTATGGCCCACCTCTACACTCTGAGAGGAAGGCTCGAGTCCCAGGATTTGGAACTAATGGGCTGATTATGAAGTATCATTATAAGCACATAACATAACCTAACTGGAAAGATCTGGCTTAATTACGTGAATTGTTCTCGTGTCTCATATTGTTATTATTTGGTTAGGGCTTAGCGAAATAAAAAGAAATATGATGCAGCTACGTTGACGTTTTATTGCAACTCACATGTGTGTACAACAAAGAGCAAGTGGTAGGCAGAAAACGGATATGACCATAGAGTAGTATTAGCTATCGTAGGTTCATAGAGACATACAAGTGTTGTTTTTCCTTTTTCAACACATATTAAAAAAATAACCTTACTAGCTTCGATGATTCATAAAATTTAGTTTTTGCTTTATCTGATACTAGCCGCGGTTTCACCCGCGCGGTGATGGATGATGATGATGATGATGAACCTTGTATAGTCTATGTTACTCAGGGTGAATGTAGCTACATTCACCCTGAGTAACATAGACTTTCAATGGTGAAAGAGTTTTTGAAATCGGTCCAGTACTTTTTTTTGAGCGAATTCGTTACAAACATAGCTACATACAAATCCTTTTTTTTATTTTTTTTATACCGAACTGGGTAGCACTTGACCACTATCTCACCTGATGTTAAGTGATAATGCGATCGATGATGGAGCGCGCTTACCCAGAAGATACTTATGCACTCGTGTTTTGAAGACCCCCATATCTTTCTCTTTATAATATTGTTGTATACATTATTATTATATATATAGTATAGATTAAGTCCCAGCAAAATAAAGCATGACTGATTAAAACAATAATGGGAAAGTGGTCTTCCACTCCAGCTGATCTGTTTGAGTTATTATAATAGAATTCCATTTGATTAATTAACAGTAAACGCTCGTCTCTCCGAGAGTTATTGGGTTGCATTTTAATCATGTTTTCGCTGTGAAGTGCCCCGTATCACACCCCAGACGATCCATAGAACGGAATTGATTTGAAATCGTTGCGTAACATGATCGCACCATGGATGTAGGAAAGGACTGGACCTGGCAAAAGAGATGTTGGTCGGGGAAATATTTGCGTCATGAGCAGAATTTTTGTTGGATGTTTCTTAATAATTATAAACGTAAATATTGAGTATGTCCTCCAGTGGCACAGGGAATCTTAGTTCAGGGACGTGGAGCTTCTATCAGCGGTTATAGCCTAGGATGCACATTAATACCTCTGTAAAATATGCTGCATAAAATGTATTGTAGTACTATAAATTTTTTGATGAAAGATTGTATTTCTTTACCTACAATGTATTTATTCGGAAATAAACATTATTATTATCTTAGAACGCGGTTATGGATGACTAAAACAGTTGTAGTACGGCCGCTGAACAAAACCTGGTGATATTATAATACCAGTGATCCCAGCACCAAAGTTGGCGTAAGTGTTAACGTAATCAATCATATCGTTGACGTATACTGCAGGCCTAGACAAAACATGTTTCTGTTAACGTTAACGCCAAACGACAACTCCAAAATGTATGGCGTTGACATTACCTGTGGAAAAGTCACGTGACATCAAGTTCGTAGACGGGACCCGGGAACGTTCTGTCTGTAGCGTGTGCGGAAACGCGCCTGCTTGAATTTTGTCTAGGCCTGCAGTACGTACAACATACTAAAATATAATATTCGTGTAACATAAAGTATGAACATTCTAACAAGTGCAATTTGAAAAATTTTATACCTCCTTCCATTATTACATGGGTAAAAATCAGTTATTGGAGTGTAACTCAGAAACTACTAATCCAAATTTGATAAAATTTACATTAGACCACACAGTATTATTACAAATTTATATTAGAAGCATCAGCTTTCAAACAAAAAAGAATTTAGGAAATCGGTTTACCCCGGTGCTTCTCGTGTCGGTTCAGTAGTTTTTGAGTTACACTCCAATAACTGAATATAATGGAAGTCGGCATTCAATTTTTCAAATTTTACTTGTTCATATTGTACCTACTTGTTTTAGAATTCCATTTATCTACGTAGATAAACTTTTCCTTACAAGGTTGACGATCAGGTATCTTTTACTCAGCCTTTACGACTACTCAGCAATTATTCAGCCATCCACTTGAAAAAAATTGAGAAAACAGCTTGTTACTTTGCGTGGACTTCAAAGAAATCATCCAATACCCAACCTTTTCACAAAGTAAGCATCTTTCCATATCTACTAACTCCACTAACGTCATGAATTTTAATGTGTCAGTAATAAAATTAAACAATATTTCCCAAACCGTCTAAAATTATGCGTAACACCGAATCTACATGATAACAGCAGCCTAAAGGCAGTGTAGTCTAAACGCCAGTGTTCCAATAAACTACCGAAGGTATAAATATTAACGGTTTTGTTTGTTTGTCTAAGGTAGCTGTCGCAAATGAGAACTGACGTGACGAGAAGCTGGCTTGTGGTTTTTGTAATTAATAGGTGTTTATATTATGCTCTAAGACCGACTAGGACTCGCGTAATATTTACCGGAAATAGTCTCTGACTAGTAGACTGAGTTCTAGTTTCGATCTTATTTGAAGTTCTTCTGAGAGACACTCTTGTGCACAGCGGCGAGCGCGAGCCACGCTCCCAAGGAAAACACAACGTGTCTTGATTCTGTAACTAAATTTTTTTACACTTGTGCACAAATAAAGGTTAATAACCCACCATTATTGCTTGTCAAAACGCGACAAATTACACTAAGAATATTAATCAAAATCAACTATAGCCATAGCAAGGTTTTCCCCGACATCTTCTGCCGTGCGATTCTCTAACAATTCGTCGTTGCGTTCGTCTCACCGATGTCAAATACTTTATGAGATATCGCCCTTGTACATAAGGTTTTTTTTCCAACAATTGTTGTCATCTCGTCATTTGTTTCACGGTTGTTGTCAAAGGTGCAACGATGTTTGCTCTTAGAGGATCGCACGGCTGATTAGGTGTTACTCGTTTGTTTATATCCAATGTTTTTGATGATTGTTATGCTACGAAGAAATACTATTATTTCTTCGTAGTTGTTATGTGGTTCTTATCATTGTTTATAACCGACTTCAAAAAAGAAGGAGGATTCTGAATTCGACCGTATATATATATATTTTATGTATGTTCGCGATTAACTCCCTCGTTTATGACCCAATTTTTATGATTCTTTCTTTGTTTGACAGAGTATACTTCAGTGGTAATACTATATAAATATCACTCAAATTCGGTCAAGCAGTTTTTAAGTCATACTTCAGTGTCGATATCATTAAAACAATGAAATTTCTATTGTGTCTGGGTCGTTCTACCTTTGATAAAATAACTTAAAAGTGTTTCGCCTATCTTGATTGACGGTATATCCCGTAAGCAGCAAGGTTATTACAAAGGGTGAAATTTGCTTATATCAAAAAATAGAACTGACTTCTTCACTAAAAAGTGTGAAATAACTTGTCGAAGTCGGTACCCTGCACGCAATATTGTGATAATAGAATACTTTCGAACTATCGTGGTACTGACTTCAACAAGTTATTTCACACTTTTCTACCGACTTCCAAAAAGGAGGAGGTACTCAATTCAACTGTATTTTTTTGTGTTTGTTACCTCATAACTTTCGATAGTGTGAACCGATTCTCAAAATTATTTTTTTGTTTGAAAGCTGTTGCTTCCCGTGTGGTCACATTCATTCATTCAAATCTCATCAAATTCGGTCTAGTAGTTTTTGAGTTGCACTCCATTAACTGAATAGAATGGAAGTCGGTATAACATTTTTCAAATTGTACTTGTTAGTGTAGAAGTCGGTTCTATTTATTGATATTTTTTTTACTATGTTATCCGCCCCCCTCTATATCTACCTTTCTCTCTCTGTTACCATAATAGCTGTCAGGATGCCAGGGATCTCTTTTTTATATTATATCGGTTGATGGATAAACGATGCCTACGTTAGTTACGGGTTATTAAAGGTCATGTTCTGAATCGATATTATAATAATAAATAATGGTATCGATATTCTTTCCCAGGTGACTTGTCGTGATCGGTAAGCTTATCGGTCTCAAACAAAAATAGCTATAAATGTTTATTCTACCTACACTAATATTATACAGGGTGTGGCGTAATGAGTGGATAATAGGGTACCTGCAAGTAGGGGCCATTGTGGCGGTTCAGAAAAATATTTGTTATGCTCAGTAAAAGTTCCTCGGTTTTAGAGATATTCGACATTTTCGAAATTTAAGAAATATTTCATCCTTCGTCACTATTTTTGGCGCCAAGACTGCAAATGAATTTTTTTTTTCTATTTTTTGGATAGTATTCTTGGATAGATGTGCTATCGCATGGAAACTATTATTTTTATAACACAAGCACAGTTATGTTTTTAAAATAAGATTTCACTAAAATTTTACTTGCTTTCGTTTGTTTTCCTGACCTTTACCCTTCTGTGGTGTAAAAAAAATGTATGGTCACTTGAATGCCAAATTTTAAAAAAATTAGGCTATTTCATCGAGATTCCGAAATGGTATATTACATATCATTGTCACAACTTGATTCAAAATTAATTCCTACCAAACTTATCAAGGCGTAATTTAAAGAAATATTTTTAACTATTATTAGCAATAATTGTCTACTGTTCGCAGAACTACTAGTAATTCTTGGAACAGATTGGTTCCCGGCCCAGCGGCAATCGACACTATGTCTATCTTGCTCTTTCATGCTATGAGTGAAAGAGAACTATCGTTTCGCGTAACGCATTTTTATGATTTTCGAGTCAGTGTATTATCATACTACTCCCGTACAACAACGTGTTATCCTGTTTTGGATTGATACTCGTCGATTTTTTGCAGTGATTTCGGACTTTGTTTTGCCTAGCGATTTGGACGTCTTAATTTTGTGAACCTAACGATTTTGTGCTGTGATCTCGAACTTGATTTGCTTTGTAACTTGGATTTTTTGGTATTGCATATTGATTGCAATGCCTCAGTCTGAATATGCGCAAATGCATTTAATCTACGGCGAGTGTGGTGGTAACGCCAATCATTTGCCGTTAGAATCAATGTGGTACCTATATTTATTTTATCTTAGGCATCTGAGGCAACACTTAAGCAATATCAATCGAATGTGTATCGTCTTTTGCAGACATAAATTCATTGGTTGTGTAAATATTTTCTGGCAATAAAGATTATTATTATTATCGCTTTTATTCAAAATAAATCACGGGTTTCACCCGGCCCTTTACATAGGCATAAGTGGGGCTGTAGCCAACACTTAGAGGCCTGTTTGGTATAAAACATACAAAGTAGTATAAAAAATTTATTATTATTATTATTATCTACACTAATATTATAAAGAGGAAAGGTTTGTAGTTTTGTATTTTTGTACGTATCGTTTCATACAAGAATACGATTGAAAGTTAATAAACTTAAAAGCTACTGGACCGATAAGAAAGCTAGATTATCACTGAGTAACATAGGGTAGGTATATAATATTATCTAAAAAGTTAGGGATCCGTATGAAAACTTCGATAATGTAACCCAAGGTGTGAAGAAAAAAATTAACATCCTTTTTATCGCGTACGCTGCGGAAACTATTGACAATAGAGTAAAGTGATGTAATATAGTTTTATAGATAACATCAATGTCTACAAAAAAGTTAGCAATACATGATAAAGTTATTTTAATATTAATTTGATGATTTAACTTACGCGGTAGGTATAGTCAAGCTTCTCGACCGGTTTTCGGGCCACTTCATCATAGAGTACTTGCGCACCCGACTGCATACGAGCTAGTACTTGAGATACTTGACTAAACCTACTGCATAAGTTAAACCGTCAAAATAATATTAAAATATATAATACTTACTTACGAATGTTTCAATCAAGTTAATACAGTTATGTCACAATAACTACTTTTCCATTTAAAATATGCAATACTAACGCCGGTACAAACTAGGTCACTATATTCTACTAATACACTACTACAAGCTAAATTTACTACTTCGACAAAAACACAACCTCGAAGCAATCTTTAAAATCCAGGGAACTAAACAAATGATTTAAGAAACCAAGTCAATACACGTGTAATATTTGATGAATGCACATAAACACACACTCACACACACGCACCTACACACACACACCCACACACAACACACTCTTACCCACTACTCCTCCCTCTCTCTCTCTCTCTCTTACACACACACACTCATACACCACACAACTCAGTCATTTAAGAAATAAATACACTAATTTGGTATAAATAGGGGCTAGTACGGTGGCTGTTCTGTTTGTACGAGATATACAAGTAATTATTTTAAAGTAATCGATGTAATGTTGTGTGTCTCACCTGTTTTCTTTTGTTACTTAAGTATCTCGGCCAAAACCTTAGCCCGAGCTCAGGGGTAGACTGAAAAACAGCGTTATGCTCACATCACAGTGTGAACATAACATATGCTGAGTTTACCCCTATTGCCCTAAGATATTAATTATTTCAATAATATTAGTATGTATGTTAAATTTTAGTTTATATATTCATCATAACTTATAAGTTAATTTGATAGTGTGAAATGTTTTTCTTTAGTGGCAATAAATGATTTTTCATTTATTCATTCATTCATTCGTACTTTATTGTTAATTCTTGTCTGCTTAAATTATAAAGAGAAAAGATTTAGTAGTTTATTTGTAAGTGATTTCAAACATTATTACACCAGTAGAAAGCTATGCCCGAGTAACTTACCGCTATATTTGATTCATCATCATCATCATCATCCATCACTAGGAGGAGCGCAATATATATATAATAGGACTATTCTATATTTTTAAGGGACGAGGCAAATGGTTGATCTGCAGTGCAATTACATATCTCAGTTAAAATCAAATGAAATCTTTAAAGATGGTGGCTCTATCTCCTTTACTTTGTTGAACTTCAGTCAGCAGAAATGTTATTTGCTGACTGGAGCTGACAAATGGACGTAAACCCACCATGAATTTTGATTATATCATCATTTCTCTACACACTAGCTCACAGAGGGCAAATTCAAGTTGACAGTAAAAAACATTTTAATAAAAAAAGCTTACTACAAAGTTCGACATTATATAGAAGATAAGGATGCTTGGAATACTCCACTTCTGGCAAGCTGTCTCTCTGCCACCCATAAAATTTAATATTTGTAGTACCTAAGTAGAAACATTGTAAACATCCATATAAAAAGAATGGCCCCGAGTTTCTTGCCGCTTCTTCTCGGTGGGTTCTATATATTTTGGAACGCGGCGGTAGAGTCTTTAAAGTACATTATAATGAAAAGTTGACGTTCATAAGTGCGTCTTTGATGCCTTAATTGAATAAATGATTTTGACTTTGACTTTGATTTGATTGCAACTGAAATACTTAATAGCCCTGCTACACGCAAAAAAGTCCCATAAAGCTAACTGTCCACATGTCAGTATTGTGGGTAATTCAGTATTGTACTTATGTCAAGGAATGTGGGTAGGCAAGTTATGATTAAATCAGTTTGTACATGGCACTCGGCGTACTCATTTCATCTCCCCGTCCTCACAACTTTAAAGGTATCGTACGCATCGCATTGTTGAGTGCTTTCTCGCCGTTATAATTTTTCTCTCTAGAATTACCAGTTAACTCTACGTTTTATTGCTTTGGTTTTACTACAAAATGTCTTCACGTTTTTACTGAGAAATACTGGATTACTCACGTAAAACTGGTCGGATAGATCCGACTATAGTTTCGACCACATCCGGTGGTCTTTTTCAAGGAGTGTTCGTGAAGCCAGCGTCGATGTCCTCTCGCTCTAAACCATCCTCACGCTGTGGTACATTAAAAAGTCCTACAATCTGCTGTGCGATTCTGTAATGATCCGTCGTTGCGCTCGTCGACGAGCTACCGATGTCAAATACTTTATAAAATATCGCCCTTGTGCATAAGGTTGTTTTTCCAACGTATCTTCTCATCTCTTCATTTGTTTCACGGATATAAAGATGCAACGATATTTTCTCTTAGAGAATCGCACTTCCAGAAAAGTAGAGAGCGCGGCACATTTAAACATATCTATCAAAAATATTCAAAATTTATTTATAAAACAGAAACCGAACTTTCTCAGCCAAAATTAACATCTTTATAAACTCAAATTGAATAAAGAATTCAGTTAACACCAACAAAGGAGTCGGTGGTCCCATTTCCATTGTTTACCAAAATTCAATTAATACGTTGCTAGGCAATTGACAGCCTGCTTCCTGAAACTGTGTTCAGTTTTAGTATCTAGAAGCCTCTGAAATTTCAAGGACACTATAACAAGTACAGCGCCGCCACGGAGTTACACCTATATTGAAGTGCCGTACTTAGTAAGGCGTGAGCCCACTGTATGGTCATAATGAGCATATTTGGGTATATTGGGGTTACGGATACAATTCGGTTCAATATTAGTACTTAGATAACCGATCTTCAAACCAAACACTCATCGGCTTAACAACGCCATCTATTGTCGAGTAGCATTAGTGTTGCTGTGTTGGTAAAACGTTTAGTTGATGTTTAAGCTGCTGGTCCTAGTTGAAACCAACCGTTGCTAGACCGATTGATAGAAGAGAGACTCCCCACTATCAAGAAATAGGAAAATAATGTGAATTATATCATAAATATTATTCGGTTTCCCCAGCGAAAACTCCAAAATAGGTCTAAAACAAACTTTCGCGTCCAAACACTCTGAATCTATTTTACTCTATATTTACACTATATACTCGTGATATAATTATTGTTTAAGAGTGATATTCCACCAGTAAAATTTCTTTGTCCAACATTTGATCAACTTTCTTTGACAGAACATTTTTTTTTTGAGAGTAATATACTTATGGAATTGATTGCTACGACTTAGATATATATATTCTGTAGCTTTAGTGAAATTATTGTCGACATGGTAATAACATTAAAGAAATATTATTTTAATTGAATAAGAAATGACAATTATTTAAATATTTTAATAATGTATGCAATTGTTATTTACTTTTTATTGAAATAATATTGTAGCTTGATTGAACTAATATTTGTACGCCTTTTATATTTGCTTTAATATAAGGTAGAATTTTGATGGAACCTTAGCAATAAGAACTTAATTACTATTGTATTACTTACCTAAAATTCTTACAAATAAATAAATTCTTGAATTTGAATTTGGAAACCTTTTCCACTCGTCAAATATCTTTGTCGTTGATTTCTTCGTAATTTGCATATTATGAATACCTTTAATTTTTCTGTCAAGTACTGCGTCTGCAAATATATTTTTTTTTCACGTCTTGTTCAGTACTATACTGAACTTCAAATATTGCATGAATTTGTGCTGCGTTCAAACCTTTCAATTTTACTTATTCAAAAATAAAGTCAACCAGTATTATTTGATCAAACGTACATTGGACAAAGATATTTGACGAGAGGAATACCAGCCTTAAGGCGCTGTCAGCTCAGCGCTTCATTTTCCTTTACTTGAAATCAAGCAAGCGCATCTCGTAAAAACGTAAAAACTTCATAAAAAAAGATGGGCACTCTTAAAAAAAAATCCGTCAATGAATGTGTATTAAAAAATTGCTATTTTATGATATGTGTTTCATAAAAAATATAGTAGTGAATAAAGAGAAAAACTGTTTTACAGGTGAAATGAAGTGGTATGTTAGAATTTTTTTTAATGTTTTAAAAATTATTTTATTTTAATAATTTTAATTTTTTTTAATAACTCTAGTATGTTAAAATATGTTTTTAATTCCGTCAATGTGTACCTAGAAGTTTTAGAAATGTCACATTATACTGTTTTAAACTATCACGGTTGTTTATGATTATTAACGGGATATTTACCGTGGTAAGGTTGTGGAATGAGCTCCCGATATTTCGGCGCAGTTACATGCACCATGTTCACGGGAAGACTGAAGAATGCGGGTGGTTGGTCGAAAAGTTAAAAAGTAAGGTGCAGACGATAACGATCTACCCTCTTTCTTAGTCTTTTGCTACGGTTATCACTGGAACTCGAACTCGATCCTAAGTCTCGACAAAACACACTCACTGTATCACTGCGTATAGTATTTTGAACACATTTTGAACGCGGACTTTTATTTTTAAAACAACCTAATACTGGATTCCACGCACTGGCGAGTTGAACCATCACCTCGATTGAAATTCTGGCATTTCCAGATCTCAATAGTTTCCTTTACTAGCCTTGGTATGTAATGGCGTTCGGTGGACAAGATTTTAGGGTTATGGAATTCAATCCCGCGTCCAGCAGATGCTCAGCTATGGCAGATTTGTGTCTTTCATTGTTTTTTACTGCCTTTATGTGTTCCTTGATGCGTCTTCCCGTGAACATGGTGCATGTAACTGCGCCGAAATATCGGGAGCTCATTCCAAAACCTTACCACGGTAGGTAAATATCCCGTTAATAATCATATAACTTCATGTCACATTATTTTTTGTAGTTTTAAATTAATCGCTGATTATGAGATAAACTGCTTTAAAAACCTTCATTTTTATCGACATCGTGCTATGACAGCACCTTAATAACACTTTTTTAAATTGTATTAGTACAAATCTAAAAATGTAATGAACACACACAAAGTTAATGCGTCTTTGCATTCCATCTTCGAATTTCATAAGAAAATTTCAACCTTACCAGATCGTGTATTATTTTAAAATATAGTAGTATATATTTCTGAAACTCTTATGAATGATGTTTATGTTATATTGATTGCACCACACTACCACTGTACACAATTTTTCTTCCGACGCACCATATGGATGACCTACAATACAAATTGGTCGTTACGTCACATTTATTAATACGTCATTTGTGCTTATATTACCCCAATTTACGGGTGAACAAGCTAAATTACCATCGGGGCTGCCGTATCGAAATAATAGCTCGATTTTCAAAAATTATAGAACAGTATAGAGACTTGGCATTTTGAAATTTTGTAAGCACAATAACTTTGTAAAAAAAATCATTTGTAACATATTATTAACTTCCTCTAAACGTCGTTTATCGTCCTTTAAACGAGGAATTCTTTTTATATAATCTTAATCTCGGAAACGGCTCCAACGATTTTCATGAAGTTTAGTATGCAGGGGTTTTGCGGACCATAAATCTATCAAGCTAGGTTTCATTTTTAGTAAACGACGTTTTATCCGTGTTTTCAGGCAATTATCATATACAGGTAGATTTTTTGAGAGTTGGAGAAAAATCGTGAAAGGAGACATGCCCTCGACTTATAAGAAAACAATAACTGCATACTTAGTTTTTTTATATCTTTTGCTTTTGACGGAAACCGACACAAATGATATTCAAAACAAAATACTCCTAATTAATTAAACTAATGATTTCTGTTGCTGATAAAGATCAATCTTTGCAAAAGAATGCATTACTAAAAATGAAAGGAAATAGTAAACTTCATTCATCATTCACTTTTTAGCCGTTGTGTGTGAAACCATCCTCTATATACGAGTATATGAAAAACTGACACAGCAACACTAAAGCTACTTGACAATAGATGGCGTTGTTAAGCAACACTAAGCCAATGTGTGTTTGTTATTTTATATACATTTTATATACAATTGTTTTCTTACGGGCAACGCTAGTCATCCAGACAGTACTTAGGTTTATCTACTTAGATATTTATACTCGTACTGTTCCAGTCGTGTTTTTTAAAAGATGAATTTTTTTTAATGTTTTACGAGCACGAAGCCCACCTGGAGTTAAGTGTTAACCTCTGCCTACAAGAGATGCATTTCATCACAAGTGACGAGCCGCATTGTGCCCGTAATCCTGAGACATTAAGTTGTTAAGTCTCATGTGCCTGTCATTTCGCCGGTAACTAAACCGTCTAACCAAAATAAAGTATTGCGAATATTATTGATTCACGGTAGAAATAGGTGGCAGTACTAGCATTGGTCGGATGAACTCACTCACGAAGATTTCTACTGCTTTTAAAAATCCCTCAATCTGTGTTTTGTTTCAACTTGAGTTACTGCTCATGATTTGTATAAATCTATAGTTAATTGAGCCCGTTAATTTGTTACAAACGAATTAAGGTTAAACGATATCATACGGTGTACGAGTGTTTTTAATGTAAAACGTTCTTTTTGGGGACAGTTAGATGTTTATTTTGTGTTTTCTGAGCCTTTTTATCTCTTTAATTCTGTATACCTATTTAACTTTTATTCGTTGGTGACCTATTTTTATATAAATAAATAAAAAATAAACTCTATTTCTCCTGGTCATGTATAAATTGAGAATGGTTTTCGATTTCATTCATCTTTTTTTTTAAATGTTTTCTAATACTTCGTAGAAGGTTCTTACTTTAAAAAAAATAAGAAAAGATTGGAGGTTATGGCGAGGCCAAAGGACGAGTTTACTACGCGAATGAAGTATAATAATATTGATGATTTTTCATTGTGGAAAACCATTTTTATAAAAAATCACTGACGACCTGCTATTAATTTTTGAGTTTTGAATCCCATAATTTTGTATTAAAGTCTATGTCTATCAATGAAGATATCATTAGAGTTACATTATTATTTCAGAAAAAATCACTCTCTAACCTCTTCGGCAAAATCAAGGAAAATCCGGAACTAACAGGAAAAAGAAAGCAATATTACAAGTCTTGTTTATCTACTAAATTCATTGAATTTTATATTATCACTCGGAGAATATGTTACCACTGCTGGGACTCGAGCCTTCCTCTCAGAGAAATTAGAGAGAGGGGTTGGGCCATAACTCACCTAAGGGCCGGGTTGAGGGATAGGGTATTGGCCAACCCATTTCGAATTTTTCAGGCTGCCCGAATACTTTCGACATAGCTTAAGGACTGTTGTCCTAAGACAAACAACCGGCAGCTTAACGTGCCATCCAAAGCACGGATGCGCTCTGTTGTATAATGCCACAAGCACACACCCATCCAACTTAGGACCGCAGCAAGCGTTCCTTAACTTTGTCGATCGGTTAAGATCGCCAAGTTGAAGCTCCGCTGCGACCGATTCTTTCTAAATATAATTTCTTGATAGGTACAATGCCTGTGCACCGAGGTTATTCCCGTGCTTTTCATAGCGTAGTTGCCTAAGGGTTAGCGACTATTGCCACAGAATAAGTAATAGTACTTTAGCCACCACCAGAAAAAACACATCCTCGGATGGGGTTTCGAACCTGCTTCTTTCGATAAACGGAATAAGAAAATAACCTATCAATGAGTATCATAGATTTTAACCCGTTGACTCGCAATTTGCCATATTTGGCCAATAACACAATAGATTTCACAGAAATCAACCTACTTTTTCCAGGATTTATTATTTCCTAGATTGTATTACGGTAAAGAGAGTGAGAAAATCATATTATAATAAAAAATTGGCTCACATTAGAAACATTCATCACGAAAACTTTAACAAGAAAAGAGCACGCCAGTTCTCATCTGCGACAGAGCGCATTGAATGCTCACTGTTATTCCAACAAATGATCGCAATTTTTAATCTAAATGAGACTCTCAACCGGCACAAAGCAGCGTTCGTAATAACGCGACCATTTCTAGGATTCCGCACAAGATAGTATAAAGGAATCGCTTGGGGAATATACGGTAAGCTTGTTATTATAACGTTTTGCTACAAAAATGTTAATAAAAAAATAATTGTTTTTTACTTTAAAAAAGATGAACTGTATGTTTTTTTATATTATGTATGTTTATCTATTTCTTCTTCCTTTAGTAAACAGATTCCCAAAATTATTTTTTATTTAAAAGAGTATATATCCTGGTCTCTTTTAAGTTTTATCAAATTCGGTCCAGCGATGTTTGAGTTATACTCCAACAACTGAAAAGTTGTCGATATTCTTATTGACGGTAAATGACAATCGATCCCGTAAGTATCCCGTAAGGGTCACTAAAAGGTGAAAAACAAAATTTTGATGCCAAAATGTTTTTAAATTAGTGTTACTTTATGCCGTTTTATACAAAATAGCTTCAATAAATAATTAACTACAACTAAATTACCGCGACCGCGCGCATTTTTTTAAATGGTGGATTTTCGCGGGGTTTTTGCGAACACTGGGTCGTAAATTTAATAAGTGTAGCATGCTTTATTGGTTAATGTTAAAGTCTGTTCCATATTTTGGTAAAGAATTATTAAGAAAAGGTTTTTAAAGCATTAACGTCTGCAATGTCAGAGAGAAAAGTTAGATATATTTTTTTTAACATCCACACGCGGTGTTCAGGTTCGAAACTAGGCAGAGCCTGTACTATGGTAACCTGATGACTGATATACATACTTATATACATATACACACCCAGACACAGCTCAAACAGATATGTTTATGCACACGCGGTGTTCGAGTCCCAAACTAGACAGAGCCTGTACTATGGTAACCTGATGACTGATATACGTACTTATATACATATACACACCCAGACACAGCTCAAACAGATATGTTTATGCACACGCGGTGTTCGAGTCCCAAACTAGACAGAGCCTGTACTATGGTAACCTGATGACTGATATACATACTTATATACATATACACACCCAGACACAGCTCAAACAGATATGTTCATGCACACGCGGTGTTCGAGTCCCAAACTAGACAGAGCCTGTGCTATGGTAACCTGATGACTGATATACATACTTATATACATATACACACCCAGACACAGCTTAAACAGATATGTTTATGCACACGCGGTGTTCGAGTCCCAAACTAGACAGAGCCTGTACTATGGTAACCTGATGACTGATATACATACTTATATACATATACACACCCAGACACAGCTCAAACAGATATGTTTATGCACACGCGGTGTTCGAGTCCCAAACTAGACAGAGCCTGTACTATGGTAACCTCATGACTGATATACATACTTATACATATACACACCCAGACACAGCTCAAACAGATATGTTCATGCACACGCGGTGTTCGAGTCCCAAACTAGACAGAGCCTACACTATGGTAACCTGATGACTGATATACATACTTATATACATATACACACCCAGACACAGCTCAAACAGATATGTTTATGCACACGTGGTGTTCGAGTCCCATACTAGACTGAGCCTGTACTATGGTAACCTGATGACCGATATACGTACTTATATACATATACACACCCAGACACAGCTCAAACAGATATGTTCATGCGCACGAGGTATTCGAGTCCCAACTAGACAGAGCCTGTAGGTACTATGGTAACCTGACGACTGATATACATACTTATATACATATACACACCCAGACACAGCTCAAACAGACGTGTTCATGCACACAAATGTTTGACCTGTCCGGGGATCGAATCCGGGACCAGCGGTTCAGAAGGCAGGGGTGCTACCAACTGCGCCAACCGGCCTGTCAAATCTTGGAACGGATCTGTCCCCACAGGACCGTTAAAATCAACTAGAGAGTTAAGTTCGAGGCTTGGACGTCGTGCCAAGGTGGCCTAAGGGTCAGGGCGTCTAACACGGATTGTCAGAAGACACGGGTACAAACCCCATCCGAAGATGTGCAATTTTTTTCTCTAAAATTGCATAAATTAATACCTTTGCATTTAATTCACACACGCATTACTAGAATTGTTGGTTATCCGGTCATGACTTTTGTGTTGTTACCCTTTGCGTCCCAGTGATTTCTAGGGGAAAGACACACAAGTCTCAGGGTGACACAATGCAGTGTCACGCAAAACTACAATTCTGAGCTCTGGGTAGCACTGTTATGACCAATCTTAATGCTTACCAATAGACAGCCGACCTGCTAGCCCCTTCCCCTACTGGAGACGTAAATTATCGTCAGTTTCATTCATAAATCTTTTGTTTTAATTACCACGCTAGAGGAAGTATTAATTAGGTACATTAATAACATAAGCATGGCTGCAGGCGAGTAAGTAAGTTATAAATATATCACTTACCTCTGTGCATAGTACTCGAAGAAAGCAACCAATATCTCAATGGATCTAGTCATGGCGGCCCACATTTCTTGCGGTTTGCATTTTGGATTCACCATAGACGACAGTCTGGACGGTCCCTCCGACATTAATTACCTTTTGTACATTATTCACTAAAAAAATTACAAAATACTTTTCACACTCTTTAAATAACAAAACACTTTTTACACTCTTTAAATAACAAAACACTTTTTACACTCTCGTAATAACAAAACACTTTAGACACTGGGTAAATAATAAAAAGTTTTATACTCGAGTCAAAATTTCGCTGCTCGCGGATCAATGAAGTTTTGAAATGAGTATAGCATAAATTATCTTAAAATTATTTGTAAAGATATCAAATAAAATTTTAGAAAGTTAAGTATTAATTAGAGTTTATACGATTTTTATTTATTTTAATGTTTTATTTAAGAATTAATTTAAGTATCAATGGATAAGTTTATTCCCATGTAGGTATAGGTATAGGTATGCCAAGAAGAGAAAAAAAGAATCGTAAAATTCTTTGCCAGCTTGGTCAGTACTTGTCAAACGAAAATTTATTTAAGGAGTAGCGTAGGAATAGAAGAAAGAATCCGATATTCAGGTATTTTTATTTGCAGTTCCATTTCTATTGTTACAGTAAAAAAAGTTTAAGCACACATACCCCAGCACAAGAATTACCTGTATTCCTGTATTTCCGGGAGGTAGGTCATAACTCAGAGGTGGTCACACATATTCAAACAACAAAATAGGTTTAGGATTTACATATATACCCTGCTTGACTTTAAATGACGTTATTTAGTACTGCGCACAGCAATACTGTTCTGCGCCATGCTAAATGACGTTAAATTGAAGTATGCGTTTATAAGTAAAGCCGTTAGTGTTTTTGAAAATAAAATACAAAATTACTTCACAGAAGTTGGATTTTCTATTAAAAAAAGTATTTAATTTTGAATAATTTTGTATTTAATGTCGGTACCAAAAAAATTACAAAGCAAAATAGAGCCCTCGCTCTGATACCCTGTGTTAAGGAGTATTTGAAATGTTTAAAGTCAAGCCTCTCGCTTTTAACGGTAATTTAAAATGTTAATTTGTAGCCAAGCTTTTTGCGATATTTGAATAATATTATTTTATTGTCTATCAAATTCTAAAACCACCTGATTGTAGATTACGCCATCTCTGTCGTAACCACATAACTAATTAAATGCATATTTTACTTAACTTATCAATAGTTCCGATCGAATCTGCTGCGACGAAGGCGCCACGATCCACATAAAACTATCAATGAAAGTCGAGGAGTTCTCTTACGACCATAGAGCTTACGACGGCGACCATTATACCGAACGGACCTATCTATATACAGATATAATAAATAATCTTTCCTCTGTTCTAGCTGGTTTATCTCCATCATGCAAATTACGCTGATCTCGTCTCTACATGATATGAGCGTTTTAACCCAGTCCAGCTACCGAAACAACAAGAAAACCATTTAAAAGTTTAACTATATAGTCAAACTGACTGACCGTTACCATCACTGAGATCTGGTTGATGTTGCCTGATCGTCAGACCCTTAAAGTTCTGGCCTAGAAGTGTCAAAGTTGAACCGTGGAGTTCTTAAGAGCAGATATAGGAACGGCTATACATACATACATAGACGTCAACTACAATCCTCCTTTAGGCTTCACGGCATCTGGGTATAAGACGAGTTGCTAACTACAAATTTCAGAATGATGTTTAGCAAGTATTTTTATTATTATTTTACCGTTCATGACAAAAATGTATTACTTATTATTATTACATGCTTCTGTGATCAAACCCTCAGAGAAAAGTATTTCCTCTGAAGACAAACGCAAAGCTATTTGGAATAAAAACGACACATTAACTCAGCAGCAACAATTACTGACTTTTTTGTGGCAACTTCTAAAACTTTCCCTAATAAATGATTACACAAGTTTGCTCAAGAAAACTTGCTATACGTGAACTGCTACAGTACTGTATGAAATTGTTTCACAGTTTTCTGTGATGTCGTCAAAAGGCGAATAGCGCCCCTAGTGGATGATTTGTGAATTTTCCAACACACATACACACCACACACAAACGCACTAATCGCATTGTGAGAGTCACATAAACCTTGAAATAAACACAGACTAGATCTACTAAATTGTTACAAGCTTAAAAACAATCCACACTTTACTGTATGTATGTCGTAAAATTCGGTTAAAAGGTAGGACAGCAATAGGTAATCCCCTATTACATAAGTAACTTCTTCCTTATAGAGGAAATTCAGATGTTTATACACTTCAGCTAACACCTTCACATACTTAAAGCCATGTTATACATACAGATTGAAAAAAATCAACAATAGGTACTTACATAAGTTACTTCTTCCTTAGAGAAGAAATGCAGTGTGTAAAAAATGTTTATACCTAGCTGGCACTTCACATACGTAAAGGCATGTTATACTACATTGATGAAAATCAACCTCTTCTTTTTTCAACAATAAGAGCTTATCTTTTTATAGGCAGTAATAACGTCACAATTCTGAAGTTAGTGCGTAAAACTAACTTAACTTTGGACTATCAAAGGTTTTATGGCTCTTTAAATCAGTTTGCCAGTGCGGGTTAACTTCGAAAGGGTAATTATTAGTTTAGTTCCACTTAAACCCTTTTAATAGGATTTGGTTTTCCGGTTCTCACTAATAAGTAAATGAAAATCAACGAACCATTTTTGGTGCGACGTTGAAATAGAATCACAGCGGATGAAATTATACTAATAGGAAATCAAAGGTTGAATCTTATAAAGGGTACCAAAGCCATAGAAATATGGCAAAGCTTCCCTTAATTATCCTTGTTAGAAAAATTGGGAATAGAAACAAAACAAAACGTTTTGTAAGGTTTCATCAAATACTAACTGACCTGCCAGTATAGCTTCCTTCTCTTGATCTATGGGACAATATGTCACAAAAATAAATAGAATTCTACGCCTTATGTGTGATATTTCCAAAAATCCTTTCTCAGTGGATGCTTCTTATACATATGTAAAAGGAATCAAGGGCCAAAATTTCAGATTTGTGCTTTAGTGGTTTAGACTCTGCGTTGATGAATCAGACAGTCAAGTCAAGTAAATAATAGGCTTATATCAAGAGATCTTGGCAACGATAGTGGTGACTTTGTCGTAAAACGATCCAAGTATAACCTTCCAATCATCTGCGCTTTGTCAGTTCCGTAGAATGAAAGATGTGTGTGTGCCTTTCCTGTTATTTTCAGACTAAGGCCTTAAGTCGTAAAGCCTTAAAGCCCCAAACAAACGCTGAATTCGTTTCGACCCAAGAAGAGGAGGGGTTGGCGACTAGCTCTTAAGCGTCACGGAGATGTAAGCCTCAGCTTAGAACGTCGTTACCAGTTCTAGGAGGACCGGAGACAGGGTTGTCACAAGCGTTATTTATCGGCCACCTGCCCGATTCGTCTCTTTGGCCATTATTGTAGGCCCCTTTGCGTCCTAACACGTGGTAGCATCAGATCTTTACTGCAGAAGCAAAGTACTCGTTTTTAATCTCTGCGACTTTTACTGCCTTAAATGGAAGAGGGTGGAACAACTTGTTTTTAAGCCAGTTACTTGGTTCAAGTTACAGCCTGGGCTAAGTGTTTGTACCTTGCGCATACTCCGTTAAATTACTTCGCAGTGGAGCGCTGAGAAAAAAAATAACATCATGGCTACATTCATATTATAAACCATCTAGACTTAATAACATTAACTATTTGATTAGATGCTAATAAACACAATATTATTTAGGTAAATACTTGCTCATGTATTATACATAAGCAAAACTTTATTGTAATTAAATAAATTTTACTTTATTAGAATTTATTTCTAAACAGACAGTACTCAGGTAATTACGTTATTGGCCTAGGTTTTGGGCATGTTCCATCCTCCGGGAGTTTCCGGTACAAGATCGCGGTGACTCACTGATTAATTGGCTAACAATTACGTGAGTATAGTCAGTTTTGATGTAAAATTATATATATTGAATTCACGAGAACTTATTTGTGGTTAATAAAATGTCGATCATTCTTTTATAATATATTTAATCAAATTATGACTTCTCATATTATTAATCGGCGAAAATATGATTATGGTTGTAAATCGTTACCATTGTCAATGTGTAACAAAATAATAGTGTTAATTACAAACAAATAATTAAATTCTTTATTCGCCATAATTTTAGGTACATTATCAACATAGTCACTATAGGTAATAACTTGCTATATCAGAGAAAACAAAATATAGGAACGAGTGTTACATGCTATCTTAGTAGCTGACTACAGTTTTTAAACTAGTCAGGTCTTATGTTGTACATAGGTAATACTAGATCCCACACTAGGATTTTCTGTGTTGTGGGAAAATTAGCGTTGTTTCGTCATTTATGTGTCCTTTTTACTCCTATTGACGTCATTACTATCATTTCATTTATTTATAAAAACGATACATAAAATATATATATTAATTATATGTTTGAGATAGCGGGAAAAAATCCAATGAATGATAAGGTTGGTTATGAGTTCTTCGTCTATCGCCGTAGAAAGTTTTAGTATTCAGTGCTTTATAAAAACTTAATAAGGACTTTATAATACTTAGAAAGGACAGTGACGTTATAACGGACGTGACTGTGACTTGACCTTGACTAAATAAATAAAAAAACATGCGGGGCGGTCTTTGGGAACTGCCAATAGAAGTGAAAACTAAGTAACTTCAAGCGTTCGGTGACGATGACGCGAGTTCCATGATTTTTGTTCACTCAAAAAGTGCTCTACGCGCCTAAAGCGTTCAGTGACGATGATGCGAGTTCCATGATTTTTGTTCACTCAAAAAGTGCTCAACGCGCCTAAAGCGTTCAGTGACGATGATGCGAGTTTCATGATTTTCGTTCACCCAAAAAGTGCTCATCGTGCCTAAAGCGTTCGGTGGCGATGCCACAAGTTTTTTTTATTTTTTATTTATTTATATATTACACATTTAACATAATCTTTATTGTTTTGTACCATTAAACCAGACATAGTTTGTATTGGTACTCAGATTCGCAACGTACACTGCTTAATATTAAACATAATATTAAACTTTATGGTATCATATACAAAAATAGGGTATGCCTTATAAATTTGTGTCTTAACTACTTACTAATTATGCGGTAGGCAAACACTCATTCAATACTCAGTGCCGTCATATTGTGTTCGTGGAATAACTTCTTATCGTAAACTGGTTCTGCCGGACGGCGTAAACACTCATATACAGGATGAATCGATTTGTAATGCAGTGAAGGGGTAAAATACTAACGTTATAAGATGTTAATATACCATTAAAATAAATAATAACAATAACAATAATTTAAATTAATTAATTATAAATAACTGATTAAGTGATATGTGTTTTGTTTATGTAATATTTTCATAAAAGTATTTTTTGTATTTAAGTTTGTAATTTGTTATGTTAATTTCTTTTTGTATGTTTTGTGGGATGTTATTAATTATGGTTGGAATTAAGTATTCGACAGTTCGCTTACCATAATAATTTGTTGTTGTAGGTACTATTAGTTTATTCTTACAAATATTCCTCGTTGTTATTTTATGGGATACGGGTATTTGTATTTCTTTATTATTAAATTGTTCAACTAAGAGGGCCATATGAAGTCTTATATGTACAGGCAATATATTGCAGTACTTGAAAATATCTATGATATTATCTTTATATTTCTGTTTTATTTTATAGGGTACAATGCGTTTTAATAGCCTTACTTGTAGATTATATATTCTTTCAATATATGTCCTAAACGTTCTACCATAACTCGTAATACCGTATGAAATAATTGATTCTGCTAAGGCTGTGTACATGTTGAGTAGTATTTTATACGGTACCTTTGGTTTTAGAATGTAGAACTTAGCTAGTATAGCTCGCAGTTTGTTGCATATATAGTCTATATGGAAGCTCCAGCTGAATCGGTTATTTACAGCTAATCCTAGGTAAGTGTGGTGAGTAACTTGCTCGATTGCCTCACACCCACAAGTGTCTGTCAAGATTGGCTTGTGCAGGCACGTGTGGCCGTGGGCGACTATCTTAAACGAGGTATAACATTTTAAGTAATTAGAACGGACGTGAATAATTTAAGTTTTGTTTGCATTTACTACAAGCCCTGCATCGTGTGCCCATTTGGATATCTGCGTAAAATCTAGTTGCAGCCATTGAGATGCTTCGCTTATATCCTTGCTAGCAGCTAAGAGGCAGGTGTCATCTGCATATTGATATATGGAGCAATGGTTAACCACATTTTCCATATCATTGACATAAGCAAGATAGTGCAAAGGTCCTAACACCGAACCTTGGGCCGTTCCTTCAGTGACTAAAACTGCATCACTAATTTCATCACTCACTTTGACGCTGTATTTACGGTTACTAAGGTATTCCTTGCACCATTCTAGAATGGGGCCTCGAAAACCTGAGTTCTCCAGTTTTTTTAATAGCGTGTCATGCCGTAGTGTTTCGAAAGCCTTGCTAAAATCTATAAATAATAGAACTACGTGGTTCCTGTCATTGAGGTACTTGTTCACTTCGTTCGTAAATTTAGATAGCAGCTGTGAAGTTGACTTGGTTGGTTGAAATCCGTATTGGGAGTTGGACAAAACATTATTTTTTATATAAAAGTTTTGTATTTGGTAACATACAAACTTTTCTACTATTTTGTCAATGACTGGAAGAATAGTAATCGGTCTGTAATTGGCATAATCAGTGTGACTTCCTTTTTTTTAGATCGGTCTCACTATACCTGTTTTTAATTCTATTGGGTATTTCCCTTGTTTCATACTAGTATTAATTAGCTTCACAATACTTCCTAGCATCTTATCACAGATTGTTTTTATGTCAACACATCTAATATTGTCTACCCCGGGAGCTTTATTTGTATTAAGATTTTTTATAATCTTCAAGACACTATCTTTCGAGGCTTTTTTAAAATACATAGATTTATTCTCGGGGAACATATATTCAGATTCTTTTAGGAGCTGCTTGTTACACTTGGGCAAGATCTTTTTTACGCTATTTTTAAATTCTGTGGCAAAATTATTGGCTATTGATTTTATATCTATACTGTTATTTTTAAATGCTTTTAATATAACCTCATCTACAGAGTTTTTGGTTCGACCAGATAAATCATTTAAAATTTGCCATAGGTTTCTAAGGTTCATTTGATTACTTTTTATTTGTTCCATATAAAATTTATTTCGAGATTTTTCTATTATTTTATGAGTCCTGTTTCTTATTTTGTTATATTCTATTCGCAGTAACTTATCCGTAGAATCATTTTTCCATTTAATAAACAACTTATCTCTCTCTTTGCACATATTATCAATTTTAAGATTAATCCATGGATATTTATTTCTATTACTGGCTTTTTTTTTTTTCTTGTTCCATGATTTTTGATCACCCAAAAAGTGCTCAACGTGCCTAAAGCGTTCGGTGACAATGACGCGAGTTCCATGATTTTTGATCACCCAAAAAGTGCTCAACGTGCCTAAAGCGTTCGGTGACAATGACGCGAGTTCCATGATTTTTGATCACACAAAAAGTGCTCAACGTGCCTAAAGCGTTCGGTGACGATGACGCGAGTTCCATGATTTTTGTTTACCCTTAAAGTCTTTAGCGTTCGGTGACGATAACGCGAGTTCCATGGTTTTGTTCACACAAAAAGTGCTCAACGCGCGTAAATAAGTTCTTACTTCAATCTTACTTGACACAAATAACTTAAGGAATGGCTAATGTACAAACGTAAGAGTCACCTTACAAAGGAAATGAATAAAAGAAAGAAAAAGAAAATTTATGTTCTGTCAAAGAGATTTTTTTTCCAAACTCTGCACAGGATAACATGTCATCCGTATAATGTAATAATGTTTCATTTCGATGCGAACTCGAATTTGTTTCATATTTTGCTGATGCATGAAATCTAATTGTCTCAAACCTGTACGGGTCTATTTTAAACATGTAGGTACGGGCGTGTTGGGTACGCGGAATAAGTACAATTAATGTGAATTTTCTCCAAAATTACTATAGGACCATCCACTTATTTTTATATCAGCAATTAGCAAACGATTATTATCATGTATTTTCAGGTCTATAAGTATAACTTAATCGTGAGATATGAAGGTTTGAATCCGTGTAGGCGCAAGCTGCGACTTCGCCGTAAAGGGCTGAAGCGCAGCGCGGTGCCAAGATTTCTCGCGCCTCATTATGGAAAAAACATGTATGAAGATGTACCTTGAAAAAATATATGCTTTTTCTATGAAATACAAAAAGTTTTATTTTCTACCGACTACCAAAAAAAGAAGGAGGTACTCAATTAGACTTGATTTTTTTTATGTTTGTTACCTCATAACTTTCGACTGGGTAAACCGATTCTCAAAATTCTTTTTTTGTTTGAAAGCTGATGCTTCCCGTGTGGTTTTCATTAAATTCGGTCCAGTAGTTTTTGAGATACACTCCAATAACTGAATAGAGTGGAAGTCGGTATTAAATCTTTCAAATTGTACTTGTATTACGTACTTTAATTACTTCAGAATAACAAAATATGTACTAAACTTGGGGATTAATGAACTTCCGGTCTTTTCATCTTGGACGCACACTTAAACGCACTCTTCCACACTCATCTTTCTAACTCTATTAGTTAGCGTAGTTCAATACGATTCTATCGGTATATGTTTCATATCAATAAACTCAGCCAAACCCGATATATCATCGTTTGAATGCGCAATCATGAAATAATCAACGGAAAAGCCTATATGCTAATAAGTTTTATTTTGATCGCACAATACACAATTTCCCTTCGAAAACCCTTCCTGCAATTAACATCATAAGTACTAGGGTAACATAAATGTGTAGCACTAAACAAAATGTACCCATCAAAGTAATTAGGCTCTGCAAAAGTAAGGTAGGTATAGCAATTTCGGAATAAAATTACGCCCTAGAGGCCAGCGGTAGTTTGGTTAATAAGAAAATTTTACGCAAAATTGCGTAGATGGTAATACTGCTCAACTACGTGAAATTTTCCTTACTGTAATGTAATTTTATTTTCTCAAATTTGGGACGAGTTGTTTTGAACTCAGATAAGAAGGAAATGCATACAATAATTCATAAGAATTTTAATGAGTTTTGCATTTTCTATAGAGGACAGTTTGATAAGGCTTATCAAGTATCTGAGTTGGAACAGTGATGACGATATTTCGGTTCCATTATATTTTGCAACATGAGTGATTCGTCGGCGAATAACAATTTATTATAGAACCGTTAAGATTCTATTATTGCGATAAAGTTAAAAAATAATACTCATGGTTATATATATGAACTTTTCTATTTATCATCACAAATTTCAACAAAGTATCAGTACTGCCCGAACACCGGTCGGAATATAACGACTAGATGATAAACGTGAGTGTTTGCCGGTTTAACCATTTAACTATGAGTTCTCACGGAAGTTTTTATGACAAAGTATCTACTACTTTATTCAAACGAATGGAGAGTTTCTGACCAAGCTTATAATTTATTTCTAATCCTTTTGGTTTGGCATATGAACGGTAGTGAACGCGAGCATTCGTTTTGCATGTTTAAACGATCATTGGTTACGCAAGCGTTTGTTACACGAGCACATTCTATCGTGAGGCGAGCAATATTTCGTGAACACGGCTTTAAGTAGAATTCTCTTTTGTACGTTCCTTATACTTTCATTATTCGTTTGTATACTTTCATTGTTTATATTTTATTCAATGGCACGGCTAGGTTGATTGCGTTTCTCGCTTGCATGAGTCCTTTTTCATGGTCGAAATTCATTTACCGAACACTATACGAAAATCGAGCGAACAGTATTTTATTAAATACAAATGTGCGCATTATAGACACTAACTCCGTATTTTTTATATTATTTTAAATTGATACATCTTCCTATAAACGCTTGGTTTTAGGATTCATGTAACATTGGATTAAAACTTTCTTAAGTTGAACAAATTCTAAGAGATAATTAACGTGAAATAATTTACCGGAACTAGAAACCGGTCCAGTCCTTTATACTCGGCTTATAACGTAAGTTAGAATTGGTAAATAATCTAAACAATTTTTTTTGTTAGTTTGTTTGTTTGAATTGAATAAGCTCGGAAAGGAATGGACCGATGTCACCATTCGAATCATACATTATCCCTGATGAACATAGTTTTGATTCATAATCCGTGAAACCGCGGAGCGCAGCTAGCTCAAAAGGATTCATGCAATAACCAAACCGTTCGGTGTGCGAAAGAATGTTCTTGCGTAAGAAACGCTCGCGAATGCTCGTAAAACAATTGTGCAAAGCGAATGCCTCCAGTGAGTACCATTCTTTAGCGTTAGTTAGCTAGTAGAGCTATCATTGCTTCAAAACCTACCTACAACCACACACAACACCCTTCTAATTATTCATGACCTGATTATCTCACGCTAGTGTTGCCAACGCAACCAGTTTTAGCTAAATAGAGCGTGATTTTAACAGCTGTTGTAGACCAATAAAACAATAAACCCGAAACTACGATTAATAGCGACAAAGTCTCGATAAATGACAAGTAAAATTTCAAAAATTTAATACCGACTTCCATTCTATTCTGTTATTGGAGTGTAACTCAAAAACTACTAAACTGAATGTGATGATTGTAATTGATATGGGACTTGTTGAATTGATTGTTGGGATGGGTGAAATTTGTATGGGACTACACGGAAAGCACCAGCTTTTAAACAAAAACAGAATTTTGAGAATCGGTTCACCCAGTCGAAAGTTATGAGGTAACAAATATTTGAAAAAAAAAACAGTCGAATTGAGTACCTTTTTGTAAGACGGTAGAAAAAAATCCCTTGTAAGATGAAAAAAATGGATGCATCATAAGATTGAATAAAATATTATCGGTAGGTGTGAAATTCTATTGTATTGAATTTAATTTGCTTGAGAGAGAGAATGGATCTGGACAGAAAAAATAACTTAAATAAGTTTTATTACCATGTTAGTTTAACTTATATAAGTTAAACTCTCTTCTCTCCTAAGATTCTCTAAGAGCAAACATCGTTTCATCTTTGACAACATCCGTGAAACAAATGACGAGTTGACAAGAAACTTTGGAAAAGCAAGCTTATGTACAAGGTTGATATCTCATAAAGTATTCAGACATCGGTGAGATCAATCATTACAGCCGTGCGATTCTCTAATGATTCTTTCACCTCTTATTTGTTTCACGGATGTTGTCAAAGATGCAACGATGTTTGCTCTTAATGAATCGCACGGCTGATGTTAAGCGTAGTTCTGCGGTAACTGCTCTGTGCCCACCTGAGATATTAGGTTGTTGAGTCTGACGTGACTGTAATTTCACCGGCACCCAACCCTTTATACCGAGGCACCCTTTTAGCCGAAATACAGCCATGTGAACTTTACTGCTTTGTGGTAGCAATACCGCTACTATATTGGTTGATTTGGCAACATCCCTTACACCCCTACATGTTAACATTACAGTTAATTGTGTGACGTACAAACGTCATAATCGACAAGTATGTAACTAAAATTGCACGTGTAAGCGCACCTTACAACACTTTTAGGCTACGTCCCGGTAAGCACCGAAATCACTCGCGGCGTTCACACACCCATTTCCTTACAAGCCGACGATCAGTCACTGAAAACGAAGGTTTACGTGGTCGTTACACCTTGTTTTCCAAGTCGCGTCAACACTGATTTTGGCGATTCCATTCAAATTCAATATCACGCTTTTGACAGGCGAGATCTGTCAGCCATTCGGAATGGGTTGAAATCACGCTCACGTTGCTTGTCACGGCATGGAATACACGCACACACAGATAGACGCTAGCTATCGCAACACGCACACATCAACAAACTGTCATTTATGACGGTCTGCTCACAGTGATTTCAGTTTGTAGCGTAGTCGTTGAAATCGCAAAATGCCTCCTTGGTGACGTAGCCCATGACGTCACATAGGTCTACGTTGACGCGCTTTCGTTGATTTGGAATGGCGATTACAACGCTAAAATTGGTTTTGACGCGACTCGGAAAACAAGGACTATCAACCAAAGGGAACGGCAAACCGGGGCGCGACAGTTGTGAGCGTTGATAGCCATAGAATATACATAACGGCGCTTACCGGAACCTACCCTTAGCATACTAATACTATGTACTCAAGGAGACGTTCTGTCAGGTAGTTGCCATAAGTGTAGCTTTCAACTCATTGACACCACTGATATCTAGACACATAGAACTTAGATATACCATAGCTGACGGATACTATAATATACCGTAACTAGTGGTATAGTAGTGTCAGCCTATGTAAAGCTTACACCTAGCAGTTGGCAACACTGACAAGTACATTGAAACATAGAGTCAACAGTACACACTGTCTGCCAGCATATGTAGCGTTTGAGCACAGCCCTATAATATTCATAATACACTTGATGATTACAATCTGAAGCTAGGTTATGCTATTCATATGTCGCTTTGAAACCAGTATCCGTCTCTGTCATCTACATTCAGGATGATAGAGACGAATATGCCGTTTCAGTCTCCGAATAGTTTCCGTGTAAATTAGAATAACGGGCCAGGTTACGTCAAGTACAATATAAATAGTATCACTTATGTAGTCACTATGTGTTACATTCTATTGTAGTGCTGATAGGTCTATTGTGGCACTTGAAAGTATTGGGTGAAATAAAACTAATTTTATATGTGTTTTATAACAGAAGCGCTCGTAGCGGAGCTCTACATGGCGATTTTAACCGATAAACAATTTAAGCAACACTCGCTGCGGTCAGGACTAGCATGGGTGACCGCTAGTAGCATTATTGAAGTTAACGTTTCCGTGCTTCGTAGGGCACGTTAAGCCGTCGGTCCCGGTTGTTTGTCTTAGAGCAACAGTCGTTAGGCAATGTCGAAGGCCTGCGGGCGGCCTGAAAACTTCGACATGGGTTGGCCACTAACCTATCCACCAATCCGTACTGGGCCAAGGTGGATTATGGCCCAACTACTCTCTCTTAGAGGAATGCTTGAGTCCCAGCAGTGGGAACAAAATGGGCTGGTTATGATTACTTAGAGTATTCATAAGTCAAAGTCAAAATCATTTATTCAATTTAGGCATCAAAGACGCACTTATGAACATAAATTTTTCATTATAATGTACTTTAAAGACTACCACTGCGTTCCAAAATAAATCTCTATATATTTCGTTATGTAGCCTACCGAGAAGAAGCGGCAAGTAACTCGGGGCCATTCTTTTTATATAGATGTTTTAACAATGTTTTTACTTAGGTATTACAATTATTAGCTCCAGTGTGTCGCCTTACAAAAGAGTTACAAATGCCTTACAAAGAGTCAGCTATAGAACGCGAGTATCACTCCGGTCCGTTTATGTTGATCGTAAGCAAATGTTTATAAACACTTAGCTATGGTAAAGCGCTTTATTAGATGACCAGAATCAAACGATATCCATGTGTTACCATTTACCGATGAATATATGTTACTTTTCCTTCAATTTTAGTTCCGGGAATCGTTTTTACAGCCTGGCACCGCAGATATCACCATTCTATTCACTAATTGGTAGTACAGTTCGCGCGGCGAGAGTTTGGTTTTGACCGTTATTGCGCAGAAGTCAAAAATTGCAATCACAGGGTGGCTAGAGGGACGAATGACTCTTGTCTCTCTCTGTCACATCGAAGACGAGGGACTCTTGTCTCTCTCTGTCACATGGCGCGACAGTACCCATGCGCAGTAATCCCCTCCACCCGAAGGTCAAAGCCAAACTCTCGCCGCGCGATCTGTATTACCTATTTAAAAAATATAGTGTTATCGCTGAAAATTCTGTGAGTTAGGACGTCAAAGTTTATTTTTATGGACCTATTCAGGATTTTTTTCTGCAGAAAGCGAGTAATATTTAGGAATTCTGTTCAGTTATTACTCTTTGCCTGTTCCTTTTCTAACCTAAGTAATTTTTTCATACACTATTATTATTGATTTATTTCGTTACACTAGATGTTTATAGATTCTGCTTTTTACTATTATCAGGATACGAGCGCGCCTTAAGCCTGGTTGTTTGTCGAAGGAAAACATTATTTAGGCTACGTCAAAGGCCTCAAAAATTTTACATGGGTTGGCCACTAGACTATCCATTAAGTCGCACTGAGGTCACGTGGTGGATTATGGCCCAATTACTCTCTGAGAGGAAAGCTTGAGGAGAGCTTGTGCTGTTATTATGACTGGAGTACCCT
Source organism: Selenia dentaria (assembly GCA_917880725.1). Classification (NCBI taxonomy): domain Eukaryota; kingdom Metazoa; phylum Arthropoda; class Insecta; order Lepidoptera; family Geometridae; genus Selenia; species Selenia dentaria. Next base: position 8,081,613 of record OU862904.1, on the reverse strand, counting down.
AGGAAGAGACTAGATTCTAGGAATCCCAGCGTTGGACTAGTGTTTAGTGTTTCATAGTGTAACTATATAAAAAACGTTTATATAATATCCAAAATGACCACGTAATTAGTCGACGTTATCGGCCTAGGTTTCACGCCCCGTGACTATACTAAACTCCCTGAGGACCCATCCTCAGACATGCATAGCTAGATAACTAGCCGAGTTACGTGCGTAGAGTCGGTTTTGATATTAAATATGTGTCAAACTAATTATATACAGTGTTTGGTAGAGGGTCCGACAAACCAAATGAGCGTGTTCGGGGGCCCACTTGGAGAATACAAGTTGGCTACGAAAAAATCCCCGACCCCCAAATATTTTAAACTTTTTTTGTGATTTTTCCCTTTTTCTCCGAAATTGTACCTATTAACCACCATAACATTTGTAAAATCTGTTTTAGACCGGATGTTTTTAGTTGAATTTGGTCTCTAATACACCTTCAGGCCACGCAAAGCAAAATTGGATACAAAACAGAGCTAACTTACAGACAGAAGCTTAAGTATGTCGTTGTAATAAGTGATAAATAGATAAGTTTTTAAATGCATATTACCTCCAGAATTGCTAGTGGTTTTTTATAGATCACTGTGAAAGTTGAACTAACTAGGTGCAATTTAGGTACAATTTCTGAGAAAACGGGAAAATTCCCAAAAAAAAGTTAAACAGAATTGGGGGTCGGGGATTTTTTTTTGCCAACTTGTAATCTCCAAGTGGGCCCCCGAACACGCTCATTTGGTTTGTCGGACCCTCTACCAAACACCCTGTATTCAAACAAAAATAAATTAGGTTACCTATATTAAGGTAATGTAATCCAAAGTTTCTGACATATATATATACTATGATATGATACTTTTATCGATAACAAGATTTGAACTGTGTACTCTAGAATGACATGCCAGTATAGATGTTAGTATTATGTTTGCTAAAGTTATTTAAACCTATTTTTGTTTAACGTAAATTTCATCTAAGTTCACTCCCCGAATGTACAAACGAAACCACGTACAAATAAAATTCCATTATGTATGTCCCAGCTCGACACTATTTGCCATACCGTTGCTACGGCCTTGCTGGTTAAGGCGCGGTCCAATCCTAATTTTAAAACAATTTACGATGCTTTACATAAGTTTGAGAATTGCTTATGAGATTGGACGATGTAATGCGAAGATGCTATTGAATTCGTGCTAATACTTTTTATATTTATTTCGTACAATCAAATGATTACATTTTAATGATAAAGGAGTCCATAGTCCACTAGTAAATTTCATAGGGAATTCAAATATAATACATTCATTGAAATACATTTGCCCATAATTGAAAAACAATGCTTTTCTATCGAGCCAAGTTTGCTCAATATCTGGCTGCCATACTTCATAAGAACGTATATTCAATTTACACTAAGTTTTTTTCGAATTGCAGTTATCAGGTTTAAGCGTCGAAAAACTAAGTTTTCGCGAAGTCGAATCATCATCATCCATCGCCGCGAGGGTGAAACCGCGGAGAGCAGCTAGTATAGGATATTTTCCGTGGGTATTCAAAAAATGTTTTATTGTTAGTAGTAAATTCACTGTGTGTGTGTGTGTGTGTGTAGATTAAAACTGTACTCGTCAGCTTATGCTTTCAAACTAGTGCTTTGGTTATGTAGTCTCATTCGCGTTCATTCAGTATATCTCCTTTTCTACAGACTTTCAAAAAGGAGGAGGTACTCAATTCGACTGTATTTTTTTATGTTTGTTAACTCATAACTTTCGACTGGGTGAACCGATTCTCAATTTTTTTTGTTGAAAAGCTGTCGCTTCCCTTGTGGTCCCATTTAAATTTCATCCAATTCGGTTTAGTAGTTTTTGAGTTACACTCCAATAACTGAATAGAATGGAAGTCGGTATTAAATTTTTCAAATTATACTAGTTCTTTTATTCGGAATCGGGTTCTAATGTTTTAATCATAATAAAGTTAGTGCATGTTTATTGTAATTTAGAAAAAAAATATCCTAAAAATGTAAATAAAATAATTTTCTTTATCAAACATGATACCTACAAAACGTTGCCAGTAGTAATTAAAACAATAAATTATGATTATAACGAAGCGAATTACGCTGTTGTGTATTTAATTAGACTAATAAAAACATAAATTGGTAGACAGCGCCGTTTTATGGCAACCCGGTATTTTTGTGAGGTGACGCGCGAAATGAGAGCTATACTTTGCATTTATGAATATACGAGTAGGTGCGCATTTTTAAACCCGTGTTTTATGATTTTTAGGTAAGTTATTATTGCTATTTGGAATCATCATTGTATTCTTCAAAAGCAGTGAGTAAACTAAACATTGTCCCAATTCACCCTCACCTGTTTTCTATTCTAGAAAATTTTCCTAGATGGACCCATATTTCGCGCGAAGAGAGCAACAGGATACAGTTGGTAATCTATATTTTTTCATAATGTCGATTACAAAATTATGTTATGTAGTTTTGTTGTTGTAATTGCACACTTCTTTGATAATAGTTACAACATTTTTGTTTTAAATTAATCTTATTACGCGGTCCAACCCCAATTTTAAAATAATTTGCGATGCTTTACGTAAGGTTGAAATTGCTTGTTAGATTGGACGATGTAATGCGAAAATGCGTTAATTTTGTACGTTTTCTTTATATTTTTCGATATATACTAACACAATTGAAAAAATGCTGGTTATTACTTTATTACCATACGTTGCCTATGTATTACCTAAAAAAATATAGTGTTATCGCTGAAAATTCTGAGAGTTTGGACGTGAAAGTTAATTTTTGTGGGCCTATTCTTTATATTTTTCGATATATACTAACACAATTGAAAAAATTGCTGGTTATTACTTTAGTACCATATTTTGCCTATGTATTACCTAAAAAAATATAGTGTTATCGCTGAAAATTCTGAGAGTTTGGACGTGAAAGTTAATTTTTGTGGACCTATTCAGGATTTTTTTCTGCTGAAAGAGAGTTATATTTATGAATATATTCGATTATTACTGTTTTCCTATTCCTTTTCAAACCTTTGTAGTTTTTTCATAATATATTATCGATTTGTTTCGTTACACTATGTGTTTAAAAATTCAGCTTTTTACTATTATCAGGATACGAGCGCGCCTTAATCATAAAATCCCGACACAGTGCGAGTTGGATTTATACAATCAAATGAATTAGTTTATCAAAATCAAAATCAGATGTTAATCTAGAATACAAATTAAAATAAAAGTCTATGTGTAGGTATGTCCAATAATAAACTTAAAAATTATAAACTTGCATGGCTGAGCCTATTGAAATATGACGACGTAGAAAGTATACTGTATAACCTGTAACGCTAAACTACACACACAGACGATGTTTATTAACTATTAACATAGTACAGGCTCTGCCTAGTCTGGGACTCAAAGACAAGAAGTACAATTTTTTGCATACCTCATTGGTTAAATATGGTGTTCCATAATAAATACTTTTCCATCTGTATATTTTCTTGTGTACCCATATGAAAAATTAATAAACAAACTTGAATTTGACAAATTTAATACCGACTTTCATTCTATTCAGTTATTGGAGTATATCTCAAAAATTACTAGACCGAATTTGATGAAATTTGAGACCACACGGGAAGCACCAGCTATCAAAATAATAATAATAATTATGAGAATTGGTTCATCCAGTCGAAAGTTAAGAGGTAATAAACATAAAAAAATAAAATAAAAAACACATACAGTCGAATTGAGTACCTCCTTTTTTTGGAAGTCGGTAGAAAAAACAAATACGTTGCTAAAATTGCCACGCCCAGCAAATAATCATAAAACAATTCATAATTATTTTTTAAATACTATGTAAAATATTTAATTATTGGACATTGGTATTTGGTCTAACACATTAAATAGTGCTACACTATCATGCAACATTTTCCACGTAGTCAATGACATATCCATTTCAAAACTAAATGATTTTCTAACGAAAATGGTCTTATAAAATACAGTCTTGTTTTAAATAACAATCGCAAAAACTACTAGAGATTGAAAACGCTATTTTCCTCCAACCAAATTTAAGAGCATATATTATTCAAAACAAAACGTACGTCATCTTATCTCCAATTTAGCCAAATCTGTATCTATCACACAATCTGCACATATTTTTATATTCAACACATTTTCTAGCGGCGATAAAATAAGAAACGCGGGCCAATATATTTTACGAGGATGGGCTACGTTCGCTTATCGGAAACCTATTCTAGTCCACACTATTCTTTCTCGTTACGTAAGTAGTTCTTTTTTACGATAGCAGGAAAACTTAACAATTTCCATCATTGATTTTATTTTTATCTGTATGACGTATATTATATAATAATGTATCCAATTAAAAAAAAAATAATAAGCTATAACGCCTGAGTAACGAGATCGTCCCCATACGACGGTTAAAATCAAATAGAGGGTAAAAATGCAATGCTCAGATGGTATTCCTTGGTGGCCTAGCGGTCATGGCGGAAGATACAGATTGTCGGAAGTCGTGGGTTCGAATCCCGTCCTTAGATGTGTATTTTTCTCATTAAAATTGCAAATTTATCCAATTGGATTGGATTGTACAAACAGTCAACTAAATAAATTTGAATTATATATAATTACTATATTTATATAATTTAATATTTACTATCCCAAGCTTGTTAAACTGTGAATAATTCAACAAAATAACAAAAAAATATTTCATTTGATGAATTATTTTACATAAGTGGTTACTTTATCATTCTGAATTATTTATTTTATTACTATTTATTATAATACTATATTGTACTCAATTGATTATGTAAAGCTATTTGGAATACAGGTGTTTTTAAAATTGTAACAAACAGGAGGCATATTTTAACACTATTTGATGATTTAATTCTAATTGGTATCCTATAACTATTAATTATTAAATTATATTCCACTGAATAAATTATGAATATCTATTTAAAACGCATTTTTATTTTAATTTGCAACAACTTGTAGGTAATTTTTATCACATCAACTTTTTCTAAGCATTCCAAAACAATTAACTAAAATATAATTAACTAGCTGCGGTTCGCGGTTTCAACTGCGTGGTGATGAAAATTATCTTATTATTGTTAAAGTATCTTATAGTATTATTCTAGAGCTATCTACGTACAAAATTTCATCTAAATCCGTTTACCCGTTGTGACGTGATTGAATAACAAACATTTATCCATCCATCCATTCGAATTTATAAAATTAAATTATGTAGTAAATTGATTTAATTATTTTTTATTTTCAAGAACTTTTGTTTAGTCATTAAATATTGTTGAAATTTTACAGAACTTGTGTAAAATCAAATTAAATTAAAACCTAGTTTTTACAATTGTAGTTATTTTACAATTATTGTTTTTCAGACATTATAGTCTAAGCGAACACTTTAAATTGAGATAAATATTACAACCTTAGTTAAATAATTTCGATGTTAAACAAACACCTAATCAAATAGGCCAGCCACCCCTAACCGAACCAGGTGCAAAGGTGCCCTAATATAATCATAATTATAATCATTTATTTCTCCATATTCATGTGTACAATAGATCTTAAATAATTTAATATGTACTAACAACATGAAACCCTGGTGGGCACTCTAGAGTTTATTGGACTCTGGGAAGGACTAAAGTTTAATAACTAATATTAATCTTAATTAAAATTAGTTCTATGTGACCGAAATTAAATATGTTTGCTACTGAGTGTTACCTGTAAAGAAGTCTTGTACCGAGTAATAAGATATCCTTTAAGACTATCGAAAAAAGTTGAATCTTTTTCAATATCTTGTAGATGTTTCGGGATATAATAATAATATATGCCTTATATATATATATATAAGGCATATATTAGCATAAGCATAAGCTTTAGTTAATGCTTTACGTATTTAAAAAGAAAAAATAAGGATTGAAATACTAGCTTTTGTTGATGATGAATAAAATAACCGGGCAACACTCGACAACGGCAATTTGCAGCCAGCAACAATTATTGCTGTAGTAGTGAGCTATATATGTACTTACTTATGTACTGTAATGATGTATAGTAAGATTGATAAATTCATCTATTTGTAATCTTTATCACAAATAGATAAATTAGTTATTTTACCAAAAAAACTGACGTCAACACCAAAAAGTGTGAAATAACTTGTTGAAGTCGGTACCGTGATAGTTCAAAAGTACCTATTATCACAATATTGTGCGCGTGGTTTCGACTTCGACAAGTTATTTCACACTTTTTGGTGTTGAAGTCAGTTCCATATTTTGGTTAAAAAAATATTTACCTTTTTTAGTGACCATTGCTAATTACGAGATAAATTTTTGTGTTAAGTACCTATGATAAAGATGGTTCTATAAATTAGATAATAATAATAATACTATTTATTTCGGTAAAAGGCAATATTTTCACAATTTGCAGTAAGAAAAGCTACTGGATCCTAAACTAGGTTCAAAAAGACCCGTGCGATAGGTTCCAGACCTCTTTCGCCAGTGTAAAAAGATAATATAATAAATTGCCTAAATACTAGTAAAATATTAATAGTATTAATTGACATGTTACTTAAGACTAAATAATAAGAATTGTTATTAAAGGAACTATAATAATACTAAAACATTTTAAAAAGTACAGTTTCACATAATTATACAAATTCATTCATCTTACATGATTGATGATTGATTCATGATTCATGATAAAGGACGCACGACGACGCAGGGCGACGTTGGATGCAGACCGCTTCCAACCGGTCCTTTTAGAAAATCATGGGGGAGGCGTATGTTCAGGAGTGGATACAGTCCTACGGCTGAGATGATGATGATGATGATGATGATTCATCTTACAATAATTATAAACTACACAAGATACCAGTTGCTTGTAGGTACTTTTGTACGTTATACGTACAACTTACCTACACAGTCTATATTTTGATGCTGTGGTACCTACGAGCAATTGTGGTAATCCACAGAATGTTTTATGTGAGTTTTATTAGTGTATGAACTGTTTTGTAATAACACCAATAAAGATCTTATTATGGAAACTAACGTGGTTTGGACACATTTTTTAATATGAAAAACGGGATTTACTCATGTAAAAAAGTCAGATCTTTCAGACTATAGTTTCAACCACATCCGGTGGTCTTTTTCAAGGAGAGTGCAGAACGCTCGCGATTGCGTCTCGCCTCACACTGACCACCGGATCGGATAGTCGGAAAGATCTGACTTTTTTACGTGAGTAAATCCCGTTTTTCATATTAAAAAACCAATAAAGATCATTATTATTTTATAAAAAATAATAAAAAAAAATATTGTCATTCACTGTCAATGATGATATCATCAAGGTAGGCGAAACAGTTTCCCGTTATTGGAGTGTAACTCAAACGGCTTGTCTGAATTTGATGAAATTTAAATGGGACTACCTCGGAAGTATACTCTACCAAACAAAAAAAAAATCTTGAGAATCGGTCCACAAATGAGGGAGAAATTGTTCACTGATTTCATACACAAAAGAATATTTACAGTCGACTATAGAACCTCCTCCACTTTTCCTTTTTTGAAGTTAGTTAATTGTGTAGTTATCAATTTATCTTTTCGTAATCATTGCTTGCTAATTAGTTGAATGAAGCAGCACGAGGCCATATCAACCCTTATTATATTGTATAATACGAGTATACATTTCTACGCAAGAAACGTGCGTGCGATTCTCAAATGATTCGTCGTTGCGTTCGTCGAGTTCACCGATGTCAAATACTTTATGAAATATCGCCCTTGTAAACAAGGTTGTTTCTGGTCATCTCGTCATTTATTTCACGGATGTTGTAAAAGATGCAACGATGTTTGCTCTTAGATAATCGCACGACGTATGGATTTGATTTGATCCGTTTTGTTTTTCTAGATTTGCGAGTATTTGAGTTTTGAAGTGTAATAGAGATCTATTACACGTCAAAACTCACAGAATAACAAATCTAATTATAATCCGTGTGTTCGTTACGGTGTGCAAAAAAGTGTACAAAATCCTTAAATATTGTCTTTTGTGTTCTCGTCAATCACCTTAGTATTATTATTTTATAATATTTATATTTAATAATCCACTGCTTTACTAGAACGTGACTTAGACAGTACAGTGGCACTCTTATTGCGTGACTGTGACTTTGACTACGATATGAAACTACATGAAAATATCATTTGATGCAATTATAAATATTCCACTAAATAGGTTGAGGAATGGCAAATGTATAAACGTACGAGTTCAGCTATAAAGGGAATAAAAGTATTTTTTGTACGGAAAAAAGACGCTATAGTTCATATGTCAAAAAAATGATATGTGTACATATATTCACCCCAGCTTCCCATTTACGCTGCCACCTACGCTTACTACAGCAACAGGTCAACAGGCAAGGTGAAAATCAGCCGCCATTATTACAAAACACCATTAAAAAAAAACTAAAAAAGTCCAATTATTAAAGACCAAACTGGCAATATACACAACGATTTAAAAAGAAAACATAATACCAATCGCAGATACTAATTATTTTGAAATTGGAATACGGTTTTTACGGTTATTCGGTGCGGAAGGATACGCGATGCGTTCGAAAGCCTGAGCCGGCTTGCACGTACTGGTGGTACTGGCTCCTGGTTCTAAGCTCTGCGCAGGTTCAAATGAAATTGTTCAGGAGGGACCAGTTTATGAAGACCTCCCCACCCTTTTCTCTCGCAACTGTAAATACTAACAGTAAGGAGACGCTTCCTACATTTGCAAAGGTCTTGTAATTTGGTTTTTTCCCGGGGAAGCCCACCGATTTGCAGTTGAGAATGTAACCAAGCTTTTGAAGCTACAGTTGGTTCCTCTTTTTTTTCTCACGAGTGGATGATTCGATCGTTCAGGGGTGTTACGAGCTTCTTGTTATGACCTAGCTTAGAGGTTGGATAAGCGAGTTTACAAAAAGATTGTTTTTTTCATGCCAGTGTGCTGCAAAGAAGTATTTTATATTGTCATTGAGCTGTTAAACAGCAGTGTGCTAGGTGCTAAAGCTAGATGAAAAAAACGAAATATTAAAACAAAAATTACATAATGTGATATAATAACACATTCTTCGAAACATGGTCGTTTTAAAACGAAATAATAGTTATTTACACCATTCCCACACTAAAAAGCTTATTTTATTCACTGAAAACAGTGAATAAAAAGGCCTTTTAATCACTGTTTTGGTGTTTGAACTTCGAACACACCAATATATTCGATCTCCATCTCAGTGCTTATACATCTTCCTTACGCAAATAATAGTCGACATACAAACTCTTTGTGCAAGTAACTCCTCGAGATTTGATTGGTCGATATTTGAGACAAGGAGTTCAGCATTAGAATAAAAACTGTATTGTGTTCTTTGCTGCGATTATAGAAAAAATATATAATAATAATAAATAAATTACTCTTATGTTTAGTAATTGTTCTAATTTTAATGTGCATTTAAATTAATTTAGCCTTCCTTTTTTCTTCATTAAATGTTTATTTTCGCTTTAATTATTTATTTTTCTCGTAGTCAAGGTATAAAGTATAGTATGCAACTTTTGAATAAAACGGATTTATATCGAGGGCCATGAATCACTCGCATTGCTCAGGATTCTAACACTTGAATAACTCGCTACGCTCGTGATTCAATCATCACGAATTCAGTCGTTAGTATCCTTCACTTACTCGTGATTCATCTATGGCCCTCACATTAAATCCGTCCTTTATTCACTAGTTGCATAATATACTATTATTATACCAGAGTGCAAAGTTGCTTTTTAACCGCGTGCTCAATTTTGATGCCTGCGAGCAAGCGACGGATTCTAAAATCCTGACCGTCAGCGAGGGAATCAAAAGAGCACGAGGTGAAAAATCTTTGCACTCGAGTGCAACACGTAACGTTTCATCCCACCTCAGCGAGGAAATGACTAAATGCAAAATAAAAAATTACTATCACAAGATACTTTTATTTCAGTTTAGGTATTAACTACTACATTATGCAAGATAAGTATTACAGAATAATCTTTAAATTATAACAAATAATACCTAACACATAACTAGTTTTTAACCTAAGGTTATAACAATAAAACGTGAAATGAAAATGGCGCGCGCAAAGTTAATTAAAAAAAATACACCAAGAAGGTTCCGAGTCTGAGTTTTTAACAAATTAAAAAAGGTTGTATGATAAATTAGGCACCATGACGTAGAAGTAAATATGTCTAATGATGTTTGAATCCACAAATTTAATGCACGCGATGTTCTAAATTCAATTCACTTTATCCTCTAGCGGATATAAACGGCTTTTGCACTCAGATATTGAAAAGCAAAAATACTCTTTCTGAGATGGGGGGATGAACTTTAAGGTTTAAAGGTTTTACTTCTCCCTTTATTATAATGAAACTAACTTACATTTCGTATTTGTTTTACAAGGATCGCATAGACGTTTTGATATTTATAGCATTTTTTATAACTGACCCGCTTTGTTTCCGGTCTAGTGACCGAGCGTGCGAAGCGACCCAGTTTCGACATTGGCCAAAAATTCTTTTGTGTCCGTCTGTCTTGCTACGGCACAAAAGAACTGCGTATGTGCAAGGATTCATATATTTGGTATGTGTAACGTAACGTGTCATTCATGTAAAACAGTACAAACTATCATTAATAATAATAATAATAATAATATAATATGGGACAACATCACAAAGGCCTTCAGGTCCCAAACTAGGCATAGCCTGTACTATGGTAACCTGATGACTGATATACATACTTATATACATGTACACACCCAGACACAGATCAAACAGACATGTTCATGCACACAAATATTTGACCTGTCCGGGGATCGAACCCGGGACCAGCGGCTCAGAAGGCAGGGGTGCTACCAACTGCGCCAACCGGCCTGTCTAGGGCAACTGTGATACAGATAACTCATAGTTAGTACGAAGTGACACATTGATGCTTATGACACGAATACTTTTTTGCATATTGTTTGTGCTACGGCCTCTGTGATTGCATTTGCCAACTTCTTCCGTGATTTTGACGAGAATTGGCACGCAAGTTCCTTGATTTATTAAATGTATTATTAACGGCGTTTTCAATAACCTATCTATCGTCGGTTTACCTTACTAGAGATTGATATTTGACAATATTTATATGGACTTTATGTCACATTTCTATCGGTAGTAAGGAAAACTATGGATAGATAGAGTATTTAAAACGGCTGTAAGTCGATCGTGATTTTTGTTTAGGGAGAAAAACTGGGGAAAAGAGGCGAAGTTTGCTGTAGCATTATTTATCGACGGATTTCAATCAAATTTGAGAGGCACACTAAAACTTTCATTCTACAAAAGATGTTGCGAAATTATTTCCAAAAGGAGGGAGTGATTTGGAGAAAAGGATAGAAGATTACCGTAGTGTTATATATACATTGAAAGATTTCAATTTTTATTTTTTTGTAAAATAATACCTACCTATACCAATCATACTACCCACAGTTCTCTCCGCCTTCAAGAGACGAACCACCATAGAAATATCCTCATATCGCACACGCTGAGGAAATTATTGACAATAATGCAAAGTGATATGCTGCAGGTTTATAGAAAACATCCAATATCTACAAAAAAGTCCGTGATACCATCTGTCTTACTATTATAGTTATGTAACAATAACTAAACATTTATTTTCCATAAAAAATACATTGTTAGTAATTAACCCTAGAAAGATAACCATATTCTATCTTACATAAAAGATAACCATGCGCTTCGGAGGCGCCACGGAATTCAAAAGCTTATATTTAAATTATTTAGCAAGATTTGTGTGATTTGATTTTAAAATTTAAATGGTATTATAGGTGACACATTTTTATAAACGAAAAATATTGTACTTTATATTTGTTTATTATTAATAATTGAAACCAAATGAGTAGACCTCTAAAAAACTAACAATAATCACGAATATCGCTTAACTATCATAAAATATTGTATTTTACTATTAATATGTATAGTATACGTCAAATATAAGTATAAAGTCTAGGAAAGCTAATCAGTACCTTATAAAATTTTTTTTAGACAGTCATACATACGTCGATCTTGAAGATAACCATACGCCTCAGGAGCGCATCAACTCGTTCAACTCGTCATAACTCCAAAACAATAATACTTACCGCACAAAAACAGCTGGCCCTCGACGCGGTTGACCGACGACTGAGTTGGCTGAGAAGCACAGATATACACGGGTTTCGTATTAAAAGATATAGTACTATTTAATTCGTGCGGGCGCCTCTGAAGCATTGCCATCCAGCGTGGCAATGCCGCCAGCGTTTTGGCCACTTTTCCCCCCACCATGGGGCTTATAGATTAGATAGTTATTATTATACTTATTTTATTTAATTTTTAATTACTAACAATGTAATTTTAAAATATGCAATAGTTACACCGATCCTTATATCGCGTTCACTGCGGAAACTATTGACAATAGAAATAGTATAATGATGTACCATAGTTTATTACATGACATCAATATGTACTAAAATATATACAATACCATATGTCTAGCTATTACAGTTATGTCACATTAACTGGTTTTCCGTGTTAACATATTATGCAATAATAATGCCGGTACAAACTAGGCCATATTATTCGTACCTTGATGTTAACCATTTTATACTCTAATAATGAAGAGAAAAGGTTTGATAGTTTGTTTATAACAAATTAACGCAAAAACTACTTAACGGTTCAAAAATTATTTCACCACTAAAGAGTTGTAATATGCCTAAGTAACACATGCTATATTTTATCCATCATCATTATCATCTATGACCTAGATATCTATCACGCGGGTAAAACCACGGAGCGTAGCTAGTATTTATATTAAAGAAAAAACAAAACAAATTATATTTAACTCATTTTTGCAGTGACACCAATAGTGCCAATTTAACAAAAAAATATGTAAATATATTTTGACCTCGGCTTGGGCCGTCGCCAGGAGAGAGGGGAGTAGGAGAGAATCGCCCCGGTACATAAGTGTACCGTTGAAAGTGGGCCCTATGAATTTTAACTCTACGACTATTTGGAGAGAATCTAACCAAGATATAATTTTTGCCTCGAGCTCGCCGGCGAGCTCGGTGTTCTGTGTTTACCTCTAAATCATAACCTTGTGTACCTCGCCCACAGTCATTACCTCGGCCGGAGCCTACACCGTGATCGGTTAAGGTTATAAACGCTCGAATGAAAATGTAGTTAAAAATATGTAATATAGATAATATAGGTACTACTCAGTAGTTCTGCGAACAGTACCTATACATACGATAGCTCAGTATTTAATGAAACACAAGGCAACATTTGAACTGGATTTATTGGATGACAATTTCAAATTTTCGCGGGAGGAACATTAATTGACGGCGACAAACAATACCGCGATCTAGGAATCGTTGTATCAAATGTACAGCGACATCTATGTTATACCTTACATATTGGTAAGCACGCCATCTTCAACAAAACTAACGAACTAGTAAACCAAATATATCGTATAATCTAAATCTTGGCTACCAAACATTGGACCTTTTCGATCCACACATAACAATAAAAAACCCATCGCTGAAACAATTTCCGATGCGTGATACATTCTTCAACAGTACCTACTGTAAACCTTCCGAGCTAACAGTATTATCCGCGGCCATTTTTCGCTGTACCTATTATCTCAGAAATCACTTAATCAATTATGCTTATATCTGAAATTCCTCTTTAATGATAGGTACCTATTGTGTGTACCAAGTTTTATCAAAATCGGTCAAAATAGCACCGCATAAAACTTCCCCTTTTTTAAGGCCTATTCAAACCTGGGAGTTATTCGCTACCGCGAGCGGTAGAGAAATCCGAAAGAGTATGCGTTAATATCACTGTTCACACCAAAGCGGATATCGCTACCGCGCGCGGTAGAGATATTCGTTGGCAACGGTTAGCGGGGCGGTGGAACTAGTTTCGCCAAACAATAGAAAATACCGCCTCACTAGGCGGTACAAGTTTCGCTGCAGTTATGGAACTTCATACTACTTACCCATCGAGTCCCGCGTGATATTTTTCGGTACCTCAGGTCTGAATACACCTTTAGAAAAGTACCGTAAAGCGGAGGGGCCACTGAAAATCGCTGACGAACAAACATTATATTAAAATATAGTAGATCATGCATACCAAGTTTTGCCAAGATTGGTTGCAAAATGCGACCTGTACAGGAGGACCAACGTACAACCTAACATACATACGGCCAGATGAAATTTAATTTGGCCAGTTAAAGGAAAGACGCTTCGTTCGCTCGGTCAATTACACACATACCTGCAATAATTAATAAGAACGCTACCATAGGCCGAATTATACTCCTGGTAATCCTGTTGCAAAACGTAGTGATCATTCTTTTACTATAATGCGTATAATAATGTTGATACATGAAGGTTATTTATTTACAGACCTGAAAAGTAAGGCTATATAAACGAAATATTACCGCGAAATCTCCCATGTTTCTTGGGGACGAAATATGATCAGTAATTTAAAGATTTTGTTTATTTTCTTTACACACAGCAGCAAAGTACATATAGTATGAGAGAACGTCCACACAAGATTTTCATGCCCCAAACTAGACAGAACCTGTATCATGGTAACCAGATGACTGATATACATACTTATATACATATACACACCCAGACAGAGCTCAAACAGACATGTTCAAGCACACGCGGTGTTCAGGTCCCAAACTATGCAGAGCCTGTACTATGGTAACCTGATGACTGATATACATACTTATATACATATACACACACCCAGACACAGCTCAAACAGACATGTTCAAACACACGCGGTGTTCAGGTCCCACACTAGTCAGAGCCTGTACCATGGTAACCTGATGCCTGGTATACATACTTATATACATATACACACCCAGACACAGCTCAAACAGACATGTTCATGCACACGCGGTGTTCAGGTCCCAAACTATGCAGAGCCTGTACTATGGTAACCTGATGACTGATATACATACTTATAAACATATACACACCCAGGCACAGCTCAAACAAACATGTTCATGCACTCGCGGTGTTCAGATCCCAAACAAGGCAGAGCCTTTTTTTTTTTTTTTTTTTTTTTTTTTTTTTTTTTTTTTTTTTTTTTTTTCGAGGGGGAAATCTTATTAGATACCCGGACACTATGGGGAGCGTCCGGGTTATGTGGGATTTTCCACTAAAACCCCCTCGGTGGCCTTCTTCGATGTCTTATTGATGACCCCAGGATCTCCATAGGAACGCACTGGGACCATCAAGACATATTGCCCTTCGGCTCAACTCTGAGAGCATTTCGCATCTCCTTCTTCCGGTGTCTTCCACGGTGTCGATTGCCACATCATGACGCCGTCTTCCTCGAGCTCGTTGATGAGATAGTTAGGGCCCCACCCCCAACTATACCCGAGCTCTTAGGGTCCCCTTTTAGTCGGCTCTTACGACAGGCAGAGGTTACCGTAACCCTATTCTTTAAAAAACCCGGGCTTACAGGGTCGACATGCTAGAGCGTTCCGCACCACCGCCCCGGCGTCGCCGTCTTCTTGCGGGATCAGCTCGTTCTCGATCTCGCTCTGCTGTTTCCTTTTGGACCATGACGGTCTCACAAAATTCGACAACAGCTTTCCATGCCGAGTTTTCTGCTAGCATGGCTGTGACCACACTGGGCAAAGAAAGATCTTGACCTATTTTAGAGACCAAAGTCCGCCGCTCTGAGCTCCATGCTGAGCACTCCTCGAGCGTGTGCTGTGCGGAATCTGGTCCAATCCCACAGTGATGACATTGTGGTGTCTGCTCTCGGCCTATTCTGTTCAGGAATTCGCCAAAACACCCATGGCCTGTCAGCACCTGCGTGAGTCTATAAGTGACGGGCTCCTTTCTCTTCAACCAATACACGAAGTTAGGCAAGATTGCACTGACAGCACGTTGCCGCATGTTTCGCGGCTCTCTGAGTCGCTCACGCCATCTCTCAAGTGCATACCGTTGTTCTTGCTTTCTCACCTCAGATCCGCTAAGGTGTTCGTCACTTCTGTGAAGACGGATATACACCTGTGCATCCATATCCGCCAGTATGTCCAGTGGAGGAAATCTGGCTATAAGCGTGGCCGCTTCAAAAGATATTGTTCTGTAACCTCGCGCAATCCTTATGGCTATTATACGCTGTAAACTATTGAACATAGCTCTACATCGCCTAATCCCCGAGAGCCTTTCTGACCACACTGGAGCTCCGTATAGAGCCATCGATCTTACAACCCCCGCATAGAGGCGGCGAACCCCTTCTTTCGGCCCTCCGAGGTTGGGTAAGAGTCTGTGCAGAGCACCCGCTACTTTCTTGACCCGTGGGACTAAACGGCTGAAATGTTCGTCAAACCACCATCTACTATCCAAGATGAGCCCTAGATATTTAAGGTAACGCCCTACTTCTACTTCCACGAGATCAACCTGGATTGTAAAGCCGGCTGGTTCTCGGCCCTGTGGGACCTTATGGAACCAAATAGCTTCAGTTTTTTGCGGAGCTACATTCAGACCCAACTGACGTATCTTATTTACTACGCATGCTACTCCGCTTTGTGCAAGCTGCCTAGTTTCCTCAAAACTTTCACCATAAGCCAGAACTAAAGTATCATCTGCATAGCAGACAACACTTACTCCATTAGGTAGGTCAACTCTTAGGACAGCATCATATGCGAGGTTCCAGAGAAGTGGACCCAGTACAGACCCCTGAGGTACACCGCAGACCATTTCCCTCCTTTGAAGTGTACCGTTCTTATCCATGTATTGCACGCATCTGTCTTGAAAATACGAATTGATTATTCGTTGCAAGTAAGTTGGTATATTGTGGTACACCAAAGCCTCTTTAATTGTTCGCCAAGGGAGAGAGTTAAAGGCATTAACTATGTCGAGACTTGCAGCTAATACCTTTCTACCATTAGATACGGCCTGGTCCGATAACGTACGAACGCGAAGGATTGCGTCTACTGTTGATCGGGCATGTCTGAATCCAAATTGGTGGTCTGAAAGATCTGGCCCCACGCATCTCAGGTGTCTAGCTAAGCGGTCGGCAATTACTCTCTCAAATAATTTGCCAGCTTCGTCTAGAAGACAAATGGGACGATACGCGGAAGGTGAATCTAGTGGCCTACCTTCCTTCTTTAAAAGAACCAGTTTCGCTTCCTTCCAGTATGTAGGGAACACGCCGTTGCGGAGACAGTTATTAAATAATAGCCTTAACTTTTCCCCCAAGGCAGCGTTTAGTGCTAGAACCCATGCGCGGCCCGGGATGCCGTCAGGGCCAGGTGCGGTTTTACGAGCTTTCAGGCGTTGAATAGCTCGGGTCAGCTCCTGTTCAGATACCTCTAGTTCATCGGTCCAATCAACTAGTGCAGGCATTGGGTTAGACAGAGCATGATCACGCTGCAGTCTAGGAAAGAGCGTATTGACTATTCCTTCTACTAAATCAGGGCCCAGGGTTTCTGTTAGTGGTGGAACCCAGGGACGCAGTTTGCCAAGTACTGTTTTGTATGGTCGTCCCCACGGTTCTCTATCTAGGCCTTCAAGGAGTTCATTCCATGACCGTGACCTAGCATCACTTATTGTGATCTGAAGTGTTTTCGTGGCGGTACGATATGCCACGTATAAGATCTGAGTTTCCGCAGCAGAACTCCCTTGTCTTCTACGGGATCTGGTGAATTGACGTCGGGACCGCAGACAATCTTCGCGCAAGTGCGCAATTTGCTCCGACCACCAATATACTGCCTTACGCTCTACCGGCTGAGCCCGAGGCATTGATGTGTCACAAATCGACGTCATCATGTCTCGGAACCAAGTTGCTTCTGTCTCGGGGTCAGTAAGAACCTCTTCTTCATCTCCCACCCAAGCTGCCACAATGGCAGCCGCTTCGAGTAAGTCTCTATCAAGTCGCTTGAGTGACCATCGTCGTGGTGTTACATTAGTATGAAGACGTCTGCGATCGCCCGAGTGAAGGGTCACATTAAAAACAATATGGCGATGATCCGAAAGTGTGACGATTTCCTCCGCTACTCTCCATCCTGATAGCAAGGGCAGGGCAGAGGGTGTTGACCATGATAAATCAACAATTGACTCCCCTTGCCACCGGACGCATGTACTAACAGAGCCTCGATTTAGCAGTCTTAGGTCCATTGTTGCAGCCCACTCAGATACTGTCTGACCCTTTACATCGTCTCTGGAGCCTCCCCATTCCCGCGAGTGAGCATTGAAGTCACCCATGACAAGAGTAGGACGGGGAGCACATACGCGGATGCAACTACTCACGTTATCCAGATACGTCTCATAGGTGGCAAGAGAACAATTTGGAGAAACGTAGCATCCAATCACAGCTAAGCGACCCCACTCCACAGCAACAAATCCCTGACCTTTGCTTAGCAATGAACAGGAAGGGTAATTACTTCCACCTCCCCAGTAAACTGCAACGCTGACCACGTCATCGGCGAACCAACGTGGATGGTTAGGAACCTGATAAGGTTCCGCCATGACAGCAATTGCTATCGATTTCTCTGCTAAAGTTTGCAACAGCAAGTCTTGAGCTGCTTTGCAGTGATTCAAGTTGCCTTGGAGAACTCTTAAGTTGTTGTCCATTATAAAGCGTCCATAACCTCCTCGACCAAGACTTTGTCTGGTTGAACAGTTGCCTCCGGAGGCATCTGCTTCTTCACTTTTTCAGTTTGTACAGGTCGTAGTCCCGACTCTCCTCTTTTCTTACTTCTTGGTGGAGTACACTTCTTACTACCCAACCGGTGATCAGCAGGGCGACCTAAATCTGAGCACAGTGGGCATTTAAGAGGCCGTGTACATTCGCTTGCACGGTGGTTAGATTCGCCACATGCGTAGCACCGCGAGCTCCGATCCACTGTGTTCGGGCACATGCGTCTCACATGTCCTAGTTCAAGGCACCGATAGCACTGTAACGGACGGGCCACAAGTATTTCCACTCTTGCCGATATCCAACCGATAGTAATGCGCTTGGCCGCCGCTAGTTTCTTTACTGCAGCTAGCGGACACCGAATCCACGCAGTCCCTAAAAAGTTAAGTGAGCGACGTATCGTTCCAACTTTGACCTCCTCTGTTGAGCAACCTCCAATTTCAGCAACTGCGTAGGCGATCTCTTCAGGAGTGACTGCCTCATCAAGGTCCATCACTCTTACCTCTCCCATTTTTGTAGGGCGCATGATGTGCACGCCCATGCCTTTAAGGGTGTCCCTCATCTTCGCCGCAAGAACATTTGCCTTAGAGGCACAGTCTATGCCGGCTATCTCTAGTATGAGTCCACCAGTAATTGCTCTTCTAGGACGAATAGCATTTACCCCACACTCACTCAACTTGATGCTCTGTTTGGCAGCTGTCATGACTGATGCGTAGGTGGCTTCTGATCCCTCCGGAATTGTTACCGCAATAGCCGCAGTATTTGGTAATTTTACCTTTCTGTTGTTGGTAACAGTTTTTTTATGCGGCAAAGCTGTCCTTGTATGATCCGCAGATGGCTTTTTCTTTCCGTTTTTCCTTTTCTTCTTCTGGCCCTCTACCGTAGACCAATTGCTAGTTGATCTTGGCGGTACCGGTATTGCAGCCGGCTGTATTGGTGTAGCTTGAGGGGCAGGCGCAGAAACGGGTAGCTTCTGTGCCTTCTTCTTATTTGAGATCTTTCGTGGAGATTCATTCGGTCCTGTTTCTGGAGTCTCCAGAATGGTTGTACTTCCCTGGGGAAAATGTAGCTGAGCTTTAAAAGATTTCAGCTTTTTATCCATAAGAGAACCAATGCGTTCCATGAAATGATTTTCCCAGTCTGTCTCACCAACGGTAGGTCGAGAATCTGGAGCAGCTAGTCTAGTTGGTCTAGTAGTGTTGGCCTTTGAAATGCTCAGTGGTAGGGTATCGTTCGATACCTTGGTCAGTTTTTCTACTTTCGATTCGAGAACAACCATCTTTGAACGAAGTTCAGAGTTTTCACGCTCCAACCGCTCAATGTTGACATTTACTGACGTCCGTTGTGCCATCTCTGCTGTAGCAGCCTCAATAGTTCTGAAAGCTACGCGTAAGCTATGAACGAAGTTACCTTTTAAGTTACGTGATTTGTCCACAATTTTCTCAACCGTTTGAAGTTGTTCCCTGATATATGCACCCAGCTCAGCAGTTGGTCTTTCCTGCATCTCTGTACCAAGACTCAGTACTGTGGGCAGTTTATTCTTGGCCCGAGTCTGAGTGGGTAATACTGAAGAGTCAAAGATTTCAGACTCATCCTGCTCATCACTGTTTGTCTTCTTCTTCTTCATAAATATAGAGCGTGTTAAAGCAGTTGGTGAATTGCTTTCTAAAGCTTTCCGTCCCCTTTTTTTGGCTCTGGTGCCTTCCGATACTGCCGATGCCTGAGAGGAGTATGACATTATTGAACAGTCCGACTCTTCTCCCTCGCTGTACCTTGCGGTACTTGTCACAGATATTGGTTTGACAAAAGGTCCATCCCGTGTTTTTGTTGCGTCCACCTCATGTGGAGCCTGTCCTTTTAATTCACTTTTCAATAGCGATGGTGACAGAGAGCCGGAGCTCTCGAGGCGACTGGTGCCCCCCCCAGAATACGCGGGGCAGAGTGCCGTAGCACCAAGGGATTCTCCGATCTCGGTGAGATCGGTACCCTCCTGGGGTAGTTTTTTGTTACAGTTCGCACTCATATTTTTTGTTTTCCCTTTTATTAAAGGGGATAGGGTCCCCATGTTTGACGCTCTTACGACAGAGTTAACCCCTCTGCCATACATCCCATGAGCAAGCGCCGAAGACTACGGGATTAGGGTTCTACTCATTCTGGTTCTATATGTCCAGACTTTTTCCACTATATACATAGCTCTAATGAACTAATCTGCTTTTCTTATTTGAAATCTGCGTAACAGATTGCAAATAGCAGAGCCCTCAAATTTAATGTACACCAAGAAAAAATATGTACAAAACGAACACATACATATATATATACACATATATATACATATATATACATATATCCATTTCGTACATTGTTACATATATATATATATACATATATTTACATATATATTACACACACACATATATATATATATATATATACACATACATATACGCGCGCGGCGCCTGGCGGTTTCAGTAACGTCTATTTCTGAGGGAAATAGACCAAAAACAGGCAGCAACCACGAGAAGGAGAACCGCCAGACTTGCCTTGGGGATCTACACGACTTGCGCTCTCCCCCAAGACCTACGCCTCCTTACCCATCCGGGATGAGTAAGGAAGGCCTGGGTTTATCCAAAACAAGCAGCGTGCAAGCAGGCATGCAAGCTAGGCAGAACAACTACTAATGAATAAATCGAGACCCGCCCAAACAAGGCAGAGCCTGTACCATGGTAACCTGATGACTGGTATACATACTAATATGTATACATGTACACACCCAGACACAGCTCAGACATGTTCATGCACACAAATGTTTGACCTGTCCGGGAATCAGACCCTGGACTAACGGCTCTGAAAGCAGGGTTGCTACAACTGCGCAAAACAGACAGTCCGAAAAAAAAGCGCAGATGTGAATTTGTTTTGTAACTTCGAAAGTATTTCATAGGATTGCTGTCTCTTACATTTCGTACAATTTTATACGAGCTAGTGGAGACAGTATAAGTTTTGTTATATTCTTTTAACTTTTAATATATCGTTGTTTAAAATTTATTCAATAACCATATGCACTGAGCGTTTCAAATAAATGACTTTTCTATGCATAGAATATATAATAGTGTAACTATATTCTTTACTAGTAGTGCTCCATGGTTTCACCCGCGTGGTGATGGATAATGATGATGATGAATCAAAATAATTATATAGCCTATGTTCCTCAGGGATAATGTAGGATTCTAATGGCGACCGAATTTTTCAAAACGCTCCAGTAGTTTCGGAGCCTATTCAATTCAAACAAACATTTTTTTCTCTTTAGAATACTACAAGGGACTCCCCGCGACTTCGTTCGCGTAGTAGGCTCGGCCTTCTGCCTTGCCATAACCTCCTATCTTTTCTTAGTTTAATTTGAAGAGAACATTCTCCTGACAAGAATTAAACGAATGAGCGAGGTTGTTTCATCCGTTCACAAGTTATACCGTGACCAGGAGAAATAGGGATTCATTTTCATAAACATAGATAAGTATATAGGTACATATAGTTGTATAAGAAAGTATAAGCAGGGTTTTTATAAATTAAAAGTTTAATATTTAACCACGATCTCAATTGATGTTGAGTGATGGTTTTTGACGGTTATTGATTTTAAGGTTTTAATGACAGTGGCCAGATAGTAATTATTGTATGAAAAAAAACTTATTGATCCAAAATTTTGTAGTAAAATAATTATTGAAATTTGAGATAAAATTTGATACACACATTAGGTATCTGACTTTAATAATTTGACAATGTCAGATTATATTTTTTATGGGGTAGGTTGGAAAACGAGCAAGTGGCTCACCTGATTATAAGTGATACCGTCGCACACAGACATCCGCAATACCAGAGGTCTCGAGGATGCGTTGCCGACCTTTGAGGAAGGATGATAGGAAGGAAAAGGTAGAAGGGGTAAGGGGGGAGGGGAAAGGGGGAATCGGACCTCCGGAATCTCCCACAAACCGACGAAACGCAATATCAAGCTATGTTACTTCACCTCAGTGTTATGTGGGAGTGTGGTACTTCCCTGGTCGTGCCGGCCCATACGGCGGTGGGGTTGCAGCGTGGCACTACCACAAAAAGAATTTTAATGGTGAATTAATTGTTTTTGGATTCAACTCAATACAAACGAACAAACATACAAACAAATTTTCCTCTTTGTATTATTAAGCAAATTTGTATAGATATTTGATATCTGTGACGAGACGAACAAGCCGTTTGCCTGCAATCAATATTTATAAAGAAAATATTTTAATACTAGCTTTTGCCTACGACTCGTCCAGGTAGGGTATTTTTATTTTTGATGAACTATTTATAAACAAATATCACACTTTTATGTTCAAAAACAAATAACTTTGTCTTTTTCTTTCTTTTTTTTGTAAAATATTAAGTATTTTACCCCTTTTACCCTATTAGCGGTTGGATTTCGAAAAACCCTTTCATATTACACCTCAATCTTCAAATGTCAAGTCTCTATGACCAGCCGTGCGATTCTCTAATGATTCGTCGATGCGCTCCTCGACGAGCTCACCGATGTCAAACACTTTATGAGATATCGCCCTTGTACACAAGGTTGCTTTTCCAACGTTTCTTGTCACGTCGTAATTTTTTTCCCGGATGTTGTCAAAGATGCAACGATGTTTGCTATTAGAGAATCGCACGGCAGCGACTTAAGCTGTGTGTTGTCTGTCAGTCAGTAAGAACTTTGACTCTTATGTAGGTATATAAAAATATGAACTAATAACGTTAATATTTTTCTAACCATTAGGTTAGAATAAAAAAATAAGTAAAGTTTGCTGCGTTGTCATACAATTTGAGAAACCTTTAACATAAATTTATCTTAAGCATTACGACACTGAAGATAAAGTGTCATAATCCAAAAGAACGGCGGCAACACTACAAAATACAAGACTACAAAATATTTCACTCCTTGCTTTTACCAGCCGGGCGTTGCCATGCCAACGAACATCGATTGATGATACCGCACACCTGTCCTTGTCACACCTTAACTGCCAACTAACCAGCTATCTCACTCTTTCGCGTATTATTCGAAATCACCAGTTCGAGGCTGCCTTTTTGTCTGTTTTCCTTCGAAATTGTGAGTGACACTTCTATTTTATATTCTTTGGGAAGTTTTGACGTTTGAAAAGTTTGAGCATTGCTATCTTTTTCTTTTGAATGAGCTTTTAATGCCTTTCACACCTCAATTTGTTTTTACCTGCAGAAGCTTCATTGTTTGCCTGAAGACAAAAGAAGCGTGATAGAAGGAAAAAAATAATAATGGGCATCGATTTTATAAAATATTTCTAGGTTTGTGTTTTTTTTTCGAGCTTTGGATTCTAATATTAGTGGATTAATTAAGTGTTCGTTATTATGCACGAGTGTATGCAAAGTGTATAAAATCATGAAACGTCTACCGACTTCCAAAAAAAGGAGGAAATACTCAATTCAACTGTTTTTTTTATGTTTGTTACCTCATAACTTTCGACTGGGTGAACCGATTCTCAGTATTCTTTTTTGTTTGAAAGCTGGTGTTTTTCGTGTAGTCCCATTTAAATTTCATCAAATTTGGTCTAGTAGTTTTTGAGATACACTCCAATAACTGAATAGAATGGAAGTCGTTATTGAAGTTTCTACCAACTTCCAAAAAAAGGAGGAGGTACTCAATTCGACTGTTTTTTTTAATGTTTGTTAGCTCATAACTTTCGACTGGGTGAACCGATCCTCAAAATTATTTCTTTGTTTGAAAGCTGGTGCTTCCCGTGTTTTATACGTATTTAAACTTCACCAATCCATTTAAATTCAGTCCAGTAGTTTTTGAGATACACGCCAATAACTGAATAGAAAGGAAGTCGGTATTGAATTTTTCAAATTGTACTTGTTATTTGTATTTTTCTTGTGAATCACTTTAGATAGTTTTTGTAATCGATTCATTCATACTAGAAAGTGACTTATACTACACAATGACTTAATAACACAGTTATTTGACTTGACCGACTACTCAAACTAGCAGTTCTACGAACAGTAGTGACCTCGCGAGCACAGTCTTATCAGCGGCAATTTTTTGTTATACTTCACAACCTTTTATCTGGGCAAACAGTTATTTGTGGTAATATTCGAAATTCCCGTTTTAATTCAGGTACTTAATGTGTGTTACAAATTTTGTCATAATCAGTTAGTATGTAGCGCCGTAGCAAATTTCCCCCTTTTTTAGGAAAGTTTTAATTAAAAATTATCCGACGACAAAAATCATACTAAATAGTAGAACATACAAACCAAGTTTCGTTAAAGGCCTATTCAAACCTGAGCGTTATTCGCTTCCGCGAGCGATAGAAAAATCCGAAAGGGTATGCGTTCATTTCACTGTTCACACCAAAGCGGATATCGCTACCGCGTGCGGTAGAGATATTCGTTGGCAAACGGTTAGCGGGGCGGCGGGACTAGTTTCGCCAAACAAGAAAAAATACCACCTCACTAGGCGGTACAAGTTTCGCTGCAGTTATGGAACTTCATACTATTTACCCATCGAGTTCCACGTGGTATTTTTCGCTACCCACAGCGGTAGCGAATAACGCTCAGGTCTGAATAGGCCTTTAGATTGGTTAAAAATGCGACCTGTATACGAAGACCAACATACAACCTAACAAACATACGGACAGATGAAAGTCAATTTGGCCAGTCAAAGCACAGACGCTTCGCTGACTTGGTCGATAAAAATCTCATTTGAAGCAACTTTAAGTTCTCACATAATCAACTTGACGATTGGCAAATGTACAAATTACGAGTCTACTTATAAAAGGAAAAAAAGCGTGTTATTAGTTTGAGTGCTTTTACGTATGTAATGTATGAATGTTCACCTTTTCCTTATAGAGCTCAGATGCCTGAATACTTTTCAACAAATATAAGAAGCTATAAAAAATGTGGGTTAAATTAATCGCGTAAAATACAATATGTACGAAAGTTCCGGGGTCAAGCAAATAACGTATGCACTGGCGCAAACTACTCACGGATATGTAAGTTAGTACAGCTTAAAATGAAATAAAAAAAATCAGGTTTTAATGTAACGTTAATAGAGATATTTAATAAATTACCAAATGACATAAAAGCTGAATAGACGGATAATATATATACAAAAGTTACAAAAAAAGTATAATTAGAAAAATTTAATACCGTTTTCCATTCTAGAATAGAATAGAATACAATTTATCACAGAAAACATTTTACAGCACATAATTATCTTCTATATAGTTATTGGAGTGTATCTCAAAAACTACTGGAGCGAATTTGATGAAATTTAAATGGAACTACAAGAGAAGCACCAGCTTACAAACAAAAAAAGTATTTTGAGGATCGGTTCACCCAGTCAAAAACTATGAGGTTACTTACATGAAAAAAAATACAGTCGAATTGAGTACGAGTACCTCCGCCTATTTTTGCATGTCAGTAGAAAATTTAATACCGACTTCCATTCTACTCAGTTATTGGAGTGTAACTCAAAAACTACTGAACCGAATTTGATGAAATTTAAATAGGACTACACAGGAAGCACCAGCTTTCAAACAATAATTTTGAGAATCGGTTCTTCCAGTCAAGAACTATGAGGTAACAAACATGATAAAAAATTACAGTCGAATTGAGTACCTCCTCCTTTTGGAAGTCAGTAGATAATTATAAGAACGTAACCTACCTGATGCTAAGTGGTAATCCGCTTAGAATCAATAAATTCCTCACAAGTGATGGACTACACTGCGCACGTAACTCTCGTGTGCCTGCAATTTCGCCGGCAACCATACCCTCAAACCAAAACACAGTATTGCGAACATTACTGATTCACGGTAGAAAAAGGTGTGGTGGCGGCACTACCCTAAACGAACTCATTCACAAAGAGTTATTTTTTTCTTCGGGGAGCTTCCAGCTATAATTACAATGGTACATGGTAATTAACAATGAAAAGCCATTTACAAGCTTCACAAGTAACAACTATGTAAAAGAATATAAAATAATAGTATAATAGTAACTCGATAATACAACTAGAACAAATGTACACTTAACGGTTGTCGGTGCCGGTGTAAGTCGGATATAACATTGAATGTATTGTCGCCAAACTACTCGTAAATAGATCAATTTTGGGGTTCGTGTCAAGTATTTTATTGAAGGCAATAGCTGAACGTATTAGGAAGGAGTAAGTGTGGTAGTTAGTACGCGCGAGTGGAGTATGAAGTATACCTTTGAGTACTAGACTTTGGGGTCTTAGCGGTACATTTAGGGTAATTTAAGACACTAGTTCCGGACAGTTAACTTTAGACTGAGCTAATTTCATTAGGTAGCGTAAGACAGAGATGGATCTTCGAGATTTTAGTGGAAGTAAGTGAAAACGGGAACAGCGTTCATTGTAACTTAAATTAGTTATTTTGAATTAAAACCTAGGTATCTAGTAAACCTTCTCTGAAGACGTTCCAATCTATTTGAATGTACTGCATAAAAGGGATTCCAAACTTGGCTAGCATATTCAACATGGCTACGGACATAGGCACAATATAATATTTTTATGGTTTTCATTTTATTCAATGATTTGGAGTAACGGATGACGAATCCTAGAGCAGCATAAGATTTTTTCGCAATGTGATCAACATGTTGTTCATAAGATAATTTGCTATCGATCACTACGCCCAAATCTCTAACTTGGTCCACACGCGGTAAAATTTGGCTGTCAACCGAATAGTTATACACGATAGTGAGCAATTTACGTGTGAAGCTAATAACTGAACATTTAGATATGTTCAGGTCAAGATTAATGAATTTAAAATAATTAAACAATTAAAATAGATAATACTAATTAAGAGTTCTGCGGCTCTTAAGTGCGTATGTTTCCTACCATATCTTTAAGATCAAATCATGAACATTGATTGCAATATACGATTCAGTATGAGTATAAGTACGAATACTCACAGTAAATTACTTGCGTAAGTAATGCACCTAAGCATATACAATGCCCATGAAAGTTACAGTGACATCCAGAGTACAGAACTAAGGCCGGTTTCAGTGCTCGACCGATCGTCAGTGCGTACGTCGGTCGCGCTTGTCATTTGTATGATCAATCACAAGTAGTGACTTTGCTCTACCGATCGTACGCATTCGTACACACGGGACAAGTGCGTCCGCATGCGTGCCATCAGTCGACCGACGCGCTATGGAAACATATTAAGTGCTACACCGATCGGTGGAACGACCGTACGTATGCGTGTTACGTAGTCAAACAAAAGATCAAACTAACAATTTGTAAACGCGTCCATTTCGTATACGTGTTTGTGACTGTACCAGTCCTACCAGTTTGGTACATCAGGAGAGCACTGAAAAAACTGACGATCGGTTATGCGTATCGTCAGGAGCGTACGCACCGACTGTCGGTCGAGCACTAAAACCGGCCTAAATGTGTACTTGGCCTTGTTCTACGCTCAGCACCACTTATTCGCATATTTATGTTACTTACTATATGGGGCCCTTCATACACTAACACAGTAATGTTAGAAAACTATTGCTTCATGGCAGAATACCTAGCACTGCGGACTTATCTAAGACAGTAGAAATTACATTCCTAAGCCCTGGGTGGCACCGCAACTATCATGGGGAAACGTAATGCAGCGTTATACCTACCACGTCTGACACATTGCACAAACGCCTCTTGTACAAGTTATACCTAACAAACATAGTTGCCCAAATATTGCTCTTGAAATTTCCTGAAGCTGATATCACATTTTTCTCCATCACAAGCAGCAGAAACTGCTTGAAATGGCAATGCTATATTTGGAGAGGCTAACGAGCTGTTAGGAGGGTGCCCTTTTATAAAAACACTTTTGATTGGCTAAAAACTAAATTACAATTTCACTGCACAACTCGAGATTTACATAAAATATCCTCATAATCTTGTAGGACGTCCACGGCTGAACATATGCCTCCCCCAGAAATTTCCAAAAGGGCCGGTTGGAAGTGGCCTGCATCCAACGTCGTCTTGCTACCTTTATCAGGTCGACAGTCAACCTTGTTGGTGGGCGACCTACGCTGCGCTTACCGGTCCGTTGTCTTCATCCTAGAACCTTTCGGCCCCATCGGCTATCTGTTCTGCGTGCTATGTGCCCTGCACACTGCCACTTTAACTGGCTAATCTTAAATAATACATAGTAAAACAATACATGTATACTGGATATAGGTTTGAGTTTTACTGCCTGAATAATTATGAAAACAGTTTTATATAATATAAATATTGCTTACATAGCGTTTATATAAATAGTAAGTTTGACACATGTTGTTCATAACAGAACAAACCGTGCGTTTTGATTTAACCGCTTTTATGGTGGAAACTTTGATTTGAAGAACGAACCACGTGGAAGACTAGCCACTAAGGTAAATAACGATGAATTGAAGGCGATAGTGGAAGCCGATCTGTATCAAACTACCAAGGAAAGGTATGGTTTGGTGTTAGCATACCCCCAATATTGACCCATTTGGACAAAATCGATAAAATAAAAAAAATAACCTTGTAAATTAGTACCTCATGATTTGCTGATCTGCGTCATAATACTCCAGTTCATTAGAAAGCTTATACACTTATGCAACTTATAAATATATTATTATTCGTAGGTCAAACGCCATGCGCGTTGCCTACTTATTATTTATTTACTTGATAAAAGTGGGTGAATAATGACGTAGAACTTTCGTAGCAGCTGTAGCAAACTGTAGTGCGAGACAATAAACATCGTAGCAAAGGCCTACGCAATTTTTATAGTAGACTCCACCTACTCAAAACTTATAAAATATGTTTATGTATTTGTCATTGTATTCTTATGCCTGTGCCTAAGAAATATTCATGTCAGTCAATGGCAATAAATTTAATTTATGTTTTGTGATGGATGAGCATTATGATGAATTATGTATTGTCATATTCTTTTATGCTTATAGTGCTTAAGAAATATTCATGTGGGAGTCAATGTCAATAAATTTATTTATGTTTTGTGATGGATGAGCATTATGATTAATTATGTATTGTCATATTCTTATATGCTTATAGTGCTTAAGAAATATTCATGTGGGAGTCAATGTCAATAAATTAATTTATGTTTTGTGATGGATGAGCATTATGATGAATTATGTATTGTCATATTCTTATATGCTTATAGTGCTTAATAAATATTCATGTGGGAGTCAATGTCAATAAATTTATTTATGTTTTGTGATGGATGAGCATTATGATGAATTATGTATTGTCATATTCTTATATGCTTATAGTGCTTAAGAAATATTCATGTGGGAATCAATGTCAATAAATTTATTTATGTTTTGTGATGGATGAGCATTATGATGAATTATGTATTGTCATATTCTTATATGCTTATAGTGTTTAAGAAATATTCATGTGGGAGTCAATGTCAATAAATTTATTTATGTTTTGTGATGGATGAGCATTATGATGAATTATGTCATATTCTTATATGCTTATAGTGCTTAAGAAATATTCATGTGGGAATCAATGTCAATAAATTTATTTATGTTTTGTGATGGATGAGCATTATGATGAATTATGTATTGTCATATTCTTATATGCTTATAGTGTTTAAGAAATATTCATGTGGGAGTCAATGTCAATAAATTTATTTATGTTTTGTGATGGATGAGCATTATGATGAATTATGTATTGTCATATTCTTATATGCTTATAGTGCTTAAGAAATATTCATGTGGGAATCAATGTCAATAAATTTATTTATGTTTTGTGATGGATGAGCATTATGATGAATTATGTATTGTCATATTCTTATATGCTTATAGTGTTTAAGAAATATTCATGTGGGAATCAATGTCAATAAATTTATTTATGTTTTGTGATGGATGAGCATTATGATGAATTATGTATTGTCATATTCTTATATGCTTATAGTGCTTAAGAAATATTCATGTGGGAATCAATGTCAATAAATTTAATTTATGTTTTGTGATGGATGAGCATTATGATGAATTATGTATTGTCATATTCTTA
Organism: Selenia dentaria; assembly: GCA_917880725.1. Lineage (NCBI taxonomy): Eukaryota > Metazoa > Arthropoda > Insecta > Lepidoptera > Geometridae > Selenia > Selenia dentaria. Next base: position 8,050,791 of record OU862904.1, on the reverse strand, counting down.
TATGCTTATAGTGTTTAAGAAATATTCATGTGGGAGTCAATGTCAATAAATTTATTTATGTTTTGTGATGGATGAGCATTATGATGAATTATGTATTGTCATATTCTTATATGCTTATAGTGCTTAATAAATATTCATGTGGGAGACAATGTCAATAAATTTATTTATGTTTTGTGATGGATGAGCATTATGATGAATTATGTATTGTCATATTCTTATATGCTTATAGTGCTTAAGAAATATTCATGTGGGAATCAATGTCAATAAATTTATTTATGTTTTGTGATGGATGAGCATTATGATGAATTATGTATTGTCATATTCTTATATGCTTATAGTGTTTAAGAAATATTCATGTGGGAGTCAATGTCAATAAATTTATTTATGTTTTGTGATGGATGAGCATTATGATGAATTATGTATTGTCATATTCTTATATGCTTATAGTGCTTAAGAAATATTCATGTGGGAATCAATGTCAATAAATTTATTTATGTTTTGTGATGGATGAGCATTATGATGAATTATGTATTGTCATATTCTTATATGCTTATAGTGTTTAAGAAATATTCATGTGGGAGTCAATGTCAATAAATTTATTTATGTTTTGTGATGGATGAGCATTATGATGAATTATGTATTGTCATATTCTTATATGCTTATAGTGCTTAATAAATATTCATGTGGGAGTCAATGTCAATAAATTTATTTATGTTTTGTGATGGATGAGCATTATGATGAATTACTCGTATGTATTGTCATATTCTTATATGCTTATAGTGCTTAAAAAATATTCATGAAGAAGAAGACCTGCTGAGTTTAATAAAGCTGAAAAACTACTCCTCTAATTCACTGTTTCTAGCTCCTACTGACCCTTGTCATGTTGAAAAAATCATTTCCGCACTAAAGATTAATTCTGCTTCAGGTAGTGATAATATATCCAACTACTTACTGAAATCCGCCAAAAATATTGTAGCTGCCCCTATTGCATTCATCTGCAACTTAAGTATGGAAGCAGGTATCTTTCCAGATTCCCTGAAAGCTGCAAATGTATGCCCTATACATAAAGCGGGAGATACAGAGTCTCCATCAAATTTCCGACCATATTCTCTGCTATTTACTCTTTCGAAGATTTTGGAGCGAGTTGTCAATAAGAGTTTTATGAGCTTTCTTGAAAAGGAATGCATTCTTTCTCCCAACCAATTTGGTTTTCGTGCCAGCAGATCTACGGAGGATGCCGTTACTTCCTTAGTTGACTATGTAGCTGGTAAACTAGACACTGGACAGAGATGTATTGGCGTCTTCCTGGATCTAGCGAAGGCTTTTGACACCGTCTCCCGACCTATACTTTTAAAAAAGCTGGAGTGCATGGGTGTCCGTGGTACTGTGCTGGAATGATTCCAGTTGTATCTTACGGACCGGAGACAGCGTGTAAAAGTGAACGACTACTTGAGTGACTACCAAAAACTGCGTTTCGGAGTTCCTCAAGGCAGCGTGCTCGGTCCGTCACTTTTTCTGGCATACCTTAACGACCTTTGTCAATTGAGTATCACCAATGCTAAAATCTTTGCCTTCGCTGACGACACGGCTATTATATTTCATGAAAATAGTTGGGATGCGGTGTCCAGAGTCACCAATGATGGCCTACGTCAAATTGTTGAATGGTTGGAACTAAACTTGCTGACGTTAAACGTTGATATGCTATACAGGGAAATTAATGAACTAACGGTCCGACAGCTGTACATTTTAGCAAGTGCATTACGCTTCCATAAAACTGCCCTGTTACCCACTGCAGATAATTTAGCAATAACTAAATCTAGACGGAATCATAAATGGAATACAATACAGACAAGAAGAAGAATTGGACAAAGGTGTTATAATTATCTGGGAACATACATATATAAACAACTGAACAAGAAACTAAATATTATCAAGGACACGAAACATGTTTGTAAAAAGAAAATAAAAGACTACCTACTTTCACTAGACTATACTAGCACAGAAAAACTGCTTAGAATAAATATATAGCAGCAGTAACACGTCCTCCTAAACATCCTGTACTGCAGTAATCTTTAGTTATAACTAAAGCTACAGTAATTCAAAGATACTACATGTTCACTAACCACCCAATCTAAATCTTATTCACAGTATTTCACCTTCCACAACAAACGAAAGCCTAATATATATAAGACGTACTATAACATGAGCCCAGCAAGACACATGTATATAACAACACACATAAAAACACCATCTACAAATAACACAGCGATTGTTGCACGTCAATTCTTAAACCCTCTAGAAGTAAACTAAGCCCTCACAGACTCAGGGTATCCTACCGTGAGGGCTAGGACGACACTAACGTTACAACTTACTACTCATTTTTACGAGAACATCTGAACTATGTATTTATTACTTCTCCACCTTATTTGTTCCACCTTGCATGTTAGTTTATAAGTATCCTTAATGTAACTATGAAACTATGTTTTAAATGAATAAAATATTATTATTATTATTATTTGTTCAAAAAGTTTCACGGATTTCATCCGGTCCTTTACAAAGGCATAAGTGGGGCTGTAGCCAACACTTAGAGGCCTGTTTGGTATAAAAATGCAGAGTATCAAAAACAGTAAGAATGTTGGATGAAGGGTAACATGGTACTTATAACTATTACAAAAATGGGTAAAATGGCCAGGCTATTGATATGAACTTATTAGTGATAAGGAAGATAGTGGGCTATGGAAGAGACTACGGCACCTGCCAATTTTAGTCTCATGTTAAAATATTTAGGCAGGTAGTGACTTGCCATCCACTAAACGGACCCCCTGTATAGGCCACCATGAGTGGTGACAAAAGGGGCAACGTTCATTTCTTTTTTTATTATTATTATTATTATTATCATGTGGGAGTCAATGTCAATAAATTTATTTATGTTTTGTGATGGATGAGCATTATGATGAATTATGTATTGTCATATTCTTATATGCTTATAGTGCTTAATAAATATTCATGTGGGAGTCAATATCAATAAATTTTATTAAATTTTTGTGTTGAATTATGTATTGTCATATGTTACTTAGGATAATGTAGCTTTTTTACTGTTGAAAGAATTATTTTGTTCGTGTTAGTAGTTTAATGTTTACAAATTACAAACAATTACATATTTCCTCTATATTATAAGTGTAGGTCAACAATGTGGCTCTTAAAATTATCAAGTAGAAGTGGTAAATAAAGTTAACCTCAACATATCGTCATGGTTCATGATAGTATGCATCTCTTTTCAACCGATTTCCAAAAGGAGGAGGTTCTCAATTCGACTGTATTTTTTATGTGGTAGACTCAGATTTTATTCTTAGTGAAACAATTGTGACAATTCTTTTTTTATTTTAATGCTGATCCTTATCATGTGTCTGTATTGTCCATTTAACCACACACGTTGCAGTTCCTGGAAAAGTAGGTTGGTTTCTGCGAAATCTATTGTATTATTGGACAAATATGGCGAATCGCGAGTCAACGGGTTAAATTTGATCAATATCTGATAAGTAGTTAATATTAGATAAGAATTTGTCATCAACATCGGGTCTTAAAATTTGTTTAATATATCTTAATTATTTTTATTTAAATTCATATCTTAGTATTAATATAATGGAAGCCAGTTTAAAAATTTACAAATTGTATATTATTGTGTGCCTAATTCACAGCAGCATCGATAGTTACGTCAGAATTATCCATTAGCTGGTTTCAAAGTAACCGACTAAAGAATACAAATCCAAAAGTCTCAGCCGTGCGATTCTGTAATGATTCGTCGACGAGCTCACCGATCTCAAATACTTTATGAGATATCGCCCTTGAGCATAAGGTTGTTTTTGCAACGGTTCTTGTCATCTCTTCATTTGTTTCACGGATGCTGTCGAAGATGCAACGATGTTTGCAGTTAGAGAATCACACGCCTGCGAAAAGCGGCAAAGTATTTGACATCGGTGAGCTCGTCGACGAGCGCATTGACGAATCATTAGAGAATCGCACGGCTGTAAGGTATTTCAATAATATTTCTTTTAGAAGTATGCGTATAAGAAGAAGAATAAAGAAAGATTTTACGATTTATCTAAAAGGTAAATAATCTGGTTTTGAAACCAAGACTTAAGAGATTTAAATCGAATGAACGGATTTGCTAGTGGATCTTTCTAAAGCCACGTCTAACTTGTCAATATAGCTAAAATAGTTAATGGTAATTCAATATCACAGAGGATTTTATGTCAGGGCTCTCAGGATTTTATGATACACTAGTTTATGCACGTGACTTCGAGACTGACGAGAAAATGTTCATCTCAAGGGTACCCACTGAGAATGAAAATCACGGAGAATGGAACTATGCTATTGACAGGCCTGTTGGTCTAGTGGTTAGTGACCCTGACTGCTATGCCGTAGGTCGTGGGTTCGATTTCCACCCAGGACAAATGTTTGTGTAATGAGCACGATCATTTGTTCTGTGTCTGGGTGTAATTTATCTATAATATGTATGTATTTAGAAATATATAAGTATGTTTATCAGTTGTCTAGAGTCCATAACACAAGCTCTGCTTAGCTTGGGACTAGATGGCGTTGTGTGATAGTTGTGGAATATTTATTTACTTTTTTATTTATTTATATTTATGCCAACTTTATTTATTATTAGTAGATGCAAATAACTCACATAATATTTATATTTAATTAGCAGTTGGGAAAAATGAGAAAACCTAAATGGAAAACAATAAAATTAATACGCAAAGAAGCTTGTGGGCAATAACGAAACGCTATTCATTTCATACATAGACTATAGGATATTAAACAACTTTCTTGATACTACGTATATTCTGCCAAAAGAGTGGAAATGACATGACAAAGTGACACCAATGGTTATTTCCTTGTTGGATTTGTACATTTTACGATTAGGGACAGTGCTGACTGGCAGATTGTACAACTTGTATACTTTTCTTTGTGCCAATCTATTATCACCTACTGCATTACATCATGGGGAGGTGCTAGTACATCTCTCATGCTCCCTCTAGAAAGAGCACAGAGAGGTGTGCTAAAGTGTAGTACAACAACAAATAGACCATTTAGGTATCCCACATCTGACCTGTATAAAGAGTGTCAAGTGTTACCTGTTCGACAACTGTTCATACTGTAGGTGGTTCTCCATCAACATTCACTTACATCATTTGAACCAACTCTTAATAGAAAACGAGTCTCTCACTACATAGCCACCCAACCAATAGCAAATACTGCGTTTGCGCGTAAGTTCATCAATATATGCCCCTATTTCCATAATAAAATAAATAAAAAATTGTTTAATACACTAAACAATTTAGACTATGCTAATACGGAAGACCTGCTAATGAAATTAAAATAAATAAACTATAATAATATATATCATGAATAATATACTCAACTAATACAAATATATGCCCTATCTCTTGGTTAGTTTCGATATTTTTGCACACACACATACGTGTTCACACACACACACACACACACACACACACACACACACACACACACACACACACACACACACACACACACACACACACACACACACACACACATGTTATGTGCGGCACCACTATGAGGAATGCATAGTTGCACTTCGCGCCGACCCAGTTCAGCATTGACGTCAATCGCCGCGCAAACGCCGCATCAGCATCGAGGGTCGTTTTCGTGGCGCGTGTTTGTAGTTTGTAAGACTCACTTTTTTACCTAACTTTGCTCGAAGCAGTCACTCTAGATTTAGAATAGATTGTAACGTTTTATATAAAATTAAATTAAGTTAAAATAAAGTTGGTTTTTTTTTAAGATCCTCGTTGCGACCATCTATTTTTCACACACACACAAATAATGATTGTAATGAAATTGAAATAGAGGAATTCCTATATGTAGTACTACGACAATGACAATGTAAATTAATAACTTATCATTAATGTATACGATTAGAATTTTTAATTAAATTTATAATTTTGCATTGTGGTACATGTGTGTTAATAAAATGATTAATCATTATATCGTTGTAACAAAAATGTTAATTTTAATAAATAAGCAATAACTACATATTTCATGTAAAAATATTAAATAGGCAATAATTTGTGTAATATCCGAGGGAAGAGGCCTGGGTCCTATACCACGGGTCAAGAGCCTAGTTTGGGAACCAGGTGCTCAATTACAACCCTATTCTTGTGAATGCCATTTTTGTCAAATAAATGATTATTATTATTAAAAAAAAACAAATGTACATTTGCCATTTCTCAAGTTTTATCATGTTATCACATAAAATGTAAGTAGTTGCATCCATATCTACGATAACGATACCTAATCCCAAGCACCCGTTTCTCTATTACGATAGATTTCTTTTGAAAAATACATTCAGATATTTTAAACTAATCAATCCTGCCTATCTAATATGTTATTTACATTAGCAGTACTGCGAACAGTGGGCCAATCACGTAACATATCATGTCGTTCACGTGAAACAGTACAAACTGTCATTTATCTAGGGCAACTGTGGCACAGATAATTCATAGTTAGTAAGCCAAAGCTTGGCGCGTTGACGTTTGCGATATGAACACCTTTTCGCAAATTATTTGTGTTACGGCCTCTGTACACCTCGCGAACTTAAATAACTTCGATATTATCAAAATCAACCGGTAAAGCGCGCAGCCAACTTGCCCCTTTTTATAGGAAATACCCCTCCATTCAAAAGACGCTAATCACCAAACATTTTTAGAAAATTATTGAAACTTTATACCAATTTTTGACAAGATTGGTTAAAAAATACGACTGCGAGTACCAAAATCCGGACGGATGGAAGCAAATTTGGCGAGTCGTTGCAGCCGTGCGATTCTCTAAGAGCAAACATCGTTGCATCTTTGACAACATCCGTGAAACAAATGACGAGATGTCAAAAACGCATTGGGCAATCATTCTTATTTACAAGGGCGATATCTCATAAAGTATTTGACAATGGTGAGCAGCCGTGCGATTCTCTAAGAGCAAACATCGTTGCATCTTTAACAACATCAGTGAAACAAATGAAGAGATGACAAGAAACGCTGGAAAAGCAACCTTATGCACAAGGGTGATATCTCACAAAGTATTTGACATCGATGAACTCGTCGACGAATCATTACAGAATCGCACGGCTGGTCGACGAGCGCAATGACGAATCATTAGAGAATCGCACGGCAGATACTTTGTTCGGGTCGCTCCCTCAGTTAATGAAACATACTGCGCCCCGCGGTTTCACTCGCGTGATGATGGATGATGATGATGAAAAGTATCCTATGCGTTATGCCAGCGTCTTAACTTCCAAACAAACACATCTTAATATCAATAACTTTATTTATTTATATTGTTTTATATGTCTAATCTAATACAATGTATGTACCTACGTTTTATTTATTTATTTGCACTATTTCCACTAGCTAGACTAATGTACCAATTTATTCTTTCCAGCAGGCGCACGGTCATTTATCACGCTTGCGGTCGTAACTTTAAATACCTATTGAATATTTTAGAGATTTAGAAGACAAATTATATGAATAACAATTGAAGATAAACGCCTTTTGGCTAAGGATCTATATTAACATGGTGATAAAATACTTTAATTAAGCCAAAGTTACGTTTTATAATTAGGGTCACTTTGTTCCTTCACATAAATACGATGTATATTACGAATAGAACAAAATTGTCTAGTTGCGAGTTGTATTTGCGCATCGAGGGTTCCGTACATTAAGCAAACATCTAACAGTATTGCTCTAACTAAAAACAAACTAGATTATAGTAGAACTTAACTTTGCCGTTCGATCCCTCGACACGCTTACTGCACCAACCATAAAATTTGATTTTATCACAGCTAAAAGCTAGATTTTACAATCATCATCATTATCAGCCGTAGGACGTCCACTGCGAAACATATGGCTCCCCCAAAATTTTCCAAAAGGACCGGTTGGAAACGGCCTGCATCCAACGTCGACCGTTTATCAGGTCATCAGTCCACCTTGTCGGTGGATGACCTACGCTGCGGTTGCCAGTCTGTGGTCTCCATTCCAGAACCTTCCGGCCCCATTGGCAATCTGTTTTGCGTACTACGTGGCCTGCCACTTAAACTCGCTTATCTTCTGGGCTATGTGACTTTATTTCGTCTACGGATCTCCTCATTTTTGATTCGATCACTAAGAGAAAATCCGAGCATAGTCTTCTCCATAGCTCGTTGTGCGACTTTGAGCTTGCTTATTAGTCTCAGTCGCAGGTTTGATGAATTTAAACCTGTGACTGAGACGGTTTGTAATGACCTTCGAAAATAACTTATAAACGTGGCCCAAACGCGAGATGGCTCTGTAATTCTTAAGTGAAGTGCTGTCACTTTTCTTAAAGAATAGCACCACCACGCCTTTGTTCCAAGCTTCTGGCGTAAAACCTTCGAGTAAGACGGCATTAAAGCTTCTGACAGCATCTTCAGACTTTAGGTACCGGTGTTCAGAAACTCAGATGTGATACCATCGGCATCTGGCGCCTTGTTTTTCTTAAGCTGTCTCAAGACCATCCTAATATTAGACAGGCTGAGGTCTGGGATATCTTCGGCATAATGTCCGGTCAGCTTGGCTCTTGGGTCTTTGGTCAAGCTGCTAACAGGTTGTCGACCAAGTATTATGACATTTGTGCGATATATTGTCAAGAAATTGTATTTTAAAACGTTAATTATTACAATAAATTAATTTAAATTTGAATTTGAACTGTCCGTAGAAACCTATCATAGCCCTTCTGCTTTGGTCTTCTCAGCAGGCTTTGCCCAATAGACATGTATCTTACAAACACTTTAGAGTTTGTAAGAAAACTGCAGTTTTGCATATTATGTTTTATTCTCGTTTCCTTGCCGATTCAATGCGGCAAAATAAGTGCTTGGCTTCACACAAGCTAGAAAAACAAGAGTATGACTGCCTGTGAAAATCAGCATAGCTATACTCCGTTAATTTTGACAAAAACATAATATTGACTTTTTAGCATTGCCATCCAGCGTGGCAATGCCGCCAGCGTTTTGGCCACTTTTCCCCTCACCATGGGGCTTATAGATTAGATAGTTATTATTATTATTTTTTTATTTAATTTTTAATTACTAACAATTATGGGCAATTTAGTTATGTATGCTATGTTATATGAATACAGTAGGTCCACGTATTGTAATTTAGACTGACTTGTTCATTCGTTTATAAATAATGGCAATCATCATAAATTGATAGCAATCGGATAATGGTATATAGACTTTAAAAACAACAGACCATATTACACAAAACTGCAGTACCTACCAGTTTGTACAGTAAGTACCTACTGTTTTTTTTTAAATTTATGTAAAATCTCATGTTTATCTTTTTATGCTGATGATTCGTCCCGAAGAAACATCAACATCTTCAAGAGATACTACAGACAATGAACAATAAACAATGCTAAACGATTATCTACAGTTGGTATGTAATGTTGGTAACTATAGAATTAAAAACAGTTCATTGTTTGTTCAAATTAACCGTTGAAGTTCAATTTTTGAAGCACGTTTAATTTTTGTATCTGTGAAAATTCACTCTCTGGAATGTTTAAAGTGGTTTATCTGAGTTACTAATAAATCTGTCAGTAATATTAACACAGTGCTTTTCTACTTTAATTGATAATGAAGGTATTCTGCCACCACTGAAAATTATCCACCAGGCAAATAACGACTATTATTTTTATTAACGCGCTAAGTACACTACCTCATAGGTGGCGTGAAAACGTGTGCATATTATGACGATAACAACTTTTACAACTTTTTGAATCGTTATATCTCAGAAACGGTGGCTCATAAGAAAAAAAGTATAAATTTATTTTTTATAGATAATTTTATGATCTACAATTTTTGTCTAAGGCAATTTATGATAAAACTTACCGTTTTGCTGAAAATCGCGTAAAATTCATTTTTTTTTACCTTTGACCTTGAATATTTTTTTTTCCATACACGGGAATGATGGGGAACTTTTAAATATTATTTATAATTATGTTTTGAACAATTTTGATTTTCAGCTTGTTGGGACTTTATGCACCTTCGAATGTCTAAATTGACCGGACTATTAGGTATGTGCGCGGCGAAGCGCGGGGGTTCGCCCGCGTATTCGCTGCCGCTGATTACACCACAGTTGCTAAGGCTTTTCCTCTCCGCACCAGGTATGTCACTTAAGGCGCGGTACAGCGGTTGCGGTCGTACTATAATTAATTCATTCCTAATCTCATCAAACAGTTTCGTAGTTACGTAGCTGATTGGTACCGCGTCTATAAGTTATATAGATATAAAAAAACTCGGTTTCGAAACTTACAGATTCTTTTTTGTCTATAAAATTGAATTGCATGTTGATTGCCCGAAATTCGTCGAGGTTCGTCAATCAAAGGCAAGTCCATTCTATTCTACTCTTTTAATTCAAGGCAATCGTTTTTACGAAACACAAAGAAAATTGATACAACATCCGAACTCTAGGTGAACCCGTAATGGTTTGACTCAAAAAGGATTTAGTTAAGCACAACAATACATTAAAGTGGAATTCGTGTTTCCTTCGTTATGAAAAAAATATATGGATAAAAACAAAGTAATTTATATAAAATTTACACACACTAAAATAATATATCTTAAGGGAATACAACGTTTCACCTTTCGATTACGATTTCTAGTACAAGCGGGCTATTGAGTGATGAGTGAGTTCAATCAATAGCTGTATCGGTAAAATTATATAAATACCTACTCGATTCTCATAAAAATGTATTAGAACCCTACAAAATACTTCCATAGTAACCTTATACGGAACTCCGTCTCTTATATATGTAACAAAGATGCCTTTGTTGAGACGGAAACGCTATGTCCGGAGCAGAATCGACCTAGAAATGGAGCTAGAAATGTAGGGTATCTAGCAAGCAAGGTAGCATTCAGAAAATTGAACTCTGCAGACCATCAGCAATGGAAGTGCGGAATCTCCTGAGTCGCTACACCGAGAGAAAACACCAAAACTGTTGGGATGGCAGAAAGGACTGTAAACATGCGAAATCCATGTTTCCAATCCTAAACAAAAATACTACGAACAAATTACTACGATTACAACGGCAGGACCTTCGCCTAATGGTGGGCATTATCACTGGTCACTGTAATCTAAATTACCAGTCATACAAGATTGGAGTAACGGACAGCCCTCTATGTAGAGGTTGTCTGCAGGAAAACGAGACTGTGGAGCATGTGTTGCTGCACTGTAGTGCTACGGAAGAAATCAGATCAAAAACAGGATTACTGGAGGTCCACTCCAGACCGCATGAGGCATCACTAGCATCATCGACAGTTGTTCATACAACATCTCAAACAACACTGGAGCAGTTGTGCCAGCGACCCAAGGCCATACTCCGCTATGTAAAGGAGTTAGGCTGGCTTAGGTAAATGCTGGCAGGGGGAATGCACAAAACACCCCAAGCGGGACGTCAGTGCAGGCCTCATCGCCCCCAAAAAAGAATTAGAATAAGTAGGGTATCTAGGTAATAGGTTTATAATTTATATATATATATATATATAGTCTTTACTCTTTGCAAGAACCAAAAGTGCCTTTTTAATGACGTTTAAAATAAATAAGTGACCGAACGAGCGAAGCGTCGCTGCTTAACTGGACTGGCCTAATTGACTTTCATCTGTCCGTATGTTTGTTAGGTTGTATGTAACTACGTCTTCCTGTACTGCTGTGCGATTCTCTAATGATTTGTAGACGAGCTCGTCGACGAGCTCACCGATGTTAAATACTTTGAGATATTTCTCTTGTACACGAGTTTGTTTTCTTGTCATCTCGTCATTTGTTTCACGGATGTTGTCAAAGATGCAACGATGTTTGCTCTTAGAGAATCGCACGGCAGTCTCATTTTTCAACTAATCTTGACGAAATTTAGTATGGATGTTCTACTATTTAATATATTTTTGGTCGTCAGCATTTTTGAATACTTTCCTAAAAAGAGGTGACGGCGCTATTTACCTAACGATTTAAATGAAATTTGTGCGTACACATTCGTACCAGACTTTAAAGAGGAATTTCGATTATGAGCATAAATTGGTCAGTGGTTTCCAAAATAATAGGTTGTGAAGTACTGCGAAAAATTTCCTCTCATAAGACAATGTGCTCGCGAGGTAAATAAATTTGTTTTATCGGGCGACTCGTCCGTGTGAATCGTCTCGGTAGTGTGGTGTGAGTCTCGTACAAGAAAATATTTATGTCAAAATGTAAAGATTTCAAACGTGGTTCGAAATGAATATATAACAAACTTTAGAAGGGTTTGGATATCAATAAGAAAGGCAATTGTTTGAAAACTTAAATCGGTCGGGTAAAGTCAGGCTGTTTAATGGGTAGCTTCTTCGACCTTACTTGATGGTAGATTTTATAGAAAGATTTCTATAAAGTAAACGTTAGAGAAAAGGCTGATTGAAGAATTGAATTGAAGGCTATTTGTGTTCTTTATAATATATCAATTTATGTTCTTTATATAGTGTTGTAGTTATTTTGATGTATAAATTTAGATATGGTAACATAATCGGTAACAAAAAAAGTTTTATAATAATTTCGAAAGAGACTCCATTTCTTCTGTATTGTCCTCAGAATACAGAAAGAACTTCTGTATTCTGAGGTATTGTCCATTGTCTAAAGAATCTGAGTTCAGCTGAAGGCTGTGTAGCCAAAAAATAACGTTATGTTCAGTAACCGTGCATTATCAACACGGACCGATTTTATACAGGCAATAAAACGCGGCCAGGAAAAGCAACATGTATTTGAAATCCATGTACACAAATTATTGGCCGAGCAATATTGTACATTATTTGGCTGTGCTTTATTATGGTTGTGCATTATTACCTCCCATTTACTTCTAGCATTTTCTTTGTTTTTCAGTTAGTCAGGCTAGGACAACATTACAGCACTCGTAAGGTAGCTCGTAAGTCCAAGTATTTTGGATCATTTTTGCGCAAATATTTTCTTATTTTTAATTTGCTACAATTACCCGCACAGAGTTGATTCTTCTTCTTCTTATGTGGCTTTTTAACGTGGGCAGACGTTACCCTGCCAGTGTCATGTTCTTGCACTCCAAAAGTTTTTGGCGGATATTTTGCCCTTGTACTCCCCCAACCCTGAAGGAGTGACCATTGTACGGTACGGAATCAAATGAAAGTAATATGAATATCAAAAGTATTAAAAACTGGTTTCGCTTTTCCAAACGTATATGAACGTGCTGAATGACAATATTCGGAATGACGAGCAATTTTCAGATTCCTTATTGAGAAGTCCTGAAAATGTATTTAAAGCTGTGTTAAAAAGCAGTTTTAGAGGTTCCAGTTGCAGTTTCTTTAGTGTTATAAACAGATCCTATTGTGAACACAATATAATATCAATCATAATCAGCCCAATTTGCTCCTTTTGTTGGGACTTGAGAATTCCTCTCAGAGAGAGGAGTTGGGCCATATTCCACCACGCGGGCCCAGTGCGGCTTGGTGGATAGGTTGGTGGCCAACCCATGTCGAAGTTATCAGGCCGCCCGAAAACCTTCGACATAGGCACACCGTTGTCCTAAGACAAACAACCGGGACCGACAGTTTAACGTGCCCTCCGAAGCACGGAAGCGTTTAGTTGAATAATTCCACTAGCGGTCACCCACCCAAGTCCTGACCGCAGCAAGCGTTGCTTAACTTGTTGATTGGATAAGATTGCCAAGTCAAGCGCTAAGAGCGCTTCAGCTTCTCTACGAACGCTTCTCTTTCTCTCTCTCACTTACGTGTAAACAAAAAAAATCACATATGATAATAAATAACATGACGTAATACTTGAGACCAACACATGAATGCCTTTATGTTACCTATAAGGTCAAACAATATATCTTTACATATATAGGTATTTTAGTGTGAAACTGAAATATTGTAAAATATTATTTATAATACTGAACATACGTATGTTTAATAAACAAAATGAAATTATGAAATATTTCTACCGTTCACTAAATTGTTATTTCATTAAATTTAAACTGTTTATACTAAATAAGCTTTACAAATAACTTTCAAGGAATATTTCTACAGAACCATCGATCATACAATTGATGTACTGTACTACATTTCTTATGTGACACACTTTTGTGAAAGAGGAAGCGTCATGTTCGCCTTCAGAGCTGACCTAGTACAGTAGCTTGCAACGACGCGTTCTAATATCTGGGTTACTTCTCTTGTGGGAAGCGCAGATATGAAATAAACAGCAACAAAATCACTATAACTTATATACTCCATCAAAGGTCATTGGTCATCATGCGGCCAGACACAATAGAAATTTCATTGTTATAATATAACGACTCTTGAAGGGAAACAAAGTAAACTACCTTGGCTTTACCGTACACTTAGACGTTTATTATTACACAGTTAAATCAACAAACTACCCAGAATTAAGTCAGCTAACGAAAAATTAAGCATCACGCAAGAGGCATGCATCGTTCTGCATGGACTAGCAATGCAGGTCTAAACAGCTTGATAGATGTTACATCAAGGTGTCATTGGATAAAGAGTGGTAGCCCACCGTGTCGTCCGATATGAAAAGCAGGGAAGTCCACAAATAGACGCTCTGTACTATCACAAGGTGTGAACCCAGGAGGCAGTAAGCGAGGGCGTTTGCCGTCTCGCTAGATATAACCAATCATCATCAGAACAGTTTTCCATACGGAGCAATACAGGCTTTCAACCATCATGGAATGACATCTGCAAAGGCTCTCAGCTAACTACCAGCAGGACCACAATGCTCCTAAACGAATGGACCGATTAATGTGCATTTTTTAAGTTTGGATCTGATTGTGATGATTCATAGTTAGTAAATAAAGATCTGATCAGGCGTTAGAAGATTATCAACATGTTTCCTACTTGACATAAGGGCCTTATCAACTTTCACAGGGCAGATTGATCGTGGGGTTTTCACTTGTTTAATTTAATACTTTGTGTCTATAAAGCTCCATGAGGCATTGCACTTGTCAGCTCGATATATCGGCCTTTATTTTCATTCGCTCAATGTTTTTCCGCATGTTCACGTTTAAGTTCTTTGTTTTTCTTTTCAAACGTGACGTTATGCCTGGGGAGAGTTTAGTCATGTATGCGTTATAATAGCTGAGCTAGAAATATGGCTTGATATGACAGGGGACCGACGTTTAGGTAACCTACTTGTTGGTGAAGCGTGTATGGAACAGACAGCCGGGGGCAATTCTGTTACCTATTTATCTTCTTATATATTTTTGAAGATACCAGCCGTGTGGTTACATCTTTAACAACATCCGTAAAACAATAGACGAAATGACAAGGAACGTTGGAAAAACAGCCTTATGTACAAGGGCGATATCTCGTAAAGTATTTGTCATCGGTTGGCTCAATCATTAGAGAAACGCAAGGCAGGAGTTTAGCAAACATCAGGTGATATGACTGCCAAATTTAGATATAGCAACAAAGGTATATAGATTACATGACTGATTCCTCAGAAATATTAAACTACACTTCTAAATGTTGTCTTCTATCTTTGCATATTTGTGATTCCCAGTCAAACTAATAAGAGATGAAAAGACGATATTACTCGCTAAGTCATCACAGGGCCAGGTTCGATTTCCAAGAACAAATGCTACCCAGAAAGCTATTTAATCTATAAATCTTCTTCTTTGGGTGCATCTCCACTACTGGACGTTGGCTGCCATCCTTCTAAGCTCCTATTTGTTCAGGGCAAGCCTGAACAGATCTTCAGCCCGTCTTATCCCGGTTCATTGTCGGATGTTGCGGAGCCAGGACAATTTCCTTCTTTCAAAATTCCATTTGCAGCAGTTGATACCGGCTGTGCCGTAAAACATGACCTAAGTACGCAACTTTTCTCTGTTTCATAGTCCTGACAAGTTTAGTCTTTTCGAGTCGCATTCGTATTCGTAATCTATAAATAAAGCCATCGTATTATTTCTTCGTCCGTTCACTATTCGGATCAGTTACGACAGATATTCGGTTTTGCAACAACTAACATTTTAATCCCGAGCCTTATAACCTTCGAAAAAACAACGATTCAGAGAAAAAATATACATAAGTTATATACATATCTGTACTATTGGCTGACTTTGCTCGAAGTACCCAGTCTTCCTTTGTAACCGTGCCTTTTGTAACACGAGACGTCCTGTCTTCAGAATTTCTGAGAAATACAGTAACATTTTTCCATTTTGAAAATGTCAACGAAACATCTTGATCAAAGAACATACTTTCTTTTTGAAATTGATATTTTTGCAAGCTCTCAGAATATCAAAAAAGGAGAGAGATAAATATTCAGTAGGTACCTAAGTACAAAGTATTTAAGCAGCCTTGCACGGCTTTTCCTAAATGGAATAAAATAAAAGATTATATTCATTTTTTTTAAAACATTGCTATCACAGAGGTAACTAGGCGCCGCGCTCCGAAAAAATTAATATGAATTTGTGGCCTTTTAGTGTTTAATAATTTATATATTAATTTTTGTAGTCTATGCTGTGTAAACCTTGTGTTCAATAAACCCTAGGGTGTATATCGCTGCCACGCGACGATCTAAAAACACACTTGAGCGTCCATCGCCGACTGGCAGCAATTGGATTATTTGTAGAGACTAGCAACTTAGACCGTTGGAAATCTTATTTCAAGTCTTGAAACAACATACAAATAAGATTTTTTATGATTTCCTCAAAATAAAAGGCACGTTAAAAATCTGTTACTAGAACTGCCCAAGCAAATGACAATATTATATTGTTTTTGTTACAATAACGGAAAGGTGATTTCCGAAATTATCTTTACGTATGTATATCATACACCGTTTTAATACGCATTGTACGAGGCAATAAAAAATATATATGAAAAGGACTTTTAAATCTATTTAGCTGACTGTATATTTGGCTTGTGCCTTTTTGAAATGCGACATATCATACGCAGTAGTAGTGTTGAGCACGCATAACTTAAAACAAAAAAGCCCGCAATTTTACAAATTTTTTAACCGACTACAATAAAGGTGGCGGTTATATATTATTATGTTCGTGTGTAAGTTTTTTTAATGTATATGTTAATCGATTTCTCCCCTATTTGTAGACCGATTCTAAAAATTCGTTTTTTGTTTGAAAGCTGGTTCCCGTGTGGTCCCATTTAAATTGTATTAAATTCGGTTTAGTAGTTTTTGAGATACACCCAAATAACTGAATAGAATGGAAGTCGGTATTATTTTTTTCAAATTGTACTTGTGTTGTGGATTTTTTCATAATGGATAGGATATGTACCTTCACCGAATGCACAAGCCCTAAATACAACTATTCTGGCGACAACCTGATCGACTGTTGACCGTCACTACCTCGAGGTTAACTTTAAATCAGAATATTTCAAAAATAAGTCTATTATTGTTTAACAAAATATGGAATTACTCACGTTATACTTATTAGATGGATCCGACTATAGATTCGACTACATTCGATGCTCTTTTTAAAGTGTGTTCAGCCGTGAGGTTCTCTAATGATTCGTCTATGCGCTCGTCGACGAGCTCACAGATGTCGAATACTTTAATACATATCACCCTTGTACACAAGGGTGTTTTTTCAACGTTTCTTGCCATATCGTCATTTGTTTCACGAATGTTGTCAAATATGCAACGATGTTTGCTCTTAAAGAATCGCACCGCTGGACGCCTGCGTTGATGACGTCTCGCTTAGCAAAACGAATGACAGCTCGTATCTCGTAGTAATCCTTGATGAAAATGCGTTAGTTTTTATAAAAGGTCTCTTAGGCTTTCACGAATCTTACATTTTATGTTTATGTTTCCCAACTTTTCGAACACTTTTCAATGACCATGGTCACAGGCCGACTGAATGACAATTGTCTGTTTAGGCCCATTCAGACCTGAGCGTTATTCGATACCGCTGTGTGTAGCGAAAAATACCACGTGGAACTCGATGGGTAAACAGTATGAAGTTCCATAACTGCAGCGAAACTTGTACCGCCTAGTGAGGCGGTATTTTCTCTTGTTTGGCGAAACTAGTACCGCCGGGCGACTCGGGAGCAAGTAGCGAGAGCGACATGCTTCCTGCCTTCGCCCCGCTAACCGTTGTCAACGTATATCTCTAGCGCGCGCGGTAGCGATATCCGTTCTGGTGTGAACAGCGAAATTAACGCATACCCTTTCGGATTTCTCTATCGCTCGCGGTAGAGAATAACGCCCAGGACTAAATAGGCCTTTATAAAGTTATGGTAATTATTTATATGTATATCGCCATATCAAAAACATAAATCAATACTTTGCTGATCCCCATGACAGAGTCCAGAGGTCTAGCAGTATTATGCTGGCCGCGGGATTTTATTAGCTTGATCACTGGATCTCAAGCACCTACCACCATCTTTAAGGATGGTTTTGGTAATAATTCTAAGGCCTCTCATAACATTATTGGCACATAGAGGTTCTCCCTAGCTGGAATTTGTGGGTTATAAATCTGGATGTAGCGGTTGGGCTTATCCAGAACGATTTTAATATGAAAAAAGGGATTCACTCACGTAAAAAAGTTAGATCTTTCTGACTATAGTTTCAACCACATCCGTTGGTCGAAACTATAGTCCAGCGAGACGCAATCGCGAGCGTTCTGCTCTCTCCTTGAAAAAGACCAAAAACTATAGTCAGAAAGATCTGCCTTTTTTAAGTGAGTAAATCCCGTTTTTCATATTAAAAATGTGTACAAACCACGTTAGTTTTCATAATAAAATTATCCAGAACATACTCACATACGCTTGGTCGTATGTTCTTCATATTTGTTTTTATTTATTTTTATTTTATATAGAAACACCAACAATACGAGTATACATATTAAATAAAAACTATGAGTTAACACTTATAATAATAATTAACTGTTCTGATATGTTCATCTTTAACAGGTAATTTTTTTTACATTATTTCATAATTTCATGTCTGCTATTATGTTCCTTAATGTAGTAACCATTGCTAGCAGTTCTCTTGGAATACAATAATATAAAGTTATTCGCTATTTAATCATAATCTTATTAAATTAAAAAAATTACAATTGTTAAGCGTCACGACTAAAGGTCTATTAATCTAACAAACAACATAAGTCAAGAAACATCTTTCGCCTTTCGCATTTCACCATCAATTAGCACAAAATTGTTGAATTTCTTCGCCTAAAGTTTTATAAAAGAAAAACAGTTCTTTCAAAGTAATTTGGAAGGAATTTGTAGACATAATCACCAATTTGATATTCATGTAAAAATGTAGGCTCATTTAGCCTCTTTGAAATGCTAACTTAGTACAATCTTGGAATTATTAAAAGTAAATACTTTGAATTGAAGAAGCGCTATAGACCAGGGCCGAATCCCAAAAGTACGGTCAGTATAGTCTATCTAGGGTCGGACGAGCCAATTGAAAAGAGGTGACCAGGGTGGAGACTGCGACGCTAAGCGTACTTTTTCAGCCCACTTAGAAGAATTACCCACGTGGGGAGTTGGGGAACCCACCACCACAGGCCAAGACTGAGGGTGGGTGCCTCTATGTACTGAGTCACCTTGCCAAAAGACGTAAGGCTCGCCGAAATCAGGCCTTCAGGCAAAGTGGCAGGGACACCGACGTTTTTACCGGGTATATTGGGCAGACTGCCCATGCCACAAAACCGTGCAGCTTCCCCAAAGAAGATGCACGTGTTGGCCATGATCATCAATGCTCTTTTGCAATTTTTACGGGATATCATTGACACTTCTGCTACGAAATCCGGGGAAGAGTTGTATGAACTCTTTAGGCGTTTCTCACCACCTCACCGAATGTTTCTATTATATGTAAATAGTTATCCAAACCCTGTAAAAACATTTGCAAAAAGGTCGGGCGAATGGCTGGATAAGAGTATGGCGGGTGATGGGATGTTCCCAGACGTAACTCCTGTAGTTTTGAAATGGTCCATGGTGCAGTGTGTGGACGAGCGTTGTCGTAAAGAAGGATTAGAGTTATTTACAAATCTAGGATTTGTTAGACAGGAAGCTCTTCCATTTGCAATTCTGCACTCGTCTGCAGTAATTGTGATTGTGACAGAACTGAAGAATATGTAACGAAGAATGCTGGAATAGCTTCATGATCTTTTTACGACCAGCATCTTTTGAATCAATTTGCGTTTGGGACCTGGTTTGGCTGCTATGCCTATGGCTAAACAGTGCAGCGGACATGTTCGATCCAATTTTATAACAAGGGACAAGGACAATTCGATTTAGAATTCACTCATTGATGTGGCTATCCTAGAAGTTAAGGTAAGTTTTGACGTGATTTTGTTGCCATTCTCATTCTTTTGTTTCCATTGAAAGTGGGTACCTGGTGGCACTTTCTGCGCTTTTCAAACTTTCTGGACGTAAATATTAAAGTATAATACTCAAACGTGGTTTGAATTAGCATCAGAAATATGTCTGTGTATACTATGGCTTTTGAATCATTGTTATTTACTTTTGTCTCCGGTCGGGCACGGGGCTCATTATTGTTATCAAAATTTCCAGAATCGAAACGATCAAATAAAAACGCAACGTGCATTCACTTACGATACCAGAGGCACGATACGATTACGTTACACTTACGCAAATTTAAAAGGTAAGCCCGCTGGCGTTTACATTTCATTAAGACTGCTGTCTGTGGGGTGATCGTGCTACGATGGAACTTCTTTGAAAATAACGTGCAACCAAATTTTTTTATGTTCACCGGAACAATGATATGAAATATTATTTTAATTGGATTTTTAATTATAGACTGGCCGGCTGGCGCAGTTGGTATGTTCACCGGAACAGTGATATAAAATATAATTTAAATGGAATTTTTAATTATATACTGGCTGGCTAGCGCAGTTGGTATGTTCATCGGAACAGTGATATAAATATTATTTTAATGGGATTTTTAATTATAGACTGGCCGGCTGGCGCATTGGTAGATCTGTCTTTTGAGCCGCTGGTCCCGGGTTCTATCTCCAGGCAGGTCAAACAATTATGTGCATAGACAAGTGTTTGACTTGTGTCTGGGTGTATATGTATTTATGTATGTATCCTGTCATCAGTTCACCATAGTACAGACTCTGCCTCGTTTGAAACTAAAGACCTGAAGTGGCGTTGTTAAGTAAATAAATGAAATAACTCTAATTGTAGATAATTAAATAAACAACTGATAAAAAAACAAGTACTATATTAATAAAAGAAACTTGAATTTAAAGTAAGAATCAGAGACAGTATTATATAGTATCATCATTGACAAAAAATGCATTTTTTAAAATGAGACGCATTATTATTAGAGAAGTTGCTAAATAGCGCCCTCGACCCTAGTACTTCCAGCAACGGAACTATTTCACCAACTAGCCTAGCAGCTTAAAATACAGAATAAGGTAGCGCTCTTCTTAAAACTTTCCTTCATTTACAAAGCTTTTAAACAGATGGCGTTGTATGCGATAACATTTCAACGGAAAGTGCAAAATATTATTCAGAAGGGTCGGGCACCATTTCAACACTTCAAGTAAATATAAAATTATTCAGTAGATGGCGCTATTCATTTCTGGTGCAGTATTCGAAATTTTTGAGGGGGAAGGTAGAAAACTTTTGCAGAGAAGTTGCGAACTACAGTCTTCAATTTAAGCTTTAAATAGTTACAACATGGTCTAGTAGATGGCGTTTTCCATATGCAGTACAAAAACAACAACTTTGGTGGATAAAAATTCAAGAACTACTACAAACGTAGACTAAATAGTGATTTACGATAGATGGCGCTTTTCCCAATTGGCGCACTGCTTAACAGTTACGATAGGTAGCGCTAGCGACAATGATCTGATATTGTCTTAGAATTAGTTCTACTTATTTATATACTATTTATTATAATTATGAGTAGTCATAGTCATAGTAGTACTTATTATAATAATTTTAGTTACTGCAAAATTTAACTGTTTCATATCCTTCCACAAGGATGCCGTAATTAAAGTCAACTGAGGTATGGTTATCGCTTAGATTTACCTAGCTATGTTCAAAACATGACTGGATGAGGGTGCTTATACTGCTCTAGCAATCTCCTAGTGAAATCCAATTGTATTATAGTTTTTATACTATGAAAAATACTGAGTTTAAAAGTACATATAAACAACATGCTGACATGTCCGCGGATTAGATCGCCTGGCCTACGGAATACGGTGCCGAGAACTTAGTTACTTAAATTAGTTTTATAATCTTTGTATGTCACTAATTTAAGGTGATCAGAATATGCTGCGAATACCTCACCTCCTTGTAAACAAGACTGTATGTCTCACAGTACCTATTGTATATTCAGTGCTTATTACTCTAGAATTATACCATGTTTAAAACACGTCGATTCTTAATTCATGAACCACAAGAAGTAAACTAGCCCTCACAAACTCCTACCGTATCCTACCGTGAGGGCTTGTGTTACAAGAATTTATGCACAAAACACCCCAAGCGGGACGTCAGTGCAGGCTTGCCCCCAAAAGGAATAAGTATCAAAAGTGCAACTCTTATGGCTGAATAATTAAATAATTAATATGCAATTACTACTTTGCATGTTTTTTGTAATTATGCTTTATATAACAGTGAACCCCTTTTTTATTAAATTATTACTATTATTATTCCTTTTATTCAAAAAGTTTCATGGATTTCATCCGGTCCTTTAGAGAGGCATAAGTGGGGCTGTGGCCAACATTTAGAGGCCTGTTTGGTATAAAAATGCAGAGTATCAAAAACAGAAAGAATGTTGGATGAAGGGTAACATGGTACTTATAACTATTACAAAAATGGGTAAAATGGCCAGGCTATTGATATGAACTAATTAGTGATAAAAAAGATAGTGGGCTATGGAAGAGACTACAGCACCTGCCAATTTCAGTCTCATTTAAAATTTTTTTGGGCAGGTGGTGACTTGCCATCCACTAAACGGGCCCCCCAACGGCTACCATCTATGGTGACAAAAGGGGCAACGTTGGTGTGGATGGCTAAAGGGAGTCGAGAGGTGTGCTGCGGTTTCACTAGAGCGCTACTACCGGCGTTATGCCCTTTAACACTTCCACACTTGGAGCTTTTTGTTTCTTGCTCTTGCGTCTCCACCCCCAGACGGCCAATTAAGGCATGCCGGGGGTCAGGGGTCTCATTTAGCCCCAGGGAGAATCAGGGTCCACGGTGTCGCCACATACCGACGGCTCGCCACAAAGCCGCCCCTGTGGTATTATTATTATATTATTATATATTATTTATATATTATATATTATTATTATTATTATTAAAACCCCGGCCGGCACATCGGACTAACGTCTCCATTCGCAACTGCATATCAGAGTCAGGCTTTCATCGACATGACTAAAGGGAATTCTTGAGTACTTCGGTCACATAGCCAGACATGACATGATAGTAGACAAAATAATTACAATCTGGAAAACTGATGGTCACTGGCTGTATAGAAGAAAAAAGGTCGCATTCCGATCACTGGTCTGACCAGTTACGCTCCACACTCGAGACTCTGCAAGTCGCCGCCAACAGATCGAGATCACCATTAAAAAAAATCGAATACTTAGTGGAGGAAGTCACGAACCTCAGTAATGAGGACAACGAATAACTGAGGAGGACGTACAATATTCGTCAGAATTCGCTCCGATCTGCGTTTTTTCTCAGAACTTGCATTATGTGAAATAAAATAACATATTGGCATCTGTCATCTTGACATCGGTCACCTTTTCTTCCTCTTTACTTATGATACGATGTTAGGCCTACTAAGCGATATGAACAGTATTGTTAACTTGTAATTGACAGTATTTTGAGTGTCCTGACGATATACGATTTGTAAAAAAGCGAATTTCGGCCAAAACAGGAAAAAATCAGTCCAGCTCGAATAGTACCTACTCGTATTTCGTCGACGATTGCCAAGTTATAAAGTCATCTGTATCAAAGTTTGTTTAGTTTAGTAAAATAATTTAACTTTATATATTTAGACTTCCAAAAAGCAGTACCTCACTCAATTCAACTGTATTTCTTTATGTTTGTTACCTCATAACTTTCGACTGGGTGAACCGATCCTTAAAAATTTTTTTGAAAGCTTCCCGTGTGGTCCCATTTAAATTTTATCAATTTCAGTCCAGTAGTTTTTGAAGTACACTTCAATAACTAAATAGAATGAAAGTCAGATACATTTTTTCAAATTGTACTTGTTCAAGATATCTTCTACCATTTCTTGAAACTGAATGATTTATAATTATCATTATGCTTAAGGTTAAATCAGTCCAAAAGTACAATAAATTACAAGTACAATTTGAAAAAAATATTACCGACATTTATTCTATTCAGTTATAGGAGTGTAACTCAAAGACTGAATTTGATGAAATTTAAATGGGACCACACGGGAAGCACCAGCTATAAAAAAAAGAATTTTGAGAATCGTTTCACCCAATCGAAAGTTATGAGGTAACAAACATAAAAAATAACAAATACAGTCGAATTAAGTACTCCTCCTTTTTGGAAATCGGTAGATAAAATATAGGGTTATGCTTGCTATAGATATACATCCCGATCTTCAGTTGTTCTACTCCAGTTGCTACCCATCAGCAACCTTGCATATATAACCACACACAAACACACCCTAACACGATACACACCACACACTATTTGTATAACACATGCTATTTAATTGTATTATTAGGTAAGTATATATTGGAATTATTGCCCATCATTAAGATTTATAGTTTTTACTCTTAGGCCTTTATTAATAAACGTTGCGTAAACATAGATTATGCGTAACATGCTTTGTCTTGCTTTCACGCGTGACATTTACTGCAAGCGAAAAATTTACAGATGTTTTAACTACTCCGGGTTTACTACAAGTTTATTAATAAGGCCGTTAGTGTCAGCTCTCATAATTAATGTTGAAGCACATTACGTAGGTACTAATTCAACAATTAGATACTACATGTGGGCCTATACGTCTTATTAGTTATGACAACAATATTTATAATTTATTCAGTTGAACCAGTTGATTCGTTTATATTCAACTACTGATTTTAATCCACCACAAACAATGTTATTTTTACTGTCTTAATTTAGTGTTTTGCGTTTTACTGTGTGTTTTACTACCTACTTTATTGTGACACAAAAGTCTAGATAATGAAGTTTCAAAATGGCTCATGAGTGGTTTTATAAATATCTAGTTACATAATATTAAATTGTTACAAGCTGTGAAACTTTGTAAATAAAAACAATAAAAATATTGCGGCATCACCATGTCATAGGATACCCCACACTGCGTGTTTCGGTTTGCGTTTTCTACTCCAGAGCTGGGGCCGCTGCTACTACTCGTATTATACAACGTTCAAGAATCTACGCCGCTTCAAGGGCAGTTTGACTACTGTTATCGTATATACTACTATTTCTGGATATTAAAACCATACTACTATTTCTGGAGACAAATTGGAATGTCATCTTAAACGCATTTTCCTACTTGGGTTGGTACAAATGGATCAATTAGATGTCTGACAAGATCCCTAGATATAACACAGGTACATTACTTCTTATATATCATACGTGAAAAATTGGGTACTTAAACAATATGATAAGCAATACGACATCGTGGGCGAGTTACAAACAGAATCTAGTATTCACCTTAATGTGATAAGAAAATCAACAACGAACTTACTAAAAAAAGGATCATCACATTTAGAGCATTTACATAATTAATTTACAAATTATACACAATTGATTTCAACAATTTTTTGTATGTTTTTAATTTGAATAAAATTAGTAATATTACCGTATTCGTTTCTTTTGAGATACTATGTTACTTAAAAGGAATTATTATTTTTGTTAATTCTTTCGATTGGCATCATATGAATATAGGTGATTTTTATTTAACATTTATGTCGGTTCATTCCCAGACGAAGCAATTAGTTTTTAGAAAATCTTTGAATGCAGTTTTATTAACTTTAAATAAAATAGTCTCCTTTTAGCTGAATATCTTTTCTACATTATTTAAGGTATACTTTCCCTCCATGTGGCATAGCCGTGGGACGCCCTGTATATCAAATCTAATCTATATTTAAAGAAATGAACACCTATTTCGCTTGGTCACGCTTTATCTTGAGAACGGCAGGGCTATTATGTATCTTAGTTGCTAACAAATGTTGATAGAAATCGAAAAAAATGGCGGCTCTATGTCACTTTTGTTAGCTACAGTCATCAACATACTAACATTTTTGCTTACTAGAGTGTCAAAACTGACATAGAGCGGCCATTTTTCAAGATTTGAATCAACGTTTGTTAGCAACTGAGATACATAATAGCCCTGCGGATGTAACAATTTCACTAATTCTTTTTTTCTTGTGCTAATTATTGCCAGTAGAAAGTTCTTATGAAAGAAAACCAAGAAAAGATGGGATATTATTGCGAGGCCGAAGGTTGAGCTTACTACGCGAACATAGTCGCAAGCAGTCAAATGTAATATATATTATACGCTACTACTGTATTTATAGGGACATGATTATTATTATTACATTAGACAAATGGTTGATTTTCAGTACCTTAAGACTGTATACTACGGCTTAGGCCAATCCATCATGACATACTGCATAACTGCGTGGGGTGGTTCTGTAAAATCAAATATGATATATTTGGAAAGGGCACAAAGAGCAGTATTAAAAGTCCTCTCTAATAAACCACGCCGATTTTCCACTAGTGAGCTATACTCATTATGCAAAGTCCTAACTGTAAGACAACTTTTTATTCTGCAAACTGTTCTGGAAACATGCTCATATGCCATATGATCCGAACCAGATAAATAACAAACGTAGAAGGGACATAGTATGCACCACTACACCACCAGAAAAAAGACGGACGGAAACTGCAAAACGACACTATTACCATATCAGCTCGATGCTGTACAATAAGTTAAACAGAAAATTAAATATATATCCCCTTACATTATATAAATGCAAACTAAAATGTGTTGAATGGTTGCAATCATTGTCTTACCAGGATACAGAGGACCTCCTTGTTGTTTTAAAATAACGTCACAGCACACCTCATCTGATCACACAAACACACCACACCAGTCCACTCAACCACACCTATACAAACACCCTTACCGAACACATACATTACCCCCAGATTCTCTAATGATTCGTCATAGTAGTTTATGCAACTGTCATATAATAGAGGATATTAAAACATCAGTGTAGTTTAGTACACGAGTGTTTTAATACCTAATTATATGCACTTGCACTACTTTATTTAATCTCATGACATTTTTGCTACTAAAGTTATATCCAACAAAATATTACACAAATTCGTATGTACGAAATAGCGCCAAAATGGAAAAAAAGTCTTCTTCTTCTTCTTGTTTGTATGGCTTGTGCAGCGTAACCACAATTTTCCCAATATCAGTGGGAAAAGTCTGTTATTGGTCTATTGGCTCGGAACCAGCGCGTGGCGCGCGCAGCGCGCTCACCACAGATAATGTGTACTTAAATTGAATTGAAACCTCCTTGGTCGGGACACATTGTACAGTAATAATTAAAAAATTGTTTTAAAGCATTGTTTTGTTGCCGTGGCGGTGCCGGCTTAGAATAGCACCCCCCCCAACTCTACCCGTGGGTGCCGTAGAAAGCGGCTAAGGGATAACAAATCAGAAGGTGGGCAGCAGCACCTTTCCAGTCAAACACACACAAACTGCGCTCGCCAACGCGCCTGCCAAGCGTGGCGAGTATTGGCAAAACCCCTTATGGATTGGACAAAAAGAACCAGGCCCCCAGTCCCCGGCAGCCCCGCTATTCCTGGCTACGGTAGCGGCCACGGTAACGGTGGGGCAGGGGGTGCTAAGAATCCCCGGCAGACGCCCGGCTACCACCCCCAACGACGACGACTGGCCCTGGTAACACACAACATACGCACGATGAGGACAGACGAGAAGATATATGAGCTGGAAGAAGAAATGAGTAAGCTACACTGGGACATTGTGGGGTTATCTGAAGTCCGTAGAGCGGGTGAGGACACGATAACCCTAAAATCAGGTAACCTACTCTACCACCGGGAGGGCGACCAACAGTCCCAAGGTGGTGTCGGGTTTCTCGTCCACAAGTCCCTTACTAACAACATAGTTAAGATCGATAGCGTTTCCAATAGGGTCGTATACCTAATACTCAGAGTATCCAAACGATATTCGCTGAAGGTCATTCAGGTATACGCACCGACGAAGTCGCACCCGGATGATGAGGTGGAGGATATGTATGAGGACATTAGTCGGGCCATACATACCTCTGAAACGCACTTTCTAGTTGTTATGGGGGACTTCAACGCGAAGTTGGGTAAGAGTAGCGAGGATGAGTCGAAAGTGGGGCAATTTGGCTATGGACAACGGAACCGTAGGGGACAGAGGTTGGCCGACTTTCTGGAGAAAGAGGGATTGACTTCATTATGACCACCAAAAGGCAAATATTCACTGATGTCTCCGTGATCAACAGGGTTAAAACCGGTAGTGATCACCGAATGGTAAGAGGCAAGGTGAATATTAATATCAAACTGGAGAGGTCTCGTCTGATGAAGTCTACGCTCCGACCCCGAGAGCTTTCAATTTGAGCTATCCAATCGCTTCGATTGCCTTGAGAACATCGCTTCAGTGGACGAGATCAATAACAGGTTAGTAGAAACTGTCCATACTGTGGGTTCCAAGTACTTTAAACCCCACCGTACAGATAGGCCACAGAAACTCTCCAACGATACCCTCAACTTCATGGCTGAACGACGCTCATTGAAACTGCAGTCTTCGAATGATGCTGAAGCATAAAGGCTGCTCAATAGACGAATATGGAAGTCCTTGCGACACGACATCCGGATCTTTAATACAAACCGTATTAAAAAAACGATAGAGCGGAAAAAAGGCTCCAAAGTGTTTGCGAGAGACATGTCTATTGGGCAAAGCCAGTTGACGAAGCTGAAGAGAGGAGACGGCAGTGTAGCGTCGACCAAAGCGGAAGTGTTAGGAGAGGTCGAGAGTTTCTACGGACAGTTATACACCTCGGTCGCTAAACCTGTTAGCAGCTCGGTCAAAGACCCAAGAGCCAAGCTGACCCGACATTATACCGAAGATATCCCGGACATCAGCCTGTACGAGATTAGAATGGCCTTGAAACAGCTTAAGAACAACAAGGCGCCTGGTGACGACGGTATCACATCTGAGCTTCTGAGAGCGGATGGAACACCGGTACTTAAAGTCCTCCAGAAGCTCTTTAATACCGTCTTACTCGAAGGTTCAACGCCAGAAGCATGGAACAAAAGCGTGGTGGTGCTGTTCTTCAAGAAAGATTTTTGGATTTAGTTTTTTCAAACAGTGATATTTCAGTTACTCGCTGCCATAATATCCTTACTCGCGAGGATTTATACCACCCAACTCTTTTAATTTCTGCTGATTTTGTCCAGCTTCATACTCTCAAAAGCCGCCCGTACGTTAAATATCTATATCAAAGTGCTGACTACGACTCGATTATATCAAAAATTAATCTCCTAGATTGGCAACATGAACTGTCCATCAGACCATTTGAATCAGCCGTTACTTATTTTTACAATGTATTAAATGACCTTCGTGAATCCTACATACCTACAAAGACAGTAACACATTCGCAGAAATACCCCCCATGGTTTAAAAAACCACTTATTAAAATTTTAAAAGAAAAATATAAATTTCACAACAAATATAAGGTATATGGTAATCAATCGGATCTTCAATCCTTTATTACATTAAGAGATCGGGCAAAAATATTACAAAATGAAATGTTTATAGACTACATTGCCAGCGTCGAATCTAATATAACAAAAAACCCTAAAGCATTTTGGTCATACGTCAAAATTAAAAATCAAAATAAATCTTACCCGGCTTTGTTGCGTTTTGGTCAGCGTGCTTCGGATAGCGGGGAAGATATTTGCAACATGTTTAGCGAATACTTTCATTCGACTTTCTTAGGCAACATTCATGACAATTATTCGCTAGACAAAATGGAACCTGGCTTGTCAATCAACAATCAACAAACAAACAGCTGTGTTTATTGTCAGGTGCGCTAAAAGCCTTTCAGTTCCACTAACTTTTCTACATAGACGTTCCTTATCAGAAGGAATTTTTCCGACAATTTGGAAATCAGCATACATAACTCCAGTCCATAAAAAGGGACCCAGGGATAAAATTGAAAATTATAGGCCCATCTCTAAATTATTTCTATTTGCAAAAGTGTTGGAGAGAGTGGTATACAAACAATTACATGCTTCATTAAAACACAGCCTCAGTTTACAGCAACACGGTTTTTTAAAGGGTAGATCAACTACATCAAATCTCATTTTGTGTAGCGACTACCTCTCGATGCATATGTCGGAACCCTCACAGGTTGACGTGGTATACACAGATTATAGCAAATGTTTTGACCGAATTGATCATTTCATATTATTGCGGAAACTTCAGTCTGTGGGCATTCGCGGCGACTTGTATAGGTGGTTTACCTCTTATGTGGAAAACAGATGTCAGACTGTTGCGGGAGATTGGGTATACTTCTTCTACAATGGTAATCCTTTCAGGTGTTCCTCAAGGATCGATACTGGGGCCTCTATTGTTTATTATTTTCGTCAACGATATCTCTTCGTGTTTTATTAATTCTAAGATCATCTTATATGCTGATGACATGAAGATTCTTTGTCCAATAAAGTCACTAGAAAGCGCAAAAAATTTACAGGAAGATCTCGCTCGATTTGAAGAATTTTGTTTTGCAAACCGCTTAGATTTAAATGTCTCAAAATGTTATATTTGCTCTTTCACTCGTAAACTTAATCCTATAATTTATGACTACAAATTAAAAAACTCTGACATCATTAGAGTCAATTTTATTCGTGACTTAGGAATTATATTTGATAGTAAACTACTTTTTCATAAACATATAGACTACATTGTAAACAAAGCATCTAAAGCACTTGGTTTTATATTACGCATTTCAGTAGATTTCACTAGCCTTAAAACGTATAAGATTCTTTACTGTGCATTTGTACGTAGTCATTTAGAATACACATCACAAGTATGGAACCCCGCATTTGATATTTATATAACTCGTATCGAGCGAATCCAAAAACGTTTTCTTCGATTTCTTCAATTTAAGACCCGTAAATATGTAAGAAACTATGAGAAACGCTGTCAAAAGTTTCATATTCTCCCATTGTACAAAAGAAGGCATATTGCAGATCTTGCTTACCTCCTTAAGATAGCAAATGGCTTGGTTGATTGTCCTGAATTGTTAGAGCGAATTGGTATGAGTGTGCCATATGCCTCATGTCGTAGGCCTTGCGTGATAGATGTTCCATGTGCGAAAACCTGTTATAGAAGAAATTCTTATCTCCTAAGAGCAGCCAGGAGTTTCAACAACTTAGCGAAAGACCATGAAGTTGATTTATTTAATACTTCTACTAGTCAGCTTAAGCGGCTCCTAGCCAGTATTTTTTTAAATAGGCAGTTTTTTTTGATGATTATTATATTTGTGTGTGTTATATAAATGTCACTTTAGTATTTTTTGTTCAAATATACTTATTTTCTATTTCTAGCGTATTTGGCTGCTATTTCCAGTTACGTATAATTTATATATCATTATGAGATATATAGCTTGCTATATGTGGAAATTTTTAAATGGCCATCAGCACCTACATACATTAATAACTCTGTAACTAGCTGTAAGTTTCCCTAAGATATTAAAATAAAAAAATAAAATAAAAATAAAATAAAGGTGACAACACTTTACTTAAAAATTACAGACCCATCTCGCTTTTGAGCCATGTTTATAAGCTGTTTTCGAAGGTCATAACGAACCGTCTCAGTTGCAGGTTTGATGAATTCCAGCCTCCGGAACAAGCCGGTTTCCGAAAAGGCTATAGTACCATAGACCACATCCACACGCTACGGCAAGTTATACAGAAGACCGAAGAGTATAACTTGCCTCTTTGTCTAGCGTTTGTGGACTATGAGAAAGCCTTTGATTCGATCGAGACGTGGGCAGTGCTTGAGTCTCTCCAGCGGTGCCGTATTGACTATCGGTATATTGAAGTGCTGAAGTGTTTGTACAAAAACGCCTACATGTCAGTCCGAGTACAGGAGCAGAGTTCGAAGGCAATTCCATTGTAAAGAGGCGTGAGACAGGGAGACGTTATATCTCCGAAACTGTTCACCGCTACATTGGAAGACGCCTTCAAGCTTCTGGAATGGCAAGGACTTGGCATCAATATTAACGGCGAATACATCACTCACCTTCGATTTGCCGACGATATTGTAGTCATGGCAGAATCCATGGAAGACCTCAGTACAATGCTCGAAGGCCTCCATCGAGTTTCCCAACGGATAGGTCTTAAGATGAACATGGACAAGACGAAAATTATGTCTAATGCCCATGTTGTACCTACCCCAATATCAGTTGGGAACTCAGTTCTCGAAGTTGTTGACGAGTACATCTACCTGGGACAGACAGTCAAACTAGGCAGGTCCAACTTCGAGAAAGAGGTCAATCGTCGAATCCAACTCGGCTGGGCAGCGTTCCGGAAACTTCGCGAAGTCTTCTCGTCAAAAATACCTCAGTGCCTCAAGACAAGAGTCTTCGACCAATGTGTGTTACCAGTGATGACTTATGGCACTGAAACGTGGTCTGTTACTATGATTACTGAGATGATGATGATGATTGTTTTGTTAGGAGAATAATGCTTTAATTTAATTTTTAAATTTTCTTAAAGAAGTAGTAAATAAAATATGCCAATAAAAGTCTGTATTTCATTTCATAATTAGAATATTACCGAATGAGATTCTATAAAATACTTTATGAGATATCGCCCTTGTACATAAGGTGGTTTTTCCAACGTTTATTGTCATCTCTTCATCTGTTTCACGGATTTTGTCAAAGATGCAACGATGTTTGCTCAGAATCTCACGGCTGGCCTATCCCAGATTTTTTTATTATGTAACGTGGTACGGTATCTTGATTGAGTTATTCTAATTGGCTGGCCGGTTGGCGCAGTTAGTAGCAACCTTCTGAGGGGCTGGATCCGGATGATCCATGGACAGGTCAAATATTTGTTGTGCATGAACATGTCTGTTTGATCTGTGTCTGGGTGTGTATGTTTATGAGTATGTATAACAGTCATCAGGTTACTACAATGCAGGCTCGACAGAGCCTAGACATAGTTTGAGACCTGAGGACCTTGTGTGGATTTTGTTCCATTGTTTATATACATTATACTCAATACCAGCTAGATATGATTTCGCCACAATCATTAGGTGATTGTTACTTTTGGCATTTTTTCAAGCGAATAGAATTGTTTCGTTCAATTTATCAATTAAATAAAATTCACAATTCCGCAGTCTATTGTGTTTGGCAGCGGTATTGTTCTATTGTAGCAAAAAAAGATATTGTACACGAGCTGTTTCAGAATATGTATTAATATAAAAGATTTTAAGGATATTCCAGTATGATTCAAAAACTAATAAAGTCAGAGCTAATCTGTTGGCTCGCAGAAGAGGCTTATCAAATTAAGATGAAATTTTAAGAGGAGACTGCTTATATCATAACTAGCATTAATTTATACGAAAAATTTTATTTTTGAAAAAATATACTGAGAGTTTGCTTTTTTCACACAGTCGGTGCCGCTGTACGTAGCTAGTACAAAATAAGTACGAAATCAACAATCATATTGTCCATGTGCTGGTAAAAGCAATTTATAGCTGGTTATCGCTGTCGACCATGCTTCGGTTTATCCATTCAACGTGTCCATTTATAAATTTATGAGTGTGGAATTATTGAATTTTGTCATTGGGAATTTAACGTCGACGAAAACCATTTTATTGGTACAGACAAACATATTATGAATTTTTTGTTTTAGCTCAGTATTTAAGCGTCTTAGGAGACCTTCGATTGTGAAAAAGGAGAACAATGAAAAGTTCTGCCAAATATGATTAAAATTTAGCGTTTCGTGGAAAAACAGACTGGCAATTGACCACTATCTAAGCTGATATTGAGTGATGATATGATGATGATGTATAGACTACAATGAAAACTCACTACAAATAGCTCGGCGAGAAAAAAAACTAACAATGGCTTTTGCAGATTTTGGTACTTTTCTAGATATATGATTTTTTTAGTTTTGATGTGCAAAAGTAGTGGTAATTAATTAAATTATATGGTGCATGAGGACGCAAAATAATGAAATAGTATATTTCATTACAAGTGGGGAAAGGCTGTCATTGCAAAGAGTTAAAAGGGTTGACAGTCGGAACAAGTTGCAATGACGGTTCCGCACGTGTACTGAACGACTATTTTTATACAGTTGCGAAAAAATTAAGCAATTTAATAATATAAACTCGCAAAGAAAATTTCTGGAAAATGGCGCCAACCGTAGAATATAAGCAGATTTTTTTTTTCTTCACCCTGTTTCTCTGTCTCATTCTGGTAGGCAAAGGGAACTATGCCCATACAGCCAAGTCTTCAGTAGATTTTTTTATTGATATGAAATGAAAATGAAATTTAATGAGATGAAATGAAATGAAACCTAACCTAACTCATTCAATCAAATCATTAAATCTGACATTGAAACAAATTAGTAGCTTCTCATTAGAAATATACGTATTTGCATGAATCATAAAAACTTCTATGATTTTTTTTGTAAAAACTTCATGGTGGTTTTTCTTTATAATAAACATTATTTTGAGTTGGGAAAGAGAACGCAAGAGTTCGGGAAAGGTAAAAAAAAAGCACGAGTATGTAATAGCCCACATCCCGAACGCTATACGTCCCTGCAATACGCCACTTTTTGAGCAACTGTATTAAAATACTTTTTGTGTATTCCTCGTCAATTACATTAGAAAGTTTTAGTAATGATCGATGCATGAATATAACGTGAATTAGACAGGACAGTGGATTAATGATGAACTTATTTATGTAATCGTGATTGACTCTAGTAGTAGTGAAGTAGGTATTAACATAATTTACGCGATGAAAGGCATTTGCCTTTATTTTGTACTAACTTACGTGCCCACTTATAAAAGGCATAGCTTAGGCGATGTACTCCACACATTGGACGCAAGCACTATGGACGTAGAAGATAAATGCTTTACGGTGGCTTGTAATTTTGACCATGCAGCGATGTCGCATAGCTGTTTACATCTACATGGCTATTATGTATCTCAGTTGCTAACAAATGTGGCTTGAAATCATGAAAAAATAACGGCTGTATGTCACTTTTAACAACTCCAGTAAGCAAAAATGTTAGTAAGTTCATGACTGAATCTGACAAATCGAGCCGCCATTTTTTTCGATAACGATCAACATTTGTTACCAACTGAGATAGGTACATAATAGTCCTGCTGGTCGTTTTTAGATTTATAGAATGAACTTATGTGACTCTCCACACACTCCCTGAAATTAATCTGGTAACAAACCGAAAACTAAGTTTTCGAGCATTCTTTAATAGCATTTATCAAGGTTAACTTTGTGTCGATACTCAAGCATTTGAAGTCTTTCTTCAACTAAAGGATCGTTGCTAATGAGTTTTCCAGCTAGCCTCTTAATCGATCGATTCAAGATCATAAAACTGGTATTTTGCCAAAGAGTGCCGCAGATGAGACTGGGGATACTCCAAAGTCAATACATTACCGAACTTAATTTGTGCATGATACAATATGCATAACTGTTTCAATGTTACAATACTGTGCATCTTTGCATATTATACTCAACTTCAATAAGTTTTATAATAATAAGCTAAAATTGGTCCCATTTAGAGTTCATCAAATTTGTTCTAGTAGTTTTTGAGTTGCATTCCAATAACTAAAAAGTGTTTCGCCTATTTTGATGATATCATCATTGACGGTGAATGACAATCAATCACGAATTAGCGGGTTAAATATTTTTTACCTTAAATCCGTAAATTGATGAGTGGGAAATCGGTACAAAACTGTAATTGTAATTAATTCTATATTTATCTCCAAGAAGTCTGAGGTTTTCGTCGACTAATTTACTGATATAATTATAAAAAGAGGATTTTGAGCCTAAACAACTGATTTGGAATTTAAAGACTTATATAAAGTCACTAGCTGACCAATAATCTTCGCTCGTTAGTCTATGGGACACGAAGCCACATAAATAAATTTAAAAATTAAATGATATATAAAAATCTTCTTTAATAGAAATTTACAACATAAAAGGCGTCAGCTGCCAAAATTTCAAGTTTGGAGACCGAGCAGTTTAGGATCTAAGTTGATGATTCAGTGAGTATATAACTATTAGCTGCTGCTTGCAGTTTGACGCAGTTGAAGCAGTGGTAACCTCTGCCTAGATTAGATGTATTTCCTCTCAAGTGACGAACTGCACTGCGCCTGTAACCCCGGTTGTTATGTTTCATGTGCCTGTGATTTCGCTAGTAAGCGTACCTTCAAACCAAAACACAGAACTGCGTACATTACTACTTCACGGTATAGTCATTTACAAAGATCACTTAGGCTGAAATTCACAGAGAACATAGAGTCAAACTCATACTTCATAATGTAAAACCATGAGTCTAGAATTTGAATAGAATTTGGAACTCTAATGAGTTCCAAATTCATAGATGAGTTCGGTCTAGGGGAGTACGAGTATATACTCAATGAAGAATGAGACGGGCTGAGGCCCCCGTCCGGTGACGCTGTAAATGCCAGTAAAATCAAACAGCATTAGTCCGATCGAAAAAAAAAGGAGGAACTAAATCACAAAATCGGTGACTTCATCCGTGCTCAGACGTGCTCTTTAAAAAGGTTTGATTGTTACGATGAGTAAAAAGTTAGCCTTTTGGCAGTAAACTGTTTGCAATACTGTTTGATAAATTTAATACGTATTGTGTGATGTTGTGTTATATCACAACCCTTGAGTCCAGTTTAGATTCCAGCTGAAAATTCAGTTATAGTCAATCACAAAATTTATTCAAACTTTCATTTGAGAATATTTAATACAAATACAAATAAGTTTAGTTCACATAGATTTTTGTACAAAATAAATGTATGAATCCATTGATTCAGAACTAGTTTTCACTGTGTTTCGGAAATCAATGGCCTCTCCCATATCAATGACAGTTAAAGTTATGCGAAATAGCAGCAGGGCTATTATGTATCTCAGTTGCTAACGAATGTTGATTGAAATCTTGAAAAATGGCCGCTCTATGTCAGTTATGACAACTCCAGTAAGCAAAAATTTTAGAAAGTTGATGACTGCAGCTGACAAAAGTGACATAGAGACGCCATTTTTTTCGATTTCAATTAAAGTAAAATTACATAATAGCCCTGCTGGTTACAATTTGAAAGTGTAATAAAAAATAAAAAAATAAAATAAGGAATATGAATGTGCAAAGTAAAGCTAAATCTTAAATCTTATAATAAAGCTAAATTATATTATATTATTACATACAATTTGGAATAATAGATTATTACACAAAATAATGTTGGTGATCTTAATCAAATGCAACTATACATCTAATTTGAATTTAAGGAAGTTTAATGGGATAGGTATATGTGTGTGTGTGTGTGTGTGTGAGTGTGTGTGTGTGTGTGAGTGTGTGTGTGGGTGTGTGTGTGTGTGAATGTGTGTGTGTGTGAGGTATGTAAGAGCATTATATAGCCGCACGTAATACATACTAGGTATTGTGTGTTGTTGTGTTATATCACAACCCTTGAGTCCAGTTTAGATTCCAGCTGAAATAGCAGTTTTAGTCAATCACAAAATTTATTCAAACCTTCATTTGAGAGAACCTATACCTACCGATAATATTCATAGCTTTATCAGTTTTGCGGTTACGTCTGATGTCCTTTTGGGCGGACCTTTTGATCTTTCCTTTTTGTATGCTTATCTTCGTAAGGGCCAAGGGTCTCGACCCTAAAGGCTTTAGATATAATTTAATAACCGTTTAAGCTGTTTAGGTATTAGAAAATAAGTTATTAGGAGCTTAAAGGCAAAGGATGGGTCACGATTGATGAAACTTTTAGGTAATAAACTTTAAGCTTACTTTTTCTAATACTAAGAGGTTGACGCCATTACACATATCAAACTAGATGTTATTTGGATAGCGTCCATGTAGAGCAAAAATTGAACGATGCGATGCGTGATTATTTAAATATAGTAATTCTTATGACTAAAGTGTGCACGTATTTTCTACCGACTTCCAAAAAGGAGGAGGTACTCCATTCGACTGTATGTTTTTTTTTCTTTTTTTTATGTTTGTTACCTCATATTTTTCGATAGCGTGAACCGATTCTCAAAATTCTAGTCCCATTTAAATTTTATCAAATTCGGTTAAATTACGCTTCAATAACTGAATAGAATGGAAGTCGATATTAAATTTTTCAAATTGTACTTGTTTTGTTAACGTGTTAAATTGTATTCGACGCATTATTCAACTTATTTCGTTGTTTCATTATTCAATAATTTCTTGAGTGTTATAGTATAGTTACTGATATTAATAATAAGAGTTAAAAGTAAGCATAATATAAAAGTAATTCATCTAATATCTGCCGGTGGGTTCTTCGACTAACGGCCGTTTTCAGTAACCTACATATCGCCGGTTTACCTTCATAGAGATAGATATTTGACACTGTTTGTATGGACGTTATGTCAAATTTCTATCGGTAGTAAGGAAAACTATGGAGAGCGGCCGTAAGTCACGAATTTATTATGTATAATATAAGAAAGAAAAAATACCATGACACATATTAATACTAATCATAAAATATTGAACGTAATTTGTGTGTACCTATCCAGGTAATATTTTAAGTACAAGTGACAACTTCTTATGGATATTCTTATTTTTTTTTAAATTAATAGACTTTAATTATTACTTATTGTAGTTCGATTAGTATTATATTTTGTAGAAATGTTTTTTTTTTTAGAACGGACTAATGCTGTTTGCCTCTACTGGCATTTACAGCGTCACCGGACGGGTGGCGAGCGCAGATGGCACTCAGCCAGATGCGGGCGCACAGTGCGCACCGCCTAAGGCGAGCGTTGAAGACGCTTTGCCACAAGGAGAGGAGTACCTCGGCTTGGGCCGTCGCCAGGAGAGAGGGGAGTCGGAGAGACGAGAAATGGAACGTTAGAAGTAAGCATGATGATGGTGACGAACGAATGGTGTGTGAGAGAAAGGTAATGCTATGAATGACCGAGACAGAGAGCACTTGAAAGAAAGAGAAAAAAAAGAGAGAAGGCAAGAAGGTTCTGGAGTGGAGACCACGGACAGGCAAGCGCAGCGTAGGTCGTCCACTGACAAGGTGGACTGACAACCTGACAAAGGTAGCAAAAACGACGTTGGATTCAGGCTACTTCCAACCGGTCCTTTTGGAAATTTTTGGGGATGTACAGCAGTGGACGTCCAATGGCTGAGATGATGATGGATGATTATAAATGCGAAAGTTTGTGTTTTTGTAGGTTTGCTAGTTCATCGCGCTCAAACGCCAAGTCCAATTCTGATGAAATTAGGTAGAGGAGGCGGTAGATCAACACATAGGATACACTGTAACCGTAGGGCGCATCTAGTTTAATTATAAATTCCTTTTATTTTATATCAACATGCAGCACAAATGCAATATCTAGTAGATACGGCAACTGTGCTACCAACAAAGACGGATGAAGCAGAATTCAAAGTCAAAGTCAATGTCATAATTATTTATTCAATTTAGGCATCAAAGACGCACTTGTGAACGTTAATTATTCATATTTATATTCAGTCTACTTTAAAGACTAAGTCAAAGTCATAATTATTTATTTTATTTAGGTATCAAAGACGCACTTGTGAACGTTAATTATTCATATTTATATTCAGTCTACTTTAAAGACTAAGTCAAAGTCATAATTATTTATTCAATTTAGGTATCAAAGACGCACTTGTGAACGTTAATTATTCATATTTATATTCAGTCTACTTTAAAGACTAAGTCAAAGTCATAATTATTTATTCAATTTAGGTATCAAAGACGCACTTGTGAACGTTAATTATTCATATTTATATTCAGTCTACTTTAAAGACTAAGTCAAAGTCATAATTATTTATTCAATTTAGGTATCAAAGACGCACTTGTGAACGTTAATTATTCATATTTATATTCAGTCTACTTTAAAGACTCTACCGCCGTGTTCCATAACATATAGAGCCTATCGAGAAGAAGCCGCAAGAAACTCGGGGCTATTCTTTTCATATAGATTTTAACAATATTTCTACTCAGGCCGGTTTTAGTGCTCGCCCGACCGTCCGCGCGTACCGTCGGTACGCTGACGATACGCACAACCGGTCGTACGGTATACGCGTGCGTACGGTCGGTCGAGAACTGAAACCACTTGTGAGTTTTCATACAAATGACAAGAGCGACCGACGTACGCACTGATGGTCGGTCGAGCACTGAAAGCGGCCTTAGGTAGTACTATTATTACATTTTATGGTTGGCAGACAACGAAGACATATTATTATTTCTTCGTAGTTGGCAGATGACAACTTGCCAGAATTGGAGGATTTCAAGCATTTTTGTCTTTGTTGAAGATACATCTCAGTTGATTTGCGTCACCCGGGACGTGTGACCCACATTCAATTAAATATTGTGAAGTCAACTGTTGATTAAAGCCAAAGGAAATCCTTCCAAACAAAACTTCTTACGAAGTTAATAAAGCTAATATAGCCGCGACATCGTGCAATGAAGGAGGGAAGACATTTTATAATTACAGAAAATTAGTTTATAATTAGTTTAGCTGTAATTAAAGTATGATTAAGTGAATTCGATCGTGAAAATTAATTAACAATTTTAAGTACTTACTTGGCTTAATAATTACTATCTCATTTTGCTAACATCATTTATTTCAAATTAACGTGAAGGAGGTTTGAGAACTTGTTTGAAACTTTCGTTATTATTAACAGATTTGATAATGTTTTCGTTTTTTAGGGTTCCGTACTTAAAGGGTAAAACGGGACCTTATTACTAAGACTCCGAAATTCGTCCGTCTGTCTGTCTATCTGTCCTTCTGTCACCATACTGTATCTCATGAACCTTGAGAGTAAGATAGTTGAATTTTTCTGATGATATTTCTGTTGCCACTATAACAAAAAACATTACAAAACCGGCCAAGTGCGAGTCAGACTCACGCACGAAGAGTTCCGTAAAAGCGGCAAGAAAATAATGTCTGTTGAATGGGAGATTCATAGATATATATTCTATACTCTCTACGGTATTTTTCAGACTGTGAATGATGATGTTAATGTATTAATTATTACACTCTTAAATAACACTAAAAAGAGAATTTTCAAATTTCCTATTCCGAGTTACAAGTGTGCTTTGGCGTGGAGAGACTATTCATTCATAATCAGGCCATTTTGTTTCCACTATTGGGACTCGAGCCTTCCTCTCAGAGAAAGGAGTTGGGCCATAATCCACCACGCGGGCCCAATGCGGCTTGGTAGATAGGTTAGTGGCCAACCAATGTCGAAGTTTGCATGCCGCCCTAAGACCTTCCACATAGCCTAACGACTGTTGTCCTAAGACAAACAACCGGGACCGACGGTGGAACGTGCCCTCCGAAGCACGCGGAAACGCTCAGTTCAATAATGCCACTAGCGGTCACCGGTCTTCTTCAGACTGTGAATGATGATGTTAATGTATTATTTATGACACAGATTTGATAAAGATCCGGTGTACTTCTGAATTTCGACAAGTTCAATACTTCGACAGTTGCTTACTTAGAAAAAACATAGTTCGACAAGTCATTGCTTCGACAGAACAAATATTCGACAAGAATTAATCCCACAGAACGTAGCGGAGTATATAGTCAGAGCAAAGTCATGATAGGTGCGACGATGAGCGTAACGAAGAGGAGCGTTAGACTGAATGGTGACCACACAATGCGCGAGGCGAGCGAGCCCTGCGAGCATGCCGCGGCAGCAGCCGGCGAAGCGCCAGAATCAGGTTTTACCTCGATAAGGATATAACGCAGCACTTTTTGGATAAAATACTTGTCGAATATATGTCCTGTCGATATACATATATATTTTTTTAGGTAAGTGACTTGACACAACATTTCCAAAACTTTCCTAAACTTTATGCTTAAATATCATTATGCGTAAGTAAATTTAGGCTTTAGAATAGCACGGTTAACAATTATTATGCATAAGCTATAAAAATTGTGCCAAAAAGAGTTATGCCAGATGAATATTGTTCGTAACAATAATTAGGATAAATTATTGTATAGAACCTTAAATTAGGATAAGAAAAAATGCAAAAAATAGGGAACCCATTAATACTCGTAACTACGCAGTATCAACTTTCTATCTTACCTCCCAAATTTTGCTTTCTTGTGTAATACTCGTAAATATTATTTAAGTTTTGTTTAGGTTATATTTTTGCTAATTGTTAAAATTTACTTATCTGGAGAAGACACCTCCTTCAATACAGGCAGGGTAACCTATATCGTTATATACAATGTCTACGAACAATAAATAATTCGAGTGTACAACCATTTGCCCGAGGACATTCGAAGTTGCTCAAACATTGAAATATTTAAATTTAATCTAAGGAAACTTTTGAGGTAAAAAGCCTATTATAATGTCAACGAATATTTAAGTGACCTTTTTAATTGATTCCTATTTACTTTATTTATTTTGACATTTGAAATTAATTTGATTAACGATTTATTGTGGTTAGTTTGTTGACATTATTAGTTTTGTGGCGACTGTATTATAATTAAGGTTAAACTATAGTCGCCCGGTACCCGCGGGGAGGGGGGAGGGGGGGCGGAGGGGGTGGGGGGGAGGGGG
This sequence comes from Selenia dentaria, assembly GCA_917880725.1. Lineage (NCBI taxonomy): Eukaryota > Metazoa > Arthropoda > Insecta > Lepidoptera > Geometridae > Selenia > Selenia dentaria. The sequence goes on along the minus strand of OU862904.1, from coordinate 8,007,869 downwards.
AGGGGGTGAAGCCCCCCCTGCATCCCCCCCCCGCCGGAGGCCTTTAGTTTTTGAGTAATAATTTTTTTAGTACTTAACCTCACTTTCGGCTATATCAGTATTTTTTACCTATTTTTTGTTTCACACCTAATCTATTAAGGCGGTTCGCTTCTGGCACTTCGCCGGCCGCTGCCGCGGCACGCTCGCTTCGCTCGCTCGGCTCGTGCGTTGTTTGTCATGTTCTAACCTAACCTAACCTATTTTTTGTTTCACACCTAACTTATTAAGGCGGTTCGCTTCTGGCACTTCGCCGGCCGCTGCCGCGGCACGCTCGCTTCGCTCGCTCGGCTCGTGCGTTGTTTGTCATGTTCTAACCTAACCTTACCTATGGGAAAAAGCCAAAGTCGTAATAAAAATCGAAAAACAAGAGAGCACACATTCACGAAACTACGAGAGAAACGGAATGAATGGATGACAGTCCATCTGTCAGTAAGACAAAATGGCGCCTTTTTTTTTCTTACGTTTAACGATAACGATACGTTTCGTTTAACTCAGTTTGACAACTTAATTTGACAACTTAATATTGTACCATTTTCTCAACATTGCGTTCCATTTCACTTTTTTTTATCAAATTTTAATTTAATCATAATTAATTTAAACTACGTTTCCGGCAAAAAAAAATTGCTGGAAGGGCTTCAGGTGGACCCCAATGATACCCCTAAACTCGCACCTTCATCAAAATCAGGTACCGGACGGCTATAGCCAACCCATAATTAATTCTGAATATTAAAGATACGAATATGGTAAAATAACTATAATTAAGGATCATAATATTATTATGTAATAGGTTAATTGCATGCTAATTGGCAGAATATAGTGATACTATAAAATAGATGTATGTATGTAACAGCCACTAAACCTACGATCGCAACAAACGCTTGATTGATTGATTGATTGATTGATTGATTGATTGAAATTTGAATATGTATCATGCCTTAAAGAAAACGTAATTTATGTGTTCATGTATGTTAGTCATCGGCGCGGCGATTGCGATGGTTCTTATAAACATTAGTAAAAAGCGAGATACAATATGTTCGTAATTCTACAGTACAGCACTATCAAGCGTCTGTATCATGCTTCTGGCTTTAAAAGCCTTGAGTAAGACGAAGTTAAAGAGCATCTGAAAGGTCTTATGTACTGTAGTAATAATACAGCAACATCCTGTTACACACTGACCGAGTAGAGTGCATAGTGCTCACACAGTGTGTCTTTTCTCTAAAACCGTCGCGTATCCCGCGTACACCATGTGTACAAAAAAGCGCTATGCCATGTTGCGGTACACCTAATGTATACACATTTTCATACCTCTGGTTTGTACCTAATTTTATGCACTCCACCGGTATAAACTTGCTTTAAGTTGGTCAAACTATTCAAGTGTAGAAATTTTTATCTAAACTTTTATGCGTAGCTCAGAAAGACACCGAAAGAAGTAGACACTGGACGGGTGAAGCTAGTTTTTTATCCCTATTAGACAAATGGTTAAGATTACCAATGTTAGGTTAAAAACAAGACAAGTGCGAGTCGGACATGAAAGGTTCCGTATCTATAAAAACGAGCAAAAATTTACGTTTGTTGTCTGGCTGAGTGCCATCTGCGCTCGCCAACCGTCCGGTGACGCTGTAAATGCCGGTAGAGGCAAACGGCATTAGTCCGTTCTAAAAAAAAAAACGTTTGTTGTATGGGAACTCCCTTCATTATTTATTTTATTTTGTTTTTTAGTATTTGTTGTTAAAGCGGCAAAATAAACACATCATCTGAGAACATTTCAGCATTCAAACTATCACGTTTTACCCTTTTAGTACGGAACCCTACAAAAGACATAGAATGTAAAAATCTACTGCCTTAAACCATCCATTGGTGGTCTTAACCATTTGTTAAATAAGGATCATGAATTCCTGCCTTAGTCTTTTCTACCGACTTCCATTAAATTTCATCAAATTTGGTCCAGTTGTTTTTGAGATACACTCCAATAACTGAATAATAATAATAATAACGTTGCCCCTCTTGTCACCATTGATGGCTTATGGGGGGCCCGTTTAGTGGGTGACAAGTCACCACCTGCCTAAATATTTTGAAATGAGACTAAAATTGACAGGTGCCGTAGTCTCATCCATAGCCAACTATATCCCTTATCACTAATAAGTTCATATAAATAGCCTTACCATTTTACCCATTTTTGTAATAGATTTAAGTACCATGTTACCCTTCATCCAAAATGTCTGTTTTTTATACTACATTGAGTCTTTTATTTTATACCAAACAGGCCTCTAAGTGTTGGCTACAGCCCCACTTATGCCTTTGTAAAGGACCGGATGAAATCCGTGAAATAAATATAATAGGAAGATAATAATAATAATTTATTTCATGGCCAAAACTTATTCTATGAATATTATGTAGCACGACATCTATTGTACATAATTAAAACGTGATGGTTATCAAAGTTAACATTATGCCGCAGAACCCTAAGCTAAGCCGGGAAGCTTGTATTATAGGGATCTGTATAATATTATATAATAGAATGGAAGTCGGTTTTAAACTTTTCAAATTGTACTTGTATGGTTATTTTATCAATCAATCATTATCAATCATTTATTTAAACCTTGTTTGTATTCAATGAAAACAGATGAAACCGATCTGAATACGGAAGCCGCGAAATGTTACAATTTTACCACTACCCCTCGCTCATTACTTATAATGCTTTTATGTAGTACCATAGTTTGTGAAATTATTATTAATATTCTAGAATATGAGCCGTGAAATCTTATTTGATGCGTCTTAACTTCTATATTAGTAGCCGAAGTGATTCTTTTTGTATGTCATTAGAAACAAACACGAAGCCCATAATAACAATATGAAACAAATACTAGTAGGTATATTATGTGTAGCATCCGCACCAAGCCGAAATAGTTGGTGGCTTAACTACTACACTGGGACAATTGCAATAAATATCGTAATTAGATTTCGTAGGGGCTGCGAGATGTCAGAGACAATAAACAAATAGTGCGTACCTGGGTATGCCTCGCATCTCACCCAGCTTCCATCTAATCCACCTTCGATTAGTTCACGAGTCGTCAGCCTTGCAAATCTTCAAGAGAACGATTGAATCACGCACGTATGATGTCCAGACTCCGGAGGTTGTGCTGGTGTCCAGTCGATCGTTGGTGGGCGATGAGAAAACTGCACTTTTACACAGATAGGAGACTCCACGATTAGAAACAATACGCACTATTCAGCGGTCGGAGCGCCACTGGCTTGGCTATGACTTTTCTCGCCTACCCTAAACATTAATTTATTGTATGTGATTATTTTAGATTACCTTCTATTGTAAGGTACCTACGGTGCGTTGAGGTATATTTATGATAACGGAACATTATGATCCCTTAGAAAACCTTAGATAATATAAGATAACATAAGTTTTTATTTTATATTTATATATCTGTACTGAGCAAACTATTTCCTTATATATAGATAGTATGTGTAAACAAGTAACTTTCCACGTCTGTCTGTATATCCGTTAATCACTCTTAGACCACGTAACACATTTTGATGCGGTTTTTACAAGCTTTTGATACTAGTATTTATAGTTGAGGTTTATCCTATCAAGGACTTATTAAGTGAGTGGATAGAGTTGAATTGAATATACAAAACAACCCGGTCACAATATCTGTGCACCTGACCTCGTGATGTCATATCGGCGGTCTGGGTACGGTGTGAAAAAAAGTTTTTTCGAGAAATGTGGAGGTAAAAAAATTTACTAACCTTTTCAGATCAATTTATTATTGATGAAGGGTTTGTTATTAAAAAACAATAATTTTGATTACAAAAACATTTATTATTAAACTCAGTCACTATAAATAATTTACTGTACTGTTTACGCTTCTTACCCGGTGTCGATAATTTTGGTTCTGGGTGGGTTTCTAAATTATTACTAGTACTTGGAGTCGGACTAGCGTCCGGCGAAGTAGGTGGTTGTACTTTGGCTTCATTTTTAATTTTCATTAGAGTCCTCTTTGATATCCCAGTTGCAGCACAGGTTCGTTTCACCACTTGGTCTACAGGTATGGTGTACTGTTTATTTGCTTTCTCCGATTCAAAAAACTTGAGAACTTTCAAGATTAAATTTCTTGATTCGCTGTGTATTGTTTTTCCCATGACTTCAGTTTAACAGCTACAACAATTTTAATAACAACCAAACCAGTCCAAACTTAACAGTAAACAGTCTAAACTTAACAATAAATATTAAAAAACAAAACAACAACAAAGCGAAATATCAAAATTATCGGGACGTGTATCGGCAACGAAGATGCTAACCGTACTGTCGCACCGGGGAGTGCGCGGAGAGGTGACAGGGGAAGCGGGAGAGGCGCCGAATTCCAGCGAGGTGCACAGATATTCTGACCGGGTTGTAAGTGTACATATATACACTTAAAAATAATATTATTTCAATTCAAATCAAACCTATCTACGTTTATAGTACCCTATATTTCTGAAGCTCACTGCTCCGCTATCTCTTCATTGAAAGGAAGTATCCTAAACCCAATTGCATTGTCAGGGGTTCTACTACTGTACTCGTAACTTACATTAAATTTATATGAAACTAGAAACATATGAAGTGAGTAAGATGGAAATCAAACTAGTTAGCTTTTGTTCCACACGATGTAAAGTTTCCAATACACACTTACAGTTTAATATGCTTAGAAGCAATAGTTCACTAGGCATAGAAAAGATTTGGAAAAAATATTAGGTAAGCAGAATAGTTCATAGAAATATAGCACAGCAATTATAATATAATATGGCAAACTACTGAGCGGGAGCTTCGCGGCTAATCGTGGTTGTGACTGAAGCATACCTCGCTCGCTATACTGACGAAGTCTGTGCGTATTTTTGTCTGTCCGCGATATAATTACTGTGTAACAATACTTTCTTATAACTTAAATATATGGTAAATAACAATATAACATAAATAAATTACTAATATTTAAGTAATGACAATTAACTTAAAATTATACAACTTTAGGACGTTGTTTGTATATGATTATGAATATATATAACTAAGTAGGTAGCTCCGCTACACATATGGTAAATGAAAACATGTATCTTGTAATATATATGTAGCTGTAATTATGTAGATAATGCACCAGGAGTAGACTTAGTTACTAGTCTAATGAGTATTTTTTTATTAGAAACAATCATATATCATCGTTTGACATGACGATTCAGAAGGTAATCATGTAATCATTGGTTAATTATGCATTTCGTCAAAATTGATGATAATCTACACGCAATTCGTCAACTACACAGAAAGGCAAACAAATATATGTATGTTAGTCAAAATTTGTAAAACAGTTTTATGGCGACCGATGCTTATTGTGGTGATAGAAAAAACCATAACTGGCACTTATTCATTATAATAACCTATTAGTTAGTCGTTTGAAGTGCCAATTCGAAAGACAATGTAGTAGCATTTGTTCCAATATGCATTTCGTCAACTACACAGAAAGCCTAACATTTAATTGTACTCGTATTTGTAATCAGAATGTAAACAGTTCTATGCTGACAATTGAATATGTTGCTGTTAGAAAAACTAATACGATCGTGAAAATTGAACAGTGGTTGTTGAAAACTCAAAAATAAAGAAGAAAGTAAGAGAAAAAACATGTTATAGAAAATATATCGCAGGACATTGTATATTATTTTTTTTTAACAAAGGACAGATATAGGTTTGCAGTACGTATGAAACTTACTTAAAAGGACAAGACACGAAGATGCTATGTGCAAATTAAAGTAAGTTACGAGTATGTTAATAAAATCGGGTCGAGATTGACAAATTTGCGAAGTATCATAATTTGATATAAAATATACCGGAAACCTCACAGTTACTGATTCTAAAAGATTTGTATGCTATATCATAAGGTAGTAAAACATTTTAATACATATAACTATTTCAAGAAGGTACATGGCCTTGTCAAAATCATGAATATTATTTGGTTATGCTGTCTCTACAGGTGTGGGTAAAATTTTGACGCGATGAAAGAGACAACAACAATATCGGTCTAAAGTGAATGGAGGAAATGTCGCACCCTTAGTAGCACCCAAATTCGGCCGTTTCAAATGCTTGGACCTGTGACTTGGACGTTCGAGTTTGCTCTAATCAGAATTCGCTCCGCTTATATTAGAGCATTTGCAGCAACTATCTGTTTGGAATTTGAATGCACCTGTTTGGAACTGTTCGGGATGTAGCAATACCTAGCTTGTGCTGAATACTGGTTTGGATTTTGGAACGTGATAGCGTTCGGAAGTGAGCATCCTATTGCAGAAAGTGCAATTTCATTAAGATTCAATCCCTACATTGAATTTTGTAGAATGTTACTGAAAATGTAGTCCTTTTCCTATAAAAGAGGATGTACGTTTCTAGATTTGCCGTTACACGAGTTATATTTTTTTAATATTTGTACTTTCATCAAATACGATTTTTATTCAAATTGACAGTCACATAAAACAGTATGTCATAGTAATTGTCTGACAGCCTATTAGGTATTTTGTTTTGACATCCTATTAAGGGCCGATTTCACCGTTCGTATCATAAAACGCGTGTACCTAAACTCGTTTCTGGGGAAATCAGTTTAAGGCCGGTTGTCACCCTTCAAATTCACATGATTCATTGGAGCTAAACTCGTAAATGCATCCAAACGAGAACTGTTCGTACATTTTGCATTTCACCAGTGGACACTAACCGAAGTTATCGCTATTACTCGTTTAACATTCTGAACGCCCAATTCTGATGGTTTTGCGTCTCAACGGGTCAACGGTCGTCACGGGTTTTTATGTGTTGTCAATGTTGGTGTCTGTCAGGATAAAATCATTGATATTATATAAAAAGATAGAGTAGATGTGGTACCCGCGTATAAGCACGGCATAAAAACATCAAGTATATTTTTTTTATCATCAGTTAATTATTTATTAAATATAAAGCAATTATAGAGAAATCCGTCAATGCCCGTCTTCATGCCGCGCATAAAAATAACACCGTACACATAATAAATCCAAATCCTATTGAAGTTATACCTATTTATACTCAATAATATTATAAAGAGGAAAGATTTGTTTGATCGTTTGTTTGTTTGAATTGAATAGACTCCGAATATACTGGAAAAAAATAACATTAGGATTCTACATTATCCCTGATGAACTATGCCATTTATTTTTGATTTATCATCATCATCACCCATTACCGCGGAGCGCAGCTTGTTAGCTATATAGATGTCACTGTAGTAACTACCACCAAACAATGTTACTAACAGATAATGGTTTGTAAGTTACCATAGTCCTACTATACTATCACACAATGCTTGATACAATATTACATGTTGAGTTTGTAAATACGTGCGTGCAGCTGAACGAAATCTAAAACGCTATAGCAAAAAGATTACATAATTTCAAAATTTACACCGGTTTAAAAGTTGGTGATGTTCTATAATGACTCTACATTCATCGTAGCGAAGCAGCGGAATATATTTATCTCGCTTTCACAAGCACTTTGATTTGACCTACTGATCAGGCTCTCCGATAAACAGATAAAGTGATAAACATATTTATTCATAATTATTCAATTATAGGTCACAGATTACATCAACAGTGAAATCCAGCCTAAGTCGCTGACACGAGCGGTCGTTCAAACAGCGACTGCTCCAATGCTGACCTAGATTTTTAACGTCTTTGTAAAATAGCGCGTCGACATGGAAGCCAAGTGTTCTGACCGCATTGTCATCCATGAGCTACTCGCGTTTGTGCAGTAGAAGCTGGATGTGATGGATGAGCTCAGTCTTGAGCAGATCTGCACGTCCAGCTACTCAGAAGATGACATCGTCGCAGCCAAGAAGACGCTTGCTGACACCGCCGTGACAACCATCCGTCTCATCACGAGACAAAGGGACGGGCGTGGCAAGAAGGACCTGCAGGACATCTTTCGGGTGTTCAAGGAGACTGAGCCTGATGACATCCCAACATTCGTGGCGCGCGATCTGCATCGATTGCCTTGCGTCACCTTTGATCACGTTGACGTAAGCAAGCTATTAAAGGATATCACGCTTCTCAGGACCGATGTCACGGAAATACATTCCAAATTGAACATCTTGGAGCAAACCGTCGAAAAACTCAAGGTAGAGTTAGCTGAATTGCGCAATAAAATCTGCGCCGACAATTTCGACAATTTCGCCGCTGTCCGCACAAAACATCAATATGCGTCGACGCGGCGAAAATCCTAAGTGCAAAATCAGCGTGTTAGCGACACCGACATCTGACCCTGATACACCGCCGCGGGTCGATGACCGTGGTATTTTTGCGGTCGAAGCCAGCCCTAACAAGTCCGGGACATCAGTGCTTCGTTCCACCTGAGGCATCCTTAGCCTACCGCCAGCGCCAAAAAACTTTGGCGCAAGTAGCGCGACAGTCACATGAGTCGTTCACTGAACGGAATCCCATGTGTGAACATACAACCACATTAAGCACAAAAACGGTAGACAAGGAGGGCTTCATCCTTGTCGAGAAGAAGAAACGGCGAGCTCGACCAGCCTGAAACCTCTGCGGCACCGCTCCTGCTGCAGCCATGACCATCCGTGCTGTTGAGCCTGTGTCAGCTGTATACCTCTCCCGATTTCACAAAGACACGTCGGGAGATGAGATTGTGCATTACATCAGAAAAAAAAGGGAATGACCGTAATATCCAGACTCAGGCCTTACCCGAGGTTACATTAATGCGCCTGGATTCGATAAGAGAAACGAACTTCAAGTCGTACGTGCTCTGGTTTCCAGCGAAGTTTAAAGAGACGTTCCTGGCACCGGACTTCTGGCGTCGTTTTTCGATGGTACAGGGAGCCTAGACCGAATATAAATCCAGAACTAACTGTACGCTAGTTAAGAATCCAAATAATATATGTATATATGTTAGTCTATAAGGTATATGTTTTGTATATGGGCCGCTGGTATTTTTATGTTGTGTAATTCTACCTGAAATAAATATTATTATTATTGTCATGCCCAATTCATGTTTTAGTAGAGCGGTGGATGTAGGCGATTGTCGAGGCCAGCCGTGCGATTCTCTAATGATTCGTCCATGCACTCGTCGACGAGCTCACCGATGTCAAATACTCTATGCGCCCTTGTAAATAAGTTTGTTTTTTCCAACGTTTCTTGTCATGTCGTCATTTCTTTCACGGTTGTTGTCAAAGATGCAACGATGTTTGCGATTGCACGGCAGCCTAAAATCAACGTTTCATTATTATTTGTACACTTTGACTACACCTTTGCGCTGTTACGAACGCTAAAACTCTGAGAAACACAAATTCACTAAATTCTTAAACAAACGTTGTTGGACGGTTTCCCGCCATCCATCTCAGTGTTGTTAAAGTTTCACCTTTGATTGCTAAAGTGCGTCCAATCATCTGTGACTTTATCTAGCTTGTATAGGCAAATTCATAAGCATTGATATAAGACATAAGTTACATATTCTCATTAGTCCACTGTTTTGTTGTAAATACTCTTCCCACCACATTATTTTTCACGGATTCTAAGTATCACGCCACTAGGGTTAAAATTAAACCTCCTATTAAACTATTACTATTTACCGGCAAGACTGATTTTCTTACGTTACGGATCGAATGCGTCTCGCCGGGTTTCGAGCATGTCCGATGCTCATGTTCAGGGCGAGTGCGCAGTGGCATCTGCGATCGAGAGATCGCATTAAACTATTACTATTTACAGCCTCCGAGCAGAGGCTTAATAGGAGGAGGCTTAAAAGGAGATTAATAGGAGGAGTAATAGTTTAATATGTGTCAAACTCACGAGAATTTCAACGCAAAAATAAACCTTCATAGTGTCAGATTTCAGAGCGAAAATTTTTTCACACGAAAGCTATAAATTTCTTAATTAAAAAAAAGGATGCATTTGATTGTAAAGTTTTCAATTGTTTTAAATTCAAATTTTACCATTTATACCGCGATTTGGACAAGTTTGTTCACGGTAAAAGATCTCGGGGAGAGTTACAAAATGCCTTCACACAGTTTGTGGAGTCCTCAGAGTTATATCGCCAAGGTTTGACTTATCTACCAATTAGATAGCAGAAATGATACATAACAAGGGTAAATATTTTGATTAAATAAATGTATTTATCCTACAAAAACGATTGTTTCAATTTTTCGGTTCGCAATGGCAATTTAATACTTTAACCCCTAGTATTATTTTTAGACTGACTACTTTCCGTCAAGCGTCATTACTGTTGCCAAGTATATTTCTTCTTTTTTGTTCTAAAGATAATCTGACGGTACGCAAGCTTAGATTTCACTTGACATTTCATTTGACGTTCCTTGAACTTTCAATGTCACAAGTCAACTCAATTTCTCTCTTTCAATGTTTCTTTTCAACGACTCGAATTCACATTATTCATTGCTGATTATTCAATTTGAATCACCGACATATTCATGTATGTTGAAGTGAAATATTATTGCTGCTGACTGCTGGAGTGGTAATGCATATTATGACGTACAGCTAGTTGAACATGTGTGGAAACAGTGCCACGACAGATAAGAGCGAAAGAGAAAGGATATATTACTGTGAATAAAGAATCTAAGGCAAAAAACAACAACAAGTAACCACAAAAAATAATTAGTTTTTGAGGATTTACGGTGGGTGATATAATTAAATACAAACATAACTTTTCGCTTACTTTTTCCAATCTTAACTCATTTTTTTCATTCATGCGAATGAACCTTCAATTCGACCCAACATTTTTTCTAACATTTTTATAATGTGGTTTGCGTGTAATTTTCACCTTCTTTGTACGTAATTATTTTCCTGTATTCTTATATTGTTCTTAATTCTTCCAAGGTTCCTTTATTTGGGGTCCAAGCTTATTCCTTTCTAATATTTTTTCGAACCAATGTTAGAAGTAGTTGCAAAGATGAATTCATGTCTTTTTTAAGTTACTAGGAGACATTAAAAGCACGGTTTACCTGATATTACGTGGTAACCTAAAGATAAATTAATGCTACCATTAATTTGCATCTGATGCATTTCGCCACAAGGGACTAACTGCACTGCGCCAACAGCCCTGAGATATTAAGTTGTTAAGCCTCATGTGCCCGTAATTTCTTTGACACCCATACCTCTCAAACCAGAATACAGTATTGCAAACAATACTTGCTTTGCGGAAGAAATATATAGGCATGATAGCAGTACTTCCTTGGATGAACTGATTCGCAATGAGTTCTACTGCACTGAAATCACTATAATTCTGATGAAATGTTTTTGCAAATATACCTTTATTATAACCCGCGGCACGTAACTCTAGCGCTGAGCAAAATTTGGAGGGGATAGCTGCGCATGGGTACAGTCGCGCACATGTGACAGAGAGACACAAGAGTCCCTCGTCTTCGATGTGACAGAGAGAGACAAGAGTCCTTCGTCCCTCTAGCCTCCCTGTGAGACCCAATTTTTGACTTCTGCGCAATAACGGTCAGCGCTAGAGTTACGTGCCGCGGGCTGTACGCGAGCTTTTGTGCTTTGGTCTGGAATTACATGTAAGAATATTTTTAAGCAATAAAAGAAAATATACAATACGCATTTTTATTAGAATGCTTTTTATATTAATAAAGCCAATTTGCACGTCAAAATTCATAATCATTAAAATCAAATAATCATGTACCTATTGCCATTTGCGCGTGCACATTGCACATGCAGACAAATTCGCCTAACATACTTTTTATTTAATTTATGGAATACTCGATTCTATATCCACATGAATCTCGTAAAAATCGGCTTACTAGAGATAGAATGGCAATAGGCTCGTCTTGTCTTTTGATGGTCTAAGTTACAACGCATACGGCGGCGCATCCCTTAGTGAATGACCTTCTGAATCTGCCGTGCGATCCTCTAAAAGCAAACATCGTTGTATCTTTGACAACATCCGTGAAACAAATGAAGAGATGACATGAAACGTTGGAAAAATAACCTTGTGTACAAAGCCGATATCTCATAAAGTATTTGAGAATCGCACGGCTGGTTCTTGGCAGTAGTTGACAGACACCTCTGCGCACGGGCCTCTAGTGGTAAATTTAGTGGATTTTTGAATTGCTGTTGTTTATAAATGAAACAAAAAACAGAAAAGTTTTTAAAAAAAATTAAACTTGTAATAAATATTATTTTTACATTAATCTACAAATAAAAATACTTATTTATTCGTTGCTTTTAATGCATAAGTCAAAACAAATTTCAAAACATGTTGTAGTTTAAGTGGAGATGCAAGGAGTCAGTGTTTTATTCCCAATTTCAATTGTTATTTTTGTAACAGATTTCTTTGATAATAAATTACTATAAATTATATTTTGAATGAGTTAAGGCCGCTGCATACGTGACGCGTATAACGATACGGGCGGGACGGGACGGGAAGTTTGAAAACATCGTTTCATACAAAATGAATATGAAAGGACATATGCCACGGAGACAAGGACGGCACGGGAACGTAGCACTCACGAGGCAGGACTGGCGATGTTTAGCACGTCCGCATGCCCACTCTCGTCCGTGCTTACGCTACGTATGCACAGACATTACGTTCGTTCCGCAGAGAGAAGAAGTGAAATGAAAATTCTATCTTCCCTAGACCACAACACTATACAGGGTTACTGGTAATCAATTAGCATCCTGTTAAGGGCATATTTTTTACATCAAAAAAAATAACTTTCTAAAACTTCCCAAAATTAAAAAAAAATCCCAAAAAATATTTTTTAAGTTTTTGTGTTTCTCTCTTACACTTCATAACTCTACATCGCACCACTTCATTCATCTACGTGTAGCCATGTATGTAGTTACAGCGCGTAGCACAGTTACGACGACCTTGACTTGCCACATCTCAACCTCTTTCTTACGCTGCCGCCGCCGCCCGCCCGCCACCGGCCGAGGCTTGTCGGCATAGTGTTAATTATGTTTAGACCGGTCAAATTGATTATATCAGTTTTGTATAGAAGAAAAAATATACGAATTTTTGAAAAGTCGTAGAACAAAAGATGTTTGTTTTGATGTACAGGATACGCTCTTAAAAGGATGCTTATTGATTACAAGTACCCCTGTATATCACGTTAGATCCGGGTCACTGTCACGGTTCGTATACATTTACACCACGTTCCCGTTTTGAACGAGGCAGTCTCGTCTCCGTCCCGTTCACGTCCCGTCCGAGGTTTATCTCGTCACGTATGCAGCGGCCTTAATATGTAAAGGGAATTTGAATATTGTAACGTAATTTTTTATTTTCTTTAATGTAACTTAAATAACCCGATGATACCTTCTAAATATCAGGGTCTGCGCAACTTTTACTATAGACGCGTCTTAACAAGACGCCTCGGTAGAATACAACCCCCTTCCCGCTTCCCCTCGCCGAGCCCGGTTATCTGCCTGTATTTCCTTACGCTGAGATTCGCACTCTTAACATAACAATAACGACACCATTCAACCTCTATCATGGCTTTTCTCTGATCATCATCATCGTTGCTCTGTAATCAATCAAAATTAAGCCTTCAAATTGAAATTTCTTGATAACACTGTAATTAATTGCATTTTGAGTAGTTTCACCTCTACTTTCAACTTCTCAGAGACGGTCGTCACCAACTGTTGCCTTGTTAGTCATAAGTACTTATAATATTACTTCTTCTTGTGCCATCTTCTAATGAAGGTCGGCGACCATCAGTGCAATTTGATCCCTCGACACATTAGCTCTGAACAATGAACGGGTGCTTTTATTATACCACTGGCGTAAGTTCTTCAGCCAGGATGTTCTTCTCCTACCAGCACTGCGTTTGCCTTGTATATTGCCTTGAATAATTAACTGTAATAATTCGTATAATTTTACTACTTCTTATATATATATCGCATTCGCATTCTTATATCGCAGATACTAGTATAATATAAACCTTGCAGGTTTATATTATGCTAGTATCTGCCCTAGTATGGACGTCGTTTGCGTGAAATAATATTATTGCGATCCTTCTGGAACTACCCGTTGAACCAGGATAGAAAGTAGATTATGTGTTAAGTCATAACAAACACCAAAACCATTTCCAAATTGAACTTTAATCAAAATCTATTCTTCCTTTTTTGCAGGATTAGGTGAGGAACCAACGAATAGCAAAAAAGAACTGTAGCCAGAACACAATAATAATGGCAGGTTGAATTGAGAATTAATTTCTTCTATTTTGGTCGTTAAAGTGCGTGAATACCCAAAAATGCAAGTAACAATAGTATTAACCAGGATTCAAAACTTTGGTCTGCTTTTTCTTTGTGGAAAATCAGTTTAAATTTACGGACAAAATTTTAGCTGTCGTCGCAGCTATAAGCCTTCTACTATGTCTTGACTCTTCAATATAAAGCCTTTAAAGTTTTAAAGCTGTCGTCAAATAGAAATTCAAAGGAAAATCTCCTCGTCAGTATAACATTTAGAGTCCGTAACCTTTAGAGACCGTAAATCTGGTCTGGAAGAAATTTCGTGGTTGAAATGTATAAGGTAGAGTGTGGTAATATAATTTTATGTCGCATAGACCTTTTATGTAACCTCAACTAAAAAAGTTTTATGTAACCTCAACTAAAAAATTCATACTAAAATGTAAAATTTCACTAATTTATAAAGTTGTGATGTTTATTTTCAATCGACGAAATAATCAAAGCAGCACAATACGTAATATGTTGCTTTATGTGTTTCGCTGTAGCTGTTCGAGCACGCGATTTCTCTCAAGGAGATGAGTTTAAGTGCAAGTGATATCTACTTCGTAGGCCCAGTAGGTTTTGGTGCATAAGTTAGTGAGCAGCCATATGGTATGGAGGAATATTACTATGAATATAGCCGAACGGCTTCCCCAAAATGATCGCACTGCACATCTAGATGAACTTTGATTGCTAGTATGAAAAGTCGTGGACCAAAATGGTAATAACTACACTTACAACAATGATAGTTCACTACCACCCAGAGCTGAAACTGTAGTTTTGGGTAGGTACTGTAGTTGTCAATACCACCCAGAGCTTTAACTTTAGTTTTGCGTAGGTACTGCAATTATCAGTACCAAGCAGAGCTTAAACTGTAGTTTTGGTAGGTACTGTAGTTGTCAGGACCACCCAAAGATTAAACTTAAGTTTTGCGTAGGTACTGCAATTATCAGTACCAACCAGAGCTTAAACTGTAGTTTTGGTAGGTACTGTAATTGTCAGTACCACCCAAAGCTTAAACTTTAGTTTTGCGAGGTACTGCAATTACCAGTACCACCCAGAGCTTAAACTGTAGTTTTGGTAGGTACTGTAGTTGTCAGGACCACCCAAAGATTAAACTTAAGTTTTGCGTAGGTACTGCAATTATCAGTACCAACCAGAGCTTAAACTGTAGTTTTGGTAGGTACTGTAATTGTCAGTACCACCCAAAGCTTAAACTTTAGTTTTGCGAGGTACTGCAATTACCAGTACCACCCAGAGCTTAAACTGTAGTTTTGGTAGGTACTGTAGTTGTCAGTACCACCCAAAGCTTAAACTGTAGTTTTGGTAGGTACTGCAGTTGTCAATACCAACCAGAGCTTAAACTGTAGTTTTGGTAGGTACTGCAGTTGTCAATACCAACCAGAGCTTAAACTGTAGTTTTGGTAGGTACTGCAGTTGTCAATACCAACTAGACCTTAAACTGTAGTTTTGCGCAGGTACTGCAGTTGTCAATACCACCTAGAGCTTAAACTCTAGTTTTGCGTAGATACTGCAGTTGTCAGTAGCAGCCAGAGCCAAAACTGTAGTTTTGCGTAAGTACTGCAGCTGTCCGTATAACCCAGAGCTTAAACTGTAGTTTTGCATAGGTACTGCAGTTGTCAGTACCACTCAGAGCCTAAACTGTAGTTTTGCGTAGGTACTGAAATTATTATACCAAGGTGTATGGTTTTTGAGAGTGGTTCGTCATCATTATCATCATCATCATCATCTCAACCACTGCTAAACATAATATGCCTCTCCCACAAAATCCAAAATGACCGATTGCAAGTACTTAATATAATACCTGGGCACTATGCTTCGCGGCAGTATATATGGCAATGCATTTGTACCCACGAAGGCAGCCTCATGCGCAAAAGACCCATCACCTATAAATAAGGGTTTCTTTTTGATTTGCATCTCGATGGTGGAGAGAATAGTCTTTTACTCGATCTTTCCTTTTTTTATGGTATAGGTTGGCAAACGTGCAAGCCGTTCACCTGATGGTATGTGATACTGGCGCCCACGGACATCCGCAATACGAGAGGTCTCGAGGATGCGTTGCCGACCTTTGAGGAAGGATGATAGGAAGAAAGAGATAGAAGGGGTGAGGATGGACAGGGAGGGGGAAGGAGAGGGAGAACGGGGAAGGGAGGAATTGGACCTCCCGCAAAGTCGTAAGTAAAACTTTTATTTAGTCTCACTCTAGACGCAGAAACGAATGCGTAAGCCAGCGATCGAATGACACTATTTAGATTTTGAAGCTTGTCAAAATGGTTAAAAACTTGGGACCACTTCTGAAATATGACCTATCAAACAAAACAATTATAAAAAGCAATTGTTAATAATGACGGAATAATCGCGTAAGAAAACCTTACGAATTGAAAACCTTCATTTTTTTCCGAAGTCGGATAATAAATGACGGTCATATAAACAGTAATTTGTTATCTCTTTTGTTTGCGTTTGTACCATTTACTTAATAGTGCAATGTAGGGCAACAATATAAAAGACTTAGCTTAGAGTTACTTCTCTGGGCTCGATATAAGCCTTTTTGTAGCACTCAGACTCACGTCTTTAAACAATCTGTTAAAAAATCGGGAATAGACTCAATATTACCACAGCATAAAAATTCATTGTGATATTGGGAGAACGCGGCACTAAATGTAATCTTATAAATACAAACCAAACGATCGACGAAATCAATACGAGACATGCAGTCTCTCACAGCATAAGTAGCACAATATATGAACTATTACAAATAATTTTAACTTAAGGCGCTGTCAGCTCAGCGCTTGGCTACGTTCAATTTCCTTAACTTGTAATCAAGCAAACGCATCTCGTAAAAACGTAAAAACTCTCACTCTTAAATAAAAAATTGCAATGTGCATAAAAATGACTATTTTATTATATGTGTTTCATGACAAATACAGTAGGGAATAAAGAGAAAAACTGTTTCAAAGGTAAAATTAAGTGGTTTGTTTGAATTTTTTTAATGTACTCTATTATGTTTAAATATGTTTATAACTCCGTCAATGTGTACTTAGAAATCTTAGAAATGTTATATTAATTTTTGTAATTTTAATAAAGTCGCTTTTGAGGAGATAAACTGCTTTAAAACCCTCATTTTATCGATATCATGAATTGACAGCACCTTAACGATACACTTAATTAAAAAGCGTCAACCCCGACTAACATGTCCCAAACGAGTGTGTGGCAGTTTTGGCTTGCTACCGTCCCTCTCGCACCCCGCAAACCCCACATGATTGATCTGTCTTCACATATACTGTGATATCACGAAAGATCACGATTCTTTCGTGATTATATTACTACGTGATTAGATTATATTATACGTATTTGATACTTAGGGTTTCTCTACTCGCATTTTCAAGATTCACAAATCACACGTCATTTTTTGTGCTTTGCAAAATGGGTTTTGTATTATGCCATGATTTTTTTTTTCGCAATTCGATTGTTAACAGTGAACACTCAGATTAGGGTAGGAAAAAAAATACTGCACTAAAATTGAGGTTTGTGAATTATTTTAGAATTAGACAGTAATTCAGTTAACAGCTTAAAAACTTTATAAAAAAGTTCCAGAAAATAATAACTGTTTTGAATAATGTCTAACTGATATACTTATCTAGACTAATAATATTTATCTATACTTACTAATATTAAAAAGAGGAAAAAATTGTTTGTTTGTTTGAACAGAATAGGCTGCAAAACTACTGGATCGATTTTAAAATTATTTCACCATTACGATGCTACGTTACCCCTGAGTAACATGCTACTTATATATTTTGATTGATGAATCAAACGAGGACGGAGGACGATGGTCCTCATCATCCATCACCACGCGGGTGAAACCGCGGAGCACAGCAAGTTTATACTCATAGTAAGACAATACACATCACATTTCTCATTTTAATAATATTAAGCAGAATACATGTAGACCAAGTTAATAATAAATAACATTAACTATTGGTATAATAATACATTGGATAAGCTAAGGTAATATATACATTGGACAAGCTAAGGTAATATATACATCGGATAAGCTTGAGCTCACTCGGGATAGTTAGACCACTTCAAATAGAAACTTTAAACTTGGGAAACATTTTGAATACGGCGCGCAGATGGTACGTGTTGTGTTTTGTTTTTGTATACTGTGTGTCGCATAAACGTATGAATACTGAAAGTTTTGCATATGTACCAACCAAGTCAGAATTCATATCTTAAAGTATCAAACTTGAAATGGCTCAAACTGTTTTCAGTAAAATAAAATAAAATATTAATTGTTTTTTTTTGATAAGACATGCCTATTATTTGAGTTAGTTAGGGCCAATGCGCTCTACAATCCAACCTCTACCTATTTACTCACTTCCGGCCCCCCACTATGCATGCACCCTCTCCCTGCGCCGTACACCAGCCCAGCACGCCTAGAGAGAAGATGTTTCTGTTAACGTTAACGCCAAACGACAACTCCAAAATGTATGGCGTTGACATTACCTGTGGAAAAATCACGTGACGTCACGCTAAGTTCGTAGACGGGACTCGGGAACGTTCTGTCTGTAGCATGTGCAGAAACACGCCTGCTTGAATTTTGTCTAGGCCTGCTGGCCCACTTAGGCCCTTACTTACCTAGTTTACGTTCTGGATGAATCTTAAAACTGTTTGGTTTCGTTTTACTTCATTCTACATCCTTTAAGAAGTTACTTAATAATAAAACTAAACATAGGGATATCCCAGTCGCTATTATCTAAATCACATAAAAATACAGGCGCGTCAGAACAAGACTATTCAAGAAAACATAACACATAAATAAACTCCTGAAATTCCAGAATTAAATTGTATCAAGTTCAGAGTGTTTGTGTAGGCATTTCATAAGCAGAGGAATAACTTAGTGCGCGTTCACAAAGAACTGACGGTTAAGTTTAGTCTAGTCTCTAGTTTAGTTTAGACTTGTTTAAGACTTTGACGTTATACAACGAATGCTTTGAGAGCATCCTTGTTATGCCAGGAAATTAAATCGACATCAACATTATAATGGGGGTAGTTTGGAAGCTGGTAGGTTTTTTATACAACCATCTTAGGCGGTAATCATAGGGCTAAGAAGTAAAATTTATGTCCGCATACCTCGATAAATACTATAAAATATACAAAAAATCCCATTAAAATTTTACCATTTTTTAAACTATAAAATGGAACCGACTTCAACGCGATAAGTGTGAAATAACTTGTTGAAGTCGGTACCATGATAGTTCAAAAGTAGGTTATCACTATATTGGGCGTAAGGTACCGACTTCAACAAGTTATTTCACACTTATCGCGTTGAAGTCGGTTCCATTTTATAGTTTAAAAAAAAACAGTTTTTAATGACGCTTGCTACTCACAGGATCGATTGTCATTCACCGTCAATGATGATAGCATGAAGATATGCTTAACACTTTTCAGTTTTGTAAACAAACAAAAATAGCAAAAAAATGAGAATCGGTCCACAATTTGGGAAGAAAACGGCTAACATACCCAAAAAACAACCCTTTTTTGAAGTTTAATATATGAACAACAAAGTACAAATGTACTATTACCTCAGTTGTTAATTCGATTTTTGACACATTGTTTATTTTATTATCAATATTGACGTGTATGGATTTTATACCAATAAAATATGATTATGATTATGATTATGATTACGATTACGATTATGATTATGATTATGAGCAAGGTAAAAAACGAGTAAACCGGTACCTTTTACTGAAAATTTTAAATCACTGGTAACTGGTAAAGAGTCGGAAGACTCTTCGCTGGCTCACACGACCCCACCCGTTTTAGGGGTGACCTTGGTGAGGCACCCCTTTACAGGTGCTGAGGTCTGGCTAAGATCAATCCGGGTCTTCCGCAGCTGGAGCGAGGGCTTGCGCGACTATATCTCGCCTCGGAGGGGGTGTTAGTGGGTCCGAGCCCCATACCCATCCGTCGATCCCGTTGCCAAAGGGAGCATTTCCTTCCTCAAAAAAGTGGTAGTCAAACGAAAAATTCATTCCGAATACTTAAACAAATAACTTGCCAGTATGCAGTGATACCTTCCTTTTTAAGATAACGCCCTCTGCTGTCTAGATGATCAAATTTACTGCTGAAATGGAACTGCTATAGGCAGAGGTTACCGCTAAACACCTGGTGGGCAACTTGAATCACCATCTCCATGTATAATTAAAAACACTCAAATAATCAAATGTACTCGCCGAATGTACAAAAACACCCCAGTGCCTCAAGGAAGATTCTTCGACCAATGTGTGTTACCAGTGATGACTTATGCCACTGAAACGTAGTCTCTTACTATGGGCCTCAAAAGTAAGCTCAAAGTCGCACAACGAACTATGGAGAGGGCTATGCTCGGGGTTTCTCTATGTGATCGAATCAGAAATGAGGAGATCCGTAGAAGAACGAAAGTCACCGACATAGCCCAGAAGATTAGCCAGTTAAAGTGGCAGTGGGCAGGGCACATATCACGCAGAACAGATGGCCGATGGGGCCGGAAGGTTCTGGAATCGAGACAACTGACCGGCAAGCGCAGCGTAGGTCGTCCACCGACACGGTGGACAGACGACACGATTAAGGATGTCGGGACGGCGTTGGATGCAGGCCGCTTCCAACCGGTCCTTTTGGAAAATTATGGGGTAGACCTATGCTCAGCAGTGGACGTCCTACGGCTGAGATGGTGATGATGATGATGAATCAACTGTACTAAGTTCAAGAGAATTTTCCAGAGTCATCTAACCTCTAAACGAAAAAAACACGCATAATTTTTCTTGTATAATATAAACATATGTGTATAGTATGGACGTAAATGTATGGAAGAGTCATTGCGATTATGTACATAGTTGAATTAAATAACTGTTATATAGATAACTTTTCTATGTAGTTAAATGTGTATAGATAATGTAAAAATGTAGAACTAAATTCGAATACTCGCTGCGCAAATCTTACATTTCAATACACAAAAGTTAAAAGTTACTTGATAAGAAATACAAATTTCCCAGTAATACTGTTTAGCCATTACGTTAATAAGCTTAAAGGAATCTCGGTCACGTAATACATTAAATTTGTTTACATAAAAAAAGACCAAGTAAAATAAATTTCGTTCAAAGAGTATTTTAGTGACATTTTTGACACACAATTTAGTTTACGTAACTAAATTTATTCGTTGGTTGAATTCCGAATATAAATAGAAAATGTTATTTTAGTCTAGAGGGTTGAAATGAAAATGATTCATAAAAAATCAACGATATGAAAGAACTTTTTAGGGTTACCCGTACCAAAAGGGTAAAACGGGACCCTATTACTAAGACCCCGCTGTCCGTCTGTCTCTCTCTCTGTCCGTCTGTCACTAGGCTGCATCTCATGAACCGTGATAGTAAGACAGATGAAATTTACACAAATGATGAAATTCTGTTGCCGCTATAACAACAAATACTAAAAAAACAGAATAAAATTAATATAAAAGGCCTTCCATACAAAAAATGTGATTTTTATTCTCATTTTTGCGCGATATTGATAACGGCAACAGGTAGACGCTTAAAATATTCAAGGAATATTTAGTTAATAGGTATTCACTTTAAAAATAATTATATATACCCATACAACATACGTGATTATCCCCCGTTTTTATAACTAATGGTATGGAACCCATCGTGGGCGTGTCCGACTCGCACTTGGCCGGTTTTTCTTATTTTACATGTCAATAAGTGCTAAGACGCCGGGCACTAGTCGTGTGCCTGGATTTTAAACATAACACTGTACCACAGTACCCACAGTAAGGGACCACGTCTCAGTGCCATAAGTCATCACTGGCAACACACAGTGGTTGAAAACCTTGGTTTTCAGGCTCTGAGATATTGGGGACGAAAAGATGGATCGAAGCTTCTCGAATGCTGCCATCAGAGCTGGATTCTTCGTGCGACCTCCTTGTTGAAGTTGGACCTACCCAATTGGACAGTCGGTCCCAGGTAGACGTACTCGTCTAAAACTACTACTACTAAAATAGGATCAATATTGGCAATAATAGTTATTTATTATACAAGTGTGCAAAGTTGCTTTTAACCGCGTGCTCAATTTTGATGCCTGCGAGCAAGCGAAGTATTCTAAAATTAGAATCCTGAGCGTTAGCGAGTGAATCAAAAGAGCACAAGGTGAAAAATCTTTGCACTCGAGTGCAACACGTAACTTTTCATCCCACCTCAGCGAGGAAATTACTAAATGCTAAAAATAGTACGAGTATATTTCATTACAAGTGGGGAAAAGCTGTCATTGCAAAGAGTTCCGACAAAATGTCAACAGTTGTTGATAGTCGGAACAAGTTGCAATGACGGTTCCGCACGTGTACTGAACGACTATTTTTAATACAGTTGCGAAAAAATGAAGCAATTTAATAAAATAAACGGTAAACATTTAGAATCGTGGCGCCTGAATTTGGGGGGAGGTGGAAGGGGGGGTTCGGGTAGTGCCCCCCCGCAAACCCCACCCGCCGGAGACCATTAGTTTTCGAGTTTTTGTTTAAGTATTTTGAGGTTAAGTACTGCATTTCGATCTACTACCACCCCCGCGTCGGCTCTGCAATCCGACAAGACTGCTTGAAATCGGGGTGCTATGAGTCGGTTCTGTCACTGACTTCGACCTATTCTAACTAACTATAACTAACCTATAGGTATGTCACAGACAAGTGACTTTGCCAATTCATTAGATAGCTACTGATATACTATTGTGCACAAATTTGGAACAAAAGTAGTTTGATGAAGCGCTCGCCGGCCACTGCCGCGGCGCGCTCGCTACGCTCGCTCGGCACGCGCCTGGTGGGTCACAGTTCAAACCTAACCTAACCACTAGGTTTGTCACAGACAAGTGACATTGCCAATTCATTAGGTACTAATATACTATTGTGCACACATTCCTACTAGTATGGGTCTGATAATTAAAATTGAAAAACAATTTGTTATTTTTAGAACTTATATTTTATAGACATAATTTATAGCATTTATAGTTTCGATGAATGGGTCTTTTTTTATTTTTAGTCACATTTCTTCTCCATCAATACTCTATGATGGAGTTAGTAAAATTTTCAGTATTATTATAATTGTCTTTTTTAAAATAACGCTTCACTGCTCTCCATTGGGACTCGATGCGTTGAGTATGAGTCCCATCACTACTTACAAAAGGATTGTCCGGGTCAGAGTGATTCACCTTTTTATGGATGTAACCATTTTCTGTCAGACAATCATATGCTCTCCAGCAGTCAGTGTGGATGGTGGTGCCTTCTTCCACATGTTTTTTTAATTAAAGGCACCAGCACTTCAGCAGAGCGTACATTGTCTGGGCACACTTCTAATCGAAGATCCTCTGACCCGTCTTCAATCATTCCGAGGACCCAATGTCCCTCTATGTGGCGTCCTCGGTTAAACTTCCTCTTTCCAAATTTTGATTCATCTATTTGTACAGTTCTTCCAGGTCCTCCAATCTTGCCCACATATTCATTTCTTTCAAGTTGGTAAATAACTACACACTCTCGACAGTAGTTGTACCAATCACTTAATGTTGAAGTACTCAGGCACTGTTGTTTCTCTTCTTTTAGAGGGTCTTCGTTTCTTGCCGAGTCAAAAGTCCATTTGTGGGCAAATTCATATATGAGATAAAATACATGTCTTATGTCGATCTTGCCAAATGTCCCAGTGTTTCGGCATATTTTCCCTTTTTGTTTGCACTGGCCTTTGGTGCACACCCAAGCCCCAAACGATTTGTTTGTTTTCGATAAACGCATAGGGGTGCGATGCCGTTGGCACATTTTTTGGCGTTGCACCATGTTGTTTTCTTCAGCGAATTTTAGACACTGGTCAATGGTTCCCAATTCGCGCACAACTTTGGGTAGGCTCCACATTTGTACAACTTCCTCCGTGTACAAATGCCGGTCCGAAACGGGTCCGTCATCTACAAAGTCCGCCCTTGATGAAGGTCCAGGCACAGTAGACGCCATCGCGATGACTAATGAGCACGTCGAGCTGGTACCAGTTATCAAATCTTCCAAAGGCAATCGCAGTGTCCAGTGAGCAAGCAGGTGTCGTACAGTAAAGCAGCAAAATCGGAGTCCAAAATCGTAGCAAAGTCGTTGAGATATCAAAAGAAAGCGCAGAAAAACAGGAGAAAACATTCACGTACACTCGGAAGTAACGGAATGACGCGAGTATTCCGACAGTGACATTACGCTATCTTCGATGTTTGCGTTCCGTTTCAAGAACTTACATACAACGTACATGTCAAAAAAGGCTAAAAGTTACCTAGAAACGTTTCGTTTTACGCATTAATGTCATTTATGTCACCTGTCACTATCAAAATTTCTGTGTTTTATTGAAACTTTAAAAAACTATTTAGACTATTTTGGCGTGTCTCCGGCAGCTAAAATGTTGTAAATACGCTTTATACAAACCCCTTCAACCCACCCACAGTTTTTGTTTCACCAAATTCAGGGGTCACGATTCTAAAGCCAACCCAACGCATCAGTTCGGGAAAGGTAAAAAAAAAGCACGAGTATGTAATAGCCCACATCCCGAACGCTATACGTCCCTGCAATACGCCACTTTTTGAGCAACTGTATTAAAAAGCCATTTACAATCACAAGATACTTTTATTTCAGTTTAGGTATTAAATACTACATTATAATAAGTAAGTATTACAGAATAATCTTTAAAGTAAGTATAACAAATAATACTTAGGTATAATTAAAAATAATTGGAAGTAACGTTGTTACAGTACAGTTACATAGGTTGAGTGTAATATTTTTGTTAGGTAGGCACTGTAATATTGGTATTAGTGACTTGTGTACTGTTTTTCGGTAAACTATATATTATATTTAACAGTTGTACCGATTCATCGGATTCCCTTGGCGTAAATGTTGGCGAGAGAGGGCGATGGTTAGGTGTTTCGTAACGACTCATTTTCTATGTAGCCGTATGATTCGTCGTTGCGTTCATCGACGAGCTCACCGATGTCAAATACTTTATGATATGTCGCCCTTGTACACAATATTGTTTTTCCAACGTTTCTTGCCATCTCGTCATTTGTTTCACGGATGTTTTCAAAGATGCAACGATGTTTGCTCTTAGAGAATCGCACGGCAGGTCGATTTATTATTGTTACTCGCGTGATTGTTAAAGGAGAAAATAATTTGCGCATTATTAAGGTTAGTTTAACAGTTTCAGCTGTTGGCGTCAAATAAATTTCCTCGTCGCTAGGATCACTCATTTTAGGTTTTTCAAGTTTCTTGTTTTAACCTGAGGTTTTAACAATGTGACGTCAAAATAAAATAGCGCGCTCAAAGCATATAAAAAAAGTACACCAAGAAGGTTCCGAGTCTGAGTTTTTAATAAATTAAAAATGTTGCAATGAGGAAAATGACACTAGGTGGAGGGGGATGCTCATATACATAATTACTTTTCCTGTACTTATTTAATTACGTGTCCTGGCTGATTGATTCATCAATGCAGAGCCTAAACCGCTGCAGCTACAAACCTGACATTTAGACAGTTGATGCCTTTTATGGTTTAAGCATCACTGAGGAAGGTTTTTGATCAAGGTGGAAATTTCACTTCTAATAGAAGTCAATTCTGAATTACATAAAAAAACGATATTAAAAAATATTTAGTGACACTTCCGCTGAAAAAAACCCGCTGTCGGTCTAGCGATCAACGAGTCAACATCTCCTGAGGATGCCTCGTGTAGAGGCGAAACACGTGTCGAATCGTTTTTGGTTTATTTGGGTTTTCTTGTGTGTTTTTTATTTTGTATTCTTCCTATTAACCAGTTTGTGCAGGAGGGAGGGTGGTGTAATAGGCCAAAATCGTTGTTTTTTTTTTAGCGGACGTGTCACTAAATATTTTTTAATATCGTTTTTTGATAATGGATTTCCGCAAAGTAACGCCTGAATCAATAAATTATCTGAATTACATATTTTTTGTGACTTCGTATCCTATAAACCACTAAGTCAGATAGTAAATAGTATAGATTGTACCTAGATGACCGAGTATTACTTGAAAATAAACAATTTATTCTTGGTCCTACCTTAAATCAAACACTCATTGGTATTGCTTAACAACGCCATCTATCGTCAAGTAGCTTTAGTGTGGCTGTGTCGGTAAAATAGTTTAGTTGTTGTTTAATCTTGGCCCTTGTTGCCATAATGATATTGTTGCAGGTTTTCATTGCCTGAAAAACGGATTAAACGACGTTTTCTTAAAATGAAACCTAGCTAGATCCATTTATCGCCCCCGAAATGCCCCTCCATACTAAATTTCATAAAAACCGTTGGAGAGTATGTTAGAGAGATCGTTGGAGAGACTGTTGGAGAGATTGTATATAACAAAATACCTAACTCAATCAAAAGTTTAAATTGTAATTTATTCAAAAAAAAGATGCAGCAACTGTGGTTGAGAGGTGTTATTATCACTTAAGTGAATTTTTGACTGATACATTTTAAGTGTCTCTTTTATTTGAGTTTAATGCATCCATTTTATATTTTGACAGGCTGGTTGGCGCAGTTGGTAGCACCCCTGCCTTCTGAGCCGCTGGTCTCGGGTTCGATCCCCGGACAGGTCAATCATTTGTGTGCATCAACATGTCTGTTTGATCTGTGTCTGGGTGTGTATATATATTTAAGTATGTATATCAGTCATCAGGTTACCATAGTACATGCTCTGCTTAGTTTGGGATCTGAAGACCTTTGTGTGGATGTTGTCCTATATTATTATTATTATTTTATATTAACATAAACATGATTATTAATATAATAAAAATAATTAATATTAAGTAACTTATTCTATAGCTGTAATTATGACATTATTTGTAATACATTTTATATATTTGTATGCCATGCCAGGCAAAACATGTATGAGGTACCTATCTTTGTAAGACCTTACATGTTATGAGTATGTAACACATGTTTAACAAATAAATAATCTGATTGATTGATTGAGAGTTTCCGAGATTCTGATTTAATATATACAAGAATTGTTCGTTTAAAGTTATTAGATATATTATATATATATATATATATATTATATATATATATTATATATTATTATATATATTTAGATATACGAGTATGATTATAAATACACTTTATTAGAAACTGGACTAGCTGAGTATGCTACTTCGAAAACTTGCTGAGGCAACTAATTGGAAACGTCAGTTCAATAAAATTGATGAAAAGCATCGAACGTGGCTTGCAGTTTTCGAATCTATTGGAAAATTCTTAATAAAATGTCTGTCTTAAACATGTAACGTATTTTTTTACATTTATTATTAGCCACATAAATGAAACCTTTATGAATATGAGGAATAAAATATTTCGGCTACTAGTGGGATTTGAGCCCACGACCACAAAACATTCTGTAGCTTTGCCAAGCTGTTATTGCATTAATAGTAATTAAGAACTCCTTTTTCCTTGTATGGATTTTTAATAGCCCAGTCGAATTAGTTTAAAAATGGAAAAAACCCGGAAAACTTACAAGTAGCAATATTCCTTCGGAATTCGTTTCGATGTTTAATTATTAAGTTTATTAAAATTCGCATAATATCTTCGATCTTATGTAAACGATCGAAGCCTAATATATAGTGATTATATTTTTTATAATAGTTATTTCATTTGCTGCGTATATCACATGGAATTATAATTTTTCTTTCGAAATTATTTGTTTTGATTTCGATAAAGTTTTATTATATTATTACTGATAGTTAGGTTATTAGGTAGGGTCAATTGTTAGACTTAGACTTTATATTATAAGACTTTGATTATAATTCATATTTACGAAGTTAATGGTATATCATAAGTTTTTATTTATGCTGTCTATATATATTATAATATTCGAACATTTATTAGGTACTTACCCCAACCAAAAGTACATTTTATCAAAAGAAATCTAAGCGATGACGTCTTATCAAATGCATAGAAATGGGGAAGACGTAGCATAGTAAGTGTAAGTCGTTGTAATGGTGCTAATTTGAATTTGATACAAAAATTGTTTAATTCAGTACAAATAAAATGTTTTGAAAATGTGTAAAGTTTAATTTCTCGTCCACGTGACTTTACATCGTAAATTAAAACGTATATAATATACTTCCAATGCTAGTCCTGACTTATTGCTTCGCCAAATCAGATTCTAAGCCAGTGCGGGTATAAAATTGATTTTTTTATGATTTCTTTCGAAGTTTCGAAGCTGAAGTTGTAACTAGTGGCTCTATGAGCTGTAGATCTCGAGAGTATGTCTTTGAATCAGTTTTATTCAGAAAATATCCAAAAGCTGAATTGGCAAAAACATCTATATCATTTTTGAACTTGCACACAAATTTCACGAGAATTGGTTGAGAAATGAATGATAATAGGGGGACACATGAATTGGCAAAAAATATCTATATAATTTTTGAACCTGCACACTTATTTCACGAGAATTTTTGAGAAATGGATGATAATAGGGGGACACATGAATTGGCAAAAACATCTATATAATTTTTGAACCTGCACACTTATTTCACGACAAGTTTTGAGAAATGAATTATAATAGGGGGACACATGAATTGGCAAAAACATCTATATAATTTTTGAACCTGCACACTTATTTCACGAGAATTTTTGAGAAATGGATGATAATAGGGGGACACATGAATTGGCAAAAACATCTATATAATTTTTGAACCTGCACACTTATTTCACGAGAAGTTTTGAGAAATGAATGATAATAGGAGGACACATGAATTGGCAAAAACATCTATATAATTTTTGAACCTGCACACTTATTTCACGAGAATTTTTGAGAAATGGATGATAATAGGGGGACACATGAATTGGCAAAAACATCTATATAATTTTTGAACCTGCACACTTATTTCACGAGAAGTTTTGAGAAATTAATGATAATAGGTGGACACATGAATTGGCAAAAACATCTATATAATTTTTGAACCTGCACACTTATTTCACGAGAATTTTTGAGAAATGGATGATAATAGGGGGACACATGAATTGGCAAAAACATCTATATAATTTTTGAACCTGCACACTTATTTCACGAGAAGTTTTGAGAAATGAATGATAATAGGAGGACACATGAATTGGCAAAAACATCTATATAATTTTTGAACCTGCACACTTATTTCACGAGAATTTTTGAGAAATGGATGATAATAGGGGGACACATGAATTGGCAAAAACATCTATATAATTTTTGAACTTGCACACTTATTTCACGAGAATTTTTGAGAAATGGATGATAATAGGGGGACACATGAATTGGCAAAAACATCTTTATAATTTTTGAACCTGCACACTTATTTCACGAGAAGTTTTGAGAAATGAATGATAATAGGGGGACACATGAATTGGCAAAAACATCTATATAATTTTTGAACCTGCACACTTATTTCACGAGAAGTTTTGAGAAATGGATGATAATAGGGGGACACATGAATTGGCAAAAACATCTATATAATTTTTGAACCTGCACACTTATTTCACGAGAATTTTTGAGAAATGGATGATAATAGGGGGACACATGAATTGGCAAAAACAGCTATATAATTTTTGAACCTGCACACATATTTCACGAGAAGTTTTGAGAAATGGATGATAATAGGGGGACACATGAATTGGCAAAAACATCTATATAATTTTTGAACCTGCACACTTATTTCACGAGAATTTTTGAGAAATTAATGATAATAGGGGGACACATGAATTGGCAAAAACATCTATATAATTTTTGAACCTGCACACTTATTTCACGAGAAGTTTTGAGAAATGAATGATAATAGGGGGACACATGAATTGGCAAAAACATCTATATAATTTTAGAACCTGCACACTTATTTCACGAGAATTTTTGAGAAATGGATGATAATAGGGGGACACATGAATCAAATATACAATATGGAATATATGTTGTAAACAATTTACGAAATTCGATCTACACCTCAAGGGTGCGACGCAATCGAAGCCGCTAGTGAGTTAGCAATAAATATTTAATAAAAACTAGACTGCGATCTAAACAACAAAGTTTAAATTAATTAGGTCAATATTCTTGATATTGAAAATTAATGTTAAACAGATTCAGTCGCATTTATTATAATACTCGATATAATCAGTTATTCCAATTTCAACCTTTCGAACAATTTTCATTGAAGAATCTCGACTTTGTCATTTATCTAAGTCAGCAATCTTAGTGCTTTAAAAATTAGCAATAATTATATTAAAAAGGATTTGTTCACGCCAGAAGAGTGACGTCAACTAAACTCGCGAGATTGCGTTGATCTCCAGAAATCAACCAAAATCAGCTGACTTTTTTATGGGATAGGTTGAAAAACGAGTAGTCGGCTAACCTAACGGGAAGTGAGGTACATCGCCCTCTAATAGCCGCAACACCAGAGGTCTCAAAGATGCGTTACCGGCTTTGAGGAAGGAATCGGCTCTCTTGAAGGAAAATATTACTTTGTGGGAACTAAGTGCTATAAAAATACGTGACCTACAGGAGGATCAGCCACTAAACTCGTGCTCGAAACGTGAAAACAGCCAGTTTCAGTGAGTCCAGATCCTAATATCCTATTATCATCTTCTCTTAATCTTCTCTCTTTCCCTACACACTTTACTGTAGTGACTATGCCTCAGGTGTCATTTATGATTCCTGATATTTTATTATTATGAAATAGCAGTCCGCAACACAAGCCATTTTTATTTCTTCATTTATCATTTCTTTCTCTGAAATTAATTATTTTACTAGTATGTTGGAAGCTTCAGACTTTCAGAGCATTTAATTCGAAGTGCATTTAATTTCGCTAAATCAAGAAACTAAACTTTGTTTTATTATCTTTGTTTTGTTTGCATTCACTGTTTGTTTTCATAATTTAATTATTTTTAGTACTCCATCTATTTTAATTCCTTCTAACCTCGGCGAGTATATTTTTTCTCGTATGTTCCTTACGCGATTAACTTAGATAAATACTACGTGAACGGACGATTTCTCCACAAATTATGAATTAATGATTCTTGTTTAAGCTATTGCATAGCTTCTAACGCGGGCCTTGAGCGTGGAGACTGAATCCAGAAATTCCGTAACGAAAATAACCTAACACCCCCCACTCTGACTCCATCTGTCGATGAAAAGCAGAACTTTTAATGACTTTTTGAAATATCACACTTGTCTCTTTAGTTCAGCAACTCGCCTCTAGATGGCATTGGTTCATCATCATCATCTCAGCCGTAGGACGTCCACTGCTGAACATAGGCCTCCCCCATGATTTCCCAAAAGGACCGGTTGGAAGCGGCCTGCATCCAACGTCGTCCTGCGACCTTCCTCAGGTCGTCTGTCCACCGTGTCGGTGGACGACCTACGCTGCGCTTGCCGGTACGTGGTCTCCACTCCAGAACCTTTCGGCCCCTTCGGCCATCTGTTCTGCGTGCTATGTGCCCTGCCCACTGCCACTTCAACTGGCTAATCTTCTGAGCTATGTCGGTGACTTTCGTTCTTCTACGGATCTCCTCATTTCTGATTCGATCCACGTAGAGAAACCCCGAGCGTAGCCCTCTCCATAGCTCGTTGTGCGACTTTGAGCTTATCTATGAGGCCCATAGTAAGAGACCACGTTTCAGACCAAGTTTCACGGCATTGGTTAAATAATTATAATTACATAAGTTGATTTGGCATCTATCGATGAATAGCTGAATTTATAATGACTTTTTGAAATATCACGCTTGTCTTTTAGTTCAGTAACTCGCCTCTAGATGGCATTGGTTAAATAATTATAATTTCATAAGTTGATAAAAACAGTTATGCAATAGCTTTACCGTGGCAGTCACCGAGTGCCACAGGTTTTTTTTGTTTGTTAAGTCATACTTTAGAGGTAGTTTCATATATATTTTATTAATTCTATTTTCATTGATATATACACAGATCATAAATATCAAGAGAAGTCTCAATGTAAGCATATGACGAACTCTGTTACACAGATGTCGTTTTGGTTTGCAGCGGTTGCAGTGGTTTGGTTTCAGCAAATGTGTCGATGAGGACCAAAGACAATACAATGCAGTAATAAGTAAACAGGGTATGTTCTACTTTATACATTTATAAGTTTTTGTTTTCTAATAAAACAACTTGTTCTAGTTTTGTTCGCATACAGGTTTGGTCTTTATCATTTACCTATTTTTGATGTTTCACCTATTTAGTCTTTAAAATGCTTCCTACATAAACATCACTGGACTCTCGCCTAGAATAGGTACTTCATTTGCAATATGCTACGTGACTTCGCAAACTAGATGCTTTCAGCCGTGCCAGCAATTTCATATACTTCCGTGCTTAAAATGTGAAAGTATCTAGGGCGTCTTTTATATTTAACACCTGAATAACACCAGAAATGTTCTCTATACGTACGTGGAATCGAATCTTTAAAAAGTTATCTAATTCCAATGTGTTTTCAACCATATAAGAAGGATGTTCTCAATTCGTCTGTATTTTTATGTGTTACCTCTTAACTTTTCAACTACTGAATCGTTTTTGATGTTTTCTTAATTGAAAGTTGGTGGTTCTCATGAGGTTTCATTTAAATTCGATCAAGATCTGACCAGAAGTGTTTTTATTATAATTTGTCTCTAACATGGGGTATGATATCCGGTTTGATTATTATCATCCAAGTCCAAGAATTCTTATAGCGGTCTAAGAGCGACGACAGCTTACAGCGACGCGGCGCACTTAAATAGAGCTTGTCTTGTTTGATCGGAATTATAATAATAATAATAATAATTTATTTTATTTTGCATAAAAATATTACATTTTATATAATGAATCCATAGGCTCCCGAACTAGTTAAAAACTGTGTTTCGGGTTTTTAATATTTTTATATTTATTTTATTATTTTATGCTTACAAATACATATAACAAACATATTTTTGTACATATAAACACGCATATATATATATGTCGGAGGAAGCTACAAGTCGGGTTGATTGTTGTTCGCATGTAAAACGCACAATATTATTTGTTTACATTCTTAATAACTTTTAAAATTCTTAATTTAATTTAATTTGTTTTGTTTCATTTTTCTATAGCTTAAAAACCTTACAAATGTAATAAAAGTTAGGAATATTGTAATTTACGTAACGACCAATCAGAGCAGAGCACGTGCCTCGAGTGGGGTCGAGGCGCCATCCTTACTTTAGGAAGGCTGACAGTTTTTGCGACACATTTGAAAGATAGCGACAGATCGAGTTGGATCGTTGAAAAGTATATTCGTTGGTTAAAGTAAGATCGGTGCCCTGAACCCGATGCTCGGTCTTAACTGTGATTTTTCTTTCGATATTACTGTGGAGTGACAAAATATTATTTAACCTAAATTAAAATATTGTGAAATTGTGATCATTGTGTTTTGTGCCCGCATTTTACCCTGATGACGCCCACTAAGCCCGCGACCACTAATGACGATGTCGACGAAAATAATGCTTCTCCGACATATATATATATATATATGCGTGTTTATATATATTTTAATTACTTGAGACATGATTCGGCGTCGAACAGATTTCTAAAATAAACTGACGCATTGCTATTAGTATTAAATATTATGAAACTGTCAAACTACTTATTACACAAGAAATAAAATCACAGATTAACCATTTATATACCGTGATAATTAAAAAAAGATATATGAAGGAAACGAACGTAAATGTACGTCAATGGTACTTTAAAGGATTAACCCGTCCAAATCAGCAAGCACCCCTGGTTCATTCATAAATCATTTAATTTTGTTATAGCTTAAACCTGATGCGGACAGATTATTCACGCCACATATCATATTTCTTAGCTCATAACACCTATATCTCTCACATCTCCACATAAGTAAGTTACGGGACTTACATTCTAAAGAATTAGCCAAGTTACTACCGCTTAAGGGTGTTCTATCAGACAGAGGGCGGTCACGCGTTCAAGCATTCATGCGGTCAGTTTTGCGTTCGTTGTGTGAGATTTGACAGTATGTATTTACCTAAATGCCAAACACAATGTACTCGTCAATCCCTCTAGAATGTTTAGTAAAGCATTACTAAAACTACTAATAGAGTACGTTGAATCGCGGAATACAGCCGCTGCTTGCGACATCATGTTTTGTACTCAGCGCACGGATTGGCATCTCTCTAGATCTTTATGGTGTCAACGTTTAAGTAATAAAAAGTTATGTCAATTCTTAATTGCGACAGAAAACCAGATGATACTATAAAACTATTTTTCTTGCGTCGTCGCGCGATAGATACAATAAAGTTTATCTAGGCTCGTAAAGTTGCGTCGTAAAATGTTCGAAGACATTTGTGGACCTCATTGTTTGATTAAGTTCTGGACAACTTTGTTCTGTATAAACTTAGGGCAAAACAAAGGGCGATGGGAAGCGAAGATGAAATTTTGTAAAAGTATTTTTTATAATACCTACTGTGACAACACTTTCTCGCTACTGTCCACACATACACATACTTTAAAAATGAGACTGAAACGTCAGAAATAATTGTATTATGTGCCACAAACTTATAAACTTATCTGTTCAGGTGGGCATAATTGGTACTACAGTATACACCCATTAGTAGGATTTTAATTGCAGAATTTGCAGATTAAAGAGTGGCTTGAAAGACTGCCCTATGTTTTGATTCTCTTTTTATTGGTGAATTTCTTACATTGCAATACCAAAATTCTCCACTAGCGACGCTGTTACCTGAACAGATAAGTTGGTGGGACTGTAAAACGGGACGTTGCTGTTTATGACGTCTCTTGTCACTGTCATCCATTGCCATTCTTCTACCAGTGTATCTACACCTAATGCATTAATATAGTTTCTAAGTAATAAATGACGATACAGTATAATCATGTACGATTGCCATACTTTTTAAATCTGTTAAAAATAATATCTGTTTACTTGCTAACTATAATCTAAGTTAATTTTATTATTTACTAGCGACCCACCCCGGCTTTGTACGGGTGCAATGCTGATACTAAATAATATACCTACCTACTACAGAATGTCCTTATAAACAACGTTTACAGCTTTTTTGTCATTAGACAATACAAACATATTGTGTTTAGAAGTTACTCTTGAAATAGCGACATTAGTTGACCATGAGAAAAACACTCAACGCTCAAATCTAACCGCCGCCGCACCGCTATGTCCCTGCATTTTAAATCTGTAATATCTTCGGATTGTATTCATTTAAATTACATGTTGTAGAGAGCCATATTGATCTATATTGAATGGACAATGTATTTAAGGTACTTAATTGGATAACAATTAATGCTGTATTGCTTTAAATAACTTCCTAAATAAGCCATTTTTTCCCGTAAAATGTAAAGGATAAAAAATGGTTATTGTGGGTTATCCTTAAGAGATAGACATATACCATCGCGGACTTTTTTTTTGACCTTTTTAAGGTGTACACTACCGTAGTACATTATTTTGATTTATCTCGTGGGGTGAACCCCACGACTGAAGTCAGCGTTTGCAATGTAAACGCAAAAAATGTGTTTATTTACGACATCACATTAGAAACCAGTAAATTCATCAGTGTTTCTCTACAATATTATGTATGTATCATACATACAAACCTTTCTCTTGAATCACTCTATCTATTTAAAATCCGTTGCGTAGTTTTAAAGATTTAAGCATACATAAGGACGGACAGACATTGACAGCGACTTTGTTTTATACTATGTAGTGATAGTGATTCGATTGTAGGCCGTACTTTGTGTATACATAAGTCTTTAAACAATCACAGTCACTTATATAAGAATTAATATATTAAACGGGATACTTACCGCATATTTCTTTTTGAACGCTTGAAACGCAACAGAAAGAGGGTAGATCGTTTCGTTTGCTCAGTGTCACTTCTCCACATAAATTTGAATCGTGATAATGGTACTTGCAAAGGTGCTGAAATATTGGGACATCAAATAAAAAGAAATACACCGTAAATTTCCTGTTTGATTGAGTACTCTTTTTGTATAAGAACATATTGCAAAGTAAAATTTTCATACGTGTTTTCTATTTTATTTTAATGATAACAATTGAAAAGTCAAGCTATAGATAGACGTGGAGCGTCATACCTGCCGTGCGATTCTCTCAGAAAAAACATCGTTGCATCTTTGACAACATTTTTCTTCTTCTCTAAGCGCAAACATCGTTGAATATATCAGGGGCGATATCTCAAAGTATTTGACATCGGTGAGCTTGTCCAAGAGCGCATCAACGAATCATTAAAGAATCGCTAAGCTGCCCATGAAAACTGTCATGCACGTCCTTCAGAGCCTCAAGTTTGAGTTCTTTCCTAAATTAAATCATTTTACGTCAACGATGAGTTTACGTTATATTTACACTAATTTTATTGCTAGAGCCACTGATTTTTGGAAAGCAAACACTGCAGCTGGTTCAGACCAGATATTCAAATTCAAACTCCCAAGCTTGACAAACATATCAATCTAAATGAAGGTTACCCTTCCCACGGTATATTTTTACAAAGCCGCACAATCCGCTCGCTTCGGTCCAAACAGGCACTCTTAATCAAGATTAACTTAATGCTGAACGATGAATTACTTCTATACGAGAGCCACGAGAAATACGAATACGGTTTCATCTTCGAATGAGTAAAAACAAATGGATTGGATAGGTTTATTACAACAATTACCGGTTTAATCCAGGAACCGTATCCGCCTATTGAATGATCACGAATGATCAATATGATCATTGAGTAGATCTCAAAAAATTGCCGTTTTTGAAAAAAATATGTAATTTTCTGGATCGGTTTTATTTGTATGGCAATCGATTTATAATGTAAAAATGAGTACCTTTCCGCAGGAGGGAACAGGCTATAGCCTGTTTTTGAGCAGGCCTACGACAGGTTAATTAGATACTGGCGGGTCAAATTAGATATTGACAGGTTAGATTAGATATTAGCAGGTTAGATTAGAAATTGAGCGGGTTATATTAGATATTGGGCAGGTTAGATTAGAATACTCTCTGGTGAATGATAAATCAGTAAGAAAAACAGGATTTAAATTAATGCCTTATTATAAAATGAAATTTAGTTTAACATTAAATTGCATTATTTTATAACTATTCTTTAATTTTGTATTTTTTTTTTTTAATTTAAAGTTGTTATTTTAGCGTATGCTTATACAATGCCTTTTTTAACGTTTGGGAATTAAGTTTCACATCCCTGCCCAACCCGGGAGATTCAACGGGTTACGTCGGACTCTTCATCTACGCGCCAACTGCACCCATAGCAGAGAGCAGACCATACGGACTAAACCACCACATGGTGTTTCTCCGGGCTCCTTAATATCGGGACTACAGGAACGTCTCCGCACTCGCTCGCAGTCCCGACGGCGTTGGTCCTCCCATGAGTCCTTTATCTCGGTATGGATAAAGATTCACTCCACTCCAGCGCGCGCGGAGTCACTAATTTATTTATAGTGAAATTTAGCATATGAAGATTGTATACATATATCAAAGTCGTAGACAACGAGCTATGGAGAGGGCTATGCTCGGGGTTTCTCTACGTGATCGAATCAGAAACGAGGAGATCCGTAGAAGGACCAAAGTCACTGACATAGCCCAGAAGATTAGCCAGTTAAAGTAGCAGTGGGCAGGGCACATAGCACGCAGAACAAATGGCCGATAGGGCCGGAATTTCTGGAATGGAGACCACGGACCGGCAAGCGCAGCGTAGGTCGTCCTTCGACACGGTGGACAAACGACCTGATAAAGGTAGCAGGACGACGTTGGATGCAGGCCGCTTCCAACTGGTCCTTTTGGTAAATTACGGGGGAGGCCTATGTTCAGCAGTGGACGTCCTAGATGTCCTATGGCTGAGATGATGATGGAATGATAGATATATCATTAAAAATTAAAAGTTGCCCACGACTTTGACGAGAGCTATACTAGCTTCAATAACTCAGAGTCAACTGCTAAAACGGCGTTTTATAATTAATTTGTCTTGCACCATTAAACGTTAGGAGTAAATCTAAGGTTATTAATTGATATTTAACCCAGCAATGTGCGAGGGTTAAGTTATTAACTAGGGTTAGTGAAGTTTTGTGTCAAAAGAAATTGAGGTTACATTCTGCTGTATAATGTACTCTTTGGACGAAATGACACGAGACAATACCAATAGAATAAAAAGTCGTCAACTTTCATACAACAAAGGATAAACAAGAAAGTCTATATACATTGTACTGTAGTGGCAAAGAGATAGATATAAGTTTCACTTTATTTTTTCGATTCATTCATTAGGTCAGGTTACAATTTAAGCGCATAGACAATTCAATGTTACCATCTAAAGATTATAAATGTCAGTTTAGCAAAAACGGTAATATTTTATAGTCGTGCAATGCAATATGAGAGTTAAAAATTGATATGACTAACGCAAGTTTACAAACTCGTAGACTTATTTATTCAACCCGAGCAAACGTGCAAGTGGGCCTTACTGTCACAAAAAAGAAATCTATTTTACATCTCATTAATTTTTGTTTAACCTGTCCATTGTCTACTTCTTTCGGTGTCTTTCCCAACTACGCAAAAAAGTTCTGATAAAATACCACACTTGAATAGTTTGACCAACTAAAAGCAAGTTTATACCGATGAATGCATTTAACCCTAGAAAGATAACCATATTCTATCTTACATAAAAGATAACCATGCGCTTCGGAGGCGCCACGGTATTCAAATGCTTATACTTAAATTATTTAGCAAGATTTGTGTGATTTGATTTTACAATTTAAATGGTATTATAGGTGACACATTTTTATAAACGAAAAATATTGTACTTTATATTTGTTTATTATTAATAATTGAAACCAAATGAGTAGAACTCTAAAAAACTAACAAAAATCACGAATATTGCTTAACTATCATAAAATATTGTATTTTACTATTAATATGTATAGTATAAGGTAAATATAAGTATAAAGTCTAGGAAAGCTAATCAGTACCTTATAAAAAAATTTTTAGACAGTCATACATACGTCGATCTTGAAGATAACCATACGCCTTAGGAGCGCATAAACTTGTTCAACTCGTCATAACTCCAAAACAATAATACTTACCGCACAAAAACAGCTAGCTCTCGACGCGGTTGACCGACAACTGAGTTGGCTGAGAAGCACAGATATTTCGATTAATTCGTGCGGGCGCCTCTGAAGCGTAGGTTATCTTTCTAGGGTTAATATGATAAAATTAGTTACAATCCAGAAGTATAAAAATATGTATACCTACATTAAGTGTATGCGCAACATGGCATAGCACTTTTATGTGGTGGCATAGCACTTTTATGTGGTGGCATAGCACTTTTATGTGGTGGCATAGCACTACACGTGATGTACGCGTGACACGCGTCTTAAGTAATGTTGGTTGCTATACGATTTACCCATTGGCATATTATGGTACAGAGACCGTATAGCACAAAATTTGCGATTATTGGTATCGAAACTGTCAACGCATCACGCTTCAGCGTACAAAGTATGAGTTACTTGTGTTGCAGTTACATGACACTGCATTTTTTTTTTTAAAGTGTTGTGAACGACACTTTAAGTTACACTTACACTTTGTTCGTGCTAGGCCTACAGGACCGTACTCCTAAGTGCTTTGGTTAACGTGAGCAGTTAACTGGGTGTCCAACTTGGCAAGAAGAAAATCTTCATCCAGAGGCCGCAGCACAAACAATTTGCGAAAAAGTATTCGTATCGTAAGTGTCAACGCGTCACGCTTCGGCGTACAAACTATGAGATATCTGTGTCACAGTTGCCCTAGATAAATTACAGTTTGTATTGTTTAAAGTGGATGACACGTTACACCTACGAAGTTATTTAAGGTAGGCCCCCAGTTAAGTAAAATAAGGTGACACATACAAGTTACAATGAAAATAATGCTTTAAGCAAAACAAGAATGTTATCTTGACGGTATGGAAGAAGTTTAACAAAATCTTTTAGCGATCACATCTGACGTTAAAAGACGTGGGTTCGTATCTCGTTAGAGGATATGCCATTTTTATTCCTAAAAGTGCATATAATAATAAATAAGAGCAAGAAACAAAAAGCTCCAAGGGTGGAAGTGTTAAAGGGCATAACGCCGGTAGTAGCGCTCTAGTAAAACCGCAGCACACCTCTCGACACCCTTTAGCCATCTACACTAACGTTACCCCTTTTGTCACCATTGATGGTGGCTCTTATGGAGCCGTTTAGTGGGTGGCAAGTCACCAACAAATAATTTAAATGAGACTGAAGTTGGCAGGTGCCGTAGTCTCGTCCATAGCCCACTATCTCCCGTACCACTAATAAGTACATATCAATAGCCATGCCATTTTACCCATTTTTGTAATAGATATACCATGTAAACATCCATCCAAAATGTTTCTGTTTTTATACTAAATTGTATTTTTATACCAAACGGGCCTCTAAGTATTGGCTACAGCCCCTCTTATGCCTATGTAAAGGACCGGGTGAAACCCGTGAAATATGTCAAATAAAAGTAATAATAATAATATAATATTTATTATTATAATAATAATATAATTTTTATTTCAGACCACAGTCCATATAATGTTAGTACTACCTACAGAGCACTTTTAACTATGTTAGTACTACTAAACTAAATAATATAAAATGTTACAAATGTTACCT
The DNA here is from genome assembly GCA_917880725.1 of Selenia dentaria. Classification (NCBI taxonomy): domain Eukaryota; kingdom Metazoa; phylum Arthropoda; class Insecta; order Lepidoptera; family Geometridae; genus Selenia; species Selenia dentaria. The sequence continues at coordinate 7,966,842 of OU862904.1, read as the reverse complement.
ATTAAATGTATTATTATTTATACTATTTATTATTATTTCAATTAATTAAATAAACCTACTATTTAGCCACGAAGCATGTGATAGGCTTAAGCACCGACATCCAGTGTCTCATCAAAGATGTGTACATATACTCAGCCACGACGGCCAGAAGACTGCAAGAGGTAGTGCGCATGGAACGCATCATGGACGCAACTCTTTTTCGCATGATTGCATAGAAGTCGTCGGTGCGAGCATCTGCGAACATTCCTGATGCGCTACGTGGCAGCCCCAGCAGCATCCTAAAACCATTGTTGTACTGAACACGTAGAGTGTTCAGATCAAGCAAAAAACATCTTGTAAGTTTCATGTCAAGTCAGTAATGGAAGAAACAGATCCATTTCTTATTAGAATAATGTACGGATTTAGGTTGACTATTCTGTACCGGAAATGGAAAGCCGATAACGGATCCTGTCAAAACGAATTAAGGGGCGCGATCCAATGAGATTAAAGCAGATTGGATTTTATAAATACGATACTCTTTCGTCGTTTTCCTAAACGGGTTACCGTAGACGGTGAAAAGACATGGTAGACATCTTTATCACATTCACATAAGATTATTGCGAAAAACATTAAAAGATCTAAAAAATGCATTTAATTTTTTTTAAATATATTGCATGAATGTCTACGCAGAGTCCTGGAATATTTCGGTCACAATGCTAGGAAAGACAGTGGCAACCTTGAGAAACTCATTGTGACCGGAAAAGTCTTCGTGGTCGCAGCCGAATACGTTGGTCCGACCAGATCCCCACCGCGCTCGACTCTACGTTTCACAACGCCCTCCACGCCGCCAGAAACAGAAACAGATGGAGAACGATCATACGACAGAAGGTGATTCCGAAGGGAGGTCACGACCCTCATCACTGAGGAATATGACGCAAAGAGGAGTTATTAAAAATTAAGACTGCATATCTTAGCAGTTACATAACTATTCGGTTTTTTTTCTTAAATTGTGGTGAGATCTAGCTTTCACTTGATTTTAAATTCGTGAGTTGAACGTTTGTTACAGAATACATTTCTCTAAGAAGAAGAAATTCTTAATTGCAATATCACAATATCAACATATTATATTATGCATATTATTGCCATCCAGCGTGGCAATGCCGCCAGCGTTTTGGCCACTTTTCCCCCCACCATGGGGCTTATAGATTAGATAGTTATTATTTTTTTTTTTATAAAAATTTTAATTACTTACAATGTTATGTTTAAATGAAATTGTTATTAATAAATCTAACTCATATTTACAGGGAAATTATGATAATATTGTCAATAACAACAACTACAAGGCAAAACATTGCTTAAACGTGTTACAATGGGCGGTCTTATGACTTATCGCCCAGAGCGATTACTTTCAGAGTACCGTACATCATTCTAGGAAATACAATAATATATTATAATGTGTGACATATAATTATTGTTCATTATTGATAGGATATAATCTGTAGTTACAGCTTCAAAGCCACCACCTATTACTAATGTGAACGTTTGAAGCTAAATTTTGACCATAGATAATACAAAATATTCTTGTAACCTCAGTTCAACCTCTATCGCGCAACCTAACGGATCTCTCCTTTCGAAAATTAATAATTCGGGGTTCGTTGGAGTTGCTTCGACTCCCTTTCGCATAATCTTCTCGGGCGATAATGCCAATTTATCGAAATACATAAACAAACATTCAAAATATAGTGAATCTTCTGACTCCCGGTGCAAATTTGTGGTGTACTTCAGCAACAGCAAACCTGGATGCCTGTAAGATAACGCAGCCTAGTTGGTAATCAGGTAGACTAAGTATAAGAACAGGCCTTAGTACTATATCTCAGATTTACTGCCCTAGGACGGGCGTGTCTAAAGCCAACCACGAAATAATATCTGGTGAGTCCTTCCATACTTTTCGTATTAGATACCTCCTTGTTTCGACAATCAAATAAAAAATACAGTCCATTATCATACAATTATTATATATTTATATATACATACAAACTTGTATGTGTAAGTAGTCACTGAAATCTAAATAATATGTAACTCGCATAAAAACTTGTGTAAAAACGGAAAAACAACTAAATTAATATAAAGTATAATAGTTTATATACTACTGGATTCCTTTTACTGTAATATTGTATTGCAAATTAAATAAATGAATGCTGAAAATCAACAGAAAGTTGAATACGATGCTTGGATTTGGATGGATTGCCTCGGTGGTTTAGCGGTCATGGCGTCTGATACGAGTGTCGGATGGCGCGGGTCGAATCCCGTCCGACAATGTGTATATTTCTCTCTGTAACTTTAAATATTGGTATCGCTAAGGCGTCAGTGCCTTAAAAATTATATAATAATTATATTAATATTTAATTAAATAAATGAATGCTGCAGCTTTCATTTATTTAATTTGAAACAGAGGTATAAAATGCTACCTGCTATGACTATTCCTATTGTATTTAAAAAAGAAAACATTGCATTTTCTAAAGACAAAAAACAATTTCGACATCAATACAAATGTGAAGTGTTTGTAAAAACTCTTATATCAGTTGGAAAAAGCTTGCAAAGCTCATTAATAGATGTCGCTTCATCCCCATACGACGGTTAAAATGAACAAAAAGTTAAATACGATGCTGAGATGAATTGCCTCGGTGGTTTAGCGGTCATGGCGTCTGATACGAGTGTCGGATGGCGCGGGTCGAATCCCGTCCGACAATGTGTATATTTCTCTCTGTAACTGCAAATTTTGGTATCGCTAAGGCGTCAGTGCCTTAAAAATCATATAATAATTATATTAATATTTAATAATTTTATAATAATCCCTACTTCATTCACTAAAGTTCATAAATACGAGTGAGTAGGTACTCGTAACATCTCATTCGAGATCACGTGGGATCCTTTAGTTCAAACTATTTTTAACACATTTAGGTGATAAGATGGGTCAGTCATTGCCTGGTGACTGATGACTTAATCAGGCAATGCAGTGCAAGTACCGTAGTAGTCGTTAAATTTGTCGATTCGCTAAGATTGATAGAAATCGTATCGCCCCTAGCAAGTATAGAAGTCATATTTACGATTTATTCGATCGTCAAATTGTCGACAGTATATCGATTATTACGAATTGTTAGCATTCCACAAGGCGTCCTACTATCATTTGAAGATTTCTACGAGCATTTCGCTCTACTACGATCAAAAAAATGGCCGAAGTCTATTTTTTTATTGAATACTAGTTGCGCCCTGCGGTTACACCCGCATGGTGATGGATGATGACGATGTTGATAAAAAAATTCCTATGTATTAATTCAGCGCCCCATCTACCTCCGTGCCAAATTTCATCAAAATTGGGCCAGCCGTTTGAACGTAAGAGAATTACAAACATCCATTCATCCATAAATACAAACGTTCGGTTTATAATATTAGTAAGATCAAACGCAACTAAACAATATCCCCATTCCCGTCGCCTGTCGATAAGCTATACCGAGGTCATTTTCAAAGCTGACAAAACTTATCGATCGGTAAGTTCGGTACTTGCACTGCTGCTTCGCCAAAGTCAAAGTCAAAAAGTCAAAATCATTTATTTAATTTAGGCATCAAAGACGCACTTATGAACGTCAACTTTTCATTATAATGTACTTTAAAGACTCTACCGCCGCGTTCCAAAATATATAGAGCCCACCGAGAAGAAGCGGCAAGAAACTCGGGGCCATTCTTTTTATATAGATTTTTACAATGTTTCTACTTAGGTACTACAAATATTACATTTTATGGGTGGCAGAGAGACAGCTTGCCAGAAGTGGAGTATTCCAAGCATCTTTATCTTCTATATAATGTGGAACTTTATAGTAAGCTTTTTTTTATTAAAACGTTTTTACAGTCAAAATTACAACTTTTTGACAGTCAAAGTCAGTCGCTTGCCCATGACAGTTGCAGTGCTATTCAGAGCTTTAAACTGTGCAACAACATTCAAAACTTTGCGTGGTGCTTTTTTGTTTCTTTCGCACCCTTACATTTATAACTGTCGTGGCACCAAACAAGAAAGCCTCTTGCACAAAAGGCGTACCACTTAGTAGGTCGGGTTATCTCACTTCTTGCGATTAGCATAGAAATATTCTACTCTGCCCCATCAAGACGTAAAAACTTTCACACAAACTGGCTCCCGGAAAACATCCAGCTTTAAATTTATGAACAGGATTATAGCTGTCAGGAACAGCCGTGAAATTAACTTGCGCGTTTAGTTAATTAGCGTTGAAAAAAAAGTTAAATCAGCATCCATTGACTTAACAAAGCCGTGTTTATCTCAATATTTTTACCCTTACCCTGTCTCGAGGGCGGGCTGAGAGTCAACTATTCAAACAAGTGACTCTCGACATCGGTTTCGAAAGCTATTGAGTTTTGGCAAGAAAATATCACCGTTTTTTGTAGGCTATTTTGTTGTGGAAGTTTTCACTTCACAGATTTATGTGTATGTATATTATAGAGCCTGTTTAATTTCGCTTTGTATCTAATACATTACATATGCAAGCAATGATCATGTAATGCTAAACAACTAGTTCCGCGAATAAACTTCGCGAGTAGAAACTATCTTTTGATATTATTGATATTATTAAAAGCAACCGGTAGATGGCGCCGCGGCCAACTGTCCCCTACTTTGCGAAACTTGGCCCCTCCAATTAAAGACGTAATCACCAAAAAACCTACAAAATCGTTGAAACAGTATACAAAATTTCATAACAGGATTAGTTGAAAAATAGGACCCGTGGGCCTAGCACGAATAATTAAGTAAATGTAACGTAACGTGTCGTTTCCGTGAAACAGTACAAACTGTAATGTATCTAAGGCGACTGTGACACAGATAACTTATAGTTTGTAGGCTGAAGTGTGGCATTCTGACGCTTACGTGCGGTCGTGATTCAGTCGTTAGTATCCTTCACTTACTTGTGATTCATCTATGGCCCTCGCATTAAATCCGTCCTTTATTCACTAGTTGCATAATACATATTGTACATGTATTATAGAGAGTACATTTTTCACAGAGTGTACTATTTGCAACTCGTTATTAATAGGTTTGTTACTTGATCTAAACCAATAACCACTTCCACTTTGTTTTAAGTAGGAGACAATACAAGCCTGAGGCCCACCTTGTGTTTAGCAGTAACTTCTGCTTATAACAGACTAGCTGACCCGCCATCGGCTTCGCTCGCGTGACCTCGCAGGATACGGTAATTACAGATTTCAAATAGGGGTCGAATTTCACAAAATCTTGTCTTAGTGAGTACATAGGTCCAAAAAAGGACCCCCATACAAAATTTTAAACTTTTAGAACTAGCAGTAACGAAGTTTCATACAAAGTATCAACCCCAAAAAACCCTTAGAGGTTGAATTTCATAAAATCCCGTCTTAGTGAGCACCTACGTCCTAAAAAGAACCCCCATGCAAAATTTTAAACTTTTAGAACTCGCAGTAACGAAGTTTCATACAAACTGTAAACCCCAAAAAAACCCTTAGGGGTTGAATTTCATAAAATCCCGTCTTAGTGAGCACTTACGTCCTAAAAAAACCCGCATGCAAAATTTGAAACTCCTAGCACTTGTAGTTTCTGAGATTTCGTGATGAGTGAGTGACCTTTCGCTTTTATATTTAAAGAAGATAGAAGATACATTACGTCACAAGTGAAGAAACTGCTTAGCGCGCGTAATCCTGAGACAAGTTGTTAAGCCTCATGTGCTTGTAATTTGCCCCATACTAATATAGAGTATACAACATTACTGCTTCGCGGTAGAAATAGGTATGATTGCAGTACTGCCCCGGACGAACTCATTCACAAACAGTTCTGCTGCTGCTTTAAAAGATAAAAAGCTATTCACTTTACAATTGCAAATCTTTCACCCTTTTAGAAAACCTTATTTTATTAATATTTTACCCAATATCTCTAGAGCGGCTAACAGTCAACTATTGAAACAAGTGACTCTCTACTTTGGTTTCAAGAGGAGTTGCGCCGAGACAAATGCAACGTTTTCTGTTGTTTATTTTGGAGTGATAAACAAATACTTCATACTGAGTATATATTGAAAAAATATGGCTTAGAAATGACACGTCGTAGGTTTTGGATTATAGATATACAACTTTATTAAATTTATAGGACATAATGAAACAAAAATGTGTTTCGAATTAGAAAAAGAACGAAATTATCGCATTGTTATGCAGGTTAATAAAATTTGATTTATTATGTATAATATATATATATATATATATATACCCCAGTTAGTTTTTTGCTCAAGGTATTTAGGTCGCCAACTAAACAGAATCTGTACTATGGTAACCTGATGACTGATATACATATACACACCCAGACACAGCTGAAACATACATGTTCAAGCACACTAATCATTAAGGGGCAACATCCACACGCGGTGTTAAGGTCCCTAACTAGGCAGAGCCTGTACTATGGTAACCTGATGACTGATATACATACTTATATACATATACACACCCAGACACAGGTCAAACAGACATGTTCAAGCACACTAATCATTAGGGGGCAACATCCACACGCGTTGTTCAGGTCTCTAACTAGGCAGAGCCTGTACTATGGTAACCTGATGACTGATATACATATACACACCCAGACACAGCTCAAACAGACATGTTCAAGCACACTAATCATTAGGGGGCAACATCCACACGCGGTGTTCAGGTCCCTAACTAGGCAGAGCCTGTACTATGGTAACCTGATGACTAATATACATACTTATATACATATACACACCCAGACACAGCTCAAACAGACATGTTTAAGCACACTAATCATTAGGGGGCAACATCCAAACGCGGTGTTCAGGTCTCTAACTAGGCAGAGCCTGTACTATGGTAACCTGATGACTGATATACATACTTATATACATATAAACACCCAGACACAGCTCAAACAGACATGTTCAAGCACACTAATCATTAGGGGGCAACATCCAAACGCGGTGTTCAGGTCTTTAACTAGGCAGAGCCTGTACTGTGGTAACCTGATGACTAATATACATATACACAGCCAGACACAGCTCAAATAGACAAGTTCATGCTCATAAATGTTCGACCTGCCGTGCGATTCTATAATGATTCTCTATATTAAGCTAACCTTTAAGCTAAGCTCTATAATAAGCTCACTGATGTCAAATAGTTCGCCCTTGTATATAAGGTTGCTTTTCCAACGTTTATTGTCATCTCTTCGTTTGTTTCACAGATGTTGTCAAAGATGCAGAGATGCTTGCTCTTAGAGAATCGTACGGCTGTCCAGGGATCAAGCTCGGGACCAGCGGCTCAGAAGGCACGGTTTCTACCAACTGCGCCAAATAGCCAGTAACTTTAAGAACCGGGTACCTAGTATAGACGTGTTATTCACCAGCAATTTTACGAAATAAAAATGTTATACTTACACAAAATTTAGAAGTAGCACCTGGATTATAATTCAACTAAACATGTTTCAGTTGATTCAACCTTATTCGGATGTATTTATAATTTTTTCGAACAGAATCATTTGATACAACTTACGTATATGTCACGTTGCAATGTTGAAGCTGGAATACTTACCTGAAAAAAAAAGATATGCTTAGTCACAAAAAAGTTAATGATATTTTGTAATAAAAACTACTGTGATAACTCATAATTAAATGGTAAAACCGGCAAACACTCACGTCTATCATCTGCGTGCGCAACTGAGTGCGCGACTAGCGGCCCTCGCTGCTAGACCACGCTCTCCATGAGGATGGGCATCAGTACTGCCCAAACACCGGTTGGAGTATAACGACAAGATGATAGACGTGAGTGTTTGCCGGTTTTACCATTTAAATTAATATTAGTACAAGAAATCAACTGTAACTTCACCACTGAAAGGTTTAAAGTGATGATACAAAGGTCGGTAGTCGATTAGCCACGGGATCGATCCCCACTTCGGGTTTGAGCTTTGGCTGATATTAACATCGTGATGAAACCACAGCATGGTGGTAGGGCACTTCTGGTGTCCGCCTGGATTGCTACCACCCTCAAGTTTGAAAATCTGTCACTGAACACCTAACAGCATGTTCCAGCAGTTGTTCTTGAGAGCCACGAGCTGTTCTAGGTCTAGATGATGCAGTAGAAGGTGGTATCACAATACCACCTTCTACTGCATCATCACTAACGATCAAGTCAGATAGTGATCAAACACTAGTCTATCACGTGTAAAAAACCATTAATCTTTGCTACTGGTACTTAACTGGGGCAAAGTTATTCTAATGGAACAAAGTGCTCAAATAGTTTGAAGTACTTCTAATGGAACAAAGTGCTCAATTGGGTTAAAGTACTTGTAATGGAACAAAGTGCTCAAATGGGTTGAAGTACTTCTAATGGAACAAAGTGCTCAAATGGGTTGAAGTACTACTAATGGAATAAAGTGCTCAAATGGGTTGAAGTACTTTTAATGGAACAAAGTGCTCAAATGGGTTGAAGTATTTCTAATGGAACAAAGTGCTCAAATGGGTTGAAGTACTTCTAATGGAACGAAGTGCTCAAATAGGAAGACGTACTTCAAATGGAACAAAGTGCTCAAATGGGTTGAAGTACTTTTAATGGAACAAAGTGCTCAAATGGTTGAAGTATTTCTAATGGAACAAAGTGCTCAAATAGGAAGAAGTACTTCTAATGGAACGAAGTGCTCAAATGGGTTGAATTACTTCTAATGGAACAAAGTGCTCAAATGGGTTGAAATACTTCTTATAGAACAAAGTGCTCAAATGGGTTGAAGTACTTCTAATGGAACAAAGTGCTCAAATGGGTTGAAGTACTTCTAATGGAACAAAGTGCTCAAATGGGTTGAAATACTTCTTATAGAACAAAGTGCTCAAATAGGTTGAAGTACTTCTAATGAAACAAAGTGCTCAAATAGGAAGAAGTACTTCTAATGGAACGAAGTGCTCAAATGGGTTAAATTACTTCTAATGAAACAAAGTGCTCAAATGGGTTGAAATACTTCTTATAGAACAAAGTGCTCAAATGGGTTGAAGTACTTCTAATGGAACAAAGTGCTCAAATGGGTTGAATTACTTCTAATGGAACAAAGTGCTCAAATGGGTTGAAATACTTCTTATAGAACAAAGTGCTCAAATAGGTTGAAGTACTTCTAATGAAACAAAGTGCTCAAATAGGAAGAACTAATTCTCAAACCAGTAATAACCCTAAACTAATAACGTATACGTAACATATACGTATAATAGTAACGTTATTTAAAAGTGCTTAGGTGGTCAGGTAACCTACAAAATTTTACACTAGGACTAAGCAATAGGAAATTTTTGTTATAAAAACTAACGTGGTTTTTACTAATTTTTAATAAGAAATGCGGGATTACTCACGTAATATTTATCGGATCGGACCAACTATAGTTTCGACTACATTCGGTGGTCTTTTTCAAGGAGTGTTCGGGACGCCCGCGGCGATGACGTCTCGCTTAGCAATCGACAATAGGACATTTACGACTGATGGCACCACTTTACTTTTAGACCAAGTTAGATATTTTTAATAGGGTACTATTTTTGTGCATCTTGATTAAACCGATCAAATTTGAACTCACCACAAAACTATTCTTAATTCTGCCCAGCTGCTGTTCTTATTTCAATCCATCCCCAAAATAAATACCGCAGTGTACATTCAGTAAACAAGTCAGAAAGCTTGTCGCTAGCTACCTTGAAGTTACTGTATCCACAACCAGTAGCTAAAATTCAGAAAGGGAGCATTTGAGTTTAAACATGAGCAATTATTTATTTTAATACCGTCCCAGAGCCAACTCATGCGCCTGAAGGTAAGTACAACACTTGCCCTCGACAATGGCCGCCTGGTGGAAAGTGATCACCGTCGTCTATGGATATCTCTAACACTCGAAGCGTCACAAACGGGGAGCGTCGGAACAAAAACCGACCAATCAATGACTTTGTTTATGTTACTAATTGGTTGTTTCCCTACATATATTTCTCTATCGTTAATGTAACCTGCCGTGTGATTCTGTAATGATTCGTCGATGCGCTCGTCGACGAGCTCACCGATGTCAAATACTTTATGAGATATCGCCCTTGTACATAAGGTTGTTTTTCCAACGTTTCTTGTCATCTCGTCATTTGTTTCACGGATGTTGTCAAAGATGCAACGCTTGTTGCTCTTAGAGAATTGTACGGCTGGTCTAAAACCTTCTAAAACTGATAAATCCGCTCTAAATCCGTCCGCGAAAAACACCCGGATCTGAACATAAACCAATAATTACGTCAATCGTACTAAACGAAGATGGCGATCGAAACAGAGACCGATAAATTCTTAACATAAACGTCAGCAACATGTTAAATTAACACTAAAGATTGTTGGATTGCCTTTGAAGAACCCCTTGTGAGAAAGCTCATTCCACATTTTGCTGGTGTGAGGCAAAAAATATTGTTTAAATTGCACTGTTTTTAATTCCACCAGCCGATCATATGTGGATGGCGAAGGCGCCTAGTGTGGTGATAACCTCGACGCTGGCAAAAGGTTGAATAATTCCTTAAGCACTCTCGATACGAAGAAGATACAGAGAGACCGGAGTAGAATATTTGACGAATTTGGCGTTGCGGTGGTATCAACCAAGGCGGCTTCTTGCACAACCGATCCTAAGTAGTATTTCGTCGTATCGTGACGGTGGAAGGAATATTCTTTAAATCCCCTCCATTCACCCTCAATAAAGTGTTTATCTTTCTATCTAGCAACAGACAGATTGGCCGTTGACTCTTATAACCCAGCTATTATTTATTCTGTGCCCTCATTGCTCCAGCGCGCAAAAATGCATGGAAATATTTTCAAGTTAAAGTTAAATTTTATTTGTCGTTTTAGATGAAGAGGAGTAACCATATCGTGATCGCATAAAAGGGTGAACCACCCCATTCTTGTACACTTTTCAATACAAATAGTAAGAGTAGAGATGATACTTCCGGCATAATTTTTGCTGGTCTGGGTTTGACTTTTTTCATGGTCCGGCCAAATCAATGCGTAGCCATAAATTAAATTTGAATCATATAAATACATTTGTTTGCAAGAATATGGGTAATATTGTATAAAGTCGTTGTAGTTCGTGGCTAAGAACTACATAGGTTTTATATTGCAGCGTTATTGGTAAACAGTAATGTAACAATAATATTAGTAATAACACTTTTACATACGGCTACCAACAGAGGTCCCCAAATCACATAATCTGGTTTTATTTGTGGTTAAAACGCTGACTGTTTCTTAAAAGTGTATATCCTAAGTCATAAGGAATTTGTGAATTTATATTAAATGACGTACTTATGAAAGTTCTCCCGTGATATATAATAATAATAATACTATTACTACTTGCGACAATGTTAGTGAATTGAAAATTTTATTTTTCATTTTAAACTATCGAGGTCTGGTACCTACATATAACAAACACACTCGTCTGCAAATCAAAACCTAAAATTATGAAATCTGAGATCGAGAAAGCAGGTCTCAAAGCACAAGTAAATAGAAAAATTAGCCAAATACCTTCAACTGAAGACTAACGCTCGCTGAACAACTAGCACAACATTGAGTTGAGGCCGATTTGCATCAAATTATTATTAGTTTGTAATAAGCACCTCCTTACTTTGTTTAATACGTTTTTTGAAAATAAATGGTAATAGTTCAATGCCGATTCTGATAAATGCGAAAATGGTAAACATTGTTGTTATAAATAAAACATGCTTAGATGGCTTGGGCATGTGGAAAGGATGGATGAGAGAAGACTGACAAAACAAATGTACAAACTTAGAAGCAAACTTAGAATTAATGAAAGAGGTAGACCTCGGCGAACGTATTCCGATCAAAGGATAAGGCGAGGTCAAGAGTACACGAAACCGATGATTATGTAGAAAGAATGTGATGCGAGTGGATGAAGCAAAAGAGGTATGCCAGAATAGTAGCAAGTACATATCTGCCTATCCTTCCGGGAAACGGGAGTGTCGTTATGTATGTAAGTATGTATGTATATAAATAAAACATAAACTAAACATAAATAACATAAACTAACTTTCTTTCTGATTTGTCTTATAGAAAAAGCTGTAGGTAATAAATGCGTCAAACTTGGCGTAATTGTAGTGCAAAATCGGAACTACTTTACCGCACTACATTTTACAACAACAAATAATAAAAAATTGGTACTCTGCGCGCGAGTTTAACTCACACTTGCCTCGTTTACATAAAAATGTTTCATAACAGGTATTTTATATAATATATATATATGTTTTATATAATATATGTTATATAACTTAACATGCTTACAATCAAAGCGTACCTACCTTAAATCTTAACAGGGTCCAAAATTTACAATCGCCAAAATGTTATCCGGCAAAACCTGAACGTATATCCATCTCTAAACTCGGAGAAAGCTCATAAATATGAAGGACTTCTTATCTTGCCATGACGGAAGGATAACGGATACCTAGTACATAGTATGTATGTATAATATTATGTATGTAAGTAGATATAGTATCATGCAGGTAACCATAGGATCGAGTGGTGATTTAGATAGCGGTATGGGAACAGAATTTCTGGTAAGATAACGTAAGCACAGTATGTTACTTGAAGTTATGGTATCCTATTTCTACCTTGCTCGCTGCTGGGCCACCGGTAGAGTAGAATTATAGTGCCTACCTCTCTCATACCGAGGTGTCGTAAAAGGCGACTAAGGTAAATTTGACGATAAAAAGTTAACACCCGTCCACCGTTAGATGGCGGTATAACCATCTCGTACATAACGCGTAACTAGTAAATAAAAAAGGCTGGTGATGGCCACCAGTGCAATAGTTACGCTCAGCGATCGCCAACCCGCATGCCCAGCGTGGTGATTATGGACAGACCCTCCTCATGTTTAAGGTTGCTCAGCGAGCTATGGAGAGGGCTATGCTTGGACTATCTCTGAAGGATAGTATCAGAAATGAAGTGATCCGACAGAGAACCAAGGTAACCGACATAGCCCAAAGATTAGCAAACTGAAGTGGCAGTGGGCTGGTCATATTAGCCGAAGAACCGATAGCCGTTGGGGTAGACGTGTTCTTGAGTGGAGACCGTGACTCGGCAAACGTAGTATAGGACGTCCTCCGGCTAGGTGGAGCGACGACATACGCAAAGTGGCTGGTTACATCTGGATGAGAAAAGCCAAAGATTAGGCTCAGTGGCGTGCATTAGGAGAGGCATATGTCCAGCAGTGGACTGAGACTGGCTGATGATGATGATTATGATTTCTACCTTGAAGCAGTAATTTTCGCAATACTGCGATCTGGTTCGAAGTGTATGGGTGCCGGACTTAACAACTTAATGTTGTTACGGGCGCAGTGCAGTTTGTCGTGACAAAATGCATCTGCTATAGACCACCACCACCACTTACCACCAGGTGGGCCTCGTGCTTGTGAGGTTGGATCTTACAGCAGAATATATATTGCGTAGGATCCATCATCTAGATTTTTTAGAAGAGAATTATAGGGAAAGTTAAAACTAATATTTATTTACCTCGACGTTTCGATCAAGTAACATTGATTGTGGTCACGAGAGGACTGCCGTGCGATTCTCTAATGATTCGTCGATGCGCTTGTCGATGAGCTAACCGATGTCAAATACTTTATGAGATGAGATGCCATCAGCCATTTCGTGCGGCGTGTGGTGTCTGCGTAACCTGCAGGTGGCCATAATTAAAAGATCGGAACTAGGATGTAACCGAGGCCCTGAGCCGGGTGAAGAAAGCGGACATAAATAAAAATTAACTATGTAAAAAAAAAAATACAAGTACGGCTTTTGTATTAGGAATGCGTGTATATCTTGAGCATTCACGCTCACTAAAAGGCTTCTTCTCGCGGCGGCATCGCGTGGCGGGTCGTCCTCTTCGCTCAAATATGGTTGAGGAGGGCGATGGCTGGCACACGTGTCAAGCTCGTGAACAGGCGCTGCTTGCGGGAGCCGGTCTGCTCTCGGTATGTACGATATTTAGAAATTAGTTAAAAGTCTGTTTGTGTAAAAAAAATGCAAAAATGCCCTTCTGGCCTATTCTTTAATTGTATATGCTCCTCAGGCTGCTGAGAAATAAAAAAAAAATTGCCCTACAGGCCCTTATTGTATGTGTGCCCTTCCGGCCTTCACAAATGTATTATGTAAGTCTAGTTAAGTAAAAAAAAGTCCTCCTGTATTCCTTTAGTAATTTAAAAAAAAATAAAGTTTTACATATAATATATATCAACAATACGGACGGACCTATTGATGTCTGTGAACCAAAGCATTATAAAAAAAAAAAAAAATTGTTATGAGATATCGCCTTAAGTACACAGGTTATTTTTCCAACGTTTTGTAAACCAAATATAGATTCTACTTATGTACTAATATTATTACATTTTGTGAGTGGCAGATGACAACTTGCCAGAAGTGTAGTATTCCAAGATCTTTGTCTTCTATTGTATAATATGCTTTTTTTTATAAAATGTTACAGTCAACATGAATTTTCCTTCTGTGAGCTCAGTTATGTGTTTTAGGATTTTATTGTAAAACGCACACAATATCCTAGGAACGACTTATTATTCTTCGCAAGTCTAAAACTTATCAATAATCAATATGTATTGTAGTCGAATGGGACTGCGGGGGAAAAGAAATACCCATGGACCCCCCAGTGGGTTACAGTATCCCACTATTACTATTACTACGGGTAAGACCTCCAATTAAACCGTATTATTTTAGCATTTAAATACGAATACTGAATTAACCTAAGTAGTGACCAAATAGATTGCGGTCCCAGGCTTTTCACTATTAGTGGTGAACCAGCTGGATTTACGCTCGGAATGGTTTTATACTTTATCGTCGTTTCAAAGTGGTTCACCGAAAATGGCGGCTATTTTCGAGGTAATTGTATAAAGCAGAAAACAAAAGAATGGAGGACGGGAAAAAACTCAACAACTCGTTGAAATAATTTAATTTTCCGAGATTTGGGTATCTTTAGGTTTTGACGTGTAATTGTGGTGAACTAACCGTTAAGTTTTTTGTACTTCAACAAATGTACATAAATGTACAAATGCAAACAAATTAATTAGCGGAGGACCTTAATACTTCATCTGTTGAAAGACCCACACTCAATAGAAATTTTATTGTTATATTGACAATCGACAGGTGAGAGGAAGCTATTCAGTCGATAACAGCCGTGCGATTCTCTAAGAGCAAACAGCGTTGCATCTTTGACAACAGCCGTGAAACAAATGACGAGATGACAAGAAACGTTGGAAAAACAACCTTATGTACAAGGGCGATATCTCAAAGTATTTGACATCGGTGAGTTCGTCGATGATCGCAACGACGAACCTTTAGAGAATCGCACGGCTGTAGCTAACTCGCACAGGATCGAGCAAAGTGGCGTCTTTTAATATTGGAGGCCAATACGCTTGGATCTCTGCGCCAGTATAAGTAAATAAATGGCATAATATGTACCTATATAGTACGAGTTAACGAGAAAAAACAAAATAATAATGCAAAATCGAAGGTAAGTGGGCCTTTTAATGTTTGAAACCGACTTTCATTCTATTATTAAAGAGTACCTTGTGACCGAGTTTTGCTTGTAAATTAACAATTGATTTTCTTAGTCTAACCACAAACCAAAACATTGGTTTAGTATTGCTAACAACGCCATCTATCGTCAAGTAGCTTAAGTTTGCCTAAAAACACGTATAAAACGACTTTTTCTAAGAAATAAACCCAGCTAGATTTATCGCCCCCGAAACCCTCTGCGTACAACGGAAACTGTGACACAGAATACTCATAGTTTGTGCGACGAAACGCGACGCGTTGACGCTTACGATACGAATACTTTTTCGCAAATTGTGTGTGCTACGTACTCTGTTCGATTAGAGGTAGCTACTAATCACTCTACCTACCTCACCACTAATCAAGAACGAACAGATGCTCATTCTTAGTTACTACTAGTAGCATATAACAATGAAGTGCGCTCGGTAATAAATCATGACTTATGAGGAGTGTTGCGATCACTTTACCACTGTATCTTAGTAGAACATTTTGTGAAGGGAAGTACTGCCACACTGAGTTCTGGGGCCTTAATATCAGCTTCGTAAATACCATGCAAGCTCCGTGCAGTTCTAAACAGTTTTGAATGAAATCATACTATGGCGCTCATTTAGGTGAACTGTTTGAATATTGTTTTCTCAAAGGTGAACGGATAACATTGTCTCTGGCATTCTAACAATTTACTATAACCAACATCGCAGATGCCTAGACGTTTGTAAGCTAATAAACTGAGTGGATTTAAAGCGAAAAGTTAACGAGAGTCCATACAAAAAAAAAAACAGGTGAACGGTTTTTCTGCAGTTCTTCAATAGTAGGCCTGCTAAAAGTACAACAAGTTAACAACTGAATGCCTCAGGGTTACGGTCTCAGTGCTTTTGGCGTGATGCATGTATATTAGACAGAGTGCTCGTGCTTGTTCAAGTTCAAACACCTAATTGAAAAAAAATCGTTTCGTGTCAGTCGCGCCAATTTGCAGTGGCCGGGAGTCTTGCTTCTAAAAGTAAAATACGTTGCACTTTACATTTTAATCCACACAGCAATATATCAGGCAGGTCGTCTCGTCCACTGACGTCGTAATGCCTGCACTAAATAATGGATGTGGCACTTATTTTGCTCGATATATCAGCGCCGGAATACAGTGACGTAATGGTATCAGTCTGGCTAACATGGCAAAGGCCGCAGGTCAAACGAAGTTTATTGCATTTAAATACTCCATATACAATGATCTTTATATATAAAATGATCTTTATATATAAAATGAACCCCAATTTGTCCTGGTCACGCTATAATTTGAGAACGGATGAGAACTTAACCATAGACGTGACCGAGAGTTTAACCATAGAGTTTAATTCTTTAGCGTAATATATTTTCTTTCTATGGCAACACTACACACGGACATGTTCTATCTGTGAACCCTAAAAAAAAATATAATCAATGTTTATATTTTCATCTGTGTTTGGCGGTGAGGTTATGTTTTGTGCTATAGTTTTTAGTGAATTAATCGGGTTAAACTCATGATTTTGATACAAATTAAACATGAATATGATCGTGAATGTGTAAGGAATACTGTAAATATGTGATTTAAGTTCTGACAACAAAATTTACACGAAATCAATTTAATATAATTAAATAACTAATAATTCACGGATGAAAGAATCCCGCTAATTCTTCTTTTGTTGTGTTAATTATTGTCAGGAGAAGGTTCTAATGAACGAAAAACCAAGAAAAGATGTTATGGCATGAATGATATGATATGAGGTTATGGTGAGAATGAAAGCCAAGCTTACTACGTGAACGAAGTCGCGGGCATTCGCTAGTAAATAAATATATCGGATGAATACATTGTTATAGATTTTTGTGCATCAAAATGTAGTTTTTATTTTTATTTTTATAATGGTTCATCAATGTAACTCCCTCTCGCCTGATGGAAAGCGAAGATCACGAAGCAGCCGTAAGCTGCACTAATCGCCACCCCTATAGTGAGCTGACAGATGCTTTTCACGTCCCACTTGAAAGACCCATGGTCATAGCTGCAAGGAAATACGTACGCCGGCGAAGCATTCCACAATATACTTACACGACAGAGATAGAAACTTCTAAACTTTTTGATTCGTGGTAAGAAGTTTTCAACAGTTTATAATTAAATAACGAATAAATAACAGCATTAAGAATAATAACTTGCTATGTTGATCAATTTAATAGTAACTTTTTGCTTAATATTGATTACTTCAATATTTCCTTTGAAATGTATTGAATGGACTGTCTCTATTTGATTTTTTAATGATTAATCCAGATATTTATTTAAGTTATAAATGAGTCTCTTAATTAAATTATATTCACCGACAGTTAATCGCACTAGAGTGTGAAAGTTTGTATACTCCAATGTTTCCAACTCAATCACACTAAAACTAATAAATGGATTCAGATGAAATTTAGTGTGGAGATGTTGTTACCTAAGATTAACACATGGGTAACTGTTTGTCCCGATTCAAAGGGTAATTACAAGCGCGTAAACTAGTATAACAAATATACTAATATAATTGCCAGAGTAAGTTTGTTTGTTACTCTTTTACAAATAAACAGTAGAAATATCAATTAAATTTGACAATTGATTATATCCCGGGAATTGGGTTACGTAGAATAATTTACAACATCATCATCCATCCACCAAGTGGCTGAAACCGCGGGGCGTGGCTTGCTATCGGTTCAATCAAATTGACGACGTCATGAATACAGATAAAAATCGGGTCAGTAAATGTGCTCGTTTTCGTGGTTGCATACCTAAAATGTAACTAGATGATGTACGAGTATAGATAATTTTTTACATAAGAATCAGAATCAGAATCAGAATCGGAAATATTTAATAGCTTGTGCCAGAATACTATTCTATGTATATGTTACAGCCAAAGTAATAAATCTGGATATTATATATACTGTCTAGCCCTTATATATAATATCTACTCAATTTAGATAAAGTGATAATTGACACAAAATTAATCATATTAACAAGCTATTTTATATAATATCTTCGAAGACTTGGATAATGTAATAAAACAAGTAGATATTCGTTTAAAAATAAATTTGTATTTCAATTTGCCTTAAGCATGCCTCAATTAACATTGTTATAAAGTAATTAGGGAGGGGTAATAAGTCGGCTAGACCGTATTATTACTTTAGCTAACTTTGACACGCTATTATGAATAATGTCCAGATAAAGTGATTAATTAATTACATTCTCTAGTGAATTTGGCTTTTATATATAATGACCAGTCATTATGTATAATAACTATTTAATCACTATGACTGTAACATATATAATTGCTGTAGGTTAGTAGACTGTAAGTTGCGAGTATGACTACAGTCGTGCGATTCTCTAAGAGCAAACGTCGTTGCACCTTTGACAACATCCGTAAAACAAATGACGAGATAATAAGAAACGTAGGAAAAACAACCTTGTGTACAAGGGCGATTTCGTAGAGTATTTGACATAGGTGAGCTCATCGACGAGCGCATCGACGAATCATTAGAGAATCGCACGGCTGCTTACAAATAAGTAGAACATAAAATATAATCTCTACAAAAGTTTGTAACGTTATAAGTACTTACACTTAGAAGATTACCTAGAAGACCTAGCTAGTTAACTAGTAAATAAAAAGGAACTTAGAAATAAATACAGTTATAATAATAAAGAATACATGACCTGGCTGAATCACATTTCACTATAAGTCCTGAAAGGTCAGTTCGTCCAGCAAGTTACACATGTAGAGGTTGAGTTAGCTTCTGGATTTGTTGGAGGCTTCAGTTCTGGGTTTAGAGAACACGGGGTACTTTTAATAGCTTGTTTTGTATATTAGGGCGAGAGTACTCGTCAAACCAATACCCTCGATTTGTTGTTATTTAACACAAATGAAAATATACTATCCAAGTCTTGAATTCAGGAATGTAATTGACGATATCGTGAGTGATTCCTCGGGTTCAAATCACTATTTCATCAACTTCCAACACCTCACTTTTCACTAGTTTCTAGGGAATAGAAAAACTTCGTGTCTAGACACACCAAATTGGAATCTTCCTATAATATTTTGTAAATCGGACGAAATCGGAGATCGGAATCCTCTCCCCTCAAAATCTAATCCAAAATTGTCTGCTACGTCGTCTGTCATTCCATAATGTTATTTTAATTTTTTTTAAATCTCTCATATTGCTGGTCAATATCCAAACAGTTTTTGATATAAAATACAAATACGGATTTATGAAATGAGGTATGATGTCATATAAAATTATATTACAAATTCTTTCTTTAACATAAAATAATACAATTGATACAATCAATCCAATAATAAACATCAATAAAATTAATCAATATCATTTGTAAAATTTTAAAACTAAATAATTATGGTTCACCTATAAAAGCATAACATATATCATTTTAGTAATTTTAAATCAATTTGTCATAATTATATAGCAAGGACGCTCTAGTAGCCACATCTTAAGCTTGCTAATCTAATTTAATCCTTCATACAATATGATTCCATACAGAGAAGCGTAATTATTGAAATTGTGAAAAAAATATCATATGCTTTATATAATTTATGCACTATTATAATTAAGAATTATTGACCATTATTTATATTATTCATAAGATTAAAATTGTGCTAATACTTACAGCACATAAATCATTTCATTTTAAAAATATCACTTTTGGAATCTACTTTATTCAGAAATGTCTGTACAGATCCGTTATATATATATTATTATACAATACCTTTGTATAATTTAATTTACTGTATAGTAACGGAAAATTATCTTGTCATCTACTGCTGTAATCGATACACTTTATAACTAGAACTAGGTCGAGGATGTATAAATATGTCGGATGTGATAAATAAATAGATTGTAACGAGATTAACTTAAATTATTTCAAAATGTTTTATGTATCAATTTATAATATTAGGAAGTAAAATATTATTAATACGTGGAAACGTTTATTTTTATGAACCTTGGTGGAGTATTATACAGATAAATACAGATATATTTTTCATACCTTTTTAAATCCGTGACCTCTCAGAATTAACTTTGTTTAAATCTCAGCCATGGGGCATGTATCAGAGAATATTATCACACCTTCAATCTATATAATAAATTTGATTTAATTACAATTACAATAGAGGACATCTAACGAATGTATTTGATCTAAAATTACAATCTTAGGATGAGTTGGATTAAAATACACAAAACTATACATAAATCTATTTACAATACGTAGTAAACGTACAAATGTGTACATGTACTACGTATAAGTGTAAACAGAAAAAATACGTTTTGGGGTTGATTTGAATCTGAGTTTAGATAAACTTTTAATAAATTCCTTGAAAAAGAGAAAGTCATCGGGTCGGGTCTTGAATCGAGTCGCCTGAATTTGAGGATTCTGCTACTGTGGAATGGTCAAGGGGCTTTGTCTTGACCCTCCCAATTCGATTTTGGCTGCCGGAGTTACGCGAAAGTATTTTAAATTAATATTTATAGTTTCTGTAATTTCACACGAAAAACATGCGGATGCGTGAAACGGAACGCAATATCAGGAAATATTGCATAAATTTGAACGTCTGCTATGTTTATGTTCGTGAAACGAAACGTTTTGATCGCTATTTTTGAGGTTTGTGATTTAACTATGTTTACAAAATAAAATAAATACTCCTACATAGTTTTGTGAAAATTATTTTCCTCCCTTACCCACCCAGAGACCAACTCAGACCGGTTAGGTTGAAAGTTGTCAGAAAACCGACACAGAGCACCCCGACTCCACCTATTCTTGTGGCTACTACCCCTAGAGTGTTTATAAATAATGCGGGAGCCAGAAGCTCAAGGGAGGTCCTGATCCTGTGGCGAAGCAACGTTCAGGGGCGACCGCTAGAGCTTCTGGCGGGAGCCCACCCGGAGTCCTTGTCAGACCGGTTAGGTCGAAATTAGTGACAAATCCAACTCTGACCCCCCCCCCCCTCTCTCTCCCCCCCCCTAAATTTAGGTGTAAAAGTGTTAGTAGAGTAGACAAAATTATCTTTGATATTAAATTTTAAAAAAACTACGCGGTTCCGGCAAGGGGAAATGGTAGGGGGGGGTTCCCTGCCCCCAACCCCCCTCCTACCCACTCCCCCTCCCCCAAAGTTAAGTGTAAAAGTGTTTAAATAGAGTAGAAAAATTGATCTTTGATATTAAATTAAAAAAAAACTACGCGATTCCGGCAGGGAAAAATGGTGGGGGGGGGGTTCCCCTCCCCCCACCCCCACCCCCTCCCCCCCTAAATTCAGGCGACTCGATTCAAGACCTTACCCAAGTCATCAAAGTGAGTTATTAGGTTATGAATGACATTCAGAATCCACATATATTTACTTGATCCTTTATTTTTGTTATTTTTTGTTTGTTCGAAAGGTTGTATGTTTGTCTCCGTAAAATGTAAAATATTTTTTTTATTATCTGTAAACAAATGTATCTACAAAACAGAAAAATAATTCCAATCTAGTTGACGTTTTTTACCATTGTAGAGTGCAGATAAGCAGTTAGTAATGATTAGTATTTATACGTTATAATGGTACTTTAATTATTAATAAAAAAAAATATTTAAATATGATACATTAAAAAAATATTTTATTAATTACTTTACAGTTCAAAAGACGAAAACAAAAGATGTCACATCCATACCGTATTAACACTTCCTAGACCAAACTCGACGTCCAACTATGAAAGTTGCCGAGAAGTTTAATTATTTCGCCCGTCAGCGTAGGCCATTGCTCAAGTTTATTGCCTACTCCACTTCTTGACTTATTACTCTGGTTTCATAGCTCTATGATGACCTGCTCAAAAACCATAGCAAAAGTGAAGCCTCTCGATCATTATATCATAATAATAATGTAATTTAAAACATAAAATAATTAATAGTACTGCTACCATAACTATTAACATATGGTGCATAAATATAAATATACAACAGACTTTATCTAATTTAACTTTGGACCATGGAGAAGCCTTATTATTTATGTCCCAGTTGAAATAAATGCCCCCTGGCATCACAGTGGATCTTTATGGCCAGGGGATTAGCCTAAAAAATCAATAAATAATATAATGTATCATAAAACAATCAATCAATCCAAATGATCCATGTAAGGGGAGCTAAATGAACGGAAACCTTTAAACTTTTTAACCTTTAAAGTTTAGGCAAGTATCAGAATACAGAGAGAAAGATGAACAAGTGCAATTTGTAAAATTTAATACCGACTTCCATTCTATTACTTTGGTAAAAACCAGTTATTACCAGAAGCACCAGCTTATAAACAAAATTTTGAGAATCGCTTCACCCTATCGTAAGTTATGAGGTAACAAACATTTAAAAAAAAATACAGTCGAATGAGTACCTCCTCCTTTTTTTGGAAGTCGGTAGAAAATACGTTGGTATTGAAAAGCCGCCAAAGACTAGATACAGGTCTACGGTCTTTGTAATTTTATTTGAACAAACTACAAAAATAAAGTTATAAAAATTAACCCGCCTTATATTTTTTATTTGTACTGTAACAACATATCAATGCAAAACTTAAGCTATTTATCTAACGACCGACAGTTGTTTCGTATTTCTCCGAATATCTACAAAGTAACGGCGCTTTAGTTTTATGGTAATATCATTTTCATCGTCGCAACCTGCCAGCATCCATCGTCATCCTGATACCTATATCATGACGTATGTCCAAGTAGTCATTGAACGATCTACGCTGTGCTTGCCGGTCCGTGGTGTCCACTCCAGAACCTTCTTCCCCCATCCGACAAGTAAATAAATGTATATGTGTATGAAATACTTTTTAAACATAATTAATTTAAATTGAAAGTAAACATTACCTTACTGCATCACGTCCTGCTAGCCAATCAACGAGCGTTTATGGCACTTCATAAATATAATTAATTGCATTGCCTAATTAAACATATTCAATGAATATAGCTGTATTTAAACAATAAAACATTTTAATCATGTAGTCACTATTACCGTAAATATTACTATTAATATAGTAAATTCACGAACTTTATTCTGTTTTGGCGGGTAAAATTTGTCCACGTTTTTAAAAAGTCTAAAGAGTTTATCTACATAGAGTCGATATATTATAACAATGAAATTTCTATTGTGTCTAGCCGCATGATGACCTTTGATGGATTATACATCTATCACCGAAAAAAACATCGTTGACGCCAATGTAGGTACATAAGTGTTCATAGTTTAAAGTCCAAAGCTAAACCTTATAAAACTTGTTTATTTTTAGAAACACAACAAGAAAACTAAACATAAAACCAGCAACCTAAATACTTCTGCCAATGTCAAAATTGTGCTGAGATTATAACACGTAGGATATGAGAGCGCCACCGGAAACAAGATGGCGGCGGGGCAGCCACCGGACCGGATGTGACATAACCGCATTATCGACTACCCGCGGAACACAGACGAATATCGAGAGGAAATGGGGGTATATATGTACAAGGTTTGAAATCCAGCTGTTTTTGAAAGATTTATGTTACATGAGTTAATTTAATATGTCTGTAATTATTCTGCATTATAGTTATGTAAAAAGTGACATAGAGCATTATTGTTCTTTTTGTGTTATGCCCATTTAAATTATTATTACTTTCAGTAATACGCTTACATAATTTATATTCAATAATTAAAATAAATGAAAACAAAAAACACATTTGAGAATCAACGCATTCACGAATTTAGAGTCTATGCAAAAAGAGAACAGTTGTGAAGATAGGTCAAATAAACTTTTAGATTTTTATACGAAAGGTTAGTCCAGCTATCTCTCCGTCATGAAACTGCCAAGTGTGAACTTCGACTCGATACAACTATAATAAATTGAATAAGTAGCAATATTATTGAGCTTTCTAATTAACTAGCAATACAAGTACAATTTGAAAAAATTAATTCCGACTTCTATTATATTCAATTATTGGAGTGTAACTCGACAACTACTAGACCGAATTCATTGAAATTTAAATGGGACCACGCGGGAAGCACCAGCTTTTATACAAAAAAAAAGAATTTTGAGAATCGGTTCACCCTATCGAAAGTTATTTATTTATTTATTCATTTATTTATTCATTCATTGCATCATGCACTTATACAACATAAAACACACACACAAATACATACCATGTTAGGGTGTAGCAAACAGAATGTAGTTCATAAAATAATTCACCTAAAGTCTAGATAGCTACATTATTAATTATATTATTTATTCCACTATACATCATCATCATCTCAGCCATAGGACGTCCACTGCTGAGTATATGCCTCCCCCATGATTTTCCAAAAAAGGACCGGTTGGAAGCGGCCTGCATCCAACGTCATCCTGCGACCTTCATCAGGTCGTCTGTCCAACGTGTCGGTGGATGACCTACGCTGCGCTTGCCGGTCCGTGGTCTACACTCCAGAACCTTTCGGCCCCATCGGCCATCTGTTCTGCGTGCTATGTGCCCTGCCCCCTGCCACTTCAACTGGCTAATCTTCTGAGCAAATCACTATACATTATTAATTAATTATGTTTATATAAAATATAAAATTAACTGTCACAATCATAATTATTACGTAAAAGCTATACAGGTTATGAGGTAACAATCATAAATGAAAACAGTCCAATTGAGTACCTCCTCCTTATTGAAGATCGGTTGAAAATAGCTCACGCTCGATATCTATTCCTAGGACGCTTCTCGTTTTTGCATAGATTATGTATTTGAAACTTGGTTGTAGCTTATGGTAAAGTAATTAATTTCCCAGTAGTCAGAGCAAGCTGATAAGAAACTTGGTTATATAATAAAGTTGCAACAACTTGAGCTGTTTATACCAGCTGTTCAAAATACATTTCTGTTTGTTGTAATTATAAAGGCATACTTTTCAGGCTCTTATAGAAACAGTATATATTATTATTTAGTAACCTAATTCTTTCAAAAAGTAGTTTTCATTTGAACGCATAGCTGTTTAGGGTGTGGTCCAATTTTAAATAATTTACGATGCTTTACGTAAGGTTGAAAATCGCTTGTTAGATTGGACGATGTAATGCGAAAATGCATTAATTTTGTACGTTTTCTTTATTTTTTTCGATATATTTTAACACAATTGAAGAAACTGCTGGTTACTATTTTAGTACTTTTCGTTGGATATGTATTACCTAAAGCTAAACCTACTAAAATGTTAACGCTGAAAATTCTGAGAGTTTGGACGTGAAAGTTTATTTTTGTGGACGTATTTAGTACTTTTATCTGCAGAAAGCGAGTTATATTTATGAATTCTATTCGGTTATTACTCTTTTCCTATTCTTTTTATAACCTAAGTATTTTATTCATAGTATATTATCGATTTGTTTTGTTACATTAGGTGTTTAAAGATTCTGCTTTTTACTATTATCAGGATACGAGCGCGCCTTAACCCTTAATATACCGTGATAATTAAAACAAGACAGAAACAAAGATTGAATGAAATGCACGTAAATTTACGTCTCTGGGATGCGAAGGGTTAAGACGCAACCACGTATAATAGGCTTGTAAAAATAGTATCTACAAAAAAGTAGTCTGCAATATTTTAACTATTACAATTATGTATAATAACTACTTTTTCATGTTAAATGTGCAAAATGCGGAACAATTTTGGCCACATTATTCGTACCTTTGTATTAATCCTTATATACTCTAATAATAAAAAGGAAAGATTGGATTGTTTTTTCGTGGATCGCAAATATTTCAACAGTACATTACATTCTGCCTGAGTAAAATATCCTATATTTGATTCATCACCATCGCAATCTATCACCACGGGGGTTAAACCGCGGAGCGCAGCCAGTACTTAATAATAATTACCTACAAATGTCAAAGATATCATTCGGAATTGAGCATGACTTAATAATTTAAATTTTAATCTCCTTAATTTGTATATTGTAATCTAAAAGATTATTTAGCTGGAATATGTTTTTTCGGGGATTCACTTACTTTGTGTGACACATTGATGACATCTTTGTCGGATTGCTTGCTAGGTAAAATGCCTCTAGACTTTTTAAATGTGTTGTAGCTTTATCAATGTAGACAGATCTGTGCTTATCTATTTTCTTATGTATATTACTCTGTTAGAAAAAAAACCCTGCATTTGGAAGCCAGAGTTCTGATACTGCCCAACTCCCTGCACTGTACTTACATTTAACCAAATTATTCTTGAATTGCAATATTATTCAGTCGCAGAGGCCATAACCAAGAAGTCAAGTACTTCACATCAGTCACTGATAAGGATAAATTATTAGTAGGGAATATATTATTAATACATGTGTAATGATTTTGTAATGATTAGTAATTAAATCAATATTTTGTTATGAATTCAACATTATTCTGACGTCTATTGACTTTTTGGAACTAGCCCCATTTTATATTTAAGTACTTTTAGTTTTGTAATTGACTTTCCGAAGGTGGTGTTTTAGTGCGTCAACTGATTGTGTCTGATTGGCTGGCGCCTAAATGACGCCAACTAGTCCGAATATAGCTACACAAGCGATTTACTGGGAGTGGAGTTTTGGAACGAACACTACCTTGAGTGATTTCGAGCAAGCAACATCTCCGTAAGGTGTTATTGTTTAAGTGTTGTTGAAAAGTGAACAAATAATTACCAATATCGCTTAGTAGTGATATATTATCTAATCAAGTGATGTGTATTTATATAAAGTAAGTAAATATGAGTGAAATAAACAGTGTGATTATATTCTGTGGTGTTTAATATTCTTCACATTTCCGAAGTGGGATGTAACCAAAGAGTTATAGCCAAGTGTGCTGTAAATGAACTAGAAAGCAGGGAGGTTAAGTGTGCCTCTGAAAGCAAAGTGAGTTGTGACCAAGAAAGCCAAGTGTGCTAAGAATCATTGTATTAGAACGCAGTGAGGTTAAGTGTGCCTCCAGAAGCTAAGTGTGCTTAGTAAGCGAGCTAAGTACGCTCGAAGCCGCCGTGAATATATTTACTATCCGGTAATGGAATCAGACGAACCAAAAACTCCAGAGGAAGAACCACCAGTATTCGAACGGAAAAGGTCCAAAAGAAAGCGTAAGGATACTTCGACTTCGAGGACAGCAGCCAAGTCGAAACGTGCAAAGAAGAGGTCAAGGAAGAATCGAAGAAGATCTACTTCGACTTCTTCAAGTAATTCTTCAACGGAGTCATCGGGTACATCATCCCGGCACAAGAAACGTAAGAAGTCTACTAGCTGGACTATTTAAAAGGTACTGAAGCTTATGAATTCTTTGCAACCGGAAAATAGTAAGTCTCGTAATTTAAGCAATAATAGCCTCCATAATGTTGTACCAGAATTTGACCCCACAAGTAAATCTCAAAGTGTTGAGAGTTGGCTTAGGAAAGTAAATGAAATTGCTACCATATACGAATGGAATGAGAAGCAGACCATACATTTTGCACTTCAGAAACTCACAGGACTTGCCAAAAAATGGTTTGAAGCTCTCCCAAGCGTAATTTTTTCTTGGCTCGAATGGCAAGCAAAGCTTAAAAATGCATTTCCAAATGAGCAAAATTATGGTCGGCTTCTCGGAGAAATGTTAGCTCGTACGACAGTAAACAACGAAAATTTAGGCGAATATTTTTATGACAAACTAACACTTGTGAACAGATATGATATGATTGGAAAGAAAGCTGTAGACTGTATTATACATGGCATACTTGATAAATCTATTCGAAATGGGGCTCAAGCGCCAAATTGTAAAGAACCGGAAGATTTATTAAATTATCTGAACTCTCAGTGCCCCTATTCAGGCAACAACTCGTTGCCAGCTAAGAGGCGAAGTAACGACGTCTTGCCACTGCGCAACTCTGCATCAACCTCTAATAATAATTCGGTTGTTTGTTTTAACTGTCGTACAAAGGGTCACACTTTTTTCAAGTGTCCGAAACCTCTCATCAAATGCAAAAAATGCAACAGGGTGGGTCACGATAGCGAAAATTGCAATCTTGAACCTCTAATGCCGCGGTCGGGACTTAGATCTAATAATAATGAAGAACGCAAAACTTTTACTATTTCGACTCTAAACGATAGTAATAGTAAATTTTTTAAAGAAATAATCGTTAACAATAGTAATTTTATTGCATATGTAGATTTTGGTAGTGAATGCAGCTTGATGAGAGAATCTGATGCAGAGAACCTTAATTTGTCCAAGGTCATGACGAAATTGCCTGTTATCAAAGGTTTCGGTAACTCTGCATTAACCCCTATTTATCGCAGCTTCGTAAATATTAGGATTGATGGAGTTGAGAAGACTGTCGAAGTACTTGTAGTAAATGATAAGTTTATGCAAACACCCTTATTATTGGGTCAAAACTTTTACTTTTTTTCAAAACAGAATTGCCATCAGTTACTGTTTATAAGGACAATAGTAAACTATTTTTTTACAATAGTCCTAATCTCAACACTAGTGACACCAACGAGCACTGCTTAAAACTATCAATTTCGAATGATACTGAAGTTTCTAAGTCAAGACTAGTCCAAGTTACTGCTTCAGACTCTTCTTTCTCTGGGGATGTCTATATAGAAGGTTATACTAGTAGTGAACCTGGTAAGGAATATATCTTACATCAAGGAGCTTACCATATCAAGGAAGGGAAGTGTCACATACTTTTGACAAATCTATGTCGCGTGTCTTTAGGCATACCAGGGAATACTTTAATAGCTAGAGCATTACCTTTTGTCGAAAGAGAAACTATGTTTACTAACAGGATCATGAAAGGTATTTCAAATTTTGAGCCTTTACTGAAATCGGACATTAAAGTAGGTTCTGGGGTAGATGATAAAACTCTCGATAGGCTTTTCGAACTTCTACAATCCTATCGTGACTGTTTTGCGTTTAATTTGAGTGAGATTGGTTGCACAAACTCTGTAGAAATGAAAATAGACCTGCTAGACGATAGGCCTGTCGTATATAGACCATATCGTTTGTCTCACTCTGAGAGAAGTCAAGTGCGCGAAATAGTTGACGAACTATAACAAAACGATATCATTAAAGAATCTGAATCCAACTACGCGAGTCCAATTCTCATAGTTAAGAAAAAGACGGGCGAACCGCGGCTATGCGTCGATTATAGGGCTCTCAACAACAAGACTAGAAAAGATTGTTTCCCTTTACCCCTTATTGACGACCAACTAACAAACTTAAGTGGTAATACATTCTTCACTTCTTTGGACCTCGCTTCTGGTTATTACCAGGTCCCTGTATCAAAGGACAGTCAGCCCCTCACTGCATTTGTAACTCCCGATGGGCATTACGAATTCAAAAGAATGCCTTTCGGGTTGGCTAACGCACCAGCTGTTTTCCAAAGGGTCATAAATAGCATGCTTGGTCCTAAACGGTACGAAACAGCTTTGGCTTATTTAGATGATATCCTGTTGCCATCTATAGATCTAGAAGAAGGCTTCAATAGGCTTGAAGAAGTCTTAAAATTATTGCGTGTAAATGGTCTAACCCTTAAACTTTCAAAGTGTCGTTTTTTTGACAATTTCATTAATTACCTCGGATACGAAGTATCTGCCAATGGCATACGTCCAAATGAAAATAAAGTTTTGGCTGTAAAAGATTTTCCCACACCCCGGAACGTACATGAAGTTCGTCAATTTTTAGGTTTAGCAAGCTATTTTAGGAAGTTTGTCAAAGGTTTTGGTGAAATAGCGAGGCCTTTGACAAATTTACTGAAAAAGGGAACTGTATTCAACTGGACGAAAATTGAATCAAACGCATTTTCTTTACTTAAGAAAGGTCTAATCGACAGACCAACACTAGCCTTGTATAACCCTGAACTTGAAACGGAGTTGCACACTGATGCCAGCGCTTTAGGAGTTGGAGGAATTTTAATGCAATGGCAAAATAATCCTCGAGTTCTCAAACCAGTAGCTTACTTTAGTAGACAAACTACACCAGAAGAGAGTCACCTGCACTCTTACGAGCTTGAGACGTTGGCAATAGTTTGCTCACTAAAAAAATTCCGCGTCTATCTATTAGGGTTAAAATTTAAAATTGTAACAGATTGCCATGCACTGCGAACCACATTAACTAAGCGTGATTTGGTACCCCGCATAGCTAGGTGGTGGCTTCAAATCAGCGAATATACTGTTAGTATTGAATACCGTCCAGGAACCCGTATGGCACATGTAGATGCCCTTAGCCGAAATACAACATTGACGACTGATATTGACGATGAATCTACTGTAACAGTTTATAATATAGAGACAGATAATTGGCTATTAACTCTACAAATGTCAGATCCTGATATTTCCCGGATTGTCAAAATTCTTAAACCCGAAACCGACGATGTGTCTAAGGATATTAAAAGAAATTATGTCATTAAAAATCATAGAGTTTATAGAAAAGTAGGAGAAACTCTTTGCTTGGTTATTCCTCGAGGTGCTCGCTGGCAAATTTGCCGCTCAAATCACGACGAAGTAGGACACTTAGGTATTTCAAAAACAATCGAAAGAATTAAATCTCTTTTCTGGTTCCCAAAATTAGGACAATTTGTAAAAAAAAAACGGTTAGATCTTGTATTCAATGTGCTTATAATAAAGATAACGCTGGTGGACGCAAAGCTGGAGAAATGTATCCGATAGAGAAAATAAGCATTCCCTTCCACACGATTCATGTAGATCATCTTGGGCCATTCGTAAAAAGTAAAAATGGTAATGCTTACATTTTAACTATTGTGGACGGATTCACGAAGTACTTGTTTGTAAGGGCGGTGAAAGACACAAAAACTAAAACTACAGTAAAAGTTCTGACAGGTATATTCTATGACTTTGGTTTACCATCCAGAATAATATCTGATCGTGGCACATCTTTTACCTCGACGGCTTTTAAGAGTTTTTGCGATAGTCATGGCATTAGGCATATACTTAACGCAGTCGCATGCCCAGAGCAAATGGTCAAGCTGAAAGGTATAACCAAACCATCTTAAATGCCTTAGCAAAGCCAACGATGGCAAAGACGAACGCATTTGGGACATGTGCCTGGGAAAAATTCAGTGGGGTATTAATAACTCCTTAAATTCTTCTACGCAAAAGACAGCCACGGAAGCTTTATTTGGTATTAGGTTAAGAGATAGTCTTACTAATAAAATGAATATAGGCATTGATAGAATACCAGCAGAAATACAAGACGTAAGGGACGAAGTCAGTAGTAATATTAAAGTTAGTCAAGAAAAACAGAAACGAAATTATGATAAAGGTAGAATTCCTGCTAGCATTTACAAAATAGGAGACTTGATAAAAATAACAAGAATAAATTTTAACAACAAAGGCAAAAGCGCAAAACTGTTATCGAAATGTATTGGCCCCTATAGGATTACGGAAGTTTTAGGTAACGATAGATATAAAATTGCTGAAATTCCCGGTTTTAGTTCACGAAATAATAAATTTAAAAGTGTAGTTGCGGCCGATCGTATTCGACCATGGATTAATTTGAACCTACCAGACACTTATAACAATACACGTCCTTCCAATAATACCAGTAGTTCAACGTCACAAAGTGAAGATGATCCGGATGAGAACAGTTCACCATCTACCAGTCACCAGAAAGAATGAGATAAATAATTTAAATTTAAGCCGAATGTAATGATACTGTTGTCATCACTATCATATCACTTACTTATGTAATTAGAAAATAGAACGTTTAAGAATATCATCCATTATAGCAATTGTAAACAAATAAATAGTAAATCCGTATTGTGAAACTGTAAACCTAATTAATGCCAGTATGTAATTGTAACTAGTTGTATTGTAAACCAATAAAACCCGGCTATTTCTTGAATATTTAAGCTATCGTGCGTCAGGAGATCGCACGGTATCGGATGGCCGAATGTAATGATTTTGTAATGATTAGTAATTAAATCAATATTTTGTTATGAATTCAACATTATTCTGACGTCTATTGACTTTTTGGAACTAGCCCCATTTTATATTTAAGTACTTTAAGTTTTGTAATTGACTTTCCGAAGGTGGTGTTTTAGTGCGTCAACTGATTGTGTCTGATTGGCTGGCGCCTAAATGACGCCAACTAGTCCGAATATAGCTACACAAGCGATTTACTGGGAGTGGAGTTTTGGAACGAACACTACCTTGAGTGATTTCGAGCAAGCAACATCTCCGTAAGGTGTTATTGTTTAAGTGTTGTTGAAAAGTGAACAAATAATTACCAATATCGCTTAGTAGTGATATATTATCTAATCAAGTGATGTGTATTTATATAAAGTAAGTAAATATGAGTGAAATAAACAGTGTGATTATATTCTGTGGTGTTTAATATTCTTCACACATGTATTACTTAACAGACATCCGTATTAATAAGAAACTAGCGACTGCCCGTGACTTCGCTCGCGTGGTAGGCTCGGCCTTCGACTCGCCATAACCTCAATCTTTTCTTATTTTTTAAAATGTAAGAACCTTCTACGATATATTACAAAACATTAAAAAAATGATGAATGAAATCGGTAAAGCCACTCTCAAGTTATAACGTGACCAGGAAGAAATGGGGGTGGTTCATGTTTTTATATATAAGATAGATTATAGTGAGGATGATGAGTTCGGGGGCCCACTTGGAGAATACAAGTTGGCCAAAAAAAATCCTCGACCCCCAATATGTTTATCGATTTTTTTGTGATTTTTCCCTTTTTCTCCGAAATTGTACCTATTTACCACCATAACATTTGTAAAATCTGTCTTAGACCGGATGTTTTTAGTTGAATTTGGTCTCTAATACACCTTCAGGCCACGCAAAGCAAAATTGGTACAATATTGGAGAAAACGAGAAAATTCACAAAAAAAAGTTTAAAAAAATTGGGGTGTCGGGGATTTTTTTTGGCCTACTTGTATTCTCCAAGTGGGCCCCCGAACACGCTCATTTGGTTTGTCGGTCCCTCTACCAAACACCCTGTATTTTTTTCTCTATTTTCTAAGTTTGAATCTTACTTTAAATCTGTTATCTATGTTTAAATGTGCTCTTCATAGAATAAATAGTGCGTTTCGTGTATTGTAGCTTGTTGAGCTTTGTGTAACCGAATTAAGTAACCAAGCATGTATATAATAAATTGAAAAATAAACATTTAGAAATACTTTGGCTGGAAAAATCCTTATGGCAGAGATGCAGTATGCACCGCATCACCTCTCGCATAAAATGCATGTAGAAAGTGTACAGCCGTGCGATTATCTAATGATTGGTCGACGAGCTCACCGAAGTCAAATAATTTATGAGATATCGCCCTTGTACATAAGGTTGTTATTCCAACGATTCTTCTCATCTTGTTATTTGTTTCACGGATGTTGTCAAAGATGCAAAGATGTTTGCTCTTAGAGAATCGCACGGCAGATAGGCAGTACACATACAACTGACTCAACCAAAAAACTCTTAGAGTCGTATTTTGCCTCAAAAAATGAACCACGATGTATGTTTAGATGTTTGTTACTTAATCACGCAACAACGGCTGAAAGGATTTGGATGAAATTCGGAGAAAAGATGATTTGTACCCGGCATTAATACACAACTACTATATTACTACACACGTAGTTCTCGAGGGGTCGCGATAATCTTATTCTAAACGGGTGAAGTCGAGCGCATATACTAGTATACGATGTACATAAAGCACTAAGGTATAACATACCTTTGTTGTACCAGACCAGCTTCAAAGACCTGCAAACTCCAGCAATCGAAGCGCTTTGTATTTAGAGTATGCGTGCTGCTGGTTCAAGATTTGACTGATACAATGTCCTCGTTAACCAAGGAGCTGAACAAACAATATGCCTAACAAGATCTTCAACAATGGGTTCCTACAATATGTAACCTAAACTAACCTATACGGATGGAATAAGTAATCTTAAGACGCGCTCTTATCCTGATAATAGTAAAAAGCAGAATCTTTAAACACCTAGTGTAACGAAACAGATTGATAATATTCTATGAAAACAGTACTAAGGTTAGAAAAGGAAAAGGAAAAGAATAATAACCGAATAGAATTCATAAATATAACTCTCTTTCTGCAGAAAAAAATCCTAAATAGGCCCACAAAATAAACTTTCACGTCCAAACTCTCAGAATTTTCAGCGATAACACTATATTTTTTTAGGTAATACATAGCCAACGTATAGTACTAAACCAGCAGTTTTTTCGATTCTGTTAGTATATATCGAAAAAATATATAGGTAAAGAAAACGTACAAAATTAACGCATTTTCGCATTACATCGTCCAATCTAACAAGCGATTTTCAACCTTACTTAAAGCATCGTAAATTATTTAAAAAATGGGGTTGGACCGCGCCTTAATAGTTCTTACAGCAATCCCGCTGTGTCGAGCGTAGCATCTGTTAGTCGGTTCTGTTAGGGGAACGAGAGACTATTCTCTCGTTGGGCAGGAAACAAGAATGGGAAAAACCAACCAAACACATCATCCATGTCTCGCCACGTAAGTTTTTCAGGCAATGATCTGCTGCAGTCCACGAGTGTCCTAAATCACAGGTAGGTCAAACTGGTGTAATATACCACTCTAACACTAAACACGTAACAGTGAACTACAGTGATTGCCTATAATAACTTCAATTAATTATACATTTCCAACCAAACCGGCTTGTAGCCATTTTTCACAGGATCAGTGTATTCTCTCCGCCCAAAGTGAGCATTACAAAACTCAATACAAAATCAAAGTAACGTTACGAGCGGTGCCATCTAGAGTTAAAGTTCGGGACCAAACAATACCTATATGTAAAATCTGTTTCTGACTTAAATGACAGTTATACAGATGGCAAAACAGACAGGAACAACAAATAATAAGCTATGTTCTTATGAATTTAGAAGCCTGAATATAATACCGTTTTTGAGGAGAGGACATACTCCTCCAATACCTTTGAACGAGCAATTCTTGTATGTTATAATCTGAATATCGACCGATTTGCATGAAATTTAGCATGCAGGTGGTTTTAGAGGCGATAAAATTACCTAGCTAGGTTTCATTTATATAAACTGCTACAATGTCATTTTGACAACTCAGGCCATCAGCTTAAACAACAAATAAACAAGTTAAATAGTAAAACCGGCAAACACTCACGTCTATCATCTCGTCGTCATAGATCATATTATAGTCATAGTATATAGGCATAGCGGCCCTTGCTGCTAGACCACGCTCTTCATGAGGATAGGCATCAGTACTGCCTGAACACCGGTCGGAGTATAACGAGTGTTTGCCGGTTTTACCATTTAACTATGAGTTCTCACGGAAGTTTTTATGACAACAACTAAACTGTCTTACCGACACAGCCACATGAAAGCTACTTGACAATAGATGCGTGTTTGATTTGAGGTAAGACCAAGAAATTCAAATTTTCACTTACGGTCAAGTCAAAGTCAAAGTCAAAATCATTAATTCAATTTAGGCATCAAAGACGCACTTATGAACGTCAATTTTTCATTATAATGTACTTTAAAGACTACCGCCGCGTTCCAAAATATATAGAGCCTACCGAGAAGAAGCGGCAAGAAACTCGGGGCCATTCTTTTTATATAGATGTTTTTACAATGTTTTTACTTAGGTACTACAAATATTAGCTCCAGTGTGTTGCCTTACAAAAGAGAACATAATAATGGTATCAGTAGGGCAATCATTTAGGTACTAATAACTAAAATACGCCAAATAGAACGACACTAGAAAGAAATAATTATTTGATACTAGCTGACCCTCCAGCGGCTACGCTCGTTAGAGGAGTTGACTTTCCAAAAGACCTTCCTAAGTGCATGCTAATATTGTAAAAGGCATCAAATCTCTATACTTCAGTTTTGTAGTCTCAGCCGCCTCGGCGCTGATGCACCAGTCAATCGGGATCGGTATTTATACATATATATATAACTTGCAGTAGTACTTACCAAGACGGTGTCTTAAGGGAATTGCCATACTAAAAGAAATAACTCTTTTCTACCTAAACCTATCAGTTTTTTTAAGTTCTAAAAAAGTAAATTTATAGTACTTTATGTTACTAAAAAACAAAACGTACGGGCATAGTAAACAATGTATTGATAACATGAAAAAAAATCACTCAAATCGGATAACGTTAAGAAGTAGAAAATAGTTATTTCTTTTAGTGTTAATATATTATAAGTACATATTTGTAAACAATTTTCATAGGCTTAACGTTGATTTTCCAACATACTAGGTATGCTGGAGGGAAGGCTAAAGTTTAGTCTAGATTAAAGTTACAATTTAAAACATTTTTTTAACACCTTATTATTTTGAAAATAAAACAGTTTTTTGGTTATAAACAAGTACTAGCTATGCAATCCTCTTAAGACGTAATCTAATAATTCTAATACTAAAAGAGTCTAATAAATCTAATACTAAAAGAAAAACAATCTGTACGTTTAGATTTTTTCAGTTTTTTAAGTTCTAAAAAAGGAAATTTATATTACTTTGAAATACTTAATAAATCAAAACGTACGGGCATAGTTAACATTGTGATGAACCTATGGAATAAAATCACTCTAATCGGACAATGTTAA
The DNA here is from genome assembly GCA_917880725.1 of Selenia dentaria. Lineage (NCBI taxonomy): Eukaryota > Metazoa > Arthropoda > Insecta > Lepidoptera > Geometridae > Selenia > Selenia dentaria. The sequence continues at coordinate 7,929,657 of OU862904.1, read as the reverse complement.
GAGGTAGAAAAGAGTTTTCTCTTTTAGTACGGAAAGTACTAGCTATGCAATCCTCTTAAAATACAGTACTTACGTACAAATATAAAATAAATCATCATAGAAAAAAAAACTGTCATTACATTTCATCACCCTTGATGGTCGCCGAGCACGTCTAGTGTATCGAACTGTCTGTAAAATAGAGTGCTTTTGAATAAGTTTTCAGAAAATGACACTAACTTTGACAGTACTGTCTTCATTACGATTTTGACGTAGGCAGAGATGTTATTAGTTTGTATATGCTGTGCCCAAGCATTATACGTATTTTCACCCGTGTGGTGATGGATGATGTTGATGATGAAAAGTATCCTATGTTTTAATCCAGCACCTCATCTACCATCATACCAAATTTCATCAAAAATGCCCCCGCTATTTGAGCGTTAAAGAGTAACAAAGATTCACACATCCTACTGTTCAAAACTAATTACCACGAACCAAAAAGTTTAGCAGTTCGTACCTCTGTCGTGTAAGTAAATTGTGGAATGCTTTGCCAGCGTACGGCGCCTTGCAGCTATGTCCCTGGGTCTTTCAAGGGGGTCGTGAAAAAGCATCTGTCAGGTCATCATAGGGGTGGCGATTAGTGCAACTTACGGCTGCACTAATGGTCATTGCTTCTTGATTCCATCTTCGCTTTCCATCAGGAGAGAGGGAGTCAGTTTGATGAACCATTATATAAAACCATACACATACACTTTCGCATTTATAATATTAGTAAGATGTACAATAAATTATTAAATATTATAAATTAATTTTATTAACTTATTTAATACTTTTGTGTAACAATAAAGTATTATCTATCCATCTATGTATTCTTATAGTAATATATTCCAATTCGATCATAGCTCAAACTTGTCTATGAATTAAAAATATAATGAGTTTTCCTGACTGATTCTTAAAAGCAGCTTCTCAAAAGACAGAGAAAGAGGGTAGACAGATATGTCTGCTCTTAATGTTTCATCCACCCACCCGCATTCTCCAGTCGTCCCGCGATCATGGCGCTTGCAACAGTGTCGAAATATCGGGAGCTCAATTAAATAATTACCTCGGTTTTCATCCCGTAAGTAGCAATATGTTTCTTAAAAGCAGAGCCTAACTGCATTGCGGCTAGATACCTTTTGTCTTGTAAACATCCACTAAGTAAGTATTTTTGGAAATGGCAACCCTGTGAATTCAATTTTACCCGCTGGTGGATCAGAAAGCGATATCTGATTACATTTGACACTGCCAGGGCTATTGCCAGTATCTTTGGTGTTATGGATACCCTTAAAGGGTTAAGGCTTGACAGTAGAAGTAGTTAATTTTTTAACTTTCATCCCCTATTCCAGAAGAACTCTTTCGTTTTATGGGATTAGAGTCTTGAGTCAAGACGACTATATTTAGAAGTCTCTCTCTCTAATCTCTATAAAATTGTTAACAATTATTTTGATTGCAACAGTTTAGTAAACTCAATATATTATATTGTGCCTCGATCTACTCACATAAGAGCGGTTCGTGAATACTTCTTGTTTGCTGTTAGTCGGTGCTGAACAAATAGTGGACCTCTTGTTTGAATGGTAGAGATATACAATAGCATGTTTGTTAGTATTGATATCTTTGCACTTAAGCTTGAGTCAATTTAAAAAAAAAGCTCTTATGATACTTACAGAGCAGTAACATTGTTTATTTGTCATTCATTTATTGTTACCTTGTGTTATATAATCGTTCAATTATTTCATACTTTATACTTAGTTATATATATATATATATATATATATATATATATATATATATAACTTATATATATAACTTATATATACGTTATATATATATATATGTATATATATTTTAACTTAGTAAGCACATACTCTTTGTTCTACGCTTTACTTCATAATGTTTATGTAATGTTTTGTTTAACAACTCTCTCGCTCAGTCCGCAACTACTCGTATTATATCATAATTAATTTTGTTATTTTCAATCTTATGTGGTACTTCTGGCGGTAGTTAATAGTTAATAGATATATATGTTTTTGTTAATCTGTGAATAGCGTTGTGGGCTACATTATAGTGAAAATGTGAATTATGTTACTATTATTTTATATGTACTTTATAATGTAGCTGTTTGCTTTTCCTAATAAAGTAAAAAATAAAAATAAAATAGAGATATACTTTTATATTAGTTATCACTGTGAGTGGTTTTATCAAAATCTGTTTCGTAATTTCACAGAAGTGCGCGTACAGACAGATAGACAGTAGAATTATAAATAATACATTTATGCCTTCTATATCAATAACAAAGTACACCTCAATTACAATTTTCAAAAAAAATTTAACGCGCTGCCAGAAGCCAAAGATCCGTAATACGCTATGTTTATCGTCGCACAGTTTAGACGCACAATTACTGCTACAAACTTGAAAAAAATACAGTGCATAGTTAAAAGTTAAAAAAAAGACTAACAGATAACATTACATAATATTTATCTGGCATTTACATTTTTTACATTTTTTTTTAATAAATCGCCCATACATTTACAGAAAAAATATATTTCGTTACGATTTCTCTATATATTTTGAACAACAACTACTATATTTTTCGTACTCAGAAAAAAGGTAATTTATTAAACTAAAAATATAAATTTAGGTTGTTTCACCTTTTTGGCTTCGTTTACTATTAAACAAATCAAAAATGCGAAAAAGGAAATCGTGTTAACAGACGCACGATGAGTCCTGTCACGGCCAGTGCTTCACCCGTTCAAATACCTAAAAGTTTGCTCTTGCAGGCCCTTATTGTAGAATTTGGCTCAGTTACTGTTGTATTATATCTGTACATATTATATACATGATCAGATCAAATCTGCGTTGGGAGGTCCCATGCATGAGTGCACCAGGATGGCTGCGAATAGAGGGGGATGGCATGACATCGTGAGGCGCATTACATCTGCCTCCACCACAACTACATGACGAAACGACTGAGAAGATTCTATACATATTACAGATATATATAGATCTTCAAATATGTATAAGGAACTTTATTTCATTGCAGTTATTACGTTTACTCATTTGAATACAGATTACAGGACCTATTGGGGTCAGTGTGGTGGATTACAGCCCCTCTCACTCTCTCTATTTGAGAGAAAAGCCCGTAAAGCAACATTAGGAACGTAATGGGTAGACTAAACTGAGTATTCACCGCAAACTTAAGAATGGTCAAATATATCCCGATTCGGTTAACCGTTCAGACATCTCCGGTTAGTTCATTAATTTGATCTTTCAGTTCCGCTTCCGTTCTTTCGCATCATTAACCCAATAGCTTAGATAAACGAATGGCAGTCAAGGAAAAGTTTCCTAATGAACCTTGTAAGTTCGATTAGAGGATTTTGGGGAGGTTTTTTTGTGATGGCCCATAAAACTATTGTTGTCTGAAAAAGGAATCGACGTATTTGTACATACTGCCCAAATGTCTCTGATATGCACACATCAAAAAAGTTTGCGATCACATTGAATATAACGATATCTTTTTTGTTACGGGAGATTATAAATATAATTTCTTCGTCTTCTTGGTTGCTATTGATGGAATTGTCACACCATTCCGAGTAAACCATGGGCAACAATGTGTACGTATATGAAATGGTCGATGACAATGCGCCCGCCTATCGGGCTCAACGAGTCAATGCTGCTCTCCGAGAATCACAAGGTTAGACTTGCCTGCCGGCTCGCCTGACTTAAACGCAATAGAGCACGCGTGGGATGCTCTTTGGCGATGATGTTTGGAACCGCCAGCCACGTCCCCAGACAGTGCCAGAGCTCAGGGAATTCAAGAATGGCTGCAAGCAGGGCTATTCAAGGATGGGACAGGTTACTTCTAGAAATGCTGGATAACTTGGTTCTCAACATGCCCAGGAGAATCACCGCATGTGTTCAAGACAGGGGAGGAGTTGTATTATATTGAATATAAACCTTTTATCAATAAATTATTAATAAAGTTCAAATTAAAAAAACTATATCAGCTTGTGCTAGTGATCACAAACTTTTTTTGATGTGTGTATCCTAAAGCCTGTTTCACACAAGAGTAGAGAAGTCAGTTGCCGCTCAAATATTGGCTAGCAAGATAGGCTAACTCTGACGCAGTTAAGCTAAGCTAAGCTCTTCAGATTATGCTAGCACTACTGGTCATACGAGGCTATTAAATGGCAGCATTTCGCTTGTGTAGAAAACTAATGATAACCAGACTAATGACCTAAAATCTACTTTTTAGTAAATTATGGCGTTGTTATTATGTACATACTAAAGTCCAAATTCGTATAACGCTTTCGAAAACTAACTGTCCTTTAATTGACATTTCTGTTCAATTGTGGGTATGTTTAGCGTAAATTCCTGTCCTACTCTCCGTAAAAGGACAGGAATGAAATTCCATATAACTTTTCCCTGGGAGAAATGACGAACTTTGTAACCCGTTTATGAATTAGACACTTAATGAGCGGGTGTGGTGGTATAAATGTATCTTCTTTCTTTTCATTATTTATGCCTTGGTAATCGTTTTGACAGTATTGTTCTATCTCGTCAAACTGATGGAGTGCTGCCGACAATTCCGCCTCACTGCTCGGGTATGAAACGGGATTAAAATCTATAATGGTTATCCACCTGGAGCGATTACATAAAATATCAGCCGAAGAACAAATTAACTCAAAATTGACTACTAAAAATATTACTAGCCATCGCTGATCCAAACATCGTTCCAAGGCTTACTTATCTCAGTTAATGACTAGCATGATCCGCTCGTTCAAAGCGATCGCTTCATGGAATGCGTTTTGATTTTTCTGGCAAACGGTTGATGGTATGTGCAGTTGCCATCTGCAGTCGGGTTCGAAATCATGACTGCAGCGACATGAAGCGACAACACGTCGTCTGTTGCTGCTACGTGTAGCCGGCTACTAACTTGCACCTTAAGCGTATCAATAAGTAGCATTCCATGGTTCAGTTGTGGAAGGTGGTTTTGTATTTTTTAAGTTTTGCAACGAAATTTCAACAGACCGGTCCTTGCCTCAGGAGATCTCAGAACGGGTGCGTACTTCGCCGAAAACTTGAGCCTTGCAATTAAACGCGGCCAGTGTTCTGGAAACCCTTCCGCAAGTTGGCGATTTGGGTTGTGTTCTTTTTCTGTAATACCACTAACTAGGTTATAATACAAGCTACTAATGCAGCAAATAAGATCCTGTAGTTTTGTGTATTTCAATAACTATAAAACACTGTTTTAAACTATCACGGTTGTTCACTAAAGTTATATGATTATTAACGGGATATTTACCGTGGTAAGGTTGTGGAATGAGCTCCCGATATATCGGCGCAGTTACATGCACCATGTTCACGGGAAGACTGAAGAATGCGGGTGGTTGGTCAAAAAGTTAAAAAGTTAGATGCAGACATAACGATCTACCCTCTTTCTTAGTTTTTTGCTACGGTTATCACTGGAACTCGAACTCGATCCTAAGTCCCGACAAAACACACTCACTGTATCACTGCGTATAGTATTTTGAACACAATTTGAACGCGGACTTTTATTTTTAAAACAACCTAATACTGGATTCCACGCACTGGCGAGTTGAAAACCATCACCTCGATTGAAATTCTGGCAATTCGAGATCTCAATAGTTTCCTTTACTAGCCTTGGTATGTAATGGCGTTCGGTGGACAAGATTTTAGGGTTATGGAATTCAATCCAGTGGTTAGGACCCGCGTCTAGCAGATGCTCAACTTCAATAACTATACCTGAATTTTACTTTAATAAAACCGTTTCGTATGTAATAGACGGAAGGTGGATCCCACGCGGGTTCTACTTTGAGTATTATGTTTATGTCTATTCAGTGAAAATATCATCGAATTAGATGTAGCTATTTTCAAATATTTATATACTAGTATACGTATACTAGTTGCGCCTCGCGGTTTCACCCACGTGGTAATAAATTATGATGATGATGAAAAGTATCGTATATGTTAATCCAGCGCCTTGCCTTCATACCAAATTTCGTCAAAATGGCCGCAGCCCTTTGAGCGTGAAAAAGTAACAAACATCCATACTTACAAACTTTTCCGTTTATAATATTAGTAGGATAGAACATGTAGGTAAGTCTACACGAATGACTAGTCTATTGACGCAGTTGGTAGCAGCCCTTTGAGTCGTCAGACAGGTCAAACATTTGTGTACATGAACGTACGTTTGACCCTTTTCTAGGCGTATTTAGGTTATCTATCTAAATATATATATATACTAGCTGACCCACCAGCGGCTACGCTCGCGTGGCCTCGCGGTATACGGTAATTACAGATTTTTAATTATCCCACGGGAAATCTTTAATTTACCGGGATCAAAAATATCCTATATGTTGATCAGGGATATAAGCTACCACCATATGAAATTTCATTTAAATCGGTCCAGTCGTTTCGGAGATTAGCCCGTACAGACAGAGAAACAAACAATTTGAACTTATTTTTCACTCCTTACATCCCCTGACTCGGTTTTTAGCACAGTTTTCACTGTACAGAAATTTGACCTCTACAGTTTATAATATGTAGTAGTTTTTACATACCTCGTTTTACCCCCTTTAGTTATCCCTGACAAAAATATTGAAAGTTATTTATTTTAAATTACCTAATCCAGTTATCAATTTTCATCACTGTAACTCAAAAAACAAAGAACTTTTGAAAAAAAAATAATACCCTGTTTCACCCCCTTAAGTCATCCGTGTCAATAAATATTGAAATCATCATTTTAAACTGTCCAAATGCTAATTTTCACCGCTGTATGTTTGAAAACACAAAACTTTCCATACAAACTTTCGCCCCTCCATTTCACTCTCTTAAACCACCACTATCAAAAAAAAATTGGCCTAAATTTTTTATTTTGAATCCAAATACAAATTTTAACAACTATAAGTTCAAAAACAAAGGAGGTTCATACAAACGTTTTCACCCCTTTTGAACCCCTTAGGGGTTGAATTTCATAAAATCCCGTCTTAGTGAGCACCTACATCCCAAAAAGAACCCGCATGCAAAATTTGAAACTCCTAGCACTTGTGGTTTCTGAGATTTCGGTGTTTGACCTTTTGACCTTTCGCTTTAATAGGTATATATATATATAGATTATACGCCATTTTAATTTTTAGCCATTTAATTTACCCAGTGACACTTGCCGTCAGACGTATTTAATGACGCATAATTCACTAAAATTGATTGAGTCGATGAGTAGTTACGATCGGTCATAGGAAATACATACATATGTTCCAATCACATAATTCTCCTTTCGGGCTTAGCCGCAGTTGCGCAAAAAGGTGTATACCTAACCTACTACTCGTATAACAGAGTTCCAATATTAATACACGCCATTTAGACGAAGTTTCGAAGTCTTCATTAAGTCTCTTACAAAGTTTAGTCGAAGAATGCATCGTAATATGTACACCAAAAGCCTACACGAGTTGCTTATACATAAGTTTTGATGTTAGAAACGCTGTTGTTGATGTTTACTTTAAGGTTTAAGCAAATAAACTAAGTTAAAGTACATAAATTTTGCATTGGAGCCTATACAGCAACATGTAGGTAGAAAAACTTGATTATTTATTTTTATAAGTTACTCTATTATAATTATATTATAAACCATATTGACATTTTTAATCCAACATTGACATGCACAAATAAAAGAATAGAAAAAATGGACGAAATTAAATTTCTTGGAATCGTATTAGATAAAAATCTGAACTGGTAATCACATATAGACAGTGTATGTAAGAAATTAAATAGATTCATATATGCCCTTGGAAGATTAAGACGTACTTCGGGTCAAGACACTGCACTGACTGCTTAATTTGGTTACGTCGCCTCAGTTCTAGGTTACGGACTAATCTTATGGGGAAACTCTACGCATATTAAAAGAATTTTTATAATTAAAAAAATATTATTAGAGCTGTGGATTCGGTCCATTAGTCATGTAAACCACTTTAAAAAAAACTAAATACACTGACTCTAATAGGCTTATGTATTTATCAAATAGGTTGTTTTGTTAAATAATGCATTTTTCAACCACTATGAGGACCAAACTCACTCTAGGGCAAAATATAGAGACCCAACGAAGCTAATGATGCCCACATGCAAAACTGCTCGTAAGAGCTGTGTGACTATGACAGTGAAAATATTTAACAAGATCATCATCATCATCATCATTATCAGCCGGAAGACGTCCACTGCTGAACATAGGCCTCCCCCATAGAACGCCACTTGGACCGGCTACTCGCTTCCTGCATCCAGCGATTCCCCGCGGTTTTTATGAGGTCGTCGGTCCACCTAGCGGGGGGCCGGCCTACACTACGCCTTCCGGTGCGTGGTCGCCACTCGAGAACCTTTCTTCCCCATCGGTTATCAGTTCTGCGAGCGATGTGGCCTGCCCATTGCCACTTCAACATGCTAATTTTGAGAGCTATGTCGGTGACCTTAGTTCTCCTACGGATCTCCTCATTTCGGATCTTACCACGCAGGGAAACCCCAAGCATAGCCCTCTCCATTGCTCGTTGAGCGGCTTCAAGCTTGTTAATGAGGCCCACAGTAAGGGACCACGTCTCAGTGCCATAAGTCATCACTGGCAACACACACTGGTTGAAAACCTTGGTTTTCAGGCTCTGAGGTATTGGGGACGAAAAGATGGATCGAAGCTTCCCGAACGCTGCCCATCCGAGCTGGATTCTTCGTGCGACCTCCTTGTCGAAGTTGGACCTACCTAATTGGACAGTCTGTCCCAGGTAGACGTACTCGTCTACAACTTCGAGTGTATCGTTTCCAACAATTACCGGTATAGGTGGAACATGGACATTGGACATGATTTTCGTCTTATCCATGTTCATCTTAAGACCAACCTGTTGGGAAACTCTACTGAGGTCGTTGAGCATGGTGCCGATATCCTCGAGCGACTCCGCCATTATAACTATATCATTAACAAGATACCTAGAGATATTAGAGATTTACCAATTAGACACTTTAAAACTAATCTTTGTAAGTGGCTAAAAGAAAAATGCTTTTACGAGTAATGAATTAGTAAGTAGTATTGATTTATTGCTTAGAACATGTCAATAATTAAAAAAATAATGTCATTAATATTATTACTAAATAATAATATGCAATAAACATGTCAGCCTCAATGTATACCAAATAATACTAACAATATCATATTGTACGTCTGTCATGGACAAACTGTGGTTCTACAAGCACTTGTGCTTTTAATAAGATGTATTATGTACACGGTTTCTGCAATTGATAAATTTCATTTCATTTCATTTCAAATTTCATATTTATTTTGACTGATAAGTTTTACACATACTTATTATTATTCACTAGCAATTCGGTATGTAAAGTTTTTTTTTGGTATTTTTTTTATATTTTTATTTCGTAGATTAGGTCATTATAAGAAACTAATTTCAATATTTTTGTTTTATATTCAGTAGTTATTTTAGAATATTTTTTTGATAATTTGAATCCTATGACGTCACTTTTTTGCACAAATATGTAGTTGCGTTGAGGAGCCAAGAAAAGCACGCGAGTAAAAAAAAATAAACTAGAATTTACTTTGACACTTGACAGTGACACCTACTAATTCGTAAGTCTCTATTCAATCAAAACAAAAGTCCGCTCGTGTTGTTAGATAAAGTTTTACTTCAATAGTCACACAGATAATAAAATGCAAAAAAGTGACGTCATTTAGAGGTCAATGAAAGTCGAATTATTTCATCGTTTTTTGTTAAAATAAATGGCATCTTATCGTTTTAAAAGGTCAGAGTAGAAAAATAAGGGTTTGTAACATAAAATCTCGAAATGGTTTCGGAATTGGCATAGGTTAATTTTTTTTAGCATACCGAATTGCCCGCCGCGACTTCGTTCGAGTAGTCGGCTCGGCTTTCGGCCTCGACATCACATATTTTTTCTTATTTTCTTTTTATTTAAGAACCTTTCACGAAGTATGAAAAAAACATTTAAAAAAAGGTGAATAATATCGGTAAAGCCGTTCTCCGTTAAAGCGTGACCAGGCAAATAGGGGTAAAAGTTTTTTCTTTCTTTTCACCAGGAAGCATTGTGTTGTTATTTTTATGAACAAATGAGATAAATTAATTTTATATACAACTCAACATTCTGACTTTTAAAATACTTTTAAATAGTGTAATTTAAGTCGTAAAAATATTTATTACATTCATGAACGTAAACTGGTTTATTTAAATCGAGAGTCACCATTTTTCTACCGACTTCCAAAAAGGAGGAGGTACTCAATTTGACTGTATTTTTTTGTATGTTTGTAACCTCATAACTTTCGATAGGTTTTGTTTGAAAGTTGGTGCTTTCCGTGTGGTCCCATTTTTTTTTCATAAAATTAGGTGCAGTAGTTTTTGAGTTACACTCCAATGACTGAATAGAATAGAAGTCGGTATTAAATTTTTCAAATTGTACTTGTTTTTATGTGTGTTCACGGATAAATTAGTCGTTTATGAACCGATTTTGATGATTCCTATTTACTTGATTGAGTATACTTTCGTAGTGGTCCCATATAAATTTCATCGAATTCGGTCCAGCAGTTTTTGAGTTACACTTCAAAAACTGAAAATTGTTGATTTATCTTGATGATATCATCATTGACGGCGTATCCCGTAAGTAGCAGTTCACTAAAAAGTGCAAAAAAATTTTTATCATATTTGTTCTATTTTTCGAGTATTTTTTTTGTTTTATATCAAGGGGTTTAGGCAGCATTTTCGTTTTAAGCTCCCAGACACCTTATTTTTTCCGACACCTCAACAAACTATTATATTTTAGCCAATGTATACAAAACCTTCACAAATTACTCGAATTTACTAAAACCTGTCTCGAGAACCACTCTATGTATACAGGCGAAAACATCATGAAAATCAGTGCAGTAGGCGACTGCCCGCGACTTCGTTCACATAGTAGGCTTTTTCTTTGGCCTCGCTATAACCTCCCATCTCTTTTTGGTTTTTCTTTCATAAGAACCTTCTCCTGACAATAACACAACCAAAAAAGTATGAGCTAGATTGTTCCATGCGTTCTCAATTTAAAGCGTGCAAGTTTAAGCCTATTTCTCGCGACCACGCTTTAACTTGAGAACGCTCAAGTTAAAGCGTGGTCGCGAGAAATAGGGGTTCATTTTTATCTATACTATATCTATACTAATATTATAAAGAGGAGAGAATTGTATGCCAATATGTTTGTAACGAATTGGCTTAAAAAGTACTGGGCCGATTTCAAAAATTCTTACAACATTCGAAAGCTACATTCAGTCTGAGTAACAAACAAAGGCTATTTAAGATTTATCATCATCCATCACCGCGCGGATGAAACCGCGGAGAGCAGCTAGTTTTTATATAATCTATAGATGTAGTGATAGTGAAATGCGAAGTTAACTCTGTTTGTACCTTTCACGACTAAACTGCTAAACGGATCTTCATTAAATTTGGCATAGTGATAGATTTTATCCTAGGGCTGGACATTACTAATACTTTTCATCATCATCAACCGCGGGTCACACCTTGTATCAAATAAAGTGAGAACACACAAGAAAAAATCCGACATTGAAAACGAAAAATAGCGACCCTAAAAGTTCTCCAATTTCAATTAAAGTACTCGGCCTCAATCACAAAATACCAAAATAATACTTTCAGTTTTTTACTCAATCAGCTTTGCCTTATTCTGATCACGTAGTACTTAACTTTACCTCGTAATTTCCGATAGAATCCTAACTAACTTATCCTATAAACAAGCAGAATTGTGGATACCCTTCTTGACCCACTTTCACCTTTGCCTTTGCTCATATAGCTTACGTAGTAACTCTTCTTTAATCTGTTGCACAAGAGAGATATTTCAGTCGCAAATAAGAAGTGACGCGGTGCTCAAAACCTACTATTTAGGTAGCCTTATTAGAGGTAGCTTCTCACTCTTCATCGTTCTACAATGCGTCATTTACCGTGCAGGCAGTTCGCCTTTGAAATAGTTTGCAGTTTCAGTACGTCAATCTCCCTCATTAAATATCTTTAAAGATCGAATTAAAAAGTTATATCTATCACAGATTGGTGTTTGCTAAAATTTCAAATATATTTTTGACACTTATTATAACTATTATATATGTTCTTATATTGTATTATATTAGGCTTGTAGTTTATATGTATCAGTATATATAAATGATCGAATCAGAAATGAGGAGATCCGTAGAAGAACGAAAGTCACCGACATAGCTCAGAAGATTAGCCAGTTGAAGTGGCAGTGGGCAGGGCACATAGCACGCAGAACAGATGGCCGATGGGGCCGAAATCACGGGGGAGGCCTATGTTCAGCAGTGGACGTCCTACGGCTGAGATGATGATGATGATGATATATAAATGTGTATTGTTTGTATTTTGTTTTAATTCGGCAGTATATGTACTAGATTATATTAAGTAGGTATTTATTTATAATATGTATTATAATTATTATATTTTTAACAGTTTAGGTATTTATTTATTAGTTATTTAATATGGTCTATACTTACGCTGTTACTATTCACCACTGGCCCTGATAATACTATTCTTTCTACCCAAAGTTTGTCTGGAAAAAATCGCTTTCAGCGATAAGCCCGCGTTTGTACAACTATGTTATATATTTTTTATCGTATGTTTTTCAATTTTATATTTTATCATAGTGTACAAATAAAGAGTTTTCTATCTAAAAAAATATTTACAAGTATTTCCCCAACGCTCAACTTTTTTGGAGAATAAGTTCTTTATATAACCGAAAATCCTTGAACCTTCCTTCTACCTGAGTCGTACCTCATTATATAAATAAATGTTCAAATTTTCCCCTTTTAAACAAACTGTTAGTGCAAGGCCCATTGGTTTTCATAGTTAGTTAACCCGGTCATTCGATTATATCTTATTATATGCTCAGGTTGGTTATCATTTCGGACAAATCACATCAAAATGACTAGCTATTTCTAATTTTATTGATTACATTTTACATTCTCCTCACGTCCCTTTTAATATATTAAATTGAAACCTTTTAAACCAAACGATGGCTAGGGTATATACCATTAATTTTCCTGTTTTACTTCAATTTATCTGTGTTTTGAATATTCAGTTACTTTTACAAAATCTATTTATATCAAAATTTTGCAACATAAATAAAGGTCTAATGATAGATAAAGGAAATATGTACGGCTATGAACATTTGAAAATACAATTATTTTTTTATCCCTTTACTGTAGAATTCAGCTGGACGTGACGCGATGAAGTCAGCAAAAGCGTTTTGTACTGCCTCCCAGGTGTTGAATTTTTTACTACTTAAAAGTTGTAAAACTTTTGAAAAAAATTGAAATCTTTTGGGTCATGGTCTGGTGAGTACAGTGAGTAACGGAGAGCTTTCAGCTGTAACTCTTGTAGCTTTGCGATGGTCTGTCGAGAAGTGTGAGCTTGCGCATTGTCGTGGAGAAGCAATGGGAAAGAGAGATTGCCCTGTTTTGGTTGTTGAATTGCGAGTTTCTCCATCATTGTTTACAATTCTTGGCAATAGACATCTGCCGTCACTGTTGTGTCAAGCTGTGATGTACAAGTCCGGCACTAGTTCACCAGACTATAGCCATCATCTTTCTATGAGTATTTTTTTAAGCGCACTGCTTAGGTGCTGTGCCCGGGTCCACCCACTGAGACGAACGCTAGTTATCGTGCAGTACCCACTTTTTACAGGTTACAATTCTCTAGCTTTTATGTCAATTCAGTGCTATGCATACTTTGACGCGTATGTAAATGTACGTATTCATTCCTTATATATTTTTTTCTAACCTTTCGGTTTGACGCAAGTGCTTCAATATTATGCTCGGCATGTCATCCATCATCATCAGCCGACTGTAGTCGAGCGATTCCGCCATCACCACGGAGGTGAAACATCAGCCTAGCGGTCTTGAGTGAATCGCCCGTAATACTTATCCTGTTATTTTACACAACATACGAGTAACAAATAGTTCCGCCTATATATCCTCGATATTTTAATTGGATACTTTTCCTCATCATCAACATCCATCTCTACGGAGATGAAACCGCGGGGCGGTAACATCAGGGTAAACCTAATACCTGTCTAACACGCGGATCGAACCCATGACCTCGAGGTTCCAAAACGGCACGTCCACCACTACACCAAGACCAAGCGAGCGAAGCCGCTAGCGGGTCAGCTAGTGCTTATATACAGGTTGTTTGGTAGAGGGACCGACAAACCAAATGAGCGTGTTCGGGGGCCCACTTGGAGAATACAAGTTGGCCAAAAAAAATCTCCGACTCCCAATTTTTTTTATCTTTTTTTTCTAAAAAAGCTTGCTAGTGGGTTTTTTTATCACTGTCAAAGTAGAACTATGAGGTAAAATTTATTTCATATTTTCACTCTATGAGCTCTAAATCAGTTAGCTCTGTTTTATATCCAATTTTGCTTTACGTGGCCTGAAGGTGTATTAGAGACCAAATTCAACTAAAACCTCCGGTCTAAAACAGATTTTACAAATGTTATGGTGGCAAATAGGTACAATTTCAGAGGAAAAGGAACATTCACAAAAAAAGTTAAAAAAAATTGGGGGCTAGGGGATTTTTTTTGGCTAACTTGTATTCTCCGAGTGGGCCCCCGAGCACGCTCATTTGGTTTTTCGGACCCTCTACCAAACACCTTATATATACACACCTAGACACAGATCATATAGGCATGTTCATGCACACAAATGTTTGACGTGCCCAAGGATCGAACCCGAGGTCAGCAGCTCAGAAGACAGGGATTTGCAAACCAGCCTGTGAAAAAAATCCAAAAAACAGCCTGTTCCGATACCAATCACGACAGTAAACTCTTAACGCTTTTTACTATATTTGTCAATGTCTCACTTTGATTGCCTACACCTGTGTTCTCGTGATAAAAAATATTTATACTCGCGTCACGTATTATTTCAGTCACACTGTGTAGGTATAAAACCCGAATCACTAACGATGTGTGCGTTCTGTGTAGAAATTTATTTGATTGGTGTCGCATATAAGAATCGATTTAAGACTTTTTTATGTTACTCTATGCAATAGAAGCATGTCTCTTGTCTGTTATGTTAAGCATCACGCTTGCCCTTATTAGTTAAATCCAGAGAGAGGAAATGGGCTATAATCCACCTCGCGGGCTCAGTGCGGCTTCGTAGATAGGCTAGTGGCTAACTCATGTCGAAGTTTTCAGGCCGCCCGAAGGCCTTCGACATAGCCTAACGACTGTTGTCAACAACCGGGACTGACGGCTTAAGGCGCTGTCAGCTCAGCGCTAGGCTACGTTCAAATTTTTCTTCCTACAAAGTTTCCTTTACTTGAAATCAAGCAAATATGGCGTAAAAACGTACAAAAATCATAAAAAATAATGTGTACCGACACTTAAATAAAAATTATACGTCAATGTATGTGTATTAAAAATGACTATTATATATGTGTTTCATAACAAATACAATAGTGAATAAAGAGAAAAACTGCTTTAAAGGTCAAATTAAGTGGTTTGTTTGAAATATTTTTTAATGTACTCTAGTATGTTAAAATAGGTTTTAATCTCTCACCTTGTAGTGTCACTGGAAACCTTGCCCTTCTCAAACACAGTAATGTTTGCACACTACTGCTTTACGGTTGAATAACAGGCAAAGGTGTGCTAATTCTCCAGACGGACTCTTAAACAGTCCTACTACTACCTACTTCCTGTGACCTACCTACAACTAGGTATTGTATAACATAATTACGCTTTAAAACCGGCTAGGACTCGCGTAATATATACCGGAAATATTCTCCGACCAGTTTCGAACTTATATGAAGTTCTTCTTCTGGGAGTCACTCTTGTGCACAGCGGTGAGCGCGGGCCACAGCACGTAACTCGTACGGACGTAACTGGTCGGAGAATATTTCCGGTAAATATTACGCGACTCCTAGCCGGTTTTAAAGCGTAATTATGAACATAACTCGCGATAGTTTTCTATCTCATATTGTATAACAGTTTGTATTCGGAGATGGTTTCACTCTAACCTCACACAAAAATGAACATAATCTTCACAAAAGATTTGCTGACACCTATACTTAAAAGGATTGCATAGCTAGTACTATCCATACTAAAAGAAATAACTCTTTTCTACCTCTTAACATTGTCTATTTCATTTCAGTGATTTTTCAGATAATCATCACAATATTTACTATGCCCGTACGTTTTGATTTTATTGGTATTTTAAAGTACTATAAATTTCATTTTATAGAACTTAATAAAACTGAATAAATCAAAACGTACGGGCGTAGTAAATAATCTGATGATTACATGGAAAAAAAATCTTTATTAAAAGAAATAGATTATTAAATTTTTAATAATTAATATTAATTAAAAGAAAATATAATTATAATATTAATGTAATGACAATTTAATTAATATTTACAATTTTAATATAATAAGAAAATAATTTATATAAAAGTTCTATAAAAGGAAATTTATAGTATTCTAAAATGCTGATCAAATCAACACGTACGGGTATGGTAAACAATGTGATAATAACATGCAAAAAATCACTGAAATCTGATAATTATAAGAGGTACATAAGAGTTTTTTTAGTATGGAAAGTAATCGCTATGCAATCCTCTTAACTACTTCTCTGACTGACAATCAGCCGTGCGATTCTCTAAGAGCAAACATCGTTGCATCTTTGACAGCATCCGTGAAACAAATGACAAGATAACAACAAACGTTGGAAAAGCAACCTTATGTACAAGGGCGTTTTTTTTTTTTTTTAGAATGGACTAATGCTGTTTGCCTCTACTGGCATATACAGCGTCACCGGACGGTTGGCGAGCGCAGATGGCACTCAGCCAGATGCGGGCGCAGAGGGCGCACCGCCTAAGGCGAGCGTTGAAGACGCTTCGCCGCAAGGAGAGGAGTAGGCGACTTGCTCAAGGGCACCACTAAGGTACGGACCTCGGCTTGGGCCGTCGCCAGAAGAGAGGGGAGTAGGAGAGAATCGCCCCGGTACATAAGTATACCGTTGAAAGTGGGCCCTATGAATTTTAACTCTACGACTATTTGGAGAGAATCTAACCAAGACTGAGAATCTGTACAAGGGCGAGATCTCATAAAGTATTTGATATCGGTGAGCTCGTCAACGAGCGCGACGAATCATTAGAGAATCGCACGGCAGATTCATCAAAGCGGAGCCTAAACCGTTGGGGCGCGATTTGCAATTTTGGTAGTTGATGCCTCTTATGTTGGAAGCTTCTTCTAATAAAAGATTTAAGGTTATATTCAATTAATTTCTGTGGCTTAGTATCCCATAGAACAAGGAAGGGAGAGTTAGCTAGTACTTGATTTATCTACTGTATCGAAGAACATTCATAATTATGAAGTAATATCTCACAAAATAAAATCATTATTATTCCAGCCTTATCTTTTAATATACTGACAATAAAGAAGATTAATATTTAGTTTAATTTATGACACTTTTGTTTTAATATAACATTTCAATTTTGGTTTATTTAAATTCTCCTCTGCTGCCCTGACAAGGTTGCTAATTAATTGTGCGTAAAATATTCCTACAAGCATTTAAAATACCATTATATTGCAATAAAGATTTCAATTTACTTAAATTTAATAGCGTCGTCTAAAACGGTCACAAATTATGCCACACAGCTTATTGTTTTCATGCTCTTTTAAGAGGATTAATAATCAACATGAAGCGCAGTGGAGCTTGACTTGTTGATCTTAACCAATTAATAAGTTAAGCAACGCTTGCTGCGGTAAGGAGTTGGATGGGTGTGTGGTAGTGGCATGGTTCAACTGAGCGCTTCCGTGCTTCGGAGTGCACGTTAAGCTGTCGGTCCCGGCTGTTGAACAGTCGTTGAATGTCTTCGGGTGGGCTGACAAATTTCACATGGGTTGGCTAGCCTATCTTCTTTCTTCAAAGTCAAAGTCAAAGTCAAAATCATTTATTCAATTTAGGCATCAATGACGCACTTATGAACGTCAATTTTTCATTATAATGTACTTTAAAGACTACCGCCGCGTTTTAAAATATATATAGAGCCTACCGAGAAGAAGCGGCAAGAAACTCGGGGCCATTCTTTTTATATAGATGTTTTAACAATGTTTTTACTTAGGTACTACAAATATTAGCTCCAGTGTGTTGCCTTACAAAAGAGAACATAATAATGGTATCAGTAGGGCAAGACACGCTACACTTTGACATCTTAGTACACGAGTAGATAGATCCTGGAGTGATCAGTCCCAAGCTGTTTTATCCTCCAAGTAATCCGAAATTTTGTAATAACCTTTTTGACAGAGTTTAGTTTTAATAGTAATTTTAAACTTATTAATAGGCAAATCTCGGATAACATTGGGAACTTTATTATAGAATCGTATACATTGTCCCATAAAAGAATGACTTATTCTGTGGAGACGCGTTACATGTACGGATAGCTTGTGCTTATTTCGCGTGTTGATGGATGGTCTTCCAAAAACAGGACGATTTTCTGAAGTCGACGTGTATATTTTTTTTAATGTATAATCGCTTCGATTTTGATCTTGTCTTTTTTGGTAGATATACGTGAACATAGGCAGACTGCTCGTCTTGGTTGGTACACTTACACTGTCTGCCAGGTATGATAGCCTAGTAAGTTAGACTACAGTTTCCTCGCAACATCACCGCATAGTACCAGGCTACCATAACCGCATAGCAGATCTCAGCAGCCTTGCTATCGCTCGGCATGCTGATATCCATACATAATATCACCTACTACATGGCTCGTCCTGACTATGTGTTATCTGTGCTCTAGATACATGACAGTTTGTGCTGTTGCACGTGAACGAAACGTTACGTTACACTTACGCAGTTATTCGTGCTAGGCACACTGTCATCATATTACAAACATTTTTGCTTACTCAAGTTGTCAAAACTAATAGAGCCGCCATTTTCAAAACTTCGAATAATATTAGATTGCAACTGAAATACATAATGTTCTGCAGCCTTACGATTCTGTAATGATTCGGCGTTACGTTCGTCGACGAGCCCACCGATATTAAATACTTTATGAGATATCGCCCTTATACATAAGGTTGTTTTTCCAACGTTCCTTGTCATCTCGTCATTTGTTTCACGGATGTTGTCAAAGTTGCAACGATATTTGCTCTTAGAGAATCGCTCGGCTGGTCACCGTGAGTACTGCATACTCATTTTGATTATAATATGTAAGCAGTACATAAAAGTAATTTCCACTCTTCAGCCATCTAGTCTTCTTTCAATGAAAAGTGTACTAAACATCAGCCGTGCGATTTTCTAATGATTCGTCGATGCGCTCGTCGACGAGGTCACCGATGTCAAATACTTTGTGAGATATCGCCCTTGTACATAAGGTTGTATTTCCAACGTTTCTTGTCATCGATGCAACGATGTTTGCTCTTAGAGAATCGCACGGCTGTTGCGGCAATATTTGTTTAAAGTTCTATAATTTCAATTCAATTAAATACATACATACTACTACACTACTATTAGTGCAAGTAACACAGTCCTCGCGTCTTATTTCCGGACATACATTTCGTGCACTTTGCCTGTACAAATAGAATTCTCGGGCCCGAAACTGTCTCATAAACAAGCTATATAACAGTCACCCTACTCTGACCTAGTTCTGGTCTCGCAACACAAAATGACTATATTTTATACAAAATTTCAGTCTCAGAGGCGTTTGTGACGAAACTCGTACATTTCAGTATTGTTAAAAATTTGTTAGATGAACTTTTCAGGCGTATTATAAAAGTTTTTTTGTATATAACTAAAAGTATATTTTCTTGCCTCTTTTTCATTGACATGTGTTTTTTTTATGTAATTCATGTCATGCAACCGTTATAACGGTTCAGTGCCATTTAGAATTTTAAACTACGCGTACAACAGTTCAAAACCTTGTATGGCAATGCACTGCGCTCGTCTTTCTCAGATATAAGATAATAAAAGCACCGTAACTTCGCAACCATTGACCTTCTAATCAAAATACATATATTTATGCACACTACTTCTTCTGTGTTGTAAATTCTCGGTTTCAGTCAGTGGGATATATCATATTATAATATTGAATATTATATATAATATAATATTGAAATATTATATTGTTGGGTGTTATAAAAATAAAATTACTAGTTTAGGAATAGATTTGAAAATAATTTTGTAGTTCTAGATATAAAATCATTTTCAAATCGTGCGAAGTTACGCTGGCACGTTCATGTTACGATTTGATTTGTAAGATCATTACCCTAAAAAAAGCTTTGGGATATTATGTGCCCACAGGTTATGATAAATGAGTACGCAAATATACAATTATGTTCCATAAGATTAATCTTTAAAAACGCTAACTGATTTTTTTCATTACCTAGAAATGTTAGTACTTGGACATTTTCAGTCATATTCCTCAAGACCGTTTCAAAGAATAAGAGACCTAAATATACAAAGAGACGGACCGCAAGATGATCTCATAAACAGTTTTTATCAATTGACGTACAGAACAATATAAATACGAAAAATCACTACTCAGTTCTGATTAAACGTTAGCCACACACGTTGCAGTTTCTAGAAAAGTAGGTTGATTTCTGTGAAATCTATTGTATTATTGGCCAAATATGGCGAATCGCGAGTCAACGGGTTAATCGAGTTAAATAAAAGACACTAGCGTGAACAAGATCAAATAACAATATCAAATAACGTAATGGCTACAAAAATTTTAAATCACCTACCTAGTCAAATAAAAAATGAAGAAAATGTAACAAAATTTGTGAAATATCTGAAAAATCTGCTAATTACTAAATGCTAATATAATTTAAATGACTTTCTTAATTATTGAAATTTAAAGAGAGAAAAATTCCGTCGTCGGACGGGATTCGAACCCGCGTCTTCTGACTCTCCGTGTCAGACGCCATTGACCAACTAGGCCACCGAGGTTCTGGTCCGAGCATCAAATTTTAACTCTCTATTTGACTAACCGTCTTGCGGGGACGGAGTGACATCTATTGGACAGTTTAACAGTACCACCCAACCGAAGGTAGCATTATTTAGAAATACTCAAACTTTCGTATTGACATCGCAGCCCTTGTAATTTTTATAGTAGGTATTACTTTTTAAAACAAAATTCGATGCTCGGACCAGAACCTCAATGACGTCTGACACGGAGAGTCAGAAGACGCGGGTTCGAATCCCGTCCGAGGATGGAATTTTTCTCTCAATAAATTTCAATGTTTGAGATCGCTAAAGCAGGCGTAAGTGTTTTAAAAAGTAATATTATAAAGACTTTATTAATGACAAATTTGATGATTATTAAATGGGTCGGGCGCTCTTTTACCTTTCTTGCTACATCCTACCAGGGTCATGTTAGACAAATAAGAATATTGTATTTAAGACCTGCATGTATACCTACATATGATTGCAATTAAATATTGATTGAACCTTGGCAGTGAGTCTTGTGATTGGTAGAATTTAAAGGATCTCCTATTTCATTGGCTACAATTTTATGTTGACTTTGAATGATCTCTTTAACTGCGCTTAGATTAAACTGATCACGTTCAGTGATTATGTGAAATCCGACCTAAGTTATCAGTCTGTTAATTTAACGGGCGAAAGCCGCGGCATCATTTAACGCGTCGTTGACTGCACACTCATTACTACAGTAGCGGCAACTGCAATTTTGCATTCATTGCAGTCAACTGACATTTTAAATTAAGTACGTGCTAAATACACGTTTATTGGATTCTATAGGGTATGTATACTATAAGTAGAAAAGAAAAAAAAGAGGAAAGCATATGTATGCTTTCCTCTTTGGAGGGTATGTGTGTAAACATCTCACCAAATAAGCTCTTCTAAATTTATAAAGTTTTAATTATAAAAACCCATTGTAGGGTCATAATTTATGCTTAGTTTAGCATAACAGAGAGCATACTTCACCTGCCATAATCATTATTTCCTGTAACAGCACTATCACCATTGTTCACTATCTATAATTCAATTCACTAATATAGACACAAAATTTTCACAATGGAGGCATCCCAAACTTTTCTTGAAGTGATGGATGCCCTTAACAAGAGGATGGACCAGTTTGAAGGCGAACTGCAGAAAACACCCCCTGTCGCCAATACCACAGGCACCTTGGCAGCAGATTTTGCAGCATTCAAATCATTCACTGCAGAAGTTATGCGTGGATTTCAGCATCAGATGGGGTTACTGGCACGGAATCTGGATAACATCGAAATGCATAGTCGGCGAAAAATCCTCCTGCTCCATGGGATAACAGAAGAAAAACAGGAAGATACAGCTGCGGTTGTTATGCGGGCAGTCACTAATCACTTGCATGTGAAAGACTTTAGTTTGAATGATATTAATCGCTGCCAAAGAATGGGCCGCGCCACTACTGATAAGCCCAGGCCTGTCTTGGTTAAACTGAAGGACTTGGATATGCGGAACAAGTTGTGGTTTTCAAAAACCTCATTGAAGGGTACTGGTATAACACTGTCCGAGTTTCTAACCAGGTCTAGACACCAAGCCTTTATGGAAGCAAGACAACGAGTCGGTATTGCAAAGTGTTGGACAAAGGACGGCTTTATTTATGTCATTGGGCCCGATGGTACTCGTCACCGCATCTGCAGCCTTATCGAACTACAAAATGTTGTACCGGCGCAAGTGTCGGGAACTTTGAAGCCAGTTCATGCTCCAGGATCGAAAGAGACAACAGCGGCAACATCAAAGTCCAGGCGGGTCGCTGCAGCATCATCTCGAAAGTAGGAAAAGGTACATATTTCATTGTACATAGGTAGTTCAGTCACTGTAAAATCGCTTGTCTGGTTCCTCATTGCATATAAATTGTCTACCCTACAGACCAAATATGTACTACGTAGTCTACCCACTTCCTTGTCTAATTAGTTGCCTTTGTTTTTGAGTACCCAATTTCAAACTTGTAAATTAATTTCCCCTTTCATTTCAATTCAATTCAAGTCAACCTCTTCTTCATAAATATTTGTTGACGTTACCGAAAATTTGACAGAAGACAGTTTTTTTTTTTTTTTTTTCTTCTTATAAGGACTCTTATGAGTTGTACATTTGTCATTTGTCACGTAAAAATATTAGTTGATATGTCAAGTCCGTGAAGTCGAAGTAACGACGACTTAAGTAGGTTTTTAATTGTAATCTTGTCGAAGCGAATGTCATAAAACTTTGAATATCCATTACTACATTTGTAGGAGAAATCATATATTTTACTTTTACTTTTATATTTGTGTTATAGTTATAGAGAAGGTAATAGCGCTCTCGTCCACATAGTCGGCAGATGGAGTATGCGTAAGTATGTAGTAGTACATACATTTTACACATAGTTAAGAAATTATATATTCTTAGTTTATATATAAAATATTTATTATTATATAATTTTATATATCTACATTAATAATATTAATGTAATATGTCGAATACTCAAGATAGTAGCAGCACCAGTGACGAATATTTGTCTTTCTCTTCCAATGATACTTTTAACAGTGGAAACGATAGCTTTGTAAGCATTCCTACGCTAAGTGATACCTTAGCGGCTCAATTCTCTGATGTGCCTAAGAATTTTAATGTACTCCATATAAATGCACAGAGTATTCCGGCTCATTACCCTGATATGCTGGCATCATTTGACAATACAAATGTTCATGCTATACTAGTCTCCGAATCCTGGTTGAAACCTTGTCTCCCGTCCACCTCATTCTCTCTCCCCGGTTTCATACTTATACGTAACGATAGAACCGGCAGCGTTGGCGGTGGTGAGGCTATTTATCTACGTTCTCATTTTCTGTACTCAATAATAAATATGTCACCACAGCCTCCGCCTTGTGATGCCGGTGAACATCTCTTTATTGAAGTTTTACTTTCACACACCAAAATTCTTCTCGGAGTCTACTATAGCCATTCCATAAGAGTCAATTACTTCGCATCTTTTGAAAAGATTTTAGAAGATCTTATTCCATCATATACCCATAATATAATTATGGGAGACTTTAACACGTGCCTTATAAAAAAAGACTTTCGTTGTGCGAATTTGGAATCCATAGTTAATTCTAGCAACATGCACATTTTGCCACTCAACCCCACCCATAACTTTCCAAATTGTAATCCCTCCCTTTTGGATCTTATTTTTGTATCATCCTTACACCATGTCGTTAAACACGGACAATGTTCTGGTGATGCTTTTTCTTATCATGACCTCATCTTTCTGTCGTATAAGGTACGTCCTCCTAAACCTAAGCCTAAGATACTTCTGCAGCGCAGCTTTGGTACAATTGACATGGAAAAACTTCGAAACGATGCTGGCGAAATAGATTGGGTACAAGTTCATAGCGCCAATAATATCGATGACAAAGTATCCATATTTAATTCCACTCTTACACAGCTTTATGACACCCATGCTCCTTTGCGGGCCATAAAAATAAAACACCTTCCTGCACCCTGGTTGACTGAAGACATAAAAAAACTAATGCACAAAAAAGTAGCAGCAAAGTCTAAGTTAAAGCATTGTTCTAATGACGTGAATAAGCAAAAATATATTAAATCTCGAAATCGCTGCAATAGAATGTGTAGGGATGCTCTACGTCGCCACATCCATGACTCAGTAGATAATGAAGATCCAGCTAAAGTCTGGAAGTTCTTGCGATCATTGGGAGTAGGGAAATCACGTCATGATTCAATTCCGCAAGATTTAGATATCAACTCACTCAACCAACATTTCTCTTCGTCATCCAATGTAAATTCAAATGACAAAATAGCTACTTTGACTTATCTCTCTTCTCTCCCTACTCTTGATCACTCACCTTTTGTTCTGAGTCAATTCACTGCATGTGATGTTAAAAAGAGCATACTATCAATATCCTCCAATGCAGCAGGCGGTGACGGCATCAGCCGAAATATGATTGTTCTTATATTGGATGAAATCCTCCCTATCTTATGCCATATATTGAACAATTCTATTTTGGAGGGCACCGTACCATCTTGCTGGAAAGAAGCTCAAATCATCCCGCTTCCCAAGAAATCTAATCCCAAGTCCTTCTCCGAATATCGACCTATTTCTATTCTTCCTTTCCTATCAAAAGTCTTGGAGCGCCTAGTACATAACCAACTGAGTTCCTTCTTCAACCAAAATATGCTTCTTAATCCACTCCAGTCTGGGTTTCGAACCGGCCATAGCACTGTCTCTGCACTTGTCAAAGTAACTGATGACATCAGACTAGGTATGGCTAACAGACAGCTTACCATACTTACCTTACTTGACTTTAGCAATGCTTTTAATTCCGTAGATTTTGACATCCTCCTAGCATTGCTTCGCTCTATAAACATATCTCCATCGGTAATTGACTGGTTTCGCAGCTATCTATTTGGGCGACGCCAACGTATTCGCATTCAGGATACTTTCTCTTCTTGGTGTGAAACGAATGCTGGCGTTCCTCAAGGCGGCGTACTGTCACCTCTTCTTTTTGCCGTATTTATAAACTCTATATCTTTCTTTCTTACTTCTTCCTACCATCTCTATGCAGACGATCTTCAGATATACTCTCAGGCTCCACTAGATCACTTAGCAGATGCTGTTGATGAGGTCAACGGCGATTTACTTCGTATAGCTAACTGGAGTAGATCTCACGGACTTACAATAAACCCAATAAAAACTCAAGTTATCATCGTTGGAAGCTCCAGATTAGTATCGAAGATTGATTTCACAACTCTCCCCGAAATCGTATTTGGTGGTATATGTGTGCCTTATAGCACTCAAGTTAAGAACCTGGGAATAATCATGGATAACTGTATGTCTTGGCAACCACAAATCCAATCTGTAGCACGAAAAATGTTTGCATCAGCAGCCTCCCTTAACAGACTGCGTAACTTTTTACCCACTGCTACCAAAGCTGCACTTGCACAATCTCTCCTTCTTCCCATTCTTGACTATGCTGATGCCAGTTACATTGATCTCACAGAGGACCAGCTTAACAAGCTGGAGCGTCTACAGAATCTCTGTATTCGGTTTATTTTTGGTCTGCGAAAGTACGACCACGTTTCCGAATTTCGCTGTAAACTTAAGTGGCTCCCTATACGCCTTCGCCGGAATTCTCACATCCTCTCTATTCTGTATAACATATTGTTTAATCCTTCTACTCCCTTTTACCTAAAAGAACGATTTAGATTTCTCCAATGCTCTTCTTACTCTCTTAGGTCATCAGAAAACTTACTTCTAACGACTCCTGAACATTGTACTATATTCTACAACTCTTCATTCACAGTCCAGGCAGTTCACCTTTGGAATGCCCTCCCTACTAGTATCAAACGCGCGCAATCGCTGAATAGCTTCAAAGCTCAAGTAAAAGACTACTATCTCTCTACGTTAAATGTTAATCCCTGACATCATTCATTCATTGATATTATTTTATATTATTGATATTTATGTATGTGTAAGTATATATGTTCATGTATGTTTATAGTATAATATATGTATTATATTATTATTACGTGTAGGTAAGTGTAAGTATTGTTATATTTACGTGTATTTTTATTAATTTGAATTTTACCCTTTTATCTAGTATTATCTAGTGTTACATCTGTTTCATGTAATACTAGGTAATAATATATTTCTTCGTGATGTTGCACCACCGTCCATGTCAATCATGTAATCGCTATCCATCCAAAGGTTGTCTGGAAGAGATCGCTTTTAGCGATAAGACCGCCCATTTGTGCCTACTATTTAAGTTGTTTCCTTATGTTGTATTTACTTTGGTGCAAATAAAGAGTTTTTGTATTGTATTGTATTGTATACTCCGACTGTGGTCACTCGTGGACTGATGAAACGGATGAAATAGTTTTTCATCATAATTAAATTATTATTTATATAAAATTATTATATTTATATTATTATATATTTCTTAAATATACATAAATAAGTCACTAATTACATAAATTAGCAAACACAACAGTCTAAAAATAAAATCAATTAAATAACCCACCCCCTACTGTACCCGGTGCAAAGGTGCCCGACGCTGGCTGTATTTCCGCGCTGGATGGCTATGGCTAACCTTTGCACCAGGAACGAGCCGGAGCGGGAGTCGCCGGTTTTCTCCTTTATCCTCTGTCATATCTCACTTACCAATTTCTTGGCCTTCGCGCCCCAACAGCCCATGGTCTCCACGGCAAAAAGCACAAAATAGTAATGTGCCTCTAATGCCGCGTACTTCAGCCTCTTTTTATCGGCTGCGTCCTCGGCAGCAGCTGCCGGAGAGTGGACAGTGCGACCCAGGTGACTAGGAGCGACAGTGCTGACACAGGTTGCGTCCCAAATTAGGCACCTGCCGTTTTTCCACGGCATCAGGGTCAGTCCGTCTGGTCTTTTACATTTTCTTTTATATTATAGTAACTCGATACATCATGAACACGACGCTAATTCATATTAGTGTCTCATATTAAACTGCCTTGCGATTCTCTAATGATTCGTCGTTGCGCTCGTGGGCGAGCTCACGGATCTCAGATACTTTATGAGATATCGCCCTTGTGCATAAGGTTGTTTTCCAACGTTTCTTGTCATCTCGTCATTTGTTTCACGGATGTTGTCAAAGATGCAACGATGTTTGCTCTTAGAGAATTGCACGGCATTTCTACGCCGTACTAGATGACGTTATTGTCATTGAAGTTGCGTTTAAACGTAAGATTATATAATGAATAACAAACGTACAAACATACAAGTCCACTTAAAAAGAGGAATATTGGAATGATTTATTAAGCTATTGCATAGCTTCTATCGCGGGCCTTGAGTTTGGAGACCGTATCCAGAAATTTCGTCATGAAAATAACCTAACACCCCCCACTCCGACTCTATCTATTGATGAATAGCAGAACTTTTAATGACTTTGAAATGTGTATCTCGTTGCATGTTGTCTCCTTAGTTCAGCAACTCGCCTCTAGATGACATTGGTTAAATAATTATAATTGCATAAGTTGATTTGGCATCTATCGATGAATAGCAGTACTTTTAATGACTTTTTGAAATATCACGCTTGTCTCTTTAGTTCAGCAACTCGCCTCTAGATGGCATTGGTTAAATAATTATAATTGCATAAGTTGATAAAAACAGCTAAGCAATAGCTTTACCGCGGCAGTCTCCGAGTGCCACACGTCTTTTTTTTATTTTATAAGTTCGAAACCATTAACAAAAAAACTAAGACAGAATCTGCCAGTTCAAATACCAACCAGCGTAATAAAATCAATGTGCTTGTCATAATATTTGTCGATGTCTCACCGTGATTGCCTTCACCTGTGTTTTTTACGTGACAACAAATAATTTATAGCTTTGTCACGTATTATATTCACGCATTGGAGTTCTTATATCCCAAGGGTAATCATTGCGAATGAGAATTTTCACCAGTCGATAGTTTATTTTTAACTTATAAACATTAACTTAAATAATTAATATATAACTTAGATAACTACAAGGTTTAAGTTAGCACCTTACTGTGTGTTCCGACTGTCCTTAAGAGCCAGTCGTTTTGCTATGTATATACCTTTGACCGCATCATCATTGGCCTCATTGACCATTAGAGAATCGCACGGCAGTTTTGTTTTGAGAAATACTAAATAACGTCATTTAATGTTAAGTAGTGCTTATAAGTAAGGTCGTCACTTTTTGAGGTAAACATTTATCGTTAAGCGAGACTTTTATCCAAGCAGTCAATTTACAGTTACTTCTGTAAAGTGACTACTTGGATAAAATATAATAATAATAGTGATATATCTCTCAATAAGTCCTGACTAAGTTACGTTTTAAAAATTGTAAGTAAAGTTTAAAACCTTTACTAATAAACGTTGCGTAAACTTTATACTAGGCGTAACTTTCTTTGTCTTGCACTCACGCGTGACTATTACTGTAAGCGAAAAATTGACAGATGGATACGAATAACTATTCCGGGTATAGAGAAGTTTATTAGTTAGTCGAGTGACACGGAACCACAAAATATTTTTACACTTTGCCTACACACGTATCATCATCATCATACTCATCCTTTCAGCCGTAGGACGTCCACTGCTGAACATATGCCTCCCCCACAAATTTCCAAAAGGACCGGTTGGAAGCGGCCTGCATCCAACGTCGTCCTGCTACCTTTATCAGGTCGTCAGTCCATCTCGTCAGTGGACGACCTACGCTGCGCTTGCCGGTCCGTGGTCTCTACTCTAGAACCTTCCGGCCCCATCGGCCATCTGTTCTGCGTGCTATGTAGCCTGCCCACTGCCACTTCAACTGGCTTATCTTACACAACCATGATTATAATATGATTTTTAAAGAACTAATGCCTGCTTAGAGATACCCAACATTCACAAATTCTTCGTCCCGACGTCGTTCTACGTTGATTAATATCAAATAAAGAATCCCATCCGAAGATGTTAATTATTTAATCTCTCTAAAATTGCAATGGTTTAAAAAAAATAGTATTACTTTTTAAAGCACTAACGCTTGCGTTAGCGATCACAAACATTGAAATTTATAGAGAGAAAAAACCACATCCTCGGACGGATTCGATAGTACTGACAAAGCTGTCCAATAGATGTCGCTCCATACCCGTAAGACGGTTAGTCAGATAGACAGTTAAAATTCGATGCTCGGACCCGAACCTCGGTGGCCTAGTTGGTCAATGGCGTCTGACACAGAGAGTCAGAAGACGCGGCTTCGAATCCCGTCCAAGAATATGAATTTTTCTCTCTGATTTTCAATGATTTAAAAGCTAATTATATTATATGCTATACTATAATATAATATACAATCAAAACTCAACCGTAACAAACAGCACCATAAGATTGAAAAGAACATGACATGATTTAAAGTAGCAGGAGAGGTTGCCATAATATCATGCCTAATTGTTTCGCTCGTTAGGAGCATTTATTTATGCATAGTAGGTAATGAAGATCGCTGTTGCCATAATGAAATTTCCTAAATGGGGAAATGGCCACGCGAATTTGGAGAGATTTGGTAAGAATTTATTAGGTAGTAACACAGATGAGTTAGTTAACCAAATCACAGTATCGAAATAGGACAACAAGTCAAGCAATAAACATTATAAAATATTAAAAAAAATGTTTTTTTTTAAATGATTAGTAAATCATACAATATACATAAAAAAAAATATTACCAAAAAAGTAATCGACTACAACACCAACCTCTAACATCACGAGCGCTACGAGCGGCCGCCCGCAGTGCTAAGCAAGACGTCATCGACGCGGGCGTCCCGAACACTCCTTGAAAAAGGCCACCGAATGTGGTCGAAACTATAGTCGGACCTATCCGATAAATATTACGTGAGTAATCCCGTATTTTTAATTAATAATGATTGAAAACCACGTTAGTTTTTATAACAAAACACCAAAAAGTGTGAAATAACTTGTCGCCGTCAATGATATCATCACAAATGCAATTTTAAAAATTTAATAACGACTTATATTGTATTCAATTATTGGAGTGTAACTCTAAAACTACTGAAATGGCTTTGATGAAATTTAAATGACTACACTGGAAGCACCAGCTTCAAATTAATTTTGAGAATCGGTTCACTCAATCGAATGTTATGAAGCGACAAACATAAAAAAATAAAAATACAGTCGAATTCAGTGCCTGCTCCTTTTTTTGGAAGTTGATATAAAATAGGCGAAACACTTCAGTTATTGGAGTGTAGCTCAAAAACGGCAAGACCGAATTTGATGAAATTTAAATAGTACCACCTCGACAGTATACAGAGTGTTTGGTAGAGGGACCGACAAACCAAATGAGCGTGCTCGGGGCCCACTTGGAGAATACAAGTTGGCCAAAAAAAATCCCCGACCCCTCCAATTTTATTTAACTTTTTTTTGTAAAGTTTCCTGTTTTCTCCGAAATTGTTATTTATCACTTATAACGAGTACAATGACATACTAAGTTGATATAAAACTTACCAGCTTGTTAAGTAAATGATAAATGAGAATCTTATTTTAACTCAATAGGTACAATTTCGGAGAAAAAGGGAAAATTCACAAAAACAAATTTTATAAAAATTTGGGGTCGAGGATTTTTTTTGACGAACTTGTATTCTTCAAGTGGGCCCCCGAACACGCTCATTTGGTTTGTCGGACCCTCTACCAAACAAACCAATACTATACCAAACGAAAAAAAAAATTGAGAATCAGTCCACAAATAGGGGGAAAATGGGTGGACTTACACATACAGTCTTATATATAGCCTCCCCCTTTTCCAAAGTAGATTTAACATATATTTCCTTCAAGTTTGAAGAGAGAACTATTGTGAGATGAAATAAATGAAGAATAAAATCTACATTACATATAATTAGATGCATATAATAATTGTAATCTCAGTGCCCCAAGACAATAGTCTTCGACCAATGTGTGTTACCAGTGATGACTTATGGCACTGAAACGTGGTCTCTTACTATGGGCCTTATAGATAAGCTTAAAGTCGCACAACGAGCTATGGAGAGGGTTTCTCTATGTGATCGAATCAGAAATGAGGAGATCCGTAGAAGAACGAAAGTCACCGACATAGTCCAGAAGATTAGCCAGTTAGAGTGGCACTGGGCAGGGCACATAGCACGCAGAACTGATGGCCGATGAGCCTGAAAGGTTCTAGAGTTGAGACGTTGGATGCAGGCCGATTTCAACCGGTCTTTTTGGAAATGTCTGGGGGTGGCGTACTCGTATGTTCAGCAGTGGATGTCCTACGGCTGATGATGATAAATGAATAGTTGTAATATAAATATAATAATTTCAATCTACTATATAAAAATAAGTCGGGTTTTCCTTCCTGACGCTATAACTCCAGAACGCACGAACCGATTTCCACGGTTTTGCATTCGTTGGAAAGGTCTCGGGCTCCGTGAGGTTTATTGTAAAGAAAATTCAGGAAAAAATTAAAAAGATAAGCGGGAAAATCTTTTTTCACATACAGCGCCATCTCTGATACATAGCATGTACTACAAACCAATATTTTAAGTAGATGGCGCCAAACGAAATGTTACATAAAACGAAGCCATCTGGTGGCGAAACGGAGTTCGCAGGGTTTGCTAGTCATAAATAAATAATTTACACAACGAAGTATGCAGCAATAAAAACACTTATGAAAAAATTCATAAGCCCCAGTTTTACGTGTGACCTCCATACATGCGTAAATTTACGATACGGAACTCAGGTAAGGAGACACGTAAATATATTCTGTGTGTTTACAAAAGTATATATTGTCTCAAATAAACACCGACGTGGAAAGCCTGTAAGGTTGCACAACTGAACTTTTCCTACCATAATCCTACTAATCTTACTTATTAGTAAGAAGAATTTATATTATTATCTGCTCCTCATGGTTTCATACGCGTAGTGATAGATGATGATGATTATGAAGTGTCCTATGTGTTAATCGAGCGCCTCATCTACCCCCTTCCATTCATGGAAATAGGTCCAGCCGTTAAGAGCGTGAAGAAGTAAGACACAAACACACTGCAACCTGTTAGTCTGGTTCAGTAATTAAAAATTAAAATATTACAAAATAATTCTAGCCATCACAACAGGTGTCGCCATCTAGGTGGAAGTATTACTTGCTCAAAGACACCTACGACATAGCGCTATTGCTAATAAAGCAAGTATATAGTACCTGTGGCTAAGAAACAAACAGAGCGAGATATTGTACTTTATGGCCAAAACTGGTTTTAATATAATTTCCCCCCGCAATTCAGCTCCCTTTACCTAGAATAGTTTTTAAAATTACCAAATAAGATTACGCGCGATCCAAAGGCGAAAAATGGGAGGAGCCTAGGATGACTCATGAGCGTCATGCAAGGATCGCAGGCGGTGACAAGCGATTGTACATTCTTTACGACGCCGGCCACCGTCTAGTACAGAGCTCTTCAGCAGTGATTACCAAGTGCTGTGACCCATTGGCAATAGTGGGACGTTGTATCGTCCTAGTAATTTAAACTTAAGACGCGGTCCAACCCCAATTTTAAAATAATTTACGATGCTTTACGTAAGGTTGAAAATCGCTTGTTAGATTGGACGATGTAATGCGAAAATGCGGTAATTTTGTACGTTTTCTTTATATCTTTCGATATATACTAACACAATTGAAAAAACTGCTGGTTACTACTTTAGTACTATATGTTGGCTATGTATTACCTAAAAAATAATATAGTGTTATCGCAGAAAATTCTGAGATTTTGGACGTGAAAGTTTATTTTTATGCACCTATTTAGGATTTTTTTCTGCAGAGAGCGAGTAATATTTATGAATTCTGTTCGGTTATTACTCTTTGCCTGTTCCTTTTCTAACCTAAAGTTTTTTTTTCATAGATTATTATCGAACTGTTTCGTTACACTCGATGTTTAAAGATTCTGCTTTTGACTATTATCAGGGTACGACCGCGCCTTAAATTCAGTTTAGTCCCCATCTCGGGCATCTTACGGCGGGCTAAACCTACTGCTGGCCCAACTTGCAACTTGACTGGAACCCTCGCTGGCTAGACGGCGGGGCCAGTACTGTGCACATCGCCGGAGCGGCCACCAGCTACCACAGGACCCTGAATCCTGCTGGGCGTCTGGGCTAACCCGACAACTGCGGCTGCCGTTTTCCGTTTTTCCCGCTACTGTCTTCTGCCGGTTACTGCACTACCCATTCCATCGCGTCGAGGAATTCACTGCTATTCTGAGATAAGTCTCCGTAACAAGGGAGGCTATTGCATCATCTGTCTGTACTCACGAACCAGCTCTGGGCTTTCTAGAGGCTAAAATAAACGTCTAGAACTTAACCTGACTTTTATGAAAATCTCCCAGCCGTTTAGGCAGGTAGGTTTCAACACCCACAAACTTCCATCTTTATAATATTAGTGTGACTAGCTAAGCCCTGCGGTTTCACTCGTGTGGTGATGCATTATGACAGTAAAAGGTATCATAATTTAAGTATATTATAGTTAGAGATAGGATGTGAATGTTTGGATTGTAAGAATGTCTGTTACTCAATCATGCAAAAACGGCTAAACGGATTTGAACCAAATTTGTTATGTGAATAGATGAAGATTTGGATTAATACATATAATATCTTATACCACACCCACTCAGGAAGTGTCTCATTACTCGTCCATAAACGGGTTACAAAGTTCGTCATTTCTCCCCTACAAATGTGAGACGGGAATATTGTATGAAAATCAATTTCTGCCCTGCTAGCGTTTTTTTATTATTTTTTAGCAGTGAACATAAAAAGAATAAAAATTTCAGATCTCAAAAAAGGTTTTATATGCAATAGTTAGAAAAAGAGGTGGGAGTTATTTAATTGTACTCGATTTTCAATGAAAGGAGGCTAGCAACCATTTTCTGCACGACGAATAAAAAACTTGGCGGTCATTTCTTAAGTATTGTTAAATTTTGTTTTTACCAAACTGATAATTTAATATTTAATTATTCTAAATAATTTTCCAAAATGTCAGCTGATAGTATAAGTGACGAATTTATAATGATGTAGCCACCAGAACAAAAATGTATTTGATTAATTTCCAACATTCTCCAGACAACAATTATTTAATAATGAAGGTAAATATTTTATATATATACACTATGTATCACTCGGGAGAAAGTTATATTTCTGTTCTAGAGTTTCCTTTAAGCCCTCCGATGTGCGTCGGGCTTAAACCTACTCTTGAACGTTGATCGTTTTCTCCCCTAGGTGTACAATGTACTATTTCATAATCATTATCATGATCTATTAACGCTCGAACAAAACCGCTGCACGCAACTCTCTGTCGAAATTCATATTTTTTCCTACTTTTATTTTGCATACGTGTTCTTAAAAGTGTGTTGTTATTTTTATTACAACCCTCACACGAAAATAAACCACGCACTGCCATAAATTCGTCAAATCAACGCGAAATATATCATACTCAGAAATGAAGGACTGCGGCAACGAGCTATCTGAACCGGAAAAGCCCACTATCCCCCCAGTGGGAGTGAGGAGGTGGGGGATATCCGGCAACAACCGGCAATTTCCGATTAAGCGCTCTTTACGCTCAGCCTTTAGCCGGATCTTTTTGGTTTGAGGTTTTTTTCGGTTTGAATTGTTTGGTTACCTAATAGTACATTACTGGAGCGGCCGCCATTGATGGGCATTCGTGACAATATGGGCCTCCGATTGATTAGAAGCTTTGTATCTGCCATTTCAGTGGTCCCTACCAAGCCTGATTCTTATCAGCTCGTATAAAAACAACTTGGCACGTGAAAACCATGTTTAGGGTTCACTAAAAGCTGGTTATAACCGATCTACGGTTTACCCAACTAGAGATAAAAATCCTACTAAATATGAGTAGGATTTCTTTCTATTTCTAAATGTTGAAAACTGGATGTATGGGTATTTGTTATTTAATCGCGCGAAAACGGCTAAACGGATTTGGACGAAATGTTATATATATATATATATATATATATATAGGAAAAACTGCGCATCTACTCTGACATCATTTCCATACTAATATAATATGGGTTGTCTGGAAGAGATCACTCTGAGCGATAAAACCGCCAATTGTTGCACCTAGTTTTAAGCATTGTTTTTTATTTTATTGTCTAATATTAAGTCATAAATGTGGTGTCTCAATAAAGTGTTATCTATCTATCTATCTATCTACTAATGGGGGATCCCTATAATCTATCTATCCACGGTTTTCCTTACTACCGATAGAAATATGACATAACGTCCATACAAATAGTGTCAAATATCTCACTCTAGTAAGGTAAACCGGCGATAGATAGATTATTGGGACGGGCCGTTAATGTGTCAAATTTCTACCATTCGTAAGGCTAACCTTTGACACTACATAAAAGTCAAGAAAAGTTGGGAGGTTTTGGCGAGGTGCCGAGCCTACTACGCGAATGAAGTCGCAGGCAGTCACTAGTAATATTATAAAGCGAAAAGATTTGTTTGTTTAAATTAAATAGGCTCTGAAACTACTGTACCGATTTAAAAAAATCTTATACTTTTAAATCCTATATTATCACTAATGAACATATGTATTTGGTTTCATTATCAACATCGTGCCTCACCACGCGGGTGAAACTGCGAAACGCAGCTCGTATTCCATATCTGACAATTGACAATTTTTGTGGCGTTTTAATGTGTATTCTATATTTGGCTTTACTAATTGATTTTGTTATGTTTTTTGTATATATCTAATATGAAATAAATGTAACTGATTTTGTCGTTTTTATTTCTATGAATCTATATATATCAAAATTAATCTGTATTTTCCTTGAGTATCGCATCAGGCGTTAACGGATGGCAAAATTTCGCAAATATTTTCTTGTTGTGGTAATTATTGTCAGGAGATGGTTCTTATGAAAGAAAAATCAAGAAAAGATGTGAGGTTATGGCGAAGGCGAAAGGCCCAGCCTTCTACGCGCACGTAGTCGCGGGCAGTAATTTGAACCCAATCATGAAACAGCAAATCCGAATAAGGCGTCAAAATCAAAATTATGTCTGTCAATTATTAAACATAATCATCAGCAGTTATCCCTACTGGGACTCGAGCTTTCCTATCAGAAAGAAAAGTTTGGCAATGCGCACTACGCGTTCGTTTTTGTACATAATGGTACGGAACTCTTCGTGCGCGGATCCGACTGGCAGTGGTCTCGACCTGGCAAAGGTCGGCCAAGTATCTTTATCTTCTAAATAATGCCTTGCTACATACAACTAGGTACGTCACCGAGCATTCCTAAAGAGGGTTGGTGGCAGGTAGGCGGCCATCCATAAAACAAAACCAACACTTTTACAATTATGGCATGTGTATTACGTGATTGTGATATTTTCTAGTCTTTCCAAAAGTGAAAACTATTTAGGCACTCCATTTTTTATTTTCATGAACTTAAATTTAAATTGGTTGCAGGTGTTTTTTTTTCTGTGGAAAAATTAAATGAATATTTTATATTAGGGTTTTTTTACAGTGACATATGGTGAGTTAGTGCTCAAAGACTCCGTTGGCTTGTCCACTTAGATATAATGGGAGAGGATCGTGGCGTAAAAAAGGCCTATAGGTCGAAGACCGGTTGGTCGCACCAGGTCCAGATGGGGCGATGTGGTGAGCGCAGATCTGTACGAACTTTGTGCAAGAGACTGGCGAGAAACTGCAAAAGACGTTAGATGCCAACTCAGCAATTATAACATCGGCTTGCCAAATATATTATCGTCAAAAATACCTCAGTGCCTCAAGACAAGAGTCTTCGACCTATGTGTGTTACCAGTGATGACTTAAGACACTGAAACGTGGTCTCTTACTATGGGCCTTATAAGTAAGCTCAAAGTCGCACAACGAGCTATGGAGGCTATGCTCGGGGTTTCTCTACGTGATCGAATCAGAAATGAGGAGATCCGTAAAAGAACGAAAGTCACCGACATAGCCCAGAAGATAAGCCAGTTAAAGTGGCAGTGGGTAGGGCACATAGCATGCAGAACAGATGGCTGATGGGGCCGGAAGGTTCTGGAGTGGCGACCACGGACCGGCTAACACAGCGTAGGTCGTCCACTGGCACGGTGGACAGACGACCTGATAAAGGTTGCAGGACGATACTGGATGCAGGCCGCTTCCAAGCGGTTCTTTTGGAAAATTATGGGGGAGGCTTATGTTCAGCAGTGGACGTCCTACGGCTGAGATGGTACCACCGCAGTGCCAGACGTTCAGCTGCGAAGTAGTCGTCCACTATATTACTGTATTAAAATTGAAATGACTGGCCGGAGGAGACTTAAAAAACAATGTCTCGGGGTGGCGAGTGCAGTGCCACGCAAAACTAAAGTTGTGAGCTCCGGGTGACATTGCAACTGTTATAGGCAAAGGTAGAGTTCAACATCAGGCGCACGACTTGCCCTGTCATGTCACTTATGGTGCGTTCCGGTAAGCGCCACCAAGGCTCGCAACTGTCACGCCCTGGTTTCCTGTTCCCTTCGGTTCCAATACTTTTAACGCCCAAACCGAATGGAACACTAACACGGTCGCGAAATGCGCGCCAAATTTTCTGTTAGAAATCGAAAGAATCTAATACTTATTTAATGTGTTGGCAGTGACAGCTCACAACGACCGCAAAAACCCACTTTCCAACAGCGAGCTATGTGGTCGTTATCAGTGACGTCATCGATGACATATCGAGCTCACTCAGGATGATTGTGGGCTTGTAAGAGAACGTGTGTGAAAGACGCGATTGATTTCGTCTCATAAAGGAACACGATCTTAATTATAATGGAGTGCATTGCATTAACACCCGTATAATAATAGCACAGCCGTTAAAACTGTATATCTCGAAACCGCGCGTACATTAAAATTTCCCTTCACAAGAAAATATTGTAGAAACCATTCCGTAATGGCATTACACTCCAAATATAGATATCTCTTTTCATCACCCTACAATAGGGAGAGATAACACCATCACAATGACGCAGCTAAGGTATTTGATAAATGATACTCTGCTAAAATCTCTTTCTATTGCAATGTGGGAACGCGCTTAGAGATTCTTCAATGAAACGATTACGTCATTACATAATTTCACTGTCGCAAATCAGACCCAACGCGACTGTTTTAACCGACTTCAAAAAAGAGGTTATTTGTTCGTGAGTATGTTTTTTGTTTCTATGATGGCCGATCCCATACCTACTACTATGGTCTACCATAGATATTTGTAAATAGGGTGAATTCTGTGATGTCTCCGTCCCGCACACGTAAAAAACCTCGTAGAAATGTCCAATAGTCCGTTTTGGCTAGCAAGATTTCGTTTTAACTAGGCTTAAAAATCTGAAGGATACAACAAAATTGGGAGCAAAGTTGATCGTATAAGAATCAATATTCAACCAGTAAACATCCGATATCGGTAGATTAAACTTCTGTCAAATAACATGTAAGCTACGTTTGACAGAAGTTTAATATGGCATTTGTCCCCCATTTGAGGACGGATTCTCAAAATTCTTTTTTATATGGTAGAATGTATACTTCCTAGGTGGTCCCATTTAAATTTCATCAAATTCGGTTAAGTTGTTTTTGAGTTACACTCCAAAAACTGAAAAGTGTTTCGCCTATCTGGATGGTGACATCATTGACGGTGAATGAAAATCGATCCCGTAAGTAGCAAGGGTCACTAAAAATGGAACCGACTTCAATACCAAAAAGTGTGAAATATCTTGTTGAAGTCGGTACCATGCGCACAATATTGTGATAAAAGGTACCTACTTTTGAACTATCATGGTACCGGATTCAACAAATTATTTCACACTTTTTGGTAATGAACTCAGTTCCATTTTTGGTATTTTTTCTTTGTATTACGTTTAAGAATTGTCAAAGTTAATTGTTTTTTAACCGATTGCAAAAAAGGAAGAGGGACTTTAATTCATCATCATCATCAGCCCACACTCGTCCACTGCTGGACATATGCCTCTCCTAAAGTACGCCACAGAGCTCGGTCTTCAGCTCTCTGCATCCAGTTACTGCCAGCCGCCTTCCGCAGGTCGTCTCTCCACCTGGCCGCAGGGCGTCCTACACTCCGTTTGCCTAAACGTGGTGCCTCCTTCCACTTGGATCCACAGCTTGGACAGCATGTGGATCCGCGGATACCTTTATCTCCTCTTAAATCCACCATAGAGGGGATCCACAAATACTAATAATATTTATATGCCACTTCGATCCACAAACGAGGGGATCCAAAAATACTATTTTTTTTATGTGCCACTTCGATCCACAAACGAGGGGATCCATAAATACTAATATTTTTATATGCCACTTGAATCCACAAATGAGGGGATCCAAAAATAACAATATTTTTATATGCCACTTGAATCCACAAACCCAGCCATTCCCCGCTTATGTAGTCTGAGCCGCTGCACTACCAAGCTGCACTACTGGTAGTGCAGAAGGGAATTTTCTTTCCCCACTGCACTACCAAATATTATTTCATAAATATTCAACTTGTATAGGGTTCCGTGTTAATGTTTGTTAGACCCTTTGGTTTTATTATACTGTAGCTTCTCATAGATGATTGTGAAGTGACAGCTGTCAAAATGACAGATGATGTCGTATTTTATGATTTTGATTTCACACCTAGACTAAATCATACTCGACAATAACAACGATATTGGGCTCAGCTGTGACAGCTGTCAAACTGACAGTTGATGACGTATTTTATAGTTTTGTTAACACTTTTAGGTTTTGTTCTACTTGAAAATAGTGACAGCTGTC
The DNA here is from genome assembly GCA_917880725.1 of Selenia dentaria. Taxonomy (NCBI): domain Eukaryota; kingdom Metazoa; phylum Arthropoda; class Insecta; order Lepidoptera; family Geometridae; genus Selenia; species Selenia dentaria. Next base: position 7,889,311 of record OU862904.1, on the reverse strand, counting down.
AAAATGACAGAGGATGTCGTATTTTATGATTTTGATTTCACTCTTAGACTTCATTCGGCTAGAAAATGACACGGATGTAGGTCTTAGTTATGACATCTGTCAAAGTGACAGTGGAGGATGTATTTAAGGATTTTAAAGAGATTAGTAGACCAAGTTTAACTTACGCAATAAGCCGTCATAAGTCATGGTCTTTGATGTGACAGCTGTCACATCAAAGACCAATATCGTTGTTATTGTCGAGTCAAATGAAGTCTAAGAGTGATTTTAAAATCATAAAATATGACATCAATAGTCATTTTGACAGCTGTCAGAGCTAAGACCTAAATCCGTGTCATTTTCTAGCCGAATGAAGTCTGATAGAAGATGTTTGAGATAGGTAAATTTGCAGCAGTAGTATTAAAATATAGGTTAATATTATTTAAACAACAGATTAAATCAATTATTTATTATATTAAGAAAGGTAACAAAACGAAATAGGAAGCATTTTAGCCTAAAGTGGCATGCGTATACTCCAATACAAATTTACTCACACTTTGTTCACGTGGGCCCTAAGAGAGCACTCATAAAACATAAAATAAATTAATGACTAACTGCTCGTTCCAAGTAGGTATAGTATATTCCGATCAAGAAGAATGGCAAGAAATACAATCGACATTCTTTTGAAAAAATAGTTTTACAATGGTGTCGATTCTACGTTTCATACTAATTCTAACCTAAACCTAATTTATATTCTTTCTCTTATTGTAAATAGGAATATGAAAAAAGGATGGGATATGTTTGACAGTTACAAATTTAGTAAAAGAGCTGTCAAATATCTTCTTTCCTTGACTATCTAGACGCCACTAAATTTGTAGCCAATAAATTATAAACTAGATACAAGTGGATTAATTTGACAGTTCTAAAATATATTCCATACCTTTCTCACGTTCTTATTTAGAAAGAGAAAGTGAAACTAAAATTAGGTTTAGGTGCGTCTGGTCAGAATCGACACCATTGTCTCTAACACTAATAATCATGTTTAAAATTTAAGTGTAAGTATTAGAGTAGTCGCCAGGAGGCTCCTGAGCTGTTTGCCTTCATGCATCTTGTCATTTAAATAGTCCTTAATTTTATAATACGTTTTGTTTATTAATAAAACTAAAACAAACTGCTGTGACTATGCCTATGTGCTATGTATACTATACACTGTACCGCCTACTTAACTTTTTCTAAAAAAAGGCCAATGCATATTTCACCTGTCGTTAACTGAGTCTGACATTCTTTAATAAATTTGTCGTTATTGACGTTTTGAATTTTTCTTTTATTTGTAATAGCATGTTTTCCACGTAACACATTATATTTTGCCTCATGCTTTAACATATAGATAAAATTTATGAAGTTGCTGTATTTTCTCCCAAATTTTTTGTTGAGTTTTCTGTTAAAACCTTCAACACAATTATTGGTTCGATGCCGTTCATCGGCGATTGCCCACATCTGCACGAAAAAATCATTCTTGAACCAAAACCTATTTATGTATCGCTGAAATTCTGTCAATTTTTGCTCATCACTTCTTGCAATTTCTGTGCATATATATAACCACCCATCTGGTAGATGTGATTTTGGAATAAGTGGCAAGGCAGCACAAAGTGCTACTATTCGTTTGCCACGTTTTGTTTTATCTATTCCCATATCCTTTCCTTTTTTCCATATATTTTTTTAAAAGTGATAGTAACAGCCTTTCAATTCAGCGTTAGGAAACGTTTCGCGTATTGCTGCAATAGCTGCTTGTTCAAAATCTATGGTAAATTTACTGAATTGAGGAATTTGGCTCTTGACCATTTCGAACAATACAACATATGATTGTTTTTTCCTGTCTGTCATTAATACAAATATTAACGGAATAATGTTATTTACATCACTGGAACTTTCGTGATCTGCACATACAATGTATAGCTGCTCGAAAGGGGGAGGGCTACTCAAGAATGTACCATCACATAAAATGTGTTTCGTTTTTGAGAGAGTAGGTAAACTTTCCGGCAAACAAAAAATTATTATGCGATTGCCCTCACAAAAATAATCAGCAAGAATAAAATCTGACATATAAAGCGGTACTTCAACTTCTGAAACATCTGTGAAACTTGTTTTATTAACAACCATTTTTTTATTCCGTGCTTTGTATAAACCACTTTTAACTGAATCTAAGCCCGGTAGAGAGCAAACTAGATTTGTTCCTTTATTTTTAGCATTTGTTATACATTCTTGATGAATGCTGGGTATAGGACGACATTCTTCGATTAACACCTTTTCTTTCATTTCGTTTATTATAAGTTTTGTTTCGATTACGTCTTGGTTTGCTGTGCAGTGCGATACATGTGTCTTTTGATTAACAATGACGTCACTCTGTAATCAGAACAATTAGAGTTATCGAAGTAGATACTCATTACGGTACTTTAGATTAAAATAATAAATAAAAAGATTTTTAAGCCCGGCTTTTAAGATTTTTAACGAATGAAACTGAAACAATTTACAATTATTACTTACTTTGATATTTATTGTTCCGTTACATTTTAATTTCCTCCATTTCGAACATCGCCATATAACTCCACCACTTTTAAACGATCTTTTTTTATGGTATTGATAACCTTGATAAAGCATAACAACGCCTTTGTTATTAATATATTTTATCTCATCCATTTGGATAAACGATAAAAACGAAAAGTTATAATTCACAAAATATAATATTTTCTCATTCACACAACGACAGTGATGTGTGACAAACTATATGTCAAACAATATGTCACTAAAACGTACAAACAAAATATAATATACAGCCAGTTACTTTCTTAAGTGCTCATGTTAAGTACCTAGATAAATTTGCTTTTAAACGTTATTTATAATTGTTAGTTTCGAGACTACAATTTTCTTTTTACTGAGTTATATTTACTGATTTTTATTGTGTTTTACTGGATTTTACTGTGTTTTATTGAATTTACTGTGTTTTACTGATATTACTGTGTGTACTTGATTTTACTGTGTATTTTACTGTGTATTTTATTGTGTAAGTGGTTAAGAACTTTTTGCTCAAGTGCTTCCCAAATGGCACTAATAGAGAACAATAGTTTTAATTTCGGCCATAACTAGGTACATTGAAAATGAATAAAAATATCCACAGATCCACCTGTGGATTTAAGAGGAAAAAGAAGAATCCACGGATCCACCTGTGTATTCTATAGGAAAAAAAAGTATCCACGGATCCACCTGTGTATTTAAGAGGAAAAAGATGTATCCATGGATCCACCTGTGGATTAAAGAGGAGATAAAGAGTATTAAGTCGAGAGTGAATCGGTATCTTCTAGGTAAGCGCGCTCCATCGTAGATCACAACTACGCTTAACATCAGGCGAGTTGTGGTCAAGCGCTAACCTATTGTACATAAAAAAAAAAAAAAAAAAAAAAAAAAAAAAAAAAAAAGGTATCCGCGGATCCACATGTGGAGCCAAGCTGTGGATCCAAGTGGAAGGAGGCATTTTGATGATAATTTTTGTATGGTAGGTCACACATGAGAGGTGATCCCATATACGAGTATTATTACTAAAATTTAGTCAGCGCTTTTGATAAATGTTAAATTTTTGCACTGTACTGTACCTATAGGTTAAGTTACAGTTATATGTATTTCACTGTACGTACATTTAAAATTATTATTATTTGTTTCATTACTTATACTATGCCTTATTCTATACTTCATGGGAGTTTGATAAAAAACGATTTTTTTTATTAGTTTCATCTATCGAATTATTATCGACCATTGTGCAAACCTGCTCTGAATTTAAGTTTATGATGTTTTTTTATGATATTTAAAATCAAGCAGATTTCGCATGATAACATGTCTAGTGCGCACTTTAAATTTATTGAAATTCCGAAGTTTCTCTATAGTTAATTGGGAAGACATTAAAAGGAGTATCGTCTTGTTTGTCTAATTGTACTTTAATTTTTTGTCATATACATACTTAATTTTTTTTGTTCATTATAATATAACAATTTCGAGAGCTGGCCTATTAAGTATCTCAGTTGCTAACAAACGTTGATTGAAATCTTGAAAAATGGCGGCTTTAGGTCAGTTTTGACAACTCCAGAAAGCAAAAATGTTAGGAAGGTGATGACTGAAGCTGACAAAAGTGACATAGAGCCGCCATTTTTTCAATTTCAATCAACATTTGTTGGCAACTGAGATACATAATAGCCCTTCTGTTTGTATTTGTAAGCTGAAGTCTAAATAAATTTCTATATTGTACGCATGCCTTGAGTTACAATCCAGGTCAGATCAAAATTATTCATTGCTCCTTCTAGATCATTCATGCATTTCTCTATGGTTGGAATGTTTTGTGTACTAATAAATAAATATAAAACGTAATAAAATTGAAAACTTAAATTTGTATTAGTGCAATTATATTGAATTGTATTAAATTGAATTGGATTTTAAAATAAATATTACGTGAGTAATCCCGTATTTTTAATTAATAATACGTTTTATAGTTGTATACCGGCTTTATAATACACTAGCGATTGCCCGCGACTTCATTCGCGTAGTAGGCTCGGCCTTCGGCCTTGCAATAACCTCCCCTTTTTTGGATTGTTTTCATAAGAACATTCTCCTGACAACAACTAACACAACGAAAAAAATCAGCAAAATCGGTTCATAAACGACGAAGTTATCTGCGAAAACACATAAAAAATATATACCCGGTGGAATTGACAAACCTTCTCCTTTTTTTGAAGTAGGTTAATAACAAGTTTCGCCAAAATTGGTTGAAAATACGACCTGCACAAAAGTACCAACATACAACCTAACAAACATACGGACAGATGAAAGTCAATTTGGCCAGCTAAAGCAGATACGCTTCGGTCGTTTGGTCAATAATGAAATGAAATGAAATGTTTATTAGCCAGATTTGCATCCATTATTACACAATGTTAGAATACATATATAAAATTCAAAGATTACAGAAAATTAAAAATTGAAACTTAGCATAAATACAAAATAAATAATAATTAATTAAGTGATGGGCGTGTGATACGCCTAAAAAATAAATAAATGCGAATGTTTGTATGCATGGAGGTTTGTTACTCAATCATGCCAGACAGAACGGATAGAAGGATTCGAATCAAATTTGGTGTGTAGATAGATGAGGCGGGGAATAATACATAGGATACTTTTCGTCATCATTCTGGAATGAAACCGCAGGGCTCAGCTACTTTATAATATAGTTAAATATTGTTCTTGTTCAAACCATGTTCATTGAATCAAAGTGTTCGGAACGGCGTCGGGATAAAATAATGTAAAATTTTACGCGATTCAATCCGTTTCAAGTTGTTTAAATTCAATATTTAAACACTTTTTATACCCAATATTTTATTTTCGGCTTAAGGCGCTGTCAGCTCTGCGCTTCATTTCCCTTTATTTGAGATCAAGCAAGCGCATCTCGTAACAAGTGCACTTTGAAAAATTTAATACTGACTTCCATTCTATAACTTTGGTAAAAATCCAACTAATGAACCGAATTTGATGAAATTTAAATGAAACTACAAAGTAAGCATCAGCTTACAAACAAAAAATATTTTTCAAAATCGGTTTACCCAATCGTAAGTTATGAGGTAACAAACATAAAAAAAAATACAGTCGAATTGAGTACCTCCTTATAACCTAATCCTTATACCAATACTTCGCCGATTCCACAGTGCCTGAAGACGAAAGTCTTCAATCAGTGCGTCCTACCCGTCATGACATACGGAGCCGAAACGTGGACACTGACGGCTCGAATGGTCCACAAGCTCAAGGTCGCTCAGCGGGCTATGGAAAGGGCTATGCTTGGTGTTTCTCTGAGTGATCGCATCAGAAATGAAGTGATCCGTCAGAGAACCAAGGTCATCGACATAGCCCACTGGATCAGCAAGCTGAAGTGGCAGTGGGCTGGCCATATTAGCCGTAGAACCGACAACCGTTGGGGTAAACGAGTTCTAGAGTGGAGACCCCGTCTCGGCAAACGTAGTGTAGGACGTCCTGAGGCACGGTGGAGTGACGATCTGTGCAATACGGCTGGCAAAAACTGGATGCGAGAAGCCCAAGATAGACCTAAGTGGCGTGCAATTGGAGAACCCTATGTCCAGCAGTGGACTGCTACAGGCTGATGATGATGATGATGAGTACCTCCTCTTTTTTGGATGTCGGTAGAAAACGTTAATAATACATAAAAAATAATGTGCACTCTTAAATAAAAAAAAAATATCCGTCAATGTATGTATGTGTATCAAAAATTGCTATTTTATGATATGTGCTTCATAACAAATATAATAGTGAATAAAGAGAAAACTGTTTTAATGGTGAAACGAAGTGGTATGTTTGATTTTTTTAATTTACTATAGTATGTTAAAATATGTTTTTAATTCCATCAATGTGTACATAGAAGTCTTATAAATGTCACATATTTTTTTGTAGTTTCAAATTATACGCTTATGAAACAAACTGCTTTAAAAACCCTCATTTTTATCGACATCGTGATATGACAGCACCTTAAGCGATGTGTAACAGTCGATTAATACCGTGCGCAAGTTTGAAATTTATTACCAATCAAACTTCCTTAAAAGTTTAGTTGGACCCGCCCTTTTTGGTTGACCACTCTGAATGAGATGAATGGTAAACAGATAAACCATTTTAAATCACCAGTTCGCGCCCGAATCGGTGCGACGTCAACACAATGGAAGGCGGCCCCCCTCGCCAGTCCGCTCGGCGAATCAGCCCGAGATAGTCTTCTACTCAATGTTTCCAGTTATACTCGCTCCATCAAGACGAATATTGTGAGGTATCATTTATCAAAATCGGTTGAGCCGTTGAGTAGTTACGTAGTTACCAAACACATAACCATCATTTTGGACGTCGCAGTTGGGTAAAAACCGGTATAGCGTAAGTTGGGGTGGATTTCAATTTAGATTTTTTCTCATATCGATCTTGTCTAAGAATAAGTCGGTTTTCAAATGCGACATAAAACCAAAAGACGTGTATATCTTCTCTTTATCACACTGTAGAGAGTAATGCGAAGCTCAGAGATGCCTCAATGAGAAAGGGTTGGCACGAGGGAATAAATAGCAATCTTGCCATTGTAACCTTGTAAGCTTTCGTGTTGCTTTGTTTTATATGTTTAATTTTGCTTATTATAACACAAATACTTATCAAAAAAGAATATTGTAAATTTTTAATAATCATATAATATGGTACAACATCCATACAAGGTCTTCGTGTCCCAAACTAAACTGTACCTGTACAATGTTAACCTGATGGTTGATGTACATATACACACCCAGGCGCAGGTCAAACAGACATGTTCTTGCACACAAATGTTTGACCTGTCCGAGGATCAAACCCAAGACTAGCGGCTCAGAAGGCAGAGATGTTAATGCCAACTGCGCCAACCGGCCTGTCAAAATTTTGAGTAAAGTAAACGCAAGTAAAAGTTCTAGATATTTTTGTTGAAATTCTATTTTAGGTTATATAGGATGTTTGGTAAAGGGTCCGACAAACCAAATGAGCGTGTTCGGGGGCCCACTTGAAGAATACTAGTTGGTCAAAAAAAATCCTTGACCCCAAATTTTGATTTACTTTTTTTTTGGGAATTTTCCCTTTTCTCCGAAATTGTACCTTTTGAGTTAAAATAAGATTCTCATAATCAAAACGGGAAAATTAAAAAAAAAAAGTTAAAAAAAATTGGGGCGTCGGGGATTTTTTTGGCCAACTTGTATTCTCCAAGTGGGGCCCCGAACACGCTCATTTGGTTTGTCGGTCTCTCTACCAAACATCCTGTATATATCTAGTTTTGAATTGCTAGACTGTAGTAACAAAATCATATAAATACAAATGAGTAAAATAAATAATTGTATGCCATTTTGAAATTTTTTATCTACGTGTGTAATATTGCTATTTTTTTAACTAGTAGCCTAAAATACGTTTTAAATTATAATTGTGTATTACTATCGAAACTAAATTATAATTATTCTCTATATTCTTAACACACGCTTGCATGTAATAAGATTTGAGATACAATAAATAATAATAAAAAAAAAACAAAAATATCAATATTATACGTATAAAATCCCAGCACGTGACACCCCTAATAGCAAGCTGCTCACAAAGCTCTGTCGCCTTAATTACTCTGAGCGTGGACTTTATGTTTCGATATTCGGCTGCAAAACCACTATCATTGGTGAATATGGAATACTAAGCCAATCACGGTCAAACGGTAGATTACTATTGAAAAGCCAAAGACCAAAATTGGTGCAAAATGGCCTTGAGTTTTGTTATACCGCGGCCATCGACCAAACCTAGGTTATTGAGTGTAAAATATTGTAATAAGCAAAAGTTATTTTATGGTTGTATAACCTAACATCAGTCTGAACTGAGTTGTACAGATTTGAAAATCAATTAAAATTCCGTTTTTATTAACATGTAACTAGCATTTATAACTCAATTTTTAGTATTATTATAATGTCTATCCCTGTCGCATCGCTGCCGCGGCTTTGAATCCGATACAGAAGGATAAACCCTCTCAGCAAGTCCAGCCACAGGCCTAGGATTGTTTACAACTGCGCTAGAGAAGGTTACTAGGCCCTTTTTCTATTATTATTATTATATGGTATATTTATACATATATGTATATACATATGGTATGTATATATTATAAACAAACCCGACTGCGCCATAAAATATGTATTAATGTCTAAATATGTGAAAACGCATTTTCATTTACCTGGTCGACATGGTGATTATTCTTAAAATTTTTACTCATAACTCGAAGTTTTATATCTCATCTTAGACTGTATATATTACAAAATCGTTTATACATTAATTTTCGTGTTAATTTTTCCCAACTCGCCCCAAAGTTTCAACGACGGCCGTGGGAAAAAATAAATGCGCCACTTCCCATAGTGATTTGGTCATTGTCTTTTCAACCAACTTTATGTCATACGTTTGCACCTTATTGTACAATAATACTACACTTTCAATAAGCTATTTCTACAATAAAACTAAGTAAGTGGAGTGCAAAACATTAAACAAATTTATTTATTTTTTATACAGCATACACAACGCTATAAATACTGTAACTATATAATAAAACTTTACAATTATGAATAACAATACTTACTTCTTATTACATTACGTAAGTAACGATTACATAATTATAAAGCCGTAGTCTTATTTTAGTAATTTTAAAAGCGTACTAGGTCAACCTGCGTTACGCTCTTAAGTAACTACCTATAAAGCAACTACACAAACTAAACTGTTACATCCATACTGTCTAGTTTGCATGTCTTTGACCAATACAGTTGTATGTAAAACCAACTATTCTTAACCATAGGCTTATCCAAATTGAAACGTTACTATTTATTTAGCTATAAGTGCGTAGTCTGTTTTAATTTCAAAATAACAGCTACTTACTCAATGCAAATGAACGTTTATACATAACTTATAATTAAAAAGCATGTATTTGTCTATCTCTCAGTTTGTCCCGGCTAATCTCTGAAACGACAGGCTGATTTTGACGAGACTTTCAATAGAGATAGCTGTGGGCCAAGCACTGATAACTTCGTAAGTGTAACGTGACGTGTCGTTCACGTGAAACAGTACAAACTGTAATTTATCTAGGAGAACTGAACAAAAAGTTCAATTTTTTTTGCCTGCAGCTCTAACTAAATTCTAAAATTAAAGGACAATGCTAAGTTAAGGCCTATTCAGAACTGAGCGTTATTCGCTACCGCTGTGGGTAGCGAAAAATACCATGCGGAACTCGATGGGTAAATAGTATGAAGTTCCATAACTGCAGCGAAACTTGTACCGTCTAGTGAGGTAGTATTTTCTCTTGTTTGGCCGAAACTAGTTCCGCTGCCCCGCTAATCGTTGCCAACGAATATCTCTACCGCGTGCGGTAGAGATATCCGCTTTAGTGTGAACAGTGAAATTAACGCATACCCTTTCGGATTTCTCTGTCGTTCGCGGTAGCGAATAACGCCCAGGTTTGAATAGGCCTTTACTCGTTATAACATCTAACGCCGTAGCACAAACAATTTACGAATAAGTATTCGTATTAAAAGCGTCAACTTTTCACGCTTCGGCGTACAAAACATGAGTTATCTGTGTCACAGTCACCCTATATAAATGACAGCCGTGTGATTCTCTAAGAGCAAACATCGTTGCATCTTTGACAACATCCGTGAAACAAATGGCGAGATGACAAAGAACTTTGGAAAAACAACCTTGTATACAAGGGCGATATCTCGTAAAATATTTGACATCCGTGAGCTCGTCGACGAATCATTAGAGAATCGCACGGCTGTTTCACGTGGACCACACGTCACGTTACGTTTACGCAGTTATTAGTGCTTGGCCCACTGTTTGTTATCTTATCACGCCTAAACGGCGAAACAGATCGTTATGAAATTTGGCAGGCTGCTATCCTAAGGAAGGATATAGGATACTTTTAATCATCATCATCATCATCATCATCATCATCATCATCATCTATCACTGCGTGTGAAATCGTGGGGCACACCTAGTGTTTGTATAAAATCAGTAAACATTCAAGATATAAAACAGTAAAATAATAAACAAGTTTATTGTTTATGTTTAAAAAAGTAGTAATAAATATAAGTAACTAACAAAAACGAAGCTTAAAACTTTCGTGTATACTTTTTATTTCCAAGAAAGAACAAACAGACTGGGGTATAATTTTATGGTTCCTTAGTACTAATTCACTTGCGAATCTATTTTTAGTTGTTGTTGTTTTACTCACTTATAAAACCTGCGTTTTTTGTCTTTGTATTTATTATATTCTACCAACTTCCAAAAAGGAGGAGGTACTCAATTCGACTGTATTTTTTATGTTTGTTACCTCATAACTTTTGACTGGGTGAACCGATTCTAAAAATTATTTTTGTTTAAAAGCTGGTGCTTTCCATGTAGTCTCATTTAAATTTCATCAAATTCGGTCTAGTAGTTTTTGGTTACACTCCAATAACTGAATAGAATGGAAGTCAGTTTAAATTTTTTTTATTGTACTTATTGTAGACAAACTTAACGCTTGTGGTTCCATAGGCGTGAAAAAGGGGTGATTTTTTTAAACTTTATGGAATTAAAAGCTTTCGGGTTATTCATGCTAGTGTTTAACCAGTGGTTACTTGATGATATGATACTCCATGAGATGCTTTTGAAGGTAGTATCACACTAGACCCTCGCCACTCTCGAGGACAGTTGCCGGAACACGCTGTAAGGAGCTTAGCGATTGATGTTCAAACTATGTGTGGTATGTTGGTATGCCTAGGTTTTACAATTGTTCTTTTTAATATTAAGTGATTAATGTGGTGTCTCAATAAAGTAATATCTGTCTATCTATCTAGTAGAAAGGACCCCAGAAGTCCCCTACGACCATGCTATGGATATTACCACAATGGATATTACCACAATATTACCTTTGGGAATCCTATGACCGTCTACTCGATGGTAGACCTTTGTTACCCTGAGCTATCGTCGCTTCAAAAGAAGATATTTTGAAGCAATCAATGGTTTTACTTGCAGAGTATTCACAATACGATACATATTGTCAACAGCAATCGTACATTGGACACTGTTTTTAGGAACTGGAACTCAATCAAAACAGAATTTTGAGAATCGCTTCACCCAGTCGAAAGTTATGAGGTACCAAGCGTAACAACACAAAAAAAATACAGTTGAATTGAGTACCTCCTCTTTTTTTGTAAGTCGGTAGAAAAAAAATGTCAATTTTGGAAAGGTTCTGTAACGAAAAATTTACCTCATATTTTTACTAGATCAGCTATTACCACTATCATAGCCAGCAAGTGTTACGAGAGAAAACGTGGAGAACGTCACACCCTAAGTGGGCGATACGTCAACGCCCACGATTTCTGAGCGTGGGAAAAAATCATGAACAGGAAGGCCATATGCTTTGAAGTTACGAGCGTAAATTACATCACACCTTATATTATGAATGAGAATATATTTATGCATGTATTTTATTTATGAGCAAGGATCACATTTTTTGAACAGGTTAGTTGTTTTAGTATTATGACCTGCTTACCGAGACCAAATATTGTAATTGTAGAGAAATAAAAATGAAAATGGAAATGAAAATGAAAATGAAAATGAAAATGAAAATGAAAATGAAAATGAAAATGAAAATGAAAATTTAAATGAAAATGAAAATGAAAATGAAAATGAAAATGAAAATGAAAGTGAAAATGAAAATGAAAATGAAAATGAAAATGAAAATGAAAATGAAAGTGAAAATGAAAATGAAAATGAAAATGGAAAATGAAAATGAAAATGAAAATGAAAATGAAAATGAAAATGAAAATGAAAATGAAAATGAAATCGTTTATTCGGTATAGGCCTACGGCCTACTTATAAATTGTCATATTACATTTATTATTTTTAAAATCGACCACTGGATCGGAATGCGATCACGACTGAGAAAATCCGGCAAGAAACTAAGCGGGCTTGCCTTTAAAATTTTTTTTTATCGCCTATGTCTTAATGTATATTACAAATGTTTGTTTATTTTTAGCTCCAGTGTTAGTTTTAGACACACATACTTAAACCTGTGTCATCTGACAACCCGAGTTGTCGAAAAATGCTGGTTTGAATCCCGTCCGATGGTGTGTATTATCTCTATAAAATTGCAAGAGATTCCGGGACACGCAGCTCAGAAAGCAGGAATGCTTGTATCTGCGCCAACCGACCAGTCTAAAACAAACCTATCTGTCAAGACGATCTATGAAACTCGTGAACAACTATACAGGGTGTTTGGTAGAGGGACCGACAAACCAAATGAGCGTGTTCGGGGGCCCACTTGGAAAATACAAGTTGGCCAAAATAAAATCCAAATCGTACCAATTTTGCTTTGCTTGGCCTGAAGGTGTATAAGACCAAATTCAACTAAAAACATCCTGTCTAAAACAGATTTTACAAATGTTATGGTGGTAAATAGGTACGATTAGGAGAAAAAGGAAAAATTCACAAAAAAAGTTAAAAAAAATTGGGGGGTCTGGGAATTTTTTTGGCCAACTTGTATTCTCCAAGTGGGCCCCCGAACACGCTCATTTGGTATGTCGGTCCCTCTAACAAACACCCTGTATAAGTTGAAAATTAAGAATAATTATTTAGGTCTTAGTCTTAGGCTGTAAATATTCAAAAAAACAAACAGAAACAATTGTTATAATCTTTTCTTTAAGACTTGAATATAACAAGGAAAAGAAAATGTAATCATTCCAAGCTAGTCTAAGCCTTCCCGTATATATTTCAAATTCTTAAGAGTATAACATTAGTTATCTCTGCTGTAAACTTATTTATTAAGTTCAACATAAAATTATAAATAATATGTCTAAGAATTGATGTGGTTTAAAAAACGGCCATTTATTACAATAATTGCCTATAAATCAATACCTATGGAATTCTTACTGTTGACCGTGTCGTCTATCGGTGTATGCGTATAACATACGTAAATGACTTAGTTGACGCATAAAATGACTGTGGATCGTTCTGTATCTGGGAGGCGGTAAACGTGGTACCCGTATTTATGTACCTGCGTTGCCTGCCCGCCACTGCGCGGTTATGTTGTGACAATGTAGTGTAGGTACCTACAGGTTTGCATTGCGTATTACACCGAGTGGGCCGTGCTCGCTCCCAAATATTAGTCCCTATATCTACCTAAATAGTGGCAATTTTATTAGTTTATTAGTTGTCTTTTATAAGTTACTTGTTTAAGGTTAGCAGTAGTTTTGTTTTACGTTATATGCAGTAACCTACTTACCTATTATAACTAGTTATTACGTAGATATTTAGGTAGTTACACTTTTTAATTGTTTACTCTGTTTTTACAAATTAATTAAGCTGTTAATTAAGAGCACCTAATACTGCACCAAACCTTCAGGAGGTTTACAGGTGCTAGTTAGTAACCAAATGTATTTTAATGTCATAATTTCATTAAAAAAATTAAAAATAAATCTCAAACACAAACGACTTATTTTTTGTTGTTTTACGAAGTCAGATAGTCACAGCTATTTTGCTTTGAAATGTCGTTGTTGCCGAACAAACGTCACTCCTGGCTAAGTTTATGTTGCCTTGTTAATAATGAAATGTGCCTATGCAAAAAAAAAACACCATAAGTGTTATTAAAATGAAAAAAGACAGTTTGTCTCTCTTTACTACTCTAAAAGTAATAGAAGTATACTTTAGTTATGCTACGAATACTCTACACCGTAGACGCTACATCTACGTTATTGTGCTACGTCGTAGAGCCATGCTACGTTTTCGTTACCTCATCTACACATAAATACTATAATTACTTTCAACAAAGCCAAAACTGCCGTGCGATTCTCTAACTGCAAACATCGTTGCATCTTTGACAACATCCGTGAAAGTAATGACGAAAGGACAAGAAACGTTAGAAAAACAACCGTATTTACAAGGGCGATATCTCATAAAGTATTTGACATCGGTGAGTTCGTCGACGAACGCAACGACGAATAATCGGAGAATCGCACAGCTGTTGGGGCTATAAACTAGAGTATTTTGGCAGTTGATGCCTTGTTGTATGTGTGCAATAAGGACTAATTTAAAAAAATATACAAGAATAAGTACTTCATTAAATTAATTTCGTGGCATTATATCCCATACACTTAGCGAGCAAAGTCACTCGCAAGTCATCCAGGTAACAATATTATTACATAAATATAGGAACACATATATTTTGTTGTAAACTGCAAAAAGGAAAGTAACTAATTGTTTCATTTACTTATAATGAAACAAGGATTTAAAACAGTAAATATACAAAAGGTCGGAGGGTCGTCCAGAATTTATAAGTAAATAATATTATTTTATTTAATAAATAAAGTACATGAAAGTCAAGCTTCAGTAAACTTCAAAGCAAATCGAAACCATTTATTAGAGTTCTAATTACAAACGATCCCTTATTAAAAGCAAAATATATAATTACTAAAGGCGTCTGTTACTTATGAACCGGAAATGGGACCGTTAGACGCTGTCGTTAAAGAAGTTATTTCCTCGTGCTATAGGGGTAAAAATTGTTGCTCTTTATTGCCTAACACAAATGTTATAGTTGTGAAAGTTTGTGAGTGAATGAGAATGTGAATTTTGAATTTGTTTAGTTGAATTGATGATTGTTTTTTATAGTATTACTTTTTAAAGCACTAACGCCTGCTTTAGCGATCTCAACTTGAAATTTATAGAGAGAAAAATTCCATCCTCGGACGGGATTCGAACCCGCGTCTTC
This sequence comes from Selenia dentaria, assembly GCA_917880725.1. Classification (NCBI taxonomy): domain Eukaryota; kingdom Metazoa; phylum Arthropoda; class Insecta; order Lepidoptera; family Geometridae; genus Selenia; species Selenia dentaria. Next base: position 7,873,983 of record OU862904.1, on the reverse strand, counting down.
TGACTCTTCGTGTCAGACGCCATTGACCAACTAGGCCACCGAGGTTCGGGTCCGAGCATGGAATTTTAACTCTCTATTTGACTAACCGTCTTGCGGGGACGGAGCGACATCTATTGGACAGTTTAACAGTACCATCCAACCGAAAGTAGCATTATTTATTTCGTATAAACTTTCGTATTGACATCGCAGACCTTGTAATTTTTATAGTATTACTTTTTAAAGCACTAACGCCTGCTTTAGCGATCTCAAACATTGAAATTTATAGAGAGAAAAATTCCATCCTCGGACGGGATTCGAACCCGCGTCTGACTCTCCGTGTCAAACGCCATTGACCAACTAGACCACCGAGGTTTTGGTCCGAGCATCGAATTTACCGTAGACCGGCTCGGATGCATAAATGCCTCTTAACATCTTGAGGTGGTCGTGTACGAAAACAGAGGAGAAAATCTAAGTTAAATCTAAGTTCGAATCCCGTCCGAGTATGGAATTTTTCTCTGTATAAATTTCAATGTTTGATGATTGTTTGTTTGTAACTTATTCACGTAAAAACGGCCAAACCCTTTTATATGTGATCTGACTTTTATTATAACTTTTCGGGATTTTTTATGTGATTAGGACACGGTACGAGCACTAATTTGCCATTCTCCAATAATTGGTCGATGTGCTAGTCGACGAGCTCACCGATGTCAGATACATTATGAGATATCGCCCTTGTACACAAGGTTGCTTGTCATGTCGTCTTTTGTTTCACGGATGTTGTCAAAGGTTGGACGGTGTTTGTCAAAGAGAATCGCACGGCTGGTTATAAATGGTAACCTTTGCCTATAACAGATGCATTCTGTTACGAGTGACAAACACACATTCATGTGTGTGAAAGATGATGACATGATTTATTTCAAAGAACAAAAAAAAACTATATGTAACCAGGCGATATCTTCTAGACAACCTATTTGCAGAGGAGTATCAAATATTCATCATCATCATCATCTCGGCCGTAGGACGTCCACTGCTAGATCTCCCCTACAAATTTAAAAAAGGACCGGTTGGAAGCCGCTTGGGTCAAATATAACATTGGCGCTAAAATAACTTAATCAATCAATACAACATCAAACATTAAATACAAATATCAATAAAATACTTATAATAATATAATACGTATTACGAGTATATAGGGTGTTTGGTAGAAGGACCGACAAACCAAATGAGCGTGTTCGGGGGACCACTTGGAGAATATAAGTTGGCCAAAAAAAATCCCCGACCCCCAATATGTTTAACTTTTTTTTTGGGATTTTTCCCTTTTTCTCCGAAATTGTACCTATTTACCACCATAAAATTAGTAAAAACTAAAAACATCCGGTCTAAAACATACTTTACAAATGTTATGGTGGTAAATAGGTACAATATTGGAGAAAACGAGAAAATTCACAAAAAAAGTTTTAAAAATTGGGGTGTCGGGGATTTTTTTTTGGCCAATTTGTATTCTCCAAGTGGTCCCCCGAACACGCTCATTTGGTTTGTCGGTCCTTCTACCAAACACCCTATATACTCGTAATACGTATTATATGTATTTTATTGATATTTGTATTTAATGTTTGATGTTGTATTGATTGATTAAGTTATTTTAGCGCCAATGTTATATTTGACCCAAGCGGCTTCCAACCGGTCCTTTTTTAAATTTGTAGGGGAGATCTAGCAGTGGACGTCCTACGGCCGAGATGATGATGATGATGAATATTTGATACTCCTCTGCAAATAGGTTGTCTAGAAGATATCGCCTGGTTACATATAGTTTTTTTTTACCCCGAACACGCTCATTTGCTTTGTCGGTCCCTCTACCAAACACCCTGTATATTATTTCCTACGAATTGACAGAGTGAGCGAAGTATCTGCAATGAATTGCTAAATTTGCTTTCATCCGGCTGGATGATGGTACAGTTCGTATTTTAAATTGAAAATTAACGAAATTGGGTATACAGTTTTTAAGATTGCGCAGACTTTTTGGTGATTGGCGTTTTTACAACTCAAGGGAAAATATTTATTTTATTTTAACAATTTTCGGGAAATTAAAGGCTAGCTATAATTAAAAACACAAAACAGGTTGTACAACTGAAGGCCAGATAAAAATTTCCACATATAGGAACTGAATACGAATGAACGAGTAGTTTACTACTCGTGAACAACAAGTTGATGGACAACTGCTACTTAAGTAATAGGTCAATATCATGCATTAGTCTAAATGACAAAATGTATACATTTAAAATAAGTTAACATTCGAAAAATGTATCACTAATTGATCGTTTTAACATTGTGGAAGTAGTAGAAAAAAATCTAAGTCATATTCACTAGACAATTTGTTGAAACATCTGCACGACCGAATCAAAAACGTATTCTGCCTATAATTCGTTTTCGCCAATGGTATATCTAGAAGTTTAGGATGTCTGTTGGTTCTCAAGTTAGCATTCATATTAGTGCGTAGTCCCAACTTTCCAAGCAACTCTGAGCAGTCAACAGAGCCATTTGCAATGCCAAATAGATAGGATAGATCGGCTATGTTCCTCCGTACCTGTAGTGGTAAAAAATGAAACTTGCGACATCGAGAATGGTAATCGGATAGGTAGATCTTTGCACGGAATTATTAATAACGTAAGAATCTTTTCTGAATGCTTTCTAAGCGAGATATACATATAGGTATAGTAGTAGGGATTCCATAGTTGAGAAGCGTATTCAAGATGACTTCGCACATAGGCACAGTATAGGATTTTAAATGTTTTTAAATAGGAAATTTCTGAAGACATTTTAAAAACAAAGCCCAGCGCCCTAGACGCTTTCTTTACTATGGTATCGAGGTGAACGTCAAAAAAGTGTTTGTTGTCAAAGGTCACGCCTAGATCTTTTATATTATTAACCCTAGATATGAGCCAGAGAACCCATGCTGCACCGGGACCAGACTGTGCTTCAGTGAAGAATAAAGTTGACTATGAAATATTTTTTTCTACTACCTTAGCGAATAAACATAACTTAGAGATAGGCCTCTAGTTTTCGACTTTGTTTTTGGACCTTTCTTGTGTATTGGTGTTATGAAGGCAGATATCCAAACTTTAGGTACGATACCTTCATCCAACGACCAGCGGTATAGAATGGCTATGGGAATGGATAAACTACTGGCACAATTAACAATAAAAACAGCGGGATATTGTCCAGCCCAGGCTACTTATTTAGGTCCAGCGATTTCAACAACCTGTTCACATCCTCATGCAATACATCAATCATAAAAATGTCGGATGACGTGGTGCACATCTGAGCGTAATTGGTCTCCCTTAAAAGTGGAAGGTTGGCTGCCGTGCCATCTACCGGTTAATTTTGATAATATCAGAAAAAAGTTTGTAGTCGCGAAGTTTACTGTTCGCAGAAATACTAGTATTATAAATGTGAAAGTTTGGATGTATGGATGTTTGCTACAGAATCACGCTAGAACGGACAAACGGATTTGGATGAAATTTGGTTGGTAGATAGATGAGGCGTTGTATTAACCTACATGACTTTTCATCATCCATTACCACGTTGGTGGACTATCGAGGCACCATTTTTATAAATATAATAAAATAGTACCATATACAAACGTACGAATTCCTATGAATTGGTACGTTTATATATAAATAGAGAGCAAAATCTGATGACGCGACGCGTTATACATGAATACAAAAGTGTTCCACTTTGAAGTTTAATTCCAGTTTAAGCATCTTAAAATAAAATACTTTTAAGGCAAAACTTTGTAATTTTTTTGCTGTGATTTTATTATTTGTTTCTATTGGCAACCTATTGAATCTGGTATTACGTATTGTGATTTTCGTTTAACTATTATAAAATACTAGCTGCTCTCTGCGGTTTCACCCACTTGGTGATGGACGATGATGATGATGATGAATCTTATATAGCCTATGTTACTCAAGGTGAATGTAGCTTTCCAATGGTGAACACATTTTTTGAAATCGGTCCATTACTTTTAGAGTCAATTCGTTACAAACATACTTTCAAATCTTTCCACTTTATAATATATATATTATATCATATTATATTAAAATATTAAATTTTTCTTCCGTTTGGGGTTGAAACTATGGGTTCTTGGGGTCCAGATGCACGGAGTTTAGTAAAGGAGCTGTCCAGACGCCTCAAAGAAATTACAGGTGACCAAAGAGCTGGTACTTACCTTGGGCAACGTATCAGCCTGGCTATTCAACGAGGTAATGTTGCCAGCTTTTTGGGCACTCTACCCGTAGACAGAGACTTAAATGCTGTTTTTTATCTGTAATATATATATAATTTAGAAATATTTCAGTTAATTAGTTTTATTGTAATAGGTAGATTTATTTTATATCAGTAACTTTGTACTTATACAGAAATAAACTTTATAATATTAGTATAGACTAGATGTTTGTTTAGTATTCTCACACAAAATAAATATTTTTCGACGCAAAATAGCATAACTCCCTCTACTTACTTATGATATAGCCACAAAAAGTAGGCCACTAACAACAAACAGAATTTCATTGAAAGCAAACTAACCAATTAAAAACGTCCGTCACTTATGAACCGGAAATGAGTCTGCCTCCGCAAGATGGCGTCTCTTCCAGGTTGAGTCGTTAACGAACTTATTGTCTTTTAGACCTAAGAGTTTTAAGAGTGTTGTTTATAATAAGCAAGCCGTTTTAATAACCCCTATTTTGAATTAGAGCCTATACATTAACGTATAATTGATTATGGTTTGTTTTTATCATATCTTTTTAATTATGAAATCTAAAAGAACTGAAAGACCATATTTGGCAATTTAGTGACACTTAACTCGTTTTGAACAGCCGTGCGATTCTCTAACGGCCGGTCCTAATAATCTATCTATCGCCGGTTTACCTTACTAGAGTTAGATATTTAAAACTATTTGTATGGACGTTATGTCAAATTTCTATCGGTGGTAAGGAAAACCGTGGATAGACAGATTATTGGGATCCTCCATAAGAGCAAACATCGTTGCAGTTTTGACAATATCCGTGAAACAAATGATGAGATGACAAGAAACTTTGGAAAAGCAACCTTATGAACAAGGGCGATATCTTATAAAGTATTTGACAAATCCTTAGAGAATCGCACGGCTGTAAACGTCAACGACGCGATAACGTTAACGCAAATTTCCGTGCTATGCCCACAGTGTTACTATGTTACTTTTGCTACCTACTAAATATTTATCGTCTGTGGTAAGCCATTTTTTCGTACACAATAATTCAGTAGATACCGTCCGTGACTCAGTCGAGCGACATTAAATTTACGTGCTCGTAAACGTCCGTGGATGATTTGTTATGGATGGCTGCCACAGTGTAATTAGGACAGCTGGGAAACTTACATGCGCTGTAAACAAAGATATATGAACCTTCGATACTGGTCCGAAGCTCTTTGACTACGAATAACTGCCTACTTTACTTAACCCTGTTATAAAATTATCTATAGAATCCTACTAATAATTTTGTATCTATAGATGTATCATCGTCGTCATAATCTCAACCGTAGGATGTCTACTGCTGAACATAGGCCTCCCCAATATTTTTTCAAAAGGACCGGCTAGAAGCGGCCTGCATTCAACGTCGTCCTGCTACCATTATCAGGTAGTCTGTCCACCTTATCGGTAGACGGCTTACGTTGCGCTTGCCGGTTCGTGGTCTCTTAAAGTAATTATTTTAACTAAAGTAATTATTTTAACTAAATTAATTATTTTAACTAAAGTAATTATTTTAATAAAGTAATTATTTTAACTAAAGTAATTATTTTAACTAAAGTAATTAATTTAACTAAAGTTATTATTTTAATTAAAGTAATTATTTTAACTTAAGTAATGATTTTAATAAAGTAATTATTTTAACTAAAATAATTATTTTGACTAAAGTAATTATTTTACTTGTTGTAAAGCAACGATTTTAATTCTATAGACTAGTATTTGCCTAAAGTTAGAACTATCAAAGGCTAGAATTCTTGGCGGAGTAATAGTCACCATTTTCTTTACTTAAGCAATGAGAACACGTCAACTTTTCTTTGTTATTGCAAAAGTGAAGTTGGTTAAAACATTCGCACACAAGTCTGAACTGTGGAGGATCTATTATGCTGTAAACTATAAAATCCCATGACGACAACCTAATAAAAGTGTAAAACGATAAATCCCATTTTGATAGAGTTATGTCATTACTTAGGTAGACATTTACCTAAGAAATAAGGTTCATTACTCGACTAAAGAATAAGATTTTATGTTGAAGTACTCTACTGTCAAGTAATTACTTCATTGGGAAATTACTTAGCAACAAGTAATTACTTGTTTATAAATACAGCTGTGGAGGCTCGTTGGACGTGGCTCTTGATAAGTCACATCAAAGATACCCGAAACCTTAAACGCCTCCACGTTTCAATAAGCGTCCACGTCTCCAAGACGGGCGTGAATTATTTTTTTGTGGTGCAGATGGAGCTTCAAGGATACGATTTGCAGATGTAGCAAAGTATAGTGAATGCTATCCTACTTCCTATTAATGTTATAAACGCGAAAGTTTGTGAGTATGGATGTATGGATGTGTGGATCTTTGTTACTCTTTCACCCTCGAACGTTGAGGCCAATTTTGATGAAGTTTGGTATGACGGAGGATGAGGCGCTGGATTAACACATAGGATAGGATAGGAACATACTTTTCATCATTATCGTCGTCATCAATCCGTCAACACGTGGGTAAAAAAGCTTAATATTCTTGGGCACAGCATTGACAATATAAAAAGATCTCGGCTTACGTTAAGGTCATAATGACGACAGTTCTGTCAATGTTTGTGTTAGTTTCTGATAGCTTAGTCAAAACCACGCTATCATTTTACAGCTCGATGAAATGTAATGACAGTTTTTTCCATGGTGATTGATTTAATATATGTATTTACGTAGGCACTGTATTTTATTACAAATGTGTAGGTACTGATTGATTTACTAAGTACTTAAATTTACTCATATAACAATGTAAATATTTTATTACATTTTGGTATAAAGATGTGGCTTTGGAGTAGATAATACGCTAGTCGCGGTCACAAGCTAGTAAAGTGTAAATGTATGCCAAAAGTCATAAGGTTTTAAATCAAAGTTGCGTAACGTGACAAAATTCCTATATTAAGATGGTCACGTATCTGCAGTATTTCTTCCTTTCTCCTAGACGATTTGTTTAAGTACATCTCTTGGGAAATTCTTTTCAAAGAATCTCTGTTTCTGTCCACGACTTATTTTTATTTTAGGGAAAATTATGTTACAGCTACTTTTATATTCTATTCCATTCATATTTAATTTTTTGTAATAATTAAACAGCGTAACTGTAATTGTTAAAATAATTATGGTTATATATATATATATATCTAAGATGACATAATCGTAAAAATTTATTTATTTCCTCTAACCAGTATTGGATTTTGGCAATTGTATAATTTGTGTAGTATATTATTATTTTTATTAATCATCTAGTAAATCAATATTTGATTTCTGTCTATATCTTTATTTCGATCATATTATATAACAAACAAGCCGCGCCCCGCGGTTTCACCCGCGTGATTATATTTATACAGTCAGTTCAGTTACCCTACATTTTATAATTTTCTGCGCTAATTTTTAACAACTTTTTTGTGTATAAACCTTATTTAAAAGCATTAAAAAATAAAACAAGTACAATTTGGAAAAAAATAATAACCACTTCCATTCTATTCAGTTATTAGAGTGTATCTCAAACAGTACTGAACTGAATTTGATGAAATTTAAATTGGACCACACGGAAAGCATTAGCTTTCAAGCAAAAAAATAATTTCGAGAATTGGTGCACTCAGTCAAAAGTTACGAGGTATCAAACATTAAAAAAAAACAGTCGAAGTGAGTATCTCCTCCTTTTTATGGAAGTCGGTAGAAAGTGGATGGAATCGGTAGTCTCAAGTTATGGCCTGACTAGGGGAAATAGGGATTTATTTATTTATTTATCGACTTACGCGTAATAAAATAAAATATCCAGGATTAAGATACCTAGATTTTACACTTATAACGTTTTTACTTTGAGAGCTGTATAGCATCGAACAACGCTCTGGTATCCTGTGAACCAGGCTCAGACAATACACTAATGCGGCCCCCCATTTGCCACAGAATATGTTCACAGTTGACTAGCTGATCGCGCATTGCTTCGTTCGAACACGGTCCATTAAAATGTGGTACACATCTTCAATCCCACCACATCGATCAAAAGAGGGCGAGTCAACTTTTCCCATCATAAATGCAAACCTATTTTGTACGACGTGTCATTAAATACATTTTGAGGTAATGTCTGTCGCAATCGTTTTCAAACGTAGTCATAATCGGTTTTTGAACGTGTCGCTTTCTAAACGAAGCTTTTTCCGAACGAAGCGGCTGTGACGTCAATACCACGTGACTATGGCGAGGCGGAGCATGAACGGCGAGCAGCGAACACTTTTTCACTGGCGGTCGCATAGACAAAAATATATACTAGGAAAGGCGGTCGTTGAATACACTCCTAGCTGTAGCTACGTTCTTGTTCTTGATATTATATACATTACAACATAATTATAGATAAATTAAAGACTATACTAAGTATCGTAGGTAATGATAGGGTTTCTTCTGTAGATAAAATTAAATGAATAACTATACCTTAATAATAGTTATACATTAAGTATATTATTTTTCATCTCGGTTCTGAAACCGAGAGGAAAAATACTGGATGATCTGAATGTGGAAGTGTGATGGAACAGGTCAACGGCTCTCGGAAACTATAAAAAATGGGGGTAGGTGTCAAAACTAATAATGACCAAAACCCTGGGCAACTGCCAAAAATTAAAAAAAAACACACCTCCCGAACAAAAGACGATCGTTCCCATACAAAATGTAAATGCCTACAACTCCTAAACCGTTTGAGATAAGTATAAAGTGTTAGTTGTGTTTTTTTGCCATTTAATTTATTTACCTATATAAATTAAATGGCTAAGGAGTCACAATCATTAACTTCCGATGTGTTTTCTTTTATGTCTAAAATATGTACACAACTACTAGATATCATTTCAGTTTATTACACTGTGGTAGGCTCAGTAGGCTGTCCATTCCGGTTATGTTTGTTCGCTGTCTGACTTAGTATTACATAAACGTAACGTATATGAACTTGCGTAACTTAACTAGTGTTATTTCTGCAGCTTACCAAGTTGTTTGTGACTCACGGGGATATATAAAAATATTTATTATTTGTTTACTCAGTGTTTGTTACATACGAAATATTAAGTCATTTAGTGAAAGAATGAGTAAGTTTACTTGATAGTGAGCCTTAAATAGGTCTTACTCATATTTTTTTACGCAAAATGTTATTCAATTTTTTGTTGTTTACAATGGTTCATAGGCTGGCTGCTTGATAGATTGATAGTTTGACTTCCTTTTTACTGGATGGCCAATGATACAAACCTATATCAAAGTACTTGAAGCACGCGACTTACTTACTTTGGCTATATAGCATACTAGACCAAGAATTATGCATGAGTCTTAAGAACAGCAATATGGAACAAACAGTTGTTTGAGTTAATAGAACTTTGATCATGAACAACAACCAGGCTCAATTAATAGTTTATCCAGAAATATCCCAATAAATAAGCCATGCAATTTTGACTTTACCGATGTTCTAGCCTTGTAACTTCGTATGCCTATAATTGTAATAACTTGACATGGTCACATCTTTATTATTGACCGAGCGAGCGAAGCGTCTCTGCTTTAACTGGCCAAATTGACTTTCATCTTTCCGTATGTTTGTTAGGTTGTTCGATGGACTTCCTGTACAGGTCGCATATTTCAAAAATTGTCGAGACTTGGTATGCTTGTTCTACTATCTAATATTATATATTTTACGTCGTTGGTGTATTGAATAGGGGGTGTACTTTCCTAGAATGAGAAAAGTTTGTTGCGGCGCTATTTACCTACCGGTTTTGATAAAATTGGGTGCACACATTAGGTACCTGACTTTAAAGAGGAGTTTCGAAAATGGTGAGCATATTTGGTCAAGTGGTTTCCGAGATAATAGTTTGTTTATTTTTATTACAAACAATAAAGTAATGGCTATTTATTAAAAACTAGCTGCTCTCCGCGGTTTCACCCGCGTGGTGATGGATGATGATTAGATGAATCTTATGTAGCCTATGTTACTCAAGGTGAATGTAGCTTTCCAATGGTGAAAGAATTTTTGAAATCGGTCTAGTACTTTTTGAGCCAATTCGTTACAAACATACATACAAATCTTTCCTCTTTATAATATTAGTATAGAGTATAGATAAATCCTCATTTTGTTTCAGACATCGCAACCCAGTGACTTACTTTAAATGATGGCGATAAATAAGGGAGCCTGTTGTACAAACACAGTCTGTATTAAATCAGATTTGTTTACGTCAAACTTACAAAAAGGTTGGTATAGAAAAAAAGCCGCCTTCGAATAAAGGGCACGGCCTTAAAGATCACTTTGATTTATGCTTGTTTGAAATAGGGAAGCCCTATGTATCAATCGTATTGGAGAGAAAACATCGATATTTTTGTAAGCATGTTAAACTAGACTTTAAGGGTGTATGTTGTGTTTTTACAAAATATAAGGTATAAAAAAGGTAAAATTGATCCTTCACCTATTTTGCCCTAATTTGTTGAAACACACTTGTCGCGCTCCTTAGCGTCAAAATAAGATTTGATTCGCCAGCGAATTAAAACAATGATATCTCAGGTTTCGCTTAGTTTATAGACATGAAACAAATACAGATAGAATTGTAATGAACTAAGCTAATTATAGACGGTAGAAAATTTGGTGTGTGAGAGTGTGTTTAAGTGCGCGTCCAAGATGAAAATACCGTAAGTGAATTCATCCCCAAATTTGTATATTTGGTTATTCCGAAATAACTGAAGGGCTTATCAAAATAAGGTTTATTGTGTTTTATAGTAAAAACATAAATTTGACCCATATAGTTTTTCTATGGTACCTCTTTTTTTATTCATAGATGTTTTTGCTACAAGGAGGCGCAGAACGTCTTGACACCGTGACCTGCCACTGAAATTTTACCGCGAAGCGCCCTTACCAATTCAATCCTTTATGTCTCAGATTATGTAATATATACGGACCTGAAAAATACATGAAAAGCAGCGTTATCATCTAAAGTAATTTCTGATTTGACAAAAAGAGTGTATGGATAAGTTGTTTCAGTTGTTTACCAACCAGAAACTTCTGCAACTTCAGCCGTGGACGTAATTGTTGATCCATAAATCACAAAAATATCATCCTACATACTGTTAGTTTTGCACAAAACATGTCTAAATCACAAGAACCAAACACTAACAACTTAAAGCATTCACTAAAACCTTTAAAACTCCAAAAAAGTATTTATTTTCATTGTTTATACGACAGGGCGCCAAAGACGTTAACTACTCTGCCGAAAAATAGACTTAAAAGTATTTTTTTATACAATGGACTTCCATTTGCTTTTAAAAGTTGGGAAAAATCAAACACAGGCGATATAAGGCAAATTCCAAAAGAAAATAGCCGTCAACATAATACACAGACCAACAATATAGAACCGGCCCGAAGAGCCATGACTTTGTACATTAACGCCTGCTTAAGTTCGTACTGAACCCGATTGTGAAATTTAAGATAGAACAAGAAAACTTAACAACCCTACTAAGGAAACAATTAGCCCTCACAATTAAAGCACATAGAACCCCTACTTTTGGGCTTTGCCATAATCAGGTGATTATGTATAAACTCGTATATATATATATATGTGATTAGATTCATTTTGAGGGCACTCGGGTCACTGGGTAGAGACACTCATGCCCTCAAAACTAATTTATTATTGTCAAAATCTTTTGAGCTGCAGGTTGACGTGAGCAGTTAGGAGCGGATATAGGAACATACATATATACATACAGACAAACAGTCTTCAGTCTTCCCGTGAACATGTTGCATGCGCCGAAATATCGGGAGCTCATTCCACAACCTTACCACGGTAAATATCCCGTTAATAATCATATAACTTTAGTGAACAACCGTGATAGTTTAAAACAGTGTTTTACATACAAACAGGTTAAGTACGTAATCCTTCTTTTGAGCTTCGCTGCAGTTGGAAAAAAATAATATCCTCGGATCCGCAACTTCCGCCAATCCATGTCAGCCGCCATTACCGCTACGCCACCGAGGTGCACATTCAAGCATCGAATTTATCTCTCTACATGATTTTAATCGATGTATAGGGACAGCGCGTCTTCTATCGAAAAGCTTGAAAAGTTTAATGATCAAGAGAAGTATTTTTAAACACTTCGCTTTCGAATTGACAGGCCGGTTGGCGCAGTTGGTAGCACCCCTGCCTTCTGAGCCGCTGGTCCCGGGTTCGAGCCCCGGACAGATCAAACATTTGTGTGCATGAATATGTCTGTTTGACCTGTGTCTGGGTGTGTATATGTATATAAGTATGTTTATCAGTCATCAGGTTACCATAGTACAGGCTCTGCCTAGTTTGAGACCTGAAGACCTTTGTGTGGATGATGTCAAAAACAAAAAAAAAAAAGAATTGGTTTAATTTCGTTGATGACTCAATTATCCTGATTTTTTAATATTTCGTATCCAAACGGTATAACGGGTTATTACGAAGACTCTGCTGTCTCTCTGTCCGTTTGTCACCAGGCTGTATCTCATGAACCGTGATAGTTAGACAGTTGACATTTTCACAGACGATGTATTTCTGTTGCTGCGATAACAACAACTACAAAAAAACCGGCCAAGTGTAAGTCTGACTCGCGCATGAAGCGTTCCGTACCATTATCTATAAACACGACAAAAAATCATGTCTGTTGTATAAGAGATTTATGGATTTCTACGAAAGAGCGGTACGGAACCCTTCGTGCACGAGTCCGACTCACACTTGGCCGGTTTTTTTCTATAACTCATGAGTTTTGTTCAAACTAGTTATGTTAAGGCCAGTGTCTTACAGTCTCCTTGTCGGATGTTACGAACATTGGTAAACTTTACACATACTTTTATTTCATTATATTCTACTTATTACACTTGCCAGTAATGTTAGGCTTGGGTTGGCTTTAGAATCATAGACATTAATGCGTAAAACGAAACGTTTCTAGGTAACTTTTAGCCTTTTTTGACATGTACGTTGTATGTAAGTTCTTGAAACGGAACGCAAACATCGAAGATAGCGTAATGTCACTGTCGGAATACTCGCGTCATTCCGTTACTTCCGAGTGTACGTGAATGTTTTCTCCTGTTTTTCTGCGCTTTCTTTTGATATCTCAACGACTTTGCTACGATTTTGGACATAAGTTCTAAAAATAACAAATTGTTTTTCAATTTTAATTATCACACCCATACTAGTAGGAATGTGTGCACAATAGTATATTAGTACCTAATGAATTGGCAATGTCACTTGTCTGTGACAAACCTATAGGTTAGGTTAGGTTTGAACTGTGACCCACCAGGCGCGAGCCGGCGAGCGCTTCATCAAACTACTTTTGTTCCATATTTGTGCACAATAGTATATCAGTAGCTATCTAATGAATTGGCAAAGTCACTTGTCTGTGACATACCTATAGGTTAGTTATAGTACGTTAGAATAGGTCAAAGTCAGTGACAGAACCGACTCATAGCACCCCGATTTCAAGCAGTCTTGTCGGATTGCAGAGCCGACGCGGGGGTGGTAGTAGATCGAAATGCAGTACTTAACCTCAAAATACTTAAACAAACATAACTCGAAAACTAATGGTCTCCGGCGGGTGGGATTTGCGGGGGGGCACTACCCGAACCCCCCCCCCCCCCCCCTCCCCCCGAATTCAGGCGCCACGATTCTAAATGTTTACCTTAGGCTTGCGCTACGAATTCTCATACGTCAACCTTTCACTAAACTTTTATAGGCTTAGAGTCCAGGCAAGTTTAGTATATATTTTGGTATCCAAGGCACCAAAACAGATGTTAAACTTATCAGGCCTAACTAGTGTACAGTTGCGCAAAATTTTCCTCACTGTTATAATGTATCTACAAAACAAGAACCGTTATGGTGTTACGTTGAACTTGTTGTAGTACATAATACGTTTATTTGTAACATCTATATTATTGCAACACTAGCCAAGGAGTTTGGGTTAATTTGTGATAGTCGACCTGGCAACCCTCTCTTGCATGACGGCCAATTAGTACATAGATGTCTCGGTCCTATTTATATTCTAATTTAAGTATTAAAAATAATTTAACAGCATCTGCGTATTTTCAATAGTCTCATAAATATTACAGAACTAACATTCAGCAGTGCGATTCTCTAAGAGCAAACATCGTTGCATCTTTGACTACATCCGTGAAACAAATGACGAGATGATAAGGAACGTTGGAAAAATAACCTTAGATATCTCATAAAATATTTGATATTGGTGAGCTCGTCGACGAACGCAACGCAATCATTAGAGAATTGCACGGTTCATATTTATATAGCAGACTAATCCAGCATCTTTCCGTCACGCAACTACCAAGTGTGAACTTCGACTCGATAAAACCTTTACAGCAGTAAATGGACAGCAATTTAATTCAGTTTTTTATTTACTAGCATTAAAACAGTGAATTAGGACACGCGCAACCTCAGTTACTAGACCGGTTCTCTTATTGCAAAGACTCTAGAAACGTCTAAGCTTCACAAAAGCCAACCAGCCGTGCGATTCTGTAAGAGCAAACATCGTTGCATCTTTGACAACATCCGTGAAACAAATGACGCATTAACAAGAAACGTCGGAAAAGCAACTTTATGTACAAGGGCTAAATTTCATAAAGTATTTGACATCGGTGAGCTCATTAGAGAATCGCACGGCTGTTTGTAAAAGTTTATCGACATTTTGAGTCGACTCTACTTTAATACCACTTCTGTCTGAGTACTGAAAGCAATAAATTTATTTATAAATAGCGGTTAGGGGATGGCGGGAAAAACTCAACAATGGCTATTGAATTTTCTTAGATTTGTGTTTCTTCTAATTTTGTCGAGTAACAATGGTAAATTCTTAACCGTTGAGTGTTCAGAGGTGCACAAATGAAGGTAAAGTTTACAAAATCATGCAGCGTTGCTGTTGTGTTAGGTGTAGAAAGTTTTATTATCTAATCCATCCCTTACTAGTGTAACGTTGTTTAATTATCATGTATAAATTATTCTTCTTTTAGTGTCTGGTTTACACTTACGGCCTTATTAATAAACTTGGCTTTCACCCGGAGTAGTTAAAACATCTATCTGTCAATTTTTGGCCTACAGTAAATGTCACGCGTGAAAGCAAGACAAAGCATGTTACGCCTAATATAGGTTTACGCAACGTTTATTAATAAAGGCCTTTAAGTTACACAATGTATACTGAGTACGTATAATTCATTTTCTTTTATAAATTGTTAAAATAGCTATCTGTGGTGTTCATTTCGCATAAACACCATATTAGTGATCTTTGGTTCTCTTCCGTTCGAACAAACAACAAGGGCAGGCTATAGAAAGAGAATTGAGATTTGTACATACTTCCTATAAATCCTACTCCAAACCTTGCCGCTCCCACGTCAAATCTGAAAACGAATCGATGTCGAAGAATTTTGAAAGAAAACATGACGCTGGCAAATGCACATGACGTGCGACGCCATATTCCTCAACGAAGTTGAGTTGAGAACAAACAAAAAAACAAAAAAAAATGAGATGGGGTAACCATGGTTACCAAGGTGTGGATTGTCCGAAAAAATGAGATAGAGAGAGAAAGAGCGAGCGGTCGCAAACTGAGGCAGCATAACACAGAAATGTATTGGGGAAATCAATGTAAAGAGCCACTTGTGAACAATATATTAAGTCGATACACAAACTGGAGTTTCCTTGGATATAACTTATTTTACTAGAATGTGATGTAGACTGGATAGTGAATAAATAACTGACTTATTTAAATGGCTGTGGCATGACTCTGACTTTCTTCTTCTTTTAAAATTTTACATGACGCAACTACAAATATTTACCTAAATAATTTGAAAAATAACAAATGTACAACTGGATAAATCCAGTTACAAAGGAAAAAAACAGCTGCGTAAAATGTTAAGTAAATGCGGCCCTAAAATCGCATCTTTATGTAATAAATAATAATAAATTGACCCCAGGTCCGGTAGCGGTTTTACGGTAGGTATTTATTAGGGTTGGTATGCTTAATTTCATTGCCATACAATTTTTTTACTCACTAGTTAGAAAACAAATATATCTGTTTTTATATACACTCGATTATAAGGTTGTCTAGAAGAGACTGACTGATTTTGACGATACGGTCGCTCATTGTGACACATTCTTTGTATCCCTTAACTTTAAGTTCTTGTGTTTTTTTTGTAACATTAAGGTATATTATATACGTACACTTAGCATCTATCCTTTATACTAATATTATAAAAGCGAAAGTTTGTGAGTATGGATGTATGGATGTGTGGATCTTTGTTACTCTTTCACGTTCAAACGGCGGCGGCAATTTTAATGAAATTTGGTGTGGAGGTAGATGAGGCGCTGGATCAACACATAGGATACTTTTCATCATCATCATCATCATTCTGATCCATCACCACGCGTGTGAAATTGAGTAATATTCTCGGGCACAGCATATAATACACAAAATAACAAGATCTTCGATTACGTCAAGATCGTAATGATGACAGTTATGTCAAAGTTTGTGTCAGTTTCTGATAGCTTAGTCAAAAGCACGCTTTCATTTTGACAAGTCGATACAATAGACGTGCTCGTGAAGTCGTGAATATAACACAAATACCGTCAAGGGTGATTTAAGACGCGCTCGTATCCTGATAATAGTAAAAAGCAGAATTTTTAAACACCTAGTGTAACAAAACAGATCGATAATATATTATAAAAAAATACTAAGGTTATAAAAGGGATAGGAAAAAAGTAATAACCGAATAGAATTCATAAACATAACTCTCTTTTTGCAGAAAAAATCCTGAATAGGTCCACAAAAATAAACTTTCACGTCGAAACTCTCAGAATTTTCAGCGATAACACTATTTTTTTTTTAGGTTATACATAGCCAACGTATAGTACTAAAGTTATAACCAGCAGTTTTTTCGATTCTGTTAGTATATATCGAAAAATATAAAGATAACGTACAAAATTAACGAATTTTCGCATTACATCGTCCAATCTAACAAGCTATTTTCAACCTTACGTAAAGCATCGTAGATTATTTTAAAATTGGGGTTGGACCGCGCCTTAATGAATTGACAGTGCGTTCATAGTGATTATTTTATATTTGTATGTACGCAGGTACTATATTTTATTATTAGTGTTTACTGATTGATTTACTAAGTACTTCAATTTACTCATATTAACATGTAAATATTTATGAAATTTTGGTATAAAGATATATATGGCTTTGGAAAAGATAATGAGCTACTCGAAGTACTAATCCTGCGCAGACAACGTCGCGCAGGACGACATCAGACGGCATCAGCTAGTCCAAAATATAATGAAAATTCGTCATCATTACCTCAGCCGTAGAACGTCCACTGCTACACATACGCCTACTCAATACATTTCCAAAAGAACTGGTTGGAAGCGGCCTGCATCCAACGTCGTCCACTACCTTTATCGGGTCGTCTTTGACTGTCCACCTTCTCGGCGGATGACCTACGCTCTGTGCCGGTCCGTGGCCTCCACTCCACCTTCCGGCCACATTGGCAATCCATCCTGCGTGCTATGTGCCCTGCCTACTGCCACTTCAATTGGCTTACTGAAGTTATTTTATCTACTTATAATAATTAACCGATTTCAAATTAGGAGTAGGTTCTATGTTCGTTTGTGTGTATTTTTTTATGTTCACCGATTTCTTCCCTATTTGTGGACCGATTCTTAAAATATTTTTGGTATTTAAAAGAGTGTACTTCCGAAGTTTGATGAAATTACCACAATTTAAATATCATAAAGTTCGATCAAGCGATTTTTGAAGTACACCCTAATAACTGAAAAGTCTTTCGCCTATATTGATGATATCTGTATTGACGGTGAATGGCAATAGATCCCATCTATGAAGTAAGAAGGGTCACTAAAGAGGGTGACATTTTTTTGCCGAAAATTGGAACGGACTGTGGAGTGTTGAACACTAAAACGTAGTAGCTTGTTGAAGTCGGTACCATGCGCACAGTATTATGATAATAGGTACTTTTGAACTAACATGGTATCTAACATGGTGGTCGGTTCCATTTTTTGGTAAACAAAAAACTGTATGTCCTCATTTCTGATTCAATTATGTAGTGATACCCCGAGCATAAACCTCTCCATTACATCCATAATATAAAATTAAAATAATATCAACGACCACATTTAAAATATAAATTAATTATATTATCTTCTAAAATAAAAAAAATATGACAAAGTAACAAAATACCTATTTGCGTAAACAAACTCCAAATAACTTTCGATAAATATCTCAAATTCCACTTTTGCCTCTCGAAATCGAAACACTCGTTTTGGGAAGTTATATTTGTACAGAGTTCTAAATATTAATGGAATTTATAAGAGAGGAATAATCTGGATTTCCACTGAATTACAATAATACTTCAGAAAATAACTTTCTATCACTTGAAAGAAAGTTATTTGGTATTATTGTAATCTATATATAAATGAACCTCTATTTCTCCAGGTCACGCTATAACTTGAGAACGGATGGAACAATCTCGCTAATTCTTTTTTTTATTGAAACTTTCGTAAGTATTACACATTTTAATGTTATTTTGACGGTTTAACTTACGCGGTAGGTACACGTTAAGTACACGATTTTACACGTCACATTGACACGTCGGTCAAGTATCTCGACTGGTTTCATGACCGTCCGGGCCACTTCTTCATAGTGTACTTGCGCATCTGCCTTCGTTCTGTTATACCCTAACCATATAAGCCTTAGTGCTTCCCTATGTGCCTAATCGGCACTATCATATATACGTTATATAGACTTCAGGCTCTCGAGTCAGTTCGTCTTGAATCTCCGTCATAACCGGGTCTGCCCAAGGGTCTCTAAAAATAATTCTATTTCATAATTTTAACCAAATATGCGTATTAAAATATTATATTATAAAATCGACTGCTGCGGATCCCTTGGACAGCGTTTCGGACCAATATCTCGATCTTGAAGGAACTAAAAATCAAGGAAAGATTATCGTCGACTGTGCAAATACGAATCCTCAAATACTTCGGACACATTGTTCGAAATAAAGACTCCATGGAACGACTCGTGGTCCAGGGTCAAGTAGAAGGCAAGCGGTCACGCGGTCGATCACCTACGCGTTGGACAGACCTCATAAAATCTGCAACACAAACGTCCGTAGTCCAAAGTACCCGTAACGCAGAAGACCGCAATGGATGGAGGCGCATCGCGAGGGCTGCATTATCTAAAGAAAGGGCATCGTCTTCAACCACGACCACTCTGTCAAGGGTGAACGACTAAGAAGAGATTATAAAATCCTTTATTAAAAAGAAAACTCACAAAAGCCCCATAACAGTTCGCTTTGACTAGTAGTAGCAATAGTACTAGCACGAGCACATATAAAAGTTTTTGTTTGATCAATTAGTATGGTGTTTAATTAATAGCAAAAATATGTACCTATTTTGGTGGTGTAACGGATGCCTCGTTTTTTAGATAGATTTAAAAGAATGCTGTCAACAGCCGTGTGATTCTCTAAGAGCAAACATCGTTGCATCTTTGAGAACATCCATGAAACAAAAGACGAGATGTCAAGAAACGTTGGAAACGAAAAAAAATAAAACCTTATGTACAAGGGCGATATCTCGTAAAGTATTTGACATCGATGAGCTTGTGGACGAGCACATGAACGAATCATTAGAGAATAGCACGGCAGATGTTCTGCAATTAAACCCAGCTCTCAAATGAACCAATCATATCCTAAGAGTTATTGCAATAAACTTTAACGTAGCTTCCATTCAAAAAAAATGGCAAATGAAATCGGTTGTGTGTCAGTTAGACGCTAAAAGGTACTAAAGAAAACTATTAACATGCGTTCCGCAATGGAACTCCGTGGTGAGGGTTCCGTGATCTTTACCCGTAGCTAAGGACTTCCGGGTTGAAACGTTACCTGCATACTAAGTGAATGAAGATTGAGATACTGTTTGAGTAGTATGTAATGACAAACGAGGGCAGAATTTTCTTTGACTCAAAGTTCAATTTGAAAAATTTAATATCGACTTCCATTCTATTCAGTTATTGGACTGTATCTTAAAAAAGTACTAGACCAAATTTAATAAAATTTAAATGAGACCACACGGGAAGCACTAGCTTTCAAACAAAAAATAATTTTGAGTTTCGGTTCACCCAGTCGAAAGATATGAGGTAATCGAATTGAGTAGTCCTTTTTTGAAAGTCGATAGAAAAGCGCTGAAATTGTCTGTAATAGAAACTGCATCGGTTTTTGTTGTTTGAAATCTATATTTTTCTTTTGGCCTTATCTTACGTTGGAAAATCTTACATACTTAAAATCATATGCACATAGCAAATATATAAATGATTCTCCTTATCACTTAAGAGTCCATGTCAATAGCTTTACCATTTTACCCATTTTTCTACTGACATCCAAAAAGGAGGATGTCCTCAATTCGAGGAGAGTGGGACGGAGATACGAGCTAGAATAGAGAATGCAAAAACATCATTAATGAAAATGAGCAAAGTGCTCACTACGCGAAGACTCTCTATTCAACTCCGCACCAGCATCTTGCAATGCTACATATGGCCAGTTGCACTCTATGGTTGTGAATCTTGGACAATCAAGGAAGATCTCCGTAAAAAACTAGAGGCATTGGAAATGTGGGCATACCGACGCAAGCTACGTATTAGCTGGACAGAGAAGATTAGAAACATCGATGTCCTTAAACGAATGCGACTCGAAAAGACTAAACTTGTCAGGACTATAAAACAGAGAAAAGATGCGTACTTAGGTCATGTTTTACGGCACAACCGGTATCAACTGCTGCAAACTATAATGATGGGCAAAGTTGCAGGCAAACGGAATGTTGGAAGAAATGTCCTGGCTCCGCAACATCCGACAATGAACCGGGATAAGAAGGGCTGAAGATCTGTTCAGGCTTGCCCTGATCAAAGAGGAGTTTAGAAGGATGACGGCCAACCTCCAGTAGTGGAGAGGCACCCAAAGAAGAAGACTCAATTCGACTGTATTTTTTAATGTTTGTTAACTCATTCCTTTCGACTGGGTGAACTGATTCTTAAAATTCTTATTTGTTTGAAAGCTGGTGCTTTCCGTGTAGTCCCATTTAAATTTCATCAAATTCAGTTGAGTAGCTTTTGAGTTACACTCCAATGACTGAATAGAATGGAAGTCGGTTTTAAATTTTTCAAATTGTACTTGTTGTATAATAATAGGAATAGTATTGTAATACGAGTTCATTGTATACCATGTTACCCTTCATCCAAAATTATTCTGTATATACCACTTTAAATATTTCATATCAAACCTTACAGTGTTGGCTAAAGCCCTACTTAAGGCGCGCTCGTATCCTGATAATAGTAAAAAGATGAACACCTAGTGTAACGAAACAGATCGATAATATATTATAAAAAATATACAAAGGTTAGAAAAGGAATATGAAAAGAGTAATAATCGAATAGAATTCATAAATATAACTCTGTTTCAGCAGAAAAAAATCCTGAATACGTCCACAAAAACTTTCACGTCTAAACTCTCAGACTTTTCAGCGATAACACTATATATTTTTTTAGGTAATACATAGCCAACGTATAGTTCTAAAGTAATAACCAGCAGTTTTTCAATTGTGTTAATATATATCGAAAAATATAAAGAAAACCTACAAAATTAACGCATTTTCGACCGCATTACATCGATTTTCAACCTTACGTAAAGCATCGTAAATTATTTTAAAATTGAGGTTGGACCGCATCTTAAGCCTTCCGGATAAAATCAGGGAAATAACTTAAAAATAAGTTAAATAATAATAATGGTTTAATACAAAATTCGGGGATAAATTCACTACCGGTATTTTAATCTAGCATGCACACTTAAGCATACTTATATATACCTATTTTTCTAACAGTATCAGTTCGGTAAGTTCAGTACGATGCTATCTATGTATGTTTCATGTCTATAAACCCATCCAAACCTGAGATATCATCGTTTTAGTGCGCAGTGGCGCTAAAGTCTTTTTTTCCGCTAGGCAGCGTGACCGCGTACGTAAAAAGGATATTGACCGACTCACGCTGAGCGACAGGTGAGGGGATATTTTATAATATTAAATTGAACCTTATATGAACTAATAAACAATCTATAAGTAATTATATAAAACTAGTTAGGTTGTATCATGCTCTTACGAGCCTTGCACTGAGTGTGGAAACTTGTATCGCAGGCACTCGCGTGTACAGCCGTCCTGATAGTTATAACAATTAATAAAAATTGATAGAATAAGCAATCGTAAATACACGAGGTGTAGTGCGTCAGCGCCCCTATTTGAGGAATAACTCGGTGTCGCCCGGTTACGACTACATGTGGAAAAGTCCTTTCGTGCCAATTAAGCAGTTCATTAACAAGAGGGTGGTTCAGCGAGGATCTTCATTTGGAGCTCCCAGAGAGGATCACTTGCCAAATCCTAACGACTACTGTCTTAATAACAGATATGATGTCTTAAATTTCACTCTGGAGCATGTGAGAACTCCGTTAAAATGTTTATTGTCGCTTACCCATACAAGTGACCAGATTTGCTTGATGCAATTCAACAGTCATTATTGACTACGCCAATTCTACAACAGGTGCTGCTTCACCTCATTACCGTCTAGTAATTTGACTTGCTGTATTTCTTCAAATGGGCAATTGTTTTGTACACAATAAGCACTGCTTTTTCTAAAGAGGTCACCTGGGTGGTATGTTGAATGACAATAGTCGTTTTGCCAAACACCGGCGTAGATCTTGGTGACGTAAAACTCACTTACTAAATCAAAATAGACCTGGTAGAAGTCGAGCTTAATTGGTTTTCATGACGTCATCATATTTTATTTTTTAATCTCGTGCTTGAAGATCCCTCATCTTAATTTTTCATTAGGTCGGAGATTGGAAAACCTAATCGCGGTATTTTTGTTTTTATTTTGATAGGCTTCATTGCGGTGACTTCGTTATGAAATTGATTAATTCAAAGGTACCGGATATGGAAGACAGTTTATTTTATTATGCTCTTATTATATTTTATCAAGACGAGCAAGTGATATGACTATAAGTAATTAAGTAAGTATATAGTTTTATTATCGTAATGCCTTACGGAAGAATGTACGGATGCATTTAAAAAAAGCAAAAATTACTTATTCATTTACCTAATTACATCTCCTGACTGACTGACTAATTCATAGATGCCTTTTTATGTTGTGAGCATCCACTAAGGAATAATTTTGGAAATTTTACCTCTTCGGTGGTGAATTCAATTAGTTTGCGTGGCTCCGTATTGTATAGGCTAAGCGGGTCGGGTTTTTTCTTTATTGACCAAGCATTTTCTATTCTCTATTGCTTCGTGGCCGAATACGTATTACTGCTATGATACCGACCAAGATCATGTCTTTAAAATATAATAATAATATAATTTAATAATAATATTTCTTTATTGCAGACAATGATCCTTTATTTTACATTAAATATACAAAACATAAAAAACAAAATAAATAAAAATAAAAATAACATGTTGTCATAATATGACAACATGTTTGTCAATTTAATATTTTTTCATTTGTATATTATACAAATGAAAAAATATTAATATACAAATGAAAAAATATTAAATTGACAAAAATTTATTCAGGTGGCAATTTCCACCCAACGTCTATATATTCGAGCAAGCACTACTAGCTCCGTCAAACTTCTTACTATCATGTTTTTATACCTGTCAATTCAGGACATAAAAGACGCTATATGGCTCTCTTCTTCTTATCTGTATGACATTGAAAGAATCGATTCGAGCATCCACAAGCATTTCAGAAGCACTACAGAATCTCTTCAAACCCATCAGTTGCCTGAATATAAATATTTTAATTTACAGAGAGACTTACCTTTTAGTTAGTCAGGTTTCTCCACCTCTTACAATTCAATTGACGGCGGAAAGATCATTATTAGACCTCACGCACTGACGGGAGAAATCTTTGCTATTATTGTGCTCTCTTTAAAAAAATAGAAATAGAAAATATTTTATTGACATTCGTAAAAAACGTTCTCAGTATGAAAAAGCATTCAGTGAAGCACTGAATAAACCGGTTTGAACCGGTTCTCTTTCACACTTTCATCACATTCACTCGAAACTAGGTCGAACTCACTGTCAATACGCTGTATTTGAAGTTTTGTTCGAAGCGTTGAAAACACGACGTGCGGTAAAACGTGGTTTTTAATTAACTAAGACAATTTTGGTACCGAACAGTAAACTGTTGTATAAACTATGTAATTCCTGGTTTAGTAATTTGAATCCTACGACCTTTATATCAGGTTTTTTCATACTAAACTGGGTTGCGACCAATGCAATAATAGCGGTTACAAATATGCGTTAATTTTATACATATTTGGGCAATCCTGTTCAAAATCTCTTCACTCTTCATTATTTTTTAAGATGCTCTTTTTTTTACACAATTATGAATCAATTTTGACGATAATTTTTTTGTATATAGGTCATATTTCAGAGGTGGTCTAATTTTTTTATCGAAACTGGTTTAGCGATTATTGAGAAAATAATTTTATTTGAAAGCTTTTCATGCGGTCCCATTTAAATTTGACCGAGTTCGAACTAGTACTTTTTTGTATGAAAATTTAACATCAACATAAAGTTAATAAATGTGTTTTTTTTTCCATTTGAACGTGTATTTTTCGTCAATTTAAGAAATCAACTTTATTTATAGTATTACTTTTTAAAGCACTAACGCCTGCTTTAGCGATCTCAAACATTGAAATTTATAGAGAAAAAAAATCCATCCTCGGACGGGATTCGAACCCGTGTCTTCTGACTAGCTTTATACACAGATATATTAGACAACTTTATTTATTTCATATTTTTTTAATGAGACCATTTATATAGTATGACAAATGAATTTTGATGATTATTTTTGGTTTGGTAGCTCTATTTAAAGATCCCATTATTTTGATAAAGAAATTGATAAAGCGCTTTTTGAGAAAATCAATGTATTTGAAAGCTGGTGCTTTTCATGACAATGTGGTCCCATTTAAATTTGGTCAAGTTCGGACTAGTAGTTTTTTGTATGATGCTTAACATTAACATAAATTCTGAGTAGGTATCTTCAATAACATGGAAGTCGGTTTCAAATTATTTATTGTTCTATCGACAAGACTTCCAGCCCAGTATAATTAGTGTGCATAAGGAGAAGACTTTTTCCAGTGGGCCTAGCGAGAAAAGCTGCGTAAACATGCATCATTCTCGTGAAATAGTACAGACTGCCATGTATCTAGGGCAACTGTGACACAGATAACTCATAGTTCGACGCTACAACATGACGTGTTGAAGCTTACGAACGCTTTTTGGCAAATTCTTTGTGCTACGGCGTCTGATGGATCTGATGGAATGAGAATATTATTTGTATTGAACCAATTCACAACTTTAGCTAATGCATTGTTAACATCGTCATAGTTTAATAACTGCCTTTTTATTTTAAATAACAGTGAAGTGTCATCTGCAAACAATACAATCTCGTGATTCTTCTCTACATAATAAGGTAAGTCATTAATATAGATTAAAAACAAGAACGGCTCTAGTATTAAACCTTGTGGAACGCCCATTGAGATTATAGAGCCGGGCAATTTTTTACCATTTATGTCAACCCTTTGAATTCTATCATTTAAATATGAAGTCAAAAGGTTGAGAGCCATGTTCCTAATACCGTAGTGTTGTAATTTCCTGACAAGTATATCATGTCGGACGCAGTCAAATGCCTTAGATAAGTCATAAAAAACACCTAAGGCATCTTGAGAGTTCTCCCAGGCATCAAACACATCTTTTATAAGTTCTATACCTGCGTCTATAGTAGAACGATTCCTTGTGAACCCAAATTGATTCTTATGGAAAATTTTGTTTGCACTAAAATGAGTTTCTAATTGATGTAATATAATTTTTTCGAAAATCTTACTTAGCGTAGGTAGTACAGAAATAGGCCGAAAATTTGTTGGATCAGTAGTACTACCAGATTTGAATAAAGGAACCACTTTACTGTGCTTCATTAGGTCAGGAAATACACCACTTGCAACATAACTATTAAACACAGCTGCTAGATTGGGTGCAATGACATCTATAATTGAAGAAACGGTCTTCACAGAAAGACCCCATAGGTCTGCCGTTTTTTTTGCATCTAGACTTTTGAAACTGCTTACAATATCTTTGCAATTAACTATGGAAAATTTAAAAGTTGTGTCACATTCAGATACACTTTGTTTAAGTAAGATCTCGGCAGAGATGGAGGAAGATTTTAGAGTTTTGGTTGTTAAAGAAGGAATATTAGTGAAGAAAATCTTAAACTAGGCCGCTACCTCCAAATCTGCTCTTACATCTTTATTATTAATTTTTAAATTAAAGTCTCGATTACGCACTGTATTTCTACCAGTTTCACTGTTTATAATGTTCCACGTCATTTTTATTTTATAAACAGAATTTTTGATTTTAAATAAATAGATTTAGCTGAGGAACGGGCTCGTTTAAATAACTTAGAATTACGTTTGACATATTCCAAAAATACAGGATTATGGTTATGCGATTTTTCATGGTACAATTCATATAACTTTTGCCTACTTTTATAAATTCCTGGAGTTGCCCATTCACTAAACCTAGCACGATTACCAACAAATATTGTTTTTGGTACAAACACTTTTCCAAATTCATCACTGATAAGATGGAACAGTGAGTTATATAATATATTTGGGTCATTGTGACTGGGCAACTCTGGCACTTTCCGGGATATATTACTTCTTAACAATTCTAGGCGGCTTGCATTTATTGGAACAAAGCTAACATATTTGCTTTGGGGTTTGTTAGTTTTTCTTGGAAACACTGCTAGTTGACCACAGTGGTCTGATTCTAGATTATTTATAATGAAATTTTTAATAGGTTTGAGATTAGTAAATATATTGTCTATGCAGGTGGAACTTGTGGCTGTTATCCTAGTAGGTTTCAAGAAAATATTGTACATATTATAAGATTTAAACAGTAACAAAAATTTATCCACTACCTGATTATTTTCTAGCAAATTAATATTAAAGTCTCCACAGATAATCATTGATTTATTTGTACTAGATAGCTTAATTAATGTTTCCTCCATGCACTTTTCAAAATCATCATATGGTGAGCATGGAGGTCTGTGTACACATAGAACAAGGAACTGCTCAAACTCAATACAGGACATTTCTATTACTCGTTCAACAGATAGGCTCACAATGTCTTTTCGTTCTTTGAGTTTTATATTTTTATTTATAATAATTAAAGAGCCACCACGTATAGATTTTTCTCTGTTGAAGGAGCTAGCAATTAGCATTTGAGCTAGCATTTGATGATTATTAAAATTAAATAAGAGTTGGTTCTTTTTAAGCCAGTGTTCAGTAATACAAAGAATATATTTTTTGCTATCATCTATAAACAATTCCAGTTCCAACTCTTTGTACATCATACCTTGAATGTAATCTAGTAAAACGTACAAAATTCATAAAAAAATTATGTTCACTCTAAAATAAAAAATAATCTGTCAATGTATGTGTATTAAAATAGTAGTTTATGCAACTGTCGTATAATAGAAGATTTTAAAACATGAGTGTAGTTTACACGAGATCCAGACATAAGATTACACGAGTGTTTTAATACCTAATTATATGCACTTGCACTACTTTATTTAATCTCATGACATTTTTGCTACTAAAGTTATATCCAACAAAATATTACTCAAATTCGTATGTACGAAATAGCGCCAAAATGGAAAAAAGTCTTCTTCTTCCTTTTGTTTGTATGGCTTGTGCGGCGTAACCACAATTTTGCCAATATCAATGGAAAAAGTCTGTTATTGGTCTATTGGCTCGGAGACAGCACAGATAATATGTACTTAAATTGAATTCAAACCTCCTTGGTCGGGACACATTGTACTTTAATAATAAAAAAAAAGTTAAAGCATTTTTTAGTTACGAGAATAATGCTTTAATTTATTTTTTTAATATTCTTAAAGAAGTATGTAAATAAAATCAAAATATGTAAGTAAAATATGCCTATAAAAGTCTGTATTTCATTTCATAATTAGAATATTACCAAATGAGATTCTATATAAAGATTTTATGATATGTGTTCCATAACAAATACAATAATGAATAAAGAGAAAATCTATTTTAAAGGTGAAATTAAGTGGTTCTCTGGTATGTTAACATATGTTTTCAATACCGTCAATGTGTACTTAGAAGTCTTAGAAATGTCGTATTTTTTTGTAGTTTTAAATTATTCGTTGCTTATGAGATAAACTGATTTGATGAAACATTTTTATCGACATAATAATACAGCACAGCCCTAAAGTTCTGTGCTAAGCTGCACTGCACTCATCACCAACACTTTACATTTAAATGTAACTGCATAGTCATGGGACTATGCAGCTAGTAATTTCATTTGCTACAGTGCTTAAAGTTTCTTTAGTGGAAAAGTTACTTCGCGGTAAAACTGCATCGCGTGGCTTGTTTCATACAACGTATAAAGAAACATATCCCAAGAAACGTCAAATATTTATTTGACGTTTCTTGGGATATAAACGTGTAAGAGTTGTATGGTTACATGATAAATGTCCCGTTTTTAACGTTTATTCTTGAATTAACTTTACGTTTAATTAAACGTCGGATGCCCTTGAAAGTGGACCAGTTTATGCAAA
This sequence comes from Selenia dentaria, assembly GCA_917880725.1. Lineage (NCBI taxonomy): Eukaryota > Metazoa > Arthropoda > Insecta > Lepidoptera > Geometridae > Selenia > Selenia dentaria. Next base: position 7,844,978 of record OU862904.1, on the reverse strand, counting down.
GTGTACTACATCATTTTACATTTTACATTTACGTGTGTATACTAAATCACTTTCAACATAAGTTGCAACATTAAAGATTTTAAGTCATATTACTTTATTGATAACAATCATAGACTAATATTGTATATACCCGCGAATAATAATCTATAGGTCTACAAGAAAATAAAAAAAACATTCAACTTAGAAGTTAGTTAAGTTCAGATCCAATAAATCAACATAATATGTTTATATTAAGTCTTTATCTCTTTTTTTATACTTTATTAAATAATCACATACAAAATAGAAGAATGTCAATAAAATTTTGTATAAAATAGTCATTTAATTCATTACATCGACAAATGAATAGAAATTTTGTTCAATAAGCCATATTTTGAGTTGATGTTTGAAAGAAGGCCTAGAGGACGCGTGACGCATGTCGGAAGGCAACCAATTGTACACCATCGGCGCCATCACGTGCACTAATTTTGACGTCTTCATTTATTCAGGGAGCTACAGTCACATATAAGTCTATCAACTATCAGGAACTGGCCTGTCTAAGTCAAGTTCCGGTAATGAGGTTGATGCATTACTAAAACTTTCTAAGAAGATGATGAGTAGACCACAAATAACACCGCATAACCCGTCCAATGTCTAGTTTGTTAAGGTTTATTTCCGAACAATACCCATAAAAGTTCAAATAAAAATACTACCCTTGAATAGTTTGATCAACTAAAAGCAAGTTTATACCGGTGGAGTGGATTGGATCTGATAAAATTAGTTACAAACTCGAGGTCTAACAATGTGTATACACTTTGTGTACGTGCAACATGGCTTAGCACTTTTTTTAACGTACACATGGTTGACGCGCGACCCGCCATGGAGTAATGATAGTTTACACTAAGGCACACTTATGAACCATCACGAACACTTAACGGTTAATAACCCACTAATATTACACATCAACATTCAATGAAACACAAATCTAGGAACGTATAATCTATAAATACAAGTATATAAGCGAAAGCTCACACACTCATCACCAAATCTCAGAAACTACAAGTGCTAGGAGTTTCAAATTTTGCATGCGGGTTCTTTTTAGGACGCAAGTGCTCACTAAGACGGCATTTTATGAAATTCAACCCCTAAGGGGGTTTTTTTGGGCTTGATAGTTTGTATGAAACTTCGTTTATGCGAGTTCTAAAAGTTAAAATTTTGCATGGTTGTTCTTTTTTGGACCTATTTACTCACTAAGACGGGATTTCGTGAAATTTGACCCCGAATTGAAATCTGACCCATTGAAATCTGTAATTACCGTATCCCTCGAGGCCACGCGAGCGAAGCCGCTGGCGGGTCAGCTAGTCTTAGTATAACTAAAAGATTTTCTTAGGTTTTCCAGCCCAATCAGCCATAAAATGATAAAAGTGAACCAGGAAGTAGAACAAGAAGTTAAAATACCAGTGATAATGTGCTCCTCAACTAATATTTGAAATTACGAATGGCAAACTTACAAACGGTATGATTCCATCATAAAAACAAACAATTGTCGAGTCAAAAGCCAATAAGTGCTGAATCTAAATCACTCCTGGCTTGATTGTCTATTTATTTTATGAGAAACTGGGTCAAACTATGTCAACAGCGAGGTTTTGTTTTCTGAAATAATATTCCTGTGTTTTGATGTAGAACTCGTTTCTGATATTTACACTAGCTGATATCCGCGACGTCGTCTGCGCAGGATTTGTACTTCGAGTAGTCGTTATATTATATAATTATTAGTAGTAGTTATATTATCTTCTCCAAAGCCATATCGATCTTTGTAATAAAATGTCATAATATATTAACATGGTTATATGAGTATATTTAAGTACTTAGTAAATTAATAAGTACTTAATAAATTAATCTGTAAACACTAGTAATAAAATACAGTACCTACGTACGTACAATTACATCACACTTGACGGTCGTCGAGCACGTCTAGAGTATTGAGCTGTCAAAATGATAGCGTGCTTTTGACTAAGCTATCAGAAACTGACACAAACTTTGACAGAACTGTCATTACGATCTTAACGCAGGTCGAGATCTTGTTGTATTGTCTATTCTATGCCCAAGAATATTACGCTTTTTCACCCGTGTGGTGATGGATGATGATTATGATGAAAAGTGTCCTAAGCGCCTTTTCTACTTCTAATTTCCTTTCTAATTTCATCAAAATCGTGAAAACATACAAACGTCCATACATCCATATATCGATGTATGGGTGTGTGAGTATAGGTACTCACAAAATTTCGCGTTTATAATATTAGTAGGATGAATACCAATACATATATTATATAGTCTTAACGTGCATAATTTGGGTCTAAACTCGGTGTCGCTTAGACTCAAATTAAAAATACATAGCATCTGGTCAAAATTGTAGCCCTCATTATTGCTTCGCTGCCCTTAGTCGAGTAACAAGAGACTAGAGTTTAGGCGCGCTCGTACCCTGATTAAAGAAAAAGCAGAATTTTTAAACACCTAGTGTAACGAAACAGATCGATAGTATATTATGAAAAAAATACTTAGGTTAGAAAAGGAATAGGAAAAGAGTTATAACCGAATAGAATTCATAAATATAACTCTCTTTCAGCTGAAAAAATCCTAAATAGGTCCGCAAAAATAAACTTTCACGTCCAAACTCTCAGAATTTTCAGCGATAACACTATATTTTTTTTCAAGTATTACTTAGACAACGTATAGTACTAAAGTGATAACCAGCAGTTTTTTCAATTGTGTTAGTATATATCGAAATATATAAAGAAAACGTACAAAATTAACGAATTTTGGCATTACATCGTCCAATCTAACAAGCGATTTTCAACCTTACGTATAGCATCGTAAATTACTTTTAAAATTGGGGTTGGACCGCGTCTTAAGTTGTACATCTGATGGTAAGCACTACACATGCCCATGACAGTTTCAGTGCCAGCCTGACCTCAGAACTGTATTATTGCGTGATGGTGCACTGCGCTTGGTACTCCGAGACATTGGTTTTTAAATAATAATAATTAAGAAGTCGCGCGCCTCAGGAAGCCCGTAAGGTCCGCCAATTGAAAGGATAAAAACGGGGATACATTTACTTCCAGTCTTTTCTTCTTGAACGCACACTCAAACACACAAACACCTATTTTTCTACCACTAACAGTTTACTTAGTTTAATATGATTCTCCCCCCCCCCCCCCCCGAAGGGTTCCCGCATTTACGTGGCGGGGGGGATCACCACGGTGAAGCCAAGAGGAACCCAGGGGCTGCGCCGGCGTTGGGGTGCGCTGGCCGGCTCAGGCGGGGCCGCTCCTATGGGCTTTGGCCGCCAAGTCCACATAGGAGTGGCGGGGTCCGGGCGCTTTGGCGCAGACTCGAAGAGGTGGGGCCCGGGCGCTTTGGCGCAGGCTCGAGGAGGGGGGCCCGGGCACTTTGGTGCAGGCTCGAGGAGGTGGGGTCGCAGGGGGGTTATCCCCCGTGGCTGACGTAGCAGGCGGTGGGGCTACGTATCCGACCCACCGCAGGGAGATCACGGGCGTCCAGACACGGGGAAGTCTGGCGCCCATTGTTAGCGGGTTTGGTCTCCGAGGCAGTTGCGGCGCGCCATGTGTTCTGGCGTGCCGCGAAGAGCAGGGTCCGGCAACGGACAGCCCCGGCGGGTTCGCGGTCGTGTGCAAAATCTGTCCCGCGTTCCCGCCAAAAGCGGCAGTGACGGAACACCGCGGGGTTTTGGTGGGTATACGGACTCCCACATAACCACCTACCTCCCCGTGGTAGGTGGTATCCATAAAAGATTTCCCGGGGACAAAAAAAAAATAAAGTTCAATATGATTCTATCGAAATACATTTTATATCTAGAAACATAGCCAAACCCGAGATATCATAGTTTTAATGAGCAGGGTCAACAAATATGAGCAGGGTCAACAATGTACTATTTGTATTTTGTGGCAATGGAAATAAAACGGGACGCAAGAAACGTGAAAGAAAGATGGTATACCGTTTCGTCTGCTCATAACAACACCTACCCGCAGATACTTTAGTTTACTCGTGAACATGGCGCATGCAACTGTGCCGAAATATCGTGAGCTCACAATAAATACAATGCATGGTAAATATCCTGTTTCTAAAGTTAATTCTTGCATTAGTGACCATGTCAGTTTAAAAAATGATATTTATGATTTTACAATGTCTACCAACATCTACGATTCACAACTTAAGTTTTTTAAGATGGATTCACTTACAAATCGTAGGAGAATGCTGGACCAGTTATATTTTTATAAAATTGTAAACGGAATTTTGGATACTCCGGAACTACTCTCGAAAGTGTACCTGAGTATTCCTCGAGGTTTGCCTAGAGTGTCATGCTTTAATATGTTTTCCACTAGGTGTTGTCGTTCCAATTTGGGATTAAATTCACCATTGCCTAGAATAGTTCGTCAGTATAACACTTTGTCTAAGACAAACAATATCGACATATTTGGAGACAATATTAATAGCTTCAGGAAGTCCCTGAGGTCTCTGACTACACAATTTTTTTTTTCATTATGTTAACAATATACATATTTTAATTAACTTTAAAAGACGGTTCATTGACAGTTTTATGTTTACAACTATTACTTAGTATTGCATGCTGTCTTCACCTGTATTTATTGTGACATTTGGTTTAATTTAAATTTATTTCGTTGACAATGTATTGGTGTACACAATGTAGGTGGACTTAATAAATAAATAAACATGCTCGAACATATACATACTTACATAGCTGTTATTATAGATGATGATATTGCGCCTATAATCGCATTGATAGGTTTATAACTTAGATTAATCATTGGTCTCGCCCTGCGCGCGCACGGAGACTAATCATTAATCTAAGGTTTATAAATTCTAAATCTTTACATCTTGTATCTCTTGTTCAGAATACCAAACTAAACTAGCGAACTAGAATCTAATGTTAGTATGTTACGGTGATTTATTATTCTGTTCATATTTTTATAACTATTGCAAAAGACAATTCTTAAATTTGCCATTTCTGTTTAATGTATGTTAAGGTATGGGTATGTTTTATGCAAATATAGCCGTCATGTAACTTCAAATCCATAAACTAGTCTAAACTGAAAAACTAAAACGACCCACAACTGTATATAATAATCATAATTTTCGAATTGTCACAGAAATGTGAATTTGATTATAAACAAAATAAGAATAACTATAGTTTAGACAATTTGAGCTAAGTGTTCTGTACAAAGAATGGCTACTACCAATGCCTACCCCTAACGTGTCGATTGTCAATACAACATTTAAATTTCTATTGAGTCTGGGTCGTTCGACTGATGAAGTATGAACTATACAACGAGGCAATATACAATTTCTACATAATTATTATTTTCGTCATAAAGCCGTGATAATCTATGAAGAAATAATATCAGGAAGAGTAACTGCCTTAAAAAAATGACCCAAAAAAGTCGTGCTAAATCAATAACATCGTTCACGCCGTTATGACTCAGCTGTCGTAGTAGACGTTGCAGCACGCGCGTGGACCAATCCCTGCTTTCCTTTTGAAATTTAAACTAATCACCGAAGATGTCTATTTGTAACCTCAGAAGTAATTCGTATTTGGAATCATACGTCGCTTTGGTTTGAAGGACCACTTTTTGTGTGGAATTTGTTCTGAGTTATGGCATTATTACCTGGCATTATTTCTTCGTAGGTGATAATCCCTAAATTGTGTCATAAGTTTGATCTAAATGTACAATGTTAAAAACATCTTTTTATATTATATCCTAACCGCGAACATTTTTGTTTCAAATATCGTATCCTATCCACTAAGCTGCTATTATGAGAAAAAGTATGCTCTTAAAACCATCACCAGTGAAGTTGTGGTATAGTGTAATAAAGATTAGCAAATTACGAGGTTTTTTCTTTTTAAGTGGTCTCATACGGTTGTTCATATCCCATTCCGCAAGCTATTAACATATTAAAACCTAACATTGCAATTTTTAGAGAGAAAAATTTACATCCTCGGGCGGCATTCGAAACCGTGTCTTGCGACAGTCCGTGTCCGTGTACAAACACCTACTCGCTAATACTCGAGCATAGTTACGTCACTTTACCACTATTACACGTCAAAATTGGAATAAACACAATTCTAGGAAAATTAAACAAAATCATTGACAGCCATTTTTGGCTCTTTCCCGCCATTCTATTGCGATATATTGGCTCAAAAAATCATCTGTTGAGTGCCGTTTTCACCGTTTACTTACCATTATTACTATAAAGTTTATAATTTTCACTTACTCATTACCATAATTAGACCTTCTTTTGTGTTGTACTTCAAACAATCCATTATCCCACTCAATCTAATTATTGCATTCACCGTATACTCCGTGAAGAACACGTAATAAAACTTATAATGTAATTCGCACAGTGTTCGTTTCTTCCAATTTAAGATGAAACAAAGAAATTTCAAAAACGCCAGTAAAACTATTTGAAATAAAATTGTACGAAAATCTTTTTAAAACTCACGTCTCTCGCAGACTTTTAAACGAATTGAGAGTCTATTTTCTTAATATAATTTGTTTAATGCTATCTAACCTTTTTTGAGAAAGAATAATCAACGTTAAATAGACTTGGACGTGAGCTTTTTCAGAAGTCGTAAATGTCGATCTGTCTCAAATCTGTAATGTGCAGGCATAACATAAGCGCGATTTACACTTCAATAAGTACAGTACCAAGTTAACTTGCGACATCAGCGAGTTAAGTTGTTATTGTCGTTTGAACGGCAAACGCGAGTTAAGTAGTTAGTTGTTGTATCCTATTTTTTGGCAAGTCCAGTGCGAAGTAGGCTCCTCTCTCGCGTCTCCCGCACCCTGCCAACTTGACTGGCCAGCATGTAGACGGGCGAGTTACAGTACATAAGTTTGTACACTGCGAACGAAGACACGTGTTATTTTTGTGTTTTCCATATGCATTTGGTAGTAGCATTGTGTAGTTAAAGTATTGATACTATTAAATTAGTATACAGTAATTCGACATCCATTTTCTTAATTAACACATAATTTTAAGAAATATTTTAGCAAATTAGTTTTATTGTAATAGGTAGATTTATTTTATATCAGTAACTTTGTAATTAGATTAAATTTATATATTGTTTATGAAGTAATACATGTTATTATAATTGTTGACTATGTAAAAAATAAGAAATTAAAACAACTGTTTTTATATAAAGGAACAAAAAAACCGACGCTCCTGGTCTTCTCGGAACGGTAACTTATGACTACTAAACTCGAGTACGTTTTGCGACTTACAACTTACAACTTACTACTTGCTACTTAATTGACGTGTTACTTAACTCGATACTGTACTTATTGATGTGTAAATCGGGCTTAAGCCCAAATTTGCAAGGTGGTGTATCAAATCGAACAAATGAGTGTGAGAACTAATATATCACTTGATTGAAACTTTCATAATTATTAGTTTATTATTGACATTGACGGTTAAACTTATACCTATGGTGTAACTGTATATTGTATTCTTCAAAACTAGTCATTATACAGGACTGCCAGTATAATGACTGGATTTAAAGAAGTGACACGGAAAGTCACGAAACCGGCCAAGATAGTCAACTGTAGGCCTAGCATAAGCCCCTTATAGCAGGACAGTTAAGCGTTTTATTGAGCTGTCCTGCAAATTCGTACTAAGGCGGACTCTAGCAGGCCAGCCAACTATTGCCCACGTGACCTAGCCGGCCAGAAAAGGGCGGCCTGCAATTGGCCTGCTGTAAGCATACCATGACGTGTTTTTTGACTTTAGATATCCATCAAAGTAACCTGCATATCTGTCACATAAAGCAGGTGCACTAAAGCAACTTTTTGTGACCTATCAATCAAACGTAAAAACCGTGAATTTCTATCAATTTCTGAAAAAATAGTTTCTGTTACATGTTATGTATAAGAATGTGGAAAGCATACGAATAATTATTTGAGTTTATAGAAGTATATAAAAAAGTCATCTCATATTTCACGCGCTCAAACTGTTTTATTTTACCCTACAGCTATGCCACTATGGGTATTTAGAACTCCCATAGTACTTCTAAGTGAGCATCACTAACACGACGGTGAGGTGTAGACGCGGCCATAATTCCAAGTTGAATAAATAAGAATTCACACTGGGAACACCGCCTTGATATTGTAGGCAGATAATAATCATTCGGGCCGTTTCCCACTTCAAACTGTTCACTCACTGTTGTTTACTAGATTGGATGTGTTCTAATATCATTACAAAATATTTGCACTTTGTGTAACTAATGTAACTTGTAATTAATTCACTAAATCAATGTCGCAAACTCTGCTGGATCCCTCATTATTATTATTATAACGTATTTCACAATGCCTGTGAATAATATTGGGATATATATAACCAAATACTTTATAAATTGAACTAATTTATAAATCAGATCATTAGGTTTCAATATAAAGCTAATCTTAGTTTCAGAACATAACATAAGCCAACATAAATGAAAGAGTAAGAGCGTTATACAAAGTGGTAGAGCGTCATCTCTTTCACGCGAGCTGTCAGAGACAATATTTAAGCCCTAGAAGTTCAAACGCATGTCAGTCAAATGTAGTTCATGGTACTATTTTTGGCAGGACATTTTGAGATCCTTTTATTGAACTGCTCGGAACTTGACAAATAATCTGAAAGTTTATGGTAGGCCTGCTGTAATATTATTAAAAACTAGGTATGTGTCAGAATTTTAAAGCTTAAATCTTGGGTGACACTGTTAGGAACTATTATTTGCAGAGGTGGCTTTGAACATCTGTAATAATCTTATATCATATGCAATGAATTTTAAGGCTTTAAAAGTGAGTAAATACTGAAATCATACAACTTTACACGAATCAAATCACGTGTATTTGAGATTATAATTATAATCTCGAACACTTTAGAGTGATAATGATTTCAGAGGCCGTAGCGTAAACAATTTGAAACGGAATGAGTATTCGTAAGCGTCAACATGTCACGCTTGGGCGCACAATCTATGAGTTATCTGTGTCACTGTTGCCCTAGATAAATGATAATTTGTACTGTTTCACGTGAACAAAACGTTACGTTACACTTATTCGAGCAAGGCCTGCTGGGCATGGATTCGATGACAGCTGTCTGTTAAGAAGTAATTGTTTTTTTTAAGAAAGAATCAGAATTAATTAACGAGTATAGGTCGCCCAAGTCTCCAACATCAGCAAGATCACGATAAACTTGTTCCACGCGAACCAAGTCGCAAGCGGATACTAGTCTTTATGATTCGCATTTTAATAGCACACATGGCGTTTGTCTCAACTCCAAAACATTTATTAATTTCAAGTGTCTACAAAGCGCCACATGTCAGCTTCAAAAGTTTCCTTTTTGTACTGAAACATTCCAAACATCGGTCGGGCTTTGTTGAAACTTGGACTTAGCTTGCTTTAGCTAGTTTGTTGTGGATTTTAAGTCACTCGGTAGAAAATTTGATACCACTGAGAGTGTATATAGTTAGGATGTTTCCAAAAGAGAATACAGAGTTAATCAACAAATAAATCAATGTAGGTAGTAAATCAGAATAAAGTTTTCCGGCACTGTTCATGTTTTAATTCATTTTTTTAATGACAATCGGTGTCAATACGAGCTAGCCATTCGGTTGATATTAAGCCTTATACTTCACTTACATTAGTGCACATAATACAGTTTCAGTTTAATATCAACAATAGCTCAAAACCCTTCATGGAAATGCACTGCGCTTGTTTCTGGAGATATAATATGTTAATCTCTTACCCTGTGATTTCGCTTTGGAATCATTGACCTTCAAACTGAAAACAATAATGTTTGCACACTACTGCTTTACGGCTGAAGAATTGCAAAGTACTATGGTACTAGCTCAGGCGGGCTCTGCAAAAATCATACCAGTACAGAAGCACTTCATCCATCATATTTTTCTTTTACTAGGTGTCACCAACCGTGCCTTGCGCAAAATGTCATCTTATCGGCTTGCCCCGCGTGTAATGTACATAAACCGGGCGTGCACTCGCGGCGACACTGTGGGCTTGTCTGTTTGGGCTGATTCGCCGAGCCGACTAGGCGAGGGGCTTTTTTTTTTTAGAACGGACTAATGCTGTTTGCCTCTACCGGCATTTACAGCGTCACCGGACGGTTGGCGAGCGCAGATGGCATTCAGCCAGATGCGGGCGCAGAGGGCGCACCGCCTAAGGCGAGCGTTGAAGACGCTTCGCCGCAAGGAGAGGAGTAGGCGACTTGCTCAAGGGCACCACAAAGGTACGGACCTAGGCAAGGGGCGCATTCCTTCCCACTCTTATCTCGTCTTTCTATTGTCTCGTTGCGCGGTCTCGCGCGAACACCAACAATAGATGGGCGATTCTCCAAACTACAGACTCTCCAGGGTGAGAGTATCCAGCAATACTAGCAAGGAAACCACTTGGTATAAAAAATAATACTTGCCTGTATTCGTAAAAGTACCTTGTATCTTCAAAGCACATAATAATAAACTTCTACAAAGTAATGCTAACCTTTTAGTCCTCCCAGAGACCATTATGTTCTTAAAAGAGATGGGACATATAATTCAGGAAGCTATGAAGAAAGCTGTTACATGCTACTATAGAAGGCGGTATTCAACCTTTCCTTTTACAAAGTTTTTAGAGTATATTGTGTTATATCTTTTAACAATATACACAGGCCATCAAAACCAAGTACAACAATTTTAAAACTGCTATTTCTCATGAACTATAAAAGTTAGACTTTTAAAATGAAACTAACTTTTTAGGTAATATTGTATTAAGTGTATTTGAAGCTATAGTTTGCAATTAATTAGAAACGTTTTTAATATAAATAAATATAAAAAAAATATATGTTTTAACTTCCTGGCAAAAAGGTTAAACAATATTTGATTTTAAGTATGTTTTACTCCTTGTTTACATTTTAGTAACTTGTATTGCATTTTCGGGCTCAGATTACAGCTTCGAGCTAGCTTGGCATACTGAAGACGAGATTTTGGAGATGATGTTGGGGAATATTCTCTTATTCTTCCATCACGGCCTTTTAGGGCTTTGAGGGTTGTAGGTGGTAGTGTGGTGGTAGTGGTGGTAGGCTGCGGGTTCTGACAAGCTAAAAAATAGTACGTTTTTTTTAAATCAAATCATTATGTTTCAATATTATGTGTAGATTCTTAGATCTTATATATAAATCATATCGGTCTCACATAAATTACTAATTTATCTAACAAAATTATCATCTACTACGCGAACGAAGTCGCGGGCAGGGCTAGTTTATTATAAATTGAACTTGCCATAGAGTCCTGGCTAGTACTGTAAATATTTATTCTCGAAGTTACTATTGTTAAACCCTGCATGGTTAAATTCGTAACATGTCAGCTATTTATTTTAGTTTAGCGTATTTTTATGTATTTACAAATTTCTAATATATACCCAGAACTAATAGTTAACATTTTCTGATTTATTTAAATGGTTAATCAAAAAATAATAAAATTAATTTTGATTTTGGTGTTGCATTCGGATGCATTTTTCTGCTATACGAAATGGTCTTCTACAGTTACGCTGTTTCCCCATCATTATTATTCCGTATCGAAACTACGAGTGTGCAAATCCATAATACGCTATAATTGACATATTATGTAGAGGATTGCATAGCTAGTACTTTCCATAATAAAAGAAAAAAACTATTTTCTACCTAAATTGTCCGACTTCAGTGATATTTTTTTCATGTAATCATCACATTGTTTACTATGCCCGTACGTTTTGATTTTTCAGTATTTCAAAGTACTATACATTTTCTTTTATAGAAATTAAAAGAACTGAATAAATTAAAACGTACGGGCATAGTAAACAATGCAAACCTCTTTAATAGAATACATTATGGTTATAAAAGAAACATATATCATTTGACAGCACAAAAACAAACAACCGAAGAGAATAGAATAGAGACAAACAACAATAATACAATATTCCTCTCTTCCCCCAGTCTGTCGCAACTACATAGCGTGAAAACGATGTATGAAACGGGGCAGAACTTTAATGGCGGATATATCTCTCTCACTCACGCAATATATCGCTTTCTTTCTCTCATTGTCAATATTGTCATTGAAAATCTTTGTTTACGAGTTGTTTTTATAATTTAGTGCACATATATAGTCAAATATATGTATATTGTGAAGTTGTTTTATGTTATTAGGTACTAGGTAGCTAAAAACTATAAGAAGGGTATTTAGAGAAGATATGTGGTACAGAAAATGTGAAATATGCGGTTTTATATCAGAAAGGAAAGATGGTAGGTACTAATTGTTCTTTTATGGCCAGATATCCGCTGGAAAAAGTATGCTAAGTAGTATATTAGTTCATAATAACGACCCCTATTCATATAATAAGAGCTAATATAGCCATAAATTCATTTTACATATACCGACCACTTAGTTCAAATGAAATAGTGCTGCCATTTAAATTTTATCAAATTCGGTAGTTTTTGAGTTACACTCCAATAACTGAATTGAACGAAAGTCGATTTCAATTTTGTTTTATTGTACTTGTATTAATTAAGATGTAAAAAATGGGTCAAATGCGTTTTTCTTGTTTTGACGAAGTTCTGTTGGCCACTTACATTCTGCAGCCCTCTCATCCACACTTTTAATTATTTTTTTGCATTGCCAATGTTTCTATAAGAAACATATGAAAAGTGTAAATTAAGCCCTCTCAATTTACACTTTTCATATTTTTCTTATGCAAACATTGGCTATGCAAAAAAATTTAAAAGTGTAGATGAGAGGCCTGCAGAATGTTATAGGTCTCATAACTAGTAGTTATGGTATCGATATCGATAAATTTCGAATATAAGGGGAGCACATCCCTATTTTATCCCTAATGTTGGCACAACAGTTAAGTTCGTCAGGTTGGCTTATGATGGTAGCCCCGTTTTGACGTTTAAATATAACATTTTTTTTATTGTCTATGAAGTCCCGTCTCTTCTCTATTATATACTCTTTGATGTCCCCGACCGAACATTAGGCACTGCCTACCTAGTTATAACATCGCACAGATTTCGTTGGTACGTCGACATCTCATTTAACTTTGCTTGCGTTTAAATTAGCTTTGGTGTTTGTTGTTGTTTCATATTAGTAATTTTGTACGAAACATGCTATTTCCGTTTTGGTACTTTCAGAGATCCGTGAGTGTTACACACATCTGATTACATTTTATGTTGTTATAAGAATAACAGCGTGTTACTTGTAAACGTTCCATAAATTTAGATATCGTCTTTTAGTACTACGAAACTGCACAGTAATAAATCTTATACCTAACGAGCAGTTCTATATATACCTACTAGATGCGCCCTGAGGTTACACTCGCGTGGTGATGGATGAGGATGATGATGATGATGATGAAAGTACCCTATGTGTTAATCCAGTACCTCATCTACTTCCATACCAAATTTCATCAAAATTGGTGAAGCCGTTTGAGCGTGAAAGAGTACTAGAATAGTACAAACAATTAATCATCCATCCATCCAAACTTTCACATTCAGTCTTCAGGTTTCAAACTAGACAGAGCCTGTACTATGGTAACCTGATGACCGATATACATACTTATATACACAGCCATATACGTATACGGGACAAACAGAGATGTTCACGCACACAAATGTTGTATCTGTTCGACGCTAGAGCCCGGGACCAGCGGCTCAGAGGGTAGATATATACCAACTGAGCCAACCGACCAGTCTGATCATGTTATTTAAGTGCATGTACCGTATATAAGGCTGAATCTGATAAGAACCAAAATTTTACATAATACGTTAAATCGTTTTTAATTAGTTAATCCCGTTATGGGATGTATTGTTTACCTCTAAAATATTACTAACCACTGACGTAATAAATATCATATTCCTTTAGCACACAGTAGTCACTCTTAGTCTCGTCCATCACAATACTGCAAGACCTCTGTGAACTATAACAGACATTTGCCATCTAGTCTAGCGTGAATTCGGTATTGTTTCAGTACCCAATCATGGGACATAGGTGTACACGACATAGGACATAAGATAGGACAACACCTACTAAAAAATAATCGAAACGAGGGGGATAAAATGATCTGCGATATACGCGCATTCCGTTATAAGTAGTTCGTCGTTAAAATGTATCCGTTTAACTACACACGTTGCAGTTCCGGGTAAAAGTAGGTTGATTTCTGCGAAATCTATTGTATTATGTGTAGCGAAAGACCATGAAGTTGATTTATTTAATACTTCTACTAGTCAGCTTAAGTGGCTCCTGGCCAGTATTTTTTAAAATACGCAGTTTATTTTTGACGATTATTATATTTGTGTGTGTTATATAAATGTCACTTTAGTATTTTTTGTTCAAATATACTTATTTTCTATTTCTATCGTATTTGGCTGCTATTTCCAGTTACGTATAATTTATATATCATTATGAGATATATAGCTTACTATTTGTGGAAATTTTTAAATGGCCATCAGCACCTACATACATTACTAACCCTGTAACTAGCTGTAAGGTTCCCTAAGATATTAAAATAAATTAAAAATAAAATTATTTGCCAAATAAGCGCGAGTTACACGAGGCCAGTTTTTCAAGCCGGGATAGCAAGCTAGTGTCAGTAAGCTAGAAAGCTAGTACTTCTGGCTTCGTGTGGCAGAACTATCATCAATACTTAAGGCGAATCGCGAGTCAACGGGATAACTGGTACATTTGCAGCGGGTAGAAAACAGTTTTCTGAATATGAAATACTGCTATACAAATCTCTATTATCTCTTGCTATAAAATATTATATATATTATATTCTGCCTCAAGTTCTTAACCTTAGACCGTATTAATATATCTATTTATATAATCAGCCCATTATGTTCCCACTGCTGAGACTAGAGCATTCCTCTCAGAGAGTGAATTTTGCCCATAATACGCCACGTGCGGCTTGGTGGATAGGCTAGTGGCCAACCTATGTCAAAGTTTCCAGGCCGCCCGAACGCCTTCGAGATAGTCTAACGGCTGTTGTCCTAAGACAAAAAACCCGGACCGACGGCTTAACGTGCCCTCCGAAGCACGGAAGCGCTCAGTTGAATAATGCAACTAGCTTACCTATTCAACTCCTAACCGCAGCAAGCGTTGCTTATTGTTGATCGGTTAAGATCGCCAAGTCAAGCTCTGCTGCGAGCGCATACAATTGTTTATTCTGCGATATTAACGCTATAGCGATTAAACACTAGCATATCGATCACATTAAATCAATCAATCAATCAATTATTTATTTCAGCTTAAAATCCATTTCTTACAACTAATTATATATAACATAAAACCAAATAAAACCCTTCTAAATCGTTTTTTTTTTCACAATTTTTCGCACCTCCCGGTCATTTCAGGGCAAAATGGATCTATTTTTGTAGCCGTCTGCGATGTAATGGGTACATCAATCAATCATTCCGATTATAGGTAACATTTAAGAGCTCGTACTACCTCATGTTACAGATAATATTTTTTTTCTCAATAAGACATACTTAATTCAATTTCAGTTTAACATTAAGTAAAGGCAAGAGAAAAAACTATGGAAATTGCTTGTAATAAAAAAAAAATGATGATATTTTGTTCATACTGATCCCCAATTTTCTACCTTAGAGAATATTTTACCAGCTACCTAATGCTTTACATATAAAAACGAGGGTCAAGTTTAGAGGGTTGTGTCAAGTAAAGAGAAACTCAAACGATAAAACCTTATACCAAAGGTGTAGTGGGTGATAGACGTACAAACTTGAAGTACGCGGTTTTAAAGATCGTGGACTTACTCGGCTCGACGTCGGTGACACACGTGAAGCTTACTCACTCTGTATTGCGATGTCGTCGACAGAAGAAGCCTTGTGTTATTTAGGAATTATAATGTATTACATTTTAAAAACTACTTACATGATTTTTCTTGACGTAGCTTGAAACTTCTGTTATTTCGAAAAGCTTAATATAAATTCGGTTAGCAGTTCATGCGAATAAGTTCGGAAATCGCTAATTTTGAAAAATTTCTAAATCAAAATTAACAAAAATTACATAAACCTCAAATACTCGGCTAATAGTGGCGGCTCGCAGTGCTGCCACACGTACGAGCGGAGGCGGGTTACGAGCAAAATTTCAAACTTGTCGGATCGCCAACGAACTTACTCGGCGGTTTTAAAGTACGCGTACTTAGGGTGACACACCAGCGAAAAAGGACGTCGAGCCACAAGTTCGCGAACTTACTCGCACGTCTATCACCCCTTTAAGATAGAATGTTCCATAACAATAGGAAAAGTTGTTTTAACACCAAAATGAAGAACCCCTTTTGTTTCTTGGCTAATGTCAATTCTGGATTTGTTACAACCGAGGTTAGTTCAGTTTGAATCAATGTCAATGTCAAAGCGATACAGAGCATAACAAGATCTCCGATGCGCAAAGTATTGTGTAAAAAGTGTAAAGTGACGTGTTTAGTGCTGCAAACTAGAAGTGATAGCAGTGTATATTGATGACGGTATATTGTAAATTTTCGTACAATCATGCAGATTTTAATTTGATTCTAGAACCTTCGGTTCGTTACAATAACCTATCCAACCAAGCCAAACATCTGTACTGGATCATTCAATTGATACAATGAAATTTCAATCAATACTTATAATTATGTCACTCCCATTTTTATAAAATTATTAGTAAAACTTGTTTATTGATGTTTTATGAATGCGCTAGTATTTAATCTTAAGCCTAATTAACATCATGAAACAAGTTTTAAATGTTTATCGGGACTTATCACGTATTATTTAATATAGGTAAAAATATGTACCTTTCGCTCGACGTTTCGACCATGTTACAATGGCCGTGGTCACGAGCTGACTCTACTAGTCAATACGTGATAAGTCCCGATAAACATTTAAAACATGTGTTCAAATCGCGAAAGTTTAAAAATTACTATGTATTAAGTGACCTAAAGGAAATCATAGTTTTGTAAATAAAGAATTTATTTTTAAGTGATAGTGCAATGTATAACATAAGGTAAAACACATTTTTAAAATAGGTGGTTTTTCAGAGATCACAGCTGAACAACTGTGTGAATAAGTCAAAAGTGTATAGAATCAAAGTTGTAGAAAATATTATTAGCTTTAATCATGTAATACAGAAAAATATCTAATGACCCATCGGGATCGTTATTGATATTTATGGCACGCTCGTACCCTGATTAAAGAAAAAGCAGTATTTTTAAACACCTAGTGTAACGAAACAGATCGATAGTATATTATGAAAAAAATACTTAGGTTAGAAAAGGAAAAGGCAAAGAGTAATAACCGAACAGAATTTATAAATATAACTCTCTTTCAGCAGACAAAATCCTGAATAGGTCCACAAAAATAAACTATCACGTATAACACTATATTTTTTTTAGGTAATACTTAGCCAACGTATAGTAAAGTAATAACCAGCAGTTTTTTCAATTGTGTTAGTATATATCGAAATATATAAAGAAAACGTACAAAGTTAACGCATTTTTCGCATTACATCGTCCAATCTAACAAGCGATTTTCAACCTTATTTAAAATTGGGGTTGGATCGCGTCTTAAGCAACAAACTTTCTGCTTTCGACCACTATCATTAGTTATCTGAATTATTAGTCCTACAATAATCACATTCATATCCTAAATATGACGTAACATACAATGCCACTTGCTAAGTAAGTGTGGAGTGCAGAACTTTAACGCAGCGTTACTTTATAGAAATAGTTATATCATTGATTTAAAAAAAGTTATATAATGATATTTCTTTCTGTCCGTAGCTGCAAAATCATGGAAACCAACCTCTTAAGTACCCTGGTGAAATATTGGTTGTAAATTATTTTTAATCGCACTAAGTGCTAAGATTGGATGAATATGCGTTTTGTTGAATTCGCTCTCCATGGCCCACTTGCACTGGGCCTACGTGATGGATTATGGCCCTTACTTTACGCCCTTAGAGGCCAATGACAACACAATAGGAACTTAATGGGATGATAATGCTACAATCAAAGACATTGTCAAATAATAATAATAAAATACGCTAGACTTTTTTTAATACTTTTAGAAGCGCTCGCAGCGGAGCTTGACTTGGCGCTCTTAACCGATTAACAATGTTAAGACGCGGTCCAACCCCAATTTTAAAATAATTTACGATGCTTTACGTAAGGTTGAAAACTTATTGTTAGATTGGACGATGTAATGCGAAAATGCGTTGATTTTGTACGTTTTCTTTATATTTTTCGATATATGCTAACACAATTGAAAAAAACTGCTGGTTATTACTTTATTACTACACGTTGGCTATGTATTACCTAAAAAAATATATAGTGTTATTGCTGAAAATACTGAGAGTTTGGACGTGAAAGTTTATTTTTGTGGACCTATTCAGGATTTTTTTCTGCTGAAAGAGAGTTACATTTATGAATTCTATTCGGTTATTACTCTTTTCCTATTCCTTTTCTAACCTTTTTATTTTTTACATAATATATTATTGATCTGTTTCATTACACTACGTGTTTAAAAATTCAGCTTTTTACTATAATCAGGATACGACCGCGCCTTAAGCATTACGCTTACTGCAGTCAGGAGTTGGATGGGTTTGTGCTAGTGGCATTATTCAACTGAGCGCTTCCGTGCTTCGGAGGGCACGTTAAGCCGTTGGTCCCTGTTGTTAGGATATGTCGAATGCCTTCGGGCGGCGTGAAAACTTCAATATGGGTTGGCCACTAGCCTATCCACCAGCCGCGTGGTGGATTAATGCCCCAACTCCTGCCTATCTGAGAGGTACGCTCGAGTCCCAGCATTGGAAACATATTGAGCTGATCATCTAATTCATTATTATGTTATTTACTTAAAATATATGCGGAACATAACATAACATATTTTGTTTATTTATATTAATTGTAAAAACTGAATAAATTTTTGAACGTATATTTTATTGTATCAATTTATTGTATGTCAGTACCTAAACATTTTAAGTTCCTTATGGAGAAAGCTGTTGAGAAACACAATGTTATGTAACGCGTAATATAATATACGGTCAGTCCAAACAAATTTATAGGAAAATACAAGCGCTCACTAGCCCAAAGTCTCCTTTCTTCCAATTCAGCTTTTGTGTGAGAAATGTAAGGCTATGGAATTTAATGTTCCTTTTTCCAAATGATTTATGTCTTCCAAATCTAAAGTCACAATGTGCAAAGGACATAAATAGCTACGTCGACAATTTGAATTAAAGTCTTGAGGAAAATTGCATAACTATTTTTTAGACGGTTTTCTATCAAAGTGTAGAACTCAGTAAAGAAACTTGTTATACTAATTGCACACATCCGAACCATAAATTAATGAACCATTGTAATTTGTTCGTTACTTACAAACTAGATGGCATAACCGTCGCCTTGCTCTTTTTCCTGCATCGCGGTGACAAGGTTCGCACGGAACATGTGTTGCTATTTTGCAATGACAAATATGAGTTTTAATTATAATCACGACATCCTTGTTGACATCCTTGACATCCTTCACGAGTACGTGTGTAAAATTAAGTTTGCACACTAAGTTTAATTCAATTCGGTATGTAAAGTTTTTTTTTGGTATTTTTTTTATATTTTTATTTCGTAGATTAGGTCATTATAAGAAACTAATTTCAATATTTTTGTTTTATATTCAGTAGTTATTTTATAATATTTTTTTGAAAATTTGAATCCTATGACGTCACTTTTTTGCACAAATATGTAGTTGCGTTGAGAAGCCAAGAAAAGCACGCGAGTAAAAAAAAAGAAACTAGAACACTTGACAGTGACACCTACTAATTCGTAAGTCTCTATTCAATCAAAACAAAAGTGCAAAAAAGTGACGTCATTTAGAGGTCAATGAAAGTCGAATTATTTCATCGTTTTTTGTTAAAATAAATGGCATCTTATCGTTTTAAAAGGTCAGAGTAGAAAAATAAGGGTTTGTAACATAAAATCTCGAAATGGTTTCGGAATTGGCATAGGTTAATTTTTTTTAGCATACCGAATTGAATCGAGTCACGTTATATTAACTACACAAATCGCAATTACTTGCATCGCAGTATGTTTTCTTAGTAAACTATTATTGTTTGTGTATAATTGTTGGTCAAATATGGCGACTGGGGAGTTTGTGGGAACTGGATACAAATTTTATTTGAAAAAAATATCGTAATAACTAGCTGACCGCGACTACGTCTGCGCAGAATTAGTACTTCGACTAGCTGATTATTTCTCCAAGGGCATATCTATATTTATACCAAAATGTCTAAAAATATGTACATGGTCAAACGCAATTGCTATAATAGTATTATTTGAGTTCATTTAAATACTTAGTGTACCAATCAGTAAACAATAATAATAATAAAAAACTAATCCGCATGGAAAAAAACTGTCATTACATTTCATCACTCTTGGTCGCCGAACACGTCTAGTGTATCGAGCTGTCAAATTGATTTGGCTTTTGACTAAGCTATCAGAAACCGACACAAACTTTGACAGAACTGTCATCTTTTCGATCTGGACGTAGGCGGAGATCACATTATTTTGTCTATGCTATTCCCAAGCATATTACGCTTTTTACAGCATATTACGATGATGAAAAGTATTATATGTGGTAAACCAGTGCCTCATCTACCTCCATACCGAATTTCATCAAAATTGCCCCAGCCGTTTGTGCTTTAATAAGTAACAAAGATCCACACATCCATACATCCATACTCACAAACTTTCGCGCTTATACTATTAGTAAGATAAAGTAGGATTGACTCACCATAACAAATTAGAATAATGCGTGAAATCATCGTAGCTTTTGTATGTGTACTTACCTGAAAGAGAAAGTAATTAATTAATTATTTTATATTAAGACTATACAAATACAATTCAAATACAAATAGTTTTATTGACATAAAAGGTAGGTACATTACATATTTAAATCTGTAGGCTTCCGAGCTAAGGTGAACAGTGGGCCTAGCACGAATAACTGCGTAACGTGTCGTTGAGTTAAGGCGCGCTCGTATCCTGATAATAGTAAAAAGCAGAACCTTTAAACATCTACGGCCTTATTAATAAACTTGGCTTACACCCGGAGTAGTTAAAACATCTATCTGTCAATTTTTCGTTTTAAGTAAATGTCATGCGTGAAAGCAAGACAAAGCATGTTACGCCTAATCTATGTTTACGCCACGTTTATTAATAAAGGCCCTAGTGTAACGAAACAGATAGATAATATTCTATGAAATAAATACTTAGGTTAGAAATGGAACAGGCAAAGAGTAATAACCGAACAGAATTCATAAATGTTGCTCGCTTTCTGCAGAATTAAAAAAATCCTATTTAGGCCCTTAAAAATAAAGTTCCACGTCCAAACTCTCAGAGTTTTCAGCGATAACACTGTATTTTTTTAGGTAATACATAGCCAACATATACAGTACTAAATTAGTAACCAGCAGTTTTTTCAATTGTGTTAGTATATATCGAAAAATATAAAGAAAACATACAAAGTTAATGCGTTTTCTCATTACATCGTCCAATCAAACAGACGATTTTCAACCTTACGTAAAGCATTGTAAATTATTTTAAAATTGGGGTTGGACCGCGTCTTAAATAGTACAAACCGTCATTAATCTAGGGCAACTGTGACGCATTTAACTCGTAGTTTTTAAAACACTGTTTTAAACTATCACGGTTGTTCACTAAAGTTATATGATTATTAACGGGATATTTACCGTGGTAAGGTTGTGGAATGAGCTCCCGATATTTCGGCGCAGTTACATGCACCATGTTCACGGGATGACTGAAGAATGCGGGTGGTTGGTCGAAAAGTTAAAAAGTTAGGTGCAGACATAACGATCTACCCTCTTTCTTAGTCTTTTGCTACGGTTATCACTGGAACTCGAACTCGATCCTAAGTCCCGACAAAACGCAGTCACTGTTTCACTGCGTATAGTATTTTGAACACATTTTGAACGCGGGCTTTTATTTTTAAAACAACCTAATACTGGATTCCACGCACTGGCGACTTGAAAACCATCACCTCATTTGAAATTATGGCATTTCGAGATCTCAATAGTTTCCTTTACTAGCCTTGATATGTAGGTAATGGCGTTCAGTGGACAAGATTTTAAGGTTACGGAATGGAATCCAGTGGTTAGGACCCGCGTCCAGCAGATGCTCAGCTATGGCAGATTTGTGTCTTTCATTGTTTTTATTGCCTTTATGTGTTCCTTGATGCGGCATGAAACAGTTCGCTTCGTCTGTCCTATGTACGAACTTCTGCAGTTGCAGTTAATTTTGTACACCCCGGGATGCTGAAAAGGAATCTTGTCCTTAGGGGAACGTACGTCGTAGTTTTTACTTTTTCACTTATTGTTTGTGCTATGGCTGTGTTTCAGGAGCTTCTTTTCCATAAATTATTTTGCAGGTAATTATGTAAGGTATATATAAGGTATTTTGTAATTAGTCACAATATTGAACGGGGTGGTTTGGATTCGACAACTGATCATGAAAGTAAAAGAAAAAATTACATATTTTTTATTATTATGAACCCACATTCGCCGTTCCACGGCTAAGAACCATAAAGCGACTGAACGCACGTCCCGACGCACCGCTACATCAGAGAATAGATAGCAGTAAATAGAGACTAGCCACTTAGAATAGGTACAACGTGCGGACGATGACCCACCCGGGCCCGCCGTCGTTTAGGCTTAGACAAGAAATCAGCTGCGTAAACATTCGCGAGTAGGTAGGTTCGTACGTCATTTTCCCTATTCTAAGTGGGTAGGTATGGCTTGCGTAGTTACGTTGTTTATTCTGTGATGTAGCGGCGTGCGTTCAGTCGCACAATGGTTATAAGCTGCGGAGCAATGAATATGGGTTATAATGATAAAAAACATGCATTTTTTCTTCACTATAATGACCAGTTATGGATTATAAACCGATGCGATATTGTGCACTAATTAACAATGACTTTATATACAAAAGCGCACAATGACTAAGTGTGACGTAAGTCGTTAAGTTTATGGGTCTATCTGAATGTAAATATAAATACATATATAGATGTATTACTTTTAGCACTAACGCCTGCTTTAGCGATCTCAAACATTGAATTTAGCTCTCTATAAATTTTAATGTTTGAGATCGCTAAAGCAAGTGTTAGTGCTTTAGAAAGTAATACTTTAAAAATTTCAAGGGTTGCGACGTCAATACGAAAGTTTAAGTATTTCTAAATAATGCTTCTTTCGGTTGGATAGTGCTGTCAAAGGTGTCGAATAGATGTCGCTCCGTCCCCGTAAGACGGTTAAAGTCAGATAGAGAGTAATTCGATGCTCGGACCCGAACCTCGGTGGCCTAAATGGTCAATGGCGTCGGACACGAAGAGTCAGAAGACGCGGGTTCAAATTTCAATATGTATATGATGTATGTTTTATATGTATATAATATACAAGCTACGATTCGCGGTTTTACCCTCGCGGTGCTAGATGATGATGATGAATCAAATATAGCGTAGATATGTAACTCAGGCATAATATAGCTTTCTACTGGTGAAAGAATTATTTGAACAGGTTTTGCGTTTATCCGTTACAAACTAACTATCAAATCTTTACTGGATTTTCGAAGAAAAAATAGTTTTTACCATCGAGTGTATACATTTTGCACTAAAGTACTTGTCTTTTATTGCAGGGCCGTCGTTTACTGCCGCGGGCGACACTAACGACGTATCAACTGTAAAGCTGAGGGCAGAACTCAGAAAGTTATAAGGCTCGAATTATTAAATTGATCACCGCTAATAAAGACTTTTGAATGAAGATATTTTTGCGTATAAAATTTTCAACGCTTTCTCGGCGCTTTCGCGAAGGCGGTCGGTAGTAATAACGGCGGATGTGACGAAGCGAGTGAAGAGAGCGTTAAAACTTCAGATAGTTCCTGAAAAATCACAGATCACACAAATTTACAATATTTTTTTAAAGAAAAAACTGTTTTTTTACTATCGGGTGTATACATTATGTACTAAAGTACTCGTCTTTTATTGCAGTTCCGCCGAGTACATACAGTACCATCGCTGGAGCAACTAACGACGTATCAATTGTACTCGTATTAGAGTAGTGAATTACACCGAACAAATGTATTATACATTTTAAGACGGAAAAGTTATTATCGTGACGCAACTGTAATAGGTAGACAAATGGTATTGCATACTTTTTTGTAGACTTTGCTCTATTGTCAATAGTTTCCGCAGTGTATGCGATATAAGGATTTTACGGCGTTACTATTGCATATTTTTAAATTAAAAAGTAAGTATTGTGACATTTTTTATTTTTTTTATTTGAACCCCAACATAATGTACCTACACTGTTTCTTACAATAGGTTCTGTGCTAACTTAACAAATAAATACTAAATGCCATTACAATTAAAGGGGAAGACAACATGCAACAAATTTGCGAGCAAACAGGCGATTTAGCGCGACATAACTGTAATAGTTAGATATATGGTATCAGAGACTTAATTGTAGATGTTATGTTTTCTATAAAACTACAGTACGTCACTTTGCTCTACTGTCAATAGTTTCCACAGCGTACGCAATACAAGGATGTTTCTTGATATTTTTTCACACCTTGGGTTTATTCTCGATGTGTTCATACGGATCCCTTACTTTTTGAAAATATAAAGCCTATGTTACTCAGTGATAATGTAGCTTTCTAACAGCAAATACATTAATGAAATCGATTTAGAAGTTTTAATTTTTATTAGTTACATACAAGAATAAAAATCTTTCGTTTTTATAATATTCTTATCCGACTAATATTATAAACGCGACAGTTTGTGAGTATGGATGTATGCATGAATGCATGTGTGGATGTTTGCTACTTTTTCACGCTCAAACGGCGGGGCCAATTTTGATGTAATTTGGTATGGAGGTAGAAGAGGCGCTGGATTAAGACATAGGATACTTTCATCATCGTGATCATCATCATCTATCACCACGCGGGTGAAAAAACGTAATATGCTTGGGCACGTCATAGACAAAATAATAAGATCTCCGCCTACCTCAAGATCATAATGATGACAGTTCTGTCAAAGTGTGTCAGTTTCTGACAGCTAAGGCAAAAGCTATAATATTGACAGCTCGATACACTAGACAGGCTCGACGACCGTCCAGCATAGATTAAAATATATACTAGCCGTCAAGGGTGATAAAATGTAATGACAGTTTTTTTCCATGGTGTTTAATTTTATCTATGTGTATACTTAAGTACTGTATTTAAATCAATCAATCAATCAATCAAATCATGTTTATTTCAGGATATAGGTGTACAATATGTAGCTTAAAATTACGTAGCTATACTAAGTTTTACTTAATTTATCTATACTTTTAAGCTAAGTTATGAGCAATAGCTCCCACACTAGGATTCCTTGTGTTGTGGGAGGCTAGTCTCTTCCCGAAGGTTCAGTAAGTTTCATTCGTGACAGTAAAATTAGGAACCACTTTGGGTACATAAACCGGATGACACAACATTTCAACACAATATTTCAATAATAATGATATAAAGTTAACAGTTTTATCAATTACCTACCTACACATATAAATTTACTTAAGTACCTACCTGTTGTAATAACTTCGACAAAATTATTGGTAGATATCGGTATTTTATGAGCATTTTCTAAAGTCTAAACTAAACAAAAACTCGAAATTTAATCTTATTTAGGCTAAATTCCAAATTAGCACAAAACTCCCGAATCACCACCTAAACCAGATATTTCGCTTCATTTGCGGGCATATTTTAGACAGATCCTCACGTAACTTGTCACTATAATAAAAGTGACTATCTATCAATATTTAAATTTACTTATATGATACTAATATAGCAATTGCGTTTGACCATGTAAATATCTTATGAGATTTTGGTATAAAGATTAAAGATACGAGTAGATATGGCCTTGGAGAAGATGCTACTCGAAGTAGGTGCTAATCTTGCGCAGACGAAGTTACTGGCACGAGCTAGTAGATATATAAGGTCTTTGTTTAATTATTAGTTTATTGTTTATTTTTATTAAAAAACGCATTATTATAGTATGACTTTTTTTTTAAAGCACTAACGCCTGCTTTAGCGATCTCAAACATTGAAATTTATAGAGAGAAATATTCCATCCTCGGACGGGATTCGAACCCGCGTCTTCTGACTCCGGCTGCGATGTCAATACGAAAGTTTAAGTATTTCTAAATAATGCTTCTTTCGGTTGGATGGTACTGTTAAACTGTCCAATAGATGTCGCTCTGTCCCCGCAAGACGGTTAGTCAAATAGAGAGTTAAAATTTGATGCTCGGTCCCGAACCTCGGTGGCCTAGTTGGTCAATGGCGTCTGACACGGAGAGTCAGAAGACACGGGTTCGAATCCCGTCCGCGGATGGAATTTTTCTCTCTATAAACTTCATCGCATTATTAGTATAACGACAAACAACATTACTTTTACTTACTATTTTTGGCACATCACTACAAGTATAGACAGTTGATCTATACTTGTACTATGGGTTCAATAAAGATTGTTCCTGAAAACTGTAAATTCAACGCTGCTTCAAAGTTATGTTGCCGTTCGATCACGACCTACCTTGTAATTCTGTAAGAGTAAACATCGTTGCGTTTTTGACAACATCCGTGAAACAAATGACGAGATGACAAGAAACGTTGGAAAAGCAAACTTGTGTACAAGGGCGATATCTTATAAAGTGTTTGACATCGGTGAGCTCGTCGACGAGCGCATCGATGAATCATTACAGAATCTCACGGTTGCCGTGCGATTCTATAAGAGCAAACATCGTTGCACCTTTGATAACATCCGTGAAACAAATGAAGACACAAAACACGGTGATGACAAAAAACGGTGGAAAAACAACCTTGTGTACAAGGGCGATATCTCATAAAGTATTTGACATCGGTGAGATCGTCGACGAGCGCATCGACGAATCATAGAGAATAGCACGGCTGAACAGAAAACTGTTATCCTGTCTTTTAAGTATAAAGTAATGGAAACTGACGTCTTCCCGTAACCGTGTTAAATATAATGTACAAGGGCGATATCTCATAAAGTATTTGACATCGGTGAGATCGTCGACGAGCGCATCGACGAATCATAGAGAATAGCACGGCTGAACAGAAAACTGTTATCCTGTCTTTTAAGTATAAAGTAATGGAAACTGACGTCTTCCCGTGACCGTGTTAAATATAATGTACAAGGGCGATATCTCATAAAGTATTTGACATCGGTGAGATCGTCGACGAGCGCATCGACGAATCACAGAGAATAGCACGGCTGAACAGAAAACTGTTATCCTGTCTTTTAAGTATAAAGTAATGGAAACTGACGTCTTCCCGTGACCGTGTTAAATATAATGTACAAGGGCGATATCTCATAAAGTATCTGACATCGGTGAGATCGTCGACGAGCGCATCGACGAATCACAGAGAATAGCACGGCTGAACAGAAAACTGTTATCCTGTCTTTTAAGTATAAAGTAATGGAAACTGACGTCTTCCCGTGACCGTGTTAAATATAATGTACAAGGGCGATATCTCATAAAGTATTTGACATCGGTGAGCTCGTCGACGAGCGCATCGACGAATCATAGAGAATAGCACGGCTGAACAGAAAACTGTTATCCTGTCTTTTAAGTATAAAGTAATGGAAACTGACGTCTTCCCGTGACCGTGTTAAATATAATGTACAAGGGCGATATCTCATAAAGTATTTGACATCGGTGAGATCGTCGACGAGCGCATCGACGAATCATAGAGAATAGCACGGCTGAACAGAAAACTGTTATCCTGTCTTTTAAGTATAAAGTAATGGAAACTGACGTCTTCCCGTGACCGTGTTAAATATAATGTACAAGGGCGATATCTCATAAAGTATTTGACATCGGTGAGCTCTCGTTCGATTCTGTAATGATTCTTCGACGAGCTTGTCGACGAGCTCACCGATCTCAAATTCTTTTTGAGATATCGTCCTTGTACATAAGGTCGTTTTTCAACGTTTCTTGTCATCTCGTCATTTGTTTCAGGGATGTTGTCAAAGATGTCGACAAGCGCAACGAAGAATGATTAGAGAATCACACGGCTGACATGACCGCATTCTATCATTGACTGCACGGTCTCATGTGCCTGTAATATTGCCGGCACCCATACCTTTCAGACTAGAACACGAAATAGCGAACATTTCTGCTTTGCAGTAGACATCGCAATGTTTCCCCGAAAGAACTCATTCACAAAAAGTTCTAGCTAGTAGTTTATTTTTTTTCCAGTAGTAAATTTATATAGTTAAGGATCAGTCAACAGCAAGACATGCAGACTAGGCATGTTTACAAAAGTGAGATAATACAACTGTGCAACCTGGAACAGCTGGAACTATCTGTTGGACTGCTCGGCAAATTACCAGCTGGAGACGGGCCAAAAACGAGCGACGAATCGACGATTATCGCATGTAATATATTAACTTTTGATATATACCTATCAAAGGTACATACTTATAACAGACTTCAAAAAAGAAGGCGGTTATATTTGTGTGTGTATGTATTTTTCTACCGATTACAATTTTTTTGTGTTTATGTTTATTACCTCATAACTCATGATAGGGTGAACCGATTCTAATTTTTTTTTATTGTTTGAAAACTGGTGCTTTCCGTGTAGTCCCATTTAAATTTCATCAAATTCTGTTTAGTAGTTTTTGAGTAACACTCCAATAACTGATTTTTACCAAAGTATTAATAGAATGGAAGTCGTTATATAATTTTTCAAATTGCACTTGTTATGAGTATGTTAATCGATTTCTCCGCCATTTGTGGACCGATTCTTAAAATTATTTTTTATTTGGTAGAACATACGTCCGATGTGACCACCCATTTAAGTTTTGTTGAAATTCAGTCAATCAGTTTTTGATTTACACTCCAACAACTGAAAATTGTTACCCCTTGATGATATCATCATTGACGATTAATGACTCCGTAAGTAGCAAGGGTCGGTAAAAATGGTAAATGAATAGCACAATATTGTAATAAAAGGTACCTACTATTGTACCGACTTCAACAAGTTATTTCACACATTTTAGTACCTATTAAAGTTGGTTCCATTTTTTGGAAAATTTATTTTTATCTAATACCGATCTAATCGATTTGATAAATTCGAAGCGCTCGTAGCGCAGATCGACTTGGCGATCTTAACCGATATACAAGTTAAGCAACACTTGCTGCGGTCAGGACTTGGACAGGTTGGATGGGTGACCGCTAGTGGCATTATTCAACTGAGCGCTTCCGTGCTTCGGAGGGCACGTTAAGCCGTCGGTCCCAATTGTTTGTCTTAGGGCAACAGTCGTTAGACTATGTCGAGGGCCTTCGGGCGGCCTGAAAACTTCGACATGGGTTGGCACTTATCCATCAATCCGCACTGGGCTTGCATGGTGTATTATGGCCCGACTCCTCTATCTGAGAGGAAGGCTCGAGTCCCAGCAGTGGGAAAAAAATGAGCTGATTATGATTATGATATGAATACCTTTAAAAGAGCAATTCAATTGTATAAGAACGATATCTGACTTCCAAGTCAGATATGTCTCATCCTTGCCGTGTGGTAACTGAGCGGTCTGTAGACACGGGTGTGGCCACAGCCGAGCACTATCACGAGTATTATCATATATGGCTAATTTGATGGAGAAATAGAGTGGACATACTGTACGCAGTAGCACGTTGTATTCGTTGTCTCCGGGACAGGTAAAAAAGCAGTGCAGTGAGCAAGAACTGTACCTCTACCATGAGTTGGCAACATAAATGTCATCTATAGTCGATACTCGATCTCGCCTACCTATCAAGCTTGTGATTGGCGTACTCGCTGTCAATTTTAGTTCTACAAATGACCGCGAGGTGGCACTGTTCTTTTCTTCATACATTTTTTCGCGGCAGTCGATATCGAGCACCGATTGGTGTCAATGCGGTAAACTCATGGTAGAACTACTGGTCTGTTTGGACTGTGTTTGGGTGTGTACATCATCTCAGCCGTAGGACGTCCACTGCTGAACATAGGCCTCCCCTATGATTTTCCAAAAGGACCGGTTGGAAGCGGCCTGCATCCAACGTCGTCCTGCGACCTTCCTCAGGTCGTCTGTCCACCGTGTCGGTGGACGACCTACGCTGCGCTTGCCGGTCCGTGGTCTCCACTCTAGAACCTTTCAGCCCCATCGGCCATCTGTTCTGCGTGCTATGTGCCCTGCCCATTGCCACTTCAACCGGCTAATCTTTCGTTCTTCTACGGATCTCCTCATTTCTGATTCGATCACGTAGAGAAACCCCGAGCATAGCCCTCTCCATAGCTCGTTGTGCGACTTTGAGCTTATCTATAAGGCCCATAGTAAGAGACCACGTTTCAGTGCCATAAGTCATCATGTGTGGGTGTGTAAAATATGTATATTCTTCTTAGTCGTTTACACTCTTGCCAGAGTGGTCGTGGTCATCAGTTCGGCTGGTGGCTTGCTTCACAATCCGTTGCCATCCCTCACGAATTTGCGCACATGTACATATGTATATAAATTATGAATTACCAGTCATCAGCTTTCAGGTTTTGTCTTGTTTGGGACCTGAAGATTTTGCGTTGATGTCCCATATATAAAAAATATTATTAAGTACAAGTTGCTTCGAAAATCAGATGTAATTATTAGATATACTTTCTTACGCGACGCCCAAAAGGAAGGTTATGTGTTTGACCTTTATGTATATAATATGCCCGATCCTATGTCCACTTATAGAGGAAACCGATTTTGTTAAGTGATACGTCATTAGATTCGTCTTGATGCCGCAAGTGCTTTTGTACTGCCGTGTGATTCTCTAATGATTCGTCGTTGCGCTCGTCGACGAGCTCACCGATGACATATAATTTATGAGATACACTTTATGATATACTTTATTATTATTGCCCTTGTACATTAGGTCTTTTTTCCAACGTTTCTCATCTCTTCATTTGATTCACGGATGTTGTCAAAGATGCAACGATGTTTGCTCTTTGAGAATCGCACGGAAACCATGGTTTCACTGAGTACTTTGGTACAGTGTGTGCCTAGCACAAAACACGTGTCGTTCACGTGAAACAGTACAAACTGTCATTTATCTAGGGCAACTGTGACACAGATAATTTGTAGTTTATACGCAGAAGTGTAACATGTCGACGCACTCGATAGGAATACTTTTTAGCCAATTGTTTGTGCTACGGCCTCATGCTTTGCTATGTGCCGGATTTCCGTATTCTAGTTATAGGTACACATTTTGGTTTCATTTATTGTCCCAAGTACATGTTAATTAAAATTAATAAATCACATGTTCTTATGTATCTCTTATTGAAATAGTTCTTCTAATCACTTTAGTTTGGCAAGACCGATCGATTACATCCACATCACGTGTTAGAACCGTTTTCATTGGGTGATAATGCTGACAGCGAATGGCTTTTGGCTTGCAGCCAACCGGGTGCAGCTCAAAGACTTTAGATATCTATCTAGGGAGACTTTTATGGAGCAGTGCTTTGCGTGATTAGGATTCCAGAATAGATATTGTCAAAGATGTCTTTTATGAGGTATTATTGTTTTAAATTTAAAGTTTTGTGTCCGTATTCCAGAAATGCGCTCAATGTAAAGCCGGTTGCAGTGCTAGACCGACCGTACGCACGTGTAAGAATTGTATACTTCAGATATTTATAAAATTCGTAAACTGTGTAAATTAGCTGAATTATTAATAATATTATATCTTAATGTTAACGGAACTGTAATTTTTAACAAATGCTACACCGAAATACTACCTCGTTTAATTTGTAGCGAGTGACGTGCATCCTCTTGATTTATGATAGGCTATTTTGGTTTGGCGGGAGGTGTAATGGTGGTGGTTCACAGTCTCTTGGCGGCAGACGTCGCTATATAAGCCAATATATAAGCTAGTATTAATGATGCTGTGAGTAAATTCTACTTAATATTGACTGATTTAAGAGAATTATATATCCCTCAACGAATACATAAAAATAATAATTATCCCAGTTGGTACAATTCTGCTCTTATTAAAATTATTAAAGAAAAGCAAAATTTTTTTAAGAAATTCAAAATATATGGTAATAAATCTGATCTACTCTCTTTTCAGACGCTACGTGATAGAGCTAATGTTGTTGAGCAAACTTGTTTCAAAAACTATATATCTAACATTGCGATGTCTTTCACGTCGAACCCAAAATATTTTTGGTCTTATGTTAAAAGCAGACGTACGAATACCAATTTTCCTTCTAATATGTCGTACAATGGCAATGTAAGTGACACAGGTCAAGACATATGTGAACTTTTCTCGAATTACTTTCAATCCACTTGCCTTAATTCTACTACTTCCTCTACTCGCTTAGGGTATAGGGATGATTCTAAATGTCACATTAGTTCTATTGAAATTAATCCTGACATAGTACTGAAACACCTCCAATCCCTTGACTTAAAAAATCAGCTGGTGCCGATTCAATTCCGGCAATATTTTTAGTAAAGTGTGCTAACGAGTTAGCACATCCTGTGGCTTTTATATTTAAAAGGTCACTTACTGATGGTGTCGTTACTAATCTATGAAAGTCCGCGTTCATTTCACCCATTCACAAAATAGGCGTAAAGGACGCGGTAGAAAACTATAGACCAATATCTAAACTTTGTCTTCTAGCCAAAATCTTTAAGCGTATAATTTATAATCAGCTCTATAGTAGTATTCTTTCAGATCTCAATCCGCAACAGCATGGTTTCTTAAAAGGAAGATCAACGGTATCTAACCTTGTTCTTTTCACTGACTACATTACACAGCATATGGTCACTAGTGGTCAGGTGGATGCCATCTATACTGACTTCAGCAAGGCCTTTGACCGCATCGATCATGGCATTCTGTTGGGAAAGCTGTTTAACCTAGGTATTCGGGGTGATCTTTATAGATGGTTCTCCTCTTACGTCTCCAACAGAACTCAGGCAGTAGCATTAAGTGGGTACACTTCATCCTGGACTACTATACCGTCTGGAGTTCCACAGGGATCGTTGTTGGGTCCTGTTCTATTTGTCATGTTCATTAACCATATTGAAGACTGCTTCAAATATTCCCAATTCCTACTTTTGCTGATGTCATGAAGATGTTCATGGCCATAGAGGACCCCTCTGATACGATACTCCTACAAGAAGATTTAGCAAGAGTAACCCACTACTGTAATAGAAACCTGAATCTTAATGTTTCTAAATGTTCAGTTATAACCTTCAGTCGTAAGACACAAATTTTAAATGTCGGGTACTCGATTGATAACCATCCACTTTTACGCGTTAACAGCATTAGAGACCTTGGTGTTCATTTGGATAGTCAGGTCTCCTATGTCAACCATATCGACATAATCGCTAAGAAAGCATCATCAGCAGTAGGTTTTATATTACGTAATGCGGGTACTTTTAAAACAATGAAGACTCTGAAAGTCCTATACTGTGCCTATGTCCGTAGTCACTTAGAATATGCAAGTGAAATTTGGAATCCTTGTTATGCAATTAACATAAACAGGTGAAAACGTATACAGGAAAAATTCACTAGATACTTAGGTTATAAGTTCAAAATTCCACGTTCTAAATATGAGACCCGATGTGCTCTTTTCCATCTGTTACCACTTGTAACTCGTCGTAACATTGCCGACATGCGGCTGCTCATGAAGATCGCATAATCCAAAAAAGATTGTGCAGATTTAGTGGGTAAATTAAGTTTACATGTTCCACCCAGACACGCCAACCCAGGAACTTGCTTCATATACCTCTACGCTCTAGGTATCGCAGAAACTCATTTTTAATAAGAGCACCAATAGCTTTTAATGACTTTGTTGAGCACGACCATCCCATCGACCTTTATTCTAGCAGGTTATGTAACATTAACCAGGCTTATGTTACTAATAATTATGCAATAAATTATCTAAACATTTTGTTAATCGAGCGGCTATGTACGCTTATCATCTACTTTTCTATTTGTTAAATTTATTTATTTGTTAAATCTAGCATCTACATATGTTTACAGTATTTCTTAATTATCTGTGGAGGCTTGTTATTGGCTTATCTTAAGCAACTTCTTAACCTTATACTGTAGTTATAGCTGTAAGCCCCCAAATAAAATAAAATAAAATATCTCACATTTCTCATTTACGCCGTGCCTTCTTTACTTCACAAGTGACTGTCGCATCAAGACCTCCTGCTTGCCGAAAGTTAATTGTTATATTTCTTGTTATAAATACTGCTGTATGTCTATGTATTGTGTCTGTGTATGGTATCTAATTACATATTGCAATATTATATGAAATGCAGCGTAGCTGCGACCTACTTGCGCACAAGCGGCACAAAGTGCAACACGAGGCGCCGACTCAGCACACGTGTCGAAGCCGACACCGGACGAGAGGAGCGGCGTTTGCGTCACTCTTGGTACACATCTCAACCGGAGTACATAGCATAGTTTAGCAATAGTTAATTAATTAAATTGTAATAATTATATTTTAAAATAAATTAGTTGCCAACAGTTTTGGTTTTTTTTAAGTCCTTCGGCTGCAGCTAACGTAATTGGCGCAGCCGGTAGGATATTAGAGTCAGTGCGCGCGGTCTAAAGCTCGAAAAGCTCCAAAAATCGTTGCACGGCTTGACTCCGATAGTCGCTGGCAGGCTCTTAAGTCTTCATCTAATATCCGAATCTACGTGGCCGCAGCTCCGGGGACCAGTATCCGACAATTGATACGCAGAGGAAACCAGAATGCAACTGTAAGTACGCAAAAACTTTCTTTTTGTGTTGCTCCTTTTAGTCCTTACTTATCCTTGTAATTTTTCAAGATTTTTCATCCTAAGAATCGGGGTGATCGGGAGACTGTATCTCGCCAGTCTCACCGTCATAGGGAATTAGATAGTATTAGGGAAATAGATTTAGATTTAGATATAAATTCATTAAAAATGCCTTATGACCCTGATGTTATTTTTAAAGCCTTACGCCCAGTGCCAGATTTCGGTGGAAATCCGAACGTGCTCACACGATTTATAAAAATATGTGATCAACTTGTTTCATGTTATATGAGTGATGAGGCCGGCAATGAATTAGGTAACTTGTGTCTATTAAATGGAATATTAAATAAAATATATGGGCCCGCAGCCACAATCATAAACTCAAATGGCGTTCCTGATAATTGGTTAGGGATCCGCGAGTCATTAATAAATAACTTCGCTGACCAAAGAGATGAGACAGCATTGTATAATGACCTCTCCTTAGCCACGCAAGGTCACAGGACCACACAGAAATTTTACGACCATTGTCAAACGTTATTTAGCACGATTATGACATACGTTTCATTGCACGAAACTATCGCCACAACGATTGAATCAAAGCGTTTATTATGTAGGAAGCTCTCTATGCAAGCTTTTGTACGAGGTCTACAGGAACCCTTAGGTTCTCGAATTCGTTGTATGAGACCTTCAACGATAGAGCAGGCATTACAATTCGTGCAGGAAGAAGTGAACATACTTTACTTGCAACAGCGAAATAATGAAATACATCCTAGAGCTCAGCATCAGCAGAGAACTCAACCTCTTACTCAAATGCCTCCTGCATCAAGGCACGGTTATCAACCACCCATGATGTTAGAACCCATTAGTCAGAGGCCTACTTTCATGTCGCCTCAACCATTTAAATTTAGTCCGCCACAGAATCAATTTAAATTTAATGCAGGACCACAAAACCAGCCTCAATACCGCATGCCGACTCGAACACAGTAGATGTTTAGTGCACCACCACCAAACTATAATGCTAGGAGTAACGCGTTTCGAATTCAACCTCGTAATCAACCCCAAAATTTTACCCCTAAGCCTATGAGCGGTATACAACATTTCACCCCTAGAGCTTTACCCCCGACTGGACTAACTGGACACGACTGGAGTAAGCACGGCAACCCACCACCTACAAATTATTTTAGAAGCCGTGAAATAAACTTCAATGAATGTACAAATGATGGTTATGATTATCACTATGAGCCTGACTTTAACTACTGTCCTGATTACAATGAATACCCGACTTATGCGTACGAGTACGTTGACCACGAGAACTACGGGCCGGAAACGGCTCAAGTATACGAACACTATAATGTCCATGACACGGTTGAAGAGCCGCAGCCTTCCACCAGTCAGGATTTTTTTTTTCAGAAGGCCTCAATATCAGACAAGCCAAAATAGAGGTCAATCTGCAAACTCAACGACAGCTACCCTTTGTTCAGATTTGTAATCCACCCTTAAAACTCCTCATAAACACCGGCGCGAACCAGTCATTTCTCAGCCCGGATGCTGTAGAGAAATTTTACTCGCACATAAAGTTAGATTATGATCCATTTGAAGTCACAAATGTTCATGCTGTCAGTCAGAATGATTATTCTATAACAGTTCCCTGTTTTTTAGAAATAAATGACCCTGAACCGATCAAACTCTTCGTGTACAAGTTTCACGATAATTTTGATGGATTAGTTGGTCTTGATCTGCTCACTAAATGGGAAGCTAAAATTGACAAAGAGACTATGTTTAAGTACTAAGTCAGCAGTAAATCCCATCTTATTGTATAACTCACGAAATGTAAATTTATACGAAGATATCATTCCGGCAAATACGAAGTTAGTCAGAATACCTATAGACACCCAAGATAGCGAAGTTTACGTTCCGGAACAATTCATATGTAGCTGTATTAATCACGAATGCATTACTAGCGTAGTTCAGAACAGAGGTATATTAGAAATAGAAAATCCAAACAACAACGACGTTGTATTTTCATTAGATCAACCTGCTCACGCAGAGTTGTTTAATGTTGAGTGCGCGCGCAATGAACAACGGCCCGCGCGTGTTAATGAAGTCTTATCGCGACTTCGCACGGATCATCTGAACAAGGAAGAAAAGGCTAACTTGATGGCTCTTTGCTCAAAGTATGCAGATGTTTTTTATATTGATGGCGAAAATTTAACTTTCACAAATCAGATAAAACATTGTATCCGAACTACCGATGATATCCCGGTACATACAAAGAGTTATCGTTACCCTTTTGTTCATCGACAAGAGGTTAGCGACCAAATTAACAAAATGTTGACTCAAGGTATCATACGCCCTTCTGAATCCGCGTGGAGCTTACCAATTTGGATTGTTCCAAAGAAGGCGGATGCCTCGGGTAGACAAAAGTGGCGTCTAGTGGTTGATTTTCGTAAGGTTAATGAAAAAACCATAGATGACAATACCCCATCCCGAACATAGCGGATGTTCTGGACAAGTTAGGGAAGTGCCAGTACTTCAAAACCCTAGACCTGGCCAGTGGGTTTTACCAGGTAGAGGTGGAACCCTCTGACATCCAGAAGACCGCATTTAATGTTGAACATGGGCATTTTGAGTTCCTTCGGATGCCCATGGGTTTAAAGAACTCACCTTCTACCTTTCAGGGGGTGATGGATAATATCCTCAGAGGTCTGCAGAACCAGGTATGCCTGGTCTACCTTGATGATATTATCGTATTCAGCACCTCGCTGCAGGAGCACATGACCAATCTTGAAAAGGTGTTCCAAAGACTTAGAGAATCCAACTTCAAGGTACAGATGGATAAGTCCGAGTTCTTGAAGCTGGAAACAGCTTACCTAGGTCACGTTATTAGCAGTGAAGGAGTGAAACCCAATCCTGACAAAATAGCGGCGATAGAAAAATATCCTATTCCCAAAACACCTAGAGAGATAAAACAATTTCTGGGCTTATTAGGGTACTATCGGAAATTTATACCGGATTTTGCACGAGTTACAAAACCATTGACTCAATGTCTAAAGAAGGGCAAGAAAGTTACCTTTGACCCTGAATACGTCAAGAGTTTTGAAAAATGTAAAACCTTGTTAACAAATGACCCGATACTTAAGTACCCTGATTTTGATAAGGAATTCGTCCTTACAACAGACGCTTCTAATGTCGCTATAGGGGCCATTCTATCTCAAGGTCCCATAGGTTCCGACAAGCCGATTGCCTACGCCTCCCGTACACTCAATGAGAGCGAACTAAATTATAGCACCATTGAGAAGGAGCTTTTAGCAAATGTTTGGGCCACTAAATATTTTAGACCCTATCTTTTTGGCAGGAAATTTAAAATACTTACAGACCACAAACCGTTGCAGTGGGTTATGAGCTTGAAAGAGCCCAATTCGAGACTCACGCGATGGCGTCTCAAACTCAGCGAATACGATTTCACTGTGTCGTATAAAAAAGGAAAATCCAATACTAACGCCGACGCGTTATCTCGTGTAGAGATTTATAATGAGGAAACCAACTCCCTCATGGTAAATCGCTCGGAGCAACCTGACCCAGATGACGAGTCTGCGACTGTGACAGCTCATACCAGTCACGAAAATCCAATATTGGAAGTTACTATTACCGACGACCCGCTAAATAGATTTCATCGTCAGTTAGTCTTTACGATTGTTAGTGATGTCAAAAGGCGACCAGTGGTATCGAAACCGTTTGATACACATACTCGCGTATCTGTACAAGTTACCGAATCTAACTTAGAACATGACGTCGTTAATGCCATAAAAGAATTTGTTAGCCCAAAAGTTAAAACAGGACTTCTAATTGACCCTCCATTAGGTTTTTACTCCATAATCCCAATCATACAGAATCACTTTAAGAGTTCATCTATGAATCTTGTGTTAACTAAGATTGAACTCGAGAATGTCAAACCTTATCTCAGACAGCAGGAAATAATAAAGCACTACCGCGAAGGAAAATCTAATCACAGAGGTATCAATGAGTGCTACTTGTCCCTCTCAAGGAAATATTTCCGGCCAAAAATGAAGGACCATATAACGAAATTCATTAACGAATGCACTATATGTGGTCAAGATAATACGATCGTAATCCCGTACAACAGCGGTTCAATATCGTTCCACCACCTAAAAAGCCTTTAGAAATAGTTCATATGGACTTGTTCACCGTAGACAGCGAAAAGTACGTTACGTTTGTAGATGTGTTTTCTAAGTACGGGCAAGCATATCATCTTCGTGATGGAACCGCCATCAGCGTTCTTCAGGCATTATTAAAATATTGTACACACCATGGTTTACCAATAACTATTGTTACAGACAATGGAACTGAATTTAGCAACCAATTGTTCTCGGAATTTTTACGAACACACAATGTGAACCATCATAAAGTTCTCCCACACTCACCTAACGATAACGGCAACATCTGAGACTTTTAAAATTACAACGTAAAGACGAACCAGTGGTAAATCTTGTACCATACGCGATAATCGCTAACAATAGCTCAGTTCACAGTTTCACTAAATGCAGGCCATTCGACATAATTACTGGACATTTCGACCCTAGGGATCCCGTAGCAATAGATTTGACGCAGCATTTACTACAACAATATACTCAAAGTCATAGAGATCAGATGAAATTAGTTTATGGTATCATAAACGAATCAGCCCTGCATAATCGTACTGTTTTAATCGAAAATAGGAATAAGGATAGTGAACCTGAAATTCAATACGATCCTGAACAGCAAGTCTTCATAAAAAACCCGTTAGCTAGCAGACAAAAGTTAGCGCCGAGATACACTAAGGACAAAGTTCTCGCCAATTTGCCCATACATATATATACGTCGCGAAAACGTGGTCTAGTAGCTAAGTCTCTCCTTAAGCGAGTACCTAATAGTAATAAATTGTTTCAGAATTCTGCTGATGATCATGGCGCATCTTGTTCGAACTCAGGAGATAAGACTTGAAAGTCTTAACAACGGTCCAGGACTTCTACCGTATAAACTCGGACAAACTTATAACTCATTATCATTATAGAGAATAAGGCTCTCGCGGTAAGGAAACAGCTTATGGATTTTAAATTTAAATTAAATAATG
Source organism: Selenia dentaria (assembly GCA_917880725.1). Lineage (NCBI taxonomy): Eukaryota > Metazoa > Arthropoda > Insecta > Lepidoptera > Geometridae > Selenia > Selenia dentaria. Next base: position 7,804,960 of record OU862904.1, on the reverse strand, counting down.
ATACGCACGCTTTATATGAGCTACAAATTAATTATTTATCGCAGAAAATTGAGAAGGTCTTAAATCATTTGAAAATCTTAGAGCCTAACCGGATAAAGAGAGGTCTAATTGATGGTCTAGGGTCCGTAATTAAAAGTCTCACTTTGCGTCACTCTTGGTACACACCTCGACCGGAGTACATAGCATAGTTTAGCAATAGTTAATTAATTAAATTGTAATAATTATATTTTAAAGTAAATTAGTTGCCAAAAGTTTTGGTTTTTTTTAAGTCCTTCGGCTGCAGCTAACGTAATTATCTCTTAAATGTGTCTATATTTGTTTTGTTTCCTGAAATAGTTTCCCTGTAAAATACTTTCCTAGTACTAAGACATCTGTATCCTGTTATATAATGATATTAAAATGAACACTGTGTTCTTCGGGTAAAATATATGGTTCTATTATAATACTATTAATGTTACTTCTGTGTTTTCCTTCATTCCTTAGTAGAATACGTAGCTAGACAGGTAGTTAAATTTATATTATAATCATCGATCTCTTTCATAGGGTATAAAATGACGCATCTGCTTGTTACCATGTGTGTTATGCTATGAAACCTTTTAATGTAGTAGTGATCAACGCCCTCTATCTTGACAAATTTCACACACGCGTATAGCGTACAAGGACCGTCGGTCAAGCGCGTCCACATGCAAATCGTCGGTCGACCGACGCGCTATAGAAATATATTAATTAACGCGTTCAGTGCTACACCGATCGTTGGATCGACCGTACGGATGCGCGTATAATCGTTAAAACAAAAAGATTCTGCTAGTTGAACACTTCCAAATTAGTTAGATTTTATAGGTATCGTTACGTTTATTTAAGTAACTATGATTAAACATGGCATATATAAGTTTAGATGTTTTAAGTTGTCTCGTAATTTCACTGATAGTTTATCAAAACTTTTTATCGATATTATAAGTAATTAAATAAATTTCTTCATGTTCGCGCAATTATGAATATAAACTAGTAAATTCCCCTTGAAGTGCTCTTTGGGCGAAGATTGTTTATTTAGATGACGATTAGTCGGGTTTAAGTTATTGAACATATTTTTAAAGGCGTCAAGGTAATTACGAACTGAGCTAATGGACTTAGTTCAGTTACCTAGTAATTACCTTGTCTTCTAAACGCGGGATTCCAGGTTCGATCCTTGACGGAGGAGGAGGGGGAGGATGTTTGTGATGTACTAATGCGTCTGTTCATACCTCCCACGCACGACACACAGAATTCTAGTGCGATAATATGAATGTGGGATGTTTATAGCTTATTCTTCATTTATATAAGTATCAATTAAGTAACTTTCCAACCTGTGAACGTATATTGTGGCATATATAGTAGCACTATCTACCTAATCTTCACAACTCCGATACCAAAAATATATAAAACAAAAAATCACCGGCAGTAAAACGGAGACTACCAAGACCGGTCGGTCCGCGTATAAAAAAGTAATAAATCTCTCAACGAGGATCAAGACTCGTAAATCCGTTCGAATGGTAGGATGGCGACCCGGTGGCGATAGATTTTAATGACAGTATCTTGACTTATGTTAAATTGGGAATACACAAGAAATGTGGGAATTTGTGAGTAAAATATCATGACGTCATGTGTATAATAATTGTGTTATGCAGTTGTCGTGTTTCCACTTATTGACCGAGCGAATTTGAAGCACACAAAAATGCTTCTCAAACGATTCTCGAAATTTCGGTTCTCTCTTAGATTTTTTTCGATATTTAGTTTTAAGTATTTTATTTCAAGTTGCGCGGTGAATATTTAATCAGTTTAAGCTATGTGAAGACATATTCGCGAGTTCTACAGCTGACAGAGCCAGCCTTAACAGAGGTAAGCCGTAACTTTGTTATGTTTTTTGGACATGCAACATTTTGTACAACTATTGATTGACTAACGTTGCAGTAATATTAATAATAATGACCGCTGAAGAATAATGAGCTGGAACTTATTAAACTTACAAACAAGATGGTTCCTAATTACTCTTGGAAGCAGCTTGTGCATGGCTCTGCAGCGACATAGACCTGCAGACCATCTACAAGGTTCTATCACCTTTTGAAGAACACTACAACAATAAACCATTGCATAGTCAACCACTGGGTATAGACACACGTTATCACTTGCTGCATTATTGTTCTTAAGAACTATTAAAATGTATAAGCCAATCTCCATGAAGTCTCCGGAAAATATGAACTGAAATACTGAACCTGAAGACAAATATCCGCAACAGGTATCTCTCTCTCTCTCTCTCTCTCTCTCTGGCTCTCTCTGTGAGTCACTCTATTTTTATCGAAGTGTAAAACTGTTCATAAACCATCGTAACTCTCACAGATCCGGTTTCGGTTAAAAGATCCATCCATGATCGTTCTTCTGCCTATTTATTTGGCTTTGCCCTATTGAAAAAGCCTTTATAGCCATGGTTCAACTCAACGATTATTACCTTAATACGTACCAAGGTCGTGTCGTGACGTTAACTTCGAGATTTATCTATTGAGCTTTTAAACTTTATGAAATTAAGTGACAAGATGGGAAATTTCTTGCGCCTTATATTAAACGCTTACCAATGGCATTTGCAGAGTAACAACTGTAGTTTCACTTGGTGACAGTTGTGCTGCTCAGTCCAAATTCAGTTTTGTGTATCTTTCCCCCAGTAACTACACTTGCTACAGAGCCTTTCACACCTTAACTCAGTGACATTTGCGCGCTATTGCTGCAAAATGTCTGGCATTGTGCTGCCAACCAAACCTCCTCTTGCGCAAGAGACCAACCAGCTATAAAGCACCTATGTCATTGAGATAATCCGACAATATCAGCTGGCAATTGCTGTCGTTTACATTCCAGTCTTCTAGTAAAAGCTGCCAAGCAAGGACCTAACGTGACGTGACGTGAGTTCTGAAGCTTCTACCACCAACTTTTATATTTTGTACAAACATCAAATACTGTTTTAAACTCCACTTTTCTAAAGTGGATAACCCCCCTACCTAAAGTTTTGTTAACAACTGACCGGGGTTTAAAAGATTAGAGTTCTTCTGGAAAAGTGATGATTTTAGATGCGTCGTGGGAAAATACTTTTGATGGATGGTTTTAGGGGAGAAGGAAGTGCCTGTTTACTTTTTATGAGCAAGAAATAAAATCATAGGTTAATTGTAATATTTTTGTGATAACATTGCTTTAATTATATTTTGTCATACGTTATTGTGTTATAGCGTTAGTAGGATATTTAACTGGCTCGAATCCCGATAGTCTAGATGTTGATGGATCTGCCTTTGAAAAGAGTGGTCACAGATTTGAGCTTCAGTCAAGGCAAATACTTATGTGATGAGTGGAATGTGTGCTCAGATCTCTGATGTTATTGATGTTTAGGAAATCCTTGTGCGAGTGTAAGTACATGTGAGTTTTTTTTATTGATTCAGGCGTTACTTATTATTTATTTATTAAAGATTATTAAAAGAAATGTTTGTACAATATTTAGTTTAGTACAGTAGTATAGTTTATATTGTGTACAATATTATAGTTTAACAAATTTAACACGTTAGTTTAAAAATCCAAGTTTATATAGGGTGTTTGGTAGAGGGACCGACAACATTAAATATTTGGGTTGTTTTTTATGTTGTTTATTCTGTATACTTTATATTTGCAGTTTATGCGGGAGGAAACCTTCCCTCGCGCGAGGTACACCGCAACTTGACCTTAAGCATTATTTTCAGCGGAAGCGTCACTAAATATTTCTTTACATATCGTTTTTTTACATCTGAAACAAAGGAAAAACTGCAGCGTTCGTAGCATGGCTTACTGGATACAGTGAATTTAATTAGGTAAAAATTAATCATCGTCGAACATACGTAGCTTTTTATGGTTTGCGTTTATCATACGAGTATATTATATAGAAAGTCGTGATATTTATTCCTAACATTCAGAAACATCATTATAATATAGATTTGTATTATAGTACGTTATTATCAAAACAAAACAAGCTGAATGCCACTTCGATAACACTGATTTTATTTTGTCTAGCTAGAGTATCTGCCTTGTTATGGTTCATCAGACAATTTAGTGCATAGAAAAGCAGTGCGTGAAGCATGACAATTTGGTGCAGCAGTGCGATTCTTTAATGATTTGTCAATGTGCTCGTCGACGAGCTCACCGATGTCAAATACTTAAGAGACTGTTCCTGCAAAGTAAATAAGTTTTCAAACAGCCGTGAAATCGTTGCATCTTTGACAAAATCCGCGAAACCAATGACGAGATGACAAGGAACGTTGGAAAAACAATCATATGTTTAAGGGCCATATCTCTAAACTATTTGACATCGGTGAGTTCGTCGATGAGCGCATCGACGAATCATTAGAGAATCGCACGGCTGAGATGGTCACTAATGCAAGAATTAACTTTAGAAACGGGATATTTACATGTATTTATTTCGAGCTCTCGATATTTCGGCACAGTTTCATGCGCCATGTTCACGCGTAAACTGAAGTATCTGCGGGTAAGTGTTGTTATAAGAATATGAGCAGACACGACTGAGCTCAAAATTAATGCAATACTTGGTAAATATCCTGTTTCTAAAGCATGTCTATATACATACTTCTGCTCGCCTTGGGCGGTGGGTCTTTTACACCCTCAGTTAGCTGAATGCCTTTTAAACCGTCGCCGCGTCGTCGTGTTGGTGTACATTACAGTAAAGGCAAAAATCATTAAGACCGTTAGATAAGATAAACACCGCTACATTAAAGAACATCGCATCGTGTTTCCGTAAATAAGGCCTATCCTATGTTGTGTATTTAGTCTAGATTGAATAGCAAATTGTTCACGAGTTTTCAACACCGAGTTGAAGAATAATATACATGAAATCTTAAAAGAATTCTTCTTTCTACAGAGTAAACATTTCACACCGAGGTAAATATCAAGAAACAGTCGACAATTCTAAATTCTCTACTGAAGTAAGAACAATCCCGGGATTGCGGTAGAGTTTCCGCCATTCTCCAGTGAACTAGTAGAATGTCTATATTACTGGCTTGCCTTTGTTCTCTCAAATAATATTTTAGAAAGTCGGAAAATGCGGGAGTAATTCCAGATCAGAATAGGAATATTCGACTTGAGAATTTAGTTATGAAAGTAAATTGAGTTTTGTGACCTACCTAGACTGTTCAACATATTTTCGAAAAGTTTTTGATGAAATGGGTAAGTTATTTGCCTTATGGGAAGCGACACCCTTGTCCATGACTATTGCAGCGTGACCTATATTCAGGTTCAAAGTTTTGCATGGGGATGCACTGTTCTCATCACCTCGAGTCTGGCTTTTATTTGCGTCACATGCAAGGGCTTTCTCTTTCACATCTTCCCAATCGTTGATGGCTGTCTCACACACACCACACAAGCATTTTGAGCGATAACCGCAAGATCCGCATTAGCCATTCAATGGTACCCTTTACTCAGCTCAGTCTTACGCAGGACCCCGTAGTAATCTTGCCCTTGCCAAGAGCTATTCCCACCGTTAATAAGCCCTTAGTCGACACCAGTCTGACACCTCCGGTTTACCGTTCTTTAGAACAGGGCAGTCAACTTATCGTGCCTACGTAACCAGGAACTTTCTGTTGCCATTTTAGAGATACACTCATTACAATGTAACAGGTTCGAACTTGTTATAATTTAGATGCCGCGTTGACAGCCGTTTAGTTCCGTTCAAGGGATGATTTCACTGGCTCCAATGCTATTCCACCCTAGTATTCGGTAATGGTTTGGCACGGATGACGGAAAAACCCAAAAATTAAGTGTGCATGAACATGTTTGTTTGAGTTGTGTTTGGGTGTGTATATGTATATAAGTATGTATATCAGACATCAGGTTACCAATAGTACAGGCTCTCTCTAGGTAGTTTGGGACCTGAACAACGCGTGTGCATGAACATGTCTGTTTGAGTTGTGTCTGGGTGTGAAGGTGTATGTATATAAGTATGTATATCAGATCTGATATCAGGTTACCATAGTACAGGCTCTGCCTTGTTTGGGACCAGAACACCGGAACAACAGTGGATGTTATCTCATATTATTATATTATACTTTCCTAGACTTGTGTGTATTCGATGTTGTATGTGATACTTAAGAGGAATTCTTATTTTTTGTATATATTTTTTTTAATACGGGGTGTTTTTTTTTTCTTTTAGTGATGCTTGCTAATTACGGGATCGATTGTCATTCACCGTCAATGATGATATCATCAAAATAGGAGGATCACTTTCCAGTTCTTAAAGTGTAACTCATAAATTTAAATGGGATCACACGAGAAGCACCAGCTTACAAAAGATCCATCAGAATAGGTTCACGTAGTTGAAGGTTATGAGATCACAAACATTAAAAAAAAAACACTCTAATTGAGAATCTCCTCCTTGTCTACCGACTTCCAAATAAGATGAGGTACCTACTCAAATCGACTGTATTTTTTTGTTTGTTACCTCATGACTTTCGACTCTCATAATTATTCATATAAATATCGAACCGGTTCTCAAAATATTTTTTTGCTGCAAAGCTGGTGCTTTCCGTGTAGTTCCCTTTTAATTTCATCAAATTCGGTTTAGTAGTTTTTGAGATACACTCCAATAACTGATTTTTACCAGTCATAAAATGGAAGTCGATATTAAATTTTTAAAATTGTACTTGTGTTGGAAGTCGGTTGAAAAAATAGACTCAATATTACGAACGTGAGTATTCGATACCTACAGTTTCTCCACCTACCTTTTGATTCACAAATTATCCGTCGGGCTTTTCATGACAACATACAAAAATATGTTTTTCGAATTTCGTTAAAGTTTCGACGAACAGTAAAGTCATATTGAGGTTAGTCACAGAAATAATCATTCTTATATCTTGTTCCATATTAACAGTATTATATAATAGACGTAGTGTTATTAAATACATCTAGAGATACAAACCTAATAAAGAGTCTAAATAGACAATCCGTCTCGGAATCCCCCCTACAGCTGACGTGGGATCCCTCCCTAATCCCTGAGCAAGCTTGTTATGAACAGGGTAAAGTAAACAAAAGCTCACAAAGGTGATAGTTGAGCTCACCCGTTACTTACTTTCTTGTATGTATTTTGGTACTTGGACCTTGTTTTATTCCAAATACGTTTGGATTTGTTTACTTTATTACTTGATGTTCGGTTATAATGCTCTTAAAGATAAGAAGCACCATAAACCAAGATTGGTCACTGTTTTAATAACTTTACCTGCTGAATAACACTATAAATTACAGTTTCTTTTTATACTTGATAAACTATGTGTTAGACTAATATATGATTTTTAATTTTTAATCTAAGGCCTGCTGTGAGCTTCGGTGGCATACAGGTCATGGCGTCTAATACGGATTGTCAGAAGAAGCGGGTTTGAATCCCGTCCAAGGATGTGTATTTTTATTTATTTCTCTCTAAAATTGCAAAGTTTGGTCACGCTAAGCAGGCGTTTGTGCTTTAAAAACCACATAAATAAAATATATATACATACAATTGAACACAAAACCTCCTTTTTTTGAAAACGGTTACAAATTATGAAGTGTTGCAACATCAATATTATACGAAAGTTTGAGAAAACTATTTCGGTTGGATAATGCTGTCAAGATAGATGTCGCTCCATCCACATCGACGGTTAAAATCAAATAGAGTTAGAATTCGATGCTCGGACGGTGAGCCTCGGTGGCCTAGAGGACATGGCGTCTGACACATATTGTAGGAAGACGCGTGCTCGACTCCCGTCCGAGGATGTGTATTTTTCTCTCGAAAATTGCGAAGTTTGAACACATAAAACAACCGATACTACTTTAAAAATCATTTAGTGAAATTGCTATAGCGATAAGCGATGATGCGGTTTAAAGTGGTATAACATGGTGTTGGATGGTATGATCTATGATGGTGACTGGCTAACATGGAGAGCTGTCGGAACATATTATGAAGTGTTTTAAAAATTGAGGGTTGTAGCTAGGTAGGCGGGTATCAGAAAGCCTCTGTCTTGTGCCTTGTAATGATTTGTCTGTAAGCCTCTGTATCTGTATCTGTAGCCCACTATCTCCCGTACCACTAATAAGTACATCTCAATAGCCATGCCCATTTTACCCTTTTTTGTAATAGATATACCATGTAACCATCCATCCAAAACGTTTCTGTTTTCATACTACATTGTATTTTTATACCAGACGGGCCTCTAACTGTTGGCTACAGCCCCACTTATGCCTATGTAAAGGACCGGGAGAAACCCGTGAAATATGTCAAATAAAAGGAATAATAATAATAATATGGGACAACACTCACACAAAGGTCTTCAGGTCCCAAACTAGGCATAGCCTGTACTATGGTAAACTGATGACTGATATTACATACTTATATATGATATTAAATATCTACTTATATACATATAAATACCCAGACACAGATCAAACAGACATGTTATATATTATCATACAAACCCCTATTTCCTATGGGTTAATCCTATGGCCTCTGGCCTCCAGGCCATAGGATTAACGTCTGCCACACATTGTCTCTAGGCTATTCGTGATCAGATTAATGTTTGTATAATCAAAATATTTTAGAGGTTTATTCTTTTTAAATTTTAATATTATATACAGATATAAATCTTTCATAGAAATGGAACTGTTTTCAACACTAAAAGTGTGAAATAACTTGTTAAAGTCAGTACTGTGATAATTCAAAAGTACCTATTATCACAATATTGTATGCATGGTACCGATTTCGATAAGTTATTTCACACTTCTAAATGTTGAAGTCGGTTCCATTTTTAGGTAACATTTTTTTCGCCTTTTTACTGACCTTGCTACTTACGGGATCGATTGTCATTCGTCGTCAATTACGATATCATCAAAATAGGTAAAACACTTTTCAGTTACAGGATTGTAACTGAAAAACCACTTTACTGAATTCAAATGGGACCACCTCGGACAAATAAAAAAATGAATTTCAAAATCGAACTACTCTGTAAAGAATATACGCTAGCATACATTAAAAATAAAAAACTATACGCGTCGACTTGAGAACCTTCTCCTTTTTTTTGGAAATCGGTTGTACAGATTAGTCAATACCAATGCTTATATCGAAGTCATTAATGTAACTAGAGGTTTTATCACAACGTGTTACTTGTTTCTAAATAATTGGTACAACAAAAACACAATCACGACACACAAGTTCATATACCTATAACATACAGCTGGTACCCGCGACGTCGTCTGCCCAGGATTAGTACTTCGAGTTGTAGTGGTAGTAGCTTATTATCTTCTCCAAAGCCATATCTGCTGTCAAAACGATAGCGCTAAGCTATCAGAAACTGACGCAAACTTTGACAGAACTGTCATCATTACGATCTTAACATAGGCCGAGATCTTGATTTTTCGTCTATGCTGTGTGTATTACGCTTTTTCACCCGCGTGGTGATGGATGATGATGATTAAAAGTATCCTATGTGTTAATCCACCAGGTGGTCTGACCAACTGAAAGAAACACCAACGTCCCGCTTTAACGCCGCGGTGGAGATGGGCACAGACCGGAGCCGATGTAGACAGTTCGTCAGATCCAAAGTGCTGCCGTGATGATCACGATCCTCAGTCATGAAAGTACGACCGAGGAGAGAATTATGTTAATCCAGCGCCTCATCTACCTCCATACCAATTTTCATCATAATTGGCCCCGCCGTTTGAGCGTGAAAGAGTAACAAACATCCACACATCCATAGATCCAAACTCACATACTTTCGCGTTTATAATATTTAGTAGGACATACAATAGTCATAAAAAAACTGAGTCTGTGTTTAAGTTGTATTATTCACTCTAGTCTTACTAATTACTGTTTTTTGTCTCTATTTGTGTGTGTGTGTGTCAAATAAATGCATTTCATTTCATTTCATTCATTTCAATACAAATAAATTAGACGAAAAAATATGAACACTTGTTACTGTTTAAACATTTTGTAATAATCATTGCAAATTCTCTTAAAGCCATACCGCACGGTATTTGTATGACACACAATTTTTGGATTGTCGAATAGTTATTAGTTAAGACCACCATTACTGTATGTTTAACCGATGTTCCTTCTTTATTCCGTAATCTATGCCCAATAAATATAAAAACAAACAAAATTTTTATCTTCAGGTTGCCGGTGAGCACAATTCCATATAATCATGGTATGGATTTCCCTACAAGCCTTACCAGCTGTGCGATTCTCTAATGATTCGTCGATGAGCTCGTCGACGAGCTCACCGATGTCAAATACTTTATGAGATATCGCTCTTGTACATAAGGATGCTTTTTCAACATTTCTTGTCATCTCGTCATTTGTTTCACGGATGTTGTCAAAGATGCAGCGATGTTTGCTACAGAATCGCACGGTTGAACTGTCTTCGCTTGCAAAGTTGATGACAACGTGTTATCGTGCAAAGAAAGACAGACATCAAAGACATAGCCTTTTTACTAAAGAAAGGCATTTAATATAACACAAGAATCTCTCTCAATATGGGCCATTTCTCAGTTCACAATGAGCCGCGTCGAGAAAAATAGTCCTCTTTGAAATAGTGGAGGCCATGTTGAAAAAACAAGATGTGAAGCGAAACGGAAAATTGCCCAGGACTCTATTATTGCTGCCATTGAAATGAAAAAGTGGTTTGAAGTTTGAAACCAGTGTGTTTCCATTTTTCCATTCTAATAAATGATATTCTATATTATAGTTCAAGTTATTATAACGTACATATACTTAAATATAATTATTTGTCTTCACTGTCTGATTGACTGACTCATTAATCAACGTAGAGCCTAAACTGCTGGGGTTACAAACTAAAAATTGTTACAGCTGATGCCTTTTATGTTGTAAAAGCTGGTACCCGCGCAGGATTAGTACTTCGCCGGCCGCTACCGCGGCACGCTCGCTACGCTCACTCGGCTCGCGCGTCGTGTGGTCACCATTCAACCTAACGCTCCTCCTCGCTTCGCTCGTCGTCGCACCTATCGTGACTTTGACTAGTCATGAAAGCATACTTACATCATTTGTTAACCCGTGAGAAGGCGCGCTATGACCAATTTGCTCACACAAAAATTTATTCGGGACGATATGTGGTCAGGAACACCAAAGGCTCTCTGCCTTTGGTGTTCCTGACAACATATCGTCCCGAGCTTCTAGGTACCTACCCAACTATTCAACCCCTCTCCCTTCACGCACCTCTCGCATCGCTCAGTCCCACTGCGTCCGCGCAGTGAAGCATTTGTGGAAGCCTCGCATCGTCGTGCTGCAATTTGCTCATCGCGCGCCTATTCGCGTAAGTATTTATTTTTCATATACAAAATATTATTGTGTATTATTATGTTAATTTGTATTAAGTTGTTTTTTTATCAGGTAAGTACTCTAAAGTCATATTTTAATGCTAATGTTTTATGTTATCAGATACAACACACTTGAAAAATATACGATCTGTATAATGGACAAAATCTTCGAAATTTCTTCGTGGTTGGAAGGGGATTCTAAACGAGAAGAGAGGAAACTTGTATATTACTTAAGACAACAAAAATGTAAACATTGTATAAATCTTTATATAGTTTTCCGGTATATGTATTTGGAAATAAATTATTATTACTATAATTAATTTTGTTTTCTCGGACTTCATCCGGTCCTTTAGAAAAAGCATGCACTTTGTGCAAGCAATTACTTTGCACCGAGCACGTAACGTATAAGTGTTCAATGTGTTTTGAGAGGCACACTTGTCTTGATCTCATGGAAAAGTGAAATTTTTAAATTTTGTTTTCTGTTTTTTTATCGTGATTTTTTTGAAGACTCCCAAAGATTGTAGGTCCAAAATTAGTTAATATGTTATTTGCGGTAGAAGTTGCTTTTATGTTACAAAGTTTTAATTAAAACTCTTGTTTTATATTAATTAATATATTTTTTTATTTATTATGGATTCATTTATAGCCAATAATACTAATGTTGCAGAAATATAAGCATTTAAAGTAGTGTGAGCTATATTGCTCCCGCGCGCCTATCCGTATAATAAAATTAGGCGCGCCTTCTCACGGGTTAACGGAATTATACCGAAATGTATAGTATGTCAAATCATTGTTATATCGAAAAAAAATATGATACTTAAACAGTATGCAATATTAGTAGTATATACAATTATAATATTACAGCTGATCGATATATCAAGTGCTGGTATAGATTCTAAACTATATAACAACTATAACGTATATCAAATAAAATTATATCAACTGTCCGTTACGGCAAAAGTCTTTTATATCCAGTGAAGGGTATTCAAATAAAAATCTGTAAAATGAATTTCGAACAACAGTCACGCACACATTTCACGTGAACGACACATTACGTTACACTTACGCAGTTATTCGTGCTAGACCTACAGGTTGCCCTTCTCAAGGAGATTGCATGTTAATACTTGAGAAATACATATGTGTTGCCATCTTGAATAAAAAAACAATATAAAATTGAAATAACCTGACGACGGCACTAATTCAGCCGTATAATAATTCGCATAAACCCACTATTATGATTTTTAAGCATTTTATGTATATGATCGCGTCTTTGAGATGAATACAATGATTTCATTTATCAAAATCATCAATCACACAAAAACCTTCCAAAAATAGATCCTAAAACTCCTGTATATAGACAGTTTCCGCGCAGGTAGAGCTTCTTGGTACTCTACTTCTAATCTTATTAAATATTATGTTGAAAAAAAGGTTGTATTATATAGTATATATATATATGTATATATTATATAGTCGGTTTACGGACGATAATTTTACGTGATAAGATAAGCCGAACGCTTAGGTCGATCGTGCCTCTCTATTCCAAGCTTTCGCTTGCACGCTTGACTCGTGCGGAACGTGACAATAAGTCATACTTTTTTACGCGGACAGCCGGCGTTCATTGATTTATAAAACATTATCAAGTCAAAAGACTTATATTTACTTGACTGGTTCACCTTTACCTGGTTTACCTTTCAGTGATTCAAGGATCTAACGGCTAAGCAGAATGCCTCGACTTTAATTAAACAGTTTGGAACGTTTGATGTCTAATTTTAGCTTCTAACTAAACTATAAGGTTCACTGATTCAAACTCTATAACTCCTGTAATATTATTAAATTATATTCTCTCGATAACTACATTACTTAAGGTTAGTTATGGGCCTGTTTCAATTTTAAATTCGAGGTTATTATTTTTTTTAGAAATATATATATTTACTATACCAGATGACACAATAGATTATTTATTTATTTTCTTTTAAAAAGTTTGTTTTACTTTTATTTTTATATCTATTTTAATTTATTTATGTTATAAATGTATCACTTAATATAACATTATATAACGTTAAGTAAAATCTAGTTATTAATTAGCAAAATTAAAACATCAATTTGATTATACTCGCTCCGCTCGCGTAGGCACCAATAACCTAACACTTCTGCTCGCTTCGCTCGACGTCGCACCTATACATGTCTACTGTGACAGATACTCCAGGAAAAAAATGTTTAGGTAGCAATAGTACGCTAATTTGTCTGTGATTAGGATTTGGTGGTAGTTTCCTAAATTGGGAAGTCTGCATACTTGTTCTTTTATAAATTATTGACATGAGTTAAGATTAACAACGGGATATATATTGGGTATTCGTTTTGCAAGAGTTGCAAGCGACATGATCAAGAGCGTAAAATAGCTTACTACGTACGTTCTAAAAAGTAAACTTTATATACCTAGATAGATTACTATAAGGTCCAGGCTTAAAACTGTTATTTCTCATAAGAACAATTTTTCACTTACAATAAGATATGAAATAATAAAATAAATATAAATATGAAATCCCACTAATATTATAAACGCGACAGTTTGTGAGTATGAATGTGTGAGAGTTTGTTACTCTTTCACGCTCAAACGGCAAGGCTGATTTTGATGAAATTTAGTATAAAAAGATAAGCCGCTGGATTAACACATCATCATCCATCACCATGCGGGTGAAAAAGCGTTACATTCTTGGGCACAGCAAAGACAAAATAACAAGACAAAAGAACTACGTTAAGATCGTAATGATGACAGTTCTGACAAAGTTTGTGTCAGTTTCTGCCGTGTGATTCTCTAAGAGCAAACATCGTTGCATCTTTGACAACATCCGTGAAACAAATGAAGAGATGACAAGAAACGTTGGAAAAGCAACCTTATGTACAAGGGCGATATCTCATTAGGTATTTGACATCGGTGAGCTCGTCGACGAGTTCGTTGACGAATCATTACAGAATCGCACAGTAGTGCCACTCGCGGGTACCAATCTACCTAGTAAAACAACTGAAAGCTTTTAAAGTAAACCTTTCATATCCCTTTTCATGACTGCAGCGACATGAAGCGATGACGTGTCGCGCCGAAATGCAGTGAGGACACGTCGTCTGCTGCTGCTACGTGTAGCCGGCTTCCAAATTGCAACTTAAGTGGGCCTTTCGCTAATACTTAGAAAAAATAAACAATCGTGTAAAAACAGAAGAATTTAGGACGAAGGGTAACATCTATATCATAAATGGGTAAAATGGTAGAGCTATTGCCTTAAATTATTAGAATAATGATGGTAAAGGAAAACCCCATGGTGAGACTACCGCACCAGCCAATTTTAGTCTCATTATACTACATAGTATTATTATTAATATTGTGACTTTTAATAAGCTGTTCTAGAATTTAGGTCACGTCGGTTTACGACCTGAACAGGTAGTGTAAGTAAATATTACCTCAGGCAACGAGGTGGCGGCTGCCTTGACGTTCTAACTTCATTATACTGACGTCTCCGCTGGCACTGAACACCCAAGCTTTGTTTAGGGGTGCGGTGCAAGTGACCAGCTAGCATGTTATTGTGAATTTATGATTTCAAAATTATAAAGGTAAAGAATAATACAGTAAAGGCAGTAAAACTTAAGAAGAGTAGCGATTAGTTTAAAGTAACATTAATTTAATAACATGCTTAGTGTACCTAATTCTAAAGTAGGGATATGACCGTCATTACAAGCATTTCTATGAGAAAACTAACGTGGTTTATATACACATTTTCTACTGACTTCCGAAAGGAGGAGGTACTCAATTCGACTGTATGTTTTTTTTATGTTTGTTACCTCATAACTTTCGACTGGGTGAACCGATTCGCAAAATTGACAGCTGGTGCTTCCCGTGTGGTACCATTTAAATTTTCTCAAATTCGGTCCATTATTTTTATAGATACAGTCCAGTAACTGAATAAAATGGAAGTCGGTATTAAATTTTTCAAATTGTACTTGTTAATATGATAAACAGGAATCACTCACGTGAATAAGTCGGATCTTTCCAACTATAGTTTCAACCACAGCCGGAGGTCTTTTTCAAGGAGAGTGCAGAACGCTCGCGGTTGCATTTTACTACGAAGTTCGATTTTCATATAAAAAGTATATGAGAGGATATATCGTATCTGGGGCTGTGGTTTACTCATTCATAGAGAAGAATCTAAGCATTTTGTATGTCACTTGAATGGTACAACTCAGAAACCACATATACAGGGTGTTTGGTAGAGGGACCGACAAACCAAATGAGCGTGTTCGGGGGCCCACTTGGAGAATACAAGTTGGCCAAAAAAAATCAGCGACACCCCAATTTTTTTTTTACTAAATCAGTTAGTTAGCTCTGTTTTGTATCCAATTTTGCTTTACGTGGCCTGAAGGTGTATAAGAGACCAAATTCAACTAAATGCATCCGGTCTAAAACAGATTTTACAAATGTTATGGTGGTAAATAGGTACAATTTCGGAGAAAAAGGGAAAAATCACAAAAAAAGTTAAACATATTGGGGGGTCGGGGATTTTTTTTGGCCAACTAGTATTCTCCAAGTGGTCCCCCGAACACGCTCATTTGGTTTGTCGGTCCCTCTACCAAACACCCTATAGAGGACACGTTGCCTTGAATTTTATGCTTTTTGGGACAACACAAAGTCTTTAACTCCCAAACTGGGCAGATCCTGTATAATTTTGATCTGCTGAATGATATAGACACTTATGTACACACCCAGACACAATTCAAATAGGTAGTTCATGCACACAAATGTTTGACCTATCTGGGGATTAAATCTGGGACCAGAAGGTAACTGGCTAACTGCGCCAACCAGCCAGTCAGGTGGATGCTAATTGGCCAATGGATACTAACACAAACTGATATGGTTTATCTTACTATTGTCCCCGCTTCCGCTCAAGCCTAGTACCACGCACCATAGATGAAGTCGTAAAACAATTAAGGCTACTATTAATAAGAACACCTCGGCTATAATAGTAAGATGTTATAGCCCAGGCTATATTGCGATTATGGAACTGCCGCTTGGTATAATTTCACTGTCCGTTAGTATAGGCTAAACGGAGTTAACTGTTATCAAAGCCCGGTCACAGATAAAATACTAGTTAGTGTCTTTAGCGGGTTTTCTAGGTTTAACTATGACGTAGAGGAATAGTGTGATATGCATAATTTTTACTTAAAATTACATCTATACATATAATAAAAAATGTAATAGATTGCTGTCTGTACATGGAATATAGATGAGAAAAAATAGTATTGGGACTTTTATAAAGGAAAATAGAATGAAAAAAAAATGTATTTGAATGTTTGCCTGTGTATCTGTTTGTCAGTGCGTTTGTGCACGCTAATATCAGAAACGGCTTATCAGATTTAGATGTGGTTTTCACTAATATATTGTGGTAAACTTCACTTAACATTTAGTGTTCATGTCAATCGGATTATAAGTAAAAAAGATATTGAAATGTAAAGAATAACTCTCTTGCCCACCAAGCCGACCTAGCAAGTGAAGCCGCTGGCGGGTCAACTAGTTAATGATATAAATAAAACGATGATAGCTGGACAGGGTCGGTCACTAATCAAGCAGTAGCTTGGTCTGCATCCTACCTCCGAGCTTGAGCTTTCGATATAGGTAACATCACAATTAAATCCACATCATGGAGGCAGTTTCTTTTCAAAATATCGCATTAATATTATGAATGCGAAAGTTATTGAGTGAGTGAAAATTTGATTGAAAGTGTTAGTGAGTAGGTATGTGTGTTTGTGAAGTCTTCACGCTCAACGGTCAAAATTTAGAATACGCTTCAAGAAAAACGTATGTTATTATTTCTTCTGATCAAACAGTTATTTCTTTAAGGTCGCGATAACCTTATTTCACGAGCAGAAATATACTTTTTCAGTACATTTCAAGACCAAAAGAAATTTATATACAAAAAAATGTTACCGTCCAAAGATTTATACCGGGCTTGCCTTATTCTACTTTGACCGAATTAGACCTCAATCACGAAACGTTTATTTCTTATTTATTGGTTATTATATTCTTTTAGAATCCGAGATATTTTTTAATATTTTTTGGGGAAAATTCGCGCTCGAGTTATTTAAAAAAATTATAAGTAATTTGTAAAATGAAACTAGATAAAGTCAAAAATGACTTGATGAGAAGACAGTTTGACGTAGACTTGATTCTGACAACATGAAAAAATCACACTGGATGAAACTATTAGTATTAACATAATTTTTAGCATATAATATATCATAAACATACGAGTTTTATTATAAAGGAAAAAAGACAAAGTTATTAAAAATAAAGTGTAAATAGCGCTTTTTAAGTTTATCCATTACAAACAAATTTGCTAACAATCAAAGCATTCTCCTTTAAATTATTATTGTAAATTGAACACCAGCCATGAGTCCGCAATGCATACCTCTCGCGTAGTGTTAAGTTCTTTTCGTGCATACCTATACCTTGATGACATACCACGAACAGCCGTACGATTCTCTAATGATTAAGGTTGTTTTTCCAACGTTTCTTGTCATCCCGTCATTTGTTTCACGGATAATGTCAAAGATGCAACGATGTTTGCTCTTAGACAATCGCACGACAGAGCGACTTAATTTCGACATTCTGTCTGAGCTGTTCAATAGCGGCAAGGGATCGTAGACTTTTGGCATGCATATTGTTGGCGATTAAATAAGTATTGTATAGAGAAGAGACGAAATAATTTTACGGCTTGAGGGGACGGAGTACAAAATCTGGTGCCGGGCAGCGATTCGTAAGGGGAGAGTAAACTCGACCAAATAGGCCTCTTGAGCAAGAGACCGTCTTGGTCGGTACCACCGCTGAGCCAGATATTCTGTTGCAATTCAGTAGTGCGCAAGCATTACTGTCTTAAGGTGTGAAGGGTACTGTAGCAAATCAAATTTCGGGGTGAAAGAAACATTTTGTTTTTTTGGCGACGTACTGCACGAAACAGTCACATGTAGAGTATATATATACAGGGTGTGGCACGTGGTGGGCTTTTCGAACACCTTTTGTAATAGTAAATTTAATAAATGATATGCATTTAAAATTTATTGTTTCGTTTTATTCATTACCAAATTTTAAACTAACGTTTTTAGGTGATTTTAAGTAATGAAGTGAATTTTAGTACTATTTGTAATTTTATAATAATTAGCTCTACCCATTTTAATAGGAATTACTTTTGAATCAACTTGTGGAAATACCATGTAATATACCATTTCGGAATCTCGATGAAATAGGCAATTTTTTTTAAAATTTGGCATTCAAGTGACCATACATTTTTTTTACACCACAGAAGGGTAAAGGTCAGGAAAACAAACGAAAGCAAGTAAAATTTTAGTGAAATCTTATTTTAAAAACATAACTGTGCTTGTGTTATAAAAATAATAATTTCCATTCGATAGCACATCTATCCAAGAATACTATCCAAAAAACAGATAGAAAAAAAAATTTCATTTGCAGTCTTGGCGCCAAAAATAGTGACGAAGGGTGAAATATTTCTTAAATTTCGAAAATATCGAATATCTCGAAAACCGAGGAACTTTTACTGAGCATTACAAATATTTTTCTGAACCGCCACAATGGCCCCTACCCGCAGGTACCCTATTATCCACTCATTACGCCACACTCTGTATATACGTTTCCTTCTATATATGCATCGGCCTGTATAAAGCCAATTCCAAGTAGATAGGTTCAGGCAGCGGGGCGAACACGGAACGATGAGATTGCGGGGTAATAAAAGGAGAGAGCTGCTGATAGTGCCAGTTCACAAACTCGCCAAGTCAAAAAGGTCGGTACACATCCTAGGACCGGAGGTTTATAACCGGGTACCGGTCCTGCGCGTGGCGCACCTTCCACCGCCTCGTTTAAAATCAGGCTAAGGGCATGGCTACAAAAATGCCAATTTTACAAGTTTGACGACGTCTTAAACTACCAGAGTGTATGTAGATAGTAGTTTTAATATCGATAGAGAAAAGAAATTTATCATCATCATCATCATCATCATCATCATCATCATGATGATGATAAATTATGTTATATTATTCAATTACTAGTATGTAGATAGTAGTTTTAATATCGATAGAGAAAAGAAATTTAGCATATTTTAATTATAATTATTGATATGATTGCCTGTATAACAATAATAATAATAAGGCAGGGGCGGCTTTGTGGCGAGCCGTCGGTGAGTGGCGACACTGTGGACCCTGATTCTCCCTGGGGCTAAATGAGACCCCTGACCTCCGGCTTGCCTTAATTGGCCGTCTGGGGGTGGAGACGCAAGAGCAAGACACAAAATGCTCCTATGATGAAAGTGTTAAAGGGCATACCGTTGGTAATAACGCTCCAGTGAAACCGCAGTACACCTCTCGCCATTTAGCCATCCACACCAACGTTGCCCCTTTTGTAAACATTAATGGTGGCCCTTATGGGGGGGGGGGGGGGGGCGTTAAGTGGCTGGCAAGTCAACACCAGCCTAAATATTTTGAAATGAGACCGAAATTGGCAGGTGCCGTAGTCTCTTCCATAGCCCACTATCTTCCTTATCACTAATAAGTTCATATTAATAGCATTTAACCCATATTTGTAATAGTTATAATTACCATGTTACCTTTCATCCAACATTTTTTCTGTTTTTTATACTCCTTTGTATTTTTATACCAAACAGGCCTCTAAGTGTTGGCTACAGCCCCATTTATGCCTTTGTAAAGGACCAGATGAAATCCATGATAAAATTTACTTAAAGGGAATAATAATAATAATTAATAAAATACATTCATGTACCACTGTACTTACTCATGTATACACAAATAAGTAGTAGGTATTAAAATTTCTAGATGACTTGTAACAATGGTGTTATTAATAAATGATTTGTTATTTTAAATTTCTTTAACTTAAAGCAATATTTTTACAGCAATGTTGTAAAAAAATTTACAGCAATGTTGTGAACACTTATTTAGTAAAATAAATACCAACCGGATAATAACTACCCAAGTGGAAACAAGGAATTACACCAGACAGAAACTTATTTATCAAATAGTAAGTTTCCTGCTGAATAAAACAATATTCACTCTGATGTAAATGGAACTATAATACTGATAAATTTGCCGTGAAAATCATGATGGTTTTGTCGGGATGGCATTCTGCCAGAGTCAACAAGTTGACATTGTTCATATCGGGTTCTAGCCACGGCTGCTTTATGAAATTCCAAGTCTTCTGGCAAATCTTCAAATCGGCTATACCGATTTTGACGGGACCTTGACTAGATGAAGGCTTCATTTATTTGAGAAAAATAATTAGGATTTACGCCAAATCAAATCGGTTTCGGCAGTAAGTTTCTAAAAATATCTGCGCTGTGGTGTTTCATACTGAATGAATCTATCTATCATAGTACTCGTATGTTGAGTTTAAGCTATACTTTTAATAGGCCTTCTAAGTAAGATATATCCACTAAGTAACAAACACGCATATATTATTTACAATGTGTTAAAAGTAAAAATAAAAAAAAACTAATCAATAGGTGGGGTAAAAGTGGCCAAAACGCTGGCGGCATTGCCACGCTGGGTGGCAAATTTTTTGCCCAAAGTAGTCGCCAGCATTTCAGTCACCCATCGCTTCAACCCAACGTTTCGCCAGATCCCTAAGCAAGTTGAGAGCGGACGGCCCTGATGGGCCTAAATTGTCGACTCCAAACGGCACAAACATTTATTATGACGTTTGAGGTCTTCCGCTTTAGACGCGGCAGCGCCAGCCCGATCAATCGTCCCAGTGAGACGAGACGGCGCTAGTGTGTCCACATATGTAGCATCTCAAACTAGGCTGTCCTATCTTCCACGGGACGATAGTCATCCCATCTGGTCTCTTGCTGTCATCCCGCATCAGTCCGTTTGGTTCTAAAACTGACGGGACTCCATCACTGACAAATGCCCGACGGATGATAACATTCAGCTGGCGAGCTGCGATATGCGCCCCGCGCTCTTTACACATGAGAGCGCGTGGTGGCCGAACCGATCTACCATTACACCTCAGACACAATGGTGAGGGACTTGGCAAGGGGCACCTACTCGTAGGGATACGGCTATTCTGAGAGTCCAAAAGATTTCGAACATTTTTTTACTTTGAATTGACTAAAATAAAATCATATTGGCGCAAATCTTTGGCAAGACTAGACCTATATTGACGGGACGTTGACTCGAAGATAGGGTTCTATTATTTTAACCGACTTCAAAAAAGGAGGTGGTTATAAGTTCTAATGAATTCAACGGCGACGATATGACGATAAGTTCAATATGTATTATATAATATTTCAACATCCTAATGCTGCCAAAGCTACTCCAGGCATCAGTGTCTTACAAAGCATGTTTACCTAAGGTAAAACATAAGGGATTACTTAACCATTAAGAACTTTTATAGAAAGAAAATAAAAAAAAATATTTATTATATTTTTAATTGGTAATGCAGTGGGTAACGGCAGTGTATGCATGATTCTAAATTCTCTTAATGGGGAACAAAAATGCCCTTTTGCACTACCAGTAGTGCAGTTTGGTATTGCAAAGAGGAATGTTCTTTATAAAAAAAAATCCTCCTCCTCCTTAGGTAAACATGTGTTGTAAGAACAAAGCATGTTTATCTAAGGTTAAACATAAGGGATTACTTAATCAACAAGAACTTTTATAGAAAGAAAATAAACAAATTTTATTTATTATTTTTTTAATTGGTAATGCAGTGGGTAACGGTAGTGTATGCATGATTCTAAATTTTCTAAATGGGGAACAAAAATGCCCTTTTGCACTACCAGTAGTGCAGTTTGGTAGTGCAAAGAGGAATGTTCTTTTTTAAAAGTTTTTTTTTTCCTTTTGTCAAACTAGCCGAAAAAAATTGCTTTATCATAATGATATCTTAGATACAAAACTAGCATGTCTTGTCAGTAGAAAGAATAAAACATAGTTTTTTTAGTATTTGTGAATTCATTAATTATGAATGGGAATTGAGAGCGTCAGTGCTTCCTCTGAGTTTGGGAGTCATTTTGTTTTATCGGCCGGTTTTTTAATGATAAGCATTTGCCAAACAAATATACTTAATTTATCAGTTTCATGTTTCTTCATATATCACAAATATTGCACAGAGTATCAACCCTAGGAACATCAAACGCTCACCCGCCGCCTGTTCATCTTGTATAGAACGTCAAAGAGCATTAATTAGCTAATTGCGTGAACTAATTAGGGGAAATGAACCTCGTTAAAAGCCTAAGTATACGAGGCACGAGAAGTTTCTAATTCATTTTTAACTGTAGATACTATTTGTAGAAATATACCTACTTACTTTTATTACTTACAATATGTTTTATATAAAATTTACTGATCATCATCATCATCATCATCTCAGCTGTCAGACGCTCACTGCTAAACAGTCTCATCCATATTTGTCCAAAATGATCGGTTGAAAACGGCGTGCACCAAACGTCGTCCTGCGACCAGATCAGTGCTGCCAATTTATTATCGAGTTTATAGTAAATTGATTAGGTAAATCAGACTAAATACGCAAGTATACGTGACAAAATTACAAAATTATTTTAAAAAATATAATAAGTAGGAACTTTTATACAAGAAATAACAGTTAATAGTTAACTTAAAAGCAATAAAATAGTAGGTGCTTACTATAATGATATTATTTAATAAAGCGACTTAAGAACTACTCATAATCAGGTCTTAATCATAATCTTCATCCGATTCATGGTCTTCAATGTATACTGAACTCTCTGCGGTCGAAGTAGATGGTTGATTGGACTTGGACGATTTTTAATATAAATGTATATTTCTAATATGAAATGAAACGAAGCGTAGACTATGGTAATTAAGTTACAAACATTAAGTAACATAACAAACATTTACCGGGGGAACTCTTACTCATAGACTACAATACATTTAGCATTTCAGTGTTGCTAAAAAAGTTACTGATGCTGTGTTAAGCTAATAATATAATTTAAAAAAAGCGCTAGATTTAGCGCCAGGCGCTAAAACGCGCTTTGCGCCGCATAAAGCGCTAGATCTGGCGCTGAACGCGCTAAGTTGGCAGCACTGGACCAGATCGTCTGTCCCTGCGGGGTAAAGACCGATGCGCTTACCGGTCCGTGGTCTTCACTCCAGAACCTTCCAGCCCCATCACCCATCGTGCTGTGTACTATATCGTACTGCCCACTACCACTTCAACTGGCTTAAATTACCTTCTAGGCTATGTTGGTGACTGAAGATCGTCTACAAGTCTCCTCATTTCTGATTCGATCACTTAGAGAGACTCCAAGCATATCCCTTGTAATATCTCATATTGTATATTCATAATAAAATATATATCTAACTGATTCTACCGAGGGAGTAGAAGTCAGTAATAAATGAAACTAGCGATGATCAAGAGAAGTAGAGATTATTTTTGATATACATAGGTATATTATATGATCATTATATTATAAATGACATGTATCAGTACATTATGTACTATTTATTATTAACGGTTGATAATGTAATGATGTTTTTACAACAATCTTTTGCGACAATCACTCAACACAACAAATATCGTAAGAAACAGTAATCAAGCAGCCACAAAACAACTGAAACTTGTGTTAGGGCGGATATACATACACGGACTTCTCGAGCAGTTAGCCAATGATCAACATTTATGAACCACTTATGCAGTTATAGTAAACAGCTTGAAACTGTCATTGATAACTTCTGGAGCAGTTGGTATTAGCTCAACAAGTCACAATTATAATTCAGGGGCGGGAAGCTCGCGCGACGTGGATAGAAGAGCGCAGGCGGAGGTAACTGCGCGAGAGCAGTCGACAGCTTAAACAGTCAGTGTACGTAGTGTATGCCTGGCGACAGCTTCACCAAAGCATTTGCAACTGCTCCAGTGGTTTCGTGTAAGTATGTGTGTACGTAGAAGACTTTAGTTTACTGTGCAGTCGCAGCTTGAAGCAGCCCATGCTGACTGCTACAAGTGTATCTGGAGCCTTACAGTTTTGAACAGTATTAGACTCAAAATTGTTACTTGTTGTACAATCATGAAGACCTTTTAATTTAAAGTTTTGTTAAACAGTCAAGACTGGCAATGTATTAAATCAAGTACCTGGGGCTCTATTGTCATAGCATAGTCATGTATTTACAACTCTATAATTGTTATAGTAAGTATAATTAATTACATAGGTCTAAAAATGTTTACTGGTATGCTAAGACTTCTAACAAACACATAAAAAGTTCATGATGAATGATAAAAACAGCATAGGTTTTAACAGATTAACAATAAGTACTATTATAAGAAAAATTTAATACCGACTTCCATTCTATTCAGTTATTGGAATATAAACTCAAAAACTACTGGACCGAATTTGATGAAATTTAAGTGGGACTACACAGGAACCACGGCACCAGCTTTGAAGAATTTTGAGAATCAGTTCACCCTATCGAAAGTTATGAGGTAACAAACATAAAAAAAACAGTCGAATTGAGTTCCTCCTCCTTTTTGGAAGTCGGTAGAAAAGGAGAATCATTTTAAGTACTAGAGGTTTCATTCTTAAGACTTTTATTTACTGGACCATCTGAGTATCAAAATATTTATTACTAGCTGCGCTCCGCGGTTATACCTGCGCAGTAATTGATGATGAAATAGTTAGACAATGACAAATATTTTAGTAGATATTGGTATCCTCTAAAACTGTAGTACACACGTTGCTCTATTGACAATAGTTTTCGCAGCATATGCAATAAAATAACTTTTTTGGTATTATTTTTACACCTTGGGTTACATTATCGAAGTTTTCTTAGGGATACCTAACTGTTTTAAAAATAATATATAGCTTATTTTACTCAGTGATAATGGAGCTTTCTGATGGCAAAATAATTTAGAAATCGGTCAAGATGTTTTTATATTTATTCGTTACATACAAAAAGAAAAAATACAAATCTTTCCTCTTCGTAATATAAGTATAGATAAAGATTATAACAAAAACACTGTCTAAAGTACCAGGGTGCAGAAAAACTTCCAGAACACTGGCCGCATTCCCTCGTTGCCAAGCATGGTTCAACTTAGGGGCAAAGCACGCATCCGCTCTCGAGGCAAGTAATTGGTACTTTGAAAATTATCTTCTTGAAAAGCCTTTTTATATGATATTAGGAAAGGGAAGCCAGTGAAGTTTATAAATGACTTAGCCGACGCATAAAATGACTGTGGATCGTCCTGTATCTGGGAGCGCGTTGAACGCGATACCCGTATTTATGTACCTGCGTTGATGCCCGCCACTGCGCGGGTATGTTGTGACAGTGTAGTGTAGTTACCTATAGGTTTGCATTGCGTATTGCACCCAATGATGTTAATATAAACTGAGGTAGATACGCCATACTGCGCTTGGCTTGGCGACATCAACACAAGCTAGTTGTCTTTTTTTTTTTTTTGTCCCGGGGAAATCCTTTATGGATAACACCCACCACGGCGAGGTAGGTGGTTATGTGGGAGTCCGTATACCCACCAAAACCCCGGGGTGTTCCGTCAGTGCCGCTTTTG
The DNA here is from genome assembly GCA_917880725.1 of Selenia dentaria. Lineage (NCBI taxonomy): Eukaryota > Metazoa > Arthropoda > Insecta > Lepidoptera > Geometridae > Selenia > Selenia dentaria. The sequence continues at coordinate 7,779,012 of OU862904.1, read as the reverse complement.
GCGGGAACGCGGGACAGATTTTGCACACGACCGCGAACCCGCCGCGGCTGTCCGTTACCGGACCCTTCTCTTCGCGGCACGCCAGAACACATAGCGCGCCGCAACTGCCTTGGAGACCGAACCCGCCAACAATGGGCGCCAGACTTCCCCGTGTCTGGACGCCCGTGGTCTCCCTGCGGTGGGTCGGATACGTAGCCCCACCGCCTGCTACGTCAGCCACAGGGGATAGCCCCCCCGCGACCCCACCTCCTCGAGTCTGCGCCGAGCGCCCGGACCCCACCTCCTCGAGCCTGCACCAAAGTGCCCGGGCCCCCCTCCTCGTGCCTGCGCCAAAGCGCCCGGGCCCCACCTCCTCGAGTCTGCGCCAAAGCGCCCTGACCCCGCCACTCCTATGTGAACTTGGCGGCCAAAGCCCATAGAAGCGGCCCCGCCTGAGCCGGCCAGCGCACCCCAACGCCGGCGCGGCCCCTGGGTTCCTCTTGGCTTCAAAACCCTTCGGGGGGGAAGCTAGTTGTCTTGAGTCAACGTAGTTCCAGCCTGACTGGCAACGATGTAGCACGTGTACTACATTTAGGAAAAAATGCCTTCTTATGTGTTAGAAACTATAGAACATATACTGGAACAAGTGTAAAAAACAAGAATGATGTATCTTTTCATTTGTAAGTTTTTTTTCTGTGTTATTTATCAAAAATGGAAAATCAAAAATTGTATTTTAATTTAAAATAACTCCTGCGACGTTGCCGCTTCGCCACCTACGAGAACGAGGCAAGTAGCGAGCGACAGAGCGAACGAGTCTGTCATTGGCGGTCGAATGGTCGGTCACAGGCGAACGTTGTTAATAATATATTGATACCTTTCTGACAACTAGGATTCATATATCTTCGTGCTCTTTTAATTTTGTCAATGTAGTTAATGTCGTTGTACGAGTCGTGTACTTTAGCTATAGGTAGGTATAGCATAAAATTTGCCATGTTTATACTTCATATTCAAGGAGTAAAACGCCTCTATTAGTAAATCTCATTGATTGCACCGATAGGGCCGTGCTCGCTCCCGCCTCGACCAAATATAAGCCCCTATATCTACCTAAATAGTGGCAATCTTATTAGTTTATTTAAATGTCTTTTATTAGTTACTTGTTTTAGGTTAGCAGTAACTTTGTTTTACGTTATATGCAGTAACCTACTTACCTGCCTATTATAACTAGTTATTATGTAGATATTTAGGTAGTTACACTTTTTTTTTTGTTGATTACTCTGTTTTTACAAATTAATAAACGGTTTACAGGTGCAAGTTAATAATAAAAAAAAGAGTGACAGTGGGTAGGCCACATAGCACGCAGAACAAACAACATAATAATAATAATTGGTTATTCACCATAACACGATATAGTGACAAACATATCGGAATCGATGACACCTGCAGAAGTATTAACTGTGTCGCAGATGTCAGCGCCCTCCTCTGAAAGTAAGCTAATTATAAATAGTTCCTTAGGTACAAACAAAGCACGTAAGTAATTAGGTTATGTCATTATCAAGTTATATTGTACATTACCAACAACAATCACGCCGATCTTATATAAGCCAGAAGTCGACGTCGATTTTTAGTCGTAACATAAAGAATATAATAAAATAAATAACATACTAAATAAATTAAATGTAAAAACAAAACGAAGCTAGATATAAGAAATTATTATTGTTATATGAATGACTTGCCTTGTATAACGTTCATTGTTATAATATGGCCAATAAATGATTTGAATTTGAATTTGAATATTCTGAATAACAAATTAATTTTATATTATATAGCGCTAGTTTTCAGCTTTATAACCCTTGTATAGCGCATCAAGTCCCTTATATTTTGCACGAACCCATTCCATCCAAATAGACCCGACATCCTAAAATATAGCTGCCCTGGGTTCGGAAACTGGCACCCTGCCAAATATCTAGGGGCCATTTTGATGGCTACAATTAATAGGTTACTTTGGAAATTAGTGATGAGAGATATTGAAAGTGTCGATAGATTTTTTTTCAATTGTCCTCTTTTTATAATAAAATCCAAACGACAAACATACCTAACGGAAAAAAATACATATTGGCTGTTAACATGTTTTAATTCAAAAAGCTTATTCAGATAAGACATCGTTCAGAAGTCGAATATACTGGCACCTTTATAAAGTCGACAACTGCAGCCCAAGTAACTTTTTAAGATTGTAATTAAAATCATACAAAAATAATGACTCGACTCCAGCAGTGGAAACATAATAGGCTGATATGTATAATATATATATATGTGTGTGTGGGAAATTAATAAAAACTTAGATAGATAGAGATTAGATTTAATTTATGGTTGCGTTTTTATCTGTGGTAAATTTGTTTTTGAACGAAATAAGAAATGTTTAAAAAGTTATGCGTTTGACTCAATTGACTATCCGCTCCCCACCACTGACGAGTCTGGCTCAGACACAAAAAGGTCGCGCAGCTTGTCGACGGATCATTCATTCGGGTCAGCGCGCTCGAGTGGGACGGACGTGCGCTCCAGTGCTCCCCGAGAATATTCCGATCGGCCTAAAAGTGCTTGCGCTTTTAGTGCCGGTTACCTGTATCGTTTCGATTGAAGAGGATTCAGTGTTGGACTTCGCTAATAGTGGATTTTCTGTGTGCAGATTCGACGTCAAGCCACCGCTTCGTGTACCGTTCGGCGCACGGAGGCGTTCGGCTCGGCTCGGCTCACGTCGCGAAAGAAGCGCGCTCTTGTAAGAGCGCTTCGACACGTCAATCACCTACATTGTTCATCGTCAAATCAAAACCGCTCTTCTCAGAGCGACCTCTTGTTTCGATTTTTTAATTTTTCAATTTTCAAGTTCGAGTCAAACAAATCCACGCTTCACGTGGTCTTCTGGACGATCCTTGCGGTGTTAACGCCACCCAGTTGGGCGCGGACCCGGTGCGTCAAGCCTTTCCCTCCTGAGCGTGGGAGGGAACGGCTAAAACCGGACGGGCCTGCCTTCACCGGCCTTGGGGTCTCCCCTCGCCGACGGCAGGTATCTCCTTCCCACCCTACCCTATCCTACTCTCCTATTCTCTGGGCAAGTGTTTGGTTGGAAGCCGGGTTTTAGTTGGTCTTCTCTCCTCGCCCCCGGAGCAGCTAGGGCCTCGCGTTTAGGCACACATCCCTCTGCACAATAAGACTGGCAGAGGGCACACAGTAGGGACACCTAGGCACTCACTCTCCCGCCTGTACCCGGCGGGAGTGACATTCACCCCTCACTCGCATCTCGAGTATTCCCCTCGAGATGTCTCTACTCTCTCCCTCCCCCGCTATAAGTCTCCCGCAAGGTGTTTCGCCTCAGGCGTTCGCCTCGTGGGTCTCAAATTGCTACCCGGACATGCTCTCCGAGTATCTCCAGTCCAATAGGGGCTTTAAGGAGAGACCCCGCTTCACGGACTCTCAAATTCCCTCCTCCGGCTCCCTCCCTCCGAGGGGGCCCTTCGGTTCTTCGGCGTTCAAGCCGTTAGATAGCCCTCTCTCCCCCGACCCTGCGCCCTATGCGCCCCGCGCTCCCCGCGCACCTCTACCACCCCGCGATCGTTCTCCAGTCCTTCGGACTGAGTACGAACGCGCCTACGACTCGGCATCCAACTCGGAGAATATGATGGATGTAGAGTTCTCCCGCTCCCGCGCTAACTCTATTAGCAACATCTCCAACGACGGGTTCACTACCGTCGGAAAGAGAAAGCGCGTCCCCAAAGCCGCCTCAGAGGCTCCCTCCCCGCCACCCAAAGCGGCCTGCACCGCCCCGGGAGCGAAGCCATCAGGCTCTCTCGCTCCCACTTCCCGCGACCCTCTCGCTCACTCCGATGCTCCCGCAAGCATCGCCGCGTCTCAACGCGACGCCTCCTCTCAAGGAGCGTCAGTTAGGCACGAGAAACCGCCGCCGCCTCTGTTCCTTCAGGACAAGGCGAAGTGGGACATGGTCTCACGACTCTTGACGGATCGTAAGATCCAATATACTAGCGCCCGCTCAACCCAACTGGATATTAAAGTATAAGTCCCTACCCCAAGCGACCATAGGGCGCTTACCAGACTACTCAAAAACGAGAGCATAAGTTTTCACACTTATGCTCTCGAAGAAGAGAGGGTCTTACGCGTTGTCATACGCGGCGTACCTAAGGAGGTGCAAACCGATAGTGTCCTCGCCGACTTGAAGGCGCAAGGCTACCCTGTCCGCGAATGCCACCGCATGTACAGTGGCAAAGATCGCAAACCCTACGACCTACTTTTGGTCATCCTAAATCGCACGCCAGAGGGCAAAGCGATTTTCAATATTAAAACGGTAGTGAACCTCTCGGGGATCACCGTTCAACCCCCATTCCGGAACCGAGCGCCTGGCCAGTGTCATAACTGCCAATTGTACGGACATGCAGCCCGTTTCTGCTTCGCCCGCCCGAGGTGCGTCAAGTGCCTAGGGGATCACGGGACAGCCCAGTGTTCTCGCACTAGGGACTCAGCAGACCCACCTAGTTGTGTCCTCTGCGGCACACAGGGACATACCGCCAACTACCGCGGTTGCCCTAAGGCACCCCGCGTACCCAGTGGGCCTATTCCCCCTCCTCGCCCGGTCACTACCCGCTCACAAGGGAACGGCCCTAAGCCTAACCTTACACCCGCACCGCAGGCAACACCTGTTGCACCCGCGCCCGCGCCCGCGCGCAACGCTTGGTCCAAGCCCTTGAGCATGGTACAAGCAAGCGCCCCCCTCACCCCCGCCCGCCCGCAGGCCTCTGCCAGCGCGCCGGCTCCTAAGCCCAAACCGCCGCTCTCTAGGCCTCCAATGGCTGGGCTCATGGACGCCCCAGGTCAATCTGACCTGGCGGCCGACATAGCCCTTGTCATGGACTACGCGATGGTCATAGACGTGGACGAAATACGCGCATTCGCGCACAAACTTCGTACTGCCACAAACGACCAAGACCGCTTGCGAGCCACGCTCACAAACGCGGGTTTAATCAGCGCAGTGAGGCGCTACGCCCTCCCCAGCGTTTCTTAGGTATCATCCAATATGGATAGTACACCGAAACGCATTAAGCCCCACTCAGTCACCCTAGCGACTTTCAACGCTGACGGCCTCTCTAGTCAAAAGGACGAAGTTCACGAATTTTGTAAGACCCATCAGGTCGATATCCTATGCGTGCAGGAGACCTTTCTGAAACCAGGTACAGCGAACCCTAGGTTTGCAAATTACCGTTTGGTTCGTAATGATAGAGTGGCCACCCCAAAAGGTGGCACTCTCATCTATTACAAAAGAGCTCTGCACTGTATCCCAATTGTTACTCCACCACTTAGAATACTAGAAGCCTCTGTTTGCTTTCTAGCGATGTCAGGTCATCAACCTGTCATCATAGCCTCATGTTACCTCCCCTCTGGTAAAGAACTATTACAGACAGACTTGGAAGCCCTCTTCTCTCTAGGAAGCTCCGTCCTTCTGATCGGGGACTTCAATAGTAAACATGTCATATGGAACTGTACTAGTAACAATAGTAATGGTAAAATCCTTGAAGGCTTGGTCAGCCACTTAAACTTTGATATTCTCTCCCCTCTGGAGCCCACAAGATATCCCTATGTTGACAACCAACGACCAGACATACTTGACATAGCACTTCTCAAGAACGTCACCCTCCGGTTGCGCTCTATAGAAGTGTTACACGAACTGACTTCAGACCACCGCCCTGTATTGTTGAAATTAGGCCCCGACCCGACGGACATAACCCCTATCACTAGAACGGTAGTGAACTGGAAGCAACTGGGGGAATCCCTCCAAGCTATCAGTTCACCCGCTCTCAATAGAATCCCCGATGACATACAGACAGTAGAAGACGTGTCAATTGCGATCGAGGCTCTCAGTGACCACCTCCGCACCGCAGTAGGTGAATCCTCAAAGCAGGTCCAAGTGGCGGATGGTCGCCGCTTCGAACTGCCCGAGGGTGCGAGGAGGTTACTGACAGCTAAGAACGCCGCCACTAGGGCGTATGACTCGATGCCAACCCCAGAGAGCAAAGCAACCATGCGCTATTTACAGCGTGCTGTAAGGAAACGCATGAGTGAGCTGCGTGATCAAAGGTGGGACGACAAACTGTCAGAGATTGAGCCAACTCACCAGGCATACTGGCAGTTGGCTCGAGCTCTGAAATCTGACGGACAACAGACAATGCCTCCACTCATTCGGCCACCTCCCCTCTCCATAGCGTTCCTTGACGAAGACAAAGCCAAGTGTTTAGCTGATAGCCTTGAGGCTCAGTGTACTCTAAATGTAGATCACGTCGACCAGAAACACCTCGATTCGGTGGAATCTGAAGTCGAACGTAAAAGCTCTATGTCCATCTCTGACCACCCACTCCTCCCACCGGTAAAATCATCCGAGGTAGTGTCTCTGATCAAGAGCCTCAAGACCCGTAAATCCCCTGGTGCTGATGGTATCAGCAACAAGGTGATTAAACACTTCTCAGTCCCACTAGTCCATCTCTTAGTTAGCATCTTCAATGCGGCTATGAGCAACTGCTCCTTCCCAGACACTTGGAAGCATGCCATTGTCATTGGTATTCACAAACCAGGCAAACCGGCAGCCGAGCCCTCCAGCTACCGTCCCATAAGTCTCCTCAGCTCTCTGGGGAAGATTTACGAGCGGCTCATTGTGAACCGACTCTGGTCCCACGTTAGGTCCAATAACCTCCTTCCCGATGAGCAATTTGGTTTGAGAGCCAAACACTCTTGCGTCCAACAAGTGCACCGCGTAACGGAGCACATCCTAGGCGGTTTCAATAAGAAACCAAAGCCCCAAGGGACCATAGCTGTCTTCCTCGACGTAGCGAAAGCGTTCGACAAAGTCTGGCACAACGGCTTGATATTCAAGCTGTACCAACTGGGTGTGCCAGACCGTCTTGTACTCATCTTACAAGACTTTCTCAGGGATCGAACGTTTAGCTATCGCACCGAGGGAACGCTCTCATCCCCGCATCCCATTCACGCAGGTGTCCTTCAGGGCTCTGTACTCTCACCCATTCTCTTCTCGCTGTACACCAGCGACATCCCACGATCTGAACCTAATGTTCATATCGCTCAGTTTGCGGATGATACTGCAATCTACTCTACTGGCTGGTTCAAGGTCAGGCAGAGATGCGCCATCCAACGAGCCATCACCGTAATCGGTGCATGGTTTCGTAAATGGCGGATTGCAGTAAATCCTAGCAAAAGTGCAGCAGTGTACTTCACTGAGACCCGGCGGAATCTCATGCCGTCACCCATAGTCCTATTCGGCGAACCCATCCCTTGGGCTAAATCTGCCAAATACCTGGGCGTCACCCTTGATCGCCAACTCACTTTCGCGAAACACATCCAGATTGTTCGCAATAGGGCGGCCTTCATTATGGGTCGTCTTAATCCCCTCATAGGCAAAAACAGTAAAATGTCTCTTAGAAATAAGACGACTCTTTACAAACTTTGCATCCGCCCAATCATGACTTACGCATCTGTAGCGTTCGCCCATGCTCAGAAACACGACCTCCACAAACTTCAAGTGATTCAGAATCGCTTTATGCGCAGGGCAGTGGGCGCTCCGTGGTACTTGCGGACAAAGCTCCCCACCACTCGAATCCCCTCGTGGTCGAAGCGGCGAACTACTCCACTGACATAACCGATCCTCACTTCATTCCCCCCTGTTGCCGTCCAAGGCATATTTTGGGTGACCCGGACGACCCCATCGCAGCCGTTACTTCGGCAGCTTTAGCGTCGTCCCAAGGGAACCCCGGTAATGGTTGTAGACCCGACCAGGGCTGTGATCCCGATCGCATTGTAGGCTCAGGCCGAGATCTTCTTCGCAGCCGCAGTCGCAGTCGAGGTAATCCACACACACACACGATTGTAGTCCCAGCCACGGTGCGGGTGGGAGTATACACCGCGGCCCCGGTCGCGATGTATCCTCCGGCCCAGCAAATGGCTGTGGACGAGGTAACACTGGTTTTCTATGTGGTCCCAGCCACCATGGCTGTGGGCGAGGTACTACACATTCTTATTGTAGCCCCACCCAAAGTACAGTCATGAGTGCACAACGCGACGATCCTGGTCGCGGTGTGGACCCATGTCGCGGAAATGGGGGGAGGCGAGGTACACAAGGTTATGATTTAGTGGTAAACACATTCAAACACCGAGCTCGCCGGCGAGCTCGAGGCAAAAGTTATGTCTTGGTTAGATTCTCTCCAAATAGTCGTAGAGTTAAAATTCATAGGGCCCACTTTCTACGGTACACCTATGTACCGGGGCGATTCTCTCCTACTCCCCTCTCTCCTGGCGACGGCCCAAGCCGAGGTCCGTACCTTAGTGGTGCCCTTGAGCAAGTCGCCTACTCCTCTCCTTGCGGTGAAGCGTCTTCAACGCTCGCCTTAGGCGGTGCGCCCTCTGCGCCCGCATCTGGCTGAGTGCCATCTGCGCTCGCCAACCGTCCGGTGACGCTGTAAATGCCGGTAAAAAAAAAAAAGTCGACGGATCAGAAGTTGTCCAGCTACGGACACGGCACGACTAGTGCTCTGAATGGTCTCTTCGATTGTAAGATATGATAAGTTTGATAATTAATTGTTATTATGTTATTTTTACTATAAACTGTCAATGTTATAAAATATAAGTGAAATTAGTTATATAAGTAATGAAATTAGTTATATTATATTACAACTTAATGGATATCATTATAATTTAATATGTAAAATATACTTCTTTTAGATTAAAACGACGGAATAATAATGACTTTATGATTGATTTCATTATAGTGATTATAAAGAACGATGCGTTAGTTTATTTTTCAACTTAAGTTTCCACACATATTTAAATACTCGTAGTATATCTGTTTACGTGTTATTAGCTTTTTCAAGACAAAAGTACGTAGCCCATTTGGTTGATATAACTCAGAGGCTACTTTTTATGGGATAGTAATTTTCCGCTTTGCCGGAACATCATCAACTCGGTTTTCTACATGTCGTACCACAGATACAGATATTGTTTTGCACCTTCCCGTATTTTTTTTTATATACTAACGTGGTCTGACATATTTTAGTGAAAAATACGGGATATTCACGTTATACTTGTCCGAGTGCATTGAGACGTCATCGATGCGGGCGTCCTGCTGACGTGCGATTCTATAATGATTCATCGATGCGTTCGTCGTTACTTTATAATTTATCGCCCTTATACACAAGGTTGTTTTTCCTACGTTCCTTGTCATCTCGTCATTTGTTTCACGGATGTTGTCAAAGATGCAACGATGTTTGCTCTTAGAGAATCGCACGGCTGAATACTGCTTGAAAATTGACCGGGTTTGGTCGAAACTATAGTCTGATCTATCCGACACGTATAATATGAATAATCTTGTATTTTTCAGTAAAAAATGGATAGGTATCTGTATTTTAAGGCTAGTTATCACTGTAGAAACTGAAACCGCTTAGTGTTAATTGTGACATGAGGTCTTGAAGGGATTACTAATACATGATTTTTAAAGCACTATCTATATTTTCGATGGTAGCCATGCTGTAACCCCACAGCAAATGGGCCGGCACGACCGGGGACCATACTCACATAACACCGACGTGAAGTAACATAGCTTGCTATTGCGTTTCGTTGGTCTGTAGGAGGTTCCGGAGGCCCGATTCTTCCCTTCCCCCTCGCCCTCCAACCTTTACCCCTTCTATCTCTTCCTTCCTCAAAGGTCGGCAACACATTCGCAACGCTTGTTCGTTTGCCATCCTATAAAAAAAAAAACTATCGCTTGCTTAGCGATACTAAATTATAAACCGCGCCTTCTGATATTCCGTGTCAGACGCCATGACTACATAGCCTCCGAGACTTACCGTCTAAGCATCGAATTTGAGCTTAATATGATTTTACATCTCTCATATAAGGTAAGTAGGTCCTTATTACCCCCAAATGGGGCTTTTAGGTGACCAATTAGCGCTCTAGGGTAATAATGTAGATAGAAAAGCCCTAGGGTGGTTTACATCTCTCATATTCGGTATGTAGGTCCTTATTACCCCCAAATGGGGCTTGTAGGTGACCAATTAGCGCTCTAGGGTAATAATGTAGCTAGAAAAGCCGTAAGGTGGTAAGTAATTAAAAAAAAACACTTAACTCTTTCAAAAAATTCGCGTACATCTAACCATCATACTGGCAATAGACATCATGCATTCAGCCCAATGACAAAACAGGTCGCTTCGCTATTCAGCCTTGTCTTCGTATGAGTATAATAGTCATCAATTTTATTTTTGTAATGCCGGTTTTTTTCTACTTACCTCACAATTGAGATGTTAAGCAGAGTAGTTAGCTCGGGTGTAAGCATCAATTGCACCCTTGAACTATAAAATCAAATATTTCGGGCTGCAATTGATGCCTTACAGCCCTTGGCTACTAATATACTATTAACCGTCGTATGAGGACGGGGCCAGAATCCCGTCCAAAGATATGATATTTTTCTCTCTAAAATTGTAATGTTTGGGATCAGGTTAGTTTCCTAATTCAACATTCGATGAATTAATCTATAGGTGAAGATAACGTCGTGATGGATTCCACAGTATATTGGGAGGGCATTTTATTGCACCCATCTGCGTGCGATTCTCTAAGAGCAAACATGGTTGCATCTTTGACAACATCCGTGACGAGATGACAAGAAACGTTGGAAAATGAACCTTATGTACAAGGGCGATATCTCAAGTATTTTACATCGGTGAGCTCGTCGACGAGCTTCAAACTTTAGAATTGTGAATGTTATTCTATACCTATCTGAACCCACGGACTTCATCCGCACGATGATGGATGATGTTATCAATATTTTTTTACTCCTGAACCACTTCTGTATTAGAGAGATCAAAACAAAATATAATTATTCAAATTGGTTAAGCCATTTTTTGAGTTTTAGTTCGACTAACGTACAGCAATACTTTTTAATTTGTGTTCAGGATGGGCCATTTAAAACGGTCAGTATGGACAAGTCTAAAACCTTAAGACATACAAAGATCTATCTAACATATAACACAGGTACCTACTTAACATATATAAGATATCAATTTTTTTTTTATTACTTTATTATTTCTATCCACAAACGCCAGGGTCCGTGCCATTTTTTTACATTTACTTAACTAATTACTCAACAATTTAAAAATATATCTTTGCATACAAGGAGGGAACATTGACTAAACCTAACATATAATTATAAAAAAACGGATATAAACAAAACCAATTTGGTTATCCATTAGAATTCCGAGCAGACCAGTCTCCGCAAGCAGCACCCGTTCACGAGTTGACGCATGTGCCACCCATCGCCTTCCTCAACCATATTTGAGGGAAGATGGCGACCCGACACACGACGCCGCCACTTGCCAACACCTCTTCGTGAGCATGACTGGTCGGAATGCCAATGTTTACCCATTAAATTACATAGGTAACTACGGTTATCCAAACATTGTAAGATTGTTCCTTCAATACAAGACATTGAAGACAAGTTATTTTCAAAGGTTGCAGTATTCCTTGTTACTAAAATCGATGAAATGGTTCTTAAGAAGAGATCCTTGTATGTCTTATAGTTTCAGACGACCGTTCTAAATGGCCCACCATGTATAACATTAAATATGAGGAAGCGTATGCTAAGAAAACGTGTCCATAATCTTTACTTCTGTGACCATATCTTACGGTGTTTATTGATAATTATCTCATATTTTTTATTACATTTAAATTTAACGTTATCCTGCGATATTGTAACAATTCCGGTATTTTGTTGTATTAGAAAATCGATTATGTACAAAATTATTTGTAGTGTTGCCATCTCTACCCATTTCCTCTGTTACTAGGCGAATGGGGTAAGTTTGGGACAGACTTGACATTGTTTACGTTTGAATAGGTATCCGTTGAGGTATCACTCAATATATTTGGTCAGAATTGTTGATGATAGTCTATATTGAGTATTTCTGTTTAACTTAAGTGATAGTGCTTGTAATGTACAGTATATTATTTGCATTCAAGCTAAGATAACTGATCACTAAAAAGATTTTCGGTTAATTTTATCTGCGTGAACTAAATAGGTCAAAATATAGTTTCCCGGCGCCCCTTTTAAGATTGGGTATGGCAACTGCTACGAGCAAAGAAGTTGGCAAGATATCGCAATCACCATCGTCAAAAAGTCGAGTCAATGCTCCAGTTCTAAATTTGAAATGTTAAATCGTAATAATCCTCTTTGTAAACAAAGGACGTCTTTAATAATGACAGTATTATATTCAAAAGGTGACTTTATTTGACAACATTTAAAACACATACCAGTAACTTAAGGGGATTGCATAGCTAGTACCTGTCCATACTTAAAGAAATAACTCTTTTCTACCTCTTAACATTGTCCGATTTCAATGGTGTTTTTTCATGTAATCAATTTTTTTTTTTATTTTTCCAGTTTTTTTCAAAATCCCTGAAATCAAATAAATTAAGAGGTAGAAAAGAGTTTTTTCTTTTAACCCTTCCTATAGCGGAATAATATATATATATATTATATATTATTCCTTATAATTAAAACAAAATATTTATGAATGAAACGCATGTAAGTTTACGTCAATGGTACACAAAAGGTTCATATGGACAAGTACTAGCTATGCAATCCTCTTAACAGATGTTAGTTCGTTTGTATAGATAAGTTAAGCCCCCATAACTTCGAAGTCCTGAAGATGACCACCTGACAAGTATACAGGTAGTTTTTTGAGAAGGACGGTGATGGCTATGTTGGAAACTATGAGATTTAGAGAAAATTCGTGAAAGGAGTGATGCCCGCGTTATAAATTTATATTCGGTTTTGTTTCTTTCATTTATAAAAATATATTTTTGCAAATATTTATTCTTATCAGCAGCAGAATATGTTATTTCAAAATTAGACGTTATTTTTACAGTTGAAACTGTCATTGTTATTTTTTATTAAATCTTGTCAATATCCATCAAAATGAATTTCAAAAACATTAAGCATGCAGTTATTATTTTATTTCCTTTAGGAAAAATAAATTGAGTGCGAGCAATCTTGAGCTTGAGTGAGCATGACTGCTTTCACGTCTTTTCTCTAACACTCGTAGTTTCAGACTTGGCCATCACGGCCCTTATAAACACACTCTGTATACTCAATAAGTCAATGTAACTCATACAGAGCTCTTCGGGCCATATTAGTGTCAGCTTAGTATTACAGTAAAAACGCAAATTTATCTAAATATTCAGGATGTTCGACCAATATCATTATACATTATCAACAACAATCGGGAGCCTTACTATAAACTCTTAGAGCAGGACTTCTAGAAAAACAAGTCTTCTGCCCGGTTTTATCGTACCATGACAACGTTAAAGCAGACCTGCCAGGCCTGCTATTCAAGAACCGCAGAAAAACCATTCACCTGTTTTTTTGTATGGACGCTCGTTAACATGACGCTCTTAATCCGCTCAGTTTATTAGCTTACAAATTACAAACGTCTAGGCGTCTGCAATGTTGGTTAAAGTAAAATCTTAGAATGCCAGAGACAACAAACATTAACCTTCGAGGAAAACAATATTCAAACAATTAACCTAAATAAGCGTCATGGTATGATTTCATTCAAAACTGTTTATACCAGACAAAGAACTGCACGGAATTTGCATGGTTTTTATAAAGCTGGCATGGCATAGTAAGGCTCCTGATCGTATGTCCAATAAACAAAAAATAATATTATCATTGATAAACCCGATACCGCTGACTAGAAGGTGGTTACATAATTCCAAGTTAATGAGTTTTCGGTAGAGCCGGGTTAATTTTCATGAAATATGACCTCCCGTCTGACGGCTACCGACAGATTTATTATATGAACATCAGCCCGTTAAATTTCAAACAAATTATTGGGCAAGCTTGATTGATAGTTCAAATTTTAATAAACGAAGCGCGATGCTCAGAGATTCTCTTTTATCTTTATTATTTATTTCTTTTATTATTTTTAGTCGGAAATGGACGAGGCTCATCTGATGTTAAATGCCCTGATCACTAGCTCTGCGAAGAGCTGGTGCGCGTGTGGGAGTCTCCACCAGAAAGACTACTACCTACTAAACTTCTGCGGTGTTTCTTCATCGTCGACTGGTGTCGAGGGAGCGCGGGCCAGCTCACGCATTCAGCCCCCGCTGGTACTTTAGTAACCCTAAGACATTAAGTTCTTTACCTTATTAATTCTCATTCTTCCTTGATTAATTCTCAAGTACCTGTAATTTTCTGGCAATCATACCTTCAAACCAACACACATTACTGCTTCACGGTTGAAAAAGGTATGGTGACAGTACTTGCCCGGACGAACTCATTTACAAGGAGTTCTACTGTTTTTATAATATACCCTGCTACTGATAACAAAAGGTATCGCGCGGGTACCACTTTGTAATAATTGATTAAAAAAATAAATGATTTTAAATAATTACATAATACATACAACACTTAGTGAAACTTTTTAATGAGTAATACGAAAGTATTGTGTGCTTTTATCTACAGACTTTCAAAAAAAGGTGGAGGTACTCAATTCGACTGTATGTTTTTTTTATGTTTGTTACCTCATAACTTTCGATTGGGTGAACCGATTCTCAAAATTCTTTTTTTGTTTGAAAGCTGGCACTTACCGTGTGGTCCCATTTATTCAATCCAATTCAATTTAATTCAATCCAAACAAATTTTTGGTTCAATTTCATTGAATTCGTTCAAATAATTTTTGAGATACACTCCAATAACTGAATAGAGTGGAAGTCTGTATTAAATTTTTCAAATTGTACTTGTACTCCGAGAGGTTAAAGAATAGGATGTAATATATATCCTTCCATGGGATGCACATCGCAATAGGCAAGGAAATCCGACTGCTTAGTTGGTAAGGCACAGCTGGTATGACTGCAGTCTCAGATGTTCTGTTGTGAAGTAACATTAGGCATTACAGTGTGCCTATTACGAATAACCGTGGTAAGTGTAACGTAACGTGTCGTGTCGTGAAACCGTACAAACTGACATTTATCTAGGCCAGCTGTGACACAGAAAATTCATAGTTTGTGCGCCGAAGCGTGACACGTTGAAGCTTACGATACGAATAATTTTTCACCACATGATTGATGCTACGGCTTCTGTAGTCAGAGTTATACGAATGGGACACAAAAATCAATGCCACGTGCTGAAGAACGCAATTCAGTGACATGCAAAACTTCAGTTTCATAGGTCTAGGTGGCACTGCAAGTACCATAGGCAAACCTAGTGCTTGCTACTAACCGCACGACTTGCTTTTATTGTTACTTGATAGTATAAAAAAACACAAATAGAGCATTACTGGAATACCAATTCTGAATTTTGAACTGGCTGGTTGACGTTGGTAGCAGCCTCTCTTTCTGAGCCTCCTTGGGACCTACTTAATGCGCCCCAGGCATTACTAATAATTCCGAGTGATAACCAAAACTATTCTAATACTCAAGCAGGTTCGTCCCTGAAAAACTAGGCCAGAGACGGCAATGTCCTCTAAAACGTGAGCTAGGTAAAAGGAGCCTAAGCGGTGTCTGTGCTGAGGGGTCGTGCGGGGAGAGGGCGCTTACAGGGCGCATTGATCCCAATGAAACCCAAAAATTAGGCATAGACATGCCTAATAAAAAAAATTACGGATACTACGAGTACATAGTTAACATAGTAAAAAAAAACTATGAGCAATTTCAGTTTTGATACTTCATAAATGTAGCCATATAGATACTGACTTTGTTACATATTATGCACACCTTATTACTAAATCCAGTACAGTTTAGTAATACTTCATCGTTTTATTACACGCTGTATAAGCATGTAAGCATGTATATCAGTCATCTGATCACAGAGTTTGCCTACTTTGGTATCTGGAGATTTTATGTGGATATAGGTCAGTAATGCAATATTATTAAATTAAATTTAACTTAAGTTAGGTATAAATAGATATTAAAGTCACTTAGACCCGGGTGTCCTAGTTTATATCATACTAGCACACCATTTAGGCTTAGTACATCTTTGTCACTTTCGGTCAGTAGCTAACTTTTAATTCAAAATATTCTCTTCTCTTCTTAGGGCTGTAAAAGTCAAATATCAATATCACGAATTTGAATAGTCCATCGAGTATAATCACAGCTGTCTTGCTAACGTAACACAATTGTTACCAGCATGTTGAGTTAACGTAGTAGCTGCTACGAAGGCTGGCAGTACGCCAGGTAGTAATAGAGGAAACGGCGTTAAAGGCTCAAGTGGTGACTATTGTGTCGAGATTTAGCG
The DNA here is from genome assembly GCA_917880725.1 of Selenia dentaria. NCBI lineage: Eukaryota > Metazoa > Arthropoda > Insecta > Lepidoptera > Geometridae > Selenia > Selenia dentaria. Next base: position 7,762,688 of record OU862904.1, on the reverse strand, counting down.
TGTGGATTCAATAGAAAGAGATCTGATTTTTTTTGCAATACTAAAGATGGTTTATTTAGCGCCATAGATACATTTTACGTTTCTACTGATAATATTGTTGTTTTATTGAGATAAAATATGGTTTTGTGTTACGGAGAAAATATAAAGTTTTCATAAATAGATTGGACATTTAATTTAACAATATAGAATAGGAATATGTAACAAATAATCCAAACGAGAATAGATAGAATCGAACTAAAATCTCGAACCATTGTTTTTTTACTCTATGTCATGTATGTGATATTTCAATCACAGATAAGCAGGGCTATTATATATCTCAGTTGCTAACAAATGTTGATTGAAATCTCAGTTAGTTTTGACAACTCCAGTAAGCAAAAATGTTAGTAAGTTGATGGCTGGTACTGTCAAAACTGACATAGAGCCGCCATTTTTTTTTATTTCATTCAACATTTGTTAGTAACTGAGGTACATAATAGCCCTACCTACAGATCTCATTTATCAAAACCCAACAAATAACGTTTGACTTTGGAGAAAATGTACATACACGTAATAAGTAAACCTGGGTCCGCTGCGCCGTTTTTTCGTGTTTGCAAACAGTATAACGGTGTTTGCTAACCAAATAGGGGCGTGGCCTAACAGTTTTGTTAGCAAAAACACAATAACATGTTTGCCGAGACGCATGGATAACATCCCCCGCGTTCGCCTGCGGGGAGGGGAAGTGACGCATTTTGTGTTAGCGCTCAGTAGAGCAAGACGTCATTATCGTTGGAAGAGCGTAAATAATTATATGTGACAATTCTCTTTGGTTTGTGATGGAGAAGAATATAGAAAATAATCAGTTCTTATTTTTATATCATATATATTGAACGAACGAGGTTGCAGGTAGAGTCGGACCAGGAATCTATTTCTGTTTCTTATTTAGAGAACTAAACCTACTATTGCTATAACAGCTTCCACGTCTTCTTCGTCGGAACTCATTTTAGAAATGAAACAAAAACTATAACAATAGGCGCAGCGGACGGGCGGTTTTGCTAACATGTTTTGCTAACTTATTTTGATAAAATGTTTTGTTAGAAAATTGGCGCTGCGGCTTTAAACAGTTAAAATAATAATAAAATGAATATTGTATGAATATATATACACTATATTATACAATTCTATGTACAAATACCTATTTAGAAATATAGAAAAGCATTGGACCGCAGGACCAGTTTGAATTAAACAATTTTACTTGCTCTGTGTTTAGCAGGAAATAACTTACATAAAATATAGTGGAATATACAGGGTTATTGGTTAGTCGAGCTATTCCCGTTAAGAGCGTGTAGTTTGCCTACCTACGTTTCTGACTAATTTGACACACCCTATGCAACACCCTATTCTAAATCTTACCTTTGTCTAGATATGTGAATTTAGTTGTTTTATTATTTATTAGTTTTTATAAGTTTTAATCGTCTAAGACTTATTTATTAATTTTACGTACAATATTGAGGTCTCAAAGCATCTTATTTTACATGTAAACATCAAATAATGGTAATAATAAAAATTACATAATATCAATTAAATTCAAATATCTCGAAAACGGTTAGAGTTAGGATAGGGTGTTTCATAGTCAACTGAGTCAGAATCGATGTAAACTACACGCCCGTAACGGGAATAGGTTGACTTACCAATAACCCTGTATATGTTTTTTTAAGAAACACAAATCCGACTGCAAAGTAATTTGCTTTTAATTCTTAATTAGAGTTAGTCGGTTTTCAGTTTTGTTTGCAGCTGGGTTTATTAATTTAATTATCTGGACAAAACGATGGACACATTTTAGTTTGTAGTTTAAAATGAGTTAATATTTCTAAAGAACTTAAGTTTAATTTTAACTAATGTTCTAACAATGAAAAGTCAATAAAATGTATATTTTCTAATTAGAAATCGAAAGTATTTTTTTTTCTATTACCTTCTAGATACGTTTCGCGGATACATCCGCGTGGTGATAAATGATGATGATAAAAGGTATCCTACTATGTACTTCCCAGGATATCATCTATCTAAATGCTAAATTTTATCGACATTGGTACAGCCGTTGTCAAGTTATGCTGTGACTAAGGGAAAAATAGATTTATATATAATATCGATACATTTTATGTTATCAATTACAGGTTTAATATATCATATAAATATATATATTAAGCATATTATGCCGTCATTTCAGTTTGAGATCTAATGTTCTGAAATCGAACAGGTCTCTAATTGCATATCGCTCGTGGTTAAGGCAAATCTAATTACATCTCATTTATCAAAATCCAACCGATATGCTTTGGGCGAGCTTAATTAACCCTTGAAGCTCTAAAGGGAACTATAATTTGCGACCCAGCGTTCGCAAAAAAACCCGCGAAAATCCTCCATTTAAAAAAATGCGCGCGGTCGCAGTAATTTAATTACTGCGACAAAAACTATTGAAGATAAATATCTTGTATCTGTAAACGGCATAAAGTAACACTAAGTATCCAGTACATTATCTTTGATTGTAAAAATAAGTCATCTGTTTCCTTTTAGTCAAACCATAGATGTGAAAACAACCAGATAACTCAACGACGAGACGACATAGACTAAAAATAAAAAAAAATAAAAATAATTCGACAAAGACCATAAAAATCTCTAGAGCACATGTAAAATAAGCATACATATAGATTCAATGATATTTTGGACTTTGAAACCATAAAAAAATCCAAAAAAGTAGTACTGATTTTCATATAAATATTAACTTTATTATATACCATAGAGATGTCATAAACATACTCACACTTGTAAAAAAAACAAAATGGCCGCTGTCTATAAAAAACATATTTTAGCAGGATTGGAAACATATTTGTCTTAGATTTTTACTCGAAATGGCAATAATGCTACTACTTTTTACTAAACAATACACTAGCAAACACGTACTTGCATACAATGAAAAAAAACAAGTGACTGTCGCTTTTTCATTTATATTACCGATCTTGTATCTTTCAAATGATATTTTTTTATGTAAAAATTTTTTCAGGTTCTTTACAGCATCAAAAAAACTAAACATTAGCTGAAATCTATTGTATATTTGAATAGTTAACATTTCTAATTGGATCCTTATTTGATTTGGCCTTGGAATACCTGTATTATTGTATATATTGTATTGGAATACCCTGCCAAGGCGGCTTTACGAAAGTTTTGTTTGGCATACAGGCATGCCAAGGCAGCTTCTTCAAGCAACTAAACAGATTTTTTTTAATCATAGCTAAGAGCAACTTTCAAACACATTAATAAAACGAATTATCCGTTCATATATATTATATTCAAAAATTTATACTAAAAATTAAAATATATTTATTTCTGTGGCTTCATATCCCATAGGCCAAGCGAGCGAAGCCGTTGGCAAGCCAGCAAGTAAACAACACACGTTTTGTTTTTGTCGGGGTTCAAAAAGAGGCATAAACCCATTTCTTTCGTACATATATGAGATCACCCGTGTATTGATCGAAGCTTACTGCCAAGTATATTTATAAATACCAGCCTCACATTCGCGACCCTAAAATGTTTGATATCAGAATAAGAACCAGCGTCATAACAAAACGCAATTTTAAACAAAAGGCTTTCTACATTAGTATTATTCAAAATTTAGCCAAGTCGGTTCAAGTTTGCGACAGAGTACAACAAAACATTCTCTTCGCGCCTAACACAATACAAATCTGCTCAATGTCTGAAACTTCAAAACTAATTAGTTCTATAACGCGTTATGGCCAGCAGGCGGCAGAAATTAAGGGTCTTGCAGTGTTATATTGAGAAACAACAGTATGGAAACTGCCTGAAAACTAGTATTTTAAATAACGTTGTATATATTTCACGCTATAACCTTTTTAAGATTTCCCAGCAGTTTTACTCGCTCGGAAAATCACTAACATTTTTACTTAGAAATACAGTAATACTCACGTAATCCTTTTGTGTTCGCGGATAACTTTACCCTTTTTGGTGACCTTTGCTCATCAAAATAGGCGAAACACTTTTCAGTTATTGAAGTGTAACTCAAAAACAGCCAAACCGAATGTGATGAAATATAAATGGAACCACCTCGGAATTATTACTCTACCAAACAAAAAGATAATAATCAAAACCGGTTCATAACCAACGAAGTTATACGCGAACTCACATAAATATATAAGGATATATATAGCCAAATGTATCCTGAGCTACACAGAAAGGTTAAAGTACTTTCAAATGAGTTCCCTTTCGGATCGAAGACATATGCTGGACCTATCGTTTCTTTTTAAACTTGCAAATGGTTTATTAGACTGCCCTGATTTGCTCTCCTGTCTAGATTTCTCTGCACCTACGAGATCAATGAGAGCATCAAATTTTAACTTGCTCGTTGTAACTAGAACAAAATCAAATCTTGGCCAAAATGCGCCACTCAATAGTATGATAAAACTGTACACAGACTTTTCGAAAAACCATTCCATCGATCTTTTTAATGGAAGCCTTTGCGGATTTAAATCGACAATATAAATAAATCTCTCTGATTGTTTATTGTATAACATTATATGTAAGGTATTTACATTTTATAACTATATATATTCGTACTACTTTTCACAATATTTTATAATATAATAGTAGCGCTAAATCCCCTGTTTGTTCGCAAATTTGTTGCATGTTGTCTTCCCCTTTAATTGTAATGGCATTTAGTATTTATTTGTTAAGTTAGGATAGAACCTATTGTAAGAAACAGTGTACATTATGTTGGGGTTCAAATAAATAAAATAAAATAAAATATATATACAATGCGATTAAAATAAGAATAGGACGGGCTCTCGGCTAACTTCACTCATATAAGTACGGTCAGCAGAACAAACTTAAAAATAGATTAATTTTAAATGAATGACTAAAAATCGTTCATTTTATAAAATTTATATATTTATAAGGTTGGCAGCACAGACGCAGTATTGCAAAAGTTTCCGATTTATTGGGAGATCTACTGATTTTGGTCATTGTCTCCCGATATCCCGATTTAGCAATTCAGTATCCCGATTTTTGAATTATCATCTAATGTAAAATAATATTCATAAATAAACATGGAAAATAATATTCTTCATACGGCAAAACTAAAAGATCTTGAATAAATGAATATATTATTAACATAAAATAATCAGGACATGAGTGGAATTGAAGAGCTGAGCGATTAAAATTAAAATACGTACATTCACTAAATAAAGACAGTTCAATGTGTTTCTGTGTTTACTTTAGTTTATCTACCTATGATTCGTTTTTAGACTAATTTTTTCTCTACCTATCAGATAAAAAAGTACGTGCTATTACAATATAAAACAAGCCAATATTTTTTAACATTGCTTTTTTTGCACACTATACCAAGTTCCCGTAGTGACGTCACAACATGGCGCTAGGCCAGTCCTATTCTTATTTTAATCGCATTGTATATATATACGGTCGAATTGAGAAAACTCCTGATTTTATGAAGTCGGGTAACATTTTCGTCAAAAGTTTTTGCAGTCTGAGCTGAAGTTGAAGGTGGAATATTAGTCAAACGAAAACAAAATTATGAGGGTTTAGAAAAACGTCGGAATGATAAGCTCCACAATAATCTGAATAGAGAGTAAATTCAATAAGTATTAAAACTTGACTATTGAAAAATCACACTCTAAAATGTTATATGTTGTTCGTACAAAATATTCTTGCCGAATATTACCCAAATGTTCAAATTTTTAAACTTCTCAACCTATTATCTTGGCAACCGTTTGAATAATTATGCTCATATTCAAAATTACTCTTAAAACTCGGATACCTAATGATTGTACAAAATTTTATCAAAATCGGTCGGTAAATAACCTTGCAATAAACTTTTCCTCTTTTTAGGAAATTACCCCCTACTCAAAAATTGCTGACGACGGAAATTATTTATTAAAAAGTAAAACTTGCATGCAAGTTTCACTAGGATTGGATGAAAAATGCGACCTACGGAGGACCAACATACAATTTAACAAACATACGAACAGGTGAAAGTCAATTTTGCCAGTAAAAGCAGAGACGCTACGCTCGTTTCGATCGCTCGGTCAAAAAAGTACGATAAGTAGAAAAGTCTTGTTTCATCAGGACAATGCGCGCGTTCACACCTCTGTGTAATCCATGGCAGAAATTCATCAATGTGGCTTCGAATTGTTACCTCATCCCCCATATTCACCGGATTTAGCACCGTCCGACTTTTACCTTATTCTTTGGTAATAAAATATTATTATATTATAAATATTATTATTATTATTATTATCTGTTACCAAAGCTGATAAAATTTTTATGTGGTAAACATTTTTTTACAAATGAAGAGGTCATAGCCGCCGTGGACGCTTATTTTGAGGAGTTAGACAAAGTTTTTTTTTAAATGGGTATCGAAGCCTTACCGGGTCGATGGAAAAAGTGTTTTGAGCTCGGAGGAGAGTATGTTGAAAAATAAAAATAAACTCTAAATCGTTTTGTTTCATTAAGTATGTTAGGCTAAGAACTTTTCAAATGACCCTCGTACATACAATACGAGCATACAATGCAACAAAGCACACAAAGATTAGTAATTAAACTAATCATTTCCCGACAAAACTCACACGTTAGGGATCGATAAGTCGACCCAATTTGAGTTAATCAGATGCTCATCTTCTGGACAAATGCGCCACAAAGTCTGTGATTCGACGAGCACCGTTTTTACGTGGGTGTTCATATTATAAGTTATCATCGTTTCATAGAAAAAAAAATATCGTTTGATGAAAAACAATTATATAGCTACCACGAGCGATTAATAAGAGCGAGATCTCATACTGTACTTTAAATTTAGGGTGCTCTGACCGAGGTTAAAACCAAAACATAATACGGATCAGGATGTTCAGGGTTTTTACCGTGTTCACCCTCTATTTAAATTTAAAAGGTTTGCTCAAATGGGGCTTGAAATTGAGAGAAGTTTGTGTATACTTGCTGTTTTTACGTATTACAGTTAAGAACTATATATATGCGGCTGCGGTTTTACGCGTCGTGGTGATAGTTGATGATGATAAAAAGTATCCTATATTCCCGAGGAATGGAATTCACCCTATATTTCACGCAAATGAATCTGCGAGAGGATTTAGATTTGGATGAAATTCGGTAGATAGATAGGTGAGGCGCTGAACTAGGCAGAATCCTAGAGTTCAAGAGAGAATCCTATCAGAGTAACTTGATGACTGATAACATATACATACCCAGAGACAGGTCACAAAGACATGTTCATGCACACAAATGTTTGCTTGTCCGAGAATCAATCCCCGGTACAGCGGTTCAGAAGTCAGAGATACACCAACTGCGCCAACCGGCCAGTAACATACCCCATCAATTAATAACAGTATTTCGATTCTATGTAGTAAAATGCGATGGAAATGTAACAAAGCACTTCCCGGGTCTAACTTCGTTCGTGACCGAGCTGAAATTGAGTGAGTGAACAATTGAGTGAACAAGTCATTCGATTCAGTATCATTCCGAGTGACTGGACATTCTTTATCATTAATCTTTAGTACTTTTGAGACTTTGAAAGTAGGGTGAAGTTTAATAAGTTCTGTGGCTTTTGCAAGCTGACTTTTGTAATAATGATGGTAATGTGGATTAAGTTATCGATAAAGAAAGATTAACGTTCAAAATAGCGTGCAAATGTTTGTGATGAGTTATTAGAAACCGTTAACACACATAATTAATTTTAGTAAATTAAAGCAGCGTTTCAAAATTTCTGAGGCGATTAATGAGGAAACCACAAGAACAACATTACATGATTTTGTACACTTTACCCACACTCATGCATCGTTACGAATACTTAACGGTTAATAATCTAATTGATAATCTTTTATATGTCTAACTAGAAGAAATACTAATCTGGGCTAAGCCACTGTGTTTCCCACCATCAATTGCAAATGTCACTCTTATACCGCCATCTTGTTCTTTAAGTGGCTCTCCATTACTGAAGGTTGGCAGTCAGCTACTTAAATTGTTCCTTGTCAAGCGCCAATCTGAACAATTGCTCCACGGTCTTAATCCCTGTCCACTCCCTGATATTACGGAGCCAAGAAATCAATCGTCTACCCGATTTACGCTTCCCGGGTACATTTTCCATCAGGAGGGAATACCGATCATGCCGTAGAACATGTCCGAGTTAGGTGACCTTTATTTGTTTGAAAGTCCGGATAAGTTCGAGATTCTTTCTCATTTGGCACGATATATCGCCATACATAAACATAAACTTAATCAGCCTATTATGTTCGCACTGCTTTGGAGTTCAAGCTTTTGAGATGGGCCATAATCCACCACATCTTGATGGATAGACTAGTGGCCAAATCATCCCAGGTAGCAAAAACTGGTCGTAAAGGCGTCCAATTTACGTCAGCATATGACCTTTTGACGTCCCAAAATTGACCTTAAAGAACCCCTAAAATGACTCCAATATGTCACATCCTTATGACGTCCTCAGTGTCTGAAAAAAGACGCCTGGGGGACGACTTCGATGACGTCTTGAAGACCTATGATATATATTTATATAGATATAATTGGGGGCTGCAAAAATACGTCTTTGTGGAGGGTAATATGACGTTTATGTGCACGTCAAAACCACGTGGCTTTGTTATCTACAAAGACGTCGTTCCGACGTACTGTGCCCTCAGGATGGTGTTGAAGAAAGAAACTAATAAATCTGCAATATAAAAATTGATTTAAAAAATACAATATAATCTTTTGCTTAAGTATTTATTCTTATAATAAATTTAAGACCAACATCTTAAATATTTGCCATTAGAATATTTATCAAATTACTGTTTGTTCAGTCATTCAATAAGCATTCTATATGTTTATACTTTAATGTTTTAGTATAAATATTGCAACCATAGGGTGAATTTATTAACAAAAACCGAGCTTAGGCGAGAACACACGAATCACATGCGACAAACGCTTGCGCGATGTAGCAAATTAGTCACGCCATCTAGTTCAAAATTTTTGAGCTACGGTTACGACTAACATGACGTCTTTACGACTTAATAAGGACGTCTTTGACCAGATGTCTTCCATTGGTCAATTGAAAGACGACGTTAGTATTTGGAATTTTTGTAGGCACTAATGATATGACGATTGACTTATTGACTTATTATTGACTTCATATAGACGTGTTCATATAGAAGGTCTCTATATGATATTATTATACTATTTTAGGACGTAGTGAAGACGTCTAATTTATGTCCAAAGACGTACCGACCTTAATTTACTTTGAATGGACGTCTGTGCAACGTCACTTTTCGTCTTACGTCATCGGTCTGCTACCTGGGATGTCCGTCCGAAGGCCTTAGACACAGTCTAACTTCTGTTACCCTAATACTAAGAACGGCACCGACGGCTTAACGTGCCCTCGGAAGGCCGGATGCGCTCAGTTGAATATTACCACTGGAGGTCACCTATCGAACTCCTGACTGCAGCAAGCGTTGTGTTACTTGTTGATTGGTTAAGATCGCAAAGTAAAGCTCCCTGCGAGCGCTTACGTCGTCAGCCTAAGATAAACCAGTAGGTTCTATGCTTTAGACAACAGGCTGCGTGTCGGCCAGTGTTATCCTCTGGGAGCTCCAAGCGGAAATCCTTGCCTAACCCCACCTAGGTACAGGTGATGTCTCTCTGCTGAGTGTGGTAAAGTCCATGCTCGGCAGCGAGAGTAGATCGTGACAGTCGGTGGCCATCTTCTGCGAAGTGGTGAATGCGTAGAAGGAGAATGCGAGTCCGAGCTGTCCGAGCTAAGTAAGTTTTATGTTTTACAACGGAGAAAAAAAGCTCTCACAAAATAGTTTCCCATACTACTGGGAGGTGCTAGAAGATTATTTATCGAGGGAGTAAAGCAGTGTCTTACGTTACGGACGGCAAATTGAAACCTGAGTGTAACGGGGACTCTAGAGTTAATTCCTGAGCGCAGCGAGAGGATTAAAATTTAATTCCCGAGCAAAGCGAGGGAGTTATGTAGAGTCCTGAGTGAAGCGAGGGGTTAAAGTCACCCAAGACGAAGACAATCTTTATCCTCGAGATGCATATTCTACTTTGCATACCTACTGCAAGATAATAAAAACTCATAGCTATATAAAAAGCAGTCATTTAGTTAAAAGTAAAATAAATTTATAGTTAACATCCAAATTGGACACATTGGTCCAGTTTTGGAGGAACAGAGTAACTTTTTTTGGAAGGAACATTTTATGGAAAACACTGTTGACTTTCGCGGTTGTTAACTAAGTTATAATTACTAGTAGTACTCACGGGATATACACCACGAATTAGCTGCTTTTGGAGCTCCAGATATTCTGTCACAGTTACATGCACCTTATTCAAATTTTATGGAAGTTGTTAAACAAAACCAAACACCGGGTTTTGTTCCTAATTCATTAAAATCATACCTTTTTTCTTTTTTCTGTATGTTGTCTGCGAAGCCGGTTCGATTTTAGAATAAACTCTCTTCATAATGCCTATTTGTACTAAGAGTTTTCCTGTAACTAACGTTCCCAAATCAAACCACTTTGCACCTATGGTAGTTTCATACAACATTACACCGCCAGGGATGTAATGCCTTGCTTTACATCGAGATAGCGTGATATTTAATTGGACATTTTCGAGCTGGTGGTATGAAAACACTTTTTTAACCTGTTCTACAACATTTCAGTCCACACGCCATCTAGATTTTTTTTCTTACATAGATATTAAAAATTAACATTTGATACACGTCTAAAGCTGTTCTCTGTATTTCTGTCAAAATGTATGTCCTTTTTGATGTAATTAAGTTACAAGACAGGTAACTCGTGCACCTCACGTTATAAGCACTGCCATTTCCTATGACAGTTGTAATCCTAACATCTTACAACTGCAGTTTTCCATGGCACTGCACTGCGCTCATTAGTCTAAGACATTAGTTTTTGAGTCTCTTACGCCCAGTAATTTCATTAGTTGCATGTCCTTTACACCCCAACACAGTAATCCTTGCGCACTATTGCTTCGCGGTAGAATATCTGGTACTGCGGTGGTACCGACCAGCATCTTGCACAACAAGCCTAATCTTTTGTTTAAACATATGTATTTATCTGCTACGTAGTTCATTATTTTTTGTAGGTATGTATGATTATTTTATCATGTACTTATATTAAACATATTTTAGGTACTTGTATACTTACAGGGATTGTGACAGGTATTTTGACAGGCCCAGCTTTGAGATTTTGCTCCCCTTAATCCCTTCATTGACAATGTTGGTCACCGTCAAAAAATTCTTCGTCATCGTTGACTCTTGCGGCGTCGTCACTATTACCACAAAAAATCGAAAAAATTAAAGAAGGAACCGGATTAAACTGGCCACTAAAAACGAAATTGGCTTTTACCAAAATCACACTGGCCAAAACAAAATGGCCTGAAAAAATTAAACTTACTCTTTTATAAATTGAGAACCCAACATCGAATTCTATTTTTGAATAATGAATTTACGCAACAGGTAACACGCGAATATTTTTAACGAATAACAAAAAATATTCTGTTCACAAAAGACACTGATCTCTCTCGATTTTTCTATCACAGATTAGTTTTTCGATGTTTTGTTTTTGTTAATATTGGCAACACTGCTTTTGTAACCTGTAAAGAAATAATGAAATTTTAGTGTATGTTTTTTCACATGTGCTGATTTTACTGTCCAAAAGTATCAATGTAATTTAATTACCTGGTTACATGTTTTTTTCCTTTGAATAACAAATCACCATAAATTAAAATTGAATGTCCAAGGGATTAAATGCGTAGGTATACATTATATCAAGTACAGTATCAAACTAAGTTTTGTTCATTTTCATATATAAATATCTTGTTTAAATGAGTTTTATTTCTATGATGCTTTTACCTAAATTATAACAGACCAATCTCTTTAACCACACACGTTGAAATTCCTGAAAAAGTAGGTTGATTTCTGCTAAATCTATTGTATTATTGGCCAAATATGGCGAATCGCGAGTAAAATGTGACCGTACTATGAATAATTTATTTCATAATTAAGTAAAACAAAATAATAGACAGATATTGAAAAAACACTCAAAAATCTTTAGCTAAATCGTTTATTAAAACCTATTTTGGTGAAGGAAATGTGCCCAGAATGCTGGCTGCATTTCCATGTTGAATAGCTATGCTAATTTCTTGAGCAAAGTATGGGCCAGCATTCTGGTCGCCTGCCGTTTCTACCAAACATTTGGCCAAGTCTCTGAATATTTCGTATGCGTCTAGACTCCAAGGACCCAAAGTTTCTACCCCAAACGGCACAAATATGTAACCTCCATCGTTTGAGATTGGCATATTACGCAGTTTAAAGTTTTCGGCATTTGTCGCTGCCCCACCAGCCTGAGCGAAAATTTCTTGAAGATACGACGGTTATATATTTGAATATTTACAATATTAATATAAAACCTTATAAAAGCCGACAAACTACTAGTATCTTGAATAGCTCATGGGGTATAGCATAGTACCGATAGTCGTTTTGGCAAACGGCTTTAACCCGTTGACTGGTGATTTGCCATATTTGGCCAATAATTCAATAGATTTCGCAGATGCAACGTGTGTAGTTAAAGTGAAAAGATTAGACATAGAAAACAGTAGTCCTCAACTCTTTACGTCTCATCAGGAGAGGTTTTGGGCTGGTATTTTAGAAAGATGCTTAGTTGTAAATCTCTTAATCTTGAGCGAAGATTCGACAGTAAATTTAATACACAATTCACTCAGCTATTTATCTAAGTTCTGTATAGCTATATAGCTGAGCTACAGCTATAGCTCTGTGAAGCCTAGACTCACAACTGAACGTATTTATAGATTACGGCCTAAAATAGGTCATATTGTCTTGTCTTATATATATATGCGAGTATTAATAATATTAAGTCTCGCTGAATAGACGTGAGTGCTCATACAATAGTATACATTATATTATTTATAATTATGGGTAACTGTGTTTTGTGTCTTATGTGGATCATCTGTAATGAAAAAATATAATAGATGCAATTCGGTAACATAACATTCTGTAAAATTTTCACTGTCTATTTAGACAGTAATAAGAATAAACTAGTACGAGTAAATCAGACGGTGGCGGACGGGGAAAGGAAAGCCAAAAACGCACGGCAATAAACAAGGAAAACCTTAACATTTTAATTTTACGTTTTACACGTTTTTTTTTAAATTTGCTCACACTATTGTATTGGTACGAACATTTAACGGTTAATAATCCACCACTATGAACGTTAAAACTATAAGAAACGCAAATCTTGGAAAATCATACAAAATTTTTGTAGCCATTGTTAGACTTTTTCCCGCCCAATCTCACAGGCGTAGAAGATTCCTTTATTAAATAAGTATAATGTATATATGTATGTAATAATTATAATTTTTTTTAAATTATAATTTTGGCACATACTTTTCTCAAAAGTTAAGTATTGCTATACAGCGGGGCAACTCTGCCAGTGTTCTGGGAACCCTGCCACACGGTGGTGATCTCGACGGCGTTTTTGTTTTGTAGTAGATACATGTTTGTATATTTTATACATTGTTAAAATATGTATGATAATATTTAAATATTGTATATATTATTTCATACTTAAGTAATACGTACGTTATTATTTACTTGCTTACAAATTAAAATATAAAATGTTATAAGAAGGAAGAAAAAGTTATATAAGTTAGTTATAATTATAAAAGAAGATTTAACCTATAAACCCGCGCTGGTACACCGGTGGCCAAATCTATACATAAAACTAAGTAAAGACGTTTTCTTACAAACAGCCGTGAGATTATCTAAGAGCAAACATCATTGCATCTTTGACAACATCCGTGAAACAAATGACGAGATGACAAGAAACGTTGGAAAAACCGCCTTATTTACAAGGGCGTCAAATTATTAGAGAATCGCACGGCAGCTGGAGCGTTAGGTTTACGGGTGACTTTGGGCTAGATTTTGTCTGCTCGTTCGTTTAGTAGGCTCGGCCTTCGGCTTCGCCATAACCACCCATCATTCTTATTTTTTTTAATGTAAGAACCTTTTACAAAGTATTAGAAAACATTAAAAAAAAGATGAATGAAATCGGTAAAGCCTTTCTCAAGTTATAGCGTGATCAGGAAAAATAGGGGTTCGTTTTTATATTAAGGCGCGCTCGTACCCTGATTAAAGAAAAAGCAGAATTTGTTAACACCTAGTGTAACGAAACAGATCGATAGTATATTATGAAAAAAATACAAAGGTCAGAAAAAGAATAGGAAAAGAGTAATAACCCAATAGAATTCATAAATATCTCTTTCAGCAGATAAAAATTCTGAATAAGTCCACAAAAATAAACTTTCAGAATTTTCAGCGATACCACTATATTTTTTTAGGTAATACTTAGCCAACATATAGTACTAAAGTTATAACCAGCAGTTTTTTCAATTGTGTTAGTATATATCGAAAAATATAAAGAAAACGTACAAAATTACATCGTCCAATCTAACAAGCGATTTTCAACCTTACGTAAAGCATCGTAAATTATTTTAAAATTGGGGTTGGACCGCGTCTTAAGATTACATGTAAATCTAAATGAAAACTTTTTATTCCAGTACACTTGTTCTTATTGTTTCTCAGTAAGGCAAAGTAGAGTATTCATCTCAAGCCTACAACTCTATTCGTCTTACGAGAGTTTAAATCCTTCGCTTGACTAAGAATTCTAGACTCAACTCCCTCACGTATCGCGGGTCATCAACAACTCACTATCAACTCTAGTATCCTTTATTGCGTAAGTACGAGAGTCAATATAACGGGCAGGTCCTTAAACAATGCTTAGGTGGAAAATCTTCTATTTCATAACATTCATAACTCTTTATGAATACCAGAGAACCAATATAGAGACCATTACCCACTGTCGTTTTTGGTGGTGTATAAATTGTTATAGTTCAGTAACTGCGAGGTCGTGTTTTGTTCACAATAATCGCTTACTTAGTTGTGCAATTTTCTTAAGAAATTACTGCCGTTATTTTGTATGGTTTAAGATTAAATGCTTTTACGTATGGTCTAAACTTTGTTCTAAATATACCTACAATTGAACAGAAATGCCCAACCATAGAATATCTATTGCTTGATTGAAACTTTGGTGTTACACATTTTAATGTTATTTTGACGGTTTAACTTACGCGGTAAGTATACTCGATCCAGCAGCCGGGTGCGCAAGTACTCCATGAAGAAGTGGCCCGGAAGGTCACGAAACCGGTCGAGATACTCAACTATACCTACGGCGTAAGTTAAACCGTCAAAATAACATTAAAATATATATTGCTGTTGTGTTCAAGATCAATTTTGAGTGTTCGATTTTAATTCAATATGTGAATTAAATCACGAATTAGACCACGAGGCCAATCACCTAACCGCTGCTAAATAGTTGCAAGAAAGTAATAGCTCTCACGGACTTCCATTCAGCACTGCCTTATAACAGGCCGACGACATTGGAAGAAGATGGCCAAAAATCCACTCAAGTATTCCGAAATGAGCACTACCTCTAGCAATGAAAAGATGATTCATTATGAACCGGAAGACGTACACTGCTGAACATAGGTTTCCCCCATAGAACGCCATTTGGACTGGCTACTCGCTTCTTGCATCCAGCGATTCCCAGCGCTTTTGACGAGATCGTCGGTCCACCTAGTAGGTGCCGGCCTACGCATCGTCTTCTGGCGCGTGGTAGCCACTCGAGAACCTTTCTTCCTTATCGGATATCAGTTCTGCGAGCTATGTGCCCATGAAAAGACGATTGATAGTTGTATAACATAACACTTCAGATAATTTATTGATTCAGGCGTTACTTTGCGGAAATCCATTATCAAAAAACGATATTAAAAAATATTTAGTGACACTTCCGCTGAAAAAAACGGTCTAACGCTCGAACTCGGTACTGTCGGTCTAGCGCTCGACGAGTCAACATGTCCTGAGGAT
Source organism: Selenia dentaria (assembly GCA_917880725.1). Lineage (NCBI taxonomy): Eukaryota > Metazoa > Arthropoda > Insecta > Lepidoptera > Geometridae > Selenia > Selenia dentaria. The sequence continues at coordinate 7,746,670 of OU862904.1, read as the reverse complement.
ACCTCGTGTAGAGGCGAAACACGTGTCGAGTCGTTTTTAGTTTATTAGGGGTTTCTTGTGTGTTTTTTATTTTGTATTCTTCCTATTAGTATTTTATGCGGAAGGGAGGGTGGTGCACGCCCCCAAATAGGCCAAAATCATTGTTTTTTTCAGCGGAAGTGTCACTAAATATTTTTTAATATCGTTTTTTTTTACATTCAGCACTGCTTTAAAACAGGCCGACGACATTGGAAGAAGATGGTCAAGTATCCACTCAAGTCTTCCCAAATAGGCACTACTACTAGCAATGACTGAATGACAATGTTGTCTGAAGAATAAATTATTATTATTATTATTATTAATGAAAAGATGGTTGATAGTTGTATAACATAATTCACTTCACAAAAATTGCTGCTTGAATAATTACACACAGATAGATATTAAAAATTGATAAGTTAACTCTTACAAGTATCCGTAAGTAAGTAAACACTATTGTTATAATGGCAATACCTTAATAGTAACATAGTATCAACTGTATATTAATAGAAACATGTAATAATAACATAAAATAATAATAATATTACCGCAGGGGCGGCTTTGTGGCGAGCCGTCGGTGAGTGGCGACACCGTGGACCCTGATTCTCCCTGGGGCTAAATGAGACCCCTGACCCCCGGCTTGCTTTAATTGGCCATCTGAGGGTGGAGACGCAAAAGCAAGAAACAAAAAGCTCCAAGGGTGGAAGTTTTAAAGGGCATAACGCCGGTAGTAGCGCTCTAGTGAAACCGCAGCACACCTCTCAACACCCTTCAGCCATCCACACCAACGTTGCCCCTTTTGTCACCATTGATGATGGGCCCCGTTTAGTGGGTGGCTAGTCACCACCTGTCTAAATATTTTAATATGAGACTAAAATTGGCAGGTGCCGTAGTCTTGTCAATAGCCATTTCCTTTATCAATTAAGAGTTAATGTCAATAGCCCCACTATGTTACCAATTTCTGCAATAGCTATACCATTTCACATTCATACCAAATGCTGTTCTACATTGTATTTTTATACCAAACAGGCCTCTAAGTATTGGTTACAGCCCCACTTATGCCTTTGTAAAGGACCGGATGAAACCCGTGATAAAAATTTAATAAAAGAAATAATAATGTAATATAACATATAATAATTACATATAATATTTATTTTATACCATTAACTTTGTACTTAGATAAAATTTATTTACTTGTATGGGTTATAGTATATTTAGTTAAATTACATTAATAGTTTTTAAATATAATATACAAATAAAAACATCAATTCATTATAATGTATGTTTTATCATCATAAAAAATGTAATTGTATTTGAAGTTATAGGTATGTCACTGGAATCATTAATTGATTTGTCAAAGGAATCACAAACGTGTATGTCAAAAGGAATCACAAATTTATACGTCAAAGGAATCACAAATGAAGGGTCAATTAATTTAATAGATATGTATTTATATGAAAATAGATTTGTAAATACTCGTCCTAATGAAGAGCTCCTCTTTCTTAAGGCGCGGTCCAATCCTAATTTTAAAACAATTTACGGTGCTTTACATAAGGTTGAGAATTGCTTACCAGAATGGACGATTTAATGCGAAAATTCAATTGAATACGTGCTAATACTTTTTATATTTATTTCGTACAATCAAATGATTAAATTTTAATGATAAAGGAGTCCATAGTTCACTAGTAAATTTCATTGGGAATACGAACATGATACATTCATTGAAATATATTTGCCCATAATTAAATAAAAATGCTTTTCCCCACGAAGCACGTAAGAAAAATTGCAAAATTTAGGGAATGTTGCCGATTTTTTTCTATCGAGCCAAGTTTGCTCAATCGTGTATTGGCTCCCATACTTCATAAGGACGTATATTCCATTTACACTACGTTTTTTTTTCGAACTTCGGCTATTAGGTTTAAGCGTCGAAAAACTAAGTTTTCGCGAAGTCGAATCATGAAATTTGGAACTCATTTCGCCTTAAGACTCTCACAAACATTAATTAGTTAGATTCATAGTACTACCTACTCAATTAGCTTCATTGGTTCTTAATACTTCTTTAGGGCGAGCTATTTAGATGGGTCAGTATGGGCAAGTCGGAAACTAGAAGACAAAGATCTCTTCTTAGAAACCATGTCATTATATTTTATATTCAACGCATTTTATTGATTTTAGATATAAAGTTTCATAGCAACTAATCAAAATCGTAATAGAAAGAAAGTTTGTTTTTTTTATGTTTGTTACCTCATAACTTTCGTTAGGGTGAACAGATTCCTAAAGTTCTTTTTTGTTTAAAAGCTGGTGCCTCCCGTGTCGTTCTTGAGTACACTCCAATAACTGAAGAGAATGGAGGCAATATACAATTTTTCAAATTGTACTTGTAATATGACCGGGTGCGACTTCCGAACTGAGCAGGTTACAAGTTTTTAAAAAATCTATAAATGCAGTATTTTTTGTCACTAAAATCGATGACATGGTTCGTGAGAACAGATTTACATATAACCTTCGGCTACGCCATAACCTCCCCTCTTTTCTTGATTTTCTTTCATAAGGATCTTTTCCTGACAATAATAAACACAACAAAAAAGAAATCGCTATATGTTCCATCCGTTCAAAATTTATAGCGTGACCAGGAGAAACAGAGGTTCATCTTACTTATATTATAAATGTGAAAGTTTGGATGTATTGATGTAAAGATTTTGTTACTCTTTCACGCTCAAGCGGCTCGGCCAGTTTTGATGAAATTTGATATGAAAGAAAGAAAGAAAGTGAGTAAGAAAGAAAATACATTTATTCAGCTTAATAACTACACAATAAAAATATGAAAAAACTACTTAAATAGAAACTAAAAATAAAAATAAATCATAAATTCAGAGATTACTTATTTTTATTAGTTGTTGTTGATCTGAACGCTGATTTTCAGATAGGCCTAAAGTGGGTGTTGGACTAAAACGAAAACAATGACAATAAACTTATAAAATTTTGAAAATAATTAACAATTAATTTTAAAATAAAAAAATATGGAGCTGGATTAACACATTAGATACTTTTCAACATCATCATCCATCACAATGCTGGTGAAACCGTGGGGCGCAACTAGTTTGTATATATATTCTGTGTGTAGGTTTAGACTTGCCCATACTGACCGTTTTAATGGTCCATTCTGTATTAGATACCTTTAACCGCAGAGACTCCCGAACTTTTAACACTCAGACCCAACCACGTACCCAATTATCGGGTCCGGGTTGTGTATTCACACCACTGTTTCACTCCGTCTCTCCGTTGAACAAGAAAACTTACTTAATCTCATGTGGATTGATGAATAAAACAGTTAATCAGTTCATTTATTTACTAGTACCTAAGGCCACAGTATAAAATATAGAGAAACAGTACGGAAACTACCTACTAAGTTCGAAATGTCTCACTTAAACATGCGCATCGACGAGAGGCTTAAGCGGTTGTCGCGGTGCTGTCAGTAGTGAGGCCGCGTCAAGACGAGTGGGCACGTATAAGTTTAATTCCGTTTAACTAGGCTTAGACTATGCTGGAATGGAAAGCGGAGATGGAATCAAGAAGCGATGACCATTAAAGCAGCTGTAAGCTGCACTAATCGCCACCCCTATGATGACTTGAGACATTCTCTTTCACGCCCCGCTTGAAAGACCCAGGGTCATAGCTGCAAGGAAATACGTACGCTGGCAAAACATTCCATACACAGACGGTACGAATAGCTAAACTTTTTGGTTCGTGGTAAGAAATGTACATAGTAGAATCTTACGATAATTAGCTAGATTTATAAAATATATACTACCACGTATATATACCATACTACTATATACCAACGTAAGCTTAAATTGGCAATGTTTGTAGGTATTATTAAACCAATGGTCATAGGCCAACTTCGAGTATACGAAAATCAGTGGTGTTTCCTTTATAATTGGTCTCGTAAGTTTGTACACTGAGAAAAGTCTAATTCCGAGTTGAGGTGAATTAGTTCGTACACGGTTGAATTGTGATTACGTGAGGTGAGTTTGTAAGGCTTACGTTTAACATTGCTTTTATTCCAAAATGCCCTGTCTGGGAGACTCAGTTCTGCTGCATATGCGGTAAGTAAAATAAAAGAGCTAACAGACGCATCTACGGCGCGGTTAGTGTATTTTGCATATTTCCACTGCGTAATGTCATATGGGATAATGCTATGGGGTTCAGCGGCTGATATAGAGACCATCTTTATCCTACAGAAACGTGCTATTCAAGCTATATACGAAATGGGTCCCCATGAGTTTTTGAGAGATTTATTTAAAGAAATCAATATATTAACGTTGCCTTCCTTATATGTATTTGAAAATATAATGTATGTTCGTAAAATTTTACATAAATATAAGTTAAATAGTGATCACCACACTTTTAATGCTAGAAATACAAATAGGATAGCTGGACCTAGTTTTAGACTTGCGAAGACTAATAAGTCATTCCTAGGAAATTGTGTGCGTTTTTACAATAAAATCCCAAAACACATAACTGAGCTCACCGAGGGCAAATTCAAGTCGACTGTAAAAACGTTTTAATAAAAAAAGCTTAGTATAAAGTTTGACATTATATAGAAGATAAAGATGCTTGGAATACTTCTGGCAAGCTGTCACTCTGCCACCCATAAAATGTAATATTTGTAGTACCTAAGTAGAAACATTGTAAACATCTATATAAAAAGAATGGCCCCGAGTATCTTGCCGCTTCTTCTCGGTGGGTTCTATATATTTTGGAACGCGGCGGTAGAGTCTTTAAAGTACATTATAATGAAAAATTGACGTTCATAAGTGCGTCTTTGATGCCTAAAGTGAATAAATGATTTTGACTTTGACTTTGAGATAATGTTGTGTGGTTTCTTAGACATGATATTCAAACATGAATTATAAATGATATCATGAATAATTTAGTGCTAGAAATTCATTACGTTATTTTACAAAACAAACAAATAGTGATAGTAATGTAAAACATAGTTTATTTTGCTTTACTCTTTGCTTCACGTAAAATAAATAAGTAGTTTTGAAGTAATTGTCATTTTTTGAAATGGTTGCGAGTTTACTGTTTTTCCCGCCATGTATAGACGTATAGCCGGCTACCAACTTGCTCCTTATCGGTTAAACCTAAATTTAAGGTCAAGACTAGCTTTTCTTTTTTTTGTACACGTTTTATAAAAAGACTGTTTATTTCAATCATTATACAGATTCTAAGCACATAAATCCTAAATACTATAAAATATATATATGGGCTAAAATCCGTGTTTGTTCGCAGAATTTTACTTCTATTCCTTTAGACATTTCGATTGACTAGGAGCTCTGAAGAGATAAATTGTCAATTTAGAATGTAGGTTGACTTTGGCGGGGTGAAATGTACCCAAAGTTTCGGTGGGGCTTATTGAGCATTACCTTGTTTTATGTCTGTCTGTAACTTAAAACAACGCGGCTTACACTAACTATAACATAAAATATGTGCGCTACGCATTTATACCAGCGGTAATGAATGATGGTGACGATGAAAAGTATCCTGTGTTAATCCAGCACCTCATATACCTCCATGCCAAATTTCATCAAAATTGGTCCTGTAATTTTGATGAAGTTATAAATAAACATACAAACACACAAACTTTCGCATTAGGGTGGTTTGATGATATTTTTTTTTGTTTATTCAGACTTCAGAGGTATTTTTACTTGACTTCCAAACAGGAGAAGGTACTCAATTCGACTGTTTTTAACGTTTGTTACCTCATAACTTTCGACTGGGTGAACTGATTTCCAAAATTAAAGCTGGTGCTTCCCGTGTGATCTCATGTAAATTTTATCAAATTCGGTCAAGTAAATTTTGAGTTACTCTCCAATAACTGATATTTACAAAAGTAATAGAATGGAAGTCGGTATAAAATTTTTCAAATTTCAATTGTCTTATGATCAATATGTTTCAAAGTTTTTTTAATGTCCCATACAATTAGTTCAGCGCCTTAATTTAAAACTAACTAAAATAAAAATATAAACAGAGATAAAGTTTTGGTTCGTTGCCAGAAGTATTCCAAATATTCCAAGCACCTTTGTCTTTTATATAATGTCGGACTTTATAATAAGCTTTTTTTATCAAAACTTTTTTACACTCAACTTGAATTTTCCCTCTGTGAGTTCAGTTATGTGTTTTGAGATTTTATTGTAAAAATGCACACAATTTCCTAGGAATGACTTATTAGTCTTAACTAAAACTAAGTACAGCTATCCTATTTCTATTTCTGATCACTTTTTAACTTATATGTAATTTTTACGAACATACATTATATTTTCAAATACATGTAAGGAAAGCAAAGTTAATAAATTGGTTTCTTTAGATGAATCTCTCTGAGATTCACGGGTACCCATTTCGTATATAGCTCGTAATATAATAAAGGATATCCGTAAGTATCCTTAAGTAATTCACTCTTAAGAGTATTTTAATTTATTTCTGTGGCTTTGAATCCCATAAATCAATCTAGTAGCCGCTGGCGGGTCTAATTGTATTGATAATAAGTGCAATATAGTAAAAATATAATATATATTTTTGTAAATTGGCGGTATAATTTGTTAATACCTTTTTTATCAACAAAAGCGAGTTATTAAGGCGTGACCTCTGAAAGCAACTAAATTGCCCGAAATTGCTAAAGGTTAGGTTTTTTAATATTCGAAAAAGTTGTATGTAATTGGCAAAGAAGCGACGAATAAAATATTTAATTGATGGTTGGTAACGCAAATGCTTTTAGTGATCGAGATATGAGGCGAATGGGGCAAATCATCTATATCGTAATCGATTTCAATTTGCTAATTGTAAATGGTTAAGAATTATCTGGTAATGTATTTAATGGCTCAGATGGTAGATTCTGCGTTCGATGTGCAGGTATAATGTTAGATCCTTGGGCCGGCGCTAATTGTTTGTGTGATGAGCAGGAATTCCGGTAAGAAAAAGTTTTTTTTTTAAACATGCCCGATATTTACAAAAAAGTAGTAATAAGATCTGTAGAACAAAAATACCATGACAACTAAATCTTATTTTATCTATCTAATATATATAAATGACCACTTTTTTGTAGGGAGATAAAAATGACATGGTGGAACAGATTTCTTTCCTCTCCACGGGGATAAATCGTCCACAGCCCGTGCTAGCCCTGCTGGTCACGCCATTACTTGAGAACGGCTTTATCGATTTCATATATTAAAAAAAAACTTAGAGACAACGGGAGGTTATGGCAAAGCCGAAGGCCGAGCCTACCACGCGAACGAAGTTGCGGACGGCCGCTAGTATGTAAATAAAAATGAACCCCTATTCCTCCTGGCCACGCTATGACTTGAGAACAGATGGAATAATCTCGGTAATTATTTTGTTGGTGTGTTTATTATTATATTAGCCGTCACGCTTTCAAGCGTTTACGCGGTCAGTAATGCGCAATACAACACGACGATCGCAAACATAGTCTGATAGCACCCTTATTTCATACCCAAAAAGTAATAATAAGGTTGTAAGTCTTTTTAGGAAGTTGTCTATTGATTTACTGAAGCGATTTTGATGAAATTTGTCAAAGAGGTACCTAGATTATATCATGTAGACATATGACATAGAATACTTTTCACCATCATCAATCACCACGCAGGTGGAACCACGAGGTGCAGCTTGAAATAAATAAATTGAAAAAGTACTCAATTATGATTGTCTGGAAGAGATCGCTCTAAGTGATAAGACCGCCCATCGTTACCCTTAATTATAAGTTTGTAAGTTTTGCTTGATGTCTTATAGACAAAATTATCTTGTATCTTTGTTTATGTTATTTTTCTGCAGTACTGTAGTGGTGCAATAAAGAGTTTATCTATATACCGTTGTACAATACTGTTGTACAATGGGTCTTTTCGCTTAAAAGCGATCTCTTCCAGACAACCTTTGGATGGAGAGAAATTATGATACACGAATAGACGGCAATGTATTTGAAAAACAACGTCAAAAGTAAACCTAAATAATATTAAAATTACATAAACTACACAAACATAACTTAATATAAATAAATAAATATTTATAACAAATAAATAAATAATATATAAAAACATATATATTACATATATAAATACATACACATCATATACACATTCCAAAACATATTTATAAGAAACGTATTCATATAATATTATATAAATTTTTAAATGCAAGCGGCTAACAAAAATAACATTGAATCAACTTGAGAGGTAAAGCCTCTTTACTTGGTCTTTAAAGGCAGGAAGTGTCTCCGCGCGTCTAATTGAGACCTGAGTTTATCTATATATCTATCAATCAGTTTAAGATATATGTTCAAATTTCACTTAGAAGGCGCTTTTTCTGTTATACTTCCTATTTGTATAACGGATAAAAAAACGTCGCACATTAACCTCAATCGACAGCTTTCATAAATTTCCTTATTACGCACTTATCAGTTTCCTCAGTAAGATACTGGTTAATAAATCCGCAGTATCATCCCGGAACCCTAAAATGGACCCGCAGTGCCGGATGAGATAATAAACGGATGAAATAAACGATCAGTACCAGGGGTGGATTAAGAAGTGGAGCTGGGGGACATAGTGGGGCGACTTGAAAACGTATTACAGATAAATTAAAATAAAATACTTTTTTAACATTCAAACGAGTATAATGTGAACTTTTACGTTGTCGAAACCACGATTAAGCTTGGGTAAGAAATCAGAACCTTATGTAGGATTTTGAAGGCAATGCGCTCGTCGTTGCATCCTGAAGATGGCTTCCAGACGTCTGCAGCAGTTTTAGATCGTGAACTTGACAACGCATAAGCTCACACAAATCCTGTTTATTAATTAATATAAAAAAACAGATTTTTAGCTCCAGCATCTGAACGGTGATTTAAAAAATCTATTCGGTTTTCAAAGGAATAAGTTTATTTTTATGTAGTCGGGACTTTACATCATATATAACTAAATTACCCAATTTGGATAGTAGTAATAGGCAATATCATTTCTTGTTAACTATTAATTTGATGTATGAAATATATTTTTTACAACTAGGTACCCAAGATGTACGACAATTTGAGATTCAACCAAAGAGGGGTAACATTGATATATTTCAATAAAAAAAGTGTCTCTACGTTAACTTTTTCTTGAAGTTGTCCCTGGCACGTTTAGCTAAACTTAATTTTAAAACTACAAGGTACCTATACTGTTTTGTTTCAAGCCTTAATCTAAAACATTTATTACTATTACTCATTATTTACAACATAAACCAAATATCATTGATTTTTTTTTTCCTAATATTCACACCGAACATTTTTGGAGTCATTTTAGACCTACAAAATATAAATTACATTATACCACAAAATAATTAAAAGACATAAGTAATAAAATAACCCTTATTGAAGAACTCATAGTTTATTATTTGCCGCTTCATTTTAGTAAAAGGTCGAGCTGCTTACCCCGTTTTTGAACTTAATCCGGCCCTATCACTCCGAAGCGTTTGAATGTTAATGTATCGGCCCGCTTTAGGGAAATCTTTTAAGAGTAATCGACGTTTAGACATCGTTCTCAAATGTTTTTGTATCCGCCATTTTGAATTCTGTTTGATCTTCGTTTGTCGCAGTGGTGACAGTTGATTTAATATAGGAGTTTTCTTTGAATGTTATGTTGTTTTATTTTTAACCGACTACTTAAAAAAGATGAGGTCTATATATGATGCGTTCTTTTTACTATTGTTTGATGAGCAGAAATAATATTGTAGGTACTCGGTTCTAGACATTGTGATGGTGTTATTGGTGTGTGCACGTCTACCGCAACACATCGAATTTTAGTTTGGGAGTATGAGTTTAAGGTTCCTAAAAAAACAGTTTCAGAGTTGATTAAATGGTTTCTATCAGAACATTTTCGGTGGTAGTGCCAAGCTTCAACCCCACAGCCGAATGGGCCGGCACGACCGGAGAAGTACCACACTCCCACATAACACCGACGTGAAGTAACATAGCTTGCTATTGCATTTCGTCAGTTTGTGGGAGGTTTCAGAGGCCCAATTCCCCTCTTCCCCGCTCCACCCTCAGACCTTTCTATCTCTTCCTTCCTATCATCCTTCCTCAAAGGACGGCAACGCATCCTCGAGACCTCTAGTATTGCGGAAGTCCGTGGTCGACGGTATCACTTACCATCGGGTGAGCCACTTGCTCGTTTGCCAACCTATCCCATAAAAAATAAAACATTCTACTCGTATTGTTAGAATATTTAAATCCATTTTGTTTCATTTTTAACCCTCGACGGCAAAAACTACGGGGAAATAAATCCCAAACGGATAAATCTATTATGAGTTTGTTTTTTTTTTGAAAGGTGAATTAATCGGGAGTGTTCTTAGCGATGTTTGATGGAAGTCGGTCTAAGATGGCCGCCGCCACAAAATGGCGGATTATATATTTTTTTACAATTCCTTCAATACGGATATCAAATGAAAATTCTTGAATAAAGTACGAGTAGAACACTTTACACTATGATCAATTTTAAATCCAAGATGGCCACCACCGTAAAGTGGTGAATTACGTATTTTCCTTTATTCAAAGCTCGACGGAAACAAATTCAGTTCAATAATTTATTCTCAAAAAGACTACATAGTCACTTATATGAGAACATTATTTTTACTTACGTATAATATTTACATTGCCGTTCGTTTTGTTAGACTTCCTTACTCATTCAAAGTATTTACTTTAGATAGCGGGTAGGTTCGTAAGACGTACCCCTCGTTTATCGAAGGTTGCTTAGATGAACATGTTGAGCAAGTTTTGATTGAGCAAACAGAGGGGTGTTATTATTTTGTATCACGGGTTGTTAAATTTTACTTGTTATTTTGTCTGTTACCACATAATTTTAAAATAAATCATTTCAAAACCAAGATGCTGATTTATTTGAATATAGCTTAAATGTGTTTTTTTCCAGCGAAAAGTTTGTACATTTGCCAAATTATTATGTAATTCAAAAAGAAATTCACCAACACAATGCTAGTATAGTGCGACCTTTTTCGTGTTTCGCGTAGCAGTCGCTTTTTTCATTGTATTTTTCACTTTACATGGAGCATTTTTACCCTCCTACGAGTTCGTGAATAAATCATTTTTTACGTTTAGACAGCCAGAGGCCGGTAGTCTCCACGTGCTACCACGAGTTAGCATTCGTAACAAACACCAGTCAATAAATTTCCACAGTGTAGGCCTTTACGTTAGCACGACCCGTTACGAGGATGGCCGTAGCTAAGGTAAATTTACAATCTGTGGCGATTTACCGACCGATTTCGGTTGTAAAGCGATCGCTATATATGTAGAGCTTTAGACCCTGGGGCTATGTGCGTCAGCCGTTGTTCAAACGTCTGCTATAGATCAATCCCTACTTCGGGCTTGAGCTTTTGATAAAGGTAACACCGTGAAGTCCACGGCATGATGGTCGGGCACTTTTGGTCGGCACGTCTGGCTAGTTACCTCAATATTGGAGACATATCACCCAATTTTCACGTCAATTCTTATTTGCGACAGACATTCTCTCAACGACATACGATTTTATTTTTCCCTTTCCCCATAACGTTTCCTCCATAAGTTCAACCTCCAGTTTCAACCATCAATACCATATCGGACGAATGGAGCAGTTGACCTAATTCCGTGTTGCTTGATACGAAAGATTGTACGTTACATAAAATGCATTTTTGTAGGTATACTTCATTTAAAAGAAAAAAAAATATTTTGCTGGTATGAATTACTATTAAAAGAAAATATTCTCAAATCTTAACAGTAAGTAAACGCCATTGATTTAAAAAAAATAAAGGGGCTACACCTGCACCTGGCGGCCAAATTTGTAACAACTTAACTTTTTCTTAGGAAATAAAGTTCTAACGTTAAGAAGTCATTAACGGCCGGTCCCAATAATCTATCTATCGCCGGTTTACCTTACTAGAGATAGATATTTGACACTTTTTGTATGAACGTTATGTCAAATTTCTATCGGTAGTAAGGAAAACCGTGGATAGATAGATTATTGGGATCCTCCAAAAGAAGAATAAATAAAAGAAATATATAAACTGTCTAGATCAATAATTGATGAGGAGAACCCAACAATTCAAGATTATTACGTTTTAATTAGATGTGAAAAAGTAATACATTTTTCACATCTAACTTTCACTATTCTACTTTGTTATACAGGGTGTTTGGTAGAGGGACCGACAAACCAAATGAGCGTGTTCGGGGGCCCACTTGGAGAATACAAGTTGGCCAAAAAAAATCCCCGACACCCCAATTTTTTTTTACTAAATCAGTTAGTTAGCTCTGTTTTGTATCCAATTTTGCTTTGCGTGGCCTGAAGGTGTATTAGAGACCAAATTCAACTAAAAACATGCGGTCTAAAACAGATTTTACAAATGTTATGGTGGTAAATAGGTACAATTTCAGAGAAAAAGGGAAAAATCACAAAAAAAAGTTACACATATTGGGGGGTCGGGGATTTTTTTTGGCCAACTTGTATTCTCCAAGTGGTCCCCCGAACACGCTCATTTGGTTTGTCGGTCCCTCTACCAAACACCCTTTACATTGTATTTATATTTGCATTTAAATTATCATTAATGTAAAAAAAAACGATAGCTGGGAGTTAGTAATTGGCTATATAATATTCCTTAAATATATAAAAATTTACTTCTATTTTTTACGCTATAACTTGAGTACGGCTTTACCGTTTTCATTCATCTTTTTTTAATGTTTTCTAATACTTTGTAGTAGGTGATCACATTAAAAAAAATACAAGATGGGAGGTTATGGCGAGGCCGAAGGCCGAGCCTATTACGCAAACGAAGTCACTAGTGCCATTTGATACTTTGTTTCAACTGAATAGGCTACCACAATTAGTAGACTGATTAAAAAAATCTTTCACGTTTTGAATCCTGCTAATGTAGGATTCTGATGGTGAAAGGCTATGTACTTTGATTCATAATCATCATCATCCATCACCAAACAGATGGGACCGTGGAGTGCAACTATGTTAGAAGTAAAAGTTCCTCCTATTTTAGTTTTTCGCGGTTGTTAACTAAATTATAATTTGTACTCACGGGATGTGCGCCACGATTATAGGCGAGTTTTGGAGTTCCCGATATTTCGGTGCAGTTACATGCATCATATTCACGGGTAGACGACAGATCCGGGTGGATGTGAAAAAAGTTCGAAGTTATTAAGAGCAGACAATAAGGTCTTTATAGCCCGTGAACATGGTGCATGCAACTGCACTGAAATATCGGGAACTACAAAACAATGTAAATCGTGGTGTACATCCCGTGAGTACTAATTATAATTAAACTTCCTGTTTTGACATCACTCGGGTTATTGGCCTCTAGCCTCAATTCATCAATTGTTTTTTAAACCCTAAGAACTCTTACGCAACCTTCAATTCAGACATATAGCCTGTTATCATAACAGGCTAAATATGTACATGTATTTTCCTCCTGTCATTTTTATTTCGTCGTTCATTACGTCGCACATAAAAGGCAAGCCTTTTATGTGCGACGTAGAAACTAATCTCCTATGTATATTACTTAAGTAAACTCTCTCTAAATATGTTTTGAAGCATTTTATATGAAATTAAATTTTGTAAGGCTGAGCGCAGACTTGAGTCACGATAGTTTTAGGACAGACTTTACAAAAATTATGAAGACGCGCAAACTTCGAATAAAACGTCTCATAGACAAAATTGTCTAATACCTACAAGAACTGCACGGTGACAAGTCTGACTAACGATTGTCGGCTTCCCTTTTGTATGTATGCGGGCACGCACATCAAAGATAAACCAGTCTAGTGTCGTATCCCCCTCTCTTTTAGTCCTGTCCGAGCGTTCAGAGAGCACACACATCGCATCATGTTTAGAGACGAAGAACTCGTAGAAAAATTAATTGACGAGGTTCAATCAATCAAAGTTTTTATTCTTGTAGAATATGTTACAATTAAAAATGTGAAAGCCACTGGTTCCCGAACTAGTGGGTACTGTGTTTCAGTAACCAGGGTCTTCTCCCAATATTTAGTGCAGCTTACATGTCTACAATATATATACTCGTATTAAATACTTTAAAGAAAGTTACAAAAAAATATGCCTTAACCAAACTTAACAAATTGTCTACCATACGGACTTAAATAAAAGTGCAAGAGTGTACTTGTTTGTGTGTAGGTGTGTTTGTGTGTGTGAGTGTGTGTGTTTGTGTGTGAATATGTGTGTGGGGTATTGTATGTGGAGGTGTGTGCTTTTGTATGTTGCAGAAATTTGTCTGTTTGTTGATGTGTGTGTCGAGGGTTAACAACTACAGTGTTTTATTTCATTCATCATACACACTAGGTATCTACCACGCACTCGACATCCTCATATTCAAGGTTCTTGAGCCAGGTGAGTATATTTTTTTTTAAATTCGTTGTTGGTTTTTTGTTTAGTTTTAAATTTACTGTTTATCTTCTTCTACTATATAAAAATAAGTCGGGTTTTCCTTCCTGACGCTATAACTCCAGAACGCACGAACCGATTTCCACGGTTTTGCATTCGTTGGAAAGGTCTCGTGCTCAGTGAGGTTTATAGTATAGAAAATTAAGGAAAAATTTAAAAAGAAAAGCGGGAAAATCTTTTATCACATACAGCGCCATCTCTGATACATAGCATGTACTACAAACCAATATTTTAAGTAGATGGCGCCAAACGAAATGTTACATAAAACGAAGCCATCTGGTGGCGAAACGGAGTTCGCAGGATTTGCTAGTTTTATTATACAAATAAGGTGCTGCAACATCAAAAGGTTGAAAAGAGGCCCGTACTTCTTAATAAAATGAGTAAGGAATATTCAATTTAAAAAATCTAATGGGGTGAGATTACAATGCAACTAGTCGTTATTGTGAGGTGGGGAGAAATGTCGGCTGAAGAAAAGACAAATTCATGTAAGTATACTCGTAGTTGCAAAACAACAGTATCGATGAACTTCATTTTGATCATCATCATCATCATCTCAGCCGTAGGACGTCCACTGCTGAACATAGGCCTCCCCCATGATTTTCCAAAAGGACCGGTTGGAAGCGGCCTGCATCCAACGTCGTCCTGCGACCTTCCTCAGGTCGTCTGTCCACCGTGTCGGTGGACGACCTACGCTGCGCTTGCCGGTCCGTGGTCTCCACTCCAGAACCTTTCGGCCCCATCGGCCATCTGTTCTGCGTGCTATGTGCCCTGCCCACTGCCACTTCAACTGGCTAATCTTCTGGGCTATGTCGGTGACTTTCGTTCTTCTACGGATCTCCTCATTTCTGATTCGATCACGTAGAGAAACCCCGAGCATAGCCCTCTCCATAGCTCGTTGTGCGACTTTGAGCTTTTCTATGAGGCCCATAGTAAGAGACCACGTTTCAGTGCCATAAGTCATCACTGGTAACACACATTGGTCGAAGACTCTTGTCTTGAGGCACTGAGGTATTTTTGACGAGAAGACTTCGCGAAGTTTCCGGAACGCTGCCCAGCCGAGTTGGATTCGACGATTGACCTCTTTCTCGAAGTTGGACCTGCCTAGTTTGACTGTCTGTCCCAGGTAGATGTACTCGTCAACAACTTCGAGAACTGAGTTCCCAACTGATATTGGGGTAGGTACAACATGGGCATTAGACATAATTTTCGTCTTGTCCATGTTCATCTTAAGACCTACCCGTTGGGAAACTCGATGGAGGCCTTCGAGCATTGTACTGAGGTCTTCCATGGATTCTGCCATGACTACAATATCGTCGGCAAATCGAAGGTGAGTGATGTATTCGCCGTTAATATTGATGCCTAGTCCTTGCCATTCCAGAAGCTTGAAGGCGTCTTCCAATGTAGCGGTGAACAGTTTCGGAGATATAACGTCTCCCTGTCTCACGCCTCTTTGCAATGGAATTGCCTTCGAACTCTGCTCCTGTACTCGGACTGACATGTAGGCGTTTTTGTACAAACACTTCAGCACTTCAATATACCGATAGTCAATACGGCACCGCTGGAGAGACTCAAGCACTGCCCACGTCTCGATCGAATCAAAGGCTTTCTCATAGTCCACAAACGCTAGACAAAGAGGCAAGTTATACTCTTCGGTCTTCTGTATAACTTGCCGTAGCGTGTGGATGTGGTCTATGGTACTATAGCCTTTTCGGAAACCGGCTTGTTCCGGAGGCTGGAATTCATCAAACCTGCGACTGAGACGGTTCGTTATGACCTTCGAAAACAGCTTATAAACATGGCTCAAAAGCGAGATGGGTCTGTAATTTTTAAGTAAAGTGTTGTCACCTTTCTTAAAGAACAGCACCACTACGCTTTTGTTCCATGCTTCTGGCGTTGAACCTTCGAGTAAGACGGTATTAAAGAGCTTCTGAAGGACTTTAAGTACCGGTGTTCCACCCGCTCTCAGAAGCTCAGATGTGATACCGTCGTCACCAGGCGCCTTGTTGTTCTTAAGCTGTTTCAAGGCCATTCTAATCTCGTACAGGCTGATGTCCGGGATATCTTCGGTATAATGTCGGGTCAGCTTGGCTCTTGGGTCTTTGGCCGAGCTGCTAACAGGTTTAGCGACCGAGGTGTATAACTGTCCGTAGAAACTCTCGACCTCTCCTAACACTTCCGCTTTGGTCAACGCTACACTGCCGTCTCCTCTCTTCAGCTTCGTCAACTGGCTTTGCCCAATAGACAGGTCTCTTGCAAACACTTTGGAGCCTTTTTTCCGCTCTATCGTCTCTTTAATACGGTTTGTATTAAAGATCCGGATGTCGTGTCGCAAGGACTTCCATATACGTCTATTGAGCAGCCTATATGCTTCAGCATCATCCGAAGACTGCAGTTTCAATGAGCGTCGTTCAGCCATGAGGTTGAGGGTATGTTGGAGAGTTTCTGTGGCCTATCTGTACGGTGGGGTTTAAAGTACTTGGAACCCACTGTATGGACAGTTTCTACTAACCTGTTATTGATCTCGTCCACTGAAGCGATGTTCTCAAGGCAATCGAAGCGATTGGATAGCTCAAGTTGAAAGCTCTCGGGGTCTTGAATACGGGCACGAGTGGGTCGGAGCGTAGACTTCATCAGACGAGACCTCTCCAGTTTGACATTAATATTCACCGTGCCTCTTACCATTCGGTGATCACTACCGGTTTTAACCCTGTTGATCACGGAGACATCAGTGAATATTTGCCTTTTGGTGGTCATAATGAAGTCAATCTCATTTCTCGTGGAACCATCGGGACTCAGCCAGGTCCATTTCCTGTGAGGTGGCTTCTGAAAGAAAGAGTTCATCATAAAGAGTCCCTCTTTCTCCAGGAAGTCGGCCAACCTCTGTCCCCTACGGTTCCGTTGTCCATAGCCAAATTGCCCCACTTTCGACTCATCCTCGCTTCTCTTACCCAACTTCGCGTTGAAGTCCCCCATAACAACTAGAAAGTGCGTTTCAGAGGTATGTATGGCCCGACTAATGTCCTCATACATATCCTCCACCTCATCATCCGGGTGCGACTTCGTCGGTGCGTATACCTGAATGACCTTCAGCGAATATCGTTTGGATACTCTGAGTATTAGGTATACGACCCTATTGGAAACGCTATCGATCTTAACTATGTTGTTAGTAAGGGACTTGTGGACGAGAAACCCGACACCACCTTGGGACTGTTGGTCGCCCTCCCGGTAGTAGAGTAGGTTACCTGATTTTGATACTGAAAAAGAATTGACACAGACGGTGCGCGTCGTCGTAGTAGTCAAAACAGTTTCGTTTTAGATATGCGACTTGTCACAGGCAAAACAATTTGGTTTTAGTTAAAATACAGACTTGTCTATGTGAGGAAAGTATGTTCATTTATTGATTCAGGCGTTTATTGCGGAAATCCATTATAAAAAAAAAAACGATATTAAAAAATATTTAGTGACACTTCCGCTGAAAAGAAAACAATGATTTTGGCCTATTTGGGGGCGTGTACCACCCTCCCTCCCGCATAAAATGCTAATAGGAAGAATACAAAATAAAAAACACAAGAAACCCCAAATCAACCAAAACCGATTCGACACGTGTTTCGCCTCTACACGAGGCATCCTCAGGAGATGTTGACTCATCGAGCGCTAGACCGACAGTGGAAAGTATGTCTTATAACTGTCGTGACTCCAATGTGCGCTCAGCTTAGAAAACTGTGATTTACCAAACCCGACCTGCGGCCTTATTGTCTATCTTTACGGAGGATGGGAATGGGCTTCATTTTAATATTTAAATCTACTTCTGGGCTGAAACCATCAATGAGAATGAGAATGAAGTGAGATTTCATTCTCAATGTTTGACAATAACGCGGCTGGACTGGCGGTAGCAAAAAAAACATGGATTATGACGTCTTTGCATCTTATGGGTCTATAAGATTGACCCTGAATGAAAACAAACGATGATTTTTAGTATGATCGACTCGATTTACCCATCGTATCAACCCCAAGTAGATCCACGTTTCGAACATACAATTCGCATTTATGTAGCCAAGCTATTGACCTCATTCCGTGTTACGTCACAAGATTAACGTTTTGGGCGTTGTTGCGCTACGTACATTTTACTGTTATAACCGTAGTTTGTTTATCAAAGGATTTTTTGTGTGCAGAGAGAATGTTTGTGTTTATCTGTCGAGAGCTTTCGGGATGTTTTGAGGGATGTTGACGATCGCGCTGATTCACTCTGTGATAGCATCGCTATGTCCCATTAGTAGGTCATTAGTCGTTGAAAACTATCGTAATTTTTTTATTTAATATTTATGAAACTAGACGGCAAACGAGTAGACGACTCCCTGCTGGTAAGTGATCACCATCACCCACGGATATCCGCAACACTAAAGGTGTCAAGGATGCATTGCCAGCCTTCGAAAAAGGAATATTTTCTTTCCTCGAAGGTTCCTGAATCGTATCGGTTCGGGAATACGTTCGATGGCAGCTGGTACCATTAAGTGGCAGTGCGAGATCAAAAATGACATTACAATGGCGCAGAAGTGTGCCAGACGTGGACATAAAATCGGTGGAACATCATGCAGTGAATAAAACCAAACATTTCATGGAACGGTCCGTGATAAATGCGGTAGAAGATACACAAGGTTACATATAAACGCAGTGCTAAAGGATCGAACTTATCGGAGAGAGCTTGATCGTCGACGATTCGACCAGTTCTGCGTTTAATATCGTCAAATGAAAGGAGTTGCTACTTAGGAGCCCCCGCCTAGAGACGAAATTAGTACATACTACATGCCGAGCTTGAACCTTTTAAAGTTGCAGGCGATAGGCCGGCGTGAAGTATCGTCGTGCTTTTCCGAGCACACTAAGCTTTTAAGAGGCTAATTGAACCCTTCCATTTCCCTTCCAAATGTGCGTGCAGTAAGTTGTGAGCGTAAAAATGAAAAAAGCATTCGATAAGTCAACTCCAAGTATTACAATTTACCTATCTGATATTTCCGATACTGGTCGAGTCATTATAATAAAAAAAGAAAGGATAGTTACAACAAAGGGTAAACGCAGAAGTTTGTGTCTTCCTGAAGTTAAACTGAAGAACGTGTCATATTATTTATAACTTTGCGTCTAAGGAGTATATGGCACTTATATTGACTTGGTGATATCAGTAGAGTTTTGTTTATTTATGTAATTCATTACAGAATGGCAAGGCACAATAAATTTATACGGTTACACACAGATAGCATCAATAAAATGTCACAGAAAGCTGTAGTGAACTAGATTTAAATGTTTTTGTAAGCATGTAAACAAAACTTGCCAAATTATGGGGCGAACGAGAATAAACAGCTATGCCATGGTATGCCAAAATCAGTTCAGTGCAGCGAAAGAAGAATTACTTCATTAAGGCCTATTCAGACCTGAGCGTTATTCGCTGTGGGTAGCGAAAATACCACGCGGAACTAGATGTATGTAGTTCCATAACTGCAGCGAAACTTGTACCGCCTAGTGAGGCGGCATTTTCTCTTGTTTGGCGAAACTAGTTCCGCTGCCCCGCTAACCGTTGCCAACGAATATCTCTACCGCGGTAGAGATATCCGCTTTGTGAATTGTGAAGTTAACGCATACCCTTTCGGATTTCTCTATCGCTCGCGGTAGCGAATAACGCCCAGGTTTGAATAGGCCCTTAATAGATTCATGAAGTATCCCTAAAAACTTCAGCACACCAAACGCGGGACGTGCGCGGTGCGCTCCGTCGATGGGCCCTCGCGTGTTTTATTACTTTGAATTGTATCAAACACAGCAAATCAATACAAACGCCGGTCCCCACCAATGCCGCCGCACTTGATGTGATAACCTATATTATCCATAGATCAAATTACCATTACACTCTTAAGATGCAGAGTTATTAGTAATTATATATAATAAGAAACTTTTTTAATTAAACCTTTCGTAAGTTGAACACATTTTTTAAGAAATTAGTAACCAATTTTATTTTATGCAATAAGCCGAGTATGTAGAACTTATTGCATGCGCGGACGCGGTCCGTGAAGATGCGGCTCTGAACGTCGCGAAACCAGTCAAGTCCTACATACTCGGCATATTGCGTTAGTTTAAATCGGTTACTAATTGCTTCAAGAAAGTATGAAACTTAGTTCAATTTAATTTCAAGAAGATACGTACTTGTGCGTTTACCTTTTAATGTACCTATCCCTATATTATATCAAACACGACTCATCAAGTAAAAGCGAGGGCCTAATGACTGGCTCGCAGCATGTGAACATCCGTGATGACTCTACGAGAAACCAGGGCTTCATGAATATATATGTATTACTTGCTAGTTCCGTCATTTAACGCGCGTCATGACGGATGATAATGATGAATATCCTATGTGTTATTTTAGATCCTAAAGTACTACATACGAAATTTCACCCAGATCCATTCAGTATTGATTCTGGCGTGATTGAGGAAAAACTCTACATAAACTTTCGTATTTAATATTAGTGTGCCTCTTTATAAATACTATTTTTATTTATTGGTAGTAAATTTACACGTCAATAATATAAGAACAAAATTATTAAAAAATAAAAACCCATGAAAGGTTAGGGTTAAGGCGATAACATTGGTACGTACTTATTGTAATTGTTTAAAATGTCCGCAATTAATTAATAATTATAATAATCTAACCTGATCAAAAAATATACATTATATATACTAGAACAGTATTACTCATTGTCATGGTAAAGTGTCCAACATACTTGCATGTATCACAAAATAACAATGCAATGGAATCTCAGTAAAAAACTGCACTTCTCAAAGTTAATGTATGTTATCAATATATGTTAATGTATGTTATCAATATATGTTAATGTATGTTATCAAATCTTATCAAAATACTAAATGCTATTTGAACCTGGAACTTTCAGAATGACAAACCGCCGTTTTGCTAATCAATAAACTATGAGCATTCTAGAGTTAGAATGTTAGTTTTTTTTATTTTTATTTTATTTCTTTATTATTAGTTAGCACTTCTCATAAAATAAAACCTCCTTATAAAATACACAGTAAATAAACCTGCATTAAGCTTCAAGCTCTTCACATACGCAAATCCAGGACGTTAATTGAGAAGCGTGTTCTGATAAAATTATGCCTCGTTTGAACTGTTCTGTAGGGTAACTTAAGACGCGCTCGTATCCTGATAATTGTAAAAAGCAGAATTTTTAAACACCTAATGTAACGAAACAGATCGATAATATATTATGAAAAAAATACTAAGGTTAGAAAAGGGATAGGAAAAAAGTAATAACCGAATAGAATTCATAAATATAACTCTCTTTCTGCAGAAAAAAATCCTGAATAGGTCCACAAAAATAAACTTTCACGTGGAAACTCTCAGAATTTTCAGCGATAACACTATATTTTTAGATAATACATAGCTAACGTATAGTACTAAAGTTATAACCAGCAGTTTTTTTCGATTCTGTTAGTATATATCGAAAAATATAAAGAAAACGTACAAAATTAACGTGTTTTTGCATTACATCGTCCAATCTAACAAGCGATTTTCAACCTTACGTAAAGCATCGTAGATTATTTTAAAATGGGGTTGGACCGCGCCTTAAAGTATTTATAAATATACTAGTAGTACTGCGAACAGTAGACCTCGCAAGCATTTCAGCGGTTGCAATATGCGGTAGAACTGATTATAACAATCTCGTCACCGCGATTCAGAAAATTCGCCGCTTGATGCAGTCGCCGTTTATGTTAACTCGATAGAACTAATAAAAAAACACGCTATCGAGATTCAGGACTTTTTTATAAATATTTATTTTGACGGCCCTTGACAAATTTTGGTAAAATTTTATATGTTATTACGTTATTAAAATTCAATGCTCGGACCTCGAGCCTCGGTGGCCTAAATGAACATGGCGACTGACACGGATAGTCAGAAGACCCGGGTTCGAATCCCGTCAAAGGATGTGAATTTTTCTCACTATACATTTTAATGCTTGAGATCGCTTAGCAGGCATTAGAGCTTTAAAAAGTAATACTATAACAATTATAAAAGTTTGCGATGTCAATACGAAAGTTTGAATATTTCTAAAAATGCTTCTTTCGGTTGGATAGTGCTGTCAAAGCTGTTCTATAGATGTCGCTCCGTCCCAGCAAGACGTTTAAATCAGATAGAGAGTTATAATTCCTTGCTCGGACCTTGAGCCTCGGTGGCCTATATATCTTATGTAATCATGTACATATTATATTGTATACGATTCAATAACATGTTTAATTTAACATTATTTACTAGTTAGTGACTATCTATATGTTTTCATTTGCAAAAATCACCCAATGCTCAACATTTCCGAAAATCGGGTAAACCACTGAGTTAAGTTAAATAACACTCGACAGAACGCCACTACAAACCATGCGATTATCTAATGATTCGTCGATGCACTCGTCGACGAGCTCACCGATGTCAAATACTTAAGAGATATCTCCCTTGTTCACAAGGTTGCTTTTCCAACGTCTCTTGTCATCTCGTCGTTGTTTCACGGATACTGTCAAAAATGCAACGATATTTGCTATTAGACTTAAGGCCGTTTTCAATAACTTATCTATCGTCGGTTTACCTTACTAGAGATTGATATTTGACACTGTTTGTATGGACGTTATGTCAAATTTCTATCGGTAGTAAGGAAAACTATGGATAGATAGAATATTGAAAACGGCAGTTAGAGAATCGCACGTCTGGTCCAGGAGGCAAAAGCTACGCTCAAAAGTTTAATCATGACGATCATTAAACTTTTGATCCGGGTCTTGTCGAGTCGATAAACTTACTTTCATCAGATATCTTACCTTGTCTCTTGTATGGATTTAGCTGCGATAGCGATATTACGGGCTATCTATTACCGATATTAATAGATAATTTTATCCTATTCATAATCCATGCTCGCACCGCTGCTGGTCGAAATCATCAGGTGCACAAATTGTGCTTATGAACGGAACCAACTTTAAAATTTCTTTGTTTATTTCTACAAAAAAAAATACTCTGGAAAAGGCCAGGTCACAGACGGTCAAGACATTATCAGAAAATATACGAGTATCGCTCGCTCGCAGTCTCAAAGTTTTGTGTTAATGATTAAAAGCTATAAAAATATATTTCTTTTTTTTAAGATCTTTCTGATGTAATAGTTAGGTATTTCTTATTTAAGTCACTTTGAGTTGTTCTTTCTTCTTTAGTTCTTTTAGGTGTAACTCTGAGTATTGTAATATTTATAAATATTCATTGATCACGCATTTTCATTCGCTATCAATTTTTACCAGTATGTATTTTCGTACCCCCATCTTGGAATTGGCCAGTGGATGTACTAGATTTGAAATTAATAGAAAAAAATAATTGAAAAAGGAAAGTCTCCGTGGCTTGGACCACCACCAGACCAGCGCCGGCGTTGGGGTGTGCTGGCCGGCTCAGAAGGGGCTGCTCCTATAGGCTTTGGCCGCCAAGTTTACATAGGATTAGCGGGGTCCGGGTGCAATGGCGCAGACCCGAGGAGGTGGGGCCTGGGTGCTTTGGCGCAGGCTCGAGGTGCGTGGCCCGGGCGCTTTGGCGCAGGCTCGAGAAAGTAGGGCCCGGGCGCTCGTCGCAGACTCGAGGAGGTCTCCCTATCCCCTGTGGCTGACGTAGCAGGCGATGGGGCTACGTATCCGACCCACTGTAGAAAGATCACGGACGACAGACGCGGGGAAGTCTGGCGCCCATTTGGCGGGTTTGGTTGCCAAGGCAGTTCCTTCGCGGCGCGCCAGACACATAGCACGCCGCGAAGTGAGAGGTCCGGCAACGGTGTGTTAGCGGTCGTGTGCGAAATCTGTCACGCGTTCCCGCCAAAAGCGGCAGTGACGAAACACCCCAAGGTTTTGTTGGGTATACGGACTCCCACATAACCAGCTACCTCCCCGTGGTAGGTGGTATCCATAAAGGATTTCCCTGGGACAAAAAAAAGTTACCAACTCGTGTATTACGATGTCAAAGTGTAGCGTGTCTTGTCCTACTGATACCATTATTATGGTCTCTTTTGTACCGCAACTCACAGGAGCTAGAAATAAATAAACATCTGGCAATTAACAAATGAACATTTGTTAAATATATTTAGTGGCGATAAAAGAATAATTAAAAGACAAGCCCGCTCAGTTTCTTGCCGGATCTTCTCAGTCGTGGTCGCAATCTGATCCGGTTGTAGATTTAAGAAATAATAATAATTGTAAAATGACAATTTGTAAGTGCCCCCATAGGCCTATACAGAATAAATAATTTTGAAATACAAATGGCAATTTCGTGAGTCAGTCACAAACTCTATGATTAACAGCGATCAAAACCCCATTAGAGTCAAAGCAAAATTTATGGAACCATCAATTATGAATCATGAATGAAGCAGATACCCTTATTGTATTGTATGAACTTCTATTCCTATTTTAGCTTGGATGATTTAATTCATTGGTCAAATACGCATTTGCACAGCTAGTGGAGTGAATTGAGACTTTGCCAGGTCATACTTTGTGTCTGATGACTTGATCGGTTTTGGAAACCCTGTATATAAGCTAATATAACTATTACTAGTTATTATTATTTTTATTATGTAGTGTAGGCAATATTCCTAATAGTAGTGCAATGTTAGGTATAAACGGCTGTTACATTACAATATTTTGAATAATTTATTTTACGTAGATACCGGCAAAACATTTTTTTAATGCAAATAGGCAAACAGCCAGGCAGCCCACCTGACGGAAAGTGGTCACTGTCGCCTATAGACGTTTGCAACACCAAAGGCGTTGGCAACGCGCTGCCGACCTCTACAAAGAATAGAAGGGGTGAAGGTGGAGGGGCAAAGGGAGGGGAGAATGAGAGAGGAAAGGGGGAATGGGCCTCAAGAACCTCCCACAGATCGACATATTGAAATAACCTGTTAACAGCTTTGCTTGGTCTATGGGTGACGAGGCCACAAAAGTAAAATAATTCAGCCCCTTGAGGATGAAATTTCTAAACTTCTAGTGCGGAGTCACTCATAACAACTAACTAAATATTATATAGACGATACAAGGAAGGAACTTTATTCCAGTTTCAATGTGGCCTAATTAAACTGGAATCACGCACTGGATAGTTCCAAACGCACGTTTTATCTGCCTCAATTTGTGCTGATGTATAATTGAATGAGCAATATCTGCTATAAACGCAAGCTTTGGCGTAACGTATGCAAATATGAGGAGTACTGGTGTATACGTAGATAGGTTATATCACAGTGCTTTTGACAGACCCGTTAGCTCAGTTGGTAATCATTCTTCGAAGCACGGGGCCTGGGTTCGATCCCTATCCGGGACAAATATATAAGTAACTAGCAAACCCTGCGAACTCCGTTTCGCCACCAGATGGCTTCGTTTTATGTAACATTTCGTTTGGCGCCAACGCTGTATGTGAAAAAAGATTTTCCCGCTTTTCTTTTTAATTTTTTCCTTAATGTTCTTTACTATAAACCTCACGGAGCCCAAGACCTTTCCAACGAATGCTAAACCATGGAAATCGG
The DNA here is from genome assembly GCA_917880725.1 of Selenia dentaria. NCBI lineage: Eukaryota > Metazoa > Arthropoda > Insecta > Lepidoptera > Geometridae > Selenia > Selenia dentaria. Next base: position 7,720,593 of record OU862904.1, on the reverse strand, counting down.
TTCGTGCGTTCTGGAGTTATAGCGTCAGGAAAGAAAACCCGACTTATTTTTATATAGTAGATGAACAGAAATGTTGATTATCGGTTCTTTGATGTTTTGACAGCTGTTTTAATAATCACTAACTGCGCCCGTGATTTCACCCGCGTGGTGATGGATGATGATGATGAAAGTAATCCTATGTCCTTTCCTGGGGTATACTATCTCCTGGCAAAATTTCATAACGATCCATTTAGCCGTTTAGTCGTAATAAGGTAACAAACACAGAGAGAGAGAGAGAGAGTGACAGAGTGACATAGCTACAAAATGCGTTAGATCGCTTTGTGGTGTCGATTTTTTGGAAAGTTGCAAGTCGCTCTTTAAAAGGCATAATATATTACCCCTACCCTGTCTTTATATTTTAGAGGTTAGTCTATTTGTCCATCGAAACCATGCCTTGTTTGCAAAACAAGGTGACATCATGCACAGAAATAGAAGACATATTATATGTTCCAATACAACGTATAGTAATGCATAAAAATAATTCATATTGTATGAGCATTAGAATATACAATAAGCTGCCAAATTTTTTTAAAGAGTATTTTTTAACAAATTCAAACGTGATCTATTTCAACTTCTGATAAGCAAATTTTATTATTCTTTAAATGAGTTCTTATAAGACAAATTGTAATATGTATTTTTAGCTTTAATCCCGATGAAACATTGACACTCTGTTGACTCGTCTGATAATACATTGATATAAAGTTGCTAACATGTTCTGCAATGACATTACTAATATTATTTTGATTTTGTATTATGGAACTGACATTTTTCTTATTTGTTTATATAGTTATTGAACCTATCTTTAATATTACAGTTTATTTTGTATAACATCACTCTTTTTCATCATTACTTTATTTTGCTAATTAGTAACCTCTTGAGAATTTAAAATAATAAGTATATAATTATTTAATTTTAAATATTTGTACACCGGAAACGGTAGAATGTTTGAGACATCATTTTTATTATTGTACACAAGAACTGTAACAAGAAACAATATTCTTACAAATAAACAATTTGAATTGAATTAGAATTTGAATGTTTTTATTATATTAAGTACTAGCTGCTCCCGCTTCACCTGCCGCGGTGATGGATGATGATGATGATGATGAATCTTGTATAGCCTATGTTACTCAGAGTGAATGTAACTTTCCAATGGCGAAAGAATTTTTGAAATCGGTTCATTACTTTTTGAGCCAATTCGTTCCAAACATACAAACAAATCTTTACTCATTATAATATTAGTATAGATAGATGAAAGTATGGCAAGATTTATTAAAAAAGTACGATAATAAATATAATATTTAAAATAAATAATAATATTTAAAAATAACGTTTCAAGTCAAGTCAAGTCAAAATCATTTATTCAATTTAGGCATCAAAGGCGCACTTATGAACGTCAACTTTTTATTAAAATGTACTTTAAAGACTCTACCGCCGCGTTCCAAAATATATAGAACCCACCGAGAAGAAGCGGCAAGAAACTCGGGGCTATTCTTTTTATATGGATGTTTACAATGTTTCTACTTAGGTACTACAAATATTAGATTTTATGGGTGGCAGAGAGACAGCTTGCCAGAAGTGGAGTATTCCAAGCATCTTTATCTTCTATATAATGTCGAACTTTATAGTAAGCTTTTTTTATTAAAACGTTTTTTACAGTCAACTTGAATTTGCCCTCTGTGAGCTCAGTTATGTGCTTTGGGATTTTATTGTAAAAACGCACACAATTTCCTAGGAATGACTTATTAGTCTTCGCAAGTATAAAACTAGGTACAGCTATCCTATTTGTATTTCTGGTATTAAAAGTGTGGTGATCACTATTTAAATTCTATTTATGTAATTTTTTACGAACATACATTATATTTTCAAATACATATAAAGAAGGCTACGTTAATATATTGATTTCTTTAAATAAATCTCTCAAATATTCACTGGGACCCATTTCGTATATAGCTCTAATAGCACGTTTCTGAAGGATAAATATGGTCTCTATATCAGCCGCTGAACACCAACGTTATACAATATACGTACTCTGAACAAATCAAATAAGTTGCATAATTATAATGTAAATACTTTATATAAATAAATTATATACAAAAAATCCGAACTCTACTAAACTACTAGAAGATATGATTTAAAAAACTATGTATAGTTTATAACCTTGTGTTTTACTTGTCATTTTTAAATTAGGAATAACTTTTGTTTGGTTGAATAAGACCTAATAAATTATTATTTAACCTCTGGCAGGCAGTGACCGCAGACAACAAAAGATTTTTAAATTAAACCTGGAGCCTTACTCCCACCTCTTGCAGTAGTCATGTTTCAAGCTTACCATTAAATTTGGTACCACCACGTCAATATAGCAAGCTTACAATAATAATGGATTACGATAGACGTTTTGATGACGTATTATCAAATATTTCACTCAATTCGCGTACTTTGACGTGACTTTTGACGTTAAGTTTTATTGTTCCAATGTAAATTTTTTAAAGATCCGTACTCCCATCTCATAAAGTAGTTATATTGCAAACTTACCATTAAATTTGGTTGACCGTTTTGTGTCCGCGGGAGTACGATAGTAAGTATGCTTATTCTAAGCTTATTACAAAACGCTCTTGATTTATGATAGTTTCGTAAAAGGTGGGAGTAGGCCCCCTGAGCCGCTAAGCATCAATCCATTATTGTAACATTAGTGAGTCAGTGGTTTGATTGACCGTGTACTAACCGCCTAACCTTGTCAGGTGCAAAATAATATCATCAATCTTAGTATACACATGCTTGAGCACTAAGTATTCTACGAAGGCTGTTAATATTTATAGCTTAATGCTGGATCTATACACAAAGTGAATGAAGTGTCTGCAATGTAAAAAATAGCTTTTTAACAATATGCATATACAGAATGTTCAGTAATGAGTAGTTATACACATATTTTTTTTATTTGGTAATCGTGACCCTCTCTGCCCGCAGGTAAAGTATTATCTACTCATTACTGAACACCCTGTATACAAGTTACATATACCATGAAAGGTCGTTGGTCATCATAGGACCAGACACAATAGAAATGTCATTGTTATAATATAACGACTCTTGAAGGGTTGTTTTTTTTTTTTTAATTTTGACAGTGTATTATTTGTTTTACATCTCTCATATTCGGTAAGTAGGTCCTTATTACCCCCAAATGGGGCTTGTAGGTGACCAATTAGCGTTCTAGGGTAATAAAGTAGCTAGAAAAGCCCTAGGGCGATAAGTTATTAAAAAAAACACAAATGGGTATTGCTGGTGACCAATTAGCGCTCTAGGGTAATAATGTAGCTAGAGAAGCCCTAGGGCGGTAAGTAAATAAAAAAAACACTTCACTCTTTCATAAAGTTCGCGTACATCTAACCATCATACTGGCAATAGACATCATGCATTCAGCCCAATGACAAAAGAGGTCGCTTCGCTATTCAGCCTTGTCTTCGTATGAGTATAATAGTCATAAATTTTAGTTTTGTAATACCGGTTTTTTTCTACTTACCTCACAATCGAGATGTAAAGCAGAGTAGTTAGCTCGGGTGTAAGCATCAATTGCACCCTCGAACTTTAGGCGCCCTCGCTGCACTCGTGAACCTAAATATCTCGGGCAGCAATTTTTTTTTATTTTTTATTTATTTATTTATTGCAATCAACAGCGTAATATATTAACTAATTACAATTCTTAACTATATAAATAAAAATAAGGCCAAAAGTGATTACAAATCTGAAAACATAAATAATCATAATTTTACGTATTCAAAAACTAAGTACGTGTGGCACACGGAAATCAATAATTATGCGGATGATGTATTTATATGCTTGAGTGTATATTGAGTGTGTGAGTATATGGGTGTGTGTGTGTGTGCATGTGTAATTCTGATTAGGGAGGGTTTGACTAAATCATTAGAATTCTTAATTAAATTTTTAGAGGCTTTCATTTCTAGACACCTGATAATATGAGGACTACTTAGACTACTTTTACTTTAGAAGAAGAATTAGAGGTCGCGCATATAAAATACTAGCTGACCCGCCAGCGGCTTCACTCGCTTGGTGGGTAAAGTGGTGGAAGAGCCGTTTCGGAATCTCTGGTCCTGGGTTCGAACCTCTTGGTGGATAGCGATTGTGATTTCTGATAAAGAAATTCTCAATAGGCTGTTTCCCGCGTGGTGATAGCTTATAATGATGATGATGATGAAAGTAGCCTGTACAATACAATACAATATAATAATACTTTATTGAACACCAAGCTTATAAAAGAAAACAAATATGAATATTTTACAAAACAGGTTGTACAATGGGCAGCCTTATCGCTATAAGCAATTTCTTACAGGCAACCTTCTTAAGCCTATGTGCTATTCCAGACTATAATCTATCTCTGTGCCAAATTTAAAACAGATCCGTTTAGCCGTTCTGCCGTGATTGAGTAACAAACATCAATTAAAATCATCCATCCATCCATTCAAACTTTCACATTTATAATATTAGTGGGATACAAATTATCACGCGAGTAAAGCCGCGGGTGAGTCAGGTTGTTGTTTATAAATTATAGGTCAATTTATGTTGCAGAAAAAGTACGATACTGTCCTGGGTTTCATTAAAGTAGGTAACTAGAAGAAGACCATGTAGTGCAGGGATAGCAAACCTTTGGCACGCGATAAAATATATGGAACATACATTTTAGTTCAAACTAACAACCGCTTGATACTATGAAGTATTACAAACGAACGCGAGTGAGCCTTCATTCATTAACTAGTAGTTCTGCGAACAGTAGAGCTCGCAAGCAGTCTTATCAGCGGTAATACTAAAAAAAACATTTAATTTTTTGGTACAAAATGTTCTTGCCGAATATTACGAAAATTTTAAAATTACACAACTTATTATCTTGGCAACCTCTTGACCAATTAATTATGTATCATATTCGAAATTTCTCTTTTGTTTCCACCAAATTGTATCAAATTGGTCGTTAAATACCACAACAGTAAACTTCTCCCGTTTTTAGGCATAAGTTAAAAATCGCCAAGATTACAGAATATACATACCAAGTTTCGTCCAGATTGGTTGAAAATGCGACATTTAAAGGAAGACCGAAGACCAAGTGACAGATGCAAGTCCAATTCGCCTGCCGTGCAATTCTTTAATGATTCGTCGACGAGCTCACCGATGTCAAATACTTTATGAGATATCGCCCTTGTACACAAGATTGTTTTACCAACGTTAATTGTCATCTCGTCATTTGTTTCACGGATGTTGTCAAAGATGCAACGATGTTTGCGCTTAGAGAATCGCACGTCAGTTAACACAAAAACGCTTCGCTGGCTCGGTCAATAAATAGTGCAAAACGTATATTTTGTAGTAAATGTATTGTCAAAATTGTTTTACGGCACGTCTATAGCCATAATAAATATTTCTTACACAAAATGGCATGTTGATTGAAAGGTTTGCCATCGCTGATGTAGTGTACTGACATAAAATTGAACGTGTAGCGACCGCCGAACCTTGTCAGATGCAGAGTGTATTCCCCCAATCCATCTTGTCTCGCTCGCTTAAGCACTATGTATCGGATAAATGCTCCGTTAGGTACTAGCTTGAGGTTAGGTTATGTGTTGTGTATTTAGGTTTACTAGTTGGAGATTTGTATCACCAAAATGTGCCATTAGTGTAGCTGTAGTGGCAGAAAGAATAATGGTCTTGTGTCAATGTAAATTATATATATATATACAGGGTGTTTGGTAGAAGGACCGACAAATCAAATGAGCGTGATCGGGGGCCCTCTTGGAGAATACAAGTTGGCCAAAAAAAATCCCCAAAAAAAGTTAAACATATTGAGGGGTCGGGGATTTTTTTGGCCAACTTGTATTCTCCAAGTGGTCCCCCGAACACGCTCATTTGGTTTGTCGGTCCCTATACCAAACACCCTATATATATATTTATATATATATACTTCAGCTGACGGGAATTGACGGGAATACAATGGTATATCATTTAAAGTTTATATATATATATATTTTATATTTATATATACATAAAAATTTAGTTTCATCATTCTCATATATCTCATAACTTTCGACTGGGTGAACCGACTCTCAAAATTCTTTTCTTTCTGGTTTGGAAGGGGGTGCTGCCCATGTGGTCCCATTTAAATTTTAATCGCCTCAAAATCGCTTCAGTAGTTTTTGAGATACACTCCAAGAACTGAATAGAATAGAAGTAGGTATTAAATTTTTTGAAATTGTACTTTTTAAACTTTCGCGAATGGTTTCAATACAGATATTGTAACTTGCGGGATGACTACCACGGTTTTCCCGTAATGCCGGTAACAATAGGTATATAATTTACCTAAACACAGTTAAGAGGGAATGGGATAGTATATATAGTAGGAGGTTTTTGAAGGGAGGGAATGTTTATAGATTTATACAGCAATTAAGAACTGGGATTTCTATTGCGTTTCCCACATTGAAAACACAAAATTATAACAGCCTAACCTCCAAGCAAGCGTCTAAAATGAAAGAGTCTCGCATTATGTTATTGATATTCTTATAACCAAGCGACGACTATATAACTGTTTTGAATCAGTTTTGAATCGTGCGATTCTCTAACGGCCCGTCCCAATAATCTATCTATCGCTGGTTTACCTTACTGGAGTTAGATATTTGACACTATTTGTATGGACGTTATGTCAAATTTCTATCGATAGTAAGGAAAACTGTGGATAGATAGATTATTGGTATCCACCATAAGAGAAACAGTCGTCGACAACATCCGTGAAACAAATGACGAGATGACAATCGTTGGAAAAGCAACCTTATGTACAAGGGTGATATCTCATTAGTATTTGACATCGGTGAGCTCGTTGACGAGCTCATCGACGAATCATTACAAAATAGCACGTCTGTATGTCACGTAAATGGTTATTATTTCTTTCTTTATTTGAGATAATGTTTCTTATTTATAAACAACGTGTTTTTTAACAAATTTCTCTACGTGATCGAATCAGAAATGAGGAGATCCGTAGAAGAACGAAAGTCACCGACATAGCCCAGAAGATTAGCCAGTTGAAGTGGCAGTGGGCAGGGCACATAACACGCAGAACAGATGGCCGATGGGGCCGAAAGGTTCTGGAGTGGAGACCACGGACCGGCAAGCGCAGCGTAGGTCGTCCACCGACACGGTGGACAGACGACCTGAGGAAGGTCGCAGGACGACGTTGGATGCAGGCCGCTTCCAACCGGTCCTTTTGGAAAATCATGGGGGAGGCCTATGTTCAGCAGTGGACGTCCTACGGCTGAGATGATGATGATGATGATGATGATTTATAAACACGCAAAAAAGTTTTTCAATACATCTCAGGCGATGTAAGCGAAGGTGTTTAAATAAGCATTTAAATGTACATAGAACCTTCTATCTATCTTATGTTGAAGTACCTTTTTATTTATACGTGGCCGTGTGAATTCTATATTGGTTTAAAGTGATACAAGCATATTCGATTAAAACCTTTAAAATATGCTACCTGCAAAAGTAATCTATATTAAATACTAGTACCCACTCGCGACTTAGTTTGCGTTGCATATTTTCAATTTTAGAGAGAATATAATATATGTTTGGTCTCGCTAAGCAGGCATTCGTGCTTTAAATTTGAGTGGTTTATATTATTTTAATAAAATTAAAATGCGATGGGTTGCGACGTCAATACGAAAGTTAAGAGGATTGCATAGCTAGTACTTTCCATGCTAAAAGAGAAAACTCTTTTCTACCTCGTAACATTGTCCAATTTCAGTGTTTTTTTTTCATGGAATCAAGACATTGTCTTCTTTGATGTTTTCAGTTTTTTTTTTAAGTTCTAAAAAAGGAAATTTATAATACTTTGAAATACTGAAAAAATCAAAACGTACGGGCATAGTAATCAATTTAATGATTCATTAAGAAAAGGCACTGAAATCGGACAATGTTAAGAGGTAGAAAAGAGTTTTCCCTTTTAGCATGGAAAGTACTAGCTATGCAATGCTCTTAAATTCATTATTATTAGTAAATCTTAAAATTTATAGAGAGAAAAATTCACATCCTCGGACGGGATACGACTCTCCGTGTCTTCTAATCTGACCTGCGTCTTCTGACTCTCCGTGTGAGACGCCATTGACCAATTAGGCCACCGAGGTTCGGGTCCGAGCATCGAATTTTAACTCTCTATCTGTCTTTAACCATCTAACGGGGAGAAAAATTCACATCCCGTCCGAGGATATGAATTTTGCTCTCTATAAATTTCAATGTTTGAGATCGCTAAAGCAGGCGTTAGTGCTTTAAAAAGTAATACTATAAAAATTAGTAATACTGTACGAATAGTTTGTCTTTGACCAATTTCCGAGAATCACCTCGGGACTTACAAGGATGTGAGAATTCCTTGGTGGCTTTGAGAAATGTTTAATTGTATACCTTCAAAATAAACTGTGACACAACCCTAATATACCTTACCTACGCGCCTCTCGCCCCAACCTGCCATTCTTAATCTAAGTTGCTCCATAAACCTCGAATAGTTTGTTGTTTGACCTTCCAAACTTGCGCAGGATTTTGTAGTGTTTGAGAGTTGGAAACCTTAAACTGCCATATTTATGACATAACTAGTTGCTTCTCGCCGTTTCACTCACGTGGTAATTGGATGATTATGATGAGAGTATCTTATGTGAAATTACAGTGCCTGTTTTATATTCATATCAAACTTCATACAAACATTAGCACATATTTATTTAATAACATAAAAGACTTTACGTAATTGATTTACCACCGCCATCGCCACTCCATGTGATCTTGCAGCGTAAACTCGCTGAGAAAGGGCATCGGATATACCCGAAACTTAGCTCGATAACATCGGCCAATTACGTGAATAAAGTCTGTTTTGATATTCAATAAATATTAGTAAGATTAATTATGATTTGTTCTTTTTAAGTGTGCGTGATACTACAAGGAAATTTGATAAGATTTTTCTGTCTGTCCTTGACACTTTACACTTTACACCTTAATAACTTTTTTCTTTGTAAGTGGACTTGTAACGCCGTGCGATTCTCTAATGATTCGTCGACGAGCTCACCGATTTCAAATACTTTATCAGATATTGCCCTTGTGCATAAGGTTGGCTTTCCAATGTTTCTTGTCGTCCCGAAATTTGTGTCACAGATGTTGTCAAAGATGCAACGATGTTTGCTCTTATCCAATTGCACGGCCGTTTTGCCATTCTTGAAGTTAACACTAAAGGTGCGAGTTGGTAGCCGGCTGCACGAAGCAGCAGCCAACGACATGTCGCAGCGACACTACTGGTTTCTAGGTATTTCTATGAAATACCATTCATTGATAGCGACACGAATTGCCGTCGTCGAGCGGTAGACGATACTGTCGCCCGACCGCAGATCAGCCGTGCGATTCTCTAATGATTTGTCGACGAGCTCGTTGACGAGCTCAGCGATGTCAAGTACTTCGCCCTTGTAAATAAGGTTGCTTTCCCAACGTATCTTGTCATATCTTCATTTGTTTCGGGGATGTTGTCAAAGATGCAACGATGTTTGCTCTTAGAGAATCGCACGGCAGTAGTGCCGCTCGCGGTTACCAATCTGCCTAATAAAACAACTGACAAGCTTTTAAACTAAACCTTTCGTATTGCTTTTCAAATGCATCTGCAGTCGTGTTCCAAATCATGACTGCAGCGACATGAAGCGACGACGTGTCGCGGCGACATGAAGTGGCGACACGTCGTCTGCTGCCGCTACGTGTAGCCGGCTACCAACTTGCACCTTTATACATATAGTTGCATTAAGGTGAGAATATTATACAAGTCAGACACGTAAATTATTCTGTAATTAAACTCACTGTCTAAGTCACGTTATAAACCGGTGGATGCATTACTAAAACTTTCAAATAATGTAAAAACACATGATTTTGTACACTTTACCTACACTTACGCACCGTTACACACACATAACGGTGAACAATCCACCACTGTTACACGTCAAAATTCGAAGATACTATAAACAAAAACAACAATAGCTATTGTTAAGTATCTTTCCCGCCATTTGAGTGTGTTTTTCCTCAATTCGACCGTATACACATATATATTACTAGCTGCGCCCTGCGGTTACACCCGCGTGGTGATGGATGATGATGATGAAAAGTACTCTATGTGTCAATCCAGTGCCTCATCTACCTCCATACCAAATTTCGTCAAAATTGGTTCAGCAGTTTGAGCGTGAAAGAGTAACAAACATCAGCTATTCATCCATCCAAACTTTCACATTTATAATATTAGTGGGATATGCGTGTTCGCGGATAACTTCGTTGTTTATGTACCGATTTTGATAATTCCTTTTTTGTTTAGTAGAGTATACTTCCGAGATAGTACCATGAAAATTTCATCAAATTCGACCCAGCAGCTTTTAGTTACACTCTAATAACTGAAAAGTGTTACGCTTATTTTGATTTGATAATATCATCATTGACGGTGAATGACATCAATCCCGTAAGAAGCAAAGGTCTCTAAAAATAGTGAAAAAATATTACCAAAAAATGGAACCGACTTCAACACTAAAAAGTTTTACAACTTGTCGAAGCCGATACTTATTTTTTTCTCATAATAACTTCTACAGTAACCATGACAACACTGAACGTATACTTTAATAGTGATTCTATCTACTTTTATATCTACCCTCGTGGAGTAAAATCTCTAGGAAAAATTTCGGAGCAAAGCGATATTTAACAATATTTTATATCACACAACCGAAGGCGACATCTGTTTCCGGCTTTGACGTTTGAAACTTAATACGTTTCAATACGTATCGTAATAAATTTTTGATATATGAAAATCTGACGTCGAAGAGGAAATGAAAGACTGGAATTGCACAGCTCAGCTCTGACGCATTTTGCAATGGAGAGAAAAAATATTATGTGATTTTTTCATCATTTTATCAGAACTAGGTGCGGTCTGTGGTTTCACCTACGTGGTGATGACTTTTTTTATATTTCAAACCTCCTCTAATACAGAGTGAAATCAAAAAACGTAAATTGGGTCGTTTTTGAGTTTTCGTGGGACGTTTTAACGATCATATTTTTTTATAGAAGATTTTATTTTTATTTTTTATAAGACATACTAACAAATATACGGATAGATGGAAGTCAATTTGGCCAGGTAAAGCAGACTTGCTCGGTCAATTAAGATCACTTATTTAATTTATAATTACAGAAAAATTCTAAACATTGGTGCCTTTTTTTATTTAACACTTCACACGCAATCTACCAAAGAGATCGCTGCTTCTAGTTCTATTTTAAAAAAGAAAATATTCCTCTTTTGATATGAAACAGTTATAAGTCGAGTATGTATTCATGATTATTCTACTTACGAATAAAGACTTTTTCTATTTTGTTAGCTCGTTAGTAATAGACAAAAAGTAATTTTCCCCTAGAAGGAAATATTCGTTTTTATCCATGCTCTGGTACGCTATAATGAAGGACTATTTGAGCAATAAGAGTGATCTTTTTTTCATGAACAAAAATAGCACATTCATTCATACAATTTAATAGCTATTTATATACATAATATAAATAAATTAAAGTGTATCTAATGTTGAAATAACAGCTTTTCACTAAACGAATGTGAAAGTATGGTTGTCTGTACTATTATGTTTTTTTAAATTATAAAGAGGAAATATTTGTATGTATGTATGTTTGTAACGAATTAGCTTAAAAAGTACTGGACCGATTTCAAAAATTCTTTCACCATTGGAAAGCTACATTCACCCTGAGTAACATAGGTTATATAAGATTCAACATCATCGTCATCATCCATCACCGCGTGGGTAAAACCGCGTAGAGCAGCAAGTCAAACATAATGTATAGTTTTATTTTCTTATTAAGATGTATAGTTTGGTGTATTATTAAAATATGTTTATGCTAGTTTTGTTATAAAGAAAACATGTTTTATACATTGGTGTCGATTCTGTAAGCATTCTCTTAACTAAAAATCTCTAAATTATGGCAGTACTTATTTTGTTTAGACTGAAATACAAATTAGTATAACACTTTCGAATGACAGCACTAAAATTAGACATTTCTCTTCAATTGTGGGCATATTTTAGACAGTTTAGTCGTCACGTAACTTGGTGCTCGCTAAACTAACCTAAAATAACACAAAATTGAATAGAATAATCCTAGTTTTAGAAGTGTCATTGTAAGTGTTAAATGATTTTGGATTTTATTGTTAACAGTATAAGGCCGACCATAATAAATTTTTAGTTAGGGAGTTTAGTTTAACATTGAAATTTATAGAGAGAAAAATTCCATCCTTGGACGGGATTCGAACCCGCGTCTACTGACTCTCCGTGACAGACGCCATTGACCTACTAGGCCACAAAGATTCTGGTCCGAGCATCGAATTTTAACTCTCTATTTGACTAACCATCTTGCAGGGACGGAGCGACATCTATTGGACAGTTTAACAGTACCATCCAACCGAAAGAAGCATTATTTAGAAATACTTAAACTTTCGTATTGACATCGCAGCCCTTGTAAGTTTTATAGTATTATTTTTTAAAGCAATAACGCCTGCTTTAGCGATCTCAAACATTGAAATTTATAGAGAGAAAAATTCCATCCTCGGACGGGATTCGAACCTAGTTACCGTTGAACCGAAAATAGTTTAGTTTAGTTTTTTTTTAACAAGTGATTCGCTACCATTGTCCCGCGCAAAATGCGTCCCGAGTTATATTAGTATATGATTGGCGAGCGTAGCCGCGGACTGTTAATCAATTATGCATTTCGATCATATCTGCTAGATATATTTCGATTTGATGAAGTAACAAATCTACACATTCTCTTACTCTCTGTCACTCATTTACTAACTTTTGTATTAAGAGTTTTTAGAAACGGAATATTTACCGTGTATTTTATAACCTCTCACCTGTCGATTGTCAATATAACAATGAAATTTCTATTGACTTTGAGTTGTTCGACAGTTGAAGTAATATATATATATATATATATATATTACCACTAACACAAAAGTCATGATACTCAAATGTCATCATCATCATCATCTCAGCCGTAGGACGTCCACTGCTGAACATAGGCCTCCCCCATGATTTTCCAAAAGGACCGGTTGGAAGCGGCCTGCATCCAACGTCGTCCTGCGACCTTTCTCAGGTCGTCTGTCCACCGTGTCGGTGGACGACCTACGCTGCGCTTGCCGGTACGTGGTCTCCACTCCAGAACCTTTCGGCCCCATCGGCCATCTGTTCTGCGTGCTATGTGCCCTGCCCACTGCCACTTCAACTGGCTAATCTTCTGAGCTATGTCGGTGACTTTCGTTCTTCTACGGATCTCCTCATTTCTGATTCGATCACGTAGAGAAACCCCGAGCATAGCCCTCTCCATAGCTCGTTGTGCGACTTTGAGCTTATCTATGAGGCCCATAGTAAGAGACCACGTTTCAGTGCCATAAGTCATCACTGGTAACACACATTGGTCGAAGACTCTTGTCTTGAGGCACTGAGGTATTTTTGACGAGAAGACTTCGCGAAGTTTCCGGAACGCTGCCCAGCCGAGTTGGATTCGACGAATGACCTCTTTCTCGAAGTTGGACCTGCCTAGTTTGACTGTCTGTCCCAGGTAGATATACTCGTCAACAACTTCGAGAACTGAGTTCCCAACTGATATTGGGGTAGGTACAACATGGGCATTAGACATAATTTTCGTCTTGTCCATGTTCATCTTAAGACCTACCCGTTGGGAAACTCGATGGAGGCCTTCGAGCATTGTACTGAGGTCTTCCATGGATTCTGCCATGACTACAATATCGTCGGCAAATCGAAGGTGAGTGATGTATTCGCCGTTAATATTGATGCCAAGTCCTTGCCATTCCAGAAGCTTGAAGGCGTCTTCCAATGTAGCGGTGAACAGTTTCGGAGATATAACATCTCCCTGTCTCACGCCTCTTTGCAATGGAATTGCCTTCGAACTCTGCTCCTGTACTCGGACTGACATGTAGGCATTTTTGTACAAACACTTCAGCACTTCAATATACCGATAGTCAATACGGCACCGCTGGAGAGACTCAAGCACTGCCCACGTCTCGATCGAATCAAAGGCTTTCTCATAGTCCACAAACGCTAGACAAAGAGGCAAGTTATACTCTTCGGTCTTCTGTATAACTTGCCGTAGCGTGTGGATGTGGTCTATGGTACTATAGCCTTTTCGGAAACCGGCTTGTTCCGGAGGCTGGAATTCATCAAACCTGCGACTGAGACGGTTCGTTATGACCTTCGAAAACAGCTTATAAACATGGCTCAAAAGCGAGATGGGTCTGTAATTTTTAAGTAAAGTGTTGTCACCTTTCTTGAAGAACAGCACCACCACGCTTTTGTTCCATGCTTCTGGCGTTGAACCTTCGAGTAAGACGGTATTAAAGAGCTTCTGAAGGACTTTAAGTACCGGTGTTCCACCCGCTTTCAGAAGCTCAGATGTGATACCGTCGTCACCAGGCGCCTTGTTGTTCTTAAGCTGTTTCAAGGCCATTCTAATCTCGTACAGGCTGATGTCCGGGATATCTTCGGTATAATGTCGGGTCAGCTTGGCTCTTGGGTCTTTGGCCGAGCTGCTAACAGGTTTAGCGACCGAGGTGTATAACTGTCCGTAGAAACTCTCGACCTCTCCTAACACTTCCGCTTTGGTCGACGCTACACTGCCGTCTCCTCTCTTCAGCTTCGTCAACTGGCTTTGCCCAATAGACATGTCTCTTGCAAACACTTTGGAGCCTTTTTTCCGCTCTATCGTCTCTTTAATACGGTTTGTATTAAAGATCCGAATGTCGTATCGCAAGGACTTCCATATTCGTCTATTGAGCAGCCTATATGCTTCAGCATCATCCGAAGACTGCAGTTTCAATGAGCGTCGTTCAGCCATGAGGTTGAGGGTATCGTTGGAGAGTTTCTGTGGCCTATCTGTACGGTGGGGTTTAAAGTACTTGGAACCCACTGTATGGACAGTTTCTACTAACCTGTTATTGATCTCGTCCACTGAAGCGATGTTCTCAAGGCAATCGAAGCGATTGGATAGCTCAAGTTGAAAGCTCTCGGGGTCTTGAATATGGGCACGAGTAGGTCGGAGCGTAGACTTCATCAGACGAGACCTCTCCAGTTTGACATTAATATTCACCGTGCCTCTTACCATTCGGTGATCACTACCGGTTTTAACCCTGTTGATCACGGAGACATCAGTGAATATTTGCCTTTTGGTGGTCATAATGAAGTCAATCTCATTTCTCGTACTCTCATACTCAAATGTAAGAATTTTAATATAGAGGATGCTACCTTTATCAGGTCGTCAGTCCACCTTGTCGGTGGTCAGTCCACCTTGTCAATGGTCAGTCCACCTTGTCGGTGATCAGTCCACCTTGTCAGTATACTGATAAAGGTAGTATAGTAGGACGACGTTGGATGCAGGCCTCTTCCAACCGGTCCTTTAGAAATTTGTGGGGGAGGCTATGTTCAGCAGTGGACGTCCTACGGCTGAGATGATGATGATGATGATATGGTATATATATATATATATATATATATATATATATATATATATATATATTACCACTGACACAAAAGTCATGATACTCAAATGTAAGAATTTTAATATAGAGGATGGGTTTTAACTGCCAAGAAGCAGGAGGCTAATTCTGTTATTTCACAACGTTCTTAAATCTATCCCGCTGCAACTGCAGTTCGTCTCCGGTAGTTGTTCGATCATTACCCAAAAAGCCATTTTACTATTTCTATACACAAATTGGAACGTAGCATCACGTGAACGTTACTCAAACGCTACTTTACAATAAATATTTATTAGACACTAATGAATATGAGTTAACGCGTTCATGATATCTTTCGAGCTAGCAGATTAAGTGTAAAGTTTTGATCGATCGCTGACTTCAACAGAAACGTAACTGCAGTTGGACTGTTTTTCAATAGCTGAATAAGAAAACACATAAAAGTCGCCGTTCAGCTACGGTTCGATTGCAATTTAGTTAGTGGAATCAACCCCCTGGAGTCTAGTGGTTCATCTTTGCAAAAACCGAAGAAGTTCCAAAAAATACCTCGCGAGCAGATACCGTGAGTTATGTGTGTCAAGACTCGAGACTCAGTCAGTGGTAATAAAACGGAACGCAAGAAACGTGAAAGAAAGAGAGTAGACCGTTTCGTCTGCTCAGAACAGCATCTACCCGCAGATACTTCAGTTTACTCGTGAACATGCAACTGTGCCGAAATATCGAGAGCTCACAATAAATACAATACATGGTAAATATCCCATTTCTAAAGTTAATCCTTGCATAAGTGACCATGTCAAATTATAAACTTATATGGTACATATTTTAATTCTTAGTGTGATTGTTAGATTTCCTAATCATCATAAACTCGTCGCGTGTCGAGTGTACACCATGTGTACGTACAAAACATGCTGAGCCATGTCGCGCATACACCAAGCGTAAACACATTGTCATACCTTTTCATCATCATCATCATCTCAGCCGTAGGACGTCCACTGCTGAACATAGCCTCCCCCAAAAATTTCTAAAGGACCGGTTGGAAGAGGCCTGCATCCAACGTCGTCCTACTATCCTACCTTTATCAGTCTACTGACAAGGTGGACTGATCACCGACAAGGTGGACTGATCACCGACAAGGTGGACTGACCACTGACAAGGTGGACTGACCACCGACAAGGTGGACTGATCACCGACAAGGTGGACTGACCACTGACAAGGTGGACTGACCACCGACAAGGTGGACTGACGACCTGATAAAGGTAGCATACCCTTTGTTTGTAACTAATTTTATCAGATCCAATGCATTCCACCGATATAAATTGAATTTTAATTGGTCCAACTATTCAAGAGTAGTGTTTTAAACAGAACTTTTATGCGTAGTTCGGAAAGAAACCGAAATAAGTAGACATTGGCCGGGTTAAACATAAAAAAATTTACACGCCACTACGATAACAAAGAAATACCTGTAAATAAATTATTTTGTTAGACACTAACTCATAACTCACTGTTTTTGAACAGCCCACCAACAAAGTTCCCCGGTACATTCCATGCTTTAAGCGGCTAACACATATTTTGGCAGCGCTTTCCAGCTTAATAAAAGCGTACTACATAATACGTACTTGTTGAAATACTTCCGTCCTAGTTCTCTCTAGCTTTTCGCAAACAATGTAGAGCAGAGTGAAGTGAAGCGGACGCAAATGGGAACCGACTTAAACGTTCAATGAGTTGTTTATTTTAAAGTGGTAAGACAAATAAGTCACTCGTGTTAAGTGAATACCGCGCATTCTCCTTAACAGTTGCAGGGTCACCCAGAGCTTTCTGCTTACAGTTCTGCCCCGCACTGCTATGCTCAGGAATCCTAAATACATCAGGTTTAGATACGACTAGTTGACCCACCATGTAACGTAATAGATAGTTACATTGAGATTAATACCTAGCTGAAGGCCTAGCCAGCTAATAATAAATAAAAAGTAAGATTAAAAATCTAAATATATTAAATGGATAACATGACCTGACCAAGTTCACTTTACGGAGTCCTTCTTTCTGTAACGTGAGGCAACAAACTATAAAAGACACAGCTTCCTTTTAATTGCTTAGTATCTAATTATTCCTTATTAATGGCCTGATGACATCGAGCCAGTCCTTCTCAGGCCCAATGGCTCCATGGTCGAGGGGACCTTCTCAAAGCCTATCGATTTCCAATTATCCTTTCTTCTATGGGCTATACGACATATAGTGATAAGCGTCTTTATTATTCTTGGCCTTATAGTATTTATCCAATCTTCAAATATACAAATTGGTACAAATACAAATCATTTATTTACAAGAATGTAGTTACATAGTGCTGTCCAACAAATAAAAGTCTTTTCACATTCTACCAAACCAATGGGGAGTAAATATAAAATTACAATTACTTAGTTCATATTAAATTTAAAATTATTGTACATGAAATGTATGAAATTAAAATTAGTTTATCATTTAATGAATGTTAAAAAATATTAAATTGTTTATAAACTATAACCTCTCACCAGTCGGTTGTCCATATAACAATGAAATTTCTATTGTGTCTGGGTCG
The DNA here is from genome assembly GCA_917880725.1 of Selenia dentaria. NCBI lineage: Eukaryota > Metazoa > Arthropoda > Insecta > Lepidoptera > Geometridae > Selenia > Selenia dentaria. The sequence goes on along the minus strand of OU862904.1, from coordinate 7,702,402 downwards.
TTCGACTGATGAAGTAATAAATGTCAAAATAAACCTTAATAAAATTTAAAATATGTCAGTAAAATGCTTTAACATTTATCAAATATATCATGTATTTTCTTTATAAGTCACAAATTCCTTAAAACTGTAAAAACGTTTTTCGGAGAACCACAATGTCAATTTTCTTTTAAACATAGTTAACGGCAATTCCTTAAATTGATTAGGTATTTTATTATAAGCTTCGATAGTTTTAATATAAGCATTATTTTTAAATATGTCTAATACGCACCTAGGATGATGTAATTTATATTTTTATCTCTCATTTCTACCAATTGTTTCAGAATACATTTTGAAATATTGAGGATACAAAATAATAATTGGTTTTGTTTTCAGGAATCCTCTATCCCAAAAATCCAAATCCAAAAATCCAATCCGTGACGTCTCTTCTGTGTCATTCCATCATTTTCTCATTTAATTTTTAAATTTGTCTCGTTGCAGGTCAGTATCGCAATAGTTTTTAAATATACAGTACAAATAAGGATAATGACGATTAGGACGATGAAATATGATCATATATGAAATTATATTACAACCAGCAGCTTCGCTCGTTTGGTCTCGGTGGACGAGAGAGTTTTTCTTTAAATTCCAATAACTTTTTATTTATTAACGGATTGACATGAAACAAATACTAAAAACCTTATTAATAAATTTGGCTTACACCCGGAGTAGTTAAAACATCTATCTGTAATTTTTTTGCTTGCAGTAAATGTCACGCATGAAAGCAAGACAAATGTTACGCCTAATATAGGTTTACGCAACGTTTATTAATAAAGGCCTAAGTTAAGTAAAGCTTACCACAATATATTAGTGAAATCCCACGTCCAAACCAGATAAAATTTCTGATATTAACGTGCATAAACGCATAGACAAACAGATAAACAGATGAACAGACAAAAATTCTAACAAAATATTTTTTTTCATTTTACGAGTATTTTCGTTTATATAAGGCCCAATATTTTTAAGTCGCAAAATATATTTTTTTCACAAATATTTCATGTACAGACAGCGGTCCGTTAAATTTTTCTACCAACTTTCAAAAAGGAGGAGGTTTCAGTTCGACTGTATTTATTTTTTATTTTTGTTACCTCATAACTTTCGATAGGGCGAACCGATTCTCAATTTTGTTTTTATCATTATTCTTTTTGAAAGCTTATGCTTCCCGTGTGGCCCCATTTAAATTTCATCAAATTCGGTCCAGTAGTTTTTGAGTTACACTCCAATAACTGAATAGAATGGTAGTCGGTATTAAATTTTTCTAATTGTACTGGTACTTGTATTATCTGGTACTAGTATTATATTATGTAGTATAGATTAGCTCACGCTGGAAATACAAGATACTAAAGTGTGTAAAAATTGCATATTTATTACCGTAGCATATTTCCTGAAATCTTGTGAGTACGAATCATTTTAAAAAGAAATGAGAAGTTTTTACTTCTTTCTATATTTATTGATATATTATTTTAAAGTACTAACGCCTGCTTAGCGATGTCGTTCAGTCCCCGTACAACGGTTGAAATCGAATAGAGAGTTAAAATTCGATGCTCGGATGGAGTGTTCTTGTTTTTGTTCATAGTGGGGGCGATAAGTCCTGCACTGACGTCCCGCTTGGGGTGTATTGTGCATTTCCCCCGCCAGCCTCTACCCGAGCCATCCCAACTCCTTCATATAACGGAGTATGGCCCTGGGTTGGTGGCACAACTGCTCCAGTGATGTTGGTGGTATGTTAACCGATGTTAATCTAGAACTATACTGATCTTCAAATAGTCTGGTTGTGTTCCGTATATTTTCCGTAGCCGTGCACTCCAGCAGCACGTGCCTCACGGTCTCGTCTTCCTGTAAACATCCTCTGCACAGTGGACTGTCCGTTGCACCAGTTTTGTGAAGGTGATAATTTAGGTTGCAGTGGCCTGTGATAAGGCCTACTAAAAGTCGCAGGTCTTCTGGCTGCAGTTTCAGCAGATTGTTTGTTGTGTTCCTGTTCAAGGTTGGAAACATAGATCTTGCTTGTTTGCAGTCCTTTTTTTTTCCCCACATATTTTGTTGTTCTACTTCAGTGTAGCGACAAAGTAGGTTCCGTACTTCCACCGCTGAGGACTTGCAGAGGTCGTTTAGGTCTCCACTTACCTGTTGCTAGGTTGCATTTTTAGCGAGGATATCTGCTTTTGTGTTCCGCGGGCATGAGCCATGTCCTTTAGTCCATGCTATGGATGTTGTGCTCGGATGGAGTGCCTCGGTGATCATGGCGTCTGACACGGATTGTCAGAAGACGTGGTTTCGAATCTCGTCCGAGAATGAGTAATTTTCTTACTAAAAAGTTTTTTACTATATTTTAATGAAATAAACTTTAAGTTAGTTGTAATTTTATAAGGATTGTTCAAATTTATAAAAGTTATCGCATTTTTCATAACTCGTTTTTTTGCGGCTCAGTGTAACTCATGTTACGAGTACAAATCTACTTGAATATATCGTCTAGATAGGAAAATTCTTACCTCTATTATAAATCACAATTCAAAATATTGTTAATGGAGATGGATGGATGAATGGATTTGCATTTAATTTAAATAGAACCAACAAGCTATAACCTATGCAATGCAATAGAAAACAAGAAACTTCAAAAAATCAAGAATCAGAATTAAAACATGAATAAAAAAAATCACGGAGTTACCACGCTCTGGCTATCATACGTACGACCTGAAAGTACTTTCCTGTAGTAAGCAACTGTTCGTAATTCTGAAATAATAGCAAGTATATTATGCAGTGAAGCGCTCGCAGCGGAGCTCGACTTGGCGATCTTAACCAATCAACAAGTTAAGCAACGCTTGCTGCGGTCAGGACTTGGATGGGTGTGTGCTAGTGGCATTGTTCAACTAAGCGCTGCCGTGCAAAGAGGGCACGTAAAGCCGTCGGTATCGGTTGTTTGTATTAGGACAACAGTTGAAGGCCTTCGGCGGCCTGAAAACTTCAATGTCGACCAAGCCGCACTTGGACCGCGTTGTGGATTATGGCCCAACTCCTCTCTTTAAAGAAAGGCTCGAGTCCCAGCAGTGGGAATATAGTAAGCTGATTATGATATTAAGCAATTTTGTGCTTTTTATTCACTGTTTTCAGTGAATAAAATAATATTTTAAGAGAAGGAATGAAATATAGTATATTATGCAACTAGTGAATCAAGGACGGATTTAAAGCGAGGGCCATAGATGAATAACGAGTAAGTAAAGGATTCTGACTGAATCACGACCGCAGAGAGTGATTCGAGTGGTTCATGGCCCTCGATATAAATCCGTTTTATTCAAGAGTTGCATACTATACTTTATATCTTGACTACTAGAAAAAGAAATAATTTAAGCAGAAAATAGACCTTTAATGAAAAAAAAGGAAAGTTAAATTAATTAAAATGCACATAAAATTTAAACAATTACTAAACATAAGAGTAATTTTCTTATTATTATTATATATATTTTTCCTACAATGGCAGCAAAAAACGTAATACAGTTTATATTCTAATGCTAAACTACTTGTCGCAAATATCGACCAATCAAATCTTGCACAAAGAGTTGAGAGTCTTTGCGCAAGGAGTTTGTAGAAGGATATAAGCATTGAGATGGAGGTCGAACATATTGGTGTGTTTTAAATTTAGACACCAAAACAGTGATTAAAAGGTCTTTTTATTCACTGTTTTCAGTGAATAAAATAAGCTTTTTAGAGTAGGAATGGTATAAAAGTATTTTTTTCCTGATTTCGTTTTGGCTTTTGACTTTTTAATACTTATTTACAGCCATTAAAAAAATACGTGGCGACTTCCGAACTTATTATTTTAATGAGTACTCACGGGATGTATACCACAATTTTGGAGGTTTTGGAATTCCCGATATTTCGGCGCAGTTACATGCACCATGTTCACGGGTAGACTGAATATTCGGGTGGATGTGCTATTTTACTACGCATACCACTGGCCCTCGAACTCGATTGTAAGTCTCGACAATACATCGTGAACATGGTGCATGTAACTGCGCCGAAATATCGGGAACTCCAAAACCCGCCTAATCGTAGAGTACATCCCGTGAGTACTAATTATAATGTAGTTAACAACCGCGAAAGTCTAAACCAGTGTGTTATTATTTTAAGTCTAGCCAAAAAGTAACTTCCGCCAAATGTTCTAGAAATTTCATTATTTATATCTGCCAGGCGACATAGATCTTGCATTGTTTACGAACAAAGTAGCTTTCATAATGTGCTAACCCGTACAACCGACAATCGCATACCGACGTAATAACATTTTACGAGCTTCCCTTATTGAAATACTTTGTTTAGTGCGAGCAAAATTGGCCTTTATTAGCATTGTATGTTATGTGCAAAGAGTTGTTATACAATATCCAATGTTTGTCGCGGATAACAACTTGCGTGGAAATGATTCACTCAGTCGAACATCAGTGATCGACTTTTCTAGAAATACTTTTATGAAAAACTTAGTTATTACCGTAAACTGATCTGAATTCAATGGAGCACTAAATTAAGTTAAAAATACGTTTGAACAGCTGTTCTTTACGATTAAGTTACCTAAAGTTTTGTTAAAATTTGCTTGTTACTAACTACTTAACGTCGTGTAAATTAGCCTTTAACTATAGGTGGCACTGTTATTGACATTGTCAAAATTGTGGTTGGGCAAAATTGTGACCCAAAAATAGCTATCATTGATTTTGTTAAATTTTACTAGATTTGTGTTTCTTCAAGTTACTTGCGACTTATAATATGTATATATGAGTGTTGGATTATGAACCGTGAAGTGTTTCTAATGGTGCATGAGTATAGGCAAATTGAACAAAATCATGAAACGTTGTTTTCCGTTTTCCTCCTAAATCGCCATAGAAAGTTTTAGTAATGCATTGACCGCAATGTTAGAACCATAGAGATCTATAGAGATGCCAATCCGTGCGCTGACTACAAAACCTGCAGGGCTTCATGTGTCTCAGTTGCTGACAAAAGTTGATTTAAATCTTGAAAAATGGCCGCTCTATCTCAGTTTTGACAGTAAGCAAAAATGTTACCAAGTTAATGACTGAAGCTGACAAAAGTGACATCTATGTCACCATTTTTTTCGGTTTCAATTAATATTTGTTTGCAACTGAGATACTTAATATACTATACTATATATAAATATAGTGTCGCAAACAGCGACCGTATTCCACGATTCAACGTATTCTGTTCAGCTTCAATAAGTTCGTTATCCACTGCGGTATTAAAACTTAACGTTTGAATACTCGTAAGTACAGGGCAAGCATTGTAAACTGTTTATGCAATATCGCGACCAGCGTTCAGTCACATAATACAAAAGTTGCGAACCGCCTCGAGCAATGTGTTCTGTTTTTGGGCTTACTGCTGCTCCTGCTCGTTTTCATATCTCCCTTATTTCTGTGATCTGTGGCTAGACAGGGCAGTTTACCTTATTTATGTGACTATGACTTGCTATAACTACTTGAATGGAAGTCTAATTTGATTCAACGATCCAAAAGAGGAATTATTCTCTCTCTAAAATTGCAAAGTTAGGTATTATTTAAAAAGTAGGATTTTAGCCAGGACGTGAAAGCTTAGCAAGGCTTTGAAAATAAACTATAATCAAAAATCTAAATTTGAGTATTTTTTTTTATTTCGTCATTAATTTTTGTTTTTGCCAGTTGTACGAAACGGATCTATTTTGGTTTTCGCTTTAGCTTACAAAAATTTATGAACATTTGTTGGGTCTAAGTATGCCCTAGGCACCCTACATTAGGTAGTCCTTTTTTGTAAGCCACGACTATATAAGTTTATTTCTCATCGCGCCGTTTCACTTTTGAGACAACCAGTAAAATCTGTAAGTAGTTTGTTATGAGTTTCGAATGTTGTGTTAGCGATAATTTTATTGGCGGGTAAAGCCATAAAATTATTAGTTCATAACTCATAAGTTATGGAGAAGATAATAATGTAGTTGGTAACATAAAATGGTCATAAAATTGTAACTCGGTAACATCGATATTTAATATAGTTTGTGCTACATTATGGAACACGTATGTACCTACCAAGATACGTAAAAACTTAGTCATACTGAGAACTTCGTTTTCGAAACGTGTTTCGAGGATTTATTTAGATACAAAGTTTTCGCAGACAGCGGTAAGGTAATATATGCGGTACAATGGTTGTAGAAACGAGATATATCTCATATCTTCCAAATAAGAAGAAGGGTGTTTTGGAAAAACAACCAATGTCACATTTTTGCGAAGTGGTTTTTATTAGCTCTATGGATACTTTGAATGTTATACTTTAGTATGCTTATTACAATAAGATCAATAACAGTCAATGTCCACTAGAAATTTTGCTCCAAAATTACTCTGATTCTGGCAAAAACAGCCAATGTTCATGGCCATTGGCCGTTCTTAAACAAAAATGCTGTATATTGCCGACCAGTGTCAAGTTATGTCATGTCGTGTCAAAGATCTAAATTCGCGGTGATTTTTAAAGGGTTTTATCATAATTTTCTCTAGACAGAGAAGCCAACACATTTTGCAAAAGTTGGACAGTCCATATATACAAAAAAGAGGTATCTCATGGTTTGTACACACGATGCACAGTTTGCAACAAAAATGTCGGTGACATTATCAAGCTGAAGCGGCTTTATTTGGAAAGCTTACCCACACCTAGGGCCAAAGCACAAGATCTTCTTCATCAATCTGAGAATCTGAGTTATTTTGTTCATAAGCCCGACAGTTGGGTATATATATATCAAGAGCTATGTTGAAATGTCCACCCAGGTAGGTAGTAGTCAAAACGACATTGATGTCAATGAAAATGCTAATAGTGATGCCTATAAATAATAATGCGGTATGGTTAAAGTTAGTATAATAATGAGTTTAAAATCTGTATTTTATTTCGAAAACTATCCTTTTCTAAACTTGGTAATATTCTAAACTTTTACAAAATTTCTTAAGAAGAATTACCAATGTCCTGGACTTTGGCTGTTTTGCTGGAAACAATAATCAAAGAAAAACTTTAACGATAAAAAAGACATGATGCATAAAGTTTTAATTATAATGTATTTTTGTGTGCTTGTATGAAATTAAGTAATATAAGTTATTATTATTCCAAGATTTCCATTTTATAAAGTTATTTCAACTTCCTGTAAAGTTTTATCAATGTAATATTGGTTGTTTTTCCAAAATACCCTTCTTGTTTTTCTCCTATATGTTGACTCGAATACTATTCCCAACATCTTCTATTCCCCTAGTAATTTAGGTAAGTAAATATTTAGTCGCGTGAATTGAGATTTTTAGTAAAGCAATCAGAGCCAATTCAGATAAGTATAAGATAACTTTATAGTCCGTCTGTCTGTCTGTAAATTTCCTTTACCTTAAGAACACGTTGAGGTATCATGTTTACATTTATATCAAATACTCCAATCTACGGTTTCTGAAGCTTTGAAAAAATCAAACGTCAATGCGATCAAAAGATATGCCGTGCGATTCTCTAATGATTCGTCGATGCGCTCGTCGACGAGCTCACCGATGTCAATTACTTATAAGATATCGTCCTTGTACATAAGGTAGCTTATGCAACGTTTCTTGTCATCTCATCATTTGTTGTCAAAGATGCAACGACGTTTGCGCTTAGAGAATCGCACGGCTGATTGTTTATGTCGCATATTATCGCATATTTTTGCAATTTCACGGAAATACAACCTATTATCATCATCATCATCATCTCATCAGTAGCACGTCCACTGCTGCACATAAGCCTCTCTTATTATTTTCCAAAAGGACCGGTTGGAAGCAGCCTGCACCCAACGTCGTCCTGCAACCTTTATCAGGTCGTCTGTCCACCGTGTCAGTGGCAACCTACGCTGAGCTTGGCGGTCCGTGGTCTCCATTTCAGTACCTTCCGGCCCCATCGGCCATCTGTTCTGCGTGCTATGTGCCCTGCCCACTGCCACTTTAACTGGCTAATCTTCTGGGCTTTGTCGGTGACTTTCGTTCTTCTACGGATCTCCTCATTTCTGATTCGATCACGTAGAGAAACCCCGAGCTTAGCCCTCTTCATAGCTCGTGCGACTTTGAGCTTATCTATGAGGCCCATAGTAAGAGACCACGTTTCAGTGCCATAAGTCATCACTGGTAACACACATTGGTCGAAGACTCTTAAACTCTCAATAACCGTATCTAACAGCAAAGTTAAGTCTGTCCTTTAAGCTAGTGTATACACACCGTCTACCGTCTGTGGTCGAGTCCAACTCGCACTTGATCGTTTTTCCACTGAGAAAACCCAGTAACGCGTATCTTGCAGTTTCTCGAGGGGAAGCTGCAATGATAAACGCTGTAATATTTGAATAGGTGTATCACCAACTTTTTCTTTAAGTACCTCTCCATTACCTACTGAAGGTTGGCAGTCAGCTTCTTAAATTTTTCCTTGTCAAGCGCCAATCTAAACAATTGTTCCACAGTCTTAATCCCTTACCACTCCCTGATATTACGGAGCCAAGACATCTTTCGTTTACCCGCTTTACGCGTCACGGGTACATTTCCCATCATGATGGTTTGCAGGAGGGAATACCGATCATGCCGTAGAACATGTCCGAGGTAGGCGACCTTTCTCTGCTTGAAAGTCCGGATCTGTTGGACATTCTTTCCCATTCGGTGTAAAACTTCTACCTTCGTAACTTTATCCGTCCAACTGATGCTGAACTGCCGTGCTATTCTCTAAGAGCAAACATCGTTGCATCTGTGACAACAGACGTTGAAACAAATGACGTGATGACAAGAAACGTTGGAAAAACAACCTTGTGAACAAGGGCGATACCTCATAAAGTATTTGACTTCGGTGTGCTCTTCGACGAATCATTAGAGAATCGCACGGCTGACAGTTGTATCAGTATGACAAAAACTAAGACAGTGGCAAAGCTCTCGTAGCATTAGGAAAATTCTGCTTCGAGGACATTAAACGAAAAATAATTGCTTGGAAATTCATAAAACTTGATGAACGTATGACTTGCTGAAAAAGCCTCATTTTTTTCTGAAACAGATGATTGTAATGTAATTTTGGTATTGGAACTGCTGGATTTTTATTTAATCCATCAAAGATCACACGGCTAGACACAACAGAAATTTCATTGTTATAATGACATCGACACATGAGGGGCGTTAAATTATATTTCGTACTATTTACGAGTATTTATACGGTGAACAACCAAAGTTTACGAATTAGTATAAAAGACATAATTTTAGTAGGCTTTATAGGAATTTGCGACACCTTTTCTTGACGCAATAGAAAATTTGATGTGGTGCTTAAGGTACTTGTTCAAAACCCTACTAATATTATAAACGTGAAAGTTTGTGAGTATGGATGTATATATGTATAGAGGTAGATGAGGCGCTTGAATAACACATAGGATACTTTTCATCAACATCATCATCCATCACCACGCGGGTGATAAAGCGTAATATGCTTGGGCACAGCATAAACAAAATAATAAGATCTCCGCCTACGTCAAGATCGTAATTATGACAGTTCTGTCAAAGTTTGTGTCAGTTTTTGATAGCTTAGTCAAAAGCACGCCATCATTTTGATAGCTCGATATACTAGGCGTGAAGTCCTGTATTTTATTACTAGTGTTTGCTGATTGTTAAACTAACTATTAAAATTTACTCATGCAGTACTATTATAGCAATTGCGATTGACCATGTACATATTTTTTAACATTTTTGTATTAAGATAGATATGACCTTGGAGAAGATAATAAGCTACTTGAAGTACTAATTCTTCGCAGACGTAGTCGCGGGCACCAGCTAGTATTTAAATAAAAATATGATAGAACGCTATGATCACGTAAGAGCGTTTGCATGTAAAGTATGTTAGGTTGGCTGTTTTCTGTTGTGAATAGGCGTTATATTCAGTATGACTTGCTTAGCAAATTTCTTGCCAGTGTCGTGAAGTTAAGCCTTTTTTAAAACGTTGTATTTTAGGCATTAAATTATCAGAAAAATTACGATTGCAAAATAGTGAAGTATATTTTTAGTTCCAAGTAACTTACATTCTGGAATCACATAAGTAAGCAAGAACTCCGAGTTCACAACTCCATCGCAAATAATTATTTTAATCATTTTTTAGTTCTATTCTTCTATAGATCTTGATTTATTTAAAATGAGTTTTTTTTCAAAGTTGCAAGCCTCATGATCACGAGTGTAAAAGTGACCTGCCGTGAGATTCTCTAAGAGCAAACATCGTTGCATCTTTGACAACATCCATGAAACAAATGACGAGATGACAAGAAACGTTGAAAAAACAACCTTATGTACAAGGGCGGCAATCGCACGGCAGCAAAGTATTTTTTTTGTTATTAACCATCCATGGCTGTATGCCTCCACGCTCTATAGGTTTACCATTAGTCGTTCATGGGTTCCGTTACCCATCTTCTAACCCCGTCACTAGACTATCTTAATCATCATTATCATTATCATTTCGGCAGTAGGACGTTCATTGCTGAGCATAAGCCCCACTAATTTCCAAAGGGACCGGTTGGAAGCAGGCTGTATCCAACGTCATCCTGCAAACTTAATCAGGTCCTTTTTCTATCTTGTCAGTGGACGAATTTTACTGATCATCTCAATGATGCTGTATTATGAAATCACGGACAACTGCAAAGTTTCAAAAGGATACGACCAATGATGATAATGTACATGATTTTTTTTCATAAACCCACATTTCAATATTGGTGTTCAAAAATATATTATAATAAATGATCCTAGTTATTTAGTGACCGACCAAAACTTCAGTTTCGGTTTCAGATTGGGCTGAAAAAACAGTTTCAGTCGGACACTATACTCGTAGTTATTTGAATCAATGTTGTGGGATTGTAACAGTACAACATTGCGTGGGTTCTTTTTTGAGACAGACTAACATGACTTATTTACGACAGGGGACCCTGTGGCCGCCCCAAACGGTAACCTGACATTGTGAGAAATGATATAAGTGACGGTCACACCACAAAGGGCGGGACTGAATTAAATTTATGTCGGGACCAAAGATGTTATACATTTTATTAAACTTGATAGGCTAGTATTTGACCACTATCTCACTTGTTAGCCTGTGATGACGTGGTTGAAGGTGCGACCAGCAATAGAATAAGAGAAACCTACATATCAGACAGGCCAGGGCAATACCCGGATGTTCGCCGTTACCAAGTACGAGTATTCACTGGTTCGCCGAGCTGTATGCGAACGCGCATTGTCATGCATTAACGTAAAATCGGAGCCAAAGGTTTGTAAATTGCAAATGGATGGACAAAGGTCTAAGAATATCCACAACGTAATTTTCAGCGTTCATGTTTCCATTTACAAAAATGAGCTCAGTTCGCCTGTTTTTAATAATACCTGCCCATACCATAACTGTTGAGCCGCTGTATGGATGAACTTCCTGAATGCACCTGAGCCTTTCAGTATTTCCGGGCCGACGGTACATTCTCACCCTTCTTGTATCAGGCCTCAACCCGAATCGCGACTCATCGGAAAACATAATTGTATCCCATTGCTCCTGGGTCCATGTTCTGCGTTCTCTACACCGTTCAATTCAACGAGCGCGATTCCCGTGACGTATCGGTGGACACCTGATTGGGCGTCGAGCTCGTAGGCCGTACCTACTCATGCAGTCGATTTCACACACTTTGTGGACTTACAACAACACCACTTGAATTCTGTAGCCAAGTCCACATAGGAGTAGCGGGGCCTGGGCGCTTTGGCGCAGGCTCGAGGAGTGGGGCCCGGGCTCTTTAGCGTAGGTTCTAGGAGTAGGGCCCGGGTGCTTTGGCGCAGGCTCGAGGAGGTGAAGTCCGGGCGCTCGGCGAAGACTCGAGGAAGTGGGGTCGCGGGAGGGGAAGGGCGAGCCGTACGGCGACACACTGCTTTCCCTACCCTCTGTGGCAAGGTGGCAGATGGTGGGTGGGGCTACGTATCCGACCCACCACATGGAGACCACGGGCGTCCAGATACGGGAAAGTCTAGCGCCCATTGGCGGGTTTAGTCTCCGAGGCAGTTGCGGCGTGCCGTGAAGAGAGGGATCCGGCAAAGGACAACCGCAGCGGGTTTGCGGCCGTGTGTGACAGCTGTCCCACGTTCTCGCCAAAAGCGGCAGTGACGGAACACCCCGGGGTTTTGGTGGGTATACGGACTCCCACATAACCACCTACCTCCGCGTGTTATATGGTATACATAAAGGATTTACCGGGACAAAAAAAATTACTTAGGTAGAATATAGCGATTAGCTCTCAAAGATAGCTGCTTGATCACACTGTTAGGTGCTTAGCAACAAATTTTCAAACTTGAGGGTGGTAGTAAGCTAAGCAAATACCAGGAGTATCCTACTAACATTTCATGCCGTGGATTTCATCACGGTGTTACCTTCAGCGAATGCTTAAGCCGAAGGTGGGGATCGAAGCAATGGCTGTCCAATGGACGGCCAACCCTTGTTCTCCCTAAGCTATCATTGCAGATTCACAACACAACGAAATTTTCTTCATATAGCATTAAACGTACGTGTTAGCTAATGATAATAATGCCGACAGCATGTATTACCATGTTAAGTATTTGGTTTTGTAGCTGTAAATGCAAATGAAATGAGGACGATTATTGTAAAGAAAACAGTGTGCGTTTTGACAATAAAATCCCAAAAGTCATTACAGAGCTCGTGGAAAAAAAATTCAAGTTCGCCGTAGAAAATGTTTAACATAAATGTGGCTTTTAGTATTAGCAGAATAACAACTATCTAGTTTACTAAGTATTAACTAATTTAGAGACTTTTAGTTAGTTCGGAGTTCTGCACAAACGAATTGCTACTAATGTTATACAAAAACTGAAAATGTACGTGTCAAAACCTGCTTTTGCAACACAATATAATCGTTTGCACATATTTGAACCATAAATAATAGCTAATTTAGTGTAAAAATTACCTTGGCGGCCAACAGATGGCGCTGTACCCTCTTGTAACAAGCAAGCGTTTGATTCCGAGTTAACTATAGAGCCGGCAAAATTCAAATCGTGCGATTCTTGAAAAGCAAAAGTCGTTGCATCTTTCACAACATCCGTGAAACAAATGCCGAGATGACAATAAACATTAGAAAAGCAACGTTGTGTACAAGGGTGATATCTCATAAAGTATTTGACATCGGTTAGCTCGTCGACGAGCGCATCGACGAATCATTAGAGAATCGCACGGCTGAGCACTTAGTGTTTTCTTTTTCTCTCTCGCCGTCAACCTGATCATCAGTCGGACCACGAGTATAGTATATTCTAATATTAGAAATTCATTATTAATTATTTAATCATCCATTAGTCCATCATTATTAGTGTTTTTCGATTTCCACTCGAATTGCAAACGGTGAGATTTGAATAGAATTCGGAATGTATAGATTTTAACCGGAGTTTAATATGCTATATTTTATTTTAAGCCGATTTAGCTGCTAGTTCCTGAACGCAATCACCTTATTCTACGCGTACGAAGCCTTCGGTGGAGACTAGTCTATATATCTAACTCTATCTATGTCTACATATAAACAAAAAACAATGTCTGTCTCTATATCTTTATGTTTGTCCTCTATGCGATAAACGATGATGATGATGAGTTTGTGATACAACTTCGGTTACGTGGCCACGGGCAAATGCTTTTTAGGTGCTATTGCAATGCATGGTACAGCTACTATTATACAGGCTGACTGGTTGAACACTTTACATATTGATATATAGTGCTCAGTACTCGATTCTCGTTCTAATTAAGAAAAAAAAATAGGTGCCTAATATTTACCTAATTTAACTTTAATTGTCTACTCAAAACAATAAACATGGTCACTCGCGGCGCGCGTGTAGTAATAAAATTTGCCTTAGCGCGGCAAGGTAAGTACTTGTTTGTTTACACCGGCACGGCGCGGCCGGGCGGGCGGCCGACGATCGCGGCATCCTTTGATTCCTGTGAACGCGGCGCGGGCGGCGCGGCCCTTTGGGTCATTAACCCCGTTCGGACGCAGCTTGATTCCTTTGAACGCGGCGCGGCGCTTTGGGTCATTAACCCCGTTCGGACGGTGTCCATAATTTTCGAGTTATAGCACATTCATAGAATGAAGGTTTCCTCTGTAGTTTAACGGTATTTTTTTAATTTTATTTTTTAAACGCGTCATGTGACCATGAATTATCATGTCCTTGTTTATGTAAAGTGTTCAACCAGTCAGTCTGTATATATATATATATTTTGCGGCAAAAACTTATTTCCAATAATAAAATTTCGCTGACATGTCTGTGGAATAATGACACTTTAGTCACGTACCAAGTTACCAAGTTTGGATGTAAGTTTGCAAAGTTAGTGATATCATCGATCATTTATCGATATACTGAAACATGTTTGGTAATATAATCTTGTTATTTTTCCTAACTTATTTCTTCTGTTTAAACTACTTAGCGACTGCCTGGCTTATCACAGGAGTAATTTAGATAAATCAATAAAAGTATGTAACGTTATGGGTACTTACATTGAGAAGAAGGCCTAGTTAGCTAATAATAAATAATAGTAAGATTAGTAATATAAATATATTAAATAGATAACGTGACCTGACCAATTTTCACTTTACGGAGTCCCTCTTTCTATAACGGTGAACTCTTCATTATTATTGGCCTATGACATCGAGCCAGTCCTTCTCAAGACCAATGGCTCCATGGTCGATGGCAAAGCCTATCCCATTCTAAAATCCATTCTTCTATGGGGATATTCGACACATAGTGAAAAGCGTTTTATTATTTTTGGCCTTGTAGCATCGATCCAATCTTAATAATAATAATAATTGGTTTTCTTTTTCAGGAATTCAATTGTCTCTCTCTTAAGATCCAAATTAAAATCCTTTTTCCGTGACGTCTCCTCTGTGTCCATTCCATCATTTGTTTTTAATTTTCCTTATTATTGGTCAGTATCGAAATAGTTTTTAAATATACAATCAAATTAGGATTTATGCAATGAAATATTATCATATATAAAATTATATTACAAGTATCTGGAGGACCAAGCTTTACTTACGTACACAATTGATTTTCTTGGTCTAACTTCAAACCAACCTTCAATCAACTCATAGGCTTAGTGTTGCTTAAAACGCCATCTATTGTCAAGTAGCTTTCGCGTTGTAGCAGTTTTTAATTACCTGCAAAACACGGATAAATCGACGTTTTCTAAAAATGAAACCTAGCTAGATCGATCTATCGCTTTTGAAACCGTCTGCATACAAAATTTTATGAAAATTGTTGATACTGTTTCCGAGATTCAGATTATATATAGATAAGCTTTTATTACTGTTCGTTATTACGTTTTTGACAAAAATATTTAAAAAATTAAAACAGAGGTAAGATTTAAGACTACTTCGATAATACTATCAGAATTTAGTTGGTCTCATCATGACAGATTGTCTTGCGACAAAGGCATTCTAAACTTAATTAGGGCTATTATTAAAATTAACTTTTTGTGAAATATCATCTAGCTGATGGTGAAAACCGCATAAATATTTAGAAGTAATCAGGGAATATACAGACTGACACACGTGGAAATCTACTTTATTTTATACTATGTAAGGATGAGAATAACACTTGGCGTCTAATTGTATGATAACAAACATATAGCTGACCCGCCAGCGGCTTCGCTCGTTTGATCTATGGGATACGAAGCCAAAGAAATAAATTGAATTCGCAAGAACGATTTTTGAACTCTAAAAACTTAAAAGGCATCAGCTGCCAAAATTTCAATTTTCTGACAGCGGTTTAGGCTCTGTTGATGAATCCACCAGATAGGACGATTAATTATAATATTATATACATAGAAGTTTGTTTGAACTTTCTATATCAAGATTCAAATTACACAATAATTAAGTTAGACAAAACCTAGATATGGATAATATAAATCGTAACACTAAATTTTAATTTTGAAATGTCTTTTAACTTGACCCGTTGCGTGTCACGCGAACACCATGTGAGTAATTGTGTGTGTAATTTTCTTATTTCCCTATCATCCTATTTTTCTTTCATTAACAACCTTATTTTGACTATTAGCTTTTACTCGTAATATACCTAATGGATATGAATAAACTTCCGCACTTCTAACAATAATACATTTTTTAAAGTTTTATTCAGTCTGTTTGTTATAATGGTGTATAAGTTTATGTATATTTCTTTCCGTGCATGGTTGTCTGGAAGAGATCGCTCTGAGCGATAAGTAGGCCTACCATGAGTTTACAACATTGTAACCAATCGATGCTCGCTATCGACTGCCGTTAAAAAATGTATGAAACAAAGAACAGTGCCACCTTGCGGTCAATTGTAGAACTAAAATTGACAGCGAGTACGCCAATCACAAGCTTAATAGGTAGGCGAGATCGATTATCGACTATAGATGATATTTGTCGCCAAGTCATGGTAGAGCTACTGACCGCCCATTGTTCCACTTTTAATTCTGAAATATATAAAATTAAAAGTTAATGTATTTAATTGTGAAACAGTTTTGTTTGTATTTTATTTTTTCTTATTTCTTTATTAGTAACATATATTTGTATTGTGGTGTTTCATTACAGAGCTAATACAATATCTATATACCTTTGTTTAGGCTAATATCTGATATGAAAGTATTATCAAGTTACCTTCCCGCAAACTCGTAGTCCTGAACAGAGCGAGGCGTTTCTTTACACCGGATCAGCGGTGCCTTCTTTATAAAACTCAGGTGTGCCCATGTATTGAATATTGATGCCACCTCTGGGATGGACCCGTTAAGTACCTTATGGATGCTTTCGATAGAATACAACGTCGCGCTGTCCGTATTATTGGAGACACTGAAGTCACTCAACACCTAGAAACCCTACAAACGCCTAGAACTATAGCTTCTCTAACCTTTTTTTACCGGTTGTATCATGGCGAATGTTCTGAAAAACTTTTCAATCTTATTCCTACCTCACCATTCCGATCCCAAACTACTCGTTCTGGCCTACCATTGCATCCATATACTGTTCAAAACTTCTTTCCACGAACCAAAATGTTTGGCAGTTCCTAACTCTGTCGTGTAAATAAATTGTGGAATGCTTTGCCGGCGTACGTATTTCCTTACAGCTATGACCCTGGGTCTTTCAAGCGGGGCGTGAAAAACCATTTGTCAGGTCATCATAGAGGTGTCGATTAGTGCAGCTTATAGCACCATTAGTGCAGTTTACGGCTGCACTAATGGTCATTGCTTCTATATTCCATCTTCGTTTTCCATCAGGCGAGAGAGAGTCACTTTGCTGAACCACTATAAAAAAATATATGACTGGACCGCATTTAAAGACACTTTAACTAACTAATGGCTGATATTAAAAGGAGTAATTTAAATTACTTTTATTTTAAACGCTTCACATCCTGGGAGTCAAACCGCGGAAGAGTCAGCTAATTTTTAATAGAGTTGTTACACACGCACGTCATATTAAAAAATAACACTGAACTCTTTTAAACTAGCTGACCCGCCCGCGACTTCGCTCGCGATGCCTACCGGGATACGGCGGATTCAAAATAAAAGTAACCTTTATAGCTTTTTTATTTATGAACCGATTGACATGAAACAAACATTTAATGTTAAGTTAAGCTTACCACAATACGAGGTGAAAACCACATCTATAGGATAAGCCGTTTCTGAGATTAGTGCACAAACGCACGGACAAAAAGATAAACAGACAAAAATTGTAACAATATTTTCTTTAATTCTATTTTCGTTTATAAATGTCCCAATAATATTTTTTCTCGTGTATCTTCCGTTATATTTTTATAATATATGTAGATATATCACAGGACAACGACATTTTACACAGCAAATATTTGCCAGCAAATAATTAGCCCCTTTGTAATCTTTTTAAGCTGTTAATTTATTAAACTGTGTATTTTGCAAATATGACTGTGAATTATACATTCTTTTTCACATAAATGTAGCTCTATTTTATATTTAAAAAATGTATAAACATTCCTTTTGGTTAGTAGTGATATGTAGTGACAAGAATTAACGTTGGAAACGGGATATTTACCATGTATTGTATTTATTGTGAGCTCTCGATATTTCGGTACAGTTGCATGCGCCATGTTCAAGAGTAAACTGAAGTATCGAGAATATGGAGAGCTAACAAAAAATACATGGTAAATATCCCGTTTCTAACGTTAATTCTTGCATTAGTGACCATGTCAATTTATAAACTTATATTACATTGAAATATATAGAGAGAAAAATTCCATCCTCGGACGGGATTCGAACCCGCGTCTTCTGACTCTCCGTGTCAGGCGCCATTGACCAACTAGGCCACCGAGGTTCTGGTCCAAGCATCGAATTGTAACTCTCTATTTGACTAACCGTCTTGCGGGGACGGAGTGACATCTATTAGACAGTTTAACAGTACCATCCAACCGAAAGAAGCATTATTTAGAAATACTTAAACTTTCTTTATATTACATTGAAAAAATGCTATTATATAAGTAAGAGAGTCTGTCATTATAATTTAAATTTACTTGCTTATTTGTCATTTTCTTAAAAGTTTTTTCACTTTCAGCACCGAACGCGTTTATAAATTGTAGCTTTTTACATCAATACCTATAAAACATGGTTCATTTCGATAGTTTCACCAAAAAGTTCTTATGAGTGTTAAAATGGAAATTTCTAAAATACATCGCCATCTTTTCGAATTGACTTCGTCGTGTCGTCATTGTATATCTGTTTTCTACCGACTTTTAAAAAGAAGGAGGTGCTCAATTCGACTATATTTTTTTATGTTTGTTACCTCATAACTTTCGATTGGGTGGACTGATTCTCAAACTTCTTTTTTTATAAAGCTTGTGCTTCCCGTTCCATTTAAATTTCATCAAATACGGTTTGATAGTTTTTGAGTGACACTCCAATAACTGATTTTTACCAAAGTAATAGAATGGAAGTCGGATTAAAATTTTTCAAATTGCACTTGTATATTATTGTGTGTAAATTATTATAATAAGTATTATTTAATATGATACAATACATACATTGAAATCATGGTTTTATGCAATACCTAAATACTGATTTTGAATGTGATTACCAATATATGTGAATTTATGTCAAAGCAACCAAATTGCTAAAATATTCGTTTACAATAATTGGCTAGCAAAACTGTTAAATTAAATTAGATTTCAATACGTATCTCTGATTTAGTGAGTTGAATTCAAACTATTGATAACATAATTATTGAAATCGAGATTATGTTGGACTGACTTATCTACCGACTTTCAAAAAGGAGGAGGTACTCAATTCGACTGTTTTTTTATGTTTGTTATCTCACAACTTTCGATTGGGTTGACCAATTCTCAAAATTCTTTTTCTGTTTGAAAGCTGGGGCTTCCCGTGTGTTCCATTAAAATTTCATCAAATTCGGTTCAGTAGTTTTTGAGTTACACTCCAATACCTGAATAGAATGGAAGTTGCTATAAAATTTTTCAAATTGTTCTTGTTTGCTAACATTATAATATCTGTCTATCCCTGTACTGAATTTCGGATGCTTTATAATTGCCCATTTTTTAAGTATTAAAATAGATACAGTTTTTATCCTTAAGATTTAGACATAATTATGCCATCGCGTAATTTTTTGATATACAATTCCACCATACATACTTTTCTACCGACTTGCAAAAAGGAGGAGGTATTCAATTCGAGAGTATTTTTTTTATATTTGTTACGTTATAACTTTCGACTGGGCGCACCGATTCCCAAAAGTCTTCTTTTTTTGAAAGCTGGTGTTTACCGTGTGGTCCCATTTCAATTTCATGAAATTAGGTCCAGTAGTTTTTGAGTTACACTCCAATAACTGAATAGAATGGAAGTCGGTATTACATTTTTCATATTGAACTTTTGTTATATCTCAAAGGGTTTAGGCAGTGTTTTCTTTGAAAGCTCCAAGACTGGTTATTTTTTTCCGACACCTCTTACAAATATCATTATATTTTAAACAATGTATACAAAAACTTGACAAATTATAAACTAAAACCATTCTCGAGAACCACTATATCCATTAGTGAAAACAGCGTGAAAAGCGGTAAGTAGTTTTTGAGATTATTGGGAACAGACAAACAGACGTGGCGGAGGACCTCGGGTTATATTGACAGGCCTGTTGGTCTAGTGGTTAGTGACCCTGACTGCTATGCCGGAGGTCGTGGGTTCGATTCCCACACAGGACAAATGTTTGTGTAATGAGCATGATCATTTGTTCTGTGTCTGGGTGTAATTTATTTATAATATGTATGTATTTAGAAATATACAAGTATGTTTATCAGTTGTCTAGTACCCATAACACAAGCTCTGCTTAGCTTGGGACTAGATGGCGTTGTGTCATAGTTGTGGAATATTTATTTATTTATTTATTTATATGTATATGTGTGATATACAAAATTACGTACCAGATTACGTTCATAAAATGTAAACAATTTAAATTTGGTCTGTGGTCATGAAGTAGGCTTTGAGACGCTTTAGCTGTTGGAAATTATTTAGTACAGTAAAAATAGAATTTAAGTTCGCACTAATTTCTGATACAATTTTTTTTATTAGGTTTAGGATCACTTACTGAGCATAAAATCACAAAATGCTGACGATCCAGGTGACACCACAATCGCCATCTTGAAAAAACGTTTGCGGCCGATATTTCGGAAAAAGAGAATTCAATTTCGCATCTTTTGTTTCTCGTAAACTTTTTTGTAAAACTTACCGTTTACGATTTATGGCCCATTTAATGAACCGGTTTTTCTATCGCGGCCAATAACTCTTGAAATATAAAATTAATCAATAAAATGCAGCAAATCATTCATAAAGATCAGTTTATTCTCTACAACTTTTGTTTCAAACTTTTTTTTCTAATGTCCATACTTTTTGAGTTACCTAGAGTAGAGACCTAACAAAAAAAATGGATTCGGAAATTTAGTGCAAACTTGACCCAAAAAAAGTCTATTTTTACTGGCCTAATTTATAAGTCGGTATATAAAACTTGTTGATTTAAAAAGTTACTAAGCTGCCTACTTATTTTTAATTTATATGAAAGCCCTACAAGTTTTACAACGAAGTGTAAGATGTGGGAACTTTAAATTGCCTTATAAATATTAAGTAGGCATCTGGGTACTTGACAGCTCGTAACATTTTTATAAAGTTATTTTTATGTCTTGCGTAGCTCGAGTAGAATGATAAGCAAGATTGCCAAGAGGTTTTGATAAATAAAACACGAAAATATTTTAAGTATAAAGATGTACTAGCTGACCCGCCAGCCTCTTCGTTCGCTTAGTCTTGAAGGTTTCATTATCAATCCCAAAAACAACCCTTAGGGCTCGAATTTCACAAAATCCCGTCTTAGTGAGCACCTACGTCCTAAAAAGAACCTCCACGCAAAATTTTAAACTTTTAGCACTCGTAGTAACGAAGTGTCATACAAACTATCAACCCCAAAAAAAAAACCCTTAGGGGTCGAATTTCATAAAATCCCGTCTTAGTGAGCACCTACGTCCTAAAAAGAACCTCCATGCAACATTTTAAACTTTTAGCACTCGCAGTAACGAAGTTTCATACAAACTATCAACCCCAAAAATCCCCTTAGGGGTTGAATTTCATAAAATCCCGTCTTAGTGAGCACCTACGTCCTAAAAAGAACCTCCATGCAAAATTTTAAACTTTTAGCACTCGCAGTAACGAAGTTTCATACAAACTATCAACCCCAAAAAACCCCCTTAGGAATTGAATTTCATAAAATACCGTCTTAGTCAGCACCTACGTCCTAAAAAGAACCCGCATGCAAAATTTAAAACTCCTAGCACTGGTATAATGTTTCTGAGATTTCGTGATGAGTGAGTGAGTGAAAGAGTGACCTTTCACTTTTATATATATATATACTCGTAGATAAGGAGATAGTTATAAGGAGAATAAATTGCATACAAAAAAGTATATTCTGAAGCACTCGCAGTGGAGCTTGACTTGGCGCTCTTAACCAATCAACAAGTTAAACAACACTTGCTGCGGTCAGCTGTGCGATTCTGTTACGATTCGTCGACGAGCTCACCGATGTCAAATACTTTATGAGATATCGCCATGTATACAAGGTTTATTTTACAATGTTTCTTGTCATCTCATCATTTGTTTCACGGATTTTGTCAAAGATGCAACGATGTTTGCTCTTAGAGAATCACACGGCAGGAGTTGGATGGTTTACCGTTATTCAACTGAGTGCTTTCGTGCTTTGGAAGGCATGTTAGCCCGATCGCACGGCAGTTGTTTGTCTAAGGGCGTCATTCGTTAGGCTAGTAGAAGACCTACCGGGCGGCCTGAAAATTTCGACATGGGTTTACCAATCCACCCTGGGCCCGCGTGGTGGATTATGGCCCAACTCCTCTCTCTGAGAGGAAGGCTCGAGTCCCAGCAGTGGGAACAAAATGGGCTGATTATGTATGATATGTTATTTTCATTCTTATTCCATTATCGAGACAAATGATGATTTCTCACTTATTACTCGTATAATAAAAAAATATGATTTTGCATCGCCATCAACCCCTTAAACTTCGACTGCGAAGCCATCCTTTAAAATAGAGGAGTATTCAGTAACAGAAGTGTAGGACTGATGAATATGTAAGTCACCAGCGCATGTTGAGGGTTTAACAGTTCAGTTGGTTACAACCTTCAAAGTGCGATCCCTACCGTGCGATTCTCTAAGAGCAAACATTGTTGCATCTTTGACAACACTCGTGAAACAAATGACGAGATGGCAAGAAACGTTGTAAAAACAACCTTATGTGGAAGGGCGATATCGCATGAAGTGTTTGACATCGGTGAGCTCGTCAACGAATCATTAGAGAATCGCACGGCTGGTTCTCGTGCCTTGGATATTGTGTTGTGTTATTGTGTGTACATGCCTCTCGCGACACATGAAATCATATTGTGACTAACTAACAAGTAAATAGTCTAATAGGGCTTATTTTTCTGTAAAGGAAGTTAAAACATAAAAAAAAACTTTACAATGGCTATTAAAATATATAATTAACTACCCTAGATATAAAGACATTATATAAAAATAAATTAAAATAACAAGTTAAGCTCTTGGTTAGTGGAAAAATGTTTTTATAGTATTAATGATTATTTGAAGTTTAAATAATTGTGTGACTTTTAATTAATTTTAATATTTATAGTATTACTTTTTGAAAGCACTAACGCCTGTTTAGCGATCTCAAACATTGAAATATATATAGAAAATTCACATCCTCGGACGGCATTCGAACCGGCGTCTTATGTCTATGCGTGTCAGACACCATGACCATCTAGGCCACCGAGGCTCGAGGTCCATAGAATTTTAACTCTCTATCTGATTTAACCGTCTTACAGGGACGGAGCGACATCTATTGAATAGTTTTGACAGCACTATTCAACCAACCATCCTACACGGATAGTCAAAAGACGCGGATTCTAACCCCGTCCAAGGATGTGAATTTTTCTATCTATAAATTTCAATTTAATACCAGATAAGTGTCGTGTTTTTTTCGTAATCTAATCACATTAAAGAATACTTATTATAATATACTATGAAACAGATACACAATGACGATACGAACGCACAATGGTAAAGACACAAGTTTTAAAAGTCAACTTGAAAAGTGGTTGATGTAACAAAGAAATTTCCAATTTTAAAACCTAAAAACTTTTTATGTCAATACTATCGAAATGAACGATGTTTTAAAGGTATTGATATAAAAAGCTACAATTTGTAAACGAGTTCAGTACTGAAAGTGGAAAAGCTTTTACGAAAATGACAAAAGCATGTAAATTTAGCTAAAAATTACAGACTCTCTTACTTATACGATAAAAGGTTGTCATTTATTTAAAATCCGAAAAAAATATCAACACCATCCAACAGGAATGTGTATATATTTAATATAATATAAAGCTTCATAAATCCTGGATTTAAAAAAGTGTAATTCATGTTTATATTTGCAAAATACACAGTTTAATAGATTAACAGCTTAAAAATACATATTACAAAGGGGCTAATTAAGCCATAAGGGAACAGTTTGCTGGCAAAATATTTGCCCAATAAAATGTCGTTGTGTGATATATTAAAAATAATTAAGTGATAAATAATGACTTGCTTTCATAACACCAATATTAAGAATTAGCTGGCCTTTCTGCAGCTTTGCTTACATGGTCGCGGATGTGGGGCTTCTTAAATGGTCAGTTAAAGTCTTGTTAAAATCGTTCGGAACCAGCAGACTGTTAAAAACTATAAAAATGTTTTTACAGGCTGGTTGGCGCGGTTGGTAGCACCCCTGCCTTCTAAGCCTCTGGTCCCGGATTCAATGACCCGTACAGGTCAAACATTTGTGTGCATGAACATGTCTGATTGATCTGTGTCTGGGTGTGTGTATGTATATAAGTATGTATATCAGTCATCTGGTTACCATAGTACAGGCTCTGCCTAATTAGGAACCTTTTTCTCATAAGTCCGTCAGTACCTACTTTCATATGCATTAAATAAAAAGCTGTTAGTCAAAATGAGGTTGTTAGTGAAAGAAAAATAGGATGAGACATTGAAAAAAATTGGGTTAAACAGACCGTATTTCCGTCTGTACGTATTATTATTATTATTCACATTATTTATTTCCTTTCCTTTAAAATTATATTTCATAATATTTCTACATAAACTAAAAACATTATAAAAACCAAAGATTCCTAGTTAAAACGGTGACAACGGCTACAATTAAGATGAAGATTTGAGTCATGAGTAAATGGCACAAAAAGAGAACGCAATTCTAAAACGGAGCGAAGAAAAGTGATTATTTTGAGAAAAGTAAAACGAAAATATGAAATATCAACCATTATTTTCGTCCAATTAACCTTAATTTAATGTTAAACGTATCTCTAATGATTAATGTATATAAATACGGATTTTTTAGGTAAAAGGGCAAAGGCTAAATTAGACCGAAGGCGAAGGTTAAATGCACGTACCCGGTTTTTCTGTTAAGTCTTGGACAGGATTCGAACCCGCGTCTTCCGACAATCGGTGCCAGACGCCAGGACTGGTAGGCCACCGAGACACCCATCCGAACATCAAATTTAGTTAACTCGTTAGTTTTAACTGTCGTAACGGTTATTGGTCGTGGACCGAACACGGGAGTGTCGAAATGCAATAGGTATGCAGAGGTTACTTTTAACACCAGATAAGTCTCGTGCTTTTTTCCGTGATCTAATCACATTAACCCGTTGACTCGCGATTTGCCATATTTGTTCAATAATACAATAGATTTTGCAGAAATCAACCTACTTTTCCAGGAACTGTGCGATTAATGTGGTGTCTCAAGAAAGTGTTATCTATCTATTTTATATACCAGATACGACTCTAAATGTTCATGTACACGAATAACTGACCTGTCCGGGGATTGAACGAGGAACAAGTGGCTGAAAAAGCAGGGTTGTTACCAACTATGCCGGTCGACCAGCCATTGCACTTATGCAATGAATTTTGCAGTTTATCTCGAAAGATATCTGTGGATCACATGAATTATTGTTGTGTGATTTTTCGCCATTTCGTTTAATGCATATTGATTCTGTGCAGAACGTCCTTTAACTGCAGCTGTGCGACCTAAAAATATAAGCTCCTTTTGAAGTGATCTATTGCTTGGAAAATCTATTTTTATTAGAATCCAGAGCCATTATTTTGTAATATTTGACGGAGGCGGGATGCAACGACGCGCGCTCAAAATATCGAAGGACCCTTCCGGATGAATATACTCACGTGCATCACATTTATAATAACACAACCTTTAGAGTTATACTTTAAACCTACAAGATTGAAATAAACGTCTAAACGAAAACTATAAAAGTTTTTGTTTAAATTATTAATTAAAAAACGAGACTTTTAATATAGAAAATGAGAAAACAAGCATGCAAAGAAAACTGCGTGCGTCCGTAAGTAAACTTTATTAAGCTTGTAAGAAGTTTAAAATTGCTTTTAATATTTAATAAGTATGCCAAATTTTCTTGACTACGTGCGTGGCTTATTTCTTATGCATACATCAATCTAACTGAGATAGCGTAAAGTAAAGCTTAAATAAGTATTAACCATGGAGATCTAGAAAGATGCCAATCCGTGTGCTGAGTATAAAACTTGTCAACGTATTCTGTTAGCTTCAATAAATTCATTATCTACTGCAGTATTACAATTTTAATTTTAATTATTCGTAAGTACAGAGCAAGCATTGTAAACTGTTTACATGCAATATCGCGACCGTCGTTCAGTCACATAATACAAAAGTTCCAAACTGCCGCGAGCAATGTGTTCAGTTTTTGGGCATTTTGCTGCGACACCGGCCCCGCCCCCTTTTCATATCTCCCTTGTTTCTCTGATCTGTGGCATTAACCTTTTAAAAAGCTGCGGACGATATTGTCACACAATATTTTTTAATCGTACCGAAAAAATATAAAATACAGAAACATTGGAAGCAATGTCATTTTCTCTTCTAATTCTTCCTTTTACCTTTCTCCAGGGTAATAAGTTTTAGCCGTCGATCAGACGGCTACGAGACCGATCCCCTACCTCAAGCTTAGAGCTTTTGGTGTAGGTAATGTCGTGATAAAATCCACAGCATGGTGAACTGGTGCCCACCTGGCTAGCTACTTGTTTTAAAAATCTGTTGTTAAGCACCTTAAAGTTTGTTCCGGCTGTCCTTGAGAGCCCGCCATTATAGGCTTATTCTGATACCATATTCGACCGCATTATCATCATCATTATGATCAAGTGATATGGTGGACAACACAAACTTTTCAAGAAATAATAAAAAACATATGGATTTTAAATAAAACTAAATCAAGATTACAATTGATCAAATTAAATGTGAATGTGTGTACAAACAATAAAAAATAGTACAAGTATCCAGATCCAAAAAATAATCGGAAAAAGAATCGTTTGTACGGAAAAAATGCCAAACACGTACGAGTTTTATAGTAACCTGATGACCTTCCTACTTTTTTTTTTTAAATCAATCAACCCCAAATTTCTGTTTATTTAATATATCTATCTATACTAATATTATAAAGAGGAAAGATTTATGTATGTATGTTTGTAAAGAATTGGCTCAAAAAGTACTGGACCGCTAAAAGTACCGATTTCAAAAATTCTTTCACCATTGGAAAGCTACATTCACCCTGAGTAACATATATAAGATTCATCATCATCATCATCCATCACCGCGCATGTGAAACCGCGGAGAACAGCTAGTTATTTATACTTTCCTTTAATTTTAACGTGTGATAATATTGCGAGTACGTGAATTTAGTTTAGATTTTACCTTTAAAATACGAGTATGTACACTATCACATAAATCGTAGCACGAAATCGGCTCACATTGTAACCAATATTTTTTTGTCATGTTTTCTCCTCTCGTTTTACTCTCTTTTGAAACGTACGTAATGTATTTTTCAAAATTAATTCTCTATATTCAGAAACAATGAAGTTTAATTGAAGACAGATATTTTCCATCGCCGGTAACCCATAGCTGTTGCTCCCGTCTCAAACACTCAGTGTATGTCATAAATAATTGTATTTTATTTTATGTTTCTTTTTTCTTTCTTTATTATTACAATACAGCATTTATTTAATAACAATTCAATATAGCTAATTTTCTATCCATTTACTTTACCTAGGTAGTTAAATCAATGTTGTATTCCATGCGACTATGACAGATTTAGTATGTGAATCTTGGGGTAAACCTTCCCCAACATCATTAGGGGTGAAGCAATAGGAGAAGATAAACCTAAGTTTATGCGTGTGTTTGTGTGGGTTCGGCTTAAGTAAATCTCTGGAAGTTCTGAGCAAATTTCGCTCGTAACGCCAAATGGACACCAAGATAAATCGTGTTCTCAAACAACGTCTTCTTTAGTCTAGAAAACCAGTCATCTTATGTTATGGTTAAATAGTAAAATATTTACCATTCCGAAAAAAATATTCAACAGGTTATGACGTACGTACTCATGATAAACAGGTACATAAAAATATTAAATTGACTTTCATTCTATTCAAGAATTTGATGAACTTTATATGACTACACGGGAAGCACTAGCTTTCATACACAAAAAGAGTTTTGAGAATCGGTTTACCCACTTGAAAGTTATGAGGTATCAAACATAAAGAATATAGTCTAATTGAGTACCTCCTCTTTTTTTGAAGTCTGTAAAAAATTAAAGCTATCTGAAAGGAATATAATTAATATTAATGAAAGTTTGTATTATATTGATGTATAAATTGTAGTTTGTTAACTGTTGAATGTTTATAATGGTGCAAGAGTGTAAGTAATAAAAATTCGTATCTCGTAAATCAAGACAAGTATATAAAAACGTATCTAGAGCTGGCGTGCGATTCTCTAAGAGCAAACATCGTTGCATTATTGACAACATCCGTGAAACAAATGACGAGATAACGAGAAACGTTGGAAAAACAATCTTATGTACAAGGGCGATATCTCATAAAAAAATTGACATTTGACATTCGGTGAGCTTATCAATAATTAGAGAGACTTACTTAGAGAATATACCTAATTCTGATTGAGTCAAGTAAACATAAGATTCGGTTTAGGTAAAAAAAATACTATTCGGGCATAACATGAACCAAATTAAACATATATAAACAGAATCCATTTTATGTTGCCCATTACGGACATCTTGATTGACTGGATTACTTGCTGAATTATAATTTATTCAGCGTACCACAAACTTACTTTTTTTAGTTTCGCTTAGTTTATCCCTTTAGGAGTGAAATTTCCATAAATCCTTTCTTAGTAGATACTTATGCCACAACTGCTCGAATACCCAATTCGTTTAAGAACTCCTTTGACGCATCAAAATAAAATAAAAATACCGTTTATTTGTTTTCGTAAATATATCAGTGCTTCTAAATTCATAATAAGAATAAAATTAGGTTTTTTTTCATGAAACAGGTATCACAGTATATTAAAAATAATCAAGAGAGTAAGAAAGGATCTGTAAAATTAGGCTGATAGTGAAGGACGTGTGGGAAGACTGTATACGTCACCATACTATGAAATAATTTATAATGAAAATATGACAGCGAGCTCCAGGCTTTAAGATTATCTAACTTTATCCGAGGTAAGCGTAGTAACATTTATATTTCATGAGACTGACTGTAATAATTATGTTTTGTTTATATAATGACTTGTGCTGGCTGACTGACTGATTGAATCATCAACAACAAACATAAAATGTTTCCAGTGCCTTTTCTACCGACTTCCAAAAAAGGAAGAAGTACTCAATTCGACTGTATTTTGTTTTTCTTTTTTTTTATGTTTGTTACCTCATAACTTTCGAGTCGGCGCATCGGTTCTCAAAATTCTCGTTTGAAAGCTGGTGCTTCCCGTGTAGTCCCATTTTAAATTTTATCAAATTCAGTCCAGTAGTGTTTGAGATCCAATAACTGAATAGAATGGAAGTCGGAATTTTTTTTTTTAAATTGTACTTGTATCTTTTAAGCATCCACTACGAAGTATTTTTAGCAAATTTCATCCCTAAGGACGTGAAGTGAACGAAGCTGCTAACGTCAGCTAGTTCTATCATATATACTAGACTGCCTGCGATTTAGTTACTGTTATTACTTTGACTATGTCTTGACGGTGTACAAAATTGCATGCATCTAAGGAATAGAAAATATGTTTACATTATTTACGGGATCCGCACGGCACTGGGACCGGCAAGCGCAGTGTAGGTCGTCCACCGCCACGGTGGACAGACGACCTGATAAAGGTCGCAGGACGACGTTGGATGCAGCCGCTTCCAAAAGGTTCTTTTGGAAAATTATGAGGGAGGGCTATGTTTAGCAGTGGACATCCTTCGGCTGAGATGATGATTTACGGGATCATTACCAAAATAGTTACTTCGCAACTATTTTAAGCGCCATGATCACGGATGATCCCAGGATTTGTGGTTGGGTGAATGAGTAGACGGAGTTTCATTGCCTAGCATAATGAACGAATACGGAAGAGGGCAGATTTCTGCCGGGCGATTCTGTTATGATTCGTCGATTTGCTCGTCGACGAGCTCACAGATGTCAAATACTTTAAGATATTGCCCTTGTACACAAGGTTGTTTTTCCAACGATTCTTGTCATCTCCTCATTTGTTTCATGGATGTTGTCAATGATGCAACGATGTTTGCTCTTAGAGAATTATACGGCTGTTAATCCTCAGTTTATCTATAGTCATGACAGTTGCAGTTGAAGAACTATCAGAAACAATAAATCAATAAAAGAATCTAATGATCAAACTTCTACTGTTTGGGACCAATGATTGTTTTAAATTATATTCGTATCAAAGAACTAAATCATCAGATAAAGCCCGATCGAGACCAAACACAATTATGTAGTACCGTCTTCATATTTACAGAATACTTCAGTTAAAAAAGCAAGTTAAATGGTAGGTGACACGTCACGTATTTAATTGTATTGTGTTACCTGACTTAGATGTTTTTTCAAATGTAGGTTAAAACCAGCATTAGTGGAACGAGGGCAAGGAGATGATGACTTGCTCGTGAGAACTGTATGAGCTTCAAAGTTCAAGTTTTTTCCACATACGTACGGTTGTAAATTTCGGCATTCATCAAGTTTTGAGTAATTATTAATAGTTGTATGAAGTGAAATTTGCAATCAAAGATAAGTCACACTTAGTTATATAAGTCTGGCATAATGTTAATAGTTCTGTCCAATGATATTTTGCAACAGTGGAAATAATTCGCACAGTGGTTTTTTTATATTACTATGGTTTAATATGCTTGAGGCATCACGCCTAACTCAATCTCTACGAAAATGGACCACCGGAGGAGGGTTAAATCTAGTAAAAACCTTTAAGTTGCATAACTTCATTCAGAAAAGTGTAGCGGTCTCTAGATTTGTATACTTTATTTAAAGTATTACAGTCTTACTTTTTTACTAAGTATTTTCATTCAACTTCCAAAAGCAAGTCTGTAAAAAGTTATACGTGATCATACACAAAATGTGATCATAAAGAAAACATACACTTCGACCTGATAAAATACTCCTGTTTTTTAGAAGTTGGTTGAAAAGATGTTATCCGTAACTTGCACATTGGTGCTTTATCTGAACGTTTATGATGCTTTTAAATACCTTATTTTAAGTTTGCACCTACGTCGGAATTTTCCTACAGCCACAAATAAAAAAAGTCCAATGACAAATATTCTGTATGTCTAAAGACTTTTTTCACTCTAAGTCACTATACATAAAGGAATCATATATTCATAAATACAATAAAGTATTCCAACTTCTTTGTATTCTTCTAATTAACGGCCTGTTAAAGTTTATACCTAATATTTAACATGGTTCCATAGGTACTAGAAACGGTGCAAGCCAGGGAGATACTCCTAGCTGTGTTTCCTAACGATTCCAGAAGAATTCACTACTGACTTGAGAATTATTTCCATACCTTATACTAATTTTACTTGACTATAAATTCCTATCGCACGTTCTAGTAGCACTGGATGCATTATTAAAACCTTTCAGGACAATAGGTGAGGAAAACACATGCATAACATTTTAACAATATTTACACCTCGACAATATTCGTTCACTTAACATTTAATAACTCACCATTATAACATGTTAACACTCGTTTCTTTGAGGATAATTAAGCGATATAATGACAGACCTTCTTGGATATTTCCCGCAAATATCCGAACAAATTGCTTAGTTAATAAAATTAGTTTCAACGAAGTTAAGAACATATTTCTGTATCTTATTAAATGTTGAGTCATGAACTGACACAGATTAGATTGTGGGAATGATAAGAGATATCGCTTGATACTATCAGAATATTATAAAGTGTGATAATTTTAGATTTAACTTAACTTAGATTTATTAAAGAGCGTTTAATTTATAATTTGGGCATAAACATTTTGAGACTACTTGATTTTTGCGTAGAATTAATACCATGACAAAATGTAATATAAGCGTAAACATTTTAGACACTTGAAAAGAGTTTATTTTGAAAGAATTTCAAAGTAAGATGTTAAAAAATATAAATTAGAGTATTCAATGCGATCGATTGCTTAAAAGGATACATATGTTAAAATTGCTTATAGCGATGAAAAGGATGGATATGAGCTATTTATATTTGATTGATCTGTTTAATGCTGTTCGAGGTAAATATTTGTGTGATTGATAGATAACGTCTTGCTCGGGTTTTGGATTTTGTGATGTGTTTACCTCCTGCGACACAGGGAATCATAGTGCGAGGGATAGAGTGTATTTTTTTAAAAAGCATCACCTATGTGTTTCTCACCGTTTATTGACAGTAGCGCTATTTATTTCAACGTGACTTTGTTTATTTAATTTACAGCCGTGCGATTCTCTAATAATTCGTCGATGCGCTCGATGATGAGCTCACCGAAATGTCAAATACTTTATGAGATATAGCTCTTGTGCATAAGGTTGTTTTTCCAACGTTTTTTGTCATCCCGTCATTTGTTTTACAGATGTTGTCGAAGATGCTACGGTATTTGCTCTTAGAGAATCGCACTGCAGTACATGGATTTTTTGGCATATCGTGTTTTTTGGAAATTATATTTAGGTAAATTGTATAACAATGTCATCTATCGTCAAGTTGCTTTAGTGTTGCTGTGTCAATGAAACAGTTTAGTTGATGTTTAAACTGATGGCCCTAGTTGCCATAATGATATTATGGCATAATGATATTATGGCAACTAGACCAGCAGCTGTTTTTCATAGCTTAAATACGCGGATAAAACGACAGTTTATTAGTTGTACCTAGTTTTAGACTTGCGAAGACTAATAAGTCATTCCTAGGAAATTGTGTGCGTTTTTACAATAAAATCCCAAAATACATAACTGAGCTCACAGAGGGCAAATTCAAGTAGACTGTAAAAAACGTTTTAATAAAAAAAGCTTACTATAAAGTTCGACATTATATAGAAGATAAAGATGCTTGGAATACTCCACTTCTGGCAAGCTGTCACTCTGCCACCTTTAAAATGTAATATTTGTATTACCTAAGTAGAAACATTGTAAACATCTATATAAAAAGAATGGCCCCGAGTTTCTTGCCGCTTCTTCTCGGTGGGCTCTAAATATTTTGGAACGCGGCGGTAGAGTCTTTAAAGTACATTATGATGAAAAGTTGACGTTCATAAGTGAGTCTTTGATGCCTAAATTGAATAAATGATTTTGACTTTGACTTTGACTTTGATAAGCTAGATCAATTAGTCGCCCAGAAACAACTTGCATACTATTCATGAAACTCGTTGAAGCTGTTTCCGAGATTCAGATTATGAATACATATATACAAGAATTGCTCGTTTAAAGGTATTAGACAACGTAAACAACAGCCGTGCGATTCTCTAATGATTCGTCGATGTGTTGGTCGACGAGCTTACCGATGTCAAATACTTTATGAGATATCGCACTTGTACACAACGTTGCTTTTCCAACGTTTCTTGTTATTTCGTCATTTTTTCACGGATGTTGTCAAAGATGCAACGATGTTTGCTCTTAGAGATTCGCACGGCTGATACTCTCATGAGCACAAACAAATCCGTATTTTTAATTCGATGTCATTATTAATATACAAGGGTATGTAATTTCAACACCTGTAGATTTATTATTCCGTGTAAACATTATAAGCATATAACAGCAGTTATATCTTGGAGACGTAATCACTTCACGCTAAAATTATAATGGCAGAAGTATGGTATTAGTAACAAAGATCATTGTTTCTCTCTCACACCAAAAATACTTAATTATTATATTTAATTTTAAATATTACGTTACTTTGGTGTTACATTTTTATATAAAATTAACAATAAATATATTTCTTCACTTACATTGTCATTATCTCAAAACTTGTAGTATGTGGGTTGACTCTTTTCGCTATCAAAGCGATGATATAAACAATAACCCGCGAACTCAAAAAAAGTGAAAAGTACGAATGAAGATCGCAAGATATAAAAATCCCGTATTATCTATGAATATGACTTGACTTTGTGTAAAAGGATGTTATCAAATGTTTACATATGCTCATTTTATTATGGGAATAGCTATCTTACATTGAAGAGCATTAAATTTGATGTTAATTAATCTGAAATCACACGGTGAAACCATAATCATTTAGAATTGCAATAATCATTTATCTCGCAGGCAGCGCCACCAGGCGCAGTCATAGGACTTAATTAGTCACAATCCTAGCTGAGAAAATATGTCTGCTATGAAGGCTATATGCTTGTTACTCTTTAATGTCAAAACAACAGAATCGAGATGGCTAAAACTTTTAAATGAGGCAGGCAATGACCTAAAATACCATACAGGCTTCCATCTTTTCTTGTGAAATGGTTATTTTTCACCCATATGCAGGCACATAACATAGCTTGTTAAGATTCTTATTCAATACAATATCATAAGTGTTAGAATTTAAAATGTCAGATTTACAATTTGAATTGGAATTATTATTTCTGTTTATAATAACAAAATAGAAGCAACCAATGTGACTCAACAAAATGTGTGAACAAATTGGCATAATTCTCAATTGAAAATAAACCACATAAAATACAACAGTGTATAAAACAAATAAACGATATGTTATCCATGATCGATTTATAATCTTAAAATAAAAATGGATTCTATCATTGAGTTTATAAGAATTGCGCCTAAATTATAAACAACAATAAGTATGACGAGATTGTATGCGTTTATAATAATTTAATTTATCGTATTTACTCGCTAGAAAAATGATTAGGTTATTTTATCATATACTATTTAGAGTATGTTTTCCTCCAGTAAAATTTTGGCATATCGAAATAAATAATAAATGATAGCTGTCTGTATTGGATTAGATATACCTAACTTTGATACTTTGGACAGTAAAATCAGCATTCAAATATAATACCTACAAAGAAACACCATACATTACATAAACAGTAATACATATCTAAGAAGTTTCACTCAAAATAATGTATACAAACCTCCGTTACATAACAATACGGATGCTGCAAACCGCCTCACTTCAAAACTGTACACAATATAGGAAACAGTACATAACACGATTATTTCTTATAATTATTATTGCTTTCATTTGCGAAGAAAGAAGATTTTTATTAAGAAAGAGTGGGAAGAGAGCGAAGAGAGCGAGCGACGCGGCCGCTACGGCATCCGTATAACGACTAACGCGAATTCGTAACTCGTAGCGATCTCGTAGTCGTTGACTCGTAGCTGCGCGTAGCTGGCGCTACGAATCTCGTAGCCCCTTTCAGTTTTATGTGAATAAATTCCGAGATGTTTTCATTTAAAATGGGGATAAAGTTTGAGTGGTTTTTAAAGTTGCGAAGTTATTTGTGGGTTTTACTGGTGATTGAGATTTCAATTAGAATGAAAACTTGTAGTTATTTCTAGATAATTTATACATAGGATTATTTTGATTATTATTGTAATCAAAACTTCGCTAGGGTTTAAAAGGCACTTTGACAAGAAAAAATATTGGACTAATGAGACAATGCCAAGTAGATCTTTGCAATTTTAAACTTGGATGGTTTCACAACTGCTTTGTCAAAGAGTTAGTTTTATAATAAGATAAAGGGTTTTATCCAATAATTACTTAAATTATAAGGTAGGGTTCTTTACTAACAATATGTTAGTATTTATTCAATAATCAAATATTATGATGATGTTTTAGGTATATTTTAATTTGATTTATTTTAATTTGAATGGTATTAAAATAATGTCTACAAGACAGGAATAAAAAAAGACAAGGATGCATATTAGAACATTAGATAAGGTTGATTTTTCTTTGATTTAAATTAAATCAATGATTAATTGCTAATTTTGCATTGTATTATAGGTGTGTTATAAACACAAAAGATAAAATAAGAGTTTCGTGAGATATATATAATAGAAAATAAAGATCTTATTTCAAATTATTTCATATGAAAAGGTTTAATAATGATAGAAATTATCGTTATTTTTTCTATTACATTTATCCTTCCAGGCAATTTAGTCAATAAACATTAATAGCTTTATTTATAGTTATATAATATTCTACATTAGTGCTCAATAACTTATAATTATTTCGTCTTTTAGATTTCTACGCCATAGGACAAAAAATCTTTTTTTTCTTGAATATCAAAGCGGAAACCTAAAGCGTATAACTGATTAAATATATACCTACACATTTATATAACGATTCATAGAATATTGTAGACCCTATTCCTTCTATTTCGATGATTCATAACAAAAGAAAATTCACAATGAACCACGGAAGAAGACGCTTATGATCTAAAGTTTGATACAATTGACGGAGATGCTTTTGTATATATGAATGGTTACTACCATTACTATTTAGTGAGGATCATCTATGTGGTAACTATATTGTTAACATTAAGAAACGATAGGGTACCATTAGACTTTGAGTTATAATGCTTTTAAACTCCTTAAGATATTAAATTATTATTATTGACCCGACAAACACTCACGTTAGGGATCGTATACGGATGATACTGTTGTGTGGCTCTTCCTGGTTGACTTAAAAAAAACAACCATTCCACACACAAACATTTATTTTTACACGATTTTTACACACAAAGGAATAAATTCCTGCACTTCACTTTACTGTACTGAACTGGAAGCAAGACGGCTTTAAGAGCAATTAGTAGATACACTGAAGAACACAAACAAAAGGCAATTTAATTTGGAAAGCGCGGATTAAATAGGAACATATACTGCTGACAATGTTTGAATGAACTCGATGGGGGTTTGCCCCTAGGTCAGCAATATACGCGGTGTAACAATACGCTTAAAACCAGGGTACAACTTATTCGATCCTAAACGTGAATGCTTGTCGGTTAATAGTAGTTAATAGTAATAGTTCAATATGTGTCAAACGCAAGATATTTTTTTATTTTATATTTTTTAAGTACTGACGCCTGCTTAGCATAACCAAAATTTTACAAATATAGAGGACTACTGGATTCGGCGAAGCGAGATTCCACGATATCTGCTAGTGCCTACAAGGATACTACTAAGAACTTAAGCCTTTTTAAATTGCTCGTAACCTTTTTTATATCCATTGGCGAGACGTGTGAGCCGTGCGACTATGATAAACGTCGCCTGCTTTTAACGTTTTCCGTGGTCTGCACTGCATGCGTCACGCTCTAGTACGTATAGATGTAGTTTCATACACCTGCTTCAAGATAGATTACTTGGCGCTAAGGTAAGCTCCTAAGATCACCTTGGGATGATAAAGGATTAAAATATGTACAAAGTTTTAAGGTTTCTTGTACTATTAAAATGCCTTTAAATCATCGCACACACTATCATTACAACTTGCTTTTAAAATAAAATGATATCGACGATAAAATTAAAATACCATTTATGAATATCATACGAAATTATAAGTCGTTCAGGATAAATGAAACACAATGTTCTGGGGTATCAAGCGCAGTGCTGTTTCACATCAACTGCCATCCAGTCGTGCGATTCTCTAAAGATTTGTCGATGCGCTCGTCGACGAGCTCACCGATGTCAAATACTTTATAAGATATCGCCCTTCTACATAAGATTGTTTTTCCAAAGTTTCTTATCATTTCGTCATTTGTTTCACGGATGTTGTCAAAGATGCAACGATGTTTGCTGTTCGAGAATCGCACGGCTGCACAGTACTGGATAATATTCAGCAGTCATTTTTTCCGTATTAACTGCCAAATACAAAACAGAAATAGAAAGATATTTCCAATTTGTTTGCGCCATTCGTACATACTCGTACAATATGTAGGTAGCGACGGTACGCTGTCTAATAACTCCGGCGACCCTCTACCGTTCACACATTAAACTCCAGATGATAGTGATTACGTACCCTTAACTTTGTCTATTGTTCGAACATTGACAAAGGTAGTTAGCAAAATGTTGACTCTAATCGAGTTGAAACTGTTTTGCACTCGGTACAGTCTTTAATTTATGCAAATTCTAGTTGAACAAACTACAGCAGTTTTTTTTTTATATAGGACAACATCAAGACAAGTTTTTTAAGTTCCATACCAAGCAGAGCCTGTACTATGGTAACCTGATGACTGATATACATACCTTCTTATACCTTCTTATACACACCCAGACTTAGCTCAAACAGACATGTTCATGCACTCGCGGTGTTCAGGTCCCAAGCTAGGCAGAGCCTGTACTATGTTAACCTGATGACAGATATACATACTTATATACATATATATACCCAGCTCACAGCACAAATAGTCTAGTATTACTTTGAATTTAATTTAAAACGCGTCGTAAAACTTGTCGGCTCCCTTACGGTCGGCTCACGACGTAGTCCACTCTTTTAACCTGTCCGAATCAGCAAGCTCCCAGTTTAGTCCTAAATCTTTTGTTATAGCGTAAACCTGATGCGGACAGATTAAAGCTCGGCTCACAGGTTCGATTCCTAGCCGGTAAAAGATTTGTTTGATGAACAGACCTTCTCGAATCTTGGATCATGTAATATGTTATATGTATGTACATGTTTCTCGCAGAACGGGGTCCGAGGAATGAGTGTGTAGCTTTACCTTGTTCTATATTTTCTTAATCTGTTTTACTTGCAAAATAAATGTTATTTATGAATCGTAGATTGTTCTTACAATACTCACTTTTGCACCGAATATTTCATTGTGAAAGTGGAAATACAACAAATGTTTAAAAAGTAACCACAGCTCAGAAGACCGCAGGAAAGGCCAAAGGGGTAATAAACTTGAAACATACCCTTACAGTAGACTATTCCTCTGAGTTTGAATCTAATAATAATTTAGCTTGTTGTTTGTTATATAAGTTAGGAGAGTAGTAAAATTATTCTAAAGATTCATATAACTAAAAAAAACTGATTTTATGTTTTAACAGTATTCTTTCTCGTACCTTTAAATTATAAACTAAACGCTCAGAATTCTAATTTAGAACTGCTTGCTTCGCTCATGAATCATTTATTTACATTATCCTTCGCTTACTCAATCATTAATTTTAATGTCTTCCTATCCTTGTTACTTGACAGTAAACCACAAAATTGTGTACAGTTTTTTTGTTACAAATGTGTGACTTTATATTTGTTGAATAAGATTGTCGTGTTTTTTGTATTGTTCTTTTGAGATGAATATAAGTCTATGTGTTATTCGTGGATTCTATTCATTAAAATGAAATAAAAATATTAAGGAAAAAATACACACACGCATTCACCCACTCATAAACATTCGCATTTATATTGAAATGAAATATTGTATTTAACGTATGTAAAATAATTGTAATTGCTAAATGATTTATAATCCTATTATAATACATTTTGGATAGTTAAACTTTATGCTTAGATGTGACACCTTACTAAACTCAGATAGATTTAACATTGTAGGTGACATTGTTTAGTATAAATTTAATCATTGATTCATGATTTCTAAACTAGACTAAACTGATCCAAAACTAACCATAATTGCATAAAACAATCATATATTTCGAACTGTCATTCTACGTGTTACACGACAGTATATTTTAGTATAAACAGAAGATTAGAGAACTGCCATAGTTTAGAGAATTTAAGTTTATTGTACGCACAAGCAAATGAATACAACGACATGACACACTATATAATAAATAGTGGGATACCAACATACAAACAAAAATAACTTTTAGACCTTATTTGAGAGCTACTTACACCTACCCTTCTCTGATATCTAAATCGACCCCGCGGGCCCCAGTTTGACTGTCAACCTAATTGTATAAAGCACATTACCTAAATGGGTCACTGGAGAGAGAAACAGTTAAAGCTTTCCGCGTCTGGAACGACAGTGCTTTAAGTTGTGTGCTTTTAGCAGATAGTAGTGATCCGGTGTATAAATGCAGTAGTAGTATAACCTTTTGTAGTACGAGTTCGTCCGAATAAGTATAACCATACGTGCCTATTTCTACGTGCGAACCTTCACACAGTAACGTTTGTAATGTGTGAAGGTTAAAGGGTTCCGGTGAAATTACAGGCGCACGAGACTTGACAACATAATCCGTGCGATTCTCTAAGAGCAAACATCGTTGCCTATTTGACAACATCCGTGAAACAAATGAAGGGATGACAAGAAACGTTAGCAAAGCAACCTTGTGTACAAGGGCGATATCTCATAAAGTATTTGACATCGATGAGGTCGTCGACGAGCGCATCGACGGATCATTAAATAATTGCATGGCTGTTCTTCACTTGTGACGGAGTGCATCTGTTATAGATATACTTTTGAATTTGCATATATATAATAATTGCATACATAACTAACATATTAGCCTTGTATGCAATTGTTTTATTATTTCTATTGAAAGTAATATTGTAACCTTCATAAAATCAATATATGTACGCCTATTAAGGTAGAATTTTTATAGAACCTTAGCAAGGTGAACTTAGCTACTATTGTGTATGTTAACGCAAATCTAATAAATTAATAAATTTAATTGCAATTTTTAACACCAGTTTGCCTCCTGCTTATTTTTTAACCTAATCCACACATTTTAAAAAAGATTGGTACTGCTCAAAGAATTTCGCACTAAAATTATAAGGAAGACTGACTTTAACGTGTTATATAGAATCATAGATGGCGCCATCATCACATAAATTAAGGCACGTCACATAAATTAAGATTGAAAATTGCCAAATGGTGGTACTTCCAAGCGTACGTTCTGAAATAGTGCAGCCGTGTGATTGTTTATTTATTATCCAAAACGTAGACTATAATTACAGTGAGATACTAATGCGATAGTTTAGTTATATGTATATAATACTATTTACATTATCTCATAATGGTAACACAAAATATATAAAGTCACTCTTGAAAAATCATTCATAATAGAGGCAAATATATTTATTTTCTCCCATATTAAATTCAATGTGCGAAACGTGCTATTTAAGAGCAAACATCGTTGCATCTTTGACAACATCCGTGAAAAAAATGACGAGATGTTAAGTAACGTTAGAAAAACAACCTTATGTACAAGGGCGATATCTCATAAAGTACTCGTATTTGACATTGGTAAGATCGTCCACGAGTGCAACGACGACTCATTAGAGAATCGCACGGCTGTAGCTTAGAAGCTAATGGTTAACATTGCATGTGCCTGTAACTTCGCCGCCAACCATACTTTAAACCAAAATATAGTGCTTAGTACGAACATTATTGATTCATGTTTTACATAGGTAAGGAGGCAGGACTACCCAGAACGCATTCATTCACAAAGAGTTCTACTGCTCCTAATGGTAGAATTTGTTTTTATATTTTTTAACTAAAGTATACCCATTTTGTTTCCTACGAACCAAGTGGATATACTTTAGTAAAATGTAAAAATGATATGTTTAGGATACTTAATAATACTTAATAAATAAAATTGAATGATACTGAAGGATATTTAATACACTCAGTATTAAGTAAATGCAGTGCCACCAGTACGTTAAGATATAAATTGCGTGGCCATTTGAACTTTATGTACTGCACGACATTGCAGTTTGAGAATCTTCCGAAAATTAGATCGAAAGTCCGCTCATGTAAATAGCGGTCTAAGTAAGTTTCTAATATATTTATGTGACGGAAGTAAGAACCGGAAATTGTGATCTTAGTATTTTGAATTGACTCTTTTGGTAACGTGCCCGAATGTTGGCATCACGTTGAATCGATGATCGGGGTAACAAAGGTCTGCGTCGATTTGAAGAGTTGATAGCCCACAAGGGTAATCTGTTAATTAGACGGTCACAGAATTTATTCCCACCTCTAGTTTGAGCTTTCGGCGAAGGTCACATCGTGATGAAACCCACAGCATGGAGGTAAGGCACTTCTGGTGTCTACCAGGCTAGCTACCACCCTTAAGTTCAATAATCTGTTCCTAAGCACCTAACAGTGCCTTCCGGCATTTATCCTTGAGATCCACGAGCTATTCCAATCTTTGTACAACTTAACGTTTAATTTATTTTTCTCTATTACATAACACAGAGTTTAGTAACATTTCTGTTCAGACGCCTTAAAGAAACTACAGGTGACAAAGGACCTGCCGTGCGATTCTCTAATGATTCGTCGATGTGCTCGTCGACGAGCTCATCCATGTCAAATACTTTATGAGATATCGGCCTTGTTCACAAGGTTGTTTTTCCAACGTTTGTTGTCATCTCGTCTTACTAGCCAACGTATCAGCATGTCTTTTGAACAATCAGTAACGTTGCACTCTACCTGCAGACAGTGATTTATATGATGTTCAAAACATATCTATGTTTTACGATATTTATCTAA
The DNA here is from genome assembly GCA_917880725.1 of Selenia dentaria. Classification (NCBI taxonomy): domain Eukaryota; kingdom Metazoa; phylum Arthropoda; class Insecta; order Lepidoptera; family Geometridae; genus Selenia; species Selenia dentaria. The sequence continues at coordinate 7,659,985 of OU862904.1, read as the reverse complement.
ATACTTAATTGTAATTGGTATATTTCAATAAGATCTATTTTAGTTTAAATACTACATCAAAATAAAAATCGTTAAAACACTAAAATAATTTCTTAAATTTCCGTATTTAATCATATTTAGACAAAATGACCTCTAGCAAGTAGAATCATACTCGTATTTTCATTCAATGTGATAAATAATCCTCTTTCTATTATTAGTTTTTATAATTTTTCATATTTGCAATCGCACGAATATTGAATGCACAAGTGAAATCTGTTCCTACCGATTGTGCTTTTAATAATTTATGAATCACTCGAAAAGTGAGTAACTCTTATAAGCAAAAGGATTTAGGCTAGGTTTTGTCTGTGTTAGGCATATCCGTTGCCGAAGTCTATATAAATCTATTATAATGCTTTAGTACTCCGTGAAGGGACGGAGTTAAATATTCCCTTTGTCATCGGAATGCAAATTATAAGAATAAAAAATCCGACTTCCTAGGACCTAGCTTTGCATATATGCCTTTTGTGTGAAAGGTCGTCTTGGTCGGTACCACCGCAGTGCCAGATATTTTGCCACGAAGCAATAAATAGCACGCAAGTATTACTGTTTTTAACTGTAAAGGGATTGTAGCAAATAAAAATACGGAGCCAATGACCCTAATAAAAGTATCGAAGTGATGAGGGCAGTGCAGTACAAAACCTAAACCAAAACTTATTAACAAGAATTGGGTATCAATGCACTTTTCATCGGCAGGCGTAGCGAATAGCATATCTCTGAAATTTCAGCTTTAGCAATTATATTTTTATTTTCCCCATACCTTGTGTCTGTAATTTTCTAAACCAGATTCATTGCACGTTATTTGTCCCCATGGGCAAATAATATTTTCCTACCCCACCTGTTTCTACCCTCATTTATCACCTTACTGAGGGGTGATATTTGAAAATAATCCGGAAAAAGGTCCACTCGATTTTCAGGGTCGAATCGATTCGCAACTCGAGTTAAACGCGATGGGAGCGTAGTTAGGAAAGGAGTGGAGGTCTAACGGATTCGACAAGTATTTTCAGTAATCGGACGGCCAAAAGAGGGGGGGAAAAGTAAAACTATCATCTTATATAATAACTATTAAATATAAATCCACAAAATAAAAACTCTTCGTTGGTAAGTCTGTTGAAAATGGCTACATAGAGATATTTTTATTATATTTGTAATAGTCTAGCATCAATCAAAACTAGTTTGCAGCAGCAAAATTAGGTCAATAATTTCCCGACATTTTTAAAATTGGACGACCTACGCTGCGCTTGCCGGTCCATGGTCTCCATTCCAGAACCTTCCGGCCCGATCGGCCATCTGTTCTGCGAGCTATGTGCCTTGCCCACTGCCACTTTAACTAGCTAATCTTCTGGGCTATGTCCTTTCGTTCTTCTACGGATCGCCTCATTTATGATTCGATCACGTAGAGAAACGCGAGCATAGCCCTCTCCATAGCTCGTTGTGCGACTTTGAGCTTACTTATGAGGCCCATAGTAAGAAAGAAAGAAACAAGAAAGAAAAAAGATTTATTCAGGACATCACATAACATAACATACAAAAATACTGACAAAATAGGACAACCATCATAATAATAATGTTGCGTAATGCCATGAAAGAGCCCCGACTCAGCATACGCTAGGGTAAACACAAGAACTGATTTTGAGTCGGTTCAGTTAAGAGACCACGTTTCAGTGCCATTTTCATTTCAAATTAGGTTTAACCCTTCCTTGCTTACCTTGCTTATTAAAACAAAAGATTAATGAATGAAACGCCTTTTAATTTACAGCAATAGTACGCGGTTCGGTCAACGTTTTAGGAAAACAACTATCTTTACGAAAAAATGTGTATTGTAATGTTAAATCCTAACTACGTCCACCAAACGAGGTCAATTTGACAGCCCTGTGGGAATGACCGGTGATTTGAAGGGGCGTAATATTGGAGCTCTTAAAATGTCATATTCAATGTGTTTTATTTTTAATGGCTGTGGTATTGGAATTTTAAATACTTTTTTAAAATATAAAACATTTATCTTTTATTGAGTTTATATACTAGGAAGTAGTATATACTTATAGTAGTAAGTATATATACAGGTAGCATGTATTCTAGGTAGTATACATATACATACAGAAGGTAGTGTATGTACTAGGCAGCATACATATCTTATATATATATAATGTATTTGTAGCTACATTCCTGATACTTGCTATTTATAAACTTTTTTATTTTAATGAAATGAAATGAAATTGTTTCTTCTGTATAGGTCTACTTACAAATTGTCATATTACATTTATTATTTCTTAAATCGACAACCGGATTGGAACGCGACCACGACTGAAAAGAACCTGCAAGAAACTCGTCGAGCTTGTCTTTTTACATATTTTTTATCGCCAATTCCTAATGTATATAACAAATGTTCGTTTATTTTAGCTCCAGTGTGTTGCCTTACAAAAGATACCATAATAATGGTATCAGTAACGCAAGACACATCACACTTTGACATGGTAATACAGAGTAGATAGATCCTGGAGTGATCAGTCCCAAGCTGTTTTATCCTCCAAGTAATCCGAAATTTTGTAATAACCTTTTTTACAGAGTTTAGTTTTAATAGTAATTTTAAACTTATTAAACGGCAAATCTCGGATAACATTGGGAACTTTATTATAGAACCGTATACATTGTCCCATAAAAGAATGAATTATACTGTGGAGACGCGTTACATGTACGGATAGCTTGTGCTTATTTCGCGTGTTGATGGAATGAGCATCACTCCTTTTATCAAAACTGCTAATGTTTTTCTTTACATACATTAGATTTTCATAGATAAACTGAGATACAACAGTCAGAATGTTTATATCTTTAAACTTATGTCTAAGGAAAACTCTAGGAGCTAAATTGAAGATAGCTCGTATTACCCTTTTTGCAGTATTGTTCAATTTAATTGTATATTGGTTTCTACTTATTTCACATTTGGTGTCGAGAGTTTTATTCAATTAGTTTTCTTTTCATTGAGGAGAAGATAACTTGTATTGAACCAATTCACAACTTTAGCTAATGCATTGTTAACATCGTTATAGTTTATTAACTACCTTTTAATTTTAAATAACAGTGAAGTGTCATCTGCAAAAAATACAATCTCGTGATTCTTCCCTATATAATAAGGTAAGTCATTAATATAGATTAAAACAAATATTTATAAGTTATTGTATATTTCTTTCTGTGCGTGGTTATCTGGAAGACATTACTCTGAGCGATTGCGAGACCACTTATTGTAGGACTGTTAATATTAAGCATTGTATTAAGTTACGTTACATTTAAGCACGTATGTTTATGTACAATTGCTTCATAACTCTTCATTTATAATGTATTTGTATTGTAGAGATTCAATAAAGAGTTAATCTATCTATCTTTCTATATATCTAGTATATACAGGGTCATTGGTTAAGTCGACCTATCCCCGTTAAGGGCGAGTAGTTTACATCGTTTCTGACTGATTTGAACTGGTAACACCCTATCCTAAATCTAATCGTTTTCGAGATATTTCAATTTTATCGAAATGTGTATATCTTATTATTACTATAATTTGATTCTTACATATAAAAGTAGATGCTTTAGGACCTCAATAACCAATATTGTACGTAAAATGACTTAAATAAGTCGTTAAAGACAATTAAAACTTATGAAAACGAATAAATAATAAAATAATAAAATTCAAATATCTCGAAGACGGTTAGATTTAGGATAGGGTGTTTCATAGTGAAATCAGGCAGAAACGATGTAAACTGCACACCCTTAACGGGAATAGGTCGATTTAACCAATAACCCTGTATACTACGTAGTATTCATCTAGAGTGTGGTTCAATTAGTAGGCCCATGATTGATACTCACGTTAGTAGGGCTCTTAAGCAGACTTCTTCACGTGGTATCTGATTCGAATCATAACATAGTATCATACTAGATGGTAAAGGCTTCTACAAGTATCTGTCTAACCATGTGTAGAAAGTAGATAAGATTAACGATTGAAATTACAAGATGAAAAAGTTAAAAAAATATGTGTCGGGATGACGAACACTGTAAAGTGTTGCACAGAATTTTGAATCTTAACGATCAAGCATTTAACCAGATAGTTGCAAACCTCATTTCTTCAAACTCAAAATACTGACGTTTACATCAATTTACATCATAGAAATTTGCAAAAACGACAGAAAATATTTTTTGTCAAAAAAATTTACCAACCACGACGTTACAAAACTAGATGTAAGCATAATATAATACTGTCCTCTTCAAGATTAAAATTACACAGCTCTGGCCCAAACATCATTTATAAAAAGTAAATTTATTTATAAAAAGTATTTATATTTTCATTATTTATAAAAAGTATATCCCTAATTGGATGTAAGTTACAACTAAGAAGCGTATTTAAGATATTTTTAAGATCTGTGGATTTTGTAATTAAATAAATAAATAAATAAAATCATGGCTGTAAAAAATTATAATAAAATTCCGGATATGATAAAAGCTCAAGATAAAGACTAAATGTTTAAAACTAAACTTAAGACGCTATTACTTACTAGAAGTTATTATAGTTTAGACGAATTTTTAAGGACACATTTTGACGAAAAATGGAATAATATATCGGTCCGCTTCTACTCATATTGCTATGCCCAAAATTGGGTGCATATATGACTCTGTATCATTATATTTAAGGTCCCTGTCACATGTATGATGCAATAAATGATATGATTATGAATATGAATGCTTCTATTACTTTATCCACTTAGACAGTCTTGCTGAAAATCTATATGAATAAATTTAATTTATAGCCCACTTAACAGTCAAACAAACACATAAGTAAAACCTTTGCGGTTCCTCGTATAACATAACGTATAAACAAAAAAACCTAACAAATAACCATTCAACAAAAACCTTTAAATTTTAAAGATTCATTAACATTGTTTTAACAGGACTGCTAAAAAAGGGTTGTAGTCGAATTCAGTTACGTTTTTTGACTTTGTTTATAGATCACGGGCATTTGAAAATCTTACACAGTGCAACAAAATAGTAGATTATTTAATATACTGTTAAAGCTATTAATTCATATAGGCGTGCGATTCTCAAATGATTCGTCGATGTGCTCGTCGACGAGCTCACGGATGTCAAATACTATATGAGATATCGCCTTTGTACATAAGGTTGTTTTTCCAACTTTTTTTGTCATCTCGTCATTTGTTTCACGGATGTTGTCAAAGATGCAACGATGTTTGCTCTTAGAAAATCGCAAGGATGAACACAATCTCCGGCTTTCCACTGCAGAATGCGACAATAATAAAAATAATTAAACCTTACTTCTTTGTTATATTAATAACAAATAAGTAAGGTTTAATTAGTGTAATAATAAAGTTGTGTGGATGTTGTCCCATATATAATAGGTTAATTTATGTATAAATAATAATAGTCAAATAACAATTATAATATAATAAGAAAAAAATATAATATATTAAAATAAAACAACTACAAGCACTTAACTAAACAACCCACCCCTAACCGTACCATTGATGCATTGCCACGCTGGCTTGGATGGCTATGGCCAATCTTTGCACCAGCCGTGCGATTTAATAAGAGCAAACATCGTTACATCTTTGACAACATCCGTCAAACAAATGAAGAGATGACAAGAAACGTTGGAAAAGCAACCTTATGCACAAGGACGATATCTCAAATTATTGGACATCGGTGTGCTCGTCGACGAATCATTACAGAATCGCACGGCTGGTACGAGTACCTGTATTCTCCCTTATCATCCGCCCAATGGCACTCACCAAACCCTTGGCCTCAGGGCTCCAACAACCTATAGTTTCCACGGCGATGGGTACTAAAATATACCATGTCAAAGTCAAAATCATTTATTCAATTTAAGCATCAAAGACGCACTTAACTTTTTTCATTTAGATGTACTCTAAAGACTACCGCCGCGTTCCAAAATATATAGAGCCTACCGAGAAGAAGCGGCAAGAAACTCGGGGTTATTCTTTTTATATAGATGTTTTTACAATGTTTTTACTTAGGTACTACAAATATTAGCTCCAGTGTGTTGCCTTACAAAAGAGAACATAATAATGGTATCATTAGGACAACAACAAAACACGTTACACTTTGACATCTTAGTACACGAGTAGATAGATCCTGGAGTGATCAGTCCGAAGCTGTTTTATCTTGCAAGTAATCCGAAATTTTGTAATAACCTTTTTGACAGAGTTTAGTTTTAATAGTAATTTTAAACTTATTAATAGGCAAATCTCGGATAACATTGGGAACTTCATTATAGAATCGTATACATTGTCCCATAAAAGAATGACTTATTTTGTGGAGACGCGTTACATGTACGGATAGCTTGTGCTTATTTCGCGTGTTGATGGAATGAGCATTTCTCCTTTTGTTGAAACTGATGTTTTTCTTTTTATACATTAGATTTTCAGAGATACACTGAGAGACAACAGTTAGAATGTTTATGTCTTTAAACTTCTGTCTTAGGGAAACTCTGGGAACATGCATCCTATGCCACATACTTCATATGTTTTTTACAAGCAGCGCCCTCCGCAGCAGCTGCCGAAGAGTGGACGGTACGACCCAGGTCACTAGCGGCAACAGTGCTGACGCTAGTGACGTCCTGTACTAGGTAATTGCTATTTTTCCATGGCACCAAGGTCAGCCTGTCCAGCCTCTTACTATCAGACCTGCATAAGTCAGGTGATACAAGCACGCATGGCAGGTCTATCGATACAAAGGCTCTGCGGACAATGTCGTTGAGGGCAAGGTTTCGCGGCAACCTCCCTGTGCAACCACGACAACACGGACCATGATGGCCATCAGCGTCCATCATGGAGCCGCAGTGCATATATGGGCCTCAAATACCTTACAGCCCAGGTTTTTTTTTATATATTTTTTTTATATTGGTTCATCAAAGTGACTTTCCATCAGTCGAGAGGCTTGATGGATAGCGAAGATGGAATCAAGAAGCAATGACTATTAGTGCAGCCGTAAACTGCACTAATCGCCATCCCTTTGATGACCTGACAGATGCTTTTTCACGCCCCGCTTGAAAGACCCAGGGACATAGCTGCAAGGAAATATGTACGCTGGCAAAGCATTCCACAACTTCTTTACTTACACGACAGAAGTAGGAACTGCCAAACTTTTTAGTTCGTGGTAAGAAGTTTTTAACAGTATATGGATGCAACGCTAGGCCGGAACTTGTAGTTCGGGATCGGAATGGTGAGGAAGGAATAAGATGAAAAAGCTCTTCCGAACATTCGCCATGTAACAACCGGTAAAAAACGCTTAGAGAAGCTTTACTTCTACGCATTTGTAGGGGTTCTAGGTGTTGTTCTAGATGCAGATCTTACTTCTTAGCTAAATCGAACGAGTGTAGGTTTGTTATTCAATCATGCCAGAACAGTTAAACGAAAAAGGATGAAATTTGGTATAGGCTTTATGGAGTGCTAGAATAACACATAACTTACCTTTCATCATCATCGTCATTCATCACCATGCGGACGAAAACGGTGCACAACTAATAATGTTACATTCATTTTAGATCTCCCAAAATGACTTCAAACGCACGGATTACTCGGAGCGGAAACTGACATTGAGCATTATATATTATATACTGTAGTATATTTATTCTGTAACAGGACAACATTAAATGTAGTCAGAACAATGAAGTAGCCAGTTATGAAACACATAGCCAAGAGTTTATTCAATTGTATATTTACCTATCTATTTCTATTTTTTTTATTAAGGGCTCTGTTTTGAAATACCTGTCCACCCGTCTACACTGTTTCTACAGCACATAGTTAGATGAATGCCTAGGGAGCAAAAAAGGCAAAAGGAAAAATTATGTGTCTTATGTCGGCCCTTATATTTAAATATTATATGAGTATAAGGTATTGTAAATGCTTTTTTCAGCCTCAAAGGGCAGATTTAGAGCTGTTAAAGATTTATTTCAATGTATTCTGTACTCGTATTTAAGCCGCGATAAAGTGGTACTTATATTCACAAAAACCAATATCTGAGTTGTTATAATCTCCAATTCTATCTTATAAATCGTATGATCGGATCTAAAATTTTATCTATAATAATCTTAAGAATTCAACTCTTAAATAATCATTCAATAACAAAAACAACCAATCAGTTTAAAAATATTAAAAGATGCTACTTAAGTCGCGCTCGTATCCTGATAATAGTAAAAAGCAGATCCTTTCAACATCTAGTGTAACGAAATAGATCAATAATATTGTATGAAAAAAATACTTACTACTGGAAAAAAAAACAAAACACAAACCAGTTTCAGGAATCTGGTAACAACATAATTGAGGACCTTTTTACTCCAAATGAAATGGAAATTGAATGGAGTTGATTCATTCTATCAATGGGACGTCCGCAAGGGTGTTTTTGTGAAAGTTAACAATGTTTTTCTACCAAGCCAAGTTTCTTTAATGGTTTCGATAAAGCTTAGCTCAGTATAATAATACAGTGTTTTGTAAAATATCTGATAAAAGATTATAAACTATTTACAATTATTATTTAATTATTTATTAACTATTATAAACTATTTCGAAATCATCAGAAAATAGACGTTTGAATATCAGCAGACGTTACGCACTCCTGTAAAATTTCAGTTTGTGACCAAACAATCGTCGCTCAGATAAACGACTAGCTATTCAATCAAAGTCAGATATAATCAGGAGTAGTTAAATTCGCGTCCGGACTTTGACCGCCATCTATTATTCACACTGTGTCTATACAATGACCATAGGCGTTTTCAAATTAAAAAACCGGTCACACCATAGCGAAATCAATTCCAATAGCGGTAAGCTCATGCAAGGGTTTTGTTTGACACCACACAAGTTCTTCATTTCCCAAACTAGGCAGAGCCTGTACTATGGTTACCTGATGACTGATATACATGTATATATATATATATATATATACGAGTACTTACCTTTTTCTTACCACATCATATTGAAATTAATTTGTTAATTATATGGTGGTACTTATGGTTCATATTCATATTCAATATTTATTGCAGCATATATGTAACAAGGATCTTACAATTTAATTACAAAGCATCACATATGACCCTGAAAGGGTATGGCAATATGAGTTGGAGCGGACCACATTGTCTTTTGAGCACATTTACATAATTCATGTTAAATTTACAATCATCAAAAAATATCCTAATATTTTATAATTATTCCTTAAAAAATTGTCCAAATCATTTATTTATTTATTTTTATTGATCGCCAACATAATGTACACTGTTACACTCATAAAAATAACGACATAGTAGGTATACAACTTAGTGCCATCACAATTATAGGCGAAGACTACATTCTAAATAAAAGCGAGTTTTAGCAACATATTAAGCATCATTTTATACAGTAATTATTTTAAGTAAGCATATAAAAGGATATTGACGACATGTAAGAGTATAATAATTATTATACCCTGTGAAATTAAATTCAAATAAAAATATCAGAAACTTAAACTACGAAAAATTATAATGTATTTCACATTCATACTAACATTTATTTATTAAAAATGTCTAAGTTATTTTCAAAACACCTGTAATTCTCTTCTGCTTTCAAATTGTCTGGGATTTAGTTATATGTTTTAACAGCCATGATGGTAGGACCAGAGCTATGTGATTTTAATACTAAAGCAGGAAGTATGAAATTATGTTTGTATCTAGTTTCGTAACTGCGCGGTTCGTCAGATTTTTTGTCAAAGAAGTTAAGGCTAGTTAAGGATGTACATGCATGTCAAAGTTAGTATTTTTTGTTTAATGAAGTAAGGTCAGGGCTTTTTACTCGTATGTTATTCATGATTCGAATACATTTCTTCTGTGAAATAAGAAGATCATGTTCATCAACGCTGTTACCGTATAGAATAATACAGTATCGCAGTGTCGAATTTATATATGCATAATAGGTAGACAAGGTTGTTTTCATATATATTACTTTTTTACTTTTAAGCTATTGCATTGCTTCTATCGCGGGCCTTGAGCGTGGAGACCGAATCCAGAAATTCCGTAACGAAAATAACCTACCACTCCGACTCCATCTATAGATGAATGGCAAAACTTTTAATGACTTTTTGAATTATCACGCTTGTCTCTTTAGTTCAGCAACTCGCCTCTAGATGGCATTGGTTAAATAATTATAATTGCATAAGTTGATTTGGCATCTATCGATGAATAGCAGAACTTTTAATGACTTTTTGAAATATCACGCTTGTCTCTTTAGTTCAGCAACTCGCCTCTAGATGGCATTGGTCTAATTATAATTGCATAAGTTGATAAAAACAGCTATGCAATAGCTTTACCGCGGCAGTCTCCGAATGCCACACGTCCTTTTTTATTTCTTTAAGTGCATATATATTAACTACTTAATTTTTGTATTGTTCGTTTTATATGGAACTTCCAATTTATATGTGTATCAATGTCTACTGTCTATACCTAAAAGTGTCAATGTCAATGTGGTTAATAATAGTATGGTGTTATTATTAAACTTAAGTTATGTGTGTAACAGAACCAGTAACGGTGCAGCATAGATATATAGTCTCCAGATGCCTAATACGTCAAATATTGAAGTAAAAAATGTACCCCTAGCAGGGATACTCCGATTTCACTTGTCAAATTCAAAATCAGTCGGCAAGTGTCATTCGCTGTGGATACTGAGTATGATCAAAAATAAAAAAAAAGATTGGATTGCGTAAAAATAAGAGGATATGTATAATAAAGAAGACCACGGTCTCCCTTCACGCATAAATAGTCACCAATATATTTTCTTTTTAAGTGTATTACAAGAGGTTTTTCTAATAGTATGCAAAACTGAATTAGTGTTTCCACTCGACTCGTTTAATTTCCCGATTGATCTTATTAAGGTTTCAAAAAGACCTTTTAAAAGAGGCAATAGATACACGTTGGATCATTTTAATATACTTATTTTAACTTATAAAATACTTTTGCTACTAGTTAAACAGAACACACATGTTCATGCACACAAATGTTTGACCTGTCCGGGTACCGAACAGTGGGTCAGTGGCTCAGAAGGCGGGGTTGGCAACTGCGTCTGCCACCCAGTCAAACTGAGCGCTATCTCAGGTTCCGGCATGATCGAACGTAGTCTAGGTCTTTTTTAACAAAATCAACTATAGCCATTATTGGGTTATTGCCCGTTAGCCTTGTGCCATATTATCTTATTATAAACTATTAACAATACCATGAAAATCGCACAAGTAGCGCCCACAGAAAAGTTTGCATAGCCTAATTAAACAAACGAAAGACTAATATTGTTTAACAACTAATGCTTCCAAGCTGTCCTACTGTATAAGAACTCTATACTGTGTCCACGTAACGACCGAAGCTGTTCTCAAATTAAGGCCGGTGCCGCGAATGGCTGAAAAGAGGCCGTAATTACACCCTGAAATATTCAGCCAGAATAAACCGAGACACCGGGCGTGACGTCACCACGGTAACATCAGCAAAAAAGTCGACATTATGATCAATAATTTAGTAAAATTTTGTACCATGTGGGTTTTTTAATAAGAAGCGATATGCAGTTGAAGTTTCGACCTAGTGTCAATCGTTAGAAGAAGACTTGCTTATCAGCTGTAGACTAATGCAGGCTTATGATGATAAATAATAATAAAAGTATTAATATGGGACAACATCCACACAAAGATCTTCAGGTCCCGAACTAGGCAGAGCCTGTATTATGGTAACGTGATGACTGATATACATACTTATATACATATGTATATAAGTATATGTAATATTTAGTTTGATCTGTGTTTGGGTGTGTTCACACACGACGTTCATGCACACAAATTTTTGACCTGTCCGGGGATCAAACCCGGGACCAGCGGCTCAGAAGGTAGGGGTGCTACCAACTGCGCCAACCGACCTGTAAACTTAACTGATAGTATTGACGGGCAGTCTGCCTTAAAGCAGTAGTGTCTAAGCATTACTGTGTGAGCTGTGAAAAGCACTATTTAGCTAGTGAATTACAAGACAGATAGCACTGGAAAGCTATATTTTGCGTTAACGAGGTGTAATTCAGTGTCACGCATAACTTAAAGGTATACAAAGAAGGCGAGCAAAGAACCCCAACAATTGATAATATTTATTTTCTTAAATGTTTGATTCTTAATTACTAGCGCGAACGCTGCCGGGTGCGCAAGTACTCCATGAAGAAGTGGCCCGGACGGTCACGATATATTTACGATATATCGAGATATTTGACTATACCTACCGCGTAAGTAACGAAAGTATCAATTATGTTCAAGTAAGTTAAATAATTTGTGAATCTTTATGTTTTGACGGTGTGACAGTGTAGACAAAGTGTATAGTATTATGAAAGGCGATTTTAGTATTTTCATCGTCTTAATGACAGTCTTATTTATTTGACTGTGACTTGACTCTGATCACTTGGATAAAAAAGTCAGACAGAAAGAGAAGAAAGACAAATGAGCAAATGTACGTGTCCACTTATAAAAAAGACAGACTTCATTTAATTTTCGTCTCGCCAGTTCTCCTTTGAAAGTAAGCGAAAGATTGTCCACGGTTTTCAATCACATCTATGACAATCATAATAATTGTCTGTCATGAAAGTGACTAGATCTCTTGGTAGAGAGTAAAATATTCCTTGGACTAGATATAAAATGAATTCAGCAGACAGACATCAAATCTTTACAGACACGCAAATTCAGTAAAGCGAATAAAACAAAACGATATGCAAATTACTATGAAGATGTTCAAGGAATACAAATGAAACAAAATTACAATAATCGAATGACATGCTTGATTTTATCGTTTGCGTTAAAAGGGTTTTTAGCACGTGCTAGTAGGATCACAGGTAGATATGATAATGAAGGAGTCCATCAATTCCCATTCCAATTTCTCAAGGCCCGCTTAAAACGAATCTAAAGGTAAAGTTTCATCACGATCATCTCAGACGTAGGACTGGTTGGAAGGGGCCTGCATCCAACGTCGTCCTGCGACCTTTATCAGGTCGTCTGTCCACCGTGTCGGCGGACGACCTACACTGCGCTTGCCGGTCCGTGGTCTCCATTCCAGAACCTTCCGGCCCCATCGGCCATCTCTTCTGCGTGCTATGTGCCCTGCCCACTGCCACTTAAACTGGCTTGTATTCTAGGCTATGTCGGTGACTTTCGTTCTTCTACGGATCTCCTCATTTCTCATTCGATCACGTAGAGAAACCCCGTGCATAGCCCTCTCCATAGCTCGTTGTGCGACTTTGAGCTTGCTTATGAGGCCCATAGTAAGAGGACCACGTGTCAGTGCCATAAGTCAACACTGGTAACACAAATTGGTCGAAGACTCTTGTCCTTAGGTCTTTAAGTCGCTGTAAGATATGTTATGTTATGACCCAAAACTGTGCAAACTGAGATACATGGTAATTGAAGGGTACAGGAATAAAATGGGTACATCGACGTTTAAGCAGAAGATAAGCCAGTTAAAGTGGCAGTGTGCAGGCCACATAGCACGCAGAACAGATGGCCGATTGGGCCGAAAGATTCTAATGTGTAGACCACGGACCACGTCCACCTACAAGGTGGTCTGAGGACCTGATAAAGGTAGCAGGACGACATTGGATGCAGGCCACTAGCAACCGGTCCTTTTAGAAAGTTGTGGGGGAGGCATATGTTCAGCAGTGAACGTCCTACGGCTGAGATGATGATGATGATGATGATGAGAAAAATAAATCTAGTTACGTCATTGAAGAAGGTTATCTCAATCCATTCAATACAAAGTGCAACTGTTTACTATTGTAGTATTTCTAAATTAAACCAGAATACCAGAAAGTGTGGAATACTATTTATTATATTTTACAATACTTTGTTACACCGATTAGTACAGTCGATCACAGATCAAAAAGTAAGCTCGAGAGCCACAGACTCAACACCCTATCTAAGTATAGGGGATACCACACTACCACACAAAAAAAATATGATTTATTTTAGTTTCCGTTTTGCTTTATTTCCTAACCGTACATAGAAGTGTTAAGTTTTGCATTCATATCTCTTACGTCATATGTGGTGCCCTCTAGCGGCCTTTTGTTTCATCATCTTTTATTTACACAGCTCTGAATCTATGTAGGTTAAACTGGCGCAGTAAACTTTTGATGGGGTCTAGGTGAAGGTATTATACATATTGTGATAACATAGATGACCTTTTTAGCGTCGTTAGTTGTGACATGTTTCAAATTTAAAATGAGCCTGGTACAGAAGGCACATAATGGTTAATTTATCATAGTTTAACGTAGACATTCGAAATAGTAGCTTTCTCATACACAAAATTACCTATATTTTAAATTACATAAATCTTAAGTTAATAAAAAGACTTAAATAGGTTATTAGCCTGTAATAGTCATAATAGAATGTAGCTTGTATTAGTCTAAGACTGTGTCTAGTTATTACACTGTTAACTTCTATGGTTAATAAAGACCTTTATAAAACAAACAAAAAGTGACATGTTTGAAGCAGGAAATCGCTAGTGCGATCCCTAACAAGGGTGAATATTAGTCTGATGAGAACATATGTTTGTCCTTGGGTATTGGTTTCTTGTATGTGTTGATTTTTATGTGTATTTATATGTGTTTACCCTTTCGTGTAAGGGTTTAAGTATGCAATCGTTATTTTTAGAGACACATATATATAACAAAGTCTTGTTAGTTACACCATTTACAACTCAAGAACGGCTGGATTAATACATATTAGTCATATCTCGGAAAATTTCATCACCATCATCCATCACTATTAATTAAAAATACGGGATTACTCACTTAATATTTATTGGATAGGTCCGACTATAGTTGGGTGCTAAGCGAGACGTCATCGACGCGGGCGTCCCGAACACTTCTTGAAAAAGGCCACCGAATGTGGTCGAAACTATAGTCGGACCTATCCGATAAATATTACGTGAGTAATCCCGTATTTTTAATAAATAATAATTGAAAACCACGTTAGTTTTTATAACAAAATCATCCATCACCACGGGTGAACCTGGGAAAAGATTTTTAAGATCTGAAAAAGGAAATTTATAGTTCTTTGAAATACTGAAAAAATCAAAACGTACGGCCATAGTAAACAATGTAATGATTCCATGAAAAAAAAAACACTGAAATCGCACAATGTTAAGAGGTAGAAAAGAGTTATTTCTTTTAGTATGTAAAGTACTAGCTTGCAATCCTCTTAAGAGAGTGAAACCATTGAAGATTCAGCTAGCACTGAATCTAAAACAGACTTTCGTTCATTTCTTGTGTTCCGTGTAATTTGCAGTAATAGTGCGTTCGAATAGCCCCAAATTGGCGAACATAATGCTAAAAACCTCACAAGGGTGTTCGAATTGGGAATCTGTGGGTGAAAATGTCGTTTATATAATTCGTTTACCTAAAAAAAGAGTTATTTTTGCCACCAAAAAAGTGCAATTTTTGACCCACGTCCAGAGCATGGTGGTTTATGGTCGTTTTTTGACAACTGTATTTCACAGCTTAATCATGCTATTTTAAGTCTTATGCAAAAGTGGCCGAAGTGGCAAAAATAACGTTGTTGAGCTTTACGAACGCTTTAACAAAAGAGCCACGAATGCCCTCAAAGCTAAACAAACGCACTATACGAGTATGTATTTTTTTTTCGAAAGGACTAATGCTGTTTGCCTCTACCGGCATTTACAGCGTCACCGGACGGGATGTAATTGTTTCACTCTTTTGAATATTTGAATTTCCACCTCTCTTCAACTACACACAGAGATTCAATATCTCCATCCCTCTTCAACTACACACATTAACGCAATATTTCCATCTCTCTTCAACTGCACACAGAAATGCAATAGCATTACAGCTTGTTCGTATGGAATCCCTTAAGTACTGCTGTATCTCGGTGTCACTATCACTTAGTTAAAATCTCTCCTAACGAAACAGAACCTTAATTAAGGTTGACATTGAAACCAAAATTGCATGGACAGTGCATTGTGCCACCGAGCAATAAGAACAAAGGCAAGCTTACCGCTATATCTACCGGCGGCAATCTTCGAGCTTTGTTCAAATAACCACCTAATTTCGTGAAACATAGAGTTGCAATAGCAATTTGACACATCTGACAGATGATAAGGATACGAGTCAATAAAGAGAATCCAACACTATTTCAACGTCTAGGTGACGTAGTTAGTTGTAACTGACGGGGACAATACGAGATGTCACTTGCATACTGGCCTTTTTTTTTTTTAGGGAGGACATAGAGCTTTTTGCCACTACGGGCAGCATACTGGCTACATTGCACTTATGCATATAGCGTCTTCTGCATGGCACCAGCTATAACAGTACGGTGCAGAACAATTTTGTTATGTGGAATACTAAGGCCCGTGTTCACCGACACATGTTTAAACTGTAAACGGACGTTTAATTCTTAAACGACCGTTTAGCAATATTTTGCTGTTCACCAAGCTGTAACCATTGATTTAGTTCCGTAACCGGCTGTTTAAGTTAAACGATGTCTTCGATCGTTTATTTACGTGGAAATGTCAGATGCTCAGATTTATATCATTGAAGAAAATAACGTGTTCGATGACTTTGAAGATATTGAGCGAATTTTACGGGCACCCCGTATTTTACAAAGTGGACACAATTATTTAGAAGAAACTGACGTAAAAGCATTCGTTACAAGATTTCGTTTATACAAACAGTGCCTTGGGATTACTTGATTTAATTGAAAGAAAGTTGTAATATAATGTCATCCATAATCACTTCAATAAAACTCACATGAATTTTAGATTTAAATTACCACGAAACAACTCTGACGCCAATAATACAAACACATGGAACTTCGAATCGAACTTTGATATTACCATAAAAAAGGTGCTGAATTAGAAATACATACAACTTGGGAACATACCATTGACTTGTCACGCATTACATTTTGTGGTATATTAATATTACCTTACCATATTTGAATGTACCTCGGGTAAATGTAAATGGTACAAGATACGCTACCATCTTTTCAAAGTAGTATTATACCATTCATTCATTTACGACTCATTCGTCCAAAAACGCTCGATTAATTAAACGTTCGCATTAAAAAGATGGTGAACACCAAAAAAACGCGACACGTTTAAACAACTGTTTAAGTTTAAGGTGGCGATTAGGTAATCAATGGTTAAATTCTAGTTGGTGAACTCCAGCCTAAGACGGTTAGTCAGATAGAGAGTTAAAATTCGATGCTCGGACCCGAACGTAGTAGTAACCTAGTAACCTAGAACTCGGTGGCCTAGTTGGTCAATGCGTCTGACACGGAGAGTCAAAAGACGCGGGCCCGAATCCCGTCCGAGGATGTGAATTTTTCGCTCTATAAATTTCAATGCATTTTATTTAGTTTATCAAGTTTCATAGCAACATTTACTGCTTATAATCTACACAATCAATATCGAAATAGAGTCTAAGTTTTTCTTTCAATACAACCGGGTTCGCTTCCCGAAGTCGTTTTTTAAATCAATGAAAGAAGTTTTTCTTGTTACTAAAAACGATGACGTGGTTGCTAAGAAGATCGCATATGTAAGTACATCTTATAGTTTCAGATGATAGTTGCTCATACTGACCGTTCTAATCCCAATGGCCCATCCTGTATATAAATATCAACAATTCTACTAATATTTTGTTACTGGTTTGGTTGTGTCCATTATCTAATATGCAAAAATTGAAACTCCTAGTACTTGTAGTTTCTGAGATTTCGTGATGAGTGAGTGACCTTTCGCTTTTATATAGGTATATAGATATATAGATTACTAAGGCCCGTGTTCACCAACACATGTTTAAACTGTAAACGGACGTTTAATTCTTAAACGACCGTTTAGCAATATTTTGCTGTTCACCAAGCAGTAACCATTGATTTAGTTCCGTAACCGGCTGTTTAAGTTAAACGATGTCTTCGACCTTGTTTAACCATTGGTTATTGTTTATTTACGTGGAAATGTCAGATGCTCTGAATTATATCTTTGAAGAAAATAACGTGTTCGATGACTTTGAAGATATTGAGCGCATGTTACGGGTACCCCGTATTTTACAAAGTGGACACAATTATTTAGAAGAAACTGACGTAAAAGCATTCGTTACAAGATTTCGTTTATACAAACATAGTGCCTTGGGATTACTTGATTTAATTGAAAGAAACTTGTAATATAATGTCATCCATAATCACTTCAATAAAACTAACATTAATTTTAGATTTAAATTACCACAAAACAACTCTGACGCCAACAATACAAACTCATGGAACTTCGAATCGAACTTTGATATTACCATAAAAAGGTGCTGAATTAGAAATACATACAACTTGGGAACATACCATTGACTTGTCACGCATTACATTTTGTGGTATATTAATATTACCTTACCATATTTGAATGTAGCTCGGGTAAATGTAAATGGTACAAGATACGCTACCATCTTTTCAAAGTAGTATTATACCATTCATTCATTTACGACTCATTCGTCCAAAAACGCTCGATTAGTTAAACGTTCGCTTTAAAAAGATGGTGAACACCAAAAAATCGCGACACGTTTAAACAACTGTTTAAGTTTAACGAGGCGATTAGGTAATCAATGGTTAAGTTCTAGTTGGTGAACTCCAGCCTAAAAATAGTAATTAAAATTTAAACAACGTTTATAAATAAGGCCCTTAATGTTTAGCTTTAATTAGTTTAATTTAAGAGCAGTTTTGAAGTTTAATTATAACTTCCAAGTGATATGAGTGGTTCACCTCCGCATTGTCGTTACGGTGTACCCAGAGTCTTTATAACAAAATGTTGATTGGCACCTAATAAGTGTTATTTAAATTTATTAATCAACATCAAAGAACAACGGATAAACATTTCCATGAATGGTAGTTAGGTTGTTCGCAGCAAGGCGAATGCTGGTGCGTATAATCCACATGAGTAATAACCACATGAACATGTGAGTTTCAGATGGGCGAAAGAGATGGCAATCATTTCTGACATCTGCGATTAAATTTTGTACCACATTACTTCTTTTATATGCAACTCAGAAACGAGACGGGCAAGTCGTATACCTGATGGTAATCATTACATTTGCCCAGTGGGCCTAGCACGAACAACTGCGTATAGCATTATGATTTGTAGCTCTTCATACCATACGTAGTACATACACAGGTTATCCAATACTGTCATCTTGATTGATAGTCTCTAGATATTATTTGGAGACAGAAACCAGCCGTGTGATTCTGTAATGATTCGTCGACGAACTCACCCATATACCATATACCCCACTTTATGATATATCGCCATTGTACCTACATAAGGTTGTTTATCCAACGTTTCTTGTCATCTCTTCATTTGTTTCACGGATGTTGTCAAAGATGCAACGATGTTTGCTCTTAGAGAATCGCACGGCAGACTACTCTGTTTCTTTCTCACTCGCAATATGTCTGCGACTAAACGTAAATAGTTCTAGTTAACTGAAACCAAAACTAGTGAAAATGAGATCTATAAATTATGCTTATTCACAATACACTCCATTGTAGTACATTCTTACACAAAGTATAAGTGTCAAGGCTTTTTAACAAACAAACCAAGAAACGCATTATTAAAACTGTGACCAAGCCAATTTTGATGTATGGCTGTGAAGCCTGGATTAACCCTGTTCGAAAAAAAATTACTCGTCACAGATATATATATTATATAGAAATATATTATGATTATTAATATATTGGGGCCAATACACAGAGGACAGAATCTCGAGTAGATGAAAGAATAAAACGAGAGAAGAGATGGTCGCTGATTTAAATATCATGGGAGAGGTCAAAGCTCAAAGATTACGCTGGATTGGCAAAATAATGGAGTAAAATCATGCAGTAAAATGAGCATACTTGGCAGGACTCTTTTGAGTAGGGCGTCACCTTGTGATGATGCCTCATCGACTGTCCAGGTACCGCTGGAATGATGAAGCTGGCATAATTGGCAGGAGATAGCACAAGATAGACTTATAAGGCGGTTCTTATTGTCTGCGGCCAAGACTCAGTTTGTGTTTATACGTCTGATTGAATAAAATGTAAGTAGGTAAGTATGCCCCTTTCATTTTCTACCTGTCATAACCTTGTGCCATATTTTACATCATATTTTATTAAGTTCTTCCGTTTATTTTAACGTTAATCGAAATGCATGGAGAAAAATGAGAACGGCAGCACACTTTAGTCATTTTAAAAAGAGATGTGAGCCATTTTAGAAGTAACACACGAGTACGTGAATGTAAATTCAAAACTCTTTCTTACTTCGATGTCATAATTTGACGCTACTATTTACTTTAGGACCAACAATGTTCCACCATATACTCATCCAAGGTTAAATACTGAATTAACTACAGAATTTCATATGTAAATAATAGGACCTCCAAAATCTACAACACATTCAACACTACATCTTTGCCAGTACAGATGGTTATTATAGATAACCTGCAAGCATACCATGTTCCGAGTTTATCTCGTTTAATTATCTGTCTTCTATACATGCTGATTCTCTATTTCCATACGTTTATTACTGCCAATTCCTGTAAATTGTAATATAGCTTTTGTTTCTAAAAGCTCATGTTTAAATGTTCAATACTCAATGGTATATTGCAATCATATGTAGTTATGTAAACATATGTAGAGTTGTACATGCAGGTTTTAAATAAATATTCTTATCTTTCTAACAAAGACAAGAGTCTTCGACCAATGTGTGTTACCAGTGATGACTTATAGCACTGAAACGTGGTCTCTTACTATGGGTCAACAAAGTCGCACAACGAGCTATGGAGAGGGCTATGCTCGGGGTTTCTCTACGTGATCGAATCAGAAATGAGGAGACCCGTAGAATAATGAACGTCACCGACATAGCCCAGAAGATTAGCCAGTTAAAGTGGTATTGGGCAGGGCACATAGCACGCAGAACAGATGCCCGATGGGGTCGGAAGGTTCTGGAGTATAGGCCACGGACCGGCAAGTACAGCGTAAGTCGCCCACCGACACGGAGGACAGACGACCTAATAAAAGTAGCAGGATAACGTTGGATGCAGGCCGCTTCCAACCGGTCCTTTTGAAAAATTATGGGGGAAGCATATGTTCAGCAGTGGACGTCCTACGGCTGAGATGATGATGGTGATGATCTATCTAACATATGACCCTGGTACAAAGAAAAGTAGTAGAGCGACCGACCCCTTTAATTATCATCAAATTTTATTTAAAAAAATGATTTTAACTATACAATAGCATTTAGTTATTAGTAAGTTTATTCAGTTATTTATTTATTTTAGACCTAAGTGGCGTGCAATTGGAGAGGCCTGTAGCAGTCCACTGCTGGACTGCTACAGGCTGATGATGATGATGAAAAGTTTATTCAGATATTTCACAAATTTACTCAAATTTTGTTCATCTTTAATTTTTGCTAGGTATGTCATTAAAAAAAATAGTTATTACGTTAGGACCAGAACTGTGTGTATATTATTCGTTAGGTGCACGGTAGAATAAGTTTATATGTATGAACGTAAATACGAGTATACATATACGGTCGCGGTAGGTCTGTCATGTTTTTTTAAAACCTTAGACTGTTTTTTAACAAACTTACATAATTATAATATAATGTATATGGACGCTGGCGTCAAAATTTCATATTTGATGAAGTACTGTTTGCACTTTTCGGTATTTTTAATAAAGGCGCCCTCGCCTTTATTAAAAATACGGACGTATTTTTTGGGAAACTAATAGATCTCCTGAATAACACTATTTCGCCAGACTCACGCCTGCCTTGAAGTATTTTTTTTTATAATTATTTTAATTTCAATTCAATTCAAATTCAAATTCAAATTCAAATTCAAATTCAAATTCAAATTCAAATTCAAATTCAAATTCAAATTCAAATTCAAATTCAAATTCAATTCAATTCAATTGAAGAAGGTTCAGTCGTGATTGACAGAATCCAAATTGTATCAACTTATGTTTTAATATCTCAGAAATTTTGAAGTGTTTACAGCCATACTACGTCCGGGAGTCCGTGTCTACACAGGGAAATGGTGAGGCTGGGTTCTAAAAGCCATTCTAATTCTTAACCCTAACGTTGAAGCAATCGCGAAGTGTGGTGCGAAAGCGCCCCTATTTGAGGAATATCCGGTGTCGCCCGGTTAGACCTACATGTGGAAAAGTCCTTTCGAGGCAAATAAGCAGTTCATTGAGAAATCGCAAATCGCATACGATTCTCTAAGAGCAAACATCGTTGCATCTTTGACAACAACCGTGAAACAAATGATATGACAAGAAACGTTTGAAAAACAACGTAATGTACAAGGGCGATATCTCATAAAGTATTTGACATCGGTGAGCTCGTCGACGAGCGCAACGACGAATCATTAGAGAATCGCATAGCTGTTTTCTTACTGTCGGGTGTCATTTTATACTAATTTACTCTCTTTCATTACAGAGTCGACTAAATAACGACATAATCGACATATCAATTTTGAAGATGAAGACAGAACTCAGAAAGTTACAATTTTCATAGAATTTGACTTGTGATTGCTAACGTGAACTTTTTATGAAGAGATTTTATAAATCCCTCAATTTCAACGCTTTTTCTGCGGCTTCGCAACTGGAGTCGATCGTAAGACCGGCGCCCGTGACGATGCATGTGGGAGGATGCACGTAAAATATTCAGTCTCAGCATAATTCCACATAAATTCCACTCTGCTTCGACGTACGTATTATGGATGTAGAAGTAAGAAAGCAAAGATAAATTTCGACCATGTTGCGAAGTTCCATTTCTCTTAGTCTGAAACCACACTCTCAGATCGGTAATTTAATTAAAAATATGATTTGGAATCTACCATCTGCATGGAAACCCGTTCTCAATGTTGCTCCGACCAGTGAGGTACGACCATTTGTTCGCGAGATGGATACGGTTGGAGTAGTGTGCGACGACCCTCGAGCTGATCCACTCCACTCCGGCGCAGACGACCTGGAAAACGGAGGAGACGGTTCGCACGTCTCCTCCCTCCCCCGTAGTGGGGTCACTGGCGAAGAGTCGGGGGACTCTTCGTCGGCTTGCACGGCCCTACACGTCTAGGTGGTGACCTTGGTGAGCAAGGTCATCCCTTCACAGGCGCTGAGGCCCGGTTAAGATCAATCCGGGCCTACCGCTGGGGCGAGATGGCGACTGCCAGCGCGACCCTGTCTCGTTCCACCTTGGCGGAGGACTGCTCACGGGGGGATTAGTGGGTCTGAGCCCCACACGCCCCTTTCCGTCACCCCCGTGGCGGAAGGGAAGTGCACAGCATTTCCCCCCACAAAAAAAAAAAAAAGTGTGCGACGACCCTACGGTAATACACAGTGATGATGACTCACGCGCTCCCAGTGTGCCGGCACCTCCACCGCCTACGTCCCCCGCACCCGCACCGCAAGTTTCACAGAGAGCGTTGCGTGCGGCAGCCCGCAGTGCGCGACTAGCGGCCCTCGCTGCTAGACCACGCTCTCCATGAGGATGGGCATCAGTACTGCCCGAACACCGGTCGGAGTATAACGACTAGTCACTAGATGGTGTACGTGTTTGCCGGTTTTACCATTTAAAAATATGATCACACTGTAAATCTATCTATCTAACAATTATTATAAACCATCCACTGCCGCGACTTCGTTCGCGTAGTATGCTCGGCCCTCGACTTGGACATATCCTCCCATCTTTTCTTGGTTTTTATTTCATAACATCATCCTGACAATAGTTAACACAACAAAAAATTAATTAGCAAGATTGTTCCATCCGTTCTCAAGATATAGCGTGACCAGCAGAAATAAGTGTCCATTTTTATATATATATATATATATATATTTATATAGATATTTATGCCGATTCAATGGATAGTGCCCGAAGAATCGCAATCGAGTAACTTGCCTGACTGACTGACTGGCTGACTGACCGACTGGTTGACTGACTGACAGATTGATTCAGCAACTACAGCGTTACAGTTTTGGCAGTTTTGAGTAGCCATGTAATATTTTGTTGTAGGCATGCATTAAGGAAGGATTTATGGAGACTTCACCACTAAGGGGAGAAGCGAGTAAAGTCGCTGTCAGCTATAGTAGGTAACAGGGCTGTTGATGTTACTCTATACTTACATTATAAAGAGGAAAGATTTGTATGTTTGTTTGTATTGAATAGGCTCCGAAACTATAGAACCGATTTAAATTTTTTTTCATTCATCATTAGAATCTTAAATTTTCACGGATGCTAGGAGGCTATTATTATTATACTACCATTCAGGCGGGTGAAACCACGAAGCGCAGCTAGTTAAAAATATGTCTGCTAAGGTTTGTTCTTACAGTTAAGTTCTTAACATTTTGAACGTACAAAGGCTAAAAATTTACTAAAAACTTAATTGATACCTTTTTTATCAATAAGGTTAAAAGGTTTTAAGATGCAAAATAAATGTTTTATAGCAATAGACACAGGCGTCAGATCCTTATTAATTTCCGGATGGCGTAATAATTTCAAAAATAATTAAACGGTAAAAACAAATTATGATAATTGCTCTTCAAGACGAACTCTATGTTAATTGGAAAATTAAAAGCCGCAAAATTTGAAGTAGGGTTAGATTGAGGCGTGGTCCCAGTACTGAGAAAGACATTTTTTTAAACTTGGTTAAATAATTCTAGTACTTCTGTGAATAGTAGAACTAGTGAGAACAGTCTTATGAGCGGCAACTTCTCGCAGTATGAGATATTTGCAGGTCATCGAAATTGAAAAGACCTTGACCAACTTTGCTAAAATTATATGTTTATAATTTTATATTACCAAGTTCAGTTTTTAAACTTCATAAGCTATTATCTCATCAACCACTTTGCCAATTATAATTAGTACTTACTGGATATAGGCCACGATTAGGAATATTTTGGAGTTCCTGATATTTCAGCTCAGTTACATGCACCATGTTCAGGGGTAAACTAAAGTTGCGGGTAGATGTGAAAAAAGTTCGAAATTGTTTAAGAGCAGACAAAACGGTCTACCCTCTTTCTCACTCTTTTACTACGGATACCACTGGCACTATAACTCAATTGTAAGTCTCAACAATACACACTAGCTGTATCACTGCGAATGTTATTTTGATCACATTTTCCTACTAAGAAATAATATCAGGAAGAGTAACTGCCTTAAAACAAATGACCCAATAAAAGGCGTGCTAAATCAATAACATCGTTCACGCCGCTATGACTCAGCTGCCATAGTAGACGTTGCAGAACGCGCGTGGACCAATCCCTGCGTTCCTTCTGAAATTTAAACCAATCACCGAACATGTCTATTTGTAACCTCGGAAGTAATTCGTATTTGGAATCATTTATTTATTTATATAAAAACTTACATCTATCATTACAGGTAATAAACCCAATACAATAGAGTAGCTATATTATCTATCATACATAATAAATGTCTAGTTTCTATAGCATAGAATAAGTAACGCTATTTTTTTGAATTCGCTCAGAGCACAACAAAACAGGTCCACTTCAGCCGCGATAATACTCATACATCGTTTTGGTTTGAAGGACCACTATTTGTGTGAATTTTGTTCTGAGTTATGCTTCCTGACATTATTTTTTCTTAGACATTTTGGACGATTGTTATTCCTTATTAGACAACCCTGGATTCCACGCACTGGCAAGTTGGAACCCATCACCACGATTGAAATTAAGACATTTCGTGATTTCGTTGGCTTCGTTCACCAACCTGGGTACAGCGTTCTGTCGATAAGACTTGTGGTTTGTGAAATTCTATCCAGTGGTTAAGGCCTGAGTCCAGCAGATGTTCAGCTAGGTACATACCGTGAGTAGTAATTATAATTTAGTTGACAAACGCGAAAAACTAAAACAGTGTGTTGCTTTACCAATTACGCTCATATATACGAAATTTGTCTTCAGATACCTATTTTTTGTATCAAATTTTATCATTCTGTTGGTAAATAGCGCCGCACTATCCGTTAGTAATGATTTCTCGACGAGTTCACCGATGTCAAATACTTTATGAGATATCGCCCTTGTACACATGGATGTTTTTCCAACGTTTCTTGTCAATGCGTTATTTGTTTCACGGATGTTGTCAAAGATGCAACGATGTTTGCTCTAAGAGAATCGCACGGCTGTACAGGAAGACGTACGTAATATACGGACAAATGAAAGTCAGTATGGCAAGTTAAAGCAGAGGCGCTTCGCTTGCTCGGTCCATAATGGAAAGAACGATTACATTCCTATTCCCTGGTCACCTGTGTTGCGGCACACACACATTAATGCATCACAAACATTTAAGACCCGAGGACAAATATTTTTCCTCATCATTCAAATATTTGGCCCAGGAAAGATCGATCTTGGGCTCGCCTCGAAAGAAGGGTGCTGCCAATTAAGAACAGGTCGTTAAAAGGTGGATAACACTGCACAACATGACCTATGTTGAGCAGTGGACGTCCCATGCCTGATATGAAGATGAAGATGAAGATGATAATAATTTATGTTACATAATATAAGAAACGTTAATATCAGATATTTTATAACAGCCCTTCGTATTCCTTTAATAAAAATAAAAACCGATTAAAAACCGAAACCGAACCTAAAAAAAATATCGAATTCCTTTCACGACATTCGCTAATACTATGACTGCACACCAAATGTTCTGGCAACTTTTTCAAGCGATCCTCAGCGTAGTCTGTAGTCGACATTAATCATGCCTTGGGTAAAGATAACCAGAAGCCCTAATTTGATAATTTTTTGAACCACGCTGCTTATGGTAGGGAAATGTACTACTTAGGTTTATTGGGGCGTAGAGTACATATTGAAAACTACTACGAGTAGATGATAGAGAAGTTAGGCAAAAGTAGTGTCTGGTTATCTACTAACGGCCTTACTAATAAACTTGGTTATACTTGGAATAGTTAAAACCTCCATTTGTCTAGTTTTCGCTTACAGTAAATGTCACGAGTGGAAGCAAGACAAAGGTTTTTACGCCTAGTATATGTTTACGCAACGTTTATTAGTAAGTCATAAGTAGTTTAATAGTAAAGCGTTAGGGTTTACCTAATATTGTGAATGTACTAAAGCAAAAAGTAGACATTTAGCTCGTGATTGGTTGATTCGTTTGCTTCGCTCACTCACGTGACTCTGAAATAAGAGTAGTGTAAATTACTCCATAAAAGCCTATGAAATAATTTCTCGCCATAACCTATACCTGTAAAACTCCGGTCTACATCGGTCTAGCTGTTTTGAAGTAAAGCCGGAAAAAACAGACATACAGAAAAAAAAAATTTGTTTCTCTGTTATGAGTACCTGCCCTATATACCGTCAAAAGTATTGAGATATTATTATTATTATTATTAATTAGAAACATTTTTTAGTTTCTAATTAATAATAATAATAATAATATTTATTTACCAAAAAAATTACAGATGATATGACTATAATATAATGATCTTATTTTAATACACAATTATATTAACAAGGCGAATAGATTATATTAGAGTTGAATTATTACATTAATAAAATTATAATCATTATTTATTTTTTTGTGCGTCAGACTCCGGACAGGGTAGTCCCGATTCCCGCAGTCGACTTCTTCCTGCGGTGATTTAGTAGGTACCTAGCACATAATAGATCATAATACAATCCTATTATAACTACAAAATGAGAAGCAGCAAAAAATACTAGTACATTATTAGGCTTAAATCTGTTCAATAATTTCGTACTTACATTTATTGATTAATTATTTATAGACTTATAAAGAAGAAAGAGATATCACTTATACAAATAATGTTTTGTTCAGAAATACCAATGAGATTTGAAATCTGAATCGAACCTTAGTCAAACCACTAGAAGAACAAAAGATCGAATAGGTAGCAAGATTTTGCAGGTAAACAAAGTCAGACAGCTGTCCGAGTCATTCGGATGCAAAGATAAGGCGCAACGGCACAACGCGGGTTGAAGGAATGCGTACGCGACCGGTATTTTGTTACTCGACTCGGGGTAAGAGAATTAGAGTAGTAATCAGTAGAACTCTTTATGAATGAGCTCTACTGCCTAGGTAATAGTAGGTATACGTAGGTATATCCAAAGTTATAGGTAAGTCGACCTATTCCCGCCACGGGCGTATAGTTTACATGGTTTTTTGACTGATTTGGCTATAAAAAACGCTATCCTAACTCTAACCGTTTTCGAGATATTTGAATTTAATTGAAATACGTAAGTCTTATTATTACCATTATTTGATTTTTACATGTAAAATAAGATGCTTTAGGACCTCAATAACCAATATTGTACGTGAAATAAATAAATAAGTCGTTGTAGACGATTAAAACTTATAAAATCGAATAAATAATAAAACTTTTAAATTTAAATATCTCGACAACGGTAAGATTAAGGATAGGGTGTTTCATAGACAATTCAGTTAGAAACGATGTAAACTACACGCCCTTAAATAGGTCGACTTCTCAATAACCCTGTATGGGTAATAATAGGTAGATGCTACGAGTAGAAATAGGTACAACCCGGTCAGAATATCTGTGCACCTCGCTGGAATGCGGCGCCTCTCCCGCTTCCCCTGTCACCTCTCTGCGCACTACCCGGTGCGACAGTACGGTTACCATCTTCGTTGCCGATACACGTCCCGATAATTTTGATATTTTCGCTTTGTTGTTGTTTTGTTTTTTAATATTTATTGTTAAGTTTAGACTGTTTACTGTTAAGTTTGGACTGGTTTGGTTGTTATTAAAATTGTTGTAGCTGTTAAGAGTTAATTGTAGAGTTCAGAAAGTGAGAGTGAGGAAGATACAATGTCAGGCATAGAGTCAATAATTTATAGTGACTGAGTTTAATAATAAATGTTTTTGTAATCAAAATTATTGTTTTTTAATAACAAACCCTTCATCAATAATAAATTGATTTGAAAAGGTTAGTAATTTTTTTTACCTCCACATTTCTCGAAAAAACTTTTTTTCACACCGTAACCAGACCGCCGATATGACGTCACGAGGTCAGGTGCACAGATATTGTGACCGGGTTGTATAGTGATATCTATTTCTACTGTGGATCTGTAGCTCTACCATGAGTTGGCAACGTAAATGTCATCTACAGTCGATACTTGATCTCGCCTGCCTATTAAACCTGTGATTGGCGTACTCGCTGTCAATTTTAGTTCTACAATTGACCGCAAGGTGGCACTGTTCTTTTTTCATACATTTTTGTGCGGCAGTCGATAGCGAGCATCGATTGGCGTCAATGTTGTAAACTCGTGGTAGACCTGCAGTAATGTTCGCAATACTGTGTTGTGGTTTAAAGGCATGGTTGCCGGCGAAATTACAGGCAGATTAGATTTCACAAATTAATGCCTCAGGGTTACGGGCTTACGTTCGTCACTTGTGCCAGAATGCATCTGTTCTAGGTAGAAGTTACCACACCACCACCATCAGGTGGGCCTATTACTTGCACCGTGACCTAATAACATTTAAAAAAAATTTGACATTAGGTACACATACTTAAATTTTATGTAGTTAGAAATTTTTTTTTTTTTTTTTTTTTTAAATTCTTTATTATTAAAAGGAGTTTTGTCAGTAGTGACAATGTCACTCCCGTAGAATATGTCTACCTATATTAACTTTTATGTACTAGTCGCCTCGCATAAATATACAATATAGTTTGGCCAGTATCTCAGCTTCATCAGAAACTGGAGAAGCTAAGATGCTGTTACAATTGCCCACGTCTACACTGCACTGCAGTGCTCTACGCTGAGTTTCGTTCCGCACACATTCCGTCAACACATGGTACACATCCTCTACAGTGCCGCAAACTGAACAGTTAGGCGAATCAGATATTCCCATCAGATGTTTAAACTTGTTACCCGGAATGTGTCCAGAACGAAGTCTACATAATGCCACAACATAGCTCCTCGGCTTTTCCACAACATCGAACCATGGGTAACGAGGCAGTTCGCATTGTATTGTTTTGTACCAAATGCCTTTAGATCGCGAACGCTCATCGAAGTACTCTTGCCAGTCTTTTCGACACATTTCTTTAATGTTTCCTAGAACCTCACTGTATAGTGGTAAACAGTTGTATTCGATCCCGTCGTTGATGGCCTCCTTTGCCGCTTTGTCTACTTCGTCGTTACCCATAATTCCAATATGTGAAGGTATCCACTGGATGACAATAACTTTGTTCATGGCACGAAGCTTACAAATCGTGTCTAATATTGTGTAGGCTATCGGGTATCTTCGAAGGTTCGAGGTTAGCCGAGCCAAATGTTGGAGTGCACTCTTTGAATCCGAACATATTACGAAACTTTGTTCATTTACAGATAGTATATACGATAGTGCTTCAGAGATTGCAATTAATTCACAATGCATAATGGATATATTCTCGTTAATTCTAAATTTAGTTCGCATGTTTATTTGAGGATCAAAGAAAGCAGCTCCAGATATAAGTTCATCTTTAGAACCGTCAGTAAAAATCATATAATATGCGTCATATTGCATGTTGAGAAATGCAGTACAATGGTTTCGCAACTCAGTTACACTGTAGGACCTCTTAGAGTAGCTAATTCCGTCAATGTTGCATATGATACTCTGAGAAAGATCGTAATTGCTTATCCACGTGTCAAGGGAGTATATAATTAGCTTGGACCATGTCTGTAAAGGTTGATCATTATTCTGTCTATGAACCGCTATTAACAAGGGTATCTTTTTCCTACTCCAGTAAATATTCGTCATACACAGATCGTTCAACTCTTGTAAGACCTCCATAGTTACGTTATTACTAAAGGTTCTTGAACGGAACCAAAATTTGCTAGCGAGATACAATCGGCGAATATGTAATGGTGGTAAACATAGCTCCGACTCCATGATATGTATTGGTGTAGTCTTAATAAAACCTCCTATAATTCTCAATGAATGATTTTGTACCTTATCCAATTTAGAGAGGTGAGTTTTAGCACTTACGTCATACAAAAAGCTGCCGTAATCGAGTCTGCTTCGAACGATGGCAATATATAACCTTCTGAGATGGCTCGGGTAGATACCCCAATTAGATCCTGCCAGAACCTTAAATAGATTTAAAAATTTTAGCGTTTTGTCCTGAATTTCATTTACATGCTTACCCCATTTTAAATTTTTATCGAGCCATAAGCCTAAATATTTCACGCTATCAACCTGCTGTATACGTTCATCTTTCAATTTTAAGTCGACAGTATTTTTGTTTCTGCCTCGGGTAAATAAAATCACTTTTGTTTTCCTGTGTGATATAGTTAGACCCAGTTCCTCTACCAAACTACTCAAGGTATCCAAAGCACTTTGTACCTCAACCACAGTATGCGATATTTCTTTGCGGGTACTATACAGCACAAAGTCGTCCGCATATTGTGATATAAAAACATTATTGATATTATGACAGATTTTGATCGTCGCTACATTGAATAGCAATGGAGATAATGGATCCCCCTGGGCTATTCCAGTCCCTGTCGTTCGACTGATTCTATCATTATTATTTAATCTAATAGTCAGAACTCTTGAGTGTAGGAAGCTCCATAAGTATCTACATAGTACTGCTCCTGTTCCGAAACCATCCAGAATATTTAACAGGCTACATAGATTTACATTGTTATAGGCACTTTCAATATCTATGAAACAACCCACGGTGGCAAAATTACGAGTGAGACCGCTCTGTATTCGGCTGACCAACCTAGACAGGTTATCAAGGCATGACTTAGATCGTCTGAAACCAACAGTCTCGTGAGAAAAACAATCATTCCTTTCCAGATACCATTCTAACCTGCGTGCAATTATTGTGTGCATTATCTTACATGGACATGAAAGTAAAGCTATGGGTCTTATGCTACATGACGACTGAGTGCTAACTCCAGATTTCGGTATAGGTACTATATTGACGTTTCGCCATTGCATTGGAACAAAACTAGACTGCAAAAATCTGTTGTACAAGGACACTAGCATATGTTTACCCACCTGGGGCAAATGGCTAATCATAGAATATGAAATGTCGTCATCGCCCGGTGCGGTGTCAGATTGTTTAATACAGTTATTCAGTTCCTGAAAGTAAAAGTTCAGAAATTGGCGCACTTAAATTAGAGTTTTCTGAAATTAAATGTGGGATATCGGGTGAAACATGGTCTGGTGCCAAAGCACTTATAAGGGATTCAGCTTTATCACGATCTATGCAAGTTCTTGGCGATTTATAACCCTTAAGCCATCTCATACGTCTCCACATTTGAGTACAAGTAGTCACACTGTCAATGCCGCTACATATATTCTGCCACGATTTCGACCTTTCGCGACGAATGGCTGACTGTGAAGCACTAACATTTTCTTGCAAGGTTGTTAGGTTATCTGGTGTGGGATTTTTTCTAAACTTAGTTAAAGCCAGACGGCGTTCCGCAACACTTCGTGACAAATCCTGTGACCAGTACGGCTTTGGAACAAATTTATTCTGTCTAAGAGGGTTGTCACATATTTTAGTTTTTGGTATACACTGATCTGCTGCTCTATTTAAAATCTCGATAAAGTTACTATTATGCATCTTGATGGTCTGTAGGAAGGACGTAATTAGTTAGATCTTCTTCTATCTTTTGTTTATATGCTGCCCAATCCGCTTTTTTAAGATTCCTCCGCTTTCTGTTTAAGCTGAAGTTTGTAACATCTATTTTAATTTTAATCAGTAAATGATCACTACCTAAGTTCTCGTTTAAGACTTTCCAGCCGAATTTAAGATCAATGTCTATAGAAGCTAAAGTAACATCTGGAGAGGTTTTCTGGAGTGAGCCGTTAACCAGTTTTAAACGAGTATGGGTACCATCATTAAGAGGGATGTAATTACTATCTACGATGGAATCAAAAATCTGTCTCCCTCTTACATCTAATTTTGAAGACCAGTTGGGATGGTGACCATTCACATCTCCCGCTATGAGGGATTTTTTGGCAAAATGTGAAAAAGTCTGTTCCCACTCTCCTGTGGTAGTTCTAGCAGCCTGAGGACAGTAAATCGAGACAATATTCTCCAAATAGTCACAGTTTCCTAGTTTAACATAGACTGCTTCTATCTGTGGGTTTAAAGTACTAAAGGTGCAAAATTGAGCCTTTATCGACCAGTGCGTCAATATAGCTACACCGCCATACCCATCATTGCGGTCAGATCTGAATGTATTGTAACCACTTACGTTGAAACTACTATCCGGTTTAAACCAAGTTTCACTAATTAGTGCAACATGAATCTTTTCCTGATTTAATAGTGCCTCAAACTCAGCTCGCTTTGGACGTAGACTTTGCGCATTCCACTGCAGTATGTTAACTACAGTTACTACAGAGGAATGCGCATTATGTTCGCTACATGATGGTGGCAAGTTGTTATCCATACTTGTTTAGAATGTTAATACAAGACCAATCAGACAAATGGTAAACAACAAAAGATACAAGTCCTTCTAAAACTATACTTATACAATTGCTAATCTTTTCTTCCCATGTGGTATTATTTTCCAGTACTTTCACCTTAAGCTTTTTTAATAATGTATGCCATGATATTCCTTCCTTATCGCTAGTTTTTTTCCTAGTAGCTGGTTCCTCTTGACTCTTGCTTGCTTGTTCACTAATCTGTGATGCAGTATCCATTTCCTCAGTTGTTTTGGTATTGTCCTCCTTCTTCCTCTTCTTTTGCTTATTTTTTTTGTTAGTCTTATCCAGTTTCTCCTCAGTTTTTTTCAAAACCTCTGCATAAGATACCGTTGTGATGGTTTCTTTTGGTATTGCCGGTTGTACTGTAGGTTCTTTTCTCGTTTTTGCTGTCACTGGAAATATATATTCAAACGGAGCTGGTGATGGGGTGTACCAAATAAGGGCACTCTTATAAGAACAATTGTACTCCGCCATCAGCTCCCGGACCTTCTTTTCCTTAATAAAAACTGGGCAGATCTTGGCAAGTGCCATATGCTTCCCTCCGCAGTTGTTACAGGTAAACTCCGTCTTATCGCAATTCGAGTGATTATCTCCACATTTAGGGCAGACCGCTTTATTAGATGGGCACATTCTAATGGAATGGCCAAATCTCCAGCAGTGTGAACACTGTGTTACTGGGTATACATAGGGTTTGATATAGACTCTCGTATCGAACACAAAAACATGGGAAGGAAGGGAAGATCCTTTAAAACATATTCTTACACACTCACTCGCTTCCCAACGGCCATCAAAGGTGCTTTTTCGATTAAGTCTTTTTACTCCTAATATTGTGGTATCACAGCCCAAACTTTCTAAAATTTCCTCCTCAGTAAAGTCTAAGTCCATGTCCTTAATAACACCGTACGATTGGTTGACTTCAAAAGATTTTTGGCACCTAAAACCATTTTCATTAAACATCTTACAGTTTGTCAGTTTTTCGGCACTTTCTTCCCTGCTAAATTGTATTAAAACCTTAAATGGGTTAAGGTACTTTACCCGTACAACATCTTGTATTTTTTGTTCTCTTAGGATTTTTGCCAATTTAAACTGCTTGGGTAATTTTTCAGTACATGTTATGCTAACTTCAATTCTGTCTTCAGGAATTCTCGTTAAATCATCTAAATCAGTCACACGAGCAAACCGTTTCCCCTTTCGCCCTACAGTCGTCCATATCTCCTCCTGATCCACACCTCTATTCCTTTTGTATGGTCCTTTTCCACTATCTAAAATGGCACTTCTCTCCGAACAATCTTCCAAGTCCATTACGCTTTCACCGCTTGTCATCTCACTATATTGTTGCATCGAAGTAGTTAAATCACTCTGCGCATCATTCCCACTCTTATTACGTTGTTCTTTGCAGCTATTCATTAGCGCATCGTAAAGGTAGAAGAAAGAAAAGAAATCGAAAGGTGGTATTGACCTCGATAACGCGTGGAGCGAATTGTCCGAACCGGTTTTTAAAATGAGTGATATGCGCGTCGTGCAACTCCAAGCGCCCGCGCGCGACTGATGTAGTTAGAGATGAATGTCAAAGTCAAAATCATTTATTCAATTTAGGCATCAAAGACGCACTTATGAACGTCAATTTTTCATTATAATGTACTTTAAAGACTACCGCCGCGTTCCAAAATATATAGAGCCTACCGAGAAGAAGCGGCAAGAAACTCGAGGCCATTCTTTTTATATAGATGTTTTTACTTAGGTACTACAAATATTAGCTCCAGTGTGTTGCCTTACAAAAGAACATAATAATGGTATCAGTAGGGCAAGACACGCTACACTTTGACATCTTAGTACACGAGTAGATAGATCCTTTTTTTTTTTTTTTTTTTTTTTTTTTTGTCCCGGGGAAATCCTTTATGGATACCACCCACCACGGGGAGGGAGGTGGTTATGTGGGAGTCCGTATACCCACCAAAACCCCGGGGTGTTCCGTCACTGCCGCCCTCGGCGGGAACGCGGGACAGATTTTCCACACGACCGCGAACCCGCCGTGGCTGTCCGTTGCCGGACCCTTCTCTTCGCGGCACGCCAGAACACATGGCGCGCCGCAACTGCCTCGGAGACCAAACTCGCCAACAATGGGCGCCAGACTTCCCCGTGTCTGGTCGCCCGTGGTCTCCCTGCGGTGGGTCGGATACGTAGCCCCACCGCCTGCTACGTCAGCCACAAGGGATAGCCCCCCCGCGACCCCACCTCCTCGAGTCTGCGCCGAGCGCCCGGACCCCACCTCCTCGAGCCTGCACCAAAGTGCCCGGGCCCCCCTCCTCGAGCCTGCGCCAAAGCGCCCGGGCCCCACCTCCTCGAGCCTGCGCCAAAGCGCCCGGGCCCCACCTCCTCGAGCCTGCGCCAAAGCGCCCGGGCCCCACCTCCTCGAGTCTGCGCCAAAGCGCCCGGACCCCGCCACTCCTATGTGGACTTGGCGGCCAAAGCCCATAGGAGCGGCCCGCCTGAGCCGGCCAGCGCACCCCAACGCCGGCGCGGCCCCTGGGTTCCTCTTGGCTTCACCGTGGTGTACCTAGCCACGGTTACTGAGCCCCCCCGCCACGTCAATGCGAGAACCCTTCGGGGGGGGAGTAGATAGATCCTGGAGTGATCAGTCCCAAGCTGTTTTATCCTCCAAGTAATCCGAAATTTTGTAATAACCTTTTTGACAGAGTTTAGTTTTAATAGTAATTTTAAACTTATTAATAGGCAAATCTCGGATAACTTTATTATAGAATCGTATACATTGTCCCATAAGAAGAATGACTTATTCTGTGGAGATGCGTTACATGTACGGATAGTACTAGTACTGGTAATGTACTAAAAGAACTTTACCTTAATAGTGTGTGCAATCCCATTACCTTCAGCAGAGTTAGCTTTACCATCCTTACATGTGTGTGTGACTAAGCTTTCATGAGTATATAGGTAATGCTAGGTTAAATAAACACTTATTAACGTTCTGTAATTTAAGCGGGGAAATGGGCCCTTGAAAATCACTTCGTTATCCGTCTGCCTGCCTGTCCCTCTTGACGTTTTTTTCTCAGAAATGTATTTATTTATTTGTTTGTTTGTTACAATAAGCACGGCATACACCACTTACACTTAAGTGTAAAGAAACGTTTATACGTATTAATCTATATATAAGGTCTTTGTTAATTAGTGCACAAAATTAAAAATTCGATATTTGGTCGTTATAGTGAAAGAAAAAATACATGTTTTTTTTATTATTATAAATACATATTCATTGTTCCGCAGCCATTCCGTAGTAACCAAGGCGAGACTGAACGCACGATAGCGCCGCTCCAGTACAGAATAGACACTAAAATATACGCGAGACTTCCCTAACCCCTTAGAATTGGTACAACGACGTCCGAACTGACCTACACGCGAATGTTTACACAGCGGATCTCTATGCCTTAACCTACTGTCTTTAAGACTGTGGGCCCGGGCGGGTCAACGTTTGAATAATTCGCAGCACGTAACTTGAATTATGACCTAATTGAATGCGCAGAAGACGTTTTTTGGGTCTTCACCAAATTGAGGTGTGAGGTGCTACGCAAGGGGCTGTGCGTAACCTCCGTCTTTCACTGCTCGCGCACGCGCGCGTGGCCATGGAGTACAATCGTGCACAGAGGATTCAGTTCTTCGACATTTAACTCTTTCAAAATATAAGTGATTATAAAAACAAAAACATTTACAAGTCTAACGTGAAATGTGCCTCGTGTTATAGAGTTAGTGAACAAAAAATTAAATGCAATGTGACTGGAAAAAGCTATGCGACAATGACAATAAAATGTAAGAAGCTTACCTCAAAAGCGACCACACCATCGATAAAAAGATGGAAGAATTTATAATACGAGTTGGGAGATTCTGACAGCAGTCATTCTGAATTGGACTCTTCAAGTGACATAGATGTTTTATGCCTTATGTGATACTGATTAGCATGTACATTCACTTTTATTGTATTTAATCATTATTCGTATTCCTTCAACTGTTCTATACAATAATACCTAACGATTACTTCCCACAACACATTTGTTCGAGAAATACGATGATTTGAAAGAAAATCGAAGATTATATGAAATTTAATTTTCAGTTCAATTTGTGTTTCATTTTTAACCACAGCGAAATATTCGTCTATCACTTTTGTTCATAATTGTACCTGCGCGGACGTCCGCCATTTTGGTTCTACTTATTTGCCGATAGTTATACGTCGTTACGTTCCTATTCTAAATGGATAAGCTAGGTATGTCTAGCGCAGGTACTGCGTTCTATTTTGTGATATGCGTAGCGTCGTGCGTTCAGTCGCACAATGGTTCTTAGCCGTGGAGCGGCAAATATGGGTTTATAATTATAAAAAATATTTGTAATTTTTCTTTTACTTTCATGATCAGTTGTCCATTCCAAACCAAAACAAACGTTCAATATTGTGCGCTAATTAATAAAGACCTTATATACAATTGAATCCTTACTTCCCGTGTTCAAGCCATAACTAGAGAACGACTTAAGCGATTTCATCCATTTTTTAAGCGTTCTAACATTGTAGAGGGGTTTAAAGGAAACTAAAATAAGCAGCTTGCGAAGAAAATATTATATATTACTTTATAAATAAAACATTACCGCAGCATCAGTGCAGCTAGTAATAGATATACTTGTAAAATACTTAGGCCTACGTGATACTAAAATATTTGCTTAAATGGTATTTTTGACGATGGAGCTGCACGAAAGCAGCTTCATTTGTTTACAGCACGCAGTCGTTGCAGTTTCCCGGCATACCGGAGCTTCACTTATTACGCCGATGATGATGATGATGCCATTGGGCGATTCGTGAGGAAAGCGATGGTTGCAAACACCAAAACCATATTTGAATACAACCTCAAAATGACAATCGGAATCAGATCGAAACGGAGTAGTAAGTGCCTTGCTTCAGTGCGATACCCGCACTGAAGCAAGGCTGCACCTTTACCGGCTTTACCAAAGTGAATAAGTTAAAATTAATGATTATTTAAGTTATGCTGTATTTGACAAGGAGTAAGTATGAGCAGACAGAGCAGACACGCTCACGAAAAGGTGTCGTCAAGCAGTGGCGGCGTGTGGCGGGTCGCCATCTTACCTCAAATATGGTTGAGTGAGTGAGAGTTGAAGAAGGTGATGGCTGCCACATGCGTCAACTCGTGAACGGGTGCTGTCTGCGAAGACCGGTCAGCTCTGAATGCTGATGCAAACGTAAAAACGATATGGCCCTTAATTAAGTAGTTTAACATAAAAATCCTATGTCCTCCAATTAAGTATATATTGTTGTCTCTTTCTTAATGAAATACTACCAATACTAGTCCTTCATGATTTTTAAATCTTTAACGCATCCGTTTGCTAACTAAAATAAAAAGTACCCTTGAAACCTTAGTGTTTAAGGTACCGGAAGGACTAGAATAGAATGAAAATACTAACAAAACGTATATTGGCAAAAAATAACTATCATGGATGAACTGCATAGTAATCAAAAATTTTGATTGCCATGCAATAAAACAACAATTGGCCTTTAAAACAATTGAGTAATAGGCAACGAGCTCGGTAAGGACCGTAAAACAAAGTGAATAAACAGAGCGGAAGAGCCAGTGCATATCGGTAGTAGCGGGCGTAACTTTATACCGTTAAAGTTTGAATCGTAAGTTCTCTTGTATGGCCTAGTTTCGGATTTCTACCTATTTTCAACCGACTTCATAAACGAAGGATGTTGAAAATACTTTTCTTGTGACTGTACGTATTTTTTGTGTGTTTGTTAAACAACTTCTCCCCCATTTGTGGACTAATTCTCAATTTCTTTTGTTTATTAGAGTACACTTCCGAGATGGTCCCATTTAAATTTTATTATATTCAGTTAAGTAGTTTTTGGCAAAACTAAAAAGTGTTATGCCTATCTTGATGTTTGTTGACCGAGCTAACACGCTCCAAAGAACTTATGAATCACGAGATCTCGATTCAGTGGAGCAGTTTGTGTGTTTGGGCTCAATAATCACCAGACTGCAGTAAAACGGTTGGAAGATGATATGGAAGAACAGAGGAATCAGCAAAAGTGTTAAAACAAAGCTTATGCACACCCTTGTCTTCCCTATATTTCTATATGCTTCTGAAACATGGACTCTTAAGGTTCACGTACGGAACAGGATAGACGCGTTTGAGATGTGGTGTTAGCGCAAACTCTTGGGAATTTCAAGGACAGCGCATCGCACCAACGTTTAGATACTCAACGAACTCAAGATCCGAACTCGTCTCTCGACTAGATGTATGCGTAGGGTTCTCAAGTACTTTGGTCACGTGGCACGGCCGAAGCCGGACAACTTAGAAAGCTGATAGTGGTCAACCACGGTAGGAATGCGAAGTAGAGGAAGATCACCGACCCGCTGGACCGATACAGTAAAAGAGGCGTGTAAATCCACCATTCACACATCCATCTAACTTTCTCAAAACAGAGAAGCCTGGAAGATCTTGTGGGAAGTACCACTTGTGATGACCACGGCCCTCAGCCATAAGCCAACAACGTAGAAGAAGATCTTGATGATATCATCACGGACGGTGAATGACAATCGATCCCGTAAGTAGCAAGGGTCACTTAAAATGGTAAAAAAAATATCTTACCAAAAAATGGAACCGACTTCAACACTAAAGTGTGAAATAACTTGTCGAAGTCTATAAGAAGTTTATGAGCACAATTTCTATCTATTGTATGTCTGAAACTTATCGTAGCTTATATATCTTATAGAGTGTAACAGATTAGTTTCAATTTTGACAATGCAATTTGGTTGTGCCAGTATATTACAAATAACACAAATTAATTATCAGAAGTCATTCGCGTGGCTAAGATAAAATTCAATCATACATTATGAAAATTAATCCAATGTCGTTTAGCCTGTAAGTTCACATACGTACATGTAAAATAAGAAAAAACCTGAGAACATAACTCTCCGTTGGCAATCGAGTAAATGGTAATGCTAAATCATCCACAGTCAATCAATCACAAACAGTAACCGCACTTTAGATGTTGGAAAGAAGTAAAATCAATTCATCAATTATTTTTACTTCAGATAAATTCTATTAAGAACATCAAAGACAAAAGCGACCTGTCGTCTGAAGTTATCCATCAAAATTATGTTTTGGGAAAATTGAAAAGAATATTTCTTAAACATTCCATTTATTTCAAGTGTCACGAGCTTAAGCAAATTGTATTAGTTTGATTTTACTTGTAAAAACAAATGAAAGTTTATTCGCCAGAATATCAAAGAAAACAATACAATTAAGTACAAAAAGCTGAACTTGTTCCTCATTAGGCTAATAACAGCAATCTCAAAATATTCCTAAGATGTCTTATATACCTTAGTACAATTACTTTTTCTGAGGCGTAGCATTTTAATGCTTTCTAGATTTTCTAGGTCTGGTTAGGTTAGCTACTTCTGATCTCAGCGGAGCTTGACTTGGCGATCATAAGCGAGTTATGCAACGCTTACTGCGGTCAGGAGTTGGATGGGTGACCGCTTGTGGCATAATTCAACTAAGCGCATCCGTGCTTCGAAAGGCACGGTCCCGGTTTTTGGTCTTATGTCTACTGTCTTTAGGCTTTAATTATACATTTAATTTATTTTATCTTTAGGCATTTGGGCGTCCTGGAAATTTCTACATGTGTTGGCCACTAGCCCATTCACCAACTCTGCACCAACAACCGCACTGGACCTGCGTGTTGGATTATGGCCCAACTCCTCTCTCTGAGAGGAAGGCTCGAATTCCAGCAGTGGGTACACAATGGGCTGATAATGTAAGTGCGGATCGACACTCCTCGAGTCCCGTCACCACGAGACATGAGGACGATTGACTCTGGTTCGTCAAGTAATCTGCTTTTTCCTTTGTTTAGCTCTGAAACTTTGCTCTAGCTGATTCTAGTTCAACTCGTAGTAACCAGACCTAGCGTTATGTATGGCATAAATAGTCGCTTAGTTTTTATCGCATTGATTTATAACAGTATCACGGGAACGTAGACTTTAGTAATCTTAGTTTTGGAATATAAACTTATTGAATTCATTTACGCGTTCCTGAGGAGCTTCACACCAAGACAGATTCTTAACAACAACGTCAAGTAGGTTGTTAAATGCATGATAACATTTTAGAGCAAAACAAATTAAGCATTTAAGTTAACATAAGAATCGAAAAGAAATTAATATGCCTCTCACCTTACTACTCGTTATTAAAATGAATATTGTGCTGTGCAGCGTATTTTCCGTCTCCGCTTCTCAGGGAAAGTTCTCCTAAATCCGTTTTAGGATGACATTTATATCGCTGTAGTCAGTGACAGATGAGTAAGATGAATGTAATTAATCAAATCATAATAATTTATTAAATTTCCATATATATATAAGGGCGAACTCTGTGTAAATTTCATCAAATTGAGGAAGCGTGGATATGTAAATGTGTTTATTTTATGTTATAATTATTAATCATTATATTTTAACCGTCTGTCGACGTTAGTTTCATGTTGAACTGCCGTGTGACTCTCTAATAATTCGTAGACGAGCTCGTCGACGAGCTCACCGATGTCAAATACTTTATGAGATATCGCCCTTGTACACGAGGTTGTTTTTCCAACGTTTCTTGTCATCTCGTCATTTGTTTCAAGGATGTTGTCGAAGATGTAACGAAGTTTGCTGTTAGCAGAGCTATGCAACATAGAAAAACTAGCATTCTGGCATTCTAGCATTCATATCTGAATATTTTGTCTTTTAGTTACAATTCTCATTAGTAAATTTTTATCCAATCATTAATTTTACATATTTGTTAGAAAGATTGTGAAATTTAATATAATTGAATGGATTTGGTTGAAGTTTTGAGTGGAGATGGTTTGTACTCGGGATTAACACTTTTTACACCTATTTAAGGGATAATTCTCGAAGGATGGCGATAACCTAGATACATGCAAACAAACTCGCGATCGGATACTAGTTTTTAAGAAGACTAGATATTAAAAAAGTTAATATTAGGATGAATGGAAGTTTGCTACTCAATCACGCCAGTAGGACTGGACAGATTTGTATGAAATGTGGTTTATATATATTTAAGGTTCTAGAATAATACACAGGATGCTTTTCATCATCATCCATCAGCACGTGGGTGTAATCGCGGGAGAATCTAATTTGGTATACTTTTTACGATTAACCTAATTGCTTTTAAAATAATCTGATACAAATATAAATAAAACTATCGGTGTTTATTAAAGCAAGTCATTTATTTATCTTTTCAAGATTATGTTGTTCAAGCTGGAGTTTTCTCTATTGGTAATTTGTCTACCAAAGATAACAAGAAAAGGTTTACCTTACTCCACGAGATACGAGTGATAATATCTTAAGGATAAGGCTCTTGAAGGTGAATCACCTTATATTTTAGGTTCTTTAGCTACTCTTATATTTTTATTCTAAAATACACTGGGCCGCTGAAACGGCGGATCGATGAGAGTTTATTTTTAATATTTGTGCAATTCATTTATTTCAGAAAACCAAATTCATTATATATTCTAAAATCGTTCCTCAACCACTTAATTTACTTAGTTTGAGTCCGCGCTAGTCAATCTGTC
Source organism: Selenia dentaria (assembly GCA_917880725.1). Lineage (NCBI taxonomy): Eukaryota > Metazoa > Arthropoda > Insecta > Lepidoptera > Geometridae > Selenia > Selenia dentaria. Next base: position 7,616,809 of record OU862904.1, on the reverse strand, counting down.
GCTGTGGCACTAGCATTATAAAACAGCCGTGTGATTCTCTAATAATACGTCGTTGCGTTTGTCGACGAGTCACCGATGACAAATACTTTATGAGATATTGCCCTTGTACATAAGGTTGTTTTTCCAACGTTTCTTGTCATCTCGTCATTTGTTTCACGAATGTTTTCAAAGATGCAAAGATGTTTGCTCCTAGAGAATCACACGGGGTAGCAAGCGACTCGACCCGGGAACCCCCCGCCAGCGCCACCGCGCCGCGCTGCACCGTGCCTTCAAGTAAGTAGGTACATAGCGAGTCAGAAACTCGTATTTTTTTATGTCTACCTGCTCAATTCATCATCATCATCATCATCATCATCATCAGCCTGTAGCAGTCCACTGCTGGACATAGGCCTCTCCAATTGCACGCCACTTAGGTCTATCTTGGGCTTCTCGCATCCAGTTTTTGCCAGCCGTCTTGCGCAGATCGTCACTCCACCGTGCCTCAGGACGTCCTACACTACGTTTGCCGAGACGCGGTCTGCTCAATTATAATATTGTAAATTTAAGTACTATACTAATGTAAAAGATATAATAGTCAAATGTGTGTTACATGTGATATAATGTAATATACTAAGCTAAGTACATTAAGCTTACCGGCATTCATATTTTAAGGTAAAATTGTTTTTCTTAGCAAGTGAAATATTAAATTCTTATGAGAAATAAATTATTTAACCGTACTTTTAAAAGAAAGAAACCTTTTTTATTTTTCTCTCTGGAATGGCCACCACGAGCTGTGCACAATCGTATAGCAGCTGTTCTAACAGCTTGGAGCAATAAATAAATGTTTAAATTTTGTATTTTGACACGGTTACAAATTAATGATATCGTGGTTGTTGATATTTATTGATAGTGATATAATGATTATTATTGATAGTGATATCATGGTTATTATTGATAGTGATATCACATTTATTTAAAAAAGAAAAATATGGTTTTCTTCATCCTATATTATAATTAAATATTTTTTATATATAATAATAGCGAAGCGTCTTTGCTTTAACTGGCCAAATTGACTTTCATCTGTCCGTATGTTTGTAAGATTGTTCGTTGGTCTTCTGTACAGGTCGCTTTTATTAAGCAATCTCGATGAAACATGGTATGCATGTTCCACAATTTATATTAAATTGTGTTTTTAGTTTTTTCTTAAAAGCGGGGTATTTTGATGTGGCGTTATTTACTGACTGATTTTGAGAAATTCATTTTTAAATTTATAAAGAAATTTCGAATATGAGTGATGTGTACAATCACCAAATTTTTTGCCTATCCACCTTAAGGGTGAATGTTGCGTGAAATGATAGTTCACTAGCCCCGCCTGTTCTCTGCTTATTGGTGTGTAATAAAAGATTATTGTAAGTACAAGTTCTTTACACAGAGTTTTTATGTGGTAATCATTCGAACAGAAGTAAACAACATGCTTAAAAGAACTAGACTATGTATTCATATAGATTCAAGGTAACATTAAAAATACTAAGTGGATATTAATTTAATTTATCTATTTTATATATTATTTATATATTATATTATATTATATTATTTTTATTAATTACGGTTAGAAGTAAAAATCTTAGTGTTATTAAAACGTTTGAAAGAACTACTATTTTTTATTATAATACAATAATAAACAATAAATATAATACAATAATCATATATTCAAGGGAACATTAAAAATACTAAGTGGATGTAGATTTTATTTAGCTATATATAATTACGGTTATATGTAGAAATCTAAGTACTGTCAACGTTTAAGAGAACTACTTTTTTATTATAATAAAATACTATAATCTAGTGTGCTAGTTGCAACTGAGCTCACAAAATTTCTAAGAGATGTAGGAACAAAAAGACCTATAACAACGGAAATGCTTATTATGCCTGTTATTGGGCAATACAATAAAAGGCGGAGTTAGCTTGCAATGCACATCAAAGTGCAAAGGAAAACTTTTTTGAACTGGTTAAGGCGAAATGAGTTCCAAATTTCATGATTCGACTTCGCGAAAACTTAGTTTTTCGACGCTTAAACCTAATAACCCAAGTTTGAAAGAAACATAATGTAAATTGAATATATGAAGTATGGGAGCCAACACGATTGAGCAAACTTGGCTAGATAGAAAAAAATCGGCAACATTCTCTAAATTTTGCTATTTTTCTTACGTGCTTCGTGGGAAAAAGCATTTTTATTCAATTATGGGCAAACATATTTCAATTAATGTATCATATTTGAATTTCCAATGAAATTTACTAGTGAACTATGGACTCTTTTATGATTAAAATTTAATCATTTGATTGTCCAAAATAAATATAAAAAGTATTAGCACGTATTCAATTGAATTTTCGCATTACGTCGTCCATTCTGGTAAGCAATTCTCAACCTTATGTAAAGCATCGAAAATTGTTTTAAAATTAGGATTGGACCGGGCCTTAAGCGAACATTTTGGTGATGTACGTACGGTTCTAATTACAAGAGCAAATGACAAGACGGTGACTGGAGAATAATGCCCGTTTTCACCAACATTTTAGGTAACACCTAAGCTAGTTAGGTAACACTTAGTAGTACAAAAATGTCACCTAAATAGGCTTAGGTGTTACCTAAAATGTAAATGTGGTGTATTACTTTGCTTGCATACAGGTATATAGGTCGCACTGTCATGTAGGTATATCTATTTATATGTATTTGAAAATATAATGTATGTTCGTAAAAAGTTACATAAATATAAGTTTAATAGTGATTACCACACTTTTAATACTGCATAGGAATACGAATAGGATAGCTGTACCTAGTTTTAGACTTGCGAAGACTAATAAGTCATACCTAGGAAGTTGTGTGCGTTTTTACAATAAAATCCCAAAACACTTAACTGAGCTCACAGTGGGCAAATTCAAGCTGACTTTAAAAAACGTTTTAATAAAAAAGCTTACTATAAAGTTCGACATTATATAGAAGATAAAGATGCTTGGAATACGAGTACTCATTTTCTCCATTTCATAAAATGTAATATTTGTGGTACCTAAGTAGAAACATTGTAAACATCTATATATATATATATATATAAAGAATGGCCCCGAGTTTCTTGCGGCTTCTTCTCGGTGGGCTCTATATATTTTGGAACGCGGCGGTAGAGTCTTTAAAGTAATGAAAAGTTGACGTTCATAAGTGCGTCTTTGATGCCTAAATTGAATAAATGATTTTGATTTTGACTTTGACTTTGACTTATTACTAGGCAGATATATCACACTGAGCATAATTGGTCACGTGGTTTGCGAGATTTTGATCTACGTGCTCGCGAGGTCTACTGTTTGCAGAACTACTAGTTTCAAAAGTATTGCTCAAATATTTTAAAAGTTGTCGCATGTTTTAGAACACAAGCGCTTTTTCTGGCCCAATGTATTCTGCAGATTGGTGTTGTGCAAAAATGCTGGGATATTATACAGTTATTCGCATTATTTATGTAAAAATACGTGGTTCTATCTCTATATTGGGATTGGCTTTTACCTTAATAACTTAATTAAATGTGTTTGTATCTAAACTTAAACCGGATCAAATTCTTATAAGATTTAAAATGCTTGAACCTTGAAAATTTACTGCGGCCTCTACTTGTGTGGGTAGACAGCTGTTGGAATTTGAAAACAGCCGTGCGATTCTCTAATGATTCGTTGATGCGCTCGTCGACGAGCTCACCGATGTCTATATTATATATATACTTTGAGATATCGCCCTTGTTCACAAGGATCTTTTTCCAACGTTTCTTGTCATCACGTCATTTGTTTCACGGATGTTGTCAAAGATGCAACGCTGTTTGCGCTTAGAGAATCGTACGGCTAATGCCCGGGTGACACAAGGCCAGTTTTTTTAAGCCAGGATAGTAAGCCAGTTTTCTACTAAACTGTCCTAGCTTGCTGACCTGGCTTGAAACAGGCTAGTTCTGTTCCAAACTTTAAATTAATCTCCGTACTTAGTTTGGACATCTTAAAATGTCAAAAAAAACATAAGAAAAATTAACAAAACGCATGGTTCCTGCTTACTAGCCATCTGAAAACTGGCTTTGCCGGCCACATGAAGCTAGTGCACAAGCCAGGATAGTAAAATCAGTGGTGGGCTAACCTACTAGCTTAAAAATAGAACTCCATCCTATTAAAAACTGTCCTGGCTTGTGTACTGGCTTACTAGCTTAGAAATGAAGCTAGTTCTGTCTACACGAAGCCAGAAGTACTAGCTTGCTAGCTTACTGATACTATCTTGTCTCCTGGCTTGAAAAACTGGCCTCGTGTCACCCGGGCTTGAGAGCATTAGAGAGAACTTTATGTGGTATGTCGTTGTTGTTGTCGATTTTTTCCGATAACAACTAAATAACGTTAAAACATCGATAAAATTATACGTTATCTAGTGCGTTTAAGTTGTTTAGTTTCAATGTATAAGAATCGTGAAAGCCTAATAATTCAGTTGTATAGATGTGTTAAGAGCAGTAGAACTCTTTGTGAATGAGTCCGTCCGAGGCAGTACTGACACCATACCTATTTCTACCGTGAAGCAGTAATATTCACATTACTGTGTTCCAGTTTGATGGGTATGGCTGCACAGGATTTAACAACATAAAATTTTAGAGTTACGCGCGCAGGTCAGTTCGTCACTGTGACGAAATGCATTTCTTATAGGCAGAGGTTACCGCTTAACACCAGATGTGCCTCGTGCTTGTTCCGTAAGCTAATTACATTAAAAACATAGATGTATTAAGGTAAGATATCACAGAAAGAAAAAATCTTAAACTGTATTATAAACGTTGAATGCTCAAAACAAATACAATACAATAATATAATAAATAAACGTAAATAGTCCCATTTTCGGAGTAGATTTTTGTTGAATAGATAACATTCAACAAAAATCGAGAGGTATTTATTTTATTTTGTACTTCAAAAGTAACGGGATTTCTGACCTTCTATTGTAACCAAGTTATTTGACAGTCTTCAATTTTTTCCCAATAAATTCAACGAAAATCGTCAAGGTAAGCCATTTGCAGTATTCATGTTTTACTTAGGTAAACTCCTTCCGAGTTTTCCTGCTTACAGCTCAATATCAAACTTTTAAAATCACTAAATTCTTTTATCTGCCGATTTCCAAAGAAGTAGGAGGTACTTACTCAATTCGACTGTATATTTTTTTTCAATGTTTATTACCACATAACTTTCGACTTGGTAAACCGATTCTCAAAATTCTTTTTTTGCTTGAAAGCTAGTACTTCCCGTGTAGTTCCATTTAAATTTCATCAAATTTGGTTTAGTCGTTTTTGAGATACACTCCAATAACTGAATAGAATGGAAGTCGGTATTAATTTTTTTCAAATTCTACTTGTTTTTATATATTGTAGGAGTAGAACTTAAGCAGAGTCCCTCCTGTGGTAGTACCACACCTTCACCAGTTATTCAACCGTAAAGCAGTAGTGTGCAAACATTACTGTGTTTCGTTGAAGGGCAATGTATCCAGCGACATTACAGGGCAAGAGGTTTAACATCTCATATCTCAGGCTGACGTGAGTGCAGTGTATTGCCATGAAGGGTTTTGAACTCTATTTACCCAACTTCAAAAAGGAGGAGGTTATATGTTCCAGTGTATGTATTTTTCTACCAACTTCCAAAAAGAGGAGGTACTCAATTCGACTGTACATTTTTTTTTTATTGTTTGTTTCCTCATAACTTACGATAGCTTTTACGATTACGATTAGATAACCGTTTGGCAAACTCGATTTTTTGTTACAAAGCTGGTGCTTTCCGTGTGGTCCCATTAAAATTTTATCAAATTCGGTCCAGTAGTTTTTGAGTTACACTCCAATAACTGAATAGAATGGAACTCTGTATGAAATTTTCATATTGTACTTGTTTATGTATGTTAACCGATTTCTTTCCCATTTGTAGACCGATTCTCAAATTTTTTTTTTCGCCGGTTAGAGTATACTTTCGAGGTGAGCCCATTTAAATTTTATCAAATTCAGTCAAGCAGTTTGTGAGTTACACTCCAAAACTGAAAAGTGTTTATTTATCTTGATGATATCATCATTGACAGTCGTCACTAAAATGGTGAACCTTTTTTTCCAAAAAAAGGAACCGACTTCAACACCAAAAAGTGTGGAATAACTTGTCAAATGCGGTACCATGTGCATAATATTGTAATTTGATTATATTGTAAATTGAAATAGGTACCTACCTACTTTTGAAATAACATGGTACAATTGAACAAGTTATTTCAAACTTTTTGGTGTTGAAGTCGGTTCCATATAATTGATTTTTTCTGTATTAGTTTAATATTTTGAATGGCGCTAAACTGCCATAGGTCAGCGTGATACTTCAAATCAGGCGAGAATCTTTCAAGTTCTTGCACTATGATAATCCCCTAGCAAAAGTATACAATTAAATAGGCTGGGAAGTTATGTTATTAACAGCCGTATCTATAAACAAGTAATTACTTGTTCCTAAGCAATTTCTCAATGAAGTAAGCACTTAGTGATGCAATATTACAACATAAAATATTATTATATACTCGAGCAATGAACGTTACTTACTTAAGTAAATGCATGACATAACCATATCAAAATTGGATGTATTTTTTACACTCGTATTAGGTTGTTTTCAGGGGATTTTATTAATTACAGCATAAGACACAGTTCAGACTTGTGTGCAAATGTAATTTTTATACAACTTTACTTTTGCAATAAGAACGAAAAGTTTACGTGCTCTCATTGGTTAAGCAAAGGAAATGGTGACTATTACTCGGCTAAGAATTCTAGCCTTCTAGTCAATAGAATTATAAAATCGTTGCTTAAGTAAGTACTTGTTTATAAAAATGGTGGTTAGAAACTTTTAATCATAATATTAGCCTTAGCCTTATAAAATAGGCAGTAATATTTTTGAATATCAAATTATTTTGTTATTGTTTTCCACCTAACCTCAATTTTGAAAGCTGAATGGCATAACATTAAAGCCTATGAGGACCTGAAATTATTATTTTGAAAGCTTAAAGTCTAGGGTAAATTTTAAAGTTACCTAGAAACGAAATAAATTACATTGTATATTTTTAATATAAAATTTAAAATTGATATCAGACTCACTTAAACGTAATTTCTTTACTATAGTTTAACATGAAGTAAATTTGCCTAAACTTCTAAATAATATAATAACAATCCAGGAAGGCTAGCTAGAGGGTGGGAAATCCTAAAGCAATACCGCGGATATTAAAATTAAGTTATGCCAAGGATCATATACACAGTATCATCCTTGATTATACTAACCTGATTGCGTTGGAAACGCCTCAGCTAGATTGCCTCGAGGCAGAAATGTAGTTACATCTCAAATCCACGCCTAAACGCCCGATTTCATAATTGAAACGTAAAATCGAATTTATAGGAGTATCACATTCAAAATCTATAATACAATTTTGGCACCACAGAAGCTCTTAGGTATAAACGTTAATTTTTAGCGTTCCGTAGTACAAAAACAAAACGTTTAAGATGGTTCTGTCTATCAGTAATGACGATGCCATTTGTTCATCTTCATTCATTCATTCGAACTTCTATAGTTTTCTCGTCGTCGTCGTCGCGTCGTGCTCCTCATTACTGAGGGTCGTGATTCCCCTTCTGAATAATTATAGTTTTCTACTTCCAAAAAGGAGGAGGTACTCAATTCGATTGTTTTTTTATGTTTGTTACCTCATATTTTTGGTTACGCAGATGACAGCACCGTTGTGGAGAGTTACACATCTAACGCACGAACCAGTGCATTACAAATCCAGTCTCATAGGGAAGCGATGGTTCAGCGCTTGAACTTTTCTTTGCAGGCAGTCTCCGATTGGGGCGATGCCAATCTAGTTAAGTTCAATGCTGCTAAAACCCAGGCGTGTCTTTTCTCCGCCAAACGGAGCCCTTTCCAGCTGGCTCCTACTTTCAGGGATGTGTCCGTGCCGATAAGTAACTATTTCGAGCTTCTTGGCATCTCATTAACACCAACTCTCAATTTCGGCTCCTATATTGAGTCCAAAGCCCAGCTTGCCTCAAAAAAGCTTGGTGTTTTGGCTAAGGTGAGACAATACTTCACACCGGGACAGTTGCTTAATCTTTATCAAGCCCAAGTCCGGTCGTGTATGGAGTACTGTTCTCACCTTTGGGATGGTTCTGCCAAATACCAGCTGGAGACACTGGAAGCTATTGAGAGGAGAGCCAAGAGACTCATTAACGACGACCACCTAGTACGCAAGAGACTCCAGAGTCTCGAGCATTGCCGCAAAGTCGCTTGTTTATCGGTTATTTATCGGATACATTTCGGTGAGTGTGCAATGGAACTTCACAATTTGATTCCGCCATCCCCATTCTATAATCGGACATCCAGAGATACTCAGAAGCGCCACCGCTTTATGGTGGATATTCCATTTACCCGGACGAAGCGATTTACTTCTTCGTTTATCATACGAACCGCTAGGGAATGGAACACCCTCCCTGAGTCGGTGTTTCCGGTTAAGTACGATATGGGGGTCTTCAAAACACGAGTGCATAGGTATCTTCTGGGTAAGCGCGCTCCATCATCGATCGCATCATCACTTAGCATCAGGCGAGATAGTGGTCAAGTGCTACCCAGTTCGGTATAAAAAAAAAAAAACTTTCGATAGAGTGAACCAATTCTCAAAATTCTTTGAAAGCTGTTGCTTCCCGTGTGGTCACCTTTAAATTTCATGAAATTCGGTGAAGTAGTTTTTGAGTTACACTCTAATAACTGAATAGAATGGAAGGCGGTACAAAATTTTTCAATTTGTACTCGTTTTCGATTTCGTGCATATCACGACGTCAGCGTATTGTATTATTAGTTAGTACAAACGTATATTACGTTATTGTTTTTTATAGATGAGTTAGTTGTTACATATAATAGTTGGTATAAAAATTACAAATCTACCGTGTGAAAAAAAATTCAAGTTTCAACACTATATTGTTAAAAACCTATAAAAGGCCCTACATAATTCATAGACGAAAACGCTCGAAAGACGCACAAAAATCGTCTATCTTGTCGACGTGAGTGATCTAATGTAAAATTCATGTCTGTGTCAAGATCTCCGAGATTAGGTCGATGTTACATTCGCCCGCGTTTCCGCAAAATGGACAAAGAAATATTTCGCGATTCGAACAAGAAAAGGGTGATAATATGGGTCTTCTGGAAATGATCTTACAAGATATTTATTAGTGTGTGTTACCTACGCAATTGTGACATGTGCTTGTGTGAAATAGTTTATTATCGCGAACGCTGACCGAAATGTGCAGAAAAAACTCAACTTTGACTATCGTCGATTTTGTTTTACTTCCCTAGAGTTTTGTTTTTGAGTTTTAACCTGTAATAGTGGTGGATTAATTAACCATTACGTGAATGTCGTAATGGTGTAATACATTTTATACATTACATACATCGAATTTTAACTCTCTATTTAACTAACCGTCTTGCGGGGACGGAGCGACATCTATTGGACAGTTTTACAGTACCATCCAACCGAAAGAAGCATTATTCAGAAATAATTAAACTTTCGTATTGACATCGCAGCCCTTGTAATTTTTATAGTATTATTTTTAAAGCACTAACACCTGCTTTAGCGATCTCAAACATTGTTTATAGAGAGTTAAAATTCGATGCTCGGACCCGAACCTCGGTGGCCTAGTTGGTCAATGGCGTCTGACACGGAGAGTCAGAAGACGCGGGTTTGAATCCCATCCGAGGATGGAATTTTTCTCTCTATAAATGTCAACGTTTCATCTGTGTTTTCAGACAATTAAAAACTGCTACAACACCAACACAGCAGCACTAAAGCTACTTGACAATAGATGGCGTTGTTCAGCAACACTAAGCTAATGAGTTGAGGTTGGAACAAGAAGATCAATTGGTTTACTTACGTGCAAAACTCGGTCATCCGGGTACTACAGCTATAACTCACTTACAGTTTTCGAAGTAGGTACAACAACAGCCTTAAGAACATAAGCAATAACAAAACCTTATTTCATTCCTTTGAGCCATAAAATACATCTGAATCGGATTCGCAAAGAGCTGGAGGTAAAACATAAATCTATAGGTATTGGCTTTACCATATACCTAATAAGAATCGAGTGCGCACATAAAAAGCTCATATTTGCGTGACACACTATACATTTGTCTCAAATAAGAACCAGCAGAGCCTTATTAAATTTTACTCAGGTGTCTACTGCTGTTAAAATGAAGTTTCAAATCGTATCTATCGATCTATCTTAGGAAACTTATCCTAAAAAAATTTTGAAATGTAAGTTTTTCTTTTGTCCAGCTGCTACCAGCTATTTAGCGTATGACGTCGCTCACCTAGTCGGGGACGTCCTACACTACGTTTGCGGAGTCGTGATCTTCAGTAAGTCAAGAACACGTTTGTACCCCAAAAGTTATCTGTACTTCGGATAATATTACCAGCCCAGCCCACTTCAGTTGTTTAATTCTGACTAGATATAATTGTTTTTACTCTCAGCGACGCAAATAATCTCTGCTTTTCTCACTTTTGATACTGTCAGTTATTGCTACGTTGAAGTAACAGTGATTAAAAATATGTGGGTAGTTGGAGAATTACTTGCCGCTCATAATGACAATGAAATCCGCATTCACAGTCTGTTTGTGGCTACGGTCGACGCAACAGTATCGTAGACAAACGGCAGTTAAAGTTTATTTTCTACCGACTTCCAAAAAGGAGGAGGTTCTCAAATCCACTGATTTTTTTATGTTTTTAACTTCAAAGCTTACGATAGGGTGAACCGATTTTCAAAATTCTTTTTTTGTTTGAAAGCTGGTGCTTCCCCGTGTGGTCCCATTTATTTTTTGAAATTGCACTTGTATAGTAAATAAGATGTTCGAAGTCTGTCAGGATTAATATTTCACTTGATGGTCAGTGGTAATGCGGTCGAAGGTGGTATCACACTAAACCTAGAATAGCGACTGGCTCTCAAGGATAGCTGCCGGAACAAGCTGTGAGGAGCTAAGCGACAGCCTTTTATACTTGGTAGTTAGCCAGAACACCAGAAGTGCCCTACTGCCATGCTGTAGATAATCATCACGATGCTAAATCCAACAAAACCTCAAGCCTGAGATGGGGATTGATCCCGTGGCAGTCTAATCGACTGCTGAACCTGGTTACCCATCGCTATCATCTATTTACTGTATCTGGAAACTGGAATCATATAACTCGAGTTTCATTAGTGGTAGTGCCACGCTGTAACCTTATGGGTTACAGCCGAATGGGCCGGCATGACCGGGGAAGTACCACATTCCCGCATAACACCGACGTTAAGTAATATCGCTTGCTATTGCGTTTCCGTCGGTCTGTAGGAGGTTCCGGAGGCCCAATCCCTCCATCCTCTCTCTTTCTCCCCTTCCTTTCCCCCTCCACCCTCCCTCACCCCTTCTATTACTTTTAAAGGTCAGCAGCGCGTTGACAATCCCCTTGGTATTGCAAACGTCTATAGGCGCCGGTGACCACTTTCGATCCGGTGGGCCACCTGCCTGTCTGCCTACTTTTGGCAATATATATAGTAATAATGATAACGTTTGCTCCATTTCTATCAAGTTGCTCTGAAACGTGACTGAAACTGCCTGCACTTTACACACCATGCTTTTCCACCAATTTCTCCTTTTCCGCCAGTACACCAATCACAAGCTTGATAGGTAGGCAAGATCGAGTATCGACTAAAGATTACATTTATGTTGCCAACTCATGGTAGAGCTAATGTTCTATTTACTCCATTTGACCGTTGATTATGATTGATTTTGTTTGACCGGTATTGATTGGACCGTTCGTTGTTCTTTGACAGCTGGTGAATGAAATAGTATAATGCATCACTTGCAATCATAGGCCTACATGCTTTGTCTTGCTTTCACATGTGACATTTACTGCAAGCGAAAAATTGACAGATAGATGTTTTAACTACTCCGGGTTTATTACAAGTTTATTAATAAGGCCGCTAGGGTATACTTATTATAAACTCTTTCGAGATGAATATATTAATTTCACAGTGATATCTATATAAAATTGTTATATTTGTAAGTAACTATTTTAAATTGTTTGATAATTTAATCAAAGTTTCGACTTAATAACATATTACATAGCTTATTACGCAATAAAGCGTTTTGTATCTGCAACCTAGGGCCTTACTCCCATCTCTTAAAGTAGTCATACTTAAACCTTACCATTAAATTTGGTACCACCACGTCAATATAGCACGCTTAAAATAATAATGTATTACGACAGACGTTATGATGACGTATTATACCAAATAATGCACTCAATTCGCGTACTTTGAAACTGCGAGTAATCTATTCGGGTTGGGCGTTATAGGTATTGATCCAAAAACGCACCATTAGAATTGATTTGGCTAAAAAAGGAACACATACACATAAATAGTATTGAAGTAATATGTTCGACCGTTTTGTGTCGGTAGGAGTACGATAGTGAGTATGATTATTCTAAGCTTATTACAGAACGCTCCTGATTTATGATAGTTTCGTAAAAGGTGGGAGTAGGCCCCTGGATTCTAACCCGTTGCACTGTAGCTTTAATCTTGTAACGTGTATGCAGGTCCACGCTAAACTTCAGCATACAGAGGCCGTCGCACAAACAATTTGCGGTAAAGTATTCGTATGGAAAGGACCAACATGTCACGCTTCGGCGTACAAACTATGAGTTATTTGTGTGACAGTTGCCCTAGATAAATGACAGTTTGTACTGTTTCACGTGAACGACGCTTACGTTACACTTACGCAGTTATTCGTGCTAGGCACACTGCTCTGTGAGACACTGTTACTGCCACGAGCAGGAGTATAACGCTTATCATTAAACAAACGAATTTTCCGTCTCTTGATGGTATAAAGTAGGTTTATTTTGTAGTCCAACAGTTACGACACAAGATCTACCATTCAAATCTTGTCTAAGATATTTTCCAATTTAAAAAAGCGTAAGTGATATGTATTTGCCAACACTTCCTGGTTTTTGGATCAGAACATAAATTACACAGTGCCCAATATATAAGTACATACATAACAGACATACGGTGTGCATGTTAGCTTCTCTTGAATTCGGGTCGGTTCAGCATTGATTTTTCTAAGAGTTGTTAAACAGCGACATCTACTGTAGTTTTGCTGAAACTGTATAAGCGCCAGACAAGAGGTTCATTTGTTTCATATGAAAAAGTGTAGATGGCAGCAAATCGCAATGGAATTTTTCTGTGGTTATTTTTGATATTTATGCGCAGTTGTACTTAGTACAAATTCGAAGAGTGAATATATAACACACTCGAAGCTCGCATACAATTAAGGAGATATTGGCAATAAACAAAAACAAAATTTTACCTCCATGTAAATAAACACAAAGATTTTATATACACAAGTATGTAGATTGTATGTATAGATGTGGCACAGAAGCCCCAAAAGATCAGAATATAATACAAGCTTCCCAGCTTAGGTTAGGGTTCTGCGACGTTATATTCACTAATTACTATCAAATTTTAATTATGTTCAATGAACGTCGTGCTAATTTATCATCATAGATAAGTTTGATTCTGAAATAAATTAATATTATTATTGTATTTTAGAATATTATGGTTAATTCAACCTAAATTATTGGTATCAAAAAATATGCCAGCATTTGTGGCGTAGCTCAATATCAAGCTCATACTCAATGAACTGAGCTTCAATTCCAATCATCAAAATTGGCTGGAAGAAGTTCACTGTAAACATAATCCGCCTTAAAAACGTGGACTCAAGATAATCCCAACTTTAAATCTTGATTTAAGGAAATATCCCGTACAAAATTTGCTTTAGGAACTAATAGTTTCCACAAAGATTGTATCGTCTGTATAGAGCGAAACTACATCAGTCTAATGACTTCCCGCAAATTCTTTGATGTTGCCAGTAGTAATAATTGCATTTGTTGCATTTTCTACTAAAAGCTACTACTTATTACACTAGATACTGAAGACTGCTTGATGTCTTTTCGAATAAGTGGCAACTATTATATTAGTACCTACTCAACATAATGTTCGTAGTAAAATTCATGTTCGATACTTATTTAAAAACTTCAGCGGGAAATTATCGGCGCAGAATGAGTGAGAGAGTCAATAGCGCGGTTTTAAGGCCAAATTTACACTGAGGGAATATTTTATTGTGCTGTAAGAGTTGTCTTAGTGCGTTTTTTGTATTTTTCATATTGAAATTTTCTGTATTGTGTCAAGATAAATTCACAAATTAGCCACTTTCCGTAACACCGTAACGAAATCGAAACAATTTGAATTTCAATAGCCACGAAAATCCGTCTAAGCAACTCCAAATAGGCTTTCTTTACAAAACTACCCATTTTTACCACTGCACTTAGAGATAAAAAGTTTTATTACTTACCCCAGAGTTTTGGTGCTGATAAGTGGAGTTTTTAAGCTGAGAAACCCATTCAATCTGCTAGTTTTCTCTCTGCCACCATCACTCGATGAATCTGCCCTGGAAACAAAAGATAATATTCTTATATCCAAAATGTATTATTATACTATCTTTGTTCTTGTGACGTAGTACTGAATCAAAATTTATTATAAAGGCCTATTCAAACCTGGGCGTTATTCGCTACCGCGAGCGATAGCGAAACCCGAACGGTTATGCGTTAATTTCACTGTTCACACCAAAAATATTTCTACCGCGCGCGATAGAGATATTCGTTGGCAACGGTTAGCGGGGCGGCGGAACTAGTTTCGCCAAACAAGAGAAAATACCGCTTCACTAGGCGGTACAAGTTTCACTGCACATATGGAACTTCATACTATTTACACGTCGAGTTCGGCGTGGTATTTTTCGCTACCCACAGCGGTAGCGAATAACGCTCAGGTCTGAATAAGCCTTGATTCGGTAAAATTGATACCATTTTTGAAGATGTGGGCATTTCTGATTCTAAATCTAAAAAACATAAAAATTCATTGTTTTAAACTATCACGGTTGTTCTCTAAAGTTATATGATTATTAACGGGATATTTACCGTGGTAAGGTTGTGGAATTATGAGCTCCCGATATTTCGGCGCAGTTACATGCACCATGTTCACGGGAAGACTCTTTTCTCACGGGACTCACGGGAACCTTACCACGGTAAATATCCCGTTAATAATCATATAACTTTATAAAAAATCATAATTGAAAAACAAAATAATCGCTTTTGTATACATTTGGTCATAATACTCTGATTAAAAGGTTTTGATCATTGACGTATACTACAAACGTCATATCTAACCCCGGTTTCTAAAAACGGACCGTTTTTAGATATAGAAAACCACCGTAAATCACGAAGTAGTAGAAGCACTAGGTTAGTGCCATGTTTCTAAAACTGTCAGTAACCTTTTTTGCTGATGGCCACATACATTTAAGACGTTATAGAAAATTTTAGGACCTCGTTTCCCGTTGCAAAGTGACAATATATTTTTTTTCACGTGCTTTTATTAATAGTGTCCTGTTTTATTGCAATTATCTTACTTTGCAAGCAATATAAATCTCTATTCTTAGAATGCAAAAGGTACTAAGGTCTTCTTATTTTTAACAATCAGCTCTCATAAAGTTATAAAATTAAATGAACCACGAAATTAGTTTTATGCTTGATACCGCCATCTATAATTTGACATTGTAGTCACAGGGGCTACGGTGTGACAGCTTGTTACTACAACTATTTTTCAACATAATACAGAGATGCTTTTATTTGTAGCAGTACCGTGAATAAAACCTAGGTGGCGCTTATTTCAAAATACAAAAAATATGAACCACACATTGTTGCAGTTTCTGGAAAAGTAGGTTGATATCTGCGAAATCTATTGTATTATTGGCCAAATATGGCGAATCGCGATTCAGCGGGTTAAGTGCATAAATGTGTATCAGTTTAAAAGTTCCAACCTTCCTTCTTTCCTCCTTCCTGTTGAGATGTTATGTATGAATTGATTGTGATAATTTCGTAACATTATACACTTTTAAATAGAAATAAAATGTATTACGTGGGTAAGTTCACTTGCTTCGGTACACAAATATGATTATTAGATTAATTTTTTAAAAGTTCAAGTAATATAATAATCATTTATAGTAAGAAGGCGCTCTGGCGCCTAAACTAGGTTCATAAAGACGTATGCGATAGGTTTCAGCCGTGCGATTCTGTAATGATTCGTCGACGAGCTCACCGATGTCAAATACTTTATGAGATATTGCCCTTGTACACAAGGTTGCTTTCCCAACGTTTCTTGTCATCTCTTCATTTGTTTCACGGATGTTGTCAAAGATGCCACGATGTTTGCTCTTAGAGAATCGCGCGGCTGATCTCTTTCGCCAGTGTAAAAAAAATATATTACCAAAAAGTTTAAAAGGTGAGTAAGGTCTATAAAAAGATACTTTCCCAAGAAAATTAAACATTTCGAAGAAACTAAATGTGTTTTACACATGTGATTTTACATGCATGGACATTGTTTGTCTTAATTATCATTGATATTATATATACTCCGTTTGGGAAAGTTAGCCATCAGACAATAACATAAATGTAAAATAATATGAACCCAAATAACCTGTCAAATTCATCAACTTACTTCTCATATCGGCCAATTTCGGTATAAACACGTTCTACTCAAAGTCGATAACATACTCTACGGCGTAGCATGTTCGTAGCAATTTATATTCGAAAAGATTGCTTGATCACGTGACTTGGCTAAATTACTGTTACAATATGTTTTTATTTGTCTTACCTTTGCATGTTTCAATTGATAGGTTGCAGTTTTCTTCGAAACTTTAGTTATTCGATAAGTCAGGTTTTTATATAAATATTTATTTGCTTATGACTAGTAGTTCTGCGAACATTGAACCTCGAATATCAGCGGTGAATTATCTCAGTAATTCACAACCTATTATCTTGGAAACTACTTGACCTAGTTATGCTCTTATTCCAAATTCGTTGTTAAAGTCAGGTACCGAATGTGTGATCCAAATTGTATCAAACTCGGTCGGCAAATAGCGCCGCAGCATACTTCCCCCTTTTAAGGAAAAATTAAAATCCCCGCTTAAAATCACCGACAATAAAAAATTTAACACACGCATACAAAGTTTCGATAAGATTGGTTGAATAATTCGACCTGCAGAGGAGGGCCAAGATACAACCTAACAAACATACGTAAAAGCGATTCTGTATGGAATCTTTCATCGTTGCGCTCGTCCACGAGCTGACGGATATAACATCTTAGACATCGCCCTTGTTGAAAAGGTGATTCTTTAATATTGACTAAGGGAAAAGTCATCGCCGATGTTTCATGGATGTAAGAGTGCTGGGAAACCGAACTTCATTTTAAGACCGGTAAATTATTATCGACTGGTGTTTTCAGTCTTTGCTTGTAAAATAAAATATACAATATATAATGCAAAACAATACATTATTAAGTAATAGCGAGAGATAAATAGATGATTATACTTTTAATTTTATAATTTAATAATCAAAATTCTTTTATTTTGGCCGAACGACACGAGTTTGTCTTTGTCGAGATGAAAATCAATTTGGTCAGTTAAAGCAGAGACGCTTCGCTCGCTCGGTCAATTAACTTATCACATAATATAACGTCAAATTAACAGTAAATTATCGCCAAAATTAAAACGCAATATAATATTCGCTCGGGTCACGAATTGTTGTGCTCGCCAGTAACGTAACACTCCTTTTCGCTTCCAGAGGCTGCCCGTAGTCCACATGTCTTTGCTCTGACAGATATACAGAGAAAAAGTTTACTAATTTCACTTTTGGAATGTGATGGCAGTTTAAACTGTGCCTTTCGTTTTCTTAAGGTTGATACCAGTAACTTTGTTATTATTGATCTGTAATGTTAATATTTTATTACCTTTTTGGCATGAATTTTGCAAGTGATTTTATACTAAATACTCAATGCCAGTCAATTGTGTATGGTATACACACATACAAATTTATTTAACGACTGTTAATATAGCAGGTGTTAATTAGCATACATAAATAACAATCTTAACGAAAGATATACACAAGACACAAGACAAGAGTCTTCGACCAATGTGTGTTACCAGTGATGACTTATGGCACTGAGACGTGGTCTCTTACTATGGGCCTCATAAGTAAGCACAAAGTCGCACAACGAGCAATGGAGAGGGCTGTGCTCGGGGTTTCTCTACGTGATCGAATCAGAAATGAGTAGAACCGTAGACAAACTAAAATCACTGACATAGCCCAGAAGATAAGCCAGTTGAAGTGGCAGTGGGCAGGGCACATAGCACGCAGAACAGATGGCTGATGAGCCCGAAAGGTTATAGAGTGGAGACCACGGACCGGCAAGCGCAGCGTAAGTCGTCCACCGACAAGGTGGACTGACGACCTGATAAAGGTAGCAGGACGACGTTGGATGCAAGCCGCTTCCAACCGGTCCTTTTGGAAATTTGTGGGGGAAGCCTATGTTCAGCGGTGGACAACTTACGGCTGAGATGGTGATGAAGTAAAGATAACACTATTATCGAAAGGAATCGGGGTATCGTATTTTTCTGCGTCATCTCGCGGAAAATGATTCTTTGTAATCTACTTGTAGCCGTCTTGGTCAGTACCACCGCAGTGTCAGATATTCTGCCGCAAAGCAGTAGTGTGCAAGCTTTACTGTGAAAGGCGCTGTAGCAAGTGAAGTTTCGGGGTGAAAGAACCAAAAAAAATATATATCAGAGTGACAAACGCAATGCAGTGCCACGCCAAATACAGCTCTAGGCTCTGGATGGCACTGCAACTGTCATAAGCAAGGATAGTGTTAAATGTCAAACGCCCGACTTGGCCGTATTGTCATCAAATTGTAGAAAAAGAACTACGGCACCCTGAAAACTTTTTTATAGTATTACTTTTTAAAGCACTAACGCCTGCTTAGCGATCCCAAACATTAAATTTTTTAGGGATATTCACATCCTCGGACGAAATTCGAACCCGTGTTTTCCAGCAATCTGTGTCAGACGCCATGACCGTCTCCATACGATGGTTAAAATCAGATAGAGAGTTAACATTCGATGCTCGAACCTCGAGCCTCGGTGGCCTAGTTGGTCATGGCGTCTGTCACGGATCGTCAGAAGAATCCGGTTCGAAGCCCGTCCGACAATGTGAATTTTCCCAACCAAAAACAACTGTAAAATCTGTTAGGTACACATAAAAAACCTTCAGAATTATTATGTCTCAGACAAAACGTAAGTGGCAAATGTACACAGTAATAAACTGCCGACTCACATGATTAGCATATATATGAACCTTAGTCATAAACATATACGTAGTATAATATGGGTGTATCGTGTAACAATGAATACATTAGTCCCTATGATTATGTATGACTAGCAAGAATTAGTCGTACGTGTTAATAATATACGTAAAGCTTTGAGATAGGAATGATGTATATAGTACATTTTTATAAATGTTTCTTCAAAGTGACGTCCTCACAGCTGATGGAAAGCGGATATGAAATTAAGCATCGATGACCATTAATGCAGCCGTCAGTCACGCTTATCGACATCACTTTAATGACCAGCTGTGCGATTCTCTAACGATTCGTCGATGCACTCGTCGACGAGCTCACCGTAGTCAAATACTTTATGAGATATCGCCCTTGTACACAAGGTTGCTTTTTCAACGTTTCTTGTCATCTTGTAATTTGTTTCACAGATGTTGTCAAGGATGCAACGATGTTTGTTCTTAGAGAATCGCACGGCAAAAAGATGCATTTCACACCCCACTTGAACGACCCTGTGTCATAGCAGCTCATCTCATAAAGTATTTGACATCGGTGAGCTCGTCGACGAGCACATCTACGAATCATTAGAGAATAGCTCGGCTGCAAGGAAAAACGTAGGCTGGTAGAGCATTCATAATTTTATTACACAACAGAGGTCGACCTGACAAACTTTTTGCTCTTGTCTTGAAATTTAAGTAGTGCCGCCATACCTATTTCTACCGCAAAGCATGTTCGCAATACCTTGTTCTGGTTTTAAGGGTATGGTTACCGGCGAAATTACAGGCATGGAAGACATAACAATTGATGCCTCAGGGTTATGGGCGCATTGCATTTTAGCACTTATGACGAGATGCATCTGTTATAGCTACAGGAGAGATTTCATAACAGCGCCTTGTCCTTTTCCCTTAACCTAATACATATAAAACGTGCATCACCATCTTCTTAGCCGTAGGACGTCCACTGCTGAACATATGCCTCCCCCATAATTTTCCAAAAGGACCGGTTGTAAGCGGCCTGCATCCAACGTCATACTGCTATCTTTATCAGGTCGTCAGTCCAGCTTGTCGGTGGACGACCTACACTGCGCTTGCCGGTCCGTGGTCTCCACTCCAGAGCCTTCCGGCCCCATCGGCCATCTTTTCTGCGTGCTATGTGCCCTGCCCACTGCCACTTTAACTGGCTAATCTTCTGGGCTATGTCGGTGATTTTCGTTCTACGGATCTCCTCATTTCTGATTCGATCACGTAGAGAAACCCCGAGCATAATATAACATAAAACGTGTATAGAAAAACATTATTTTCCTTATATTATGTTGCGAAGAAGGGATAATTGCTTTGGAATCGGATTAGGATGGGAAATAAATAGATACGGATACCTACGTAGTCATTCCTAACAAAGTGTGTGCATTGTCAAAGGTATATCAACACATATAATGTAAGGGAAAATCGAGTTTGTTTTACATGAGATAAAGTTGCTTTTAGAGAAAAAACAAAGACTGACTTCAAGACTATGCCTATATGTGCAAACTCAAACTATAAACTGAAATTTATAGAGAGAAAAATTCACATCCTCGGGTGGGATTCGAACCCGTGTCTTCCAACAATCCATGTCAGACGCCATGACCGTCTAGGCCACCGAGGCTCGAGGACCGAGCATCGAATTTTAACTCTCTATCTGATATTATAAAGGTTGTGACGTCAATACAAAAGTTTAAGTATTTCTAAAAAATGCTTCTTTCGGTTGGATAGTGCTGTCAAAGCTGTTCAATAGATGTCGCTCCGTCCCCGTGAGACGGTTAAATTCGGAGAGTTAAAATTCGATGCTCGAACCTCGAGCCTCGGTGGCCTAGATGGTCATAGCGTCTGACACGGGTCGGGTCTTGAATCGAGTCGCCTGAATTTGAGGATTCTGCTACTGTGGAATGGTCAAGGGGCTTTGTCTTGACCCTCCCAATTCGATTTTGGCTGCCGGAGTTACGCGAAAGTATTTTAAATTAATATTTAAAGTTTCTGTAATTTCACACGAAAAACATGCGGATGCGTGAAACGGAACGCAATATCAGGAAATATTGCATAAATTTGAAAGTCTGCTATGTTTATGTTCGTGAAACGAAACGTTTTGATCGCTATTTTTGAGGTTTGTGGTGTTTGAAAAGGTTTTTTAAAAAAGACAATTATAATAATCCGTGTGATTTTAGTGATGCTATAGTTGAATATTTGTGGAGGCGAGATCTATTCAAGCAGAAAAAAGATCCCTTTGTCGAGTTGATCAATGTAATTAACTATGTTTACAAAATAAAATAAATACTCCTACATAGTTTTGTGAAAATTATTTTCCTCCCTTACCCACCCAGAGACCAACTCAGACCGGTTAGGTTGAAAGTAGTCAGAAAACCGACACAGAGCACCCCGACTCCACCTATTCTTGTGGCTACTACCCCTAGAGTGTTTATAAATAATGCGGGAGCCAGAAGCTCAAGGGAGGTCCTGAACGTTTCGCTACGGAGGTCGCCGGCTCGCTTCGCTCGCCAGCTCCCCCCTTCGCTCAACTCGACTTCATGCGGCGTAGCAACGTTCAGGGGCGACCGCTAGAGCTTCTGGCGGGAGCCCACCCGGAGTCCAAGTCAGACCGGTTAGGTCGAAATTAGTGACAAATCCAACTCTGACCCCCCCCCCCCCTCTCTCTCTCTCTCCCCCCCCCCCTAAATTTAGGTGTAAAAGTGTTAGTAGAGTAGAAAAATTGATCTTTGATATTAAATTTTAAAAAAACTACGCGATTCCGGCAGGGAAAAATGGTGGGGGGGGGTTCCCCTCCCTCCCCACCCCCTCTCCCCCTCCCCCCCTAAATTCAGGCGACTCGATTCAAGACCTTACCCTATGGTATCACTAAGCAGGCGTTAGTGCTTTAAAAAATTAAACTATAAAATATAAATTAATTTTCTTACGTTGTAATGTGTTATTGTATTTTATTTGGATCTCATCAAAACTTTTGCTAGAAGGGACCATAAACCAAAACATCACCTGTGTCACAGAATTCGTCATGCTTAGACATTATAGACATTATGGATATAGTATTAGATATTATAGACTATTATCTATTAATATTATATTTTGTATATATAATTATCTATAATAAATAAATAAATAAAATAAATAAATATTCCACAACTAACACACAACGCCATCTAGTCCCAAGCTAAGCAGAGCTTGTGTTATGGGTACTAGACAACTGATAAACATACTTATATATTTCTAAATACATAAATATTATAGATAAATTACACCCAGACACAGAACAAATGATCGTGCTCATTACACAAACATTTGTCCTGGGTGGGATTTGAACCCACGACCTCCGGCATAGCAGTCAGGGTCACTAACCACTAGACCAACAGGCCTGTCAAATTTCAAATCACTTTCACGAAACGTTAAATCAATTTCGATATAAATGAACTACCAAAGAAAACATTATTATTCAAAATTAATTCATCATTTTATTAGTGGAGTGGACAAATAGACACCATAAAAGTTAAATTGAAAATATCCTCCTTATTGAAGAATTAAAAATAGTTAGGACATGTTAGCAGCATAAAAAAGGTAAAAAATCAAACAACTACAACGAATTGTTTCTCATCGACAAACTCACCGATATCAAACAAGAAATATCGGCCCTTGATAAGGTTGTATTTCCAATCTAGTCGATGTTTCACGGATGTTGTTAAAGTTGCAACGATGCTCTTAGGGAATCGCAATGCTGTACTCAAGCTTGGATTCGCTAGCGTACTTCTTGAATACGGGCGTAAGTATCTGAACCGATGCTTATATAAGTATATAAGCTTATGTATCTCCCGCTTTTGTGTTGGCAATATCGTCTGTTTCTTACTACTCCTTGTTGGCGGGCCTAGCACCAAAATTTGCGTAGTATAACGTAATCGTATCGTTAATGTATTCAGTATAAACTATCATTTATCTAGCAAAATAGTGGCAAAGATAACTCATAGTTTGTACTGTACACGTGAACGGTACAATAGCGTGTTTTAAATGTTTATCGGGACTTATCACGTATTATTTAATATAGGTAAAAATATGTACCTTTCGCTCGACGTTTCGACCATGTTACAATGGCCGTGGTCACGAGCTGACTGAAAACTGCGGGTGAGTCCGGCGAGAAGAGCGGGTGTTTTGTTCTCCTACCCTCACTTGATCTTGAAAAATCGCAGGGTTGTCACTACGACACACAACACTGACTGTATCGGTAAATGTCCTAGCACGTTAACCTAAATCGAGAAAGTTTAAAAAAAAAAAAAAATTACTACGGTACAATAGCGTTATACTAACCATAGAGTATACTATATATATGGAGATAATATATATATGGATGATACTAACGCAGATTTCCTGCTCGGCTCAGACGTATAAAAATAAGAAATCTTTATAGTTAGTCAGTGTTGTGAATTTCATCACGCTGTTACCTTCAATTTGTACAATTTGTGTATCTCGGATCAACCATTAACAACAAAGGAAGTGGCGAACCTGAAATTCGACGTCGTATTGGCATGGCTAAGACTGCAATGACCCAACTCAAAAGAATATGAAGAGATCGAAACATCAAGATACGCACCAAAATCCAAATGGTACGCTCTCTGGTCTTCTCTATATTTTTGTATAGCGCTGAATCTTGGACTCTGAGGACAGCTGACAGGCAAAGGATAAACGCTTTTGAGTTGTGGTCTGGTGCCGTCTTCTACGAATATCATGGACAGCTCGTCGCACAAATGTATATGTCTGGAGGAGCTAAGTTTAGAACGTTTTCAAAGATTCTCTGCAATATGCTTACACCGAGTATTATAGTACTTCGGTCATTTTGCGCGTAGAAGCTCTGAGAACCTTGAGCATCTAATATTATCTAGCAAAATTGAGGGTAAAAGACCAAGAGGACGAAGCCCTAAGCGATGGACGGATCAGGTATCGAATCAGCTGGAGATACCTTCCAGCACAGCTCTACGTCAGGCCAGCAACAGAACTCGATGGAGAGAAACAGTAAACAGACTGCAACAGAGGAGTCACGATGCTCAGTAATGAGGGAACGAATAAGGAAGAGTTACCTTCACCAAAAGCTGAAACCTAAAGCAGGGATTGATCAAGAGGCCTCTTAAATGGCGACTGCCCCCATTACCCTTAAACTATCGTCGCGTTAAATTGATTTAAATTACGTGTGAAAACTTTGGGATAAATATTTGTGCCATTTTGAAGCGAGGAGGGCGTCACTGCCAGCTGCCGCTTCGCATTTAACACACAATGTTAGCTTTAGCTTGTAGTGCAAGTAATAACCTTAAGGCCTAAAGGTCGAAAAAATCCATAATTTTACATTTATTCGCAATGTTTATGTTTTTGGAGGTCGTATGTGAAAGAGTTAACATTAGAAACGGGATATTTACCATGTATTGTATTTATTGTGAGCTCTCAATATTTTCACATTGGCTTGCGCCATGTTCACGAGTAAACTGAAGTGTCTGCAAATAGGTGTTATCGGATGGCTTCCGAAAAAAGCTCGCGAGATACCGAGATACCCAGTTCGAGTTCCAAGTGACTGTTGTGTCATTGGTAATAAGACGGAGACTGCAAGAAACTTGAAAGGAAGAGGTTAGACAGTTCGTCTGCTCATGTATTTATTTATTTATTGTTTTATTTATTTATTTATTTATTTATTTATTTATTTATTTATTTATTTATTTATTTATTTATTTATTTATTTATTTATTTATTTATTTATTTATTTATTTATTTATTTATTTATTTATTTATTTATTTATTTATTTATTTATTTATTTATTTATTTATTTATTTATTATTTATTTATTTATTTATTTATTTATTTATTTATTTATTTATTTATTTATTTATTTATTTATTTATTTATTTATTTATTTATTTATTTATTTATTTATTTATTTATTTATTTATTTATTTATTTATATTATTTATTTATTTATTTATTTATTTATTTATTTATTTATTTATTTATTTGTTTATTTGTTTATTTTTTATTTATTTACTTATTTATTTATTTACTTATTTATTTATTTATTTATTTTTTATGCTTACAAAACAATAGAATGCTTACAGCCAAAGCGCAAACTATTTTAATATTAATAGTTGGTATTAACTATGACTAAGAAATAATCTTAAGCTAGCACAAATAATGACTCATAACAACACCCACCCGCAGATACTTCAATATACTCGTGAACATGGCGCATGCAACTGTGCCCAAATATCGAGAGCTCACAATAAATACAATACATGATAAATATCCCGTTTCTAAAGTTAATTCTTGCATTAGTGAACATGTCAGTTTAAAAATGTATGTCGTATGTGAAGGTATGTATTGTATAGATAGGTTGTATAGGTATCCACGGCGAGTATCTCCATCAAATAGTGAAGTAAACTTATGGTCTATACCTATGCCTAGCCTATGAAACGCTTTGACTTACGAAATTAGACGTGCGTCTTCTTGAACATTTTCAAACAACGTGTCAAAGCGTTTTATGCACAGAGAAAGAACAAGAGGTGCGCCATTACGTTTTCTACCGTCGTTTTCTTTTCACTACCACCACAGGGCAACTCTACTGACCGTGAAAAGGCATTTAAAGCACAAAAGTGATGCATTCGATCGATCTGCCGATTAAAAAAGAAAGATTCATGCAAAACTCATTTCATTCAGCTAAAAGTATTGACCCTCCCTTGCATTTACATTAGTGAGATTGCTTTGTTTGTCAAATCAAATCCTGATCTTTTTGTAATGTGGCCTGTAGGTAGCAGACAGGAGGGTAAATTACGCAGTCTACCATCAACGAGTGCATTCTTAAGTAAAAGTGTGTTCTGTATGGCTCCAAGAGTATATAATAAAATACCAAAGAACATAAGGTGTAAAGAAAGCATAAATATTTTTAAAAATATGCTCAATTGCTTTAGCACTGTAAGTACGCAAAAAGTTTTTGCTTACTTACAGTTGCATTCTGGTTTTCTCTGCGTATTAATTATCGGATACTGGTCCCCGGAGCTGCGGCCACGTAGATTCGGATATTAGATGAAGACTTAGGAGCCTGCCAGCGACTATCGGAGTCAAGCCGTGCAACGATTTTTGGAGCTTTTCGAGCTTTAGACCGCGCGCGCTGACTCTAATATCCTACCGACTGCGCCAATTACGTTAGCTGCAGCCGAAGGACTTAAAAAAAACCAAAACTGTTGGCAACTAATTTATTTTAAAATATAATTATTACAATTTAATTAATTAACTATTACTAAACTATGCTATGTACTCCGGTCGAGGTGTGTACCAAGAGTGACGCAAACGCCGCTCCGCTCGTCCGGTGTCGGCTTTGACACGTGTGCTGAGTCGGCGCCTCGTGTTGCACTTTGTGCCGCTTGTGCGCAAGTAGGTCGCAGCTACGCTGCATTTCGTATAATATTGCAATATGTAATTAACTTGTTAAGCAAAGCATATTATAATTTAAACATGTATTTAGATGATAATAATTTATGACATTAATCAGTTAAAATTGAAATTTGTATAATTTTATTTTATATGTATTGAAATAGTCTAACATAAGTTTTAGATTGACGAACCATAAAATTATGTAGTATTTAGAGCATTGTTAGTGATAAATTGTTCTCACTGAAATGTAGTCTATAAACCTTATAAGGTAGAATCTAGAGCACTAAAAAAAAATTGTCACCTATTATGTACACCTAGATTTCATAGACAAATAAAGTCATTGTATAATTGTATCATTGAATCAGTTGCGAGTAGATAACTATTATAAAATAGTAGGTACAGCTATTTTGGCCAGGTACAAACTAAGGTACAATTTAAAAAAAAATCCCTAAAAATGGACTTGTTGAAGTCGGTACCATGTAATTTCAAAAGTAGGTACCTATTATCACAATATTGTGCGCATGGACTTCGACAAGTTATTTCACAATTTTTGGTATTGAAGTCGGTTCCATTTTTTGGTAAAAAACTTTTTCACCAATATTAGTGACCCTTGCTACTTACGGGATCGATTGTCATTCACCGTCAATGATGATATCATCAAGGTACAACCCGGTCAGAATATCTGTGCACCTCGCTGGAATGCAGCGCCTCTCCCGCTTCCCCTGTCACCTCTCCGCTCACTCCCCGGTGCGACAGTACGGTTAGCATCTTCGTTGCCGATACACGTCCCGATAATTTGAAATTTTCGCTTTGTTGTTGTTTTGTTTTTTAATATTTATTGTTAAGTTTAGACTGTTTACTGTTAACCTCTTGAGACCCAAGACTGCTTTTTTTGGAATATGTTTGAAAAAATGCTATATTATGAAGTCATATAGTATTGACTTAAAAAAAATTGTGAAAAAAATCCCCCCTCCCCCCTCCCTGTTTTATTTTATGTGATCATATGAGGTCACTCGGCGTGTGTTCTCATATGAGGACATAAAATCGTTTTATATTGAATTACAATTATACTTTGAATAAAAGAGGTTAATAATTTTAATACGAGGTTTTTAACATTTATTAGACTTTATCAAAACAAAATTATCTTATAGCTAGTGAACACAATAATCAGACTTGGTATTTTACTACCTAAATGTCTATCTAGCTCTAAAAATATTTCTTCCAAAGAGATCTTTCTACTAAAATATCAGTCTAATTATAATACTTTATGTATGGAAGCTTTGGTAGCAATTACGTTGCGTAGTGTAACATAAATAAATGTTACATTTTGAGCATTTGGTCCTGCTTTTTTGTTTGCAGCCCGGTAAGCGACATCGGTTTTGAACTGAAGTCCTTATGGGCATGTGAGCGGCTTTTTGAGACCTTTTAAGTTCTGATGGAAGTGGAACGATTGCAGCCTTCCTTCTTTTGTGTTTCGGTTCCAGTATTCCATCAGATTCTGAATCCGTGCTATCACTTGACACGTCATTGGCTTCTACGTACATATGTCCTAGGTTCATTTTGAACTCCTGCAGTTGCATTATTTATTTGCGAGGTAAACCTGTCGTAGCACATTCTTGGCGATACACAAACCAAGAGTTGGTGACAGCTAAATCGAACATGTGGAATATAAAACGTACTGTCCACTTCTTCGTTCGAGCTCGAGATGGACAATCCGACAACATGCGATCTGCCAAATCAGCTCCACCCATTGACTTATTGTATTCTTTGACAACTTCAGGACGATTAACGGTTTCGTATACCTTCTTTTTTTTAGACCAACGTTGACAAGTGTCTGTTTTTTCAGCAGCATATCGAGTAGAAAGCAGATATACAGGTTTATTATCTTGCCACTTGGTTATAGCCAATTTTTTATCTTCTCGAACAGTCGTGAAAGTTGTCCCGCGACCCTTGGCCATCAATTCTTTATCTGATATTATGGGAATGTTTCGGGGTATTCTATTTGACATGATGGTACCAACTATGTAAAATCCATTTTCCAACATTGTGTCTGCAAGCTTCATAGTAGTAAAATACCGGTCAGTGTATTATATGTCCAGGTACCAAGGATCGCGTTAAAAAAACTATCGAACATTCACCCAAGCTGTAACGATCTGTGAGTTCAGAGGCAAAGGTAGTTTCACCTTGGTAAACTATCATGTCACATACAACTTCATTGGGATTCGCCAATACAAGAACTTTCAATCCTAGTGGATTAGGTTTGTTAGGCAAATATACTCTAATACCACATTGGCCTGAAAATGGTATCATCATCTCATCAATACTCATATCTACTGTACGTTCCTGCTTGTGACACCCATCCAGAATTCGATTAATAAGAGGCCGAACCTTCCAGATTTTGTCTTTTTTCTTCTCTTCAGGGCTCAAATCATCATCGTAGAGGACTTTCAGTGAAGAACGGATTTTGAAAAACCTGTCTCTTGTCATTGAATCAGCGATGATAGAAACACGCCACTTTCGACTCCAGTACATGCGTATTTTTGGATAACGCAGACAAGACATGATAAAATTCACTCCAATAAATATTTTTAGCTCCTTCAAAGTGAGCATCAATGAATTGCCGGTTTTTAGTACAGCCGTCCTGTTGGTAGCTATAACCATTTTCTCCAGAATGTCATCGTCTACCTATATATTCTTGCAAGAAATCCATAAGATTCCATTCCGATCGGTCACGGATCAAGTACGCTGGTTGTTGTAACTCTTTGATGTCGGGCGTGAATGAAATATGGGTCCATTCCTGGACTGGATGTTGGTTTCGCGGCTGCTGAACACCTCGAACGCGACCGCGTCCGCGTCCGCGTTGACGCATGCCACGACTCTGAGTTGAGGATATTGATTGTGAGCCCCTTCCTCGTCCCAGCCCTCTTGTCAAAGTTCTTCCTCTACCTCTTGCTCGACCACGACGAACTAAAACTGGTGGAAGCCGAGGAGTACTTGTACTGGCAGTTTCTTCATCCAAAAAATTCATAATTTCAGGCTGACTTTGTACGTCACTGGTGATTTCTTCGCCATCTGAGCTGGAATCCTGTTCAACATTGGTTGACGCAACTGCACCTTCATTTTCTTCCTCTGACAATGCCTCACTGTCCGATTGACACAGCCATGACAAAATATCTGTTTCCGTACCTGTAAAATAATAACAAATTTGAGAACTGATGTCATCAAGCGATGACATTAAAAGTTGGAACTAAGAACGAGTGTCATCGAATGATGACATTAAATTTAAGGTTATGGCGTTTAGAATAAAATCATGTTTTGCTTGAAATAATGGTTTAGAAATATCACCAAATAGTACCTCTATTAGTTTTATACAATAAACTATAAAAAAAACGTGACTTTGTATCGATTCAAATTGATTAAACTCACCCCGCGGCATGATGGCCCTCTTCGTTACACTGTCTCGGTCGCCATGACAGGTGGGCGTTCAAAAACCATGTACATTATTTTTTTTTCTTATGTTGGCATTCCTGACCTACATCCCAGACAGCGCCAAATTTAAATTTGTGCTAATAATTGAGCTCCATAATTTTTGTAAGTTTATGTCATCGTTTGAGCACTTTGGTTAAGTTCGGACTGGTTTGGTTGTTATTAAAATTGTTGTAGCTGTTAAACTGAAGTCATGGGAAAAACAATACACAGTGAATCAAGAAATTTAATCTTGAAAGTGCTCAAGTTTTTTGAATCGGAGAAAGCAAATAAACAGTACACCATACCTGTAGACCAAGTGGTGAAACGAACCTGTGCTGCAACTGGGATATCAAAGAGGACTCTAATGAAAATTAAAAATGAAGCCAAAGTACAACCACCTAGTCAGAGTCAATAATTTATAGTGACTGAGTTTAATAATAAATTTTTTTGTAATCAAAATTATTGTTTTTTAATAACAAACCCTTCATCAATAATAAATTGATTTGAAAAGGTTAGTAATTTTTTTTTACCTCCACATTTCTCGAAAATACTTTTTTTCACACCGTACCCAGACCGCCGATATGACGTCACGAGGTCAGGTGCACAGATATTGTGACCGGGTTGTAAGCGTAACACTTGTCAGTTTTTTGTAGTGTAGTTCAAAAACCGTAACCACTGTACCGAATTTGATGAAATTGGAATAGTACCACCTCGGAAGTATATAGTATATACTCTACCAAACCAAAAAGAGTTTTAAGAATCGGTCCACAAATGGGGGAGAATTCAGCAAACATATACAAAAAAACACATACACACGTACGTATAACCTCCTACTTTATTGAAGTCGGATAAGTATTGTGTAAAACGTGATTCACAAATTATAATTAATTTCTATTGAACCTTTTTATTGGTTTGATATCAGAACCATTGATATTAGACTTGTTACATCACATATTAATGTGTGCTGATCGACCTTAGTTATTTTTCTGCGTTTGGTTATGTATGTGGCGATATTTTGTGATTTATGACGCGGTGGGCGTCGCTGCATCATTTTTTTTTTTAGTTAAGAGAGGAGGAAATCTACTATATAAAAATAAGTCGGGTTTTCCTTCCTGACGCTATAACTCCAGAACGCACGAACCGATTTCCACGGTTTTGCATTCGTTGAAAAGGTCTCGGGCTCCGTGAGGTTAATAGTACAGAAAATTCAGGAAACATTTAAAAAGAAAAGCGGGAACATCTTTTTTCACATACAGCGCCATCTCTGATACATAGCATGTACTACAAACCAATATTTTAAGTAGATGGCGCCAAACAAAATGTTACATAAAACGAAGCCATCTGGTGGCGAAACGGAGTTCGCAGGGTTTGCTAGTGCTTTATAAATACCGCAGAAAGCAGTATCTCTGAGGTTATGTCTGAGTCTGCTGGTGGGGATGGGAGTGCCGTCGTGTACGGACTAAAACCTCCTCCCTCTTTCCTATACACTACAAACACTATGCCTGTACCCTTAGAATATTAAACCTTTTTTTATATTTATTACCAGTCTGAATCCCAAGTATCTAAAGAGACTTATAAACTATGTGTGAGTCCAGTCATATATACATACAATCATCACTACATCGTTGTATATCAATTTTTTTCGGTGGTAGTGCTATGCTGTAACTCCACAGCCGAATGGGCCGGCACGACCGGGGTAGTACCACACTCCCATATAACACCGACACGAAGTAACAAAGCTTGCTATTACGTTTCGTCGGTTTGTAGGAGGTTCCGGAGGACCCATTCCCTCTCGCACACACATACACACACACACACTCACACACGCATACACAACATACACCTATTACATACATAACTCGCATAAAATTAAAAATAACCAAAGCACAAATGTTACAACCACTGCTATGTATCTACAGTATCTACTTATATCTACCACTATCCACATATCATGTATCTACTTATTTAAGCACATAGTACTTATAATAATACACCTACGTATGTACAGTGTCCTTATAGTTGGGGGTACAGATCCCTATAATACAAGCTTCCCAGCTTAGCTTAGGGTTCTGCGGCATAATGTTAACTTTGATAACCATCACGTTTTAATTATGTACAACAGTTTTCGTGCTACATATATTCATAGAATAAGTTTTGGTCATGAAATTATTATTATTATTATTCCCCCCTTCCCCATTCTTCGTTTCCTTCCCCCTCCCTCTACACCCTCACCCCTATTATCTATTCCTTCCGCAAAGGTCGGCAAGGCATCCTCGAGACCAAGGGTATTGCGAATTTCAGTGGGCGACGGTATGTGAGCTGCTTGCTCGTTTGCCTACCAATCCCATAAAAAAAATTATGCACTGTTGGTGTGTACAGATCGCGCGGCGAGAGTTTGGCTTTGACCGTTATTGCGCAGAAGTCAAAAATTGGGTATCACAGGGTGGCTAGAGGGACGAAGGACTCTTGTCTCTCTCTGTCACATCGAAGACGAGGGACTCTTGTCTCTCTCTGTCACATGGCGCGACAGTACCCATGCGCAGTAATCCCCTCCACCCGATAGTCAAAGCCAAACTCTCGCCGCGCGATCTGTAACTACCACTAAATACCGTACTGTATATACAGTTCTTTATTTCGTGTAGAATATCGAGAATGTGGGTTAACATCAATAGTTTATCAATTGGACCACCACAATGCTAATGGTGTTATATGTACGATGGACGTATTTCGCTTGGCAGTTTTTGCAATTAGCCTGTGTAATTGGAACTAACTTTTACTCATTAAATTAACCTCGATACCAGCGACTATGTTTTATCTGCGATTTTGCTATGTGCATAAAGTTCAGAGTTCAGAATAATAATACCGCCTTGTCGTAGGTACATGCTGTTCCGACTAAAAGGGGACCCTAAGAGCTTGGGTATAGTTAAGGGTCGGGCCCTAACTATCTCATCAACGAGCTCGAGGAAGACGGCATCATGATGTGGCAATTGACACCGTGCCATCTATAGAAGAAAGAGATGCGAAATGCTCTCAGAGTCGAGCCAAAGAGCAATATGTCTTATTGGTCCCAGTGCGTTCCTATGGAGATCCTGGGGTCATTTATAAGACATCGAAGAAGGCCACCGAGGGGGTTTTAGTGGAAAGTCCCACATAACCCGGACGCTCCCCATAGTGTCCGGGTATGTAATAAGATTTCACCCTCGTAAACGAAAAAAAAGGTACATGCTGTTAGCTAATGTTTTGGTATGTTTTATTCAATATTTTTCAAATACAGACTTGGTCATGTTATGTATAAATGCAAATTGGGTCATGTTATATATAAATGGGGTTCTGTAACTAATAGTCATTCAAAATCAAAATTTTTTTTTTTAAGTTCACTTAGCAAGGAAGGATCTTATCATCATCAGCCTGTAGCATCATCCACTGCTGGACAAGGCCTCTCCAATTGCACGCCACTTAGGTCTATCTTGGGCTTCTCGCTTTCAGTTTTTGCCAGCCGACTTGCCCAGATCGGCACTACACCGTGCCTCAGGACGTCCTACACTACGTTTGGCGGGAATGAAGGATCTTATATACACTTAATTTATAAATAAATGTTTTTTCCTTAATTTTATCAAACCCCGTGTTCTAAAATGAATAAAGGCACTCACGAGAAAAAATGGCAAGACACTCTTTTTTTGAAACTTTGAAGCTTTTAATTTTATTTATTTTTCTATCGACTTCCAAAAAGGAGGAGGTACTTACTCAATTCAACTGTATTTTTTATATATGTTACCTCATAACTTTCGACTGGGTGAACCGATTCTCAAAATTCTTTTTTGGTTTGAAATTTAGTGCTTCCCGTGTGGTCCAAAACCTCGTTCCAAAAGTTTTTGAGTTACAGTTCGATAACTAAATAGAATGGAAATCAATTTGATTTTTTTCCAAATGTATATTGTTCCATATGTTAAAATATATGTATAAATCTAATAAGTATTTATTAGATTTATACATATATTTTTACATATAAATTTGGCAGATGGTAACTAACTGATAATGGAATTTCCAATGGATGTCTTATAAATAATGAAATAAATTAAAGCCTTTTGATAATGACTTCAATTTATATTCTTCATTAAATCATAATTACCAGTCAATCTTGGATTTTCTTTCGGTAAACTCTGCTGTCTTTAGGCTTTTAAATGGTGTTTTTTTAGAGGTAATATTTATTTTGGTTTTTAATCAGGTAATTTTTTTTCTACAGACTGTCAATTCGACAGTTGACTGTAGATTTGTTGTAAGCTGTGCGATTTTGTAATGATTCGTCGATGCGTTCGTCGACGAGCTCACCGATGTCAAATATTATGAGATATCGCCCTTGTACACGAGGTTGTTTTTCCAATGTTTCTTGTCGTCTCGTCATTTGTTTAACGGATGTTGTCAAATATGCAACGATAATTTCTCTTAGAGAATCGCACGGCAGTACGTTTTTCCATTTCTTGATGGCCCATTTTTTTGAAACGGTACCGGTCCTTATTTTCCCGTAATTGAATTTCTGACTTCTTCGTACCTCAGTTGAATGGCAATAATGAGACATAGCTTTAGTTTCAACAAGATGGCACAACATGCTACACAGCGGGCGGTACTATCAGTTTTAGGAAAAATTCGGTCGCATAATTTCACGTAATGGCCTGTGAATTAACCTCCACATTCGTGTGATCACACACCTTAAGATAACTTTCTTTGAGGGTTTATCAAGTTACTAGTCTATGCTGATATTGGACCATTTGAAAGTCTCAATTCGCTGTGTATTGCTGATATACGACCCCAGATAAAGTTGTCGAAAATTAGAGTTCACGATTGCGCTACATTTGATCTATCCGTGGCGCTCATATGGCCGAAATCATATATAAAGAATAATGTCATAAAACTACATAGTAAATAAATCCAATATCATACCCATTGTCATTACTTAAATATGTTTTATTTCATTTTGAAAGTGTATACCCTTATATTGTAACACCCTTTATATTGTAAATACGCTCACTGTTTCCTTAAAAGAATTTATTCGTTTTACCTCGTCTGACATTAATAAATAGTCAAAAGCCAGCGTATTATATATTTTAATGATGTAGCCAAATAAGAATTGTTTGTGAATATATTTTACCTGAGATTGGTGAACTCTTAACTATAGTAGATCCAACCGTTTATCCTCTTTTTGACAGATCTAATTTATCAGTTAAAGTGTTGTGACCAAGTGATTATAGTGGACACGATTTCGATTCATTTTTCTATCGAGTCTGTGCGGAAAGAGAATAGTCCTAGGAATGGCGCCATGACCATGGCTATTGGCCATCTAGAAATACGTCAGCCAATGGGGAATGTTGAAAGGGCGTGGACAGGCCGTCATGGCATGGCCATCTAGAAACGCATCAGCCAATGGGAAATGCTGACGCATTTCTAGATGGCCATGCCCAGATGGCGAGGCCACGCCGTCCGGTTACACCCGTGTAGTTTCCAAGGTAAGCTATCAAATTCTGAGTTATAAGTTTTCACTTCTATCGGCAATTCCTATGACTGCCAATTTTTTTGTCTATGGGTAAGCAGTAGTATTTTATCAAGGTAGTAAAACTCAATGGTCCACCGCCGTTTTGTATTTGTCACTGTCACTCGCAACAAGACGCCCGTGCTAGTAATTATTTGCTGAGTTTTATATTGGAACTATAAAATGCCGAAAGGATCAGTGCTGAAAGGACAGACGAGAGAAATGGTGATCAAGCTTCGTAATTACTTTGAAGCAGAGTATCAAAATGGCGGCCCGCTTTTACCATTGTCGCAAGTGAGAGAGCGCGTTGCGGCCGCGTTAGGTATTAGTGCATCTACGATTACAAAAATTACTACCGAAGCCTACGGAACAAGCGGCATGCAGGAGAATAAGCTTCGTACGCCGAAGAAAAAACGCCAACCACGTCGTGTGACTTCGGTTGACAACTTTGACGCAGACGCTATACGCCGTCATATATATAACTATTACTTACGTAAAGAAGTTCCAACACTTAAAAAACTTGTTGCTTCTTTGCGTGAATGTGATTTGTTCCGAGGTCAAAAATCGTCATTGGTAAAGGTCTTGAATGAAATTGGATTTACTTATAAAAAATCGGACAAACGCAAAATATTGATGGAGCGTCGCGACGTAGCTTTTGCTCGTTGCGAATTTTTGAGCGAAGCCAAAAAAATTACAGATTGGTCAAATGTTGTTTTCACTGACGAAACTTGGCTGAATGCGAACCACACAGTGTCTAAGAGCTGGACTGATGACACCGCTGCTTCCACTACCTCAGTACCGATGGGAAAAGGAGAACGTCTAATCATTTGCCATGCAGGGTCTGTGAAAGGATTCATGCCAGATGCTTTGTTGGCCTTTAAATCCAAAAAAACAGTTGAGTACCACGAAGAAATGAATTCTGAGGTTTACGAAAGTTGGTTTAAGGAAATGGTACAATCATTGGAAGAACCGTCAGTTATTATTATGGATAACGCATCCTATCACTCACGCCAAATTGATAAAATGCCGACCCAGGCCGACAAAAAACAAGTAATCATTGACTGGCTTCAACGACATGGTGAAAATGTTGATAACTCCTTACTAAAAGTACAATTACTAAATATATTACGAACAAAAAAACACTTCCCAAAACGATATGTGATCGACGAAATAGCTGCAGAACATGGTCATTGGGTTCTTAGACTTCCACCCTATCATTGTCAATACAATGCCATTGAATTAATATGGGCTCAAGTTAAAGGACACGCTGCTAGAAATAACACAAAACCCCCATTCACGGCAAACAAAATGGTAAATTTATTAAAAAATGCATGTGTGAAAGTAACTGCGGAAAGCTGGCAAAATGTAATTCAAAAAACACAAGAAACTATAATGGCAGATTGGGATAAACACGTGGCGATAGATTATATGAGTCAACAATTAATTATAAATGTCGGCAATAGCTCGAGTGACAGCAACGATGAATCTGATTTTGATTAATAAATAAATAAAAATAAAAGATTAGATTTCGTTTGCTTAAATTGGAATTGGGGTTGCTCAAACTTTACTATTTTCTGGTACCAAACGGCAGACTTTAATGTCTGCCATCCCCAGCGAGCAACACGGAAGGGAGTAGCCTTAGCTAAAAAATATTGTTCAAATCTTACCTGTCATTTCTTGCGGGAGGGGAAGTTGCACACTAGCGCAAAGCCGCACTATTACATACAAAACATACCTGTACCGATCCATTGCCGATCATACTCACACAACCAAATCACTAACACATAAAAAATAAAGCACCATTCACAAATCTAGCCCCGCCCTCACCCCACAGTATATTATCAAACTCCATGGTCCATGCGGACTTGTACTTTGACAGAGGGGAAACGCTGTGTATGCCTACTCCCTTCCGTGTTGCTCGCTGGCCATCCCAGATTTAACCGGTAACAGCTTCGTCAAGTATGACTTGTACTTGTAATCATCATAGTCATCATAACCTTGTTCTTTTTTGGATATACACCAGGAGATAAACACGTCTTCAAATAATGCTGTATGTTTTCCTGAGGCGCATCAATATAACGGTTTTACATAAAAATAAATCCGATATTATGTGCCGAGAACGGAAAACACCCGTGTAAAAATAGTTCATAAACAATATCGATATCTCAATCGTAACTTCGTAACATCACTATGTTGATAGCCATAGAACGTAATTTTTTAAAAACGTTTGTTATTTTATGGAATTTATAAAAAAACTACTGCACTTATGGACTCATTTTGTGAAAGATGATTATTATACGGGATCAAGGAGCAAATTTAAGCAGTTGTCATATTTTTAAAACCTCGCATTTATAAGTTAACTTTTGCGTAACATCGTCATGTTACGTTCTATTGGTGCTGTCAAAAAGAGGATAAACGGTTGGATCTACTATAGGTCGTCTTATAATGAATCACATTGTTCTCGTTATAATTTTAAATGAGAATTTTTTAAGGCGCGTCTACGTAGATCATTATAAGTTTCAATCATAGTGAAATGACAGCGGCTAACCAAATTTCTGGATGATTTTATGACGGTTTTATTTGTTTTTATATTATTTATAACTATAATAATAGCACATACATTTGATAAAAAGTGATGTATGAAACATCGTCTTAATTTCATTACACTTATTAAATTATACTCTAAAAGCGGTGTAGTAAAAACACATTTTCATTGTGATTAATTTCACGCGTATAAGTGCTACTTTTAAAGTACATAATATATACAATTTTTATTGTGATCGTTTAAAATGGATGTCTAAGTTTTATAATTATTGTGTAAAATTCTATGCCTATAATAAGTATTAGAGTTATAAAAGACAGCGGTTTACAACTATAGGACATATTTCAGTGAATGATAAAAGTATGCTGTAGGTTAGTATACTAAGTTGTAAGAATGACTTTAGCTGTCATTGGTGTCGATTCTGTAAGTATTCTCTAAACTAAAAATATCTAAAGTATGGCAGCTCTTATTTTGTTTAGGTTAAAAACCAAATTAGTTTAACCTTTCCGAATGACAGCACTTACATTAGACATTTCTCTACAACTTTAGGTATATTTTAGACAGATTAGTCGTCGCTTAACATGGTGCTTGCTAAACTAACGTAAAAATACCTAAAATTGAATAGCACAATCCTATTTTTAGAAATGTCATTCTAAGTGTTACATGAATTTGGATTCTAGTGGTAACAGAATAAGGACAACCATAATTAAATTTTAGTTCAATACTTTAGTTTAGTTTTTTGATCAAGTGAATCGCTAACATTATCAGACAAACAGCCGTGCTCTCGTTGCATCTTTGACAACATCCCTGAAACAAATAACGGTATGACAAGAAACGTTGGAAAAGCAACTTGCGTACAAGGGCCATATCTCATAAAGTACTTGACATCGGTGAGCGCATCGACGAATCATTAGAGAATTGTACGGCTGGTTACCATCAAGTAGAAAATAAATATAATCTTTTACGTTCAAGATTATTCAAAAGAATGTTGGCACGGATAGGGTATTGATGATGTTTATTGTTCCTAACTTAAGGTGCTTGCCCACATGGTCGTACATATTTTTTGACATTTTGGTACAAAGATAAATTATGCCCTTGATGAAATAATAAACTACTCGAAGTACTAATCCTGCGCAGACGTAGTCGCGGGCAGTTTTAAATAAAAACGAATTAATTTCCGATTTCAATAATATCCAATATCATGCCATATCTGATAGGCGAAAGATCGATCACACTATTATCGATCGTACTGCAATTTATTCCGTGTATTTTTTTTTATATACGCAATTACAAAACTTACCAGGATTTAACATAAATTGGTTTATGATAATGTATATTAGTATGTTGTTAACAGCGAACTCTTTTGCTCGAATACAGATCAGTGGTCCGAGCACGAACATTTGCTAAAATGTAACGAATACGTACCGTTGACGTAATCAATACAAACTATCATTTATCTAGTACAACTCTGGCACAGATAACACATAGTTAGTACTGTATACGTCAATGATACGAATTCGTTACACTTTAGCAAATGTTCATGCTCGGGCCACTTATTCAAGAGCAGGGACGATCTGGTAAAAAATACCACATAATACCAAAGAACACAAAAACAGCATTTTTTTTTATAAAATCTCGTAATGCTAATGACCTTAACTCTAGGACTTCATACCAGCTTAGGGTCTGATCAGACAGAGCACGGTCATGCGTTCACGCGTTAACGCGGTCAGTTTTGCGTTTTTTGTATTGTATTGGGTTATATAAAAATACCCACACAGGAGGCATTCTGACCGCGGCGGTCAACTATAAGGCGCGCGTTCACACGCTCTTTATAGTTACTGTGGCCAAATTGGAAAGAATATGCGAGTCAAAAGCTAAGTTACTTTATTTATTAGACAAATATATAAATATCTTTATAAATAGCGACTGCAGGCGACTTCGTTCGCGTAGTAGATGTCATGAGGAGCGATGTGGTGTTTTAGGGTGTGATATAATGAAAGAAATGAAACTAATCAGTTCCAACTAATTCAAGATTACTTACGACATTTTAAAACTATATTGGTGATACATTTTATCTAGAAAACGAATATTTCTGTAGATCGGTTCAGAGAAACTGAGTGATTAAAGCAATATATTACTAACCACATCTGAAGTATGCCCAGCTAAACAAAAAAAATATCATAAAAATTAAATTCATAATTTTGGCGTAGTTCAAATTCAAAATTCAAAATTCAAAAATTATTTATTCAGTTTAGGCATCATAGACACTCTTGTGAACGTCAAAATTTTTAAATGATTCTACCGCTGTCTTCGGAAAAGAACCACCGCCGAGAAGAAGCAGCAAGAAACTCGTAGGCCATTATTTTTTCAAGTCTTTGTACATTGAGGTTACATATGAGTAGTATTAAAATAACAAATTTATTCAATAGTTGGCTATTAGGCAGAAGTGAAAAGCTTCCAGGCATCTTTGTCTTCTAA
Source organism: Selenia dentaria (assembly GCA_917880725.1). Taxonomy (NCBI): domain Eukaryota; kingdom Metazoa; phylum Arthropoda; class Insecta; order Lepidoptera; family Geometridae; genus Selenia; species Selenia dentaria. The sequence continues at coordinate 7,576,041 of OU862904.1, read as the reverse complement.
GTAGTGACTCAATTTATAATAGGCTTTTTTCATTAGTATATTTTTGACACGTAACTTGAACTTGAACTTGAACTAGTACTCGCGTGATAAAAACAAAAACGAATACAATTTGAAAAATGTAATACCGACTTCCATTCTATTCAGTTATTGGAGTGTATCTCAAAAATTACTAAACCGAATTTGATGAAATTTAAATGGGACCACACGGGAAGCACCAGTGGGTCGATTCCACTAATTAAATTGTAATCGAACCGTAGCTGAATGACAACTTTTATGCGTTTTCTTATTCTGATATCGTACAACAGTCCAGCTGCAGTTACGTTTCTGTTGACGCCAGCGATCGATCAAAACTGTATGTTCTGGTAACTCGATAGATCATGAACGCGTTGTTAACTCATATTCGTTTAAACAAACATATAATTATTATAAAGTAGCGTTTATGTTATGTTTATTTATTTATTTATTTATTCAGTAAATTAGAGTATGTAACATTACAGTTTGCACCAAAGCGTTACACACAGTCAAGTACAATAGAAATATTAGCAATTGTTTAACAAGTTTGTCAGAAAATAACAATATAATAACATAACTACACAAGGTATGTATATATCATAATATTAGGTATAACAAAAATATATTGTATTATCATTCTTCATATCATTAACATAAAAATATTATTCAATAATAAATAATTTCAGGAATGCTAGGCATTCACAGTCGATTCTCTGGCATTCATCTCACACATTCTCTTGCACTCATTCATCAGGGATGCAAACCCACTCGCGAACAGGTCACAATGTGGCGCCGAGGTAAGAACAGAACAGAGCAGCGCGCGCGCACGCTCCGCCGGGCTCTGCCGGTGCTGGACGGTGCAGCCGGCATTGTGCGGCAGGACGCGTTGCTTGCGCGGTCGCAGCCGACTCACTAATGCCACATCGGGTACAGATAGTTTAAAAAACACCTCGATTAGGGCTACGCTGTCTATTTTATTTCTTATAACGCCAAGAGTAAATTTGGCCAACGCAAGAGATCTCCTTACTTCCAATGTTTCGTAACCTAATTGGCCCAGTAAAAAGAGTGTAGGATACATATGGGGGTAAAAATTGTATGTTCTTTTATACAGGTTACGCAAGTACTTTTTTTGGATTTTCTCCAGCATGAGAATGTATTCATCCTCATCCCACACTACAGTATTGGTTTCAAGAATGCTTCGAACTAGAGCAGCGTATAGGGTACGCATTGCCGCGGTAGACAGGGGGGCAGCATTCCGGAGGACGAAACCTAACCGACGATGAGCCGCGCTCGTGACGCGTTGCACGTGCTCGCGGAATGCCAGTTCAGGATCGAACCACACACCGAGGTCACGCACGCGCTGCACGCGCGACACCTGCGCGTCTCCCACCATATACTGACACTGCCGCGGATTGTGTCCGCGCGTGAACGTCATCACTTCGCATTTGGTCGGGTTGAATTGAAGCCGGTTGACTACACTCCAAGCATATACAGCGTCCATGTCGCGCTGCAGGGCATCGTGGTCGGAAGGAGTTCTGCAGGTCTTAATCAGCTTGACGTCATCGGCGAAGATCAGTACTGTTGATTCGCACACTACTTCGGGAAGGTAATTTATCAAAAGCAAGAAAAGGAAGGGTCCTAAATTTGATCCTTGACTGATTCCCGAGGGCGTGGGGTAAAAGTCAGATATATGTGCTCCATACTTGACATATTGATGCCTATCTGATAGGTAGTTTGCAAACAGTCTCAGTAATCTGGGGGTGAACCCTATTAGTGCCAGCTTTTGCAGTAGCGTATCGTTGTCGACTTTGTCAAATGCTTTTTGAAAATCTAGATATACGACGTCGACCTGATGTCTAGAGTCCAATTCGGAAGACACCTTATCTATCAGTGTCACTAGGTTGGTGGCTACAGAACGTCCCGGCAAGAAAGCATGCTGTGCATCGGTGATATACGGTCGACACTGCGGGAGGAGGCTGTTGTGAAGGACCGATTCGTACACCTTAGCTATGGCGCATAAAATCGCTATAGGACGATAACTTTCTACCTTCGATTTTGGTCCTGATTTAGGGATAGGTGTTACCCTGGATTTCTTCCATATCAATGGATAAATGCCAGTGGTAAGACTAAGATTAAAAATATAAGTTATCGGCGCGATTATGAGGTCGAGACAGCCTTTATGTGACGCTACAATCCAATTTGTCTATAGAAATAGTAGAATGGCTTTTTGCCAAAGTATCGAACGACAACCGGAGTTGAACAGCAGTTGCAGCGGTATGGATTGTTGAACGTTGTGAAATAACAGAATTGGCCTCCAGCTTTCAAACAAAAAAATAATTTTGAGAATCGAGTTACCCAGTCGAAAGTTGTGAGGTAACAAATAAAAAAAAACCTGTCGGTCGGTAACTGAGTGATTAAAACTATATATTACTAACCACTTCTGAAGTATGACCAACAAAACAAAACAATTTAATCAAGAAAAACTATTTCTAATATTGGCGGAGTACTTGCGAATAAACACAAAAAAAATATATCCGTAAAGTTGAGAACCTGTCCTTGAAATTTGTTAAGAAGAAACCAATAAGATCCCTTTAAACAAAACCGTTAGAAAACTTACGTACCTAGTTCTAAAGGCTCAAGCATGACTGAAGAAGATGAAAAATACTGGACCGAATTTAATGAACTTTAAACCGGAAGCACCAACTTTCAAACAAAAAAAGAATTTTGAGAATCGGTTCTCCCTATCGAAAGTTATGAGGTTATGAGTTTATAACAAACATAAAAAAAATATATAATATATACATACAGTCGAATTGAGTACCTCCTCCTTTTTTGGAAGTCGGTAGAAAATAGCCTGTGGGCTGAAACACAGTGAGTAAGTAACTTTATACAGCCGTAGGAAACCTCCGCTTAATTGACGACGTGGTTTTAACGATTCCAATCGTTATATCGAGAGTTGCTGAAGATATTCTTCGATAAGTTTTTTTTCTTTTCTTTAAAGAAATTTGTACATTTGCCATTCATTTTTTTTTTCAAGTAGTCGTAGAGTGATTTGAAAATGGTGCCTGCATTTTAGCCATCATTTTCTCGACCGGCTATATATAATGTTTTGTATATTATATACTTACCTTTGTTTTTAAATTTGTATTATAGTCTCTAAAATAGTTCTGATTTTTTACTAGAGACTGTCCGCGATTTCGTTCGCGTAGTAGGCTCGGCTCGGTCTTGCCATAACTTCCCATCTTTTGTTAATTTTGTTTAATGTTCACCTTCAACGAAATATAAGAAAACGTTTAAAAAAGATGAAAAGATGAAATCTTCTTTGAAATGAATTGATGAAATGTTCTTAAGTTATAGCGTAACCAGGAAAAATAGGGGTTCATTTATATATATATATATAGCTTGTCTTTGATCAAAGTGTGTTACCAGTGATGACTTATGGCACTGAAACGTGGTCTCTTACTATGGGCCTCATAAGCAATCTCAAATTCGCACGACGAGCTATGGAGAGGGCTATGCTCGGGGTTTCTCTACGTGATTAAATCAGATATGAGGAGATCCGTAGACGAACTAAAGTCCCCGACATAGCCCAGAAGATTGGCCAGTTAAAGGATGCAGGACGACGTTGGATGCAGGCCGCTTCCAACCGGTCCTTGCGGAAATTTCTGGGGGAAGCTATGTTCGGCAGTGGACGTCCTACGGTTGAGATGATGAGGATAAGAGGAGTACAAACTACAATCATAAGCACTTCTGTGTTACTAGAAACAAAGTAAAAGTTGTCTACTTTTGTTTAACAATGTATACCTAAGTTAAACCATATCTATATAGTACTATTTAACTTTGTTGGACATAATGACATTAAAGATGGCTATTACAAAATTTATGGAATTGAGCTGTCAGCAAATATAATTCTAGGCTGTTCTTTGTTTTGAACACATTCCATTAATATGTGCTACGCCTCTTCCTTTTTTTAAGCTATTAGGAGAGGCACGTAGGAGAGCTTTCTTTAGGATAGTAGTGCTAAGTTTCTTTCATAATTTTCAGTAGTAAAACATGTTACGCATACGTTATTAGGATCATTCGTCGTCACTCAGAAAAAAACCCATTTTGTTTCTTTGCCAAGTGCCCTTTCAACAGTGTACAGTGCACATTAAAAGCAACTTTTTTACAACTTGATAGAGTCGAATTTGTAATGAGCAAACAGTTTTCACCGAAGTATAATAGATGGCGTTAGAATATTCGAGCTTCAAGTCCTGCATCGCGGTGACAAGATTCTCTGGTAATTTATAGCTACTTTGGCTACTTGTCGTTCGCACACCCATTCCCTTAAAAGCTCACGGTTCATCGTGAGCGAAGTCGATACGTCATCGATGACGTCACTGAAAACGCTCGCAGATCGTAGGTGGGTTTACGCGGTCGTTTACGAGCTGTCACTGTCAAGCATCAAATGTATAGGTAGGATTCTATCGATTTTTGACTCAAAGGTTGGCGCGCTTTTCGCGACCGCGTAACCGTTCCGCTTAGGTTGATCATTGCAAACATTCATTCTAACCGGAACGCTAAACCGGGGCGCGACAGTTGTGAGCGTTGACGGCGCTTCCCGGAACGTAGCCTAAGCGATTATTTTTAAACTTGTAGGCGATGTCAATTGTCAACAACTTGTTACTTTGTCTTTACAAAAGGTGCGTTCGTTTAGCTTATGAGGGCATTGGTGGTGTTGTCATTGATGTCTCTTTTGATAAAGCGTTCGGAAAGCTCAAAAACGTTATTTTTGCCACTTTTGCCCATACCCTGTTCGAACGCTCAACTGAGCATAACACGTAAAATCATATGATTATGCTGTCAAATCCATAGCTGTCAACAAACGATCACAAACAACCATGCTTTGGACGTGGGTCAAAAATTGGTTTTTGTGGCAAAAATTCCTCTTTTTTAGCTTCCCGAACACTGAACAAAAAGAGGCATGAACGACATTTTCACCCACAGATTCCCAATTCGAACGCCCCTTGTGAGCGTTTTTAGCATTATTTTCGCCAAAAACGATCAGAAGTGATCTACTCGAACGCACTAAAAGTGTAGCACTGTTTTATAAATTACATAAAAATACCAACGCCGGTCGCCGAGCATCTAGCTCGGCGAACGGCGTTGACAATGATTAGCACATATTTTGCAAACATCACTGTGATTGCCGGTTGTACTTTCATGTGACTGCTCGCAGGCAGAATATCAGGCGGTGGTAGGGTAGGGCGCCAAGATAAATAATGTGAATATGTAAAATCCTACTATTGGGTTGGACCTGAAATAGTACGCACATACTAACAAAGGAAATTCACGGGCAGCTGCAAAATTTCTCACGATTTTACATACGCAATTAATTACCTTGCGAGAGAAATAGAAAGACGGTTTGACGTTCCCACATATTTAAACAATACCCTTGTTTAATTTACCAGGAATATTAAGAAAACAAAACATAAAGGATGGCGGGAAAAGCAAACAATGGTAGTAGCTCGCTTGTTACTACTTATCAAGCGAACTAAAATCTATTTTCTACCGACTTCCAAAAAGGAGAAGGTAATCACTCGACTTTTTTTTGTTATCTCATATCTCTGAACTGGAAGAACCGATTTCCAAAATTCTTTTTTTGGTTGAAAGCTAGTGCTTCCCGTGTGGTCCCATATAATTTGTTTTAAATTCGGACCAGTAGTTTTTGAGTTACATTCAAATAACAGATTTTTACCAAAGTAGTAGAATGGAAGTCGGTATTAAATTCTTCAAATTTCACTTGTTATTAGTAAATTATGATAGTTCTTATTCTGTTCATGCTTAAGTACAAATTCATGCTTGCAAGTGACAATTCTTAAATTTGCCGTTTCTGTTTAATTGCAAATATAATCGTCATGTAAGTTCGTGCTCTCTAAATTAGTCTAAACTGATGTAAAACTACCCACATTTGAATAGAATTATCATATGTATATAGAATTATCAAGTGTTAGACGAATGTGGATTTTAGTATAAACATAATAAGAACTACCATAAATTAGAGAATTTTAGTTTAGTGTTTCAAGCGAAGCAATACCAAAGGCTATCAATGGTTTTGTTTTATTTTCCTAGGTTTGTGTTTCTTTCAGTTTTGACGTAAACCAGTGATGGATTATTAACCGTTAAGTGCTCGTAATAGTGCACGAGTGTAAGTAAAGTGTACGAAATAATGAAACCTAGTTTTAACTTAGACAGTGACTTAATAACAGAGCTATTTATATGACTGCGATAAAAATACCCTGTACGGCTATATCTCATCATCATCTCAGCCATAGGACGTCCACTGCTGTACATAAGCCTCCCACAGAAATTTCCGCAAGGACTGGTTGGAAGCGGCCTGCATCCAACGTCGTCCTGCATCCTTTGTCAGGTCGTCAGTCCACCTTGTCAGTGGACGACCTACGCTGCGCTTGCCTGTTCGTGGTCTCTACTCCAGAACCTTCCGGCCCCATCGGCAATCTGTTCTGCGTGCTATGTGGCCTAGCCACTGCCACTTCAACTGGCTTATCTTCTGGGCTATGTGGGTGACTTTAGTTCGTCAACGGATCTCCTCATTTCTGATGCCATCACGTAGAGAAACCCCGAGCATAGATAGCCCTCTCCATAGCTTGTTGTGCGACGTTGAGCTTACTTATGAGACCCATAGTAAGAGACTGCGTTTCAGGCCATATGTCATCACTGGTTACACACATTGATCAAAGTCTCTTGTCTTGAGGTACTGAGGTATTTTTGACGAGAAGACTTCTTGAAGTTTCCGGAATGCTGCCTAGTCAAGTCGGTTTCGACGATTGACCTCTTTCGAAGCTGGACCTGCCCAGTTTGACTGTCTGTCCCAGGTAAATGTACTCGTCAACAACTTCGAGAAACGAGTTCCCATCTGATATTGGGGTAGGCACAACATGGGCATTAGACATACTTTTCGTATTGTCCATGTTCAACCTAAGGCCTACCCGTTGGGAATTATAGTTTGAGGCCTTCGAGCATTGTACTGAGGTCTTCTATCCAGTAGATATACCTACTCAAGTCAAGTCAAGTCAAAATCATTTATTCAATTTAGGCATCAAAGACGCACTTATGAACGTCAACTTTTCATTATAATGTACTTTAAAGACTCTACCGCCGCGTTCCAAAATATATAGAACCCACCGAGAAGAAGCGGCAAGAAACTCGGGGCCATTCTTTTTATATGGATGTTTACAATGTTTCTACTTAGGTACTACAAATATTACATTTTATAGGTGGCAGAGAGACAGCTTGCCAGAAGTGGAGTATTCCAAGCATCTTTATCTTCTATATAATGTCGAACTTTATAGTAAGCTTTTTTTATTAACTACTAGTTTATATTAGTAGGTATATTTACTTATGCTTATAATAAACTGTATTTAAATATGTTTTATCATAAAAGTTATTAAACTGTAGGTGCTGACATGGACGTATTTGTTCCTATATAGAGCGGAAGCGCAAAGTTTCTGAAATATCAATAAAGTATATGTATATTAGCAAATACTCTTCTTTTCTGTTATCTCCACTCAAAAACCTACCTACGATAATAATTTTTTTATTAAATTAGTTCGGGGAATAAGTAAAATGTATCAAAAATATCTTAAGAGGATTGCATAGCTAGCTATGCAATCCATATAATACTATATATATAATATATAATATATAATACTTTCCATACTAAAAGAGAAAACTCTTTTCTACCTCTTAACATTGTCCGATTTCAGTGTTTTTTTTTCTTCATGGAATCATGACATTGTTTACTATGCCCGTACCGTTTTGATTTTTTCAGTTTCTTTAAGTTCTAGAAAAGGAAACTTATAGTACTTTGAAAAACTAAAAAAAATCTCCTTTAGCATGGAAAGTACTAGCTATGCAATCCTCTTAATAGGATGACTTAGTAAACACTGGTATAAATGTACGTACGTGTCGACTCAGCAATTTCCTTCATATGGAAGTCAGTTGAAAAGGCTTTTCTTTTTGTAACACGTGAGGGTAGCGCGTATATAATATAAATAATTGCGGGTTGACCTCGCCAGTCATGGGTGAAACAATATACGCAACGCAATTAGTCGATCTGGTGTTTTATTATGCAGAATAATTTATACTAGCGTATTTCTCACTCTGGTAAAAACAAGTACAGTCTAAAAACATTCAGGTGAGAAAAATATGCCTGGCATTGTTTAAAAAATCAGTGACTACCAGTGGAAACAGGTAAGTAAATTCTGATCTATAAACTTATTCACCCGCGTGGTGATGGATAATGTTGATGATGAAGGTGAAAGTATCCTATATCCAGACACAGTACAGAATAAGTCATTCTTTTATGAGACAATATACGATTCTATAATAAACTATCCAATGTTATAAGAGATTTGTCTATTAGTAACTTTAAAATTACTATTGAAACTAAACCCTGTCAAAAAGGTTATTATAAAATTTCGGATTACTTGGAGGATAAAACAGCTAGGGACTGATCACTCCAGGATCTACCTACTCGTGTATTACCATGTCAAAGTGTAGCGTGTCTTGCCCTACTGATATTATGGTCTCTTTTGTAAGGCAACATACTGCAGCTAAACATAAACGAACATATTTTGTTGAATACATTAAGGCGCGCTCGCGTAGTCGCTCTAGTAAAAAGCAGAATTTTTAAACATCTAGTGTAACGAAACAGCAGTGCAAGTACCAAACTTACCGATCGATAAATTTTAATCTAGAATTCGTCGTACTTCGAAAAAACTGGCTCTATCGATCTTCTGTCAATCATTGCAAGTAAGCAACAAAATTAAGCGATCGGTAGATCAATTCGATACGTTTTTACGATTACAACAGTAACCCTAGCATGGAACTGTAAAATTACGTTTGAAATCGTCGATAAGATCGATATTTAATCGATTTTAACGATTGTTTTGTCAGCTTTGACCTCGATATAGATTATCGACAGGCGACGGTAATGATCTTACTAATATTATAAACGCGAAAGTTTGTATTATGGATGTTTGTTATTCTCTTGCGCTAAAACGGCTGGCCAAATTTTGATGAAATTTGGCATGGAGGTAGATGGGGCGCTGAATTAACACATAGGATAGTTTTCATCAACATCGTCATCATCCATCACCATGCAGGTGTAACCGCGGGGCGCCACTAATATTCAATAAAAAAATAGACTTCGGTCTTTTTTTATCGTATAAGAGCGAAATGCTCGTAGAAATCTTCAAATGATAGAATAATCGACATATTGCCGACAATTTGACGATCGTATAAGTCGTCGATACGAATTCCAAACTTACTAGGGCCCGATACGATTCTTTAAATTTATCGATCTTAGCGATTCGACAAATTTAACGACTAATACGGTACTTGTACTGCAGATCGATAATATTGTATGAAGAAAACACTTAGGTTAGAAAAGGAACAGGCAAAGATTAATACGAACAGAAATCATAAATGTTACTTACTCTCTGCAGAAAAAAATCCTAAACAAGTTTATAAAATTCCAAACTCTCAGAATTTTCAGCGAAAACACTATATTTTCTTTTTGGTAGTACATAGCCAACATATTATATTACTAAATTAATAATCAGCGGTTTTTTCAATTGTGTTAGTATATAAAGAAAACTTACAAAATGAAGTCATTTTCGCATTACATCGTCCAATCTAAGAAACGATTTTCAAGCTTACCTACGTAAAGCATCGTAAACTTTTTTTAAATTGCGGTTGGACCGCGCCTTAAGGTATTAGCGTTACAAAAAAATAATGACAGACCCGTTTAGCTTCTTTCCGGATCTTCTCAGTCGTGGTGGCGTTCCGATCCGGTTGTCGATTTAAGAAATAATAAATGTAATATGACAATTTGTAAGCGCCCCCGTAGGCCTATACAGAATAAACGATTTCATTTCATTTCATCCTTACCCGGGATAAAATATATCTTTTTGTCAATTTTTTTTGCAATCCATTCATCCGTGCATTTCTCTAAGAGCAAACATCGTTGCACCTTTGACAACATACGTGAAACAAATGACGAGGTGACAAGGAACGTTGGAAAAACAACATTGTGGACAAGGGCGATATCTCATAAAGTATTTGACATCGGTGAGCTCATCGACGAGCGCATCAACGAATCATTACAGAATCGCACGGCAGTTGTTTAGCCGTGATAAGATAACAAAGAGAGAGAAAGAGTGACAGAGTAAGACCCACTTGCACGTTTGCTCGGGTTGAATAAATAAGTCTACGAGTTGTAAACTTGCATTAGTCATATCAATTTTTAACTCTTATTTTGCCTTGCACGTCTATGAAAGATCACCGGTTTTGCTAAACTGACATTTGTGATCTTTAGATGGGAACATTGAATTGTCTATGCGCTTATATTGTAACCTGACCAATAATCAATGATCGCAAAAACATTGAAACTTATATCTATCTCTTTGGCAGTACAGTACAATGTATATAGAATTTCTTGTTTATCCTTTGTTGTATGAAATTTGACGACTTTTTATTCCATAGAGATATTCGAAACGGTCATTTCGTCCAAAGAGTACAATATACAGCAGAATGTAACCTCAATTTCTTTTGACACAAAACTTCACTAACCCTAGTAAAGACTTAACCGTCCCACATTGCTGGGTTAAATATCAATAAATAACCCTAGATTTACTCCTAAACTTTAATAGTGCAAAATAAATTATTATAAAACCCCGTTTTAGCAGTTGACTCTGAGCTATTGAAGCTAACTCTGGAACGTGCAAGTGGGCCTTAATGAGAGTGAGAGAAAAACAAAAATTTTATAATATTAATAGGGATTATAGAGTATAAATTAAGTTTAATAATTATTCATCTTATTCGGTTTACGTTAGCGAAATGCAAAGATTCCGGAAGGCTGTGCGAAACGAGATAAACTTTCTGAAATATAGTCGAAGTTTTGCCGATATCTTGAAAACATGAAAATAAATCCTATAAGTTACTTTTGTATTGTTATGTTCAATACGATGCTTAGGTATACCACACGTTCCTTTTTAATGAAACGTGGTTTGGCAAAGAATGTTGATGAAAAGTAAGTTTTAAATGCCATATCTACTTATCAAATACGTTTTATCCAAATACATTCAGCTGTTTTTGCGTGATTGTGAAACAAACATCCAAACTTGCATAATTATATATATTCGATTTACTTTTCTGATTCTACTAGCTGCGCCCCGTGGTAACACACGAGTGGTGGTCGATTATAATTATAAAAGCATCATATGTTTTAATTCAGCGCCTTAGCTATCTCCATACTAAATGCCATGAAAATTGGTCCAAGATCGAATGACGCGTAAATCCCCAAGCCAAATAGCATGCACCAATATTTGTATTATGGCAGATAGTACAATAAAATTTCAAAAACTTGAACCGACTTCAACACTAAAAAGTGTGAAATAACTTGTTGAAATCGGTACGATACGCTCAAAATTGTGACAATAGGTATTATTAAATTATCATGGTACTGATATTTTGGTTAAAAAAAATTATTCACCCTTTTTAATGTAGTACTCACTGTCAATTACGATATCATCAAGATAGGCGAAACACTTTTCAGTTAATGTATAGTAACTCAAAAACCACTTGACCGAATTTGATGAAATTTAAATGGGTATACCTCGGAAGTATACTCTACCAAACAAAAAGAATATTCAAAATAGGAATACTCTGTAAAAAGTTATGCGAGGTCATAAAAATATACGCGTTGACTTGAGAACCTCGTGCTTTTGCAAGTCAGTTGAAACAGTGTCCGTGGAATCAGTGGTATTTATAGATCTATAAATACTACATATACAATAATTTATCATACAATAAAATTGTACTTAATTAATTATAATTTAATTAACTTAATTTAAAATTATGAATACCATAAGAGTTCAGTATAATGACGCATTCCGGACTCTTATGAGACTACCGCGATACTGCAGTGCATCGAGTATGTTTGCTGAAGCGGGGGTTCCTGATTTTTTTGCCGTTGATAAGATCGAAGGTGGCGTCTTTCTGGCATCACTCGAGTCGTTCCAGCAACGGAATTTTCGTGGCTGTCTCGGACAATATTTGTAGTCCCATGTGTAAGCGTTGGACCTCTGTCCACATGGATAGGAATAAAAAATGACAAAAGCACTATTCACGTGCAACGCGTACTACTATTTTATTTTTATTTAGGTTCTTTAACTGTAATCTATTTTATTTTATTATTTTTATACACCCCTCTACAGTGTTAGTTTTAAGTTGAGTGTACGCATATGGGTCCAATGCCTGTAATAAATGATTTATTACTATTATTATATTAAAACAGTAATTCTATATCGAGCTACCATGTCTTCACTATTCAAACAGCGAAACACCAAGCTCCTTCGGAGTTTTGAATAGCTTATAGGCATAAGCCACGTGGCACGAGCGGCTTCCTCCAAATTTCATTCATACAAAATGCATGTGAATAAAGCGCAATTTAGAACACGCAGTATGTCGTTGCTCGGACGTGCCATCGCCCGCGCCTGTACCTCTACCATGAGTTGGCAACTTAGATGTCATCTATAGTCGATACTCGATCTCGCCTACCTCTTAAGCTTGTGATTGGCGTACTCGCTGTCAATTTTAGTTCTACAATTGACCGCAAGATGGCACAGTTCTTTTTTACAGACATTATTTCGCGGCTGTCGATATCGAGCATCGATTGGTGTTAATGTTGTAAACTCATGGTAGACCTACTGATAGGTAGCTTCTAAATTACGCTCTATTCCCATGCATTTTGTTTGAAATTTGAATGGAATATGAAGCCGCCCGTGCCATGTCGGCGCCCGACGTCCGATATGTGGGGTTTGCGCCACTCGATTCTTCCCCACCACTCGTAGGAAGTTGAAGAATCGTTCCGGAAGTAACACGTGCGTTGAATGTAAAACTATGTAAATGTATTATATGCATTACATTTTAATACTGTATGCATGTTAACGATGCATAACTATGATATTACATTTTAATGTCAAGGGGGCGCGAGGGGTTAGAACTGTGGGTGCGGGGAAAACCAAAGTCAAAGTCAAAATCATTTATTCAATTTAGGCACCAAAGACGCACTTATGAACGTCAACTTTTCATTATAATGTACTTTAAAGACTCTACCGCCGCGTTCCAAAATATATAGAGCCCACCGAGAAGAAGCGGCAAGAAACTCGGGGCCATTCTTTTTATATAGATGTTTACAATGTTTCTACTTAGGTACTACAAATATTACATTTTAAAGGTGGCAGAGTGACAGCTTGCCAGAAGTGGAGTATTCCAAGCATCTTTATCTTCTATATGTAATGTCGAACTTTATAATAAGCTTTTTTTATTAAAACATTTTTTACATCAACTTGAATTTGCCCTCTGTGAGCTCAGTTATGTGTTTTGGGAATTTATTGTAAAAACGCACACAATTTACTGGGAAAGACTTATTAGTCTTTGCAAGTCAAAAACTAGGTACAGGTAACCCTAAAGTATAGCTAGGTACAGTAAGCCCGACCTCCATGTCCTCCATTTTGAGAACGTATTCAGTCTTCGCGGCATCGCCCGTTCACACTACTCGCGCTCCCTGTTTATCATTTTGTCATCATCATCATCGCAGCCGTAGGACGTCCACTGCTGAACATATGCCTCCCCATGATTTTCCAAAAGGACCGGTTGGAAGCGGCCTGCATCCAACGTCGTCCTGCGACCTTCGAACCCAGAAATCTGTTCTGCGTGCTATGTGCCCTGCCCACTGCCACTTCAATTGGCTAATCTTCTGGGCTATGTCGGTGACTTTCGTTCTTCTACGGATCTCCTCATTTCTGATTCGATTACGTAGAGAAAGCCCGAGCATAGCCCTCTCCATAGCTCGTTGTGCGACTTTGAGCTTTTCTATGAGGCCCATACTAAGAGACCACGTTTCAGTGCCATAAGTCGTCACTGGTAACACACATTGGTCGAAGACTCTTGTCTTGAGGCACTGAGGTATTTTTGACGAGAAGACTTCGCGAAGTTTCCGGAACGCTGCATTTTGTATTACCTTTTAAAGTAAAATATACAGTGTTCTAGTAAATATCATATCGATTTTGGCTGCTATTATCACCCCTAACGTCTACAATGCATATAGTTACTTTTTACATTATTTTATACGTTATTGTATACATAATTCAAATAAGACTACGTAACGGATATTATAACAACTGAAGATGAAGTCATAATTGAAGCTGTAATTTTATTATTTTTATCTATCTATATATACATTTAATAGCTGGTGCCCGCGACTACGTCTGCGCAGGATTAGTTCTTTGCGTAGCTTATTATCTTATCCAAGGCCATAACTATCATTATACCAAAATGTCATAAAATATGTACATGGTCAAACGCAATTGCTATAATAGTATTAGTAAATTTAAATACTTAGTAAATCAATCAGTAAACACTAATAATAAAATACAGTACCTACGTACATACAAATACAAAATTAATCACAATGAAAAAAAACTGTCATTACATTTCATCACCCTTAACGATCATCGAGCACGTCTAGTATATCGAGCTGTCAAAATGATAGTGTGCTTTTGACTAAATATCAGCCGAGCGATTCTGTAATGATTCAACGACGAGGTCACCGATGTCAAATACTTTTATGAGATATCGCCCTTATTCACAAGGTTGTTTTTCCAACGTTACTTGTCGTCTCGTCATTTGTTTCACGGATGTTGTCAAAGATGCAACGATGTTTGCTCTTACGGCCCGTCCCAATAATCTATCTATCGCCGGTTTACCTTACTAGAGTTAGATATTGATGAATAATGGGGGATCCCTATAATCTATCTATCCACAGTTTTCTTTACTACCGATAGAAATTTGACATAACGTCCATACAAATAGTGTCAAATATCTATCTCTAGTAAGGTAAACCGACGATAGATAGGTTATTGGAACGGGCCGTTAGAGATTGACACTATTTGTATGGACGTTATGTCAAATTTCTATCGGTAGTAAGGAAAACTGTGGATAGATAGATTATTGGGATCCTCCATTAGCGAATCGCATGGCTAGTCACGCTATTACTTGAGAACGGATGGAACAATCTCGCTAATTCTTTTGTGTTGTATTAACTATAAACAGGAGAAGGTTCTTATGAAAGAAAAATCTGGAAAAGTTGGGAGGTAATGGCGATGCCGAAGGCCGGACCTACTACGCGAACGAACTCGCAGGCAGTCGCTACGCTACTATACAGTGTACAAAATGATGAATCTACAAAGGTTCTAATACTATTGTTGAAAATGGTTTAATATTGGTAAAAAAGCGTTATATTAATAAATTTTCTGTACGGTTTATAGGTCACTTAACCCGTTGACTCGCGATGCGCCATATTTGGCTAAAAATACAATAGATTTCGTAGAGATCAACCTACTTTTCCAGGAACTGCAGCATGTGTGGTTAAAACTTAATTCAATTTGACCAATTCAAACGATACCAAACAGACAAAACACCGGTACAGACCAAAACTTACCAAAGCGTATCCGATCGACACCGTAATATTACGAATCTGGGCCACAGCGTTTGTGCTATATCAGTGACTTTGACACAGTTCTAGAATAGTCTACATTATTTGAGAAATTTGAAATTGTAATGGTAATGATAGGGGGTTATGAACAGTGGATAATAGTTAGTTTTAACCGACTTCAAAAACTTTCTGTGTTCGAATGTATGTTCACTGATTTCTCTCTCTTTTGTTGATCAAATTCGGTTCAGCGGTTTGTTGAGTTAGACATCAATAACTGAAAATTGTTTCGCCAATTTTAATGATATCCTTATTGACGGTGAATGACAGTCGATCCCGTAAGTCAAAATGGCGAATAATTTATTTTACCAAAAAAATTACCGGTTTCAACACTAAAAGAATTACGGTTCCAGTTTTAGGGAAAAAATATCACAAGTGCTTTAGCACACTAAGGGTAACAAACCTGTAACAATCTACGTTCTTGTAGAACGCGTGATTACATAATACAGTATAAATTATTACAACAATACAATAAAAAATGTAACAGCAAGTTTATTAAAGCAAAATTGCATGTTGAGAACCCCTCCGTCCACTTGGATCCACAGCTCGTCTCCACATGTGGATCCACCGATACCTTTATGTCTTCTTTAATCCACAGGTGGATCCGTGGATACTTCTTTTTCCTCTAAAATCCACAGGTGGATCCGGGGATACTACTTTTTCATTCATTCCGAATAAAAAATATAATTCGGAATAAAATGGGCTGATTAAGATGATGAGCCAGCCTCCGCATCATTCATAAATCTTTTGTTATAACGTAAACCTGATTAAGTCTTAAACCTGATACTAACGTATACCTGGTTAAAGGATCTGTGAATATTTTGAAAAGGGATCAAAATATTCGCAGATCCATCTGAGGATTTAAGAGGAAAAAGTAGTATCCCCGGATCCACCTGCGGATTTTAGAGGAAAAGAAGTATCCACGGATCCACCTGTGGATTAAAGAAGACATAAAGGTATCGGTGGATCCACATGTGGAGACGAGCTGTGGATCCAAGTGTAACAGCAAGTTTATTAAAGCAAAATTGCATGTTGAGAACCCCTCCGTCCACTGGATCTGCGAATATTTTGATCCCTTTTCAAAATATTCACAGATCCTTTAATCAGGTATACGTTAGTATCAGGTTTAAGACTTAATCAGGTTTACGTTATAACAAAAGGTTTATGAATGATGCGGAGGCTGGCTCATCATCTTAATCAGCCCATTTTATTCCTAATAAAACATATAATTCGGAATAAAATGGGCTAGAGCCTTCCACTCAGTGAGAGGAGTTGGGCCATACCATCACGCGGGCCCAGTGCGACTTGGTGGATAGGTTAGTGGCCAACCCATGTCGAAGTTTACAGGCCGCCCGAAGGCTTCGACATAGCCTAACGTCTGTTGTCCTAAGAAAAACAACCGGGACCGACGGCTTAATGTGCCCTCCGAAGTACGGAAGCGCTCAGTTGAATAATGGCACTAGCGGTCACACATCCAAGTCGTGACCGCAGCAAGTGTTGCTTAACTTGTTGATTGGTTAAGATCACCAAGTCAAGCTCCGCTACGAGCGCTTCAGCTTCCTATTTCGTTTCGTCACCTTTTTTAACATAATAAATAATTAATGAAATCTGTTGTTTCTCATTATGAACCTATATTTTTATACAATTGCTACATATGTACCTATCTCAAATGGAGATCCCGTCAGTATCATGTTTTTCAGAAAGGGGTATTCCGAATAATATTTCAGAGAAAAAGAAGCAAAGTCGTGAAATGGCCTTGATAGCGGATTGTGAAAATATTATTATTTTTGGATCTTCTTGTTTGTAGATTCAAGTGGCATATAAAAATATCAGTATTTTTGGATCCCCTCAATGGTGGATTTAAGAGGAGATAAAGGTATCCGCGGATCCACATGTGGAGCCGAGCTGTGGATCCAAGTGGACGGAGGCAAGAGAACTTTCAATATTAAAGCGATAGAAGTTGTATTGAAACAAGAAAACATACTATATACTATATACTACTATATTTGACAACATCCGTGAAACAAATGACGAGATGACAAGAAACGTTGGAAAAACAACCTTAGTACAAGGGCGATATCTTATACAGTATTTGACATCGGTGAGCTCGTCGACAAATCAATAAACAATCGCACGGCTAATAAAATTTAAGAAGAACCTAATGATGAACATATAAATAAAAAAACGTAAGCCGTCGAGTACAAAACCCGGAGGAGGTTTCGGCTTCTCCGCCTGTACTAGCACTTCTAAACCATTTGATTGAATCTTTACACCACGCTGGCATGATATACCTGTATTTAATGTATGTCCCGCCCGGTCTGACCCTGCGGTGAAAGGAGCTCATATTTAACTTCACACACTTGCTGTCCTCCCCGTGCCCACGGCGAAAGCCCTCTCTTTTCTTTTTTTGCTAACCCTCCTTCCATCGTACGGTCGGGCCGAGCGGCTACTAGTTTAACTATTATTATAGGACACTTGTAACTAGATTAAGCTTCAAGAGAAAATAAAACTATTCTCCCAAATTTCTTAACGTTTAATTCAATAAGGACCCTCAGGTCAAACACAATACCCTCTTGTTGTGCTTCGTCGCAGTCGTTTAAAAAGATAATAATTGAATTGTTGCCTGCCGTGCGATTTTCTAATGGCCGCCATACACCATCCTTCCTATCGTCAAATCGGCATTACGCTGCAGGCTTGATCCAATCGGCAGTGCGTCCATATACACCATACACGACCAGTTAACTGTCAAATCGGCAGTTCAATTCAGTTAAAGCCATGGCGTCACCAGTGACTGACGACGATGTTTTAGCGGCTTTGGGCATTGTACGCGTGATAAAAAAAAAAGATCTAGCAGAGTGGTGCAAACACTGGTTAATGTAACCAGTTTACTCATACTTTATTAAAAGAATTGTGGATAACGCCAAAATATTATCTTAATTGTTTACGAATGAACAAAGAACTTATATAAAACTTCTATTGTTAGTGACTTCTCTAATTCAAAAAAATACACTATTATGCGATACGCAAAATCTTGACTCTAATGTACTGACGATCGCTGACTGCCATATACGCTCCAATCGGCATGATCAATCCCAAAGAATTGTAATTTGATTGTGCCGTCAAGTATAACTGTCATGCCAAGCCACGATCACACGACACCAATTCTAACTGATCGAATCGGCAGCGTCATGCCGATTTGGCGATAGGAAGGATAGTGAATGGCAGCCGTAAGACCAAAAATCGTTACATCTTTGACAACATCCGTGAAACAAATTACGAGATGACTAGAAACGTTGGAAAAACAACCTTATGACAAGGGAGATATCTCATAAAGTATTTGACATCGGTGAGCTCGTCCACAAACGCAACGATGAATTATTAGAGAATCACACGGCTGTCTATTTGAAGGTCATCTGCATATATATAGGTGGTGGGAAATTGAATTGATCTTCTTCTTTAAGTGCCTCTCCATTACTGAAGGTTGGCAGTCAGCTTCTTAAATTGTTCCTTGTCAAGCGCCAATCTGAACATTTGCGCCACGGTCGTCGACTCGATTTACGCTTCCCGGGTACATTTCCCATCATGATGGTCTGCAGGAGAGAATACCGATCATGCCGTAGAACATGTCCGAGGTAGGCGACCTTTCTCTGCTTGACAGTCCGGATCAGTTCGACATTCTTTCGCACTCGGCGTTGAATTGACAAAAACAGCAAAAAGGAGAGGAGAAACAACGCTTCCTTGAGGTACACTGCTACTTGTAGTACACCATGACGTAAAATAGTTTTTAATCCGAACCCGCTGTCGACGTCCACACATGCAACTGTGAAACTATTTAATTACTGTAGGAGATTGTCAATGCAATGAAGGAGAATTCTTAGTATCTCAAAGTATACATACTTAAAGGCTAATAAAAGATTATGGGGTCGAAGGTAGTATCACACTGAACCTAGAAGCGACTGGATGTCATGGAGAGCTGCCGGAACACATTTACTCGGTTAGGTGCTTAGCAACATATTTTGAAACTTGAGGGTGGTAACTAGCCAGGCGGACACCCAGAAGTGCCTTACCACCATGCTGTGGGTTTCATCACGATGTTACCTGCACCGAAAGCTCAAGTCCGAAGTGGGGATCGATCCCGTGGCCATCTTAATGGACCGCCGATTCTTATTACCCCTGCCGTGCAATTCTCTAATGATTCGTCGATGTGCTCATCGACGAGCTCACCGATGTCAAATACTTTATAAGATATCGCCCTTGAACATAAGGTTGTTTTTCCTACGTTTCTTGCCATCTCATCATTTGTTTCATGGATGTTGTCAAAGATGCAACGATGTTTGTTCTTAGAGAATCGCACGCCAGGACTATCATCATTTAAAATCTAGTTCCGCATAATCTTAAACAATATCAATAAAACCTAACTCTTTTTGCGGAACTTCCGAGAAAATGTTAAACGAAGCGTTGCGCTTAAGTTACTAAACTAATTAAACTAAATACGTAACTTGTTTAAGTAACTTAACCAACTTTAAGTAGACGAATTACTCGCTTGGCCCGCCTCGTTAATTTATAATACTCAATGGAGTTATTTATAATGAGTTTTTTTATTTACATTAAGAGTGAGACGGGCATTATGTGCGTGGTAGTACACGCTTGCCCATCAGTATCCAGAACAGTAATTTTATGTACCAATGTTTTGTGCTCTTCCCCCATATACTTTTGTTTGTGAGGCTTTCGTCCACTTTTGAGTCTTTCGTCCGTTCCATTTCACTTGTTACAGGGTCCTTCAAGCCCTACCACAGTAATTCTTGCGCACTATTGCTTCGTGATACATCTGGTATTTGCGGTGGTACCAATGCACAAGAGAATTACCACCTAGTAGGTCGAGCTCCCTCGCCTATCTACAGTAGTACAATTATTATGATTATGATACTTAAGAGGATTGCATAGCTAGTACTTTCCGTACTTAAAGAGAAAACTCTTTTCTGCCTCTTAACATTGTCCGATTTCAGCGATTTTTTTTTATCATGGAATCATCACATTTTTTACTATGCCCGTACGTTTTGATTGTTTAAGTATAAGTACTATAAATTTCCTTTTTAGAACGTAAAAAACTGAAAAAATCAAAACGTACGGGTATAGTAAACAATGTGATGATTTCACGAAAAAAAAAACACTGTAATCGGACAATGTTAAGAGGTAGAATAGAGTTTTCTCTTTTAGTACGGAAAGTATTAGCTATGCAATCCTCTTAAGGTGCTGTCATATCATGATGTCGATAAAAATGAAAGTTTTTAAAGCAGTTTATCTCTTAAGCAGCTATTTAATTAAAACTACAAATAAAACGAGTAATATGACATTTTTTAATACTTATAAGTACATATTGACGGAATTAAAAACATATTTTAACATACTCGTAGAGTACATTAAAAAAAATTCAAACAAACCACTTAATCTGACCTTTAAAGCAGTTCTTCTCCTTATTCACTTTCGTATTTGCTATGAAACACATATTATAAAATAGTAATTTTTAATACACATACATATTTTTTCATGAATTTTGTACGTTTTTACGCCATGCATTTGTTTGATTTCAAATAAATAATATTTAACGTAGCCAAGCACTGAGCTGACAGCACCTTAAGAGCAGCCGTGCGATTCTCTAATGATTCGTCGATGCGCCCGTCGACGAGCTCAACGATGTCAGATACTTTATGAGATATCGTACTTGTACACAAGGTTGTTTTTCCAACGTTTTTTTTCTTCTCGTCATTTGTTTCACGGATGTTGTTAAAGATGCAACGCGGTTTGCTCTTAGAGAATCGCACGGCAGAGCTCACGAGTTTCACACGAAGATTTTCTACACATTTGCGAGCAAAAACAAACATATTGCTTTTTTATACAGCGACAATTGCAATAAAATAAATATAAAATAAAAAAAGAAAATGGCGCCCAAGTATTTTTTTTCACGCACTATCTGCAAGGTGAGTGAATATACAACCTAATTCAAATTATATTTTTTTCAGATAGAGAGTTTAACTTTGGTGCACGGACCTGAACCTCGGTGGCCTAGCTGGTCAATGACGTCTGACACGGAGAGTCAGAAGACACGGGTTCAAATCCCATCCAAGGATAAACATTTTTCTCTATAAATTTCAATGGTTGAGATCGCTAAAGCAGACGTTAGTGCTTTAAAAAGTAATACTATATTGTTTGTGATAAATGACAATAAATTCATATTCATAAAATTAAACGTTTGTCTGACTTAATTTAAGGACGTATACATTAATTTAAGCCATAAATTGTTTTTTTTTTTTTGTTTTAAGTAAATGCGTAAGCCATCATTACATTTAAAATGTAATATTTGTAGTACCTAAGTAGAAACATTGTAAACATCTATTAAAAAAGAATGGCCCTGAGTTTCTTGCCATTTCTTCTCGGTAGGCTCTATATATTTCGGAACGCAGCGGTAGAGTCTTTAAAGTAAATTATAAAGAAAAATTGACGTTCATAAGTGCGTCTTTGATGCCTTAATTGAATAAGTGATTTCGACTTTGACTTTGACATTTGGATTTCAGCGGCATATAACCTCTTTGCTACTAATAAATTAACTCTATTACGCTATTAAATTTAAAATTCTTCGTTTACTCGTCTATAAATTGCAGTAAGGTAATTATTAAAATTTGTGGGGATAATTCTAGCACTAGGTTATAATTTTATGATGCACGTGTGTGTAGCTCTGTTAATGGCCCTAAAAGCGACCTATAATAACAAACGAGCAAGTGCGTTGAAAAATATTTTACCATTGGATAGAAAAAAAAACAAAAAAAAAATTGTGTAGACTGTGTCGTCTCCATTTTAACCTCTTTTTATTTGGTTGATTTGCTCAACTCTAAACGAATTTCGTTTGACTTTTTGACACAATACTTTTCTTACAAATAATCTGATAGAGTCTAACGTAGTCCTATCGTAATTTCATTTGGACCCGGCACAAATTCAATTGTATTGTATTGCTGTAGTTTTATAACGATTTATTTTTCAAGTGCGCGTCGATGGCTAAATTGAAAATTTAGAAGATAAGCTTAAACTGTTCAATGAGTCAAGTCACTTCCGTTAAGTACAATTTGAAAAATTGAATACCGACTTCCATTCTATTCAGTTATTGTAGTGTATCTCAAAAACCGAACCGAATTTGTTTAAATTTGAATGGGACCACACGGGAAGCACCAGCTTTCAAACAAAAAACAAATTTTGAGAATCGGTTCACCCAGTCGAAAGTTATGACATAACAAACAAAAAAAATACAGTCATATTGAGTGCCCCCTCCTTTTTTGGAAGTAGGTAGAAAAGATGCATAAAATTAGATTTTAGACTTATTCATTTCCTCAGATCTAAGTAACACATTATTTATCTAACACAATATGTATTTTTGACCAAGACCAATAAGGGCGACATCTCTTATTTCACATCGGTAAGCTTGTCGACGATCGCAACGACGAATCATAACTTATAGAATCGTACTGCTGTTCCTTGATTATAATGGAGTTGCTACCTACCTTTTGTCGCATTGAATTGATATATTTTATGTTGCTTACCGACTCTATGCTTTGGTAGAGAAAGGGAAAATATAGAGAATCAGAACACATTATTTAGACTATTTTATTTGGCTGCTTTTATTTATTGAAGGTTCAGGAAAAATCGAACACTCTACCTTGAAAATAAATGTCGTAAAATGCGTTATTAACGAACATTTATTTACTTTGTTTTTTAGTTCTTCCGTTGCCTTTCATTTCAAAGTTTGCCAAACCGAATCACATTTTGTAAGCATTTGACATTTAGCTTGAGTTCAGTATGAAGTACTTTATATAAGTGTCCGACCGAAAGGTGTTTTGGCTGAAACTTAAATCGAACTTTCGGCCCTGATCTCTGTTTCGGCCGAAACCGAAACATAGTAAAAACTATTTAAAATTACGATTATTTACTGAATTAGACTAACAGTAACTAAATGTTAGTCATCAAATATAATAAAATCAATACAATAAAAATAATAGTCAGTCATCAAAGAAAGTTAAATAGTGTTAAAAAAATAAAAATACCCGATTATTAAAGTCGTAACAAATATATTTTTTTTAAATAATATATTGAACGACGCACGAAAATTCACGAACACTCGAAACCGAAGCCGAAACTAGATTTTTTGGCCGTAACTGAAATAGCAACCGAAATATTGGTTGGTCACTACTTTTTTATTAGATGTAATACGCCGATATAGAGACGCCAAAAAATTCGAGTTATAGAGTTTTCAACTTATGGAGGATTTCGACTTAGGCGGATTTTGTTTCGACATAAAGAGTTTGAGGTTTTTTCTTATAAATTTTGAGTTAGAGAGGTAAAATAAATAAAAATTCAACTTGCAGAGGTGACAAACATATTTTTATTTATTATAAATCAACATTATTTCAAATCATTTTAAAGTAAAAAATATGGCATTAAAAAAAGTCAGTAATTTTTTTTGCTTTAGATAATTTGGTTGTTCTCTATCTATAGCATTGTATAGACATAGACTCAAAGTTTTTAGTTTACGTTTCACAGCACTCAGGTTAACTGTCGTACTAATTGATGTGTACTGCAGTAGAACCAAACTACTTCTGACAGTATTTAAGTCGAAAACAAATGACTTGCTTAGCTAAATTTCAAAGGAAATCAAAATTGAACACCTGACACCAAGCAAGAAAACACGTGTTTACGTGAGTCATAAATTTATTATCGTATACTTCTAAAATGTTTTCTAAGAAACAATAGTGTACTCACATTGTCGGCAAGTTCTTAAAGTCGGTAACTTATTTTTGTTCGAACAATAGAGGTAATAAATTCCAAATGATCAAGTTGTAAAGGTTGTAAAATAAAACGTTGCTATGTTCGAGATACAGAGGTCAAATTTAATTTTTCGAGTTATAGAGTGAAAATATGTACCAAAATGGCTTGGAGGGACTCTGTGATTATTTCGACTAACAGAGGGTCAAGATTTCAAGTAATGGAGGTTTTGGTGTTTGAAGGGAAGGGAACGAAACATTTTTTCGAGATTTGGAGGTTTTTGACTTATCGAGGTTCGACTTAACGAGGTTCTACTGTATATCGCTACTGAGCTGTCAATACAGGTGTTATAAGGTATGACAAGTATATCATTCCGTTATGTACAAGTATGTTTTGCCATCACGATCCGTTAAACATGCGAAACCATATAACAGCTGTATTTACAGCTCAGTGGCAATATAAATATCTAATAATTAAATATTTGATATCCGTAGCACATTTTTTAAATCTAGTAGAAATGGGCATAAAAATTGCCAAAAAATTTAAGCGACTTATACCAAAAAGTATAAAATAACTAGTTTGAAGTCGGTACCATGATGATTCAAAAGTAAAATAACTTATTTCACACTTTTTGGTGTTTAAGTCGGTTCCATTTGTTGATAACATTTTTTTCACCCTTTTTAGTGACCCTTGCTAAATACGGGCTCGTTTGTCATTCATCGTCAATGATGATATCATCAAAATAGACGAAACGCTTTTCAGTTGTTGGAGTGTAACTCAAAACTGTTGGTCCAAATTTGATGAAATTTAAATGAGACCACCTCGGAAGTATACTTCTACCAATCCAAAAGACAATCGACAAATGGGGGAGAAATCTGTGAACATAACCAAAAAAACAGTCAATGAAATAAAAAGGCATGACTCCTTCTTATATTTTAATTAAATAAACTTAACTTTATGTAGGGTTACTCAACTATTATAAATGGCGGCTTATGGAGTTCGAAACATGAGTTTAAGATAAAAAAACAACTGAGTATTACGTAATATCGTTAGTTGGTAATTACCGTGGTTATTATTTTAGGGCAACGTTCATCAGACCAATGGTACGTCAGAGGTATTCAGGCGGTCAGAAATGTACATACCTAATTAGAGAGAGAGATATTTTCTTAAGGATAGATAATACTGTGCCTTCCGCCACGGGGGTGATGTAAGGGGGAGAATAAGGCACAAAACTTCTAAGGGTTATTGAACCCTATGAGTATTCAATATGTAGTAGTCATAGTAGATAGATAGATAGATAGATAACACTTTATTGTTCACAAAAACATAACAATATGAAAACTTAAATGTAATGATTACAAAAATTGTGTCACAATGGGCGGCCTTATTGCTAAAAGCAATCTCTTACAGGTAACCTTAGGATGGAATGTATATATTTAAAATTCATCGACATGGGCGCGTTTTTAAAACATAAGTAAACATGGATATAAAAAGCAATGGAAAAATAACAATAACATAGCTAGATAATACAAAACGGATAGAACAATACGTACTCTTGTAATATCATATTATTACCATGTACTAGCAAAGTGTCATACCCAACAATAAAAATATGTAACCAATAGGTATAAATACCAATATAATAACATAAATACATAAACCTAAAGCAATTAAGGGACAATAAAAAAGTGCAGTGCAGTATTATATGTTTAGATATAATTTTTTAATTTGATCCTTAAAAATGTTTGTAGATGTTGCACGTCTGATTGAAATAGGTAAAGAATTCCACAGGAGGGTGGCTTGGACAGTAAATGAACCATTGTAAAAAGAACTTGAATGAGGAGGAATCGCAAGAACAAGATTTTCTGATGACCTTAGTGGGTGCGAAGGACAGTTAAGGAAGTTAAAACGTTCTTTGAGATAGCGCGGATATGAAGGATTAAACAAAATATTGTATAGAAGGCAATGAATGTATACCTACATTCATTGCCTTCTATACAATATTTTCCGGCGAAGACGTATGGGGAGCCACTTGAGCTTACTACGGAATTGAGAGACATGATCATATTTGCGCAAACCAAATATGAATCTAATACAGAAATTTTGAAGTCGCTCAAGCTTATTAAGTTGTTCCTTCGTTAAATCTAGGTAGCAGGTGTCAGCATAGTCAAGAATGGGTAGTAACAGGGATTGAACTAGTGAAATTTTAGTGGTAGTAGGAAGGAAGTTACGCAACCTTTTTAATTTTGTTAATTTAACGACTTGTTAATTTTGTTAATTTAACTTGTTGATAACAATCTTGAACTTCCAATGATGATCGACTGCGTTTTTACAGGATTTATTTTTAATCCAAAGGATTTGCTCCACTCAGATATTCGATTAAGGTCATTATTTGTGGTTTGAATAGCTTCCGGTAATTTATCCAATGTGGCCTGGGAATATATTTGTAGATCATCTGCGTATAGGTGGTACGCAGAAGAAAGATTATGGGAAATGGTATTAATAAATAATGCAAATAAAAGAGGTGATAGGACGCCGCCTTGAGGAACGCCTGCAGTCGTATCACACCATGAAGAAAAACTGTCTTCGAGGCGAACACGTTGTCTACGTCCGTATAAATAACTATGAAACCAATCAATCGCTGTTGGAGATATGTTAATTGAGCTAAGCAATGCAAGGAGAATGTCAAAATTTACAGTGTTAAACGCATTATTGAAGTCTAACAAAGTAAGTACAGTAAGTTGGCCATTGTCCATACCGAAACGAATATTGTCTGTGATTTTAGCGAGAGTTGTAACTGTACTGTACCCACGTCGAAATCCGGATTGAAGCGGATTGAGGAGATCATTATTGGAGAGGAACTTGTTAAGTTGGTTGTGGATAAGACGCTCGAGAACTTTGGAGAGAAACGGGAGTATAGAAATAGGGCGGTAATCAGAGTGACATTTAGGATTAAGTTATTTAGGAAGAGGTATAATATGGGCGTCTTTCCAAACAGAAGGAAAGACTCCAGTGGTAATAGAATTATTGAAAATGCAACAGAGGATGGGAAGGATAGTATCTAGGATGGGTACAACCATATTACGGCTAATACAGTCATGGCCAATTGCACTAGATGTGATAGACATAATGCTCTTCTTAACATCACAGCAGATGATTGATTTAGAATAAACGGGGAGTAGTCAGGAGTTGGCAGAGTTGAAAGATAATGCAGTGTATTATTTTTATCTATGTCGCTAAGATCAGACGAGGAAGAAAAGTAGAGGTTGAGCGAGTTTATATTTAAATCATTTGGAATTGAGTCATGTCGTGATTTACCAATTCCCAACGTCCTGAGAAATTTCCATACTTTGGAGGTGTCTTCATTATCAACAGATTTATGAACATGGCGACGTAAAGCATCCCTACACACCATGTTGCAGACATTTCGGGCCTTGACATACGCTGCTTTGATTGTTTCGGTTGGTTGACGTTTATATTTATACTTCGCAAGATCCTTTTTATGAATCATAATTTTAATGTCGTCAGAAAGCCAGGGGGCGGGTAGGTGTTTAAGTTAAGTTTTATAGCACGCAAGGAGGCATGCTTGTCGTACAGTTGCGTTATGATAGAATTAAAAATATCTACTTGGTCGTTCACAGTCTCGGCATTAATTACAGGTGACCAATCAATCCTCTGAGCATCCTGAAGGAATGCTTCCTTGTCCATACCACTAAAATTACGCTGAAGAATGACTTTAGGCTTTGATTTCGGAGGACGAACTTTGTATGACAGATAGATTAAGTCGTGATACGAGAAAGCATCAGCTGAGCATTGACCGTGCTTTGCAACATGCTGGGAGGATGATACAAAGACTAGTTCAAGAAGCGAAGGAGAGTAGTTTGGAGAGTGGTGAGTGGCATTAAGCGGGAGAATATGCATGTTGCACGAATTAATAATGGATTCAAGTGAAGATTAACATAGTAGTCCTCCGCCAAGGTAAGATAGGACTATAGTCAAGTCACCGCGTTACCAACTGAGTCGTAGAGTCATTAACGTCTATAGGGATAGGAATGTGCAACGCGTCCTAACATGTTATCGATAATCCGCTACCTGCATTCGACCCTCATTAGCGCTCGCTTATCGCTAGCTTCTGATTGGTTGTAACATCATGCCGCCGCGCTGCCGTCGTCGCAAAGCTATTGATAATGTTACACAGGAGGACTGGGTCAAGTGTGTGAGGCATGCCGAGGAACTTCAAACCACTGACTTACAGAAAGCCGATATAAGAGATCAAGCACCATTCATAAGCAATCTACCGGACGATACAGAGGACAAAGATTCCAATCAAGAAATAATTATTAGGAAGAATAAACGTTAATTATTTAATATTCATTAAAAACGGCCCTTTTCAGGGCCACAATACTATCTTCTATGTTTCTAATGTAAAAAGCAGGTGCGTCCTGTATCTGTTGCGAATGTACGACGAACACGAGTGACACTGCTGAACGCTGGTAAACATGGGAGGGGATGGTACGCTCGGCAACAGAGCGGAATCTAATACTTTGTGAGCAGGATAACAATACGTGAAGATAATTCTTTAAGTTCTAAGACGAGTAGTATGTTATTATAAGTTGCTATACGCATTACTCAAGCTGTGAAGTGAGCGCGCGACGCAATGTTACTCGTATTTGTTTTGTGTAATGACTATATTTACTTGCTATATTTATGTATTCGAGAACACTACTGTCTAGACAAATCTTACATAGATATTAAGACGGTATCATTCAAACTGATGTGTATTTCTTCGTGATGTATAATAAATAAATAAAAAAAAAACTTATTTTATTCTTATCGATATGCGCCTACAACCATCTTACGCACATCACTATGCGGCTCCATAAGACCCACAAGTGCGAGCGAGATAGACACAGTGAAATGATTTATGGCCGCACGACTCATTTGGTAAGGCGGTGACTATAGTATTTCACCATATCACCCCAGCGGTAGGTCCAGGTTGATCGTAACTGGGACTCAGCGCTTGTTAACGTGTCTTTGATGTACTTGGTGACCGTGCTCAAACCATCTATTAGACGTTTAGAGCCGTGCTAGCCGGCGGAGAGTCACCTGATTTTCCACCAGTGATCCCACTATAGAGAGGAGCCATGTGAACTGCGTCCTCTGTTCAACGTTTGTCTTTGCAAAGGCAGTTCAGAAGGCATGGCCACTACCCTATCTACCAGGCTCTGGGCCTGTGTGGTAAATTATAGCGATGATTTTCTTCGTTAAAAACGTTTTCGCCTTATTTGAAATAAGGCGCAAGTAAGAAAATAGTTTCAAGAAATAAAAAAAAGGGATTTTTTTTTATTTAGGTTTAGTTTAAGTATAAAAGTGTTAAACTGGTCTATCCCATAAGAATAATTTATATTTAACACTAGAACTACCTACCTTTATTGCATTATTACATATTATACGAGTACAGTTTTTGCTTATTTCGTTAGCATTTTATGTTTCTAAAATAATACACATTTCAGTAGAACTTTTAAATCATTAAAGCTAATTGCCATCACAAATTGTGAGCGAAATTGGCCCCAAATTATACCTCAGTTCTAATAGATTCACGTCAAATGGTATAGACGAAGAGCTCGTGAATCAAATGAACTTATATTTTGTTATAGTTTCCTATCTCACATTAAAATAGATATTCGAAATCGATTTCCAAAAAATATAAAACTAATAACAACATCAAAAACTGACGAAAACTTGCCGTAAAATTTCAATTTAATTTGAATGAGATATCATGGTAAACCATGACATCTCATGTAATGCTCTATGCCATCAAAAACAAAACTTGTAAAAAAAACCAAGTCTCGCCCAGTTACTGTTCTTCTACCGGAGAAACTTTTGAGATCCATGTAAAACCTAGTCGGTTAATTTTTCATTCCTTGTTAAAGGACCTTCTGTCTCAAGTTAAATTATTACGTAATTAGCTAACCTAAAAACATCCTTTAATAAGCATATCAATATTAACTCTTTAGGTAGCTTAAAAATAAAAATATTTTGGCGCCTAATTGAATGGAAAAAGCGCGCGAAAATTCACTAAGTATTTAAAAAACTCGCGCGCGCCGCAAACGCTTGCAGGACTAAAATCGTAGTAAAACAGCTATTTGTTCTATTTTGTATCTGTAAACGGCGTAAATTTATACTGGTTACCCAGTTCATCTTCCTTTATTCTATTATTATGTTATCTGTTTCGTTTTAGTCAAATTATAGAGGTAAAGTTAACCGAAAAAATACATAAAAACTTGAACCGCAACAAAAAATAACAAATGAAATAAATTCTACAAAGACCAATTTTATCTCTCAAGCAGGTGTAAAAGGAGTAAACATACAATCACAACGGTATAATACACATGGAAAACCTATACTACCTATTTTATAAATTATCCATAATAAATCCACAAATTGTCATACAAACATATACTCTAACGCTAACCAAATATATCTCAAAATCGTAGTCCCACTCTTTATCAAAACAATATGGCGGCTGCCTTTATCAAATTACGGGAATTGCTCACAAAACCATAATATAAGAGGGTTATATTATAATCCTCTTATATTATAAGAGGCTTATTAAGCTTTTTCTTAGGTTTTTACCTCGAAATAGTACTTATTCACGAAAACAATACACTAGCACACGCACACCTGCGAAAGTTTAAGAGATATGGTATCGACGCCCATTGTTTTTTACTAGCCTACTGATAAGCAAAATAATTTCAATTTCTATGTAAAAATGAATTCTATGTGCTTATTAGTATTAAAAAAACATCTAACAAACCGAAATGTATTCTATATTCGAACAGTTAACGTTTATGTTCAGTCCTGATATGGGTTTTTACTGCGGTACACCGGTGTACCAGCGTCGCTTTATGTAATGCATAGATTTGGCCACCGGTGTACCAGCGCGTGTTTATAGGTTGAAAAACTTTTATGTTTTAAATAAAATAAATTGACTTGGCAATCGCACTAAACAATCTTATTTTATGTAAAATGTATTACTTGTACGATAGATTGTGTTTTCATGCGATACAGTATATAAGTAGTGTTTATACAATGCCTGCGTGGTTACTGAAAATTCAGGCTTCTAGTTTTATCGGCAACGAAGTTATAGGGGGTCGAAAATGGCCTGAAGTTCTTCGTGAAAAGTATGGTACGGTCGTGCCACATTTTTGCTCTACTTGGTGGGGGCACTGCTAAGACCCCAGATTTATAATTTGTATATACATTTCATGAATTGTAAACTTCTACTTGTACTGTTAAATTTGAAATAATATTTGACAGAAAGCGTGTGTTTTAGAATATCCTATATAAAATGTATTTAAGTACTATAATTTCGTGGCAAAAGATGGTATTTCCTTAGACCTACAATGTATTTTTTCTGAAATAAACATTATTGTTGTTGGAAACTTTACTAATATTGAATGCAGCTGCAGCTCGAAGTGTCTTCAACGACTGCTGTGGAAAAGTGCTCACCGTTTAGCCTCACCTGCTATGTCTTACCATTATCACGTAGGACTGATGTCACAAACACTTTATTTGAAAAGGTAAAGATCGACAATTTTCCTCACACTTTTTAGTGTTGAAGTCGGTTCTAATTTTTGGTAAAAAAGTGTTCTTTTTCTGTTTAGTGACCCTTGCTGGTTACGGGATCGAATGTCATGCAGCGACAGATCTAATAAAATTGGTAAAACACTTTTACGTTATTAGAGTGTAACTCAAAAACTGCTTAACCGAAATTGAAATATAAATAGGACTACTTCGGACGTACACACTGCCAAACAAGTACAATTTAAAAAATTTAATACCGACTTCCATTCAGTTATTGGAGTGTAACATAAAAACTACAGTAACGAATTTAATGAAATTTAAATGGGGCCACAAAGGAAACACCAGATTTTAAACGAAAAAGAATTTTGAGAATCGGTTCACCCTTTTGAAAGTTATGAGGTAACAAACATAAAAAATACAGTCGAATTGAATACATCCTCCTTTTCGGAAGTCGGTAGAAAATAAATAATTATCAAAATCGAACTGTGTAAAAAGTTATGTTTGGTCATACAAAAAAAACGTGTTGATTTGAGAACCTGTTTCTTTTTTAAGTCGGTTTAAAAGCAACTGCGGCAGCAAAAGATACTACAAGACGTTCCAAACACTGTAAAGCAATGATATACGAGATATCGGTTTGGCGTCGCTAGCTCCCAACCTATAATCGCAGTGTTGGCACGACCTCAGCAATTTGTGTGCTAAACACGTTTCGATGCGGTTGGCATAGCGTCGGCATTGTGTTATAGACGGTAAACGTTTAAATAGATACCTATAGGCTGATCCCATTGAAATCATTTGGGCTGGCTATTTGACTGCGGCATAGACTCAAAATTGTTTTGTTTTTATTTTAAACTCGATGTGCTTTTGTTTGACCACTATCTTACTTGATAGTCAGTGATGATGCGGTCGAAGGTGGTACCATACTAGACCTAGAATACCAACTGGGTCCCAAGCACAGCGCGCAGCCGTGCGATTCTCAAATGATTCGTCGATGCGCTCGTCGACGAGCTCACCGATGTCAAATACTTTGAGATATTGCCCTTGTATATAATCCATCAAAAGTCGTTGGTCATCATAGGGCCAGACACAATAGAAATGTCATTGTTATAATATAACGACTCTTGAAGGGATAAGGTTGTTTTTCAACGCTTCTTGTCGATTCTTTATTTGTGTCACGGATGTTGTCAAAGATGCGACGATGTTTGTTTCTAGAGAATCACACGTTTGAACAATTTGTTCGGTGCTTACCGAGAGGTTTTAAAAGTTAAGGGTGATAGCTAGCCACACCAGGACCAGGACATCAGAAGTTAACTACCATCATGCTGTGGATTTCATCACGATGTTACCTTCTCAAAAAACTCAAGCCCGATGAGGATCGATCCCATAGCCACCTTATCACTGGCCGACCTCTTGTAACCCCTGGGCTGGCATCGTGATTTCCGTTGAACGCGAATTATAGGTTGTATTCCAGAAGAACGCTCAGTTATGAATCTATGCTTGAGTACTTAAATAAGTTTTGTATGACTTGTATTGTAAAATCTCAACTGGAGTTCTCAACTAAGCATATTTCCAGAATACTAGATTAAGAGTATCTGTGATAAACTCAATTCAAATATAATTTCGCTCTCAATGTAATTTTATGAACAAAATCAAAAAACTAAAATCTTGACTTGAATTTTAACAGTTTTTCATTATATACTTTATTCTTGATCGATTGCTTATGAGTGAGGATCGTGACCACCATAAACGGCCTTCTGGACTATGTTTCTGCAAGTATTGCGGCACTCGGCTTGTCGTATATCAGTTGGTACATTTGCCTAAGTTGTCTCTTTGACATCATTCCACCTGGTGAGTGATGTACCTCGACTCCGTTTTCCTTTCACATGCCCCACAACAACGAGCTTTTTTAAATTATTACCGTCTCTTCTGGCCGATATCATCATCATCATCTCAGCCGTAGGACGTCCACTGCTGAACATAGGCCTCCCCCATGATTTTCCAAAAGGACCGGTTGGAAGCGGCCTGCATCCAACGTCGTCCTGCGACCTTCCTCAGGTCGTCATTTTCGTCCATCTAAAATGCCTTTCTGTACTATCTGTAATACATCTGTTGAGCGCAAGCACTGGGTAGGTCACTTACGTAGTACTAATCACAAGAATAAAAGTATTTCTTATTTCTGTGATGGTGTTGAATTAATAAATTCTGCATTTCGAAACCGCATTGCGTCCTATAGAATTGTAAATCAATATGAAAACTGTTCTTTGATTTCATTTTTAAATAACATTCATGAAAAGATTAGGTCATTAATAACCTTGTCTCTTAAACAACATATATGCGTGAAAATTAACTTTGAATATTTTGCTTTGTTTTTAATGTTTAAAAATGACTCTCAAGAGATGAAATCCTTCTTTACAAAAAATTATACACTTCATCAAAACTATGAATACGAACCCTTAATATCTCAAGTTAAAAACATTTTAACAAAAAAGATTGAAGAATTTCAGGATCGCGATAGTGGTTGGACATTCTTAAGTAGCTCACACTTAGAAGTAAATATTAACAAATATCAACCTTTGCATGGTTCAGGCTTTATAGAGTTACCGGCTACTATAAAATCTAAAAAAGCTTGTGTAAATATTCGAAATAAGGATGATTATTGCTTTTTATGGTCAGTCGTTGCAGCGTTATACCCAGCCAAAAGTCATCCTGAAAGAGTATCGTCTTACCCTGATTTTCGGGATGTGTTAAATATAGAAGGCATACAATTTCCATTAACTTTCTCAGATATTGCTAAGTTTGAAGTAAATAATCCTGAAATTTGTGTTTATATCTATGGGTTAAAAAAATATACTGTAGTAGGACCGCTTTATAAATCAAATAATTTAAAGAAAAATGTTATTCATTTACTTTATCTAGAAAGCAATGATTTGTCACATTACTGTCTAATTAAAGATTTACCGCGACTTGTTAAAAATCAAATCACAAAACATCACGGTAAATTGCATTTTTGTGATGTGTGTTTAATATTTTTTAATACATACGATGCCCTTGATTCACATAGTTGTGGAGGTGTCGCTACGGAACTACCCCCGAAGGGCTCATTTATACAATTTAAAAATTTTAGCAGAAAGCAAACTGTACCATTTGTTATATACGCAGACTTTGAAACAATGCTAGAACGATTTCAGTCCTGTGACCCTGATCCGAGTAAATCGCATACGGTAACACGTCAACGACATGTGCCTATCGCTTTTGCTTATCATATTACGTGTGCGCTAGACAAACAATACAATAGGTACGTTTCTTACCGTGGTTTGGATTGCATATCAAAATTTGTAAATTCTATTTATAAAGACGCAAAAAAAATTTACAATATTTTTAAAAAACAAGTTCCTATGATTTACACCGATACTAATGCTCATGACTTTGATAACTCGGTTACTTGTCATATTTTAGAGAATTTATTGTTTGGTGATAAGGTCCGAGACCACTGTCATTTGACCGGTAAATATCGCGGCACGGCTCATAGTTATTGTAACTTGCAATATAAATTGCCTACATTTTTACCAGTGTTTTTTCATAATTTATCAGGTTATGACTGTCACCTTTTCATTAAAGAATTAGGCAAAGCTCCTGGGTCTTTAAAAGTAATACCTAAAACAAAAGAAAACTATATTTCGCTCACAAAGTTCATTCCTATTTCGAAAGAAGAAAGTATAAAGGTTCGCTTTGTAGATTCTTTCAAGTTTTTAGGGACTAGTTTAGAAAAATTAGTTAATACAATGAAAAAACAAGAGTTTAAATTACTCAAATCGTATTTTCCTGATACAAGACAATTTGAGCTCCTTACTCGAAAAGGAGTATATCCGTATGATTATATGTCACAATTGAACCGTTATGAAGATACGTGTTTGCCCAGCAAAACTAATTTTTATAACTCCTTGACAAATGAGCTTATCACTGATGACGACTATGCACACGCGCATTCCATATGGTTAGAGTTTGATATAAAAAATATGGGTATGTACACAGATTTATATCTTAAAACCGATGTGTTATTGCTCGCAGACGTGTTTGAAAGTTTTAGAAAAACTTGCAAACGGTATTATAATCTTGATCCGGCATTTTACCTGACAGCACCAAGTCTATCGTTCGATGCAATGCTTTTGAAAACAAGCGTTAAATTAGACCTTATTAGCGATGTAGAAATTTTTAGAATGATACAAAAAGGTATTCGCGGAGGTATTTGTATGTGTTTCAAATGACACGTAAAAGCCAATCACAAATATTTAGATACTTACGATCAGACTCGTCAAAATTCATTCATCGTTTATTTAGACTGTAATAATTTATATGGACATAGCATGTGTCAATATTTGCCGTATTCAGATTTTAGATTTATGTCGAGCAATGAAATAGATAATTTACATTTGAACTTGACTGATATTAGTGATAACGCGGAATATGGGTATATTCTCGAAGTTGATTTAACATACCCTGAGAATTTACACACTGAACACAATGACTTTCCATTTTGTCCAGAAAAGTGCTTGCCCCCTGGTGGTAAGAATAAAAAACTAATACCAAACTTGTATGATAAATACCACTATGTTATTCATTATACTCATTTAAAAACATGCATACGTCACGGTTTAATATTGAAAAAGATCCATCGCGCTATCGTTTTTAAGCAAAGTAATTTTTTAAAAAAATATATTGATCTTAACACTCATTTACGTCAAAAAGCCGAGTCACAGTTTGAACAAGATTTTTTTAAATTACTAAACAACAGTATTTTTGGTAAAACTCTAGAAAACAATGAGCATAAAATTGATTTAAAGTTAGTAAACAAATGGCATGATTTAAAAAATAAGACCAAGAAATCAACATGTGCTGAAAAACTAATCGCCAGCCCATATTTTCATAGTGCTTCAGTATTTTCAGATGATTTGGTAGCAATACAAATGAAACCTTCGCGTGTTATTCTTAATAAACCGATATACATAGGTTTCGCTGTGTTAGAATTATCAAAGAGTCATATGTACGATTTTCACTATTCTACTATAAAAACCATTTTATGGCAATAATGTTGAATTATGCTATACTGACACTGATAGTCTTGTTTATAATGTAAATACGAATGACTTTTACAAAGATATTAAAAATTATTTCCTTAAATATTTTGATACTAGCAATTACAATTCTGATAACAAGTTTGGCCTGCCAATTATTAATAAAAAAGTACCTGGGCTCTTTAAGGACGAAATGGGAGGTAAAATAATTAAAGAATTTGTAGGACTGCGTTCAAAGCTATACTGTATAAAAACTTTAGACAAAACAATAAAGAAAGCAAAGGGAACAAAAAAAAGTGTAACGAAAAATTTACATATGATAGATTATAAAAATGTTTTGTATAATTGTAATGTCATCCGCAAGAAAAATTTACTCTTTAGGTCAATCAAACATGAAATATTTACACAGAGTGTTAATAAAATAGCACTTTCTAGCAATGACGATAAACGTTTGCTATTACCTGATAAAGTATCTACTTTAGCTTGGGGTAATGCATCTATATTAAAGTAATGTATCTATATATTTCTAAATTATTAGTTATAAATTAAATGTTTCTACTGTATACAGAGTAATAAATAGTTATAGAATACTATGTGCTAATGTAACGTAAATATTATTTAAAGATATTAAAAATAGCTGTGTAGTAAAATAAATTGTAAGTTTTATGTGAAAATAAATACATTTGTGTGAATATATAGACTCTTTTATTTTTATCCATTTAAGTAATACCTACCTACCACGTCTATGAATGTACTATACCAAATAGAAGCCAGTCGTACATTCAATAAAAAGGTACCCTGTTATTGTTTTCAGTAATTAAGTGGCATTCATGTTCAAACCTGTTGATATTATTATCTCTCAGTGTTTAACTGGTAGGTACCTATACAAAATATATAGAAAGAAGTTCAAACTTGTCGAAGGATTTACAAGCTTTAACCTGTTGACATACGATGATATTGTTAATCAGTAATTAACTGGTATAAAATAAGGTTATAAAGTTTTTGAAATATATCACTTACAAAGACAAGTTGAAACCTGTTGTATAATTTACAAACCTGTCAAAACATGATATAATTTTTCTCAGTAAGTAACTGCCATACAAAACATATAAAGTTTTGAAATATAATATTAGTCAGGTGTTTCCAACACTCATTGTGCTCGAGAAACAAGTTCAAACTTGTTGGAAGGAAACATCAAATTGTGTCATAAGTTTTATGTTACACTATGCATTCTCCGTACAATAATATTAGTTTATTAATCATTAAGCTGGTGCTTGTTGTGGTGATCACATCGATTTAATAAATCGTAAGTACCTATACATATTTTACGAATCTTATGATTATAGGATTACCTTTTATATGTACAAATAAATAATTTCTATTATTGTTTCAGATTATCAACAATAATGAATGATTCACCTGATATTTTCTCTCAGTATGGTCAAAGATTTCCGAGCCCAAATCCAAGCTGGCATATTCCTGAACCACAAGACGAACCGGTCAATAAAAAATCAAGGACGAGGCGGGAGCCTCAAAAACGGAAGCAACTTAATAGTTATCTGTCTTACGTGATCAATAATCAAAAGAAAAAAGGCTTAAGACTCCTTCAAATACAAGTGGTAGACCTCAGTGAAGATGATAATAATATACTGATCAGTGCGCAATACGTAGTGAGTGAATCAGTGGACAACATTATGGATGAGGCAGAAAGATTAGTGAACAAAATATCGAAAAAACTATGTGAAGACTCTAGTTATGTGTAAATATTAAAGGTGTGTTGGTATAAGAAATGTTACTATTTTAATTTCATTTACTGTAAATAATTAAGAATTTAGATGTAATCAAAATGTTTAAATTTATGCAGTAAGTAGTTAAAGTATATAAGTATTTAATTTCTTGTTATTAAGTTTTATGATAATGAAATATGAACACTGTATGTTTAGTGTATAGGTATGATGATATAATAAATAAAACTGCTATTAGTTATAAATCAATTATGTTTTATTTTTTCTAAACAAATCAAACATATACGTGTGATTATCAAAACACCATTTTTTAATACATATAGCATTATTTAATGCACAGTTAATTTTATGATGCACACAGTTAAAGTCAGTATTATTTTTTAAAATTTTTTTTTTAAATGTTGGAAGATTAGGACATCCCTTTTCACCAATATCAATCACTTCACACTTTGTACACAATTCTTTAATCCACTGTATTTTTTCCAAACCCTTTGTCATTATTTTTTTATTCTCGAGATATAATACTATAACACGTAGAAATTCTCTATAATCTATGTAACCCTCACTCCAGTAAATTCCTCGATTTCTTTCTAACCATCTTACTTGCTTCTTTTCTTCATCAGACAAATAATGAAACGAATATGGTGGTTTTACTAAGAATGTTTGTGTAAGCTCCTGACTTACAATGGCCACTTCCTTCACGATAAAATTATTTTGAATATCTTTAAATCCTTGGAGGTCAACTATGATGGTATCTACGTTCATGATATCTTCTTTACGATGCTACTTAATGGTTTGTATTCAACAATGCAGTCGTTCAGAATGAGACAATAAGCGGCTGTCTGATCTGGTAGTTCCGAATCACTCTCAATTTCTACTCTTACATCTACAACAGGACCCGTCTTTAGATTCTCTGCTTGTCTAGAGCAATCAACCACAAACAGCGGTGCTAAATCTTTAAACTGTTTCTCACTTAACAACGGTTGTGGACAACGTCCGTAATACGACTGTTGAAATCTGATATATTGCTCATATAATAAAGCAATCCTGTTATTAGCAAAATTCGCGTTAAGACTTTCATATGGAAAATAAGTTGAATTAAGGTACACTTTTACGTCACGAACATTGCAGTGATCGAATTGAGACATGTCAGAACTTGCACTATTTTTCCTATTTGTCTGTAAGCCTATAATGACGTATCTTGGTTTTTCGATTTGAGATGCAGTTTTGATAGACCATGTATGCTTTGTAGTTTTAGGTAAAGCTGGATATTCGTACAGATCCCAATTTCGGTAAATCATCTGAAGCGGTCGATCTTTTTCTAACAGTTTAAGCAAAGAAATTTTTTCCTTGTCTGATACTTTAACATGTGGTACACGCCATATGATTTTGTTGATGTGAATGTCATCCACTACTTCCCCAGGGTTAAGTTTTACAGCGTTTAAATTAGTGTTACTTCGTAACAGTACCAGTTCGTGTCTACTATTTATAACGACTTTTTTAAAATCTTCCGCAAAACCGAGGATATTGCGAAGTGGGATAGAAGCAGAAAAACTTCCTTCGTTAATATTTTTTACACCGTCGATATTCCAACCCCAGGCGTTAGACATCTTTGATTCACTCTCATTCATTGATATTAACGATTTCATGGTTGTAGTTATACCAGCATTTTTTATTTTATCTATCTCTACTCCATTTAGCTCATACCTAATATCTTGAAATAGGTAAAGTAGAGCATTGTTGGTGAATTGGACACTAGTAGCTTTGTCTTTCGGATCCTTTTTGCTGACTATAACGGTTCCTTCCAAATATAAAGTGCTAGCTGACGGTAATATGTACAGGTCCTGTTGGTTGATAGGTATACGTATTTCATCATTTCTATTAAAACTTGTTACGTAGGGTTTGTAAGAATGAAATTCTATGCCTTCTATCGTGGTGTCGTAAGTCGGAGTGGATAAAACGTCTAAGATATTCATTCTAGTAATCCGATTGCTTTCAGGAATGCTTTATTGTCTTTGGTTAATTTTATTTTCTTCTTAGAGCGGGGTCTTGTATGGCGGATAGCTCGAGTAGAACTGATATTTTTTACTTGTTGAGGTACATATTTATTGTAGTCAATCATTTTTTCGTCTGAGATGCAAATACAGCTGCACTTCTTCACCACGTAAATTTATTAAGCGATTCCTTATATCTAATAGCTTAATGTGAATACAGCTTATATTGTTTTGATTTATCGGAAAGTATATTGCGTTCTTCGGTATTTCTATGATCCTGTATCCAGGTGGCACGTTGAGTGCAAATTCGTGAATGATGTGACTTGGTTCGTTGTTTATAAACGACCCACTAACAATATCACATTCAACCCTGATCACGGTCGTAGGTAAAATGTTGACTGGGAACTGTGATACATGCCATTTATTACCTTTTAAAATCTGCTTATTAAATCCTAACAGTCTTCTGAAAGAGCCTTCTTTGTTAAAATCAATGTCTTTTGTACAGAAAATAGTAGTTTTTAACGTATTGTTATTGCACAGTAGTTTTATAGTTGCATCATTTATTTCAGTTTTTAAATAATCACTGATATCTTGCAATTCATAAGTGCCTTCCGGTATTTCAATAACTTCGTTAGAGCCATAATAAAACTTATTATTACTTTTGTCAACATTTGGAATTGAATTAAATGTTGAAAATTGCAATAAGGCACACTCATAAGCACCATCTAGTTGCAATGTATTTGGATAGTATGTAGATAACGTTGACGAATTTCCAGTTATTGACAATGTGAGTGACATTGTGATAATGCTTGAATTCAAAGAAAAACATACATTTTATAATTTTTTATTCCAAAAAGTTAGCAGGTACTCTAAACATAAGTGACCACAATTTACTGTATTGAATCTTTGATATCTTGTGTAGTTATAATAAACATTACAATTCTTAAAATATCGCATTAATTCTGCTGGAGGTTTTAAATCTCCATAGCTATCAAAATATTCACAATACTTGTATAATTTAACATAAGCTACCCAATGAGTTCCTTCGTTCTTAGAATCGTCTAAGTTTACGATAGCGCATTCAATTCTCTTCGGTTTTCTTGGTAACTGATCCTTCATGTAGATCCCTCGGAAATATGGGATGTCTCTTGCATACTTTTGAATATCTACATTAGTCAGAGGACGATCAGGTAGCAAACTTTCTAGTTTTTTGATGATTTTATAAACAATCCTTTACCATTTTTGTACGGTTTAATGTATAAAC
This sequence comes from Selenia dentaria, assembly GCA_917880725.1. NCBI lineage: Eukaryota > Metazoa > Arthropoda > Insecta > Lepidoptera > Geometridae > Selenia > Selenia dentaria. The sequence continues at coordinate 7,533,943 of OU862904.1, read as the reverse complement.
CCTTGCCCAGCACCGAACCTTCCATAGCCTTATTGTGTCGTTCTGTTTCTCGCAAATTTTGCTGAGCTGCTTTGTAATCGTTTACAGTTTTTGCAATACCAGCAGCACCACCAGCTAAAGCGCCTAAAGCTGATAAACCAGCGAAAATAGGGATTAAAGGCAGAACCCCTCCAGTTTTTGGCAAAGGTATTACTCGCGGTACTCGAATTCGATTAATTTCTGGAAACATTTTTTTAGCTGCTAAATAAGCAACTTTAATCAAAGTTTTACTATTCTTAGGCTTAAATTTTTTTATTTTTGCTCTTATTTTTGAAACCAAGCTTCTGAAGGTTTTAACTCCGGAACCAGACTTCAGTTTTGCTTTCATAACCTTGCTCACTAGCCATGAGCTTAACTTTTCACCTTTTCCCGCATCTTTTGATTTAAGTCTTTGTTTGGCCATGTTGAGTAATTGTAAGTCAGCTTTGTGACGATGGGATAGATCTGTATGATTTGCGTAAGCAATGTCGTGGTGCATGCAAGCTTCATCTAGCTTATTTACACCTCGATCACCTCGTAATAAACGTTTTTGAAGTTTAGTTCCTGGTCCGCAATAATTGTATCCAGGCAAATGAACTTCAAACGGTAGATTATTGATTATGTTATTTACTAGTCCACCACCCTGCATTACTCGAAGTGTAATGATAGGAATGTTACATCAGCATTAGTTATATATCTTAACTCATTATTGCAGCTTTATCAATCCAACTGTTTTCTTCATCGTTTAGACCTAACCATTTGACGAACAGTTTACGTCCTTTTCTTTTTAAAACTTTTTCTATCAAATAAACATTAGGATGATTAGATTTTTGAAGTTCTTGCTCATAAAATGCTCCTACTATATCTTTCTTTCGTTGATCTTCTATGTGGTATGTTACTGGTATGGTTTTATTTATCTTCTTAATAGTAAATAGTTCAGTTGACCAATTGGGGGTGTAACCTTTTTCGAAATTGTGTTTGTATTTACTGATACGAACACAGTCACCAACTTTGAACTTAGGCAGTCGTTTGATGGATATATGTTTGTATGTTTTTTTAATATTTTCTTTTATTACTGATTCATTAGATTTATTCACATCAACCGGTTTACATCTAATAGTTCGATGGATTGTGTTGTTATATGTCTTCAGTATATCTTCTAATGTTGAACCTAACCATTTATAGTTTCCATTCAAACTAAAAGATTTATATAATCTATTTTTAACCGTTTTAATCAGTCGTTCTACGATCGAAGCTTTTTTTGTGGAAAACGATGAGTAATGATTAATGTTGTACGTCTTCATGAGCGTTTGAAACGTGCTATTATAAAACTCTGTCCCCATATCAGTTTGTAAATTAACAGGATGCCGATGAGTGCTAAGCAGTATACGTTCAAATGCCCTACTAACCTCAAATTTATTTTTCGATTTTAATGGCTCTGTCCAGGCGTATTTTGAAAAACAGTCAATCACTACTAAAACGTAATTATGTCCTTTATTATACGTTCTCAAGTTTTGCATGTCCATAAGATCTGCTTGCCACAAGTCGTCAATTCCCTTAAGAATAACACAACGTCGAAGAAAATTTCTTCGTGCTGCTTTGTGTATTTCATTTACAATTTGCTGTTTTGACATTACGGAGTCTTTTTTATTAATTTATTTACATCTGCTTTAGTGTAAAACTTATCTTCCAATTGAATTAAAACCTCAGGTATCTTTGCTTTTAAAGTATCCTGAGCTATCTTGTGTACGTCTAATATGATTCGAGATCGTAATGAACCAATCAGTTTATCAAATTCTCTTATCGTTTTAGTATTCAATCGATCCACATAATCCTTATTAACAGCATCGTCTAATTCTACGGGAGGTTTAATTCCTCCCAATCTAGAATTTTTCAGATTGAAATTTCCATTTTCTGATTTTAGTAATGCGTTTTCGTTAAAGTCAAATATTTCTGATAAACGCATTCTTTTATGAATAAAATGACCGAACTTATCGACATTCATGATTAGGGTGTATTGTAATGAATGGTCAATGATAAAATGAAACATAAAAAAAATACTTTACTTATTTATTACTTTACTTTCACGTAATTCTTCAATAATAGATATTATTTCGTTGTCTAAACCTGTGTTACCAGCATCTCGAGATGCAATTAATAATTTTAGCCTTTCCACTAATTCGTTCGGATCATCCCAATACACAAAATCTACGTTTTTCTTCCATTTTTTTGTCAGCGGTAGTCCTTTTCCTTTCGATTGGATACCCTGAACTGTATTTCGCAGTTTGAAAAGAGGTTTAATTACTTGCAAATATTTTTGTCCCTTATAACTTTTTATTGGCTTACTTGGATCAAAGCCTCGTCGATGTGCATTTGTTTCGATTAGCATCGATTTATAATGTTGCATATCACTATCTGTAACCAAGTTCAGGTCCACGTCTTTCTTTAACAGCAACTGCTTCAAACCAGGCGTATTACGGTATTTACGTCCTGCCACGATGATGTATTGATCATTGATAGTTATGCGAGCAGAACCTAACATTAGGTTCCCACGTTCTACACTAACACCAAACGGTATGTCTGTTAACGCATCTGAAGATACTGACCAGGATGACGTATCACCTACTGATTTATATGAAATGTCACTGTCGCTATCAGATTCGTATTCGTTTTCATCTTCCTTGCTGCTTTGATAGTCAGGTTCCTTGTGCAAAGTTTTATCAATAAATGGAACTTCGGTCTCTTCATCTTCCATAGCATGCACGAGAGGAGTTTGCTGACTGGCGCTAGCAATTAAATTGAGAGGTTCTGTTACAGGCTTGAAAACCGATTCCAGTGCTTGTTTATTGTTAATCTCATCATCTCTCATTTTTCGTACTTTTTTCTTCACAGCTTCTGCTGCATCAACAATTTGCCTTTTCAATGATTTATCCATATTTTTAAAATAGGTCACAATTGATTAGGGGTTGTCTGACGAATAATATTACCGCACAGGTAACGGTCTTATATATAACTCATGTTCCTCTAATCAAAGACTACGAAAGTGTCAAATTTATTTCTGTAACAACCTTTATTCTTGGGACAGTCTTTATTAATTACAACATAATTAAAGGGTTCCCTCCATATTTTAGAACACATTTCACGAAATTCAATCCATGTCATGTCTGTATTAACATGTTCATCATATACGTGCCTCATATTTATTTCATCTTGTTTAAAAAGTACGATTACATTTGCGTTGTCTCTTACTAACTGTTTCGGGATTTTAGTGTATGTTTGATTCACATAAATACAATCAATGTTCTTATGTCTCCCCATCGCAAAATAATCACGCATGTTATTTTGATTTTCACATGCAACATCATCAAATATGATAACAGAATACGGTTTTGCGTCTTGAACACTTAATACCTCTTCATTTTCACAATATTTCTGAAATGAAAGGCTTGGTACACGTTGCAAAACTCGTTCTAAAAAAATATACTTCGGTTGATGCAGGGTTTTTGAATAAACATACACATTTTGAAATCTTAAACCATTCTCATGTATTAGAAGACCAATCAGTAAATTAGTTTTTCCACAATTTGATGGTCCACAAATAATGCACCGAACCGAATTAGGCAATAATTCTCCATGACGTAAATCAGACTTTCCAGCCTCAACGCAGATTCTGTTTAAATCTAACGATTGTGATTGTTTTACAAATTTCATGGCCACCGGTTGAAATGGTTTGATTAATAATGAGTAGATTCATTTATTACATCGACATATATAAAATAATATAAATCCGGTTAGGTTTAAAAACTGGAAAAGTGGAATAGGGTTGAATTGTAAATCTTTGTTGATGTAGTGAAGTAGTGCAGTGGAACAGCGCCCAGACCAAACACTCGATGATATCTTAATCAAGGTAAGCTCATATGTTGCACGATCTCGAAGTATTATTGGACGGCCTACTCCACCGAGAGTGGATGAGGCGAACGGAGTGAGCCTCAGAAACGGAAGGTGGAGTAGGACGCCCAATAATACACTACTCTTATAATAAGCAATATATTTTTAATGTAAAAATAACAGCTTTTTACTTAATGCATAGGGCATATAAACTACGAATAATTTATAAAACTTTTGTTTAGATGATGCATAATAGTTTGATATATTAAATATATAGTTGTATAATAATTGCCCAGCTACCTAGACCGTGAAAGTTCACACAGAGAACAAACTGGACGAAGCATAATCTAAACTATAAACCACCAAGATCAATATCAATACCAGACGCCTGCCAAATATCATAACTTACCTTAGCAATATTCGCAAACTTGGCAAGAGAAGATAAACATATCACAAAGTTTGATACCAAGCTTGTTACAGTACAACATGGTGTATTCAATTTGAAATAAAAAACTATCGCGAGTTATGTTTATTTATTTATTTAAGAAGAAGCTGATACATCCATGAGTATGAAATCTTTGCAACAAAGTTAACTCAGGTTACATGGGACGTTCCTTATATAATTAGGTACGAATAAGTAGGTACAACTCTTTTATTCAAAGGTTCCTTTTCCATAGCTTTTGGCATTCCAAAATTTATGGAAAATTAATAAATAAATAATAAATTAATTATGATTAATAAATTATTAATTTAATTCCAAATTTTAGATGATGCATAATAGTTTAATATATTAAATATATAGTTGTATAATAATTAATTATGATGTTCATAATTACGCTTTAAAACAGGCTAGGACTTGCGTAATATTTACCGGAAATATTCTCCGACCAGTTTCGAACTTATTTGAAGTTCTTCTTCTGGGAGTCACTCTTGTGCACAGTGGCGAGCGCGGGCCACAGCACGTAACTGGCGCTGCGACGGTCGCGCTGTGTCTGTCAGATTTTTTCCGAACTGTAATATAATAGACGTAAAACCTACGCGAGTCCTAGCTGGTTTTAAAGCGTAATGGTGTATTCAAATGTAGACTTTAATATTTAACAAGATACGGTTCAAATAATTATAAAATCAAATCAAAATCGTTAATTTAATAGGCATCAAAAACGCACTGAAAGTCAAAACAAGTGCAATTTGAAAAATTAGGTACCGACTTCCATTCCATTACTTTGGTAAACATCAGTTATTGGAGTGTAATTCAAAAACTACTGGACCGAATTTGATGAAATTATAATGGGTCCACACGGGAAGCACCAGCTTTCAAACAATTTTTTTTGAGAATCGGTCTACCTAATCGAAAGTTATGAGGTAATAAAAACATTACAAAAATAGAGTCGAATTGAGTACCTCCTCCTTTTTTTGAAAGTTAGTAGATAAATTAATGTACTCATAAGACTAGTATAAAACGTTCCAAAAAAGATAAAGTCGTGCCAGAAACAAGAGGCCATTCCTTTCAATTAGTTAATAGTTTTTACAATGTATTATTGTTATTTTAATCTGCAATGAGGAGGATTAATATATGTCTTTCTTAATCTTTATACATAAAAATTAACCCCCAATTTGTCCTATAGGGCTATTTTGTATCTCAGTTGCTAACAAACATTGATTGAAATCGAACAAAATGGCGGCTCTTTCACTTTTGTCAGCTCCAGTTTTCAACTTACCAACATTTTTGCTTACCGGAGTTGTCAAAAGTGAGATAGTCCCGCCATTTTGTAAGATTTCAATCAACATTTATTACAAACTGAGATACATAACAACCCTGCTGGTCACGCTATCAACTTGAGAACCGGTGAAACAATCTCGCTAATAACTTTGTTTTATATTAATTATCGTCAGCAGAAGGTTCTTATAAAAGAAAAACCACGAAACGGCGGCAGGTTATAGCGAGGCCTACGGATGAGTCTACTACGCGAACGAAGTCACGGTCAGTCGCTAATCTACATACTCGTATATAAAAATTAACCCTTTTTCTCCTGGTCACACTATAACTTGAGAATGGATGTAACAATCTCGTTGTTGAGAATGGATGTAACAAGTTCTTTCTTTGTTGTGTTAATTATTGTCAGGAGAAGGTTCTTATGACCTCAAAACCAAGAAAAGTGCAGAGTCAATGGCGAGGCCGAAGGCCGAGCCTAGTACGCGAATAAATTCGTGGGCAGTCGCTAGTTTAAATATATTTTTTCTGTACATGTGTTTGTCGCCTCCTCCTAAACAGCTGGACAGGTTTGGATGAAATTTTGTGTGTTTATTTCAATGGATTCTTGGATGGTTTGTAAAACCTATTTGGTAAAGCTACAGTTCAAAAATAAAAAAGAAAACAAAATCAAAAATCATATTTTTTTCAAGGCAAAGTTACCAATAATATATAAATGAAACACCTGGTAATAACATTAAGGCATGTGTGATAGAATCCAGGCCTCACTCGTCGATGAACCGATAAATCATTGCCATTAAATTCTATACACTTATACAATAAAAATTAAAATCAACATTAAAATTAAATTTAGAATAAAAAGAAATAAAAGTATCATTAAACCTAGAATTAAAATTAGATTTAAATGTAGAATTCACATTAAAACTAATATAAACATTTAAATTTAAATAAAAACCATGATAAAAATGAGATCAAAATCACAATCAAATATAACAAACATTGCATTCCAATAAAAGTATATTAGACAAAAAAATCTTAAATTCAAATAATAACAAATACTTAATTCCAATGTAAATAATACTAATAATAAAACCAAACTGTAGTTTAAAAGTAGTGTTATACCAAGAGTTATAAAATATAAGTAAAATAATTAACATGTTAAATCATGTTATATACAAACATTATGGAGCTATATGAGCAAGGAACGTGTGTGTGCAATTTATTCAGATTTAATAGCATGTGTCTGTGGGGGTTATTTGAGTGACTAGTGGGCATCATTTATTGATAACGCCAAGTTACATGTCAATATAATAATACAAATCGAAACAAATCGTACCTACATCATTAATTAGAATTTAGGTATCATAATTTATTATTAAATAATTGAATCATGTCATATTATAGAAATTAACAAATTACATTTTGAAAATAAATTAGATTAAAATAAAATACAATTATATAACAATATTACATAAATCAACGATTTTACATAGTTCCAAATAATAAATAGCAATGGCAAACATAACACAAACTAAAACTAAAAATCCTAAAATAGAATCGCCCGCAAAATACGCGCCTATTCTCGAATGCAATCAGACATGCAATATGTCACGATGTTATCAGACAAGAAATCTTTTGAACCAAAAAAATTGTTCTCTGCTCTGTAGCCACCATTGCTTACTTTAAGATAGTCTCTGATACATAATACAAAATATGACATTTGATAATTTAAAGTAAAGATCGCGAAATCCAACAAGCTAGAGGACGAGCAGGGCAATTACGTATCTCAGTTATTACATTTAACTAAACTTCAGGGCTATTATGTATCTCAGTCGCTAACAATTTTTGATAAGTTCTTGGAAAATGGCGGCTCTATGTCAGTTTTTACAACTCCAGTAAGCAACTTACTAAATCTGCTTTCCGATTGAAGTCAAAATATATTTTGTCGAAATTTTCACTGATCTTCATTCCGATTCAATATCGCGCTTTTGACAGGTGAACTCTGACAGCCATTCGGAATGGGTTGCAATGACGCTCACGTTGCTCACGGTACGGCTGACAGTGCAGTGATTCGTTAAAATTGAAATAATTAGTGTTGTTTCGACTGCATAATCTTTTTAGATTTAGTATCTAACGAGACAGTATGGTAACAATATAATGAAACCAAGAAAAACGTTTAAAAAACAGGGCAAAAATACTTTTTTGGCGGAACTATGTATAGTACACACACGCATAAATCGATGCTTTCATTGATTTGGAATAACGATCGATTTGGAATTAAGATCACACAGCGCCAAATTGGCTATGGATTACGTTTCCAGAAACAAGTGCGTGTTTTTTCTACACTTCTACACTAATATTATATAGATGAAAGATTTGATTGTTTGTTTGTTTGTTTGATATGAATAGGCTCCACCAGTTATATTACCAATTAATTACCAACCGCCACCAATTATAAAATTCTTTCACCATTAGAATCCTACATTATCCCTGATGGTTATTGGACAGAGAAGTTTTGCACAAATTCAGGGAAACGTATGAAAACTTCGATCATGTAACACAAGGTGGGAAAAAAATCCTTATATCGCGTACGCTACGAACACTATTGACATAGAGCAAAGTGATAGCACCATTTTATAAAAGACGTCAATGTCTTTAAAAATGTCAACAATAATATATATGCCTTTTAAAGTTATGTCAAAATAATAATGTTTACATATATGCAATTGTATCGCCGAAAAATCCTTAAATCGGATGCGGAAATAATTGATTATAGAGCGAGGTATTATATATCTGGTGTTTCCAATATTTCTTTATGGCGCGTAAACTTGGTCACTGAAACAAAAGGATCGCCAAAAAATCGATGCCGTAAATATGGGAGGAACGCTATCCACGGGGATAGCGTTCCTCACCAATAATTCTATCCTCAAAGAACTTCAAATTCAATTTAGGCTAATGTCGATTGTGCAGATGCGGTTGATGAAGTTCTTCGGGTATATCTCCAGGAACAAGAACTCGATGGAAAGATTAATAGTGCAAGGCCAGGTGAAAGGAAAGAGATCCCGAGGTCGTTCACCAACACGCTGGATTTACTCTATTAAAAAGGCCACGAATTCCACCATTGTACAATGTGCTCGCAATGCCAGTTACCGTGAGAAATGGAGAGACATCGCGAGGAGATCAACAGCCCTGCAATTGAAAACTGGCGAGGATCCGGCATTTACCGTCACCATGACCACGACTACTCTGCGAAGAGTGCCCGAATAAGAAGATTATAATAATAAAGAGGAAAGATATATGATTGTTTGTTCTCAATGGATTCACTTAAAACTACAGCTGAAGGCTTAACCGATTCAAACATTACTTTAACGAGTTTAAAGCTACGAGTAATTACATTATGGCTGAGTAATATACGCTATATTTGATTCATCCTCATCATCATCCATCACCGCGGAGGTGAAACATCAGTCTAGCGGTCTTGAGTTAATTGCCTGCAATACTTACATTGTATTTTTAAACACAACATAACAAATAGTTTCGCCTATATATCCTCGAAGGGGGGAAGCAGCGGTGTCTTGAGCGCCTACGTTTAGCTAGACATGTTTTTAGTCTTATAACATAAGAGGCGAGTCTATTACAAACTACGGGGTACTCTTTCAAAATTTCTTTGTTAGATAAAGCCAGTAACTGTCCAACCCGGGGATCCACCCAGGACCTCGAGGTTCCAAAACGGCACTTCTACCTCTATACCAAGACCAAGCGAGTGAAGCCGCAGCTAGTTTTTTAAAAAGAACGTTCATGCCATCCTACCACATAAGTAAACAGTTATTAACGTTAAAAAACACAGCATAAGGTATGTTGTTTTTGGCTTTCAAAGAAATGTAATTTCATGGACAAATCTTAGCAGTTTGCTGACACTACAAGAAGACGAATAAATTACATATTTGTTTGTTCCGTATACAACATCAAAGTAATTAGGTAGGTACTGTGCGTAGGCGTATTAATGTTTATTTCGCAAAACATGTTTGCATACATAGATAATTTGTTTTGCTGGTATTTGTTACTTGTTTTTTGCTACATACTCTTTTGTGACCAATAAGGAGAAGGTTTGGAAATCAATCTATATGTATTACAGCGTTCGCAACGGTACGATAATTATCGTACATATAAGATTTCATAACTACGTACGATGTACGATGGTACACTACTGTCGTACGCAAATTGTACGATAATTTCCATTGGTGTTGCCATTAATTACACCATTTCCTGGCATTATTTAAACATGAATTATTATTCCAATTTGATACGATTATTTTAAATTTTGTTATTTAGTCTATTATCGTCCGTTGTCTGTTATTTTGTACCTATATTGTGTCTCACTGTTGTTTTATATGAGCCTCAGTAGCTCGAAATAAATGAATTTGAATTATTATTAGACTCACGCTTTTTAATTGGGTGTTATTTAAATGGTCAGCATAGTATTAGTATTTTTGAAAGAAGAAAAATATTATCTGTCAGCAGAAATAGCTAATTGGTCAGCAACTCATGGCCAGCAAACATTTCAAAATCAATCAGCAATTTATGTCATTCTGGATGGCTGTAATTATTTTTGTACTGCATATTCATTATATAAGCAGCCATAAGCTGTTCCTGTTTTATAATATTTGGGTAAACACTCAGTCATCGGCCGCTGCCGCGGCACGCTCGCTTCGCTCGCTCGGCTCGCGCGTTGTAGTCACAAGTAACCTAACACTCCTCCTCGCTACGCTCGTCGTCGTACCTATATATGACTTTGCCCTAAACTAGTATAATTACATATGGAACATATAGACATGTTTTCTCTGCTGATCAATCATAAAATCTTGCTGACCAAGTAGTTATTTTGCGGACCGAATGTTTATTATGCAAACTCATGGTATTGTTATGCTGCCTATTAATGATAAAATTTTTGACCATTATCAAAATTATCTGCGGAACAAAGATTGCTGCATGATTTTTATTATTGCAGACAAAATCTTTGTATGCTGACTCAATCATTTCAATGCTGGTTTGGGTGGGCTCACCAAATTTTATAATTGCGTATCATTTAATTACTTCTCTTTTTAATTTCGGAACTGTAACCAAAGTAGTTGACAAAAGCATTTGGATCCATAGGTTGTGGTGCTCAGAGGGTTTCTAGATCTCTTTGAAATTACAAACCACCTAAATTATTTATAATTAATGGCAATAACAATAAAACGCTATCATCTGGCCCCTTCTTAAAAACTATGCCCCTCAGGCTAAGTATACAGATTTCAAAGTGCCCTTCAGGCCTTCACCAATGTATAGTAGTAGGCTAGTAAAGTAAAAAAAAAAAACAAAAACTAATCTGTCCTGTATTTCTTTAGCAATTATAAAAAAATGCAAAAAACTATAAAATATAAATGCAAACAATTTCACGGACCCATTTATTGTCTGTGAACAAAAGCATATTTAAAAAAAAACGCATTCATACTCACACTATGATTTATCCAGTGTCTGGGATCTCATGGAACACATAAAGACGCAACTAACACTCAGACCGAAACAGACATTCAAATTCATTATCGACTATCAGGCCGACCGGGAATCGAACCCGGAATCTCCTGCTCAGGAAACATCCTACCAAGCCAAGGCGGCTGACTTCGAAATCTGCCCGGCCGGGATCAACGTCTTGAAATAATGACGTCCGTTTCTCTAGCAACTTGCTTTCTCTAGTGCAAGAAGTTAATTAAATACGCCAGCTTTCACAATAAATTTTAAAATAAATAATAATAAAAAATAAAAAAATATAAATAAAAAATTACCACCTGTAGTGCTAGCATGGATAGCCGGTTTGAAAAACTTGTCACGTCGATAAACTGATTTTCTTTATCGTTCCTTATCTCTATTGTGGATTTAACCGAGATATAGCTTTTAAGGCCTTTGATAATTAGTGCACAATATTGAATGATGAGGGTTGGAATCGATAATTGGTCATGAAACTGAAAGAAAATGTTCAGTCGCACAATAGTTATTAGCCTCGGAGCGTTGAATATAGGTTCATAATAATAAAAACATATGTATTTTTTCCTTTCACTTTTGACCTTTGACCAGTTATCGATTTTAAACCTATCCTCCTTTAATATTGTGCACTAATTGTAAAAAGCCTTTTATCTACCGACTTCCGAAAAGGAGGAGGTACTCAATTCGAGTGTTTTTTATGTTTGTTACCTCATAACTTTTGATTGAGTGGACCGATTCTCAAAATTCATTTTTTTTAATCTGGTGCTTCCCGTGTGGTCCCATTTAAATTTCATCTAACTCGGTCAACTAGTTTTTGAGATACACTCCAATAACTGATTTATATCAAAGTAATAGAATGAAAAATGGTATAATTTTTTTTCAAATTTCACATGTATCATTTATTATTGATAACTACCATATAGTTTTATCCTACCGACTTCTCCTTTGTCGCCCTACCTCCGTATCTTGCTTTCCCTAGTGCAGGAAGTGAATTAAATACGCCAGCTTTCACTATAATTTTTATAATTACCTCCTATAGTGCCTGTAGTGGATCGTCAGTTCGTTAATCTTGTCACATCGATCAACTGATTTTATTTATCGCACCTTGTCTTTAAAATGAATCTAACCGCAATAAAGTTACATATTATATATTGTATATAAAAGTGGGCACTATGAATTTTACTCTATGACTATTTGGAGAGAATCTAACCAAGATATAATTTTTGCCTCGAGCTCGCCGGCGAGCTCGGTGTTTGAATGAACCGCCCGAGAACGCCAACCAACGGCCCTTTTATAGGAGGAAGTAAACAAGTATGAGTCTACACTCAACACTCTGAGTCAAACTTCTTACCATTAAACATCTAAAAGTAAGTTGAATTTATGTAAATTACAAACAGCTAATTTTAGTATTACTAAATATAAACATCTTTTTGGTATTTATTTTATTATAAATTGACATTTATTTAAGGGTTAAAACAAATACACTTAAAATTCTTCTATAATCGGAAATGGTTGGTCTAACATGCAAAATTATTTAATATTGATAGGTAACTTAATATCATTATATCACATATTATATTATATAATGTAATGTCTGTAAATATATAGTCGCGTCATATAATAAATATATATGAAATATGTATATCGTCGTACTCGTTTATATAAATAATATATATTTATTAATAATTACTATCCAATTGTATCTTCTCGACAACCCGTATGCTCGCAGTGCTAGGCCGGTAGTCTTTACATGTCAAAACCTACGAAGAAATAATGGCAGGAAGCATAACTCAGAACAAATTCCATACAAAAAGTGATCCTTTAAACCTAAACGACGTATGATTCCAAATACGAATTACTTCCGAGGTACAAATAGACACGTTCGGTGATTGGTTTAAATTTCAGAAGGAAAGCAGGGATTGGTCCACGCGCGTGCTGCAACGTCTACTATGACAGCTGAGTCATAGCGGCGTGCATGATGTTATTGATTTAGCACGACTTTTATTGGGTCATTTTTTTAAGGCAGTTACTCTTCCTGATATTATATCTTCGTAGGTCAAAACGAGTTAGCTACGACATTCGTTAAACCGTCACAGTTTAGGACTGTACGATAGCACAGCCCATCACAAGGATGGCAGCAGCCAAGGTAAGTTTCTATTCTGTGGCGATTTACCAACCGACGTCAGTTGTAAAGCGATCGGTCTGTAGAGACTTTCGCTTCTGGCCAGACACCCTATATGTTTATCACAAAACGCAGGCACTGGCGCGTTCTAATCCTTAGCTTTCGGTGTTATGAAAATAGAGCAGCTGCTACGGCAGATTGTAAACAAAAGAGCTTATCGTTCCTTACAGAACCTAATTTCAAACAACTATCTAAGTTTAAGTCTCTTACCTTCGTAGACTCATTTTCACAGTTGAGTCGCTCCAAACGCAGAAAGTTCAAAATTTGATGGAAGTTCACAATGCTACTTTGTAATTCACTAAACACTTATGTAAACTACTATTGTTTATTGCTGTTGCGTTGATATATTTGTATTTTCAAAGCACTGTTTTAAAGAAATCATAACAAAACAAATTAATAAAATTATTAAGTACATAAAGTTTGAAATAATGTGAGTGATAAATATGTCTCAAGCTAAAGCTTTAATTATTATGTCTCAAGTTGAAATTTAAATAAGATTAAGAATTAATTTATTTCCAAGAGCATTTATGTAGTCAGTTTCGTAAACCTAGTTTGGTAGTATTGTGTACAAAAAAGTTTTTTTTTTTTTTACAAAACACTCAAACAAGGCGACAGCCTGATATTCAGACTCCAAACCAAAAAGAAAAATGTGTCATATTATACAGGGTGTTTGGTAGAGGGACCGACAAACCAAATGAGCGTGTTTATGGGCCCACTTGGAGAATAAAAGTTGGCCAAAAAAATCCCCGATACCCCAATTTTTTTTTACTTTTTTTTGTGAATTTTCGTTGTTTTCTCCAATATTGTAACAATTTTGCTATGCGTGGCCTGAAGGTGTATTAGAGACCAAATTGAACTAAAAACATCCGGTCTAAAAAAGGTTTTACAAATGTTATGGTGGTAAATAGGTACAATTTCGGAGAAAAAGGGAAAAATCACAAAAAAAAGTTAAACATATTGGGGAGTCGGGGATTTTTTTGGCCACCTTGTCCAAGTCGTCCCCCGAACACGCTCATTTGGTTTGTCGGTCCCTCTTATACCAAACACCCTATATATGTTACCAACTTTTTCAAGTTCAGTAATGTGGGGAGCGCAGATCCCTATAACACAGGCTTAAAGCCTAGTATAGAGTTCTGAGGCCTATCTTATATTATTTGAATACTCGACGGCTAAATCAATTTCGATAAATTATGCGTCGTTAGATTCGTCTTGATAGAGCAAATGTTACTACATAATTATGCGACTGCAGCGGATTACTGACCGGACTCCAAAAGGAGGGTGGATTATATGCGCTTTAGATAGACAGATAGATAAATAGTACTTTATTGTGATATTAAATTTATGACTTAATAAAAAGACAATGCTTAAAACTAGGTATAATAATGGGCGGTCTTATCGCTCAGAGCGAACTCTTCCAGACAACTGCTATAATACGCGGGCTAATTGTTTCCGTAGTCGGTTCTTTCTTTTAATATGTTTACTTGTTTAAGCAAGATAAGCAAGCACTGGTCCCAGTCTGAGCCTAGCACGAATGCGTAAGTGTAACGTACCGTGTCGTTCACTTGAAACAGTACAAACTGTCATGTATCTATGGCAACTGTGACACAGATATCACATAGTTTGTACGCCGAGCGTGACGCGTTGACGCTTACGATGCGAACACTTTTTCGGAGATTGCCTGTGCTACGGCATCTGGTATTGACGACGTAGTGAATTATGCTTGCCTAAAAGATATCTATTCATTCTAAGCTTAAAGACTGTAAGATTAATTAACTAAGTAAACCAATAAAATTAGCCAAATATTAACATTCATTTCTAAAAGAAAATCATGCGGGGCAGACTTTGGGGACTATCGATCGATGTCACAACTATTCCAATTATTTTAAAGACACTCAACCAAAAATAGGTAGTCATGGAAACCATTATCCCGCCTAAAGAAGTTTTCAATTAAAAACTACATTATCTATGACATAGCGTTCGGCGACGGTGACGATGACGCGAGTTTCTTGATTTTTCTTCACCAAAATAGCTGATGATGATGAGGCAAGTCCCGTGATTGTTGTTCACCCAAAAAGACGCGCTTAAAGGAGTCTTCATTTAAAAACTACAGTATCTATGACAAAGCGTTCGGTGACGGTGACAATGACGCGAGTTTCTTGATTTTACCAAAATAGCTGATGATGATGACGCAAGTTCCTAGATTTTTCTTCACCAAAATAGCTGATAATGATGACGCGAGTCCCGTGATTTTTGTTCATCTAAATAGTGCTCAACGCGCCAAAGGAATTTAACTTCAAAACTACATTATCTATGACATAGCGTTCGCCGACGATGATGATGACGCGAGTTCCTTGATTTTTCTTCACCAAAATAGCCGATGATAATGACGCGAGTCCCGTGATTTTTGTTCATCCAGAATGTGGTCAACGCGCCTGCAGGAGATTTCACTTCAAAACTACAGTATCTATGACAAAGCGTTCGGTGACGGTGACAATGACGCGAGTTTCTTGATTTTACTAAAATAGCTGATGATGATGACGCAAGTTCCTAGATTTTTCTTCAACAAAATAGCTGATAATGATGACGCGAGTCCCGTGATTTTTGTTCATCTAAATAGTGCTCAACGCGCCGAAGGAATTTAACTTCAAAACTACATTATCTATGACAAAGCGTTCGCCGACGATGACGATGACGCGTGTTCCATGATTTTTCTTCACCCAAATAGTACTCAACGCGCCTAAAGGAGTTTTAACTTCAAAACTACATTATCTATGACATAGCGTTCACCGACGATGACGATGACGCGTGTTCCATGATTTTTCTTCACCCAAATAGTGCTCAACGCGCCTAAAGGAGTTTTAACTTCAAAACTACATTATCTATGACATAGCGTTCGCCGACAATGACGATGACGCGAGTTCCTAGATTTTTCTTCACCAAAATAGTCGATGATGATGATGCGAGTCCCGTGATTTTTGTTCATCCAAATAGTGCTTAACCCGCCTTAAAGAGATTTCTCTTCAAAACTACATTATCTATGACAAAGCGTTCCGAAAAGTATTCCAATTATTTTAAAGACACTCAACCAACAATAGGTAGTCATGGAAACCATTATCGCGCCTAAAGAAGTTTTCACTTTAAAACTACATTATCTATGACAAAGCGTTCGGCGACGGTGGCGATGACGCGAGTTTCTTGATTTTTCTTCATCCAAATAGCCGATGAGGATAACGCGAGTTCTACGATGTTTGTTCACCCCACGCCCATCGCGCCTAAAATACTTTTTACTTCAAAAAACCTACATTGTATTATTGTGGGCCCCCTCCCGTCTTGTGGAAAGCGTGTCAAAAAGCGGCTAATGGCTGCGTGAGGCATGCAAAGCATTCGTCTGGTGATCGATAAAAACATAAATATTGGTTAAGTAAGAACAATGCGGATTAGAAATAATAGGTGAACGGAAATGCTAGTACAGAGGTCGTAGCACAAACAATTTGCGAAAAAGTATTAGTATCGGAAGCGTTAACGTGTCATGCATCGGCATGAGTTGTCTGTGCCGCAGTTGCTCTAGATCAGGGATGGCCAATAGGTCGACCGCGATGGCGATTTTGGTAACCCGCGAGTGTTAAATCAACTGAATGGTTTTAAAATGTATACGCACCATAGCTACTCACACGCTTTGATCGCAATGATAGTAACGTTAGCTAAGTAAAGTAGCTTTATATCTGACTTCTTCTTTTTCGGTTGTACCTACTTTTGCGAATCTACCTTTTCTACTATGAATGCAATAAAATCCAAACATCGTTTCCACAAACGCCCACTTAACTTTTTGTTTGCGTATCAGCTACTTCTTTCTTATACTCTCCATTATAATAAACTTGTACAGAATATGCAGTGTCAAACCTCCACCTAAAAACGTAGACTGAAATGAGAAATACAAATTTTGAACTGACGATTAGAAAGTACTTACTTATCACAAAAATGCTTTATTTTTTCTTGTAAACTCTACCTTGCAGGTGACCGCAAGGAATATTTTCGAACACAAGTAGACCTCACCGGTCAAAAGTTTGGCCACCTCTGCCCTAGATAAATAACAGTTTGTAAAGTTTCACGAGAACGACACGTTACGTTACACTTGCGCAGTTATTCGTGCTAGGCACACTACTCGTCTTGGTTGGTACACTTACACTGTCCGCCAGTTATGATAGCCTAGTAAGTATAGACTACAGTTCTCGCAACATCACCGCATAGTACCAGGCTACCATAACCGCATAGCAGATCTCAGCAGCCTTGCTATCGCTCGGCATGCTGATATCCATACATAATATCACCTACTACATGGCTCGTCCTGACTATGTGTTATCTGTGCCCTAGATACATGACAGTTTGTACTGTTGCGCGTGAACGACACGTTACGTTACATTTACGCAGTCATTCGTGCCAGAGTCATATTACAATAACGTATGTAGGTTAAAACAACTAAATAGAAGTTGATTTGAATGATGAACATTTTTATTATATGATTTTTAAATCACTAACGCTTGCTTAGCGAGACCAAACAATATAATTTTAGAGAGAAAAATTCACAACCTCGTACGGGTTCGAACCAGCGTCTTCCGACAATTCCTGTATGATGCCATGAACACTAGGCCACCGAGGCTCCGCCCCCATACGTCGGTTAAAATCATTATAGAGAGTAAAATTCCATACTCGGATGACGAGCGTCAGTGGCCTAGTGGTCATGGCGTCTGACACGGATTGTCAGAAGACGCGAGTTCTAATCCCGAGGTAGTGATTTTTCACTCTTAAGTAATTGTAATGTGAAATAAACATGTTAAATCTCCAGCTCAGTAGCACTGGAAACATTGTTACAACCGAAACACAGTAATGTTGCACACTACTGCTTCCCGTTTGAGGAACTGGCAAATTTGTGAAACAAATTGTTTTTTCAATAATTTTCGTCTGATCGTTAACGTTTGAATGTTTCCAAAAAAGGAATTCTAACGTTAATTTCAATCTGACATTTTGTTTTATCGACCAATCGTAATATATAGGAAGAACTATAGACAGCAGTAATGTGTCGTCACAAAATGGCAGTATTTGACAATTTGGGTAAAACGAACTTCTGTGACAAATGATTTGTATCGTTTTTTAGGATTTAGCACGTTTCTTAAATGTCTCCGATTGTTAGTTTGAGTACAATTGTAGAGCAATTTAAAGAGAAAACTTCAGTGTTTAAGAAAGGTGAAAAATAATAAAGAAGAAGAGTAACCTACTGGTTTCTCTTCTTGAGACCCTATTATATATTATATAAGTATATATAAGTCTATGCTTGAGACATGATTGCACCAACAAAAAAACAACACGACATTTTACTTATTTTTCGCAACAAAATAAGCGCGTAGTAATTTAAAATGCTAAAATCATCCACGGTCTATTAAAAAACTTTTTGGCAACTTGCAAATTAAATGATAATGACATAAGCAGCTAGTACAGTTTCAAAAGTAATTCGATTCTTAAAAAGCAAACTGTTAAATGGGGTCAAAGTTCAATCTTAAAAGTTCTCTATCGAGGTATAGGCTCTGTTTAATTTTGGAACGCAGCGGTAGTCTTTAAAAAAATATTTCAAACGGCCAGTCTCTATCAACAAATTTTAATAGCGATATAAAACACTGTTAGTAGGGACCTAATAGCACATTCACATTTCTAATAGTTAAATCGATAAATAAGTTAATTATATTAGTCATAATACGCGTACATAAGAAACTCTTTTATGTCTATTGAATCAATAGGTTGACTTTCATTTTTGGAATTGACTGCATCGGAACTAATTCAGTTATTCACATCATTACGTTCTCTTTTTGAAAATTGCCACTGCAGCTGTCAAATTCCATCGTCAATATATTGACTATTGATTTTGATGATGAAAATAATAATAAAAAGAAAATTTAAATAAATCAATTTAATATAAAAATAATAAATAAATAACTGTAACTTTTACTCAACACAAACTGTTTTGACACTTCACAAAAACAAAGTCAATTCGTATTTATTTTCAAAGATCTAAAACACGACATTGACCTTCGAAGTTCGCGCGCCGACTGACTGTCTGTACATGAAAGGAACTTCCACAACAGCCTACATTATAATAAAAATAAACCTTATCACAACCGAATACAGATCAAACTTACGTAATCAAATATTCCAAACAACTATACGATTGCATGATTCAAATAAAATCAACCTTAGCTCAGCGGGTTTAGGATGAAAATGGCATATCACATGTACTGAAATATTCTACGCCTGTGTTTGGTTCAGTTAGTAACAGACAATTTTCGAGTTTATTTCTTGCAAGTAAAGGATTAGTATTGATTGTAGGTAGAGGTTGTTAAAGTTGCAGAACAATACGAAATTAGCCAAAGGCTAGTCTGTACTTCGTTATTTCTTGTGTAAGCTGCAAAGTTTTTTTTATTGTTATGTCTTGATATAAAAAAGTAAACAAATTTACCTATCTAGCTTGATGTGGCTAACAATTTTTTCCTTAAACTTAAAACAATGCGTAAAGTAAAATTACTAAATCACACAAAAACGGGTGATCGCAACAAGCGGGTAAAACCGCAGAGTGCAGCTAGTTCAAATATAAAGATCTTTACCATTGAGTGATTATCAAAACATATCAGTGAACTCCATTCCATCATAATTCCTAGTAATGGCACAGATAAAAATAGTAACTCTACGAACAGACCTCGCGAGGGCAGTAATTTTATATGATGTTTTTAGCTGCTTTTCGCGGCTTCACCCGCGCGGTGATGGATGATGATGATGATGAATATTATATCTATAGCTTATGGTACTCTTGAAATCGGTCCAGTACTTTTGAGCCAATTCGTTATGGTACCAATAACACATATATATATATATATATATATATATATATATATATATATATAATATATATATATATATATATATATATATATATATATATATATATATATATGTTATTGGTACCAAATGTGCTTCCCAAATATTACCAAAATCAACGAGTTTTTAAACTTCACAACCTATTATCTCGGCAAACAATCGACCAATTATGCTCATTATGTGTGTAACAAGTTTTATCAAAATCGGTCGGTACATAACTCCGCAGCAAACTGAAACCTTTTTCTACCGACTTCCAAAAAGGAGGAGGTACTCAATTTGACTGTATATATATATAATTTTTTTTGTCACCTCATAACTTTCGATAGGATGAACCGATTCTCAAAATTTGAGTTACACTTTAATAACTGAATAGAATGGAAGTCGGTATTAAATGTTTCAAATTGTAATTGTTCGTAAAATAAACTCGAGTGGGATACACAAAAATCATCACAAAAAATATATTGAGTAGTAGAACATGTTACTAAGTTTCGCCGAGATTGGTTGAAAACTGCGAACTGTACAGAGAAGACCAACACACAAGCTAGCAAACACACAGATGAAAATCAATTTGGCTAGTTAAATCAGACGCTTCGCACGCTCTGTCATTTATAGTTATGACTCGTAGGGTTAGCACCTTTAAAAAGGCGCGAAGTAGGTAATTAATGCTTGCTCCTACTGCTTACAGGCTGAATAAAAAGCATTACATCAGGCAAAAAAGCAATAGCATAAAAAAATTTAAATGGCGGGAAAAGGCTCAACAATGGCTGATATTGCGTTTATTTTCATAATTATTATTTTTTACATTTTATTTCCTCGAGGTTTTACATGTGATATCCAAGAACTAATTACGTGCGTAACGTCGACGTTCTTTGATTTATGGCGGCTCCTGGAGCGCATTCGGAGTGCAACTTTCGCACTTACACTGTTTGGAACCTCAGGGTTAAACACTCGGTTGTTCTCAACTCGACCGATGGTGAACCTCTTAAAGTTCATCATAATCATCATTATCAGCCCACATTCATTCACTGCTAGACATATACCGACTTCCAAAAAGGAGGAGGTACTCAATTTGACTGTATATATATATATTTTTTTTTGTCACCTCATAACTTTCGATAGGATGAACCGATTCTCAAAATTTGAGTTACACTTTAATAACTGAATAGAATGGAAGTCGGTATTAAATGTTTCAAATTGTAATTGTTCGTAAAATAAACTCGAGTGGGATACACAAAAATCATCACAAAAAATATATTGAGTAGTAGAACATGTTACTAAGTTTCGCCGAGATTGGTTGAAAACTGCGAACTGTACAGAGAAGACCAACACACAAGCTAGCAAACACACAGATGAAAATCAATTTGGCTAGTTAAATCAGACGCTTCGCACGCTCTGTCATTTATAGTTATGACTCGTAGGGTTAGCACCTTTAAAAAGGCGCGAAGTAGGTAATTAATGCTTGCTCCTACTGCTTACAGGCTGAATAAAAAGCATTACATCAGGCAAAAAAGCAATAGCATAAAAAAATTTAAATGGCGGGAAAAGGCTCAACAATGGCTGATATTGCGTTTATTTTCATAATTATTATTTTTTACATTTTATTTCCTCGAGGTTTTACATGTGATATCCAAGAACTAATTACGTGCGTAACGTCGACGTTCTTTGATTTATGGCGGCTCCTGGAGCGCATTCGGAGTGCAACTTTCGCACTTACACTGTTTGGAACCTCAGGGTTAAACACTCGGTTGTTCTCAACTCGACCGATGGTGAACCTCTTAAAGTTCATCATAATCATCATTATCAGCCCACATTCATTCACTGCTAGACATATACCGACTTCCAAAAAGGAGGAGGTACTCAATTTGACTGTATATATATATATTTTTTTTGTCACCTCATAACTTTCGATAGGATGAACCGATTCTCAAAATTTGAGTTACACTTTAATAACTGAATAGAATGGAAGTCGGTATTAAATGTTTCAAATTGTAATTGTTCGTAAAATAAACTCGAGTGGGATACACAAAAATCATCACAAAAAATATATTGAGTAGTAGAACATGTTACTAAGTTTCGCCGAGATTGGTTGAAAACTGCGAACTGTACAGAGAAGACCAACACACAAGCTAGCAAACACACAGATGAAAATCAATTTGGCTAGTTAAATCAGACGCTGCCATTTATAGTTATGACTCGTAGGGTTAGCACCTTTAAAAAGGCGCGAAGTAGGTAATTAATGCTTGCTCCTACTGCTTACAGGCTGAATAAAAAGCATTACATCAGGCAAAAAAGCAATAGCATAAAAAAATTTAATTCGATTTCACTGTCTTCTCTTTCTTGTAGTAGTTGTTCACTAAGGTCTTTATAGACTTTTAGTTGTTTTAGGGCAGCACTCAGTTTTTCCTCCATTTCCCTCGCCGATGTCTTGCGGGTCATAATAGGCATTTTGGTGTCAACTGATCAGTCAGCTCCTGAAACCACAAGTGAAACCGCTAAACAACTATTCAAATAAAGTTTGTATTACAGGTTTTCATACACAAGTCAGTCTCATAGCCAAGTCAAACAACAAAAAGAATGCCCACCAAAGCTTTAAATAAAACAATTAAAAAGTATTACTGTTTATACATTGGTTAATACTGTGGAACAGGTTAAAGTAGAAAATTAAAAATAGGAAATTACAAGTAAAAGTGAGACAGGTTTTAGAATACCAGACTTAAAAGGGAAATAGCATAGACAAAAGTAAAAGTAAAATAAAAAAAGTAGATAAAAATAATTGGAAATATAGTTGTACCTGTTACCTACTGACTACCTACAGACTGCAGTACTTATAAAGATTTGCAGTTTGTAAAAATCAAAATAATACTATCATAAGTTACATACAAACATATTAGGCTATCAGTTTAATTCTGGTAGTTACACAATTTAGCAATATACTATGATAGTACAATTACAGTTTTTTCTATCTTTATATCAGATTATAGTGAGCACAATTTGAGATCTGACACAGCAATATAAGCTGCTTGTACCTAATTGTATGATGTGTAGTGCGATGTGTAGTTGTTAAAAGCATGTCTGAGGCAAGAGTTTTATCGTCAATTTTGCTTCCACAGTTATGTCAAGCAAAAAGAGAAGCAACGGTGCCAGAATGTGGATTGGACGATGCTCACCGGAGTGAGGCGTGTATAGGGCTAGAATGAGTGTTGAGTAGGTGCATTAAGAATGTTAATTGAACACAATACTCCCCGGGATTTGTGATGAACATCCGATCCAAGTCGTCAGTTTTGAATCCACCCGTTGCTTAGCCGTCAGTTGACAGCACAACTTTGAGCTCGACGAAAAACTTCTCGTAGTATGTTTCCCACACTCGTACACCTCATATAAGCACTAATAAGATGTTTACACTGATTTTAATTGGCACTGAATACTAGAAAATAATAATTTAATAATTTCTAAATACGGAGAAATATTTTGACACCTTAACCTAAGTGTTGCCACACGGCGAAAAAAGCGGCTCCTGGAGCGCATTCGGAGTGCAACTTTCGCACTTACACTGTTTGGAACCTCAGGGTTAAACACTCGGTTGTTCTCAACTCGACCGATGGTGAACCTCTTAAAGTTCATCATAATCATCATTATCAGCCCACATTCATTCACTGCTAGACATATACCTCTCCTAAAGTACGCCACAGAGCTCGTTCTTCAGCTCTCTGCATCCAGTTACTGGCTGACGCCTTCTGCAGGTTGTCTCTCCACCTGGCCGCAAGGCGTCCTACACTACGTCTGCCTAAACATGGTCTCCACTCAACTCGTCTACTCCAGCGGTCATCGGTTCTTCGGGAAATGTGGCCAGCCCATTGCGACTTTAGCTTGCTTATTCTTTGAGCTATGTCGACTACTTTAGTTCTCCATCGGATAACTTCATTCATCATCATTCATTATCAGCCGGAAGACATCCGCTGCTGAACATATGCCTCCCCCATAGAACGCCACTTGGACCGGTAACTTGCTTCCTGCATCCACCGATTCCCCGCGGTTCTGACGAGGTCGTCGGTCCACCTAGCGAGGGGCTGGCCTACACATCGTTTTCCGGTGCGTGGTCGCCACTCGAGAACCTTTCTTCTCTATCGTTCATCAGTTCTGCGAGCGATGTGAACTTCATTAAGAATCGTATGCTTCAGAGAAACCCCGAGCATAGCTCTCTCCATAGTTCGCTAATACTACTTCAAGCTAACTTTTAACTCTACAATTTTCAATTTAGCTTTGTTATTATACAAACTGACATAATTTATGAACAGATTTTTCTATATCATTCTTGGTAATCATAAAAACACGTAATATTAGATCTTACGATCTGAAACATAAGATTCATAATAACATTTATACATACAATCAACTATATGGATTTGTGAATTTGGTGGATCGGTCGATCAGGCATTAGGTATTCTTTGACTCTTATTTTTGGGGTTGCATAGTTGAAATTTCTTTGGCAAGTCATTAGATATTTTTGCCCGGTCGGATTTAGGTGAACTTTCTCACCTTATCCGAGATTTTAGCTTTGGAGTGGTATAATTTGTTTTAATGTTATATTCTGCACTCAGGGGACGATTCTGGAGGTTTGGATAGGGTCATAATGGAATCATAATAGTGTTATTTTTATACTGTTTGATGATGCACATCTACCCATGATGAAGAAGAATTGGTTTTTTTATTCTTACTCGTATTCTTATAGTTACAATATAATAAGGAGAGATTTGCTTGTTTGTTTGTTTGAATGAACAGGAACCGATATTACTGGACCGATTTAAATAATTCTTTCACCATTCGAATCCTCCATTATTCCAGAAGTTCATAGGCTATATATTTGATTCATCACCATCATCATCCATCACCATGCAGGTGAAACCACGGAGTGGAGCTAGCACGTGATATTATAGATAATTTTATTATATATTAATAAATTATAGATAAATGATAGATTTTACTAGATGCAAACAAATTATACGTTACACATAGGGGCTTTGTGTTAGGCTCACTGGCGTGCGATTTTCTAAGAGCAATCATCGTTGCATCTATGACAAAATCCGTGAAACAAATGAAGAAATGACAAGAAACGTTGGAAAATCAGCCTTATGAACAAGGGCGATATCTCATAAAGTATCTGAAATCGGTGAGCTTGTCATCGAGCGCATCGACGAATCATTAGAGAATCGCATGGCAGAATCGCACGGCTGTTCACAGCTACTTGAAGTAACAGAGGGCATATAGCACGTTTTTATCAAAGAGTTTTATATAAGGTCCTTACATATGAAATTGGCGTTTTTCGTACTGGCCACTTTAATCACGAATTTCTCCTCTTTGGTAAGGAATTCCAAATTCAAATTTGTGCAGCTATAGACTCATGTATTTGTACTTCGATGATCGTCATTCATTTGTTTTTTTTCTTCTGTTTTTTTCTGTTTGCGTCACTCATTTTACAAAATGGAAAACTTAAAATATCGCATTATTTACGAGTACGAGTTCCGCCGTGGCACTAGTGCTGCGAAAACAACTCGAAGGGTGAATGGTGTGTATGGCGGTCGTGTTGCAAAAGAAAACACAGTTCGTTTTTGGTTCCAACGTTTTCGTTCTGGAAATTTCGACCTGCAGAACAAGCCCCGTGGACGGCCTGAGACTCAAGTTGATAATGAAGAGTTGAGGGCTATTGTTGAAGCGGATCCATCGCAAACCACGTCCGAGTTAGCTGCAGGCTTCGATGTTAGTGATAAAACTGTTTTAATTCACTTGAAGCAAATTGGGAAGATTAAAAAGCTTGAAAGTTGGGTACCTCACGAATTGACTGAAGCAAATCGGCAAACGCGCGTCGACTGCTGCGTTACATTACTAAACCGGCACAATAATGAAGGTATTTTAAACCGAATCATTACCTGTGATGAAAAATGGGTTCTTTACGATAATTGGAAGCGCTCAGCGCAATGGTTGGATCCTGGCCAGCCAGCCAAATCCTGCCCCATGCGAAAATTAACCCCAAAAAAGTTACTTGTAAGCGTTTGGTGGACTAGTGCCGGTATTGTTCATTACAGTTTTCTCAAATCTGGCCAGACTATTACGGCTGATGTCTATTGTCAGCAATTGCAAACCATGATGGAAAAGCTAGCGGCTAAACAACCTAGGTTGGTCAATCGCTCCACGCCACTGCTGCTTCACGACAACGCTAGACCACACACTGCGCAACAGACGGCTACTAAATTAGAAGAGCTTCAATTGGAAAGTCTAAGACATCCTCCGTACTCCCCGGACCTTGCTCCAACAGATTACCATTTTTTTCGAAATTTGGATAACTTCTTGCAAGGGAAAAAATTCAACTCCGATGGGGCAGTCCAAATCGCCTTCAAAGATTTTATTGATTCCCGTCCGACTGGTTTTTTTAGTAAAGGGATCAATGAACTACCTATAAGATGGCAAAAGTGCATAGAAAATAATGGTTCATACTTTGATTAATTAAATATTTTATATTAAAAAATATTCGACTTTTTGTTCCTCCCATACAAAACGCCAATTTCATATGTAAGGACCTAATAGTATATAGTTATATAGTAAGAGATGCTTCCCGCTCTTACACCCGCGTTGTGATGGATGATGAAGACAATGCTGAAAAGTATCCTATGATAATCAAGCGCCTCATCTATCTCCTCGTAGTTTTATCAAATTGGTCCAAGTTAACGTTAGAAACGGGATATTAACGGTGTAATCATTTTTTCAAAACTCAAACAAAAAGGATTACACAGTAAGTTTCTGATGTTCTGGACCAAATTTTGTTTGGCCGTTTGAGCGCGACAAAGTAACAAACACACAAACAAACTTTCGTCTTTTTAATATTATTGTTTCTATATAAATCTTAGGTTATAACGGCTTCAGTTGAAATTGTTCATAGAGATCATCCATTTAAGTAGTGTTTACAGCCGTGTGATTTCCTATTGATTCGCCGTTGCGTTCGTCGACGAGCTCACCGATGTCAAATACTATACCGCCGTGCAATTCTCTAATGGGGGATCCCAATAATCTATCTATCCACAGTTTTCGTTACTACCGATGGAAATTTGACATAACATCCATACGAAAAATGTCAAATATCTATCTCTAGTAAGGTAAACCGGCGATAGATAGATTATTGGGACCGGCCGTAAGAGCAAACATCGTCGCATCTTTGACAACATCCGTGAAACAAATGACGAGATGACAAGGAACGTTGGAAAAACAACCTTATGTACAAGGGAGATATCTCATAAAGTATTTGACATCGGTGAGCTCGTCGACGAGGGCAACCACAAACCATTAAGTAATCGCACGGCTGTTGACAACCCTGCCTACGAAGAGTACCCAGGTTCAATACATTATTATTAGATATTATGCACGCCTAGACAAAATAGGTTATTTTCCGCACACGCTACAGACAGAACGTTCCCGAGTCCCGTCTACGTACTTAGTGCGACGTCACGTGACTTTTCCACAGGTAATGTCAACGCCATACATTTTGGAGTTGTCGTTTGGCGTTAACGTTAACAGAAACATCTTTTGTCTAAGCCTGCTGAGCAGAAATGTAAGTTTTTAGATTTTGAATATTGTGATGTGTTATTGTGTATGCCTATGCCTCCCGCAACATATGGGAACCTAATGTGGTGTGTGTCGAAGCATTATTAGAATTTTTAAAGTATTACTTTTTTAAAGCACTAACGCCTGCATAGCGATACCAAACATGGAAACTTATAGAGAGAAAAATTCACATCCTCGGAGGGGATTCGAACACCCGCGTCTTCCGAAAATCCGTGTAAGACGCCATGACCATCTAGGCCACTGTGGTTCGAGGTCCGAGCATTGAATTTTAACTCTCTATCTGATTTTAACCGTCTTACGGAGACGGAGCGACTAATTATTATAATGCTGTTTCTATAGACTCATGTCTCTATAGACTCAAGTTTCTATAGACTCAAGTTTCTATAGACTCAAGTTTCTATAGACTCAAGTTTCTTTAGACTCATAGATTATATAGACATAAGTGTCTATATACATAGTTTTCCATAGATCTAAGTTTCTATAGACTCAAGTTTCTAAAGACTCAAGTTACTATATAGACTCAAGTCTCTATAGACTCAAGTATCTATAAACTCAAAAACATACACGCATCAAAACCTTTCTATGTTATTAGGAGACGTATCAAGCGGTAATCTCACCCTAATAGGTATTAGAACAGTTGCATTTTCTCACAAGTGACGAACTGCACTGCACCCGCAACCCTGAGACATTAAGTTGTTAAGTCACGTGTGCCTGTAATTTTATCGGCATTCTCTAATCTGGCTCATGATAATGCAAACCTTCTTGATGATAAACGAGTAAATGGGTATGACTTCAGTACTTCCCCGAATGAATTTGTACACGAAGAGTTCTACGGGTAACAGCTGTCTTGTAATGTATTATCGTGTGTCCATCTTGCGACACAGGGCACACTAATGCTGGCACATAATAACTAATAGTAGAGAGACGCGTCATTCACCAACAAAATTCAAGTTTAGGTATAAAAATTAGCCAATTCTTACGACATTTCAAAGTCAAAGTCAAAATCATTTATTCAATTTAGGCATCAAATGAGCACTTATCAACTTTTCATTATAGTGTACTTTAAAGACTCTAATGCCGCGTTCCAAAATATATAGAGCCCACCGAGAAGAAGCGGCAAAAAACTCGGGGCCAACCTTTTTATATAGATGCTTACAATGTTTCTACTTAGGTACTACAAATATTACATTTTATGGGTGGCAGAGTGACAGCTTGCCAGAAGTGGAGTATTCCAAGCATCTTTATCTTCTATATAATGCCGAACTTTATAGTAAGCCTTTTTTTATTAAAACGTTTTTTACAGTCAACTTGAATTTGAAACCCTTTGTGAGCTCAGTTATGTGTTTTGGGATTTTATTGTAAAAACGCACACAATTTCCTAGGAATGACTTATTAGTCTTCGCAAGTCTAAAACTAGGTACAGCTATCCTATTTGTATTTCTAGTATTAAAAGTGTGGTGATCACTATTTAACTTATATTTATGTAATTTTTTACGAACATACATTATATTTTCTAATACATATAAGGAAGGCAATTCTTTAAATAAATCTTTCAAAGATTCACGGGGACCCATTTCGTATGCTGCTTCAATGCTAAATTGAGATTTATTGTGAAATACGAGCGTTCTTATTCCGTTGAGCATCGCTGACTCGTAGCCTTTTAGCTTAGGCAACCTAAACCAAAAACCTACCTAAACTGCGGACTAAAAACTCCCCCCCCCTGGTGCGGGCTGTGAGCATGCTGTTTCTAGACTCAAACACATAAACTCTTCTTAAGATACAAAAGACTTACTTGTAACTTTGTAAGATTTACTTCAGCACAAAAGTTTTTACGACTTTGTTTTCGCAGACAGAACTTACATACGATCGTATCTACTATCTTATAATAAATACTTTTTATACCATCGAACTAGCAGAGTTTGGATATGTTTTGCTTTTTAGAACAAACTCAGGGCAAGTTATATAAAAGTCCAAAGAGTATCTTGTAGAGTACGTATCTTGCTTTGTAGTCTTTGGGAACATTGCCTTTCCATGGAACACAGTAATATTACACTACTGCTTCTCGGTAGACGAACTGGCAAGGTGTGGTACTTGCCCCGGCGCGCCTGCTAAGGTCCTACCAGTACATTTAATACACATACTAATTAATTTATCTCTCTTGTTTCTTTTTTATCTGTGTGAACGGAGTGACTGCCATACCAATGTTCATATTTAACTAACTTTGTTACCAACATTTAAAGTGAATGTTAACAGTAAGAAAAGCTGTTAGAAAGTAAAAGTAAAAAGGGAATTGAAATAAAGAAATAGATCTGCAAAATGTGATGCATTTCATTATTCTTGTGATTGAAGAATTGAGCAAGTCTTTTTCCACTTTAGTAGAATTATTCCCTCGCTGCAAATTGGATCACAAATCATCGGAATAGAACAGCGATATAGCGCGCTCTCTCTCTTTCAGCACGGTACGGACTTATCATGAAAGCGTCAATTTGTGCATATCTGTAGTTGATAAATACTACTGCCAACTATCGATAGTTCAATGAAGATTGTGTTACATTTTGTTTACGTTCATTTAGGTTACTTCTCCGAAACTATTCTCCGCTGCATAAGAAGATGTTTTGAAGCTCCTGGATTGGCTTGGACTCGGCATCAACATCAACGGCGAGTACATTACTTATTATAATAATAATGTTTATTTCAGAAGAATACATTGACATATCAAAAACTATAGTACTAAAATACATTTTATGTAGGATATTGTACAAATGTATTCATGTGCATCCCAGGCCTTGACGCTAAAAGAAGCCCCACGTCCTTGAACCAAGACTAAACATGTATCTCAAGATACCGGGGTTCACCTTTGACTTTCCGACGATACCATAGTCATGGCAAATCGATGGAAAACCTCAGCACGATGCTTGAATGCCTCAATAAAAGGTAGGCCTTAAGATGGACAATACAAAAATTATGTCCAATGTTCATGTTGTGAACATTGGACATAATCTCTCAGACAAAATAAAAAAGTCAAGACAGAATGTTGTGAACAGAGAAGTGAGGCCGGGTGAAACTACGCCTCGGCGTGTCTTTACATATTTACATACAAAACCTACAACGAAACTACGCCTTAGCGCGTCAGTCGTCTATCGCGACGCGTGGAAGCAACACGTAAAATTTTAATTAACATTTAATTTAAATTTAATAATTATTGATATTATTGTAATTACTTTATTATAATTTGAATTACCATGACAGTACAGAGTCACGCACATGTAGTTTAGAAAACCGGCCTCACTTCTCTGTTCAAAACATTCTGTCTTGATTTTTTTATTTTGTCTGAGGTTGTGCCTACCTCAGTATCATTTGAAAGCTCAGTTCTCCAAGTTATTGACGTATAAATCTTGCTAGGACAAACAGTCTAACTAGGCAGATCCAACTTCGAGAAAGAGTTCAATCATCGAATCCAACTCTGCTGTGCAGTATTTTGGAAGAGTCGCGAAGTCTTCTCGTACAAAATACTTCAGTTCCTCAAGACTAAAGTCTTTGACTTACCTACCTTACCCTTGATGACATATAGCACTGAAACGTGGTCTCTTACTATGGGCCTTAAAAGTAAACTCAAAGTCGCAGAACGAGCTATGGAGAGGACTTTGCTCGGGGTTTCTCCCAGAAGAATTAGCCAGTTCAAGTGGCAGTGGGCAGGGTACATAGCACGCAGAACAGATGGCCGACGGGGACAAGAGGTTCTGGAGTGGAGACCACGGACCGGCAAGCGCAGCGTAGGTCGTCCACCGACACGGTGCACAGACGACCTGATAAAAGTCGCAGGACGACGTTGGATGCAGGCCACTTCCAACCGGTCCTTTTGGAAAATTATGGGGGAGGCCTATTTTCAGCATTGGACGTTCTACGGCTGAGATGATGATGACCCCGTTAATGTATACCAGGGTGAATTTGAATTCATGGACATCCTTTTAAATAGAGACACTATGAATGTTACTAACTGCATAAGGGCTTGTATTACGAAAATCTAAAATATTATTAATGCAAGACTATGAAAAACGCAATATATAAATGCAATATTAGAGTCTTAATTTAAAAGGATGCCCATGAATTTAAATACGCCCGGTATTTTACATAGATATACGAGGTAATTACGATATTTCGGCAACATTGCCTGTTATTGTGAGCCAGAAAAGCCTATTGTTCTTTATAAATAAGATCGTTGGGTTATATTTCCAGCTCGCATGCTTACGTTTTGAAAATACAGAGAAAGGTTAGTCAATAATTACAAAACCTGCACCCTGAGAATGTAAATTTCAAATCGATTTGATATTATTGGAATTTTTCATTATTAATATACCTGCCTACTTTATGAAGTCATTTGATCTATACATAATATAACATCAAAATAAGTACCTGACTGAACGATGTTCCTGAGCCCAAAGCAATTGGACTTCAAACTTAAAATTTTGGCAGCTGATACCTTAAGTCAAAGTCAAAATCATTTATTCAATTTAGGCATCAAAGACGCACTTATAAACGTAAATTTTTCATTATAATGTACTTAAAAGACTCTACCGCCGCGTTCCAAAATATATAGAGCCTACCGAGAAGAAGCGGCAAAAAACTCGGGGCCATTATTTTTATATAGATGTTTTTACAATGTTTTTACTAAGGTACTATATTAGCTCCAGTGTGTTGCCTTACAAAAGAGAACATAATAATGGTATCAGTAGGGTAAGACACGCTACATTAAGTAAGATACGCTTTTTTTTTTGGGGGGGAAATGCTGTGCACTTCCCTTCCGCCACGGGGGTGACGGAAGGGGGCGTGTGGGGCTCAGACCCACTAAAACCCCCCCGTGAGCAGTCCTCCGCCAAGGTGGAACGAGACAGGGTCGCGCTGGCAGTCACCATCTCGCCCCAGCGGTAGGCCCGGATTGATCTTAACCGGGCCTCAGCGCCTGTGAAGGAGTGACCTTGCTCACCAAGGTCACCACCTAGACGTGTAGGGCCGTGCAAACCGGCGAAGAGTCCCCCGACTATTCGCCAGTGGCCCCACTACGGAGGAGGGAGGAGACGAGCAAACCGTCTCCTCCGTTACCCCGGTCGTCTGCGCCGGAGCGGGTCAGCTCGAACATCGTTCTCCCTGATCCGCTCCGCGGCCTCCTTCTGCGTCATCACCGCTTCGCAGAAGGTGGCCACCGCCTGCCACGCTCTCTCGCTGCTGAGCATGGAGATCACCACGCTCGGCAGGGAGAGATCTCCGCCTATTTCCGCTGAAAGCGTGTGCCGCTGCGGGCCCCATGCAGCACACACTTCCAGCGTGTGTTGCGCCGTATCCTCCGGCGCCCCACACTCGTGGCAGGCTGGGGTCGCCTCCCGTCTCGCGATTTGGTGCACGTACTTTCCGAAACATCCATGTCCGGAAAGCACCTGCACCAATCGGAAGGTCAGCGAACCGAATCGCCGCCTCACCCATCTCTGGAGGACTGGGCGGATGGCCTCCACCGTCCACTGCCCAGGGACTGGTGGAGCCAGGTCCTCCGTCCACCGCCGCAACAAGGCAGCCCGCGCCTGCAACCGCATACGTGTAACCTCCTCCCACACTGGAGCGTCTCCACGGGATCTCCTCGCCGCCACGAAGTGATATACTTCAGCGAGGATCTCCGCTTGGAGCTCCCAGGAGGGATCACTGGCCAGCACGCACGCCGCCGTGCAGGACACCGTCCGGTACCCGCGTATCGCCCTCGTCGCGATGACCCGTTGCGGACGTCGCAGTAGAGTCTTGTTGTCGCGACTGAGGGCGTCCACCCAGACTAGTGCTCCGTAAAGAGCCATACTCCGGATCACTCCGGAGTATAGCCGACGGCAGTTGGCATTCGGGCCACCCACATTGGGCAGCAGCCTACCCAAAGCAGCTGCAGCTCCTACAACTCTTGGGGAGTAGATAGATCCTGGAGTGATCAGTCCCAAGCTGTTTTATCCTCCAAGTAATCCGAAATTTTGTAATAACCTTTTTGACAGAGTTTGGTTTTAATAGTAATTTTAAACTTATAGGCAAATCTCGGATAACATTGGGAACTTTATTATAGAATCGTATACATTGTCCCATAAAATAATGACTTATTCTGCGGAGACGCGTTACATGTACGGATAGCTTGTGCTTATTTCTCCTGTTGATGGAAAGAGCATCACTCCTTTTATCAAAACTGCTAATGTTTTTCTTTACATACATTAGATTTTCATAGATAAACTGAGAGACAACAATTAGAATGTTATATATTATAAGTATGTTGTAAACATTTTTGGGAAATTCACCCTTGAGGGGGAGAAATTCATTTACTCCTGTAGATAAAAATCCCATAGTGGCTTAGGCACTGCGTTGATAAATCAGCCAGTCATTCTGTACAAGTAATTATAAATAAATAATAAATAAATGTTCCACAACTATCACACAACGCCATCTAGTCCCAAGCTAAGCAGAGCTTGTGTTATGGGTACTAGACAACTGATAAACATGCTTATATATTTCTAAATACATAAATATTATAGATAAATTACACCCAGACACAGAACAAATGATCGTGCTCATTACACAAACATTTGTCCTGGGTGGGAATCGAACCCACGACCTGCGGCATAGCAGTCAGGGTCACTAACCACAAGACCAACAGGCCTGTCAAAATATACGTGTACAGATAAATCTTTCAACCATAAATAACACTGTTTTATAAAACAATTATCAGAAATGACTATAGCATGGTGCTCAGGACTTTAAGTACTTAATCTTTTACATTACACTTAAGACGCGGTCCAACCCCAATTATAAATTAATTTACGATGCTTTACGTAAGGTTGAAAATCGCTTGTTAGATTGGACGATGCAATGCGACAATGCGTTAATTTTGTACGTTTTCTTTATATTTTTCGATATATACTAACACAATTGAAAAAACTGCTGGTTATTACTTTAGTACTATACGTTGGCGAAGTATTACCTAAAAAAAATATAGTGTTATAGCTGAAAATTCTGAGAGTTTGGACGTGAAAGTTTGTTTTTGTGGACCTATTCAGGATTTTTTTCTGCCGAAATAGAGTTATATTTTTGAATTCTATTCGGTTATTACTCTTTTACTATTCCTTTTCTAACCTTTGTATTTTTTTCATAATATACTATCGATCTGTTTCGTTACACTAGGTGTTTAAAAATTCTACTTTTTCTTTGATCAGGGTACGAGCGCGCCTTAATTCGATATCTTAAATGTAGGTTACATAACCTACATCTAAAATATCGAATTAAAACATTTCAACGAAACATTTGAAACATGTCTACATAGAGATGCTTTAAATGTATAGAGTATGTTTATATCCTGCGTCTTTAAAATTAACTGCCTACGGTCTGCGTTTCCATTGGTTATTTTTTTAACTGGGCTGACATTCTTTACGCAAGTAGATATACAGATATATATAAAGTACTTGCAGGTGCCCGCGACTACGTCTGCGCAGGATTAGTATTTTGAGTAGCTTATTATCTTCTCCAAGGACATATCTACCTTTATACCAAAATGCCATTAAATATGTACAAGGTGAAACGCAATTGCTGTAATAGTATTATATGAGTAAATTTAAAAACACATATACATAAATTTAAAATCAATCATCACGTAAAAAACTGTCATTACATTTCATCACCCTTGACCGTCGCCAAGCACGTCTAGTGTATCGAGCTGTCAAATTGACTTGGCTTTTGACTAAGCTATCAGAAACTGACACAAACTTTGACAGAACTGTCATCACGTAGGTGTAGATCTTATTATTTTGTCTATGCTGTGCATATTACAGCATATTACGCTTTTTCAACCTTGTGGTGACTGCGGTGATGGATGATGATGATGATGATGAACAGTATTTAATGTGTTAATCCAATGCCTCATCTCCCTCCATACCTTTCATTAAAATTGCCTCTGCCGTTTGAGCGTGAAAGAGTAACAAAGATCCACACATCCATACTCACAAACTTTCGCGTTTAAAATATAACTAGCTGTGCCACGCAGTTTCACCCGCGTGGTGATGGATGATGATGATGATGATGATGAAAAAGTATCCCATATGTTATTTCAGCGTCTCATCTATCTACATACCAAATTTCATTAAAATCCATTCAGTATTAAAGTTTTTGCGTGAAAGAGTAACAAACATACTATATAATCGACCCATCCATCCATCTAAACTTTCACATATATGATACTAGCTGGTATTCGCGACTACGTCAGCGCAGGATGATGATGATGTCAAGTAGCCTATGTGCTACGCCAGACTATAATCTATCTCTGTAGCAAATTTCAACCAGGGGGCCTACTCCCACCTTTTACGAAACTATCATAAATCAAGACCGTTTTGTAATAAGCTTAGAATAATCATACTTACTATCGTACTCCCACCGACACAAAACGATCGAACATATTACTTCAATACTATTTACGGCGTGTTCCTTTTTAGGCGAAATGGATCCTAATGGTGCGTTTCAGGATCAATACCTATAATGCCCAACCCGAATAGAACACTACCGCAGTTGTAAAGTACGCGAATTGAGTGCACTATTAGATTATACGTCATCAAAACGTCTATCGTAATTCATTATTATTTAAGCTTGCTATATTGACGTGGTGGTACCAAATTTTATGGTAAGGTTTAAGTATGGCTACTTTAAGAGGTGGGAGTAGGGCCCCAGATCCATTCAGCCGTTCTGCCGTGATTGAGTAACAAACATTCATGCATGCATCCATCCATCCATCCATCTAAACTTTACTATTACTATAACTGACACATCTATAATATTTGTATAAAAGTATAATATTGCAGTAGGAAGTAGGATAGAAACCGAACAAGTGATACTTTATTTACCATTTGCCATTCCTCAAGTAACAATATGTTGTTGTGTACATATTATGTAAATATTTATTGTTGCATCAAGTAAAATTCTAAGTAATCAGAGTACTTTTATAGATAAGTCATGAAATGAAATGAATTAAATGAAATTGCAGAAACCGACTACATAATAGATCTTATTAACGCACAAGTGCTTGTAGAACCACAGTTTGTCCTCGACAGACGTACAATATTGTTAGTATTGATTTATGACTAACATATGACTGATTTAAGAAGAACATGTCAATAATTAAAAAATAAATGTCATTAATATTATTACTAAATTATAATATGAAATAAACATGTCAGCCTCAAATAATTCGTTAATGTCATAAAAGCATTTTTCTTTAAGCCACTTACAAAGTTTAGTTTTAAATTGTCTAATTGGTAATTCTCTTATATCTCTAGGTATCTTGTTAAATATTTTCACTGTCATAGTCACACAGCTCTTACGAGCAAGAGCAGTTTTGCATGTGGACATCATTAGCTTCGTTGGGTCTCTATATTTTGCCCTAGAGTGAGTTTGGTCCTCATAGTGGTTAAAAATGCATTAGTCATCATTTAGCAATTGTCCTGTCAAAGTCACGTTTGAGTAAAACGCTGTGTAGCTGATGTAATGGTAGGAGGCGCCAACCAGGTACCCCGCCAACTTAACTGGCCTGCATGTAGACAGGCGAGTTAAATACAGTACGTACAGTACATAAGTTTGTACACTGCAGACGCAGACACGTGTTATTTTTGTGTTTCCCATATGCGTTTGGGTGTGTTCATTTCTATTAATATTTCATTTTCAATGTGTTGTAAAAGTATTGATACTACTATAATACGTAAATTAGTATTCAGGAATTAGACAGCCAATTTCTTAATTAAAACAACTGTTTTAATATAAAAGTTTAGGCTGTTTTAAAATATAAAAACAACGCCGCGACTGGTCTTCTTCTCGGAGCGGTACCTTATGACTACTAAACTTTTATACGTTTGGACGCTACTTGTAACTTGCTACTTAACTAACCGGTTACTTAACTCGCTACTGTACATATTGATGTGTAAATCGGCCTTAAAGAAATATTTACACCGACTTTAGTTACGGGAGTAGTGTTTTCAGTTTAGGACCACAATGACTAGTCTCATGGAAAGTTCTTATTCTTATTGACCGAGCGAGCGAAGCGTCTCTGCATTAACTGGCTAAATTGACTTTTAGCTGTTTGTATGTTTTTTTAGGTTGTATGTTAGTCCTCCTGTACAAGTCTCATTTTTAACCGACTTAAATAAAAGGCAGAACGGAATTAAATTAATCTTTCTGCATCATCCGTTCAAGAAAACCAATAAAAATGTATTGAACAATTCCAAAACAAGTACAGTCATGATTTATTTATCATTCTTTTCGACAAGAACGCCATAAATACAAAAGAAATAAATGTTATAATTATATATATAGGGTGTTTGGTAGAGGGACCGACAAACCAAATGAGCGTGTTCGGGGGACCACTTGGAGAATACAAGTTGGCCAAAAAAAATCCCCGACCCCCCAATATGTTTAACTTGGCTTTCGACGAAACGATGGCGGAAATAGTATTAAGTCTTTTTTCTTTTCTGGCGAAAATGCAATCTACGTTCCAGTAATAACCACCCACGTTGCAGTTCCTGGAAAAGTAGGTTGATTTCTGCTAAATCTATTGTATTTTTGGCCAATTAGGGCGAATCGCGAGTCAACGGAAATAGTTATTTACAGGATTGAGATAATACAAAGACACTTTGTGCAAATATAGTATATTTCATTACAAGTGAGGATAGGCTGTCATTGCAAAGAGTTCCGACAAATGTCTACCCGAGCCGAGGCGCAGCCGAAGGCGAGGGTTGACAGTCGGAACAAGTTGCAATGACGGTTCCGCACGTATACTGAACGACTATTTTTAAAACAGTTGCGAAAAAATTAAGCAATTTAATAAAATAAACTCGCAAAGAAAATTTCTGGAAAATGGCGCCGACCGTAGAATGTAAGCAGAATTTTTTTGTCTTCACCCATTTTGGTAGGCAAAGGGAACTATGCCCATACAGCCAAGTCTTCAGTAGAATTTTTTATTGATACGAAATGAAAATGAAATTTAATAAGATAAAATTAAATGAAACCTAACCTAACTCATTCAATCAAATCATTAAATCTGATATTGAAACAAATTAGTAGCTTCTTTTTAGAAATATACGGATTTTTTTGACAGTTGGGAAAGAGAATGCACGAGTTCGGGAAAGGTAAAAAAAAGCACGAGTATGACATCTCGACACTCTCCACATCTCGAACGCTATACGTCCCTGCAATATGCCAGTTTTTGAGCAACTGTATTAAAAAAGTCGTTTTTTAAGAATAAGTTATATAATGCTAATATGCTACTACCTTAACAATTTAAACCTAGACAAGAACAATTTGAACAATTTAATACCGACTTTCATTCTATTCAGTAATTGTAATGTATTTTAAAAACTACTAGACTAGTGTTGCCCAAATGCAAGAACAAGACGAGACTTAGCCAGTCTTGGTCTTGGTCTTGGTCTTGCGCCAATACACCTGGTCTTGGTCTTGATCTTGCGCTCCCAGTCTTGGTCTTGGTCTTGGTCTTGCAGCAAGAGTCTTGCAAGTCTTGCAATTACCTATTAGTCTATTACTATTTATTAAAGTTTACTTTAAATCTTAGAAAAACGTATTAGAATTGGAACATTGTGAGCTTGAATTAACATAGCCATAGTAAAGATCAAGCAGATTAATAAATAACTGAAGATTTGATAAGAAATTCGAAAAATCAACTGACCTATATGTCGTTTTCCATGGACGTAACTGTTTCTTAATAAACATTTATGATTTATAAGCTTACATTTGCTAAAACATGTAAAAAAACAAATTAATTACAATAACTTGACTGTATTTTAAAGAACAATACTTATCTGTCTAGAAACAGATTGAACCCTCAACTTATAAGAAATTTAATAAAAGAGTTTTACGATTTATCATTTATTTGAAATTCAAATATGAAATAATGAACAAAAAATAATATACAACACAAATCAACAGCTTTATCATTAGGTTATGATACTTTATATCAATTCTTTTGACCAAGAATTAATACAAAGTAACCATCTGGCTGACTCATCACTTAACCTATTTCTATGTTTTCTAATTACTAATGATGCTTTAGAAAATAACCTCTCAGCAGGTACTGAAGTTGCAGGTATTGAGAGAAAATCACGGGCCATTTTCGATAAAATCGGATACTCTGTCTCATGCGTCCTCCACCAATCTAAAATGTCTTCCGAGCTGGCAGTTCTTGGTTTTCTCAGGTACTCCTCCAACTCGTCTATCACTAAGCCTTGACGACAAGATCCAGATGACGTCGAGGGACATTCATAGAGTTTATCAAAGTCTATTACGTCTTCATCTTCATCACATACCTTATTTTCTTTTTCTAGTAATTCCAGAGATTTGTTCAGTGAGTGTAGACTTTTATATTCTTCATAAAGTTCATTGAACTTGCGCAGACTTTCTGTTTTAAGTTGCTTCCCCCACATTGTCAGGTCAAAAGTCTGAGCCTTATGCCTTGGGTCTAAAATTAAAGAAGTACAATAAATCCAGTTGCTCTTCTTGTAATGTTTAAGCATTTTGTCTCGAGCTGCTTGGAAAGCTAGAATCAGCCTTTCATCCACTTCAGATCGATTAGGTTTCTCATCTAACTGTTTTACCATGGATTCAATTTTATCTAGTAAGAGATTGAAAGATACAATGACTAGCGGTAATGTAACATATTTGTCTCCACCAAGTTTTGTACTTAAAAGTTTAAAGTTTATTAGAAATTTATGTAATTTTTCGAGTACCTGCCATTCATTACCTGTGATTTGAAAATCATTCAATTCGGTGACAGAACTGCACAATATGTCAATGCCCGCTCTCACTTTTAAACCAAATCCAATCATATCATGTGTGGAATTCCATCTCGTTGGACAGTCAAGAATGGCATTTAGATTTGATGGCACGCCAGCTGCTTCACAAGCAGACTGAAACTTCTTCTTCACTATCTCACTTCTTTTTATTTTACTGGAAATACTGCGTAACTTTGTTACAGATGTACGCGAGTCAGCAATATTTGGTGCAGATTCTTCATCTTCCTCATCCTCAGTTTCGTCTGCATACTCTTCGTACTGCTGATCTCGCGCGTTAGTGTCAGACTCACAGTGTAATGCTAAGGTCTTTAATAAATCTTGTACACCAAGGTTTAAAATGTGAGCAAAGCACCGGAAATGTTGATTGTCTGAATCAAAGTGTGGCGGCAGCTGTTTGCCCAGTTCATACATAAATTTGGTATTTGCAGTTGCGTTGTCGACCGTGATACCTTGTATTTTATCAATTATGCCATATTCCAATAAACATTCATGGAAAATCGTTGCAATATCTTCCCCAGTATGTCGACCGCGTGATGGTATAAAATCAAGAACTACAGATCGATACTTCCATTCGTTGTCTATATAATGAATAGTAACCCCGTAGTAACTCCTACCAGCAATTGACGTCCACCCATCAATGGTAAACGACATTTTAGATGATAATTGTTGAAGTCGTTCCTTGAGATTCAATTGGAGCTCTTCAAATCGCTCTTTGACTTTCCTTCTAAGTGTAGACCTTTTAGGAAACACCATATTAGGGCAAATACGTCGAAAATATACTTGTGTAGCTTCGTCATCGAAAAATGAGAAGGGAAGATATTTTTTCACCACCCAATCAACTGTAGCTGTCGTGATGTTGTCACTGCTGTTTTCCGACTGAAACAAAACAATAAATCTTGTGTTATTATTTAAAACATACTAGGTTTGAGCGTATAAGAGGAGGAGGTTTGTTGTTGTTAAATCGAGAAAATCGTTAAATTGATATTTGTTATATTAAGGTTGCACTGTACTGTAATTTACCAAAATAAAGTACTTACTTGTTACTGGCCGATTAAATGAAAATATGGGTGTTTATAAAAAATATTTAAGACGATAATTACATACTTAATATGTCGCACCCCTAGATGAAAACACCACTAACTCAAAAATACTTACGTAAGTTAATGGCGTTTTTGAAAGTATCGCATGAATAGCTACGCGGAGTTAAAATTCTTTTAACTGTTAAAAAAATATTCTTACCTGTCCACTTCTTCCAGTGGTTACTAAAAAGCTTGTGATATCTCCACTTAATTTTGATTTAACAGGAAGAAATATTTCTGATTCCTTTTTGTGGAAAGATATTAGATGTTTCCTTAAGCCTGAAGTGTTTCTGTTTTTCATTTTTATTTCAATCTTTTTATGTTGGCACAATTTACACAAGGCAGTTTGGGATGCATGAATTATTTCGAAAAACTCCTCAAATTTGCTTTTGGGTCTTTTAGATCTGTGACTCAAACTTTTGTTACTCGGACTAGAATAATTTGAATCTTCGTCACTCATATTAAATTGTACACGTGATACGTTTTTAGAAAACAACGAGAATTAGTAAAAACAATTATTAAGTTAGACTCGACTCGAAGCACAGCTCAATTGGAAATAGTGGTGAGGCGTATTTATCGTCACAGGTAAAAATCACTGGTATTTAAAAGTCACAGGTCGTCACAGCGACAAAACATCACCTATACCAGTGACTGTGACAATGATATTATACGATGTTGTGACAAGACAACCGCACCGTTATGTAGATTGTAGTCAGTGCTGTACTGTGACGGCTGTGTGCGCTGTGTATGAACAAAATACCAGCTTGTAGTTCCATCCTTTTTTCACTTACTGTGTCAGACAGAGACAAACCTAGTATTTATGGTAGCTTCCATCCTTATTTCACTTATAGCATAAGACAGAGACAAACCTAGTATTTATCATACTCGTACTACCTTCGCTCGGAACTGTGACTGTGACTACCCACGAACTACGAAGTAAATGAATGAAATCAGTACTATGCGGCGAAGTTGAAAGCTAGGATGAGATTCCTAACGTGGTTGGATAAT
Source organism: Selenia dentaria (assembly GCA_917880725.1). Taxonomy (NCBI): domain Eukaryota; kingdom Metazoa; phylum Arthropoda; class Insecta; order Lepidoptera; family Geometridae; genus Selenia; species Selenia dentaria. The sequence continues at coordinate 7,491,148 of OU862904.1, read as the reverse complement.
ATTTTCATTTGGCGCGCATGCGTCGTGCATAGATTTATTTCATTCTAAATCAGTAAATGCTTTGCAAATATATGACTTATTACAACAAGTTAGGAATTATAACGCAACGTATGTCTTTTGAATTCGGGAACCTTAAATAACGCTTTGTCACAGTTTTAAAATTTTGAACTGTAGCTAAGTTTAGTTTCATTTGTATTAAATGGTGAAACAGTCTTTTAAAAAATGGTGAATAAAAAAATGAGTGTCGTGTGGGAGCATTTTGTGGACGTAGGCAGTGCATTTGCAACTTGCAATATTTGCAAAGTAAAATTATCGTTTAAGACATCAGTTTCTAATTTAAAAAAACATTTGGAGCGGAAACATCCTACTGTACAAATAGTAGCGAGAATGTCTACGCAACCACAGGAAAATAACGAACATGTAGCAACATCAACCAGTAGCATACAACCTCAGGCAGGATCATCTGCGCCAGATCTTACGAATGCTAATCAAATCCAACCAATACAAACTGCGCCTGCAAGAGTAGCGAGGCAAGCCAACTCGGCTATAACTGCGTTTATGCCAAGAAGAAGGACGGCACAGGACAAAAAAATATCAATAAAAAAATTATGAATCTATTTTCATATGATCTACAACCTTTTCACATTGTTGAACAGCGAGGATTTAGGGAGTTAATTGAGTATGCTTTTCCTGGGTACACAACTCCAACCAGGAAATATTTTGCCAACAGCATGCTTCCCGCTGAGTATGAAAAAATGAAAGTAGAGAAAAAAGAACAAGTACTTAGTGAAGTGAAGTCTATAAGTATCACAGTCGATATGTGGTCTTCTTCGACAAATGACTCGTACATTGGCGTCACAGGCCACTACATAGAAGAGACAGAGTGTAAGATGAAGTCTATATTATTGGACTGCACGCCTATAGAAGGTAGTCAAACAAGCCAAAAACTGGCCCAAGACATAAAAAAAATCTGTGACGAATGGCAGATCACAGATAAAGTATTGATCGGCATATCGGACAATGGGCGTAACATCAAAAATGCCATTGAGAAAGAACTGGGCTGGAAGCACTTTCCATGCTACAGCCATACACTTAATCTTGTCGTCCAGGATGCGCTCAAAGCTCAAGATATCAAAGACCTCTTAGACAAGGTTAAAAATTGTTGTGAGGCATTTCAAAAAAAGCAATGTTGCATGGGAAAAATTAAAAAAGTACCAAGAACAAGAAGGCAATACTGCTAAACGTCCGCTGCAAGAAGTGAGTACGAGGTGGAACTCTACTTTCCACATGCTGCAGCGTGTAGTAGATATTAAAGAGCCTATAAATAGCGCCATGGCTAACCTTGGAATGGACCTGATAACTGAATACGAGTGGAACGTATGTCAGCAATTGTGCAAAGTATTGGAACCATGCGAAGAAGTCACCCCTGAAATAAGTGGCGAAAAATATCTTGTAATACCAATAACAACTGGACTGCGAGTGGCTTTAGAGAACTTGGTATCTGCTGAAATTGTGTTCTTTCCTGTAGTGGAAAGTGTGCTGCAAGATTTATTAAGCGGACTCCGTAACCGATTTCCTAACCTGGACAGGAGCAAAACTTACGGCAACTGCACATTTCTTGATCCAAGGTTCAAATTTTATTTTGAAAATGATTCCACAGCCGAGGAGACCAAACGCCGAATAATTGGTTTGGTGACAAGTGAGCAAGCCAGTGAAGCCAATCATCCAACAACAAGATTAACAGCTGATGCAGTGCCTTCGACGAAATCAATATGGCGGGATTACCAACAAAAAATGGCGTGCCACCAACCAGAGGGAACTGCGCACTCACGTGCCGTCGTTGAAGTACAAAGGTATTTCGATGAACCTATTTTAGAAAGGCTAGAATGCCCATTGAGGTGGTGGAAGGAGCACAGAGCTGTGTATCCGACACTCTACAAAATAGTTGTAAAAAAGTTGAACGCCATGGCATCATCAGTGCCGTGTGAGCGAATTTTTTCTGCAGCCGGTAATATCTTAACGGAAAGAAGGACACGGCTTGGCTGCAGAAAGGTTCAACAACTATTATTTCTACATCAAAATTCAATTTAAATTTAATAAGCTTTTTTTTGTGAACTGAAGAATGTGAACCGAATACCGGTACCTACCTAGTACCTACTAATAGTTTGATATATTATGGTATCTGTAGTGTAACATCAGCAAATTTTTTTAGTACCTACTGAAATATATTGATTTTCTTTATATGCCTAGAATAAGTAAATAAATACTTTTATTAGATAAATGATTTTAATTGGGAACAAAAATGATTATAAACCTTTTTTCATATATAAAATTTCTTTATTTTACAACTCCTACTGTTCTCCCTATATATGGCATAATCAGATCTCCGAGAAGTAATCTAGAAAATTGCCAAAATACTCAAAGCAGATCGATTTCAAGTAGAAACAAGTATGAGCCCAGAAAAAAGTAAGCGGTCACTTTTTCACTTATGTACTAGCTAGTATTTTGTCACAGTTATTTGTCACAGGTACCCCCAAGTCACAGTCACAGTGTCACCTAGTATCTCGATTCACCTAGTATGACCCACCTCTAATTGGAAATGACTGGAATTAAAATAATTCCTTCATTTATAGTACGTTTCCTTGCTTTCTACTGCGCCGCCTCGCCACGTGCCGGCTCTATGAAAAGGATGCCGCCGCAAAACAAAGGATGCCGCCGCAAAACAAACGATGCCGCGTGCGGCGTACAAACACACACTATAAATATTACCTACTTGTACAGAGGCGACGCGTGAATAAAATATATGTAAAAAATTTGTGCCAAACACTATTCTTTACATATAAGTGAATGTTTTGGCGTACATCTATACTAATATTATAAAGCTGAAGAGTTCGTTTGTATGTTTGATGACAGAAGTTTTAAAATAAATAAATAAATCCTGAACGTCACTATACCTCCAAAGTTACTATTCCTCGTGGACGAAGTCGCGGGCACAGCTAGTAAATACTTACTCTCATCATCTCTCTCAGAGATATTCGGGCTGGTAAGTAATACAAAACTCTTATCGCAGGCTTTTTATTTTATTAGTAGGTAAGTACCTACGCTTTTTATATTATTTTATTAGTTTTGTAGATTTTTTTACACGTTTCAAGTATATTTAAAAGTGGCTACAATATTTATCAAACGGGTGATATTTGAACACTTTTTTGCTATTTTTTCTTGTAAAAACTTAAGAAATATAATGACTAAATGTACAATAATAGTACCTAAGTAATTAGTTTAAAACCATATAAGTAATCAATATTATAATATATACTTACTAGAATGAATTATTATGACATCTACTACCTATCCTTACCATTTTATCCTAATCATAATACTATTTGCGTGATCAGTATAATGTATTCATTTTCATTCTAAGCACTCTGAAACTTATTTATTCTTTGGAACACCTGTAGGTACTCTTAAAATTCGAAATTATTTTGCATGAGTATACCTACGCCCTGTGGCGGCAATCAAATAGTGTCAAATGTTATGATTTCGGCGCGGCGGCAACGATTGTTTTAGATTTCAAAAGAAGCCGCCGGCGCGTGTATCATAACCATGTACCTTTGATGCCGCATTATCAAAGTGCCGATGGTTAAAACATAACTATGCATGCACTCAGTTTGATTTTAATAGATATTTTTTTATTCGCTGTGTTTATGGTATTAGTCGTAATGCGCATAGGTCCAGTTTTTCATATTCTTTGATACAGTTTTTTGCGTCTCATAGAATTCCTAAGCGTACCTACCTATATACCGAACTGTTACACCTAAATACTCCGTGAAATAGCGCTAAGTCCTAGCTGCAAGACGCAAGAGTCTTGCAGGCTATGTCTTGTTCTTGCTCAAGTCTTGCACGGTCAGTCTTGGTCTTGGTCTTGCTAAAAATACGCGGTCTTGTTCTTGGTCTTGGTCTTGCAAAAACGCAAGAACTAGACCAAGACTGCAAGACCAAGACTGAATTTGGGCAACACTATACTAGACTGAACTTGATGAAATTTAAATGGAACCACACGGGAAGCACCAGCTTTCAAACAAAAAATAATTTTGAGGATCGGTTCACCCAGTCGAAAGTTATGAGGTAACAAACATAAAAAAGACATACAGGCGAATTGAGTACCTCCTCCTTTTTGACTGTAACGTTGTTGTAATATTTCAACGAGAACCTTGGGCGTATTTTAAAATAAACGTCTAGTACTAAAATAACGTCGAAGTACAATAAAATGCTTATATTTGGATAAGCAATTCTCGATGAAAACTTAAATTTTCAGGCCAAATCCAACAATTGAATTATATAATTGGCAACTACTAGTATTAAAATAATGTCAAAGTAGCTTCAATACTTGTATGTAAACTTAACTTTAAAGCCAAATCAAATAATAAAATTACACAATAGGCAACGTCCGATACTATAATAAAACTAAGGTTACACCACTTCTTAACGTTTGATATAATAAGTCTGTATAAAAACTTTTGTTTTCAGCCAGTCTTAACAATTCTGGGTAAAGAGCTTTTAATTGGTAACACTCATGCCGCTTCGGAGCCACTTTTGAACTAATATGTCTTAAGAGGATTGCATAGATACTTTCCGTACTAAAAGAGAAAACTCTTTTCTACCTCTTAACATTGTCCGATTTCAGTGATTTTTTTTCATGGAATCATCACATTGTTAACTATGCCCGTACCTTTTGATTTTTTTCAATATTTCAAAGTAATATTAATTTCCTTTTTTAGAACTTAAAAAAACTAAAAAAATCAAAACGTACGGGCATAGTAAACAATGTGATGATTCCATGAAAAAACTAACTGAAATCGGACAATGTCATGAGGTAGAAAAGAGTTTTCTCTTTTAGTACGGAAAGTACTAGCTATGCAATCCTCTTAATGGTCAGATTATTGATATCAATTACGATATCACTTTTTAGTTATTGTATTGTTACCCAAAAACCAATTGTACGGACTAACTGAGGTGTATTTAGGACACACTAATTGATTGGTAAAGCTATACAATAAATTCCATTTTCAATCAGCTTGACTTACCATTTTATGGCAAGTATTTACTAACCTTTACGTAACTCCAAATTCATCAGAGGTTGTAGCACGTAGCTGCTGTTAGCAGCTCGGTCAAAGACCCAAGAGCCAAGCTGACCCGACATTATACTGAAGATATCCCGGACATCAGCCTGTACGAGATTAGAATGGCCTTGAAACCGCTTAAGAACAACAAGGCGCCTGGTGACGACGGTATCACATCTGAGCTTCTGAAAGCGGGTGGAACACCGGTACTTAAAGTCCTTCAGAAGCTCTTTAATACCGTCTTACTCGAAGGTTCAACGCCAGAAGCATGGAACAAAAGCGTGGTGGTGCTGTTCTTCAAGAAAGGTGACAACACTTTACTTAAAAATTACAGACCCATCTCGCTTTTGAGCCATGTTTATAAGCTGTTTTCGAAGGTCATAACGAACCGTCTCAGTCGCAGGTTTGATGAATTCCAGCCTCCGGAACAAGCCGGTTTCCGAAAAGGCTATAGTACCATAGACCACATCCACACGCTACGGCAAGTTATACAGAAGACCGAAGAGCATAACTTGCCTCTTTGTCTAGCGTTTGTGGACTATGAGAAAGCCTTTGATTCGATCGAGACGTGGGCAGTGCCTGAGTCTCTCCAGCGATGCCGTATTGACTATCGGTATATGTGCTGATGTGTTTGTACAAAAACGCCTACATGTCAGTCCGAGTACAGGAGCAGAGTTCGAAGGCAATTCCATTGCAAAGAGGCGTGAGACAGGGAGACGTTATATCTCCAAAACTGTTCACCGCTACATTGGAAGACGCCTTCAAGCTTCTGGAATGGCAAGGACTTGGCATCAATATTAACGGCGAATACATCACTCACCTTCGATTTGCCGACGATATTGTAGTCATGGCAGAATCCATGGTAGACCTCAGTACAATGCTCGAAGGCCTCCATCGAGTTTCCCAACGGGTAGGTCTTAAGATGAACATGGACAAGACGAAAATTATGTCTAATGCCCATGTTGTACCTACCCCAATATCAGTTGGGAACTCAGTTCTCGAAGTTGTTGACGAGTACATCTACCTGGGACAGACAGTCAAACTAGGCAGGTCCAACTTCGAGAAAGAGGTCAATCGTCGAATCCAACTCGGCTGGGCAGCGTTCCGGAAACTTCGCGAAGTCTTCTCGTCAAAAATACCTCAGTGCCTCAAGACAAGAGTCTTCGACCAATGTGTGTTACCAGTGATGACTTATGGCACTGAAACGTGGTCTTTTACTATGGGCCTCATAGATAAGCTCAAAGTCGCACAACGAGCTATGGAGAGGGCTATGCTGGGGGTTCCTCTACGTGATCGAATCAGAAATGAGGAGATCCGTAGAAGAACGAAAGTCACCGACATAGCTCAGAAGATTAGCCAGTTGAAGTGGCAGTGGGCAGGGCACATAGCACGCAGAACAGATGGCCGATGGGGCCGAAAAGTTCTGGAGTGGAGACCACGTACCGGCAAGCGCAGCGTAGGTCGTCCACCGACACGGTGGACAGACGACCTGAGGAAGGTCGCAGGACGACGTTGGATGCAGGCCACTTCCAACCGGTCCTTTTGGAAAATCATGGGGGAGGCCTATGTTCAGCAGTGGACGTCCTACGGCTGAGATGATGATGATGTAGCACAAACAATTTACGAAAAAGTATTCGTAGCGTAAGCGTCAACATATCACGCATCGGCGTACAAACTATGAGGTATCTGTGTCAAATTTGCCGTAGATAAATGACAGTTTGTACTGTTTCACGTGAACGATACGTTACATTACACTTACGCAGTTATTCGTGCTAGGCCCACAGGTAGGTTGATCCATAACTATATATAACAGACAACTGTCATCTAGTGTACACTGCCGTGATATTCTCTAAGGCCTTTATTAATAAACGTTGCGTAAACCTATATTAGGCGTAACATGCTTTGTCTTGCTTTCACGCCTGACATTTACTGCAAGCGAAAAATTGATAGATAGATGTTTTAACTACTCCGGGTGTAAGACAAGTTTATTAATAAGGCTGTAAGTGTAAACACCGTTGCAATTTTGACAACATTTGTGAAACAAATAACGAGATGACAAGAAACGTTGGAATAACAACCTTATGTATAAGGGCAATATCTCAAAAAGTATTTGACATCGTGATCATTAGAGAATCGCACGCCAGGAGAGTGTTCGAAACATGTTGTGTGGTTTCCTACATTATGATTAATGAATATTAAGATAAACGCGATTTAATGCGTTTAAAGTTATTCAATTTCAATTTATTATACGAGGATACTTTATACTGGCAGCGTTCCGCAAACTTCGCGAAGTCGCGGCAAAAATGCCAAGTGCCTCAAAACAAGAGTATTCGACCAATGTGTGTTACCAGTAATGACTTATCGCACTGAAACGTGGTTTCTTACTATGGGCCTCATAAGTAAGCTCAAAGTTGCACAATGAGCTATGGAGAGGGCTATGCTCGGGGTTTCTATACGTGATCGAATCAGAAATGAGGAGATCCGTAGAAGAACGAAAGTCGCCGATAGCCCAGAAGATTAGCCAGTTAAAGTGGCAGTGGGCAGGGCACATAGCAAGCAGAACAGATGACCAATGGGGCCGAAAGTAGTAGAGAAAGTTCTGGAGTAGAGACCACGGACCGGCAAGCGCAGCGTAGGTCGTCCACCGACACGGTGGACAGACGACCTGATAAAGGTCGCAGGAAGACGTTGGATGCAGTCTGCTTCCAACCTATGTTCAGCAGTGGGCGTCCTACGGCTGAGATGATGATGATGATTTATACTGGACAATCTCATAAAACTAACTAGGCCAAATATCGGTTGGTTTTAAAAATGCCATAAATTTTGAAATGTTTCTGCAAACATTTACAAGTTTCTTTGAACTAAAGGAAGGTGTAATTTTATTGTGCAGCCCAGGGAATATCAACATTTATTTTTAAGTTTATTTAAACATTTTTGTTTAAAAATTCCCGTTACTTTGACACATATTTATTTCATAAACCAAACTTATTTTAAGTTATTAATCATTCTTTTTTGAATTCCTTGATGATTGAAGCTCCCTGAGGTACGAGTATCGGACAAGCTCGAAACTTAGGTCCATAACGTCGGCTAATTACGTGAGTATAGTCAGTTTTGATTAAATCAATAAATTTTACGAAATCAAAGTAAATGAATCCTACATTTAAATTAACAGCAACGTAGAAGCAAGCAGATTTGCGGCTCTTACTTAACAACTCCTTTGATGCCATTCTTGTGTTACTTAAGCCTACGTAACCGCAACAAGCAAAACAAGTTTTCTTAGAAGTTCTGTCAAAGTCAAAGATATGCGACATAAAGATACGACTTTATGAGCTTCTTGAATGTTGGTGAAAACGGGCTAATCATTAGATTATCTATATTATATAAATGAACTCCTATTTCTTCCGTTCACGCTATAACTTGAGAACGGATGGAATAATCAAGCTTATTCTTTTTTGTGTTAATTATTGTATACAGGAGAAGTTTCTTCAATTGTAATAAAAACGAAGAAAAGACGGGAGGTCATGGCAAGGCCGAAGACCGAGCTTCCTACGCAAATGAAGTCGCGCAGCCGCTACAATATTATAATATAAGAATTTCAGTCATACACGTTAGAAACGCTAAATTGTAGATAGATAGATAGATTTTTAGTGAAACATCACTTTGCACATACATTACAAATTAAGAAATAGGAAACAATTTTGTACCAAAATATCTTACTACAAATGCTTACAATTAAAAGTGTCACAATGGGCGCTCTTATTGCTCAAAACGATCTCCTCCAGACAACCATTCACCACTTGTATGGCACTACTGCAGGTAATCATTGTGCAACGTAACGTTTAATTTCTTTTAATGAGGTAGTGTACATATTTATGTTATGAGGATGTAGCCCATGATTAAATCTATTGATTTCCAGTCATAATAATTACGGGAAATATTAATTTTCTTATTCAGTGTCATATCAAAGCGTAGAATAAATGTACCTACTAATATACTAGAACCACAATATATACATGTAAAACAAAAATACTACCTTAACAACATGTGAAAAAGCATGAATTCGAACGAAGCTATTCTCACCATAAGACAAAATTATGCATTAACGTGCCACGTCCATACGAAATTATATAGGATCAATGCTGGAACTACTTAAGATGACTTAGTCAAGTCAAAAGTGCCAAGTTTGTTTATTCCTTATCTGGCTGTCTTTAAGTAGCAAATACAGGTAAAATCAGTATTTTGTCCGCTCCAACGATTCCATCATGTGTCCATATACCTAAGATAATTTTCTGGTCAGAAACTTTTTTTTGTCCCCTTAGGGAATTGCAGCATCGCACTTTGTATGCCTCTACCTGTGTCAAGTTCAATTTTCTGTTTTTATTTATTTTGCTCTTTTATTTTTATTATTTTGATGTAGGTACTTTCTTTTTTGTCTCCGTATTAAGTCTTGTTTTATTTTTTCTACCGACTTCCAAACAAAGGAGGAGGCACTCAAATCGACAGGTTTTTTTTTGTTTGTCACCTCATAACTTTCGAATGGGTGAACCGATTCTCAAAATTATTTTTTGTATTAAAGCTGGTGCTTCCCGTGTGGTCCCATTTAAATTACATCAATTCACAACTGAATAGAATGGAAGTCGGTATAACATTTTTCAAATTTTACTTGTGTATTATTGTGTTTATAAATGGTGTTTTCAGTTTACTTTTATTTTAGAAGTGGAGAAACGTTTATTATGTAGTTAATATGCAATTAATATGCGATTTTCGCATATTAATTGCAAAGGATATGGATACACGAAATGTTTTTACACAAAAATAAGATCCAGTGGTGTAGCATCACTAAACGGTCAAAGGTGTCACTTCACTACAATTAGTATTATTGCATTAATTATGTAATCTTTTCAATTAACCTTATCCGTTGCAGGGTTATGAGTGTATTTTGGTAACGCAGACAGAGATTAATGGCATGCCACAGGAAACTAGGATTCCCTGTGTAATGCCTTGAAACTGCCGTGCGATTCTCTAATGATTCATCGTTCGACGAGTTCACCGATGTCAAATGCTTTATGAGATATCGCCTTTGTAGATAAGGTTGTTTTTCCAACGTTTCTTGTCATCCCGTCATTTGTTTCACGGATGTTGTCAAAGATGAAACGATGTTTGCTCTTAGAGAATCGCACGACTGATTGCCTTGAGCCTCGCTAAGGCGAGGGGGTCTGAGTGTGGAATCGTTTTCACGTGTATTCTTACCTGATGGCGCAGCTGGTGCCATCCTCTTCGGATTCTCGCTTGCGCCGCCGGCTCCTTATATAAAGGTAAGCGCCGGCGGCTAGCAATGCAGCTGCTGCACTACAGCTGAGGATCACGATCAGCAATACGTCACGGGTCTTCATTGTGACCTGCAACAAAGAGAATGCTATGTTGAAAGAACGGCCAAATGTTCAATGTCAACTTTCTAACCTTATTCCATTTTTAGATTTCTAGAATAGAATTCATAGAAATTCTAGTATATATAAAGTAAGTAATATATTGTATTGTATACAACACTGCAGTCTTATTAAAACTTGTTGACCCTCCTGTGGCTTTACTTACATAGTTAAGATATTACCATAATTAAAAATACTATTTAAATAAGAAGACCTTAGAAGAACCTGTATTGTGGATGATATAGTCTCATTTCAAATAGTACAATATAGATATGTAAATTAATTTAAGATTTGCTTATTCAATACACACGTTTATTTGTTTATACATAATATCTTAAACATAATTATTAGCTAATTAAGAAACAGCCAACATTACAAAATTACCTCAATATTACAGCTTAAAAGGTACGTGTGTGTTGCAGCCTAAACAAATGGGTCACAGCTCAGCGAATAACACTGCTCAAGGAGCAAACACTGATTTTCAGTTATAACCCTCGAGATGATGAGGCGAAACGAGTCCATCATAAACAATGATTGTACCCAACATTTTATCGAAAATTTAATTTTATGTGAGTGTTTTAGAGTGTTACAGTTCTTTTTTTCATATAAAAAAAAAGTTAAAATAGTGTGAAATTATTATTATGCATGAACGATAAGTAACGATCCCTCCCTGGATAACCAGTCTCTTATTTGATACCCTGGGAGAGCTATGTACTTAAGAAGGTGAATATGTGTTCCCTTTAGTCGTAAGACTTGCATCTTAAATTATATTTATAAAAGTAAAAAGTAAAAGTAAGTGCAACACAAAACTATAAAAATTTACATTAACCTTATTATAGGATATAATAATATATAATATAATAAATATATAATGGGTATAATACATTATTATAACACGTTTAAATGGTTAACCGGTCGAGATTGTGGAGAGTTTTAAGTACCTTGGTCATATCGTGACGTCCAAGCTAACCGACGACGAAGATATAGAACGCCAGAGACGCGCCTTATGCATTGTAGGTAATATGGAGATTTTACAATGCAGCGCCTGACGTGAAAATGATGCTTTTTCGAGCATTTTGTCAGACTTTTTACACATGTCAACTCTGGACCGAATACACTGTGAAGGCGCACAACTCCATCAGAGTGGCGTATAACAACATATTTAGGCAGCTGATGGGGCTGTCACGGAGCTGCAGTGCCTCTGGAATGTTCTTTGACGCCCGCGTTGATACGTTCAATGCCATACAACGCAAGCGGATCGCCTCATTCATGTCTAGAGTTGGAATGTGTAAAAATACCATAATCAGAAGCCTGGCAGACCGTCTGCTGCGATCTGCAACGTACCGACAATGGCTGGCTACTGCCACCTAGTAATATTTAATATTTTAAATATTTATATTTTATTTTATATTTAAATTTTTTACTATGTATAATTTTGAATAATCTTCAACCCTGTGTTATTTGTTTATGGATCTCGAGTCTGCAATAAAGTATTATTATTAATATTATCCACATTATTTATTTCTTTTTCTTAAAACTACATTTTTTATAATATTTCTATATACAATAAAAATAAATTAATAAAACACATTGTAAAGAACCTAATCCTAGATTACCATCGGCAGCGGGGCATGACCCAAACTACCAGTGGTTAGGGCTGCAGACTGAGGAACCTCCTGACAATACGTGCCGTGTCAAGAAGTACTGCCTTCTGTATCTGTCCCTTGATCCAACCGTCTAGCGAGAGCCTCTTAAGACGTTGGTCGAGGCTTTTTGCTATAAGGCCGTTTGCTGAAACTACTATCGGAACAATTATTGTCGAATCAACATCCCACGTGGCGGTCACCTCATGAGCCAAGTCAAGGTACTTGCTAAGCTTGTCCGTACTCAGCCTTCACGAGGTTCTCATCATGAGGAATGGTGACGTCAACAAGCATTACCCATATAAATAATATAATAATAATAATATTATCACATTAATAACTTTTTTCCGTTATTTGTTCCTCAATTAATAAAAAAACAGTAACACAGTTTGGATAACCGTCATTTTAACCTACTTTGTAACATTGAATATTCAATAAAACCTGCATTAAATGTATTATGATACATTCCCGTTTGAACCATAAATCTTATTTATTGCCCGGAATAAATACCCATTATTACTTCAGCCTGGCTATGGTCGGCCGAATTGGTGTTCCGGTCCGAATACCTAATTTGGTGAGAGCCGCTCGTTCGGGTGGACTACCTAGCTTTCGTATATATAGCCTCTGCGTTACCTACACACGGTACGAACGTTTCATTACACCTATATACGTTATACCATAACGTCGGTTTCCATATGATTCTCTAAGAGCAAACATCGTTGTATCTTTGACAACATCCGTGAAACAAATGACGAGATGACACGAAACGTTGGAAAAACAACCTTGTGTACAAGGGCGATATCTCAAAGTATTTGACATTGGTGAGCTCGTCGACGAGCGCATCGACGAATCATTAGAGAATCGCACAGCTGGAGCCCTTGGAAAAAACATCAATTTTGCACTTACTAAAATATTTTTTCTTTATTTTAAGGGCGAATATGCTTTACTTCCACTATTGTAATAAAAGGGAGAGTGTGCAGCGAATTAAGTTCAGCATCGGGACTTTTCTCCAAAAAAAAAAAAAAAATTCAACATACAGATGCACCTGAATTTTTTCGGTGGTAGTGCCACGCTGTAGCCCCACAGTCGAATGGGCCGGCACGACCGGGGAAGTACCACACTCTCACATAACACCGACGTGAAGTAACATAGCTTGCTATTGCGTTTCGTCGGTTTGTGGGAGGTTCCGGAAGCCCGATTACCCCCTTCCTCATTCTCCCTCTCCTTCCCTCTCTCCCTCTACCCTCACCCCTTTAATCTTTTCCTTCCTATCATCCTTCCTCAAAGGTCGGCAACGCATCCTCGAGACCTCGGTTATTGCGGATGTCAGTGGGCGATGGTATCACATACCATCAGGTGAGCCGCTTGCTACCTATCCCAGAAAAAAAACCTTGTATCCGGTGGTATAATAATTATTTATTAAGTTTACAAAATTATGAGCTTACTAATCTAAAAGTTTAATCTACAGTATTATTAGGAAAAAAAATCTTTTAGATGATCGAGCGAATCATCTCTGCTTTGACTGGTTAAATTGACTTTCATCTGTCCGTATGTTTGTTAAGTTGTATGTTGGTCTCCTGTACAGGTTGCATTTTTCGACCAACCTTTCCATAATTTGGTATGCATGTTCTACTGTTCAATATCTTTGTAGTTGGCGATTTTTGGGTGGGGTGATACTTTTCCTAAAAAGGAGGGAAGTTTACGGCGCTATTTACCGTCCGATTTTTGTTTTCTATAAAATTTAGTACATACACTCGGTACCAAAGAGAAATTTCGAGTATGTGGATAATTGGTCTAGTGGTGGTTGTGAAGTTTAAAACCTGAACGATTTTGGTGGAATTCGGCATTGTGTAACTGAACATAGCTCAAACTGCGAAAAGTTGCCGCTAATAAAAGTGTGTTCTTGAGGTCTACTGTTCGGAGAACTACTAGTTAGTACCTAATAATAATAATAACGTAGATTCAGTTTCAAAGTATTGCTTGTTACTTATATTTATATAAGTATATCTATATACACGAGGGTCATTTGAAAAGTTCTTAGCCTAACATACTTAATGAAACCACACGATTTTGAGTTTGTTTTTATTTTTCAACATACTCTCCTCCGAGTGTAAAACACTTTTTCCATTGACCCGGTAAAGCTGCGATACCCGTTTTAAAAAAATCTTCGTCTAACTCCTCAAAATAAGCGTCCACGGCGGCTATGACCTCTTCATTTGTAAAAAAAAATTTACCACCTAAAATTTTTTTCAGCTTTGGGAACAGGTAAAAGTCGGACGGTGCTAAATCCGGTGAATATGGGGGATGAGGTAACAATTCGAAGCCACATACACACATGCAGACACATGCAGACACACGCGTTCACACAGAGGTGTGAACGCGTGCATTGTCCTGATGAAACAAGACTTTTCTTCTCAATAAACCTGGACGTATTTCTTTGATATCTTCTCTCAAAGAACGCATTAGGTTGCAATAGTAATCGGAGTTTACTGTTTCACCCTTATTTAAATAATCCACGAGAATTATACCCTTTGCATCCCAAAAAACGGATGCCATGACTTTGCCCGCCGATAAAACCATCTTTGCCTTCTTTGGGGTGGGCGATCCTGCTCTTTTTTATTGTTTCGAATGTTCTTTTGTCTCGGATGTATTGTGGTGAACCCAGGTTTCATCCATGGTTATAAATCTTTCAACAAATTCTATTGGGTCAGCTTCATATAACTCTAAACAGTCGCGAGAAGTTGTGAGTCGGTTGCGTTTTTGTTCCACTGAAAGCAGTCGCGGTACCCACCGCGCAAACACCTTAGAGAATCCAAGTTCAGTAGTAATTATATGATGTGTTCGCTCAGATGAGATGCCTACAGTCTTAGCTATCTCCTCGACAGCTATCTTCGATCAGATAAAATTAAATCACAGATTTTTTCTTTGTTTTGATCAGTGGAAGCAGTCGAAGGCCGGCTACTACGGGGCTCATCTTGAATGGTCTCACGACCACGTTTAAACTCTGCCACCCAGTTTTTAACAGTCGCATACGAAGGAGCGGACTCACCCAAAGTAGCAGACATGTTTTCATTCTGCTTTCAGCTCTGACTTGACTTATGGTATCACGTGTAAGCGAGCAATGAGTTACTGTGAATAAACTAAACTGTGCATACTTGTTGCTTAATAATGTAACTACAAACTGAAGGTAGTTATAAAAAAACCAATGACTTTAACCATGTTAGGCTAAGAACTTTTCAAATGACCCTCGTATATCCTTTACTGATACTTGGTTCATTGTATTGGGCCTCCCAGCGCAAACCCTAGATCCCCATATAACTAGACTGCTCATTGGGGATTCCCCTACGTCAGCGGTAAGCCCGTATTGGTGGAAACTAGATCTCAACACCATTTTTTTTTATTCGCAAAGCAAGATTTTAGACCCTGATTACCAGCTCCAAGGAGAGCTGGTGCGCGTGTGGGAGTCTACGCCAGAAGGGCGGCATACCACCAAATCTCTGCGGTGTTCCATCACCTCATCGATTATTGGCGGGGGGCGTAGGACCACTTGCGTTATTCAGCCACAGCCCCCACCGACGTCGCTGCACACTTAGGCAGGCCCAGCCTCTGGGGAGGGTGTAGAGAGCCCTCCCAATTTCCACGTCGTGGGATAACCCGGAACACGCGGGCCATCCACACCTCGTAAGGACCGAACCCGAATTGGGGGCACCGGCCGTCCCAACAGCCGACGCCCTAGGTCCTCTGAGCGGAGAGCCCGATAGGCTCGCCTCCGTATCCGCGCTCTCCGGAGCCGGAGAGTGAGGGAATCTATCTCTCTTTCTCGCTCCTTGGCCTCTCTCTGCAACATCACGACCTCGCAGAAAGGTCTCAGCACCTAGTGTGACGTTGCTAACCAAGCCCTAGACGTGTGAGGCTGTGCATGACTGTGGAAATTCCCCCGACTTTCCACAAGTGACTTGACTACAGAGGAGGGAGAAGGCATGCAAATTGCCTACAACCTGAGGTCAGGGATGACCTCCTTCTAAGTTGCTAAGATCCTACAACAAGCTTTGCGTAGTTGAACAATTAGGAATGACTAGGCAAGCTCCATTACGAGCACTTCAATGTATTCCACAAAGATGTTTTTCTTTCCTGATTGCGGAGGGTTACCTATGTGTTTGACTTTTGTGTATGTATGTGTATGTGATTATATTAGGATTGATGGTGCAAGTGTCACTTGGCATATAATTACCTGAGTTCAACAAAAGGTAAAAAAGGGGGGAATTAATGCGTTTTAAAGTACGGGCTAACTTATTCCGCATTCGGGTTATTAAACTTCACTTGGTTTTGTTTCTCTAGGGATTTGCTTATTAACTTTTATTAGCTCTCTGAATAAAACAAAACAAACGGCAGGACAAATTATGATGAAATTTTGAAACAACGAATAAAACTAGTAGAAGCCCTGGCTTACCACACAAGATACTTTTCATCATCATCATCATCCATCACCACGCGGGTGAAACCACGGGACGCAGCTAGTGAAACATAAAACTGTAGCGAAATGCAGTATAAAACAGTACTTAATACAATTTTCCGAGCGCTTGATCAACCAAATTACATTTAACAAACTTGAATATTTGGCTTCACTCCAGAACATTCCCCCATGCATAGTAGTGTAACCCGCTTTTTAAAGGAATATATACTTTAACAAATAGATAATAGAGTTTAGAATAGTACGTGGCTAATTTTCTATTAGTTATTTCAAATACCGTAGCTACTAAGGTTTTCATTGCAACAAACAAAATTGTAAGGATATTGAAAAAAATCATGATACCTACGTGGTTTTTAGGTTTTTCTAATCAACCATCCTAGAAAGTTCTCGTATTAAATGCACAGTTTTACTAAACGTAACTTATAAAAGATACTGAATGGGGTATATATGTATTTTTATACATTTAACTTGTAATCGCTCTATCACATTGTCACACTAATATAATAAAGGCGAAATTCTGTAAATATGTTTCTATGTTTGTTACATCTTCACGCAAAAACAGCTATAACATATTCAATAAAATTTGGAATGACGCTGATGATCTGGACTCGCGGATCTGGAGGCGCTGGATTAACATATAGGATACTTTTCGTTATCATTATCATCCATCAACGCGCGGCACATAGCGGCGCGCAGACGTAATAATATAAAAGCTAACTTATAATAATATTAGTCTACCTCCTTGAAAGAAAGCGTCTGTCAAAGTTTCTGGACCAAAAATTCCAGGTGCCCCTTGCCAGGTCCCTCACCGTTGTGTCTGCGGTGAAATGGTGGATCGGTTCGGCCACCACGCACTCTCATGCTTATAGAGCGCGGGGCGCACACCGCGGCACGCCAGCTTGAATGATATCATCCGTCGGACCTTTGTCAGTGCTGGAGTCCCGTCAGTTTTGGAACCAAACGGATTGATGCGGGATGACGGCAAGAGACTAGATGGGATGACTATCGTCCCGTGGAAGATGGGACAGCCCCTGGTTTGTGATGCTACATGTGTAGACACACTGGCGCCGTCTCCTGGGATCTCCCTGGGACGATTGATCGGGCTGGCGCTGCCGCGTCTAAAGCGGAAGACCTCAAACGTCATAAATATGTGTATTTAGACAGAATGTACATGTTTGTGCCGTTTGGGGTCGAAACTTTAGGCCCATGGGGGCCGTCCGCTCTCAACTTGTTTAGGGATCTGGCGAAACGTTTGGTTGAGGCGTGACCGAAATGCTGGCGCCTATTTTGGGCAAAAACTTAGCATTGCCATCCAGCGTGGCAATGCCGCCAGCGTTTTGGCCACTTTTCCCCTCACCATGGGGCTTATAGATTAGATAGTTATTATTATTATTTTTTTATTTCATTTTTAATTACTAACAATGTAATGTTTAAATGAAAGTAAATTTAAAAATAACGTGACAATCTTCAACATTTTCATTTTCAGTCACCTGCTGATCCCAACAGATTACCAGCGCTGATTGTTTACAATCAGCATTATGCTGAGTTGGGATCGATTTTGCGACAAAATTATAGGTGAGTTACTGTCTTTAGTCTTAATTACCTGCTGTTCTGATCTTATTCGTTTGTACACCTGTATTTTGACACAAATAAACATTTCTGTATTTTCTGTATATTCTATATTTCTGTATTTTCTAAATCTTATACGATTGAAATATTATGTATATAGTAATTATATTCTATAAATTAGTTTTCAAACAGTGGGCAGTGGGCAGGCTACATAGCACGCAGAACAGATGGCTGATGGGAAGGTTCTGGAGTGGAGACCGTGGACTAGCAAGCGCAGCGTAGGTCGTCCACCGATATGGTGGACTGACGACCTGATAAAGTTCGAAGAACGACGTTGGATGCAGGCTGCTTCTAACTGGTCCCTTTAGCTATTTGTGAGGGAGGCATATGTTCGGAAGTGGACATCCTACGGCTGAGATGACGATGATGATGAGTTTCTAGAAAACAATTGAAAATCCACATAAACTAACTATTTAGAAATTTGGATTACACGAATGGATTTGACTGTTATGTGAAAATTGTTTTTTGGCACATTTAAAAATATTCATAAGACCTATTTTATATTACTTTTAAGCATGCAGCTGTAACAGAAACCAGACACAATAGAAAATCTATTGTAATTTTGCTTAACGACAGCTAAGGGGTTCAAAAGACGAGAGATTAAACGACAGAGGACCGTGCGCACAAGTCACGTGGCAGTCAGCAGTTGCCCTAAACCAGATTCTGAAGGTCATTCGCTCAGTGAGGCGCCTTGAAATTCCGACAAAATCAAAACCGTATCGGAGATTAGCCGGAACAAATAGACAGACATACAAACCTATTAAAAACATTTTTTTCGTTAAGGGGATTGAACACACTAAAAGAAAAAACTCTTTTCTACCTCTTAATATTGTCCGATTTCAGTGATATTTTTTTTTTATGCAATCGACACATTGTTTGCTATGCCCGTACGTTTTGATTTCTTCAGTATTTCAAAGTAATATAAATTTATTTTTTTTAAACTTGAAAATAAGTTAAACATTTCGTTTCGACCGGATTCTCATGAGCATTGACAAACCCAGTCAAATTTGGAGCGCTTTAACAGCGTTTTAAATGAATGATATTAAAAACCAATTATGGGGAAAATTTTCCTCAAAAGATCATCTACAAGATTGGTCTGAGAATATTTTGTAAAATGTATAATAAAAATTACAGAGCAAAAAAAATATTTTTGTAGTTAGTTGTTAACAGTTCTCACTTTTTTGCTTATAACTTCTTTAATTTTTAATTTAGGGCAAAAAGTTATATAAACATATTTGTAGGTAAAACAATTTGCTACAAATTATGGTTAACATTTTTTTTGTAAGACGCATAGTTTACGAGATATCGCGAAAAAAGTGTTTTCATTCCTTTTTCCAAGATGGCGACCCCACAAACTTGAGGTTAAGCTTCTATTGAGCCCCCACATATGTCCCAAAAATAGTATTGAGTCCTCTAAAAAATGCAATATTCGGTACTTAAATTGTAACATTTCAATCGACTAAGAAAATAGTTTTTTCTTTTAGTATGGACAAGTACTAGCTATGCAATCCTCATAATCTATTAATTATTATTATTTAGACACAGCTGTGTTTTTGACATTAGAAAAAGACACTTTGTTTTATTTATTTGTATAGATAAAGTTCACTCTTGTTCAACTTCTAGAATTAAACTCGAACCTGACTTCACATTTCTCTCGCGACAAATGGTTGTTACATTATAAACATATTTTATTCAAACCACGGAATGGTTTGCACGCTATCTCACATTCCCTCGGATGCATCGCATGTTATACTGCATAGATTATACCGAAGACATGTCGCAACAGAGAACCAACATCCCTGAAGAGGTTGGCTAACAAATTATAAACTTTTATGATTGTAAATCCCATTGACTTTCTTTTCATTATGAGTGGACTGCGTTCGTCCATATGCCATTCCTCAAGTAATTTAGGTTAGACCAAGCGAGCGAACAAGCGATCTCTTGGTTTGCTGACCACTTTTAAAGGTGATCTGGGACAGCCCACACTCATTAGAAACTACACCTGCCATAGCTGCTCCTGATATTTAACGTTTATTACGATATGTATTCGTTATCTTTTGTTAATAAAGATATACCTTTGATATGTTCAATATTTGATTAATTTTCACCACAATCACTTGTCTGTGATTAACGTAGAGTTAGACAATGCTGGCGGCGAGGAGATCCCGTGGAGACGCTCCAGCGTGGGAGGAGGTCACACGTATGCGGTGGCAGGCGCGAGACGCCTTGTTGCGGCGGTGGACGGAGGACCTGGCTCCACCAGTCCCTGGGCAGTGGACGGTGGAGGCCATCCGCCCAGTCCTCCAGAGGTGGGTGAGGCGGCGATACGGCTCGCTGACCTTCCGATTGGTGCAGGTGCTTTCCGGACACGGATGTTTCGGAAAGTACGTGCACCAAATCGCGAGACGGGAGGCGACCCCAGCCTGCCACGAGTGTGGGGCGCCGGAAGATACAGCGCAACACACGCTGGAAGTGTGTGCTGCATGGGGCCCGCAGCGGCACACGCTTTCAGCGGAAATAGGCGGAGATCTCTCCCTGCCGAGCGTGGTAATTTCCATGCTCGGCAGCGAGAGATCGTGGCAGGCGGTGGCCACCTTCTGCGAAGCGGTGATGGCGCAGAAGGAGGCTGCGGAGCGGATCAGGGAGAACGATGTCCGAGCTGATCCACTCCGGCGCAGACGACCGGGAGAACGGAGGAGACGGTTCGCACGTCTCCTCCCTCCCCCGTAGTGGGGTCACTGGCGAAGAGTCGGGGGACTCTTCGTCGGCTTGCACGGCTCTACACGTCTAGGGGGTGACCTTGGTGAGCAAGGTCATCCCTTCACAGGCGCTGAGGCCCGGTTAAGATCAATCCGGGCCTACCGCTGGGGCGAGATGGTGATTGCCAGCGCGACCCTGTCTCGCCCCACCTTGGCGGAGGACTGCTCACGGGGGGGTTTTAGTGGGTCTGAGCCCCACACGCCCCCTTCCGTCACCCCCGTGGCGGAAGGGAAGTGCACAGCATTTCCCCCCTCAAAAAAAAAAAAAAAAAAAAAAAAAAAAAAGAGTTAGACAATGCTAAATGCACCCCAAGGTTTTACCCGCGTGATCATGGATGATGATAATGAAAATTATCCTATGTGTTATTCTAGCGCTTATCTATCTATATACCAAATATAGGTAAATATAGGTTGATATCTTCCTGTACAGGTTGCATTTTTCAACCAAATCTTGACGAAACTTGGTGTGGAATTTTACTAATTAATATATTTTTTTGTTTCTCGGTTACGTTGGCCACATTGCCCGCCGGCAGCCAGATAACCTTGACAAGCTGGTGGTAGTAGGCAAGGTAGGAGGAAAGAGGCCTCGCATCCACCACCATCTACCATCGGCTAAGTAGCTGATGGTCAGACCAAGTGACTTTCCTCACTGGACCTTCGGTTACGACCGCCCTGAGAGAAGCCAGAAACCGAACGGAATAGAAGAGTGTTGTACATAAATTCTCGAAGGCCTTTAGGGACACGACCTTCAGTAATTAAGTATGCGACCAAGAAGAGATAATTTTGTCGTTGGTACTTTTAAGAGGTGGTGGGATACTTTTCCTAAAAAGGGGGTTTACTGTGGCGCTATTTACAGACCGATAAAATTTGATTAAATTTCGAATATGAGCATAATTGGTCAAGGTAGCCGAGATAAAAGATGAGGCCTCGTACTCAAAAACTGTTACTGCTCGTGAGGTCTACGTCTCAGAACTACTAGTTCTTATTGTAATAAGAGTCACAAAGGCGGGCATAAGTACTAAGAGTTAACATATAGTTTATATCCAGATCACATCCAGGGTGTTCCATTAACCGAACTCTATTTAATTTCGCGACGTTACGTGCTCGTAACACACAATATGTGACGCTGAGATTATCTTAGCGTGAACATATGTATCTACGTCATTGAACACGGAAACTTAAATTGACTCTTGAGCTGTGGGGACTGGGGACGTGGAGCGAGGGAGGTGGATAGGCAGTGACTATTCTGTATAGTAATTTAATTATTATGTGTCTGGGAATTCAGAGATTAAACACATTGGTACAAATTCACTTTTAAAGTACTACTGTGGTACTTCTTAAGTTATGTTAAGTTTTAGTTAAATTGGAAACCGCATGCTTCAGGATTACTTATGTGCTAAAGTAAACTTATATTCTTATGCTCTATATATGCTTTCCAAAAAAAGCCAGCATTTTTGCAGCAAGAAACTGTAGTATATTAAAGAAAGAAAATAAAACAAATGGAAAGTGAAATATAAACTCTTTATAGAAGACAAACCTCACAAATATATAATTTCATATTTATGCAATTATAGACTTTAATTCATTTATATGTACACTAATATTATAAAGGGGTCACATTTGTTTTTTCTTTTGTTTTCTCTCGTTAAACGCTACATTATCACAAAGTAACATGGGCTATATTTTTTTTTTAAATGTTGTGGATCCGTATGTAACTTCGATAATGTAAAAAGCAGAAATAAGATAGTTATATGATAATTAATGGGATATTTACCGTGGTAAGGTTGTGGAATGAGCTCCCGTTATTTCGGCGCAGTTACATGCGCCATGTTCACGGGAAGACTGAAGAATGCGGGTGGTTGGTCAAAAAGTTTAAAAGTTAGGTGCAGACACAACGATCTACTAACCTAATACTGGATTCCACCCACTGGCGAGTTGAAAACCATCACCTCGATTGAAATTCTGGCATTTCGAGATCTCAATAGTTTCCTTTACTAGCCTTGGTATGTAATGGCGTTCGGTGGACAAGATTTTAGGGTTATGGAATTCAATCCAGTGATTAGGACCCGCGTCCAGCAGATGCTCAGCTATGGCAGATTTGTGTCTCCGTTAATAATCATATAACTTTAGAGAACAACCGTGATAGTTTAAAACAGAGAAATAATATAGTTATATAGTATTGTTAAAAAAAAAAAAAAGAATTTGTGCATGTAATCTAGAAATAAGTAGATATAATTTTGTGTGTAATAACGATAATGACAAAGAGTTGGTATTGGCATTCGAAGCAGTCATGCTCACGAAAAGGTTCTGGCTTGCGGCGGCGTCGTGTGTCGGGTCGCCATCTTCCCTCTAATATGGTTGAGGAGGGCGATGGCTGGCACATGCGTCAACTCGTGAACGTGTGCTGCATGCGGGAACCGGTCTGCTTCGAATGCCTATAAAAACTTTGAGAAAAGTAATTAACATGTATTATAGTAAATAAGAACATTGGAAAAAAAACAAGCTGTTTGTGTCACTACCAATTTATATAAAAACAAAAAAAATAAATTGTTCCTTTATTTCCTAAGTGTGTATATATTTTATGTTGTCCTTATTCCATGTAATCTAACAATTAAAAAACAAATTGAAAAAAGGCACGGACCCTGGAGTCGGTGGAGTGTAGTTTTAATTTAAAAAAAAAAAAAAAACTTCGATAATGTGTCGTCAATGTGTGAAAAATAAGCAAAAACATCCTAATATCGCGTACGCTACGGAAACTATTGACAATAGAGCAAAGTGATATGCTGCAGTTTTATAGAAAACATCAATATTTCTATACATACCTATAATAAAAATGTAACGGAACGCTGTCTGTAAATGGAAGAAAATATATTATTGGGACTTTGATAATTGAAAATAGAATGAATAAAAAAGTCTGTTGGATTTTTGGTCTCTTTCTTTGTTTATCTGTTTGTCTGTGTGTTTGTGCACGCTTATCTCAGAAACGGCTTATCAGATTTAGATGTGGTTTTCACTAATATATCTGGTAAGCTTCATTTAACATTAAAAATTGTTTCATGTCATGCAGTACATAAAAGTTATTAAAATTTAATTACTAATTTTCTCGCCACTCCACCAAAACCAAGCGAGCTAAGCCGGAGGCTGTTCAACTAGTCTACAATAAAATTGGACATACCATAATGTCTATTACAGTTAGGTTTGTCACAATGACTACTTTTTCATTTTAAAATAGTAACGAAAAATGCTTATATCGCGTACACTGCGGAAAATTTTGACAATTTAGCAAGCTGATGTACCTACTACTACTACTACTGTAGAGGACATCAATGTCTACAAAACAAAATATGCAATACCATATATTATATCTAAATATTTAAATTATGTCACAATGGTACTGATTTGCTTGTGCGTACACTAAACTAAAATTCTCTTAACGTTGGTAGTTCTTATAATGTTAATATTAAGATCCAAATTCGTGTAACACTTAGGCCCGTGTTCACCAACACATGTTTAAACTGTAAACGGACGTTCAATTCTTAAACGACCGTTTGGCAATATTTTGCTGTTCACCAACCAGTAACCATTGATTTAGTTCCGTAACCGGCTGTTTTAGTTAAACGATGTCTTCGACCTTGTTTAACCATTGGTTATTGTTTATTTACGTGGAAATGTCAGATACTCTGAAATATATCTTTGAAGAAAATAACGTGTTCGATGATTTTGAAGATATTGAGCGAATTTTACGGGCACCCCGTATTTTACAAAGTAGACTCAATTATTTAGAAGAAACTGACGTAAAAGCATTCGTTACAAGATTTCGTTTATACAAACATAGTGCCTTGGGATTACTTGATTTAATTGAAAGAAAGTTGTAATATAATGTCATCTATAATCACTTCAATAAAACTCACATGAATTTTAGATTTAAATTACCACGAAACAACTCTGACGCCAACAATACAAACACATGGAACTTCGAATCGAACTAAAAAAATAACGAATAAAAAAGGTGCTGAATTAGAAATACATACAGCTTGGGAACATACCATTGACTTGTCACGCATTACATTTTGTGGTATATTAATATTACCTTACCATTTTGAATGTAGCTCGGGTAAATGTAAATGGTACAAGATACGCTACCATCTTTTCAAAGTAGTATTATACCATTCATTCATTTACGACTCATTCGACCAAAAACGCTCGATTAGTTAAACGTTCGCTTTAAAAAGATGGTGAACACCAAAAAAACGCGACATATTTAAACAACTGTTTAAGTTTAAGGTGGCGATTAGGTAATCAATGGTTAAGTTCTAGTTGGTGAACTCCAGCCTTAGAATGATAATTCTAAACATATGATTATTCTATTCAAATGTAGGTAGTTTTACATCAGTTTAGACTAGTTTAGAGAGCACATACTTGCATGACGATTACATTTGCACTAAACATACACACAATTAAACAGAAACGGCAAATTTAAGAACTGTCACTTGCATGCATTATACAAATTTGGAC
Source organism: Selenia dentaria (assembly GCA_917880725.1). Classification (NCBI taxonomy): domain Eukaryota; kingdom Metazoa; phylum Arthropoda; class Insecta; order Lepidoptera; family Geometridae; genus Selenia; species Selenia dentaria. The sequence continues at coordinate 7,465,585 of OU862904.1, read as the reverse complement.
TTTAGCATGAACAGAATAAGAATTATCATAATTTACTAAAAATAGATTTCAGTTCGCTAGTTTAGTTTGTTGTTCTGAACAAGCGAATTACTACCAATAACTACTTTTTCGTGTTAAAATATGTAAAATTAAAGGCGGTACAAACTAAGCCACATTATACGTACCTTGAAGTTAATCCATATCTACTCTACTAATAAAGAGGACAGATTTTAAGATTTGTAACGGATAAACGCGAAAACTACATAACCAGTTAAAAATATTTCATTAGTAGAAAGATATATTAGGCCTGAGTAACATACAACAACAGTAACATACGCTATATTTGATTCATCATCATCATCCATCACCGCGCGGGTAAAACCGCAGAGAGCAGCTAGTAATAGAGAATAACAAAATAGGTAATGGTTCATGATTTAAAAACACTCAAAAATGTAGTTAACCATTTTGTTGAAGGAAAAGTGCCCAGAATGCTGACTGCATCTCCAAGCTAAGCTATTTTTTGTGCAAAATATTAGCCATAATTCTGGTCACCCGACGCTTCAAACAAACTTTTGGCCATGAATATTTAGTATGCGCCTAGACCCCACGGACCCCAAGTTTCTACCCGGCACAAATATGTTACCTTCATCATTGGCATATTTGCACAGTTTAAAGTTTTCGGCATTTGTCGCTGCCAAATTAGTTTGAACGGAAGTGTCCGGAAGATGCAACGAAAATGAAAAATGCAATTAGTAAAAAGTTGTTTATGTGACAATACAAACAGACACCTCAATTATATTTGTTAGTATAAATAAGAAGATTTTTTCCTTGGAATTCTCGACTTAAATATTGTAAGATTTTAAGCTCCCAGGCAAAGATCGTTGAAGTTGAGTGAAGCACTAACGGAAGGCAGTGGTATTTTTATTTCTGTGGTGAGAGCAAGAACTTTAAATCGTTAACCTTATTGTACATAAAATGTCAATTTATTTCAACCATAAATAATTAATTTTAATTTGCAAAAAGTTGAACTAATTGGACTTTTTTGTCCTTTTACTTTTTAACTTCGTAGAACAAATGTAAAAGATTTAAGTAAAGAAGAAAGTTTAGGTATGTACCTAATGAATGTACCTCTTATATCCAGAAAATTGAAAGTCGCATGGCTTCAGAACAGCCGTGCGATTCTCTAATGATTCGTCGTGGCGATCGACGACGAGCTCACCGATGTCAAATACTATATGAGATATCGCCCTTGTACATAAGGTTGTTTGTCATCCAGTCATTTGTTTCACGGATGTTGTCGAAGATGCAACGACGATGTTTGCTCTTAGACAATTGCACGGCAGGACCTCAAGTTAACAAATACACTGCGTTTTTACATTAGCACATGCAGCTAAAGCACTGTTTGTCAGACGGGTTGAGCTTACTTCCAGATCTTAACAAAAAAAACTACCTATTATAATGTTTTGTTGATATTATATATTTCAAAATGACACATCATTAATACGTTTATTGATATTTATTATGTTTTTTTGTGATATTAAAAGACTTTTAAAATTATTAGTACTTTGTGACTTCCCCGTTGCTCCGCGATTCGCCATATTTGGCCAATAATAGCTTAGCTAGCCGGGTAGCTTTCGCAGAAATAAACCTACTTTTCCAGGAACTGCAACGTGTGTGGTTAATCATATTTACTACTTCCAAAAAAGGAAGAGGTACTCAATTCGTCTGTTTCTTGTTTTTTTTAATGTTTTACCTGGGTGAAGCGATTCTCAAAATTCTTTTTTGTTCGAAAGCTAGTCCTTTCCGTATGGTCCCATTTAAATTTCATCACTTCGGTCCAGTAGTTTTTGAGATACATTCCACTGAATAGAATGGAAATCGGTATACAATTTTTCAAATAGTACTTGTTTCTGTATTGATTCTGATAACTTCAAAGTAGGTATTTAATTATTATGCAGTTTCAAAAAGACATCCTTGGACGGGATTCAAACCCGCGACTTCCGACGATCCGTGTCAGAAGCCATAACCACTAGGCCACCGAGGCTTAACGTCCAAGCATCAAATTTTGCTCTATTTTATTTTAACCGTCGTATAGAGACTATTTGATTATTATTACTTTTAATTATTGTACAAGTACTACATAGTTTTTAATTTATAGATAATTATGTTTTTGACAAAATCCCCGCGAAAATGTAGTAAATTATCTATTGAAGCTATTTTGTATCTGTGAACGGCATATAGAAACACTTAATATATAACACAAATAATTTCAGCATTATATCTAGTATCTTATATTAATAGGTATAAGCTGTAAATCTAATACTTGTACTGACTGACCAGTCTATCATTACAGAGCATTAGCCGAGGCTAATGCCCAGATAAATTGTCGTTACTTTACTTTAGCTAAGCCAAAGTCTTACTTTCGAACCGTACTTAGCATCGCGATAAATATACAGTACTTTCGACCAATACTTAAGCAAAAGTCAACCTAATACTTTGTAAAGGCAGAGTCATGAATATCGTGTACTTAAAAAAACGATATTAAAAAAAAAAATTTAGTGACACTTCCGCTGAAAAGAAAACAATGATTTTGGCCTATTTGGGGGCGTGCACCACCCCTCCCTCCGGCATAAAATGCTAATAGGAAGAATACAAAATAAAATACTCAAGAAACCCCAATAAACCAAAACCGATTCGACACGTGTTTCGCCTCTACACGAGGCATCCTCAGAAGATGTTGACTCGTCGAGCGCTAGACCGACAGTAAAGTCGGTAATATTTTTTTAATATCGTTTTTTTGATAATGGATTTCCGTTTACTTAGCACTTACTTTTCGATAAATTTGACATCTATACATAACAAATGTTGCAGCAATTAAGCTTTTTAATAGACTTTATACGAATCTATCGACTATACGGTATTAAAACGGTCCTTACAGATAGCTGTAATTTCTCAATACTTCTATATTAGAGATTTTTCCCATTCTGCAAGGGAATGATGATTGACTTAATAATCATCAATATGGGACCACGCGTTTAGTTACTTGAGTGCTACAAAGGAATAAATATACATACACACAAATGCTTATAAACACATTACGATCATTTGCATCGCGCAGTAGAGTAAAAAATAACCATATTCGAATGGTTGCGCTCTTTTTCCTAAATAACCTAATTGCCTAGAAACCGTTTGCGTTGGCAATACTGATGAAGTTTGCCTGTTAGAACGAGCTGTCAACGTAAAATGAACAGAATGCGTTCGTATTTAAAATAATCCTTTCGATAAAATTTTAATTCTAAAATGCATAAATACTACTGAATATGAAACAAACAGTGATACATTAACATTATATCATATTAACTTTAACTGTATTGGGTTTTAATCACCTGAAGAAAATGTTTAAAAATCTACCATTTTCGCATTTTATGAATGCATCTATCATATATCATAGACAAATATTTCAAAGGTATACTTTCGCTAAGCCAAAGCAGTACTTTGCTAAGTTCAGTTGAAAGTAACATCTATTTTAGACCTTGAGCGATAGGTTACTTAAAGAAGTCAAAGTCATACTTTCGAAAGTAAAACTTCCGACTATTGCTAAGCATTGACTATTTATCTGGGTGTAAGACTTGGCATTTGGCAGTTGAAGCCTTGTAACGTTCATATATATAAATTACTCATCAACTAGTGTCTTATTCACTACGACCATCCAAACAAAAAAAGTAGTAGTTACTAACTAGCTAAAAACTCTTTCGTATATGGAAACGGAGAAGTTTATTAAGCCCCTATGGGCTATATAACTGAAAAGATAAATATATACCCCACCCACAAACACACTCACCATCACACACACACACACGCACACGCACACAAACATACCGTCACACTGACACACACATGACTTTTTTTTTCTATTAACTTTTTATTTTTATAAGTCTGTTTTTATTTAGTCTTAGCACTTGGGGCTCTTTGGGGAAAAGAAAAAAAAAACTTTTAAATTGATAATATCTGACCGTGGGACACAAGATGTTATTAAAAATGTGCCACTTATACGTATATGTACTTACTTTTTAGTTTCCATAAAACGGAGGGCTCTGGCGTATGAAATACAGTTTCATTACTAGTTCAGGTGTCATCAGTTCCTACCATACACATTACTATTTACATTAAAGTGCACACTTTATTATATCAAATAAGTAGTCCTAAGCCTGTAAATTGTTAACATGCCCTTTTATTTAATGTCAATAAACTTCTTATTTATTTTATTTATTTAAACACTTAAGGCGCGGTCATATCCTGATAATAGTAAAAAGCAGAATCTTTAAACATCTAGTGTAAGAAAACAGTTCGATAATAATCTATGAAAAAAAAACTTAGGTTAGAAAAGGAACAGGCAAAGAGTAATAACCGAACAGAATTCATAAATATTACTCTCTCTCTGCAGAAAAAAATCCTAAATAGGTACATAAAAATAAACTTTCACGTCCAAACTCTCAGAATTTTCAGCGATAACCCTATATTATTTTTTAGGTAATACATAGCCAACATATAGTACTAAAGTAGTAACCAGCATTTTTTTCAATTGTGTTAGTATATATCGAAAGATATAAAGAAAAGGTACAAAATTAACGCATTTTCGCATTACATCGTCCAATCTAACAAGCTATTTTCAACCTTACGTAAAGCATCGTAAATTATTTTAAAATTGGGGTTGGACCGCGCCTTAACGCGCTGCGTTACGATATCTCCAAGGAACGAGCGTGAAGTCAATACTATTTTACTATCATTCCTTAAATATTAATAGCGTTACAGATTAATACATACATGAACGGTTATAGAGAATGTTGCCCCTGATTCGTAGTTTTGCATGAGATTCAGAGATAGATTTAGTACTTGTGGTTTTCCCAATAATATAGCATACCTTATTTATCATTTATATTAAATTTATAACATTTAGTCTTGGCGTTTATTAATACTTTCTAAAATAAGACTGTACACAACTATTGATTTACGAGTTACTTGAACGAAAATGATTACTCTGTTTTAATCCCTATCTGAGACTCAGCAAAAAAGCTGTTTCATCCACGTGGTGATGGATGATGATGATGAATAGTACTTTACGACCTATTCTCAGACCTACTGAATATCCATACACAATTTTATAAGCATCAGTCAAGCCGTTTCGGAGGAGTTTTGTTACAAACACAGTGAAACGAGTATTTTATATATTAGAATGTCAGTCACAATGTATAACAGGATTTAGCAGTAGGTACATAAGTAATTCTAACATCTACTTAATAGAATTTCATACATACGGCAACGTATGTTGGAGATACGTGAACTCTTATATTGGTCCTACCTATTTCTCAGGCAGCGACCCCACGTATAGCGAAACGTCTCTGCTTTTACTGGCCAAATTTACTTTCGCATATATGTCTGTATGAACAACACGACGTACGTACGGATTGCTGCCGCTGATAAGACTTTGTGCTGGCGAAGTCTGTTGTTCGAAGAACTACTACTTTTTATGTGTTTATAAAGTTTGTTATAAGTTCTTGATTAAGAATCCGCTATTATATAAATCCGAAAGTATTCAGCAATGGTGGCTTTTAATTATGTATTATTAAGTATTCGCCATTAAACTGATTCCTATACTCTACTTCGTGATATATGTGATTTCAAGTGCATTTTTCATGAATTCGTTAAGCAGTTGCTCCTCGACCCTAAATCCACAATACAAAATTTGGCCCAGCCCTGTTCACGATACTCGTGTCAAGTTCTAATTATTAACATTAGATTTGCATTTAACTTTTAAAACGCTTAACGCCATCTAGTGAGGGTTTACAATCAATTCCATACATTCTCATTTCCAACCGTCCATTGTCTCAACGCTTTAGAAGTTCTCAACTTTACCCGTAGGTGGCGCTATTAATTATTTGCATTTTGTATACAATTAAAATGCATATTATTTCAACATTACTATTTATAGAAAGAAAAATTCACATCCTCGGACGGGATTTAAACCCGACGCAATTTTAACAACGCGGGTTTACAATTCCAGGTTCCGACAATCCGTGTCAGACGCCATGACCAACTAGGCCACCGAGGCTTATAAACCGAGCAGCAAATTTAAACTCTCTATATGATTTTAACCATCGTTTGGGGACGGAGCGACAGCTATTGAACAGCTTGACAGTTTATACAACCGAAAGGTTTCTTCATAATGGTTATTATATGATATTTAAGGCGCGCTCGTACCCTGATTAAAGAAAAACCCGGTATTTTTAAACACCTAGTGTAACGAAACAGAACGATAGTATATTATGAAAAAAAAAATACAAAGGTTAGAAAAGGAATAGAAAAAGAGTAATAACCGAATAGAATTTATAAATATAACTCTCTTTCAGCGCAAATAAATCCTGAATAGGTCCACAAAACGAAACTTTCACGTCCAAACTCTCAGAATTTTCAGCGATAACACTATATTTTTTTAGGTAATACATAGCCAACGTATAGTACTAAAGTTATAACCGGCAGTTTTTTCAATTGTGTTAGTATATATCGAAAAATATAAAGAAAACTTACAAAATTAACGCATTTTCGCATTACATCGTCCAATCTAACAAGCGATTTTCAACCTTACCTAAAGCATCGTAAATTATTTTAAAATTGGGGTTGGACCGCGTCTTAAGGCGCTGTCAGCTTAGCGCTTGGCTACGTTCAATTTCCTTTACTTGAAATCAAGAAAGTGCATCTCGTAAAACGTACTTAATAATTATTTTTTTTATAATGTAATCCAGCAGCGTTTTACGTAACATATACAGGTATATCAAATATAAACTTAAATATGACCAAACAAGATTACACATAATTATTATAAAACATTGAAAAACAGATATTGTGTTTATAGCGGCGTGGTTGATTACATACACATGTATTTATTATGTGAGTGTGGAAGGATGTGTGCGCGTGTAAGTGTGGTGTGATTGTGTGGGTACTCGTAGGTGGGAGTAAGTAGAAAATGTTTGAACGTGTAGAAATTTTATAATTTTGTGAACACCTAATAAATCACATACTTTAGGACACATTCATAGAGTAGAATTTCCTGCTTTCATGTTTTACAGTACAATTTCCTGATTTCATGTTTTAGGATATTCTTAGACAGATGAAATAAATCCAGACTGGAGTAATGTTTATTGAATGTTCGCGCCGCGCGACACAACACGGAATTTTGAGCATAGTTACTGTTTACGTGCGAGACGTGAAATAGCTGCGTGTGGCGCGTTCGGAGTCGTGGTGTTTGAAAAGCTACACTTGACAAAAATTCACTGCAATCTATTTTACCGGAAAATATATCGTGTAGTAGTACTATATCATACTGTCTACGCCTTTGTTCTAAAGAATCATCTATGCCAAAATGTTTACATGCTGCAGAATATGACTCAAAAGATCGGTAGTCTTTGAAAGCTAGAAATCTTATAAATTTCTTTTGTATTGCTTCTATTCTTTCAATATGGATACTGTAACATGGTGACCAGATGCTACAAGCATATACCAGAATGGTACGCACGTAAGTGAAATACAATATTTTAATACAGCTTATATTATTAAAAGTATTGCATACTCGTTTTATAAATCCTAGCTGTTTGTAAGCCTTGTTAATGACAGTTTTTTATAATAATGATAACTTTATTTTTAAATTATACCTCTCTTAAATAAAAATGTTATCCGTCAATGTATGTGTATTTAAAATTGCTATTTTATTATACGTGTTTCATGACAAATACAAGTATGAACAAGTACAATTTGAAAAAATTAATACCGACTTCCGTTCTATTCAGTTAATGTAGTGTAACCCAAAAACTACTGGACCAAATTTGATGAAATTTAAATGGGACCACAAAGGACGCACCAGCAGAAAAAGAGGATCAAAAAAAAAAAGAGGATCGGTTTACCCTATCGAAAGTTATGAGGTAACAAACATAAAAAAAAACATACAGTCGAATTGAGTACCTCCTCCTTTTTAGAAGTCGGTAGATAAAGAGAAAAACTGTTTTAAAGGTGAAATACAGTGGTATGTTTTTTTAATATCTCTTATATGTAAACACATGTTTTTAATTCCATCAATGTGTACTTCTTAAATATGTGACATATTTTTTTTAGTTTTATATCAATTGCTGCTTATGAGATAAACTGCTTTAAAACCCCTCATTTTTATCGACATCATGATTTAACAGCACCTTAAAGAGGTAATAACGTAACGTTTTTATGTTCACACTTTCATTTTTCAATTCACTAAGGAAGGGTTGGTAGGAATCTCATACCTCGACATTATATAGAAGATAAAGATGCTTGGAATACTCCACTTCTGGCAAGCTGTCTCTCTGCCACCCATAAAATGTAATATTTGTAGTACCTAAGTAGAAACATTGTAAACATCCATATAAAAAGAATGGCCCCGAGTTTCTTGCCGCTTCTTCTCGGTGGGTTCTATATATTTTGGTCTTTAAAGTACATTATAATGAAAAGTTGACGTTCATAAGTGCGTCTTTGATGCCTAAATTGAATAAATGATTTTTGACTTTAGACTTTTGACTTTTAAGGAAGTGTAGCGAGCAAGGGCGCTGGTGGGTCAGCTAATAAATAAATTGCAAACCTCTACAAATAGTTAGATATATCATTATTAATAGTAAGCATGCATGTTAATGACGTTGCGGGTTTTTGCTTGCATGCAATTTATAAGCGAAACGTAATAAAACAACAAAGTAGATTACTGTCCCCATTTGCATATAGCGTACAATGAACTGGGTTAAAATTTGCATATATTAATAAAAAAATACAGACATACCTAGGAGTAGCACGCGAGCGTTTCTGTATATTTTTTTTCTCTAATTTATGTATGCATTTTAATTTGTGCTTGTCTGTAATGAGAATCGACTTATATAACCTTTCGATATGGGATGGCTTCGTTGGCTCAGTTAGTAGTCTACCTTCGAAATACTGGGTCCCAGGTTCGATCCCTAGTTGTACACATTTGTGTGATAAGCTGAAATGTTTTTTTTTTCGATTAGAGAGATTAGAGATTGTATGTGTGCCTAGCACGAATAACTGCGTAAGTGTACAAAATGCCATTTATCTAGGGCAGCTGTGGCACAGATAACTCATAGTTTGTATACCGAAGTGCAACGCGTTGACGCTTACGGCACGAATACTTGTTCGCAAATTGTTTGTGCTACGGCGTATGATGTGTTATTGTATGTGTGTTCATGCCACCCGCAACATTGAGTATTTAAGTGCGGGATATGAGCACCTAGACATTACATTAACATATATCACATTTAACTCATTGTTTTTTACATTTACGATTCGGACTTCACTGGTGACGTCTTATAAAATCATACCGTCATAAAACAATAGCTTACAGGTGTAGAAGTAGCTTCGACGCCTGTAACCTATTTTTTTATTGCCAAAAGTAAGCAGACAGGCAGACGGTCCACCTGATCGAGAGTGATTACCGTCACCTATAGGTGTTTGGAAAAACCAAGGGCGTTACCAACGCGCTGCCGACCTCTAAGGACTTCATTACACCTTTATTAATGAACCCCATAGCGTGGGTTTTTTTACGTGGAATAAATGTTAATTTTATTATACAATTGAACATTGATTAATTTATTAATGTTTCATGTATTATTCTCATACGCAACACATATTTATATTATTATTGAGTTTACATACGATTGTGATGGAATGTATATGATCAACTTGGAACCATACCTTATTCAACAAAAACAACAACAACGTTCTGAACACATTTATTTTAAACTAGCTGCGCCCTGCGGTTACATCCGCGTCGTGATGAATAATGATGATGATGATGAAATGTACCCTATGTGTTAATCCAGTGCCTCGTCTACCTCCATACCAAATTTCATTAAAATTGGTGCATCCGTTTGAGCGTGAAAGAGTAACAAACATTTATTCATCCATCCATCCAAACTTTCACATTTATAATATTAGTGGGATGAACTTGCAAAAAATTACAAACCAACAAACACTTTTTCGCCACACTTAACTGTTTCTAGTTTGCAACCACACTCGACACATATATAAAAAAAAACCTAATAAATACATCACTCCATCTATGGCAAAGATCCCTGACAAACATAACAAAGGTTAAAAAGCTCAAAAAGGGGTCAAAAGGAGCAATAAAAAGGAGAATAAAAGACTCAAAAAGGGTGCAAAAAGCCCCAAATTCCAACTACTTCAATCAAACGATGCCAACAGTTGGAAGGGCAAAAAAGGGAAGGGCTAATGCGGTATGCGGCGCTCGCATCGACCCAGGTTTGCACGAACGGGCGAGTTGACTGGATCCAGTAGCTTGCTCGCTTCTTTAGGCTAGGTTTTATACATTTAATTTTATATACAAATTGTGTAAATTTCACGATAACATGATTTTTAAATTTTTAGCTTTGGCTTTTAACATTTTGGGGTCGTGAAAACACAAAATAACAAGGAACGGCACTAAAATCGTCGTTCCAGCAATGGGATCCTCGTGCAATATTCGTATGTACAAACGCTGGCCTTTTGTTCACATGGATTAAAACGCTATTTATATGTGCAATGCGTACTTTCTTTTTCAATTATATTTATGTTGTAATTTGATAATAGTTTTGTAGTTTCAGTAGAGTGTATGCATATGGGTCCATTGCCGGTAATAAATGACTCAATATATTTTTGAAGTATTTCATTAACATCGATTGCAAATAATAGAAAATAACTTAACTGTAACTTTATAGAAAAATGGGTTCGGGAACTTAATTATATTGTAATTTCTAGTGAAGAACATCTGATATTAAGTCCAGAATAGCAATGGGAAAACAGATATTCCACAATAAGAGATACGTACTTGCATCCAAAATGTCAAAAACTGTTAAAAACAAATTATAAAGACCTTTGTTTGGAGCATAGCGCTGTATGGGTGTGAGACATGAACTATGACACTAAAAGATAGAGAGAGATTTGAAGGATTCTAGATGTGGTGTTGGAGAAGGATGGACTAGATCAAATGGACAATTTTGTCACCATTTACAAATGAAGAAGTTCTATAAAGAGTGAGTGAAAAAAGAGTCTTACTCAAGACCATACAAAAAAGAAGAGGTGAAATGATTGGCTAACTTTAACGACATGAATACTTTTTAAAGAAATAACTTTATTGGAGGTAAATTGGAAGCAAAGAGAGGAAGGAGTAGGCCACAGATAACCTACATGAGCCAAATAAAGGAACCAGTAAATGTTATGTCGTACAAGGAGGTAAAAGAGGTCGCCTTTGTCGTGTTAAATGAAAAGGATTGGAAGTTAAAATGCGATTTATAGCGGTTAATGGTAGCCATCTTCGTGTTTTTGTTAGGTGTCGGTTCATTCGCCTGCGGACTAGGGATACAATTTGGATGAATAAAATATGCTAGATTAAACACGATGATATTGCTTGTTCGATAGGTAGCATAAACTCGAACAATTGGATCTTGGTCCTAGCGTAGCGTAGCGTAGGTTTAAAGTGAAATTTGGATAAATAGAAGATGCTAGATTAACACGATGATAAAGCTTATTCTATAAGCAACTAGTAGTACAACCGGGAGTGTGTGTGTGAAGTGTCGGATAGGATCTTCAGCCGAAGTCCGAACAGAGCACTTGGACTTTATGACCAGCCCGTCTTGTGGAAGAAATGTACCTATACCTAATCATGGATGTTCGTCGGGTGCGATTAGTTTGTTAACTATATTGGATTACACAATTTTTATTTCAGGAAGCATGACTGCATTGGTGTTTTTCCTACACTTAAAACTAAAAAAAAATTGTAAAAACATAGGTATCGACAATTTCAAAAGCTTTTAGCTTACCTTCTCGTTGCATTTATAACACTTATTACTTATATGCATTTAAAATATCTTTTTTTTAAATCAAAAAGTATAAACGCTATTTATTTCCTGATTGTAACATATTCAGTTAATAAATTATTATAAAAAAAATATATCGAAACAACAAAACGCAATAATCTAAATATCACAGTTCATAGTGGTGTTGACCTACACATAGTCTAGTCAACTTGACTCATTACTAAACCATGTATGGCAAGTAAGCGAGGCCGTTCCAACAAAGCATACAATTTCCCACAGATCACCACCGCTTTCGAACCGCCGAATTAATACTATACATTTGTATCCAGTAACTCAACTTACGGTAGCGATGTTAATTATTGTAAGGAAGCTGACAAGAGAGAGGTTAAGCTGTCCTATACGAAAATTCACTTTAATTATTTCCGGATTTCATCACGCATATTATTTTAAATATGGTTTAAATATAAATATGAAAATATTATTACATATTTTTTTTCGTTTCGTCGTTTCCAAAACCTTTACAGTGATCATGTCGCACATTCGGTGCAACAAAGTCACAACAGCCCATTTTCAAATTTTACAGGGGAACGCTTTTAAATATTTTTTTGCATGTTATACTTCATTTCTTGATAACTATTTATAGTAGGTTTGAAATCTTTACATAATTAATTGTTTATTTAGTTGGCTATAGCTATATTATACGTAAAAATTTTGTTTTTCATTATCAAAAAAATTCCTAATAAAAGACATAACAAAAAAAAGTGTCCTGACATGTGACTTTGTTGCACCAGGAGTTATTTAGTTTTGTGACTTAAGCAAGGTATGTTTTAAATGAAATAAAGTGTCATAATCAAATATAATCGTATATTTTCTTCTCTAAAAATCAACTACTAATAAAATGGTAACGCAAAACAATTAAATTCTTACAACTACAACATTATTTAGCATCCTTTTCATACTTTGAGTTGTAATCAAATTCTAGGAAAATCAGACTTACATAATACTCAGTCGTTTACACTTACAAAATTACGAACAGTCTCATAATGAGTCTTATTTGGTTTCATAATAATCGTCAAACTTATACACAATAAAGTTCTTAGAAAAATAAAGGAAATTTGAAAGTTTTTTTATCAAAAAAGGTAAGTACATCATAATCAACTTTTTGTTGTCATTATAGTAGACAACAAACGATACTAAGAAATAATAAGTATTAAAAAATAATTAACAAAAAACTAACTTTGGTTCTTATTAAAAGTCAATCATGTTTTATAAAAAAGAAATATCAAAAAGGTTTTCTTATTCAAATATACTGCTAAAGGTATTTTCGTAATATTTTGGAACTATATTAGCAGTAATTAGTTGTTGAATATCTTGCTTTTTATTGTTTGCAATTGGCAACTTAGAGCTGTATGCCGCACTCAAATGAATTTCTGAGATATTTTTTTTGCCTGCACGACTAATTTTAATTTTAGCTTCTTGCCAACGTTCACTTTTATACGTTGTTTTGTAAAAATAGTTATCAGAATCTTTTTTGAATTTCACTACTTTGACATCAGTAATTCTGATTGTTTCACCATCTATATTTTTACCAGTGTTTAAGTTAATATCGTTAGATAGTAATTTTAAATCGTAGAAGCTATCATAACTCATTTCATTAACAATGAAACTTTTACTGGTCTTTTTGGCATTACGAATTAGAGCCATATATTGATCTGGGGTGTAAATTGGCCCAGATTTTTTTGCTCGACGAATATTTTTTTCTATTACTGAGTGGACGCTATCCGCTTCGTTTTGCGTGTGTCCACGAATTAGGAACTTGTGTGTAATGGATTTAACTGGCAAGGTTGAAACGGCATAATGATACAAACTAAGAATGAATTTATTTTTTTGTTGGCCATAACAGTTATCCGAAAAAAAAGTTATGTTTGAATTTTGTTTAGTCGAAGAACATTCTTTTAAAAAATTGTACAAACAAGAACCTATTTCATTGGCTCCTCGTTTACCCAGACCCTCATGCCAAAAGAAACAGAATGTTTTCTCATCCCTAATATCGGATACTGTAAATTTATAACAATTAAGTTTACTTTTATAAAAAAATGCCGACGATTGACCTATAGGACATGGCAATACGGCTTGAAGATCGAATATAGCCACAATGCTGTTGCTATCAGGCTTTTTACACTCGTCTACATCTTGTTTTTTTTCTATTCTACTAAGACTCTTTTCCTCTTGATGTAGGTTATAGCTGGACATCAACGGTTCTTTATCTACAGCATTCTTAAAGGCTTCACACACATTACATTGGTCTTTACGAGGATAAAAAAGCTGATATTAAATTGGGTATTGAAAATCCGATGGTATGCGTCGTAATTTGCTGGTTCCTTGTTGTCAGATATAGGTTTTTGACGATAGTTACGGTGTAGTTCGGCTACAGTCAAACCTCCATCTATATACTCTCTTGACGAATTGGCTCTGATGTAGTGGCTCTCCATCCTAGGAATTGAATTAATGTGGTCACGTACAGATTGTATTATTTCAGCATCCAGCTTTGACTGTTTTCCATGCTTACCGCGTTTATCTGTTGGAATTACACTTGTGCTTCCAAATTTATTTTCAATTACAGTACGTAGTGGTTTATTACTTATAGCCAAAGTATTCAATAGGAAAGTTTTGCAAACCCTTATTTCACTACCTTTATTTACAAGAAAGTAGGATGTGTTTGGTTTTCTGAATTTTCTATTCACGTTTCCACCTTTTTGAATCTTGATGGTACGGAATTCAGGTTCAACTTGCTTTACACAAGAAGCAAGGAAGTCACGCTGTCTTTGAAAAGAATTAAGGCCCCAGTATGTCTTAAATATTACATTCCTATCGTCTGTGGAAAACTTATTTGAACAAGAAAAACGACAGGTACACATACAAGGTGGACGAATACTTTTTTCCGACATGGCTTTACCTCTAGTTGATGTATATGCTTGACCAGTGTTTTTCAAATACTTTCTCTGGTTTTTTTGCCATTGACTCGGGTTTTTGGTTCTTTTTTTAGACCTTGGTACAATACTTGCTTGTACAGTACTTGGTTGAATATTCTCAGAGACTGCATTATGATTTACAATTGGCACATTAGAAAGACGTTTGGAGCGAGATGTAGATTTAGAGGGGTTGGAACTACTGCCAGAGCTAGACGAACTTGAGCTGGATGTTCCGCCACTTGAGCTGGAAGAATCGCTGCTAGATGTGGAGGAATCACTGCTAGAGCTGGATGGATAAACTTTCTTTTGTACCTTTTTTTTCGGTGGTTCATATTCAGATCCATCACTGTTTTCTGGCACTATTTCTTCATCATTTGAAAGGTTAAATCTTTCGCTATCTGTAGTAATGACTGCCATTTCAATATCTTTCGTTGCGACATTCTCTATTACGGTATTTGGTAAAATTGAGTCAGCGTTTACTTCTTGTATTAAAACTGTGTCGACGTCATTATCACATATAATTGTACTTCTGTCAATAGCAGGCAGTTCATTTTTTGTATCGCAAGAAGTACTGGTGATATTATTGATTGAAACATGAGAGGATTCTAAATTGGAATCATGATCATTGTCCTGATCTTCCTGAAAGTTCGCTAACCAGTTTTCAACTAATGTATTGTTTTCCTTTAAATTATTGTCTTGAATGGGAACCATAGAAAGAATTTTTTTACTACGGGAACCCATTTCTCTCTGAAATAAAAATATTAATGAATCAGATTTACTTACTACAATATATTTTTATAATGCAAAGGCCTGAAGTGAGTAACAACAGTAGGGAAATTATGAAGGGTTCATTAATTAGATTAAATAAAATTGAAGACGAAACTGTTTGGGTCCTCGGCGTCGAGCGTGGATCTTCAATGGATTTTCAACTTTATGTTCTAAAGCATAAAGTTGAAAATCTTTAGGGACATAATAGTTTCGGCGACGAGCTCATCACTATCGTCATCAAGGTAGCATTTAAATAAAAACAATGTGGTTTATCTTACATTTAGGTGCAACTTTGATAAAAAAATTAAATAAGTAAATGATTACGGGGTAACAAAGTCTCAATTTTATTTTTGTACTAAACATCTAGTACTTATGATCCAAAAAAAATGGAATTAAAAAGTCACAAGTCTTTCGATTACCAAGTTCTAAATAATAAAATTGAACCTTTAAGGCATTTTTATAGTTTAAGACTTTGTAGATCCAAAAGATTAGTTGCAAAATAATATTAATGGACCTATAAAAACACTTTTTAGTAAGTGACTTTGTAGTTCCAATTTGTGTAGTTAAATATAATAATGTTGGATCAACAAAAACGCTCATATAACAAAAAGCCTTTGTAGCTCCAAGATTTTTGTAAATTATAAAAAAATATTGAGGTCTTAAAAACAGATACGTTTTTGTTGCTCCAACAAGTGAGAATAACATTGGTCATAAATACCTTTATGTGGCTGTAGCTCCAACGTACGTCAAACACTCGCGGGCGCGGGGGCACTACTGACCAATGAAACGTTGTCGTCCCAAAACGCATGGAATAACCGCCAATAACCACAAAGGCACTAGTGCCATCTAGTATAATTTCGAGATACTTTTGCGGATGTTTTTGTTGCCCCAAGTATAGGCATGATTCAGAAACAATTTGGCATACTTAGCTCGATTTTGCAGTTTTGGCTATTTGTGATTTTGTTGCACCGAAGGTGCGATGTCATCATGACCACGGGTATAATAAATGTATGTACCTATATAATGTTAATTATCTATTTAAGACATTAATATATTTTTTACCTACCGCTTACATATTATCAAAACAGGTTTAAAAGTCATCATCATCATCTCAGCCGTAGGACGTTCACTGCTGAACATAGGCCTCCCCCATGATTTTCCAAAAGGACCGGTTGGAAGCGGCCTGCATCCAACGTCGTCCTGCGACCTTAATCAGGTCGTCTGTCCACCGTGTCGGTGGACGACCTACGCTGCGCTGGCCGGTCCGTGATCTCCACTCCAGAACCTTTCGGCCCCATCGGCCATCTGTTCTGCGTGCTATGTGCCCTGCCCACTGCCACTTTAACTGGCTAATCTTCTGGGCTATGTCGGTGACTTTCGTTCTTCTACGGATCTCCTCATTTCTGATTCGATCACGTAGAGAAACCCCGAGCATAGCCCTCTCCATAGCTCGTTGTCATAGTTTAAAAGTAATTAAAATATAATATACAATTACGTCCGTTTAAAGTTGTTAAGTTTCAATGTTTATCATTTGTGTAAATCCAAGCAGTCATTTATATATATCATTTTCGATATCGACATTTGAATTAAAATTATAAAGTACAAGATACTCTCCGCGGTTTTACCCGCGCGGTGATGGATGATGATGAATCTTATATAGCTTATGTTACTCAGGGTGAATGTAGCTTTCCAATAATGAAAGAATTTTTGAAATCGGTCCAGTACTTTTTGAACCGATTTGTTACAAACATACATACAAATCTTTCCTCTTTATAATATTAGTTTGTAAAAATTATAAAGTACTTTTGACTGGCCGCGACTTCATTTGCATAGTAGGCTCTGCCTTCGGCCTTTCCATTACATTTTCTTGGTTTTCCTGTCATAAGAACCTTCTTCTGACTTATTGTCACTAAACACAATCACAAAACTAACACTACAAAAAAGAATTAGCGAGATTCTACTAGTCGAGTCTACGGGATACTCATGAAACTTTCAATAAATTTCTTGTCCAAACATCAAGTATGCATATGATATTTATATAAATGTGCGAAAACTGTCCAAGATCATGAAGCGGTGTTATTGTGTTCTACTCCTCAATCGCCTTGTAGAGTTTTAGTAATGTATCCACCGCTTTACTAGAACGTTACTTAGACTGGACATACCTTATATCAAATGTACAACGGTACATTCCGAATACAAAATGAAAGAAAAACGAACGTAACATGGTATTTCTCAATGCTACGCTACGAGGTAACATTGCGGTGCTACGTGGCGCGTAGATGCACTACGATAATCCGCTACGTACTTCGATTATCTGGATCGCTCTTCACGCGTCTGGCTTATATACATACATATATACTATATACAACATTATATACATACATTTATTACGTGTACGTATCGGTAATTCTGCTTTCAGTCAGGGCTATATACAAATTGCATTATGCGCCAAAACCATTTATTTTGGTTTGGTGCAAATATCATGCAGTACACGTTAATTGGCGGTTACAATCAGCAATCCACCTGCAAAACTAATTCGTATGCACAGCTACGTATAATTTCAATTAATTATGAACTCGATAATGTGTTATTGCTTATATCATTCTAGTCTAATAAACATACATACATAACGTCACGCCGGTTTCCCGGAGGGGTAGGCAGAGATCACAGATTTCCACTTGCTACGATTCTGGCATACCTCATTTGCTTCATCCACTCGCATCACTTTCTTTCTACATAATCGTCGGTTTCGCGTACTCTTGACCTCCCCTTTCTTCAGAACAACTCCTAAGTACTTACACATTTAAAATATGATTTTGATCTCTGACTAGCGACTGTCTTAGTTCTTTGAATTCACACTGTCTGCTGATATTTTCTAAATCTGTGATGAAATCATCAATGCTTTCAGAGTGACTTTGCTTTCTAATGAAAAATGTATGTCGAACTAATGTTAGATTCTTTCTAGGTTCAAAATAATAATTAAATTTCTGTTTAACCTGAATAACTAAAGCACTTTCCATGTTGAAATTGAAGGAATTGTAGATTTCTAACCTTTTCCTCCCATCGAGTGTAGCATTATTGCGATTTTTCGTTCCTCGACGGCTTTACCTAGCCCCGTGGCTAACGAATATATTTCAAATTGCTGCCACCACTTTTTTGATTCTGCCGCGTTATTATTGGCAATATCTGATAAGATGTTTTGTCTAGGCAATGATGAGTTGAAATTTACCATGTGCTCCGACATAGCCTTGCTTTCTTCTGACTTCGACATTTCTTACGGCGTTGATTTTGTTTGAAGTGATTGACGATGGCTGTTCTCCTGTGATCACTTCTGACACCATGTAATAAAAGACTGCTTCATGCACAATGTGTATTTATTCTCGACTTGATATGATAGAATAGAAGAGCTGTGAACAGTTTGCTAGCTGACATGACAGTACCCGTAACGGCGACACAACGTAAGGTTGGGACACATTACTAGTGATGTGAAAATTACAATATATGACAACGGTAACTTACGCGGTTGGTATAGTCCAGTATCTTGACCGGTTTAGTGCGCCCTTCCGAATCAATTCTCCACAGGATAGACGGCTTAAAAGGAAGGATCGCCAATTGGCGTCTAGAAACGTCATTAGCGTTATACAATGGCATTCTCTGATTTCCTCTCTGTTTTTGCCACTAGTACTATTTATAGTACTAATGGCACTATATAAGGCACTAGTATATTAGTTATTTCAACTTTAAACGGATAAAATCGTTCGAAACAGCAAGATAAAAATAAAAAAAAATAAGAAAAAACAAAATTACGCGAATTAACCCGTTTAACGACACACGTAGCAGTTCCTGGAAAAGTAGTTTGATTTCTGCTAAATCTATTATTGGCCAAATATGGATGGATCACCACGGTGAAGCCAATAGAAACCCGGGGCCGCGCCGGCGTTGGGGTGCGCTGGCCGGCTCAGGCAGGGCCGCTCCTATGGGCTTTGGCCGCCTAGTCCACATAGGAGTGGCGGGGTCCGGGCGTTTTGGCGCAGACTCGAGGAGGCGGGGCCCGGGCGCTTTGGCGCAGGCTCAAGGAGGGGGGCCCGGGCACTTTAGTGCAGGCTCGAGGAGGTGGGGTCCGGGCGCTCGGCGCAGACTCAAGGAGGTGGGGTCGCAGGGGGGTTATCCCCCATGGCTGACGTAGCAGGCGGTGGGGCTACGTATCCGACCCACCGCAGGGAGACCACGGGCGTCCAGACACGAGGAAGTCTGGCGCCCATTGTTGGCGGGTTTGGTCTCTGAGGCAGTTGCGACGCGCCATGTGTTCTGGCGTGCCGCGAAGAGAAGAGCCGCGGTGGGTTCGCAGTCGTGTGTAAAATCTGTCCCGCGTTCCCGCCAAAAGCGGCAGTGACGGAACACCCCGAGGTTTTGGTGGGTATACGGACTCCCACATAACCACCTACCTCCCCGTGGTAGGTGGTATCCATAAAGGATTTCCCGGGACAAAAAAAAAAGGATTTATATACTCGTGTACTAAGATGTCAAAGTGTAGCGTGTCTTGCCCTACTGATACCTTTATTATGTTCTCTTTTGTAAGGCAACACACTGGAGCTAATATTTGTAGTACCAAAGTAAAAACATCTATATAAAAAGAATGGCCCCGAGTTTCTTGCCGCTTCTTCTCGGTAGGCTCTTTATATTTTGGAACGCGGCGGTAGTCTTTAAGTATAAAGAAACATTGACGCTCATAAGTGCGTCTTCGATGCCTAAATTGAATAAATGATTTTGACTTTGACTGTGACTTACTAACACTTTTGCTTACTGGAGTTTTCAAAACTGACATAGAGCCGCCATTTTTGTCGGTTTCAATCAATATTTGTTAGCAACTGAGAAACATAATAGCCCTGTAGGTTAAAAGTTAACCTCAATGTGTAAAAATCCGCGGAAGCCTAAGAAATCATAACTGGTGCTCTTGTTTATATGTGACACAAGCGGAACAGATGGTTACTACCCATAATGAAAACACACGGGTATGACACGTTACTTAATGTACTTTTACATCTCTCATATTCGGTAAGTAGGTCCTTATTACCCCCAAATGGGGCTTGCAGGTAACCAATTTGCGCTCTAGAGTAATAATGTAGCTAGAAAAGCCCTAGGGCGGTAAGTAATTTAAAAAAACACTTCACTCTTCCAAAAAGTTCGCGTACATCTAACCATCATACTGGCAATAGACATCATGCATTCAGCCCAATGACAAAAGAGGTCGCTTCGCTATTCAGCCTTGTCTTCGTATGAGTATAATAGTCATCAATTTTATTTTTGTAAGAAAAAAAACGGTTTTTCTACTTACCTCAAAATCGAGATGTAAAGCAGAGTAGTTAGCTCGGGTGTAAGCATCAATTGCACCCTCGAACTAAAGGCGCCCTCGCTGAAATCCCTCGCTAAATATCTGGGCCTGCAATTTATGCCTTACAGCCCTTGGCTACTAATCTACTATTATATAAGTAGGTACTTAGGACCAATCGTAAATCGGTCTGAATCAGCCTCCAGTTCATTCATAAATATTTTGTTATAGCGTAAACCTGATGCGGACAGATTAAGACAGATAAAGCGGACAGATGGGGTCAGATTTGAAAATAACTTTTGTGATAACTTCTAAAATTAGAAATTTAAAAATTCGGCATAAATAATAAGACGGCCTTGGAAACGATTCACTTGTACGTATGTGATACCAATGCAACCCAAATATACCTAAAAAAAAAAAATTAAAATTTTAAAATTTGAACTGTTTATTTCTTAAATATTTTACAAATGAAATCGAAGAGACTAACCAAAATCTTATAATTAAAGATTGTAATGTAAATCTCTATTATTTAACTTGGTACATTAAAACTAACTTAAGTACTAAAAAGTAAGAAAATAATCCAGACCGGCAAAACACATAGATTAAAATACTTGTATTTTTCGAGTATGAAAAATCTTTTCAATGTGTTTTTGACTATTTTAGATTTTTTATATTTTATTTTTTCTGTTATTGTTCTTGGTAAGGTATTTAATAGTATAGGTAAAAAGCATGTCTGAACCCTTCTCCCATAATTATTGTTATATTTAGGTATAGTGAACAATGGAGTATTAGGTAAGTAACGTAGATTGCATGGTCTTCTGTACGTTTCCTAATTTCTTATATTCATATAATTTTCAGTTACAAAAGCGAGTTTTAATTTGTCAAATACACTTATTACTTTACAATATTGAAATAACTTATCATAATTATCTTTGTATTTAAACTTAATTTTAAGCCTAACACTTAGAATTACATTTCTAATCATAGGATTATTCTATTCAATTTTGTGTATTTGTGCGTTAGCTTAGCGAGCACCTACTTACTTAACAACTTATCAATTTAAAATATACCCACAATTGATGCACCATATTATGCATATACATACATACGTTTCATCTTTGACAACATCCGTGAAACAAATGACGAGTAGACAAGATACGTTGGAAAAACAACCTTGTTACATACAAGCAACCTTATGTACAAGGGCGAAGTATTTGACATCGGTGACCTCGTCGACGAATCATTACAGAATCGCACGGCTGTTCGTTGCAACTTTAACAACATCCGTGAAACAAATGACGAGTAGGCAAGATACGTTGGAAAAACAACCTTGTTACATACAAGCAACCTTATGTACAAGAGCGAAGTATTTGACATCGGTGACCCCGTCGACGAATCATTACAGAATCGCACGGCTGTTCGTTGCAACTTTGACAACATCCGTGAAACAAATGACAAGTAGACAAGATACGTTGGAAAAACAACCTTGTTACATACAAGCAACCTTATGTACAAGGGCGAAGCATTTGATATTGGTGACCTCGTCGACGAATCATTACAGAATCGCACGGCTGTTCTTTGCAACTTTGACAACATACGTGAAACAAATGAAGAGATGACAAAAAAAGGTAAAAAGGCAACCTTATGTACAAGGGCGATATAGCATAAAGTATTTGACATCGGTGAGCTCGTCGACGAGCGCATCGACGAATCATTAGAGAATCGCACGGGTGATGATTACGTGAGTGCCGGGCCTGCTGACAGAGCAATCGAGGTTGGCACGTCAGGCGATTTTCGCGCTTTAGAACAAAATGTCAAATTTATTTTTAAATGTCATTGTTTTCTGTCGTGTACGTAGACTTCCAACAAATAAGATCTATCGAAGATTAGTTCGTAGATTGCAATGTTGACATCCCTACACGCATCTTGCACGAAAGGTTAAAAAGGAAGTCGTTCTACTTATAGATTTTTACTTACTTTGCGTTTAAAGTACTTCTATAGATATATTGAAAATCACTGAGTTCAGTGAGATTGCTTCTCAAAGCTCAAATAAAAGAGAAAGATCGCTCTACCAGAAACTTTTAGACAGTTGAAAAGTCCGCTGTCAGCATTGATCTGCACGTGTAGAACCATCGACGTAATAGAAGCACATCCCTAGAGATGTACAGTCGGATTATCAAATCTCGGCAACGATAATGTTTTATTGCAATTACATATACGAGCACGTAATCTGCAAACATAGTTATTGGGTTTAGAGCTTCACTTGGCCGGTTATTTTAACGCTTGCATACTGCATTGTGGCAGAATATTTAGCATTGCGGTGGCACCAACCATGGCGGTCTCTATTTCAAGCAGCCTTACATCTAGCAAGTCATATTTTATTGTCTTTAACCTATAAACCCGCGCCAGTATACCGGTGGCCAAATCTGTACATTGCATAAAGCGGCGCTGGTACACCGGTGTACCGCAGTCAAAACCCATATCAGGACTGAACATAATTAACTGTTCAAATATAAACAGACGTAAACCAGAACCTCGAAAATGTGACTCGGGTCCTGTTAAGGACCGCGAGCTAGACCCGCCGTCAGCATTAATTAGATTAAGTTTTTAAGAGTAACTTAGAGATAATATCGCAATTAGTTTGTATAATTGTTAAAATTAACGTCACGTATAAGCATAGGTATATTGTAACCAATCACGTAGCTTCTCCAGAATGACCTTCAAAATAAGACAGAGAACTTAATAATAAAGAAAGAGATAGGAATAAGAACCCTTTGGATAGGCCGAAATGTAAAATGATACGTGAGGAGTATGTACTAGTTGCGAGACTCAGTTGGGTACTTAAGTAGGCTAAAAATGTAAAATAAATGTCAGTTTTTACCGTGCGAACTCGTCTTTTATTTGGAACCCTGAGGAAGAACTGAATAGGAACATACAGTCCAAAAGTGGCAGAACCACCACAGTGTTGGTCCTTCGAGAAGCCGGATGCAAGATCGATTTGCGGAACAACGACCGGCGAAGATCGAAGAACGTGTGCGCCAGCAACAAACGCTAGTTGCGAGGCGACGAAGCGATATAGGGTCCGACAAGTGGACCGAAGATCGAAGAACGTGTGCGCCAGCAACAAACGCTAGTTGCGAGGCGACGAAGCGTCATAGGGTCCGACAAGTGGACCGAAGATCGAAGAACGTGTGCGCCAGCAACAAACGCTAGTTGCGAGGCGACGAAGCGATATAGGGTCCGACAAGTGGACCGAAGAACTACTGCGGATCTACAAAGTGCTACTGATCTACGAATTGCTACGGAGCTACGTACTACTACGGATCTACAAAGTGCTACGTAGCTACGAACTACTACGGGTCTACGAAATCGTGCTACGGGACTACGAAATCGTGCTACGGGTCTACGAAATTGTGCTACGTGTTTACGAAACAGTGCTACGACCTTCGGAACAGTGCTCCAGTGAACAAAAGAGTGCATTGTGCCAACATTATGGTGGTAACACGATCACAAGCGGGTGACGAACCGGAAAGAATAGAGCCTGTACAGGGACCGAGTGATCGACCAGTAGTGAGAACACTGCGTTTTGATGAAGCACCGCGATCGCCTTCAACTCGCGCAATGACTGGACGACGTGTGAGAAACGTACCTCCTCCAAGAGAACCACCATTTGCGAGCACTAAACAGAGCAGTCCTACGGGGGGAGATATCGACCGGCGTCCTCGCACAACTGAAACACGGTTACCACGACGGCCAACTTCACCAGTGCGTTCGTTGGCATCCATTAGAACCACGAGTAGTGTGACAGCTCGTATACGGCAAGCACAATTCGAAGCCGAAGAAAGGCTCGCCGCAATTAGAAGACGCGAATTGGAAATAGAAAGTGAACAAATTAGAAGAAAATTAGCTTTCGAAGTGGAAATGCTACAAGAAGAGGAAGTGATTGAGACACCATTAGAAGGTGGAGAAACAGAACGCGTTGAAAGATGGTTGAGATCAAATGAAGCGACAGCACACGATCAAGGGCCTGATCCGATTCCTGTCGAGACCAGGGAAAGCCAAGCTCGAGTGAACGAACGAGGGAATCTACTATCGCCTACCCCGAGACGTTATAACTCCAGAAGTAAAAGTGTGGATCGATTTGTGGAAGCAATGGAGAAACTCATCAACAACAGACCTCCACCGAGACAAACGTATGAGCTGCCATACTTCAACGGAGCTGCTTTCGAATGGTTCTCCTTTAAAGCTGCAATGAAAGAGACTACACGAATGTACGGGTTTACTGCATCGGAGAACATGGCCCGCCTACGTAACTGCCTCAAAGGAGAAGCTCGAGAAGTGGTGTCCGCACTTCTCTACACTGTGGAAGATCCAGAGGTCGTCATGAAAACGCTGGAGCAATGCTTTGGACGCCCGGAGGTGCTGATCGACCGCACCATCGACGAGTTGAAGAAGCTGCCCAGACCGGGAACTTCATCGACAGCGACAACGGGACCAACTTCAAGGGTGCTGACGCCGAACTTCGAGCAGCCTATAAAGAATGGCTGCCGGTGCTGAGCGAGTATAGTCTGCAACACCGTGTCTCCTGGCGCTATATACCTCCAGGGGCCCCAAGTCAAGGAGGGGCCTGGGAAAGGCTTGTGCGGTCCGTGAAAGGCGCGCTCAGTGTAGTCCTGAACCAGAAGGCACCAAAGGAAGAAGTCCTCCAGACCCTATTGAGTGAAGTTGAATACTCTATAAACGCGAGGCCATTGACACATGTCTCCGTAGACCCAACAGATCCAGAGGCGCTAACACCGAACCACTTCCTGCTAGGCAATTCAGGAGGCATGCCGCTCGTTGGGCCTTGTGAACAGGCGGATCGTCACACCTGGAGAGCCAAGCACTCGCAACTGAATTTTGGAGACGATGGGTACAGGAATACTTACCGACCTTAGTACCACGTCAAAACGCACAGAATATGGCTCGGCCATTGCGAGAGGGTGACCTGGTGGTGGTAGTAGATCCGACATTACCACGAAACACTTGGCCGAGAGGAGTCGTCGAGCGCGTGTATCCAGGTCAGGACGGTATTGTACGCAGCGCCGATGTGAGAACACGAACCGGAACGTTTCGACGACCCACTACGAAGCTCGCCGTCCTGCCAGTAGAAGGCTCCGCAGAGGCTCCGCCGGGGGGAGGATGTTAAGGACCGCGAGCTAGACCCGCCGTCAGCATTAATTAGATTAAGTTTTTAAGAGTAACTTAGAGATAATATCGCAATTAGTTTGTATAATTGTTAAAATTAACGTCACGTATAAGCATAGGTATATTGTAACCAATCACGTAGCTTCTCCAGAATGACCTTCAAAATAAGACAGAGAACTTAATAATAAAGAAAGAGATAGGAATAAGAACCCTTTGGATAGGCCGAAATGTAAAATGATACGTGAGGAGTATGTACTAGTTGCGAGACTCAGTTGGGTACTTAAGTAGGCTAAAAATGTAAAATAAATGTCAGTTTTTACCGTGCGAACTCGTCTTTTATTTGGAACCCTGAGGAAGAACTGAAAAGGAACATACAGTCCAAAAGTGGCAGAACCGCCACAGGTCCTCAGGGAAGAAGGTACGAGATTTTGTTACATGCAGCGTAAGGGCAAGAAGTCCAAGCTTTCAGAAGAGACTTTGGGGCTAATGAAGGAACGACCCATCACTTCGTCAGAAAAGCGGACTCTAAACCGAGAGATCAACAAAAACGTACGACACGACCTCCGGTGCTTCAATACTCTTTCGATCGAAAGAGCGATCGAGCAGAATCGGGGGTCAAAGGTGTTCGTACAATCTCATGAAAGAAGCCGCCTGACGAAGTTGACCACAGCTAGTGGAGAAGTCGTTGCTTCGAAGCCGGCAGTCCTTTCGGAAGTGGAGGACTTTTATGGCCGATTATACGCATCGCATGCATCTCGACCTGATCCCGAAAATGATCCTAGAGCCACGTTAACACGCCATTTCACCGAAGACTTGCCAGAAGTCAGTATTGGCGAAATCGAGATCGCTATTGGACAGCTTAAAAATGGAAAAGCCCCTGGAGAGGATGGCGTTACAACAGAGCTACTAAAAGCAGGAGGTAAACCCGTACTGAGGGAGCTCCAGAAGCTTTTTAATGCCGTCCTGTTCGAAGGAAGAACTCCAGAGGCGTGGAGTAGGAGTGTGGTCGTCCTGTTCTTCAAAAAGGGAGATAAGACCCTGCTGAAGAACTATCGACCCATATCCCTTCTAAGCCACGTCTATAAGCTGTTTTCAAGAGTGATCACGAACCGTCTTGCGCGTAGACTCGACGAATTCCAACCACCGGAACAGGCTGGGTTTCGGAGCGGATACGGCACCATAGACCACATTCACACAGTGCGGCAGATTATACAGAAGACCGAAGAGTATAATCAGCCCCTGTGTCTAGCATTCGTGGACTATGAGAAGGCCTTTGACTCGGTTGATATCTGGTCTGTTCTGGAGTCCCTGCAGCGTTGCCAGATAGATTGGCGATACATCCAAGTGATGAGATGTCTTTACGAAACCGCCACCATATCCGTCCAAGTACAGAATCAGCAAACAAGTCCCATACCGTTGCATCGAGGAGTGAGACAAGGGGACGTTATTTCCCCGAAATTGTTTTCAAATGCAATGGAGGATATGTTCAAGACGCTGAACTGGAAATCACGTGGCATTAATATCAACGGCGAATACATCTCTCACTTGCGATTTGCTGACAATATCGTCATCGTGGCAGAGACGCTGCAGGACCTGCAACAGATGCTGAATGACCTGGCTGACTCTTCTATACGCATCGGCCTACGGATGAACTTGGACAAAACCAAGGTCATGTTCAACGAACATGTTCTACCGGAACCGATTGCGATACACGGCGCTGTTCTCGAAGTTGTTCAAAAATATGTGTACCTCGGGCAGACATTGCAGTTGGGAAAAAACAACTTTGAGAACGAGGTGAATAGAAGAATTCGGCTGGGCTGGGCAGCGTTTGGGAAGCTACGTCAAGGCCTTACTTCGCCGATTCCACAGTGCCTGAAGACGAAAGTCTTCAATCAGTGCGTCCTACCCGTCATGACATACGGAGCCGAAACGTGGACACTGACGGCTCGAATGGTCCACAAGCTTAAGGTCGCTCAGCGGGCTATGGAAAGGGCTATGCTCGGTGTTTCTCTGAGGGATCGCATCAGAAATGAAGTGATCCGTCAGAGAACCAAGGTCATCGACATAGCCCACCGGATCAGCAAGCTGAAGTGGCAGTGGGCTGGCCATATTAGCCGTAGAACCGACAACCGTTGGGGTAAACGAGTTCTAGAGTGGAGACCGCGTCTCGGCAAACGTAGTGTAGGACGTCCTGAGGCACGGTGGAGTGACGATCTGCGCAAGACGGCTGGCAAAAACTGGATGCGAGAAGCCCAAGATAGACCTAAGTGGCGTGCAATTGGAGAGGCCTATGTCCAGCAGTGGACTGCTACAGGCTGATGATGATGATGATGATGATGTTCAAATATATAATACATCTCGGTTTATTAGATGTTTTTTTAATACTAATAAGCACCCAGAAATCATTTTTACATAGAAATAGAAATTATTTTGGTTATCAGTAGGCTAGTAAAAAAAACAATGGGCGTGGATACCATATCTCTTAAACTTTCGCAGCAGTGCATGTGCTAGTGTATTTTTTGGTGAATAAGTACCATTTCGAGGTAAAAACCTAAGAAAAAGCTTATAATCCTCTTATATTATGGTTTTGCGAGCAATTCCCGTAATTTCATAAAGGCAGCCGCCATATTGTTTTGATAACGAGTGGGACTTCGATTTTGAGATCTATTTGGTTAGCGGTAGAGTATATGTTTGTATGACAATTTGTGGATTTATTATGGATAATTTATAAAATAGGTAGTATAGGTTTACAAAGTCTATTATACCGTTGTGATTGTATGTATACTCCTTTTATACCTGCTTGGGAGATAAAATTGGTCTTTGTAGAATTTATTTCATTTGTTATTTTTTGTTGCGGTTCAAGTTTTTATGTATTTTTTCGGTTGACTTTACCTCTATAATTTGACTAAAAATAAACAGATAATATAATAATAGAATAAAGGAAGATATACTGGGTCACCAGCGTAAATTTACGCCGTGTACAGATATAAAATAGAACAAATAGCTGTTTCACTTCGATTTTACTCCTGCAAACGTTTGCGGCGCGCGCAAATTTTTTAAATAGTGAATTTTCCCGGGCTTTTTCTTTTCGATTTGGCGCCAAAATATTTTTATTTTTAAGCTAGTTCAAGGGTTAATGATTCTCAACTGAACGCTATAGGAAGAAAAAGTCTTATTCCTTACTGCGTAGATTTTTATTGTAATATTTTTGTGTAATAAAACAAATAGTCATGACGGCTCTATAGATATACTATGTTGATGGAATTTACAAGACCTACGTGTAGAAAATGTGGCCCCTGGAGTGTTGGATCTAATCTCGACCCTATGAATACATAGTAAGGTTCTATTCTCTACGGTCAAGACATTACGTGACTTATTTCCTAAAATGGACAAGACCTTACATTTGTTGACCTTGGTTTCGCTAAACGACCACAATTTCAAGATTCATTTTAATTTAATTTCCAATCTTCAATACTTGTCACTTAGGTCATCACGTCATCACACTGAACTTTATAGCTCAGGTTATGACGTGATTATGATGATGATCAATGTTAAATATAATAATAATGATGATGATAATGGTAATAACAATGGTAATGATAATGGTGATGATACATGTTGAAACGTCGCCGTTTTTATCAACCTCAGTTCAAAGTATTACACAGGCAATGTCAGTGAGCAATACATTTAGTGATATCGTTCATTAGTTCCATTGCCGAGTTCCATGGAACTAGTGAGAATAAACTTTCCCACTAGTTCCATGGAACTAAAACACGTTGAAACTAGTGGGAACGATCCGTTTGATCGAAGTTATAACCTTCGGTAATAACCGAAACGAAGTAGGTATGTTTAAAGAAATTAAAGGTCTTATAATTTAAATAGAAAAAGTGGGTTCAGTACGGTTTCTATGGCAAAAATATATTGAAAACTAATTATCAGTACATACATTATTATAACACATTGATTATGTACTAGCTGATTTGCTCGCCTGGACACGCAAGTTTTAATTTTTTTGCCCGATACCTTATATTTTTTATAATACAAGTGGCCTAAGTTACTTCCTATAACATCAGCTATTTCCACCAGCGAAAGTCAAAGTCACCGTCAACGCAAAGTCAAAGTCAAAATCATTTATTCAATTTAGGCATCAAAGACGCACTTATGAACGTCAATTTCTCATTATAATGTACCTACTTTAAAGACTACCGCTGCGTTCCAAAATATATAGAGCCTACCGAGAAGAAGCGGCAAGAAACTCGAGGCCATCCTTTTTATATAGATGTTTATAATGTTTCTACTTAGGTACTACGAAATTAAATAAAGTAAAGTCTTGTCCAAATCGGCCTAGCTTCGTTGTGTCGTTAAAATATTAATGCCCAAAATGTATGTAGTAGGTTGCATATAGGGTTAAAAATAATGTGCGTTAGTAAAAGTACGAACTTTTTTGTGAACATTAATTCGTATAGCCACATATTCTCATCTTTTTTTATGTAAACACATTATGCTACCTTTTATTTCCATTGTTCTTTCTATTCGAGACGTAGACAATTTGTCATATAACATAAAGTATTGCCATAACTCGTAAACATGTTGTCATATTTCGTTCGGTTCTGTGACCGACAGAACTCGACGTGGAGGTTTCCCTCGTTCGGTCATTAGTTCGAGAGGTGCCGCACGTACAGAACGTGGAGCTACTAATATTTGGAATATCCATTAGTGGAATTTAGTAAAATGGTAAAAAAATTTGACATTACCGACTCTCTACGACGACTATTAAAAAATTTAATAAAACTTTGTCAAAAAGATAATTACAAAATTTCGGATAACTTGGAGGATAAAACAGCTTGGACCTGATCACTCCAGGATCTATCTACTCGTGTACGATGGCAAAGTGTAGCGTGTCTTGCCCTACTGATACCATTAGTATGGTCTCTTTTATAAGGCAACACACTGGAGCTAACAATAGACGAATATTTGTTATATACATTATAAATAAGCAAAAAAAAATTTTAAATGCAAACCCGCTGAGTTTCTTGGCGGGTCTTCTCAGTCGTAGTCGCGTTCCGGTCCGTTTGTAGAGACAAGAAAAAAAAAATTGTAAAATGACATTTGTAAGTGCCCCCGTAAGCCAATAAAGCATAAATAATTTGATTTGATTAGACTAGTGATTTTTTTGGAAAACATTACTTTGTCTGTGTCTAGTTTTGCAAACTCATAGTTTTTGGCTGATAAACAAGGGGATGGCTCGCTCTCATACCCACCCTGCCTTGAAGGATTGCCCATTGTATTTTATTGATTAAAATAATCATAAGTATTTAAGGATGGCTATGTGGTACGCCTGATCTTAAGCACTGCGCGTACCCATAACAGTTGCAGTGCCGCTTAGAACTCTATTTTTGCATGGCACTGCCCTTTTTACAACGAGACATTGATTTTTGAGTCTTTCGCCTAGTAATGAAGATCTATAAAAAAGTCAAATATATAGATTAGAAGTTTAAAAATTCACAATAATACTAGAACCGTGGCATTATATCCAGTCCACTAACCACCGTTCAAAATGTATTATTACAATAGGATATAATACATTATGGGAATTATATATCTATTCCTTTCAGTGAAAAGAAAGCTCGTGGTCCAGCAATTTGAGTAATAATAGGTTGCTACTATTATTATTATTATTTTAATGTTGCCGCATCCAAATCGTTTCATAGATCTAAGTATTTCATACAGCGCACGCATCGTTGCCATCTGGCGACGTCGAGCACTGTTACGTTCAGTGTAGGTATTGCCTGTTATGAAAACCTAAGGGCCTTGGCACACAAGCGATTTTTAGCAAAAGTCATCTCGCAACTATACCGCGACTAAATTGCTATTACCAAGAGTTCACTAGCAATTTATTAGTTGAAGTAGTAGTAAGACAACAACTGCTATAATAAGCTACACGGAGCAAGTGAAATGCCGCTGACTTCATTTGATTTCTTCATCGCATCGCCGCGAATAAAACAATTGAATCTAGAACGTTGTTTACAACAAACTTGGATTCTGTTATAGAAATATAAATATCTTACATCATAAACACATTATTTTGTACATTTTCTATATGATAGCTATTTCAATGCGGAGAAGACATAAAAAAATACTAGCTCAAATAAAAAGGAAGCCAATAAAAATACACACGTCTTCTAAATCCTGACTGACAGGAAAGCTTAGCGATAATAAACCACGAGGATCTCTAAAAATCTCTCCATTTATCACGTAGAAACACAACATGTGGCCTTGATCATGTAATGCAGAGAGTTCCGTATGTTTTATTTATCCAATATATGATGTATGAAATTGGATTGACATAAAAACGTTTCGGAATGAGTCGGTTTTATATGGTGTAATAAAAACTGACCTGATCTTATGTTTATATTATCTTTTAGTTTATCCCATTAAATTTCATTGGAAACGCTAGTGACAAGACATGCCTAGTACTCTAATACCCGTTTTCAATTCCCTAACACTCTAGACAGCACCTAAGCCAAGTTAGGGGACATTTTTGAACTACTTAGTGCTACATAACTGGCTTAGGTGTTACCTAAAATGTTGGTGAAAACGGGCATAAGTTTGTTACATTTGACAGGGTAGTATTTCACCGCTATCTCACTTGATGGTCAGTAAGAATGCAGTTTAAGGGTACTACACCCTTAGACCTATAATATTAACTAGCTCACAGCTGCTGGAATCCATTATTAGGTTCCTAGCGACACATTTTCTAACTTGAGAGTGGTAGCTAACCAGGCGGACACCAGAAGTGCGCTACCTGTGGGTTTCATCACGATGTTACCTTCACAGAAAGCTCAAAACCGAGATTCAGGCATCGATCCTGAGGCCTTCTAATCGACGACTGACCCTTGCTACCTTTTGGCGGATGGTAATGGAAAAGTTTTTTTGCAATTTGTGACTTTTTGAGTACTCCAACGATGGTTGATCCCATGGAAGTTTTTGAACAGTTTTAGAAACAGGATCGATTGGCATAAAAAAATGTTTTTGTGTATAACTGTAATTGTTTTTGATAATCTGTGTATGGGGATCAAAATTCCATAAATAATAATGGATAGTCTCCTAAGACCATTTTCGAGAAGCTGCAGTGGATAAGGTACTTCCCCTTACTGCCCCGCTGAAAGTTCCCACACGTATATATAAGGAAAAAAAACTGAACTTCTAAACTAAGAGGCCTTCTACTAATGGTGCTACATTTCTCTGAATTTGATCAAAGCAATTTGTGTCAATCTATCAAATGCCCCATTAATCAGCAATCGAGATTCACGGCGAGTCAATACTACGTGACCAAAATAACGGGCAACGGATAACGGATGGCGGACAACGGATAACCGAGCTTATAGCGACTGGGTTTGTCTATTTGTTTAAGGTACACAAGATAGAAATAGCGTGCTAGAACAATGAATATAGAGGTATACAACTATTTAAGACAGGTGTTTGAAAATAAAGTGATAATAAAAAATATATTTCATGTCTAACAATTTAACCAAAAATAGAACGTTTATACACACATTGACAGGAAATATTAGGAACTACACATTACTGTATAGTTAGCACATCTTTGGAGGCTCTTCCATACAGCCACAATCCTTGATTTCCTTCCGGAATACAGACAGAAACGTTTTTTAATAATATATTGAGTACTGGCACATACATTGCATCGTATAGTATCTTGAATATGTTTGACGGCAGCCTGTGTGTCTGTGTGCTTGTATTATACAAAGTTCGTCATTTAATAAAGTCGGATAATAAATTACATGGTAATTTTTTTCTTTCTACGACACGGCCAGGACAAATCGAAACATGGAGATTCAATGGTTTGATTCATCTACACTAATATTATAAAGAGGAAAGATTTGTTAGTTTGTTTGAATTGAATAGGCTCCGAAACTACTGCACCGATTAGACAATTTCTTTCACCATTAGAATCCTAGATTTTTCCTGATGAACATAGGCTGCATAATATTTTCGGAAAAGTTAGGGCTGCGTATGCAAACTTCAATAATGTAACCCAAGGTATTAACATCCTTATGTCGCGTACACTGCGGAAGCTATTGACTATATAATATTACTCTATAGATGCTATTGACAATAGAGCAAAGTGATTTACACTCCTGAGGCACGGTGGAGTGACGATCTGCGCAAGACGGCTGGCAAAAACTGGATGCGAGAAGCCCAAGATATACCTAAGTGGCGTGCAATTGGAGAGGCATATGTCCAGCAGTGGACTGCTACAGGCTGATGATGAATGATGATGATTTACACTACACTATTATATATGACGTCAATATCTGCAAAGAAGTCCACATTAACATATGTCTAACTAATCACATTATGCCTACTTTTTCATTAGAAAACATAGAATAGTAACGCCGGTACAAAGGCCACATTATTCGTACCTGGTATTAATCCTCATCTACTCTAATAATAAAGAGGAAAGATGTTTGTTTGTTTGTAATGGATACACGTAGAACTGTAAATTCAAACATATCTATCACGAGTATAAAACTACATTATGGCTGAGTAAAATATGCTTTATTTTATTCATCCTCAGCATCATCCATCACTGCGTGGTTGAAACCGCGGAACTATTCGCTTTTTGGGTCTAGCCTGTATTATGTTATGCCGAATCATCCATCACATTGTCTCTAGCATGGATCTAGATGCGATAAGGTGTGTGGCGTTGTCTTTTGTCCTTTATCGATAAATTAATGTCCAGTTTCATCGTATTTTTCTATCGACAATCCAGTGCAGTTTTTTTTAATAGCGACAAGCAAAGCGAACGAAGTATCGGCAACTGTGCGCTAAATTTCCTTTCTTCCGTCCGGGTGTTGGTACTCGCGTACAGGTCATATTTTTAAACCAACCTTGACATAATTTTTGATTTAAATTTACAATGATTCTGTAGATCTTAATGATTTCATCCTTACTAAGATAGCGCAGTGACCCCAAAGTTGGCATTGCCCTCCGGCTGCAAAAGACAGCATTGCTTTCTGCATTGCGGCAATTTATTTAAACAGTACTTTGTAATAGGCGATTTTTAATTAAGGAGGTAATATTTTCCCCAACAAGAGAAAGTTGGCTGCGGCGCCATCTAACGTTTGATTTTATAATATCAGAAAAAAGTTTGTGCTCGCGATGTCTACTGCTCGCAGAACTACGATAGTTCAACTTATGTTGAGATAGGGAGACCACTCAGTGAATTTCGTATTAAGCATTACTATTTCTTCTATGAGGTACGAAGCCACACATAAATATAATTTTACCCCATCAGGGTGGAATTTCCAAAACTCCTTTCAGTGGATGAATGGCTGCGAAAAATACAAGTTTGTAGCCCAGCCGTTTACGATTTGCGCTGTTGAATTAGTCAGGGCAAGAATTGTACATGTATAGACTAAGCATTGTTGACGTTTTTTTACAAATATATTAAACTAAGCTAGCAAAGTCGCTGCATTCCAGCCAGTGTTTATTATCTGACAGTTTCATTGGTTCAGTAGGTAGAGACCACGGTTTCGAGCATTTCACGCAGGGTCCCAGGACGTTCTCCGGACGAGGCATATATTTGTGTGATGAGCAGACATGTTTGTTCTCGGGTCTAGCATGTTGTGTGTGCCCATGCCTCCCGCACCAAAGGACATCCTAATGCGAGGTACAACGCTAGCCTATCTGTACTAATCCCACTAATATTATAAATGTGAAAGTTTAGATGGATGGATGGATGTATGGATGTTTGCTACTCAAAAACGGCAGAACGGCTGAACTGATTCGGATGAAATTTGGCACAGATATAGTCTGAAATAGCATAGGCTACTTTTCATCATCACCATCATCCATCACCACGCGGATGAAAAAGCGTAATATTCTTGGGCACAGCATAGACAAAATAACAAGATCTCCGCCTACGACATGATCGTAATGATGTCAGTTCTGTGAAAGTTTGTGTCAGCGTAGTCAAAGCGCGCTATCATTTTGACAGCACGATACACTAGACGTGCTCGATGACCTTTAAGGATGATGAAATGTAACACAAATATCGTCAAGGGTGATGAAATGTAATGACAGTTTTGTTATGATTGTTTACTGATTGATTTATTAAGTATTTAAATTTTCTAATATCTTATAGCAATTGCGTTTGTCCATTTAAATTATTTATGACATTTTGGTATAAATATAGGTAAGGTCTTGGAAAAGATAATAAGATACACGAAGTACTAATCCTGCGCAGACGAAGTCGCGGGTACCAGCTGGTAATATTATAAAGAGGAAAGATTTGGGTTTTTGTATGTTTGTAACGTAAAAATTAAAAAAAAAACTACTGCACTGATTTCAATAATTTTTTCATCATTACAATGCTACATTATGCTTGAGTAACAATGGCTATATATCACCATCATCACCACGCAGGTGAAACCACGGAGCGCAGCTAGTTAAAGTAAAATACCCGGCTTACGTATTATACGTAAGCCGGGTATTGTATTGCCCTAAACGTATGCATATCAAGAATTCATGAATCATCCACATAATGCGAGTTGGCGATCCCTGACCCTCGTCATGCTGTCATTAAAACGTCATTCTATTCAACTATTGTTAACCTACAAAGGTCTCCTGGAATTCTGGCAAAGAATTCACCTTTTAAGATACGGTATTCAAGTATTATACGTGTACAATCACGACTATAAATGTCTATAAAGTGGTTGACAGAGCTGCAAAAACACAACAAGATCAGTCAATGATTCAATGTAATCAATTGATTATCTTGGTCTCATCATCGATAGGCCCGTTGGTCTAGTGGTTAGTGACCCTAACTGCTATGTAGGAGGTCGTGGGTTCGATTCCCACCCAGGACAAATGTTTGTGTAATAAGCACGATCATTTGTTCTGTGTCTGGGTGTAATTTATCTATAATATTTATGTATTTAGAAATATATAAGTATGTTTATCAATTGTCTAGTACCCATAACACAAGCTCTGCTTAGCTTGGGACTAGATGGCGATGTGTGATAGTTGTGGAAAATTTATTTATCTAATTTATTTATATATTTGTCAAAATACAAAAAAAAATAGCATACATAACGAAGAAAAAATCATCACATAAACCTACTTAACAAAAACCTATTTTTATTTGTTTTGTCGGACTGTTACCTGTCGGACCATAGCCGTGTGAATCTGTAATGATTCGTCGACGAGCTCATCGGCGAGCTCATTGATGTCGAATGCTTTATGAGAAATAGCCTTTGTACTTATGGTTGTTTTGCCAACGTTTCTTGTCATCTCGTCATTAGTTTCACGGATGTTATCAAAGATGCAACGATGTTTGCTCTTAGAGAATCGCACGGCTGCTAGTACGAATACTTATTTCGAAGTTACGATGCCACAGATATACATACATAGATAAATACAGATATACCACTGACGTCAAACATGTAAGAAACGATAATTTGTCAGAGGTTAAAACTAGTAGTTAAGCGAACAGCCGCGCGATTGTAATGATTCGTTGTTGCGATCGTCGACGAGCTCACCGACGTCAAATACGAGATGTCACCCTTGTACATAAGGTTGTTTATCCAACGTTCCTTGTCTTCTCGTCGTTGTTTCACGGTTGATGTCAAAGATGCAACGATGTTTGCTATTAGAGAATCACACGGCAGTAGACCTCGCGAGCACATTACCTTAGAAGCGGCAATTTTTCGGAGTACTTCACAACCTATTATCTCGGAAACCAATTGAGTAGAACATGCATGCCAAGTTTCATCAAGATTGGTTGAAAAAAATGCGACCATTACAGGAAGACGTACACACAACCTAACAAACATACGGACAAAGGTCAATTTGGCCAGTTAAAGCAGAGACGCTTCGCACGCTCGGTCAATAAAACTGAAGTATCTATATGTTTTGGCAAAGTAACAGCATTTTACTAAAACATATATACGGTGTACCTACTTCTTCTACTTCTTTTGTGGCTTTTTAACGAGGAAAACGTTACTCTGCCAGTGTCATGTTCTTGCACTCCAAATGTTTTTGGCGGGTATTTTGCCCATGTACTCCCCCAACCCTGAAGGAATGATGTGTACCTACTTAACAAAAAATTAATTATTTATTTTTTTGTCTGACACTCGGCCGTGCGGT
Organism: Selenia dentaria; assembly: GCA_917880725.1. Taxonomy (NCBI): domain Eukaryota; kingdom Metazoa; phylum Arthropoda; class Insecta; order Lepidoptera; family Geometridae; genus Selenia; species Selenia dentaria. The sequence continues at coordinate 7,427,285 of OU862904.1, read as the reverse complement.
TGTTTATTCCGGCTTATCTTCGAAACGGTGTGTACTGGCTAGTACATATAAATCAAAGTTACGATGCCACAGACAGAGCATAAAAAACTGACAGATACAGATGTAGGTCAAATATAAATTGCAACCAACCTTTTTGCCGGGCGGGGGATTCATATTATCCATGCTGATTCACATTTGCATCAGTCCAATTCATAACAAGAAACATGGGGCTTATTTCAACAAGCAAAGTGTAATGTTTAACAACTCCACTTTGATGTGCTCTCCAAACTCCATAAGTTGGACGGTCGAGTTGGGACTTATGAACACTATTCTACAGTTTGTTATTATAATATGTTCAAATCTTTGTTACGAACTTAGAGGATTATCGGATCCAAGTGTCTATTAGCTTTTACGTTATGAATTTGCCAGAATGTATAGCGCTTTTAAAGCGGTATCTAATATACACATTTTGTGTCTCACTACTATCAGCAAAGTACCTAGACCGCGCGGCACCAAGTAAATAGAACGTCATTGCGATAAATCCTACTTATATTATAAACGCGAAAATTTGTAAGTATGGATGTGTGGATCTTTGTTACTCATTAACGCACAAACGGCTGGGGCAATTTTGATGAAATTTGGCATGGAGGTAGATGAGACACTGGTTTAACATAGGATGCTATTCATCATCATCATCATCCATCACGAAGTGCGTGTTTTTTTCCATGGTGATTGATTTTATTTTATTAATATTGTTTACTGATTTATTTACTAAGTATTTAAATGTACTCAAATAATACTATTATAGCAATTGTGTTTGTCCATATTTTTTAAAATTTTGATATAAAGATAGACATGCACTTGGAGAAATAATAAGCTACTCGAAGTACTTATCCTGCGCAGACGTAGTCGCCGGCACCAGCTAGTAGGCAATAAAATGTGGGAAGAAGTTACGTCACTTAGAAATTCCTTGGATAGGTTCGGACATTGCCCCGTCCGGGCCTGCCGTCGTATAGGCAGTAGGTTTAGGCCATAGATAAATTACTTCAATTAGTTTATCTATGGTTTAGGCATAGAGGTCAGCTGTGTAAGCATTTGCGAGTAGGTAGGTTCGTAGGTACGTCTTTATACTTATCATGTCTCGCGTAGTCACTGTTATTTATTCTGTGACGAAGCGGCGCCTTCGTGCGTTCAGTCGCACTAAGGCTTATTCGCGGAGCGGATTAAATAATAATAATTAAAAATCTGTATATTTCTCATTCATTTTCTTGACCAGTTATCTATTCTAAACCACCCCGTTTAATTTTATGTATTATTTAAAAAAAACCTTATAAGTATTGTAAGGGCAAGGAAACGCTTATGCGACAGTTTGCATTAGCACCTCGCTCGCCTTTCCTCGCGCCTCCCCAGCCGTCTCTAGATATCGTTACGACACGCACGCAACTGTTAGGTTAAAGCCACTGGATATGCTTGCGCGCATATAGTGTTAACCGTTTACCTGTGTACTGACATGTACTAAGTAAAGTTAATATGCATCAGTGTTTGCTTTAAGTTCCCACAGTACAGTCGAATACGCATACGCGGGTATAGACGGTCAGGGTACCTAATAGATCACTTCCCTGGCAACAGAACCCGCGACAAGTATTAAAAGAACTTCAGGAATGGCAAATATACAAGTTAAAGTTATTATAAAGAGGGAAAATACTTTAGTTTACAGAGCTTTAGCGGAAGTACTGCAGTGTACTGCACTCACTACCTCGAGAGTTGGTTTTTAATTATAAAAAATAAAATAAAAAAAACGAAAATATCGAAGTGACAAGTACAGTGTAGTATACCCTGCACCATGATCCAAAAATAAAACATATATTTCAGGTATGTTTTTGTAACGAAAACTATTTCAATTAGACATGCCAGATGCTTATAAACCTCTCATGTGTCAAAGTCAACATAACAATGAAATTTCTATTATGAAAACTAACGTGGTTTGTACACATTTTAATATGAAAAACGGGATTTACTCACGTAAAGAAGTCAGATCTTTCCGACTATAGTTTCAACCACATCCGGTGGTCTTTTTCAAGGAGAGTGCAGAACGCTCGCGATTGCGTCTCGCCTCGCACTGATTTTTCTATTGTGTCTGGAGGTTTCACACTTAATGGATTTGTACTAAATCTAGTTTTTTATGTTAATTGGCGACGAGACGATCAAGTAGCGCGCCTAATGTCCAACGTCACGTTTGCCCATAACAGCACATTGTCATTCAGAATATTTGTTAACTACAGGAGATCTTAACAGAAGCTTAATAAAACAGTAAAGATTTTAATGACAATAAAAACCAGAAAACTCCAGTACCTGGGTCACATCAAGCGCAATGAGAAATACTATTTTCTCCAACTAATCATGCAGGGTAAAATCCAAGGACGTAGACGACCAGGCAGAAGACGTACCTCATGGCTCAATAATCTCCGGACATGGTTCAGCATGAGCAACAGGTCGCTATTTCGGGTAGCAGCTTCTAAGGTCCAAGTATTAATGAAAGCCAGTCTCCGGTAGGAGATGGCATCGCAAGATGAAGACAAGAGATCAAAACCCTGACGGAAATGCCGCTCGATATCCTCAGATATAAGATGTTAAATCTCTTGCCCGGTTCACTGGAAACAATGCCCTTCAACAAAACACAGTAATGTTTGCACACTACTGCTTCACGGTTGAATAACTAGCAAAGGTGGTTCTTCTCGAACTCAGCAAAAGTCCTGCCATAACATATGTACGGTTGCACGATTACTCGATATTGCGAGATTTTTTTTTATCACAGAATTGTCAGCAGTGCTTCAAATACTCGTTAACTTCACACTCTCTTGAAACCTTTCATATCCTGTTTAATATTTATTTTATACCCAAAAAAATTTGGAATTGAATTCGAAATAAAGCAGAATTTACAGGGAATTTTAAATTGGTTTATACAAAACGGACTCGACCCAGATACTCGTGAACGAAAGTGGACCACGAAGTTATTTTTATTAAAGGTACATGTGCGTACATATTACCGTAAATACTATGTTGATATTACGTTCCTATACTGTACTCCAAGGTTTAAGTTTAAGGTGGTATTGCCACGCTATAACTCCACAGCCTAATGGGCCGGCACGTCCGGGGATGTACCACACTCCCACATAACACCGACGTGAAGTAACATAGCTTGCTATTGGTTTTCGACGGTTTGTGGGAGGTTCCTGAGGCCCGATTCCCCCTTTTCCATTCTCCCTTTCCTTCCCCTTCCCCCTCCAACCTTTACCCCTTCTATCTCTTCCTTCCTATCATCCTTCTTTAAATGTCGGCAACGCATCCTCGAGAACTCTGGTATTGCGGATGTCCGTGGGCAACGGTATCACTTACCATCAGGTGAGCCCCTTGCTCGTTTGCCAAACTATGCCATGAAAAAAGGTTAACATTTTGCGAAATTAGTTTGCTGGAGTAAAGCAATAATTTAATAATTATCTGTTAAAGTACACAACTGTGAATGGCACTCATGCCCCGTTTCTGAAAGGTTACTGGCCCATTAGCTATATTTTCATATAATATTTAGTTTAAATTAGTTAATAGCTTAAACTAAGTTTGTATCTTAGTGCGTTTCTGGATACATTTATGAAGGTTTGTTAGTTAACTGTCGCTAAGTAGTTTAATAAGCTGCTACTAGATGGAGCTTATAGAAACTCATACATGATTGCGTTAATACAACGAAAAAAACATATGTGACGGAATGCCATTGTTATAGACAGAGGTTACCACTTAATATCAGGTGGGCCTTGTGCTTGCTTATAACCTAACCAGATAAAAAAAAGATACCAAGCTGAACCTCACAGTTTATTTAGGTAAACCTATTTTCATTGTATATTGAAACAAAAAAGGATTGGTACCTCAAGTGACCTTAGATTTTAATATAGATACGGTAGTGACCTTTCCATACGGTACGTTAGGTTAAGGCGTACGAGAAGGGTCAGAGTTATAAGACACGTGTCACTAAAGAGAGACATATATGTATGTTAAACACGCGCCTTAATACAGCACAACTTACCTTTGTCTTGAACATGAACTTACACAACATACTAGGAGTAATATTTATAATTTAAAAAAGAAAACTGTAGAAGAACTTTGAAAGAAAAGTTATATGCCGTGAGGGGATGGACTTAAAGAATAATTCCTCCGCAGTCGGGATGCAAATCGAAAAAGGCGAGGCGTCCTGACATCTTAGTCAAGAGGCCATCTTGGTTGGTACCACCGCATTGCTAGATATTCTACCGCGAAGCAAAAGTACGCAAGCATTGCTGTGTTAGTGTAGTAGTTAGCCCTTCAGAGGTAATTGTAGAAAGTACTAGGGGAAAGATACTCTAAAACCAATATCTAAGGATGACAAGCACAGCACAGTGCTATGCTACTAAACTTTGGGTGGCGCTGCAACAGCCATGGGCAAATAAAGATAATTATCAGGAGCAAGATTTGTCTGACTGGTCACTTAATTGCTTTAATTTAAAAAGTCCTCAGACAGGATCCGAATACGCGTCTTCTGACTCAATCATGCCGTATACGTTTAGTTTAATACTCAATGTGCTTATAAGGGATGCACAGCTAATATTCAGATCCGAGTTTTATAAAGCACGTATATGTAACTGCATACAAAGAGGATCACAAGAGTGCAATTTTATTGCGAATTTTAATTTGCGAATGAACCTTTTTTATTATTATTAAAACACTAGTAAAACGAGTGGAGTTGGGTTTGCGCTTAGAATATATAAATATGTTGTTTATAAGTACGGAACCTTCAGGCACTAGATAATATTACTGTGTCAGGTGAGCCCGCTGCGCCATTTATGCTCTCATCATAAAAATTCTCAAAAGGATCAGCCATGCGATTCTCTAAGAGCAAATATTGTTGGATAAACAACCTTGTGTACAAGGGCGATATCTTATAAAGTATTTGACATCGGTGAGCTCATCGACGAGCGCATCGACAAACTATTACAGAATCGCACGGCTGATGGAAGTGACCTGCCGTGCTATTCTCTAAGAGCAAACATCGTTGCATCTTTGACAACATCCAAACAAAGAAACAAAACAAAAAGTCATCCTGCGACCTTTATCAGATCTTCTGTCCACCTAGTTGATAGAAGACCTACGCTGCGCTTGCCGTGCCGGCCCGTGGTCTCCATTCTAGGAATGTTCAGTTCCATTGGTTACCCGTTCCATGTGCCCTGACTACTGCCACTTGAACTGGCTTATCCTCTGGGCTATGTCGAACAATATAATGTAATACAGAATACCAGATAAAACTGGTGGATCAAATAGTTCTCTGTGCAGAGGATGTTTGCAGGAGAACGAGACCGTGCACTCCAATAGCACTGGCTTATCCTCTGGGCTATGTCGAACAATATAATGTAATACAGAATACCAGATAAAACTGGTGGATCAAATAGTTCTCTGTGCAGAGGATGTTTGCAGGAGAACGAGACCGTGCACTCCAATAGCACGTTTTTTTTTACGGATAATATGAGGAACTCTACCGTACTACTAGAGGATCACTATAGTTCGAAATCATCATCAGTTAAACACCTCAAATATAACTGTAGCAGTTGTGCCAGCGATCCAGGAGCATACGCCGTTATATAAAGGAGTTGGTATGGCTAGGGTAGCTGGCGGGGGAAATGCACAATACACCCCAAGCGGGACGTCAGTGCAGGACTTAGCGCTCCCAATCAGAATAAGAATTAGATTATAATATAATGTCTATGTCTACCGATCTCTTCATTTCTGATCTGATCACGAGAAATCCTCATTGGCAACTCTCTTATCGATCATGGTCAGTTAGTTTAATTAATGCACGACTTTCAAGACGAACACAATGATTAATTTAAAATAAATCCGAAATTTAATTTTACTACGAGAATAATGCGAATGATAATGCAAGGAAGTCGTTCGCTTGCCTAATAAAAAACCTGTATATTTACTAATATTTAACCCGGAAAGCTGCCTTGGCATACAGGTTATACAGGCCTAAATTTGGCCTTGGCATACAGGTATGCCAAGGCCAAATTAAATAAGGATCCAATTAAAAATGTTATCTATTCAAATATACAATAGATTTCAGCTAATGTTTTGTTTTTTTGATGCTGTAAAGGACCTGGAATTTTTTTTAAATAACAAATTATCATTTGAAGAATACTAGATCGGTAATATCAACGAAAAAGCGACAGTCACTGGTTTTTTACGGGGTTTTTGCAACTCTGGTTTGCAAATTTGATCATAGTCGGGAGCTCACTAGGTTAAATATTATTCACTCGATGTAGAAAATCCTCTTCGTATGTCAAAGGATGGTTACGATATACGGTAGTGGACTGTATAGATGGGACAGAGGAACGTCCATCCACATTTGTTTTAATGGGATTGATTGATTTTGATGGTCATAGAAAATGCGGTACTGTAGTAGACCTTGTGGGTGCGTGGGTATTAGATGCGTTTTTATATATAGAAACAAAGCGCAAATTAAAGCCAACAGCTACTACAATTTTATAGACACTAGCAAACCCTGCGAACTCCGTTTCGCCACCAGATGGCTTCGTTTTATGTAACATTTCGTTTGGCGCCATCTACTTAAAATATTGGTTTGTAGTACATGCTATGTATCAGAGATGACGCTGTATGTGAAAAAAGATTTTCCCGCTTTTCTTTTTAAATTTTTCCTGAATGTTCTTTACTATAAACTTCACGGAGCCCGAGACCTTTCCAACGAATGCAAAACCGTGGAAATCGGTTCATGCGTTCTGGAGTTATAGCGTCAGAAAGGAAAACCCGAGTAGATATGCACTTTGGTCTAAGGCAGGTAATATTATGATCTAATAAAGATTAAATTTATTCAAATATTAATGATTATCTACATATTTATTCCTCCATGTTATTTGAATCGTTTTGACTTATTTACGTTATGACCAAATTTTACCAAAGATATCCAGCAGATGAAAATGATTGTAATCTTTAAACAACTTACAACAAGACTTAACCTAGTGAGCTCCCGACTATCATCAAATTTGCAAACCAGAGTTGCAAAACCCCGCAAAAAACAAGGCTTTTTCGATGATATTACCGATCTAGTATCTTTCAAATGATAATTTGTTATGCAAACATTTTTTCCAGGTCCTTTATAGCATCAAAAAAACAAAAAATTAGCTGAAATCTATTGTATATTTGAATAGATAACATTTTTAATTGAATCCTTTTTTGATTTGGCCTTGGCATACCTTTTTTGGTTGTTTGGATTTTTTGGCATATAGGTATGCCAAGGCAGCTTGACGGGTTTAATGTAAAATCAATTCTATTTCATGTGCTACATAATGCAAGTAAATCTGCTAATTTTGCATAGTAGTTAATGAACAAAATCTATTATTAAGTATTTAAAAAGGAATCTTTCACTTTTTTATAAACGACACCGTGGACCCTGATTCTTCCTGGGGCTAAATTAGACCCCTGACCACTGGCTTGCCTTGATTGGTCGTCTGGGGGTGGAGATGCAAGTAACAAAAAGCTCCAGGGGTGGAAGTGTTAAAGGGCATAACGCCGGTAGTAGCGCTTTAGTGAAACCGCAGCACATCTCTCGACACCCTTTAGCCATCCACGCCAACGTTGCCCCTTTTGTCACCATTGATGGTGGCCTTTATGGGGGGTCCGTTTAGTGGGTGGCAAGTCACCACCTGCCTAAATACTCGTATTTCAAAATGAGACTGAAATTGGCAGGTGCCGTAGTCTTTTCAATAGCCCACTATCTTCCTTGTCACTAATTAGTTAATATCAATAGCCTTGCCATTTTACCAATTTTTATAATAGATATACCCTGTCACCATCCATCCAAAATTTCTGTTTTTTATACTACATTGTATTTGCTATACCAAACAGGCCTCTAAGTGTTGGCTACAGCCCCACTTATGCCTCTGTAAAGGGCCGGATTAAATCCGTGAATTTTTTTTTTATAAAAGGAATAGTAATATGATTATAATAATCTTTATTGAAAAACTTTACATAGTATACAGAGGTTCTCGTATCTCTGCCTATATGATAAAGAATATGTTATAGATGCATAGTGGATGGTGTTTCAATGCGTATCACGTTTTTCTTTTCAATAATATATTGCTAAATAATTACCTATCCAAAATTAACATGAAGGTTTAATTAAATCCCCAATACCTAGTTCGTTAAAACCTGTCAACAACCTGTTGGCACGGTAAAGCAATTTGACGGTTAATTTATTCCACCTTAATCTGATTATAGGATTTAATAAACACGTTATGTTTATGAAAGATTATCAACCACGGGATGAAAACGTTTTATTATTTTATTATTTATTAACGTTTTATTACATTTGAAAGCGTAATGTTTTTCCGCAAGAATCACATGTGTATTAATGATAACTTTACCTGCTTTCTTTAATTTTTGCTTTACTTGCTTTTTTTAAAAGCTGCTGATGTTCGTGATGTCATGGATAAGGGTTCCGGCTGAAAGGTGACTAGGATCTAAGTTAGATCTTAGTTTAATGTTAAGTTGGGACCTGTATTCGTGACAAGCACGCAGTATTGTAAAAATACCGTTAATGAAATTTATGTACCTACGTGTTTTGTATATATACTTCTTTGTATTTTTTTTAACATTAACCTCATGTGTATATTCTAATTTTGTATTTTGTTTTTATGTTATGGTTTTATATAATATTGTGTGTGTCCGAATAAATATATATCAATTTATTTCATTTAATTTTTACCTCTTTTTAGACAAGTGAATATAAATAGGTCTATTTTTAATATGAAAAACGGGATTAACTCACGTAAAAAAGTCAGATCTTTCCGACTATAGTTTCAACCACATCCGGTGGTCAGTGCGAGGCGAGACGCAATCGCGAGCGTTCTGCACTCTCCTTGAAAAAGACCACCGGATGTGGTTGAAACTATAGTCCCGTAACTATAACTCCCGTTTTTCATATTAAAAATGTGTACAAACCACGTTAGTTTTCATAATAAATCAGTCTTAATTAGATTATATAGAAAAGTTCTATGTAATAACTAATCTAATATTAGATCGGTTATTACATTACATATATTATTAGCTTTTTTGTAAACGTTGATACTAGTTTCAAAATTAATACAAACTTTATACTATTTCGGTTGCTATTATTATTTGAATTGCATCCCTGAACTGCTGACTGAATCATCGCCTCCATGGCCGCCGAGTCTCACTCGCCATTTTCAGGATGTGTTCTTTTATTTTCGCGGATGTTATTTCGATTAACACTAAAAATTTTGTGAGGCGAAGATACTTGAAGTGCTTTACTTTTAGCAAGTCGTCATATGCCCACAATATATATATATATATATTGCAAAAAGCCATTGAAAAGTGAAGTTCACGAGTTTCTTTTCTGATTCGTAATGGTAATGGATTAGTTTACTTTGGACATGGCAATAGAGCTCTAACAATAAATAGTTCCTCACGGATTTTACTTTTAATCCTTTGGGGACAGAGTAAATGGATCTATCTCCCGTCAAGTTACGGAACGTAAGAGGTAACAAAACATTTTATACTGTGAGTGACAAAACTGACAATTGTGGCTGGTATTATGGTAGTGAGCAGCCGTGTGATTCTCTAAGAGCAAACATCGTTGACAACATCCGTGAAACAAAGGACGATATGACAAGAAACGTTGGAAAAACAAACTTATGTACTCTCGACGACGAGCGCATCGACAAATCATTAGATAATCGCACGGCTGGTAAGCAACTCCTCTGCCTATGACTGCTGCAGGCAGTGTCACCTACTCATTTGGCAAATAGCTTCTTATTCAAGTTTGAATTTCAGGCATACCGCTTTTTAGCATCTCACGTTGAAGACAAACAGTTTCCTAGTCAAGCTCTTGTTTTAGGTATAAAGTCCAGTTAAACAATCCTGGTCCAACACCGTTCCCACCAACACTGCCCTAAACTATGGCAACTACGTGGTAAGCGAGGCGTCAACTAGCCGAGCAGTCTGACAGCAGCAACAAAAGCACTGACGCTGACAGTGAGCTGTCGACTAATTTACGTAGTGAATATAAAGTATATCTAAAGAGCAAGTCTTAAAGCCCATAATTGATTTACATTATTTTTGCCGGGTGAGTCGTGAAGATCGGCTAATACCTTTGGAATTTAGCTTTTCAGGCAACTCTATCAAAAATAATTTAAGCTGCAGCACTCGTTACTTTCAGTCATTAAGAGGATTGCATAGCTAGTACTTGTCCACACTAAAAGAAAAAAACTCTCTTCTCTTCTGTTAAGAGGTTGAAAAGAGTTTTTTCTTTTAGTATGGAAAGTGCTAGCTATGCAATCCCCTTAAGAGAACCCTTTGTGAATGAGTTTGTCTTAGGAAGTACTGCCACCACCCCTTTTTCTATCGTGAAGTAGTAATTTTTGTAAAACTGTGTTTTGGTTTGAAGGTATGGTTGTCGACGAAATAAAGGCACATGAGGCTTAACAACTTAATGTATCAGGGTTACAGGCGCAGTGCAGTTAGTCAGTTATGAGGAAATACATCTGTTCTAGGCAGAGTTTACCACTTAGCTACGCAGGCTCTTCACACACTGAGCAAGGAAAGGTCATAGGAACCTATTATCAGAATGATAGGTAATATAATGTGGTAGTCATGGATATAAGCTATATCTATTAAGGATTATTTGAACTATAATGATTTTAATTTTTTTTCAAAATTTTTACAAAAAAACTCAAATTGTACTTAACATTAAAGACTGCGGAAGCCTGAAGGGCTTATGAGCAGTCAATGAGTTCGGTTACATATAATATTATGTATCTTTCAGTACCTGGAAACAGTACCAATTGTCGTCTCCCCGCTTTTGCCACGCAACATTGTCCTTATATTTGAAGAATAAAAAGTGTTAAATTGGAACATAGTTTTTGGCCTTATAAAGTAGATCCCACATCATAGGTAGTCCGATACGTATAGGCAGTCTCCCACCTGCTAACCATCCCCTGGTCACGAAAGTGGTGACCCCGCGTTTACCTTTGATGTGGAATGTGCAAATGTGTGTGGCAAAGTGCGGACTTTGAACATTTGTAAATGAAGTGCCTACGATAAATTATGGTGCATGCAATTAGGGTGCATCGCGACGGATGACGACTCGACGTATATATAAATTATAATTTAACAATTTACTTACATGAGAAATAGCTATTTAAAGTACATAATCAGAGAGTTATTTAATAGTTTCTAGTTTCTTTTTAAGTATGTTGAAAGGGCGTGGAGTGTGGAGGTATATGTCCTGTATGTCTTTAGGTAAAGTGTTAATTAATTTAGGTAGAAGATAATTGTAGGTTCTCTTTCAATTTGTATTATTATATCTAGGTAGCTGAAATGGTTTAGAGTTATTTAGGGTACGTAAGTTGTTAGGGCGCTTATATTTAATTAGGTTTAAATTATGGATTTCGTTTTATTCCTATATTATATTATATTCCATTCTATTAATATTTTTATTTCTATTTACTCAATCGATATTGTGACATTTCATGTATTATTATTGTTTATAAATGGTTTGCTAATATCTCTTCTTAAAATTGTATTCCAATATTTGCACGCCAATGCAGGCAGAATTTTGTTAGGAATTATATTATGTACCTATATACTCGTAGTATGTTGTTATCTTCGCAATGTTAAAATTCATGCAAATAAATTTATGTATATATATATAATTATTAATTACTTTTTTTCGCCGTGTGGCAACACTTAGGTTAAGGTGTCAAAATATTTCTCCGTATTTAGAAATTATTAAATTATTATTTTCTAGTATTCAGTGCCAATTAAAATCAGTGTAAACATCTTATTAGTGCTTATATGAGGTGTACGAGTGTGGGAAACATACTACGAGAAGTTTTTCGTCGAGCACAAAGTTGTGCTGTCAACTGACGGCTACCAACGGGTGGATTCAAAACTGACGACTTGGATCGGATGTTCATCACAAATCCCGGGGAGTATTGTGTTCAATTAACATTCTTAATGCACCTACTCAACACTCATTCTAGCCCTATACACGCCTCACTCCGGTGAGCATCGTCCAATCCACATTCTGGCACCGTTGCTTCTCTTTTTGCTTGACATAACTGTGGAAGCAAAATTGACGATAAAACTCTTGCCTCGGACATGCTTTTAACAACTACACATCGCACTACACATCATACAATTAGGTACAAGCAGCTTATATTGCTCGTGTCAGATCTCAAATTGTGCTCACTATAATCTAATATAAAGATAGGAAAAACTGTAATTGTACTATCATAGTATATTGCTAAATTGTGTAACTACCAGAATTAAACTGATAACCTAATATGTTTGTATGTAACTTATGATAGTATTATTTTGATTTTTACAAACCGCAAATCTTTATAAGTACTGCAGTCTGTAGGTAGTCAGTAGGTAACAGGTACAACTATATTTCCAATTATTTTTATCTACTTTTTTTATTTTACTTTTACTTTTGTCTATGCTATTTCCCTTTTAAGTCTGGTATTCTAAAACCTGTCTCACTTTTACTTGTAATTTCCTATTTTTAATTTTCTACTTTAACCTGTTCCACAGTATTAACCAATGTAGTAACAGTAATACTTTTTAATTGTTTTATTTAAAGCTTTGGTGGGCATTCTTTTTGTTGTTTGACTTGGCTATGAGACTGACTTGTGTATGAAAACCTGTAATACAAACTTTATTTGAATAGTTGTTTAGCGGTTTCACTTGTGGTTTCAGGAGCTGACTGATCAGTTGACACCAAAATGCCCATTATGACCCGCAAGACATCGGCGAGGGAAATGGAGGAAAAACTGAGTGCTGCCCTAAAACAACTAAAAGTCTATAAAGACCTTAGTGAACAACTACTACAAGAAAGAGAAGACAGTGAAATCGAAGTGCAAAAGATCATCACAAAAAACACTGAACTAAAAGGTGAACTGGCTGAACTACATTCTAAATACTTGGACTCACAAGTTCAATGCGAACAACTCCAAAATTTTGTAATATCCTTCAAGGAGTGTGGTGAGACTCATGAACAAGCCTTAAGTCGTATAATCAACCTAGAATTTGAATTAAATAAGGCCCATAAGATAATATCACAGCTACACACAGATAAGTGTAATGAACAGACCACCAGCACCTTGAACCTTTTTGATGAGCTAGCCGGAAACAAGTTGGAGTGCTCTTCAGATATTGTAAACATTGATCTTACCGGAGATAAATCTGTTTGTAAAAGCCCACTTTTTAAAAGCCGAAATAAAATAAAGAAATATATTAAAGTTAAGAAAACTATCAAAAGATGTCAAAAGTTATTAAAAAAACAAAGCTATTTTGTCAAAAATGTTCAATTAATTAAAGAAAAGTTGTTACTAGAGGAAAGAATTCAGAATTGTTTGGAAGAATTGGAAATAACTCGACAGTTATATGATAATGACACCCTGGAACTCCGCTCTGAGCTGCTCCATAAAGAAAAGATCTTGCAGGACGTATTTACTAGCTACAGGACAGCTCAAGTTCAACTAAGTGAGCATTACAAGACTGCAATTGAACTAACGGATCTGGTGGCTTTGAACGTGGAGTGTGTGGAGGCTTTTGAGAATAGTCACTCGAGCTGCTACATTCAACCACAACCAGACTGTACTAGCGCACTCTCAACATCTCTGTCAAATCAAAACAGACCAACATTGATCACAGACACGGTTCCAGGCGGAGAGCAGTATGTCAGCTCTAATCCAGTTCAACCGCATAAAATCATTGTATTTTCAGACAAAATAGGTGTAGGCTTTGGTTCATTATTAAGTAACTCAGTGCAGTGTGCTGTGGAGAACTATTGTATGCCGGGAGCAACCTATGCTCAGATTGAAAAAACAATATTAAACTCAAAAATAGATAATAAATCAATAGTTGTTGTCTTCTTAGGTCATAGTTTAGGTATTGATAGAAAAGAGGTTATTACTAGAATAACCACTTTGTTAGAACTTAAGGCATGTAAAATAATGTTATGTGCCTTCCCTTATTCAGATTTATTGTCTGAAAAAGAGAACTTGCACATACACTCACTCAACACATTAATGTATAACTTGACATGTCGTCATAGTGACAAACTTTTATTTTTTGACTGCAATAAGTTTATTTGTAATTTTAAGTTGACATGGGACAGCATGTACTGTCCTAAAAAATCCAGACAGCTAATTGCTACTTTGGTAGCTTTCAATATTGAGGCAGTTATAGGAAATATAACAAAGAGTAGTGACAATGTTGTAGTTTTTAGTACATGTACTAATAATAGTAATAATGTAGCTATTAATTGTTTAAACTTTTAAACAAGACAACAGAGAAGTGTGCTGACATCTTATCGCTATTTTATCAAAATATTAACCGCTTCTCTGGCAAAATATTAGACATTGAACTTTTATTAGATAAACATAGATTTGATGTATTAGGCTTTACAGAAACGTGGCTAAAACCAGATAAAATGTTATTTAATGTTACACATTTTGAGGTAGCCAGTGCGTTCAACAGAATATCTGCTGAAGGGGGAGGGTGTATTATTCTTTGTAAAAGAAACATAAAATTTAAGGAACGGTCTGACATAGTAGGTTTTTCTGTTGAACGTGTCTGCGAAATTGCTTGTGCAGAACTGGAAAGTCATATATTATTGTGTGTATATCGGCCACCAGCATCTAATTTCTGTAATTTTATGTCCATAATGGAATGTGTACTCAAGAGATTAACTAAAAGCAATAAATCAATCATTGTATGCGGTGACTTCAATATTGATATTTTGGTAGATTCAACTGATAAAACTAATCTTATCTCTTTGTTTAAATCTTTTAATTTGAATTTTTTGTTCAGTGAGCCAACTAGAGTAACCGACTCTTCATCCACCTGCATTGATAATATTTTTTCAAACTGTAAGACTACAGAAAAATCAGTAATGGTGGGAGTTAGATCAGACCACAATGGCCTCGCTATCAAATTCGAAATCGGGAGAACTAAGAAAAATACCATTATCGAACATAGGCCGCTAACAAAAGGTAAACTAGAAAAGCTTAAACAAAATATAGAGTTGAAACTTAGTTTGGTGGAATTCACTTCTGAAGATCCACGTGACATTTATAGTACATTATTTTCATTAGTAAGTACAGAATTTAATGAAATCTGTCCGAAGAAAAAACTGCAGCTCAACGGTAGGTTACAATTTGGTGACTGGTCAACTAGAGGTATTCGAAAAAGTAGAGACATAATGTTTGAGTTATATCACAAAAAATCTTTAACTTCTAGTAAAGATTTTCATGATTATGTAAGAAATTACTCAAAAGTTTTTAAGTCCGTATGCAAACGCGCAAAAGCTTTGTTTATAAGGGATAAAATTCGAAAATCTAATGACAAAATTAAAACAGTTTGGAAAACTATTAATACAGAGACCGGCAAAAGTAAATCTTTTAATTCAGAATATGTGCTAGAAATAGATAACCAAAAAGTTTCAGACCCAAGTCATGTTGCGAATTCATTTGAAAATTTCTTTTCTAACATACCACTAGAAGTCACCAAATCTCTTGATTCTTGCCCTTGTGTTGCAGTGGGCTTTCTGAAAGACAATTTCCCGCTCCAAATTCCTGAGTTTAGGTTCCGACATATATCTACTTTTGAAATAATAAAAACATTTAAAAGTTTAAACGTTAAAGCAACAGAGGATTTATGGGGATTATCCGTAAAAATGCTAGAGTCAATAATAGAAGTTATAGCGCCACATTTGATGATCATATTTAATTTATGTATTGATAGAGGTACATTTCCTGACCTAATGAAAATGAGTAAAATCACCCCTATTTTCAAATCAGGTAGTAAGGCCGACCCCTCAAATTATAGACCGGTCTCTGTGCTTCCGGCTTTGAGCAAAATATTTGAAAAGATAATGCTTCAACAACTCTTGTCTCATTTTAATGAACATAGGATTTTACACGAAAATCAGTTCGGTTTCACGAAAAGCAGATCAACAACAGATGCAGGAGTCCAGTTAGTCAAGCATGTGCTGGAGGCTTGGGAGAGCTCACAGGATGCCATTGGCGTATTTTGTGATCTCTCCAAAGCTTTCGACTGTGTAGAGCACCGCACTCTAATTTATAAGCTACACCACTATGGAATTCGTGGAGCTGCTCTGAATCTTGTAGAATCATACTTATCTGATAGGCAGCAAAAAGTTGGCATTAATGGCGTGACATCTTCTGGATCTTTGGTCAGAATGGGGGTTCCACAGGGGTCGATCTTGGGTCCATTCTTATTCTTAGCATATATCAATGACTTACCACATATGGTTGAGGGCCTTGCTGACATAGTTCTTTTTGCGGATGATACTTCTCTGATTTTTAAAGTAGATAGGAAAGATAGAGAACTAGTTCAAGTCAACAACGCGTTAACTATTGTTTCAAATTGGTTCGCCGCAAACAACCTGCTTCTCAACGCAAAGAAAACGAAATGTTTAAAATTTTCCATGCCTAATGTAAGACATATAGAGCCAAACGTATTACTCGACGGAAATAAATTGAAAATTGACAAGGCAATAGTCTTTCTAGGTATTAGCATAGACTCTAAATTACAATGGGGTCCTCATATTGATGCACTATCTGGAAGACTGAGCTCAGCTGCATATGCGGTTCATAAAATTAGGCAATTGACAGATATAGCTACTGCTCGACTGGTCTACTTTGCTTACTTCCACAGCATAATGTCATATGGTATCCTGCTGTGGGGGTCAGCGGCGGACATTGAGACAGTTTTTATATTGCAAAAGCGGGCAGTTCGAGCCATCTACGAAATGGGTCCCCGCGAATCCTTAAGACAAATGTTCAAAGAAATTAATATATTAACTCTTCCATCTTTGTATATCCTAGAAAATATAATGTACGTTCGTAAAAATATAAAGAAGTTTAGAATAAATAGTGATATGCATAATATTAATACTAGAAATAAGGATAGGATAGCTGTATCTAAATTTAGACTCACGAAAACTAAAAATAAGTCCTTCTTAGGCAATTGTGTACGTTTCTATAATAAAATCCCGAAAGACATTACTGAGCTCACTGAAGGGAAATTCAAGTTACGTGTCAAAAATATACTAATGAAAAAAGCCTATTATAAATTGAGTCACTACTTAGAAGACAAAGATGCCTGGAAGCTTTCCACTTCTGCCTAATAGCCAACTATTGAATAAATTTGTTATTTTAATACTACTCATATGTAACCTCAATGTACAAAGACTTGAAAAAATAATGGCCCACGAGTTTCTTGCTGCTTCTTCTCGGCGGTGGTTCTTTTCCGAAGACAGCGGTAGAATCATTTAAAAATGTTGACGTTCATAAGAGTGTCTATGATGCCTAAACTGAATAAATAATTTTTGAATTTTGAATTTTTTGAATTTTATGATTTATGATTTATCCAATCCAAACTACATTCATATTCATTGAGCAGTTCAGCAAGATGTTGTAACAAATACATCAACAAACTCTCGCATCGCATATTTCATATTATTGTGCTTTGTTCACAACAACATCTTCAGCAAGGTTTAACGTGGATTACACAGCGGTAAAGCTGATTTATAGCCGCTATAAAACTCGCTAGGACCGATACTGCGCACAGCGGGATGTGTGGGTTTTTTCACACTTCAGAAAACATAAATAATGTTTCTATTGTGTCAATAGGAGAGTACGAAAAACAAAAGATGTTTAAGGAAACATATCTTTATTTCTTCAATGTAATGTCCGTACTAAGAAACAAACTTCTAACTTGTTATCAGTTTTTTTTCTTTCTTAAAGTCTAATATACCGTGCCGGCGAGACATGAATTAACTACCTACCTACTAATGTCAATTGTTGAACGCATTAATTTATATGGTTTACTATGCTGTTTCAACCCGCGTGGTGATACATGATAATAATGATGATGATGATGAAAAGTAGCCTATGTGCTATTTCAGACTCAAATCTATCTCTGCTCCAAATTTTAACTAGATCCGTTCAGCCGTTCTGCCGTTATTGAGTAACAAACATCCATTAAAATCACCCATCTAAACTTTCACATTTATTATTATAAATACTAGCTGCAATCCGCGGTTTCACCCACGTGGTGTTGGATGATGATGATGATGATGATGATGATGAAAAGTATCTTATGTGTCACTCCAAAGCCTCATCTATCTTCATACCAACTTTCATCAAAATTGGCCTAGCCATTTGAGCGTGAAAGAGCAACAAACATTCATCCATCCACCTAAACTTTCACATTTATAATATTAGTAGGAAGTAGGAATAGTGGGATATGTTATCTTGTTTGTTTAAATCAGTGGTTGATCGTCAGTTTTAAAGTTTAATATTTTTCGGTGTACTTACTAGTAACTTTTGTACCGACCAAACAGATACCTACGCAAAGAACTCGCTCGTTTTACTTGGTTGTTTGTACTTACCTGCCCGATAATTTCGGTTTAAAGAATTTATTTCTCAGCTAGAAATTACATATTTCTTTTATGTGAGAAATTAACCTAGGTTAGTACATTAATAAACTTTTTTTATGTGGAATCGCATTTAATACATCAATCTGGTTTTGTTTATGTATTCACAACTAAATAACTCATTTTAATTCGTTTCTATTGAAACGAATTAAAATGAGTTATTTAGTTATTATAGTAGTATTCTATGTTTGCTATTATAATGTATAGCTACCTAAAAAGGGTGCTTGTGTTTCTCTGTGAAGAGATTTTATATTTCTTGGAATAATCATCATCATCATCATCATCTCAGCCGTAGGACGTCCACTGCTGAACTGCTAGGCCTCCCCCATGATATTCCAAAAGGAGTAATAAAAATATGAAATATTAAAATTACTTGGCCGCAGTTAAAAGCGAATAAAGTATACATACTTAGAAACAAAATAAAACTAAACCTAACAGTATTTTTATATTTCCACTCTACTTACTTTTTCCCAATGAAGGCACCAGCATTTTGGTTAACCCTTTTTTTATTATTATTAACGTGTGGGGAATGCATTTACACATCCCCGCCGAACCCGGGGGAATTTGACGGGGTATATCGGACTCGTCCTTTACGCGCCAACTGCACCCATAGCAGCAAGCAGACCATACCGACTAAACCACCACACGGTGTTTCTCCGGATGCCCTAATGTCAGGGCAACGAGAACGCTCTGCAATCGTTCGCGGCCCCGGCGGCGTTGGCCCTCCCACGAGGACCCCTCCCGGTGAGATGAAGCAGGAGTTACTCCACCCCACATTCTTGAGAGGCACGCGGAAACACCGCGCGCGCCATCTCGAGGTCTTTAAAAGGTGACGGACACCCCCGTTTCCATCACCGGGACCTCTGTTATGGGGGATGGAGGAGGGCTTGGTACGCCCACCTCCATCATCTCCTGGGGGATGACCTCTCCTCCAGCGAGAGGTCATCCCCCACCACTGCGACGAGGTCACGGCGCTCGCTCTCCCAAGCTGGGCACTATTTTGGTTAACCCTGCCTTTACCCAAAGTTTTGCCAGATGCCTACACAAGTCTTGAGATAGGCTTAAAGTCTCGGCCAAACGCTTTTATATGACATCTGCTACTTTTATACTGCAGTATTTTTTGTAATGATAATATCGTAAGCTTAAGAATATAATGCAAGTATTGCTTGTTGCGTAAACTTGATCAAATATACAGTTTTAAGTTTTTAAATACGCAGTGAACTCTTCTTTTACTTGCTTGTGTTCAATGGTTCATGAAATGAAGAATAAATACTGAATATATACACAATTTTTTGTAGAACTTGCCAAAGTAATATTAGAAAGAAAATAAAGTTTATTTGTGACTACAAAATTAACACAAAAAATAAATATATATAACAAGAAACAAGAATATAGCCACAAACGGGCCCCAACTCAGCATGATGCCGGCTGGTAACCAGTGCTGGTCTTCCGTTGGAGCCGTTTGGTATTGTCGCGATACCGGCACATACACAGCACAACACTACAGAACAAAGTTAACTTAAAGCTATCTACTGTTACTGTAATCTATAATTGACGACACTGGTATTTCTATGCTAAGGTAGTTATTATATTATTTAGTACTTATTTTAAGCTTCCATAATATATCTATACATATCTATATCTAACGCTAATCTATATAACACTCGTATCATGTTTATTAGTTTCTTCTTGAATTTGATGTGCAGTAATAATTATCTTTAGTTTAGATCTAAAAGTTGTAACATTCTGCAGGTTCCTCACCGGTCCAATAATCTATCTATCGCCGGTTTACCTTACTAGAGATAGATATTTGACACTATTTGTATGGACGTTATGTCAAAGTTCTATCGGTAGTAAGGAAAACTATGGATAGATAGAATATTACAAATGGCCGTAAGAGCAAACATCGTTGCATCTTTGACAACATCCGTGAAACAAATGACGTGATGACAAGAAACGTTGGAAAAACAGCCTTATATACAAGGGCGATATCTCATAAAGTGTTTGACATCGGTGAGCTCGTCGACGGGCACATTGACGATTTATTAGAGAATCGCACGGCTGAGTTGAAATACGAGTAAAAATAACGTACTTTAAGTAGTAAACATTTTATTTTAAAACTTATCATTGCGTAGACGTATACTACGTCGTAGCCGTGCTACGCCATAATAAAAAGCTCATTGAAATTGTGTCCGTTTTATTGCTTCACTCGATCTTTGGCCGAATACAAAGTAAATATATTCCGTAGGAGGAGTAGAGAGTATTCCCCCGACTGTCGGCGGAATCGTAAGAGGCCAGGATACCAGATATTTACCAGGTGGTAGGTATCTTGTGCAAGAGGCTGTCTTATTGGGTGGTTATTATCGAAGTACCAGATGTTTTGCCGCAATGCTGTAGTGCACAAACATAACTGTTTTAGGGTGCGTAGGGTACTGTAGTAAGTGAAATTACTGAAAGATACTCGAAAACCAATATCCCGGTGTGACAAGCGCTGTGCAGCGCCATGCAAAACTAAAGTTTTTAGTTCTGGATGACACTGCAACTTTTAGGGGAAGCGAAGTGTTTAACATAAGCACACTACTTGCAAGTATTTTTACTTAATTGTACAAAAAAGTAAAAATGACTACAAATTGTTATGTATACACTTTTAATAAAGACTAATGTAAATTATTATTTTAGCAGAAGCCTGGTGTTATGTGGTAAAATCTGACTAGAACAGATATATTTCGTCACAAGTGACGAACTGCACAGCGCCCGTAACCAAATTCCCATGTGTCTGTAATTTCCCCGGCACAGCCTTTCACATTTCCAACGAGAACGCAATATTGTTGGTCAAAGTCAAAGTCAAAATCATTTATTCAATTTAGGCATCAAAGACGCACTTATGAACGTCAACTTTTCATTACAATGTACTTTAAAGATTCTACCGCCACGTTCAAAAATATATATAGCCCACTGAGAAGAAGCGGCAAGAAACTCGGGGCCATTCTTTTTATATAGATGTTTACAATGTTTCTACTTAGGTACTACAAATATTACATTTTATAGGTGGCAGTGTGACAGCTTGCCAGAAGTGGAGTATTCCAAGCATCTTTATCTTCTATATAATGTCGAACTTTATAGTTAGGTTTTTTTATTAAAACATTTTTTACAGTCAACTTGAATTTGCCCTCTGTGAGTTCAGTTATGTGTTTTGGGATTTTATTGTAAAAACGCACACAATTTCCTAGGAATGACTTATTAGTCTTCGCAAGTCTAAAACTAGGTACAGCTATCCTATTTGTATTTCTAGTATTAAAAGTGTAGTGATCACTATTTAACTTATATTTATGTAAATTTTTAATACAGTACAATTACAGTACAATGCTCGAAGGCCTCCATCGAGTTTCCCAACGGGTAGGTCTTAAGATGAACATGGACAAGACGAAAATTATGTCTAATGCCCATGTTGTACCTACCCCAATATCAGTTGGGAACTCAGTTCTCGAAGTTGTTGACGAGTACATCTACCTGGGACAGACAGTCAAACTAGGCAGGTCCAACTTCGAGAAAGAGGTCAATCGTCGAATCCAACTCGGCTGGGCAGCGTTCCGGAAATTTTGCGAAGTCTTCTCGTCAAAAATACCTCAGTGCCTCAAGACAAGAGTCTTCGACCAATGTGTGTTACCAGTGATGACTTATGGCACTGAAACGTGGTCTCTTACTATGGGCCTCATAGATAAGCTCAAAGTCGCACAACTAGCTATGGAGAGGGCTATGCTCGGGGTTTCTCTACGTGATCGAATCAGAAATGAGGAGATCCGTAGAAGAACGAAAGTCACCGACATAGCTCAGAAGATTAGCCAGTTGAAGTGGCAGTGGGCAGGGCACATAGCACGCAGAACAGATGGCCGATGGGGCCGAAAGGTTCTGGAGTGGAAACCACAGACCGGCAAGCGCAGCGTAGGTCGTCCACCGACACGGTGGACAGACGACCTGAGGAAGGTCGCAGGACGACGTTGGATGCAGGCCGCTTCCAACCGGTCCTTTTGGAAAATCATGGGGGAGGCTTATGTTCAGCAGTGGACGTCCTACGGCTGAGATGATGATGATGATGTAAATTTTTACGATTATACATTATGTTTTCAAATACATATAAGTAAGGCATCGTTAACATTTCTTTAAATACATTTAACTTTAAGTTAATATTTTCGTATATAGCTCGAATAGCACGTTTCTGAAGGATAAATATGGTCTCTATATCAGCCACTGAACCCCATAGCAATATCCCATATGACATTACGCTGTGGAAATATGCAAAATACAACGGTAATGTTCACACATTATTTATAACAAAAAACAGTTTTTCTCTTTATTCACTATTATATTTGCTATGAAACACATATCATAAAATAGCTACTTTTAATACACATACATTGATGGATATTTTTTTTATTTAAGAGTGGATATTATATTTTTATGGTTTTTAACGTTTTTACGAGATGCGATTGCTTGATTTCAAGTAAAGGCAAATGAAGCGCTGAGCTGACAGTGTGCTGTTCATGTGTTCATGCAATAATTTATTCATTTATTAATCAATTCGTTCATTAATTCACCCATATATTCATTCATTACTTTATTCATTCAATTTATTTATTTATTCATGCATTCAAACTCAGACTCAATCTCAATTATTTATTGCAATCGTATGTACATTGTATTTTAAATGTTACAGTTATGGTAGGAAACATATGACCCAATAGGGTGTAGCAATATGGTTTATGAGCGGGTCGATTCATTCAAGTTAGTCAAAATAATTATTAGATGCATGAATCACTAGATGCATGAATCATTCATGAATTCTTTCAAGTCATAGTAGCATTTTGTTAGTAGTAGTAAACGCTTTGTAAAAATATTTTCCCTTTCTTCAGCCTTTAAGTCGTTTGGTATTTTATTGAATATTTTTATAGACATAACATTTGGGCCAGAACTGTGCATTTTTAATTTAGACACAGATAGTACTAACTTATATTCAGATCTTGCTGGATACCGCCGAGGTAGGTCTGTTTGTTTAATAAAGAATTGTGGGTATTTTCTAACAAAGGTGGCTACTTCTAATATATATACAGACTGACTGGTTGAACACTTTACATAAACAAGGACATGATAATTCATGGTCACATGAAACGTTTAAAAAATAAAATTAAAAAAATACCGTTAAACTACAGAGGAAACCTTCATTCTATGAATGTGCTATAACTCGAAAATTATGGACACCGTCCGAACGGGGTTAATGACCCAAAGCGCCGCGCCGCGTTCAAAGGAATCAAGCTGCGTCCGAACGGGGTTAATGACCCAAAGGGCCGCGCCGCCCGCGCCGCGTTCACAGGAATCAAAGGATGCCGCGATCGTCGGCCGCCCGCCCGGCCGCGCCGGTGTAAACAAACAAGTACTTACCTTGCCGCGCTAAGGCAAATTTTATTACGAAACGCGTGCCGCGAGTGACCATGTTTATTGTTTTGAGTAGACAATTAAAGTTAAATTAGGTAAATATTAGGCACCTATTTTTTTTTCTTAATTAGAACGAGAATCGAGTACTGAGCACTATATATCAATATGTAAAGTGTTCAACCAGTCAGCCTGTATATAGATGTCATGGTAAAAATTTTGTACTTAATAAAATATGGTTTGCAGCATTCTTTTAGATATATTACTTTCTACTCTAATTACCAGGCGAGTATCTAGCATTACTTAGTAGCTCTATTCATGATGCTAACCTATACATATATTTACATGTAACAAGTTCGAATTTCCCTTGTGCATTCAACGTCCTTCCAACTAGAACATAGAACTATCATAATAATGCAATAACATCGCCACGTCGCTCAGTATCCAGGTTACTACTTTGTCTTAAATCAGAACCTGCGTAACTAACAAGCACACAAGA
Source organism: Selenia dentaria (assembly GCA_917880725.1). Classification (NCBI taxonomy): domain Eukaryota; kingdom Metazoa; phylum Arthropoda; class Insecta; order Lepidoptera; family Geometridae; genus Selenia; species Selenia dentaria. The sequence continues at coordinate 7,402,794 of OU862904.1, read as the reverse complement.
ATATAATTGCGACAAAACAGAACAGACAAAAAAGACAGAAACACAATTTTATTATTCTGACTATGTAATAGGTTTATTATAAAGTAATTTCTCAAAGTGATATTTTGTATAAGACATACTTTTGCTTTGTTCTGTAATATTATGAACTTGGCGTATTATTAATTTATAGACGTCAAATTCAATAAAAAACGAACGTTTATAAATAACAAAACAAACTAAAAATATTGTTGCTAATTCCAACCTATTTAATTTGATATTGTAATGAAGTCAAATAAACAAATTAAAAAAAAAATTTTTTACACATCGCACTTGGATTTCCCGTGTCCTGTGAGACATGGACACATTTACATACCACAAACACCTCTTATCAGAGTACAAACAATTCTGCTCAACACAGAAATAGTAACCCCGGCTAGGAATCGAACCTGCGATTCCTATTTTCAAAGACAGAGTCTACGGTATCTTAGAGGTCATAGGTACTATCGAAACCGTATTAAACACAAGTACAATTTGAAAAATTTAATACCGACTTCCTTTCTATTCAGTTATTGGAGTGTAACTCAAAAACTACCTAAAAACTACCAAAAACTGGACCGAATTTGATGGAATTTAAATGAGACCACACGAGAAGCACCAACATTCAAACAAAAAAATAATTGTCTGATTCGGTTCACCCAGTCGAAAGCTATGAGGTAACAAACATAAAAAAAAACAATGGGGTGATTGTGGAAACGTTTTATGCGTAGTAAGTATTTTATAAATGTTAACGAAATATTATACTTAAAGCTCATACTGCTCACGTTCTGTATATATCGATGAAAATTGTGAAGGATGCAAAGAGAAAGTACGTATTTTAAATATGTACCTTTTTTTCGTATTTAAAAGAAAAATTAAGCATTTTAATTTGCTAATGTCCGTAAGAAATTATCTGACTTAAAAAGAGGTGTTTTATCTTTTAAGGAAACAAATAAATCAACTATTGAAATTGATTTGGATTTTGTACATTACTTGACGTACCATTAGAGTTAGGCAACGAAGGAGGATCTACGAATTCGATATACTATTCTAATATTGTAAACACAAAGACGGTACATCCGCACTGTAAGTTTATTGAAGACAAAAGGAGAAAAACACATATAATACAACCTAAACTAAATGATTGTACATAATTAATTAAAAACATAAGAGTACCTTAGTACGCATAAGTCTAGCCAATTTTATTTGAAACAATCTGCTTTTGATACTTTTTATGAAACAACATATAAAATTTGAATATTATAGCTGCTAGAGCTAACTGTGTATTACGAAAGTTTCGCGAACAAATAAAAACTTTTTCGTTACGGCGTAAGCTCAAAGCTTCGTTAATTTATTAAGAATTGAATAGCACAAGTTTCTATTGTAGAAGGTTGTAGTGTAGGAAAGTTGTTATTGTATGTTAACTAATTACAATTTGAATTAAAGCCAATATTTTTCTTTATTACCGAATATTGTTTCAGTAATAAGACAGGACTATACAGGGTTATTGGTAAGTCGACCTATTCCCGTTAAGGGCGTGTAGTTTACAACGTTTCTGACTGATTTCACTATGAAACACCCTATCTTAAATTTTACCGTTTTCGAGATATTTGAATTTAATTGAAATATGTAAGCCTTATTCCTCAATAACTAACATTGTACGTAAAATTAATAAATAAGTCATTGTAGATAATTAAAACGTATAAAAGCTTAAAACAAAAATAAAACAATTAAATTCAAATATCACGAAAACGGTTAGATTTAAGAAAGGATGTTGCATAGTCAAATCAGTCAGAAACGATGTAAACAACACGCTCTTAACGGGAATTGGTCGACTTACCAAGAACCCTGTAGTAGTGGTTTAATTAAGTTTTACATTCATTCTATCACCAGTTAATTTCCCCTAAGGGGTCAAGTGGAGAAGTACCATTGTCGATGTCTTCACCAGCTCTATTGTTAACGAAGACATCAACTTTACCTTTATAGTGCGGGATCCCACGTTCGATTCCTGAACGGGTAAATATTTGTGTGATGATCAGATATGTTTGTTCTTGGGTTTGTATGTTGTGATTTGCTATTGTGTGTTATTATGTCAAAATCAAAATCAAATCATTTATTCTGTATAGGCCTACTGGGATTTCTAAGTGTTCTTAAAACCCTTTAGCGGGTGTATGAGTGAGTGTGTATACGTTATTTTAATAATCCATACTTTTCCAGACACGGTTCAAGTCTCATCACAGAAGTTATGAAGACCTATTTAGCTACTATAGTAACTTTTTTTTTGTGCCGGGGAAATCCTTTATGGAAACCACCCACCACGGGGAGGTAGGTGGTTATGTGGGAGTCCGTATACCCACCAAAACCCCGGGGTGTTCCGTCAGTGCCGCTTTTGGTGGGAACGCGGGACAGATTTAGCAGACGACCGCGAACGCGCCGCGGCTGTCCGTTGCCGGACCCTTCTCTTCGCGGCACGCCAGAACACATGGCGCGCCGTAACTGCCTCGGAGACCGAACCCGCCAACAATGGGCGCCAGACTTCCCCGTGTCTGGACGCCCGTGGTCTCCCTGCGGTGGGTCGGATACGTAGCCCCACCGCCTGCTACGTCAGCCACAGGGGATAGCCCCCCCGCGACCCCACCTCCTCGAGTCTGCGCCAAAGCGCCCGGACCCGCCACTCCAATGTGGACTTGGCGGCCAAAGCCCATAGGAGCGGCCCCGCCTGAGCCGGCCAGCGCACCCCAACGCCAGCACGGCCCCTGGGTTCCTTTTGGCTTCACCGTGGTGATCCATGGCTACTGAGCCCCCCCCCTCCCCGCCACGTCAATGCGAGAACCCTTCGGGGGAGAGCTACTATAGTAACTAGTTAGAGCCTCAGTGGCCAGCGGATATATCGTCTAACACGGATTGTCGCAAGACGCGCGTTTGAATCTCGTTCGAAGATAGGTAATATTTTACTCGAAAATTGCAATAATTTCTGTGCTTTATATTAGTATTATTAATCGGCAAAGACTAGGCAAAAGCTAATATTAACTAAGTGTAGGTCCTCGAACCTTTTAAGTCACAGACAATGTTAATTTAATTTCATTGTACCACTGTTTTTGCGAGCCAGACTAAATGTATTCATATAATTTGTACTAGACTGTGTCTCGCTGTCTAAGTGTATTATAGTCTCAAAGATGTAGCAAAAGAGAACCAACATGAAAAAAAAATTAAAAAAAAATATTTATTTAATTCATACATAAACTTGTGCTTGCACTACACTAAATTAACATAAACATGAGCATTGGTCGCCCCCTTATAACTCCAAAAGGACCTTGTTCTGTTGGACTGTTTGAACCTGAAACTTTATCATATATTACTCCCATCTCCTAATGTAGTCATATTTAAACCTTGCCATTAAATTTGGTACCACCGCGTCAATAATATAGCAAGCCTAAAATAATAATAGATTACGATAGACGTGTTGATGACGTATTATCAATTAATGCACGCAAAAGCAATTGTAACTAAATACTCACTCACACATGACGACACAGAGAATCTGCTGAAAATTGTCACCTAACATCTACCCTTTTGAGCACTTGTATAGAAACGCACACAAACACATACACACACACACACACACATCACACACCCAAACACATACACACACAAACACACACACACCTCACGCAAAACGCATTTTTATGAATCACAGCAACAAATCTCGCCCCTCATACACTCTGTTCGCCGTATTTGTAATTATCTACACACTCAATCACACCATACTCTCCGCACCATAAACATGATATTTAAGCGTAGTGATCGTGGCTCCTGCGATACAGGTTTGCCTAGTGCAGGACTCTCAAGCAATCTGTAAACCTTTATAAGTAGTTCTTATATTTTTTAGGATATTGGTTTAAATCTAGTTTATTTTATGAAGGTAAAAAATTTTGTGCTTTTGGTAATCTTTTGTATTTTCTTGGTGTATTCCTTGGTAATAAAAATATTATTATTAGTATCCACATTATTTATTTCCTTTTCTTAACATTTATTTTTTTACAATAAAAAATAATTAATAAAAAACATTGTAAAAAACTATAATAATAATGGCGAGCCGTCGGTGAGTGTCGACACCGTGGACCCTGATTCTCCCTGGGGCTAAATGAGACCCCTGAGAGAGCTACTACCGGCGTTATGCCCTTTAACACTTCCACCCTTGGAGCTTTTTGTTACTTGCTCTTGCGTCTCCACCCCCAGACGGCCAATTAAGGCAAGCCGGGGGTCAGAGGTCTCATTTAGCCCCAGAAAGAATCAGGGTCCTCGGTTATTATTATTAATTCGCGTACTTTGCAACTGCTTTAATATTCTGTTCGGGTCGGGCATTATAATTAGTAGGTACTGGCAACTGGAACGCACCATTTGGATCGATTTCGGCTAAAAAAGGAACACGCCATAAATAGTAATGAAGTAATGTTTTTCGACACTTTATTGTCGGTGGGAGTACGATAGGAAGTATGATTATTCTAAGCTTGACACAAAACGCTCCTGATTTATGATATTTCTGTAAAAGGTGGAAGTAGGCCCCCAGGTTGTTTATATACTTTGTCGTTGGACAACCTATACGCTGCGTTTGTCATTCCGTAGTCTCTACTGCAGAACCTTCTGGCAGTGGGCGTGCTATGTTCCTTGCCCACTGCCACTTCAATTGGCTCCAGGGTCGCAGGACCCCGTTAGATACAGACCGCTTCCAACCGATCCTTTAGAAAATATATAGAGGAAATCTTTGTTTAGCCATGGATATCCTACGGCTGAGTCCTTCGTATATTACGACCCATATACACGCGAATATAGGCACTCGTACCTTTCAGAGCTTATAGTCTATAAAAGCTTACGATAGCTAATAAACCGTATTGTCATTTTTATAACGTTACTTGTAACGTATTACGTTTACGGTTCACGTCATGAGATACGTACGATGCCTTAAGTTTACGGATTTAGGTGACCTGTATGTATATATATATGTTGCCTGTCTCAAAATAGAGACAATGGTATGTATTCCCATGTGGAAACGCATATGTTTTTAGTTGTTCTTATTATAATCGTTAGGTGGGGCGATTCCACCATACGTCGTGGGATATTAAAAGGTGGATGGGTATTCACAGGAATGCGGGCTGGTCCATGAGACTTCCTTTGGTTAGGTGGGCTGGTGTCCGTCTGAGGAATGCGGGCTGAAGGGTTCATTTCGGTGAGTATTTGCCCCATAAGCACTGGGGTGACTAACAATCGCGAACACGTATATCGACCCGGGCGCAAGGGGGCGTTTCCCGGTGGATCGATGTTCGCGACGGCGTGGTACAGATAAGGCTTCGGACCGACCGGGCGTGCGCTCGCGGCGACGTTGTGGCTTTGACTCTCTCGGGGCGATTGACCGAGTAGTGTGGCGTGGGGCGCATTCCATTGTTATCTCGTCGCGCCGGTTCGGGCGCGAAAATCGTTCTAAAATCCAAATTCGTAGATGCTTGCAAATGGCAAGGAATTTGACATATTTGTTCAATTTTACGAATGTTTACGCAGTTGTTGTCATGTAACTTAGTGCTTTTTATACTGCCGTGCGATTTTTTAAGAGCAAACATCGTTGCATCTTTGACAACATTCGTGAAACCAATGACGAGATGACAAGGAACGTTGGAAAAACAACCTTGTTACAAGGGAAATATCTATTTATTTTTTATTTTTATTTATTTATACAACGCATTACATTACAAATTTCACAAGCTACTTTCTGCCAAACTGCTGGGCAGTTTGTCGGCAGATGTTACTCTCATTTTCTTTTACTTACGTAAACCTTATACATAGTTATACAGATACCAACTTAAATATTTTGTTGATACTAAACTAGTGCTATAAATCAATTTCTTATAAAGTATTTGGCATCGGTGAGTTCGTCGACGAGCGCATCGACGAATTATTACAGAATCGCACGGCTGCTCCTTACTTGCTCTCTATCGTGCTCTTTTTAGAATTGTCATTCACTGAAAACTATGAACTTTCCTTCATGAGACTGGATCAGTTAGTTATTACAGGATATAAATTTTCTGTGTTTTATTCCTTTTATTCTTAATAAGCGTACTGTTTTATAATGGTTCATCACAGTGACTCCCTGTCGCCTGATGGAATAAAAAAGCGATGACCATTGCAGCCGTTAAGTTATGGTAATCGCTACGCCTAAGAGTTGCTTTTTACGCCCTATTTTGCATTTTGAACAGTATATGGATGGCATGTTAGGCCGGAACGAGGAGTTTAGGTCAAAACATTGAGAAAGGAATAATATTAAAGTGCTTGTTCAAAACGTTAGCTATGAAAACAAAAGGTTAGAATCACAGAGCAGTTATAGTTCTACGCAATGCAGACGCGCTGTCTTTTGTTTAAATGAAACCATTAAAATAGTGGACCAAATTCGCCCCTCGTTAAGTAAACTCCTACAGCACCTCAAGCAAAGAGCAAACGCAACAAAAGCTAAATCAATTTCAGTAACTGATTTATTTCTTAACTTAAAGAACCCTTTTTATTTAAGTCAGACGATTTCTGAGGTCCATTAGCAAATGAAACCCCTTTATTTTTCTTTTAAATGTGAAACAAAAGATGGCGAAGATTTAAATAACGAAATAAATTTAAAATATGTTTCCTTACTTTTTTTGTATCCTTCACAATTTCAATCGATATATACAGAACGTGAGCAGTATGGGCTTTGTGTCCAATATTCTGTGATCACATAATGACAATCACATCCGTCTCCCATATTGGTATATAGAAACCATCGATGGCCATTTATCACGCTTAAAAAACATTGCTACAGTCATCAACTAGAATAAATTGTGTAGTAGGAGACATAAACACACACGTTATAACAACCAATCAATGAAAGAAAATGTTCACAGGTCACGGAGACCTGTCAATATTTTCTGTCACTCTAGGTATTTACATTTACGATAATCGAACCTGGAACACCACGCAGACCAAGGGGGCTGTTGCTTCATGGATGAGTACTAACGATATTATTTTGCTTTTTATATTTATGTACGGGATTTTGAGTCAAACACCCATACTGTATATATTGTATATATAATATACTGTACCTTCAAATTATACAACATCGCCGCAGCTTCTTAATAAGCAATTAGAACCTTTTGAATATTCAAGATTTGGTAATTGAAATCAGTTAATAATGACCCCTGTTTTCATAATTAAAGTGGGAGCCCTTTAAATATAGATCGGGGAGTAAAGACATGACCTATCAAGAGACACCTATTAAAAATAGGTCATTTTAAAAGCGGTATATTGATAGATATACTAATATATGACATTGACAGCGAATGATAGATTAACATTTAAATATTTCACTTATACCTACATTCCTGAAAACTTTGTAGGCTATTGGAATTATTTAAAGAATATTTACCCTAATCTGGCACAACGTATTACAAACAATTATAAGCAAATGATTACTGATTTATTTCTGTCTATGACAACACTAGTATGCAAGCGAGAGAGCATGATAAGCACTAACATTTTAGATTCCTTTCTTTATCGAACCGGGTTATAATATATGCATCTTAACTCTGGCGCCGTATTTAATAATTAACGCATATATATATTTATATATCATAGTAATTAATATATTTAATAGTAATAGTCTAAACTATTACTATTTAGGTTATAGGAAAAGACGGTTATAGTCTTAGTGCTGGCAACACTAAAAACAAAAGTGTTTTGACCTGGTAAAAAGTATCGTCACAAATTATTCTTTTTATAGTTTCATAAAACTATGACCATGGTCTTCAGGAATGGGAGGATCGAAGATAAAGAGAGAGGCATATTGTATTTATATTATGCATATGCTGTTTAACGAAGGTACACGAAAGACCTATTCATAGATGAATATAATACCTAGCGGACTGTTTTGGCTGCTCGCTAGCAACCAGAATTTTGTTTAATGTGGGCTGGGTTGTGATTGTGACAAACACGTTTGTTTTTATATTTCTTTATACTTTTCTAACACATATATGTTTGTCACAAATAAGTTATTTCGTCACAATTTATTCATTTTATAATGTGAATTATATGAGTGAATTAATGACCGAATTGTAGAATTACAATTCGGTCATTAATTCACCCATAAATTCATTCATTTATTTATTCACTGCTTAGTTTATTCATTTATTATTTTACTTATTCACGTTCTGCTCTAATTACCAGGCGAGTATCTAGCATTACTTAGTAGCTCTATTCATGATGCTAACCTATACATATACTTACATGTAACAAGTTCGAATTTCCCTTGTGCATTCAACGTCCTTCCAACTAGAACATAGAGTTATCATTATAATGCAATAACATCGCCACGTCGCTCAGTATCCAGGTTACTACTTTGTCTCAAATCAGAACCTGCTTAATGCGCATAATAAACATGCACACAAGAATATAATTGTGACAAAACAGAACAGACAAAAAAGACAGAAACACAATTTTATTATTCTGACTATGAAATAGGTTTATTATAAAGTAGTAATTTTTAAACTTTCGCGATTTGAACACATAGTTATATTATAAAGTAGTTTCTTAAAGTGATATTTTGTATAAGACATACTTTTGCTTTGTTCTGTAATATTATGAACTTGGCGTATTATTAATTAATAGACGTCAAATTCAATAAAAAACGAACTTTTACAAATAACAAAACAAACTGAAAATATTGTTGCTAATTCCAACCTATTTAGTTTAAAATTGTAATGAAGTCAAATAAACAAATTAAATAAATAATTTTTTACACATTGCACTTGGATTTCCCGTGTCCTGTGAGACATGGACACATTTACATACCACAAACACCTCTTATCAGAGTACAAACAATTCTGCTCAACACAGAAATAGTAACCCCGGCTAGGAATCGAACCTGCGATTCCTATTTTCAAAGACAGGTATCTTAAAGTAAAAGGACGGTATCTTAGAGGTCATAGGTACTATCGTTACCGTATTAAACACAAGTACAAAGTTGAAAAATTTAATACCGACTTCCTTTCTATTCAGTTATTGGAGTGTATCTCAAAAACTACCTAAAAACTACTAAAAACTTGACCGAATTTGATGAAATTTAAATGAGACCACACGAGAAGCACCAACATTCAAACAAAAAAATAATTTTCAGATTCGGTTCACCCAGTCGAAAGCTATGAGGTAACAAATATAAAAAAACAATGGGGTGATTGTGGAAACGTTTTATGCGTAGTAAGTATTTTATAAATGTTAACGAAATATTATACTTAAAGCTCATACTGCTCACGTTCTGTATATATCGTTTAAAATTGTGAAGGATGCAAAGAGAAAGTACGTATTTTAAATATGTACCTTTTTTCGTATTTAAAAGAAAAATCAAGCATTTTAATTTGCTAATGTCCGTAAGAAATTCTCTGACTTGAAAAGAGGTGTTTTATCTTTTAAGGAAACAAATAAATCAACTATTGAAATTGATTTGGATTTTGTACATTACTTTACGTACCATTAGAGTTAGGCAACGAAGGATGATCTCCGAATTCGATCTACTATTCTAATGGTATCGTAAACACAAAGACGGTATATCCGCACTGTAAGATTATTGAAGACAAAAGAAGAAAAACACATATAATACAACCTAAACTAACTGACTGTACATAATTAATTAAAAACATAAGAGTACCTTAGTACGCATAAATCTAGCCAATTTTATTTGAAACAATCTGCTTTAGATACTTTTTATGAAACAACATATAAAATTTGAATATTAAACAAGCATAGCTGCTAGAGCTAACTGTGTATTACGAAAGTTTCGCGAACAAATAAAAACTTTTTCGTTACGGCGTAAGCTCAAAGCTTCGTTAATTTATTAAGAATTGAATAGCACATGTTTCTATAGGAAAGTTGTTATTGTATGTTAACTAATTACAATTTGAATTAAAGCCAATAGTTTTCTTTATTACCGAATATTGTTTCTGTAATAAGACAGGACTATACAGGGTTATTGGTAAGTCGACCTATTCTACGGCGCGGTTAGTGTATTTTGCATATTTCCACAGCGTAATGTCATATGGGACATTGCTATGGGGTTCAGCGGCTGATATAGAGACCATATTTATCCTTCAGAAACGTGCTATTAGAGCTATATACGAAATGGGTCCCCGTGAATCTTTGAGACATTTATTTAAAGAAATCAATATATTAGCGTTGCCTTCCTTATATGTATTTGAAAATATAATGTATGTTCGTAAAAATTTACATAAATATAAGTTAAATAGTGATCACCACACTTTTAATACCAGAAATACAAATAGGATAGCTGTACCTAGTTTTAGACTTGCGAAGACTAATAAGTCATTCCTAGGAAATTGTGTGCGTTTTTACAATAAAATCCCAAAGCACATAACTGAGCTCACAGAGGGCAAATTCAAGTTGACTGTTAAAAACGTTTTAATAAAAAAAGCTTACTATAAAGTTCGACATTATATAGAAGATAAAGATGCTTGGAATACTCCACTTCTGGCAAGCTGTCTCTCTGCCACCCATAAAATGTAATATATGTAGTACCTAAGTAGAAACATTGTAAACATCCATATAAAATGAATGGCCCCGAGTTTCTTGCCGCTTCTTCTCAGTTCTATATATTTTGGAACGCGGCGGTAGAGTCTTTAAAGTACATTATAATGAAAAGTTGACGTTCATAAGTGCGTCTTTGATGCCTAAATTGAATAAATGATTTTGACTTTGACTTTGATTCCCGTTAAGGGCGTGTAGTTTACAACGTTTCTGACTGATTTCACTATGAAACACCCTATCTTAAATCTTACCGTTTTCGAGATATTTGAATTTAATTGAAATATGTAAGCCTTATTCCTCAATAAACAACATTGTACGTAAAATTAATAAATAAGTCGTTGTAGATAATTAAAACGTATAAAAACTTAAAACAAAAATTAAACAATTAACTTCAAATATCTTGAAAACGGTAAGATTTAGGAAAGGGTGTTTCATAGTCAAATCAGTCAGAAACGATATAAACTACACGCTCTTAACGGGAATTGGTCGACTTACCAAGAACCCTGTAGTAGTGGTTTAATTAAGTTTTACATTCATTCTATCACCAGTTAATTTCCCCTAAGGGGTCAAGTGGAGAAGTACCATTGTCGATGTCTTCACCAGCTCTATTGTTAACGAAGACATCAACTTTACCTTTATAGCGCGGGATCCCACGTTCGATTCCTGAACGGGGCAAATATTTGTGTGATGATCAGATATGTTTGTTCTTGGGTTTGTATGTTGTGATTTGCTATTGTGTGTTATTATGTCAAAATCAAAATCAAATCATTTATTCTGTATAGGCCTACTAGGATTTCTAAGTGTTCTTAAAACCCTTTAGCGGGTGTATGAGTGAGTGTGTATACGTTATTTTAATAATCCATACTTTTCCAGACACGGTTCAAGTCTCATCACAGAAGTTATGAAGACCTATTTAGCTACTATAGTAACTAGTTAGAGCCTCGGTGGCCAGCGGATATATCGTCTAACACGGATTGTCGCAAGACGCGCGTTTTAATCTCGTTCGAAGATAGGTAATATTTTACTCGAAAATTGCAATAATTTCTGTGCTTTATATTAGTATTATTAATCGGCAAAGACTAGGCAAATGCTAATATTAACTAAGTGTAGGTCCTCGAACCTTTTAAGTCACAGACAATGTTAATTTAATTTCATTGTCCCACTGTTTTTGCGAGCCAGACTAAATGTATTCATATAATTTGTACTAGACTGTGTCTCGCTGTCTAAGTGTATTATAGTCTCACAGATGTAGCAAAAGATAACCAACATAAAAATTAAATAAAAAAATAATTTATTTAATTCATACATAAACTAAATTAACATAAACATGAGCATTGGTCTCCCCCTTATATTTCCAAAAAGACTGTTTGAACATGAAACTTTATCATATATTACTCCCATCTCTTAATGTAGTCATATTTAAACCTTGCCATTAAATTTGGTACCACCACGTCAATAATATAGCAAGCTTAAAAAAATAATAGATTACGATAGACGTTTTGATGACGTATTATCAATTAATGCACGCAAAGGCAATTGTAACTAAATACTTATGCTCACTCACACATGACGACACAGAGAATCTGCTGAAAATTGTCACCTAACATCTACCCATTTGAGCACTTGTATAGAAACGCACACAAACACACACAAACACAAACAAACACACACACACACACACACACACCCACACACACACACACACATCACACACCCAAACACATACACACACAAACACACACACATACACCTCACGCAAAACGCATTTTTATGAATCACATCAACAAATCTCGCACCTCATACACTCTGTTCGCCGTATTTGTAATTATCTACACACTCAATCACACCATACTCTCCGCACCATAAACATGATATTTAAGCGTAGTGATCGTGGGTCCTGCGATACAGGTTCGCCTAGTGCAGGACTCTCAAGCACTCTGTTAACCTTTATAAGTAGTTCTTATATTTTTTAGGATATTGGTTTAAATCTAGTTTATTTTATTAAGGTAAAAAATTTTGTGCTTTTGGTAATCTTTTGTATTTTCTTGGTGTATTCCTTGGTAATAAAAATATTATTATTATTATCCACATTATTTATTTCCTTTTCTTAACATTTATTTTTTTACAATAAAAAATTATTAATAAAAAAACATTGTAAAAAACCATAATAATAATAATAATAATGGCGAGCCGTCGGTGAGTGGCGACACCGTGAACCCTGATTCTCCCTGGGGCTAAATGAGACCCCTGCAGAGCAGATGGTGACTTGCCACCCACTAAACGGGCCCCCCATTAAGGCCACCATGAATGGTGACAGAAAGGGCAACGTTGGTGTGGATGGCTGAAGGGTGTTGAGAGGTGTGCTGCGGTTTCACTAGAGCGCTACTACCGGCGTTATGCCCTTTAACACTTCCACCCTTGGAGCTTTTTGTTACTTGCTCTTGCGTCTCCACCCCCAGACAGCCAATTAAGGCAAGCCGGGGGTCAGGGGTCTCATTTAGCCCCAGGGAGAATTAGGGTCCGCGGTTATTATAATTAATTCGCGTACTTTGCAACTGCGTTAATATTCTGTTTCGGGTCGGGCATTATAATTAGTACGTACTGGCAACTGGAACGCACCATTTGGATCGATTTCGGCTTAAAAAGGAACACGCCATACCTAAATAGTAATGAAGTAATGTTTTTCGACACTTTATTGTCGGTGGGAGTACGGTAGTAACTATGATTATTCTAAGCTTGATACAAAACGCTCCTGATTTATGATATTTCTGTAAAAGGTGGGAGTAGGCCCCCAGGTTGTTTATATACTTTGTCGTTGGACAACCTATACGCTGCGTTTGTCATTCCGTAGTCTCTACTGCAGAACCTTCTGGCAGTGGGCGTGCTATGTTCCTTGCCCACTGCCACTTCAATTGGCTCCAGGGTCGCAGGACCACGTTAGATACAGACCGCTTCCAACCGATCCTTTAGAAAATATAAAGAGGAAATCTTTGTTTAGCCATGGATATCCTACGGCTGAGTCCTTCGTATATTACGACCCATATACACGCGAATATAGGCACTCGTACCTTTCAGAGCTTATAGTCTATAAAAGCTTACGATAGCTAATAAACCGTATTGTCATTTTTATAACGTTACTTGTAACGTATTACGTTTACGGTTCACGTAATGAGATACGTACGATGCCTTAAGTTTACGGATTTAGGTGACCTGTATGTATATATATGTTGCCTGTCTCAAAATAGACACAATGGTATGTATTCCCGTGTGGAAACGCATATGTTTTTAGTTGTTCTTATTATAATCGTTTGGTGGGGTGATTCCACCATACGTTGTGGGATATTAAAAGGTGGATGGGTATTCACAGGAATGCGGGCTGGTCCATGAGACTTCCTCTGGTTAGGTGGGCTGGTGTCCGTCTGAGGAATGCGGGCTGAAGGGTTCACTTCGTTGAGTATTTGCCCCATAAGCACTGGGGTGACGAGCAAACGCGAACACGTATATCGACGCGGGCGCAAGGGGGCGTTTCCCGGTGCATCGATGTTCGCGACGGCGTGGTACAGATAAGGCTTCGGGCCGTCCGGGCGTGCGCTCGCGGCGACGTTGTGGCTTTGACTCTCTCGGGGCGATTGCCCGAGTAGTGTGGCGTGGGGCGCATTCCATTGTTATCTCGTCGCGCCGGTACAGGTGCGAAAATCGTTCTAAAATCCAAATTCGAATAATGCTTGCGAATGGCAAGGAATCTGACATATCTGTTCAATTTAACGAATGTTTACGCAGTTGTTGTCATGTAACTTAGTGCTTTTTATACTGCCGTGCGATTTTTTAAGAGCAAACATCGTTGCATCTTTGACAACATTCGTGAAACAAATGACGAGATGACAAGGAACGTTGGAAAAAAAACCTTGTTACAAGGGGAATATCTCATAAAGTATTTGGCATCGGTGAGTTCGTCGACGAGCGCATCGACGAATAATTACACAATGGGACGGCTGCTTCTTATTTTTATCGTGATATTTTTAGAATTGTTATTCACTGAAAACCATGAACTTGACTTCATGAGACTGGCTCAGTTAGTTAGTTCTGGATATATATTTTTTGTGTTTTACTCCTTTTCTTCTTAATAAGTGTACTATTTTATAATGGTTCATCACAGTGACTCCCTGTCGCCTGATGGAATAAAAAAGCGATGACCATTGCAGCCGTTAAGTTATGGTAATCGCTACGCCTAAGAGTTGCTTTTTACGCCCTATTTTGCAGGATACAAGATCATAGCTGCAAGGAAAAATGTACCCCAGCATAGCATTTCATAATTTACTTACATGACAAAGGTAGGAACTAGCAAACTTTATGTTTTGTGGTAAGACATTTTGAACAGTATATGGATGGCATGTTAGGACGGAACGAGGAGTTTAGGTCAAAACATTGAGGAAGGAATAATATTAAAGTGCTTGTTCAAAACGTTAGCTATGAAAACAAAAGGTTAGAATCACAGAGCAGTTATAGTTCTACGCAGTGCAGACGCGCTGTCATTTGTTTAAATGAAACCATTAAAATAGTGGACCAAATTCGCCCCTCGTTAAGTAAACTCCTACAGCACCTCAAGCAAAGAGCAAACGCAACAAAAGCTAAATCAATTTCAATAACTGATTTATTTCTTTACTTAAAGAACCCTTTTTATTTAAGTCAGACGATTTCTGAGGTCCATTAGCAAATGAAACCCCTTTATTTTTCTTTTAAATGTGAAACAAAAGATGGCGAAGATTTAAATAACGGAAGAAATTAAAAATATGTTTCCTTACTTTTTTTGTATTCTTCACAATTTCAATCGATATATACAGAACGTGAGCAGTATGGGCTTTGTGTCCAATATTCTGTGATCACATAAATACAATCACATCCGTCTCCCGTATTGGTATATAGAAACCATCGATGGCCATTTATCGCGCTTAAAAAACATTGCTACAGTCATAAACTAGAATAAATTGTACAGTAGGAGACATAAACACACACGTTATAACAACCAATCAATGAAAGAAAATGTTCACAGGTCATGAAGACCTGTCAATATTTTCTGTCACTCTAGGTATTTACATTTACGATAATCGAACCTGGAACACCACGCAGACCAAGGGGGCTGTTGCTTCATGGATGAGTACTAACGATATTATTTTGCTTTTTATATTTATGTACGGGATTTTGAGTCAAACACCCATACTGTATATATTGTATATATAATATACTGTACCTTAAAATTATACAACATCGCCGCAGCTTCTTAATAAGCAATTAGAACCTTTTGAATATTCAAGATTCGGTAATTGAAATCAGTTAATAATGACCCCTGTTTTCATAATTAAAGTGGGAGCCCTTTAAATATAGATCGGGGAGTAAAGACATGGCCTATCAAGAGACACCTATTAAAAATAGGTCATTTTAAAAGCGGTATATTGATAGATAAACTAATATATGACATTGACAGCGAATGATAGATTAACATTTAAATATTTCACTTATACCTACATTCCCGAAAACTTTTTAGGCTATTGGAATTATTTAAAGAATATTTACCCTAATCTGGCACAACGTATTACAAACAATTATAAGCTAATATAAATCAATACTGATTTATTTCTGTCTATGACAACACTAGTGTGCAAGCGAGAGAGCATGATAAGCACTAACATTTTAGATTCCTTTCTTTATCGAATAGTATTATTATAGTAATAGTAATAGTCTAAACTATTACTATTTAGGTTATAGGAAAAGACGGTTATAGTCTTAGTGCTGGCAACACTAAAAGAAAAAGTGTTTTGACCTGGTAAAAAGTATCGTCACAAATTATTCTTTTTATAGTTTCATAAAACTATGACCATGGTCTTCAGGAATGGGAGGATCGAAGATAAAGAGAGAGGCATATTGTATTTATATTATGCATATGCTGTTTAACGAAGGTACACGAAAGACCTATTCATAGATGAATATAATACCTAGCGGACTGTTTTGGCTGCTCGCTAGCAACCAGAATTTTGTTTAATGTGGGCTGGGTTGTGATTGTGACAAACACGTTTGTTTTTATATTTCTTTATACTTTTCTAACACATATATGTTTGTCACAAATAAGTTATTTCGTCACAATTTATTCATTTTATAATGTGAATTATATGAGTGAATTAATGACCGAATTGTAGAATTACAATTCGGTCATTAATGACCGAATTGTAGAATTACAATTCGGTCATTAATTCACCCATAAATTCATTCATTTATTTATTCACTGCTTAGTTTATTCATTTATTCTTTTACTTATTCACGTTCTGCTCTAATTACCAGGCGAGTATCTAGCATTACTTAGTAGCTCTATTCATGATGCTAACCTACACTTATACTTACATGTAACAAGTTCGAATTTCCCTTGTGCATTCAACGTCCTTCCAACTAGAACATAGAACTATCATAATAATGCAATAACATCGCCACGTCGCTCAGTATCCAGGTTACTACTTTGTCTCAAATCAGAACCTGCGTAATGCGCATAATAAACATGCACACAAGAATATAATTGTGACAAAACAGAACAGACAAAAAAGACAGAAACACAATTTTATTATTCTGACTATGAAATAGGTTTATTATAAAGTAGTTTCTCAAAGTGATATTTTGTATAAGACATACTTTTGCTTTGTTCTGTAATCTTATGAACTTGGCGTATTATTAATTAATAGACGTCAAATTCAATAAAAAACGAAGTTTATAAATAACAAAAGAAACAAAAAATATTGTTGCTATTTCCAACTTATTTACCCTAATCGCTTGAGACGATTTGTAAGAAGACATTGCTTATTTTACTTGATCTAAACTCTTTTGCCTTTAGTGTTCATGAAAAATATGTAAAAAGGCAGTCTTTGTCATGATCTCTCGCTTGCACACTAGTGTCCTCAATACTCAATCACGTGCGTACCATAGCCAGAAAAGAATCAGTCTTGAATTGCTTTACTATATTTTTATATAGTAGCAGAATTATTCACTATATCCTTTAAATAATTCAAATAGCCTTGAATATCTACGGAAATGTAGGTATAAGTCAAATGTAAGATTTGACATTTTCAGTCAGTTCAGTCAGACAGTTAATCTATCGATATACCGCTTTGAAATGACCTATTCTCAACAGTCCTACAATTCTCTAAGAGCAAACATCTTTGCATCTTTGACAACATCCGTGAAACAAATGAAAATATGCCAAGCAATGGTGGAAAGACAACCTTATGTACAAGGGCGATATCTCATTAAGTATATGACATCGGTGAGCTCGTCGACAAATCATTACAGAATCGCACGGCTGGTATGTCTTGATAGATCATCTTTTTACTCTTAGATCTATATTAAAAGAGCTCCCACTTTAATTACTAAAACAGAGGTCATTATAAACTCCTTTCAATTATCTAATCTTGTAGATTCAATTGCTTATTAAGAATCTGCAGCGGTGTTATACAAATTAAGGTACAGTATGGGTATTGGACTCATAACCGTTAAATTATTATCGAAAGCAAATAGCGTTAGTACTTATCAATCACAGTATGGTAATGGTCGAGATTTGCTTGCAAGTAAACAATTGATTTTCTCGGTCTAACCTCAAACCAAACACTCATTGGATTAGTGTTGCTTAACAACGCCATCTATTGTCAAGTAGCTTTATTGTTGTAGCAGTTTTTAATTGCCTAACAAGTACAATTCGATAAATTTAATACCGACTTCCATTCTATTCAGTTATTGGAGTATATCACAAAAACTACTGGACCGAATTTGATGAAATTTAAATGGGACTACACGGGAAGCACCATATTTAAAACAACAAATAATTTTGAAAATCGGTTCACCCAGACGACATTTATGAGGTACCAAACATAAAAAAAAGCATACAGATGAATTGAGTACCTCCTCCTTTTTGGAAGTCGGTAGAAAGCACGTACAATACGAAGATTTCTAGAAATGAAACCTGGCTAGATTGATTTATCGATCCTTAAAACCCACTGCGTGCTATATTCAGATAATATAAATATATGGCGTATGTTATGCAGGCATAGAATAGCTTTCCACTGGTGAAGGACTTTTTCTAACCGGTTATGTACTCGTAGTTTATGTGTTTATTCGTTAAAAATAAACTAAACACTAAGGTACGAATAATATGGCCTACAGTTTGTACCGGCGTTAATATTACATATTTTAACACGGAAAAGTAGTTATTGTGACATAACTGTATTATTTACACGTATAGTATTATGGCACACTTTTTTGTAGATATTGTTATCCTCTATAAAACTATAGTTTCCGCAGTGTACGCTATATAAGGATATTTTTTTGGTATTTTTTTCAAATCTTGGGTTACATTATCGGAGTTTTCATACAGATCACTAAAGTTATTGAAAATGTAATATAGCCTATGTCACTCATTGATAGTGTACGAGTAGCTTTCTAACAGGTAATTAAATCGGTCCAATAGTTTTTTATGTTTATTCGTTATATATAAAAATAATAAACTTTCCTCTATAATACCTAAATATTACTCGTAGTATAGATATAAATAAATATGACCTGCTCGTTTGAAAGTATTAGATGACAGCCCCCTTTGTCTGCGTGGGTTTTCAGGTCGATTACTGTGGAGTTCCTCCTCGCTCCTAGCTACTTCTGTGGAAGAAATGCAGCAACTATTGCAAAAAGTGGGATCCGAAAGCGAGTGCATGGGTCTCTCTATCAACAGAAATAAAACCAAACTAATGATAGTGGCCAGAGCTTGACAACTTTTGGATACGAGCATAATCCCTAACATGGAAGTTGTAGAGCAATTTAACTACCTTGGATCTCTTATCTGTAATGACGGAAGTTGTGTGCCGGAGATAAAGAGAAGGATTGCGATAGCTAAGGACGCAATGTCTCGTCTCAAAAATATCTGGCGAAACCGAGGCATTACAAACAACACCAAGATGCGCCTCGTTAGGTCGTTGGTCTATTTTCCTTTACGGAGTGGAGACATGGACCATTCTAGCTCGAGAAAGGCAGAGAATTGACGCTTTTGAGATGTGGTGCTGGAGAAGAATGCTGCGAATACCATGGACAGCCAAACGCACGAACGTCTCAATTCTGTCACAATTAAAAATTAAGGACCGATTATCTACCGTATGTCATCGTCGTATAATGAGCTACTTTGGCCACATCGCCAGACGTGGCGACAGCAGCTTGGAAAAGCTCATTGTGGTGGGAAACGTGGAAGGGAAACGCTCACGGGGCCGGTCTCCGACCAGGTGGTCTGACCAACTTAAAGAAACACTAACGTCCCGCTTTTACACCGCGGTGGAGATGGCCACAGACCGGAGCCGATGGAGACAGTTCGTTAGAACCAAGGTGCTGCCATGATGATCACGATCCTCAGTCAAGAGGGAACAACCGAAGAAAGACGGTGGAGTTCAATATTTCGGGTGACAAGCAGAAATTTTTATCAGGGCTTGGATTGTTGGTAGTTGTTGATGTGTGTGTCCACACAAATACCATATGTCTCCCACTATATAGCCTTTTGCCTTTTAGATGATTTGCTCATGAGGGGATAATTCAGGTGGTTGGGGGGGGGGGGGGGGAGATGATTGTGGAAACGTTTTATGCGTAGTAAGTATTTTATAAATGTTCACGAAATATTATACTTAAAGCTCATACTGCTCACGTTCTGTATATATCGATGAAAATTGTGAAGGATGCAAAGAGAAAGTACGTATTTTAAATATTACCTTTTAAAAAATTCTGCTTTCTTTTTTTTTCGCATTTAAATTAAAATTCAAGCATTTTAATTTGCTAATGTCCGTAAGAAATTATCTGACTTAAAAAGAGGTGTTTTATCTTTTAAGGAAACAAATAAATCAACTATTGAAATTGATTTGGATTTTGTACATTACTTGACGTACCATTAGAGTTAGGCAACGAAGGATGATCTCCGAATTCGATCTACTATTCTAATGGTATCGTAAAAACAAAGACGGTACATCCGCACTGTAAGTTTATTGAAGACAAAAGAAGAAAAACACATATAATACAACCTAAACTAACTGACTGTACATAATTAATTAAAAACATAAGAGTACCTTATTCTTGCCAATTTTCTTTGAAACAAACTGCTTTTGATACTTTTTATGAAACAACATATAAAATTTGAATATTAAACAAGCATAGCTGCTAGAGCTAACTGTGTATTACGAAAGTTTCGCGAACAAATAAAAACTTTTTCGTTACGGCGTAAGCTCAAAGCTTCGTTAATTTATTAAGAATTGAATAGCACAAGTTTCTATAGGAAAGTTGTTATTGTATGTTAACTAATTACAATTTGAATTAAAGCCAATATTTTTCTTTATTACCGAATATTGTAATTCAGTAATAAGACAGGACTATACAGGGTTATTGGTAAGTCGACCTATTCCCGTTAAGGGCGTGTAGTTTACAACGTTTCTGACTGATTTCACTATGAAACACCCTATCTTAAATCTTACCGTTTTCGAGATATTTGAATTTAATTGAATTATGTAAGCCTTATTCCTCAATAACCAACATTGTACGTAAAATTAATGAATAAGTCGTTGTAGATAATTAAAACGCATAGAAACTTAAAACAAAAGTAAAACAATTAAATTCAAATATCACGAAAACGGTAAGATTTAAGATGCATAGTCAAATCAGTCAGAAACGATGTAAACTACACGCCCTTAACGGGAATTGGTCGACTTACCAATAACCCTGTAGTACTGGTTTAATTAAGTTTTACATTCATTCTATCACCAGTTAATTTCCCCTAAGGGGTCAAGTGGAGAAGGACCATTGTCGATGTCTTCACCAGCTCTATTGTTAACGACGACATCAACTTTACTTTTATAGTGCGGTATCCCACGTTCGATTCTTGAACGGGGCAAATATTTGTGTGATGATCAGATATGTTTGTTCTTGGGTTTGTATGTTGTGATTTGCTATTGTGTGTTATTATGTCAAAATCAAAATCAAGTCACTTATTCTGTATAGGCCTACTAGGATTTCTAAGTGTTCTTAAAACCCTATAGCGGGTGTATGAGTGAGTGAGTATACGTTATTTTAATAATTCATACTTTTCCAGACACGGTTCAAGTCACAATACAGAAGTTATGAAGACCTATTTAGCTACTATAGTAACTAGTTAGAGCCTCGGTGGCCAGCGGATATATCGTCTAACATGGATTATCGCAAGACGCGCGTTTGAATCTCGTTCGAAGATAGGTAATATTATTTTACTCGAAAATTGCAATGATTTCTGTGCTTTATATTAGTATTATTAATCGGCAAAGACTAGGCAAATGCTAATATTAACTAAGTGTAGGTCCTCGAACCTTTTAAGTCACAGACAATGTTAATTTAATTTCATTGTCCCACTGTTTTTGCGAGCCAGTGTATTCATATAATTTGTACTAGACTGTGTCTCGCTGTCTAAGTGTATTATAGTCTCAAAGATGTAGCAAAAGAGAACCAACATGAAAATAAAATAAAAAATAATTTATTTAATTCATACATAAACTTGTGCTTGCACTACACTAAATTGACATAAACATGAGCATTGGTCTCCCCCTTATAATTACAAAAGGACTGTTTGAACCTGAAACTTTATTATTTATTTTACATATATTATACTTATGCTCACTCACACATGACGACACAGAGAATCTGCTGAAAATTGTCCACCTAACATCTACCCATTTGAGCACTTGTATAGAAACGCACACAAACACACACAAACACACACAAACACACACACACACACACACACACACCACACCCAAACACATACACACACAAACACACACACATACATCTCACGCAAAACGCATTTTTATGAATCACATCAACAAATCTCGCACCTCATACACTCTGTTCGCCGTATTTGTAATTATCTACACACTCAATCACACCATACTCTCCGCACCATAAACATGATATTTAAGCGTAGTGATCGTGGCTCCTGCGATACAGGTTCGCCTAGTGCAGGACTCTCAAGCACTCTGTTAACCTTTATAAGTAGTTCTTATATTTTTTTTAAGATATTGGTTTAAATCTAGTTTGTTTTTATTAAGGTTAAAAATTTTTGATCTTTTGGTAATCTTTTGTATTATCTTGGTGTATTCCTTGGTAATAAAAATATTATTATTATTATCCACATTATTTATTTCCTTTTCTTAACATTTATTTTTTTACAATAAAAAATAATTAATAAAAAACATTGTAAAAAACCATAATAATAATAATAATAATAATAATAATAATGGCGAGCGGTCGGTGAGTGTCGACACCGTGGACCCTGATTCTCCCTGGGGCTAAATGAGACCACTGACCCCCGGCTTGCCTTGATTGGCCGTCTGGGGGTGGGAGACGCAAGAAAACGGGCCCCCATAAAGGCCACCATGAATGGTGACAGAAAGGGCAACGTTGGTGTGGATGGCTGAATGGTGTTGAGAGGTGTGCTACGGTTTCACTAGAGCGCTACTACCGGCGTTTATGCCCTTTAACACTTCCACCCTTGGAGCTTTTTGTTACTTGCTCTTGCGTCTCCACCCCAAGACAATTAAGGCAAGCCGGGTGTCAGAGGTCTCATTTAGCCCCAGGGAGAATCAGGGTCCTCGGTTATTTTTATTAATTCGCGTACTTTGCAACTGCTTTAATATTCTGTTCGGGTCGGGCATTATAATTAGTAGGTTACTGGCAACTGGGAAACGCACCATTTGGATCGATTTCGGCTAAAAAAGGAACACGCCATAAATAGTAATGAAGTAATGTTTTTCGACACTTTATTGTCGGTGGGAGTTACGATAGTAAGTATGATTATTCTAAGCTTGACACAAAATGCTCCTGATTTATAATATTTCTGTAAAAGGTGGGAGTAGGCCCCCAGGTTGTTTATATTACTTTTGTCGTTGGACAACCTATACGCTGCGTTTGTCATTCCGTAGTCTCTACTGCAGAACCTTCTGGCAGTGGGCGTGCTATGTTCCTTGCCCACTGCCACTTCAATTGGCTCCAGGGTCGCAGGACCCACGTTTAGATACAGACCGCTTCCAACCGATCCTTTAGAAAATATAAAGAGGAAATCTTTGTTTAGCCATGGATATCCCTACGGCTGAGTCCTTCGTATATTACGACCCTATACACGCGAATATAGTGCACTCGTTACCTTTCAGAGCTTATAGTCTATAAAAGCTTACGATAGCTAATAAACCGTATTGTCATTTTTATAACGTTACTTGTAACGTATTACGTTTACGGTTTCACGTAATGAGATACGTACGATGCCTTTAGTTTACGGATTTAGGTGATCTGTATGTATATATATGTTGCCTGTCTCAAAATAGAGACAATGGTATGTATTCCGTGTGGAAACGCATATATTTTTAGTTGTTCTTATTATAATCGTTTGGTGGGGTGATTTCCACCATACGTCGTGGGATATTAAATGGTGGATGGGTATTCACAGGAATGCGGGCTGGTCCATGAGACTTCCTTTGGTAAGGTGGGCTGGTGTCCGTCTGAGGAATGCGGGCTGATGGGTTCATTTCGGTGAGTATTTGCCCCATAAGCACTGGGGGTGACTAACAATCGCGAACACGTATATCGACCCGGGCGCAAGGGGCGTTTCCCGGTGGATCGATGTCGCGACGGCGTGATACAGATAAGGCTTCGGACCGACCGGGCGTGCGCTCGCGGCGACGTTGTGGCTTTGACTCTCTCGGGGCGATTGACCGAGTAGTGTGGGCGCATTCCATTGTTATCTCGTCGCGCCGGTACAGGCGCGAAAATCGTTCTAAAATCTAAATTCGTAGATGCTTGCGAATGGCAAGGAATCTGACATATCTGTTCAGTTTTACGAATGTTTACGCAGTTGTTGTCATGTAACTTAGTGCTTTTTATACTGCCGTGCGATTTTTTAAGAGCAAACATCGTTGCATCTTTGACAACATTCGTGAAACAAATGACGAGATGACAAGGAACGTTGGAAAAACAACCTTGTTACAAGGGGAATATCTCATATAGTATTTGGCATCGGTGAGTTCGTCGACGAGCGCATCGACGAATAATTACACAACCGGACGGCTGCTCCTTATTTTTATCGTGATATTTTTAGAATTGTCATTCACTGAAAACCATGAACTTGACTTCATGAGACTGGCTCAGTTAGTTAGTTCTGGATATATATTTTTTGTGTTTTACTCCTTTTCTTCTTAATAAGCGTACTGTTTTATAATGGTTCATCACAGTGACTCCCTGTCGCCTGATGGAATAAAAAAGCGATGACCATTGCAGCCGTTAAGTTATGGTAATCGCTACGCCTAAGAGTTGCTTTTTACGCCCTATTTTGCAGGATACAAGATCATAGCTGCAAGGAAAAATGAACCCCGGCATAGCATTTCATAATTTACTTACATGACAAAGGTAGGAACTAGCAAACTTTATGTTTTGTGGTAAGACATTTTGAACAGTATATGGATGGCATGTTAGGACGGAACGAGGAGTTTAGGTCAAAACATTGAGGAAGGAATAATATTAAAGTGCTTGTTCAAAACGTTAGCTATGAAAACAAAAGGTTAGAATCACAGAGCAGTTATAGTTCTACGCAGTGCAGACGCGCTGTCTTTTGTTTAAATGAAACCATTAAAATAGTGGACCAAATTCGCCCCTCGTTAAGTAAACTCCTACAGCACCTCAAGCAAAGAGCAAACGCAACAAAAGCTAAATCAATTTCAATAACTGATTTATTTCTTTACTTAAAGAACCCTTTTTATTTAAGTCAGACGATTTCTGAGGTCCATTAGCAAATTAAACCCCTTTATTTTGCTTTTAAATGTGAAACAAAAGATGGCGAAGATTTCAATAACGAAAGAAATTAAAAATATGTTTCCTTACTTTTTTTGTATTCTTCACAATTTCAATCGATATATATAGAACGTGAGCAGTATGGGCTTTGTGTTCAATATTCTGTGATCACATAAATACAATCACATCCGTCTCCCGTATTGGTATATAGAAACCATCGATGGCCATTTATCGCGCTTAAAAAACATTGCTACAGTCATAAACTAGAATAAATTGTACAGTAGGAGACATAAACACACACATTATAACAACCAATCAATGAAAGAAAATGTTCACAGGTCATGGAGACCTGTCAATATTTTCTGTCACTCTAGGTATTTACATTTACGATAATCGAACCTGGAACACCACGCAGACCAAGGGGGCTGTTGCTTCATGGATGAGTACTAACGATATTATTTTGCTTTTTATATTTATGTACGGGATTTTGAGTCAAACACCCATACTGTATATATTGTATATATAATATACTGTACCTTAAAATTATACAACATCGCCGCAGCTTCTTAATAAGCAATTAGAACCTTTTGAATATTCAAGATTCGGTAATTGAAATCAGTTAATAATGACCCCTGTTTTCATAATTAAAGTGGGAGCCCTTTAAATATAGATCGGGGAGTAAAGACATGGCCTATCAAGAGACACCTATTAAAAATATAATAAAATATAAAAGGTCATTTTAAAAGCGGTATATTGATAGATAAACTAATATATGACATTGACAGCGAATGATAGATTAACATTTAAATATTTCACTTATACTTACATTCCCGAAAACTTTTTAGGCTATTGGAATTATTTAAAGAATATTTACCCTAATCTGGCACAACGTATTACAAACAATTATAAGCAAATCAATACTGATTTATTTCTGTCTATGACAACACTAGTGTGCAAGCGAGAGAGCATGATAAGCACCAACATTTTAGATTCCTTTCTTTATCGAACCGGGTTATAATATATGCATCTGAACTCTGGCGCCGTATTTAATAATTAACGCATATATATATTTATATATCATAGTAATTAATATATATAATAGTAATAGTCTACACTATTACTATTTAGGTTATAGGAAAAGACGGTTATAGTCTTAGTGCTGGCAACACTAAAAGTAAAAGTGTTTTGACCTGGTAAAAAGTATCGTCACAAATTATTATTTTTATAGTTTCATAAAACTATGACCATGGTCTTCAGGAATGGGAGGATCGAAGATAAAGAGAGAGGCATATTGTATTTATATTATGCATATGCTGTTTAACGAAGGTACACGAAAGACCTATTCATAGATGAATATAATATCTAGCGGACTGTTTTGGCTGCTCGCTAGCAACCAGAGTTTTGTTTAGCGTGGGCTGGGTTGTGATTGTGACAAACACGTTTGTTTTTATATTTCTGTATACTTTTCTAACACATATATGTTTGTCACAAATAAGTTATTTCGTCACAATTTATTCATTTTATAATGTGAATTATATGAGTGAATTAATGACCGAATTGTAGAATTACAATTCGGTCATTAATTCACCCATACATTCATTCATTTATTTATATACTGCTTAGTTTATTCATTTATTCTTTTACTTATTCACGTTCTACTCTAACTACCAGGCAAGTATCTAGCATTACTTAGTAGCTCTATTCATGATGCTAACCTATACTTATATTTACATGTAACAAGTTCGAATTTCCCTTGTGCATTCAACGTCCTTCCAACTAGAACATAGAGTTATCATTATAATGCAATAACATCGCCACGTCGCTCAGTATCCAGGTTACTACTTTGTCTCAAATCAGAACCTGCGTAATGCGCATAATAAACATGCACACAAGAATATAATTGTGACAAAACAGAACAGACAAAAAAGACAGAAACACAATTTTATTATTCTGACTATGAAATAGGTTTATTATAAAGTAGTTTCTCAAAGTGATATTTTGTATAAGACATACTTTTGCTTTGTTCTGTAATATTATGAACTTGGCGTATTATTAATTAATAGACGTCAAATTCAATAAAAAACTAACGTTTATAAATAACAAAACAAACAAAAAATATTGTTGCTATTTCCAACCTATTTACCCTAATCGATTTGTAAGAAGACATTGCTTATTTTACTTGATCTAAACTCTTTTGCCTTTATTGTTCATGAAAAATATGTAAAAAGGCAGTCTTTGTCATGATCTCTCGCTATCACACTAGTGTCCTCAATACTCAATCATGTGCGTACCATAGCCAGAAAAGAATCAGTCTTTAATTGCTTTACTATATTTTTATATAGTAGCAGAATTATTCACTATATCCTTTAAATAATTCAAATAGCCTTGAATATCTACGGAAATGTAGGTATAAGTCAAATGTAAGATTTGACATTTTCAGTCAGTTCAGTCAGACAGTTAATCTATCGATATACCGCTTTGAAATGACCTATTCTCAACAGTCCTACAATTCTCTAAGAGCAAACATCTTTGCATCTTTGACAACATCCGTGAAACAAATGAAAATATGCCAAGCAATGGTGGAAAGACAACCTTATGTACAAGGGCGATATCTCATTAAGTATATGACATCGGTGAGCTCGTCGACAAATCATTACAGAATCGCACGGCTGGTATGTCTTGATAGATCATCTTTTTACTCTTAGATCTATATTAAAAGAGCTCCCACTTTAATTACTAAAACAGAGGTCATTATAAACTCCTTTCAATTATCTAATCTTGTAGATTCAATTGCTTATTAAGAATCTGCAGCGGTGTTATACAAATTAAGGTACAGTATGGGTATTGGACTCATAACCGTTAAATTATTATCGAAAGCAAATAGCGTTAGTACTTATCAATCAAAGTATGGTAATGGTCGAGATTTGCTTGCAAGTAAACAATTGATTTTCTCGGTCTAACCTCAAACCAAACACTCATTGGATTAGTGTTGCTTAACAACGCCATCTATTGTCAAGTAGCTTTATTGTTGTAGCAGTTTTTAATTGCCTAACAAGTACAATTCGATAAATTTAATACCGACTTCCATTCTATTCAGTTATTGGAGTATATCACAAAAACTACTGGACCGAATTTGATGAAATTTAAATGGGACTACACGGGAAGCACCATATTTAAAACAACAAATAATTTTGAAAATCGGTTCACCCAGACGACATTTATGAGGTACCAAACATAAAAAAAAGCATACAGATGAATTGAGTACCTCCTCCTTTTTGGAAGTCGGTAGAAAGCACGTACAATACGAAGATTTCTAGAAATGAAACCTGGCTAGATTGATTTATCGATCCTTAAAACCCACTGCGTGCTATATTCAGATAATATAAATATATGGCGTATGTTATGCAGGCATAGAATAGCTTTCCACTGGTGAAGGACTTTTTCTAACCGGTTATGTACTCGTAGTTTATGTGTTTATTCGTTAAAAATAAACTAAACACTAAGGTACGAATAATATGGCCTACAGTTTGTACCGGCGTTAATATTACATATTTTAACACGGAAAAGTAGTTATTGTGACATAACTGTATTATTTACACGTATAGTATTATGGCACACTTTTTTGTAGATATTGTTATCCTCTATAAAACTATAGTTTCCGCAGTGTACGCTATATAAGGATATTTTTTTGGTATTTTTTTCAAATCTTGGGTTACATTATCGGAGTTTTCATACAGATCACTAAAGTTATTGAAAATGTAATATAGCCTATGTCACTCATTGATAGTGTACGAGTAGCTTTCTAACAGGTAATTAAATCGGTCCAATAGTTTTTTATGTTTATTCGTTATATATAAAAATAATAAACTTTCCTCTATAATACCTAAATATTACTCGTAGTATAGATATAAATAAATATGACCTGCTCGTTTGAAAGTATAAGATGACAGCCCCCTTTGTCTGCGTGGGTTTTCAGGTCGATTACTGTGGAGTTCCTCCTCGCTCCTAGCTACTTCTGTGGAAGAAATGCAGCAACTATTGCAAAAAGTGGGATCCGAAAGCGAGTGCATGGGTCTCTCTATCAACAGAAATAAAACCAAACTAATGATAGTGGCCAGAGCTTGACAACTTTTGGATACGAGCATAATCCCTAACATGGAAGTTGTAGAGCAATTTAACTACCTTGGATCTCTTATCTGTAATGACGGAAGTTGTGTGCCGGAGATAAAGAGAAGGATTGCGATAGCTAAGGACGCAATGTCTCGTCTCAAAAATATCTGGCGAAACCGAGGCATTACAAACAACACCAAGATGCGCCTCGTTAGGTCGTTGGTCTATTTTCCTTTACGGAGTGGAGACATGGACCATTCTAGCTCGAGAAAGGCAGAGAATTGACGCTTTTGAGATGTGGTGCTGGAGAAGAATGCTGCGAATACCATGGACAGCCAAACGCACGAACGTCTCAATTCTGTCACAATTAAAAATTAAGGACCGATTATCTACCGTATGTCATCGTCGTATAATGAGCTACTTTGGCCACATCGCCAGACGTGGCGACAGCAGCTTGGAAAAGCTCATTGTGGTGGGAAACGTGGAAGGGAAACGCTCACGGGGCCGGTCTCCGACCAGGTGGTCTGACCAACTTAAAGAAACACTAACGTCCCGCTTTTACACCGCGGTGGAGATGGCCACAGACCGGAGCCGATGGAGACAGTTCGTTAGAACCAAGGTGCTGCCATGATGATCACGATCCTCAGTCAAGAGGGAACAACCGAAGAAAGACGGTGGAGTTCAATATTTCGGGTGACAAGCAGAAATTTTTATCAGGGCTTGGATTGTTGGTAGTTGTTGATGTGTGTGTCCACACAAATACCATATGTCTCCCACTATATAGCCTTTTGCCTTTTAGATGATTTGCTCATGAGGGGATAATTCAGGTGGTTGGGGGGGGGGGGAGATGATTGTGGAAACGTTTTATGCGTAGTAAGTATTTTATAAATGTTCACGAAATATTATACTTAAAGCTCATACTGCTCACGTTCTGTATATATCGATGAAAATTGTGAAGGATGCAAAGAGAAAGTACGTATTTTAAATATTACCTTTTAAAAAATTCTGCTTTCTTTTTTTTTCGCATTTAAATTAAAATTCAAGCATTTTAATTTGCTAATGTCCGTAAGAAATTATCTGACTTAAAAAGAGGTGTTTTATCTTTTAAGGAAACAAATAAATCAACTATTGAAATTGATTTGGATTTTGTACATTACTTGACGTACCATTAGAGTTAGGCAACGAAGGATGATCTCCGAATTCGATCTACTATTCTAATGGTATCGTAAAAACAAAGACGGTACATCCGCACTGTAAGTTTATTGAAGACAAAAGAAGAAAAACACATATAATACAACCTAAACTAACTGACTGTACATAATTAATTAAAAACATAAGAGTACCTTATTCTTGCCAATTTTCTTTGAAACAAACTGCTTTTGATACTTTTTATGAAACAACATATAAAATTTGAATATTAAACAAGCATAGCTGCTAGAGCTAACTGTGTATTACGAAAGTTTCGCGAACAAATAAAAACTTTTTCGTTACGGCGTAAGCTCAAAGCTTCGTTAATTTATTAAGAATTGAATAGCACAAGTTTCTATAGGAAAGTTGTTATTGTATGTTAACTAATTACAATTTGAATTAAAGCCAATATTTTTCTTTATTACCGAATATTGTAATTCAGTAATAAGACAGGACTATACAGGGTTATTGGTAAGTCGACCTATTCCCGTTAAGGGCGTGTAGTTTACAACGTTTCTGACTGATTTCACTATGAAACACCCTATCTTAAATCTTACCGTTTTCGAGATATTTGAATTTAATTGAATTATGTAAGCCTTATTCCTCAATAACCAACATTGTACGTAAAATTAATGAATAAGTCGTTGTAGATAATTAAAACGCATAGAAACTTAAAACAAAAGTAAAACAATTAAATTCAAATATCACGAAAACGGTAAGATTTAAGATGCATAGTCAAATCAGTCAGAAACGATGTAAACTACACGCCCTTAACGGGAATTGGTCGACTTACCAATAACCCTGTAGTACTGGTTTAATTAAGTTTTACATTCATTCTATCACCAGTTAATTTCCCCTAAGGGGTCAAGTGGAGAAGGACCATTGTCGATGTCTTCACCAGCTCTATTGTTAACGACGACATCAACTTTACTTTTATAGTGCGGTATCCCACGTTCGATTCTTGAACGGGGCAAATATTTGTGTGATGATCAGATATGTTTGTTCTTGGGTTTGTATGTTGTGATTTGCTATTGTGTGTTATTATGTCAAAATCAAAATCAAGTCACTTATTCTGTATAGGCCTACTAGGATTTCTAAGTGTTCTTAAAACCCTATAGCGGGTGTATGAGTGAGTGAGTATACGTTATTTTAATAATTCATACTTTTCCAGACACGGTTCAAGTCACATTACAGAAGTTATGAAGACCTATTTAGCTACTATAGTAACTAGTTAGAGCCTCGGTGGCCAGCGGATATATCGTCTAACATGGATTATCGCAAGACGCGCGTTTGAATCTCGTTCGAAGATAGGTAATATTATTTTACTCGAAAATTGCAATGATTTCTGTGCTTTATATTAGTATTATTAATCGGCAAAGACTAGGCAAATGCTAATATTAACTAAGTGTAGGTCCTCGAACCTTTTAAGTCACAGACAATGTTAATTTAATTTCATTGTCCCACTGTTTTTGCGAGCCAGTGTATTCATATAATTTGTACTAGACTGTGTCTCGCTGTCTAAGTGTATTATAGTCTCAAAGATGTAGCAAAAGAGAACCAACATGAAAATAAAATAAAAAATAATTTATTTAATTCATACATAAACTTGTGCTTGCACTACACTAAATTGACATAAACATGAGCATTGGTCTCCCCCTTATAATTACAAAAGGACTGTTTGAACCTGAAACTTTATTATTTATTTTACTATATTATACTTATGCTCACTCACACATGACGACACAGAGAATCTGCTGAAAATTGTCACCTAACATCTACCCATTTGAGCACTTGTATAGAAACGCACACAAACACACACAAACACACACAAACACACACACACACACACACACACCACACCCAAACACATACACACACAAACACACACACATACATCTCACGCAAAACGCATTTTTATGAATCACATCAACAAATCTCGCACCTCATACACTCTGTTCGCCGTATTTGTAATTATCTACACACTCAATCACACCATACTCTCCGCACCATAAACATGATATTTAAGCGTAGTGATCGTGGCTCCTGCGATACAGGTTCGCCTAGTGCAGGACTCTCAAGCACTCTGTTAACCTTTATAAGTAGTTCTTATATTTTTTTAAGATATTGGTTTAAATCTAGTTTGTTTTATTAAGGTTAAAAATTTTGATCTTTTGGTAATCTTTTGTATTATCTTGGTGTATTCCTTGGTAATAAAAATATTATTATTATTATCCACATTATTTATTTCCTTTTCTTAACATTTATTTTTTTACAATAAAAAATAATTAATAAAAAACATTGTAAAAAACCATAATAATAATAATAATAATAATTACCGCAGGGGCGGCTTTGTGGCGAGCCGTCGGTGAGTGGCGACACCGCGGATCCTGATTCTCCCTGGGGCTAAATGAGACCCCTGACCCCCAGCTTGCCTTAATTGGCCGTCCGGGGGTGGAGACGCAAGAGCAAGTAACAAAAAGCTCCAAGGGTGGAAGTGTTAAAGGGCATAACGCCGGTAGTAGCGCTCTAGTGAAACCGCAGCACACCTCTCGACACCCTTTAGCCATCCACACCAACGTTGTCCCTTTTGTCACCACTCATGGTGGCCTTTATGGGGGGCCCGTTTAGTGGATGGCAAGTCACCACCTGCCTAAATATTTAAACATGAGACTAAAATTGGCAGGTGCCGTAGTCTCTTCCATAGCCCACAATCTTCCATATCACTAATAAGTTCATATCAATAGCCTGGCCATTTTACCCATTTTTTTAATAGTTATAAGTACCATGTTACCCTTCATACAACATTCTTTCTGTTTTTGATACTTTGTATTTTTATACCAAACAGGCCTCTAAGTGTTGGCTACAGCCCCACTTATGCCTTTGTAAAGGACCGGATGAAATCCGTGAAACTTTTTGAATAATAATAATAATAATAATGGCGAGCGGTCGGTGAGTGTCGACACCGTGGACCCTGATTCTCCCTGGGGCTAAATGAGACCACTGACCCCCGGCTTGCCTTGATTGGCCGTCTGGGGGTGGAGACGCAAGAAAACGGGCCCCCCATAAAGGCCACCATGAATGGTGACAGAAAGGGCAACGTTGGTGTGGATGGCTGAATGGTGTTGAGAGGTGTGCTACGGTTTCACTAGAGCGCTACTACCGGCGTTATGCCCTTTAACACTTCCACCCTTGGAGCTTTTTGTTACTTGCTCTTGCGTCTCCACCCCAAGACAATTAAGGCAAGCCGGGTGTCAGAGGTCTCATTTAGCCCCAGGGAGAATCAGGGTCCTCGGTTATTTTTATTAATTCGCGTACTTTGCAACTGCTTTAATATTCTGTTCGGGTCGGGCATTATAATTAGTAGGTACTGGCAACTGGAACGCACCATTTGGATCGATTTCGGCTAAAAAAGGAACACGCCATAAATAGTAATGAAGTAATGTTTTTCGACACTTTATTGTCGGTGGGAGTACGATAGTAAGTATGATTATTCTAAGCTTGACACAAAATGCTCCTGATTTATAATATTTCTGTAAAAGGTGGGAGTAGGCCCCCAGGTTGTTTATATACTTTGTCGTTGGACAACCTATACGCTGCGTTTGTCATTCCGTAGTCTCTACTGCAGAACCTTCTGGCAGTGGGCGTGCTATGTTCCTTGCCCACTGCCACTTCAATTGGCTCCAGGGTCGCAGGACCACGTTAGATACAGACCGCTTCCAACCGATCCTTTAGAAAATATAAAGAGGAAATCTTTGTTTAGCCATGGATATCCTACGGCTGAGTCCTTCGTATATTACGACCCATATACACGCGAATATAGGCACTCGTACCTTTCAGAGCTTATAGTCTATAAAAGCTTACGATAGCTAATAAACCGTATTGTCATTTTTATAACGTTACTTGTAACGTATTACGTTTACGGTTCACGTAATGAGATACGTACGATGCCTTTAGTTTACGGATTTAGGTGATCTGTATGTATATATATGTTGCCTGTCTCAAAATAGAGACAATGGTATGTATTCCCGTGTGGAAACGCATATATTTTTAGTTGTTCTTATTATAATCGTTTGGTGGGGTGATTCCACCATACGTCGTGGGATATTAAAAGGTGGATGGGTATTCACAGGAATGCGGGCTGGTCCATGAGACTTCCTTTGGTTAGGTGGGCTGGTGTCCGTCTGAGGAATGCGGGCTGAAGGGTTCATTTCGGTGAGTATTTGCCCCATAAGCACTGGGGTGACTAACAATCGCGAACACGTATATCGACCCGGGCGCAAGGGGGCGTTTCCCGGTGGATCGATGTTCGCGACGGCGTGATACAGATAAGGCTTCGGACCGACCGGGCGTGCGCTCGCGGCGACGTTGTGGCTTTGACTCTCTCGGGGCGATTGACCGAGTAGTGTGGCGTGGGGCGCATTCCATTGTTATCTCGTCGCGCCGGTACAGGCGCGAAAATCGTTCTAAAATCTAAATTCGTAGATGCTTGCGAATGGCAAGGAATCTGACATATCTGTTCAGTTTTACGAATGTTTACGCAGTTGTTGTCATGTAACTTAGTGCTTTTTATACTGCCGTGCGATTTTTTAAGAGCAAACATCGTTGCATCTTTGACAACATTCGTGAAACAAATGACGAGATGACAAGGAACGTTGGAAAAACAACCTTGTTACAAGGGGAATATCTCATATAGTATTTGGCATCGGTGAGTTCGTCGACGAGCGCATCGACGAATAATTACACAACCGGACGGCTGCTCCTTATTTTTATCGTGATATTTTTAGAATTGTCATTCACTGAAAACCATGAACTTGACTTCATGAGACTGGCTCAGTTAGTTAGTTCTGGATATATATTTTTTGTGTTTTACTCCTTTTCTTCTTAATAAGCGTACTGTTTTATAATGGTTCATCACAGTGACTCCCTGTCGCCTGATGGAATAAAAAAGCGATGACCATTGCAGCCGTTAAGTTATGGTAATCGCTACGCCTAAGAGTTGCTTTTTACGCCCTATTTTGCAGGATACAAGATCATAGCTGCAAGGAAAAATGAACCCCGGCATAGCATTTCATAATTTACTTACATGACAAAGGTAGGAACTAGCAAACTTTATGTTTTGTGGTAAGACATTTTGAACAGTATATGGATGGCATGTTAGGACGGAACGAGGAGTTTAGGTCAAAACATTGAGGAAGGAATAATATTAAAGTGCTTGTTCAAAACGTTAGCTATGAAAACAAAAGGTTAGAATCACAGAGCAGTTATAGTTCTACGCAGTGCAGACGCGCTGTCTTTTGTTTAAATGAAACCATTAAAATAGTGGACCAAATTCGCCCCTCGTTAAGTAAACTCCTACAGCACCTCAAGCAAAGAGCAAACGCAACAAAAGCTAAATCAATTTCAATAACTGATTTATTTCTTTACTTAAAGAACCCTTTTTATTTAAGTCAGACGATTTCTGAGGTCCATTAGCAAATTAAACCCCTTTATTTTGCTTTTAAATGTGAAACAAAAGATGGCGAAGATTTCAATAACGAAAGAAATTAAAAATATGTTTCCTTACTTTTTTTGTATTCTTCACAATTTCAATCGATATATATAGAACGTGAGCAGTATGGGCTTTGTGTCCAATATTCTGTGATCACATAAATACAATCACATCCGTCTCCCGTATTGGTATATAGAAACCATCGATGGCCATTTATTGCGCTTAAAAAACATTGCTACAGTCATAAACTAGAATAAATTGTACAGTAGGAGACATAAACACACACATTATAACAACCAATCAATGAAAGAAAATGTTCACAGGTCATGGAGACCTGTCAATATTTTCTGTCACTCTAGGTATTTACATTTACGATAATCGAACCTGGAACACCACGCAGACCAAGGGGGCTGTTGCTTCATGGATGAGTACTAACGATATTATTTTGCTTTTTATATTTATGTACGGGATTTTGAGTCAAACACCCATACTGTATATATTGTATATATAATATACTGTACCTTAAAATTATACAACATCGCCGCAGCTTCTTAATAAGCAATTAGAACCTTTTGAATATTCAAGATTCGGTAATTGAAATCAGTTAATAATGACCCCTGTTTTCATAATTAAAGTGGGAGCCCTTTAAATATAGATCGGGGAGTAAAGACATGGCCTATCAAGAGACACCTATTAAAAATATAATAAAATATAAAAGGTCATTTTAAAAGCGGTATATTGATAGATAAACTAATATATGACATTGACAGCGAATGATAGATTAACATTTAAATATTTCACTTATACTTACATTCCCGAAAACTTTTTAGGCTATTGGAATTATTTAAAGAATATTTACCCTAATCTGGCACAACGTATTACAAACAATTATAAGCAAATCAATACTGATTTATTTCTGTCTATGACAACACTAGTGTGCAAGCGAGAGAGCATGATAAGCACTAACATTTTAGATTCCTTTCTTTATCGAACCGGGTTATAATATATGCATCTGAACTCTGGCGCCGTATTTAATAATTAACGCATATATATATTTATATATCATAGTAATTAATATATATAATAGTAATAGTCTACACTATTACTATTTAGGTTATAGGAAAAGACGGTTATAGTCTTAGTGCTGGCAACACTAAAAGCAAAAGTGTTTTGACCTGGTAAAAAGTATCGTCACAAATTATTATTTTTATAGTTTCATAAAACTATGACCATGGTCTTCAGGAATGGGAGGATCGAAGATAAAGAGAGAGGCATATTGTATTTATATTATGCATATGCTGTTTAACGAAGGTACACGAAAGACCTATTCATAGATGAATATAATATCTAGCGGACTGTTTTGGCTGCTCGCTAGCAACCAGAGTTTTGTTTAGCGTGGGCTGGGTTGTGATTGTGACAAACACGTTTGTTTTTATATTTCTGTATACTTTTCTAACACATATATGTTTGTCACAAATAAGTTATTTCGTCACAATTTATTCATTTTATAATGTGAATTATATGAGTGAATTAATGACCGAATTGTAGAATTACAATTCGGTCATTAATTCACCCATACATTCATTCATTTATTTATATACTGCTTAGTTTATTCATTTATTCTTTTACTTATTCACGTTCTACTCTAACTACCAGGCAAGTATCTAGCATAACTTAGTAGCTCTATTCATGATGCTAACCTATACTTATATTTACATGTAACAAGTTCGAATTTCCCTTGTGCATTCAACGTCCTTCCAACTAGAACATAGAACTATCATAATAATGCAATAACATCGCCACGTCGCTCAGTATCCAGGTTACTACTTTGTCTCAAATCAGAACCTGCGTAATGCGCATAATAAACATGCACACAAGAATATAATTGTGACAAAACAGAACAGACAAAAAAGACAGAAACACAATTTTATTATTCTGACTATGAAATAGGTTTATTATAAAGTAGTTTCTCAAAGTGATATTTTGTATAAGACATACTTTTGCTTTGTTCTGTAATATTATGAACTTGGCGTATTATTAATTAATAGACGTCAAATTCAATAAAAAAACTAACGTTTATAAATAACAAAACAAACAAAAAATATTGTTGCTATTTCCAACCTATTTACCCTAATCGATTTGTAAGAAGACATTGCTTATTTTACTTGATCTAAACTCTTTTGCCTTTATTGTTCATGAAAAATATGTAAAAAGGCAGTCTTTGTCATGATCTCTCGCTTGCACACTAGTGTCCTCAATACTCAATCATGTGCGTACCATAGCCAGAAAAGAATCAGTCTTTAATTGCTTTACTATATTTTTATATAGTAGCAGAATTATTCACTATATCCTTTTAATAATTCCAATAGCCTTGAATATCTACAGGAATGTAGGTATAAGTCAAATGTCAAATCTTAGTTAATCTATCGATATACCGCTTTAAAATGACCTATTCTCAACAGCCGTGCAAATCTCTAAGAGCAAACATCTTTGCATCTTTAACAACATCATGGAAAAGCAACCTTATGTACAAGGGCGATATCTCATTAAGTATATGACATCGGTGAGCTCGTCGACAAATCATTACAGAATCGCACGGCTGGTATGTCTTGATAGATCATCTTTTTACTCCCAGATCTATATTAAAAGAGCTCCCACTTTAATTATTAAAACAGAGGTCATTATAAACTCCTTTAAATTATCTTATCTTGTAGATTCAATTGCTTATTAAGAATCTGCAGCGGTGTTATACAAATTAAGGTACAGTATGGGTATTGGACTCATAACCGTTAAATTATTATCAAAAGCAAATAGCGTTAGTACTTATCAATCAAAGTATGGTAATGGCCGAGATTTGCTTGTAAGTAAACAATTGATTTTCTCGGTCTAACCTCAAACCAAACACTCATTGGCTTAGTGTTGCTTAACAACGCCATCTATTGTCAAGTAGCTTTATTGTTGTAGCAGTTTTTAATTGCCTAACAAAGAGAATTTGATTAATTTAATACCGACTTCCATTCTATTCAGTTATTGGAGTATATGACAAAAACTACTTAAACGAATTTGATTAAATTTAAATGAGAATACACCATATTTAAAACAAAAAAATAATTTTGAAAATCGGTTCACCCAGACGAAAGTTATTTATTTATTATGAAACACCAACAGTATACATATTAACCTTATTTAGATAATAACATTCTATTTTAATATATTATTCTGATATGTATACCTTTTACAGGTGTTTACAACATTCGCTGTTAAATGAGTGGTTAGACAGAAGATAATAATAAAATTAAATAAAATAAATCTAAGAATGGTTGGTACAATGCAATAACAGTGAGCACAGATCTAGTAGGTATACACAATATAACTTAATGAATAAATGCAGTGCACACTGCATCCTGCAAATTATGTAACAATAAATATGCTTATGATTTTATGATAAATATAACTAAATTTTACATGATATTTTTATTTTAATACAAATTAACAAAGAAAAGTAAGAATTAACAGAAAAAAAAAAACTATAAATTATATATTGATTTTAGGACATGCTTACATTTAGGAACCTAGATAATTATTGAGGTTATGAGGTACCAAACATAAAAAAAGCATACAGATGAATTGAGTACCTCCTACTTTTTTGGAAGTCGGTAGAAAGCACGTACAATACGAAGATTTCTAAAAATGAAACCTGGCTAGATTAATTTATCGTTCCTCAAAACCCACTGCGTGCTATATTCCGATAATATAAATATATGGCGTATGTTATTCAGGCATAGTATAGCTTTTCACTGGTGAAGGACTTTTTCTAACCGGTTATGTACTCGTAGTTTATGTTTTGATTCGTTACAAATAAACTAAACATAAACATAACATAAGATACGAATAATATGGCCTACAGTCTGCACCGGCGTTAATGTTACATATTTTAACACGGAAAAGTAGTTATTGTGACATAACTGTATTATTTACACGTGTGGTATTATGGCACACTTTTTTGTTGATATTGATATCCTCTATAAAACTATAGTTTCCGCAGTGTACGCTATATAAGGATATTTTTTTGGTATTTTTTTCACATCTTGGGTTACATTATCGGGGTTTTCATACAGATCACTAAAGTTATTGAAAATGTAATATAGCCTATGTCAACACTAATGTACGAGTAGCTTTTTAACAGCTAATTAAATTGGTCCAATAGTTTTTATATTTATTCGTTATAAAGAAAAATAATTAACTTTCCTCTATTATACCTACATATTAGTATAGATATAAATAAATATGACCTGCTCGTTTGAAAGTATTAGATGACAGCCCCCTTTGTCTGTGTGGGTTTTCAGGTCGATTACTGTGGAGTTCAATATTTCGGGTGACAAGCAGAAATTTTTCTCAGGGCTTGGATTGTTGGTAGTTGTTGATGTGTGTGTCCACACAAATACCATATGTCTCCCACTTTATCTTTTTACAATCGACCCATAGTCAAGCGTGCATCTAACTTTTGAAAAATGTGGCGCTTGTTTTAACTTGTTTTCCGCGACGCAATCGACATCGGTCGATCGTGCATGATGTATCCCTTCCATAAAAAAATAATTGAACGCGTTGCGACCTGTCGTCGCGTCATAGTACCTAGTCAGAGATGGCGGCGAATTTTGGCGGACGAAGCGCTCCACGTAAGTATTTATAATTTGTATTTTCTTATTAATGAGTTAGTTCATTGTATTATCAGTCATTTTTTTATTTATCCTTATTACTTAACCATTTATGCCGCATCAAATTAAAACATGCACGATCGTGCGAAGGAGGATCTCCGAATTCAATCTACTATTCTAATGGTATCGTAAACACAATGACGGTACATCCGCACTGTAAGTTTATTGAAGACAAAAGGAGAAAAACACATATAATACAACCTAAACTAACTGACTGTACATAATTAATTAAAAACATAAGAGTACCTTAGTCTCGCCAATTTTCTTTGAAACAAACTGCTATTGATACTTTTTATGAAACAACATATAAAAAATTTATATTAAACAAGCATAGCTGCTAGAGCTAACTGTGTATTACGAAAGTTTCGCGAACAAATAAAAACTTTTTCGTTACGGCGTAAGCTCAAAGCTTCGTTAATTTATTAAGAATTGAATAGCACAAGTTTCTATAGAAAAGTTGTTATTGTATGTTAACTAATTACAATTTGAATTAAAGCCAATATTTTTCTTTATTACCGAATATTGTAATTCAGTAATAAGACAGGACTATACAGGGTTATTGGTAAGTCGACCTATTCCCGTTAAGGGCGTGTAGATTACAACGTTTCTGACTGATTTCACTATGAAACATCCTATCTTAAATCTTACCGTTTTCGAGATATTTGAATTTAATTGAAATATGTAAGCCTTATTCCTCAATAACCAACATTGTACGTAAAATTAATAAATAAGTCGTTGTAGATAATTAAAACGTATAAAAACTTAAAACAATTAAATTCAAATATCACGAAAACGGTTAGATTTAAGATGCATAGTCAAATCAGTCAGAAACGATGTAAACTACACGCTCTTAACGGGAATTGGTCGACTTACCAATAACCCTGTAGTACTGGTTTAATTAAGTTTTACATTCATTCTATCACCAGTTAATTTCCCCTAAGGGGTCAAGTGGAGAAGTACCATTGTCGATGTCTTCACCAGCTCTATTGTTAACGAAGACATCAACTTTACCTTTATAGTGCGGGATCCCACGTTCGATTCCTGAACGGGGCAAATATTTGTGTGATGATCAGATATGTTTGTTCTTGGGTTTGTATGTTGTGATTTGCTATTGTGTGTCATTATGTCAAAATCAAAATCAAATCATTTATTCTGTATAGGCCTACTAGGATTTCTAAGTGTTCTTAACCCGTGAGAAGGCACGCTATGAGCAATTTGCTCACAC
Organism: Selenia dentaria; assembly: GCA_917880725.1. Lineage (NCBI taxonomy): Eukaryota > Metazoa > Arthropoda > Insecta > Lepidoptera > Geometridae > Selenia > Selenia dentaria. Next base: position 7,360,583 of record OU862904.1, on the reverse strand, counting down.
AAAAATTAATTGAGAAATTTTTGGTGTTTCTGACCACATATCGTCCCGAGCTCCTAGGTACCTTCCTAACTATTCAACCCCTCTCCCCTCGCGCAATTCACGCATCGCTCAGTCCCGCTGCTTCCGCGCAGTGAAGCACTTGTGGAAGGCCTGCACTTTCGTGCGGCAATTTGCTCATCGCGCGCCCATTCGCGTAAGTATTTATTTTTCATATAAAAACATGTTATTGTGTTTTTCTTGTGTATTATTATGTTAGTTTGTATTAATTTTTTTTGATCGGGTACATAACTCTAAAGCATATTTTAATGCTAATGTTTTATGTTATCAGCTACAACACGTGAAAAATGTACGATCTGTATAATGTACAAAATCTTCGAAATTTCTTCGTGGTTGAAAGAGGATTCTAAACGAGAAGAGAGGAAACTTTTATATTACTTAAGACAACAAAAATGTAAACATTGTATAAATTTTTATATAGGTTTCTGGTATGATTTTGGAAATAAATTATTATTATTATAATTATTTTATTATGTCCTTGGATTTCATCCGGTCCTTTAGAAAAAGCATGCACTTCGTGCAAGCAATTACTCTGCACCGATCACATAACGTATATATGTTCAATGTGTTTTGAGAGGCACACTTGTCTTGATCTCATGGAAGAATGAAATTATTGAATTTAGTTTTCAGTTTTTTATTTATCAGGATTTTTTTAAGACTACCAAAGATTGTAGGTCCAAAATTAATTAATTTGTTATTTGAGGTAGAAATTCCTTTTATTTTTCATAGTTTTAATTAAAACTCTTGGTTTATATTAAATTAATGTTGTTTTATTTATTATGGATCCATTTATAGCCAATTATAGTAATGTTGCAGAAATATAAGCATTTAAAGTAGTGTGAGCTATTTGCTCGCGCGCGCCTATCCGTGTAACAACATTAGGCGCGCCTACTTACGGGTTAAAACCCTTAGCGGGTGTATGAGTGAGTGTGTATACGTTATTTTAATAATCCATACTTTTCCAGACACGGTTCAAGTCTCATCACAGAAGTTATGAAGATCTATTTAGCTACTATAGTAACTAGTTAGAGCCTCGGTGGCCAGCGGATATATCGTCTAACACGGATTGTCGCAAGACGCGCGTTTGAATCTCGTTCGAAGATAGGTAATATTTTACTCGAAAATTGCAATAATTTCTGTGCTTTATATTAGTATTATTAATCGGCAAAGACTAGGCAAAAGCTAATATTAACTAAGTGTAGGTCCTCGAACCTTTTAAGTCACAGACAATGTTAATTTAATTTCATTGTCCCACTGTTTTTGCGAGACAGACTAAATGTATTCATATAATTTGTACTAGACTGTGTCTCGCTGTCTAAGTGTATTATAGTCTCAAAGATGTAGCAAAAGAGAACCAACATGAAAAAAAAATAAAAAAAATATTATTTAATTCATACATAAACTTTTGCTTGCACTACACTAAATTAACATAAACATGAGCATTGGTCTCCCCCTTATAATTCCAAAAGGACTGTTTGAACCTAAAACTTAATCATATATTACTCCCATCTCTTAATGTAGTCATATTTAAACCTTGCCATTAAATTTGGTACCACCGCGTCAATAATATAGCAAGCCTAAAATAATAATAGATTACGATAGACGTGTTGATGACATATTATCAATTAATGCACGCAAAAGCAATTGTAACTAAATACTTTCAAACTCAAACTCAAACTCAAATGATTTATTGCTTATGTGCCAAGTTAACATACAATGCAGGTGTTATGGCATAAGGTTTATAGTAAGTACATGTCACATGTTACCCCCTGGGGGTGTTGCAATTGTGCAGAGAGGACCAGTCTATTTTAACGTATTATCATTGAAGAATTCGTCAATATTATAATAACACTTCTGCAAAAGTAATTTTTTAAGTGTGAATTTGAATACGTTCATTTTATTTTCGTCTTTTATTTTGTTAGGTAGTGTACTTATGCTCACTCACACATGACGACACAGAGAATCTGCTGAAAATTGTCACCTAACATCTTCCCTTTTGAGCACTTGTATAGAAACGCACACAAACACACACAAACACACACACACACACACACACAGATCACACTCCAAACACATACACACACAAACACACACACACCTCACGCAAAACGCATTTTTATGAATCACATCAACAAATCTCGCACCTCATACACTCCGTTCGCCGTATTTGTAATTATCTACACACTCAATCACACCATACTCTCCGCACCATAAACATGATATTTAAGCGTAGCGATCGTGGGTCCTGCGATACAGGTTCGCCTAGTGCAGGACTCTCAAGCAATCTGTTAACCTTTATAAGTAGTTCTTATATTTTTTAGGATATTGGTTTAAATCTAGTTTATTTTATTAAGGTAAAAAATTTTGTGCTTTTGGTAATTTCTTGTATTTTCTTGGTGTATTCCTTGGTAATAAAAATATTATTATTAGTATCCATTATTTATTTCCTTTTCTTAACATTTATTTTTTTACAATAAAATATAATTAATAAAAAAACATTGTAAAAAAACATAATAATAATAATAATAATGGCGAGCCGTCGGTGAGTGGCGACACCGTGGACCCTGATTCTCCCTGGGGCTAAATGAGACCCCTGCAGAGCAGATGGTGACTTGCCACCCACTAAACGGGCCCCCCATAAAGGCCACCATGAATGGTGACAGAAAGGGCAACGTTGGTGTGGATGGATGAAAGGTGTTGAGAGGTGTGCTGCGGTTTCACTAGAGCGCTACTACCGGCGTTATGCCCTTTAACACTTCCACCCTTGGAGCTTTTTGTTACTTGCTCTTGCGTCTCCACCCCCAGACAGCCAATTAAGGCAAGCCGGGGGTCAGGGGTCTCATTTAGCCCCAGGGAGAATTAGGGTCCGCGGTTATTATAATTAATTCGCGTACTTTGCAACTGCGTTAATATTCTGTTTCGGGTCGGGCATTATAATTAGTACGTACTGGCAACTGGAACGCACCATTTGGATCGATTTCGGCTAAAAAAGGAACACGCCATAAATAGTAATGAAGTAATGTTTTTCGACACTTTATTGTCGGTGGGAGTACGGTAGTAAGTATGATTATTCTAAGCTGGACACAAAACCTTCCTGATTTATGATATTTCTGTAAAAGGTGGGAGTAGGCCCCCAGGTTGTTTATATACTTTGTCGTTGGACAACCTATACGCTGCGTTTGTCATTCCGTAGTCTCTACTGCAGAACCTTCTGGCAGTGGGCGTGCTATGTTCCTTGCCCACTGCCACTTCAATTGGCTCCAGGGTCGCAGGACCACGTTAGATACAGACCGCTTCCAACCGATCCTTTAGAAAATATAAAGAGGAAATCTTTGTTTAGCCATGGATATCCTACGGCTGAGTCCTTCGTATATTACGACCTATATACACGCGAATATAGGCACTCGTACCTTTCAGAACTTATAGTCTATAAAAGCTTACGATAGCTAATAAACCGTATTGTCATTTTTATAACGTTACTTGTAACGTATTACGTTTACGGTTCACGTAATGAGATACGTACGATGCCTTAAGTTTACGGATTTAGGTGATCTGTATGTATATATATGTTGCCTGTCTCAAAATAGAGACAATGGTATGTATTCCCGTGTGGAAACGCATATATTTTTAGTAGTTCTTATTATAATCGTTAGGTGGGGCGATTCCGCCATACGTCGTGGGATATTAAAAGGTGGATGGGTACTCACAGGAATGCGGGCTGGTCCATGAGACTTCCTCTGGTTAGGTGGGCTGGTGTCCGTCTGAGGAATGCGGTCTGAAGGGTTCATTTCGGTGAGTATTTGCCCCATAAGCACTGGGATGACGAGCAATCGCGAACACGTATATCGACGCGGGCGCAAGGGGGCGTTTCCCGGCGGATCGATGTTCGCGACGGCGTGGTACAGATAAGGCTTCGGGCCGACCGGGCGTGCGCTCGCGGCGACGTTGTGGCTTTGACTCTCTCGGGGCGATTGCCCGAGTAGTGTGGCGTAGGGCGCATTCCATTGTTATCTCGTCGCGCCGGTACAGGCGCGAAAATCGTTCTAAAGTCCAAATTCGTATAATGCTTGCGAATGACAAGGAATCTGACATATCTGTTCAGTTTTACGAATGTTTACGCAGTTGTTGTCATGTAACTTAGTGCTTTTTATACTGCCGTGCGATTTTTTAAGAGCAAACATCGTTGCATCTTTGACAACATTCGTGAAACAAATGACGAGATGACAAGGAACGTTGGAAAAACAACCTTGTTACAAGGGGAATATCTCATAAAGTATTTGGCATCGGTGAGTTCGTCGACGAGCGCATCGACGAATAATTACACAACCGGACGGCTGCTCCTTATTTTTATCGTGATATTTTTAGAATTGTCATTCACTGAAAACCATGAACTTGACTTCATGAGACTGGCTCAGTTAGTTAGTTCTGGATATATATTTTTTGTGTTTTACTCCTTTTCTTCTTAAGAAATGTACTATTTTATAATGGTTCATCACAGTGACTCCCTGTCGCCTGATGGAATAAAAAAGCGATGACCATTGCAGCCGTTAAGTTATGGTAATCGCTACGCCTAAGAGTTGCTTTTTACGCCCTATTTTGCAGGATACAAGATCATAGCTGCAAGGAAAAATGAACCCCGGCATAGCATTTCATAATTTACTTACATGACAAAGGTAGGAACTAGCAAACTTTATGTTTTGTGGTAAGACATTTTGAACAGTATATGGATGGCATGTTAGGCCGGAACGAGGAGCTTAGGTCAAAACATTGAGGAAAGAATAATATTAAAGTGCTTGTTCAAAACATTAGCTATGAAAACAAAAGGTTAGAATCACAGAGCAGTTATAGTTCTACGCAGTGCAGACGCGCTGTCTTTTGTTTAAATGAAACCATTAAAATAGTGGACCAAATTCGCCCCTCGTTAAGTAAACTCCTACAGCACCTCAGGCAAAGAGCAAAAGCAACAAAAGCTAAATCAATTTCAATAACTGATTTATTTCTTTACTTAAAGAACCCTTTTTATTTAAGTCAGACGATTTCTGAGGTCCATTAGCAAATGAAACCCCTTTATTTTTCTTTTAAATGTGAAACAAAAGATGGCGAAGATTTCAATAACGAAAGAAATTAAAAATATGTTTCCTTACCTTTTTTTGTATCCTTCACAATTTCAATCGATATATACAGAACGTGAGCAGTATGGGCTTTGTGTCCAATATTCTGTGATCACATAAATACAATCACATCCGTCTCCCGTATTGGTATATAGAAACCATCGATGGCCATTTATCACGCTTAAAAAACATAGCTATAGTCATAAACTAGAATAAATTGTGTAGTAGGAGACATAAACACACACGTTATAACAACCAATCAATGAAAGAAAATGTTCACAGGTCATGGAGACCTGTCAATATTTTCTGTCACTCTAGGTATTTACATTTACGATAATCGAACCTGGAACACCACACAGACCAAGGGGGCTGTTGCTTCATGGATGAGTACTAACGATATTATTTTGCTTTTTATATTTATGTACGGGATTTTGAGTCAAACACCCATACTGTATATATTGTATATATAATATACTGTACCTTAAAATTATACAACATCGCCGCAGCTTCTTAATAAGCAATTAGAACCTTTTGAATATTCAAGATTCGGTAATTGAAATCAGTTAATAATGACCCCTGTTTTCATAATTAAAGTGGGAGCCCTTTAAATATAGATCGGGGAGTAAAGACATGACCTATCAAAAGACACCTATTAAAAATAGTCATTTTAAAAGCGGTATATTGAATGATAGATTAACATTTAAATGTTTCACTTATACCTACATTCCCGAACACTTTTTAGGCTATTGGAATTATTTAAAGAATATTTACCCTAATCTGGCACAACGTATTACAAACAATTATAAGCAAATCAATACTGATTTATTTCTTTCTATAACAACACTAGTGTTAGCGTACAAGCGAGAGAGCACTATTACTATTTAGGTTATAGGAAAAGACGGTTATAATCTTAGTGCTGGCAACACTAAAAGCAAAAGTGTTTTGACCTGGAGCCTTACTATGAGCTCTTAAAGCATGGCTTCTAGAGAACTGCCCGGCTTATTCGTACCACGACAACGTTAAAGCAGGCCTGCCCCAGGCCTACCATTCAAGAACCGCAGGAAAACCGTTCACCGGTTTTTTTGTATGGACTCTCGTTAACATGTCGCTCTAAATCCACTCAGTTTATCAGTTTACAAACGTCTAGGCGTCTGCAAAGTTGGTTATAGAAAATTGTTATTATGCCAGACAAAATATTACGCGTTGGCCTTTGAGAAAACAATATTCAAACAGTTCACCTAAATGAGCGTCATGGTATGATTTCATTCAAAATTGTTTATGTCAGGTTTAAGAACTGCACGGAACTTGCATGGTTTTTATGAAGCTGATAGTAAGGCCCCAGGTAAAAAGTATCGTCACAAATTATTCTTTTGGACCATGGTCTTCAGGAATGAGAGGATCGAAGATAAAGAGAGAGGCATATTGTATTTATATTATGCATATGCTGTTTAACGAAGGTACACGAAAGACCTATTCATAGATGAATATAATACCTAGCGGACTGTTTTGGCTGCTCGCTAGCAACCAGAATTTTGCTGAATGTGGGTTAGGTTGTGATTGTGACAAACACGTTTGTTTTTCTATTTCTGTATACTTTTCTAACACAATTATGTTTGTCACAAATAAGTAAATACATTCATTAATTCATTTATTCATTTTATAATGGAGTGGAGCCACCGGGTCTCAGTAGGTCTGATGGCAAGAGGCCGGATGGTCTAACTCTGGTGCCGTGGAAGAATGGCAAGTGCCTGGTGTGGGATGCCACATGCGTCAGCACGGTTGCCGCCTGTCACCTGAGTCGCTCCATCCACTCCTCAGCGGCGGCTGCTGAGGACGCTGCGTGTCGGAAGCGTCAAAAATATGCGGCTTTGGAGGCACAATATCTTTTTGTGCCCATCGCTGTTGAAACTTTGGGCGCTTGGGGGACCGAGGCCAGGGTGTTGGTTCGACAGATTGGCCAGCGGATAACGGAAAAGTGTGGTGACCCCCGCGCCAGCTGTTTCCTGGAGCAAAGATTGGCCATTGCTATTCAACGGGGTAATGCGGCCAGTGTTTTGGGGACCTTTGCTCCGGGAACAATTAGGGGCGGGTTGTTTGACTAATTTTATTTTTAGACATTATTGTATTGACTTTTCTTCTGAGATAATATAATCAATAAATCGTATTCTCATGTAAAAAAAAAAAATTAACCATACAGTTAAATATTCACTATTGTGTTTACTGCAAGGTTATTACATTTCCAGAACAAGAAAGTTTTGTTTCCATAAAATAATACGCTTTATATTACGCTTACAATGTGTTATGTATCTAAGATTAACCTAATTAAATTATAAAACATTTTTATAATGTATTCTACGATTCGGTCATTGATTCACCCATACATTCATTCATTTATTTATTCACTGCTTAGTTTATTCATTTATTCTTTTACTTATTCACGTTCTGCTCTAATTACCAGGCGAGTATCTAGCATAACTTAGTAGCTCTATTCATGATGCTAACCTACACTTATACTTACATGTAACAAGTTCGAATTTCCCTTGTGCATTCAACGTCCTTCTAACTAGAACATAGAGTTATCATTATAATGCAATAACATCGCCACGAAGTCTATATAGTTAGTAATCTAGGTTATTATACTGTCTCAAATCAGAACCTGCGTACACATAAGAATATCAGTGCGACAAAATATGACCTTCTATAATACTCTCGGTTTAGCCAGGAATCGAAACGGGGCATTTCGCAATCAGGGTACCAAAAAATATTACCAACAACTAACGGAGACAACACATACAATTTTATGTGTCGTCTCCGTTAGTTTAGCTGGTAGTCTTTTTTGGTTCCTTGCTTATCTTGAAAGAACATCTTAATCCAACATCCTTGAATCAAATCATCAGTCTCCATATAGACTCAGGAAGAATACTCCAAACCATCACTGGTTTGGAGTATAATTATTCTTATACATAATTTATCCTGATTAAATATTTGTTCTAATATTATACTAAGGCGAATGTAAAATTGAAAAGTGCGTAGATTTAAGCGTTTATAAGAAAATGTTAGTTAGTAGTTATAAAAACAATAGATATGATTGACTTTCACAATTTAATAATTCAAATTCAAGTCTTTTATTGCGAATAAAGGTGATACAGAGATCTTACATTTAACGTTTTATGATACACTCTATCCGGCCTTTACATGAGGCATGCAATATTACATAAATACTATTTATAACTTTAACGAAATAATTACTTACTAAATTGGTCATAAATAATAGAATAAACAGTAGTACAAGGTCAAATAAAAATTAAGTAGGTACAATGTAGAATTATTAAATAATTAAATGAGGCGAATAATAAAAACAAAGAGAATTCACAGGAAATTATATAAAAACAATTTATAATACTATATACCTATTGCCACAGTCGCATTACATCTACGAATAATAATAAGTCAGGAAGCATAACTCAGAACAAATTCCACACAAAAAGTGGTCCTTCAAACCAAAGCGTCGTATGATTCCAAATACGAATTACTTCCGAGGTTACAAATAGACATTTTTGGTTATTGGTTTAAATTCAGAAGGAAAGCAGGGATTGGTACACGCGCGCGCAGCAACGTCTACTATGACAACTGAGTCGTAGCGGCGTGGACGATGTAATGCAACAAGTGGATTGGACCAAGTCAATTATAAAACAATGTTTGTTATTTGTTTTTCTTTAATATCGGTTACTTTTTACATTTCAATGAATTTTATGTCCCGCCAATTATAATTAATTTATTAAGTTTTCGTCTAGAAGTAATTAGAAGAGACTCTTTCTTCGCAATGTAGTGAAGTGAGATTAAAAAACTTTCGCATATTCATTTTACGAAAAATATATTTAACTAGCTGGTGCCCGTGACTACGTCTGCGCAGGGTTAGTAAGTACTTCGAGGAGCTTATTATCTTATCCAAGACCTCACCCTGACCAGACCTCCATCTATCATAATACCAAAATGTCATAAAATATGTACATGGTCAAACGCAATTACTATAATAGAAATTCAAGAGAAAATATGAGAAAATTTAAATACTTAGTATATTAATCAGTAAACACTAATAATCAAAGACAGGACTTACGAGTACATACAAATATAAAATTGATCACCATTGAAAAAACTGTCATTACATTTCATCACCCTTGACGGTTTTTGTGTTACATTTCATCCCCCTTGACGGTCGCCGAGCACGTCTAGTATATCGAGCTGTCAAAGTAATAGCGAGCGACACAAGCTTAAGGCACAAACAAAAAAAAACAAACAACTTAAATGTAGGCGTTGAAAACACCGCTGCCTACCCATTCGAGTATATATAGGCGAAACCATTTTTCAGTGATGTTGATGTTTTTTTCGGGACGAATCATCAGCGTAAAAATGCTTAATATAAGATTCGATATACATAATAACATAACTAAAAAAAAACAGTAGGTTCTTACTGTACCTGGGAGGATCTGCAGTTTTGTGTAACATGGTACATATACAATTACTTTCAATTTACTTTTTATTTTTTTTTCGTCAAAACGAACGGAGTAAGTATATAATGCTGGTTTTCACAGGCATCTAGTCATACTCTTGTCTTTATAGCTTAAGTGCAGTAAGGCATTTATTTTATTGCATTGGATTGGCAAGAAAATGAAAATAAAACAAATTATGCAAAATACATTGCTGTTACATTTCAATATTCAGTTCTGTAAGAAATATACATTAAACAAAAATAGACTGACTTTATTTTGCATAGTATTGACCATCTCGGTTTGTATACGTATTTGAACATATTTTAATATAATTATAATTTTGCTACTACTTATTAATAAAAGTGATTCCTGGACATTTTAATCTTGTATGGATCCTGCACCACTTCACAACACATGCTGGCATGATGATTCACAGCTGTAGTTCACAATGATAAAAATTAAAATATATGCGAAGAATTCACGTGTGCTCGCTTGCAAGAAAAATGTCCGACTGATGACGTACTGAACACGACTTTTAAGCCCCGCCTACTTGAACACGACTTTTGTTGGGTCATTTTTTTAACGCAGTTACTGTTCCTGACCTATTATTATTCGTAGCATTACATCAATTTTCATTTAAATATTTATTAACTTTTTAATAACATTTATTTACTAAAAGCTTTTTTAAATTATTTTCAAATGTATGAATATTTTGCTCTTGTAATATACTATTTAGTAGATGCTTATATATATTAGGAATCATACCAAATAGACTATTTCTAAATAAAGCAGTATTAACTTAAAGGATATATGGTATTAATTTATGGTGTCAGCGGCACAGAAGGCAGGGTTGTGTCAAACGGTCAATCAATTTATATAGGTCAAGTCCAAAGCTGTATAAAAATTATCTAAATGAGTTTAATATCGGTCGCCTATCACTCCCGGCAATGGTATGTCTTTATATATACATACTTCTATTTTGTATACGTACACATATAGGTACGTGAACAGAACTGGATCGCAATGCAGGTGGGGTTTCACGACCATTGTATACCAAATATATTGCTGTAACCGGGGAGGTAATAATTTTGATATTTGATATGACATGGATTCCATTTGAACCTTTGGGTGGCAATAAATATGTTTTGGATTTTTTTTGCCTAAATAATAAAGAGGAAATATGTGTATGTATGTTTGTAACAAATTGGCTCAAAAAGTACCGGACTGATTTCAAAAACTCTTTTACCATTGGAAAGCTACATTCACCCTGGTAACATAAGCTATATTAGTTTCAGTTAGGTTTCAGAAAAAAGAAGTCAATAAATATGGCAATTTATAATTTAATCAAGACTGTTAGATCTGGATATGCTATGTACATGGACTTAAAAAAAGCATTTGATTATGTTGACCATGACATTCTAATAGGGAAACAAGAAAAGTATGGAATACGAGGTAATGTCTTAAATTTAATAAAATCTTATCTCAGTAATAGATCACAACACACTCAAATCACAAAAAATGTCTAGAAACTAAAACCGAACAAAAATACACGTCTTCTCCTGGGCTAGTAAAATATGGGGTGCCGCAAGGGAGTGTACTTGGGCCGTTGCTATTCATAATTTACATCAATGACTTACCTCAAGCTATAGCTCATCCCATGATTCTGTATGCTGATGATAGTACTGCTATATTTGTAGTGGAAAAAGAGAAGCAATCTGGCCCAGTGATAAATTTAGCTTTAAAAAATATAATAAAATGGTTGACATCTAATAATCTTATAATAAATCTTGACAAAACGAATATAATGACATTTAATAAGAATATAAAATTGACATCTAAAATAACATAATATCTAAATAATGACATTCATGACATTTCTGTAACGAGGTTTTTGGGTCTTTATGTAGATTCTGATCTGAATTGGAAAATGCATGCCGAGTCAGTACGTGCCAAACTTAATAGTTATTCATATGCTCTTTACTTGCTGTCAAAAGTGGTTAGTCAACCAGCAGTAATAATCTCTTATCATGCATATGTCACATCTACCCTACGTTATGGTATAATCTTTTGGGGAAATTGTACGGAACGTGAAACTTTGTTCAAGGCACAAAAGAAATGTTTAAGATCTGTGTGTCATCTGAAGTCTACAGATTAATGTAAGCCACATTTCTTAAAATTAAAAATATTGACATTCCCATGTCTGTATATTTTTGAAATGGCACTATTCGTCAGAAATAATTTTCAGATATTTGAGTTTAATAAAAAAGAGAGACACAAAAACAAAATAAATATACCCCCACATAGAACCGCAGGTTTTACTAAGGGTGTATGTGGTATGGCTCCCAAAATATATAATCAATTTGCCAAGAATAATACTGGAATCGGAAAGTGTAAATATATTTAGAAGTAAATTGTTCAATTTTCTTATATTGAAAAGTTACTATACAATAAATGAATATTTGAATGATAAAATTTCAAACTTTTCTGATGCTATGTTGTATGGTTATTGACATTATGTAAATATATTATATCTTCTATGTAAACTTGACATCATACACCTGACAATAATCTAATATTACACTGACATTAATTTAAAATTTATATTATAATTATCATTTACTACCTGTTTAAAATATTGTATGTTCGCTGTGGACAAAGCTGTTGACACTAATAATTATAATTTAAGAACCCAATGTAACACAGTTTAACAATAAATGAATCTGAATCTGAATCTGAATCTGAATCAATATAAGTTTCATCATCATCATCATTCATCACCACGCGGGTGAAACCGGGAGAGCGGCAAATGTCTACAAACAGATTCAGTAATTTGAAGAATGATAAAAGATGTTTGGGAAACTACATATCTACTATGTCACCAGCTGTCACCAGCCGTGCGATTCCGTGCGATTCTCTAAGAGCAAACATCGTTGCATCTTCGACAACATCCGTGAAACAAATGACGAGATGACAAGAAATGTTGGAAAAACAACCTTATGTACAAGGGCGATATCTAATAAAGTATTTGACATCGGTGAGCTCGTCTACGAGCACATCGACGAATCATTAGAGAATCTAGGCTGTGTAATTTATACAAATAAATAAAATTGCAGTGTCTGTTTGTAATGTGAAAGTAACAGTATTTACCAAATGCATATGAAAATATTTACGCTTATGAAGTGAAAGAGATCGGTTGGAGAAGTACTGCCTTCTGCCTATTTCTACCGCGAAGCTGTAATGTGCGAACACCGAGACATCTGTTTTGGAGTCTCTTTCAGCCATTATTTTCACTTGCAGTACCCTTTACATCCTTAAACAGTTATGTTTGTATACTATAGATTTGCGGCAGAACATCTGGTACTCTGATGATAACCAACCAATAAGGCGGCCTCTTGCACAAGATACCTACCACCCAGTACATCGGGTTTCCTCATCTCTTACCATTCATATGGCGACAGTGGAAGGAATATTCTACTCCTCCCACGGAGAAAATACCCTTTGTATTAGGTCAGAAATCAGGTGAAGCATTAAAATGGACACATTTTCAATGGTCTGTACGTAAAATACGGCGTAGCATGCCTACGACATAATTATACGTCTACGCTATGATATGTGTAATAAAAAAATCTTAACTCGTTTAACAACGTAGCATCTCCACAACATAGTCGTAAATTTCAATGTTTGAGATCGCTAAAGCAGGCGATTGCTTTGAAAAGTAATACTATAAAAGATCACAAGGGTTGCGATGTCAATACGAAAGTTTAAGTATTTTTAAATAATGCTTCTTTCGGTTGGATAGTACTGTCAAAACTGTTCAATAGATGTCTCTCCGTCCTCGTAAGACGGTTAGTCACATAAAGAGTTAAAATTCGATGCTCGGACCAGAACCACGGTGGCCTAGTTGGTCAATGGCGTCTGACACGGAGAGTCAGAAGACGCGGGTTCAAATCCCGTCCGAGGATGTGAATTTTTCTATCTATAAATTTCAATGTTTACGTATACCGTTTGTATGTCGTAGCACTGCTACGACGCAACATTCAGCTACATCATAGATTTAACGAGTTTTATTTCAAGTGTAATTTACTACACGTGTTTAGGCACTTTCACGTGTATAAGCACATAATCAAGCAGCTGTAGCACATAAGCAAGCAATAACAAAGGTTAAAAATTTCTGTGCAAAAAATTAAGAACAGCAAATCAATGATAGCCGTTGCTGGGTTTCCTTAACGATCATCGACCAAATTAAGGATTCTGTCTTTTTATTGTATTATTTTAAAGAACTAACGCCTACTTAGCGAGACCAAATTTTTCAGTTTTATAGAGTAATACACATGGGTAATGTATTGTTTTTCGTACTCCTATTGACACAATAAAAATATTATTTATGTTTGAATTGTAAACAAGACCACACATCCCGCTGTGCGCAGTATCGCTCCTAGCGAGTTTTATAGCGGCTATAAATCAGCTTTACCGCTGTGTAATCTACGTTAAACCTTGCTGAAGATGTTGTTGTGAACAAAGCACAATAATGTTCTATTTGTAAGAGTTTGTGATTGAATATGTTTTGTACTGCTTCACGCTGGAACTGCTTAACGAATTTGAGTGAGATTTAGAATGAAGATAGCTTACGCCAACTATTAACATCATATATACTATTTACATTACCAGGGACTGGAACTTTAAAAAACACACATGTGACACCAAATTTCTGGTTCACTTGCTTTTCGAGACCTCCTGGCACGATGTGCTTGAATCTGACGACGTGCAATCATGCACTAATAAATTTTATGACATTATTTACAATATTTTTGACACATCAGTCCCTAAAAAACGCCGTAAACGATCTTCAAGTAGGCGTTATCCAGTCTGGTTCACAAATGACATTATTCAAGATACGAAACTTAAACTAAGATTACACCGTACCTAGCGGCAAACCGAATGCGATGCGGATTACAAAACGTTCTCTGATCTGCGAGCCTCTTTAAAGTTTCGTATATCCTCTTCGTATGATTCTTATTTAAAAAGTATCGAAGATAACATTATAGCAAACCCTCGCGCTTTTTGGCAGCATATTTCGAGTCTGCGCTGCAAGTCGTCAAGCTGAACGCTCTGGGTTTTGCTCCCGGGCTCCTGAGATTTATTGCTGACTACCTCAGAGACCGGCAACAGTTCGTAAGGTTGGGTGTGTATGACTCTTCTATTTATCATACGCGATCTGGAGTTAGCCAGGGATCTATACTCGGTCCTCTCCTTTTCTCATTTATGATCAACGATCTTCCCGCTGTAGTTAGACGTTCTAAATGCCTGCTTTATACGGACGACTTAAAACTGATAATGGAAATAAAGTCTGTTCAAGACTGCATAGATCTCCAAAGTGATGTGGACGCAGTGTGCGAGTGGGCGGTGGCAAATAAAATGGAGTTTAATCCATCAAAATGCCGTGCCATGACGTTTACTCGAAGGTGGCGCCCCATAGATTTTAACTACCAGCTGGGCTCATATGAGATTACCAAATCCACTACTATAAAAGATCTGGGTGTTACCTTCGATCAAAAATTTACCTTCAACAACCACATCCTCACAATTGCCAAGGAATCATATAGGAGATTGGGGTTTGTGCTGAGAAATTCCAAAGACTTTCAGGGTACTTTCGTTATTCAGTTGATTTTTGAGGCTCTCGTACGTAGCAAACTAGAAGCTAGCTCTGCAGTATGGCATCCTCATGAAAAGATATATGCTCTGTCTCTTGAAAAGGTGCAAAAGGCCTTTCTTCGGTTCCTATATAAACGGATCTACGGCTATTACCCGTACATGTACCCGACTAATTTTCTTTTAGGATGCTTAGGTTACAACTCATTGGAAGTTCGACGAGCGCTTAACCAAATGAAGGTAATGTGTAAAATCCTTCATGGAAAGATTGACGCTCCCGAACTACTCAAGGAGATGTTTCGGCTCCGAGTCCCTGACGACAACAGCCGCCGCGGCGGGCGACGCCATCAGGTGTTTGCGGTTCCGACAGCCCGCACGGTTGCGCACGGGTACTTCCCAATCTCACATTCTTTGTCGGCGTTGAACGGTCTCCTGTCCTGGGCACCTGATTGCGATTTGTTTGCGGATGAATGGAAGAGCATAGAGTCAAAGTGTCTGGAATACTGTGAGAGGACAGCGGGCAGAAATAAGGAAATGGATGATGATGATGAATGGGAATATTTATGTCAGTGTGACTTTGACTATTGGTAAAATTTTATATTGACATTTTATAATTATCTGTATTACTGACATTGTAAATCGTATGACTTTTATTTTATTTCTGTTTTTGTGTGACTGTAGTTTTGAATTTTGTTACTTACCTAATTAATTTCTTAATATTATATAATTTAATTTGGACGTACATGACTAATGTAATTGGTTGTACCGTATTAGTTATATAAATAAATTAACATAAATACTTCTTATCATCATGAAAAGTGTAGTGTATGTAGTAAGTGACGATCGCTGTCTCTAATCTGTGGTAATGTTACAGCTCAAATGAATGGTTGACGCTGCAACTATCATAATATGCTGACGTGTTGCTTATCTACTTACTATCACAATACAATATGTGATATTTTACGGGAATATATTTTGCTACCGAATGTAAATCTTCTAAATAAACGCTTCCAAGTTTGATAACCTTATACACGACTTATTTATTATTTCCCATAATCAGATTAAGAAGGATTAAATTAAGCGAGAAATGGCTTTACCGTGCTAACAGACTTCTAAATAGAGTAAGTATTTAAACATGAGTAAATTTATATATATGTTTCTCGTGACACAAGCGAACGACTTTCCTGCATTATCATTCGCATTATTCTCGTAGAGACATAACATTTTAGATTAAATTAAAATAAATCATTGCGTTTGTCTTGAATGTCGTGCATTACCTAATTATTAAATCTGACCAATCACCAAAACAAAAATCTTTGGGAAATGAGTTACCAATAATTAATAATAATAATTCATTCATTTATTCAGACAACATAGTCCATTGTAATTAGTAAGACTAAAATATATATGTTAGTACTTAATATCTATAAGTGAGTTAGCCCTCTGGAATTCAGAATTCTAGCCACCCTATTATTCCTAAGAGTTTCCTCACGAGAGGACAATTAAACTTATTTGCGCTGGCATTTAGGATGGTATTACTGCTTGTGCGAAGTCTGATCAGTAATGAGGCCGTCTTTTTACGCCAAATGGCGTCAAAGGTGTCAGTGCGTGCCGCGGTAAACATAGTTGAGGTGACCAATTATGTATTTTCTTGATTAATCAGAAATTAAGAGATCCGTAGACGAACCGAAGTTACTGACATAGCACACAGCATAAGCCAGTTGAAGTGGCAGTGAGGTGGCTCTTGCTCTTACTCGAAATAAATGTTTTGAATTTTGAATTAGAGTAATACGTTTCTGGTATTACAGAGTCACTTAATAAGTTTCTGCCATCGAAAAGTTCCAATAGTGTTATTTTGTGAAAGGGGAAAGTATGGGTTAGTTATGATATCGCTGTGTTTTATTGTGAACGGGAATGTAATTTGTTTGGTTTAACTTCAGTTTTTGTTTTAATAGTGAATGAGTGAGTGAATGAGAAAGTGAATGAGTACATGTTTGATTGAGTGATATAATGAGTGAATGAATAAGTCTGAATGTTCACTTAGTCACGCTGAAACGATTTAGGTGAAATTTGAAATGAGAATAGCTTATACGATTCTCAATACGCAATATTAAATCCTGAATAAACGGGTAAATCCGAAGGATCGCAAAAACCTTATTCCACGCCGACTATCGCGGGTAGAAGCTACTTTTAATATACAGGGTGGATGTTTGATATGGGGCAGTAAGGTACCTCAAGTAAATCAACCGTTGCAGTTACAGGAAACCGTTCCTACGTGACCTTCCATAATTATTTGAGAGGTTTTAAACTGCATTCACAGATTTCGAGAAAAAAATTTCGTCAGCGAAAAGAATGCTGAGATATCAAAAAAACTTTAGTAACATCAACCGATCCTCTTTCTTATCCTATTAATATTATAAACGTGAAAGTTTGTATGTATGGATGTATGGATGTTTGTTACTCTTTCACGCACAAACGGGGGGGCTAATGTTGATGAAATTTGGTATGGGGGTAGATGAGGCGCTGGATTAACACATAGGATACTTTTCATCATCATCATCATCATCATCCATCACCACGCGGGTGAAACCGCGGGGCGCAGCTAGTATATATATATATAAGAAAGATATCTAGTTTCGCAGTTTCCTGCCACTATACATTGGTAGGGAATAATTGTTGGTAAATACCTGGTTTACGTGGGGGGTGTCGAGAGTCTCTGGGTCTGATGAGGGCTGGTGACCGTGAGTCCTAGGTGGAGGCGTCTTGCTGTCGACGGTGTGCTGAAGGAGCTGAAGAACTATTGTTCACTTGGTTATAATGTTTGTATTGTCCCTTTGGGTTGTGCACTGGTTTACGCGGCGGGCTGAATGCGTGTGTACACACGGGCTGATTTGGGAGTCGGTGTGTGGCCGTGCCGAACACACCCTGAAAGTCACTCGCGGCGAAGTCAGTCGCGGTGACTCGTGGTCATAATGGCGGTTGCCACGCGGTCGCTACGCGGAACGCAGCGGTACACGTCCGCCAGTTACGAGTATAAAAGGGTGACTGTTTCCGCTTCCTTTCAGCTGCTTGCTTATAGTTATGACAGCTGCAGGCGAAGCGGCGGTGGGGCACGCGGGCTCGGTGCGCGCCTTGAGGTGACGTCACGCTTTGGCGTGAACATATTCCCCACTCGGCAAAGGTGTGGTGTGGTGGTCAATCGACAGTCAGGTGGTCGATCTTGATTTTCACCACTCGGGTGACGCCATCCCTTCATGGGTTCGTCTTGTGGCTCATGCGCCAGTGTAGAGGTGGCACCTGGTCGTCCACTATCAGTACCAGTTCCCCGACTTGAGGTGGGCTGGATCGGGGAGTCCGTTTGGAGCGTGTTTGGATGGTGTGCAGGTAGGGTTTGGACCAGGATCGCCAAAGGTGTTGGGATAAGGGTAGGACGAGCTTGAACCTTTTTGTGTGCAGAAATGGCTCGTCCTCCTACCGAATACTCAGGTAGGGCATTGAGCTGACGGTTTAAAAGAACATGACCCGCGGTGAGTAATTCAAATTCCGCGGGGTCAAAAGAGGGTAGGCTGAGAGGCCGTGCATTGAGCATGGCTGCAATGCGCGTTAAAAGAGCTGAAAGTGTAGGTGCGATATTGTTATTGTTGGTTGCAAGAAAGTCTTGTATTTCCCTAAGTTCATTTCTAGCGCCTACATAAATTGTACCGCAATTATATCTAATTAACGCCGGTACACCGCGCCTAGAAACAAAACGCTGTAATGCCGCAAGGAACGCTTCCGTGGATAATTCAGATACCGGTTCGAGATGGACCGCCTTCGTGGCTAGGCATGCTATAACACAGAAGTAGCCCTTTAATAGCTTGGCGTTTCTAAGTGTACTGGATTTTATCAAAAATGGTCCAGTAAAGTCCGTCGTGACTTTGCTAAATACGGGCTGAACGTTTACGCGGTTGGCGGGTGAGTCGGCCATGTACGGAGCCTTGGGTTTAGCGCGGAAACGTAAACATTGTATACGTTTGTATACTCGACGTCGCATTACGCGACGAGCTGATAACGTCCAGATTTGCTGGCGTAAGGGTGAGTGCAGAATGTCAGCACCTAACTGACTTAAAGTGTTTGCGACGACAGTTTGTCGTCGTGTTGTGTGTGTGTGCTGAAGAATTGTGGGCAGGTAAAATGTGTGCGGCTTATCTGCGTGCTGAGATTTGTGCTGATTAGCTATGAGCTGAGCTGATATGTGCTGATTCTTTGTGGGCTGAGTCGGTATGTGCTAAATGTGCCGTCCTAGTCATTGCCTAGGCGGCGGTGAAGGACGCGAGGTAGTGCGCGGTGGAGTACGACGGGAGCACACCATCTGGCCCGTATCAGGTGAGGGACGGCGCCGTGGTACCTCGCGCTGTTGTTCCGGCAATAAGCGCACTGGTAGTGCGTAGTATCGGGTACATACCCGAGGCTTGTGACCCTTTACATTACACCATGGGTAGCAATGGTTGTCATCATAGTGAGGTTGCGCGTTCGATCCCTGTTTGGGTCTTGGCGCGGAGCTGAAAGGTCTTGGGTTCGAACCCTGCGCATAGCGCGGAGGTTGCGGGTTCGAAACCTGCTGAAGTGGGGGCGAAAAGCGCACGGGTATAGGCGCGGAGCTGAGAGGTTGGGGGTTCGAAACCTGCGCATAGTGCGGAGGCTGCAGGTTTGATACCTGCTGAGCTGACGGTGAGAAGCGCGCGGGTATAAGCGCGAAACTGAGAGGTTGCAGGTTCAAATCCTGCGCGAAGCACTGAGGCTGCAGGTTCGATACCTGCTGAGCAGATAACGAGAAGCGCGCGGGTATAAGCGCGGAGCTGAGAGGGTGCAGGTTCGAATCCTGCGCATAGCACTGCGGCTGCAGGTTCGATACCTGCTGAGTTGACTGCGAGGGGCGCGCAGGTATAGGCACGGAGCTGAGAGGATGCAGGTTCGAATCCTGCGCATAGCGCTGTGGCTGCGGGTTCGATACCTGCTGAGCTGATGACGGAGGGGGCGCTAATGACCATGTTTTTCGTTCCAATTCTACAACGAGAATCTCGTAGTAGGCGTCTATTGTCCTTTCATACTGCTCGTTGTAGAATTCCTCCTCGGAATCTGATAAGCCTACGGTGTCTAATATTATGTAATACGCCGCGTCAAATTTATCGCGGGTTAATTTTACGCCGGCTGCTCTGGCAGCGAATTCTGGGCTTTAGCGCCTTGGTTTGCTAGACTTCAATGATAACGCTTCCAAATTAAGCTTAACAATAGCGATCTGTTCCTCCCTAAATCCGGCTACCTGTGATTTGGAAGGCATCGTTAACGTCGAAGGCGAAGTCAGGCACAAGGACGCAAGCAAAATTAAAAGGAAATAAAAATATTAAAGTATTTAATCGTAGGTGAAATTCCGCACCTCCTTTTTCGGAAGTCGGTTAAAATAACGCCTAAATTAATAACGTGTGTACGAAACCTTATGTGAGCTGATGGTTTAATTACTTATTAATTGAAATCTGTAAATTCGTTTGGTACTAAATATTTAATAACTGCGCGGAACCCTAATTTAAATATAAGTAGTTAACCCAATTATAAATAACATATGTAACCTAATTAAGTAGCATGTCTAAATGATTTATGAGTGATGAATCACAACAGCTAACAGGTGTTTCTTTATTTTAATGACGTAATAATTTTCACGGAACTCTAAAATGGTGTGCGGATCTCTATTAGGTAAGAATATAGTTCTTGAAATAAATTGGGCTGAATTCAAAACGTTCGACTATGGACGAATTATGATTATTTAATCTCAAGAACACAAGCAAACCCGTTTCACAGTACTTAGTATAATTGTATAATTAAAATCAACAAAGCACCTGGCGTAGGTAGTTGTACCTAGCCTTAAGAATTCTTAATTACGAAACTTTCTTGCAAGCACCATTAATAACAATCGTAAATAAATACACAGCGTGACTAAAAACACCGTTATCAATCGCCGTTAATTACTCAGTAATGTTAAGCTAGCAACTCAACAACAATCGTATCGTAGCGCTAGGCTAATCCGTCAGGAATGTGAGACAACTCTCATGTATTCTGGGGCGCGCTTGTGTCATACGATGTCGTTCCAATTAGTAACAACGGGTCAGTTTCGCTTGGCAATATGTTTGTTCCTAACGAGTGGAATTTTTTGCTAGAAGCTTCGAAGTGATTTGTATGACGTAATTTCAGAGTGGATTTAGATTAAATCAATAGAATGAAGGAATTAAATTGAGCTTAACCTGTTATACTCGGCGCGGATCGATTGAGTCAAAAAGCGCGTCTCCGTCAGGATCAGCGCGCTTCGATCGAGTCAGCTGTCATCGGTCAAAATTCAAAATTCAAAATTCAAAAATTATTTATTCAGTTTAGGCATCATAGACACTCTTATGAACGTCAAAAAATTTTTAAATGATTCTACCGCTGTCTTCGGAAAAGAACCACCGCCGAGAAGAAGCAGCAAGAAACTCGTGGGCCATTATTTTTTCAAGTCTTTGTACATTGAGGTTACATATGAGTAGTATTAAAATAACAAATTTATTCAATAGTTGGCTATTAGGCAGAAGTGGAAAGCTTCCAGGCATCTTTGTCTTCTAAGTAGTGACTCAATTTATAATAGGCTTTTTTCATTAGTATATTTTTGACACGTAACTTGAATTTCCCTTCAGTGAGCTCAGTAATGTCTTTCGGGATTTTATTATAGAAACGTACACAATTGCCTAAGAAGGACTTATTTTTTGTTTTCGTGAGTCTAAATTTAGATACAGCTATCCTATCCTTATTTCTAGTATTAATATTATGCATATCACTATTTATTCTAAACTTCTTTATATTTTTACGAACGTACATTATATTTTCTAGGATATACAAAGATGGAAGAGTTAATATATTAATTTCTTTGAACATTTGTCTTAAGGATTCGCGGGGACCCATTTCGTAGATGGCTCGAACTGCCCGCTTTTGCAATATAAAAACTGTCTCTATGTCCGCCGCTGACCCCCACAGCAGGATACCATATGACATTATGCTGTGGAAGTAAGCAAAGTAGACCAGTCGAGCAGTAGCTATATCTGTCAATTGCCTAATTTTATGAACCGCATATGCAGCTGAGCTCAGTCTTCCAGATAGTGCATCAATATGAGGACCCCATTGTAATTTAAAGTCTATGCTAATACCTAGAAAGACTATTGCCTTGTCAATTTTCAATTTATTTCCGTCGAGTAATACGTTTGGCTCTATATGTCTTACATTAGGCATGGAAAATTTTAAACATTTCGTTTTCTTTGCGTTGAGAAGCAGGTTGTTTGCGACGAACCAATTAGAAACAATAGTTAACGCGTTGTTGACTTGAACTAGTTCTCTATCTTTCCTATCTACTTTAAAAATCAGAGAAGTATCATCCGCAAAAAGAACTATGTCAGCAAGGCCCTCAACCATATGTGGTAAGTCATTGATATATGCTAAGAATAAGAACGGACCCAAGATCGACCCCTGTGGAACCCCCATTCTAACCAAAGATCCAGAAGATGTCACGCCATTAATGCCAACTTTTTGCTGCCTATCAGATAAGTATGATTCTACAAGATTCAGAGCAGCTCCACGAATTCCATAGTGGTGTAGCTTATAAATTAGAGTGCGGTGCTCTACACAGTCGAAAGCTTTGGAGAGATCACAAAATACGCCAATGGCATCCTGTGAGCTCTCCCAAGCCTCCAGCACATGCTTGACTAACTGGACTCCTGCATCTGTTGTTGATCTGCTTTTCGTGAAACCGAACTGATTTTCATGTAAAATCCTATGTTCATTAAAATGAGACAAGAGTTGTTGAAGCATTATCTTTTCGAATGTTTTGCTCAAAGCCGGAAGCACAGAGACCGGTCTATAATTTGAGGGGTCGGCCTTACTACCTGATTTGAAAATAGGGGTGATTTTACTCATTTTCATTAGGTCAGGAAATGTACCCCTATCAATACATAAATTAAATATGATCATCAAATGTGGCGCTATAACTTCTATTATTGACTCTAGCATTTTTACGGATAATCCCCATAAATCCTCTGTTGCTTTAACGTTTAAACTTTTAAATGTTTTTATTATTTCAAAAGTAGATATATGTCGGAACCTAAACTCAGGAATTTGGAGCGGGAAGTTGTCTTTCAGAAAGCCCACTGCAACACAAGGGCAAGAATCAAGAGATTTGGTGACTTCTAGTGGTATATTGGAAAAGAAATTTTCAAATGAATTCGCAACATGACTTGGGTCTGAAACTTTTTGGTTATCTTTTTCTAGCACATATTCTGAATTAAAAGATTTACTTTTGCCGGTCTCTGTATTAATAGTTTTCCAAACTGTTTTAATTCTGTCATTAGATTTTCGAATTTTATCCCTTATAAACAAAGCTTTTGCGCGTTTGCATACTGACTTAAAAACTTTTGAGTAATTTCTTACATAATCATGAAAATCTTTACTAGAAGTTAAAGATTTTTTGTGATATAACTCAAACATTATGTCTCTACTTTTTCGAATACCTCTAGTTGACCTGTCACCAAATTGTAACCTACCGTTGAGCTGCAGTTTTTTCTTCGGACAGATTTCATTAAATTCTGTACTTACTAATGAAAATAATGTACTATAAATGTCATGTGGATCTTCAGAAGTGAATTCCACCAGACTAAGTTTCAACTCTATATTTTGTTTAAGCTTTTCTAGTTTACCTTTTGTTAGCGGCCTATGTTCGATAATGGTATTTTTCTTAGTTCTCCCGATTTCGAATTTGATAGCGAGGCCATTGTGGTCTGATCTAACTCCCACCATTACTGATTTTTCTGTAGTCTTACAGTTTGAAAAAATATTATCAATGCAGGTGGATGAAGAGTCGGTTACTCTAGTTGGCTCACTGAACAAAAAATTCAAATTAAAAGATTTAAACAAAGAGATAAGATTAGTTTTATCAGTTGAATCTACCAAAATATCAATATTGAAGTCACCGCATACAATGATTGATTTATTGCTTTTAGTTAGTCTCTTGAGTACACATTCCATTATGGACATAAAATTACAGAAATTAGATGCTGGTGGCCGATATACACACAATAATATATGACTTTCCAGTTCTGCACAAGCAATTTCGCAGACACGTTCAACAGAAAAACCTACTATGTCAGACCGTTCCTTAAATTTTATGTTTCTTTTACAAAGAATAATACACCCTCCCCCTTCAGCAGATATTCTGTTGAACGCACTGGCTACCTCAAAATGTGTAACATTAAATAACATTTTATCTGGTTTTAGCCACGTTTCTGTAAAGCCTAATACATCAAATCTATGTTTATCTAATAAAAGTTCAATGTCTAATATTTTGCCAGAGAAGCGGTTAATATTTTGATAAAATAGCGATAAGATGTCAGCACACTTCTCTGTTGTCTTGTTTAAAAGTTTAAACAAATAATAACTACATTATTACTATTATTAGTACATGTACTAAAAACTACAACATTGTCACTACTCTTTGTTATATTTCCTATAACTGCCTCAATATTGAAAGCTACCAAAGTAGCAATTAGCTGTCTGGATTTTTTAGGACAGTACATGCTGTCCCATGTCAACTTAAAATTACAAATAAACTTATTGCAGTCAAAAAATAAAAGTTTGTCACTATGACGACATGTCAAGTTATACATTAATGTGTTGAGTGAGTGTATGTGCAAGTTCTCTTTTTCAGACAATAAATCTGAATAAGGGAAGGCACATAACATTATTTTACATGCCTTAAGTTCTAACAAAGTGGTTATTCTAGTAATAACCTCTTTTCTATCAATACCTAAACTATGACCTAAGAAGACAACAACTATTGATTTATTATCTATTTTTGAGTTTAATATTGTTTTTTCAATCAGAGCATAGGTTGCTCCCGGCATACAATAGTTCTCCACAGCACACTGCACTGAGTTACTTAATAATGAACCAAAGCCTACACCTATTTTGTCTGAAAATACCATGATTTTATGCGGTTGAACTGGATTAGAGCTGACATACTGCTCTCCGCCTGGGACCGTGTCTGTGATCAATGTTGGTCTGTTTTGATTTGACAGAGATGTTGAGAGGGCGCTAGTACAGTCTGGTTGTGGTTGAATGTGGCAGCTCGAGTGACTATTCTCAAGAGCCTCCACACACTCCACGTTCAAAGCCACCAGGTCCGTTAGTTCAATTGCAGTCTTGTAATGCTCACTTAGTTGAACTTGAGCTGTCTTGTAGCTAGTAAATATGTCCTGCAAGATCTTTTCTTTATGGAGCAGCTCAGAGCGGAGTTCCAGTGTGTCATTATCATATAACTGTCGAGTTATTTCCAATTCTTCCAAACAATTCTGAATTCTTTCCTCTAGTAACAACTTTTCTTTAATTAATTGAACATTTTTGACAAAATAGCTTTGTTTTTTTAATAACTTTTGACATCTTTTGATAGTTTTCTTAACTTTAATATATTTCTTTATTTTATTTCGGCTTTTAAAAAGTGGGCTTTTACAAACAGATTTATCTCCGGTAAGATCAATGGTTACAATATCTGAAGAGCACTCCAACTTGTTTCCGGCTAGCTCATCAAAAAGGTTCAAGGTGCTGGTGGTCTGTTCATTACACTTATCTATGTGTAGCTGTGATATTACCTTATGGGCCTTATTTAATTCAAATTCTAGGTTGATTATACGACTTAAGGCTTGTTCATGAGTCTCACCACACTCCTTGAAGGATATTACAAAATTTTGGAGTTGTTCGCATCGATCTTGTGAGTCCAAGTATTTAGAATGTAGTTCAGCCAGTTCACCTTTTAGTTCAGTGTTTTTTGTGATGATCTTTTGCACTTCGATTTCACTGTCTTCTCTTTCTTGTAGTAGTTGTTCACTAAGGTCTTTATAGACTTTTAGTTGTTTTAGGGCAGCACTCAGTTTTTCCTCCATTTCCCTCGCCGATGTCTTGCGGGTCATAATAGGCATTTTGGTGTCAACTGATCAGTCAGCTCCTGAAACCACAAGTGAAACCGCTAAACAACTATTCAAATAAAGTTTGTATTACAGGTTTTCATACACAAGTCAGTCTCATAGCCAAGTCAAACAACAAAAAGAATGCCCACCAAAGCTTTAAATAAAACAATTAAAAAGTATTACTGTTTATACATTGGTTAATACTGTGGAACAGGTTAAAGTAGAAAATTAAAAATAGGAAATTACAAGTAAAAGTGAGACAGGTTTTAAAATACCAGACTTAAAAGGGAAATAGCATAGACAAAAGTAAAAGTAAAATAAAAAAAGTAGATAAAAATAATTGGAAATATAGTTGTACCTGTTACCTACTGACTACCTACAGACTGCAGTACTTATAAAGATTTGCGGTTTGTAAAAATCAAAATAATACTATCATAAGTTACATACAAACATATTAGGCTATCAGTTTAATTCTGGTAGTTACACAATTTAGCAATATACTATGATAGTACAATTACAGTTTTTTCTATCTTTATATCAGATTATAGTGAGCACAATTTGAGATCTGACACAGCAATATAAGCTGCTTGTACCTAATTGTATGATGTGTAGTGCGATGTGTAGTTGTTAAAAGCATGTCTGAGGCAAGAGTTTTATCGTCAATTTTGCTTCCACAGTTATGTCAAGCAAAAAGAGAAGCAACGGTGCCAGAATGTGGATTGGACGATGCTCACCGGAGTGAGGCGTGTATAGGGCTAGAGTGAGTGTTGAGTAGGTGCATTAAGAATGTTAATTGAACACAATACTCCCCGGGATTTGTGATGAACATCCGATCCAAGTCGTCAGTTTTGAATCCACCCGTTGCTTAGCCGTCAGTTGACAGCACAACTTTGTGCTCGACGAAAAACTTCTCGTAGTATGTTTCCCACACTCGTACACCTCATATAAGCACTAATAAGATGTTTACACTGATTTTAATTGGCACTGAATACTAGAAAATAATAATTTAATAATTTCTAAATACGGAGAAATATTTTGACACCTTAACCTAAGTGTTGCCACACGGCGAAAAAAACGGTCAGACATTTATCGTTATATCTACTGAACTATGGTGTATTTTCGTATAGCAATTTTTTTAGTTATTACCTTTTAAACCATACTATTATTTAGACTCATAATATCGACTATTTCCAATGAAAATATATTTTTAACCACTTAACAAAGAAGCGGGCGCGCGGGGCGTGTTTTTGTTGTTGAGTGGTTGCGTACAAAAATTAATTGTGAAGTGATTTGCGACTACATCGGTATGAATCTATGTAATATTCATTATTTATTGTTTTTACGACCGATATACACAACAAAAAGAGTGTTATTTTTCTATTTTGTTTTTCAAAACCAGATTTTTGTAGGTACCTAACAACGCGGCGGGTGGTGCAGGCACTATTACCTTATTCTGTGTGTTTTGTGCCGTTTATTACTATAAAAGTTACCTAGTTGACGATCGTACGATATCGGGTGGCGTCAATGACCGCTTACACGTGCTGGCCTATATTACGTAATAGTTAAACTTACAAACCGCGGTTCACATTTGCGCGGGAAAACATGCCGCCAATTCTGGGCCAATCTTCGGAGGCCGAAATGTAGAAATAATACTATGAACGTATATGTAGTGTTATATCATTTTGAAAAGGAAATATTATGCAGAATTTAGAATAGTAAATGATGAATAAAAAAAAACACTTCATAACACAAAAAGGTCATTTATTTCAAATGTAAACAACTATTTTACTATCCCTTTTTCTCAACGGGCCGTATCAACTAAAACAAAGAAATAAAACAAATCATTCGAATACAATGTCAAAGCACAGTTCAAGAGCAAACAAAAAATGTAAACAGAACGATTCAACTCGTAAGTTTATGGTTGCTAGAGCCATAAATGTCACTCAAGTACTTGGCGCGCGGCCACACACACACACACGGCGACTCCCCGCTGATTTTGCCGCCAAAACGTTCTCTGCGCGCGCGCTGAGTAGGACAGGTTAATATGGGCTGATAGCTTATTTGATTGATTGATTTGTAGTGGACTGTATTAAACGGGTAGGGGGTGATAGCACTGGTTTATCCGGCAGCGAAAGAAATTATGTTGCCGGATATCCGGCTCGAAGGAAAATATAGTTTTGCAGTTTCCTGCCACTATACATTGGTAGGGAATAATTGTTGGTAAATACCTGGTTTACGTGGGGGGTGTCGAGAGTCTCTGGGTCTGATGAGGGCTGGTGACCGTGAGTCCTAAGTGGAGGCGTCTTGCTGTCGACGGTGTGCTGAAGGAGCTGAAGAACTATTGTTCACTTGGTTATAATGTTTGTATTGTCCTTTTGGGTTGTGCACTGGTTTACGCGGCGGGCTGAATGCGTGTGTACACACGGGCTGATTTGGGAGTCGGTGTGTGGCCGTGCCGAACACACCCTGAAAGTCACTCGCGGCGAAGTCAGTCGCGGTGACTCGTGGTCATAATGGCGGTTGCCACGCGGTCGCTACGCGGAACGCAGCGGTACACGTCCGCCAGTTACGAGTATAAAAGTGTGACTGTTTCCGCTTCCTTTCAGCTGCTTGCTTCTAGTTATGACAGCTGCAGGCGAAGCGGCGGTGGGGCATGCGGGCGCGGTGCGTGCCTTGAGGTGACGTCACGCTTTGGCGTGAACAGTATCAAAAAACGTATGAAGTCTAACTGAGGGTTGATCGAGGATGTGATTTTTTCTCTCTATAAATTTCAATGATAAAATAATACCTTTACTCCTGCACACTAATTTCGCAAAATCTTTACCTTAAACTTAAACCTTAGAGCACAGTACAGGAACGTAAATATCAACATAGTATTTACGGTAATGTGTACGTACATGTACCTTTAATATAAATGACTTCGTGGTCCACTTTCGTTCACGAGTATCTGGCTCGAGTTCATTTTGTAAAACCAATTAAAAATTCTCTGTAAATTCTGCTTTATTTCGAATTCAATTCCATATTTTTGTGTATAAAATAACTCTTTAGACTGTCTGCAATCTGTGATTCTTGCCCAGTAGTCTTGATGTTTCCTTTTGGTTGTGTCGCGTATCCATGCTCGGATTTGGCTGAATGGTAGCGGGATCATTGGTTCCGGTCCGTTTGGACATAAGTTGGAACCTCTCCTTGCTAACTCGTCTGGCGCATCATTGCCTCTGGACCCGATGTGTCCCTTTATCCAATGGATAAAGGGACACAGCGGGTCCATGTTACTATGTTAATACTTTTAGATGCATAAATAACGCAACCAAATAGACTCAGCCATTTTGTTCAGTCACTCGCGCTATTAAGGCAAATTTAATGATAAAAGGTTGGCCGTCAATTCGTTACGAGCGGACATAGGAACGGATGGATCCCTCCTTTTGTGCTTCGCCCCGCAATCTGCTAAAAAGTAGCATCGATGTGTCCGAACGACGCAATTGATTTCGGCTCAATAAGAAACACGACCATAATAGCTCGAAATCCATTGTGTCGTTCGCACACCCGTTCCCCTACACGCACATGATAACGCTCATGTCGCGACCACAACGCTCGCGGATGGTATTTATTTTTTTGCAGTAGTGGCTAGCTGTCACTGTCAAAATGTCAAATAATTAGAAGATTCGTTCGATTTATGACAGAAAATTTGGCGCACATTTCGCGACCGCGTGAGTGTTCCATTCGGGTTGGGCATTAAAAGCATTGGAACCAAAGGGAACGGCAAACCGAAACGCACAATATGCTATAGATACTGCTTTTCTTTCTGGCAAATTTATTACGTCGAAGCTGATAGTGAGACACATGAATCGGTTCAATCCCCAAGTTCCTAACGAAGATTTCAACGTATTATTATAATAACAATCTCTGTCTTCATAAGTCCCAACTCGACCGACCAACTTATGTAGTTTGGAGAGCACATCAAAGTTGAGTTGTTATGTATAGACATTACACTTTGCTTGTTGAAATAAGCCCCGTGTTTCTTGTTAGGAATTTGACTGACGCAAATGTGAATCGCCATGAATAATTGAATTGACCGAGCGAGGAAAACATCTCTGCTTTAACTTGCCAAATTGACTTACATCCGTCCGTGTGTTTGTTAGGTTGTATGTATGTCTTCCAGTATAGGGCTCATTTTTTCAACCAATCTTGAAAAAACTTTATACATGCATATCATGTATGTTCTACTATTTGAATATGAGCAAAATTTATCAAGTGGTTTCCGAGATAATAGGTTGTGAATTATTGCGAAAAATTGACGCTGTTATGGATATGTGCTCGCGAGGTCTACTGTTCGTAGAACTACAAGTTTTAGTATAAGTTCCGACAAAAAGATCGGTATCATATGTTTAATGTTGGTGGCTGTCTGTATATATATGCTAACGTTACTTTGAAATAAGTATTCGTATTAACTGGTCCAACAGGTAACAGTCCGACAAACAAAACAAATAAAATAGTATTTTTGTAAAGTCAAAGTCATAATCATTTATTCAATTTAGGCATCAAATACGCACTTATGAATGTCAATTTTTCATTAAGTATAATGTATTTTACAGACTTTACTGCCGCGTTCTAAAATATATAGAACCTACCGAGAAGAAGCGGCAAGAAACTCAGGGCCATTCTTTTTATGTAGATATTTACAATGTTTCTACGTAGGTACTACTAATATTACATTTTATGGGTGGTAGAATGACAGCTTGCCAGAAGTGGAGTATTCGTTGTCTTCTTTATTTTTATTTGTATATATTTTTTTGTATTTTGATGAGACCAAGATAATCATTTATTAATATTGAGTGTTTTTACAGCTCTGCCAACCACTTTATGGACACGTGGTTGTACACGTATATACCTAAATAAGTACTAAAAAGGTGAATTCATTGCTAGAATTCTGCGAGACTTTTATATGTTAACAATAGTGGAATATTCTTTCCAATGACACGTTTTAATGACAGCATGACGAGAGTCTGGGATCGCCAACTCGCATTATGTGGATGATTCATAAATTCTTGATATGCATACGCTTAGGGCAATAAACCGGTCAAAAACGCTTGAAGAAGCTATAGTTCTACGCATTTGTAGGGTTCTAGGTATTGAGTGACTTTAGTGGCTCCAATAATACGGACAGTTTGACGTTGGAGTCTGTCGAGAGCATCCATAAAGTACTCCACATTTCTTTCTGCTGCTACATTTCTCTGAATATGATCAAAGCAATTTGTGTCAATCTATCGAATGCCGCATTAATCAGCAATCGAGATTCATGGCGAGTCAATACTACGTGACCAGAATAACGGGAAACGGTAAACGGATGGCGAGCAACGGATAACGGAGCTTATAGCGGCTGGGTTTGTGTATTTGTTTAAGGTACACAAGATAGAAATAGAGTTTCAAAACAATGAATAAAGAGGTATATATATCAGACTATCTATTTCAGACAGGTGTTTGAAAATAAAATAATAATTATAAACTAGTTTCATGTTTATAAAAGAAACAGAAAAATAACTTTCGTTGATGAGAAATATCAGGGATCACAGATTTATATCTAGTTTACGTTTACGTTAAGTTTTTTCCATATTTTCCATATACAAGAACTCTCTGATTTTCTTTCTGGATCTTGATCTGCGAAAAAATAATATGTGTAAAAAACTAAGAAATAATACTTAAGCCGGGTATTGTGTTGCCCTAAACGTATGCATATCAAGAATTCATGAATCATCCACATAATGCGAGTTGGCGATCCCTGACCCTCGTCATGCTGTCATTAAAACGTCATTCTATTCAACTATTGTTAACCTACAAAGGTCTCCTGGAATTCTGGCAAAGATTTCACCTTTTTAGTACTTATTTAGGTATATACGTGTACAATCACGTGTCCATAAAGTGGTTTGCAGAGCTGCAAAAACACTCAATATTAATAAATGATTATCTTGGTCTCGTCAAAATACAAAAAAAATAATTTATATACAAATAAAAATAAAGAAGACAAAGATGCTTGGAATACTCCACTTCTAGCAAGCTGTCATTCTGCCACCCATAAAATGTAGTATTAGTAGTACCTATGTAGAAACATTGTAAACATCTACATAAAAAGAATGACCCGAGTTTCTTGCCTCTTCTTCTCAGTAGGTTCTATATATTTTAGAACGCGGCAGTAAAGTCCGTAAAATACATTATAATGAAAAATTGACATTCATAAGTGCGTATTTGATACCAAAATTGAATAAATGATTATGACTTTGACTTTACAAAAATACTATTTTATTTGTTTTGTTTGTCGGACTGTTACCTGTTGGACCAGTTAATACGATTACTTATTTCAAAGTTACGTTAGCACATATATACAGACAGCCACCAACATTAAACATATAATACCCATCTTTTTGTCGGAGCTTATACTAAAACTTGTAGTTCTACGAACAGTAGACCTCGCGAGCACATATCCATAACAGCGTCAATGTTTCGCAATAATTCACAACCTATTACAGATAGTGCAATCCACGATGACGCGTCCTATAGTCCCAAGTGCGGGGTGTACAACAGAGTCGACTCCGAAAGCGGATATTGAGTCTGAAAATGAAGCGAGTACGTCACATTTGAATTTAGTAGGCAGAAGTGCTTCTATTTTTACATCACCCATGAAGAAGAGAAGGGTAAGACCACGAAAAATTAATTTATACGAATTTGATATTGGTGTAGTCCGAAGAACTATCCAAAACTATCATATAGAACATCGTCAATTTCCAACATTATCACGACTTAATATTGTTTTGAAAGACCGTATACAATTTGATGGATGTATAACAACCCTAAGAACATTGTTACTTAAACTTGGTTATAAATGGAGAAAAACTGATAATAACAGGAAAGTGCTAACCGAAAAACATGATATTCAAATGTTAAGATTGAAATATTTAAAACAGGTAAAGTCTTTTCGTAATGCAGGTAGACCTATAGTATACACAGATGAATCATATATTCATACCAACCAAGTGCAAAAAAAATCTTGGGCCGAAAAAGGTTCTAAAACACCAATAAAATAAAATTTAACAAAAGGAGTGCGCATAATTATAGTACATGGCGGAAGTGCAGAGGGTTTCGTACCAAATGCGTTGTTGACATAATGAGCAGAGATCAAATCCGGATACTACCTCGACAACATGAATACAGAAAATTACTTAAAATGGCTAAAGGAGAAACTAATACCAAATCTCCCAAATGATGCCGTGGTAGTCTTGGATAATGCAGCCTAATGCAAATCACAATACTAGTTCGGAAAAAATACCAACATCCAACACCAACAAATTAGACATGCAGACTTGGCTGAATGCAAAAAATATCCATTTTGAACCAAGCTACAAATAACCTGAACTTTATGACTTTATAATAAAAAACAAAGAAAACTTCCGCAAATACAAAGTTGACGAATTATTGAAAGAACATGGATTCGCAGTGCTTCGGCTGCCTCCTTATCATCCAGATTTAAACCCAATCGAAAACATTTTGGGTATTGTAAAAAACGACGTTGCTGGCCGCAATATTAATCAAAATTACACTTCGATTATGTCCATTTTAAATGAAGCATTTGATCGAGTAAATAAAGATGTCTTGTTCAATACTTGTCAGCACGTGGAAAAAATAGAAGACGAATACATGAGACACAGTGATCTTGATTTTAGTTTCACTATAAATGTCGGTGATACATCAGACTCTGAATCAGATATTTCTGAAACGATTGATTGACGATTTTCATTTCTCAATAAAGTTCAATAAAACTTTTTCACATATTTCATTTTTGTCTAGAATTACCCCTATTATAAAAATGGTAATAACTAATATTGTTACCATTTATATAGTAATAATTAATGTATAACCCTTTCCTGACAGTCGGGTAAAAAAAAAATGAAGTAGAGCATCTTTCACTTTGACCATGACGCTCTCTTCTGATTAGTCTATTCATTGTAGTGTGCGTGTGCATTCATAGGTAATTAGTGTGAACCGATAACACTCAACTTAACTAACAACAAACTTTACTGGGCCAAGCACTTAGATAACAAAATAACAAAAGCCAGTATTTCTTTTTGGCAATGCAAACAGATTATCGGTAAAACAACGGTAAAACACTCAACCCAAAAGTAACCATGTGGTTATACAATACAGTAATCATACCCTGTCTTACATATGGGGCTCTTGTGTGGTGGCCCAGAACTACACAGAGCACAACCATCGAAAAACTGAAAAAATTCCAGAGGCTGGCATGCTTGGCTGCAACGGGAAGCATAAAAACGACTCCTACAACAGCAATGGAGGCTCTTTTAGGAATCACACCGTTGCACCTGCATATCCAGCAAGAAGCCGCAGCATCCGCATTAAGACTAAAGGCTTTAAATCTCTGAGAAAACGATAGTCTGTCCCGTCATTCAACCATCTTAGACGAAGTAGCGACAGGCAATCCAATCATGCAATCAATATACGACAAACAGCACAAAGAATACTTCTTCACTAAAAGCTATAAGATACAGTTACACGAGGAGCCTAGTGATAGCTCAGGGCTTAAGGAAGTAAGGATATACACAGATGGCTCTAAAACTACAACTGGCACCGGCGCGGGTACGTTCTCGGATGATTTGAACATTCATATAACTACAGGCTTGGGTAAGCACAGCTCCATCTTCCAGGTGGAATGTGTGGGGATGAACCAAGCGGCAACAGCAGCACTAAAAAGAAAGGTAACTGACTTTAATACAGAATAATCACAGATTGCAGACAGTCTAAAGAGGCCTTCCCGAAGCTCAACTCGAAGTACTCTAGAAAACTCCGCAATCTTTAACGTGACAAACTACGACGTGTGGTCGGTCTTGTCACGGGACACTGCTCACTAAACAAACACCTGTTTATGTTAGGTGTTACAGACCGTTCCGAGGATGCTTGGAGGTAGACGAAACGCGCACGTCATCCTGGAGTGCAGCAGCGTGGCGTCACAACGGTCAGAGTACCTCGGAACACCGAGGACCGTCCAGGAGGCCTGCACCAGCATCAGCGAGCTGCTGGCCTTCTTCGACGACATCGGGAGGCTGGACTAATGCGCACCACCCGACATCACGCACAAAGTGCCGCATCAAGACGGCATGGGTGCGGAAAATAGCCCGCCGACCAAGTACCAAGTAACACATAAAGATTAAATTCTACTAATATTATAAACGCGAAAGTTTGTGAGTATGGATGTATGGATGTGTGGATGTGTGAATCTGTGTTACTCTTTGACGCTCAAACGGCGGGTTATATTCATTTACAACTAATATTACAACGTATATAAAGCTCTCTCACATAATACAACAACGACTCGAGCAATTTTCGAGCATAAGCGTTAACCGAATGCTATTGTAGTGATATCGCTGCTCGTAACATTGTCACGGCGATAACGATGACAGAATAATAATCATAACGCTTACACACTCATACTCCGCACTAAGCTCTCCTGCCGCGTGAGGTATGTACATATCACACATCACACAATCCAAGACTAGAGAACTAACATTTCCGATCATCACACGTTATATTTGTTTAGGTCAGGGATCGAACCGGGTCCCTCCTGCGAAAGCATAGTGCGCATTACCTGAGCTAACGCAGCCATCGAAGAATTGCGGCGTGTCAGTGGCCATCACGGCTGCTCGCTATCAGCACAGATATCACACAATAGACGAGCGATGGCCTTCTCAAATAAAACCGTCTTTACTTTCATGTTTGTCTTAGAAATAGGGTTATGAATAATATTTCTTTATCAGAATCAAGGTTTGTTGTAAACAACGTTCTAGATTCAATTGTTTCTAGTCGCGGCATGAAGAAATCCAATGAATTCGATGTAAATTAAATTGCACCGTTGTGGCTTAGCAGTTGTAGTCACTAAACACTAACTTACTTACACTAACTAAACTGAAAATTGCTAGTAACCTCTCGGAAATGTAATTGCAACCTTGTAGCTTTGTGTTGCAGTCGCGAAAACGCATATGCATAAATCGCTTTTGTGACAAGGGCCTTAGGTTTTCCACAACAGGCAACACCCACACTGAACGTAACCGCGCTCGACGTCGCCAGATGGAAACGATGCGTGCGCTTTATGACATACTTAGATCTATGAAACTTGGATGCGGCAACGTTAAAATAATAACCGTTAGATTAGAGATATTAATATATTGCTCATAATATATTGTAGCCTATTGTAATGTATTATGGCCTAGAGGTGCTCTGCGGACAGGTTATAATGCCATACGGTTCTAGTGCTCTGTTCAGTAACGATATGTGAATTTTAACCTCTCAGGTTGATGTCATTTTTTATAGATTTACATCAAATATAACTTGGTGTTCTACTACTACAAATTACTGGACGAAAGACTCAAAAACCAATGTCTCGTGGTAAAAAACACAGTGCATTGCCACGCAAAACTAATTCTAAGTTCTGGATAGCACTGCAACTGTCATGGGCAAGTGCAGTGCTTAAGATCAGGCATACCACTTGCCCGTCTTTAAATAGTTTTAATTATTTTAATAAGCAAAATACAATAGTCAGTCCTTTAGGCTGGGAGAGTACGAGAGCTAGTGATCCCCTATATTTTGTCAGCCAAGAACTAACTATAAGTTTGTCATATTCAAAAACTTGATACTGGCAGAGTAACGTTTCCAAAAAGATCACAAGTTTTAAACAAGAAAGATATTAACTGTGTGTTAGTAAGGACAAAACATTTTTTTGAAGTGAACATCTTTAGGTGCGTTGAGCACTTTTGGTTGAACATAAATAGAGAAACTCGCGTCATTGTCATCGGCTTCTTGGGTGAAGAAAAATCATGGAACCACCGTCACCGAACGCTTTGTCATAGATAATGTAGTTTTTAAGTGAAACTTCTTTAGGCGTGATAATGGTTTCCATGACTACCGATCGTTGTGTATTGTAGTCTTAAAAATAATTTCGTGTGAAGAAAACGCAAGTCACTGTCACCGAACGCTTTGTCATAGATAATGTAGTTTTAAAGTGAAACTTCTTTAGGCGCGATAATGGTTTCCATGACTACCGATCGTTGTGTATTGTAGTCTTAAAAATAATTTCGTGTGAAGAAAACGCAAGTCACTGTCACCGAACGCTTTGTCATAGATAATGTAGTTTTAAAGTGAAACTTCTTTAGGCGCGATAATGGTTTCCATGACTACCTATCGTTGTGTATTGTAGTCTAAAAAATAATTTCGTGTGAAGAAAACGCAAGTCACTGTCACCGAACGCTTTGTCATAGATAATGTAGTTTTAAAGTGAAACTTCTTTAGGCGCGATAATGGTTTCCATGACTACCTATCGTTGTGTATTGTAGTATAAAAAATAATTTCGTGTGAAGAAAACGCAAGTCACTGTCACCGAACGCTTTGTCATAGATAATGTAGTTTTAAAGTGAAACTTCTTTAGGCGCGATAATGGTTTCCATGACTACCGATCGTTGTTGATTGTAGTCTTAAAAATAATTACGTGTGAAGAAAACGCAAGCCACCGTCACCGAACGCTTTGTCATAGATAATGTAGTTTTAAAGTGAAACTTCTTTAGGCGCGATAATGGTTTCCATGACTACCTATCGTTGTGTATTGTAGTCTAAAAAATAATTTCGTGTGAAGAAAACGCAATTCACTGTCACCGAACGCTTTGTCATAGATAATGGTAGTTTTGAATTCAAAAATAAGGCGCAATGATGGTTTCCATGACTACTGGTTTATGTTATTGATTGTGTGTCTTAAATAATACGTATATTTTTTTACCAAGTAAATCAATGGATATTCCATCCAGTAGCTGCACGTTGTATACGTGCGGCATCTCTCGAACTAATGAGCGAACGAGGGAAACCTCCCCGTCGAGTTCTGTCGGTCACAGAACCGGGACGAAATACGACAACATGTTTACGAGTTATGGCAATACTTTATGTTATATGACAAATTGTCTACGTCTCGAATAGAAAGAACAATGGAAATAAAGTTGACATATTGTTACATAAAAATAGATGAAACCATGTGAACTATTGTTCATTAATAAAGTTTTTAGTCCTTAAACGAAATTTTGGGCACAGAAAAAAAGATAATATTTTATCTAGGCCTAGTCAGAGCTAGACTAATTTGGAGAAGACTTTCAATGGCAGATAGCTGATCTTATAAGAGGTAACTTAGGCTACTTTTAATTTAAAAAATAATAAGTTTATAGCGCAATAAAATTAAAACTTGCGTGCACACTCGAGCAAATCCGCGGCTTGGTTAGTCAGCTAGTACATACTAAATGTGTCATTATAATTCCTGTTTAGGTCATTGATTACTTATATCAATACCGTAGAAACGTACTGAGTTCAGTGTTCATCTATTTATAATATTTATTGACACACTTAATTTTTTTTTTAAACATTTTTTGCAAACATTGCATTTAGGTTATAACTTAAAAAAATCACTTAATTTAATGCTCATCGAATTTGTCTTAGTACTAATAATTAATATTTAAAGTTAGAAATTGGTTTACTTGTTTGTGAGAAAAATATAAGCATACACCTATTTGGTTTCAGATATTTCACTGCTTGAAAATTCTGGCACTACGGTAATACCGATGGAGTTCCTATTTGATCCTATTTCTGTGTGCACGCAGGTGAATAAGGTTACATGGAAAATGCCAGGCTCATTTTTAGTCATGCCATCTTCGCGTTTGTCATTTATCTTATAGGTCATCATTACATACTATTAGTCTAAAATAGTTATGTTTATTGTATAATTAATACTTTGAACTGAGGTTGATAAAAACGGACATATCTTCAACATGATTAAAGCTTACAGTGATGACGTGGAGCCTTAGTGACAAGATTTAACTCTTGGAAATTCGAATAACATGAATCTTGATATTGTGGTCCTTTAGCGAAACCAAGGTCGACAAATGTAAGGTCTCGAAACCATTTTTAGGAAATAAGTCACGTATCGTCTTGACCGTGGAGAATAGAACCTTACTATGTATTCATAGGGTCGAGATTAGATTCTATATCCAACACTCCAGGGGCCATATATTCTATCCGTACGTCTTGTAAATTCAATCGACATAGTATCTCTTTGGAGCCGTCATAACTATTTGTTTTATCAGAAAAAATATAACAATAAAATTATATATAAAATGAGTTTTTCTCCCTCCAATTTCAGGCTGAGAATCATTAAAAGCGAGGAAATACGACTTGCTAGATGTTAGGCTTCTTGAGCAAGACACCGCCTTGGCTAGTGCCACCGTTGTGCTAAATATTCTGCCACGATGCAGTCTGCAAGCATTACTGCATGAGGAAATGAAGGGCTCTGTAGCCATTTCAATTATAAGGCGAATGAATCTAAACTCAATAACTATGTTTGCAGATTATATACTCTTATGTGCAATTAAACATGATCGTTACCGTAAATTGATAACCGGACTGTACATCTCTAGCGATGTCCTTATATTACATCGATGGTTCTAAACGTGCAGCTCAATGCTGACAGTGAACTTTTCAAATGTCTAAAAATTTCCGTCAGAACGAGCTTTCTCTTTTATTTGAACTTGCTCGAGACGTCATCGCACAGAGAGTTCAGCAACTTTAAATATATCTGTAAGTACTAGTACAGGTAATATAAGTAGGTATATTTCGAGTTGTAAATAAGAATATTATACTTTTCTAGAACCATCAGTTACAAGTAAGTTTTTTTAGAAACAAGTCGATATTGTGTGCAGGTCTTCCTAATTCGTCATATACTGATGTATGTATTTTACACTAACAGTGCCCTGTGGTTTAGGGTGCGTGATGATAGCTAGATTCAACATTAGCTATTGTCATACCCTAAAATAAATTACTTTAAACACATCATCATTTTGTGGGTCTGAAAGTGATGAAATCAAAAATAATTGGTAAGATGGAAATAATTGCTAAAATTCAAATACTTACAATTGAATTATTAAGAAAATAACTCTGCGTTAGCACCACGTTTTGTCCATCGCAGTTACAGTGTAACGTTCAGAACTAAGAACTAAAGTGTTGTGTGCCACAGTACTGCACAGGTCGCCGTGAGTACATTACTTTTTCGAGTCTCATTTGGTCAGTCATATCAGGCATGGCAGTAGTCCAAACAAGACGGTGTCCTGCACAGGACTCGTACCGCGTATATAGGTTTTCTCATGTCTTACGATGTACACACCAAAAGCTAAGGGAATATTGTTGAACTCTGTCCCATTACGGAATGATTTTTGTAGCTTTCTTACAGGATTTGCTCTTGTTTTACACTAAAAGCACAAAGCTCAAAGTAGTAGTGAGTTCCTGTTGGTTCTTATTTGCGACAAGCAGAAATAACAGTCTGTGACCTCGGGAAGGTTTGTGTGAAGGGTCGTTTGACGAAGGGTCAAGGTTCTTTGTGTCTTTTTGTCAAAGGAAATTGAAATAAATTGGGTATGAGATGGCTTGCCTTTTAGCCGGAAGGAAAACTTTGTTTGGTTTTGTTTTATCTTTATTGACTTGACAACTAAAATAATAACAAATATGACATTAACAATAACCCGAACTATTTTCTTTGAAAATCAAAGCGACAATTTAATCCCTCGTGAAATTATCACTGCTGGCATCGCATTCTCGAGACCTTTGGTATCACTTTTTAGAATTTTCTGTGTACACTTTCTTGTGTAGCTAGACTTATATAAATCCAATCGTACCCAGCCACACATCTTACTGTCTATTTAATATAGTTGTGTCTGTTGTTGTCTGTTACACACGACTTTATAAAACACACACAATTACATTATTACTCGTAAAACTTTTAAGATGTCACCTATACATGATCACCCCATAATTTTCCCACTGCTAGGACTCGAGCATTCCTCTCAGAGAAAGGAGTTGGGCCATAATCTACCACACGGCCTTAAGCAGTGCGGCTTGGTGGATAGTGGCCAACCTATGTCGAAGCTTTCAGGCCGCCTGAAGGCCTTCGACATAGCCTAACGATAGTCAAACAACCAGGACTAACCACTTAACGTACCCTCCGAAGCACGGAGGCGCTCACTAGAATAATACCAGTAGCGGTCACCCATCCAACTCCTGACCCTACCAAGCGCACTAACTTATTTATCAACGCAGAAAATTAAGCTTACAAAGTGAGGGTTCTCCTTCTCCAATTACATACTATGTATTACTAATTATAAGAATCAATAATAAAAGCTATGAATTTTTGTTAAATAAATAAAACAATTTTTTTGTAAACTCCCAAAGAAGAATTTTAGTAAATTTATGATGGGCGAAAAATTCAATTTGCTTCTGTGGTTTTGTATCTTATAGACATATACCAAGCGAGCAAAGCCGCTGGCCGGTCGGCTAGTAAAACATATAGGTGCAAAAGCTATACAACTGATTGATACCTACAGTAAACAACTAGGTTATCTTTAGTAGTTTTCTAACATTCAATAAAATTAAGCAGTAAAATGCAGAAATCACAGCACTCCATTTTATTACCACAATAACACTACATTACCGCCATTTAAGTGTTTAACGGGTCCACAATCCTTCAGAACTACTGTTCCATTAAGCGAAGTGTTCCTGTTTATCGTTACTTCTGTACTGCATTTTATACCATTTACATAATAAAATAAATAAATAAACCATTTATTGCCTTATGAGTACACAATTATATAAAAAAAACACAATTAAAATATATTTCCAGCAGGCAAAAGGGTTATGCTTAGCATAAGCAGCGCTTGCGTCCATCAGACGTGCGCTGCGCTGTTTTTCAGCATATCCCTGCTCGGGCAGATGTTTGATTTTAGTTTAGAGTTAGAAACAAATTAAAGAAATTAATTAAATTTACAAGTGCTCTACACCCTTATTTAAGTATTGTGTAACATTGGAGGGCTGGAGGGTCGTTTATATAAGCTCATTCCACAATATTTCTGCAGTTGTCTGATGATGCAAGGATATCTGCTAGTAAACCTATTAATGGAAGACTATTTATGTACATAATAATATTATATTGCAGGGCATAATGATATATCTTATAAATTACTTATAACTACCACTAGTTATAATTAATTTATAAGAAATTAGTGACATCTGTGAGCTGTAGACATCGCGAGATGGAAACGAATAAATGGCGGCTTTATAACAGTTTTGACAACTCTCTTTTCTGCTTATTGAAATGTAAATAATAAATCACTGACGAGCTAAAAAAACCTACTCATTTGAGCCCATGGCTTTTGCTCTGTCTCAGTTGCAGAGTATTGTTGATTCATCATTATTATCATCTCAGCCGTAGGACGTCCACTGCTGAACATATGCCTCCCGCATAGTTTTCCAGAAGAACTGATTGGAAGTGGCCTGCATCCAACGTCGTCCTGCAAGCTTTATCAGGTCGTCTGTCTACCATGTCGGTAGACGACCTACGCTGCGTTTGCCGGTCCGTGGTCTCCACTCCAGAACCTTCCAGCCCCATCGGCCATCGTGCTATGTGGCCTGTCCACTGCTACTTTAACTGGCTAATCTTCTGGGATATGTCGGTGACTTTCTTTATTCTACTCCTCATTTCTGATTTGATCACGTAGAGAAACCCCGAGCATACCTCCCCATAGCTCGTTGTACGACTTTGAGCTTTCTTATGAGGCCCATAGTAAGAGACCACGTTTCATGCCTTATGTCATCACTGGTAACACATATTTGTCTAACTCTAGAAAGCAGAAATGTTGTCAAAACTGACATAAATCTGCTAGTTTTCAAAGATTTTAATCAACATTTGATTGCAATTGACATACGTAATTGCCCTGCCAGTTCTTAGTATTTTTTTCTAATCGCTCTTCATTTTTCTAATTCTAAATAAGATGCTTTGAAATAATCAAAGATAAGATGAAAGAAAGTTTTAATATTTTTATAAAGTTTACACACTTTCTCGTGTCTGAGACGTTTCTAAACTTTTTGGTCAGTTTATCAAATTAGTATTTAAAGTCATACGAATAATTTGGGTACAACTATTCTTAAAAGCAACAAGATAAGCTTTATTAATCTTTGGACCCTTTTACGGTAATTTCCACTTGGGACATAATTCCCAATTATGTGCTTCCTTAGCCATTTTACTATAAAATATGAAGGTCTAATTTTAACCCGCTGAAATCAAGGGTTTCCTTCTTGCTGGCTTGTGTTTTAGAATATAACTAGTTGGGTAATTGTATATTAGAAAGGTTCATATTCAATTTCTATATACGAGATATTTACCGTTTATATTTACTGAACTGTTGGTGTGTTTGGTTGCAACTGTGCCTTCTGAGCAGCTGGTCCCGGGTTCGATCTCCGGTCAAGCCAAACATTGGTGAGCAGATAAATATCTGATTGAGCTGTATCTGAGTGTGT
The DNA here is from genome assembly GCA_917880725.1 of Selenia dentaria. Lineage (NCBI taxonomy): Eukaryota > Metazoa > Arthropoda > Insecta > Lepidoptera > Geometridae > Selenia > Selenia dentaria. The sequence continues at coordinate 7,316,837 of OU862904.1, read as the reverse complement.
ACAATATACATGGTTATAAGTATGTATATCAGTCATCAGGTTACCATAGTACAGGCTCTGCCTAGTTTGGGACCTTGTGTGAATGTTGTCCCATATTTTTATTATCTATTGTATTTGATTTGTGTTTCCGTTATTTTGGCTATTGCAAGCTCTACGATCACGGATGAACTGACGAATTGCGGTTAGGTGAGTGTTTACGAGCAAACAAAGCGGTCTACCCTCTTCAAACGAAGGCTTAGTCAAATAAATAAATAAAACAAAGGATCCCATAAATAATGTACATCTTTCTAATGTTTGTGATCATGATGGTAGTTAATTAAATCACATATTACTTTATTGTTAACAGTACTGCTTATCATAAAATCTGGAAATGGTGGTTGGTTTCGTCTACAGGAGTCTGTCTTAGTGGCTATTACTGCAGCTTCAGATTGTATGTCTTAAAACAGTTGTGGGGAATCGTTTCTCTTTGGACGGGATCGGATGCGAGTAAAATTCTCTTCTCTCAGTCTTGGTCGGTACCACCGCAGTGACAGATATTCTGCCGCTAAGCAATAGTGCGCAAGTAGGTTTTATTGTATTAGGGGGTGAAGGGCACTGTAGTAAGTGAAATTAATAGACGAAAGAGGCTCAAAAACCAACGTTTCGGGGTGACAAGCGCAGAGCAGTGCCTCACAAAAGGTATAGCTATAGTTCTAGTAGTAGGTATTGTTGTAAGCTCTGGGTGCCACTGCAACTGTTATGGGCTATAGTCTTGTCACTTTATTGCATGAAAAGCTTTGTTCCCAGTGCAGTTAAGTCTCCAACTATACAGCGTGTAACATAAAGGTGTAGTACTATTGAAAGGTATGCAAATGTACCTTGTTTCACATGGCAAAGTAACAAAATTGAAAATGCTTAAAAAAATAGTACCCTTTTTTTCTATTAGACATACCTATTCTTGGAAATCCTTGGGGTGAATGTGCTCTGCAATCTTTGTGTCTACATTCATTGTGTGGTTTTAGTATTACTACACGTTCTTGTTACACGCTGTATAATAATGTAGTGCTTGCCATCAGGCGAACAAATTGACTCTCTTATCACTTAATAACATTAACCTCTCGAGTCCTACTTCTTCAGATATCAAAAAAAGTCAGTTTTTAGAAATACACGCGCGCAGGCTTCAACGATCAATCTAAAGACGTGTCAAAACAATCCTTCAGGTTTATGAACAAGGAATGTTTTACAACTTATCTGAATTACTAATTACTCAAAAACAATCAAATTTAACATAAACAAGGCACGGTCATAACAACTCACTCCAAAGAAACTCCGTGATAGATGCAGAGTTTGTCTGAAAAGAGAACCGACACGGCTTGTCATAATTTCCTTTACAAATAAGATCTCTGAGGGATTTGATCCCGAGGTTAATCAAAATGTATTGGGATTTCTTATTTTTATTATGAGTATCTAGCCATGCTCTGACACTTCTACTGTAGCGCGCAGGGCAAGAGTCATGCTGAAACCACATGTCACGAACGAGATTTAGTGGTAAATCGTCTAGTAAGTCAGGTAAATCTTCTCTACAACTATTATTTTTACTTCTACCCGGGAGCCTTTCATCAAAGTTGTTTCTAAGTATTCTGATAATACTCCAGCTTATTATACGTCGTTCGATAGCTAATGAAAGGTACATATTTCAAGCACATATGCAGCATAACTGTCATAGAATTTTTTAATAATTTTTATGAGACTCAATTTATTTTTATACGAATTCATTTCATTTCATAACTATCAGTCGCCTATTAAGACTCAGTTGGTTCAGTTAACTGCAATTTTAGAGTTGAAAATAATAAAACAACTTATCTACTACAAAAGAAACATGAACGCAAATAAATTGGAGCAAAAACGAAAACAAAAAACAGGCTAATAGATAAAAAATCGGCAATTTTAATAAAAAAAACTTCAAATTACAATTTCTTGAAAACAGTTAAGTTTGGGGTACGGTATTTTATAGTCAAATCTGTCGGGAACGATGAAAACTGAAATATCTTATCGGGTCTAGGCCGATTCAACCTGTAACCCTGTATACACATGAAGCCACTTGTGATTGGCGCCCAATAACACGACCAGTAAACTCAACATTTAGGCCATTAATTTGATGATTCATTATTACGCGATAATATGTAAATTACGAAGCAACGGGTACACATTTTATGACGGCATAAGGTTTATTACATAATGAATGGGCAAACAATGTCTTGTTTCTGATTTTGTTAGCCAGTTAAATAATATGTTTTTGAGAAAAAAACGGCAACACATAATTGCTTTTTTATTGTTTAATTACAATTAAATCAAATTTAATTATTTAATAGTCACACATGGCTGTGTAAGTGTGATTTACTCCTGCACTAGGATTCTCCGTGTCGCGGCAGGCATGGACATACACGATAACTCATCGCAACATCCAACACCAAATAACATAATATCTGGTAGTTTTTTATCAAATCTTATAAAATAATATGGTTCTTACACAAATTTTAGCCCGATCATGAAATTGAACCTGGGACCCCGCGCTTTAAAGGCTGCGTAACTAAACTGAACTAATAAAGCCGTCAAAATCAAAAGGAAGGGGAACAGCCAAAATAATTTTAGTTCATTATAATCTATAAATTTTAAACTGAAAGGTATAAGTCACAAACGCAGGGCCATAAATAAAAGGGGTTTAAATATATCCCATTATTTATGTTTTATGCGATCTAAAACGTACATTGTAATTTGAAAAATCGACGAACTTGTAGAACCCAGTTAGTCAAAATGTAACTTAAAATTCACGGCACGTATAATCTGACATCTTCGAGAATACTCTGTCCGCCGAGGCGGTTTGAATAATAATTTGTGAATATATTTTCATAATAAAATATTTATTAGTTTAGGATGAAAATTTTATATACCCATGAGATTTCAGCTGAATTTTGTAACAAAACAAAATTGGCGTATGAATCGGATTTAACTTAACACTCTCCGCGGACAAGGATAGGGAATATAAGTTCTATATGTTTTCACGCGAAGTGCAAGAAAGATAGCAATAGCAAGCACTACTAAAAAAATAAAAGGATACATATACACATATAATACACCTGTCGATTGTCAATATAACAATGAAGTTTCTATTGAGTGTGGGTCGTTCAACAAAGGAAGTATTTATTAATATAATAAAAATAAAACTGCAGCGGCCAGCAAAAGAAGCATTCATGGACAAAAACAAAGTCAAAATCATTTATTCAGTTTAGGCATCAAAGACGCACTTATCAACGTCAATTTTTCATTATAATGTAATGTAACGTGTAAATCCTAGTTCCAAGTCTTGTATAGTAAGTTTCTCAAACAATGCGCGAAGTTAACGGATAAGAATTTCGATTTTCATGTATTCTTCTATAAAACAAAATTTTCATAGATTTTCAAATATTTTATTTTCGATTTTGACGGTAACAAGTTTTTTTTAAACAGCTCTTGCCGCCTTGAATTTCAGGTGGCGTTAAAGTAAGTTCATTACACATCATGTCTTCACTTGACTTATTTTGTCAAATACATATACTTTTCAATGAGTATATGAGTATCTGACCCGTGAGTATAGACATAGGTTGCCACTTAAAACCAGGCGGGCTTCGTGCCTGTACCGTCTCCTAAAACGATGATACTAAAGTTGTCATTTATCACTCAGCTATATAAAAATCAACTCTTCACGACTCAAGTTCTCAAAAATGACTTCTATTCGCAGACATATCTTTGTACATGTATATCAAAATAGATTAAAGCGTAAGCTTCAAAAGGCAGCGCTAATAGGATTTTCTCGGCGCAGTGCGGTGGATATTGCAAAATATCGCTGCTTCATAAAATGAATTTAATTTTTGTTTTCAATCAGGTTGAATTTAATTAAATTAGTAACATGAGTGGTTTAACGTGTCGGAGATACAAAACTACATAATTATTGGCGTTTATAACGTTAAATTGACTTATTAATGACTGACAGTTCATCAAAAGAAACGTCAGCAGGCAACTAATTTCACACAATCTTACATTACTGTTATCTGTGTCGCGGGAGGAATATAGACACAGATTTATACATTACAAAGACCCGAGAACAAACATGTGTGGTCATCAAATACTTGCTCTCGCTATAGGGATTGAACCTAGGACTTTGCGCTTTGAAGCAGAGGCACTACCAACTGCACTAATGGTGCTTCTTCCGTCAAAGTGCAGATATAACTATGTGAAATTCAGAAAGGAAATCTGGGAGTATGTTTATCAGGAGAAGATGTCAAATACACTAACAAAATACACATTTTGGGTCCATGATATTTCTTCTTTTATATTTTTTTAGGTGCGGTTGAAATAACAAAGTAAAGGATTAGTTTTAGAATCTAGCACTAGTTTAGGATTTTAAAGCGGTCGGCTGTCGATTATACGGCCACAGGTTCAATCCCCACCCCGGGCTTGAGCTTTCGATGAAGGTTCGTGATGAAACCCACAACGTGGTGGTAGGGTACTTCTGGTGTCCGCCTGGCTAGCTACCACCTTCAAGTATGCATCGCTAAGAACTTCCAGCAGCTGTCTTCAAGAGTCTAATAGTGCATCATTACTGACCATCATGTGCCATATTGATGTAACACTACAAACCGATCTTTAAGTAGGTATAATTATATGACTATCGATAGTTTTATATCTAAAAATCAAACACTAGTCTATTAGGTGTAAAAAAACTCTATGACGAAATATCGTTAACACATATTATGGAGATCGCGTAGCGACATGGCTGTACTATTCTATGTTTGTGTGTTAATCGACGAAATGAATCGGTCATGCGAGAATCGAAATTGAATTGTGAGAGATCTGCTGGGCTATTATGTATCTCAGTTGCTAACAAATTTGGATTGAAATCTAAAAAAATTGCCGCTCTATGTCACTTTTGTCAGCTTCAGTGATCAAATTACTAGCATTTTTGCTTACTGGAGTTGCCAAAACTGACATAGGGCCGCCATTTTTCCAGATTTCAATCAACATTTGTTTGCAACTGAGATACATAATAGCCCTGCGGGAATCACAATTGGAAATGAAATGTGATGGAGTCATGTCATTGTCAATCAATGTAACATTGGTATAGAGGAGAGTTATAGAGAACCTTGCAGAGAACGAGAACAGTTGACTTTACTCTATTATGCGTTTGTTCAAAAGAACAATGGCAAAAGCCATACCGAAGTTATTTTATGGTAGTTGAATCTAGTGAAATTTTATTCAAGTAGTCAGAATCAAGTAGAAGAGGCATAAAAAGGGCCATTAAGTCAAGTTTCAATCGCCGTAGAAAGTTTTATTAATGCATCCACCGCGCACCAGGACAGTGATGTAATGACAGAGTTATAGTGAATGTATAGTATAGTGACTATGACTTAACTCAAACTAACTACTATAAGAAAATGTCACTTGATGCAACCATAAGACACTGTTTTAAACTATCACGGTTGTTCTCTAAAGTTATATGATTATTAACGGGATATTTACCGTGGTAAGGTTGTGGAATGAGCTCCCGATATTTCGGCGCAGTTACATGCACCATGTTCACGGGAAGACTGAAGAATGCGGGTGGTTGGTCATAAAGTTTAAAAGTTAGGTGCAGACATAACGATCTACCCTCTTTCTTAGTTAGGCAGAGTAACGTATCCAAAAAGATCACAAGTTTTAAACAAGAAAGATATTAACTGTGAGTTAGTAAGGACACAACATTTTTTTGAAGTGAACATCTTTAGGTGCGTTGAGGACTTTTGGGTGAACATAAATAGAGAAACTCGCGTCATTGTCATCGGCTTCTTGGGTGAATCAAATCATAAAACCACCGTCACCGAACGCTTTGTCATAGATAATGTAGTTTTAAAGTGAAACTTCTTTAGACGCGATAATGGTTTCCATGACTACCTATCGTTGTGTATTGTAGTCTAAAAAATAATTTCGTGTGAAGAAAACGCAAGTCACTGTCACCGAACGCTTTGTCATAGATAATGTAGTTTGAATTCAAAAATCAGGCGCAATGATGGTTTCCATGACTACTGGTTTATGTTATTGATTGTGTGTCTTAAATAATACGTATATTTTTTTACCAAATAAATCAATGGATATTCCATCCAGTAGCTGCACGATGTATACGTGCGGCATCTCTCGAACTAATGAGCGAACGAGGGAAACCTCCCCGTCGAGTTCTGTCGGTCACAGAACCGGAACGAAATACGACAACATGTTTACGAGTTATGGCAATACCGTTTTTGTTATATGACAAATTGTCTACGTCTCGAATAGAAAGAACATTAATATTAAATTTGACATAATTTTACATAAAAAAAAAGATGAAACCATGTGAACTATTGTTCATATGTTTTAAGTTTATTATATTTATTTTTTAAAGTTTTTAGTCCTTAAACGAAATTTTGGGCACAGATAAAAAGATAATATTTTACCTAGGCCTAGTCAGAGCTAGACTAATTTGGAGAAGACTTTCAATGGCAGATAGCTGATCTTATAAGAGGTAACTTAGGCTACTTTTAATTTAAAAAATAATAAGTTTATAGCGCAATAAAATTAAAACTTGCGTGCACACCCGAACAAAGCCGCGGCTTGGTTAGTCAGCTAGAACATACTAAATGTGTCATTATAATTCCTGTTTAGATCATTGATTACTTATATCTATACCGTAGAAAACGTACTGAGTTCAGTTCATCTATTTATAATATTTTTTGACACACTTCATTTTTTTTTTTTTTTGCAAACATTGCATTTCGGTTATAACTTAAAAAATCACTTAATTTAATGCTCACCGAATTTTTCTGAGTACTAATCATTAGTATTTAAAGTTAGAAATCGGTTTACTTGTTTGTGAGAAAAATCTAAGCATATGCCTATTTGGTATCAGATATTTCACTGCTTGAAAATTCTGGCACGACGATAATACCGATCCTATTTGATCCTATTTCTGTGTGCACGCAGGTGAATAAGGTTACATGGAAAATGCCAGGCTCATTTTTAGTCATGCCATCTTCGCGTTTGTCATTTATCTTATAGGTCACCATTACATACTATTAGTCTAAAATAGTTATGTTTATTGTATAATTAATACTTTGAACTGAGGTTGAGAAAAACGGAGATATCTTCAACATGATTAAAGCTTACAGTGATGACGTGGAGCCTTAGTGACAAGATTTAACTCTTGGAAATTCGTATAACATGAATCTTGATATTGTGGTCCTTTAGCGAAACCAAGGTCAACAAATGTAAGGTCTCGAAACCATTTTTAGGAAATAAGTCACGTATCGTCTTGACCGTGGAGAATAGAACCTTACTATGTATTCATAGGGTCGAGATTAGATTCTATATCCAACACTCCAGGGGCCATATATTATATCCGTACGTCTTGTAAATTCAATCGACATAGTATCTCTTTGGAGCCGTCATAACTATTTGTTTTATCAGAAAAAATATAACAATAAAATTTACGCCGTAAGGAAACTGAGTTTTTCTCCCTCCGCTTTCAGGTTGAGAATCATTAAAAGCGAGGAAATACGACTTGCTAGTTGTTAGGCTTCTTGAGCAAGAGACCGCCTTGGCTAGTGCCACCGCTGTGCTAAATATTCTGCCACGATGCAGTCTGCAAGCATTACTGCATGAGGAAATGAAGGGCTCTGTATCCATTTAAATTATTAGGCGAATGAACCTAAACTCAATAACTATGTTTGCAGATTATATACTCTTATGTGCAATCAAACATGATCGTTACCGTAAATTGATAACCGGACTGTACATCTCTAGCGATGTCCTTATATTACATCGATGGTTCTAAACGTGCAGCTCAATGCTGACAGTGAACTTTTCAAATGTCTAAAAATTTCCGTCAGAACGAGCTTTCTCTTTTATTTGAACTTGCTCGAGAAGTCATCGCACAGAGAGTTCAGCAATTTTAAATATATCTGAAAGTACTAGTACAGGTAATATAAGTAGGTATACTTCGAGTTGTAAATAAGAATATTATACTTTTCTAGAACCATCAGTTACAAGTAAGTTTTTTTAGAAACAAGTCGATATTGTGTGCATGTCTTCCTAATTCGTTATATACTGATGTATGTATTTTACACTAACAGTGCCCTGCGGTTTAGGCTGCGTGATGATAGCAGATTCAACATTAGCTATTGTCATACCCTAAAATAAATTACTTTAAACACATTATCATTTTGTGGGTCTGAAAGTGATGAAATCAAAAATAATTGGTAAGATGGAAATAATTGCTAAAATTCGAATACTTACAATTGAATTATTAAAAAAATAACTCTGCGTTAGCACCACGTTTTGTCCATCGCAGTTACAGTGTAACGTTCAGAACTAAGAACTAAAGTGTTGTGTGCCACAGTACTGCACAGGTCGCCGTGAGTACATTCCTTTTTGAGTCTCATTTGGTCAGTCATATCAGGCATGGCAGCAGTCCAAACAAGATGGTGTCCTGCACAGGACTCGTACCGCGTATATAGGTTTTCTCATGTCTTACGATGTACACACCGAAAGCTAAGGGAATATTGTTGAACTCTGTCCCATTACGGAATTTAATTTGTTGCGTTCGTAAAGGATTTGCTCTTGTTTTAGCCTAAAAGCACAAAGCTAGTTCAAATTAGTAGTGAGTTTCTGTTGGTTCTTATTTGCGGCAAGCAGAAATAACAGTCTGTGACCTCGGGAAGGTTTGTGTGAAGGGTCGTTTGACGAAGGGTCAAGGTTCTTTGTGTCTTTTTGTCAAAGGAAAATGAAATAAATTGGGTATGATATGGCTTGCCTTTTAGCCGGAAGGAAAACTTTGTTTGGTTTTGTTTTATCTTTATTGACTTGACAACTAAAATAATAACAAATATGACATTAACAATAACCCGAACTATTTTTTTTTAAATCCAAGCGACAATTTAATCCCTCGTGAAATTATCACTGCCGGCATCGCATTCTCGAGACCTTTGGTATCACTTTTTAGAATTTTCTGTGTACACTTTCTTGTGTAGCTAGACTTTATTATATAAATCCAATCGTACCCAGCCACACATATTACTGTCTATTTTATATACACTCGAGAGCAATGAATCCGGGTCACTTAAAGAATGTTAAAAATCTCGGAAACTAAAAATTATAGGTTAATGCAATAAATTGTATTTAATAGACAATGTAATACTCCTTAAATGAAAGTAAAAAAAATATGAGTCACCATACATTTTATTAACACAAAATTACATAAAGAAAAAAACTGCTGATCTCTCCTTAAAACAAAAATAGGAAACATGAAATTTTTGAACTTTATTACGATTTTCTTGAATTTTAATACTTCGTATTGCCTCCTCGTGCTTCCATTACTGCGTTTACGCGGTTTGGCATGCTGTACACCAAGTTCCTTATACGATTTTGGGGAATATTCTCCCATTCCTCTGTGAGAGCAATTTTGAGCTCACGAAGCGTGATTGGGGGAGGGTTTCGTTGTTTTACGCATCTGCCTAGCTCGTCCCAAGCATGCTCGATCGGGTTAATATCCGGGCTGCGCGCTGGCCACTCCATACGAGTAATGTTCATCTCTTGAAGGTAGTCATTCACAATCCTAGCTGAATGAGGTCGAGCATTGTCATTCATAAATATAGCATCCTCACCTAAATTGACCATAAATGGACCAACGTGATCATTGAGGATTTCTTCCACATATCTTTCGCTAGTTAAAGAGCCGTTTTCTATGATCACCAGCTCTGTGCGACTTTCAGAAGAAATTCCGGCCCACACAAGTACAGACCCACCACCGTAGGCTACTTTTTCTTCGATGCATGCTTGCTTGAATCTTTCCCCTGGTCTTCGATACACTCTGTGTCTTCCATCGTGCTTGTAGAGCATAAATTTTGATTCGTCGGAGAACATAACTTTTGACCAATCTTCAATACTCCAATTTACGTGGCTCTGGGCATATCTTAGTCTTGAAATACGATGCCCACGCTCCAGTTTAGGGCCGTTTGCAGGTCTAAGGGGTTGTGGCGTTGTAATGATAACACTCACACAATGTTTATCTTTACGTTTATTGTTACGGTTTTGTACAATAATGAATTATATAAGGTGCGTAGAAAAGTTAAAACTAAGTAGGTAGGCGCGAGAGGCATGCGTGTCGTAAATGCGACTGTAGTACGATCACTGCCGGCCGGCCGGCCGCCCCACGCCCGCGCGCCGCGGCCGGGTCGCAGCTAGCGATAAGGAGCAGTCACGACGCATACAATTTATTTCACACGGGTCCACCTTGTAATAATAAATTCTTCATTTGTTGATTACTTGATTATCCTGCTGCATTACTCCCCCGCCGAGACCGGTTCACGGTCGATAGTAGTCTGGAAAATGTACCTTACGTCCACTTCTAGTTTTTGTTTTAGGTTCAAATTCAGGTCTCGCTTTAAATGGTTCTACTTGCGGTGCTTGCTGTCGTTGGGCAGTGTTTCGCACCAAGAAGGTTGCAGATTGACTTGAATAGTTGTGACTCGAACTGGGTACCTCTATCAGTGGTGATTCGATGAGGGCACCCGAAGCGTGCAAGCCAGCCAGAGATGAATGCTGAGGCACAAGTCTCGGCTGTGATGTCTGGCAAGGGGTACGCCTCAGGCCAACGGGTAAACCTGTCGACTATGGTAAGGCAGTATCTGAAACCAGAAGAATAAGGTAATGGACCGATCAGATCCATGTGGATATGTGAAAAGCGGTCTGAAGGAGAAGGAAATGGAGTTAGTGGAGAGGAAGTGTGACGGGTAATTTTATTACGTTGGCAATCAGTGCATAGTTGAGCCCATTTTCTACAGTCACGACGAACTCCAGACCACACGAAGCGTTCTGATATAAGTCTGCTGGTGGCTGCAGGACCGGGATGACTTAGGTTGTGAAGACTATAAAATATTTCTCTTCGAAAACCAGGTGGAACATAAGGCCGTGGGTTAGGTGTTGAGAGATCGCAGTACAATTTACCGTCAGGTGTTGTGATCTTCTGAAGCTTCAACGATGAACATGTAGTCAGTAGATCATTCAACTCTGGGTCTTCTTCTTGTTCTTTCTCCATCGCATGATAGTCAATAGTTTTAATGCTTTCTACTCGCGAAAATGCGTCAGCTACTACGTTGGCTTTTCCGGAAATATGCTTGATTTCTGTACAGAATTGAGCTATGTAGTCCAAGTAACGATGCTGGCGAGGTGAACAGTTGTCTCTCTTTGTAGTAAATGCGTATGTGATAGGTTTGTGGTCAGTGAACACGGTAAATGTTCGTGCTTCAACCATAAATCGAAAGTATTTTATTCCTTCATAGATAGCCAGGAGTTCTCTGTCATAGGGGCTATACTTTTGCTGTGCTGGTGATAATTTTCTTGAGAAAAATCCTAGTGGTTCCCATTCATTGTCTCGACGCTGTTGTAGGACTGCCCCGATCGATACATCTGAAGCATCGGTAAACAAGGCTAGTTCAGCTTGTGTGTCAGGATGTGAGAGTAGCGTAGCTCTGGATAAGCTGTTCTTGCACTCTTCAAAAGCTTGTTGGAGTTCCGGTGTCATGTCAATAGGTGTATTGCCTTTGATGTTAGGGCCGGAAAGCGCTGAGTTAAGAGGACCTTGAATAGCAGCTGCATCAGGTACGAATTTCCGATAAAAATTTATCATGCCTAAAAATCTTCTTAATTCTTTTGCAGTCTTTGGTTCCGGGTAATCTTGAATGGCTTTAACTTTTTCCTCAAGAGGGCGAATTCCTTTTGGTGATACGTGGTAACCGAGAAATGTAAGTTCTTTAGCGCCCATTTCACACTTAGAAGTGTTTATCAGGACACCGTATTTCTTTAGCCGTTCAAAAACAATTTCCAGGTGTTCCAGGTGCTGACTCTCATTTTTCGAAAAAATCAGGATATCATCTAAATATCCGAATGTGAAGTCTAGTCCCTGCAGCACTTCGTCAAGAAATCTTTGAAAAGTTTGCGCGGCATTGCGCAATCCATAGGCCATAAAAGGAAATTCAAAGAGTCCGAAGGTAGTAGCGACAGCAGTCTTGGGAATATCTTGCTCTTCAACTGGAAGTTGGTTAAAGGCTTTAACCAGGTCAATTTTTGTGTATATTCTGGAACCAGAAAGCTCATAGGAAAAATCGTGCAAATGTCTGATTGGATATCGATCTGGTATTGTACGTGCGTTGAGTGCTCTATAATCTCCACATGGTCGCCAGGAGTCATCTTTCTTGCGGACCAGGTGGAGTGGAGAAGACCAAGGACTTTCCGAACGTCGGGCAGTTCCATTACGCAGCATCTCTTCATAAACACTCTTAGCAATTTTGAGACGATCTGGCGCTAAACGACGAGGACGGGACACCACAGGTGGTCCAGGTGTAGTTCGTATATGGTGCTTGGTGTTGTGCAGTATTACAGCTGGATATCCTGCAGGTCTAGTGATCTCGCTATAACGACGTAAGAGTTCGTGGTAAGGTGAATTTCCAGTGTACATTTTTACAGATAGTAGTTCTGAATCAGGGTTGTGAGACTGAGGCGCTTGCACAGATAGTGTTGTAAGGCTATCTATTAGACGGTGGTGACGGCAGTCGACGAGCAAACCGTAGAAACTTAAGAAGTCAATTCCTATAATAGGCTTCGAAACGTCGGCTACTACAAACCTCCACTTAAAATCACGGCGTAAGCCCAAATTTAAATTCAACTCTATACATCCATAAGTACATATCTGAGAACCATTTGCAGCAAAAAGTTCATATTTCGACTTACAGCGTTTTTCCTTGAGAAGCGTCCGAGGGTATGCACATATGTCCGATCCGGTATCGACGAGAAACTGGAGCTGGGTTTTTTTATCCGTCATAAATAGGCGGCCTTTACAGGTGTAGCAGTCATCAACCGCCATTATTGACTGCTTCTGGAGTTTTCCGGGCGGTAATCGCACGGCGTAATACATTTATTAGCCTTGGCTCCAAATTTTGAATGAAACCAACATGTTGGATATTTTCTATAGCTAGATTGAGAGCGCTTGCCTGAAGAAGATCTACCTCTTTGATTGTTCTGTCTAGTTCTGGATCTGGATCTTGAGTCGACTTGGGCAGTTAGCTTTTCAACCTGCTTTGTCAAAGCTGCTATTTGTTGTGCCATAGAATCCATAGTGCTCGATGAAGCAGCAGCAACATGGTGTTGTGGTACAATGTCATGCACTCTGTCGGCAAGCTCAGCAAGGACATCCACTGATGAAGTTGGCTGGGAGGCTACGACGGTCTGAATGCTACTAGGCAGGCGGCTGGACCATATAGTTTTTAAAAAATCTTCCGGAACATCACTGCCAGCAAGATGTTTCAAGTGACGAAGAAATTGAGATGGCTTTCTGTCTCCTAACTCTTCATGCATTAATAATTGTTTTACTTTTTTTTCTTTACTGGCTGACAATCTCTTTATTAGTTCTGTTTTCAATTTTTCATATTTATCGTTCGCGGGAGGCGTGACAATAATATCTTCGACTTCCGCAGCAATCAAAGAATCCAATTGAGATATAACATAATAAAATTTTGTCGTGTCGGTTGTGATATTCGATATAGCGAAATTGCCTTCTACCTGTGCGAACCAAATAACTGGTTTCTCTGGCCAAAATGGTGGGATCCGAACACCAACTCGAAATATGTCCGACGAAGGTGTTGTATTTACGCGTCCCAGCTGATTGTCATCGGCGCGAGCGTCTGCAAATTCTGGTTGATTCATTGTACTTGTAGCACTTTTCTTCATAAAGTTCTTGAGCGGGTCACCAGATATGTGGCGTTGTAATGATAACACTCACACAATGTTTATCTTTACGTTTATTGTTACGGTTTTGTACAATAATGAATTATATAAGGTGCGTAGAAAAGTTAAAACTAAGTAGGTAGGCGCGAGAGGCATGCGTGTCGTAGATGCGACTGTAGTACGATCACTGCCGGCCGGCCGGCCGCCCCGCGCCCGCGCGCCGCGGCCGGGTCGCAGCTAGCGATAAGGAGCAGTCACGACGCATACAATTTATTTCACACGGGTCCGCCTTGTAATAATAAATTCTTCATTTGTTGATTACTTGATTATCCTGCTGCAGGGTTTTAAGTTAGATTCAGCAAGCCGACGTCTTACTGTCCATGCACTTGGGTTACTTCCTCCGAGGCGTCGAAACTGATTTGTGAGTTCAGTTCCTGTGAGAAAGCGATTTCGAAGCATGGTGTTCACCAAGTATCGGTCTTCTCGTGCTTTGGTACACCTGGTTCTGCCCGTTCCTGGTCTGCGTAGGTTAGAACCAGTTTCTTCGTAACGTCGGAGAACTCTTTGTACTGTTAACAGCGACACACCGACAGTCCTGGCTGTATCGCGCTGACTCCGGCCGGTTTCCAGCATTGTAAGTATTCTGGTGCATTCTTCAGGCGTAAGCGACATAATTTCAGCTTGAATAATGAATATATCAACATGGTTTATGTACCCACATAAATGACAGATTACAAACAAAAGCAAAACCAAATGCTGTAATTTCGTAGTTCCATCTTCGAAAGTGGCCCTTTTTCAAATTTGATTTGTTTATGATATAACTTTACAATAACTAAGAAGTTTTAATACCTTTATTTAAGGAGTATTACATTGTCTATTAAATACAATTTATTGCATTAACCTAGCATTTTTAGTTTCCGAGATTTTTAGGATTCTTTAAGTGACCCGGATTCATTGCTCTCGAGTGTAGTTGTGTCTGTTGTTGTCTGTTACACACGCCTTTATAAAACACACACCATTACATTATTACTCGTAAAACTTTTAAGATGTCACCTATACATAATCACCCCATAATTTTCCCACTGCTAGGACTCGAGCATTCCTCTCAGAGAAAGGAGTTGGGCCATAATCTACCACACGGCCTTAAGCAGTGCGGCTTGGTGGATAGTGGCCAACCTATGTCGAAGCTTTCAGGCCGCCCAAAGGCCTTCGACATAACCTAACGATAGTCAAACAACCAGGACTAACGACTTAACGTGCCCTCCGAAGCACGGAAGCGCTCACTAGAATAATACCAGTAGCGGTCACCCATCCAACTCCTGACCATACCAAGCGCACTAACTTATTTATCAACGCAGAAAATTAAGCTTACAAAGTGAGGGTTCTCCTTCTCCAACTACAAACTATGTATTACTAATTATAAGAATCAATAATAAAAGCTATGAATTTTTGTTAAATAAATAAATAAAACAATTTTTTTGTAAACACCCAAAGAAGAATTTTAGTAAATTTATGATGGGCGAAAAATTATATTTGCTTCTGTGGTTTTGTATCTTATAGACATATACCAAGCGAGCGAAGCCGCTGGCCGATTGATACCTACAGTAAACAACTAGGTTATCTTTAGTAGTTTTCTAACATTCAATAAAATTAAGCAGTAAAATGCAGAAATCACAGCACTCCATTTTATTACCACAATAACGCTACATTACCGCCATTTAACTGTTTAACGGGTCCACAACCCTTCAGAACTACTGTTCCATTAAGCGAAGTGTTCCTGTTTATCGTTACTTCTGTACTGCATTTTATACCATTTACATAATAAAATAAATAAATAAACCATTTATTGCCTTATGAGTACACAATTATATAAAAAAAAAACACAATTAAAATATATTTCCAGCAGGCAAAAGGGTTATGCTCAGCATAAGCAGCGCTTGCGTCCATCAGACGTGCGCTGCGCTGTTTTTCAGCATATCCCTGCTCGGGCAGATGTTTGATTTTAGATAGAGTTAGAAACAAATTAAAGAAATTAATTATATTAACAAGTGCTCTACACCCTTATTTAAGTATTGTGTAACATTGGAGGGCTGGAGGGTCGTTTATATAAGCTCATTCCACAATATTTCTGCAGTTGTCTGATGATGCAAGGATATCTGCTAGTAAACCTAGTAATGGAAGACTATTTATGTATATAATAATATTATATTGCAGGGCATTATAATATATCTTATAAATTACTTATAACTACCACTAGTTATAATTAATTTATAAGAAATTAGTGACATCTGTGAGCTGTAGACATCGCGAGATGGAAACGAATAAATGGCGGCTTTATAACAGTTTTGACAACTCTCTTTTCTGCTTATTGAAATGTAAATAATAAATCACTGACGAGCTAAAAAAACCTACTCATTTGAGCCCATGGCTTTTGTTCTGTCTCAGTTGCAGAGTATTGTTGATTCATCATTATTATCATCTCAGCCGTAGGACGTCCACTGCTGAACATATGCCTCCCGCATAGTTTTCCAGAAGAACTGATTGGAAGTGGCCTGCATCCAACGTCGTCCTGCAAGCTTTATCAGGTCGTCTGTCTACCATGTCGGTAGACGACCTACGCTGCGTTTGCCGGTCCGTGGTCTCCACTCCAGAACCTTCCAGCCCCATCGGCCATCGTGCTATGTGGCCTGTCCACTGCTACTTTAACTGGCTAATCTTCTGGGCTATGTCGGTGACTTTCTTTATTCTACGGATCTCCTCATTTCTGATTTGATCACGTAGAGAAACCCCGAGCATACCTCCCCATAGCTAGTTGTACGACTTTGAGCTTTCTTATGAGGCCCATAGTAAGAGACCACGTTTCATGCCTTATGTCATCACTGGTAACACATATTTGTCTAACTCTAGAAAGCAGAAATGTTGTCAAAACTGACATAAATCTGCTAGTTTTCAAAGATTTTAATCAACATTTGATTGCAATTGACATACGTAATTGCCCTGCCAGTTCTTAGTATTTTTTTCTAATCGCTCTTCATTTTTCTAATTCTAAATAAGATGCTTTGAAATAATCAAAGATAAGATGAAAGAAAGTTTTAATATTTTTATAAAGTTTACACACTTTCTCGTGTCTGAGACGTTTCTAAACTTTTTGGTCAGTTTATCAAATTAGTATTTAAAGTCATACGAATAATTTGGGTACAACTATTCTTAAAAGCAACAAGATAAGCTTTATTAATCTTTGGACCCTTTTACGGTAATTTCCACTTGGGACATAATTCCCAATTATGTGCTTCCTTAGCCATTTTACTATAAAATATGAAGGTCTAATTTTAACCCGCTGAAATCAAGGGTTTCCTTCTTGCTGGCTTGTGTTTTAGAATATAACTAGTTGGGTAATTGTATATTAGAAAGGTTCATATTCAATTTCTATATACGAGATATTTACCGTTTATATTTACTGAACGGTTGGTGTATTTGGTAGCAACTCTGCCTTCTGAGCCACTGGTCCCGGGTTCGAACCCCGGACAAGCCAAACACAAATTATAATTATTATTATTATTATTATTATTATTATTGGTGAGCAGGTAAATATCTGATTGAGCTGTATCTGGGTGTGTACAATATACATGTATATAAGTATGTATATCTGTCATCAGGTTACCATAGTACAGGCTCTGCCTAGTTTGAGACATGAAAACCGCGAGTGCATGAACATGTCTGGGTGTGTATACGTATATAAGTATGTATATCAGTCATCAGGTTACCATAGTACAGGTTCTGTCTAGTTTGGGACCTTGTGTGAATGTTGTCCCATATTTTTATTATCTATTGTATTTGATTTGTGTTTCCGTTATTTTGGCTATTGCAAGCTCTATGATCACGGATGAACTGACGAATTGCGGTTGGGTGAGTGTTTACGAGCAAACAAAGCGGTCTACCCTCTTCAAACGAAGACATAGTAAGAGCTTAGTCAAATAAATAAATAAAACAAAGGATCCCATAAATAATGTACATCTTTCTAATGTTTGTGATCATGATGGTAGTTAATTAAACCACATATTACTTTATTGTTAACAGTACTGCTTATCATAAAATCTGGAAATGGTGGTTGGTTTCGTCTACAGGAGTCTGTCTTAGTGGCTATTACTGCAGCTTCAGATTGTATGTCTTAAAACAGTTGTGGGGAATCGTTTCTCTTTGGACGGGATCGGATGCGAGTAAAATTCTCTTCTCTCAGTCTTGGTCGGTACCACCGCAGTGACAGATATTCTGCCGCTAAGCAATAGTGCGCAAGTAGGTTTTATTGTATTAGGGGGTGAAGGTCACTGTAGTAAGTGAAATTAATAGACGAAAGAGGCTCAAAACCCAACGTTTCGGGGTTTTATTTATTTAATCGTATGGCATTCTTACAATCGTTCACAATAAATTAAAATTAAAATTAAAATCAAAATTATAAAGTTATTCTATCCTTTAATTGCTGAATCCATGGGATAGCGTCGTTTTAAACGTTTATAATTTTTTTTTATAATGTTTCGGGGTGACAAGCGCAGAGCAGTGCCACACAAAAGGTATAGCTATAATTCTAGTAGTAGGTATTGTTGTAAGCTCTGGGTGTTACTGCAACTGTTATGGGCTAGCGTCTAGTCACTTTATTGCATGAAAAGCTTTGTTTCCAGTGCCGTCGAGTCTCTAACTATACAGCGTGTAACATAAAGGCGTAGTACTACTAAAAGGTATGCAAATGTACTTTGTTTCACATGGCAAAGTAACAAAATTATAATTGCTTTAAAAAAAAATAGTACCCTATTTTTTGGGACAGCCCTATTAGACATACCTATCCTTGGAGTTCCTTGGGGTCAATGTGCTCTGCAATCTTTATGTCTACATTCATTGTGTGGTTTTAGTATTACTACACGTTCTTGTTACACGCTGTATAATAATGTAGTGCTTACCATCAGGCGAACAAGTTGACTCTCTCATCACTTAATAACACTAACCTCTCGAGTCCTACTTCTTCAGATATCAAAAAAAAGTCAGTATTTAGAAATACACGCGCGCAGGCGTCAAGGGTCAATCTAAAGACGTGTCTAAACAACCCTTTAGGTTTATGAACTAGGAACGTTTTACAACTTATCTGAATTACTAATTACTCAAAAACAATCAAATTTAACATAAACAAGGCACGGTCATAACAACTCACTCCAAGGAAACTCCGTGATAGATGCAGAGTTTGTCTGAAAAGAGAACCGACGCGGCTTGTCATAATTTCCTTTACAAATAAGATCTCTGAGGGATTTGATCCCGAGGTCACACAAAATGTATTGGGATTTCTTATTTTTATTATTAGTATCTAGCCATTCTCTGACACCTCTACTGTAGTGTGCAGGGCAAGCGTCATGCTGAACCCACATGTCACGAATGAGATTTAGTGGTAAATCGTCAGTAAGTCGGGTAAATCTTCTCTACAACTATTATTTTGCTTCTACCTGGGAGCCTTTCATCAAAGTTTTTTCTAAGTATTCTGATAATACTCCAGCTTGTTATACGTCGTCGATAGTTAATGAAAGGTACATATTTTAAGCACATATGCAGCATAACTGTCATAGTTTTTTTTTAATAATTATTAAGAGACAAAATTTTTTTTTATACGAATTCATTTTATTTTATAGCTATCAGTCATCTACTACGACTCAGTTGGTTTAGTTAATTGCAGTTTTAGAGTTTGAAAATAATAAAAAAACTTATCTACTACAAAAGAAACGTGAACACAAATAAATTGAAGCAAAAACAAAGACAAAAAATAGGCTAATAGATAAAAAATCGGCAATTTAAAAAAAAAACTTCAAATTACAATTTCTTGAAAACAGTTAAGTTTGGGCTACGGTATTTTATAGTCAAATCTGTCGGGAACCATGAAAACTGCAACCTTATCGGGTCTAGGCCGATTCAACCTGTAACCCTGTATACACATGAAGCGACTTGTGATTTGCGCCAAATAACACGACCAGTAAACTCAACATTTAGGCCATTAATTTGATGATTCATTATTACGCGATAATATGTAAATTACGAAGCAACGGGTACACATTTTATGACGGCATAAGGTTTATTACATAATGAATGGGCAAACAATGTCTTGTTTCTGATTTTGTTAGCCAGTTAAATAATATGTTTTTGAGAAAAAAACGGCAACACATAATTGCTTTTTTATTGTTTAATTACAATTAAATCAAATTTAATTATTTAATAGTCACACATGGCTGTGTAAGTGTGATTTACTCCTGCACTAGGATTCTCCGTGTCGCGGCAGGCATGGACATACACGATAACTCATCGCAACATCCAACACCAAATAACATAATATCTGGTAGTTTTTTATCAAATCTTATAAAATAATATGGTTCTTACACAAATTTTAGCCCGATCATGGAATTGAACCTGGGACCCCGCGCTTCAAAGGCTGCGTAACTAAACTGAACTAATGAAGCCGTCAAAATCAAAAGTAAGGGGAACAGCCAAAATAATTTTAGTTCATTATAATCTATAAATTTTAAACTGAAAGGTATAAGTCACATACGCAGGGCCATAAATAAAAGTGTTTAAATATATCCCATTATTTATGTTTTATGCGATCTAAAACGTACTTTGTAATTTGAAAAATCGACGAACTTGTAGAACCCAGTTAGTCAAAATGTAACTTAAAATTCACGGCACGTATAATCTGACATCTTCGAGAATACTCTGTCCGCCGAGGCGGTTTGAATAATAATTTGTGAATATATTTTCATAATAAAATATTTATTAGTTTAGGATGAAAATTTGATATATCCATGAGATTTCAGCTGAAT
Source organism: Selenia dentaria (assembly GCA_917880725.1). Taxonomy (NCBI): domain Eukaryota; kingdom Metazoa; phylum Arthropoda; class Insecta; order Lepidoptera; family Geometridae; genus Selenia; species Selenia dentaria. Next base: position 7,296,186 of record OU862904.1, on the reverse strand, counting down.
TTTGTAACAAAACAAAATTTACGTATGAATCGGATTTAACTTAACACTCTCCGCGGACAAGGATAGGGAATATAAGTTCTATATGTTTTCACGCGAAGTGCAAGAAAGATAGCAATAGCAAGCACTACTAAAAAAATAAAAGGATACATATACACATATAATACACCTGTCGATTGTCAATATAACAATGAAGTTTCTATTGAGTGTGGGTCGTTCAACAAAGGAAGTATTTATTAATATAATAAAAATAAAACTGCAGCGGCCAGCAAAAAAAGCATTCATGGACAAAAACAAAGTCAAAATCATTTATTCAGTTTAGGCATCAAAGACGCACTTATCAACGTCAATTTTTCATTATAATGTAATGTAACGTGTAAATCCTAGTTCCATGGCTTGTGTAGTACGTTTCTCAAACAATGCGCGGAATTTAACGGATAAGAATTTCTATTTTCATTCATTCACACTTCATGTCTTCACTTGACTTATTTTGTCAAATACAAATACTTTTCAATGAGTATATGAGTATCTGTCCCGTGAGTATAGACATAGGTTGCCACTTAAAACCAGGCGGGCTTCGTGCCTGTACCGTCTCCTTAAACGATGATACTAAAGTTGTCATTTATCACTCAGCTATATAAAAATCAACTCTTCACGACTCAAGTTCTCAAAAATGACTTCTATTCGCAGACATATCTTTGTACATATTTATCAAAATAGATTAAAACGTAAGCTTCAAAAGGCAGCGCTAATAGGATTTTCTCGGCGCAGTGCGGTGAATATTGCAAAATATCGCTGCTTTATAAAATGAATTTTATTATTGTACATCTAATCCAGTTGTATTTAATCAAATTAGTAACATAAGTGGATTAACGTGTCGGAGATACAAAACTACATAATTATTGGCGTTTATAACGTTAAATTGACTTATTAAGTTGACTTATAATGACTGGCAGTTCATCAATAGAAACGTCAGCAGGCAACTAATTTCACACAATCTTACATTATCTACTGTTATCTGTGTCGCGGGAGGAATATCGACACAGATTTATACATTACAAAGACCCGAGAACAAACATGTTTGGTTGTCAAATACTTGCCCTCGCTATAGGGATTAAACCTGGGACTTTGCGCTTTGAAGCAGAGGCACTACCAACTGCACTAACGGTGCTTCTTCCGTCAAAGTGCAGATATAACTATGTCAAATTCAGAAAGGAAATCTGGGAGTATGTTTATCTGGAGAAGATGTCAAATACACTAACAAAATTTTTGATCCCTGGTGTTTCTCCTTTTATATTTTTTTAGGTGCGGTTGAAATAACAAAGTAAAGGATTAGTTTGAGAATCTAGCACTAGGTTAAGTTTTTAAAGCGATGATACCCCAGCGGTAACAAAGGTCGGCTGTCGATTATACGGCCACAGGTTCAATCCCCACCCCGGGCTTGAGCTTTCGATGAAGGTTCGTGATGAAACCCACAACATGGTGGTAGGGTATTTCTGGTTTCCGCCTGGCTAGCTACCACCTTAAAGTATGCATCGCTAAGAACCTAACAGTCTGTTCCAGCAGCTGTCTTCAAGAGTCGTCTAGTGCATCATTACTGACCATCAAGTGCCATATTGATGTAACACTACAAACCGATCTTTAATTAGGTATAATTATATGACTATCGATAGTTTTATATCTCAAATCAAACACTAGTCTATTAGGTGTAAAAAAACTCTGTGACAAAATATCGTTAACACATATTATGGAGATCGCGTAGCGACATGGCTGTACTATTCTATGTTTGTGTGTTGATCGACGAAATCAATCGGTCATGCGAGAATCGAAATTGAATTGCGAGAGATCGGGAATCAGAATTGGAAATGAAATGCGATGGAGTCATGTCAGTGTCAATCAATGTAACATTGGTATAGAGGAGAGTTATATAGAACCTTGCAGAGAACGAGAACAGTTGACTTTACTCTATTATGCGTTGGTTCTTTTTCCATGCCCAAGTAATTTTATTATAGTTAAATCTAGTGACATTTTATTCAAGTAGTCAGAATCAAGTCGAAGAGGCATAAATAAGTCTGCCATTAAGTCAGTTTCAATCGCCGTAGAAAGTTTTATTAATGCATTCACCGCGACGTATTCGAATGTGACAGGACAGTAATGTAATATTATGACAGAGTTATAGTGAATGTATAGTAAAAACAATGCTTATGGCCGAGTTGCGTTGTGCGCCACCGTCCCTCCCGCACAAACTGCAAACAGGAAGTATACAGAATAAACCCCACACAAAATAACCCAATCAACCAAAAACGATACGACACGTGTTTCGCCTCTACACGAGGCATCCTCAGGAGATGTTGACTCGTCGAGCGCTAGACTGACAGTACCTATCCACCAAGCCGCATTGGGCCCGCGTGGTAGATTATGGCCCAACTCCTCTCTCTAAGAGGAAGCCTCGATTCCCAGCACAAAATGGGCATATCATACAAATAAAAACATCCCTTACTAAGCTCACAAATAAAAAAAAATGTGTCCATATTCGGTCCCTCAACACATTAACCCGTCCGCATCAGCGCAAAAAATAACAATAGATTTATGAATGAAACTTAACTCGAATGAGTCTTGCTGATTCGGACAGATTAATTAGAAACGTTCTAAAATGTCCTCTATTTATCGCAACAAATATTTTACGTCGCAAATGGCTCGACGGTTAATGATTCTAATTTATATAATGGCTTGATGTTCCCGAGCGAAAACATTTTTAAGCTTTCACGCAATATTCTTTGTAAATCTTGGTAAGACAAATTTATACATGTCAATTTACAAATACATATAAAAAAACGTGAAGCCGAATTCAATACCGACAAGCAGCTACTTCTACGTCTGCATCTATAATAATCGACCCCATATACAACAATGTTCTTATGTTATAGAGGATAACTTAGGAGTTTTCAGCAAAGCACCTGTGTCGCATTGCTGGAAGAGAACCGACAACGGAGTGTCATCACTGTAGCTGTGATGAAGATACGGCGCAGCATACGCTCGAGGAGTGCCCAGCTTGGGAGAGCGAGCGCCGTGAACTTGTCGCAGTAGTGGGGGACGACATCTCGCTTCCGTCATTGGTCAAGGCCATGGTGGAAAGTGAAAGGTTGTGGAATGCGGGGCTAGACTTTTGCGAACGGGTCGTGTCGCAGAAGAAGGGTGCGGAGAGAGAGAGGGAGATTACCTCTACTCTCCCGATCCGCGCCCGTAGAGCCGGGCGTAGAAGGAGGGCCCTATATATAGGGATATCAAGCCCTTCTCCACCCCCCATAACAGAGGTCACGGTGATGGACACGGGGGTATCCGTTGCCGCCAAAAGACCTCGACATGGCGCGTGCGGTGTTTCCGTGCGCCCCTCAGGAGTGCTGGGATGGAGTGACTCCTACTCCATCCCACCGGGATGGGATCCTCATGGGAGGGCCATCGCCGCCGGGACCTCGGACGATTGCAATAGCGTGCCCGTTGTCCCGATATTAAGGCGCCCGGAGAAACGGTTTAGTCGGTATGGTCTGCTTGCTGCTATATGGGTGCAGTTGGTACGTAAAGGGCGAGTCCGACATACCCCGTGGAATCCCCTCGGGTTGGCGGGGATATGTAAGTACATTCCCCACACGTCGATAAAAAAAAATGGAGTTTTCAGCAGATAGTGAAAAAATTGAAATAGATCCAACTTCGCACAGGCAATCTACGTTTAAGCAAACGAATTGTGCGTGTTTAACTTACATGTATGCCGTCATAGCTTTAGGTGTTAATGAGACCTGTATAACAAGAATCACCAATAAAAATCTTTCATTATTTTCCTTTTAGAACCTATCCCTTGGTAGAACTCCACTACCTGGCTCAAAAAGGTAGCCACTCCTGAGTGCAGCGCACAATCAAAAACACTGATATCCATCACGGCCTGGTAGGGCCTGTCGATATTTTTAGCAAGTACTCAATCAGCTGGTTTAAACCAGCGATATTTGATGGGATCTCCTCACTAGTTTATACCAAAAAAAAGTTCATATAGTCTGCTGAAGATGCCTTCTTCACGACGTTTCGGATACGGGATCTATCAGGTCTCTATTAACTATTTCATTATTTGTCAGTAAGTTCCATGAACCTTTTGTGCATATAGCCATGATTATTTGCCTTCAACAGTTCACACTGTTATTGTTATGTAGATTTCGTCAAACAGTCAAAGACTTTAATTTTCGTAACGAATGTACACATAATATTGCTTCGCTTTTTCGCTTTAATCACCTTTATAATTATTCGCACACTTCTTGTGATGTAATTTCATTAAATATTTCCCTTCTTCAAGTCAACTTTAAGCAAACAAGCGCTTGAAAGCATCTACGTGTATAAACGTAGATGCTTTCAAACAATTTCGTGGTAGGACTGAAAAACATAAAAAAAAATGTATAACCGGTATATCCACACTATTTACTTAATGTTATAAATGCGATAGTTTGTGAGTAAGTGAAGATGTGTGTGTGCCTGTTTGATATTTTTTCACACTCAAACAGAGCAATTGACTTGTACAAGCTTGTGATGTTGATATATGTAACGTATGTCAAGGAGTAACAGATAACCTGTTTATCTAGATTAGACAGGTAGTTTTTTTTAGTTTGATAGAGCATATTTACAAGATAGTGCAATTTAGATTTCGTCAAATTACGGTCAAGTGGTTTTTGAGTTACAATCCAATTACTGAAAAGTGTTTCGCCTATCTTGATGATATCGTAATTGACGAATAAAAATCGTCCCGTTAGTAGCAAGGGTCACTAAGATATGAAATTTTTTTTTTTGTCGATAATGGATCTGACTCCAACACATATGTGTGAAATAACTGGTCGAAGTCGGCACCATGCGCACAGTATAGTGATCATAGATATTTTTGATCAGTCATGGTACCGACATCAACATGTTATTTCACACTTTTTAGTGTAGAAGTCGGTTCCATATGTAGGTATTTTTTTAAGAGTGGCCCACACAATACTAGTGTCGGTTTTAGAGTTTTAAGAGTTGCAATCCCAATTACACTAAATGTGTTGTGTGATTTCTTAACACTACACCCTTCTTGACTTTTATCACTGAATATAACCTAACTAAGGTAGTGTTCCAATCACTACTATTATATCAGATATCCTGAAAATAACGTGCAAAATATAGACCGATATGATGAAATTTTATTTTATTTTTCATTTGAGGACGACCAACAGCAATATAATTTTTTAAACATAAGGAATAACAACAGAAAGCCAATTACAGGTCCTCACGGTTAACATCTAAATAAAAATAATATGTTATGAACACTACAATACAGTCTCAATATTTGGTAATGGAATGTACTCAAACAAATTAGTCAAAGAATTATCTGCTCAACAGCCGCCTCACCGATGCTAAACTAGTGCAGAATAAGACTAAGACAACTCGCTTATCTAATTTATTATAGATTTAACTCACTCTACATTAGTATGAATTTTGTGTGAAGTTACTTTTTACAATTGGAAAGTATAGAAGAGGATTGAAACGCTTAATTACTGTAGGAGTTTGAAATTGTATCATGCTTAATAGCTCGGGAGAATCAATAAAATTAGAAGTAATTTTTAATAGGAAAGCAGTATCAGTTATTTCTCTCCTTTTAGAGAGAGAAAGTATGTGAAATTTCTTACAAAGACTTAGATAATTATTGGATTGAAACGGATTTTTTAACCGACAACATAAATACTTAATAAATCTCATCGGGATACCCTCAACTCACTTGATATATATTTCATATCGTGCGATCCATACCTGTGAAGAATATTGAAGTATACTGCGTACAAAGGTACAAGAGAGAATTTCAAAGGTTTTAATTCTATTAAATCTTGTGAAAAGTGTGTGTATCTTGGGTATTCTAGAGTGATTTGTTTTACACTTTGTATTCACATAGCCGCAGTCAAGTTGTAATATTCTTTAAAATTCCGTAATTTATAGGTTATTCAGTCTTCCGGTTCAGGGCCAAATCCCATTGTGAGATGACACTCTGAAGAGTTTTAAGTACTTTATAATTAAGGCTTTAATTAACATTCTCAGCGAATACTGGAGTAAAGTTGAGACACAGTGTATTAGCAGTCAGTGGGTACTTTTGGTTATCTAATGGTCATTTCATCAGTTGTACTGGGGGATACATACGAGTATACAAGTGAGATGAGTTAATGTATGTAAATCGGCTGTGTAATAGATACAAAAGCGTAACTTCGTACCCCACGCGTACGAAGTTACGCTTTTGTGTACGGTTCAAAGTCTGTAGAAGTAGTAACATTGATCGGAGGTTTCTGACATATATACTATACACTATTAGTTCACTAATCCTAATGTAATAAGTAAGTGTTCGTAATGATGCACGAGTGTAAGCAAAGTGTACACAATTATGAAACGGTTTTTTGTGTTTTTTCCTTCTCAATCGCCTTAGAAAGTCTATATATGGTGACGTAACGATAGAATTATTTGTAAATGTGACTTAACTCTAACTACATGAATAAAACCTCACGCGGCGGCGTCGTGTGGCGGGTCGTCCTCTTCCCTCAAATATGGTTGAGGAGGGCGATGGCTGGCACACGTGTCAAGCTCGTGAACGGGCGCTGCTTGCGAGAGCCGGTCTGCTCTCGGTATGTACGATATTTAGAAATTAGTTAAAAGTCTGTTAGTGTACAAAAAAAATGCATAAATGCCCTTATGGCCTCTTCTCAAATTGTATGTGCCCCTCAGGCTGACAAAATTAAAAATAAAAAGTTTTGTGCCCTTCATCATAGGCCCTTAACGTATGTGTGCCCCTCAGGCTAAGTAAGTTTTCAAAGTGCCCTTCAGGCCTTCACAAATGTATTATGTAAGTCTAGTTTAGTAAAAAAAAAATATCCTCCTGTATTCCTATAGTAATTATAAAAAAATAAAGTTTTAGATATAATATATGTAAACAATGCCACGGACCCATTGATATCTTTGAACAAAAGCATTAAAAAGAAACCTCTCTTGATGCAAAAATATTTAACCTAAAAATAACTTAAGAAATGGCAAATGCATAATAGCAGTCGACCACATAAAAAGAAAAAACTACGACTATTACAACTTATAGAAATGTTATAAATAAGTCAGACGTTACATACTGCACTTAAAAATTTACTGTAACGCTGTTCTAATAGAGAAACATTGACTGATTACGAAACACCATAAATACGTCCCTTAGGTTGTTGTAGAGAACATTGTTTTTTTATAATAACGACAAGACGGGCTTGTCCGACACCTGATGGTAAGCGCCACGCCTACCATTACAGTGCCACCCAGTACTGTAGTTTTGAGTGCTGCTGAACTACGCTGTCTACTCCGAGTCATAGTTTTAAATTCTTATTCACGCAGTATATTCTCATCCTACAGTGCCCTTCACCTCCTAACACAGGTATTAGCCTTATTTGTAATAAGGCCCAATAATTTTGACCTGGCTAATACTGCATAAAGGACAAATAGAGTGTTAAGACCGTCTATTGAAGACCTTTTAGTATGACTTATTAATACATAACTAGCTGCACCACGCTGTTTGATTCGCGTGGTGATGGATGATGATGATGATGATGATGATTATAAAGAAAAGTGTCCTATGTCCTTTTCCGGGATTCAATCTATCTCCTAGCCAAATTTCATAACGATCCGTTCAGCTATTTAGGCGTGATAAGGGAACAAACAGACAGAGACACAGAGTTACAAACGTTTTCTGTATTATTAGTATGGATATCCTACTAATATTATAAACGCGTAAGTTTGTGAGTATGGATGTATGTATGTATGGATGTTTGTTACTCTTTCACGCTTAAACGGCGCGGGCAAGTTTGATGAAATTTGGTACGGAGGTAGGTGAGGCGCTGGATTAACCCATAGGATGCTTTTCATCATCATCATCACCATCCATCACCACGCGGGTGAAAAAGCGTCATATGCTTGGACACAGCATAGATAAAATAATATGATCTCCGCCTACGTCAAGATAGTAATGATGACACTTCTGTCATACTTTGTGTCAGTTTCTCCGTGCTATTCTCTAAGAGCAAACATTGTTGCACTTTGATAACATCCGTGAAACAAATGACGAGATGACAAGAAACGTTGGAAAAACAACCTTTTGTACAAGGGCGATATCTCATAATGTATTTGACATCCGTGAGCTCGCCGACGAATTATTAGAGAATCGCACAGCTGATAGCTTAGTCAAAAGCCAAGTCGTTTCGACAGCTCGATACTTTAGACGTGCTCGACGTCCGTCAAAGGTGATGAAATGTACCACAAATACCGTCAAGGGTGATGAAATGAATATGTACGTAAGTCTTTTATTTTTATTAATATTTACTGATTGATATACTAAGTATTAAAAACTCATAACTTTTAAAGCAACTGCGTTTGATCATGTACGTATTTTATAACATTTTGGTATAAAGATAGATATGACCTTGGAGAAGATAATAAGCTACTCGAAATACTAATGCTGCACAGAGGTAGTCGCGGGCACCAGCTAGTACGTATATAAGTATTTCTGTTATACGTATATACGTCTGTATAAACCAGCGTTTAATCCGGCTTAAACTGTTTGGGGAAATACACAATAAATCCTGTCTTAACTATTGAGTAAACGATAAAAAAGGTTTTCCCGATACATTACGATGTTCACGGGAAAGGTGAGGGATATAGAAAGTAAGGTCGTTGTAGTGAAAAAGGCTTTTAGGGAGGTTGCTGTTGTGCGCGAACGTAGGCCTCACAATATTACTTCGTACTAACAAACCACCCAGGCCTCGCACGTGTGTAATTTAACCCTAGAAAGATAACCATATTCTATCTTACATAAAAGATAACCATGCGCTTCGGAGGCGCCACGGTATTCAAATGCTTATATTTAAATTATTTAGCAAGATTTGTGTGATTTGATTTTACAATTTAATTGGTATTAAAATATTGTACTTTATATTTGTTTATTATTAATAATTGACACCAAGTGAGTAGACCTCTAAAAAACTATCAAAAATCACGAATATCGCTTAACTATCATAAAATATTGTATTTTACTATTAATATGTATAGTATAAGTCAAATATAAGTATAAAGTCTAGGAAAGCTAATCAGTACCTTATAAAATTTTTTTTAGACAGTCATACATACGTCGATCTTGAAGATAACCATACGCCTCAGGAGCGCATCAACTCGTTCAACTCGTCATAACTCCAAAACAATAATACTTACCGCACAAAAACAGCTGGCCCTCGACGCGGTTGACCGACGACTGAGTTGGCTGAGAAGCACAGATATACACGGGTTTCGTATTAAAAGATATAGTACTATTTAATTCGTGCGGGCGTCTCTGAAGCGTAGGTTATCTTTCTAGGGTTAAAAGAAAAAGAAGTAAATAAAGTGAAGTACTCGTATGACTTTTCCCATTGCATAAAAACTAGATAAGGATGAAAAAGTATCTAACTTGTGGTGTTTAAACCACGCAACAGATTGTGATGGGATAAATCCCATCCCGAACCCATAGGTAGGTAGGTTAATTATCCACATATTTTGCGTATTACTACAGAGTAATGTCATACGGGCTATAGCTATGGAGTTCAGCAGCTGATATAGAGATCATCTTTATCCTCCTAAAACGTGCAATTTGTGCTATATAATATATTAACTTTCCCTTCCTTATATTTGCAAAGATATAAGAGTGTATTCCCCCCCCCCCCCCCCCCTCGCACCAAGCTTTAACATCACGAGCGCTACGAGCTGTGCTAAGCGAGACGTCATCGACGCACGCGTCCCGAACACTCCTGGAAACAGACCACTGAATGTGGACGAAACTATAGTCGGACCTATTCGATAAATATTACGTGAGTAATCCCGTATTACTAATTTAAAAAAGATGTTGTTAATGTATGTTCGTAAAAATGTACATAAATATAAGTTAAATAGTGATCACCACCCTTTTAATACTGCATAGGAATACGAATAGGTTAGCTGTACCTAGTTTTGAACTAGCGAAGACTATTAAGTCTTTCCTAGGAAATTGTGCGCGTTTTTACAATAAAATCCCAAAACACATAACTGAGCTAGAGGAAAAAATGTTTTAATAAAAAAGCCTATTATAAAGTTCGGCAATCTACAGAAGACAAAGATTCGTGGAATACTTTACTTCTTTGACAGACATTACTCTTCTTCGTTTATTTTCTTCTCTATCCAAGCGATATTTGTTGGCATTGCGACGTTCTTCAAGGTATTTATTATGTATTAGGTATTTTTCAAGGTATTTGCATCTAGTGAAATTTTTGTTCGAAGGTCAACAGTCGGCCGTCGATTAAACCACGGGATCACCTCAGGCTTAAGCTTTAGAAGAAGGTAACATCGTGATGAAATCCACAGCATGGTGGTAGGGCATTTCTGGTGTCCGCCTGGCTATTTACCACCAAGTTAGAAAATCTGTCGCTGCACACCTAACAGTATGTTCCGGCAGCTGTCCTTGAGAGCCACGAGCTATTCTAGATCTAGTGTGATACCACCTTCGACCGCATCGTCACTTACCATCAAGTGTTCAAACACTATCCTATCAAGTGTAAAACAAAAGTACTAGGAGCTCATAATTGGAAGAATGTATACATGAGAGCCACGGGCTATTCTAGCTCTAGTGTGGTACCACCTTCGACCGCATCATCACTTACTATCAAGTGTTGAAACACTATCCTATCAAGTGTAAAACAAAAGTACTAGGAGCTCATAATTGTAAGAATATATACTTGAGAGCCACGAGCTATTCTAGCTCTAGTGTGGTACCACCTTCGACCGCATCATCACTGACCATCAAACGAGATAGTGGTCAAACATTAACCTATCAACTGTAAAAAAGCAATGGTAACCATTGTTTGTTTTTTTCCCGCCATGCTCAAGATTGATTAGCAAGATCTCAAAACGACTTTCAATTGTTTTTAATTCCAACTATTTTGTGTAACGTGTCTACAGCGTCAGTATAGGCTGTTAAAACAAATTGTATGATATTTCAGGCATTCCAAAGTAACGTACTCACCCCGCTCATAAAACATGGAGTTTTTTACATAGTAATTAACTTAATAACACTGTGGTATGCAAAACAGTTAACTGTAATGTTGTGGAGGCAATGACACATCACTTTTTATACACGCTATCTTTTACATAGAATTATTGAATGAACAATGAGAGTGAACGACCTTACGATCTATGGGGAGGTATATGTTCAGCAGTGGGCGTCCTACTGCTGATATGATGATAATGATTACTAATAAATGTCTAAGTGACAATTTTCTATAAAAAGACGACACATAGGCTACGTTCCGAGAAGCACCGTCAACGCTCACAACTGTCGCGCCCCGGTTTAGCGTTCCGGTTGGAATAAATGCTTGCAATGTTCAACCCAAGTGGAACAGTTACGCGGTCGCGAAAAGCGCGCCAACTTTTCTGTCAAAAATCGATAGAATCCTATACATTTGATGTTTGACAGTGACAGCTCGCAAACGACCACGAAAACCCACCTACGATCTGCGAGCGTTGTGAGCGTTTTCGGTGACGTCATCGATGACGTATCTAGAATTCGCTCACGATGATCGCGGGCTTCTAATGGAATGGGTGTGCGAACGCCGCGAGTGATTTCGGCACTTCCCGGAACGTAGCCTAAATAATGCCTAAGCAATAACTTTACCTATGTAATTGGATATACTATAACCAGCATTTTCAGATTTAATTATCTGTGGATGGGCGCGCAATTCGAAATTCAAATAAATCCAATTCCAAATCCAAATTTTAATTTCTAATTCAGTCATTTGTTTTAGACAGTGTTTTGTTTTTCTGTAATTGTGGTAGTTTTTGGCGCCATGAATAAAGTGAAAATTCGTAAAATATTCGAACATGCTACGTGGAAATACCGCTGTGTGTATGTAACGGTTTTTGACGTACTTAGGTCATAATTATGAGTAGGTTATAGTGAAAATGTACGACTGTTGTTGCGAATCGCGTGACCTGTCATTATAAGTCGTCACGGTTCTGTCGTTTCTATTGGCCAGTTTCTATTGTCCCACTGTGGATACATGGAGGGCTCCATTGATAAATAAAAATTCTAAGACTCGTAATTTAAAAATCAAGTATCTAATTAGTTTAACTTAAAACAGCTTCACTATTCAGCCCTGAAACCTTGTAAATAATATCCCGTCAACAAAGACGTTTATAACAATGAGCTCGCTTCTATTGTCTTCGGTTTCATAACGAAATGAAGGCAATAAAAACAAATCTTCCGGGACCACTGGCGATGTCTCATTTACCGTAAAACTAACCTAATCAGAGAGACGCAGAGACAGCCTATCTTAAACATACTTACTTAGATATTCTTCATCTAAAATACTACCATGTCATCGTAACATGGTATATATTATGTCAGATAGAAGATAATATTCACCATCATCATATCAGCCGTTGAGCGTCCACTGCTGAACATATGCCTCCCCCATAATTTTCCAAAAGAACCGGTTGAAAGCAGCACCCAACGTCGTCCTGCGACCTTTAGCAGGTCATCTATCCACCGTGTCGGTGGACGACCTACGCTGCGCTTGCCGGTCCGTGGTCTCTACTCCAGAACCTTCCGGCCCCATCGGACATCTGTTCTGCGTGCTACGTGCCCTGCCCACTGCCACTTTAACTGGCTAATCTTCTGGGCTATGTCGTTGACTTTAGTTCGTCTACGGATCTTCTCATTTCTGATTCGATCACGTAGAGAAACCCCAAGCATAGCCCTCTCCATAGCTCGTTGATATGGTTGATATATAGATCTTATTTGGAACCAATAAAAGTTAACAAATTTTATCGCAGTGTTAATAAACTATATTTTCATGTGTTAATGAGGAGAATTGTCGGCGAGATCCAAACTAAGCTCTAAGATTGAGTCTTGGGGTTGAGTGTGGTTAACGAAATTCATAGTAGCCATCAGTAAAAGCAAATGGGAGTTAATATTAATTTGGATGTATCAGAAGAACTAGTGCTATTTGAAAAATGTAATACCGACTTCCATTCTATTACTTTGGTAAAAATCAGTTATTGGAGTGTAACTCAAAAACTACTGGACCGAATTTGATGAAATTTCAATGGGACCACTTTAAGGGGAATTTTGAGAGTCGGAATATCGTAAGTTATGAGGTAACAAACATAAAATACAAAAAAATGCAGTCGTATTGAGTACCTCCTCCTTTTTAGGAAGTTGGTAGAAAAAAGAATGGCAAACGGCCATGTGCAGCCACGTGCCATGAGTAAAACGAAAATGTCAGGGGCCCTATTCGCTATGGCCGTGAATAACGAAATAAAGTACGACGTATGCAAAAACCCGAATTTATAAAGAAAGTAAAATTGGGTTAGATACCAGAACAGATAAAAAAATCCGTCACCCAAAAGTGATAGAACAAAACGCCTCCTGAGTCAGTTACGTAATATTTTATTAATACACACAGACATGTAATTAATATTTATTTTACATCTCCGCTCAGACAAAGGTATAAAAGTATAGCTGTTTATTATTTTTATTTAATCGTATTAATCCCAATTATGCAATGCAAGCAAACCAGCATAGTTAGTATAGGGAAAGTCCTTAGCCGGGAATCGAACCCGCGTCTTCCCACAATCCGTATCAGACGGAATGACCAAATAGGCCAATGAGGTTCGAGGTCCGAGCATCGAATTTTAACTCTTACGGGGACGGAGCGACATCTATTGAACAGCTTTGACAGCACTATCCTACCGAAACAATTTTTTTTTAGAAATACTTTAACTTTCGTATTGACGTCACAACCTTTTATAACTTTTATAGCATTACTTTTTTAAAGCACTTGCAATTTATAGAGAGAAAAATCGTCTCACACATCTCACATCGTCTGGACACGGATCGTTCCGACACGGATTTTTCTCTTTATAAATTGCAATGTTTGGTATTGCTAAGCAGGCTTTAGTGCTTTATAAAAGTAATACAACAAAAAAAAAGGTCCTTAGCGTTAACATTATACGTTCATTATAAAGCTACTCCACAAACACACAGTAACGATTGTGTTGAGAAACCAAACAAGTAGATAGATGAGGCACGGATTATCATCATAGAATACTTGTAACGGTCACCATCATCAATCATCACGTGGGTGAAACATATAATAAATATGATTTTAAGGTCGAATCTGTGCTTAGATTTTTTTGTGTTTTTTTCCTTAACCTCCGTTTATATTTCAAAGCTACCCCACAAAATAGAGATAGTGTCAGAAATGATGCACTCGTAACATGAACGACATAACTTGCACAATAAAATGGAATGAGGCAAAGCTATCGTCCTCTGCGAGTTTATTTTATTATCGCTCATTAAATAAAAGATAAGAAATAAAACGTGGTCTTGTGTTATCGTGCTTTTTAAGAGACTTGGCCTAATGAGGATAAAATCGAAACGTATTTCAAATATTCTTCTTTATTCTTTATTCTTTATTTCAAATTAAGCATATAATTAACAGATAATCCAAAACATTACATGCTGCAGCTTAAATGGGCAAAGACGACAGAACTGAATTTGCCCATCTTATCAAAAAAAAATATCCAGATCAGGTTGTTGAGAAAATATGCTATTCATAAGTTGTATGAATCTCGGTGTGGGCCGTTATAAGCGCGAACAGTATGCAGCCCCGGAGGCGGGTCCAGCAGGCGGCACATGCAGCGCGGCCCGCGCTCGGCGTCACAGCCTCGCATGTAGTCGCTTGCCGCCAGCAGACGCAGCTCACTCACCACACTCGGGTTGTTAATTTTGTTGTGAAGTAGAAGATAATAGTGTAGAATGAGTTGCACCTTCCACCTTAATTCTAATGTATAAAGCCCTACCATTCCATATACAAAGAGGGATGGATACATATATGGGTAGAACCCATATGATTTCTTGTACAAGTATCGTGCGAATTTGCGCTGGATTCTTTCCACCATGAGAGAATACTTCTTTTTATACGGATCCCAAACAGCGGCGTTAAATTCAAGTTTACTACGCACATATGCTGTGTAAAGTGCCATCGGGGCACGAGCGTCCCTGAAATTATAGGATGTGCGCATAATGAAACCAAGCATCCTATATGCTTGCTTACATATATTTATTACATGAGCTCTAAAATTTATCTCCTTATCCAAAGTAATGCCTAAATCCCTAATCTGATCAACTGTGTCGATAGTTGTGTTGTCAGTTAGCTGGTAGTCAAACGTTATCTGTGCCCGTTTTCTGGCGAAAGTTATCACCTTGCATTTACTGGCATTAAAATGCAGGCGATTTTGAGTGCTCCACTCAGTCACACAATCAATATCACGCTGGAGAGCCTCACAGTCAGCAATACTCCCCACTGCCGCGAACAATTTAAGATCGTCAGCAAACAGTAAGCATTTAGAGGTACTGACAGTCTTTGGCAAATCATTAACCATTATCGAAAGTTCCGTTGGGCCAAGCGTTGATCCTTGGCTCACTCCAGACCTAGTATAATAATCATTACTAAGAAATTTGCCACCTGGTAGTTGAACATATTGGGAACGATTTTGAAGATAACTAGCAAAAAAAGAGAGAAGTTTAGGATTAAAACCAATTGAGGAGCATTTTTGAAGCAGAATATCGTTATCTACGCGATCAAACGCTTTTTGAAAATCAAAATACGCTGCGTCAACCTGCAGACCGACATCCATCTTTGCAGTCACATAATCAACAAAGTTAACCTGGTTAGTTACAGTGGACCGCCCTGATCTAAATCCGTGCTGGTTATCATCTAAATAGATGTCGATCTGCTGGACTGTGCGAGCGTTAAGTATGGTTTCAAATAATTTGCCAAAGACCGACATCACCGCTATAGGACGGTAGTTAGAGACTTCGGGCTTGTCACCTCCTTTGTGGACTGGTGTGACACGTGAGACTTTCCAGCAGTCCGGATATGTGTCACTATCAACGGACAGGTTAAATATGTGCAGCAGCGGGCCAATAAAAATATGTGCGCAGTCTTTTACAAGATAAGGAGGAATTCCGTCCGGTCCAGTGGCAGAGCGAGGCTTCAGGCGTTTTATCCCACATAATAATTCCTTAGTGCAAATATTCTGCACAGTAATATGAGCTGACGGTTGGGAGGATCCAGGTTCCTGCGCCTTCTTTATGTCTAGCTTAGGAACATCATCCAAAAAACAGAACTAAAATAACTAGCGAAAGCATCAGTTGCATCATGCCCTGTCACGCTGCTACCCTGATAACTAAATTCATTACACTCTTGACGCTCGTTACGCTGTTGCTTTACGTACGACCAAAATAATTTAGGATCTTTAGTCATGTCCAATTCAACTTTCCTCATATAAGAGTTATACGCCTGATCGACTAGTTCTTTTACTAAAAACCTATAGTATTTAAACATCTCTAAATTGAATTCTTTAATATCGTGTTTATACCGTTTATGATGGAAATGTTTATATTTAATGTTACGTATTATTTCACTTGAGAACCAAGGGGGATACGAGTACTTACTGTGCACTATTCCGGATTTTTTCCGTGGTACAAATAAATCTATAGATGCGTATATTTTTGATAAAATAACTTAACTGCAGAATTCACACAATTCGTAGAAATTACGTCATCCCAGTTTAGGTCGGCGAAAGATGCATACAACGCATAAAACTCAGCTTTATAGAAATTCCAGCTAGCGCGGTGCGGACCTGGTGCCACCTGAGGGGGCGGGGTATGCGATAAGGAGCCGGCACTGTTGTTGCATGTTCCATTCCGCATCAGTTTGACCGTGAACTCGATCGACGGGTGATGTGGGTCGATCTTAACTAATGGCTCCGATTCACCCGAAACACACACGCGATCTTCAGACAACCCACTCAACAACCGATCTAGAATATTTCCGTGAACGTTTGGTTTATAGTTGTATTGTTTGAGTCTACAAAAATCCAAAAACATGTTGTAGTGATTGTGAACAGTGCTTCCAAAAGAATTTGGATTAAAATCACCCAGAATGAGAATATCTAGGGTCGAATATTTACATACTGCATTTTCTAATACGTTCAAAACATCTAAATATTGTTCTGTGTTATATCTCGGAGGAAAATATACGACACAACACAAAAACGTATGGTTTTTAAAAGAAACTAAAGTTATTAGCACTTCATGGTGCGATGCGAGTCCGTCGACATCGGAAACGTTCTTGACAGTGAGAGGAGTTTTTACCGCCAGCATGACTCCTCCCCAGCCAGCATCATGTTCCCGGTCCAGCCGCAACACTGTGTAAACAGGTGGGAACAATTCAGCATTGTACACTGACTTATTCAGGAACGTTTCGGTGACAGCTATAATATCATACGTGTTCCGTAGTAAAGACTTTTTAAATTCAGAAGTTTTCGTACGTAAGCCACGCACGTTTTGATAGATACATAGGATAGTCGCTGTCCTATTGTTTGTCTTTAGTGGCGGCGACGCTTCGAAAGCGCCACGGTTTGATACATATATCTGTAGTCCAGTTATCAACAGCTAGTACAGTATCAGCCAGCGTAGCGGGAACGCCAATTTTGAATGACGCGTAGTTAGTTCCTTTGGGCTTTAATGATTCAACTGTACATACATCAGAGTTACAGATTATATTAAGATGATCTAATATTTGTTCATCAGTAGTACCTTTACATAATATAGGTGATATATTTCCAGCGTACAGAAGCCTCTAAGGGTGTTTTCCCCGGGGCAGCAGACCCTTTAATTACATTCACAGGAGCTCGCGATTTCTTATGCTTAAGCTTAACTTCCGCCCAGTTGTCATTGCTGACCACTAATTCATGAATATCCAACGGAACAGGAGTGACAGAGATGGTTGGTGATTTTGGCGATATTAAAACCACAGTTTCTGTCTCGCTCGCACCAGTAGCGCTAGTAGCCGGTACAATTAACAGCGGCGGCAATTCTTTACCTCGAGCTTTACGTCCAGTTGCAGTGAGAGCCGACTTGGCCCAGACATTGGCGGCTCTAGCCGGCCGCTGGCTCGTGACCACCGCCGGGGTCGGAATAACAGCGGAAATGCGGGTAGGCGTCAGATTTTGTTGCTGAGATTCGATCTGATTTGGTTTGCTAAGTGATTTAGTTATCTCGTTTTGATCCCGTACCAGCTTCTCCAGGACATCCACTTTATTCACTAGAAGCAGGAGAGTTTGCTGCATCTCTTCAAATCCTATATCACGATCAACTTGCGCCATAAATTCAAAAAAATAATTTAGAACCGCGGAGCGATAAAATAAGCAGTGAGTGTTACGAGTGTTGCCACACAGTCCAATTCTTTATACACTGATCTACAGCAGTGAACAGCAGTGTTTGCACTTTTGTGTGAAACTGTACTAAAGTGTATCCTACTTCCTAGTATATAATATATATATATGATATTAATATTAGAAACGCGAAAGTTAGTGAGTATGGATGTGTGGATGTATAGATGTATGGATGTGTGGATCTATGTTACTTATTAACGCACAAACGGCTGGGGCAATTTTGATGAAATTTGGTATGGAGGTAGATAAGGCACTGGTTTAACATATAGAATACTTTTCAACATCATCATCATCCATCATCAAGCGGGTGAAAAAGCGTAATATGCTTGAGCACAGCATAGACAACATAATAAGATCTCCGCCTACGTCAAGATCGTAATGATGACAGTTATGTCAAAGTTTGTTTCAGTTTCTGATAGCTTAGTCAAAAGCCGAGTCAATTTAAAGCTCGATACACTAGACGTGTTCGGCGACCGTCAAGGGTGATGAAATGTACCACAAATACCGCCAAGGGTGATGAAATGTAATGACAGTTTTTTTTCTATGGTGATTAGATTTATTTTATTATTATTGTTTACTGATTGATATACTAAGTATTTAAATGGACTCAAATAATACTATTATATCAATTACGTTTGGCCATGGAGGTACATATTTATTGACATTTTGGTATAAACTTAGACATGCCCTCGGAGAAATAATAAGCTACTCGAAGTACTAATCCTGCGCAGACGTAGTCGCGGGCACAAGCTAGTGCTTCATAATAACCGTGATTTTTGGAAAGTTGTCGCACACCGACGTAATATCAACGTTAACTGAAAAGTATGGTTAGTGCTATCTACTGTTGAAGGTTTAATATTGTTGCCATCGTGCTACTGTCGTATAAAAACATAAGGTATAGGTTAAGGTATAGTAGGCCTTCCTTTACGAGCATAACCAAGTTTTCTATTTTTTTAATCCGAGCATCATATTTTTTGTTTTAATAATTGCGAGGCAGCTCCGTGTGTGTAGGTAGTTTTCTGTGATTGCGGGTAACAGCTAGAAGAATATACAAACTGACATACATTCAGTTCTAGAATATTCCAAGTTTAATGTTCGTATCGAATCTATTCTAATAACACCAACGGGAAAATGCCAGTTGGTTACATATTTAAGGCATTACAGCTACTATCATCAGCAAATAGTTTAATCGCAATATCGTGCAGAACAAGTTCCAAGCACGAAGTTTCTACACAGTATACTATGAGACAGTACATTGGACCTAGCACGAATCTATGCGTAAGTGTAACGTTATCGTATCGTTGTTGGACAGATTGCAAACCATCCTTTATCTAGTACAATTGGGGGACAGATAACTCATAGTTTGTAAGTGTATGATTTTTCTAGAAACATGATTCTATTTTGCGGTACCTAAACAACACTTTGTTTTACATGACAAGATTCATTAAATTGGCATTTTATCAATACAGGAACCTGTTTTTTAAATGGTACTAAAAAGAAATCAATCCACGGCAGCAAGAATTCAAATCCATAGTCCCCTGTAAAAAAATATATAACGGTATATTAAAATAAATCGTAACATGTAAGCAATGATTTATATACAGAAAACAACTTCCTTTACTGAGTACTAAACAGTGCACTATGAAAAAAAAAATATCTAGGAACCGAATTCGTTTCAGCGACCGTTTCGGATATGACGGCCGCAGCGACACATAAGTTTCTGGCTGGTATACAGCTGAAAAAACTTTCACTTACGAGTACTTTAAAACCGCTGGCGGGTTAGCTATTACAATTTATAGAATTGCTACTGACTTTGGGTACTGTATCTTACAGCACTGTATCTTCGAGCTTTAATTCGAACATAAAATACCATTGTAGGCGTGATGAAGCTTCGGAGAATTGGTAAAGAAAATAGTCGAAATGTTATTCATCCTTTAAAAGAATTTTGTTTCTTCAAAGACAATAATACGATACAATTGTCTGCCACATTCACCTTTTGCTGCTTTCGACCAAAACATATAAAATAGGTACAACAGAATAGACCAATAAAAGTCAGCTGTTCTGTGAAATGTTCCAGGAATTTCACTATTAAACGTTATGAAACATGCGAGCTACATTAAGTCAACGTGAATGTGTGTAGAAAACCTTTTTGGAACCAGGAGAAGTGAGCTATATGTATGCCAAATACCGCATGGTTCGTAATGGCGTAGTGGCCACTGACAACCGCTGGACACTTCACTGTGAGACAAGGACGCTGCATTATATGTCTTTGCGACACACCTTACGTATTTTAGAGAAGTAGGTATGCTATCTCTAAGTGATGACAGCTTGTATTGTTCGCATTTTATTCTACGGTAGACTTAAATACTGATTGAAACTATGAAAATAATTGCATAAACAAAACTTATACATGCAATGTATATAGCTTTTGACACTCGTAGAATGGTAAAGAATTTCGGAAATTTTACCCTTAATTCGTTTGCAATCAGTTTTTTTAGTTTATTTCAGTGGCTTCTTATCCACACACTAACAATTTGTTGGTGCTGTATAATTACTACATATAATTGTTATAGTGTCGTTTAGAAACTAAGACTTAATATACTGCTGCACACAGTATGAAGGCAGCGAGGATTTGACTGCTGTAGTACCCTATGTCAAAAGTCAAAATCATTTATTCAATTTAGGTATCAAAGACGCACTTATGAACGTCAATTTTTCATTATAATGTACTTTGAAGACTACCGCCGCGTTCCAAAATATATAGAGCCTACCGAGAAGAAGCGGCAAGAAACTCCGAGCCATTCTTTTTATATAGATGTTTTTACAATGTTTTTACTTAGGTACTACTAATATTAGCTCCAGTGTGTTGCCTTACAAAAGAGAACATAATAATGGTATCAGTAGGGCAAGACACGCTACACTTTGACATCTTAGTACACGAGTAGATAGATCCTGGAGTGATCAGTCCCAAGCTGTTTTATCCTTCAAGTAATCCGAAATTTTGTAATAACCTTTTTGACAGAGTTTAGTTTTAATAGTTATTTTAAACTTATTAATAGGCAAATCTCGGATAACATTGGGAACTTTATTATAGAATCGAATACATTGTCCCATAAAAGAATGACTTATTCTGTGGAGACGCGTTACATGTACGGATAGCTTGTGCTTATTTCGCGTGTTGATGGAATGAGCATCACTCCTTTTATCAAAACTGATAATGTTTTTCTTTACATACATTAGATTTTCATAGATAAACTGAGAGACAACAGTTAGAATGTTTATGTCTTTAAAATTCTGTCTAAGGGAAACTCTGGGAGCTAAACTGTAGATCGCTCGTATTGCCCTTTTTTGGAGTATAAAAATATAATTATTATCTGCAGAACATCCCCAGAGCAGTATGCCATAAGTCATAACGTTATGAAAATAACTAAAATAAACTATTATAGCTGTGTCTACATCAGTCATTCATAACTGCTCTTGTTTACGAATTATATCACCTTTTATTATTTAATGTTGTTACATTGCTGTAATACTAGAAGCTTATACATTTACAAGCACAATTTGAAAAAAATTAAACCGATTTCCATTCTGTTTAGTTATTGGAGTGTAATTCAAAAACTCCTGGACCGAGTTTAATGAAAATTTAATTAAAAAAAACTAATTTTGAGAATCGGATACCCAGTCGAAAAGTATGAGGTAACAAACATTAAAAAAAATACAGTCGATTGAGTACCTACCTCCTACTTTTTGGAAGTCGGTAGAAAAGTCATAGATTACCATAAAACTTAGTAAAATAGTATAATAGGCGTGTGTTTGCACACACATACCCTCGCACTAGGATTTGTTGCATTAGGCATGGACACACGGGGTGCTTGGTCAGGTTACCTCCTCGTGTGCTCGAACGCTGCTTGTCTCTTATGTATACGGTTTATCCGGGGGGAACAGCAGCATTTCGGGACGGTGCACCCTGGGCAACGGCCAACAACTTCTCATCATGGGATCTGGTTGACCGTTGGCGAAAAACCTGGCGAGTGGACGTCTCTCCGCGTGTCCCTATGAAGTCAGCATAGGGCACAGTGGATGGGACAAGATGGCGTGGTTGGTGAGGAGCGCCATGGGGGCCTTCAGGCGGTGTGTTGGGAGTCGTTGCAATGGATTCTTGCTTACGACAGTTCAAAGCAACGATTCTTGTCAGTTTTTAAGATGGCGATCCATCAATGATCTGAAGAGAGAAGGATGTTTGCAGCGGAAGCCTATTCGGCATCATCCCTCCGTTCGGAGGAGGGCCGGCGAGGTTATCGCTGCAAATACTATTCATGTCTGTGTTGTCTTGTATTGTATATGTGTGTAAAATGCGTCTCCAAATCCCACTGTAGGGTGCTCGCACAAGGGATGTATGGTCGGGGGGAACCCGGTCGCTAGAGCACCACAAGGGGACCTCACCCCTTAAAAAAGGAATAATATAGTATGAAAATGTCGGCGAATGAAAATATTCCCCAGGAGGGCAACGGCCACACGGCCGAACAATCCCTCAGTGCTTCGGCACTCTGCCCCATCGTATCTGGGGGGGCAACATCCGCCACGGGGGCCTAGCCCCTCGAAAAGCCAAAGGCTTAAAAAAGAGAGGAAAAATGACGAAGGAAGAAAAGGAGAAGATGGAACTGGAAGATGACGAAAACTCACTTGCGTCGGATTCCGATGCAAGTGTGCGTACGGCGACATCGGATCGGTCTGGGAGTCCATTGTTCAGACAAGTAGGACCTAAAAGACGTCGATGCGATGGTTCAGTGTCCCAATCGGAAGAGGATGGAAGTACATCCGAGGTATTCAAGACACCAGCTTCGGAGGGTATCTTGAAATATCTCAAGACAAACAAGAGGTACGACCTGGCAGAAAAGCGGGAGAAGGCACGCGCCCAGGCCGAAAAAAAATTAGACAAGCAATCACGTTGTGCAGAGGCCAATAGGAGCGCACTGAGACTAGTTGGGACGGACGCCACTGAGGCCCGAACGGCTGAGGCGTTGTCTAAACAGGTGTTTGACGATGTTGCAATCATTTATGATGTGGCAGCTAAGTCAGGCAACCTAAAAGGCACCTTCCAGTGCGCTCTCAAAGAGGCAGCAACCTCAATCAAGGCGGCAGTGATGGTGTTAGAGAGCCGTACCTCCACTGAGGAGACGGTCAAACTGAAGGATGACAACGCCCGCCAGCAGTGCGAGGTAAGTGAGCTCCGCAAAGAGATGGCGGAAATTCGGAAAGAAGTAGTGCAGGCCCAACTACGAGTAGCTCCGCCCCCTCCACCGCGGCAATCTTCGCCGGGCAGGATGGAAGTGCATGAGTCTGTGCCTATACAGGGAGAGTCAGTGGATGAGCTATCACGAACTATTATGTTGCAGGTAGGAGGCATGATAAGCGCTCGTTTTGAGGCACTAGAGGAGCGTCTTTTGCCTGAAAAGCGCATGCGGCCTCCGCTTGCTGCAGACCGCAAAAACGCAGCAAAGGCGACACCGAAACCGGCACCGAGAGCGCCACCGAGAGTGGCACCGAGAATTGAAGCTGTAGCGAATAATAGTCGTAAGGACACACCGGGCTTGATTAGGGCAACCAAGGGGAAAGCGCATACTCAAACATCTGCAAAGACGACCCCGAGGCGAGTAGGCGCTCGTCTGCCAACGAAGGGATGTCCCGAAAGGTCGGAACCACGCACGCTTCCATCACCAACTGTATCGGAGGGCGAGGTCTGGTCAACGGTTGTGAGAAGACGAAAAAGAGATGCTGCACCCCAGCGTTCAGCTACTACTCTGCCTGTGAGCGCTGGGAAAGTCAAAGCAAGAAAGGATGTAGTTAGGTTGAGTGCTCCACGTTTGGCAGCAGTCGTAATAACACTGCTTCCAGGAGCTGAAGAGAAAGGCCTCACCTACTCGAAAGTGCTAGCGGAAGCGCGTCGGAGAGTAGACCTTACAACCTGTGGCATAACTGGCGTGCGGTACCGGCAGGCAGCAACCGGTGCACGCATGCTGGAAGTGCCAGGTGCCAACAGCAGAGACAAGGCGGATACCCTCGCCCAAAAGCTGAGGGAGACACTAGATGCGGACCTCGTCAAAGTGTCAAGGCCCACGAAATGTCTCAGTCTCCGAAGACGAGGTGGCCAAAGCCATTGTAGAGCGTGGCGGTTGTCTCAAGGAATCTGTTAAAGTAGGTGAAATCCGAAGAGACTCCCGAGGTATGTATCCCGAGCAGTATGAGTGCGCTGCCCAGTGACTGCCGCAAGGAGTCTGGAGCAGGGAGGCCGCCTGCTTGTCGGGTGGGTGGCGGCACAGGTGAAGATTCTGCAGCCCAGACTTTGCAGTGCTTTAGATGCCTGCAAAGGAGGCATGTGCGATCACAGTGTTCTGCAGAGGTAGACCGCAGCGATGAATGCTATCGCTGTGGTCGGCCTGGCCACAAGGCGGCCCACTGCTCCGAAAAACTCCGGTGTTCGCTGTGCGCAGCGGCGAACAGGCCGTCGAAGCAGAGATTGGGGAGCAAAATTTGCTCTCCACCTAAGCCAAGGAAAGGGGCACTGGCACACACTAACGCCCCAACAGCCAACAGCTGTCCCCCGTCACAAGCGGGGGAGGAGGAGGCGATGATCTGTAATTAGTAATAATTATGGAGCATCGCTTCCTCCAAACGAATATCAACCACTCCGCTCGCTCGCAGGATCTGCTCCTGCAGAGCATGGCGGAGTGGTCTATTGAAATAGCAGTGGTCGCTGAGCCCTACTTTGTCCCTCCTCAGGATAACTGGGTAGGGGACCTTGAGGAGTCGGTGACCATCATATCTTCGGCGGAGACTGGAGTTTTGCCGCTCGTAGCAAAGGGCAAAGGATTTGCTGCAGTCAAATGGAGAGAGTTGGTTCTGGTCGGAGTATACTTTTCTCCGAACAGAAGCCTCGCCGAGTTCGAGTCGTTTTTGGACGGGGTGGGTTCTCTCATTAGGCATCAGTTACCCCGTCCATCGCTCGTTCTAGGGGATTTCAATGCCAAGTCGTTGGCATGGGGGTCCCCGGCTACAGACGCGCGTGGTGAGGCTTTAGAGGAATGGGTAACGATGAACCAACTCATGGTTCTCAACCAGGGGTCTGCCAACACGTGCGTGCGATGGAACGGGGGTTATATTGTGGACGTCTCGTTTGCTTCCCTTTCCGTTGCACGCATGGTACGGGGATGGAGAGTTATGGAAGAGGTTGAGACGTTGTCGGATCATTTATACATCCGTTTCGATATCTCTGCCTCTCCAGACATTCCAAGTTATCGTCGCCCTCGAAGGCGTACTCAGTTGGCTCCTTGGTGGGTGCTGAGGACCCTGGACAAGGAAGCGCGTGTGGAGGCTGCAATAGTCCACGCTTGGCAGTGCCCTCCGGATGGTCCGATAGATGTGGAGGAGGAAACGCAATGGTTCCGGGACTGGTTGCAAGTTTGCGACGCTAGCATGTCCCGAGCCAAACTGCGACCCCAGAAACAGGCGGTGTATTGGTGGTCGTGGGAAATTGCTGACCTCCGTGCTAGCTGCGTGGTGGCAAGGCGGAAATACACGCGTCACCGCCGGATACGGCAACGCGATCTAGAAACGGAGGTACGCCTATACGAGGACTACAGGGGGCTAGTAAAGACTCTACAGCTGGCCATCAGCAACGCAAAGGAGAGGTCAAAGGCTGAGATGCTGAAAAGTCTCAGTCGTGATCCATGGGGGCGTCCTTATAGGATGGTTAGAGGGAATCTAAGGCCTTGGGCCCCACCACTAACTGAAACTCTGGAGCCCCAGCTACTGGCGGATGTTGTGTCTGCACTATTTCCTCTCAGGGCGGACCATCAGCCTCCTGAGATGGGGCCACAACATCCAGTGCAAACAGATAGGGAGGAGGATGAGGTCCCAGAAGTAACACAGGGCGAGCTAGGTGCTGCCGTGTTGAGGTTGAGAGGTAAAAACAAGGCCCCGGGGCCGGATGGTGTTCCTGGACGTGCGTGGGACATGGCTCTCTTATCTCTCGGGGACCGATTCCGTCGTCTTCTGGACGCTTGTTTGAAGGTAAGCCGGTTCCCGAGTAGATGGAAAACAGGCAGGCTTGTCCTCCTACAGAAGCATGGGCGACCTGCAGAATCGCCTTCTGCTTATCGTCCCATAGTGATGCTGGATGAGGCGGACAAGCTCTTTGAGAAGGTCATAGCTGGCCGCCTCAACCGGCATCTCCAGGAGGTGGGTCCGAACCTGTCGGATAATCAGTTCGGCTTCCGAGTAGGCCGGTAGACCATCGACGCTATTCAGCGAGTCAAGGCCTATTCGAACGAGGCAGTGGCCCACGGGAAGGTGATGTTGGCGGTGTCACTTGACATTGCCAATGCCTTCAACACTCTACCGTGGGCGTGTATAATAATAATAATAATAATAATTTTATTTATTTGGAACCATAACACGATTAGTTACAAACATATAGGATTCGATGACACCTGCAGAAGTATTAACTGTGTCGCAGATGTCAACGCCCTCCTCCGAAAGTCAGCTAATAACATAGTTCCTTAGTAACAAACAAGATACAACTATATAACATATTATGTAAATACGAGAAAAACTAAGTGTGAAATATTGTTATAAATTTATGTTGCTTATAAATTATAGAGCTATTTAGGTTTGGGTGAGTAGGTGAGAGTAGTTGAAATGTGTGTTGTGTGTATGTGTGCGTGTGTGTGTGTGTGTGGGGGGGGGGGGTGTATTTGTTCGGTAAGGGTGTTTTGTATAGGTGTGGTTGTGTGGACTGGTGTGGTGTGTTTGTGTGATCAGATGAGGTGTGCTGTGACGTTATTTTAAAACAACAAGGAGGTCCTCTGTATCCTGGTAAGACAATGATTGCAACCATTCAACACATTTTAGTTTGCATTTATATAATGTAAGGGGATATATATTTAATTTTCTGTTTAGCTTATTGTACAGCATCGAGCTGATATGGTAATAGTGTCGTTTTGCAGTTTCCGTCCGTCTTTTTTCTGTGGTGCATACTATGTCCCTTCTACGTTTTTTTATTTATCTGGTTCGGATCATATGGCATATGAGCATGTTTCCTTAACATAGTTTGCAGAATAAAAAGTTGTCTTACAGTTAGGACTTTGCATAATGAGTATAGCTCACTAGTGGAAAATCGGCGTGTTTTATTAGAGAGGACTTTTAATACTGCTCTTTGTGCCCTTTCCAAATATATCATATTTGATTTTACAGAACCACCCCACGCAGTTATGCAGTATGTCATGATGGATTGGGCTAAGCCGTAGTATACAGTCTTAAGGTACTGAAAATCAACCATTTGTCTAATGTTTTTAAAAAATAAGTTAACTTTCTGACCCTAGATACCATAGATGTAATATGCTGATTCCAGCCCATTGCACTGTCTATCATGACGCCTAGATATTTAATCTGATAGCACCGTTCTAATAACATGCAGTTGCAGTCGATAGAACCAACGCCATTTCCACACAGATGAGCACGTAGAACAAACGAAGGAGGTGGTAGACCAAATGTGCTGACAGCAAAAGCAATGAATTTCGTTTTGGACACATTAGGGGTTAAGAGGTTCGAACATAACCAGATCATAACAAGACATAGAGCATTCTCAGAGAGTCGACGAGCCTCTGACCAGCTGTGACCATGGACCAGAAGGACTGTATCGTCAGCGTAAGATACTAACTTACAATTTGGGAGGGAAAGGTTGCACAAGTCATTTACGTACACTAAGAACAAGGTAGGTCCCAAGACAATTCCCTGAGGAACGCCAAAGCAGAGCTGTTTCTCGCTGCTTCTAATACCGTCTATAGAAACTAGCTGAGTCCGATTGCTGAGATAGCTGCGGAACAGGTCTAGAACTCTGCCTCTTATGCCTATGAGTTCTAGCTTGGAAAGAAGAATAGGAATAGAGACAGTGTCGAACGCTTTAGAAAGATCTAGAAAAATACCGACAGTTTTTAACTTTTTATCAATGTTTTTGATTACGGTAACCGAGAGTTCTAAAACTGCGTCTTCAGTAGACTTACCTTTTCTAAATCCAAATTGATTTTCAGAGAGAACATTATTATCCTTTAAAAATTTTACTAATCGTTTGTTGATTATTTTCTCAAAAATCTTTGACATAACTGTAAGCACAGAAATAGGTCTGTAATTTGTGACACTGTCTCGATCACCACTCTTAAAAATGGGATGCACAATAGCTTTTTTAAACACTTGTGGAAAAATACCAGCCGAAAACGAGATATTGAATATATGATGTAATATAGGGACGAGTACAGTTCTGGCGGCCTTAATAACAGATGTCGAGATGCCATCCCAACCATTTGCACATTTGTCTCTAAGATTAAGAATAATCTGATCAATTTCATCATAGTCGATGCTAAATAAAGCCATAGAATGTAATGGTGGTTGGCTAGGGTTGCCGGCAAATTGAAAATTTAATGATGATAAAGTGTTAGGCTGACATTGAGGAAGCATATTGGAGGCCAGGTTGGCTCCAACACTGGCAAAATATGAGTTGACTGCATTAACTGAGGTGGATGGGTCTTCAGACAATTTTAATAAATTACTTGCGGAAGTGTGCGTTTTGCGCATATGTGCAAGCTTGTTAATCATACGCCAAGCCTCTTTGGGATTTCTCCGAACCTTCTGAAATTCCTGTTGATGGTATTCTCGTTTAACTTTTTTAAGTAAATTGTTACAGTATGTACGATAACGAATAAAAATCAATTTGTTTGAAGAGTTATCTGGATTCTTTTTAAATATTTTAAAGAGCTTATCTCTATGTCGAATACATCTCAGAAGACCAGGAGAAATCCATGGCTTGAGCAACCTTTTTTTACTGGGAAGTTTAACGATGCGAGTGTGTTTACTAACAATGTTAGAAACGATGTTAACTAAGATTTCTGCAGCTGTATCAGGATCGATGCAAAGAAGAACAGTAGAATAATCAGTATTTTCCAAGTCTGTAACTATTGCTGCGATATCTACACGTTGTGAACTATGTATGACAAGAGATATTTTTTTCTAGATGTAAGTTGCAGTGAAAAAGAACTGGAGCATGATCGGTGATCATTGTATCCAGTATTAATGTTTTTGCATTAAAAGGAGTACGAGCAATGACGTGATCAAGGCAATTATTTTCTCTGGTTGGATGTTGATGAGCGGGAAGAAGCCCGTGTGATGCTACCAGATCAAGATATTCTTCCACATCAGTATAGGGGAGGCATTGAAATTCCACGAGGTGCCCCCCTATTTAAGCCGAATTGTTGGGGCATACATGTCTAACAGGTTCGTGTCGTATACGGGGCGTGAGGGAAGAATCCTGCACAGGCCAATGGCGTGCGGTGTTCCGCAGGGTTCGGTCCTTGGGCCCCTCTTGTGGAACATCGGGTACGACTGGGTGCTAAGAGGGGCTCTCAATCCGGGCGCCAGCGTAATTTGCTACGCAGATGACACGCTTGTGACTGCCCGAGGCGAGACCTACCTTGAGGCAGCCCATCTTGCCACGGTGACGGTGGCTGAAGTGGTGAGCAGGATAGAGAGGTTGGGACTCCGAGTGGAGCTCAGCAAGTCGGAAGCCATCTAGTTTCATGGCCCCCGAAAGGCTCCACCAAGAGGTTCCTTTATCTCTATCGGAGACGTAAGGATCGAGGTAAAGCCCCAGATTAAGTATCTCGGACTTTACCTCGATAGTCGATGGAAATTTCACCAACACTTTGTGAAGATGGGTCCCCGATTAATGGGAGCTGCAGCGGCGCTGAGGCGCCTAATGCCGAATCTCGGTGGCCCCAAATCAGGTAGCCGCCACCTGTTTTTGGGGGTGGTAAAATCGATGGCCCTCTACGGCGCGCCCGTGTGGTCGGGGGCCCTGACTAACAGCACCAAAGCCCTCCTGAGAAAACCTCAGAGGGCAATGGCAGTCGGGGTCATACGAGGGTACCGGACCGTCTCCTTCGAAGCGGCTTGCGTTTTAGCGGGATCCCCTCCCTGGGATCTAGAGGCGGAGATAAATGCGGCCATTTGTGAGTGGCGCAGAGATCTCAGCCTTCAAGGGGAGTACCCGACACTGAGGGAGGTCGAAGACTGTAAGTTCCACGCTCGGCATGTCTTGATTAGGAGGTGGAAGGAACGGCTGGCTCACCCCACGGCTGGTAGTAGGACTGTGGAGGCTGTCCATCCGGTTCTCGAGGACTGGATAGACAGAGCGCACGGGTCGCTTACTTTCTGGCTGGTACAGGTGCTTTCTGGGCATGGGTGCTTTGGAAAGTACCTTTGCTGCATAGCCAGGAGGGAACCGACGCCCGAGTGCCACCACTGCGACTGTGTCGAGGACACTGCGCAACATACACTGGAGGTATGCCCAGCATGGGCAGGCGAGCGACAGGTCCTCGTCAATGCAGTGGGAAACTGGGAGATCTGAGAGGTCGTGGGAGGAGGCACTCTCTTTCTGCGAGGAGGTGATGGGGCAGAAGGAGGTGGCGGAAAGGGAGCGGGAATTGCTATCCGAGCTCCCGATCCGCAGAAAGAGACCAGGGCGTCGGAGGTTAATCTTTCACGCCCTTCTCCGACCTCCATGTTTGGGGACTGGGGCGGCGTACGCGCGGGCGTCCGTCGCCAAGCATCAGTGTCCCCGAGGCGGCGCGCGCGGTGTTTCCGTGCGCCCCTCAAGAAGACGTGGCTAGAGCTTAGTTCACTCTAACCCCATCGGGTTGTAATCCTCTGTGCTGGGGGATCAGCGCTGCCGGGACTGCAGACGATTACAAAACGTACCTGTAGTCTCGACATAAAGGCGCTTGGAGGAACAGCCCGGGTTTTTAGTGGGTATACGGACTCCCACATAACCACCGTGCTCCCCCCGGGGGCGGTGGTATCTATAAAAGATTTTCCCGGGAAAAAAAAGGCATGGACACACACATAACACAGCACAACATCCAAGACTCGAAACCAAGCATCACTGCCCATCGGCCAGAGATCGAACCTCAGACCAAGTGCTTCAAAAGTCACTAGCGACTGAGTTACCAGAGCCCTCATTACAAACCTAAAGCTTCACAACAATACACAGAATATCGTTTTTTCTTCCAATTTTCTGGTGAGAAATCCGATATCAAGAAGCTTTTTTGTGAAAATAAACAAGTGTCGATTCGGTTACATCTTTATGTTTTGTATTGGAGAAATATCGGAAAGTGTGAGAGTCGGAGAGTTCTATAGGTTCAGCCTTTATTTTACGCATTTAACGACTTCCAAATAAAATATTAATAAAATTTAATTAATCCCCGAACAATCGTACTTGTGAAATAATAAGCCCCTTTTGTTAAATCGGAAATGAGCTGATAAACTTTAAACGTCTGAACTTCACAAATTGAGACTGAGAATGGCAATCAAAAAACTGCATCAAAATCGGTTTATTCTTTTGCTTCGTTCT
This sequence comes from Selenia dentaria, assembly GCA_917880725.1. Classification (NCBI taxonomy): domain Eukaryota; kingdom Metazoa; phylum Arthropoda; class Insecta; order Lepidoptera; family Geometridae; genus Selenia; species Selenia dentaria. Next base: position 7,264,352 of record OU862904.1, on the reverse strand, counting down.
ACAGACCTACACAGCCTTTGAAGCCCTTAGCCCAGGGGTGACAAGGGTCAGCCGGTAATTAAACAGTGACTGTTAGATATGACTGTTAGATACACACATTAGACTCACAACACACACACTTTTTTTTTTCGCCGTGTGGCAACACTTAGGTTAAGGTGTCAAAATATTTCTCCGTATTTAGAAATTATTAAATTATTATTGTCTAGTATTCAGTGCCAATTAAAATCAGTGTAAACATCTTATTAGTGCTTATATGAGGTATACGAGTGTGGGAAACATACTACGAGAAGTTTTTCGTCGAGCAAAAAGTTGTGCTGTCAACTGACGGCTACCAACGGGTGGATTCAAAACTGACGACTTGGATCGGATGTTCATCACAAATCCCGGGGAGTATTGTGTTCAATTAACATTCTTAATGCACCTACTCAACACTCATTCTAGCCCTATACACGCCTCACTCCGGTGAGCATCGTCCAATCCACATTCTGGCACCGTTGCTTCTCTTTTTGCTTGACATAACTGTGGAAGCAAAATTGACGATAAAACTCTTGCCTCAGACATGCTTTTAACAACTACACATCGCACTACACATCATACAATTAGGTACAAGCAGCTTATATTGCTCGTGTCAGATCTCAAATTGTGCTCACTATAATCTAATATAAAGATAGAAAAAACTGTAACTGTACTATCATAGTATATTGCTAAATTGTGTAACTACCAGAATTAAACTGATAGCCTAATATGTTTGTATGTAACTTATGATAGTATTATTTTGATTTTTACAAACCGCAAATCTTTATAAGTACTGCAGTCTGTAGGTAGTCAGTAGGTAACAGGTACAACTATATTTCCAATTATTTTTATCTACTTTTTTTATTTTACTTTTACTTTTGTCTATTCTATTTCCCTTTTAAGTCTGGTATTCTAAAACCTGTCTCACTTATACTTGTAATTTCCTATTTTAAATTTTCTACTTTAACCTGTTCCACAGTATTAACCAATGTATAAACAGTAATACTTTTTAATTGTTTTATTTAAAGCTTTGGTGGGCATTCTTTTTGTTGTTTGACTTGGCTATGAGACTGACTTGTGTATGAAAACCTGTAATACAAACTTTATTTGAATAGTTGTTTAGCGGTTTCACTTGTGGTTTCAGGAGCTGACTGATCAGTTGACACCAAAATGCCTATTATGACCCGCAAGACATCGGCGAGGGAAATGGAGGAAAAACTGAGTGCTGCCCTAAAACAACTAAAAGTCTATAAAGACCTTAGTGAACAACTACTACAAGAAAGAGAAGACAGTGAAATTGAAGTGCAAAAGATCATCACAAAAAACACTGAACTAAAAGGTGAACTGGCTGAACTACATTCTAAATACTTGGACTCACAAGATCAATGCGAACAACTCCAAAATTTTGTAATATCCTTCAAGGAGTGTGGACAAGCCTTAATCTGTCCGAATCAGCAAGACCCATTAGAGGCAAGTTTCATTCATAAATCTATTGTTATTTTTTGTCCTGATGCGGACGGGTTAAGTCGTATAATCAACCTAGAATTTGAATTACATAAGGCCCATAAGATAATATCACAGCTACACACAGATAAGTGTAATGAACAGACCACCAGCACCTTGAACCTTTTTGATGAGCTAGCCGGAAACAAGTTGGAGTGCTCTTCAGATATTGTAAACATTGATCTTACCGGAGATAAATCTGTTTGTAAAAACCCACTTTTTAAAAGCCGAAATAAAATAAAGAAATATATTAAAGTTAAGAAAACTATCAAATGATGTCAAAAGTTATTAAAAAACAAAGCTATTTTGTCAAAAATGTTCAATTAATTAAAGAAAAGTTGTTACTAGAGGAAAGAATTCAGAATTATTTGGAAGAATTGGAAATAACTCGACAGTTATATGATAATAACACACTGGAACTCCGCTCTGAGCTGCTCCATAAAGAAAAGATCTTGCAGGACGTATTTACTAGCTACAAGACAGCTCAAGTTCAACTAAGTGAGCATTACAAGACTGCAATTGAACTAACGGACCTGGTGACTTTGAACGTGGAGTGTGTGGAGGCTCTTGAGAATAGTCACTCGAGCTGCCACATTCAACCACAACCAGACTGTACTAGCGCACTCTCAACATCTCTGTCAAATCAAAACAGACCAACATTGATCACAGACACGGTCCCAGGCGGAGAGCAGTATGTCAGCTCTAATCCAGTTCAACCGCATAAAATCATGGTATTTTCAGACAAAATAGGTGTAGGCTTTGGTTCATTATTAAGTAACTCAGTGCAGTGTGCTGTGGAGAACTATTGTATGCCGGGAGCAACCTATGCTCAGATTGAAAAAACAATATTAAACTCAAAAATAGATAATAAATCAATAGTTGTTGTCTTCTTAGGTCATAGTTTAGGTATTGATAGAAAAGAGGTTATTACTAGAATAACCACTTTGTTAGAACTTAAGGCATGTAAAATAATGTTATGTGCCTTCCCTTATTCAGATTTATTGTCTGAAAAAGAGAACTTGCACATACACTCACTCAACACATTAATGTATAACTTGACATGTCGTCATAGTGACAAACTTTTATTTTTTGACTGCAATAAGTTTATTTGTAATTTTAAGTTGACATGGGACAGCATGTACTGTCCTAAAAAATCCAGACAGCTAATTGCTACTTTGGTAGCTTTCAATATTGAGGCAGTTATAGTAAATATAACAAAGAGTAGTGACAATGTTGTAGTTTTTAGTACATGTACTAATAATAGTAATAATGTAGCTATTAATTGTTTAAACTTTTAAACAAGACAACAGAGAAGTGTGCTGACATCTTATCGCTATTTTATCAAAATATTAACCGCTTCTCTGGCAAAATATTAGACATTGAACTTTTATTAGATAAACATAGATTTGATGTATTAGGCTTTACAGAAACGTGGCTAAAACCAGATAAAATGTTATTTAATGTTACACATTTTGAGGTAGCCAGTGCGTTCAACAGAATATCTGCTGAAGGGGGAGGGTGTATTATTCTTTGTAAAAGAAACATAAAATTTAAGGAACGGTCTGACATAGTAGGTTTTTCTGTTGAACGTGTCTGCGAAATTGCTTGTGCAGAACTGGAAAGTCATATATTATTGTGTGTATATCGGCCACCAGCATCTAATTTCTGTAATTTTATGTCCATAATGGAATGTGTACTCAAGAGATTAACTAAAAGCAATAAATCAATCATTGTATGCAGTGACTTCAATATTGATATTTTGGTAGATTCAACTGATAAAACTAATCTTATCTCTTTGTTTAAATCTTTTAATTTGAATTTTTTGTTCAGTGAGCCAACTAGAGTAACCGACTCTTCATCCACCTGCATTGATAATATTTTTTCAAACTGTAAGACTACAGAAAAATCAGTAATGGTGGGAGTTAGATCAGACCACAATGGCCTCGCTATCAAATTCGAAATCGGGAGAACTAAGAAAAATACCATTATCGAACATAGGCCGCTAACAAAAGGTAAACTAGAAAAGCTTAAACAAAACATAGAGTTGAAACTTAGTCTGGTGGAATTCACTTCTGAAGATCCACATGACATTTATAGTACATTATTTTCATTAGTACGTACAGAATTTAATTAAATCTGTCCGAAGAAAAAACTGCAGCTCAACGGTAGGTTACAATTTGGTGACTGGTCAACTAGAGGTATTCGAAAAAGTAGAGACATAATGTTTGAGTTATATCACAAAAAATCTTTAACTTCTGGTAAAGATTTTCATGATTACGTAAGAAATTACTTAAAAGTTTTTAAGTCAGTATGCAAACGCGCAAAAGCTTTGTTTATAAAGGATAAAATTCGAAAATCTAATGACAAAATTAAAACAGTTTGGAAAACTATTAATACAGAGACCGGCAAAAGTAAATCTTTTAATTCAGAATATGTGCTAGAAATAGATAACCAAAAAGTTTCAGACCCAAGTCATGTTGCGAATTCATTTGAAAATTTCTTTTCTAACATACTACTAGAAGTCACCAAATCTCTTGATTCTTGCCCTTGTGTTGCAGTGGGCTTTCTGAAAGACAACTTCCCGCTCCAAATTCCTGAGTTTAGGTTCCGACATATATCTACTTTTGAAATAATAAAAACATTTAAAAGTTTAAACGTTAAAGCAACAGAGGATTTATGGGGATTATCCGTAAAAATGCTAGAGTCAATAATAGAAGTTATTGCGCCACATTTGATGATCATATTTAATTTATGTATTGATAGAGGTACATTTCCTGATCTAATGAAAATGAGTAAAATCACCCCTATTTTTAAATCAGGTAGTAAGGCCGACCCCTCAAATTATAGACCGGTCTCTGTGCTTCCGGCTTTGAGCAAAATATTCGAAAAGATAATGCTTCAACAACTCTTGTCTCATTTTAATGAACATAGGATTTTACACGAAAATCAGTTCGGTTTCACGAAAAGCAGATCAACAACAGATGCAGGAGTCCAGTTAGTCAAGCATGTGCTGGAGGCTTGGGAGAGCTCACAGGATGCCATTGGCGTATTTTGTGATCTCTCCAAAGCTTTCGACTGTGTAGAGCACCGCACTCTAATTTATAAGCTACACCACTATGGAATTCGTGGAGCTGCTCTGAATCTTGTAGAATCATACTTATCTGATAGGCAGCAAAAAGTTGGCATTAATGGCGTGACATCTTCTGGATCTTTGGTCAGAATGGGGGTTCCACAGGGGTCGATCTTGGGTCCGTTCTTATTCTTAGCATATATCAATGACTTACCACATATGGTTGAGGGCCTTGCTGACATAGTTCTTTTTGCCGATGATACTTCTCTGATTTTTAAAGTAGATAGGAAAGATAGAGAACTAGTTCAAGTCAACAACGCGTTAACTATTGTTTCAAATTGGTTCGCCGCAAACAACCTGCTTCTCAACGCAAAGAAAACGAAATGTTTAAAATTTTCCATGCCTAATGTAAGACATATAGAGCCAAACGTATTACTCGACGGAAATAAATTGAAAATTGACAAGGCAATAGTCTTTCTAGGTATTAGCATAGACTCTAAATTACAATGGGGTCCTCATATTGATGCACTATCTGGAAGACTGAGCTCAGCTGCATATGCGGTTCATAAAATTAGGCAATTGACAGATATAGCTACTGCTCGACTGGTCTACTTTGCTTACTTCCACAGCATAATGTCATATGGTATCCTGCTGTGGGGGTCAGCGGCGGACATAGAGACAGTTTTTATATTGCAAAAGCGGGCAGTTCGAGCCATCTACGAAATGGGTCCCCGCGAATCCTTAAGACAAATGTTCAAAGAAATTAATATATTAACTCTTCCTTTGTATATCCTAGAAAATATAATGTACGTTCGTAAAAATATAAAGAAGTTTAGAATAAATAGTGATATGCATAATATTAATACTAGAAATAAGGATAGGATAGCTGTATCTAAATTTAGACTCACGAAAACTAAAAATAAGTCCTTCTTAGGCAATTGTGTACGTTTCTATAATAAAATCCCGAAAGACATTACTGAGCTCACTGAAGGGAAATTCAAGTTACGTGTCAAAAATATACTAATGAAAAAAGCCTATTATAAATTGAGTCACTACTTAGAAGACAAAGATGCCTGGAAGCTTTCCACTTCTGCCTAATAGCCAACTATTGAATAAATTTGTTATTTTAATACTACTCATATGTAACCTCAATGTACAAAGACTTGAAAAAATAATGGCCCACGAGTTTCTTGCTGCTTCTTCTCGGTGGTGGTTCTTTTCCGAAGACAGCGGTAGAATCATTTAAAAATTTTGACGTTCATAAGAGTGTCTATGATGCCTAAACTGAATAAATAATTTTTGAATTTTGAATATTGACTGCATTGTCAAATATTCTGTCACGAAGCAATAGTACGCAAGCATTACTGTATTAGGGCGTGAATGGGACTATAACAAGCAAAATTACTGCGCGAGAATAGATTTCTAAACCAATGTGTCGGGGTAACCAGGGCAATACGGGACCACACAAGACTGAAGTTTTAAGCTCTGGGTAATACTATGATTGCCATTGGCAAATGTACTGCTACACGTCTCGCCAATCTCGTCACTTAATAAAATAATAATAATAATACCGGCTTTGTGGCGAGCCGTTGGTGCTTACGGCTTTGTGCCGTAGTCTCTTCCATAGCCCACTATCTTCCTTATCACTAATAAGATCATATCAATAGCCTTGCCAGTTTACCCATTTTTATAATAGATATACCATGTCCCATCCATCCAAAATGTTTCTGTTTTTATACTACATTGTATTTGTTATATTTAATAGGCCTCTAAGTGTTGGCTACAGCCCCACTTATGCCTATGTAAAAGACCTGGTGAAACCCGTGAAATATGTCAAATAAAAGGAATAATATTAATTATAAGTTTTTATTTCAGACGTGTAACCCATAGATTTAAGTAAGTTTAAATACACAAGATGAAAATAAAACGCATACAAAATATTACTATAAAAGCTTAAGTGACAATAGGTCTATCACAGTCATTTTTGTTCGCACTCTGGCGCACCGTCAACCAAAATTTAAATATTGGGATATTTAGACTTTCACCCAATTATTGCAGGACTATGCCGTTTTGCGAATTCCGCAACCCATCTCAGAAGGAAGCTATCCTTGATCTAATTACTGCAAAAAAGTCAGGAACTGGTACATCAGCGAACATGCCCGACGCGCTACAACATCGCGCTTTCCTCATAAGGGTGCCAAAACCATCATTGTATTGCTTATGGTGTGATAGGACTTTCGGGTGTATTTAATCCATAACTGGCACGAGTAAAGGCACAGACAGTAGGCTTTAAATAAAGTAGTTTTAACCTCTGAACTGCAGTTGGAAAATCGACGCGCGAGCATATTGCATAATAAACTTACATTTCTATGCACAAAGGTTTGATCTGCTTAGTTATATACGAGTATGATGTTCAATAAATTTGTGCCTAAATATGTACATTTATGAATGAACCGAAGTGTAGGGAGATTGTGGATATAAAAAACAAAACGATTTCAGTTTAAAGTGATCCATTTTCCAAGACCACGGAACCTTAAAAAACCATGTCGGGAGCAAATAGCTTCTGAGACATTCCCGTGGTTTTGCCAATCGACGTTTTATTGATAATAATTTCCTATGAATAGACCCTAATAATAGATATTTATTGAGGGCACGGGATATCGAAACCGAAGGCCCTTGGGGTTACGTTTCGCGTCCCTATCGATAACGGTTGAAAATTGAAATTTACTACGTGGTTTATAACGTTCATACATACATACTTCGCAGGAGGTATGGACACACAAACGACCAGTGCCTGAGAACAAACAGGGATCGAACTCTGTACCCCTCGCTATGAAAGTAGTCACTATTAATTATGCTAGATGGGTCATCAAGATTTGGTGTAGAAGAAATATTTTATAGGCAATTGTAAAAATAAGTTTACTAGAGAGCAGATGATAAACTGTTACTTTCTGACTCCATACCTTTCCCAGTTATTCAACCGTGAAGCAGTAGTTAAAGTGGCAGTGGGCAGGGTACATAGCATGCAGAACATATGGCCGATGGGGCCGGAAGGTTCTGGAATGGAGACCATGGACCGGCAAGCGCAGCGCAGGTCGTCCACCGACACGGTGGACAGACGACCTGATAAAGGTCGCAGAACGACGTTGGATGCAGACCGCTTCCAACCGGTCCTTTTGGAAAATTATGGGGGAGGCATCCTATCTTCAGCAGTGGACGTCCTACGGCTGAGATGATGATGATGAAGCAGTACTGTGCAAACATTACTATGTTTCGGTTTGAAGGACAATGCAAACAAGAACAAATATATCTCAGGAAGGAAAGTGCTGTGCATTGCCAGTAGGGTCCTAAATTGTTGTAGTTTACAACTCTTAATGCATTGTGCTGTCAAAAGCAAGCGTGCCCCTTAGCATCAAGCGAGCGATTTGCTCGTTTCATATACCGAGTAAATGAAAACTCATTAACAACAATAGTTCGTCTTCGATACAAAGACAGATAGGTCAGTCATAGAGATACAGTATCTAAGCATTTTTGCTTGGAGGCTTAGTCAAAGTCAAAGTCAAAGTCAAAATCATTTATTCAATTTAGGCATCAAAGACGCACTTATGAACGTCAATTTTTCATTATAATGTATTTTAAAGACTACCGCCGCGTTCCAAAATATATAGAACCTACCGAGAAGAAGCGGCAAGAAACACCGGGCCATTCTTATTATATAGATGTTTTTACAATGTTTTTACTTAGGTACTACAAATATTAGCTCCAGTGTGTTGCCTTACAAAAGAGAACATAATAATGGTATCAGTAGGGCAAGACACGCTACACTTTGACATCTTAGTACACGAGTAGATAGATCCTGGAGTGATCAGTTCCAAGCTGTTTTATCCTCCAAGTAATCCGAAATTTTGTAATAACCTTTTTGACAGAGTTTAGTTTTAACAGTAATTTTAAACTTATTAATAGGCAAATCTTTGCTTATATGGAAGCATTGAAGGTTTCAACCTTCAATGCTTCCATATAAGCAAAGGGCGCTGCAGAAAGTGATTACAAAGTGATATTTATGCTAGTCGACATACGCCAAATCTTACCGATAGATTGCCGGTAGGTATACCATTTACACATTATTATTCTTACTTAATAGCTCTTCAGTGATTTTCCCAGTAAAAGTAAACTCTGACTTCGAGGAATTATATAGAAGTTTATCAGAAACATTAAATGTTCTGTTATGCAATAGAGAACAGCAAAAAGCAACCTAACCTCTACCCACGATAGACTAATATTGGTAATTACATCATCATCATCATCATCTCAGCCGTAGGACGTCCACTGCTGAACATAGACCTACCCCATAATTTTCCAAATGGACCGGTTGCAAGCGGCCTGCATCCAACGTCGTCCTGCGACCTTTATCAGGTCGTCTGTCCAACGTGTCGGTGGACGACCTGCGCTGCGCTTGCCGGTCCGTGGTCTCCACTCCAGAACCTTTCGGCCCCATCGGCCATCTGTTCTGTGTGCTATGTGCCCTGCCCCCTGCCACTTCAACTGGCTAATCTTTTATCTTATATCTGGGTGTTTATATGTATATAAATATTTAATATCATAATATAAGTATGTAATATCAGTCATCAGGTTACCATAGTACAGGCTATGCCTAGTTTGGGACCTGAAGACCTTTGTGTGAGTGTTGTCCCATATTATTATTATTATTATATATCTTCTGGGCTATGTCGGTGACTTTCGTTATTCTACGGATCTCATCATTTCTGATTCGATCACGTAGAGAAACCCCGAGCATAGCCCTCTCCATAGCTTGTTGTGCGACTTTGAGTAATTACGTGCCATAAATATATTATCGGATAATTAAGGGAATCCACATGAGCCATTGACCTAAATTTGTGGGTTTCTGTGCCTGATTACTTGAGGCGAGTCTCAAAATATCGATTCTAAGAAAATTATAACGATATATATGATAGTCTTGGTGTTCTTGTAGCATAAGGATTCAAATAATTTTATTAAAGGTATACTTTGCAAGGCCTTTCGTTGTTTAGGGTTTCAATAAGTTATTGAAAAACTGAAGACCGAAGGTGTAAACGTGCCTTATAGTTTAGAACCTGGAAGATGTGGTACCATGCTTATTATGACATCAAATCTGAGCCTGTGAAAAAAAAAACACTAAAGAAGAATGCTGAATTCCCCGAAGTTTTAAAACATAACGAGAATATACAGACAGAAATACTTAACAAAGAAAATGCCTTTGCTTTTGAGAACAAAAGCTCTTGTGTTTCTGTATCTGTTTAATCTTTAAGTCCAGGAGCTAGAGGTCATTATTCAACAGATGCATCCCATATAAATAATATATTTTAAGGATTGCACAGTTCATATATAGGTAGTTTAAAAATAAGAAAGATTATACATTCTACATATACTTTCACATAGATGTTGTTTGAATGTTTTGTCATTCTAACAAATCATACTTTTTACCAGCCGTGCGCTTCTCTAAGAGCAAACATCGTTGCATCATTGACAACATCCGTGAAACAAATGACTATATGACGAGAAACGTTGGAAAAACAACCTTATGTACAAGGGTGGATATCTCATAAAGTATTTGACATCGGTAAGCTCGTCGACAAACGCAACGATGAATCATTTTAGAATCGCACGGCAGAGCTTAATAACTTTATGACAAAATTACTTATTGATGTTTGGACCAAGGTTACCCGTTATCTATCAAAGTCGACTTAGGGATTATATCAATAAATGCACCGTAAGCGATAGTTTTTTTGACATCCAGAACTAAGTTATTTTTACTTTATAGTTATTTTATATTTTCTGTTTGCAGTTAAGTTAGATCAGGATGTTCGCATTAGTGTTCACATTTATAATTTTAATTATATCGTATGTGGATCCGTGAAGACTTATAATTGGCATTCTGTATCTAATCAAATCTTATTAAGTAATTATTCTCATTATGTTTAGCTGTTGGTTTTCCATATAAATAAAAAAATTAAATAAATAAAAGACAGATCTTTAAAATTAAACAACAGCCCCTAAGGATTAAACAGGATGTAGTACATTTTCTATGGAAAATGTTATTTAAAACTAAATTTTGCAATATGTATTACTCCTATTTTTTTAGTATTCCAAAACTATCCCTGAAAGGGTGCAAGGGACTTATAAATTGTGTATGGGTATTTTTGTTTCAGGTTCGATTTTACTTCTGTTTAAATAAACGGTTCCACTCGCGTCCAGTTCAAAAAAATAAACGGATATGTGATTCTTTTTAGATACATGAGCACAGTGCAGTTCACGACTTCGGCCCAGTAACTGACATTACACCAAAACTGTCACGTGCACACCTAGTTTATAATGTAATGGCGCTTACCAACTGATGTTCGACCTTGCTGTCTGGTCACTTGGTTCGTAACAGTACCTGTGAAAAGAAAAAACACGGATATTAAAATATGACTTATTATTTTTGCAATAAAATGACGTGATTAAGAACAAGTCATGCACCGATGCATGCCCATGCGAGTTGCATTTGCTTAGAACTGCAGTTGTACGTAGGACTGTACTGAGCTCGACACCCTGAGGTATTTGTTGTTTGACACATATTCGCCAAGTAATTTTACTTGATTCAGACCCCTTCACACCCGAACAGTGATTCATACGCACTTTGCTTCACGGCAGAATATCTGGCATTGCGGTAAACACGACCAAGACAGTCTTTTGTACACCAGAGTATAAGTAAATAAGGTACAGTATACGTAAGTATAAAAAACAGCAAGAAGAAGAAACTTCAAACGCAGACACAGCCGAGTGCGTGAGTGACCACTCCCTCGTATAAAGAAGTAACCCAGAAACCGGAAAGTTATGAAACCGGTCCAGATTCAATACTTGACTGTACCTGTACCTACTGTACCTACAACGCCAGTTTGACTGACGCGTTAGGTGCGTACCCTCTAAATAGTATTGAAAAAATGATAAATCTTCCATAACAAAAACGGTTATAACTCCATTATTTCTGAGGCTTTCGCGATTCTCATACATTTATATGAAACCACTTTTGATTAAATTGCACAGTATGTAATCTTGATATAAAACTTTAAAAACGCCCTAATTGCAAAAGAGATAAGGGTTGGTAAGTAGCACCTGCATGGGATCCAGTGATCAAGCTGATAAAATCCCGCGTCCAGCACAATACTGCAAGACCTCTGAACACTGAGTGACTACTGCGTGCATCGGGAACGTTTTGATTAACAGATAGGCGGTATATAAAAATAATTTCCATAACTTTATAACAGACAACTGCAATCCAGTCTACACGTGTCCATGTGCACTGAAAATAATATAAAATTATAGGCGAATTGTATAATTTAGTCCGATTAAAGTTGTTTAACTTTAAATGTTAATTTAGTGAGAGTAGTTATTTAGTACGAACCAAAATTCATCTTTTCAATCCCTTTGAAAACATAACTCCAATTTCTGAGAGCCCTTTAGTTGAAGTAGAGCCTCTTGTGCTGAACGTTGCTGAGTTTTGAGAACACTTACGCAACTTTAAGAAAAGGGTTAAGTTTTATGGAATGAGTTTCTAGCAAGCAGTAATGTTTTGTCGCAGAATAGAACTGACTCAGTAAATGTTAAATTAGAAACATAACTATCGTATGAATAAAATATAGCACTTAGCTAAAAGCTAAAACTTTCGGCTTCGCTCGCGTGGGCTCGCGGGATACGGCAATTACAGATTTTTAATTATCTCACGGGAACTCTTTCATTTATCGGGATCAAAAGTATCCTAGATGTTGATCAGAGATATAAACTATCACCATACGGAATTTCATTTAAATCGGTCTAGTCGTTTTAGAGATAAGCCTGTACAAACAGACAGACAAACATATGGAGAAACAAACAATTTGAACTTATTTTTCACTCTTTACATGTCCTGACTCGGTTTTTAGCATATTTTTCATTGTACAGAAATTTGACCTCTACAGTTTATAATATGTAGTAGTTTTTACATCCCGCCTTTTACCCCCTTAAGTAATCCCTGACAATAATATTGAAAGCATTACCATTTATTTTAAATTACCTATCCAGTTATCAATTTTCATCACTGTAGCTCCAAAAACAAAGAACTTTTGAAAAAAAAAATCCCTCGTTTCACCGCCTTAAGTCATCCTTGTCAATAAGTATTGAAATCATCACTTTAAAATGTCCAAATGCTAATTTTCACCACTGTATGTTCGAAAACAAAAAACTTTCCATACAAACTTTCATTCCCCTCCATTTCACCCTCATAAACCAACACTATCCAAAAAAAAATTTTCAAACTTTTTTACATTGAATGACCTATCCAAATACAAATTTTCACAACTATAAGTTCAAAAACAAAGGAGTTTCATACAAGCGTTGTCACCCTTTTTGACCCCTTAGGGGTAGAATTTCGAAAAACCTATTCTTAGTACACCTCTACGCACCAAGGACAATACACCCTCCAAATTTCAAGTCTCTGCAATCAGTGGTTTAGGCTGTGCGTTGTCTATCAGTCAGTCAGTCAGGACATCTTCTTATATATATTATATAATAAAGTTCTCGTAAGTTGGGTGATGATCACTGAATCCCACACTAGGATGGCCTGTGTCTTGAGATTCAGTACCTTCCTTTATAATTACTCCAATGATCTTTAGATTAATTTTATACATTTTAAAATAATGTTAATAACTACGATTATTTATTAAATACTTAAAGAATACATTTTTATTTACCTATATGTTATAAAGATATGATTAGGTTACGGAACAAGCACGAGCCTCTCCTGGTGTTAAGCGGTAACTGTGCCTATAAAGATGCATTCCGTCACAAGGGACGAACTTCACCTGAAGACCTTTGTGTGGATGTTGTCCTATATTATTATTATTCACATTATATATTTCCTTTTCTTAAAATTACATTTTTTACAATATTTCTATATACAATAAAAAATAATAAATAAAAAACATTGTAAAAAACCTAATCCTAGATTGCCATCGGCAGCGGGGCATGACCCAAACTACCAGTGGTTAGGGCTGCAGACTGAGGAACCTCCTGACAATACGTGCCGTGTCAAGAAGTACTGCCTTCTGTATCTGTCCCTTGATCCAACCGTCTAGCGAAAGCCTCTTAAGATGTTGGTCGAGGCTTTTTGCTATAAGGCCGTTTGCTGAAACTACTATCGGAACAATTATTGTCGAATCAACATCCCACATGGCGGTCACCTCATGAGCTAAGTCAAGGTACTTGCTAAGCTTGTCCTTCTCAGCCTTCACGAGGTTCTCATCATGAGGAATGGTGACGTCAACAAGCATTACCCGGCGCTGATATCGATCGATCACCACGATGTCAGGCTTATTGGCAACAATAGTCCTGTCCGTGATTATAGATCGATCCCAATAGAGCGTAGCACGACCGTTTTCAAGAACAGGCGTAGGTGCGTACTTATAGTACGGCACCTCAGACTCAATAAGGTCATATTGAAGGGCAAGTTGCTGGTGAATAATCCTGGCTACTTGGTTATGTCTGTGCAAGTACTCTCCATTAGCAAGATGAGAACAACCGGAAATAATATGTCTGAGTGACTCTCCGGGACGGCGGCATGCTCGACAAATGTCGACCGTACCGTCTTTCAGAATATATTTCCGGTAGTTATTCGTCTTGATAACTTCGTCAGCAATAGCACAAACAAAACCCTCAGTTTCACCAAAGAGATCACCGAAACGCAGCCAGTTCACTGAGGCGAGCGGGTCCACGTCAGGCCTTGTTAGGGCCTTGTAGAACCGTCCGTGTAGCTCTTTGCCCTTCCATACGTCTCTACGGTCTTCGATGCTTAGCACCACTGGTTTACGCCAGTTCTCGTTTGCCAAGGAGAGAGGTGTGAAGCTCCTATCAACTGCTATGACATCGCGATGTATCCCACACTCGGTGTTACGGAAATACTCCCGGAGACTGGACACCTCACAGTTGTGGAGGTTCTTGGCATTTAGGAAGCCACGACCCCCCCACTTCCGTGGGATGTATAGCCTCATAACAGACGAGCGTGGATGTAGCATGCGATGTGTTGTAAGCAATTGACGGACCCGCCTATCCAGGGCGTCAAGTTCAGTCTGAGTCCATCTTAGTATGCCAAAGAAGTATATGAGTAGGGGCATCACCCAACCATTGAAGGCGCGCGTCTTGTTGCCGCCCGACAAAAGACTGTTAAGAACTTTTGTTAAGCGGTAGAAGAAACGCTCCTTCACTGTCTGCTTAATGTCCCTATCCATGATACCCAATGACTGTGACATACCAAGATACTTATAGGTTTCAACTTCAGAAAGACATGTGAGAGTAATTGTCTCGGAAAGTTGTAAATTTGAAGAATTCACAACCTTTCCCCGTTGTACATGCATGACCGCACACTTATCTACACCAAACTCCATCCTGATAGAATCACTGAAAGATTCAGTAATTTTCAAAAGATCCATCAAGTCTTGGCGATTCGTTGCAAACAGCTTGAGATCATCCATATACAATAGATGAGAAATTATCTCACCCTCTCTTCGAAGTCGGTAGCCTAGTTTTGAATCCATCAACAAAGTGCTGAGAGGATTCAACGCTAGACAAAACCACAAAGGACTGAGACTGTCACCCTGGAATATACCTCGTTCGATCCTTATGAAGTCCTGTGACCCAGAGACGCTCTCACGATCTCCTGGTTGACGAAGAACTGTGGTCCAATGTCTCACGCATGTGCTTAAGAATGATCTCAGAGTTATATTGATTTTATATAACTCTAATATCCTCTCTAGCCACGAATGAGGCACTGAATCATAAGCCTTCTTATAGTCAATCCAGGCAGTGGATAGAACCCCCCTGTTTCGCCGGACTTGTTGACAAATGGTCATGTCTGTGAGGAGGAGCTCTTTAGTACCACGGGACCCAACCCGACATCCATTCTGAGCAGGAGCCAAAATGTTATTCACAACAATGTGCGAATAAATTTTTGTTCGCAGAATAGATGTAAGGAGCTTGTATAGCGTAGGCAAGCACGTGATGGGTCTGTAATTCTTCGCTTCCGTGGTACTACCGGACTTATAGAGCAGGAAGGTGACACCAGTTGTCAAGAAATTGGGAAGGGAACCACGTTCAATGGCTTCTTGGAATTGTATTGCCAAGCACTCGTGTGAGCATCGAATCCATTTTAGCCAAAAATTGTGCAATCCGTCTGGTCCAGGGCTTTTCCAGTTCGGGGTCTTACGAATAGCACAACTTACGTCTATGGGGCTGATGTTCACAGCCTCCATGGGTTCGATGGATTCACATGAGCTCTCGACAATATTCATCCAATCGCCCTCCGTGTGTTCAATGGGCAGCGACCAGATGCCACGCCAAAAGTTTGTCATGGTGTCGGCATCCGGTAGCCGTCCATCATTCACTCGTTGGTCAGTTCCTTCCCATTTTCTATATACCTTTCTTTGATCACTTTGGAAAAGGCGATTTTGTTGGTATCTATTCACACGTTCTCTGTAACGGCGAATGCGGTTTGCCCACGCATAGATTTTCTGTTTCAAAAAGTCTATACGCTCCGTGACACAAGTCATATACTCCTGGGGTCTGATGCCAGTCCCAGCAAAAGCTTGGTTCACGAAGCGTATGACTCGAGGGCGTTTGTTGCCCCTGCTGAAGCAGATTAGCTTTGCAATGAGAGTCCTGTACGTACTGATACGTCTCTCGATCCGCGTTTGCCACTCGGGTACACCCGAAGCATTTCGCGGTGCTCGGTCAGTGTCCGGGAACTTAACACGAGCAACGCGACATACCGCGATTGCCCCACAATAGAGGATCGAGTGAGTATCAGTTAAATCTTTGCTATCCCGTATATACGGTACTAGCAAAGCGTTCAAGGCTCCCATTAGCGCTAGGTTATGTCTATTCGTGGGTAGACGAGGCAGGCGTGGCCTAGAGTCAAGTGTGAATCTATATATAAAAATCGCGTCATCCAAAGCCCTCCTCAGTTGCTCATTCACCTGGGTACTTACGCTCATATTCAGGCAATCTTCTTCGTCGACTGCAGTATCCGTCCGTATACTCGTCAATACCGGAACCGATATCGACACCGTGTCAGACGGGTCCCGTGTCGAGGATGAACACGCCTGAATAGGTAGCACCTCCAGGCGTAGCCGATCAAGTGCAGGCTGGTCCAACAGTTTGCACCGGTGAATAGCTCGCACCTGATCCGATAATCGTTGTGCAGATACGGTCAAAGTTGGTTCAAGGGTCTGAAACAGAGACAGCATTCGATCACGATACGCAGTCAGGTTGCTTCCTCCATTTGTAGCCCCATAGTAAGCACGCATGCAATTCTCGTTTATTGATGGAGTCCATCGCATGCGGCGCACTACACCACCGGTAGCGGGGGCCGGGCGCAGAACAGATTGTCCCGCAGGCTCCAAGCGTGCCGGCAGCGGTGGTCGCCCTCGTCGCGCAGGTGGTGGTGGCGGCGATGGTGACTGTGGCCCGCCCTCGTCACTCGATGCACTCGTGTCACGGGGAGTCCCATACTCCCCATCCGATGACGAACTCGACGATGACGGGACAGGCGGTGATGGTAGTCGTGCGCAATTAGTACCCGCTTTACTTCTTGTAATCATCTCTGTAGCGTATTTGAGGTATGATTGTAAACATTATTTCTATGGGTATTATTGACATTGTCATTTGGATTGGAAAAAAAATTGGTTGTGTTGTTGATGGATTATTTTGTCTATTTCAGATCAAATTTTTATTATTATTGTAAGTATTTTATTATTATTTTATTTTATTATTATTATTATTTTTATTCAACCAATTTCACGGGTTTCACCCGGTCCTTTACAAAGGCATAAGTGGGGCTGTAGCCAACACTTAGAGGCCTGTTTGATATAAAAATACAATGTAGTATAAAAACAGAAACATTTTGGATGGAAGGTTACAGGTTATCTATTACAAAAATGGGTAAAATGGCATGGTTATTGAAATGTACTTATTAGTGATACGGGAGATAGTGGGCTATGGTCGAGACTACGGCACCTGCCAATTTCAGTCTCATCTTAAAATATTTAGGCAGGTGGTGACTTGCCACTCACTAAACGGCCCCCCATAAAAGCCACCATCAATGGTGACAAAAGGGGCAACGTTGGTGTGAATGGCTAAAGGGTGTCGAGAGGTGTGCTGCGGTTTCACTAGAGCGCTACTACCGGCGTTATGCCCTTTAACACTTCCACCCTTGGAGCTTTTTGTTACTTGCTCTTGCGTCTCCACCCCCAGACAGCCAATAAAGGCAAGCCGGGGGTCAGGGGTCTCATTTAGCCCCAGGGAGAATCAGGGTCCACGGTGTCGCCACTCACCGACGGCTCGCCACAAAGCCGCCCCTGCGGTATTATTATTATTATTATTAATTAAGTCTCATGTGCCGGTAATTTCACCGGCACCCATACCCTTCAACAATGTAACCATTACTGCTTAGGAGTTTAAATAGGTAACTATGGTGGCAGTACTTCCCTAGAAACACGCTCACAAAGAGTGCGAATGCTAGTAAATTCAGTTAAGTTTAAGTTATCATTCGTATTGAATATCTCATGAGTTTGGTACATATTAAAACTACAATAAACGAGTAATTTATCGGCAAATTACCGATATTACCCGCCAGGAGCTTGCAGAGGCCGCAGCCGTGGGTTCGGCAGTTGTCGTAGGAGAACGGTCGGTGAATAGCGAGAGTTAGGCGCGGGGGCGCCTTCTCTCGCATTGCACTTATTCACCACCTCCGTCGGGCGGGAATGGCCGAGCACTCCTGGTCATTCCCTGGCCCCTCCTGGTGGGAGGGGCGTGCAGGCCCCGCTGTAAAAGCGGGCGGTCGTCGGTGGGGGACTGGACGTAGAGGCTCCGCCAACTTCCCAGTCCTCCTCCACACAGACGAAGCCGGAGTGCCGCTGGGTTAGTTTTTAGTGGGTATACCGGTTGAACCGGGGAGTCCCACATACCCCCCCTATCCCCAATGGGGGGGATGCGTAATGCATTTTTCCCAGCGTCAAAAAAGAAAAAAAAAGAAATACGGTCTGTTGGTGATACACGGAGCATTTAAGCTGTAAGAAAACTCCAACACGGCTGGCTACTAGCCTAACCTCCAAGCCGTGCTGTGCACCTGGTACTAAAATTTGCATAAGAGTAACATATTCGTATCGTTGACCAGTACAAACTATGAGTTATTTAGTACAACTGTGGCACATATAACTTATAGTTTTTACTGTATACGTTAACGTTACGATTACGATATACCTACGCAAATTTGGTGTTAGGTTCACTGACTCCGCATAGCGCGTGGTAGATTGCTGTCCATAAAATACCCAAAAACTTTTATTATTAATGAAATATATTTGATCTTATTGTTCAAAATCGTTTCCAAACTAAGTTGGAATATCCAGTACTATTATTAATTTCGAAGTCGTTTCTAGTTTGCGACATAAAGCAGATTAAGTAACAAATTTTCAGAAGTGCGCAACAGGCAGGAATTCGCACTGAACGTTTCTTGAATTACAAAAGACTTTAAAGCAATATAATGAAAATCGGTTTAACTGAAGAAATCGGCCTAAAATCTTGAGCTCTATGGACACACTAGCATGTCTAACATGAAGTAACAGTTTATTTATTATTTTAATATAAAATTATCTGTTCAATTCGAAAACTATTCGTTTCATTTCTTTGCTAAAGAACAATCTCTAACAGCTGTCCTGCGATAGTGATATTAGGTCTAAATAGTTAATTTAATTTTAAACGTCACTTATCCATGACAAAGTACTTAAAGCGCGCGGCCTCAAGTAAGTAGAACGTCTTTGCGATAAATGACTTTTTACTTTTACTTTGACTTTGGGAGATAAAAGTGGGAAGAGGCGGTACGGTGGTGGTGGGGGAAGCTTGCCGGCGATCATAGCGCGAGTGCCGGTAAAGCAGTCGGGGTTGGCAGTTTTTAAACGTCATTAATTTCTGTTGTGTATGTAGGCTACCAACAAAATAGACCGATTGAAGGTTGGTTGGTAGATGCGATGTTGACATCCTTACACCGTCTCACGCTAAACCTGCGTGAATCAACGCTAGTAGAGAAGACGTTCTTTTTATAGATATTTACTAACTCTGCACATAATGTAAAGCGTAAAGGACGAGGAAACTTGACTTTTATAGAAGACTAGGAGGTCTTGGAGAGATCGTGCTAAAAGCCATCTTGTTTGGTAAAGGCATAGACTTCTACACAAACTGAAGTTATAAAGAAGTACTTGTCTATACATATACTTCTTTAAAAGACAGCAGAAGTAACTTCACAAAATGGCAGTATTTGACATTTTGGTTTAAAACAAACTTCTGTGACAAATAATTTGTATCGTTTTTTTTAATTTAGAACGTTTCTCAAATGTCTTCGATTGTTTATTTTGAGTACAATTGTAAAGCAAAATAAAGAGGAAACTTTTTAAGAAAGGTAAAAAAACGAAAGAAGAAGTGAAACCTACTGGTTTCTGTTTTTGAGACATGGTTGCACCCGGAGGCAAATCTACACGATGTTTTTCTATTATTCACAACAAAATTTACGGGTAATAATTAAAAATGCTAAACTCACATACGATTATGTCATTGTTTTTACCTGAACCGTCATTGTTGACGTCACAGCTTCCTCGGCCTTATAAAGTATTGTGCAAGCTGTTCTGGGTTAGGATTCAAAGAAAACTGCAACTAATAAGTATATAGTGATATTGCTGAGTAAATCACACTAATGTTATAAACGCGCAAGTTTGTTGTAAGTAAGTTGTATGTAAGTTACTTCTTCACCCTCAAACCAATTTTGATGGAGTTTGGTAAAGAGGTAGATGAGGTGCTGGTTTAACACATATGATTTATATCATTCATGACCACGCGGGTGTAGCCGTGGGGCGCAGCTAGTCTTACTAATGTTTGATATCCGAATCGATTGATGTTTGTTACTAAATCACGCAAAAACGGCTAATCGGTTTTGGGTAAGATTTAGTGAGTAGATAGATAACACTGGATTAACACATAGGATACTTTTTATCATCACCACGCGGGTGAAACAGCAGGGCGCAAGTAGTAAGACTATAAAATAAACCAGTATCTCAGTGTGATAAGCTCAGTGATAACAAAGTTAATACTTTGTAACTTAATACTTTCAAAGCTCACTCAAGTCACAGTGACTGTTTAGGTAAAGGCTGTGCTTACTAATATAATAAATGTGAAAGTTTGTATAGACGTTTGTTACTCATTCACGCAAAAACGGATGAATTGATGTGGATGAAATTTGAAGTCAAGTTGGTTGCTACCCAGGATTAATACTTAGGTTTTTTTCTTATTCCGATTCAGCGCAAAGTTCCTTCAAGATTAACCTAATTCCACGAGGGCAAAGTCACGTGCAGTAACTAGCAAATTATAAGAAATATGAAAATAACTTGTTATTGCTTATGATTTCTATAACTTTACCGGTTTTCTTTTTATTTTTGTCGCAACGTAATTGTTTCAATAAATCTTTGTATTTAAGTAACTGTGTTTTTGACAATAAATATCTTCAAATTAAACAACTTTAAACGCTTAAAATAAATAAACGCTTTAAATAATTCGGTATATTTCAAAAAAATAATAAAAATATACGCGATTTGATCCGCTTAAAGTTGTTTCATTTCATTGTATAAATATTGCTTCAATTAATTATATTAAAATCATTTCCGTTTAGTTTTGTCAATTCTTTATTTAATTATTAAGCTTTTTAAAAACACAAAACAAAATAATCGTACAGGCTCCCAGACTATAACAAAATCTGCCCGCTAACAAAAGCCAACATCGCCCTATCTAACGCTTTATATTCTATTGTTCAGAAACCTTCTGCTAATACAGCAACACGTCTGGCTTTTAATACGCGTAAGGATTTACTACTATTTTGTACGTATTTTGCAGATATAACCTAATATACTCCGCCGCAAAGGAAGCGGGTCAGTAAATTCACCAGCTACAATTCAACCGTAACACAATTAGTGCTTTGTTAGTACCACTTCGAGGCACCATACTTGACACTGCTATGGTACCTACCAAGGCAAACACTGGTAAGGCAGAAGAACCGTACTACCTACTATGTACCCCCGCGCTCTCACGCGGGCCCAGCATCGCGAAATCAGCGTCCGTGAGTCCCTCCTGTACTCTATACTTCCCTTACGATCGTATGGTCTCTGCATCTCCAAACTCAGAAGATCGCCCCACCATATAAAGGGTGTAATTTATATATAATATGTATGTATTTAGAAATATATAAGTATGTTTATCAGTTGTCTAGTACCCATAACACAAGCTCTGCTTAGCTTGGGACTAGATAGCGTTGTGTGATAGTTGTGGAATATTTATTTATTATTTATTTATATTTTGAGAAAGTTTTATAATTGTTTTCCTCAATATTCTAGAAGAATGTAAGGAATCGAAAAACAGGATAACACTTATTAGAAATGCAGGTTTTATAATATATATATATCTTATCTATATATATAAAAGCGAAAGGTCACTCACTCACTCACTCATCACGAAATCTCAGAAACTACAAGTGCTACGAGTTTAAAATTTTGCATGCGGGTTCTTTTAAGGACGTAGGTGCTCACTAAGACGTGATTTTATGAAATTCAACCCCTAAGGGTTTTTTTTTTGGGGTTGACAGTTTGTTATCTATATATATAAAAGAAGATGTCCTAACTGACTGACAGACAACGCACAGTCTAAACCACTGATCTGATTTGATCCCGGTAAATTATAGAGTTCCCGTGGGATAATTAAAAATCTGTAACTACCGTATCTCGCGAGGCCACGCGAGCGAAGCCGCTGGCGGGTCAGTTAGTAATATAATATATTTTTTTTACAATACAATAGCAAAATGCCAGTAAAATCTATCATGAAATAATGTTAAATTTTGACTTCCATCGATCAGAGGGTCTTAATGGTCAATTACTAATGCCTTTTAGCCTAAACATTACCAAGTTTAAACTCAAAATCTGAAGATTGTAAACCAAACACTCCAAACAGTTGCGGAGACGTGTTCCTACAATACTGAAATAACTTTAACTAACTTAGCGAGTTGTGAAGAGACACAATCCTTCCTAAACTGAGACTGTCCTTGAATATCATGTAACAACCTACGAGCCTATTATAATGTGCTCCCTCGTCCAAGATATGTCTAACAGGATGCAGTGGAGACAGGGGCAATTCTGTAAATAGTATCGGGCACAAGAACCTTACGAAAAAATAGTACAATTAGTATTGGTATAAAACTATTTCAAAGTTATAATTACTCCATTTATTTAAATGTTTTTAATACAGTTTTAAAAGGATGATGACGATTTAAAGGGTTACACATGGTATTTGGAATTTGACATAAGAATACTCAACGTTGCTTTACACGAACTTACTACTTTACTTTATTGAAGTCGAAGATTTTCTCACTGTGTGCGTTTTACAACAAATAATACGAAAGGCATAGCAGAACTGAGGATATATTAAAGAAAATATAATATAATTACTTTATTTATACTTACTTTAAGAAAATTCAAGTAGTCTGCAGAGCATATTTTTTTTATACGTATATATATGATGTAAAATACATTATATAGAAGATTTGGAATAATTAACATCTGCAAGTTATCTGCCGATTATGCGAATAAAGCGGTAGGTATAATAAAAGATTGGGAAAGGCGGTGATTTATCTGTTCTGTTTTTAAACTGTGCCCACATTGAGAGACCACTTTTCAGTGCCATAAGCCATCACTGGCAACACACTGATCTTATCTTGTCCGGATCCGGATAGTAGAATTGTGAATACGTCAAATTAACCACTGTTGATATAATACTGTTTATTTAGGACCAGCTTGCTTGAGCAAAGCTCAAGTTGAGCTGGATTTACTCACAAATATTTAGACTGACAACATTCTACACAAAGTTACGGTAAGTGAGACTTAAATGTTTATATTATTTTATATAACCGTCAATTATGAACCGGTGTTATATCTATATCTTTACTATAATATTATAGACAGGAAAGATTTGTTTGTTTGAAATGAATAGGCTTCGAAACGTATGCACCGATTAAAAAAAAAATTCACCATTAAGATCGTACTTTCTTCTATATACTTATTGATTCATCAATACCATGGTAACGCAGATTGAGCGCAACACCGCGGAGTGCATTTGTTTATAAAATACTATCTGACCCGCCAACCGCTTCGTTTGCTTGTTCTTTTGCAGGCTTGAAAAATACAGAAATAAATTGCATTTCTAATGCTCTTTCCTTAGTGGAAGCATACAACATAAAATGCATCAACCGCAAAACTTTCAAGTTTGTTCAATTGGTTTTGACTCTACGTTATTTAATTATTCAGTCAGTCAGTACAAATATATAACTATATGTTGTATATCCAGTTCAGTATTTGAAATGTGAAATGTTTTCAAACCCTATCTTACAAGAATACCGTATAATATGTACAATCTTGCCTCCTAGTTTATGAGTTTAGCCATCTGCGGTGGGACCAGGACACATGATATGTGATACATGGGTGTGTATGTGTATACAATATCACTGCGCTCTGCCTTTCGTTGAAAAACATGATGTTTGTATATTGCTGCCTACGCATTTCAGTTTGTATGTTGACTAAGGTTCTAGCACTTCCACTTAAGTATATTCGACTCTATGAAATATATCTAGATGTTTAGAACTAGGTACTCTTAAAATTATAATATACTAGCTGTGCTCCGCGGTTTCACCCGCGGAATGGATGGATCGATGATGACGATGAGGAACCAAAATATAGCCTATTTTACTTAAGGATAATGAAGCATTCTAAAGGTGAATGAATTTTTGAAATAGGTTATGTAGTTTTTGAGTTGTAGAAATATTGTTTATACCATTCCAACTCTAAAAAGCTTACTTTATTCACTAAAAAAAGTGAATAAAAAGGCCTTTTGATCACTGTTTTGTGTTTGAACTTCGAACACACCAATATATTCGATCTCCATCTCAGTACTTACATATCTTCCTTACGCAAATAATAGTCGACATACAAACTCTTTGTGCAAGTAACTCCTCGAGATTTGATTGGTCGATATTTGAGACAAGGAGTTTAACATTAGAATAAAAACTGTATTGTGTTCTTTAAAATATATAATAATAATAAATAAATTACTCTAACGTTTAGTATTTGTTCTAATTTTAATGTGCATTTTAATTAATTTATCCTTTCTTTTTTCCTTTCCTTTCCTTTATACCTTTCTTTTTTCTTCATTAAATGTCTATTTTCGCTTAAATTATTTCTTTTTCTCGTAGTCAAGGTATAAAGTATAGTATGCAACTCTTGAATAAAACGGATTTATATCGAGGGCCATGAATGACTCGCATCGCTCAGGATTTTAACACTTGAATAACTCGCTACGCTCATGATTCAATCATCACGAATGATGATTCAGTCGTTAGAATCCTTCACTTACTCGTGATTCATCTATGGCCCTCGCATTAAATCCGTCCTTTATTCTCTAGCTGCATAATATACTATTTTCTTTTAATAATAGATTAATGTTGAATAATACCAAAAAGAGAAGTATATACAAAACACACAAAATAAGTCACAAAACAAATGTCAAATCCCGTATAACCGAACTATCACATGTGTCAATTTGACAGACACAGTGCCATCGTCTCATTGCCAGTTACGTGCTGTAGCCTTCGTTGTGCACAACAGTGACTCCCAAGCTTTTAATATCTTCGAGATAAAACTGGTCGTAGAAAATTTCCGGTAAATATTACAAGAGGCCTCCGAGGGCTGGTTCTTGTAAAATAAATACGAACCTATATTTCAAAGAAAGATTATTATTTTCTGATGACTGCTTAGTTATTATCAAGTTACGCAGCCGAACGGCATTCTATATATTTTGTTATCTGTGGTATAAAGTATCTGGATTGCCTTGCACTTGTATATACAGACAGTGCAGGCTCTATCAAACGATCTTGTTTTCCTCCAAGTGATTTCTGGTTTCCTGGTAGAAAACTAACATTACGGTTAGATATGTTTTGTTATATTTAGATTGGATTCGATGGTACAAAGTACATCATTACATTTCTGATTGCCTTATTGTATATGCAGACAATGCAGGCTATATCAATCGATTTTGTTAAAACGTTTTCTCTACTTCCAACTGATTTATGGATTCCGGGTAGAAATATATCATTTTGATTAGGATTTTTTATTAATTCAAGACTGGTTTCTATGTTCTTTACATTTCTGATTGCCTTGTATTTACAGACAATCCTTTCAATTTATTTTTTTATTATCCACTAAAAAAAATTTTCAACGTCCTATTCATTTCTGACTCCCTTGCAAAAAATTGAAATTTGAATTTGTTTTTTAAGCAATCTAGAGATGCGACGAGCAAGTCATGCGACTAGTGGTAAGCAATGCACTTGTCCATTACGGTTGCAGTGTCATCCAGAGCTCCTAAATGTAGTTTTGCGTGGCACTGTACTGCGCTCATCACTCCGAAACTTCTGGATTTCAGTTTCATTCGCCCAGTAATTAAAATTACTATATTGCCCTTCACCCACAACCTAGTAATGTTGGCGCACTACTGCATTGCGGCGGAATATCTAGCATTGTGGTGGTATCAACCAAGACGACCTGTTGGATACAAGAGAGCTTCGCCCTAATACAAATATTATAATATAATATTAACATGACCAGCTGGTGCCCGCGACTACGTCTGCGCAGGATTAGTATTTCGAGTCAATTCAATTTTTCAATTTGAAAATGTCTTTATTTAGTCATAATAAGATACATTTATGAACAACACATTAAAATTATTAGTCCTGGTGGTACATACAATGACTATAACTATATTTTACAAACACTTAGGTTTCTTAAAAATAATTAGACACGAGATATATACATTTGTATTTAGAATGAATGTAGGTATATATATTAAACATAGTGATTATAATATAATATTAGCACACGTGAACTTAAGTAAGAGCTTTACGTATATAAAATGAATCTATTTTTATTTATTTTTTTATTTGTACCTAGTACATGATAATTTAAACGTTAAAAATTGTCGGGTAGGTAATGAAGTCAGGTCGAACAATGCCTGGCGAAGCGCTGCGGGCAGCAACAGGAACTCGTCATGAACTACATAGTTACAGATACAAGCGCGTACCGCTCGCCGCGGCGCGGTAGCCGCGCGCACCCCCTCTACCCTCCACCCGATACCTGCTGGTAATACGGGCGAGTATGGCGCGTGCGCCGCTACGCGCCGCGGCCGCGCACGCTAACAGCTGCAGCGCGACTTACTCATAGCACTCCAAGAATAAGTGATGGGGTAATTTATATCTCTTGTAACTATCGATAAATGGCAGATTGTTTTTACGTGTTTTACAAATGTTTTTAATTAAATAATTTTTATTGCTAGGGATATTGCGTAAGTAAAATTTTTCGGACAATTTATATACATAGACATCAATTTTCGGTAGGCCTATTTTAAGGTGCAGTTTATGAAGATTGGTACGAAAAGGTGTACCATATGCATACTTCAAGTATTTCGAGTAGCTATGGCCTAAGCTACTCGTATATAAACGGTATAGGCCATATCTACCTTTATACCATTATGTCATAAAATATGTACATGGTCAAACGCAATTGCTATAATAGTATAATATATATGAGTAAATTTAAATACTTAGTATATCAATCAGTCAACACTTATCATAATATACAGTAACTACCTACGTACATACAAATATAAAATTAATCACCAGGGAGAAAAACTGTCATTACATTTCATCACCCTTGACGGTCGCCGAGCACGTCTAGTGTATCGCGCTGTCAATTTGACTTGGCTTTTGACTAAGCTATCAGATACTGACACAAACTTTGAGAGAACAGTCATCATTACTATCTTGACGTAGGTGGAGATCTTATTATTTTGTCTATGCTGTGCCCAAACCAAATTACGCTTCTTTACCCGCGTAGTGATGGATGATTATGATGATGATGATGATAAGTATCCTATGTGTTAATCCGGCGTCTCATCAACCTCCGTACAAAATTTCATCAACATTGACCCCGCCGTTTGAGCGTTAAAGAGTAACAAAGATCTACACATCTAGACATCCATACTCACAAACTTTCGCGTTTATAATATATTAATTAATAATAATTAATTAACATAACATGATTATTAATACCACGAATCGTCATACTGCCATTCAACAAGGCTGTGTTGCTTCTTAAGCATCGTTCGCACTCCCTTCACAAGCCCACGAGCATCGTGAGCAAGCTCAATTTGTCATAGATTATGTCACTGATAACGCTCACGTCTCAATCACAACGCTCGCTAAAGGAAGGTGGGTTTTTGCGGTCGTTGCGAGCTGTCACTGTCAAAATATCAAATTAGTCTAAGAATTAATTCAATTTTTTACCGACTTTCAAAAAAAACTGTTTTTTTTATGATTGTTACATCATAACTTTTGACTGGGTTAACCGATTCTCAAAATTCTTTTTTTTTGTTTGAAAGCTAGTGCTTCCCGTGTGGTCCGATTTAAATTTAATCAAATACGGTCCTGTACATTTTGAGTTACACTCCAATAACCGAATAGAGTGGAAGTCGGTAATACATTTTTCAAATTGTACTTGTTGACAGATAATTTGGCGCGCATGAGTATAATATATTGTAAGCCCTACAACAGCATGTTGGCACGGCTTACGATGTTATCTCCATCGAAAGCTCAAGTTCAAGACTCGAACCGATGACCGCCGGTACTGCGGCCAACACCCACTACCCTTGACCAACCCTTACTTCTACAGTTACCTCAACTGGGCCGTTTATTAAATGTGGCTATGTCGATTCCAAATTGCGGCAGACAGCAATCAGACAATAATTTCAAATTACATACAAAGATCTTTTATCCCATGAAGTTGAGGATAATTTTCTTATTAGGATTAAAACTCAACATACCTACAAAAACTTGACGCAGTAATAGCATTATATACCAATATTAGTACCATTACTCTTTGACATTTAGACACACATCTCACACACACTAGTCACGCTACATCGATACTTCTGCTATTGAACTGCCTTCGATAGTCTGTTAGACCTAGTTCTCAATCGCAGTTGTGCAGCAATCGCATCGATGTCATAATGGCTGTGCTACGGCTTGTGAATGTTGCTGCTGAAATAAGATTGAAAAAATCCTTTCTATCTTGCGTCAAAACATCATTTCAGTGGAGTCTAACATAAACACAATAAATTAATATTTTTTTAATAATTTTGCTCCCTAAAAACCTTTAAATATCACGGAAATTTAATTTCTGGATCAAACTGCCAATGTACCCCACAGTGGCAATCGCAACACAATAGTTTACTGAATAGCAGTTAAGTTCAAAATTACCGATAGCATTATGCTGGCCCGCGATCGAACCTACATAGCGAGCAGACTATGAAAACTGTCACATAACGTGAATTTTCATACAATTGAGTTAAGATAACGCGGTTAAATAGCTTTGGTCCCCGGAGTGGCGTAGAGTGCGTTTTATTCGTCCGCGATGAAAATGAATTACGTAGTGATTTTGGAGCAAAATAAATAATTGACCTACCGAGGCAGACGTCAAAATTTTTTCACATTAATCGAATAATCCAATTACGCATTTCACCGACAAAATGATAAACTTTATCAAAACGTCGGATTTATTCGATGTATTTTATGACTGAAAAATATTTTACTAGATATTTTTACTTAGAAGACTTTCTGTCTTTAAGATCTTGGCAACTTGATTATTTCATGATTTTCTCCTTTCAGTACACAATTTATAATACATATAGTGGTAAGACTTATGCAGAGTCGGCTTAAGAAAGTACCACACCTTTGCCAGCCGTGAAGCAGTAGTGTGCAAATATTACTGTTTTACAGTTTGAAGGGCAATGTTTCTTATTTGTTAATCTGACGAGCGCAGTACATTGCCATGACGAGCAATTTACTCCTCTAGCACTGAGTTACATCACAAAAGAAAAGCATTTCGTGCACGTTTCAGCCCCTGATTGAGCGACTTTGGCATATGGGTAACTATGGTGACAATACAATGTGTTATGGTCCTGTTCTGACGATGCAGCCAGAATGTGGTCATAGGGGTTCCACAAATATACAACACAACCTCGTCGTATCTATACTCATGGTAATCAAGTTACACTAGCAACTACGTATTTAATAAAAGCGTGTCTTTAAACATATAATAATTTTCTACAAAGGCAAGAAAAATATAATTGTTTAAGAAAAACAATATGACATTTTGCTATAAATCTACATAATATAATTTTCTATACTACATAGTACATTGTTGTACTGCAACACAGACCCAACTCAGCATAAGCTGGTTGCGTTGTAGTAACCAGCGCTGATCTTCGGTTGGGGCTGGCGGTGATGTCACACACAAAACAAAACAAAACAAAAACAACACATTAAATACAATACAATAGGGGTATAAAACCAAACAGGGTACGAATGTCCGAATGTACAAACAATGTACAACAATGTATATAAACAGACATCGGTAATAAATATACATAAATACAATTATTACTATTAAAAACATAATTTTTTATTTCACTGGTGTTACTAACCAAAATGGCTTCTCTTTTTTGGTGATCGAATATATAAGCTCTTAAGATTATTTCGGAAGTTATGCAAACTATTACTAAATAATAATAATTAAGAATCTTCCGTTGATATACTGTTCTTCGTGTGAGCTTCTCAATATTTATTTCGCCCTAACACTGATATTATGAATATGAAAATAACTACGTCTGTGTGGGTAGACAGATGGCTATACAAATACAAAAGGCAATGAAAAGTTTATATTTCGACTAGCTGCGCGCCGCGATTACACACACGTGGTGATGGATGATGATGATGAAACGTATCCTATGTCCTTTTCTGGGATATAGTCTGTATTCTTGCCACACTTCATTACGATCCGTTCAGCCTTTTAGGCGTGAAAGTGTAACAAACAAACAAACTCACTTTCGCATTTATAATATTTTAAATTCCTAGAACTGCAAACTATAGAATTAAGCTGCAGATGATACGAATAGTTACGCATACAAATAAAGCCTTTAGTCTAGACGTTTGTCTGTCACAAATACAGTCGGATTATGGCATTCCCAGCCGTTGGCAATTTGCCAAGTAGGCTCTATATAGAGGTGACGTAGGTTTGATTGAATGGAGACATACATAACAGGTTTATGTATTCAAGATTGTAAAGGCATATTATTTGGGACTAGCTAACACGCCTACGGCTTCGTTCACGTATCTTCACGGGTAACGGGTTAGTTTTTTTCAATCAGTACCCTAATTATGTATCGAAAATAAAACTAGCTCAAGATACTCCTCATATCTTTAATAGTTCTGCAATCAGTAGACCTCGCGAGCACTTACTTTAGAGGTAACACCCATTTTATCAAAAAACACCGGTTACCAAAAAAAGTTACTGAATTGTAGAACCTTTTCACCAAATTTAGTTGAGATATGTTGAAAAATACGACCTGTACATGAGGTCCAACATCATGACGGATGACAAAAAATTTGGGGAGTCGTTTTGCAAGGACTTCGTTTGCTTCGCTCACTCGGTCAATCAGCTATTTACCAGATAAAAACGAATCCCGTCAAAATGGATTCAATAGTTTCGAAGATTAGACGGAATAAACATACAGGCAAACATTTGAAAACAAACTATTTACCGTATATACATATAGACGTGCCTGGGCTCAGCATGCTCTTGAAAAGTAATTTTAATTCAGAATCTATAAACATTTTATTAAATATTCAATGTTTTCCACAACCATTGGTTAAAATTATATAATCAAAGCACTCTCCCGCCGGAAACCTTTGGAGATAGGTTTGTGTTTAAACAGCAATATTTCATGAAAACCTCGAGCGTATTCTTCGGTACGGCTTTCAGGAATATTGCCATAATACATACTGTCACTTAAACTGTGACATTTTGTACTTAGGTAATGCTTAGAGAATTTTATATGTTGCAGCGCTTCTGCTTAGAGTTTAAATATAAGACATAAAATACGTATCATTTTACAATATTCTTATACAATGTATTTTTATTTTAATTTTGCAATATAATATTTTTATGTGTATTGTATGTACGAGGGATGAATAATGTTATTTTTGCCCTACTGCGGATCCCTATAGGAGGGTTATAAGTGTTAAACTTGAACTGTTGAAACTGTAACCAAAAGCAAATTCGTTTATCTGTTGTTGATTGAAGTCATTAACTTATTACAGACTGTTATTCCTTAAGGGTCGTTAAGAACATAACTATTTTATGTATCTAATACTGATTTTTATGTCTTAGAACGGTATTTTCTTCGCTTATGCCACTATATAGACAGTATGGGCACAGTATTAGTGAAATATTCAATAGATTTCGCTCCGTCCCCACACGACGGTTAAACCTTAACTAGAGATATAAGTTCGATGCTCGTACGGAAAGCCTCGGTGGCTAGTGATCATGGCGTCTGACACGGATTGTCGGACGGTCTTGTATCCCGTCCGATGTGTAATCATTCTCTCTATAGTTTCGATATGCAGAGGTTAGTGCTTTAAAGATCGTATAGTAAAAACATTTTTAACAAAAATTAAAACCGACTTCTACACTAAAAAGTGTGAAATAACTTGTTGAAGTCGGTACCATGATAGTTCAAAAGTACCTTTTATCACAATATTACGTGCCTGGTACCGGCTTCGACAAGTTATTTCACAATTTTTAGTGTAGAAGTCGGTTCTAATTATTGATAAATAAAAATCACCTTTTTTTGTGACCTTGCTACTTACGGGATACACCGTCAATGATGATATCATCAAGATAATACAACCCTTTTTAGTTTTTGGAGTGTAATTAAAAAACCGCTTGACCGAATTTGATGAAATTTATATGGGACCATGAAAGCATACCCTATCAAACAAAAAAGAAATATAGGTTTCCTTTCAAAAATTATCCGCGAACACATAAAAAAAACATATATACGGTCGAATTGAGAAACGTCCTCCTTTTTTTGAAGTCAGTTAAAAAATATTAAGAATATGTTGCTTGGAAGCGGCAAATAATATACAATAAATACTATGTATAAACGCTAACATTTATACATTGATTCTTCGTTTTATCTGCGAGTTCGTTTGCATGAGGTTTGTTTGTACAGAGCGTACCTTCGGGCATCCAGTCCTAACCGTAATATATTTATACAAATGACGCATATTTTTTATACCTATTATGAAACAAGTCAGATTATGCACAAGATGTAAGCAAAATGCTTACTAATGATGGGTGCAGTGTCACCTACAGCTTAGAACAAAAGCTTTGTTTGGTGATGCAGTGCACTCGTCGGTTCGAGGCATTCGTTTTTGAACCTCATTGGCTTAAGGCGAAATGAGTTCCAAATGTGATGATTCGACTTCGCGAAAACTTAGTTTTTCGACGTTTAAACCTAACCTAAACCTAAACGAACCGAAGTTCGAAAAAAAACGTAGTACTAAATTGAATATACGTCCTTATGAAGTATGGGAGCCAATACACGATTGAGCAAACTTGGCTCGATAGAAAAAAATCTTTTCTTCGTGGGAAAAAGCATTTTTATTCAATTATGGGCAAATATAATTCAATTAATGTATCATATTCGAATTTCTAATGAAATGTACTAGTGAACTATGGACTCCTTTATCATTACAATTTAATCATTTGATTGTACGAAATAAATATAAAAAGTACCTATTAGCACGTATTCAATTGAATTTTCGCATGACATCGTCCATTCTGGTAAGCAATTCTCAACCTTATGTAAAGCATCGAAAATTGTTTTAAAATTAGGATTGGACCGCGCCTTAACAAATTATCTCGCTGCAGTGCCTTTCACAGGCTAACACAGTAACGCGTGCGAACTACTGCTTCGCACTCTCTTACACAAGAGGCATTCCATCTAGAGAGTCTGGTTCCCTTGCCTGTTATATATAATATACCCATAAATACCCATAATTCGTATAACAACGGCGGTGACAAAATTATTTTTCTCAAAAATGTTGCCATAACATCTCTAAAAAGTATCCAGAAAGTGAACTCCACCAGAGACTTATTCACAATTGTCCAGTAAGAAGCCGGATTTTAAATTTGGAATCTCCTACTGTCCAGTAAGTACTTACTTACTGTCCAGTAAGTACTTACTTACTGGACAGTGGACAGTAGGTCATCTTCTTTAGATCTGCTTGGAAAAAAAAACATAGTACCAGACACAGGTTAGAGTTTAGCCATTATAACATGGATATTGGAGGGAGGCTCCGAATATATATCTATCTCTCTTTTTGGTATATGATTTTATGAGATAGATATATTTTTGGAGCCATATACAGCCATTTTATAGTCTGTTACTTACTGTTCTATTACACACAAAAGTATGCACGATGCGTTTTGTACTTGGTAATGTTGTAGAAGTACAGTGTGGGATTTTATGTTTGTATTGAGTAATTTCAGTTAATAAATCATGTTGGATTAAATATTCCATTCTAAAATTAACATGGAGATTCAAAAACAATAATTATATTTTTGTACTAAAACATTAATGTAATGTAAAAAAATAGAACAATGTTCAAAACTAAACGCAAAAATTTTACTAAAAAAAGGACTGGCAGCATTTCACATTCAATTGCGACAATTGTGTTTTAATTTACCGCGTGAACATAGATAATCCCAAAAAATATATCAAGCGAATCTGATTTGGAAATAGATTGCTCCTCGTGATTTAAAAGCTGAGGGCGAATTACGGCTTATTAGATTCTGCAGTAATTATTAACTCATTCCCTCACTTGCTGGCTCCATTGTATGCAAGAGTTATATGCAAAATCAGTTATGTTCTGTAGAGTTGCTTTACTGTTTATTTTAACTATTATCGTAATACTGCCATTGTTAGTTCTGCGCCCAATTTCCCCTAATGGAGCTGTTTATATAATTTTAGCGAACAGCCAATTTAGTTCGTAATAAACTATATAAAGGTAGTTTGTTTGGAATTGGATTATGAATCACATAGAATTACATTATAACCAACTTCCAAAATAGGAGGAGGTTCTCAAAGCAATGAAATGTATTATATATAATAATATTATAAATAGGAAAAAATTGTATTTTTGTGTGTGTGTGTGTGTGTATGTTTGTAATAATTAAACTCAAACACTATTATTCAAAAATTCTTTCCCCATTGGAAAGCTACGTTCACCCTGAGTAACATAGGCTATATTTGATTCATCATCATCATCCATCACCACGCGGGTGAAATCGCGGGGCGCAGCTAGTACGAGTATATTAAATATAATACATATAAGTGTGTGACCTCATAACTTTTTCTAAGTGCGCTGGCGTTTCTTATGTGCTCTCATTTAAATTTGATCAAGATCCGACCAGTGGTTTTTGTTTTTATAATAATTTATCATCAATACCAGGCATAATAGAATGAACGACAATTTCAAATTTTGTTAGTAAAATTACAATTTTTTATATATACTTTTAATAGTTAAAATATATAAACAATGTTTTAACAATTATAGTGGTTCATATTAATGATGCCTAGTAACTAGCATAAATCTTGTATAGTTTTATTGCAAATAAATAAAATTATTATTTATTATATATAATTTTATATTATAGTTGTTAAATTTAAGAAATTCGGGTTCATCAACAGTAATAATAATAATACTTAACGTTAATTGCGTAAAGTAGATAAGAAAAATGTTTTTTGTTTCATTTTTATGTTTATGTCTTGACAGTCTACTGTTTGACACTTGATGGCGAAGGGTTGATGATGCGCAGTCTAAGTTGGGATCACACTAGATCTAGAATAGCGAAAAACTTAAAAAAATAAATTTTTAGTCGAATTTTAATAATTTTAGTTAAATTGATTCCTTTTTAAATATCATCATGTTATTAAAAATCTACATCCATTGTATTGACAAGTACAATTCGAAAAATTTAATACCGACTTCCATTCTATTCAGTTATTGGAGTGTAACTCAAAAACTACTGGACCGAATTTGATGAAATGGGAACACATGGGAAGCACCAACTATCAAACAAAAAAATAATTTTGAGAATCGGTTCACCCTATCGGAAGTTATGAGGTAACAACCATAAAAAAAAAAATAGGTACAGTCGAATTGAGTACCTCCTCCTTTTTGGAAGTCGATAGAAAACACGTTTGTAACTTTGTCACTCTGTCTCTGTCTGTTTGGTACCTTATCGGATAGTGATTTAATTAGACAAGGAGGTATATAATAGGAGAAGAACATAGGATACTTTTCATCATCATCAACAGCACCATTGCGGGGCGCAGCTAGTCTTACTAAGTTAATACGTTGGCAAGTAGATAATTAAGTAATTCATTATCTACTTACTAACTTACTTACGTTCCATGTAAAGACTCACAATAATTTAATTTTTCCACCATAGCATGTGACATAGTCGCTGGCACGCTCGCCCGTGCCAGGCGCAACCCGCGCGGGTCTTATTTAATAAATACATGAATCTCATTAGATATATTGAAATTTGTTGTCGCAAATAAAAGCAACATGTACACAACATTTATATAAAGTATTTCACATCGGTGAGATCGTCGACGAATCATTAGAGAATCGCACGGCTGTACGCGAACACCAACAACCGGACGAATGAAAGCAAAGCCGAGTCGTCGCAGAGACTTAGTTTGCTTTGTTCTCTTGTACAGTTAAAAATAAAAAAAATCTCTTATTTGTAAGGACTTTCACGCAATGTAAAAATTAAAGAAAATGAATAGTTTGAATTCGAATATGTAACCACTGGAGGAGATTAACTGTTGATACTTATATAATTAAATTTAAATACACTTAAATGACACCAAAAATAAACAAGTTTGTAACTAACTAAAATTACTACCTGCGTAAAACGGTCTTATCACTAACAACGATTTCTTTCAGACAACCTTCGGATAGACATAATGATTTTGATGGGATGGCTGTGTATTGAAAGTCCTAAATAAGACAAGTACAATTTGATGAGATTTAAATGGAACCACACGGGAAGCTCCAGCTTTCAAAAATAAAAAGAATTTGGATAATTGGTTTACCCAGTCGAAAGTTATGAGGTAACAAACATTAAAAAATACAGTCGAATTGAGTACCTCCTCCTTTCCGGAAGTCGATAGAAAAGTAAAGAAACAGATATACAAAATAATGCTAAATATACTCAAATAATTATACTGATTAAACATAATAATGATGAACATTTTCATTACTTTAACAATTAACATTATTCTGATTCTTATAAACCTATGAATACTTTTACCCACTTCTACCCTTTATACACCCAAGTAGCTTTTCATAAGCGACAAACATCCAAGACAAGCTATTATTAAGGTGCTTCATACCGAAGCGTACCTAGATCCATTTCAAGACGCCATTAGTTTCAGTCTTACTAGAATTTATAGGCTTAGAATTTATAGACGCACAGACTAGACAATGATTAATTTGGTTTGAATAACTATCATACAAACGACGCCACTTACGCCAAACAATTTTTTTGCTAGGTTACGTTTTGTTTAGCTTTTTATAAACGTTTTGTTCATACAAAATGTACTCGACTGGTAAAGGTCGTCGACCACTCGACTGGGTTTAACCCGATTATTAAAGAGATGCCCATGTTAAATTGCCCGATGAGGGCGGTAATATGTAAGGTATAATAAATATTAATTTGGGTATTTGTGATAAAAATATCATCGTCAGCCATTATTGTTTAAGTAAAGTTACTTTATTTACATATAAGATTGTGATTGTAGTGGATCAGAACTCATGGAGTACCTGTGAGAACCAGAACCATAAGCCAAATATACAACAAACTACTATTTAAGTTTACCTATACAACTATAAGTTAACATTCACAATTATAAGTTAACATACAAAATTATAACTTAAAATACACAATTATAAGTTAACATACAAAATTATAACTTAAAATACACAATTATAAGTTAACATACACAATTATAACTTAAAATACACAATTATAAGTTAACATACACAATTATAAGTTTGTTATGCGAAGACCCACCATGGAGACCGATGACGCATATCCACATTAACAATTCACATGAGAACGGTTCTGCAGTTTCGCAATCAAACCACCGGCACTCAACCTACCAATAGTGCGTTCGAATAGATCACTTTTGATCGTTTTTAACGAAAATAACGCTACAAACGCTCACAAGGGGCGTTCGAATTGGCAATCTGTGGGTGAAAATGTCGTTCATGCCTCTTTTTGTTCAGCGTTCGGAAAGCTAAAAAAGAGTTAGTTTTACCACCAAAAAGGGCAATTTTTGACCCACGTCCGGATCATGGTTGTTTGTGATCGTTATTTGACAGCTTAACAACCTTATGCGTATGCATTTGACAGCATAATTATGCCATTTTAGGTCTTATACTCAGTTGAGCGTTCGAATAGGGTGTGGGCAAAAGCGGCAAAAATAACGTTTTGAGCTTTACTAACGCTTTAACAAAAGAACCATCAATGACAACGCCACTAATGCCTTCATAAGCTAAACGAACGCACCTCAAGTGCTACCCTGAATCAGACCACCGCGCACCGTGGAACCATCGTCTCAGCATTTCGTAATTGTTGACTTGCGGACCATTGTAGCGATTAGTACTCACTCTTAATTCTCACATCGAATTGATTGTGCATGAATTTACTTATACATTAATTGTATAATATATTTTCATTTAATTACTTCTAATAAATAAAGTTTTTCTGTATTGTATTCCGCTATACGTATTTAGTTTCCCTCAAGAGCGAGTTATCCAAAAACGCTAGCCTTTGTAGCAAAATGCCTAACACGAATGTCTATAAAGTAATATCTCTGATAAGTTTAATGTATTAATTATATTCACAATTATAAGTTTACATATGATTCAGTAGATAACATCTCAGTTTCAGCATAGTAAAGGACTTCGTTTATCATTTTATGCGCGATTATACGTTGCTTCTTAACTAAATCACGCAACTGCAACCCAATCGCTTTCCCTATAACTTCCCATTTCTCCTTTAATGCATTTTTCTCATCATCACCGTCATCGTCATTATTATCATCGCCAACGTCAAACATGCGTCTCTTTTTTGACGTGTTAGTTGGTTCAGGTTTTATTGACTGCTTGGTTTTTGTTGTAGTGTTGTCTTGGGAGAGACTTATTTGCGGCGGTATGTCGATAAATAATCTTGAGTGTCCGTCTTCTTCGTCAGATGATGATTGATTTCTGGTTTTCTGTAATAAAGTATTACTGTTATATTTTTTCTCAAAAATTGCATAATAAATTAAACGTACACAGGGATAAATTCGATGCTGGGATGGGTATCTTGGTGGCCTAACAGTCATGGCATCTGACACGGATTATCTGCAGACGCAGGTTCTTACCCGTCCGAGGGTATGTAACTTTTATATCTATTATTTTATAACAATTGTTGACGAGAACAGCAAGTCGCTCACCCGATGTTGAGCATCGTTTGCCATAACAGCAACCGTTCAGCGCCATTCAGAATTTCAAACTACAACCGCCTTATTATAAATCTTTTAGTGTAGGCAGTATCGAGTTTAAACAATTGTTTAAGCAAATTTAGTCTTAAGAATTCCGAGACTATGTAAAGTCCACGTTTTATAATAAGGCGGCAATAATTCAAAACACTGCATGGCAATGCACTGTGCTTGATAATGCACATTAAAAGTAACCTTGTAAGTTGTTAGGGTCAATTTCTTATAAACGAACAGTTTTCACTTAAGTAAATTAGATGGCGTTAGTAGTCAAGCTTGAAATCCTGCCGTGTGATTCTCTAAGAGCAAGCATCGTTGCATCTTTGACAACATCCGTGAAACAAACGAGATGACAAGAAACGTTGAAATAACAACCTTATGTTCAAGGGCGATATCTCGTAAAGTATTTGACATCAATGAGCTCGTAGACGAGCGCTACGACGAATCATTAGAGAATCGCACGGCTGCATCACGGTGACAAAATTCTCCAGGAACATTTATACCGAAGTGATAATTATTCTGAATGATTCCCTACAACGTTTAACTTCGTTTCATTTCGT
Organism: Selenia dentaria; assembly: GCA_917880725.1. Taxonomy (NCBI): domain Eukaryota; kingdom Metazoa; phylum Arthropoda; class Insecta; order Lepidoptera; family Geometridae; genus Selenia; species Selenia dentaria. The sequence continues at coordinate 7,224,491 of OU862904.1, read as the reverse complement.
TAAATACAAAGCAACTATCCAGCGAAAGGCATAGATTTGAAAGCGCGTCACCCTCGAGATATAAGATAAGATGTGAACGCCCTGTAGTTGTGTTGAAACATTGCCGACCTTTAATGAAACAGTAATGATTGCTCACAATGTTCACTACTATAGTCACTACGTTACCAACTGAGTCGTAGGGCCATAAACGTCAATAGGGATAAGAATGTGCAACGCGTCCTAACATGTTATTAATAATCCGCTACCTGCATTCGACCCTCACTTATCGCTAGCTAGAATGAAACCTCATTCGCTTACTTAGACAGCTTAGAGATTAACATGAAAAGACAGGTAAAGTTCTAGACGTTTATTAGCCAGAGCTAGGTCGTGAGTTTCAGACAGATTATGCCATAGCCTCCCTTGTTACGGGTCTTATCTCAGAATAGCAGTGTCCTCGACACGATGGAGTGGGTGGTTCATTAACCGGCAGAAGGCAGTAGCGTCGATCGGAAAACGGGCAGCCGCAGATTCTAGGTAAGGTCGAGTTAGCCCAGACGCCCAGCAGGATTCAGGGTCCTGTGGTAGCTGGTGGCCGCTCCGGCGATGTGTGCAGTACTGGCCCCGCAGTCTAGGCAACGGGGGTTCTTTTCAGCGGCAAGATGCGCCAGCGGTAGGTCTAGCCCGCCGTAGTATGGTCGTAACATCATGTAACATCAGATTGGTAATATCCAAGAATGGTTGAAAAAGAAAATTATTAATTTTGACAAATATAAAATAAAAGAAGAGCTATTATTCATTACAAACGACCCTTTTCAGGGCCACAATAATATCTACTATGTTTCTATCTGATTTAATTCTTATCGATATGCGACTATCTTACGCACATCACTATGCGGCTCCGTAAGACCGACAAGTGCGAGAGAGATAGATATAGTGAAATGATTTATGGCCGCACGTCTCAGTTGGTAACGCGGTGACTATACAGCACGGTTGAATGACTGGCAAAGGTGTGGAACTTCTCCAGGCAGACTCTGTAGAAGTCCTGCCACTACAAAACTGCAAAACTTACCCATGTTAATGGATCTAGGGTCATTGTAGGGCTGGGTTCGCTGTTTGCTATACTAGAGTCGCTGACTCCTTCGAGAAATTGGAACGAGTCAAAATAATACAAAGTTGGAACGTAAATCTGGCCAGAACCACCTGCTATCGACAGTTTCACCTGAAACAATTGTACGTATAATGTTAACGTCTAAAGATGTTTGTTCCCATAAAAGACCAAAGGCACTTACATAAGATAGATAAATAGATACATAGAAAACTCTATATTTGTACACTATAGTAAAATATAAAAAAGAAAAACATACGATAAAAAAATATTGTTGTACAAAAAGCGGTCTTATCGCTTAAAGCGATTTCTTCCAGACAACCTTTGGGTAGAAATAATAGTATTTTCAGGGACAGTGGTCAATAGTATCATCGTTAGTATAGACAATATTGAATAGGTATATTAATAATTAAAATAATAATATAATATAATTAATAATTAACAATAGGGTACCTAAACTGATAAAAAAAAATTAAGTAATGTAATATGAACATTAGTCAGTAGTCACAATACAAAACAAACTAAAAGTTTAATAACCCGACTAATAATTGAACCCGTAAACTCGCTACTGGACAAGTTTAACCATTAACATAATAATATAAAACAAAACATACTACGATTCTAAGAAATGCCACGCAGAAATCCACCCTCGAGACACTCGCAGCGTCAAGTCGAATCTAATGACGTATCATTTTATGAAATCTATTGTGCCACTAAGTAGTTACGAACGGACATACATTCATACATTCAGGTGAAATACATAACCCTCCTTGAGGGATTCGCTGAAGTCGGGTAACAGAATTCGTCGTACGAATATTAAAAATGAAGGTGATTCATTTAGCAGATTATTTCAAAGTTTTATTGAAATCCTACACTATTGTCATATTATACACACGAAAGTTTGTATGTATGGATGTTTGTTACTCTTTCACGCAAAAACTGCTGAATGGATTTTAATAAACTTTGGTATGTAGATAGATGGGGCGCTGGAATAACATATAAGCTACTTTTTCATCATCATCATCATCACCGTCCATCACCACGAGGGTTAAACCGCGGGGTACAGCTAGTATGTTCATTAAGCTTAGCTTTGAATGTGTTAAAATCTTCTTCGTATGTAATAGATTTTAAACCATAATTAATACGAGTTCTAGGTACAACTATCACATATACACAATTAACTATATAAAAATAAGTTAATTTAGTCTTTGTAATTTATTTAATGTGATTGTATAATTGTAATTTGACATTAATAAAATTTCAAGTTATATTTTAAAATACATTTAATAATATCTACTTAAAACTAAACTATATAAACTAACTTTATTATCTAAAGAACTATATACCTATAAAGAAAAACCTTCAACAAAACTATACATTTTTATATATATTACCAAACTCCAAAGGTGAGTGTAGAAAAATATCATGAACATGGCTTGAACGGAACTACACTATGCTACAAACCGTGACGTCACACGTATTACCACAGAATAAACAATAAGTATTGCTCTTGAATACCAGACCTGCGCCAGACGCTGCTTGAAACACCCTCGCTATTTCCTAAACAAAAATACGTAAGTAAAATAATGTACAAGTACGTAGATACATACCTTCTTGCACTCCTTCAAGTAATTAGTTCGTAGATTTTGAATCTTTTTCATTAAACTGGGTATAGTTGCTTCTGGCTCCAGTCTCTTATACACTTCCAGAAGTACATTTTTACCCCGATCTCGAACGACTTTATTCTTGTAGTCGTTGTTATTCGCGTCCCAAAGAAAAGGCATTTCTTTGAATAGTTTCAACATGTGTAAGATGGTTTCTTTTTCTCTTGACATGTTCGTTTTTTATCAAACTTTGCGTAAGCTCTCGTGCAAAGCGAGTTAGTGACTGAACAAAGTCAATGCATGAAGCGCGCGCAGTCGATTCTCGCGCTAAATGCTCCGTCTTGCTCTAACTAAGGCTGTACTTTCATCGTATTATCTCGCTCTTGCAAGTCTGCGATGCTAAGTCAATAACCTTGACTCAGTCGAGCCAACCCTAATTTAGATAGCTCAGCGGTAGGTCTACTATTTATTCTGTGATATATGTAACATAACTTTTGTAAAACTCGCATCAAAATCATAAAGAGTTTAACGTAGGGAATTAAATTAGCAATGCGTACTTTATAGCCGAGGTAAAAGAAAAAAATCTTAGGTAGGTATGATTTCGTTCTATATAAACTGTGTCCCGCGGTTTCGCTTGCGTGGAAACTGATGCGTTGCAATAAGACAATTTAAGATATTCTGATGATTTGCCTATGTTTGTTATTTTAAAGTGTTGGATGAATAAATTCTTATACGTATATAACTACGTTATTATAGTTCATCAGAAAATAAAAATCGAAAGAGTAGCGGAAAAACCTAGTAAGGGCTATCATTGATTTAGTTTCATTTTCTCAGACTTGTATTTTATTTTAGTTTTGACGTGTAATAATTGTGGATTAATAACAGTTAAGTTTTTGTTTTATAAGTAGACTACCGTACTGCCATCCCTCAACTTACGGTAAACATTTATAACTATAATGTACATCGAGTGCGATTTTTATTCAAGTAGTCAGTCAGAGTTAATTTAAGGCCATACAAATAAGTATGTCATTAAGTTAAAAAAAACGATATTAAAAAATATTTAGTGACACTTCCGCTGAAAAAAAAAAGATTTGGCCTATTTGGGGGTGTGCACCACCCTCCCGTTTCTTTTTTCAACGGAAGTGTAACAAAATATTTTTTAATATCGTTTTTTGATAATGGATTTCCGCAAAATAACGCCTGAATCAATAAATTATCTGTCATTAAGTTACTGTCATGTCTAAGTTACTTTCTAGTACTAAAGGTTGGCGAAGAAAAAATCAACTTTAGGTACATTTCGCACTTGGACACTAGAACAGCGTAACAAACTCAGGTACACTAATATCCACCATTATTGCCTTTCAAAACTTGAGGAAACGCAAATGTAGAAAATTACATGCATGCTTGGGATTTTTTCCTGCTATCTTCCATACAGCCGTGCGATTCTCTAATGATTTGAGCTCACCTCAAAATACTTTGAGACATCGCCCTTGTACACAAGGTTGTTTTTCCAACGTTTCTTGCACTCTCGTCATTTGTTTCACGGATGTTGTCAAATCGCGTAGAATCGCGTTGCTGAAGTCAATACGAGTAGTTGTCATTTTAACAACAAGTACTTAATGGCTAATGCCACCTGTCAAACACATCGTTTGTCTTTACAAGGCAGGCTCGTGACCTTCTTGTGTAAGTTCCAGGTTACTGTACTGTCGGATACAATGTTACTAGTTCATTTATTCTTTAAGTTTTACTTTGCAGACTTTCAAAACAATATGAATATAAAAAATAATATTGCCAATGACAGAGATGCAGCGAGCACCGTGCTCGCTCTCGCATAACATGCAACCAGGAAGTATACAGATTAGTAACACAAGCAACTCACTCAACCAAAAACTCTACGAGACGTGTTTCACCTCTACACGAGGCATCCTCAGGAGACGTTGACTCGCCTAGTGCTAGAACCAGATATATACTTGAGAACTATAAAAAAGTAATTTAATAAACGCATCATTCACGTCTTGTTTAATACGAACTAGTGCTAATAAACAACCGTTCTATTTGAAACACATACCACAGAAACAAGGGAGATATGAAAAGGGGGCGGAGCTGGTGTCGCAGCAATATATCTAAAAACAGAACACATTGCTCGCGGCGGTTTTTTTTTATACTATGTGAGTAAATGCCGGTCGCGATGTTGCATGTAAACAGTTTACAATGCTTGCTCTGTACTTACGAATATTCAAAAGTTAAGTTTTGATACCGCAGTGGATAATGAACTTATTGAAGCTAACAGAATACCTACGGTGAATCGCCGAGAATACGGCCGCTGCTTGCGACTCCAGATTTTGTATCCGGCCGGATTTGTGCCGGATTGGCATTTTTTTATGGTATTAGTTGGCAAATGAGCAAGCGGCTCACCTGGTATGTGATCACCGTCGTCCACGGACATCTTCAATACCAGAGGTCTCGAGGATGCGTTGCCGGCCTTTGAGAATGGAATAGGCTCTTTTCTTGAAGGCTCCCAAGTCGTATCTGTTCGGAAAACCTCAAGTGGCAGCTGGTTCCACATAGTAGTAAAGTAAGGCAGAAAGAGCTGTCGGAATCGCGCGGTTGTCGTCGACTCGACTCCCAGACGTCAAAATGATCTTTAAAATCTCAAAAAGCATCTCAAAAAGCTTTCAAAGGCATCTTTCGAGATCTCAAAAGAACTACACTAAATCTGGGGATGCAACGGATCCAAATTTAAGGTCCCGTGGTACCCCTAGGGGGTCGTCCAGGGGTATCTTGGGTCTGGAATGATGATTTCAACTTTCTGTTTGTGTGTTATGAACACAAACTACGGCTGTACTCTAATCATTAATGTAACCAAGTAGACCTCGCAAGCACAAAGTTCCTTGTTATAATTATGTCAGTATGTGCATGCCATCTCGAGGCGGTTACTACATGGAGACAGTGTTAGTAAATGTAAGTATAATAAAATTATTATAAGAAGGTGTATTTATCTCCCAAATAATATTAAACAAAAAATGTAACCGATTTCTATACTGAAAAGTGTGAAGTAACTGGTTGAAGCCAGTACCATGTCACTTCAAAGTATGATCTCAATGTTGTGCTCATGGTACCGACTATGACAAATTATTTCACACATTACAGTGTCACTTTCACATAACAGTTGGTCTGTTATTAGTTTAAAAAAATAACCATAATCAACACGCCACCTATATTAGAATCGCAGAACTAATCAAATTACCATGAATTTTTTATTCCCCGTTTTTAAGAAAAATCACGCAACGAATCAAGACTAACAAATGCTACGAAATCGTAAAAACAAATTTCGACAAGATCAGTTAACAAGTACAATATAAAAAAATTAATACCGACTTCCATTCTATTCAATTATTGGAGTGTATAACAAAATCTACTAAACGGAATTTGATGAAATTTAAATGCGACCACACGGGAAGTACCAGCTTTCAAACAAAAATTTTGAGAATCGGTTCACCCAGTCGAAAGTTATGAGGTATCAAACATTAAAAAAAAGTCGAATTGAGTATCCTCCTTTTTTTGGAAGTCGGTAGAAAATACGATCTGTACGCGAGTACCAACATCCGGACGGATGAAAGCAAATTTGGTGAATGAATGTAGAGATTTCGTTCGCTTCGTTCACTCGGTCAATTAAATGGATTCGTGACGATGCAGCTGGCTGACTCCTCATTAACAAAAGACGACAATTGACATTGGTATTACAATTTTATAGGTTAATTATGTATTTATGCATAAGAGAAAGCAGTATGAAAGTCGAACAATAAATGATCAGTATATTGGTGCAGAATAATTATTTATTTGATATTGCAGTAATTGATTAGATTATTATTTATTACAAAGTTATCTATATCTATACTTCTATACTTATATTATAAAGAGAAAAGATTTGTATGTATGTTTGTAACGAATTGGCTCAAAAAGTACTGGATCGATTTCAAAAATTCTTTCCCCATAGGAAAGCTACATTCACCCTGAGTAACATAGGCTATATAAGAATCATCATCATCATCATAATACATAACCGCGCGGGTGAAACCACGGAGAGCAGCTAGTAAAAAATAAAATGCATAACATTTTAGTAAATAAGTAAAAATCGTTCAACGACTAATCCCTTACGCATTTGCAGATCAGGTCAACCCTGTGCGTATCAGCCGTGCGATTCTCTAAGAGCAAACATCGTTGCATCTTTCACAACATCCGTGAAACAAATGACGAGATGACCAGAAACGCTGGAAAAAAAAGCTTGTGTACAAGAGCGATATCTCATAAAGTATCTGACATCGGTGAGCTCGTCGACGAGCGCATCGACGAATCATTAGAGAATCGCACGGCTGAGGCGTAAATTGGCTTGAGTTTCATTCATTAATCTTTTGTTTTAATTATCATGGTATAGTGAGGGTTTATCAATAAACAGAAATGTGTAATCCTTATATGAAATACTAGCTTCACTCCGCGGTTTCACCCGCGCGGTGATGGATTATGATGAATCAGATATAGCTAATGTTACTCAGCATAATATAGCTTTCTACTGGTGAAATAAGTTTATGAACCAGTTTTGTAGTTATTGCGTTTATCCGTTACAAAAAACGATCAATCTTACCTCTCTATTATTAGAGTAGATAATAAATACATAAATTACAAACCTACATTATGTACCTTACGTTACCAAAATACGCTTTTTATCTGTTACTATGCACACATAGATTTGGAAAAACACACTCTCTGAAACATCGAAATTTACATACGTCTGTTTGTAAATAAATCACTTTTGTGCTCAAGTATACGTACGGGTATTTCAAGCTGAATTATTTACGCTTGGGCGACAGGGGGGTTGTCTTATAAATATTATACCTACCTATGTAACGATCAACGTGCGCAAATCAGAACCGACTTGCAAACACTTAAAGAAAACGTCTTACTAATGAGTCACATACTTTGTGCCATATGTGGCAAACAAGCAGACGGCCGCCAGTTGAAAACTGAACTATTATAAAATTATACGCGAATTAATCAAAAGTTGTTTAATTATACAATATTACAAGAATTTTACACATATACTTGTATTATCTTAGTAGGATTAATTTATGAGTTTTTCATTATTATTACTTATTACTAAAAATGTTAATAATAACCAAGTCAAAAAAACATTTACCTAATTTTGTATCACTTCTAATTTTCAAATTATTTACTTAACGAGCGATGGGCTACGGCTTTATACTTTTAAAGAAAAATATACAAAACTGTGTTTTTTTTGCAATTACTTATCGCTCCGTAGCGCAGACTGCCACTACGCCTGTGCTACGAACGTAGCACTTAGCACCAGCTACGAGTAGCGCAAGACGTCCGCTAATAACATCTGGGGCCTTATTTACTACGATTCGTTGTAACACGCTGCAAATAATAAATTAATATTCTTCCTGAAGATAAACAACATACCGTACTACACTTGCAGAGGTTCTGCCGCACATCCTATCCTTAAACAGCGTAAGGGCATATGCGATAGTATTACGAGAATGGCCAGTTTCAATATTATACCTATCTAGCCCAGCAGGTATCAAACCTTCAGCCTCAGTGCTATGCGCAGGATTCGAACCTGCACCCTCTCAGCTCCGCGCCTATGCCAGCGCGCTTTTCGCCATCAGCTCAGCAGGTATCGAACCTGCAGCCTCCGTGCTATACGCAGGTTTCGAACCTGCACCCTCTCAGCTCCGCGCCTATGCCAGCGCGCTTTTCGCCATCAGCTCAGCAGGTATCGAACCTGCAGCCTCTGTGCTATACGCAGGTTTCGAACCTGCACCCTCTCAGCTCCGCGCATATACCCGCGCGCTTCTCCTCATTTGCTCAGCAGGTATCGAATCTGCAACCTCAGTGCTATGCGCAGGATTCGAACCTGCACCCTCTCAGCTCCGCGCCTATACCCGCGCGCTTCTCAACATCAGCTCAGCAGCTATCGAACCTGCAGCCTCCGTGCTATACGCAGGTTTCGAACCTGCAACCACTCAGCTCAGCGACTATACCCGTGCGCTTCTCGCCCCCACTTCAGCAGGTTTCGAACCTACAACCCGTGCGCTTCTCACCCCCACTTCAGCAGGTTTCGAACCCGCAACATCCGCGCTATGCACAGGGTTCGATCCCAAGACCTTTCAGCTCCGCGCCAAGACCCAAACAGGGATCGAACGCGCAATCTCACTATGGTGACAACCATTGCTACCCATGGTGTAATGTAAAGGGTCACAAGCCTCGGGTATGTACCCGATACTACGCATTACCAGTACGCTTATTGCCGGTACAACAGCGCGAGGTACCACGGCGCCGTCCCTCACCTGATACGGGCCAGATGGTGTACTCCCGTCGTACTCCACCGCGCACTACCTCGCGTCCTTCACCGCCGCCTAGGCAATGACTAGGACGGCACATTCAGCACATACCGACTCAGCCCACAAAGAATCAGCACATATCAGATCAGCTCATAGCAAATCAGCACAAATCTCAGCACGCAGATAATCCGCACACATTTTACCTGCCCACAATTCTTCAGCACACACACACAACACGACGACAAACTGTCGTCGCAAACACCTTAAGTCAGCTAGGTGCTGACATTCTGCACTCACCCTTACGCCAGCAATTCTGGACGTTATCAGCTCGTCGCGTAATGCGACATCGAGTATACAAATGTATACAATGTTAACGTTTTCGCGCTAAACCCAAGGCTCCGTACATGGCCGACTTACCCGCCGACCGCGTGATTGTTAAGCTCGTATTCAGCAAAGTCACAACGTTATTTAGATATAATTGCGGTACAAATTATGTAGGCGCTAGAAACGAACTTAGGGAAATACAAGACTTTCTTGCAAACAATAATAATAATATCGCACCTACACTTTCAGCTCTTTTAGCGCGCATTGCAGCCATGCTCAATGCACGCCCTCTCAGCCCACTCTCTTTTGACCCCGCGGAATTTGAATTACTCACCGCGGGTCATGTCCTTTTAAAACGTCAGCTCAATGCCCTACCTGAGTATTCGGTAGGAGGACGAGCCATTTCTGCACACAAAAAGTTTCAAGCTCGTCCTACCCTTATCCCAACACATTTGGCGATCCTGTTCCAAACCCTACCTGCACACCATCCAAACCCGCTCCAAACGGACTCCCCGATCCAGCCCACCTCAAGTCGGGGAACTGGTACTGATAGTGGACGACCAGGTGCCGCCTCTACACTGGCGCATGAGCCACAAGACGAACCCATGAAGGGATGGCGTCACCCGAGTGGTGGAACTCAAGATCGCCCACCTGACTGTCGACTGACCACCACACCACACCTTTGCCGCGTGGGGAATATGTTCACGCCAAAGCGTGACGTCACCTCAAGGCGCGCACCCGCGACCGCGCGCCCCACCGCCGCTGTCCTGCAGCTGTCATAACTAGAAGCAGGCGGCTGAAGGGCGGCGGAACGAGTCACCCTTTTTGAGTCGAAGCCGGCGGACGTGTACCGCTGCGCTTCCGCATAGCGACCGCATGGCAACCGCCATTATCAGCACGAGTCATCGCGTTTGACTTCGCCGCGAGTGACCTTTAGGGTGTGTTCGGCACGGCCACACACCACCTCCTAAATCAGCCCTTGTTTACCCGTAAATCACTCAGCCAGACGCATTCCGCTCGCGCGCACGCAAAATAAAGTGAAATCAGCTCTGCACCGCCGCCGTTTTCGCCACGAGTCGGATACGCCCCCAAATTTTATCGACGTAAAATACGCGTATGCGAGTGCGTAAACAGTGCATCAATAAGACACTACAAACTATAACCAAGTGAACAACAGTTCTTCAGCCCCTTCAGCACGTCGTCCAAAGCAGGACGCCTCCAACGAGGACTCACGGTCACCAGCTCCCACCAGTTCCAGAGTCCCTCGACACCCCCCACGGAAACCAGGTATTTACCAATAATTCTTCCCTATCATCGAGCGTATGGTTGCAGGAAACTGCTCAACCAGATACTTTATACAGCGGTGCGTTTGCATCTTTCACAACATCCGTGAAACAAATGACGAGATGACAAGAAACGTTGGAAAAAAAACCTTATGTACAAGGGCGATATCTCATAAAGAATTTGACATCAGTGAGCTCGTCGACGAATCATTAGAGAATCGCACGGCTGAAACTAAAACATTTAAACGTTAAAAAGGGCAAGTAATTTTCTCTGAAAAGTAATAGTAGAATTAGGCCATGACGTTTCTGTGTTGCGACACAGTTTTAATAACCTAAATACTAAGGTTTAGAGAACAGCTGGAAGGATATTCATTCATGTCTTTAGCTTACAAATAAAGAAGATGCCGCTTAATATGTAGATTATCTCTTGATTTTTTAGTACATTGAAAAAACAAAACTGATCATCAGCTTAAAACTGAATTTCAGAGTATCTCTGCGAACAAACTACACAATCACATCTGATTTGAGTATAAGACAATTACTACATAAGCTTATATTACTCAATCGAGTTACTAGTTGAGAATAAGCTGCCAGATTTCATGAATTATTCATTATACTAACTAGGGGTTCGTGGGGTAAAGTATTCCGCTCTGATTCGAGGTTATATGCGAAGATATATTTTGGAATGTAACGTAAGTTTGAGGCGATGATATCATATCTCACATAATTATTAGTAATGATGCAGTCAAAGCAAGCATCACACTAGTAAAGGAAAAGTAAAAAATTATTTATTGACATAACTTGTTGTACAATTATTTAGTAAATCCATAGGCTGCCAAACAAGTAAAAACTTTGCTTCAGCATCTAGTGGCTTCTCCCATCCGTTAGACGCTTTTGTAATTATGTCGAACATTCTGGGAAACTTATTCTGATGTCCAATATTAAAATGTAAACTAAGACAATACATTTTAACATTTTTAGTATGATGCCTGCTTAGACCGAAAATGAAGAGTCGAATATGAAATGAATACTAGAATCGAAAATGGCGGTATTTTTTCTTGAGTTCTACGTATTTCGATATAAATTATTAATTTGTACATTAAAATGATATTTAAATAAATATTTAGTGACACTTCCACTGGACAACACTTTCTTTACTCGTAATAGACATTTCAGTAAACATTGCAAAGGTCAATCAAACCGTGGCCATGTTCACGGAAAAGTGTTTCAAACGTCGGGAGTAAAAGAATATGTGCTATTTAATCCGGTTAAATTTGTTTAATAAATTTCAATGCACTCAGGACGTCTCAAGATAATCTGCATATAAGCTACTTCTTCATTATTTGTAAGCGAATGATTTCGACCCGAATGAATATCCTTCCAGACTGTACTAGAACACCGATTGTACCTTAGTGTTTAGGTTATTACAACAGTGTCGCAACAGAGAAACGACATACCCTAATTATACTTTTATTTTTCAAAGAAAATTACTTGTGTATTTCAACGTTTCAAAGTTTTGGGTACTCTGAATAGTATCCTTGTGCGGAAGTGTAAGTATATGAACATTTTTTTAATTAGTTTAGTTCCTTGCAGAAGAGTTATGGTCGGAGTTACTCTGAAACAAAAAGAATTTACAAGTCTGTCGCAAGTGCCAGAGATGCAGTGTGCACCGCTCATCCTTAGAATAAGATTATTTATTGGCTTAAAATGTAGGTTACAATATAGTTGGCACTTCAAAATAAAAAGCCTTCCGCAAAAGAATCACACAGGAAGTTTAAAGGATACTCAAAACACATGCGACCCAATCAAACAAAACTATTCACCACGAGTAACCTTAAACTACTTTATACTACTTATTCTTTTAAAGTTGTTAAGTTTCAATGTATAAGTGTCGTGAAAGACTTAGAATTCAATATTATTGTAATAATGTTTAAATTATCATCATCATTTCAGCCGTAAGACGTCCACTGCTGAACATACGCCTTCCCCAATCGATTACATATCTCATATAATATGGTTATCTATCGAGGGCTAATACTCAATACTCAAAAGCAATATATCATTCCAAATAATGCGATCTAAGTAAACAACTGCTTTCTAAGCTGGGGATCTATTGAAGTCGTCTCGAGCCCTCTTGAATTATTCAAAATATCCGAATCCTTTGCAGGATAGGTTTTACGCCTTATATCGACAATCATGTCGTACTTGATTCTGTTTACAAATTTTAAATTTTATGTGAAATCTATACAAATAAATAAAATTGTTTTGTCTGTTTGTTATAATCATAATAAAAGCTTTTTATTAAATGCAAATGGAAGTATATACGGTACTTACGTATTATAGAAAATCTTGGTAAATTTATTTGTGTCTGTTTTTCTATTTGCTACAGCTATTTCCAGGCCCTTTACCGCATTGCCCTTGCTTCACTTGTTGCCTTCCTAACTATTATTTTAAATGCGAAAGTAAGATTGTTTGTTTTATGTCATGCATTCAACCTTAATGGCTAAATAGATCGTAATGAAATATGGCAATGATATAGATTATAATAATAATAATAATAAGAAGTTTATTGACATTAAATAAAAAGGGCATGTTAACAATTTACAGACTTAGGACTACTTATTTGATATAATAAAGTATGCACCTTAATGTAAATAGTAATGTGTATGGTAGGAACTGATGACACCTGAACTAGTAATGAAACTGTATTTCAGACGCCAGAGCCCTCCGTTTTATGGAAACTAAAAAGTAGGTACATATACGTATAAGTGGCACATTTTTAATAACATCTTGGGTCCCACGGTCAGATATTATCAATTTAAAAGTATTTTTTTTTCTTTTCCCCAAAGAGCCCCAAGTGCTAAGACTATAATAAAAACAATCTTATAAAATAAAAGTTAATAGAAAAAAAAAATGTTTGTTCAACTGTGTGTCAGTGTGACGCATGTGTGTATGTGTGTGTGTGTGTGTGTGTGTGTGTGTGTGTGTGTGTGTGTGTGTGTGGGTGGGTGGGTGTGTGTGTGTGTGTGATGGTGTGTGTGTGGGTGGGGTATATATTTATCTTTTCAGTTATACAGCCCCTAGGGGCTTAATAAACTTCTCCGTTTCCATATACGAAAGAGTTTTTAGCCAGTTAGCAACTACTACTTTTACTTTGTTGTATGGTAGTGGATAGATATGTAGGATTTTATTTGCTTTATTATAGAATTGATTTGCAAGAACATCATAATGTTTACTTGCAAGACATGATCGGTAAGGTATGTTGGGACAGATACGAGTTTTTCTGCGGTTATTATTATCAAGCTCAACATTGTATTCTAAATGTCTATGCTTTCGAAGGATGACATGTAGGATGTAAAGTTGCCGAACTATGTAACTCACTTTCTAAGTACAGGGTATTCGTGGGGTATCTAATAGGTTTTTTGAACATAACCTTTAGTATTGCCCTCTGTGCTCGCTCTAACTTTAATAAGGTTGTAGCATATGTACCTCCCCAAGCAGTATCACAGTATGATAGAATAGACTGTGCTAGAGATTAATATACTATTTTAAGTGTCTCACGATCTGCTGTTGACTTTTGAAAACATATATGAGTCGTCTGGTTCGAGCAGCGAGACATTCGATGTGAACTTTCCAGCTTAGAGTATTGTCAATAATGGTTCCCAAATACTTAATGTTAGATGTTTGCGAGAGAGGAGAGCAATCACAGTTACTACCTACGCCTTGGGAGTGGCATCTATGGGCTATGATTGAAAAAAAGTTGAGATCCGGTTGGGTAAATATGGTCTTAGAGAATGTTATGTACTTGGTTTTTTCGATATTCAATGTCAGAAGGTTAGAAGATAGCCAGTATGAAACAGTTTTTAGAGCATCTTCTGCATTTTTCTTAGCATTCGACCAAGAATCTCCCCGTATGATAAGGGCAGTGTCATCAGCGTAAGAGAATATATCACATTGAGGAAGTTTAAGGTCACAAAGATCGTTTACATAGATCAGAAATAAAACAGGAGCCATAATACTCCCTTGTGGAATACCAAAGTTCAATGATACGCTACTATCATCACTTAAGTAATCGTCAATTTTGACGCATTGTGAACGATCGCTGAGATAGTCCCTAAACATTTTTAAAGGAAGCCCGCGTATGCCGATGCCTTCCATCTTCAATAGCAGCTTCGGGATGGATACCGTGTCAAACGCTTTGGATAGGTCTAGAAATATTCCAATAGTTTTAAGTCCTTCATCAAGTCTTTGGACTATGACATTTGTGAGATCAGTTACTGCATCCTCCGTTGAACGATTTTTGCGAAAACCATACTGCTTGGTGGATAGAAGGTTGTGTTTATTTAAAAAGTTTAACAGTCTAATATTAAGCATTTTTTCCAATACTTTTGAAATTGAACTTAATATTGAAATAGGTCTATAGTTGGTGACGCTGTCTCGATAGCCGCCACCCTTGAAAATTGGAAGAACAAGAGCTTTTTTTAAAGCTTTAGGAAAGACGCCAGTTGAGAGGCATATATTAAAAATATGGGTTAACGGTGGAGCTAGAACTTCAGACGAATCTTTAAGTATACTGCTGGTTATGCCATCCCAACCAACTGCGCAGTCCTTTCGTAGGCCCGATATGATACGTTGCACCTCAGAACAGTCTGTACTAAATAAAGCCATTGAATGTTGATAGCAGACACTTTCCCCAAGCGTAGTGTTGTCTTCGTTGCAACCGCTACTAGTCGTCGTTATTTTTCTAGCTAGTTCACTACCTATGCCTAAAAAGTAGTCATTGACTTTGTTGGCCGAAATCTTAGGATTATCACATAAACGAAGTAATGACGTAGCAGCTGAAGGGACTTGCTGGATATTTGCAATACTTTTTATAGCTTTCCAGGTAGCCTTGGGATTACCCTTGGCTTTTTTTAATTCATTGGATTCATATTCCCGCTTGATTCTCTTAAGTAAATTATTACAAAAATTTCTATATCTTAAATAGATTACTTTATGTACACTATTTTCAGGGTTAGTTTTAGTTTTCATGTGTAATTTATCCCGATTTCGAATGCACTTTAAAAGGCCCGGAGTAATCCAAGGCTTTAGAGTTATTTTTCTTCGAGGTGCTCTGATAGAAATTCTATTTGACAAAATAGTTGATGAAATCATCTTGATTAGTATATCCATGGCAATGTTTGGATCCTCTAGCTCAAAGATGTGTGTAAAACTAGTATTTTTAAGTTCTTTGACTACTAACGCATAATTAATTCTGTAATTAATTTCTGTTTTTTTTTTAATTTAACATTTTTAGTGCAATGTAAATCGATGTATAATAAAATGGGGGAATGGTCCGTGATCATGGCATCTAGTACGATAGTAGTAGCTTCATAATGTGTTCTGAGTATTACATGATCGAGACAGTTCAAGGCATGTGTCGGGAATTCATGGGCTGGTAGCATGCCATGTGAAGCAGCAATGTTTAAATAATCGTTCGAATTTTTATCATTATTATAAGACAGTATATTTATATTTACATCTCCTATGATGGCAACACTCTGATATGTATTTAAAGAATTTAGAATGTTATTCAGGCTATCTAGAAAAACGTCTGCATTTCGCTCTGATGGCGATCGGTAAACTCCCAGTATAGCTATACTATTCTTATAGGTAAACAACAAGCAGCTACCATGAGATAATATCGGTTCAGTGACAGTGCATTCAATCCTCGAGTTCACATACATTAGTACACCATCGTTTTGATTTTTAAATCCTGATCTAAAACAGACATATCCAGATAACATAGGCGTGTATGGCGCCTTACTTAACCAACACTCCGTAAATATAATGACGTCACATTCAATATTCATTCTAGTCAGAAACACTTCGGCCTCATCGATGTTACAGTTTATACTTCGTATATTCGAGTGAAATATCTTTAATTGATTTTTGTTTAGTAAGAAATTATGGCACTGCTCCGGCATACATCGATACGACTTTGAGACGCTCACAGCTTCTATCTCACGGTTTATATCATCTGTGTTACCCATTATTAATGTTAATGTGATAAAGGGTATATCTACATGACCTTTTCCTAGTAAGGAAAAATAGTCGATTATATCCGGCCAAGAGGAGGTAGTTGAACAAAAATAACATCTTAGTTAGCAATCTGAATGACCAGCATACGTGTCTTATATTTAACTTGTTTCTGTAGTAATGATAAAATATTACCCTGTATGGAGAATAATACTGCACAGTTAGCAGTAAAATTTTATAGCAATGTTCTGAATATGTGAAGTGTGTGGTTTTAGTGTGTTTAAAGTTTTGTGTTTGTGAGTATTTTGAAAGTAAATAAGGTATGTGAAAGATATATTGGTACGAAGTATTGTTATTTCTCACATAAAATAAATCGGTTAAACAATCAACCCTAGGTTTTAACTGCGCATGCAATAATTTATAAGAAATACTATGATTATATTCTACAACAGTCATAACATATGAATTTACGTACATATCTAGTCACTTGTTTTTGCTTTGTGTATTTTTTACTAGGTTATCTAGATCTTTTTCGGTGTTAATTCGCACAGCAGGTGAATTTTCTTTCTCGCGCAGGTACACCTTGCCATGGGCTACCCAGCAGTAGGAGAAGCAGTAGGTTTTTGCATGTTCCCTTGCCAGGAAGTGCAATTTTTTCATCCTGGGGGTTAATACTTCTGATACATATACTGGAGTTTTAGGAAAATTTGCATGTAGGTTAGTGGAGTTAAATCGGTTCCCCGAATGTTTTTTGTTGTAGGTCTTTGATGCAGTAATAAAGTCCTCCTTTTTTATTACACTTGTAAATTCAGCGATGACAGGTTTGCTAGCGCCGGGCTTTGCGTTTGTGCGGTACACATCCCGTATGTCCGATGTGCATAGGTCAAGGTCAAATGTCTTACCTGCTTTTAGTATAAGGTCGAGTAGGTATTGCTTAGATTCTGACTTATCTTTAGCTGTGGGCACATTCCTGAATTCTACACAAGCTGTCCTAGTGCCATGCTGCATCTTTTCTATTTCATTTTCGAGCAACTGAATACGTGCAGCCTGCGTATCTCTGTCCTTCTGTAATTGGCCAATCTTACTTTTTAAGTCTTCATATTGACTAGTTAAAAACTCAAAGGTATGTTTAAACTGATTGCAGTCCTCCCTAAACTCTTTTACTATTGTTTGCAAAGCAGCTAGTTTTTGATCTTGTTTTACTTGCCAATCCTCAAACATTTTCTTTACATCTGTCATGCATGTCCCGAAGTCTATATCTTCCCTTTTTCTTTTGCCTCTCACCTTGATCAATTTCCCCCGATCTTCGGTATCACTAAATGATGCTAGACTTCCCACTGAGCCTGAGTGTGGTAATGGAGAAGCTGGTGGAGTTCGCCTTAGCGGCATTTCAACGGAAAAAATAAACCACCAAAGTTCGTAGGTAAAATATAATAACAATCGTAGGCCCAAAATTCCAGCGCAATCGATCAGCTGTTGTTACGTATGGTATATATACCCACGAAACAGTTATATGAATGTCTTGCGTCGTGGGTAAGCTTAAACATTCATGTTGCACTCATTATATACACGCAAATTGCAATAGATATGTCTCTTTTGCTCTTAAACTTGATTACACCGTGGGAAAAGACATACGATATTTTTCATCATCATCCATCACCAAGCGGGTGAAACCGCAGGCTTAAGTTAGATCTAAAAATACCGCCAGTCATATTTATTGAACCTTTCAAGTCCATTTCAAAAATATTATCAATTTTGTCACGGCTTTTTTATCTTCCTATTCGATTTAAAATTGAACACGGTACAGTTAATATCAGTAGTGAAACTCCGTGATAATATTTTGGGTCGATATATCGTCTAAATATAATACACTAAGATCTTTAAAACGTATTTAAGACGCGGTCCAACCCAAATTTTAAAATAATTTACGATGCTTTACGTAAGGTTCAAAATAGCTTGTTAGGTTGGACGATGTAATGCGAAAATGCGTTAATTTTGTACGTTTTCTTTAGATTTTTCGATATATACTAACACAATTGAAAAAACTGCTGGTTATTACTTTAGTACGTTGGCTAAGCATTACTTTAAAAAAATATAGTGGTATCGCTGAAAATTCTGAGAGTTTGGACGTGAAAGTTTATTTTTGTGGACCTATTCAGGATTTTTTCTGCTGAAAGAGAGTTATATTTATGAATTCTGTTCGGTTGTTACTCTTTTCCTATTCCTTTTATAAACTTTATATTTTTTTTTCATAATATACTATCGATCTGTTTCGTTACACTAGGTGTTTAAAAATTCTGCTTTTTCTTTAATCAGGGTACGAGCGCGCCTTAATTGCTTGCCTGCCATCCTGACAAAGGGGTACAATTGCTTACAAGTATGGTACATCAGTGCAACTTGACTGGCATTTGTAATTTTTCTTTTTAAGTGATCTCTTATGGTTGAACTCGTACATTTGATATTCCTAGAGATATTCAGGTAAATATTTTAGGTATGCTTGAAGTAAAAAAAATATACATGTTGTGAGAGCCACAGTAATAAGTCTGACATTAAGTCACTGTCCTGTCAAAGTCACATTCTGCCGTGCGATTTTCTAAGAGCTGTCGTTGCTTCTTTGCATCTTTGACAACATCCGTGAAACAATTGAAAAGATGACAAGAAACGTTGGAAAAACAACCTTATGTACAAGGGCGATATCTCATAAAGTATTTGACATTGGTGAGCTCGTCAATGCGCTCGTCGATTATTACAGAAACGCACGGCTTGTAGAGTAGTGGATACGCCTTTAAAGGTTTTTAAAGCAATTGAAGAGCAATACATAAAATAAAGTTTCAAGATTTTGTACACTTTCTTACACTCGTGCGTAATATCGAACACTTTGACAGTTTGTAATCCACCACTATTATACGTCAAAACTCAAAGAAACACAATTCTAAGAAAAATAAACACAATGAGTGATAGCTACTTTTGATTTCTTTTTTTTATCTTCGCTTTTTTTAGTGTTTTCTTTTTTATTTGAATACGAATTATTAATTAAGTAGTATTTGTTTAGGTTCTTAAGAAACAGTACAAGCACGAAGCCCACCGTGCCGTAAGCATCACGCTTCAGCGTACAATTACGTTACACTTACACACTTATTCGTGCACGGCCCACTGATGTCAAGAGGTAACCTCTACCTAGAACAGATGCATTTCCTTAAAAGTGACAAACTGCATTGCGCCCCCTGAGACAGTAAATTGTTGTCTCATGCGCCTGTAACTTCACCGATACCCATACCTTCAACCAAAACACAGATGAACTGATTCACTGTAGAAAAAGATAGGTATGGTATTATTACCCCGGACGAATTCATTCAAAAAGAGTTGTTTACCTACCGCATAAGTTAAATCGTCAAATAACATTAAAATGTGTTATACTTACAAAAGTTTCAATCATGTTAATAGTTGTTTATTTTCAAAAAGATCAGTATCTTCTTGAAAATAAGCAAAAAAATAGGAAGTAGCATTCGTTACAGACAAAGAATTTTTTTAATTTTTTACTTGTAATTGTATGAAGATAACCTACTGTTTCATCAATGTACTTAAATGCGGACTACGCTTCGATAAAAAATGAAATTTCGCTACAATTTTTTTTCCATTTCTAATTAAGGTCTCGTTCATAAAAATCTGCTTTTAATAAGTGAAAGTAAGCTGAAGAAACTCAATTATTTCCCTGTTATGAATAATTCATTTTCTTTACTGCCAGTTACTTCTATTATATTGCCGTATATTTTCCGGCTTGAAATTTAACTCAATGCTCTTCCTATTATGTCGATATTACAAAATCCAACTAAGGGATACGATAAGAATACATTTCTAATTACAACGCCCTTGGTAAGCCACACTTGCTTTATCCAATACTAGCTGCTCGCGCGGTGATGGATGATGATGATGGTGATAAATCTTATATAGCCTATGTTACTCAAGGTAAATGTAGCTTTCGAATGGTGAAAGAATTTATGAAATCAGTCCAGTGCTTTTTGAGCCAATTCGTTACAAACATACTTACTAAAAATCTTTCCTGTTAATAATATTAAAATAGAAGTATAGATTATAGTATGATAAGTTTGGACGAATACCATCAAAACAAAACTAGCCATCTATGTGAGAAATCTCGTGAGTTTGACAGATTTTTATTTTCTCTAGCCATATTTTCTAATTCCTTATAGACACAAAGTATTAGAAAATATGTAAAACATAATTTATCTATAGTTCTTGATGCCTACTATTATTATATACATCCAAATAAAGCCAAATAACATGAAACATACATTCTCGTCAAAAGAGACTAACTCACTTCATACAAACCTTAAAATCACGAAAATCACGGCGAGCACAATGTCTAGTGTTACCGAAGATAAAAACAAAATATGGTGAACAAATGTTTACATTAGAAGTATTCAAATTATCAACGGAATAATTACCATGTATATTTTCTGTAAGTTTCCGATATTTCTTGCCTGTTGCAAGCGCCATGATCACGGATGAACTGAGGAATTGCGGGTGGGTGAATGTTTGCGAGCAGACGAAACGCTCTACCCTCTTCCGTACTCGTTTGTTATGCGAGGCACCACTACTATTGTTGCAACAGTGCCGAAATATCGGAAACTCACAGAAAACATACATGGTAACTATCCCGTTGATAATTTGAATACTTCTAATGTTTGTGATCATTATAGTTTAAAAAAAATGTTTACTTTAGTCAGTCTGTGTCACTCCGCGTGTAGGTATTAAAAACATACCTACGGGCGGCGGCCATTGCGCAAGGGCCAATCTAGTAGGCTGCCACAAGCACCCACAAGCGAAAGAAAACACACGCGTGCGCGCTATATGTTCGACCACGTTCAACTTAATTATTTGATTTGATTGATTCATTATATAATTGCAAGATGGACACAAAACGAAAAAAAGCAAAAAGATAATGTGTAGTATTTAATTGTTTAAATACGGATCGTGATCGAAATTTAACTTTTTTTTGGTTACCTAAAGACGCTGACAGGTAAGGGTAAAATCTATTTTACCTTATGTTTAAATGTATAAATAAGCATAAGTGCGTGAATTTAAGCGAAGTTTTGAAAACTGTTCCTGAGTTGGGGAAAACAAATTTGTTTACCCGTTATAAAGCCTTCAACAAGAATTCTTCATTCTACGGAAGTTTGAAAATGCCCCCAAAATAATTTATAGACTATATACAAAACTTAGAATCAAGTTTCACCCAGAATTTCGAAAAAGTAATTCAAACGAATCCAGGAAAACAACTTTATAATTTATTCAGAACTATTACTGCGCAAGTACCTTGTTCGTGTTTTCCAACTGAATATCTCTTGAAATTGTTTACCAGATTGCGTATATATGCGACATTGAAATTTAATAACCGTCATTTTAAAGACTCAAAGAAAGAAATTAAGAAATATGTAAGAGTTAGGCATCTATGATAAAGATCTATTATCGATATACATATTTTTTAATTCCTATTCCACCCTACCCTTACCCAACCCTAACCTACCCCTACCCAAAGTTTGATCAAAATCGGTTAAGAAACAACCATATTAGAATTTCCTGCCTACCCCCTAAGTGAGGTGGCGTGATTTTCTGCCTATGTGTTATTTTGGGTCTTCAGCTACCAAATTTCATAGTAATCGGTTCAGTAGTATTTGCGTGAAAGAGTAACAAACATCCATCCATACATACATACATACATACATACATACATACATCCATACATACATCTATACATACATACATACATCCATACACACTCACAAACTTTCGCCTTTATAATATTAGTAGGATTATTTCAAAAGAGATCATTTAAGTAATAAATTAATTTATTAGTGAGGTAAAAATTATACTATTATTATGTTTTGTCCGAAACAAAAACAATTCCAGATATTTTTACACATACATAACATCTATTATTCTTTTGTCTATATAAGTATAATGAACAAAATGTGTTTTATTTTATTACTTCATTAAATTAAATCTTTGGCAATAATCGTATAGCATATATACAATTATGCAGCTAGCTCTTAGACTACATGAACGTACTCGGCGCTGCCTGCTGCGCGTTGCCCGCCACAAGTAGGAGTAAACGCTCGTGCTGTGCGCTAGATGGCATAAGTAGTTTCTCGAAGTAAGCAACCCTAGTCCGCGGCTCTTTCAATACGTATAACCATGTATAACTTATTATGAACCGTAGTATAGTGAATTAAGGCCCATATTCCTTCAAAAAGAAATTGGTAGGTATGTAAATGAACACGTGCTCGACTGGATCGCGAGCTAAATTAAATCATATTGTTTATCAGATTGAGTCATATTTCTTTGAAAACCATTGCGAAGTAAGGCTTCTGTACTAGTTACTAGTTATTATTCTGTGCTTTAGTTTACAACTGTACAACAAAATACCGTCTGAAAAAAAAAACGTAAGCTCATTGTGCCATTTAGAATTGTAATCTACGAGAATTCAAAACCTTGCATGGCAATTCACTGCGCTCGTCCTTCTGAGATATCAGATGTTAAATCTTTTGTCCTTTAATATCAACTGAACTTTTTTGTAACTGACAAAGAGATGGTGTGGGCATTCAGAGCAGACATGCTCACGGAAATGTGTTGGCAAGCGGTGGCGTGTGTGGCGGGTCGCCATCTTCCCTCAGAAATGGTTGAGGAAGGCGATGGCTGGCACATGCGTCAACTCGTGAACGGGTGCTGTTTGCGGACACTGGTCTGCTGTGAATGCTTACACCAACTCAGAATAATCTTAATTGTGTTATATGTAGTAGTTAATAAATTTAGTATATAATATAGTAAATATTTAGTTAGTTTAATATGTTCCCCATGTATGTATATTTGTTGAATGTAATAAATTAACCTTAAGTAGTGAAAATCCCAAAAGTTGTAAAAAGGCACGGACCCTGGAGTCTGTGGAGTGTAGTTAAAAAAAATCAACTAAAAACATTGTTCTTCAACAAAACACAGTAATACAAACTATGTCTGGTTTAATGGTACAAAACAAAAAAGATTATGTTAAATGTGTAAAAAAAAAAAAAAAAAGTGGCAAAGTTGTGATACTTCTTCAGGCAGACTCTGCAAAACTACTAACACTACAAAAACTTATCGAAACGGGCGTATCGACCGTAGTGTCCTATTTGATCTGTTATAAATGACTATTCTAGTCTCTGACGAGTAAAAAAAATATAAAATTTTACTTATAATAAAATATAATATATGACGGAGGAAGCACCTCCGGAGTGTTTTTAAAAAGTGTGACGTCAGCATTGCTGACGTCACAATTGTTGTTTTCATGATGATCACTCATTTTTGGGTCCCCGAAGTAAAACTTCACAAGTACTTTTATAAGCTTCGTATATTCAACGAGCAGCGTAACAACGTCACAAAGAGGTCCGTACTGTACGGCGACTCGAGAGCGACTGAGACGAGCGCCTTTTTTTTTTTTTTTTTTTTTTTTTTTTTAGAACGGACTAATGCTGTTTGCCTCTACCGGCATTTACAGCGTCACCGGACGGTTGGCGAGCGCAGATGGCACTCAGCCAGATGCGGGCGCAGAGGGCGCACCGCCTAAGGCGAGCGTTGAAGACGCTTCGCCGCAAGGAGAGGAGTAGGCGACTTGCTCAAGGGCACCACTAGGGTACGGACCTCGGCTTGGGCCGTCGCCAGGAGAGAGGGGAGTAGGAGAGAATCGCCCCGGTACATAAGTGTACCGTTGAAAGTGGGCCCTATGAATTTTAACTCTACGACTATTTGGAGAGAATCTAACCAAGACATAACTTTTGCCTCGAGCTCGCCGGCGAGCTCGGTGTTTGACTGTGTTTACCACTAAATCATAACCTTGTGTACCTCGCCTCCTCCCATTTCCGCGACATGGGTCCACACCGCGACCAGGATCGTCGCGTTGTGCACTCATGACTGTACTTTGGGTGGGGCTACAATAAGAAAGTGTAATACCTCGTCCGCAGCCATTTGCTGGGCCGGAGGATACATCGCGACCGGGGCCGCGGTGTATACTCCCACCCGCACCGTGGCTGGGACTACAATCGTGTGTGTGTGAATTACCTCGACTGCGACTGGGGCTGCGAAGAAGATCTCGGCCGGAGCCTACAATGCGATCGGGATCACAGCCCTGGTCGGGTCTACAACCATTACCGGGGTTCCCTTGGGACGACGCTAAAGCTGCCGAAGTAACGGCTGCGATGGGGTCGTCCGGGTCACCCAAAATATGCCTTGGACGGCGACGGGGGGGAAGGAAGTGGGGATCGGTTATGTCAGTGGAGTAGTTCGCCGCTTCGACCACGAGGGGATTCGAGTGGTGGGGAGCTTTGTCGAAGTGGCGGCGGGAGCAGTCTTTCATATACTGCGTAATAGAGGGGAGGGTGAAATCGCAGTGCAGTTCGGCGTTCCGCAAGTACCACGGAGCGCCCACTGCCCTGCGCATAAAGCGATTCTGAATCACTTGAAGTTTGTGGAGGTCGTGTTTCTGAGCATGGGCGAACGCTACAGATGCGTAAGTCATGATTGGGCGGATGCAAAGTTTGTAAAGAGTCGTCTTATTTCTAAGAGACATTTTACTGTTTTTGCCTATGAGGGGATTAAGACGACCCATAATGAAGGCCGCCCTATTGCGAACAATCTGGATGTGTTTCGCGAAAGTGAGTTGGCAATCAAGGGTGACGCCCAGGTATTTGGCAGATTTAGCCCAAGGGATGGGTTCGCCGAATAGGACTATGGGTGACGGCATGAGATTTCGCCGGGTCTCAGTGAAGTACACTGCTGCACTTTTGCTAGGATTTACTGCAATCCGCCATTTACGAAACCATGCACCGATTACGGTGATGGCTCGTTGGATGGCGCATCTCTGCCTGACCTTGAACCAGCCAGTAGAGTAGATTGCAGTATCATCCGCAAACTGAGCGATCTGAACATTAGGTTCAGATCGTGGGATGTCGCTGGTGTACAGCGAGAAGAGAATGGGTGAGAGTACAGAGCCCTGAGGGACACCTGCGTGAATGGGATGCGGGGAGGAGAGCGTTCCCTCGGTGCGATAGCTAAACGTTCGATCCCTGAGAAAGTCTTGTAAGATGAGTACAAGACGGTCTGGCACACCCAGTTGGTACAGCTTGAATATCAAGCCGTTGTGCCAGACTTTGTCGAACGCTTTCGCTACGTCGAGGAAGACAGCTATGGTCCCTTGGGGCTTTGGTTTCTTATTGAAACCGCCTAGGATGTGCTCCGTTACGCGGTGCACTTGTTGGACGCAAGAGTGTTTGGCTCTAAAACCAAATTGCTCATCGGGAAGGAGGTTATTGGACCTAACGTGGGACCAGAGTCGGTTCACAATGAGCCGCTCGTAAATCTTCCCCAGAGAGCTGAGGAGACTTATGGGACGGTAGCTGGAGGGCTCGGCTGCCGGTTTGCCTGGTTTGTGAATACCAATGACAATGGCATGCTTCCAAGTGTCTGGGAAGGAGCAGTTGCTCATAGCCGCATTGAAGATGCTAACTAAGAGATGGACTAGTGGGACTGAGAAGTGTTTAATCACCTTGTTGCTGATACCATCAGCACCAGGGGATTTACGGGTCTTGAGGCTCTTGATCAGAGACACAACCTCGGATGATTTTACCGGTGGGAGGAGTGGGAGGTCAGAGATGGACATAGAGCTTTTACGTTCGACTTCAGATTCCACCGAATCGAGGTGTTTCTGGTCGACGTGGTCTACATTTAGAGTACACTGAGCCTCAAGGCTATCAGCTAAACACTCGGCTTTGTCTTCGTCAAGGAACGCTATGGAGAGGGGAGGTGGCCTAATGAGTGGAGGCATTGTCTGTTGTCCGTCAGATTTCAGAGTTCGAGCCAACTGCCAGTATGCCTGGTGAGTTGGCTCAATCTCTGACAGTTTGTCGTCCCACCTTTGATCACGCAGCTCACTCATGCGTTTCCTTACAGCACGCTGTAAATAGCGCATGGTGGCTTTGTTCTCTGGGGTTGGCATCGAGTCATACGCTCTAGTGGCGGCGTTCTTAGCTGTCAGTAACCTCCTCGCACCCTCGGGCAGTTCAAAGCGGCGACCATCCGCCACTTGGACCTGCTTTGAGGATTCACCTACTGCGGTGCGGAGGTGGTCACTGAGAGCCTCGATCGCAATTGACACGTCTTCTACTGTCTGTATGTCATCGGGGATTCTATCGAGAGCGGGTGAACTGATAGCTTGGAGGGATTCCCCCAGTTGCTTCCAGTTCACTACCGTTCTAGTGATAGGGGTTATGTCCGTCGGGTCGGGGCCTAATTTCAACAATACAGGGCGGTGGTCTGAAGTCAGTTCGTGTAACACTTCTATTGAGCGCAACCGGAGGGTGACGTTCTTAAGAAGTGCTATGTCAAGTATGTCTGGTCGTTGGTTGTCAACATAGGGATATCTTGTGGGCTCCAGAGGGGAGAGAATATCAAAGTTTAAGTGGCTGACCAAGCCTTCAAGGATTTTACCATTACTATTGTTACTAGTACAGTTCCATATGACATGTTTACTGTTGAAGTCACCGATCAGAAGGACGGAGCTTCCCAGAGAGAAGAGGGCTTCCAAGTCTGTCTGTAATAGTTCTTTACCAGAGGGGAGGTAACATGAGGCTATGATGACAGGTTGATGACCTGACATCGCTAGAAAGCAAACAGAGGCTTCTAGTATTCTAAGTGGTGGAGTAACAATTGGGATACAGTGCAGAGCTCTTTTGTAATAGATGAGAGTGCCACCTTTTGGGGTGGCCACTCTATCATTACGAACCAAACGGTAATTTGCAAACCTAGGGTTCGCTGTACCTGGTTTCAGAAAGGTCTCCTGCACGCATAGGATATCGACCTGATGGGTCTTACAAAATTCGTGAACTTCGTCCTTTTGACTAGAGAGGCCGTCAGCGTTGAAAGTCGCTACGGTGACTGAGTGGAGACGAGCGCCTACAGTGCGGCCGTATTTATAGGACTCGGCGCACGTGCACGAGTTTACAAGTTTGTTGGTAAAGTATTGAAATTACAATCATAACATTAATTTTACATCGTAATCAACTCAAAAATAATCAACTGATGATTTATAAACTATTTTTAGGGCAATCTAATGATTAAACTTAATTATTCTCGACGAACTGTTGTAGTTGCGCCGATACGGCCATACTGACAGGCGGTGCGCGCTCTGCACCAGCCTCGTTGGTTCTCGTAGATTGTTATGGATTCTCGTAGATTATTTGGATTCTCGTAGACCTGAAAGAAATGAGATATTCTCTGAGTAGTGAGTCTGTAAACAACTTACGTTGCTTTATTTTGTTTATTACATTAACACAACTGTTATGTAAACTTAGGAGTTTTTCTTTCAAGTAGGTATCAGTAAGCAACCCATGTTGCTTATTTTTATTAAGTTTATTGTTGCTACAACAGAACACAAAGACATCGTGCACTGCCTTATTAATTTAGAATCTGTGGTGTATACGTGTCTACCCATAGTTCCACAAGGCGTCCCCACGGTATCTCAGGGTTCACTTGTGGATGCATCAAGGATCCGTGGTTAGCTCAAGGGTAACACATGGTTAGCTCAGAGGTATCACTCTCCAGACATTTTATTTTTGTAGATTACAACAGTACACTAAGACATCTTAAGTGCACTGCCTTATTAATTTAGAATCTGTGGTGTATACGTGTCTACCCACAGTTCCACAAGGCTTCCCCACGGTATCTCAGGGTTCACTTGTGGATGCATCAAGGACCCGTGGTTAGCTCAAGGGTAACACATGGTTAGCTCAGAGGTATCACTCTCCAGACATTTTATTTTTGTAGATTACAACAGTACACTAAGACGTCTTAAGTGCACTGCCTTATTAATTTAGAATCTGTGGTGTATACGTGTCTACCCATAGTTCCACAAGGCGTCCCCACAGTATCTCAGGGTTCACATGTGGATGCATCAAGGACCCGTGGTTAGCTCAAGGGTAACACATGGTTAGCTCAGAGGTATCACTCTCCAGACATTTTATTCTTTTAGATTCTAGTTGCAAATATCGTGAAACATAATGAATGTTATACTCGCCGGTTTTAATCCGATGGTGCGTGTTCGTCGTCGTGAGTTATCTGGACTGACTGGCCAGCTTGAGATGTGGATCACACTTAATCAGGGGCGGTTGCAACGTTGTTTTGCAGTGTATCGAGATCATATCCATCATTTGCATCATAAACTGGGGAGGGCATCCGACTATATGAGTAGTTGGATGCATATTCGTTGTGTGGGACGATCCAGCAGCGATGGGTACCCCTGAAAGGTATACTTCTTGATTGTAAGATGTGGGTCCCATTGACATGAATGGTATCCCGACGGAAGCTGGTATTCCCGCAGCGATTGGTGTAGACGTCATGCCTGTGGTAATTCCCGTTGTGATGGGCTGCACGGTATTAAAGCTGCTTGCTGGCACTCCTGAAGTGTTCAATGAGGCAGGGCCTATCAGCCTGGTACTGCCCTGCGCTGTTCCAGTCGTGACAGGTTGAACCGAAGTCGATGAGGATGTGGTTGGGACCAGAGCTTGTTCTGATCCCACTTCTGATGACGGAGGAAGCACCTCCGGAGTGTTTTTAAAAAGTGTGACGTCAGCATTGCTGACGTCACAATTGTTGTTTTCATGATGATCACTCATTTTTGGGTCCCCGAAGTAAAACTTCACAAGTACTTTTATAAGCTTCGTATATTCAACGAGCAGCGTAACAACGTCACAAAGAGGTCCGTACTGTACGGCGACTCGAGAGCGACTGAGACGAGCGCCTTTTTTTTTTTTTTTTTTTTTTTTTAGAACGGACTAATGCTGTTTGCCTCTACCGGCATTTACAGCGTCACCGGACGGTTGGCGAGCGCAGATGGCACTCAGCCAGATGCGGGCGCAGAGGGCGCACCGCCTAAGGCGAGCGTTGAAGACGCTTCGCCGCAAGGAGAGGAGTAGGCGACTTGCTCAAGGGCACCACTAGGGTACGGACCTCGGCTTGGGCCGTCGCCAGGAGAGAGGGGAGTAGGAGAGAATCGCCCCGGTACATAAGTGTACCGTTGAAAGTGGGCCCTATGAATTTTAACTCTACGACTATTTGGAGAGAATCTAACCAAGACATAACTTTTGCCTCGAGCTCGCCGGCGAGCTCGGTGTTTGACTGTGTTTACCACTAAATCATAACCTTGTGTACCTCGCCTCCTCCCATTTCCGCGACATGGGTCCACACCGCGACCAGGATCGTCGCGTTGTGCACTCATGACTGTACTTTGGGTGGGGCTACAATAAGAAAGTGTAATACCTCGTCCGCAGCCATTTGCTGGGCCGGAGGATACATCGCGACCGGGGCCGCGGTGTATACTCCCACCCGCACCGTGGCTGGGACTACAATCGTGTGTGTGTGAATTACCTCGACTGCGACTGGGGCTGCGAAGAAGATCTCGGCCGGAGCCTACAATGCGATCGGGATCACAGCCCTGGTCGGGTCTACAACCATTACCGGGGTTCCCTTGGGACGACGCTAAAGCTGCCGAAGTAACGGCTGCGATGGGGTCGTCCGGGTCACCCAAAATATGCCTTGGACGGCGACGGGGGGGAAGGAAGTGGGGATCGGTTATGTCAGTGGAGTAGTTCGCCGCTTCGACCACGAGGGGATTCGAGTGGTGGGGAGCTTTGTCGAAGTGGCGGCGGGAGCAGTCTTTCATATACTGCGTAATAGAGGGGAGGGTGAAATCGCAGTGCAGTTCGGCGTTCCGCAAGTACCACGGAGCGCCCACTGCCCTGCGCATAAAGCGATTCTGAATCACTTGAAGTTTGTGGAGGTCGTGTTTCTGAGCATGGGCGAACGCTACAGATGCGTAAGTCATGATTGGGCGGATGCAAAGTTTGTAAAGAGTCGTCTTATTTCTAAGAGACATTTTACTGTTTTTGCCTATGAGGGGATTAAGACGACCCATAATGAAGGCCGCCCTATTGCGAACAATCTGGATGTGTTTCGCGAAAGTGAGTTGGCAATCAAGGGTGACGCCCAGGTATTTGGCAGATTTAGCCCAAGGGATGGGTTCGCCGAATAGGACTATGGGTGACGGCATGAGATTTCGCCGGGTCTCAGTGAAGTACACTGCTGCACTTTTGCTAGGATTTACTGCAATCCGCCATTTACGAAACCATGCACCGATTACGGTGATGGCTCGTTGGATGGCGCATCTCTGCCTGACCTTGAACCAGCCAGTAGAGTAGATTGCAGTATCATCCGCAAACTGAGCGATCTGAACATTAGGTTCAGATCGTGGGATGTCGCTGGTGTACAGCGAGAAGAGAATGGGTGAGAGTACAGAGCCCTGAGGGACACCTGCGTGAATGGGATGCGGGGAGGAGAGCGTTCCCTCGGTGCGATAGCTAAACGTTCGATCCCTGAGAAAGTCTTGTAAGATGAGTACAAGACGGTCTGGCACACCCAGTTGGTACAGCTTGAATATCAAGCCGTTGTGCCAGACTTTGTCGAACGCTTTCGCTACGTCGAGGAAGACAGCTATGGTCCCTTGGGGCTTTGGTTTCTTATTGAAACCGCCTAGGATGTGCTCCGTTACGCGGTGCACTTGTTGGACGCAAGAGTGTTTGGCTCTAAAACCAAATTGCTCATCGGGAAGGAGGTTATTGGACCTAACGTGGGACCAGAGTCGGTTCACAATGAGCCGCTCGTAAATCTTCCCCAGAGAGCTGAGGAGACTTATGGGACGGTAGCTGGAGGGCTCGGCTGCCGGTTTGCCTGGTTTGTGAATACCAATGACAATGGCATGCTTCCAAGTGTCTGGGAAGGAGCAGTTGCTCATAGCCGCATTGAAGATGCTAACTAAGAGATGGACTAGTGGGACTGAGAAGTGTTTAATCACCTTGTTGCTGATACCATCAGCACCAGGGGATTTACGGGTCTTGAGGCTCTTGATCAGAGACACAACCTCGGATGATTTTACCGGTGGGAGGAGTGGGAGGTCAGAGATGGACATAGAGCTTTTACGTTCGACTTCAGATTCCACCGAATCGAGGTGTTTCTGGTCGACGTGGTCTACATTTAGAGTACACTGAGCCTCAAGGCTATCAGCTAAACACTCGGCTTTGTCTTCGTCAAGGAACGCTATGGAGAGGGGAGGTGGCCTAATGAGTGGAGGCATTGTCTGTTGTCCGTCAGATTTCAGAGTTCGAGCCAACTGCCAGTATGCCTGGTGAGTTGGCTCAATCTCTGACAGTTTGTCGTCCCACCTTTGATCACGCAGCTCACTCATGCGTTTCCTTACAGCACGCTGTAAATAGCGCATGGTGGCTTTGTTCTCTGGGGTTGGCATCGAGTCATACGCCCTAGTGGCGGCGTTCTTAGCTGTCAGTAACCTCCTCGCACCCTCGGGCAGTTCAAAGCGGCGACCATCCGCCACTTGGACCTGCTTTGAGGATTCACCTACTGCGGTGCGGAGGTGGTCACTGAGAGCCTCGATCGCAATTGACACGTCTTCTACTGTCTGTATGTCATCGGGGATTCTATCGAGAGTGGGTGAACTGATAGCTTGGAGGGATTCCCCCAGTTGCTTCCAGTTCACTACCGTTCTAGTGATAGGGGTTATGTCCGTCGGGTCGGGGCCTAATTTCAACAATACAGGGCGGTGGTCTGAAGTCAGTTCGTGTAACACTTCTATAGAGCGCAACCGGAGGGTGACGTTCTTGAGAAGTGCTATGTCAAGTATGTCTGGTCGTTGGTTGTCAACATAGGGATATCTTGTGGGCTCCAGAGGGGAGAGAATATCAAAGTTTAAGTGGCTGACCAAGCCTTCAAGGATTTTACCATTACTATTGTTACTAGTACAGTTCCATATGACATGTTTACTGTTGAAGTCACCGATCAGAAGGACGGAGCTTCCTAGAGAGAAGAGGGCTTCCAAGTCTGTCTGTAATAGTTCTTTACCAGAGGGGAGGTAACATGAGGCTATGATGACAGGTTGATGACCTGACATCGCTAGAAAGCAAACAGAGGCTTCTAGTATTCTAAGTGGTGGAGTAACAATTGGGATACAGTGCAGAGCTCTTTTGTAATAGATGAGAGTGCCACCTTTTGGGGTGGCCACTCTATCATTACGAACCAAACGGTAATTTGCAAACCTAGGGTTCGCTGTACCTGGTTTCAGAAAGGTCTCCTGCACGCATAGGATATCGACCTGATGGGTCTTACAAAATTCGTGAACTTCGTCCTTTTGACTAGAGAGGCCGTCAGCGTTGAAAGTCGCTACGGTGACTGAGTGGGGCTTAATTCGTTTCGGTGTACTATCCATATTGGATGATACCTAAGAAACGCTGGGGAGGGCGTAGCGCCTCAATGCGCTGATTAGACCCGCGTGTGTGAGCGTGGCTCGCAAGCGGTCTTGGTCGTTTGTGGCAGTACGAAGTTTGTGCGCGAATGCACGTACTTCGTCCACGTCTATGACCATCGCGTAGTCCATGACAAGGGCTATGTCGGCCGCCAGGTCAGATTGACCTGGGGCGTCCATGAGCCCAGCCATTGGAGGCCTAGAGAGCGGCGGTTTGGGCTTAGGAGCCGGCGCGCTGGCAGAGGCCTGCGGGCGGGCGGGGGTGAGGGGGGCGCTTGCTTGTACCATGCTCAAGGGCTTGGACCAAGCGTTGCGTGCGGGCGCGGGCGCGGGAACAACAGGTGTTGCCTGCAGTGCGGGTGTAAGGTTAGGCTTAGGGCCGTTCCCTTGTGAGCGGGTAGTGACCGGGCGAGGAGGGGGAATAGGCCTCCTAGCCGGCCCACTGGGTGTGCGGGGTGCCTTAGGGCAACCGCGGTAGTTGGCGGTATGTCCCTGTGTGCCGCAGAGGACACAACTAGGCGGGTCTGATGAGTCCCTAGTGCGAGAACACTGGGCTGTCCCGTGATCCCCTAGGCACTTGACGCACCTCGGGCGGGCGAAACAGAATCGGGCGGCATGCCCGTACAATTGGCAGTTATGACACTGGCCAGGTGCTCGGTTTCGGAATGGGGGTTGAACGGTGATCCCCGAGAGGTTCACAACCGTTTTAATATTGAAAATCGCTTTGCCCTCTGGCGTGCGACTGAGGATGACCAAAAGTAGGTCATAGGGTTTGCGGTCCTTGCCACTGTACATGCGGTGGCATTCGCGGACGGGGTAGCCCTGCGCCTTCAAGTCGGCGAGGACACTATCGGTCTGTACCTCTTTAGGTACGCCGCGTATGACTACTCGTAATACCTTCTCTTCCTCGAGAGCATAAGTGTGAAAACTTATGCTCTCGTTTTTGAGAAGTCGAGTAAGCGCCCTATGGTCGCTTGGGGTAGGCACCTGGACTTTAATACCCAGTTGGGTTGAGCGGGCGCTAGTATATTGGATCTTACGATCCGTCAAAAGTCGTGAGACCATGTCCCACTTCGCCTTGTCCTGAAGGAACAGAGGCGGCGGCGGTTTCTCGCGTCTAACTGACGCTCCTTGAGAGGAGACGTCGCGTTGAGACGCGGCGATGCTTGCGGGAGCATCGGAGTGAGCGAGAGGGTCGCGGGAGGCGGGAGCGAGAGAGCCTGATGGCTTCGCTCCCGGGGCGGTACAGGCCGCTTTGGGTGGCGGGGAGGGAGCCTCTGAGGCGGCTTTGGGGACGCGCTTTCTCTTTCCGACGGTAGTGAACCCGTCGTTGGAGATGTTGCCAACAGAGTTAGCGCGGGAGCGGGAGAACTCTACATCCATCTCATTCTCCGAGTTGGATGCCGAATCGTAGGCGCGTTCGTACTCAGTCCGAAGGACTGGAGAGCGATCGCGGGGTGGTAAAGGTGCGCGGGGAGCGCGGGGCGCATAGGGCGCAGGGTCGGGGGAGAGTGGGCTATCTAACGGCTTGAACGCCGAAGAACCGAAGGGCGCCCTCGGAGGGAGGGAGCCGGAGGAGGGAATTTGGGAGTCCGTGAAGCGGGGTCTCTCTTTAAAGTCCCTATTGGACTGAAGATACTCGGACAGCATGTCCGGGTAGCAATTTGACACCCACGAAGCGAACGCCTGAGGCGAAACGCCTTGCGGGAGGCTCATAGCGGGGGAGGGAGATAGTAAAGACATCTCGAGGGGAATACTCGAGATGCGAGTGAGGGGTGAATGCCACTCCCGCCGGGTACAGGCGGGAGAGTGAGTGCCTAGGTGTCCCTACTGTGTGCCCTCTGCCAGTCTTATTGTGCAGAGGGATGTGTGCCTAAACGCGAGGCCCTAGCTGCTCCGGGGGCGAGGAGAGAAGACCGAGTAAAACCCGGCTTCCAACCAAACACTTGCCCAGAGAATAGGAGAGTAGGATAGGGTAGGGTGGGAAGGAGATACCTGCCGTCGGCGAGGGGAGACCCCAAGGCCGGTGAAGGCAGGCCCGTCCGGTTTTAGCCGTTCCCTCCCACGCTCAGGAGGGAAAGGCTTGACGCACCGGGTCCGCGCCCAACTGGGTGGCGTTAACACCGCAAGGATCGTCCAGAAGACCACGTGAAGCGTGGATTTGTTTGACTCGACTTTGAAAATTGAAAATTGAAAAATTTAAAAATCGAAACTAGAGTTCGCTCTGAGAAGAGCGGTTTTTATTAGACAATGAACAATAGGCGATTGATGTGTCGAAGCGCTCTTACAAGAGCGCGCTTCTTCCGCGACGCGAGCCGAGCCGAGCCGAACGCCTCCGTGCGCCGAACGGTACACGAAGCGGTGGCTTGACGTCGAATCTGCACACAGAAAATCCACTATTAGCGAAGTCCAACACTGAATCCTCTTCAATCGAAACGATACAGGTAACCGGCACTAAAAGCGCAAGCACTTTTAGGCCGATCGGAATATTCTCGGGGAGCACTTGAGCGCACGTCCGTCCCACTCGAGCGCGCTGACCGGAATATGAGACGAGCGCCTACAGTGCGGCCGTATTTATAGGACTCGGCGCACGTGCACGAGTTTACAAGTTTGTTGGTAAAGTATTGAAATTACAATCATAACATTAATTTTACATCGTAATCAACTCAAAAATAATCAACTGATGATTTATAAACTATTTTTAGGGCAATCTAATGATTAAACTTAATTATTCTCGACGAACTGTTGTAGTTGCGCCGATATATATAATATAATATAATATAATATAATATAATATAATATAATATAATATAATATAATATAATATAATATAATATAATATAATATAATATAATATAATATAATATAATATAATATAATATAATATAATATAATATAATATAATATAATATAATATAATATAATATAATATAATATAATATAATATAATATAATATAATATAATATAATATAATATAATATAATATAATATAATATAATATAATATAATATAATATAATATAATATAATATAATATAATATAATATAATATAATATAATATAATATAATATAATATAATATAATATAATATAATATAATATAATATAATATAATATAATATAATATAATATAATATAATATAATATAATATAATATAATATAATATAATATAATATAATATAATATAATATAATATAATATAATATAATATAATATAATATAATATAATATAATATAATATAATATAATATAATAATATAATATGGGACAACAACCACACAAAGGTCTTCAGGTCCCAAACTAGGCAGAGCCTGTACTATGGTAACCTGATGACTGATATCCATATTTAAATACATATATACACACCCAGACACAGATCAAACAGACATGTTCATGCAGACGAATGTTTGACCTGTCCGGGGATCGAACCCGGGACCAGCGGCTCAGAAGGCAGGGGTGCTACCAACTGCGCCAACCAGCCTGTCAATAAGTATGTTTAATAAATGTAATAAACGAGTTTTACTTCAGTCCTTTTAAATTTAATTTAAATAACATACAAATTCTAAAGTAAATTCAACGTTCAATTTGTGTATAGGTCGGATAGCCATCGAGAGCAGAGGTCAGCCGAATACTGTCGCATAGTAAGGTATGGTCTAGTTACAGCGATTTCAAATTTGACGAATCAAAAATCGATGTTAAAGGTGAGGAGGTAAGTTTCGTTTGAAATTTAAGTCCGTACTTGGCCGTCCATTTATACTTGGTCATATGAAATATAAAATTTTACTTATAATTAAATATAATATAAGTTTCAAATTCAAATTCAAATTCAAAATTATTTATTACCAGTTGTAGGTAGGTAAAGGTATTACAAGTAGGTATAATTACAAATGTTCCTTACAACTTACCCCTATAGAGGTGTGCAACGTTCAAAACTCATCACAAAAATATAATAAAAAAAAAACTACATATATTTACATTTACAATAACCTTACCAAACAATATCTCCTTTATAAAATACATTATCTACGTAAAATCCACACATAAAAAGGAAAAAGAAAAAAAAACAACATTACAATATTAAATTAAATTATTTAGAATATTAAGAAACAAATGTCAAATGCAGGTAACAAAATGTATACATGTCGCAATGGAATTATTTATTACCAGTTGTAGGTAGGTAAAGGTATTACAAGTAGGTATAATTACAAATGTTCCTTACAACTTACCCCTATAGAGGTGTGCAACGTTCAAAACTCATCACAAAAATATAATAAAAAAAAAACTACATATATTTACATTTACAATAACCTTACCAAACAATATCTCCTTTATAAAATACATTATCTACGTAAAATCCACACATAAAAAGGAAAAAGAAAAAAAAACAACATTACAATATTAAATTAAATTATTTAGAATATTAAGAAACAAATGTCAAATGCAGGTAACAAAATGTATACATGTCGCAATGGTTATAATTTACTAGTAATTATTGAATATGTCAGAATAATAATAAGTAATAAAAGCAGCATAACTGAACACAAGAAATATAGTCAAAGTAAAGTTAATTCATAATATTTAATGGAAAAGATACAATATTTTATGATAAATCAATATCACAACATTTTATCATTTTAATATTCATTCACACTATAGTAAGTTTTACCTATAAGAATTTTTTTCAAAGTATCTTTAAATTTATTTACGGTGGTACAATCTAGCACAGTTTTTGGCAAATGGTTATATACTCGAGGGGCCATACCAAAGACGCTATTATTCAAGAGAGCAGTTCTGTTCTTTGGAAAGCTTATTTTATCACATAGGCGTTTGCTTTTCATTTCCTCAAACAAGTTTAGATTTGTCCTGACAAAAATAGAAATTTCGTAAATATACATGCAAGGCAAAGTCAATAAATTTACATTTGTAAAATGGTGCTTACATGTGTCAGTTTGTTTTAAGTTATACATTGCCCTTACACATTTCTTTTGCGCTCTGAATGCTTTTTCTTTATAGGTGGAGTTTCCCCAGAATATAATACCATATCTCAAAGCAGACTCGACGTAACCGCGATAGGACGTAACAACTGCCGCTATATTGACTACATTTTTCAACATATACAATGCATATGAAAACTGGTTAAGCTTTTTACATAAATCGTTTACGTGTTGCTTCCAATTTAGTTGTAAATCAATATGGAGACCTAGAAATTTGGTGGCCTCTACGTTATCAATCTTATTTCCTAAATAGTTGATTTCTACTATGCTATTTTGGTTACCTTTGTTTATGAAAGTCATGACCTTGGTCTTCTCAAGGTTTATTTTTAGGTTATTATACTTAAGCCAGTTTACAATTGATTTAAGGGCGTCACTAATACTTGGTTCAATTGATGTTTTATCTTTTTCTGTAAATATAACTGTGCTATCATCTGCAAACATCACCATACGTTGAGCGGTGGCTCTAGGTAGGTCATTAATATATATAATAAACAGAAGGGGTCCTAAAGTACTTCCCTGAGGAACACCGTACCGCACTTCTCGATAGTCTGATGTATAAGTGATTTCTCTTTTCAATTCTGGACATACTCTTCTAACTTGGGTTGCATGTTGTCTGTGACTCAAATATGATTTTATAAGATTGTTGATGTTACCTCTAACTCCGTATGACTCAAGTTTGTTCAAAAGTATATTATGATCCACATAATCAAAGGCTTTAGTTAAGTCCATAAATAAAGCACAAACGTTTAGTTTTTTATCCAAACTTGTCATTATCGAACTAAGAAATTGAAATACTGCCAGGTTTATTGATTTGTGTCTTCTAAAGCCTATTTGCTCTTTCACCAACATATTATTATGTTCAAAATATTCATAGAGGTACTCATAAATAACTTTTTCAAATATTTTGGCAAAAATTGGTATTAGGGCGATAGGACGATAGAATTGCATGTCTTCACTGTCGGTTTTTTTGAAAAGTGGCTTGATTAAAGTAATTTTTAATTTAGCAGGAAACACGCCATTAAATATGCACAGGTTAATGATGTAACTAAGAACTGGAGAAATTATAGCTGATACTTTTTTTAAAACTTTAGTACAAACCTCATCATAATCAGTACTATTTGTATTTTTTAATGAAAGTATAATTCTATTTATGTCAATTGAATTTGTCGGATTCATAAACATGGATTTAGAATAATTGTTATTTAATGTCAAAGAATTTATTTTTAATTTATTGTTAATTTCAGTATTTATTTGGTCAATGAAAAAATTATTAAATGATTGTGCAATGTCAGTAGGATCATTGATAATTTCGCCATTAACCTTAATTTGCCTAATATTGTCTCTAGGTAAAATGTTTTTATTGTTATTAATAATTGACCACGTTGCTTTAGATTTATTTGTTGCAGATTTAATAAAGTAATCGTTTTGCGACTTTTGTGTCAGTTTGATGATTCGACTGAGGCGAGCAGAGTATGTTTTGAAATTATTTTTAGTATGTTCGTTACGATGTTTCCGGTAACGCCACAAAAGGTCACGTTTGCGCCTGGATCATATCCTGATACCTTTGCTAATCCATTTGGGTTTCTTGTGTGTATCAATTCTGACTCGCAGAAAGGAAAAACATAATTTATAAAGCAATGTGAATAGATCATGAAAGTGATTGAATGCTATGTTAGGATCGTCTTTATCATATATTTCTTGAAATGATAAGGATGTCAAGTAATTAGAGAATTTATTCATGTTTTCACCGCTATAATCTCTTTTTTCGGTATACCAGTGGCTCAAAGAACAATATTCCTTCACCGGTAAGGATAATAGTTGTGACGTATGGTCTGATAATGCATTTTCGAGTATTTTACTTTTACAGCCTCTAGCATTATGTAAAATATTGTCAAGACAGGTACCGCTTATCGGTCTGGTCGGTTTATTAAACGCAATTTTGAGGTTGTAACTCTGTATAATTTCTAAGAAACGTTTTTCGTATTTAGACATTTTGAGTAAATTAATATTAAAATCTCCGCATACTATCACTTTCCTTTTTCTGTAACAAAACTCATGT
This sequence comes from Selenia dentaria, assembly GCA_917880725.1. Lineage (NCBI taxonomy): Eukaryota > Metazoa > Arthropoda > Insecta > Lepidoptera > Geometridae > Selenia > Selenia dentaria. The sequence continues at coordinate 7,184,354 of OU862904.1, read as the reverse complement.
AGTATAGAATCAAATGCACTAAAGAAAGTATCTAAATCTTTAGGCGAGGACCTTGGTGGTCTGTATACACAAATAACAAACATATTAAATTCTGAGAGCTCAACTGCACAGCACTCAACAACCCGTGAAATATTAAATTTACTGATAGTTTGTATCTGCCTAAATTGATGCTTATTATGTACCAGTATGCATGCGCCCCCACGACGATTTTTTCGCATGTAACTTGAAGCAAGGCGGTAATTCGCAATCTTTAAAAGACAGACATCGTCATTAACCATGTTATGCTCAGTAATACAAAGTACGTCAACTGGAGTTCCCTCATTGACAAGACCATCAAGAGAAACAGCAAGTATATTTGACTTTGTTATAAGGCCGTTAATATTTTGATGAAAAATATGAACATGTTTATGTACGAAAAAGATGAGGTGAAGAGTGTTCCGTAGGTTCGTGTAAGGACTCAGAGTTATCTTCAGTCTGCGTTGATTGGTCCACCACATCTAGACAAGTATTGATTTCAGAATGAATTTTTTGAGTGTATTCTTGATACCTATGTTTATAAGCAATACTTAGCATTTCTCTTAGTAAAATCTGGCATGCGCGGAGGGCAAAAAAATTGTGACTAGGCCGCTGCCTGTAATAACACATATCAACAAACGTTGCATTTAAAAATCGTGAACATACAAATTTAATTGAATTGTTTAATGGTTGCTCATTTAGAAATTTATTTGACGGAATCTCTGAAATTATGACGTTAGTATTTTTAATACTACTCAACCAACTACCAAGATAGAATTGAGACTCATAAGGTAGCTTGTCATTCGTCCCTCCCATCACTATTATGAAGTCATGCTTGGTGAGTTTTTTTATAGCGACTTTCTCTGAATTCAGTACATGATGCAGCGTAGCACCGGGCTTCCAAAAGCAGATGACTTGATAACTATTGCCTACTAAGGCCTGAAGCGTACTTTGTATCATACGTCCTTGCTCGTCGGCAAGCACAATTACTTTATGCTTTGGCGGCTTCCTTTGTGTGGAGTTTGTAATGGGCCTTGAGGATTGTGAATGTGGATTGCTGTAAGTTTTCCGTGAATTAGCGGTATAATTAGTAGAAGCTAAAGAGCTTTGTTGAACAGTGGTAGAAATATAGTTTTCCTTAGGGACAATCAGTGTTGTTGGTGGCGGTGAATTATGTAATATTGGTGGGCTCCCTTTCTTCTTTTCCCTCTCAGATGATGAAGAGCTTTCTTGTAATATCTTTTGTTGTGTGGATGTAGTAGTAGATAGGGCAACATTTTGATCATCGCTCACCGTTTTAACACAATGTAACGGTTTCTTTTTAGCAGGTGTCTTAGAGATGTGTTGAGTTTCAGTTTCTCGTACAAAAACGTCTTCGCTGAATTTTGAAGGTGTAGATAGGCTGTTACGTTTTTTTAATTTTGTATTGCGGCGTGAAATGGGTGTTTTGTTGACGTTATCACTCATTGTAACTTTTTTAAAATTCTCTATAACTTTATGGCTCATACTCAGTTCCATCTTAAGACGAAAATTCTCGGAATTAAGATTCTCGATTTCCAAGTGAGCACTTGCGAGTTGCTGAGTAAGAGAGTTAATTTTTTCAATATTTTCTGTATGATTTTGGCTTTCATTGAATGATGATGTGTTTGGTAGGGTCATCATAGAAATATCAAATATAGTCTCTTTGGAAAGGTCAGATAGTGATAGCGCTCTTGCGGGCTTATTACGCAGCCGGTGTGTTATATTTCCTTCGTCCATTGGTAATTGATTTATGGCAGAAAAAGAAAAAATATAATACAACGCAAAATTAGTTCTAAGCCGGCCCTGCGACGGGATTCGAACTTCTTATATATCAATACTTTGCGAGTATCGCTTCGCACCGCTAGACCGCAGGCGCATTAGGCATAGAGGCGAAATTAGTCATCCAATGGATATCTAGCTGTTTACCGTTTTCTCTGTTAAGGACGTGAGTCCAAAGGTCAATTATGTTTTAAACCAAATCAGGGTATGATAACGACTAACTTATTTTTGTTATTAGGTAATAATCGCATGTTTCCAGGCAGAATGCGTTAAATTAAGTGATGTTAAATTAAGTTCACATCAGTTGACCAATTTAAATGCTATTTTGTGCACCTAATGTAAGTATTTGTCCGTTATAAACCTTAAGACATTCGGATTTTTGTAGTAAGTTTTTTGCTGTTATAGAAGTTTAACTTGACAAAACAACACTATCACTTCCTTATCACAGTTCTAGTTATACATTTGTATCACAATAAACACTGGAAAGTCACTCTTTTTTTATTAATTATATATTAAACACGGAGCCGATGTTTACTTCGCAGCGCCCTCTGCGATTAGGAGTTTAATTAAATATAATATAAGTTCAACTTGTTTAGGGATCTGGCGAAACGTTTGTTTGAGGCGTCGGGTGACCGAAATGCTGGCGCCTATTTTGGGCAAAAACTTAGCATTGCCATCCAGCGTGGCAATGCCGCCAGCGTTTTGGCCACTTTTCCCCCCACCATGGGGCTTATAGATTAGATAGTTATTATTATTATTTTATTCAATTTTTAATTACTAAAGAACTTGTTCCTCTTTTTATGAAATTTCCCTTGCCACTTAAAAACTAGTTGACACAAAAAAAAAAAAAAAAAAAAAAATAAGTTTAATAAATGTCATAATCGAGTTTTACTTTAGTTTTCCTTGTAAATTTGATTTAAATAACATACAAACTCTACAGTAAATTCAAATTTCAATTTGTGTATAAAGGGTCGGATAGACATCGAAAGCGGAGGTCAGCCGAATACTGTCGCATAGTAAGGTATGGCCTAGTTACAGCGATTTCAAATTGGACAGATAAATCGAGGTCAAATGAGAGGAGGGACGCAAAACAAGGTCACGTGACGAAGTTTCGTTTGAAATTTAGGTCCGTCCTTGGCCGTCAACATCGTTTCAATGCTTACTGTCAATTACAAAGATAGTGAAAAAAAATTCTACATGTCGTAGTCGTTTCAGTGATATATATATACATAGTCAAAGATGCTATGTTAGCTCATTATATATATCTGAGCAAATTAAATATGTTCTGTTGGTTCTTTACTCAAGATGCAAGACGCCCATCTCGAACAAGGGTGTTTGGGAATCATAAGCATAGAAACTATAAGTAGGTTAGCCATTATTGGGCTGTATCGCCCAATAATGGCTACTTATGATTTAACTAAATTTTAACGTGTAGTAGTGGTTGACTATAAACCTTTAAGTACTCGTGACGGTGCACGAGGCAAAGTGTACAAAAACGAATCTTCTTTGTGTTCTCCTTGTCAATTACTCTAGAAAAATAAGAGAGCTAACAGACGCTTCTACGGCGCGTTTAGGAAACTTTACATATTTTCACAGCGAAAATGTCATATGGGATATTGCTATGGGGTTCAGCGGCTTTATCCTCCGGATCGTGCTATTTGAGCTATATACGAAATGAGTCATACACATTGCAGTTCCTGGAAAAGTAGGTAGATTTCTGCGAAATCTATTGTATTATTGGCCAAATATGGCGAATCGCGAGTCAACGGGACAAATCAATATATTAACTTTGCCTTCCTTATATGTATTTGAAAATATAATGTATGCTCGTAAAAATTTACATAAATATAAGTTAAATAGTGATCACCACACTTTTAATACTAGAAATACAAATAGTATAGCTGTACCTAGTTTTAGACTTGCAAAAAAATTGTGTGCGTTTTTACAATAAAATCCCAAAACACTTAACTGAGCTCACAGTGGGCAAATTCAAGTTGACTTTAAAAACGTTTTAATAAAAAAAGCTTACTGTAAAGTTCGACATTATATAGAAGATAAAGATGCTTGGAATACTCCACTTCTGGCAAGCTGTCTCTCTGCCACCCATAAAATGTAATATTTGTAGTACCTAAGTAGAAACATTGTAAACATATATATAAAAAGAATGGCCCCGAGTTTGATGCCGCTTCTTCTCGGTGGACTCTATATATTTGGGAACGCGGCGGTAGTCTTCAAAGTACGAGTACATTATAGATGAAAAATTGACGTTCATAAGTGCGTCTTTGATGCCTAAATTGAATAAATGATTTTGACTTTGACTTTGAATGTTTTTGTAATGCATCTAATCTACAGCTTAACTAGGACGTGACATAAAATGACTTAATTACAGACTTGATTGTGATACTCTGACTTGAGTTAGATGATTTGTATAAAATAAATTACTTGTTGAATGGCAAATGTACATCCATACCAGTCTACTTTTAAGGGAAAAAAGAAGCTTCAGCAGAACATTTGGATACTACTGAGAGTGTTATACTTGTAGTTCTTTGCATCTGAATGACTCGGACAGCTGTATGACTTTGTTTACCTGCAAAATCTTGCTACCTATTTCGATCTTTTGTTCCTCTAGTGGTTTGACTAGGGTTCGATTCAGATTTCAAATCTCATTGATATTTCTGAACAAAACATTATTTGTATAAGTGATATCTCTTTCTTCTTTATAAGTCTATAAATAATTAATAAATAAATGTAAGTAAGAAATTAATGAACAGATTTAAGCCTAATAATGTACTAGTATTTTTTGCTGCTTCTCATTTTGTAGTTATAATAGGATTGTATTCTGATCTATTATTGTGCTAGGTCCTAGTAAATTACCGCAGGAAGAAGTCGACTCCGGGAATCGGGACTACCCTGTCCGGAGTCTGACGCACAAAAAAATAAATAAATAATGATTATAATTTTATTAATGTAATAATTTAATTCTTATATAATCTATTCGCCTTGTTAATATAATTGTGTATTAAAATAAGATCATTATATTATAGTTATAATCATCTGTAAATTTTTTGGTAAATAAATATTATTATTATTATTCCTTTTATTCAATATAAATCACGGATTTCATCCGGTCCTTTTCAAAGGCATAAGTGGGGCTGTAGCCAACACTTAGAGGCCTGTTTGGTATAAAAATACAAAGGAGTATAAAAAACAGAAAAAATGTTGGATGAAGGGTAACATGGTACTTATATCTATTACAAATATGGGTAAAATGGCCAGGCTATTGATATTAACTTATTAGTGATAAGGAAGATAGTGGGCTATGGATGAGACTACGGCACCTGCCAATTTAGTCTCATGTTAAAATATTTAGGCAGGTGGTGACTTGCCATCCACTAAACGGGCCCCCCATAAAGGCCACCATGAGTGGTGACAAAAGGGGCAACGTTGGTGTGGATGGCCAAAGAGTGTCGAGAGGTGTGCTGCGGTTTCACTAGAGCACTACTACCGGCGTTATGCCCTTTAACACTTCCACCCTTGGAGCTTTTTGTTACTTGCTCTTGCGTCTTCACCCCCGGACGGCCAATTAAGGCAAGCCGGGGGTCAGGGGTCTCATTTAGCCCCAGGGAGAATCAGGGTCCGCGGTGTCAGCACTCACCGACGGCTATTATTATTATTATTATTATTATTATTAGTTATGGGTATACACACAACGGCGCTTACCATCTGCAAATTAATTGTTCATAAAAATAATTACCACAAAACTTTTTAATTATTCCTTTTTATGAAAGTAAAATTTATAGCATAATTTATTCGTTGGCAACCTCGCTGTCACTATGGCCACAGAACATCCAATCGAAGTTTGCCCGCCCCCGACAAATTACTAGACAAGCCTAGCATGTTTACTACTTTAAATACAATTTGTAGTGAAAGATCCGGCTTAGGTCTCCATATAAGTAAAGTAGTATTAACTAAGTTAGATATAGAAGTGTTTTTTTAAATAGGTACTGTCAACAAGGTTAGCAAGAAAATTTACATCAAATAAAATTCCTAAATGCAAGGAATACGAAAATGAGGAAATTAAGTCTCTATTTTTGATTCTATCAGGAATACGCTATGCAGGCGGAAATTAAATGACACATAGCTTTCTTCAAAACTTCAAGAGCCAAATTAAACCTTTGAATGATGAATTTGTGGTATATATGAATTATAATATCACCTTAAAAACAATATAAACGAAAGCGTCGTGAAACATTTTCTACGGCTTTATTTGTCCTGTGGCATTTCAAGGTTTTAAATGGATGCAATACAAAGAACCTACACGAGTATGATTTCTATATTAAGGCCTATTCAGACCTGAGCGTTATTCGCTACCGCTGTAGATAGCGAAAAATACCACGCGGAACTCGATGGGTAAATAGTATGAAGTTCCATAACTGCAGCGAAACTTGTACCGCCTAGTGAGGCGGTATTTTCTCTTGTTTGGCGAAACTAGTTCCGCCGCCCCGCTAACCGTTGCCAACGAATATCTCTACCGCGCGCGGAAGAGATATCCGCTTTGGTGTGAACAGTGAAATCAACGCATACCCTTTCGGATTTTTCTATCGCACGCGGTAGCGAATAACGCCCAGGTTTGAATAGGCCTTTAGGAGTTATTAAATCGCTCAAGGGGTATCAAACTCAGCTCATATAGAATTCATACGATTGAAATTGAGTTGGATATATACTTAAACCACACGTGCAAGTTTAGTATCATATATAGATTGCCTTTTTGATTAGGAATGTTTACTTGAAGGCATTTATTTTGAACTTTTAAAAAACTACAGAATCAAGAACACTCATCAGTCATGCAATTAATTAAGGATTTTTATAATTTTAGATCAGTAGATCACTTTGTCAAAAAACGATATTAAAAAATATTTAGTGACACTTCCGCTGAAAACAAAACAATGATTTTGGCCTATTTGGGGGCGTGCACCACCCTCCCTCCCGCATAAAATGCTAATAGGAAGAATACAAAATAAAAAACACAAGAAAACCGAAATAAACCAACACCGATTCGACACGTGTTTCGCCTCTACACGAGGCATCCTCAGGAGATGTTGACTCGTCGAGCGCTAGTCCGACAGTTTCAGCATCTTTGACTGTCGGACTAGCGCTCGACGAGTCACTAAATATTTTTTAATATCGTTTTTTGATAATGGATTTCCGCAAAGTAACGCCTGAATCAATAAATTTTCTGAAGATCACTTTGTAACTGAGTTTGTCCGAGGGAGTACTGCCACTATAACTACCTATTTATATAGTGAATCTAATCTAGTAATGTTAGCAATACTGTGTTTTGGTTTAATGGTATGCCGGTGAAATTACAGGCGCATGAGACTTAACCACTTAAGGGGATTGCATAGCTAGTACTTGTCCATACTAAAAGAAAAAAGTATGTTCTACCTGTTAGCATAATCCGATTTCAGTGATTTTTTTATGCAATCAACACATTGTTTGCTATGCCTGTACGTTTTGACTTTTTCAGTCTTTTTAATTAAAAAATAAATACATTTATATTACTTTGAAATATTGAAAAAATCAAAACGTACGGGCATAGCAAACAATGGGTCGATTGCATGAAAAATCACTGAAATCGGACAAAGTTAACAGGTAGAAAAGAGTTTTTTCTTTTAGTATGGACAAGTACTAGCTATGCAATCCTCTTAACTCATTTTAATGTCACCATTCGCAAGCCGTAGCACAGAAAAACAACATCGACGCGATTTCTTTACAACTGTTATTGAGAACTAGATCTAACAGACTACAGAAATCGACCTTAAAGGCAGTCAATCGCAGAAGCATCACAATGGTACATATGTTTGCTCATTAGCTAAGAGACTTGGGCCCCAGTTCAACATATAACTGTAATTTCAGGGACATTTGGAAAAAGGTTATTCACAAATTTTTCATATCCTGTGTGATTACTTTGGCTTTGAAGGTAAGTTATTTCATGGTACTGGTTCTAGTATGCGACAAGTTCGAGACAGTTTATTACGTGCAAAATTGGAAGTATTACCGCCGTAATGGCGCGTGCCTCGGAAAATGGATGCATTAGTTGTCACCGCGATGGAACTGATGGAGGGAACTACAGTTTCTAACGTAGCGTCTTCGATACTTATAATACAGTTTTTTTCTTATGTCTTTGGTCTCGTACTTCTGTTCATTTGCCATTCCTGAATTTATATTCAGTAAATATTTACCTATCAGACACAATAAAAACTCCATTGTTATGAGGCGAGTGGACCTGTGAGGGGGATAAATATTTTTCCAACTCATTTGCTCCTCTATGAGCAAATGAGTTGGCTCTAATTTCACTGCAATTAGGCACATAATAACACCTGCAATCAAACTGTGACTTTTTCATTGCTACTATTCACAAGTGAGTTATAGAGTTTTATATTATTGGTTGAGTTGCTTTGTTCTTAAAAAAAATATCAATACAAAAGAGATCGAGTTCAATAGTACAAGTAAATTAATGTAAGCACATATTGCTTCCTCATTACATGCAACTTCGTATATAAATAGATAATTTTAACTTGTACGTGTTTAATAAAAAAAACTTTTAATCTAAAAGTCTAAAATGTTGAAAAATGTGATAAAACCAAATACTTGGCTAAATAATCTAAACAATTAGGCTTAAATTTTTTTGATAATAAATTAAGTCATACGGTTTGTCTTTATGAAGCGAATGTGTCTGGGCACATAAAATGCATAAAACAAAAATCAAAATGGCGCACAGTTATACATTTGAGTACCAAAGTAGTAATAATAAAGTATATATATATATATATATATATATATATATATATATATATATATACTTTATTATTACTACTTTGGTACTCAAATATATATATATATATATATATATATATATATATATATATATCTCAATTTATTAGTAATTAAAAATTAAATAAAATAATAATAATAATAACATTCTAATCTATAAGCCCCATGGTGGGGGGAAAAGTGGCCAAAACGCTGGCGGCATTGCCACGCTGTATGGCAATGCTAAGTTTTTGCCCAAAATAGGCGCCAGCATTTCGGTCACCCGACGCCTCAAACAAACGTTTCGCCAGATCCCTAAACAAGTTGAGAGCGGACGGCCCCCATGGGCCTAAAGTTTCGACCCCAAACGGCATAAACATGTACATTCTGTCTAAATACACATATTTATGACGTTTGAGGTCTTCCGCTTTAGACGCGGCAGCGCCAGCCCGATCAATCGTCCCAGGGAGATGAGACGGCGCCAGTGTGTCCACACATGTAGCATCCCAAACCAGGGGCTGTCCCATCTTCCACGGGACGATAGTCATCCCATCTGGTCTCTTGCCGTCATCCCGCATCAATCCGTTCGGTTCCAAAACTGACGAGACTCCAGCACTGACAAATGCCCGACGGATGATATCATTCAAGCTGGCGTGCCGCGGTATGCGCCCCGCGCTCTTTACGCATGAGAGTGCGTGGTGGCCGAACCGATCCACCATTTCACCGCAGACACAACGGTGAGGGACCTGGCAAGGGGCACCTACTCGTAGGGATATGGCTATTCGGAAAGTATTGTTGTCCAAAAGATTTCCAACATTTTTAGACGGCAAAGCATGTAGCCAAAGCCCCGACTCCTATCGAGTAACAGCTAACAGGCGAGCACGCTCTGCGGAAGAACTAGTTGAATTGATCAGGTTTTCAAGTTCTAACTCACAGAGCGGCCCGTCCCACTGCCTCTGAGAAGCAGGAGCTTTGGGCAGGGACTGACTTGGACAAGCTATTTTCCAGTTTCCTAAAGCCTCAGTCATATAACTAATCTGAATAGAAGGCGATAAAATTGCCTTTACTAACTTTTGAGTACTGAAAATTGATGAAATGAATGCGGGTAATGCTACACTAGAAATTTTGCGAAAAAATATAATATATGAATATGAATATCTCAATTCATATTCATATTCATATTCGTTTATTGAGATAAAAACGGAAAAAAAAACCAATTACAATTATCTCACAATATTCAAGAAATCAAGAAGTTCAAAATCTTCAATCGTGATGATGGTTTTCAACTGTCGAATATCTGGAATCCAGTGGACCGATTGTGTAAAAACAAAAACAGTTATAATAGTTCCAAAGTTCGAGCTGACACGGTTAGTGTGTGTAGGGATAAAACAAAAATTGACAGTTCGAACAATAGTAGTAGTGCTTCGCATAACAAACGAGTACGGAAGAGGGTAGACCACTTCGTCTGCTCGTAAACCCCAACGTAATTCACCCACCCGCAATTCCTCAGTTCATCCGTGATCATGGCGCATGCAACAGTGCCGAAATATCGGAAACTCATAGAAACTATACATGGTAACTATCCTGTTGATGATTCCAATATTTCTTATATATAATGGCTATTTAGTTAAAATCATATAGAGAGTTGGAATTTGATACTCGGACGGTAAGCCGCGGAAGGCGCGGGTTCGAATCCCGTGCGAAGGTGTGAATTTTTCTCTCTCTCTCTCTATTACAATGTTTGAATTAAGTACATTTTCGATATTATTTTGATCAATATTGATAGAAATAAACGGTTGCAACAGGAAAACTTAAATCCAATTTAGATGCTTTACACAAACACAATACTTCAAAACTACATGTAAATTCAATCAAATCAAATAAACATACTTATACTTTTAGGCTGAGCGCAGACTTGAGTCACGATAGTTTTAAGACAGACTAAGTATTGCTTTACAAAAATTATGAAGACGCGCACACTTCAAACAAAACGTCTAATAGACAAAATTGTCTCAAAGTCAAAGCAGTTTCGTTTTAGATGTGTGACGTGTCATATGCAAAACAATTTGGTTTTAGTTTTAAGACAGACTTGTCTATGTGAAGAAAGTCTGTCTTAAAACTGTCGTGACTCCAATGTGCGCTTAGCTTTAAGCAATAATATTATACCAATTTTTATATTACTACATTATAAGCCGAGTGTCGGTTTAATTGTATTCAACTTACGAAAGTTTTATTCAAATGTTACTTAACATACTTATAGTTTGGAATAAACAAACATTCCGAAGAGTTTCCCATTTTTAACCAAATTATATGAAAACATTGCTGAGTTATTTATATAGTTACAAAACCGAAAGGTCGAATGATACCACGCATAACGATCTTTGAAGCGTTAAACTTTTGGTTACAATCTGACAGTTTTATCTATTTTAGTGCTCGGTAGTTTTAACATTCTACGTTTAACTATTTATTAGTGGACATTTGTACATTTGCCATTACCCAAGTTATATCTATATTTGTAAACAGTAATACCTATTTCCCTTGGTCATAGCATCACGCGTACAGGACAATTAACAGAAACAATATTGATAATTCTGTTTCTGCTAATGATTATACAAACATCCCTGAGATGCAATTAACAAAGCTCTAGTATCAATCTGAATGTATTTTCCGCACAAACCCTTTAATTTTGCAAATTGGACAGCTTTATCGGTATAATAACGGGTTAGACAGTTCTGGAGACTGGTGTCGGTATGATAATGAGCAAATCCTTGCTGAATGGACTCTCAGTTCCTATCGTTGATTGCAAGCTAGGAATATTGAATTTTCTAGATAATTTGAATTTAACCAAAGGTACGACGTTGAAAGTAGGTACGTATGAGTGGGTTCTCCTATTCAGCTTAACGTACGTCTTATTCAGAAGTAGGTATATCCCCTGATATGTATAAGACAATAGAACTTCAGAGATGAAGTCTCGTTTGAATGTGTCTGCTCGATTCAATAGGTAGAAACTGTGGGTATAGAGATATACGGGACGCATAATAAGTTGATTAGGGTTCAACTCCACTTGGATATTAACAGCTGTCAATGTCACGAAGCGTGTTCAAATATCGCGCAGATGCGACTTATTGGAAATCACTTGATTTGCATTGCTCAATATTCCGTTCTTTAGATGAAACGCGGTTGGTTGCGTTAGTGACTGGTATTAGATAATATATATACAAATACATACAATTGTAGGGGGTCTGTTGTATTGAAACCAATAACTTTTTTGAAGATTTTTGTGGAGGTCGGTTGGGTGGATAATTACATAGGTAAGTAGGTCACACTAAAAGTTTCCGGAATTGGCCACTTAATTAAGCAATTTTAAAAAAAATATTACTACATTTGAAAATGGAACTCTTGAGCTGTGGGATAAAATTTGGTTTATCTGATTGTCAATTGTTTTCACATTGAGCCTCATTTTAAAAACTGTCGGCCCTACTAATAAACGCTACTTAAATTTAAATAACGTCGCTTAATACGGCGCAGAACATTTTTCCTTTGCGCAGTACTATGTAACATCACTTAAAGTTAAGCAGCGTTTATTGGTAAGGCCGTGTATGATTACAATAAAATGGATTTAACTCGGGAAAATTTTCTTAAGTTATGAGTCATTCCGCATACAGTCCCAACCTAGCATTGATGTGTAATTTTTTTCTGTTTCCAAAAATCAAGAACCAACTACGCGATCAACGGTTTTCATCACCAGAAGAGGCTCGAAGAGTTTGAAAAACACGTATCTGACGTCACCACGGAGGAGTGGCACAAATGGTTTATTAACTGGAACAATCGTATGAAAAAGTGCATTGACGAAAAGGGAGAATATTTTGAGAAAAAAATAAGTTCATTTTTGACCATTAATACTAATTGATTCCGGAAACTTTTAGTGCGCTCCACGCAGTGGGTGTACGATAACAATGAACACCTATTTCTCCTAATCACGCTATAACTTGAGAACGGGTGGAACAATCTTGCTAATTGATCATTAAATTTTTGTTGCGTTAATTATTGTCAGGAGAAGGTTCTTATGAAAAAAAATACCAAGAAAAGATGGGAGGTCATGGCGAGGTCAAGGCCGTGCCTACTACTCGAACAAATTCTCTAGTATGTTATAATTTCATTTTATGCTTCTTAGTTGATATATTTTTTTATACTCATGAGTAGTTTCGGTTTCGGTTGTAATTTTGTCATTCCTCAAAAAATTAAACAAGTAGGTAAAGAAAGACGCATTTACTGCAGCTCTAGAGTTAGGACTGGTTTAAGCACTAATAATAATAATAACAACGTTGCCCCTTTTGTCACCATAGATGGTAGCAGTTATGGGGGGCCCGTTTAGTGAATGGCAAGTCACCGCCTGCCCAAAAAAATTTTAAATGAGACTGAAATTGGCAGGTGCCGTAGTCTCTTCCATAGCCCACTATCTTTCTCATCACTAATTAAGTTCATATCAATAGCCTTGCCATTTTACCCATTTTTGTAATAGTTATAAGTACCATGTTACCCTTCATCTAACATTTTGTTCTGTTTTTTATACTCCTTTGTATTTTTATACCAAACAGGCCTCTAAGTGTTGTCAACAGCCACACCTATGCCTTCGTAAAGGACCGGATGAAATCCGTGAACTTTGGTGAATAAAAGGAATAATAATAAAATACTGGCAAAATCTCGGTTTAGAATTTTGGCTTGAACAAACACCCATCCGAATCTTATACTTTTAATCGACCAATTCTTGTATATGTGTATATTCGTGTGTATATCTCGAAAACAGCTCGAACGATTTTCATGAAACTTTGTATCCAGGTAAATCGATCTAGCTACGTTTAATTTTTAGAAAACGTTGTTTTACCCGTGTTTTCAGGCAATGACATACTGGTACAATATAGTTATGGTTACTAGGGCCATCAGCTTAAACAACAACTAAACTCTTTTATCGACACAGCCACACTAAAGCTACCTACTGGACAATAGATGGCGTTGTTAAGCAACACCAATTATTTACTTACGATCAAAGCTTAGTCATCCAGGCAAATTGGTCGTATGAAATAAAACCTGCAGCGAAGCCCAATATGAGATTCACTTTTCACCAGGGCCCCGATTCTCTTAGCTATTGACCAATCACCACACTACTGCAATGGAACTGCTTTTAACCACACACGTGGCAGTTCCTGGAAAAGTAGGTTAATTTTTGCGAAATCTATTGTATTATTGGCCAAATATGGCGAATCGCGAGTCAACGGGGTCAAATTTAGTAAAGTTAAATCTTAATGTTATATCTTGCTCTCAATTGCAGTTGTACAGCAATTGCATAGTATGGCTGTGCTAGGGCTTGCAAATGTTACCACTCAAATAAGATTGAAAACTTATACCAATCAAGCATCATTCTAAACATTCTAAACAGTGGTTTTAGAGCAAAAAATACATAAATTAATTATTTTCCTATATAAAAACTGTCACAATATCACTGAAACTAAGATTTGAATATTTCTTTGTTTACTTTATAATTGGACTTTTTTTTGTACTCACGTCTAATGTTTTGTATGTACTTATTGTAAGTAAGAAGTCAAACAAACATTATTATTATAACGTTATCAAAACAACGCAATACACTTCATTACAAGCAAGATTTTGTTATAAAAACTAACGTGGTTTTCACTCATTTTTGATTAGAAATACGGGATTGCATCGATGACGTGAACGACGCGCGCGTCCCGAACACTCCTTGAGAAAGACCACCGAATGTGGTCGAAACTATAGTTGGACCTATCCGATAAATATTACGTGAGTAATCCTGTATTTCTTATTAATAAAAAGAATCAAGATTGTTTTATTGTCATTTACTTATAATCATTAGGTTACTAATCAAGCACAAGGCCCACCTGGTGTTGAGCGGTAAATATATAAAATATCGAAAGTATTATATACAGTAATTTTAAAAGTACACATACGTACTTTAATTGACACTTTTACCGTACGCTACCTGTTAAATATTTAAGGCCCTTGCTCACGAGGTCAGCTCCACGTCCAGGGGACGCTCTAATTGCTTTACTGTTTACCTTTCTAGTACAGTTTGCGCTCTCACGTGACATACATGAGAATTAGCTTTAAAAGTCAGCCTGTTTCTGATAGCATTCTCTCTAAATCCTACTATACTAGTGTCGATTCTGTAAGCATACTCTTCTAACTAAAAATCTCTAAATTATGGCAGCACTTATACTGTTTAGGCTAAAATCCAAATTAGTATAACACTTTCGAATGACAGCACTAAAATAAGACAGTTCTCTTCAATTGTGGGCTTATGTTAGACAGTTTAGTCGAACCGTAACTTGGTGCTCGCTCAACTAACCTAAAATAACCCAAAATTGAATATAATAATCCTATTTTTAGAAGTGTCTTTCTAAGTGTTAAATGATTTTGGATTTTATTGTTAACAAAATAAGGAGCACCATGATACATTTTTAGTTCGATAGTTTAGTTTAGTTTTTTTTTTTTGAACTAGTGAATCGCTACCAATATCCTACTCCATACTAATATTATAAATGCGAAAGTATGTACGGAGGTATGGATGTTTGTTACACTTTCACGCTCAAACGGGCCTATGTTGATGAAATTTAGTATGGAGGTAGATGAGGCGCTGGATTAACACATAGGATACTTTTCATCATCATCATCATCCATCAACCATACGATATGTAATAAATTATGAGGCCATTTTGTTCCCACTGCTGGGACTCGAGCCTTCCTCTCAGACAGAGGAGTTAGGCCATAATCCACCACACGAGCCCGATGCGGATTGGTGGATACGTTAGTGGCCAACCCATGTTTAAGTTTTTAGGCCGCCCGAAGGCCTCGACATAGCCGAACGACTATTGCCCTAAGACAAACAACCGGGACGGCTTAACGTGCACTCCGAAGCACAGAAGCGCTCAGTTGAATAATGCCACTAGCGGTCACCCATCCAAGTCTTGACCGTTATGTATTCTAACGTATACATAATCACATATTTCACTTCAATGCTATCAATCCGATGTCAAATACTTTATGAGATATCGCCCTTGTACATAAGGTTGCTTTTCCAACGTTTCTTGTCATTTGTTTCACGAATGTTGTCAAAGATGCAACGATGTTCGCTTTTAGAGAATCGCACGGCTGTTCTATTTATATATCTATCTCTCTTTCTTTCTATTATTTTCGGCATTTTAATAATATTGATGTATTATTTATTCTGTGGTAAGTATAGTAGGATACCTATACATTTTTGTAAGGATCTTCGTTAGTCATATATAGATATGATTCAAATTTCATTTGATTAAGTTTTATTTATACCGTTTTGAATTCTTTCAGTTGCCTAAGTACGAGAATTACATTTACAGCTTATTTCATGACCAAATATGAAGTTTTTCCTGTTGTCCTTTGTACATAATATTAACGGACACAAAAGGACCACATACTCATGTTTTAGATGGCCTTGCTGTTATTACTACCAGGACCTCAGTTTACAAGGAAGGGTAATTACCAGTTGTCTGACTTTTCACGTCAACAAAGTCACAGTATAAATATAGAGAAACAGTACGGAAACTACCTACAAACTTTCGAAACGGCTCACTCACACAAACATGCGCATCGACGAGACCCCTAAGCGGTTGTCGCGGTGCTGTCAGTAATGAGGCCGAACGGAGGAAAAATTATTATGTATGTGTATTGTATAATTTATGATTAAGTATATCAATTCATTATTTTGAGTATTTATTTACTATTATTCTGTAAGCATTACATTATTTACACCACCGACCTTTCTCACTCCTTTCCTTCTCTCCATCCAAAGGTTGCCTGGAAGAGATCGCTTTTAGCGACAAGTCCGCCCTTTGTACTTTAGTTTGTAGTTTATTACTCTGTGTATGTTTTAATGATGTAACTGGAGTAAAATAAAGTATTTTGTATTGTATTATATTGTATTGACTATTGGGAACGGTCTGTCAGTCAAATTACGCACACAGATGTACAAACAGTGTTCATATTGTACATGTATTGTTCAATATTACCGTGTCGGGAAATATAACAAACTAATAACTGCTCATTATTTCTTGCGTTTATGTTCTTTTACAAAATATTTCAAGTCCCAACTAAAGATGCTTTATTTTTAATAAATTTCCTTCTAAAACTCGTGGTTGTGAAATGTTAACAAAAGATTCATCTTAAATAAGTGAAAGCAATCCGATTACAGTAGATTTCCCACGGGCGCGAGCTGTGGAACAATACTTGCGGAAAGAGGGCCTTAATAACCCTGGTTTACTCTTGTGGCAAAGTTGCGTTGCTTAACAGCTAATTAGAGATGGCGGGAAAAAGCCCAACAATAGCGTTTCATTAAAATAGTTGATTTTCTTTATTTTCTTAGATTTGTGTTTCTTCAGTTTTAACGTATGATAGTGATCAATTATTAACTGTTAAGTATTGGTAACATTGCACAAGTGTAGGAATCTGAAACGAGATGACAAGAAACGTTGTAAAAACAACCTTGTGTACAAGGGCGATATCTCATAAAGGACTTGACATCTATGAGCTCGTCGACGGAACATTAGAGAATCGCACAGCTGACCAAAATCATAGAATTTATTTTTGTGTTTTCTTCGTCAATCACCTTAGATTTTTGTAACGGATTCTCTGCTTCATTTGAAAGCATTACACAGTGTAATGTAATTGCCACATACATATCTGGAAACTGTGAACCTCATTTCTCAATTATTATTATAAACCCTGCCCCACCACTCCTTTTGTTGTAAGGTAACCTTATTGATATTTTTACAAATATAGACAATATGCTTACGACAATAAAGATGACCGTCTAAGATAACCAATATAGGCATCCAAGATGCTCGATTTTATTTAACTTACTCATAGTAGAGCCGGTTAAGGTGTATGAGGATGCAATGAGTTTCTGTGATCTATAGTATGTTCCAAACCTCCGACGACATTCGGACATTGACCTAAGAGCATGCTGCAGGTATAAACAACATTTTTAGAAAGGTTTCAAATAATTTAGGTAAATTTTAATCGAAATTTTATAAATAAAAATTATAATAATTGCTATCTTATTTCAATATTATGGAGTACTTATCAACTTACAAACTTGTATCTTCTATTATAAGTCATGATAAGTACCTATGTTATTTTAGGAATAAAACCACTTCTATATAATGCATATTACATTTATTACAAAGGTGTTTTTCTCCACACTATGATTCTACTTCTGTGTCCGTTTCATCATCATCCGACGATGCATTGATAGTAAAACTATCAACAGTTTTGTCGATATTGTGATCAATATCCATATATCAATAGAAAAACGTAACCACAAAACAACTCAATAACAAACTAAATCAAACGTTTTTACTGCAAAAGTCTACATTCATTTGCATTCACAGCGGAATGAAGCCGACAGCGGAACTTCTAGAAATCAGTTTGCGGCCTCTGGCTGGCAGCGGGTCATGCGCAATCCCGTACCACGAAATCTTAACGACAGAGAATACGATAATTTATGAATGGCAATGAATGGGCAGCGACACTATACTTTAGTTTTGATTTTATGCTAACATAATACTTAGGCTGCGTCAATTTCCGAATTTCGCCGGAGGTATGGAAATAGTAAAGGAGACTGTCTTCCACTTATCAGTGTTGAAGGCAAGCCTGTTTACCCGGCTCCAGTTTTTCAACGACAGAATATCACGCTGCAGCGTCATACAGTCAAAGGCTTCACTCACCGACTGGTATAACTGCGGGCTTTAAGTACTCGTAACTAATAACATAATCAAGTTCCAGGAATGGCTAACGTCAAAGATTCGAGTCTAGTACAACTGTTGCACAGATAACTCATAGGATGTGACGCGAAAAGTCGCGCGTTTTTCAATTGTTTTCGATACGAATATTTTCTCCTAACATTTATTTGTGCTATAAGTTTTGAATCTAAAATGGTCACAAACATAAGAGGTATTCAAATTATCAACGGGATAATTACCATGTATGCAAACGAGTACGGAAGAGGGTAGACCGTTTCGTCTGCTCGTAAAACATTCACCCACCCGCAATTCCTCAGTTCATCCGTGATCATGGCGCTTGCAACAGTGCCAAAATATCGGAAACTCTTGGAAAATGTACATGGTAATTATCCCGTTGATAATTTGAATACCTCTTTTATTTATTTGTGCTTCGTTTTAAGAACTAGTGTCTTCAAGTTTGAGCAAATTATGTTACTGAAGATATGTTTTTAAAATCATATGCTGTTAGATACCTTCAAGGTACGTAGGTTCTTGACTCCGTAGACATTTTCTGGTGAATATCATCTGAGACCTAGCTGGTATTTGCTTAGGTATGCATTTTGATTATTTAATCCACTGGTGAATATTTTGTGAGGAATAAAGGAAAATGGATACCTCGATATGGCGACGTACTTCCTTTCTTGAATTGCGCTGGTTCAGCTTATTGTAACTCTTCGATAGCTTCCATATATTTATACACTGCACACTACTACGCACGGTCTGAAGAACTGTTTTCAGGCGATACAGAGTTTATTTTATATTTTTAGAGATTTAGTAACGAGGCGCGGTGCGGTGACATGCGGACGAGTAAACTTCTTCTGTAGATGGCGCTCACGGCGCCCGCGCAGGTTATCGAGGGGAAGGATGCGTTCAAAAATGTGTAAATTTGTTGTGTGGTGTGTTGAATGAATGTATGTATAATATTTGGCCAAACCAATCCACCTTCATTATCAATTAGATCTTGAACTTCACGTTTTTTTCAGCTTACCAAAAACTGCTTATGTACCTGAAACAAAACATTTATTAATTATTATTTATATGTTTCAATAATCTATGGGGAAAATGTAAGGGGAGGATAATATTATATTAAACAATGCATGTCCTAGGGCTGGGATGTTGAACTATTTATTTAAACAAAGTTCTCTTAATTTTCAAAGAACTATCGTTAAAAATAGTTTTAAGCTGTGGTTTTTAAAATTCATATTGTTTTTATGATAAATTTGTCGTATGAATTCATAAGTCTAAATTACTAAGCACAAGAGAATAGGTATATCGTTTTATTTAGAGAATTTCGGAAATACAATAAGACCTTTGGCACTGGCCCGCTATAATTATGACAGGGCTCACATCATTCGTGGCTGTTTAACCTTTATTAAAAATTCCCTAAAGGGCTCGTACGAGCATTATATTTTTACTCAAATGTCAGACGGTACAACCGGTTGGATTATTGAAGTAAATAAATAATTAACGTATGCCACGCACTTGGATTCCGTATGTCACAGGAGGATAGACACGCACTACGACATTCAAGCCCCAAGAACCAACATATCTGCTCATCACACAAATTAATGCGCCAGCCATGGGGATCGAACTCGGGACGCCGCGGTCCGAAGGCAGCGTCACTGCTGCGGATCTCACGAACCCGTCAATGAGAGTGTGAAGAAAAGAAGAAGAAGAGAAAGTGAAGAATCGCAAAGTTTGGTCTCGCTAAACAAGCGATAGTGCTTTACATGTCATGTAGTAGACAATTATGAACAGTAGCGACATCAATACGAAAATGAATTTTATTTAAAATCTCTTCTTTCGTTAGGATAAAGCTTGTTAAGCTATTCGATAGATGTCGCTCTCTTCCCATGAGACGGTTAAAATCAACTAGACTCGGTGTCCTAGTGGTCATGGCGTCTGACACGGATTGTCGGGGAACGCGGGTTTGAACCCCTATCGAGGATACGTAATATTTCTTTGTTAAATTGCAAAATTTTGATCTAGTTATGCAGGTGCATTAAAAAGCTATAATAAAAATTACGTAGGGTTGCGATATCAATACGAAAGTCAATTTTATGTTAAAACACTTCTATATGGATAAAGATTGTCAAGCTATTCAATAGATGTCGCTTCCTCCCCGTGCGACCGTTAAAATAAATAGAGAGTTAAACTCCACGGTCGTATGTGTGCCTCGGTGGCCTAGCGATCATAGCGTGTATCATTTCTTATAGTTGTAAAATTGCATAGTTTGGTGTTGCTACACAGGCGTTACTGCTTAATAAGACTTATAGGCAATAAAAATGATAGCTTGTAATGTTACAACTGTTTAGACCTAACATTGCAATGCTATCATCTATAGTGTCTACAATAAATAAGAAAAATTAAAAATAATCTTAATAAAGAAACTAGAGACTGAACGCGACTTCGTTCGCGTAGTAGGCTCGGCCCTCGGCCTCGCCATAACCTCCCATATTTTCGTAGGTTTTCTTTCATAAGAACATTATCCTTACAATAAAAAACACAACAAAAAATCAATATCAAGATCGGTCCATCCGTTCTCAAGTTATAGCGTGACCAGGAAAAATAGAGGTTCATTTGTATATTAGATAAATAAATATAGTAATTATAATAAACAAAAAGTATGACCTGGCGAAGTCTCAATTCATTCCCGAAACCATAATGTGGGTATTGTAATGCCTTCACTGTCATTGTCTATCATGTTTAGCACTTAAAGTGGCCCAAGTGGCCCCACACATACTCCACATCAGTGATATCTGCATCTCCTTGACATATTCACAATACCGTGTTCTGATGCACAAAAAAGGTTTCAATGGGCAGCTAATAAAAATGCGTGATCCATGAATATATAACAAGCTGTTGTTGGACTTTTTGTCCTGGCATCAGACTAATTATGCTCGTGTGACACGTTACTCTTCGTTATTATTTGTGGTATATTTTTAACGCAGTTAACATATTTTTGCACGATCCGTTTGTCCGTAATGAGGATTAACTCTCGCCGGACGTGGGGCTTACATGTGTAATGTACTAAGCGGCTTTTGGCGGTATAAACTGGCAAGATCGTATCATGTGTAGGTACAGAAAAAATATAAAATATGTATTACGTTTACTATGTTTAGTACATAATCTTCTACCCTAATCCCACCTTAATAGCACCTTATGAATTTGTTACATTAAAATACACCTTGTTTTATTCTCTATGGGAGTTTTCTTAATTTTTAAAAGCAATATAATCAGACATGATCATGTTAATCCCACAGTGCTAGACGGTTCCATTACTTCAGTTGGTGGTCACCTTGTCTTCATAACTATCGACTTCGCTAGTTTGTTTACATGTTTGAAGTTTAGGAACAAGTACTAGACACACCTGGTCTGCCTAGAACTGATGCGATTTGTCACAAGTGACGAATATTTACTGCGAGATGTCATATGCCTGCAATTTCACCGACACCCTTCAACAAGCGATGCCCATAGTATGGTGGCCTGTCTAGTACTTCCCCGGACGAACCCGTGAATCCCAAAATTAATTCTACTGGTACTGAATGAAGTGTGTTGTTTAATTGATATTTTATTGTCTTTTACTTAAAAAACAAACAGCTATTTATGATATAGTTTAGTAAACACAGTATGGATACCCAAAAGTCTAGCAGTTTTCGCTTGTGGAAACAATACGTGTCACGAATATCATCATCTCAGCCGTAGGACGTCCACTGCTGAACATATGCCTCCCTCATAATTTTCCAAAAGGACCGGTTGGAAGCGGCCTGCATCCGACGTCGTCCTGCGACCTTTATCACGTCTGTCCACCGTGTCGGTGGACGACCTACGCTGCGCTTGCCAGTCCGTGGTCTCCATTCCAGAACCTTCCGGCCCCATCGGCCATAGGTTCTGCGTGCTATGTGCCCTGCCCACTGCCACTTCAACTGGCTAATCTTCTGGGCTATGTCGGTGACTTTCGTTCTTCTACGGATCTCCTCATTTCTGATTCGATCAGAAACCCCGAGGATAGTCCTCCCCATAGCTCGTTGTGCGAGTTTACGTCATGAATATAAAATAATATAATTAGGTATTATTACTTACAAATTCTTATGTCATACTTATTATAAGCGAATACGAGAAAAGATATATATTACGAGTACATATAGATATAAGTATACAAAACATTCAAGATTGCAAGCCATATAAACACATACAAAAACATATCGTCTGCCAGTTTGAATACAATAGAAGGTGAATAGCAACTTTAATACCCAGTTACTTACTTAACTACAGTTACCCTATAGTTCGTCGATGTTCAACTCACCAACAGTACTATTATGTATGCTGTGTCCCCACCCTTAATTGCACGCCCATTCGACCCAGTTCCAATGTGTAATCACTGAATTATTTGACAGCGAGTGCGTTCTGTCCAATAACGGGTTAAGTTTGATAAATTACTTTCTCATACCTGGCGATCTATAATGTAGGATATCTACACTTGGCTGGAAAGAAATTAGGACGGTTATAAAATTGCAGTAAGCTTAAAAATATTGTTACCGAGCTGTTACCGTTTTAAAGTTTTTGAGACCATTATTGTAGAGAATAAAATTTAGCATCTTTAATTTTTGTAAACTTTTTTGTAAAACTTACTCTTTACGATTTATGGCCCATTGATAAACCGGTTTTACTATCTCGGCCGATACCTCTTAAATTATTGGAATAATCAATCAAATGCATCATTTCCTGGATCTGTCAGCATTTTGTGATTGTTTGCTCAGTAAGTGACCTAAGGTCGACCAAAGAGCTGTTTTCCTGGCCTAAAAAACCGTTGTGTCCATTTGTTAAAAAAATATATTTATTTCTTAGTTTTGTTTTTGTATGTTTGTTATGAGAATACTGCGCCATTTATGAATTCATTGTAATGATTATTGTTTTTGTTTGTCATACTTCAGAAGTGCAACAATACAATTAATAATGTTGATTCAGCGCATTATGAATACAAACATAATTGTAAGGATGTTACCCAATTACGTTTGGGTTTGGACAAAATAACAAAAAAAATCATCATCAGCATCGGGTCTTATCTTCAGATATATTGAAAGACGGTTAAAATTTTTCAAAATGGTATATTATTACAAAATTATAATGAACGTAAGTTTTAATAATGTTAAATCTTATGCATGTCTGAATAAACGAAGTAACCATATAAAGGTAGTTGTGTTGGTTCAAGGCCCGACCCCATTGTCCATTAACCGGGATCGATACTACCTAATGGAATTAGACAGGGATGGTTTGCTTAGGATATTTATGGGGCGCGACCTGTCATCATATTGCATCTCTGTTGTTTCAAACATACGAGTACGTAGATGGAACTCCCCCTTGGTATTTCCTATTATGTTTCTGTTCACAAATGTGTGTGTTCTGTTGGATTCAATCACTCAACACGCTTATGCTCATGATATGTTCATGCAAATGACGCTGGACCTCACACTGCTCGTCAATCAGTTTTAATACGACCAGCCGTGCGATTCTCTAATGATTCGTCGATGTGCTTGTCGACGAGCTCACCGATGTCAATTACTTTATGCGATATCGCCTTGTACACAAGGTTGTTTTTCCAAAGTAAGAAACGTTGGAAATCATCTCGTCATTTGTTTCACGGATGTTGTCAAAGACTTAACGATGTTTGCTCTTAGAGAATCACACGGCTGTAGTTCGAAACCATTCGTCATACTTGTCGAATCTCGCCTCAACCTATTACAAGCTTATCCGCGATTTGGACAATTTTCTGCACAGAAAAAAAACATTTTAGGGAGCAGGACAAAATGTCTTCACACAGTTTGTGGACTCCAGGTCCCCAGAGTTCTATCGCAAAGATTTGAATTGTCTTCCAATTAGATATCAGGAATGTATAAATAACGAATATCTCGACCGGTTCGACTTTACGTACCGCGTAAGATAAACCGTCAAATAACATTAAAATGTGTAATACTTACGAAAGTTTCAATCGGGTTATTATATGATTAAATATATTTTTCCCAAAGAAAATGTTTCAGTATGAAATGGCTATTTCATACTCTTACTTTAACCACTAATATGATGATGGTACTGATTCGCTTGTGCGTACACTAAACTAAAATTCTCTAAACTATGGTAGTTCTTATTATGTTAATACTAAAATCTACATTCGAGTAACAATTAGAATGATAATTCTAAACATATGATTATTCTATTGAAATGTGGGTAGTTTTATATCAGTTTAGACTAGTTTAGGGAGCACGAACTTACATGACGATTAAATTTGCACTAAACATACCCACAATTAAACAGAAACGGCAAATTTAAGAATTGTCACTTGCAAGCGTTATACGAATTTGGACTTAAGCATGAACAGATTAAGAACTATCACATATTTACTAAAAATAGATTTTAGTTCGCTAGTTTAGTTTGGTGTTCGGAACAAGCGAATTACTACCGATGTAAGTTTTTATAACTCCAAGATGTAAAAGTTCCTATGTTCTGGTGTTTTTACTCAATCACGCGAAAATAGCTAAACTGAATTAGATTATATTTGAAATGGAGAAGGTTTGTACACGGAATTAATAAATAAGCTTCTTTTTATCCTTATTCAAGGGGTAGTTCCCGAGGGGTCACGATAAACTTATTCCACGCGCGCTAGTCACACACTAGTAACTAACAAAATGACTACTCTTTCTAATAGTTCATCAAAGGCTACACGTGACCATAAAAACGATGGTAGTCGTATTAGAATATTTATAACGCGTGTAACATCTTGTATTGATGGATCGTAAACTCTGTAAATGGCTACTTGGATAGTTGGACTCGGATGATGATGTTTGTATGTGTAGCGTCCGCCATAAGTTTTAAACTACCGTTTTATCTGCAAAGTTCAATATACGATACAGATCCTATAAACACTCACGGTGACCTACATGGTTAGCCAGATCGATAACTCCCACCTTCGGATCCACCATCGGATGAATCATACTTACGTCATCATGCCATGCTTGCAATGAATACTTTTTTAACTCGATATTCATATTGTTCTGCTGTCATACAGGTGGTAAGTCTATTGAGGAAGAGTCTGTGTAGGGAAGTACACAGTTAGAGCCAGTAAATCCGTAGCAGTAATAAGATATCGACATTATTCCCATTATAAACGCGATTGTTACCATGTACAATGTTTGAGTTTCCGATATTTCGGCACTGTTCCAAGCGCCGTGATCACGGATAAACTGAGGTGACTGCGGATGGGTGAATGTTTACGAGCAGGCGAAGCGGTCTACCCTCTTCCGTACTTGTTCATTACGCGAGTCACCATTAATACTTTTCTTATCAAACTCTGGGAATAGTTCTGTTTTTGTTTTTACACAAACGTACCACAGGATTCCAGATATTCGACAGTTGAAAACCATCCTCACGATTGAAGTTTTCGAACTTCGTTATTTCAATCGCTTCTCTGACCAGTCTTGGTATGTAGTGGCGTTATGTCGAAAGTATTTGAGGGTTATGCAATTTGATTCAGAGGTTTATACCTGATTCTAAAGACGTATTTCAGAAATACGTTTAGTAGTGAATGAGATGTTGCTTGAGATGTTGAGCGATGGCTCGCTTTAGCGAGTCATTGTTTTTAAGCTGTTATAAGCTAAGACTTTACAACCTGACAAAAAACTATATGTACAGGTTTTATAAACTATAGTAATAAGTTATCCAGACTGTAACAAGCCAGAACCTTTCTCTAGTCGACAAGAAACTGAGCGTTTGTATTGACCAATGTAAACCAAACGCTATCGCTATATGATATTTACATGCATTATAGTTTCTAACAATTAACATTATAAATAAATAGATACAAAACCGTAAAAAGTATGTCGGCGCATAGCTTTAACCGATGTTATTATTTAGTAGAGCGCCACCTAGTTTAGTTTTGGTGGACTAGAGATGCAAAGTGGCGCCATTTCTGGTATAACTCTTGTAGCGTGCGCTGTTCATCCGGTGAGCCCGTTTCCTTTCTCTTTGATAATGTATAAGCCTGCTCGTTAGTAACCTGTAACTTTGTCAAGAAATTTTAGGGTACATTGCATAGTGATTTAGTATACCTTATGTACAAGGCAGAGAGATGATTTGTACATAAGTACGTAAAGTACGGTTTCCTACCTACAGTACCGAGATGTTTTGAAGGTTAATTAGAATCTCAAGTCAATTGGTAAATGGTGATGATGACAAAAACGATAATACCGTGACCGTGACGGCAGTAGTACATAACGAATCTAACTCCGATGTTCACAGTGACACTTTGTCAGCTTGTAGCGACACTCTGTCGGCTTGTTGTGATATTTTAACGATCGGCTTGGGTACGCCGACTGCATCTAGTAGTCTGGAGTTGTCACCAAGACAAGATGAGTAATTTTTATTAATTTCGGTTGGTTAAAGGGAAGCCTAATGTTATATGTGGTGTGTGTCCATAATGGAGCATTGAGGTGGTCGAAGGGACGCTAATGTCTGGTCCACGAAATGCTTCCACTGATGGGTCGAAGGGCATTGGGGTGGTCGAAGGGACGTTGATGCCCGGTCCACGAAATGCTTTCATTAATTATTGAAGATTCGTAAATTGAGTTGCCTGTGCTGTACTATGTGCTCAATTCTGGATAGGTGAGACACGGTGGTTCGATCGATGTGTGAGAGATACAATTATCCAGGTCGTACTCTGGGTCGTAGACCAAAGGGGCTCTGTTATCCGGTTTGCACTGCTCTGGTGGTATCTGTAGTTTAGTGTCGTTGTGTGTCTTACCCTCTCCAGCATTGGGAACATCATCAGAGTTATAAGAAAGTAGTTGACATATTAAAGATTTAAAAGTAAAAGATTTGAAACATATGACAACTATGACAGGATGAACGAACGGTACTGAAGTGCATTTTGTCTTTGTTACAGATATTGAAGATGATCGCCCGAGGACGTGCGAGTGTCAGTCTGGCCGTGTTGGCGCATAGCTTTAACCGATGTTATTATTTAGTAAAGTGCCACCTAGTTTAGTTTTGGTGGACTAGAGATGCAAAGTGGCGCTATTTCTGGTATAACTTTTGTAGCGTGCGCTGTTCGCTGATTGGTCGGTCGGTCAGTCGTTGAGAGCCAATTACCGTTGAGTACTTAGTCATCGTCCGACAGAGGCGTTGGGGGGGAGCGTGCGGATACGCTCGGAGGGCTCTGAGGAGCTCGCTTTGCGTTTGGTCGTGGCAGCGTTCGCTACTAAGTGAATACCTTGTCCCCAAATTAATTCAATTGCTATAATATTAAATCTCAGTGTAACGTAATAAAAGCAGACTCATTGTATATGTGATATCTTATTCTCCTCGCCCGCTTGATCCACGCTCAGCCACCAAATTGAAGCATGCCATCCTATAAAGATACTCCTGATACGGGCCAATGTGCCTTTAAGTACAATGATGCATGTAACTAGAGCAATCAAAATGTTGAATTTATCAACAAGATAACTTTACCTTAAAAACATCGCAACTGGATTCCCAAAAAACTTCACAAATATTTTGTCTCCTTGAGAACCAGACATAATGTCGTCAGACCACAGCTTAGGGAATAGTTACAACGTGAGAATTTTGTGGAGAATGCGAAAACAAATCGCTAAGTGATACACCTTGTTTTCACCGTCAGACAGGTTTTATAAGTAAAGTTTCTAAGCTATAGGAAACTAACCAATTCTCAATCATTCATTACAATAGAAAATGTCTGCATTATTTCAGACATTCCAAAACGTACTAAAGTTATCATTAACCTTTTTTGGTGCATTCTTGATACTTCTAATTTACAAAGGAAGCTATGAAATAAATAACGAAGGATGTAGGTTTGTATATGAGAAAATTTATTTTTTAATTAAAATAGGCAAGCAATTTTTTAAATTGTTTTAAAGCCAATCACGACAACATAATAACCTATGTGTTGACATATTTAAAGTTAGTAAAAGGCGTAGAAGTTTTTGTAGTATTACTTTTCAAAGCACTAACGCCTGCTTAAGCGATCTAGTTGGTCAATGGCGTCTGACACGGTGAGTCAGAAGACGCGGGTTCCAATCCCGTCCGAGGATGTGAATTTTTCTCTCTATAAATTTTAATGTTTGAGATCGCTTAAGCAGGCGTTAGTGCTTTGAAAAGTAATACTACAAAAATCACAAGGGTTGCGATGTCAATGCGAAAGTTCAAGTATTTCTAAATAATGCTTCTTTCGGTTGGATGGTACTGTTAACTGTCCAATAGATGTCGCTCCGTCCCCGCAAGACGGTTAGTCAAATAGAGAGTTAAAATTCGATGCTCGGACCAGATTCTCGGTGGCCTAGTTGGTCAATGGCGTCTGACACGGTGACTCAGAAGACGCGGGTTCAAATCCCGTCCGAGGATGTGAATTTTTCTCTCTATAAATTTCAAGGCGTAGAAGTTACTATTAATTATTCTGTAAAAGTGCACAGGTAAGTTAGAGCAATCATATAATAACTAATAGTAGAGTTCTAAATAATAATATCAATGTGAAAGTTTGTATGTTTGATACTCAATCACACAAAAAGAGCTGAACGAATTCGGATGAAATGTGGAGGGATGACTACAAAAAAGAGCTAAATATAATTTACCAAATGGCAACATCTAACGGTTACAGTAAGCAAATAGTCGATCGCCTAATTCAAAATAAGCAGCGAGATAGGGTTCGTTCATTGCTTTGTGCATGCCCTCCAGAAAAAATAAACAAATATGTGGGTAGTTTGACCTACATGGGCCCCGTCTCACAAAAAATTGCCAACATACTCAGGAAAAATAACATCCACGTGGCCTTCCGAACAGACCAGAACTTACTACATATTTGTAATGGTAAAGATCGTCTTGAGGATGGAAAAAAGTCGGGTGTTTATTAACTAAATACGTACGGCTGAAGTCGAGGATGCAAAAAAAACCGAAGTTATTTTAAAGTTATTTAATTTAATTAAAATAATACATTTATTTTATAATTATAAGACACGACAATCCATTCGATGTGAGAATAAAAAGTGAGTGTTCATCGATACAATGGTCCGCAAGTTAACAATTACGTAATGCTGACACGATGGTTCCACGATGCGCGGTGGTCTGATTCCGTGTAGCACTTGGTAGGTCGAACGCCGGTGGCTTGATTGCGAAACTGCAGTACCGGCCTCATGTGAGTTGGTAATGTGAATCTGCGTCATCAGTTTCCATGGTGGGTCGTTGCTTAACATCTCCCTCCGCAAGATCTGCAACTATTTGCAGACTTTCTTCGAAAATAGTGCAGATAGAGATATTGGATCGCTGGCTTCTTTAGATACTTCTGCATCTTTATTTTCTATATTGTGCTCATCTTGCGACTTATTCGTTCTGTGACGACAAAGTATGACGATAATGATAAGCATAGTTGCGCCTAATAGAAGGATGTATACCGGTATTGTAGTGTGGTATACAGAATCAATGTTTAAGGGTTTTAAAGTTACTGGCTCTTGTAAGGCGATTTTAGTATTACTCGAATGCAGGTGACCCAAATCTATGGTGTTCGGCTTCAAGATCCTCTTTACCGGTACGTTATACGGCTCCTTGTTACTGATTGCTATATCCATAATTTTCAATATCTGCCCTTTAAGTTGATCGTGATGGTTACTTGCAGTCAAAGCTGGAGTACGGAGTGTGCATCCTTTTGGTATGACGGCTAGGTAGCTTCCTTGCAGCATTCTATATCGGTCTTCAGAACAGGTTAATTGAACTTTTGTAGAATTAGGAAAGCTCAGCACGTAGTGGGGGTCGTCTAGCTGCTCCATGGCTTCAGATGACAGGATAACCGAGGTAAAATGACAGGACTCGTGGACACGCTGCTGGAGTATGAGGTATCGGAGGCAGGTTGACTGGTCCCCGTGGTGGCGGCTGGTGTCGTCCTCGCAAAGGTGACCATGATTGTACTTCGGACATTCTGTCTCTATGTACAATAGACCTTTCTCGTGGATTGCTACATAAGGACAGGCTGGGGTGAGTATTTTACTATCGCGGTTAGGGGCTAAGGATAGTCTGTAAAGGATGTAGTTAGTGGGATAGACAATTGGAAACTTGATAACCAAGATTATATCGTTACCCTTATAATAATAACCTATTTTAAGTATATCAAAGTAATCCCTAAAAGTAATATCTAATATTTCTTTCTTATTATATAAAACCTTAAGTCTTCCCATAATACTAATATAAGAATCATAGTTAAGTAAGGAATGGTGAATACTTTTAGCTCTTATGAAAGCTAGTAAATTTTCAATTTTAGAAAACTCGCTAGATAAGCTATCTATGTTGTCTCCTAGTATAAGAAGTAGCTGAGCTAGATGTGCATACTTAATCATGTTCGTTTCATGTCTTACGTCATTGGCTAGAATAGAATTTATAACTTTTTCTAATTTCGCTTGATTGTCAATTATTTTATCTGTGACATTAGAACTACGTGAGACCCACTGCTTGCTTAAACTCATTTGATGGTTTATCTCAACAGCCAAGCTGTTTTCGTTTTGTTTTAAGACTGAAATGGCATTGTCATACTTTACAGCATCTGTATAGTCTAGGTTACCGGAAATAGATTTGATGACTGAGCCTAGACCATCTATGAGACCTCTCTTTACGCGTTTGATCTCAAACGTTTCTAATTGTTCAGATATTTCAGCTAACTTTGTGTCCAAATAATTAATATGTGGCGAGTATAATGAAAACGATTTCTCATTTAGCTTAGGCACAAAATCTCGTACTTGGGTTCTAACAGATTCTACACTCATTAATAAATTTGGTGACATGTTCTTTCATTTTAGGCCAGTAATACCTTCGCGATAGGGCTAGATAACACTCGTTGATACCCCTATGATTCGTTTTACCCTCGTGATAGTTTTTGAGTATTTCTTGTTGCTTGAGGTAGTTATTAACGTTTTCTATTTCAGTTTTGGCAAGTACTAGGTTCATTGCTGAACTCTTGAAACTACTCTGTAGTATAGGTATAATACTATACATCTCTAATGCGGGGATGATTAAAATTCCGGTTTTAATTTTTGGGTTAACGTGTTCTTTGATTGCGTTGACAACGTCTTGTTCCAGATTGGATTTTGATACCTGGATGCAAGCTCGCGTGTGACTATCAAAAGGCTTAGAGACAGTAGACTTACTCTTAATGTCACCTACAACAGTGAATATAATTTGCCTCGTAAATCTGTTGAGGGGATCGTCCGTGATAGGTATCTCTTAGATAGGGTTTTCCGCGTCGCTATGTGCACTCTCAGTTCTAGAATTAGAATCCGATTTTTCTGAGGTGTTGACTACTACCGAACTAAACTCTTCATTATGAATTTCTATACGCGAAAGGGCATCGGCATTAGTGTTACTTTTGCCTGGTTTATAGACAACTGTTGTAACGAAGCGTTACATGATAACTATTAAACTAATAATATTAATACTAAACTGTATAGATTAAATGATAACTACTCTAAAGCAAAACATACAACTAAAATACTTATGATTATTATAATCTACCACTAGGAAGTAAACATAACTATTTACAAATATTAAATTCTAAAATTTAATCGATCGCTCTCTGTTCTGGTAAACGTGTGCACGGTCCTCAGGAGAAACACGGGGGGGTCGCGGGTTGAGCGGCAGGGCCGCGAGTCGTTGCGCAGGCGACGAAGGCTTCATGCTATCGCCGCTCGCCAGTCGCAGCTAGACCGAACTTAAAGCCAGTCCACGCCACTTTGCGCAAACCCGTGCGTTCTAGCCGGCTGCGCGATCTTATTTTATAATATTAACTTTTGTGTGCAACTCCAAATTTCATAAATACGGTTGTAAAGTGCCGTATTGTATTGAAAAGTGTTTTCCCGCATTAGGGTAAGTTTTGAATAGCACTCAAACTCACATATTTTAACTATTGCCTCATATTTTGTTATTATATTTCATCCTGTGTACAAATTGTATTTATTGAACCATTTTCTTTGCCTTGCTACTTTATGTTGTATCTTAGCACAACCATCCGTAGTTATCATTAGTAAGTTTCCGTAAAATTTCATCATCTTTTTATTTACGGAATACCTACATTTTTTCACATAACTATTTTAAAATAAAACTATCATATTCAATGTATCGTTTTAAACCTAATTTACAATTCTTTGATCATTTAGATTCACTTCTGCCTTCAGCTTTATTTTCCACTTAATGTTATGTTAACTCCGTTCTGGTAGTACCTACACCACTACGGCAATACAACGACTACTAGTTATGCAGGTATTTCCATCCTGTTGCCGTCAGTGGGTACTCCAGATCGGACGCTAGACATATCAGGCTTTAACCCTGTGGTATTGTCAATTCCAGGAACCACTCTTCGATTTGAAACCACCCTTCGACCACCTAGGGTCGATATACCAGGGCCGCACCCAGGACCGTACCGGGGGCCCCCAGCCGTACCAATCGAAGGAACCTCACCACCTGTGTCCGGACTACCACAGGATAGTACCTGCACTAAGAGGTGGAAAACAGATAGGCCGTACACCCACGACCTACAAATTTTTGTGTTGCCCTACCACTGACTTTTGCTGGGTCAGAATAAAATATTTATATATACTGATCGCACGCCCTGTTTTTTTATTTCTTTCCGCTGGTTAGGTGAGAAGTAAAACGGGTAGAGGTGACACTGTATAGTCGTATTCGCTAAGTCGTAGTCTCCAACGTGTCAACCGTGAGTTGAGTTCTTTGATGTTCATTACCCATTGTAAAGGACGATGGTCTGTCACTATCTTAAACTTTCTCCCAAAAAGATAAGGTCTGAAATACTTCGTCGCCCACACAATAGCTAGTAATTCCTTCTCTATAGTGCTATAGTTTATTTCGCTTGTGTTGAGAGTTCGCGATGCATAAGCTATTGGTTTGTCAGTCCCTATTGGTCCTTGGGATAGGACAGCGCCTATGGCTAGATTTGAAGCATCCGTAGTGAGATTAAACTCTTTCGTAAAGTCCGGATACTGAAGGATTGGATCGTTAACTAGCAGGGTTTTACATTTTTCGAAGCATTCAATGTAGTTTCTATCAGGATTGATTTTAGATCCTTTCTTTAAACATTGCGTCATAGGTTTTGCTATCTTGGCAAAATCAGGAATAAATTTCCTATAGTAGCCTAGCAATCCTAGAAATCGTTTTATTTCTGTTGTACTTTTTGGCAGAGGGTACTTTTGAATAGCCGCTATCTTGTCTGGGTTAGGTTTAATACCATCCTTGCCGATAACGTGTCCTAAATAAGCCGTTTCTAATTTTAAAAATTCCGATTTGTCCATTTGTATTTTAAAATTGGACTCACGTAATTTTTGAAATACTTTTTCTAGGTTTGACATATGTTCTTGAAGGGATGTACTAAACACTATTATGTCGTCTAGATACACTAGACAAATAGTGTTTTGGAGCTCTCTAAGTACGTTATCCATAACTCTTTGAAAAGTGGACGGGCTATTCTTAAGTCCCATGGGCATACGTAAAAATTCGAAATGCCCGTGTTCCACATTAAATGCCGTTTTAGGAATATCCTGTGGGTTCATTTCTACTTGGTAAAAGCCACTAGCTAGATCTAGAGTAGTAAAATATTGGCAGTTACCTAATTTGTCTAGAACATCCGCGATGTTTGGGATAGGGTACTTATCATCGACAGTTTTCTCATTTAACTTTCTGAAGTCAACTACGATGCGCCATTTGGTTTTTCCCGACGCATCAGCCTTTTTAGCTACTACCCAGATCGGGGAACTCCAAGCTGAGTTTGACGGTCTGATAATGCCCTGGTCTAGCATTTTACCTATCTGTTCTTGTACCTCCTGTCTATGAACGTATGGATATCTGTAACTTTTGGTGTAAACTGGAAGCTCATCGGTTGTTTTAATGGAATGCTTAATTTTGTTTGTAAAAGTTAGTTGCTCGTTGTCTAAATAAAATACATCTGCATATCACGCACAAAGTAGCTCTAGGTTTGTCCGTTCCTCAACGTTTAAATGATTTGTTCGGAGACGCGCGAGAACTTCTTTAACGCGTTGTTGTTTTTTATCATGAGGTGCCCACTCAATGTTATTTATCTCCGCAGATACCGCTTGATGCATCGAAAATATGACATCATTACGACTCGGGTTCTTTACTTCAACTATTCCCCTATTGTTGCTAACTGAAGTCAAACATTCACCTATGATGCAATTAGAAATAGTTTGTTCTTCTATAAATGCCTCTCCCTCATGTAGGTTAATAGGGATTCTTATTAATTTGGAAGTACCTGCTGGGATAATGTCCTCATACAGATTGGCATTGCGTGAATCATAGACTTTGATAGGGTTTGAAGCAGTCTTGGTTGAAAGTACCTTATTCTTGTAATCTATCACAGCTTCCCATTTATCCAATAAGTCTGTACCAATAAGTCCATCGAAAAACTCGTGGAACTTATAGACATAAAATGTCACGTCACTTGAATCACCGAATTCTTTAAAGCTAGGCAAAGTTATGGAATAGTCACTTCTAGTCGTAGCGTGAACATTGCATACTTCGAAAGGGTTGTAATTCAACGGAAAGTTATTAAAGTACTGTTTTATTACGACAGGACTCAAAAAACTTTGGTTCGCTCCCGTATCTATTAATAGCTTTAAAGGAGGAGATGAGATTTGGATATACGGAAGTTGCCGCTGTGTTTGAAGATTAATTTCTATTTTGACTTGTCGGATCGTGTGGCTTTCTGAAAATCCTGTTCAGTATTATTGGCGACGGTGGCGTCATCGGTTTCAGTTTGAAGTGGCTGAGGATACTCAACAAATTCCTGAATGGAAGGATCGCGTTCGTAAGGCCAGTATTGATATTCAGAATAGTCAGAATTGTCGTAATAAGTCTCGTAATGATCAGTGTAAGATTCAGGGTCATTATAACAATCATTAAAATTTACCTCCCTAGTTTTGAAATAGTTCGTCGGGGGTGGATTTCCCGACTTCCTCCAATCATGCCCAGTAAGTGCATTTACTGGTGGCAGCGTCCGCGTAACATAATGGCTAACACCACTCATCGGACGAGGGTATTGTTGAGGCCGCGGTTGCATTTGGAAAGCGTTATTTTGGGGGTTGTAATTTGCAGGAGGCGCCCTGAAAATCTGCTGGGTGCGTGTTGGAGCAAATTGCCTAGGTTGGAAGTTGTTTGACTTCCATTGTTGTGGATACTGTGGCATTAACTGTGGTCGCAAGGGCCCTTGCGTACCATAGGTAATAGGCCTAGGCGCAGGCATAGAGTAAGGCTGAAAAGGCACCTTAAATCCACTAGTAAAATTTGGCAAAGACATAGGCACTGAATAGTTAGTAGGTTTCCTGTCGGGAAGATTTTGGTTTCGATTCTGTATGTAAATCGTATTTGATTCCTCATGAACAAACTCTAACGCTTTCTCGATGGTTTCGGGGCGCATACAACGTATGCGCGATCCTAGAGGGTCACTTAATCCACGCACATACGCCTGAAGCGTTAACTTCTTATACAGATCCCGCTTAGCATCAATAGTAGTTTGTAACGCGTCATGCAAACTAACATACGTCATAATGGTGCTGAAGATATTCTGACACCGTTCGTAAAATTCCTGAGGGGAGCTAGTGCCTTGTGTCAAGACAGCTAAGTCATTGTATAGAGCGGTCTCATCTCGCTGATCGGCAAAGTTATGAATTAGAGCACTGCGAATGTCTGTCCTCTTCTATACGCATCGGCCTACGGATGAACTTGGACAAAACCAAGGTCATGTTCAACGAACATGTTCTACCGGAACCGATTGCGATACACGGCGCCGTTCTCGAAGTTGTTCAAAAATATGTGTACCTCGGGCAGACATTGCAGTTGGGAAAAAACAACTTTGAGAACGAGGTGAATAGAAGAATTCGGCTGGGCTGGGCAGCGTTTGGGAAACTACGTCGAGTCCTTACTTCGCCGATTCCACAGTGCCTGAAGACGAAAGTCTTCAATCAGTGCGTCCTACCCGTCATGACATACGGAGCCGAAACGTGGACACTGACGGCTCGAATGGTCCACAAGCTCAAAGTCGCTCAGCGGGCTATGGAAAGGGCTATGCTCGGTGTTTCTCTGAGGGATCGCATCAGAAATGAAGTGATCCGTCAGAGAACCAAGGTCATCGACATAGCCCACCGGATCAGCAAGCTGAAGTGGCAGTGGGCTGGCCATATTAGCCGTAGAACCGACAACCGTTGGGGTAAACGAGTTCTAGAGTGGAGACCGCGTCTCGGCAAACGTAGTGTAGGACGTCCTGAGGCACGGTGGAGTGACGATCTGCGCAAGACGGCTGGCAAAAACTGGATGCGAGAAGCCCAAGATAGACCTAAGTGGCGTGCAATTGGAGAGGCCTATGTCCAGCAGTGGACTGCTACAGGCTGATGATGATGAATGTCTGTCCAGTCATTAGGGATACCATTTGCGTTAATTAAGCGAGCAGCAGGACCTACTACTTTGTTCAAAATCCCGTTAAGTAAAGCGCACTTGCTCAAATCACTATTTTCTTGAGTAGAAAACTGTTGCGCGAGTTGGTCGCATAGTGTAATAGACCCGCACGTGCTAAGTGACCTATTTCTTATATAGTACTAATACTTCCCTTATACTTATCACAGCTGCAAAATTCTTGAAATCTCAGCTATCAAGGACTCGTCCACGGAAGTAATCGTGTCTTATCTTTGTTCACCATTTACCAAAGATACCCTGCGTATTGTCGTTCTTAAGAATATCTCTTACTGATTTGGCTGTCAGAATTTTATCAACCAAAGGTTAAAGACAAGAGTTTAACATTAATTTAAATATGGATTTGTAGAGGTCGACCTTTCAGTTAAGTACGATTATCTGATGTCTGCCTGATAAGTCAATCCCGGAAATTGACTAACGGCTGACGCAATCAACTCTGCTTGCGGGTCAAGACCAGACCTGTCAGTCACCTGCAGTGTATGTGTCCTCTCTGAGCCGGAACTGAGTTAGCCAGTCTTTTAGCAAAATGTCAGGACTTCGTTAACTGATCGTTAAAAATTATCATGTGTGTCAGGACTCTTGTCTACTGACTTGATAGTATTAAACCATCAATTCAATTATCATTTGTCAGGAGTACATCGACTGACCTTTCACATTTGTCAGAACATGTTGACTGATCTTTAGTTATAAATATATTGTATGATTACCTACAAAATCAGAGATCGCACCTTCGTCATATAAGACGGCATTCGACTCTTTTGTTACACGAGATAATGACAGGGACAAATCACATAAATTGATAACAGCAAATAGATTTAATCTCAATTAGCTTATTGTCCGTTAGGTATGAAATGTAAGTATGTGACCATAACTTCTCTAACTCAAAGGAAATCAACACCTATTTTATATTTCATAAATATTATTATACCGTGACCTTCTACGAGCACATATCAATAATAGTGAATAGTTATGCCTAAAGACTTCTAAACCTGGTAAATATTATAAAACTGTACTACGTCAATTACAGGATACGTTACTCTGGATCCAAGATATTTCCTAACTGTCTTTGCCTTAATTAAGGGGTTAGGGGGTAGTGATTATTCAAAAACAAGATAAGTTTCAGGAATTTACTTTCAGATTAAAATTTATATTAATTCAAGAGTTTGATTCTACAGTTACCCACACGTTTCACAAGCAAGTTTGTAGGATACCAAGGAAAAACGTGGAAAAAACCTTGGCCACTCTTTTCATATGATTTCGATATTATAAATATACATAAAATTTAGAACAATAGATCTATATCTAAGAGCTGGAAAGAACACACACACGAATAGTAATATCACGGCGAATTTAGATCGTAATTGTGACTAAACCAAAATATAAAGTAAAAATATAAACCAAAATATAATAAAGGTATTATAAAAGTAAAATTCTATTGATGAAATTGGAATTTGGACGATCTAAATTCTCCGTCTAGATTTAAAATTAACTTAACTTATAAAAGGCCCCCCCTGGACGAAGATTCACGATCCACTACACGTCACTGCACTTTATACTGTAATCACTTTCTTAGTGGAGCCTGGTGTCTCCTCTCGACTCTCGAGTTAGAATGTCGCGGCCTCTCACGCCCCCAGCTCTCACGAACCGCGGCAAGCCATCATAGCCGCGAAAGGCCCTGATTGGTTACACCCAGCCGAAGCAATACTGATCTATGTGATTGGATAATGGATAGCGCGTCGTTTCGTCCACTCACGTGGTCATTTGACCACGTGATGGCGGGCTCGATTTTTGGCGCCATTTAGTTCTGTAACACAACATTTACAAGTGTATATAACATGTGTTTGATGATTACATACGCCCTTAGCTTGGCATTTACCATAATCTCAGATCCAGGTATTAAAAGTGGCAATCTTTCCATATATTGCTATTGTGACAAGCCGCATCTCTTCAACATGAGAGCAGTTTATTTATAAGCTAACTCGCAGATAAATCGTTACCTATGTTATAGTTTAACTACGCTATAATTGATCTATGCTCAATAAAGATCATTATCCTTTAACATGCAACAAATGGTGTATTTTTGTAAAGTCACACGGCTTGCGTCATAAACATGTTTCAAATATCGTTCCAAAACGGTCCTCCATTGTTCTATTTCCGAATAGGGTTTCTCTATTGTAGATAATTCTTTTTAGACAGCGTATTGCATTTTATGACTGACCAGATGCTAGTTCTTTTGAAACGCGGGATTTCTTGCTTAAGTTATCTTTCACAAGAATCAAAAAAAAATATAATTGCCTTCCACATGTACCACTACATAACCACCCTTGACAATTGAGCGCGCAGAACTCGAGCGATTAATTTTCACTAATCTATAATCTCAACATAGCTCTAGTGATGTGCCTTATTTACCGCAATTTAATAATAACTAACCACCCTTGAATAAGAAAATTCCGTAACCACCCTTGACCTTACAAAGTTTCGTAACCATTATTTATTAACACAACAGCTTGACACACGATAATTAAGTTTAACGTATGGCACTTAAAGATCCTACCTAATTATTAAGTCCTGTTTATTATATTTTAATCATTTAGTAGTCTTTAATGGTCTCCCTTCGTAATACCTCGCTAGGTGTATCGCATTATAATTCCCTTTAACTACTCCAGTCTGTTCATCGGCCAACGCATATAGATTTGGATGTAATATTGCTGTAATAACATAAGGCCCTTCATACAGTAAATGAAACTTCTTTGTGAGCTTTTGCATTTTATCTGACCGTGGCAAAGTTCTCAATTTGACCTTGTCGCCAATATTGAAGGTAATGAGCTTATGATTTTTATTATAGGTGGTTTCACGCAAATTGGCTGCCTTTAGAATGTTTTCTTTCGCCTGCTCTCTAATTTCATCAACATTATCGCAACTCTCGAATCCTTTCCTTGATATATGCACATCACTTGATAACCTAGTAGATTCCCCGTTTATCAACTCCATAGGGGTAAAATTCGTACTTGTATGGACAACGTGATTGTAACAGCGCTCTATTTTCGGCAAAATATCAACCCAACTCTTGTGTGACTTGTGACAATATGTCCTGAACAACCTGCCTAACTGCCGATTTACGCGTTCTGTGGAATTTGGTCGCGGATTTCGTATTGAAGTATGGGACAACGAAATACCTAAGCTTGTCAACCCATGTTCCCATGCGTTAGACGTAAATTGTGCACCATTATCCGTTACTATGCATTTAATCTTTACTTCAGAGTGAAATTTTCTTATGCAAGCTAAAACACTCCTTCCCGTTGCTGTTCGCAAGGAGTAAAGTTTAATGTACTTACTGAACGCGTCTTGCACTACAAAAACATATTTTTTCCCAAATTTCCCAGTA
The DNA here is from genome assembly GCA_917880725.1 of Selenia dentaria. NCBI lineage: Eukaryota > Metazoa > Arthropoda > Insecta > Lepidoptera > Geometridae > Selenia > Selenia dentaria. The sequence continues at coordinate 7,143,962 of OU862904.1, read as the reverse complement.
GGTAGCGGCCCGTACAAATCCGCAAATACTAGTTCACCTATCGCCAAAGCTTTTACTGATTTACAAGGCCCTACTTCTGTCTTTAAACGATGTTTAGCTTTCTGACATATATCGCAGGCTCGTATTACCCTACATATTTCTCGCGACATCCGTGCAAAGTGGAACCTCTTCTTCATCAATGAATGGACTTTATACCTACCAAAATGACCTATTTCTTCGTGAATGTTCATTATTAACTCATCTCTAATGGCTTCCGGCACGACGACAACCTTTCTCCCCGACCCCAATCTCTTATAGAATAAAATGTTTTCATCCAAACTAAAGAGTTGCTTATCTCTAACTACCTCATTTGCCTTTGCGTCACTCAAATTACTTATTATGGTTCGCAATTCCGCATCTTCCTTTTGTAATCTTCCAATACATTTTAATTGTTCCGATATACGTTGCGGATTTTTCGTCTTGAACATATTAAGTTGAGGATTTACAACACGTGTTCCGCGACCCAATTCAATGTTCGGTATATACCTTGATATTGTGTCCGCTACGTTTGTTATTCCCGGCACGTGTTCAACTCTATAGTTGAAACGTCCCATAAAATGAACCCAACGAATCAAGCGCGCACCTAGCAACTTCCACGAATGTAAAAACGTCAAACTTTTATGGTCGGTCCGAATTATCACTTGTGCCCCCCTAAGATACGTTTCAAATTTAGCTAAACTGTAAACAATAGCATATAACTCTTGCTCAGAGACCGTCCAGCGCATCTCCGCATCCGTTAGCCCTTTACTACAAAACCCAACGACCATTGGGTCACCCTCTTCTGATAGCTGGTATACGACTCCGGCTATCCCAACAGCGCTGCTATCCGTTTGAACATAATATGGTTTATTTATGTCAGGATGTATTAACATCACAGTGGCTATAAATAAATCCTTGACTCGGTCAAAGACACCTTGAATCTCAGGTGTCCATTGCCACGCTATACCCTTTCTTAGCAATTGACACAAAGGTTTCGTCTCCTCCCCGTACCTATGAATAAACTTTCTAAAATAGTTTATGAGCCCCAAGAACGCCCTTAATTGTTTTATGTTTTTAGGGACTGGGAATTCTCTGATAGCGCGGGTCTTGTCTTTGTCTACCTGAATACCGCTAACAGTTACTATATGGCCCAACAATTTAACTTCAGTTTCTAAGAAACTACACTTTATCAAACTACATCGCATGTTCGCATCACGTAATCGGTGCAACACTTTATCTAGGTGTTCTAGGTGCAATTCGAACGTCCCAGATGTAAATACTACCAAATCATCCAAGTAATTAACGCAGAAATCCCTTACTTCTGGACCTAAGATAATATCCATCGCTCTACTAAAACTAGACACCGAAGTCTTGAGACCTTGTGGTAGTACATTGTAGGTATATGTTTTTCCCATGTAAGTAAACCCTGTATACTTTGTTGAATTACTATCCAACGGTATATGAAAATACGCATCACTACAATCTAGCACACTCATGAACTTTACGTTGTGAAAAGATTGTAATATCTCGGATGTCAATAATGGAGCCTCAGCATCTCCCACCATTCGTTTATTTAACTCACGCGCGTCAAGCAATAACCTAACACTCCCATTTTTCTTAATTACATAAGTCATAGGGCTGCTATAAGGTGTATCCTCACGTTTTATTATCCCCAGCTCTTCGAGTTCAATTATCTTATCTCTTATCAATTCTCTGTGTTTGAAAGGAATTGGATAAGAGCGTTTTATAAATGGCGTATTGTCTATCATTTCGATCTTATGTATGTACTTATTTGTGCGTCCTGGCTTGCTTGAAAATACAGCACTATTTTGTTGCAACACAGCCAGTAAAAGATCCTTCTGAGAATCCGGTTTATTTAAAGATTGAACGTATTGTTCTATTGTGATATCTTCCTTTGTTACAATGGGACTTGAAGTCACTGTTGTCTCTAAACTATTGATGGTCCCTTCCCAGTCGTTATCTAAGCATGCTGTGCCAATCTTTATCTGTGTCCTAATACCTAAGTGTTCAACGCTCAGAACCTTTTCTGGCCCACATGATATAACTGCTTTCATGCGTTCTAGCCAATCATGCCCTAGTATCATAGAATATGGTAGCCTCTTTAAAACCATAACTGGTGTATCTACCTGGACATTACTTAACTCGATCGTGACAACAATAAGTTTGTTAACCCTTTCACTTTTCGATCCGAAAGCTCCTTGTATTTGCATTGAAGGTGTCGGTACCTCAGGCAAATCACCCATCTCCCTTTTAATAGAATCATATAATTCAACACTAATTGCAGTAATCTGACTCCCCGTATCGATTAAGGTCTTAATTTCATGATTATTTATTTTGATCGTAATCTCTGGCAACCGAGACAAGGAATGTACTATGTCACCATCTTCATAATAATCTGAATCACCTAATATGGTATACAAACCCCTTTCGCGATTGTTACATGTAATACACGGCCGCCCTACTTCCTCACAAACCAAAACTTCACCTTCCGTTCTACCTAACAATACCCCTACCACGTCTTCTATAGAGTTTTCGCTAGAGTTAAATTTATGTATAATAGGATACCTCATTCCATCTTCATTTTTACCTAATCCTTTTCCTGGCCTCCAACCCGTCCTTTTCATATAATTATAAGCAACAATAATAGCTTTGTTTCGAGCGTTATTATCTACGTCGTTATCACTCTGATCATTCAACATGCCTCTAGCGTTATTTATTGTCGATTCGTCGAGGCTTGCACGTCCGACAACAATTCGTTTCCCTGAGCGAATGTACCTATCTCATTAGTTTTAAGATTTTCTACGAAGCCGACCCCCGGCCTACCTGTGTTTGAGGTAGAGTTAGTTTCCGTGGCCTTTTCCCATTTTAACGCGGGATACGGACGCTGGCGACGGTAATTATTTCTAACGTTACGTGGACCTCGTCCGCGACACGCATGATACTTACTCCTATCAACAGGTATTGTGTTCATGGAGTTTACGTGCCTGAACCCACCTCGTCCACGATTACCGCCTCTACTATAATTATTGTTGTTGATTACTGTGGGTTTATCAGTTGAACTGACTACAACATTCTGTTCTATATCTCTGATAAATTCTGCCGCTGTAAAAACTGAAATTTGATCTTTCCTAGTAAACCATAACCTTTGTATTTCTACTGGAAAATGCCTCATGACAGAGTTAACCATATCACTCTCACTCAACGGAATAGTTAATAACCTAACCGTATCAATTTGTTCCGCAAAATGCTCGCTCATGGACAACCCGGAACTCTCCTTCCATGTGGTGTTAATTAATTTATATTTAGCTCTTTCTTGTTGTCTCTGACCCCAGAAAGTCTTTTGAAAATCCTTTTCAAAATCAGGTAACGTTTCCCAATTATCACTATATAATTCTAACATTGTAAGTGCCGAACCTGACAAACAACCCGTAGCTATATCGATGGCACGATTTTGACCGTTAACGGAACAAATATATTTTTTTAATTTCTTTAAAAATCTCATAGGGTTTGAGTCGTCTTGTCCATTGAATTTAGGTTTGTCGATAGTAGGACGCATTATATACGTAACCTCCGAACTTGACCCAGGAACTGCTGAACAATCTAATAAATTATTTGCTCGCGGTAATGAATCATTAGAAATCGAGTTTAAACTTGTAGTAGCCATACTGACGGTTGAGTTAGTAGCGCGTTCCTGTTCTATTGTGTCTAAACGCCTCATAATAGACTCTAATTGAGAGCTTATCATCTGGAACCCCGACTGACTTTCTACGATTGCATTACTCGGTTCAGTCATACCGTGACTTTCATTATTTGTATTCGCATTTGAAACATGTTTACGACCACGCCTTTTCCCTCTAACAGCAGACATAATGATGCTATAAAATCCCACACAATACTATATATCACACAAACAAATGCACAACAATAAATAGCAAGCGGAATAAATATGCAATATTAAGCACAAGTCAAATAATACAAGTACTGATCTCCTCTGATGAATACTATATATTATATAAGAAAACAAGTTTCCTAGGTACTTGCCCTCCCATACACTATATTATCTCTACACGGTTAAACCTTATACCTTCATACCAACAGACAATAACCTGAACAACAATACGCTTATAACAAGGATCACTTAATAATTTAAAGGTGATGATGATCGTCTAGTAATTCTACGTTGTGTTTTATTCAATTCTACGTTGTGTTTTAATTTAATTTTAGTATATAAATATAAAATAACTCAGTTTCTCTTCTAGGGGTATGCTACACGCAATACTCTTTATTTCCTAGATTCTGGTCCGCGGCAACAACTGTAATAGACCCGCACGTGCTAAGTGACCTATTTCTTATATAGTACTAATACTTCCCTTATACTTATCACAGCTGCAAAATTCTTGAAATCTCAGCTATCAAGGACTCGTCCACGGAAGTAATCGTGTCTTATCTTTGTTCACCATTTACCAAAGATACCCTGCGTATTGTCGTTCTTAAGAATATCTCTTACTGATTTGGCTGTCAGAATTTTATCAACCAAAGGTTAAAGACAAGAGTTTAACATTAATTTAAATATGGATTTGTAGAGGTCGACCTTTCAGTTAAGTACGATTATCTGATGTCTGCCTGATAAGTCAATCCCGGAAATTGACTAACGGCTGACGCAATCAACTCTGCTTGCGGGTCAAGACCAGACCTGTCAGTCACCTGCAGTGTATGTGTCCTCTCTGAGCCGGAACTGAGTTAGCCAGTCTTTTAGCAAAATGTCAGGACTTCGTTAACTGATCGTTAAAAATTATCATGTGTGTCAGGACTCTTGTCTACTGACTTGATAGTATTAAACCATCAATTCAATTATCATTTGTCAGGAGTACATCGACTGACCTTTCACATTTGTCAGAACATGTTGACTGATCTTTAGTTATAAATATATTGTATGATTACCTACAAAATCAGAGATCGCACCTTCGTCATATAAGACGGCATTCGACTCTTTTGTTACACGAGATAATGACAGGGACAAATCACATAAATTGATAACAGCAAATAGATTTAATCTCAATTAGCTTATTGTCCGTTAGGTATGAAATGTAAGTATGTGACCATAACTTCTCTAACTCAAAGGAAATCAACACCTATTTTATATTTCATAAATATTATTATACCGTGACCTTCTACGAGCACATATCAATAATAGTGAATAGTTATGCCTAAAGACTTCTAAACCTGGTAAATATTATAAAACTGTACTACGTCAATTACAGGATACGTTACTCTGGATCCAAGATATTTCCTAACTGTCTTTGCCTTAATTAAGGGGTTAGGGGGTAGTGATTATTCAAAAACAAGATAAGTTTCAGGAATTTACTTTCAGATTAAAATTTATATTAATTCAAGAGTTTGATTCTACAGTTACCCACACGTTTCACAAGCAAGTTTGTAGGATACCAAGGAAAAACGTGGAAAAAACCTTGGCCACTCTTTTCATATGATTTCGATATTATAAATATACATAAAATTTAGAACAATAGATCTATATCTAAGAGCTGGAAAGAACACACACACGAATAGTAATATCACGGCGAATTTAGATCGTAATTGTGACTAAACCAAAATATAAAGTAAAAATATAAACCAAAATATAATAAAGGTATTATAAAAGTAAAATTCTATTGATGAAATTGGAATTTGGACGATCTAAATTCTCCGTCTAGATTTAAAATTAACTTAACTTATAAAAGGCCCCCCCTGGACGAAGATTCACGATCCACTACACGTCACTGCACTTTATACTGTAATCACTTTCTTAGTGGAGCCTGGTGTCTCCTCTCGACTCTCGAGTTAGAATGTCGCGGCCTCTCACGCCCCCAGCTCTCACGAACCGCGGCAAGCCATCATAGCCGCGAAAGGCCCTGATTGGTTACACCCAGCCGAAGCAATACTGATCTATGTGATTGGATAATGGATAGCGCGTCGTTTCGTCCACTCACGTGGTCATTTGACCACGTGATGGCGGGCTCGATTTTTGGCGCCATTTAGTTCTGTAACACAACATTTACAAGTGTATATAACATGTGTTTGATGATTACATACGCCCTTAGCTTGGCATTTACCATAATCTCAGATCCAGGTATTAAAAGTGGCAATCTTTCCATATATTGCTATTGTGACAAGCCGCATCTCTTCAACATGAGAGCAGTTTATTTATAAGCTAACTCGCAGATAAATCGTTACCTATGTTATAGTTTAACTACGCTATAATTGATCTATGCTCAATAAAGATCATTATCCTTTAACATGCAACAAATGGTGTATTTTTGTAAAGTCACACGGCTTGCGTCATAAACATGTTTCAAATATCGTTCCAAAACGGTCCTCCATTGTTCTATTTCCGAATAGGGTTTCTCTATTGTAGATAATTCTTTTTAGACAGCGTATTGCATTTTATGACTGACCAGATGCTAGTTCTTTTGAAACGCGGGATTTCTTGCTTAAGTTATCTTTCACAAGAATCAAAAAAAAATATAATTGCCTTCCACATGTACCACTACAATAGTTGTATGAACCTAGTTAGTACGTTTGGGTTTCCATCAAAGTCAGGAACCAAACGGAGAGCTTTATAGATTGTATCTAACTGTGACATATCAGTGGTGGCCATATCGGTTTCCTCGTTTATACTACCTAACTCAATTTTTCTTTTATTATCTAGGAATATCTGCCTACTATTTCTAACTAACCTAGGGTTCTTCAATTTTCGTAAATGAAAAATCTTGGAAATCTTATTAGTAAGGGCTATGGGCTAGGAAATGAGCAACCACTAAAAAGAATCTAGTGTACTCACATTGATTTTCGGTCTCTTTGCGCTATCGATGGCTGGATACCTCTGCAGCAGCACGACGTAGATTCGGATACTCCTTGGCGCGGCTTGACAGCTAGCACGGGCGGCTTTTGCGTTTTGCGGATATCTTCTAGGCGAATACGCGTACGCGAAACCGACCGCGAGTATCCTACCGTCTGCGCCAAATACGTACGGCTGAAGTCGAGGATGCAAAAAAAACCGAAGTTTTTTTAAAGTTATTTAATTTAATTAAAATAATACATTTATTTTATAATTATAAGACACGACAATCCATTCGATGTGAGAATAAAAAGTGAGTGTTCATCGATACAATGGTCCGCAAGTTAACAATTACGTAATGCTGACACGACGGTTCCACGATGCGCGGTGGTCTGATTCCGTGTAGCACTTGGTAGGTCGAACGCCGGTGGCTTGATTGCGAAACTGCAGTACCGTCCTCATGTGAGTTGGTAATGTGAATCTGCGTCATCAGTTTCCATGGTGGGTCGTTGCTTAACAAACTGGTCTGTGACGATTGTAACGGTGTTTATGTGGGTCAGACAGGCCGTAATTTTGATATTAGATTTAAAGAACATGTTTCAGCTTACAGGAATGACCACCCTGACCAGTCTCATTTCGCTAAACATTTACTCGATACCGGTCATTCGTTGCGCAACAACAACACTTTTAAGATTTTACATGTTTGTGAAAAAAGCTTTCGGTTAAGTGTGTTGGAACAATTAGAGATTATAAAACATAATAATAATAATCTTACACTATTGAATGACCAAACCAACATGGTTTCATCTCCATTATTGCGTAAATTTTCCCAAAATACGTCACCAACAACAATATAGCAGCGGCCGGCGCGCGTGCAGTGAGGGTGCGGGAGGGAGGGTGGTGCACGCCCCCAAATAGGCCAAAATCATTGTTTTCTTTTCAGCGGAAGTGTCACTAAATATTTTTTAATATCGTTTTTTGATAATGGATTTCCGCAAAGTAACGCCTGAATCAATAAATTTTCTGAAGATGATTTGTCCCTGGGCTTCTGGGTACAAACCATCACAATACAAAACCGGGACATTGTTCTTTTTTATCCGATCCAACGGTTAGTTCCGGAATATACGTTAAATTCTCACGTAGTACGAGTAAGTAAATCTTTATGTAAGTTAGTTTGGTATTTCCACATAATTATTTGATAGTTTATCCATTGCGTAATAGTACGAGTGGAATTGAAACAATACTACTATTCTTTAACATTTATCCTATAAGACCAAACACAAGCTACCCAGTACAAAACATTTTAACCGAAATTAAAATAAATGGTTTTTATGGGCATAAAACATAAACATCATAAAAATCACATAATAAAACACCGCAGAAATGACCGTAACAAATATCAACACATTAAATCTTAATCTGCCATCGGAAAATAGGCCGGAAATACGACAAAAATCCGAATGAAACAATGTTTCCGTAACATTTATTCCGTATTTGTTACTTTGCGTGCGTTACGGCCGTTATGCCGTACGGTACGGCAGGCTTTCTTGCTATATTGATGTTGACATTGATGTAGGTTAGAAACGGATGTGGTATTTCTGTATTGTGAGAGTAATACAAAAATAGTGCAGGGGTATTATGCGTTCCTGATTGAACCCACTTTACTCCTTGTTTTAAATCAGATGTTGACGAGCAAAAGGCTTAGTCCGCTAAGCCGTAAAAAACGTAAACCAACTACTTATTATAACAGCTTAAGAGCTCGGAATGAGCGTAAACTAAAAAGGTTCCTATAATATCCGACTGAAGACGTTTATTTTGTTTAGTTTGCGTGTTGCACATCGCAACTCAGCCATAAGCATTGTTTCCAGCGGAAGTGTCACTAAATATTTCTTGTAATATCGTTTTTTATAATATTATATTAAATGACCACCTCTGAAGTGTGACCTACCTAACAAAAAAAAAACATCAATATCAATTATAAATGGCGGACAATCGCGTCGTTTATAAAACATAAAATCGAATTAAGAGTCTCCTCCTTCTTTTTAGCTTTTTATAATATATAGCACATCCAAACATATTGCAAATAGTTTCATTTCATGTTACTCTGAAAGTAATTCAATAGAATTGTTTCGAAATTATGTTGGTAGTAGGCACATTCTTCGTTTTTTATAATGTTCATTTTATTCATGAAGAACCGCAAAGTTATTTGCTAGCCGGGCATAGAATATATTACTATTGAGAGTGGAAATTGCCCATATTTCTTTATTCACTCAAGAGCTTAAGAGTTTGAAAAAGAAAGATAAAACCATCCAAGTTCGAGTCTGACTCGCATGGTGCGACTCGGGTTGTGTTTGTTTGTGGTTTAAAAAATACAACGTTCACACATTTCTTATCACAGTAATTTTTCCCCCGCCAGGGATAGAACCCGCGACGCAGCGCTGAGAAAGCAAACTCACTAAGTACCGGCTAAGCTTACTGGGCTGTCCACTTGGCTACCGAGGTCCTCAAACAATTCTTCAGCAATTACGGTTATAGTCTAGCAACACTGTGTACAGCCTATTATAGACAAATCAAATGCATACCAGTCCAACCTACTTGTAGGACACTTTTAAAATTAGCGAGCAAGGGATTTTCATTCTTAGCTAAGTACTACCGCGTCTAAAACCCGAGGGCGTCTTATACATTATGAAAAAATCGTACAAGCCCCGATAGTAAACTGTTTTCAATAGTTTAATCCTTTCCCTACTGCGCACTGAAATTTACGTCACCTTATGAATGAAACTTATTGTTTTAAATATATAATCGGTCATATATTTTGATCACGTTGACTTACATGTTTGATTTTTTTCTTAACTGAAAGAGACCGTAGACCGAAAATTTCAAAAAAAAATTAATTTGGTACCACCACGTTTTCCTGAGAAAAAGTGTATTGACAGACGGACATCAAAGGACCCTGTTGTGAATCTACACTTGAAATTGACAGTAATTACGTACCATAAAACCAATGCCATAGTAAAAGTGCAACACGTGGCGATAATTTTCATAGTTTTTATTCTTCAGATTAGCATTCTATTGTTAGAGTCAAAACCCAGCTCAGATGGACTCTTTTCAGGTGATTTCAATTTGTATTCTTTAATCATCATTCCATGTTATAAATGTTGATTCATTTCAACTGCTGATGTCATGGATAGGGGTTCTGATTGAAAATCAATAACTTAGTACTAATTTAGGTCTTACTATGCCGTTAGACCTGTATTCGTAACAGCACGCAATATTGATATATAAATAAGAGTTCTTCTTATATCATTAACCTCATGTGTATATTTTGTTTATAATTTATGTTATATTATAACTGTACACAATCTTGCGAGTATCTGTATAAATACATTTCATTTGCAAAACTTACACATATCTGTACTCAAGCCTACAGATTGACTACTTGTACTTCTAGAATTTGACCCATAAACTAGATACTTTGTAGGGCTGTCATTGTTCTCACATAGAGCAAACATTGTTGATTATAATTGATTGAAACAATCTGTCATAGAGTACATAATCCCAATCCCTTAGCTAAATTCACATATTGAACACGACGTCCGTACATTAATTAAGAAGTCCATGTCCTTCGGGCCATCCACTCGATACTCATCTCTAAAGGGCGATCCATCCCTGCCCTTCGTAACTATTATTTTACTATGTTATCTTCGAAATAGGACATGATGTATATAAGTTTCACAACCCTAGTCTACGTATCCTTGCTCTGAAATACCCATTTCTATACTCGTGTAATGAAATTTCTATTCAGTTTAAATTTCTAAATTGAAACCCAGGACTGCTTTCATCGTCAATTCTGCTGTTTTGATAATCAAAGCTTTTACAATGGATCCCACGTTTAATAGGACCACATTACCATATCGTATGTCATCGTATTGTCGTCGGCATGTAGACTCTGAAGCAATTACTGTTTTTCTAACCTTTTTGCCTGAATGACCCAACAAACTTAATTTTTCGACTTCAGAACCAGCCCGACGCTTGAAAGGCATGTAAATGCTAATGAACTCTCGATAATTGAGATCAAAATCCCTACTTCAAAAATGTTCGTAAAATGTCTTATTCTGATTCTTCCGCGATCAACATCATTCGCCAGCTCAACAAGCTTCATGTTTATACATCATATTGTTACTTATCTTTATAATAGGTATTTCAATTATTTTGTTGTCTATTGTTTTTATCAAGATCGCCCACTGCAAGAGGGAACCAATCAAGAAAAAGTTACAATAGACGGACTTATTTCAACCGTTAATTTTGACAGCTGTAACTTGGATTCATGTTAAAGTGTTAGTAGAATATGAGTTAGCGTCGCGTTCATGATTTTTAAGAGTGATGCGAGTTTGTAGAATATAAAGTTTTGACCGACCGCTGGCGTCAACAGAAACGTAACTGCAGCTGGACTGTTTTTCAATAGCAGAACAAGAAAACTTAAAAAGCCATCGTTCAGCTATGTTTCAATTGTAGTTGGAGCAAAATTTTGATAATTGAGTTGCTCCCAGGTGTGAGAAAATATCGTCTATTGTTAATACCTATTACGGTTGTTAATTACTAAAGTTCTATGTCAACGCACAGATTATCATAATTGTTAAGACGAACTCAAAATTCCTACATAATAGCTATGTATTAGGTATGTGGCTTCACTGAGTAATTCCATAGCGGCAAGGTAGTAATGCAATTAGGTTGAATTTCCAACACTTTGAAGTTAGGTCGGATCATGGGAACTGTATTACAGCTAGGGACCGCCCGATAGTTGGAAATGAATCTAATCAACTCTATAATGGGACGATCCGACGATCTCAAACTACGTGTAAAACATCGTTTCTCACATATTATTCGATCAGAAACCTTATTCCTCAGAGTTTTAAGTGAATTTTATTTTAATAGTTTTTAATCTTTATCTTTATTGACTGTTTTCTAGTACATTACCTAAAACACTCTATGACCGACAGCATACTAAAAAATAGAGACTAATTTTGTCTAGTACAGCTGTGGCTCAGATACTCAAAGTGTGTACTGTATACGTTAACGATAAGATTACGTCACACTTACGCAAATACTCGCGCTAGGTGCAGAGTTCTTCCGTCTGCCAACTGATGTCACCCAAATTCAATGAGGCATGACTGGCATGAGAATGATGGCAAGGACTTGGCATCAATATTAACGGCGAATAAATACATCACTCACCTTCGATTTGCCGACGATATTGTAGTCATGGCAGAATCCATGGAAGACCTCAGTACAATGCTCGAAGGCTCCCCTTCGAGTTTCCCAACGGGTAGGTCTTAAGATAAACATGGATAAGACGAAAATTATGTCTAATGCCCATGTTGTACCTACCCCAATATCAGTTGGGAACTCAGTTCTCGAAGTTGTTGACGAGTACATCTACCTGGGACAGACAGTCAAACTAGGCAGATCCAACTTCGAGAAAGAGGTCAATCGTCGAATCCAACTCGGCTGGGCAGCGTTCCGGAAACTTCGCGAAGTCTTCTCGTCAAAAATACCTCAGTGCCTCACAAGACAAGAGTCTTCGAACAATGTGTGTTACTAGTGATGACTTATGGCACTGAAACGTGGTCTCTTACTATGGGCTCATAGATAAGCTCAAAGTCGCACAACGAGCTATCGAGAGGGCTATGCTCGGGGTTTCTGACGTGATCGAATCTGAAATGAGGAGATCCGTAGAAGAACGAAAGTCACCGACATAGCTCAGAAGATTAGCCAGTTGAAGTGGCAGTGGGCAGGGCACATAGCACGCAGAACAGATGGCCGATGGGGCCGAAAGGTTCTGGAGTGGAGACCACCGACCGGCAAGCGCAGCGTAGGTCGTCCACCGACACGGTGGATAGACGACCTGAGGATGGTCGCAGGACGACGTTGGATGCAGGCCGCTTCCAACCGGTCCCTTTAGAAAATCATGGGGGAGGCGTATGTTCAGATGTGGACGTCCTACGGCTGAAATGATGAAATTCAATGAGCACCTCCTGAGCTCAATTTGCATAACGTTAGTTGTCGCGAGACGGGTGACAGAAGAAGATTTTGTTCTTTTTGGATACGTGGGCTTTGTACCGCGTTTTTAGATTACAGTTGATAGGATCAAAAACCTAGATGAAAACCCAGCCGTTTCAAATTAGGTAAGGAACTGATTTTCAAAGGGAATATCAGATTACTCCTAGTCAAAGAACCCCTCGCAATATATTGCCTGAGCGGTCGCGTAGTCAGGTATTGCCGGCACGCTGCTGGAAGTAGGTCAGACTGCATAGTCTGCCTTTATATTGACTCTCAACCTTTCTATTGTAGAGACCAGGCAGACAACATAACTGAATAAAACTATCCAGTTTTAGTACAAACATAGAATTTCTGGTGTACGAGATGAAAAGACAAAAACAATACGGTGTCGTTGAAACTTTGAATAGGACGTTACGTGATGTGGCGCAATACTGCCAGGATTAAAAACAAGAAAAAAATTAGAGAAAAGCGAGCGGCCTGCTCTAAAGTCGGCGCCAATCGATAAGTATTATACAGGCTGATGCAAACATCAAAGAAAATGTTATTATATTAATGTTTTTATAGGGCGTTCTAAAAAATGCACCACGGCAGAAAATTCAATGTTTCACAACAATATTATTAACGGAATTAAAAACATGATCATTTCTTATTGGTTACTGCATCATATATGTACCTTTATATTTATTATCCGACCCATACAGCTCATTAGCATCACTCTATTTGAGGCATCACTTCAAAGCTTCGAACACCGACACAGAGGCGCTAACTTACCGGTATTTTATTGGACACATTTCGGGGAGCGTGCTCTGGAATTGTATAATGTAATTCCTTTAGCATCGTGGTGCAACCTACAAACGACTTGACATACAGTAAAGGTTTTTATTAACTGTACCTATGTGATGTAATTGTACTTGTACGTTTGTACATTTTCCATTTCTCAAGTTAAATAGAAGATGCGCTAAAGAATATATGCTGAATACATTAGTTAATCTACTACATCCTACAGAAACATAATAGGTTAAATATTTTACTGAACGATTAAATTATTGCAACCGCACACAACTTTATGAAAATGGTGAAAATTGTTCGTAAAAACGGTTCAAAATTGTATCATCTCATGGCTCAAGGGTTAATATATAAAGTTACATCAAGCGGCCAAGTCAATCCTGTCAAAGTCACATTATAGTAACGCAATTTTACGCCGCGAGTTCTAAAACTTTCGAAGAGGATGGAGGAAAAATCACAAACAACGTTTCATGATTGTTTAGTAATGTTACGTATTTGAATGAAACCAACCAAAGAGAGCGGTGACATAAGAATGTCACAATCAACAATGTCACAATCAACAATGTAAGAAAACTGAAAATTCGCCAACAGTAATGAAAGGAATGACAACCCGTTCTAGTCATGTATATAACTAGCTGCTCTCCTGCTCTCCTGCTCCTGCTCTCCTCCGCGCGGTGATGGATGATGATGATGAATCTTATATAGCCTATGTAACTCAGGGTGAATGTAGCTTTCCAATGGTGAAAGAATTTTTGAAATCGGTCCAGTACTTTTTAAGCCAATTCGTAACAAACATACTTCTAGATATAGATATAGATATATGGGTTTACAACGTAATACTTGCACACGCCACTCTCACACAGGCACAACTCACATACACAGTTAAGACGCGCTCGTATCCTGATAATAGAAAAAGCAGAATTTTTAAACACTTAGTGTAACGAAACAAATCCATAATATATTATGAAAAAAATACTAAGGTTAGAAAAGGAATAGGAAAAGAGTAATAACTGAATAGAATTCATAAATATAACTCTCTTTCTGCAGAAAAAAATCCTGAATAGGCCCACAAAAATAAACTTTCACGTCCAAACTCTCAGAATTTTCAGCGATAACACAATATATATTTTTTAGGTTATACATAGCCAACGTATAGTACTAAAGTATATAACCAGCAGTTTTTCAATTGTGTTAGTATATATCGAAAAATATAAAGAAAACGTAAAAAATTAACGCATTTTCGCATTACATCGTCCGATTTCACAAGCGATTTTCAACCTTACGTAAAGCATCGTAAATTATTTTAAAATTGGGGTTGGACCGTGCCTTAAGGCGATTTTGGCACTAAGTAACACTAAGGGATGGTAGTAATAAGCTCAACCGTACCATAACTATATAGTTGAATTTGTTTAATTTTCATAGATTTGTGTTTCTTCAAGGTTTATTGTAGAACAATGGTGGAATATTAATTGTTATGTGTTCGTAACGGGGCACGAGTGTGGGCTAAGTGAAGCAAATCATGAAACGTGCGAGTGTTTTCCTCATAATCCCCTTAAAAAAAAGTTATGTAAAGAAAACTGGCCACAGTTGGTAGCACCTGGGCCCGGGTTCGATCCCCGGACAGGTCAAACATTTGTGTGCATTAACATAGCTGTTTGAGCTGTGTCTGGGTGTGTATATGTATATCAGTCATCAGGTTACCATAGTACAGGCTCTGCCTAGTTTAGGACCTGAACACCGCGTGTGGATGAACATGTCTGTTTGAGCTGTGTCTGGGTGTGTATATGTACATAAGTATGTATATCAGTCATCAGGTTACCATAGTACAGGCTCTGTCTAGTTTGGGACCTGAACACCGCATGTGCATGAACATGTCTGTTTGAGCTGTGTCTGGGTGTGTATATGTACATAAGTATGTATATCAGTCATCAGGTTACCATAGTACAGGCTCTGTCTAGTTTGGGACCTGAACACCGCATGTGCATGAACATGTCTGTTTGAGCTGTGTCTGGGTGTGTATATGTACATAAGTATGTATATCAGTCATCAGGTTACCATAGTACAGGCTCTGTCTAGTTTGGGACCTGAACACCGCATGTGCATGAACATGTCTGTTTGAGCTGTGTCTGGGTGTGTATATGTACATAAGTATGTATATCAGTCATCAGGTTACCATAGTACAGGCTCTGTCTAGTTTGGGACCTGAACACCGCATGTGCATGAACATGTCTGTTTGAGCTGTGTCTGGGTGTGTATATGTACATAAGTATGTATATCAGTCATCAGGTTACCATAGTACAGGCTCTGTCTAGTTTGGGACCTGAACACCGCATGTGCATGAACATGTCTGTTTGAGCTGTGTCTGGGTGTGTATATGTACATAAGTATGTATATCAGTCATCAGGTTACCATAGTACAGGCTCTGTCTAGTTTGGGACCTGAACACCGCGTGTGGATGAACATGTCTGTTTGAGCTGTGTCTGGGTGTGTATATGTACATAAGTATGTATATCAGTCATCAGGTTACCATAGTACAGGCTCTGTCTAGTTTGGGACCTGAACACCGCATGTGCATGAACATGTCTGTTTGAGCTGTGTCTGGGTGTGTATATGTATATAAGTATGTATATACGAATATATCAGTCATCAGGCTATGGTAGATTGTGTGGACGTTGTTTAAAAAAACCCATTACATTGTAAAGAACTGGGACGTACCTAAGACTGGACAGTGACTTAATGACAGATTCATTATACTGTCTAGTCTGACTAGTCTGTCCGGGACCTCAGACAAAAGTTCAAATCGTCAGGATTATAACGCGATAAAATAAACGTGACCTAATCTTTTTCTAGTTAGTGGCTTAATGAGTTTCGTAGTAAATAAATTTCCACAAAACTAAACCGTTTTAAAACTTCCTACAGCAATAAATTTTAAAGTTTCCCAACTTTCATTCGTTCCATTCTACGCGAACTTAATTCGAAAGGGTAAAGTAGTTCGACAAAGGATGTAGGTCGCAGTTCAATAGGTACACACTGCGCATTATACGAGCCTTCCCGCGCTTCTTTGTAGAGCGAATACTGGAGGTATTCTGTGTTCGGTTAACAGAGTTTACAGAGCATTGTTACAGGAACTCAATATCTCTCTGTAAGGTCAGAGGAGAAAGGCTGAACACAGTAATATACTTATTTTCCCAACCAATAGACAAATATGCAATTGACGAGCACGCTTATTTCAATAAACCGATTTCAAAAATTAAAAAAGAAATGTTTGATATAAATACAAAAAATATTACACTAAAGTAGGTCTATGGAGAGTGTAACTAGGGACAATTCTTTGACACAGAAGACGTTTTGGTTTGTCACTTTCAGAGAAGTGTTGACGTCGAGGACCAAAGACAATGCAATAGCAACACCATGCGTAAGAAGATACTTTTCTACTTTTAAATTTATTCTTGTACATAAGGTATAGTCAACCGTTCAAAAAATCAAACGTTTTGGTTTGTCCCTTTCAGAGAAGTGTTGATGTCAAGGACCAAAGACAATGCAATACCTACACCATACGTAAGAAGATACTTTTCTACTTTTAAATTTATTCTTGTACATAAGGTATAGTCAACCGTTCAAAAAATCAAACGTTTTGGTTTGTCCCTTTCAGAGAAGTGTTGATGTCAAGGACCAAAGACAATGCAATACCTACACCATACGTAAGAAGATACATTTCTACTTTTAAATTTATTCTTGTACATAAGGTATAGTCAACCGTTCAAAAAATCAAACGTTTTGGTTTGTCCCTTTCAGAGAAGTGTTGATGTCAAGGACCAAAGACAATGCAATACCTACACCATACGTAAGAAGATACATTTCTACTTTTAAATTTATTCTTGTACATAAGGTATAGTCAACCGTTCAAAAAATCAAATGTTTTGGTTTGTCCCTTTCAGAGAAGTGTTGATGTCAAGGACCAAAGACAATGCAATACCTACACCATACGTAAGAAGATACATTTCTACTTTTAAATTTATTCTTGTACATAAGGTATAGTCAACCGTTCAAAAAATCAAACGTTTTGGTTTGTCCCTTTCAGAGAAGTGTTGATGTCAAGGACCAAAGACAATGCAATACCTACACCATACGTAAGAAGATACATTTCTACTTTTAAATTTATTCTTGTACATACGGTATAGACAACCGTTCAAAAAATCAAACGTTTTGGTTTGTCCCTTTCAGAGAAGTGTTGATGTGAAGGACCAAAGACAATGCAATACCTACACCATACGTAAGAAGATACTTTTCTACTTTTAAATTTATTCTTGTACATACGGTATAGTCAACCGTTCAAAAAATCAAACGTTTTGGTTTGTCCCTTTCAGAGAAGTGTTGATGTCAAGGACCAAAGACAATGCAATACCTACACCATACGTAAGAAGATACTTTTCTACTTTTAAATTTATTTTTGTACATACGGTATAGACAACCGTTCAAAAAATCAAACGTTTTGGTTTGTCCCTTTCAGAGAAGTGTTGATGTGAAGGACCAAAGACAATGCAATACCTACACCATACGTAAGAAGATACTTTTCTACTTTTAAATTTATTCTTGTACATACGGTATAGTCAACCGTTCAAAAAATCAAACGTTTTGGTTTGTCCCTTTCAGAGAAGTGTTGATGTGAAGGACCAAAGACAATGCAATACCTACACCATACGTAAGAAGATACTTTTCTACTTTTAAATTTATTTTTGTACATACGGTATAGACAACCGTTCAAAAAATCAAACGTTTTGGTTTGTCCCTTTCAGAGAAGTGTTGATGTGAAGGACCAAAGACAATGCAATACCTACACCATACGTAAGAAGATACTTTTCTACTTTTAAATTTATTCTTGTACATACGGTATAGTCAACCGTTCAAAAAATCAAACGTTTTGGTTTGTCCCTTTCAGAGAAGTGTTGATGTCAAGGACCAAAGACAATGCAATACCTACACCATACGTAAGAAGATACTTTCTACTTTTAAATTTATTCTTGTACATACGGTATAGTCAACAAGCCGGTTTTAGTTTTTTTTATATAAAGTTATATTGTTCAGTTTATTCTTACCAACTGCCCTCGTTATACATAAATGTGTCAGAACGTACCTACCTATATTTACTGTACTTGCCATAAAACCTTATTTTTGATCTGCTGTCAGTAGCTTGTCACATTTTGGCGCCAAGATAACCTTTCTATGTCACAAAAGTTTGACAGTTGACACTTTAATCTCGGTCGGAAATGCTCCGAAATTGTTTCTACAGGCATGTGTGGATGTTCGTGCCAGCTGATAATATTCCTCTCTCTCAGAAACTTGTGAGGAGATTTAGTACAAGATAACTTTCTTTCAGATGGCGTGATTAAATTAGAAATTTCAGGTGTATACGAGTGTGGATAAGATTATTTAGAAAAACTATTAATGCAACTCTTAGCTCTTGATCTGGACCAACGGTTCTCAACTAATAAATCACTTCTGAATTCATAAAAGTTCTTTGCCTACTGTTCCATATTTGGAGTCCAACGTTACGCTTGATGGAGTTAAACTCGTAATGGACTAAACAACAGTCTTCCTAGGCATTAAAATTGACAAAGAAACTGATTTTATTTCAATAAAACGGTGTTATTTGGTAGTACATATAATTGTCTGTGCATTTGATGGAATAAAACCCACACCTCAAAATCTGATAACACATTTGAACATGGCCAAATCGACAATTGGATTAATGAGGCTGTCACTACAAATAGTATAGCTGGTGTTACAAATAGGTTAAAAGCTAAGCATGTTACTGCTAAACATAAAAAAAAAACATTTTTTCTTGAATACTCTAATTGTGTGCAGTTAAGTATTGGATCTAGGTTAAAAGCTTGTTTGCTGAGTAATTGGAGTAACAAAGCAGTTATAGGTAGCTTCTTTATATTCTAGTCTGCCGTAAGTGGAACCCACACAGCAAAGTTTCCTTTATGATGGATCCTAACATTTTTAAATATTTTTAACCGTCTATTCGAGTCAACTAGCCCACGCGTCATATTAATGTACAACATAATAAGAAAACTGGTATAAATAATAAATGTATAATGTATTTTGATTTTTTTATAAGTAAACAATTATAATAATGTATTAAATAAGGGAACATCTTAGAGTCTTCAAATTAAATATGAAACATGTAGAAAAACATACAATAATTAATTCTTTCGAATTGTTTTTATAATGTACAGGAATTTCGGGATTAATGTGTTCGATTTTTTTTAATAAATAGACAGTATTAGATATTTGCACGTCTGCTAGCAGATAGAATACATTGTGACCTATATTTTATAGATCTCGACTTTGTACAAATGAATTATTTGATTTGATTTTGATTCGATTTGATTACCAAAACAAGAACCATATTTTTATAAACATTGATTATAAAATGTTAATTTTTTTTATGTGATTCTATATACAACTACCGCCTGGTGTTAATAACATATCGTCTGTTTGACATACTAAAGATACGAGTAGATATTGGACACCATACGTTATGACAAATTTGTATCCGTAGTAAGGGACCGTCCATTAATCACGTGAGGCTCGAAAAGAGGGGGGAGGGGCGTAAGGCAAAAAATCACGAAATAACACAATGGGGGGGTATAGTAAGATATCACGTGTATTTATTTTTTTCGTCAAACGCGATTCAATAAATATCTTCGTATATTATATTACTATATAGAGTGTTTGGTAGAGGGACCGGCATACCAAATGGGCGTGTTCGGGGGCCCACTTGGAGAATACAAGTTGGCCAAAAAAAATCCCCGACCCCCCAATTTTTTTTAACTTTTTTTGTGAATTTTCCTTTTTTCTCCGAAATCGTACCTATTTACCACCATAACATTTGTAAAATCTGTTTTAGACAGGATGTTTTTAGTTGAATTTGGTCTCTATACACCTTCAGGCCAATCCAATTCAAAATCCAGGTATCCAATTTTGCTTTGCTATACTATAAATTAACAAAAAGAAGTTAAAAAAAATTGGGGGGTCTGGGATTTTTTTGGCCAACTTATATTCTCCAAGTGGGCCCCCGAACACGCTTATTTGGTATGTCGGTCCCTCTACCAAACACCCTGTATACAGTTTTCGCATGATTTCTTTAATATTATTTGTAAGTATGCGAGTCAAAAACAACCTGCACCCTTTCTGTCTACAACTAACTGTATTTAAAGATAATATTCTAAAAAAGTTATCATTCTTTGTAGGTACTAAAAAATACACGTGATTTTTGGGTGTGGGTGGCGGGGTTAGTCTAAAACATCACCACGTATCACCAAGGGGGAGAGGGGGGTCAAAAAAGGCTAAAAAAACATCACGTGATTAACCCGTCCAAATCAGCAAGCCTCCAGTCCATTCATAAATCTTTTGTTAGAGTAAACCTGATGCGGACAGATTAATGGACGGCCCCTAAGTAAAATTGTGATAGATTATTAACGGGTCGTACTGGGTCCACACGGCAGACTGTGGTGATATTATAGGTAGTTGATATTCGAGAAAAAGGGCTGAATCCTACGGCAGTACTTCATTATAGGCTCACTATGCTAAGCTTCCGTGGTGTTATATTAACAGTACCTAAATAATATGCGATAAAGATTTCATACATATCGAATTCGAAAGATAATGTACGTAAAAACATTGTAAAAACATCTAAATAAAAAGAATGGCCCCGAGTTTCTTGCCGCTTCTTCTCGGTAGGCTCTATATATTTTGGAACGCGGCGGTAGTCTTTAAAGTACATTATAATGAAAAATTGACGTTCATAAGTGCGTCTTTGATGCCTAAATTGAATAAATGATTTTGACTTTGACTTTAATGTTCAGCGTTCATATCTTTTACGATACGAAAGTATTAAAAACAGCTTTTAAATACCAGATGCTACAAACATCGATGAAGTATTTGGCTGAAATATATGGTAATAGAACTTTATTTCTCCAAAGAATTTACTTAGAGAGAAACGCATTTTAAAACAAAAGTGCCGGTAAGCATAGTGAAGGTACAATAGTTGTATAAAATGAGGGTAGGCGCGGGAATCTCCGAGCCGAACCGAGAAGTAGCCTGCACAAATATCTTATTTAATAAGGTCGTACTTCAAAATTCTACATTCAGTTGTTTCTCCAAACTGAAAACGTCCTTTGTCCACAAAAAGCACTCACTGTGCATTCAAATACCAATTCAGCATAGTATTTCCTTAATAATGAGCTTTCAAAAGCGACATTTCGCTGTCCATTTAAGTTTAGATCAAAGGACATCTTTGTCCCAATCACTGGCCCTCGGTTGACTGGCTATCCCGTTGTTCAAAGTAGGGAGGGGTTTGGTGATTCACCAAATTCGGGACACATTTTCGGTTCGTGCATTGTATGGTATTTTTAACCGATTTCAAAAAAGAAGGAGGTTATATGTTCGTGTGTGTGTATTTTTTATGTGTATGTTAGCCGATTTCTCCCCCATTTGTGGACCGATTCTCAAAATTCTGTTTTTGTTTGGTATAGTATACATCCGAGGGACCACCTTTAAATTTCATCAAATTCAATCAAGCAGTTTTTGAGTTACACTCAATAACTGAGAAGTGTAACGCCTATATCGATGATATCAGCATTTACAATCGATCCCGTAAGTAGGATCACTAAAAATGGTGAAAAAAAAAGACGTGTGGCACTTGGAGACTGCCGCGGTAAAGCTATTGCATAGCTGTTTTTATCAACATATGCAATTATAATTTTAACCAATGCCATCTAGAGGCGAGTTGCTGAACTAAAGAGACAAGCGTGGTATTTCAAAAAGACATTAAAAGTTCTGCTATTCATCGATAGATGCCAAATCAACTTATGCAATTTTAATTATTTAACCAATGCCATCTAGAGGCGAATTGCTGAACTAAAGAGACAAGCGTGATATTTCAAAAAGTCATTAAAACTCCTGCTATTCATCGATAGATGGAGTCGGAGTTAGGTTATTTTCGTTACGGAATTTCTGGATTCGGTCTCCACGCTCAAGGCCCGCGATAGAAGCTATGCAATAGCTTAAAAAATTTTAACCAGAAAATGGAGCCGACTTCAACACCAAAAACTGTGAAATTACTTGTTGAAGTCGGTACCATGTGCACAATAATCGGTACCTACTTTACAACTATCATTTCAACAACTTAATTCACATCATTTGGTGATGAAGTCAGTTCCATTTTTTGGTTAAAACCGAATTTTTTTAAATTGCGAGACGTCAGTACAAAAATAAATGTAGAAAAATTCAATTTTTTCACACAAATTAGATCAAGTATCATTTATTTAAATTTTACAAACGTTCAAAACCCTGCATGGAATTGCCCTAGATAAGATGTAGACACATTCCTTGCCTTGTAATTTCGCTGGAAATCCTTCAA
Organism: Selenia dentaria; assembly: GCA_917880725.1. Taxonomy (NCBI): domain Eukaryota; kingdom Metazoa; phylum Arthropoda; class Insecta; order Lepidoptera; family Geometridae; genus Selenia; species Selenia dentaria. The sequence continues at coordinate 7,120,812 of OU862904.1, read as the reverse complement.
ATTGAAACTACTGTTTCAGTTTGAAGTGAGCAAACATTACTACGTTTGCTCTCTGAGGGACCGCATCAGAAATAAAGTGATCCGTCAGAGAACCAAGGTCATCGACATAGCCCACTGGATCAGCAAGCTGAAGTGGCAGTGGGCTGGCCATATTAGCCGTAGAACCGACAACCGTTGGGGTAAACGAGTTCTAGAGTGGAGACCGCGTCTCGGCAAACGTAGTGTAGGACGTCCTGAGGCACGGTGGAGTGACGATCTGCGCAAGACGGCTGGCAAAAACTGGATGCGAGAAGCCCAAGATAGACCTAAGTGGCGTGCAATTGGAGAGGCCTATGTCCATCAGTGGACTGCTACAGGCTGATGATGATGACTTCTCCAGGCAGGCTTAAAATGTATATACGAGTAGTAGTTATGTAGGTGGGTCGCGAGATAGGGCTACGTGCACGTAGCATGACGTCGTAGATCCAGTTACTGCTCAATGATGGAAAATAATGGAACTCACGTGGTCAGTGCACTGCCGTATAGGTCTACCAAGAGTTTATAACATTGACACCAATTGATGCTCGCTATCGACTTTCGTGAAAAATGTATGAAAAAAAGAACAGTGGCAACTCACGGTCAACTGTAGAACTAATATCTGTAGCGAGTATGCAAATCACAAGTTTAATAGGTAGACGAGATCGAGTACCTACAATAGATTACATATTATACGTTGCCAACTCATGGTAGATATACGGTATCTAGTTATGCCTTGTTTGCGCAACGAGAATATCAATGTTTCGAAAATAATAATTAGGCACATTGACAAACAAACATATACTTTTATCTGCACACAACAACACAAGGCACTATTAAGATATATATACTTGCAATATATGTACAAACCCTTTAGGAAGAAATAAAGAAAACACGTTTATTTCTAACAAACACAGAACATACACAATAAATAAGTAAGCTATATTAGAATTTTCGTCAAAGTTTTGAGCGGTGCCAGAAATGAGTCTCTGCAACTCATTTTTAGGCTTGGAAACTATTGCGATAATATTCAGCAGGACTTGTGACTAGCTTTAAACAATGAATTACAACTGTCCGTATACCAAGCTTTAAAACAGCCATACATCCTCACCACTTTAAAAATTTTATATTCGGTATAACTTCATTTAATTAATAATATTGGTTTATTTGTGCCAAATTACTACATTCGCACAGGGAGTCGACGCCGTCATCAACTGTTTTCATGTCCTGTTTCACGTACCATCCACGGCAGAAATACGACCATGCGCAGGCTGTTAATTATTCTCAATCAATTTACGCACGAATTCCAGCATGTCGATATTTTCAATGACGTTGGGAGAACAATTATTGTATCTAATTTAAGCCTATTTATAACATGCTACCTAAATATTTAGCGTTTTGTTTTATACTGTAAGCTTACTTTATCAATTAACAAATTAATTAGTGCTTACGCGTGTGTTTTAATTTATGCTAATCATAGCCCACTAAGATTCGGCACCAATTTGCTTCTCACTTCGGTTAGCGCTAGACAAATGGAGTTGAAGCCGAATCAAAGAACAGTCATCCCTAAGGAGCTTTGATCACTCAAATGAAACATCTTCCACCCGATTGACTCTGGAAACTCATCTCATCTTGAGGTAGAGTAGATGGCGCAGCTTTCAGTTATCTAAGAGCATTTTTCAAGCAGCGTTTATGGATTCCTGAGGTATGAAGAATTATTCTACGCTTCACTAAATTTCATATGAAAGTGTCTAAAACATCATAAAATCAGAACCCGTAGACTATGCTTTTACGTAAACCAGGCGTTAGAATATGTATATAAGTGTGTGTTTTTAGTGTGCTTATTTGTGGTTTAAAAAGTAATAAATAAATTAAAAAAGCTTAATAGAAATTTATAATATTTTGGAAAGTATTATAATAGAATGATATTATATGAAGCGCTCGTAGCGGAGCCGAGCGCTCGTAGCGGAGCTGAAGCGCTCGTAGTGGAGCTGAAGCGCTCGTTGCGGAGCTCTACTTCGCGATCGTAACCGATCAAGAAGTTAAGCAACACTTGCTGCGGTCAGGACTTGGGTATTTGGTGGGACTTGGGGATGGGTGATCGCTAGTGGCATTATTCAACTGAGGGCCGGAGGAAATATTCCGTGATTCGAAGGGCACGTTAAGCCGTCGGTCCCGGTTGTTAGTCTTAGCACAACAGTCGTTAGGCTATGTCGAAGGCATTCGGGCGGCCTGAAAACAACATGTGTTGGCATTGCATTATCTATCCACCAAGCCAGTTTGGGCCCACGTGGTGGATTATAGCTCAACTCCTCTCTCTGAGAGAAAGCTCAAGTCGCAGCATTGGGAACCAAATGGGCTAATTATGATGATGATCATGATTCAGCAAAACACTGTTAATGGATTGATGTATAAAGCAGAAAACGACTACAAATTTATCTCGAGATAAAACACATAAAACGATTTAATAAAGATCGGAGTGTGGATGTGACGGAGGCCCTGGGCCGGGTGGAGATGGCCGACTTATAAAAAAATTAGCTAAAAAAAATAATAATAGACAAGCTTAGGCTTTCGTATTATGTATGCGTGTATACCTTGAGCATTCACGCTCACTAAAAATCTTCTTCTTGCGGCGGCGTCGTGTGGCGGGTCGTCCTCTTCCCTCAAATATGGTTGAGGAGGGCGATGGCTGCCACACGTGTCAAGCTCGTGAACGGGCGCTGTTTGCGGAAGCCGGTATGCTCTCGGTATGTATGATATTTAGAAATTAGTTAATAGTCTATTTGTGTACAAAAAAAATGTTTTATGTAAGTTTAGTTAAGAATAAAAAATGTCCTCCTGTATTCCGTTAGTAATTATAAAAAAAAATTATAAGTTTAAAATATAAATGTAAGCAATGCCACGGACCCATTGAGTCTGTGAACAAAATCAATAATAATTTAAAAAAAAGAAAAAAAAACGATTTAATATGCAACTATTACCTAAGTCATTTTGTAGCCGTTAAAATTTTTTCACTCGCCAAATATAAACGGAGGAAAAAGGCAGCGATACAAATTAAGGAGATTTTAAAGTAATAATGATTTTTTCCAAAGTTATAATATGCAACAGTTTCCAGACGATCATAATTTAGTACAAATCACTGAGCATTACACTTAAGTTCTTCATAAAGTTTGCTCCCAAGTGCTCCACAATTTGGAGTACCTACAATTAAAAGTATTCGGCAAGTCCTTCCTCCAAGTGGAGTCCGCGGAATGTCTGATGGACCCGCCGAGATAATTGAAAAACTTCTCGCTGCGCTGGATCTATGTGGTTCAAGAGATAAAGAAACATTTGGCAATTTTAGAGAGACTAATTACATCTCGGACGGGATTCAAACCCTCTTTTTCCAACAATCCGTTACAAAAAGACAAACAAGGCAAAAATGCTTTAAAAAAATCATATGCTATTATTACTTAAGGCCTGATTCATCTTGTACAATACACACATAACTAGAGAATTGTTTGCTTTAGGAGAGATTCGCTTTTAGACAGATTAGTTTTACGTCAGATTCTCTTTACGGCAGATTCGCTTTAAGACAATTACCATCATTATTATTTCAGACAATTATTATCATTGTCTGTGCCGCACACATTCACTAGTAGTTCTGCGAACAGTAGACCTCGGACCACATAAGTAGTGTTATTAGCGGAAATTTTTCACACTACTTCACATCCTATTAACTTAGAAACTAATTGACCAATTATGCTCATATTCAAAATTCCTTATTAAATTCAGGTAACTAATGTGTGTACTACATTTTATCAGAAACTGTCGGTAAATAGCGCCGCAGCAAACTTCCCCATATTAGGAGAACTACAATTGAAAATCACCGATGCCCTTAAAAATTAAATAGTAGAACATGCATGCCAAGTTTCATCAAGATTAGTTTGAAAAATGCGACCTGTACAGGAGGACCAACATACAACCCAACAAGCATACGGACATATGAAAGTAAATTTGGCCGGTTAAAGCAGAGACGCTTCGCTCGCACGGTTAATTACACTGGTCTAACAAGGCTATCAATGTGTTTAAATATGTAGGTAGCTGCACCTCGCGATTTCACCGCCGTGGTGATGGATGATAGTGATGACGATGAAAAGTATCCTGTCTTCCAGCGCCATCCATCAAAATACTGAATTTCATCCAAATATATAGCTAAGTATGTAGGTTCGTATTTATATTAGTCAGACTCTCACCGCCCCGTGATTACACCTGCGTGGTGATGGATGATGATAAAAAGTCATCATCATCATCATCTCAGCCGTAGGATGTCCAGTGCTGAACATATGCCTCCCCCACAAATTTCTAAAAGGACCGGTTGGAAGCGGCCTGCATCCAACGTCGTCCTGATACCTTTGTCAGGTCGTCAGTCCACCTTGTCGGTGGACAAACATACGCTGAGCTTGCCGGTCCGTGGTCTCCACTATAGAACCTTTCGGCCCCATCGGCCATCTGTTCTGCGTGCTATGTTGCCTGCCTACTGCCACTTCAACTGGCTTATCTTCTGGGCTATGTCGGTGACTTTAGTTCGTCTACGGATCTCCTCATTACGGATCCCTACGGATCACGTAGAGAAACCCCGAGCATAGCCCTCTCCATAGCTCGTTGTGCGACTTTGAGCTTGCTTATGAGGCCTATAGTAAGAGACCACGTTTCAGTGCCATATGTCATCACTGGTAACACACATTGGTCAAAGACTCTTGTCTTGAAAACATACCTTAGTGCCTCAAGACAAGAGTCTTTGACCGATAAAAAGTATTCTGTGTTAAGCCAGGGTCTAATCTATCTCCATACCGAATTTCATCTAAATTGGTCACAAACTTTTGCCTTTATAATATTAGTGTGAAGATTCCAAAATCCTACAACTTAGACCGTTTGTATAAGTTTGCGGCGGAAAGCCGAAAGAAGCGACTTTTGTTTAATTTCTTCCCTCTTGTTATTTGGCCTCGTTTTATAAGACAAGTGTTTTCCAAGTATGTTTGCTGTTTTATTTCTTCTCAACTTTATTAATCCCACGTTTATTCACAAGTAGGTACTTACAGGAAGTTTGAAAAATGTTTTACCGCGGTATTTTTTTAATGTGGCGTACTTATATTAGCATCCTGCCGTGCGATTCTGTAATGATTCGTCGACGAGCTCACCGATGTCAATTACTATATGAAATATCGCCCTTGTACACAAGGTCATTTTTCCAACGTTTCTTGTCATCCCGTCATTTGTTTCACTGATGTTGTCAAAGATGCAATGATGTTTGCTCTTAGAGAATCGCACGGCAGTTATTTTATCATTTGTTTACATACTAGCTGCGCCCGCGGATTCATCCGTGTGTTGAAGGATGATTATGAGGATGAAGATAAAAAGTACCCAGTGTCCTCGGGATATAGGTACTCTATCTCTCCGCCAAATTTCATCGATATCCGTTTACAAACAACCAAATAAACAAACTTACTATTACGTTTCTAGTTTTTATTAGGATAGTTTGGATTATCAGGAAGAACAACAGCCATTTTAATATAATAGTTATAGAAAATATACACGATGGGAAAACTAAAGGGGAACTTTTCCCGAAAGAAGTATTATTATTATATATTCAAGTAGAAGAGTTCAGAGTTCAGTCGCAGTCAGATAAAATTATGTCACTGTCCTGTCTAAGTCCGTTCTATAGTAATGCGGTGGATGCATTACTAAAACTTAATGTGGTTGATTAGGAAAACAAAAAACGTTTCATGATTTTGTTCGCTTTACCTCTTCGATCAGCAATACCAACTTGTATGTTGGTTGTTGTATGTTGGTATTGCTGATCGAAGCTTTACCTACACTCATGCACTATCGCGAACAGTAATGAAGGATCCCAATAATCTATCTATCCACAGTTTTCCTTACTACCGATAGAAATTTGACATAACGTTCATACAAAAAGTGTCAAATATCTATCTCTAGTAAGCTAAACCGGCGGCCGTTAACGGGAAACCACCACTATTACACGTCATAACTAAAAGAAACACAAATCTAGAAAATGTTTACAAACTGAACGATAGCCTTGAAATATATAGAGAGAAACATTCACATTCTCGGACGGGATTCGAACCCGCGTCTTCTGACTCTCCGTGTCAAACGCCATTGACCAACTAGGCCACCGAGGTTCGGGTCCGAGCATCGAATTTTAACTCTCTATCTGACTAACCGTCTTACGGGGAGCGACATCTATTGAACAGTTTTGATGGCACTATCGCTCGAGCGATAAGACCGCCCATTGTGATACTATTAGTTTTAAGCATTTAATTGTAATTAAAAAAATTGTGCATTTGTATCAAAATGACTTATGTATAATGTGGTGTTACAATAAAGAGTTAATCTATCTATCTATCTATCCAACCGAAAGAAGCATTATTTAGAAATACTTAAACTTTCGTATTGACCGCATATCGCAACCCTTGTAATTTTTATAGTATTACTTTTTTTTAAAGCACTAACGCCTGCTTTTCTTTGAACGATAGCCATTCGGCTTTTGTCCCTCTATTATATAACTACTCGTCCTGACTAACTTAAGTATGATTACGCATAACTTTTTACTGAGTAGTCCGATTTTGATATTTGTTTCTTCTTTGGTAGAGTATATTTTCGAAGAAATGGGATCACCCATTTAAATTTCATCAAATTCGGTCATAGCGGTTATTAAGTTAAAATCAAATAACAGAAAAAAGTTACGCCTATCTTGATGATATCGTAATTGACGGTAAATGACAGTTGATCCCGTAAGTAGTTGGCTTTAGGGTCACACTATACACTAAAAAGGGTGAATAAGAACATTTGCAATTTGTTGCAATACCGATACCGACTCCATTCTATTACTTTGGTAAAAATCAGTTATTGGAGTGTAACTCAAAAAACTACTGGACCGAATTTAATAAAATTTACATGGGTCTACACGGGAAGTACCAGCTTTTAAACAAAACTTTTGAAAATCGGTACACCCAGTCGAAAGTTATGAGGTAACAAACATAAAAAAAGTCGGTAGAAATAATACCAAAAAATGGAACCGACTTTCACAGTATAAAATGTGATATAACTTGTCGAAGTCGGTACCATGCGCACAATATTGTGATAATATGTACTTATGAACTATTACTATTCAAACTGAGTTCAACAAGTTATTTCACACTCAGTGTTGTAGTTGGTTCCATTTTTTAAGTTTTTTTGTTGTAAGCATTCGCTAAGGATTTTTGAAAATATTAAGTGAATTCAATTTAACTTTGTGGCTTTCAATTCCTAAGACCGAGCGAGCGAAGCCGCTGGCGAGTCGCCTAGTAAATTATAAAATTTCCCCGCAGAGTGTCGCCGACAATTACTATACCTAATGAAATTGTGTCTAGACATGCTATGGTATCTAGTATAATTAAATTTTAATCATTTATACGTACGTACGTACGTATACGTACGTGTTATTAAAGTAGTTAAGTGAAGTGTATATAAAGACAGCCAGATCAAGTTGAATTACAAACTCTCGCAGTGGAAGAAATAAGAATCTGCAGACGGCTGGCTAAAAGTACCTACAATGTCCTCGGTACAAAGAGCGTCCAAACAAACAATACACAAAAATTTAACATAAAATAACGACTTACCAACACTTCCCGGATGCGTCGCATGTAGCAACATCAGCTCTGTAAGTCTGTTCTGGTTAGTAACGGAGAGAAGGGGCAGGAAGAAAGAATCAACAGACCAATCTTGGCAGTCCTATATGTGCTTTCCAATCTTCGATCCAACTGTTGTCTTCGGTCCAACTGTTCTGAAGTTCAGGGTGTTTCAACACAGGCAGATTGCAATCCGGTGTCCAAGTAATTTACCCAATCTAACACTTAACACGCACTACAGTGATTCTTCTTCTTCTTACGGTGCCATCTCCTACCGGAGGTTGGCTATCATTAAGGCTACTCGAACCTTAGAAGCTCCTGCCCGAAATAGAGACCTGTTGCTCAAGTTAAACCACGTCCGGAGATTATTGAGCCATGAGGTACGTCTTCTGCCTGGTCGTCTACGTCCTTGGAGTTTGCCCTGCATGATCAGTTGGAGAAGATCGTATTTCTCATTTCGCATGACGTGACCCTGGTACTGGAGTTTTCTAGTTTTGATTGTATTTAAGATCTCTACTTTTTTATTTAGCTTCTGTAAGATTTTTTCATTGGACACTATCAGTCCACGAGATTTTCAAAATTCTTCTGTACACTACAGTGATTACTGAATTTAAAATTAACTACATTTCCGATCAAAACTATTGCGTACTCGACGACTTTTCAAGAGCAAGCACAATTAATTATTACATTTCTCCAAATCAAAGCTAGCTAGAAGACACCATAGTTAGATATTTGGTACTTCTTCACAATAAAACGACTAAACAGAATTGTATGATATTTAAAAAGATTTTAGCTTAAGTATAACATATATAGGGTGTTTGGTAGAGGGACCGACAAACCAAATGAGTGTGTTCGGGGGCCCACTTGGAGAATACAAGTTGGCCAAAAAAAATAATATGTTTAACTTTTTTTTGTGATATTTCCCTTTTTCTCCGAAATTGTACCTATTTACCACCATAACATTTGTAAAATTTGTAAAAAAACTAAAAACATCCGGTCTAAAACATACTTTACAAATGTTATGGTGGTAAATAGGTACAATATTGAAGAAAACGAGAAAATTCATAAAAAAAGTTAAAAAAAATTGGGGAGTCAAGGATTTTTTTTTGGCCAACTTGTATTCTCCAAGTGGGCCCCCGAACACGCTCATTTGGTTTGTCGGTCCCTCTACCAAACACCCTGTTATTAAAAAAAAATATTGTAATTTAGACCCAACCAAAAACCCCCGCTTGACATTCACTTTTATTACAATAATATCAAAATAGAATGTGTTGACACGGCCCCACTTTTAGGGTTAGAAATTGACTCCCATATAAGCTCACATAAAAAAATCAAAGCTAAACTATCTAGTTTCACTTATGCATCGCGGGTACTAAGACGTGCTACCGACATAAACACAGCAATTACCGCCTATCACGCTTACGCCTCTTCGTGGCTCAGATACGGTATTATTATCTGGGGGAACAGTGTAAATATAGCAGGACCTCTTTATCACCCAGAAAAAATGCATCCGTATCGTAGGCAATATTAAAGCACCTTTTTTTTCCGTTCGGAAAATGCTTTTACGCACATGCGCTCGCCGGGGATAGCGAGCGGGTTATTTCGGACTCCTACTACCGACTAAAAACCCCACGATGTCCTTCGGCAACGATTGCAAACAGGGCCACGGGTCCATTTGCGCATTCTCCGCAGCAATATTAAAGCACCTGACATTTCAATACCAAACTTCCATTAACCTTTTTTTAAAATTTAAAATCCTGTCAGTAGTGTCTCTATATATACTCGAAATATGTAATTTTGTAAAAAAATACCCTGACTAGTTTAAAAAAAGCCGATAAATATAATAAAATACGATCTCAATATAGACATACATTAATAGAACTGCGATCAAACCCCGTGATGCATAGCACTAGCCCTTACTCAATGTCTGTTAAAATGATCGAACCTCATGATGATGAGTGATGCATAGCACTAGCCCTTACTCAATGTCTGTTAAAATGATCGAACCTCATGATGATGAGTGATGCATAGCACTAGCCCTTACTCAATATCTGTTAAAATGATCGAACCTCATGATGATGAGTGATGCATAGCACTAGCCCTTACTCAATATCTGTTAAAATGATCGAACCTCATGATGATGAGTGATGCATAGCACTAGCCCTTACTCAATGTCTGTTAAAATGATCGAACCTCATGATGATGAGTGATGCATAGCACTAGCCCTTACTCAATGTCTGTTAAAATGATCGAACCTCATGATGATGAGTGATGCATAGCACTAGCCCTTACTCAATGTCTGTTAAAATGATCGAACCTCATGATGATGAGTGATGCATAGCACTAGCCCTTACTCAATGTCTGTTAAAATGATCGAACCTCATGATGATGAGTGATGCATAGCACTAGCCCTTACTCAATGTCTGTTAAAATGATCGAACCTCATGATGATGAGTGATGCATAGCACTAGCCCTTACTCAATGTCTGTTAAAATGATCGAACCTCATGATGATGAGTGATGCATAGCACTAGCCCTTACTCAATGTCTGTTAAAATGATCGAACCTCATGATGATGAGTGATGCATAGCACTAGCCCTTACTCAATGTCTGTTAAAATGATCGAACCTCATGATGATGAGTGATGCATAGCACTAGCCCTTACTCAATGTCTGTTAAAATGATCGAACCTCATGATGATGAGTGATGCATAGCACTAGCCCTTACTCAATATCTGTTAAAATGATCGAACCTCATGATGATGAGTGATGCATAGCACTAGCCCTTACTCAATGTCTGTTAAAATGATCGAACCTCATGATGATGAGTGATGCATAGCACTAGCCCTTACTCAATGTCTGTTAAAATGATCGAACCTCATGATGATGAGTGATGCATAGCACTAGCCCTTACTCAATGTCTGTTAAAATGATCGAACCTCATGATGATGAGTGATGCATAGCACTAGCCCTTACTCAATGTCTGTTAAAATGATCGAACCTCATGATGATGAGTGATGCATAGCACTAGCCCTTACTCAATGTCTGTTAAAATGATCGAACCTCATGATGATGAGTGATGCATAGCACTAGCCCTTACTCAATGTCTGTTAAAATGATCGAACCTCATGATGATGAGTGATGCATAGCACTAGCCCTTACTCAATGTCTGTTAAAATGATCGAACCTCATGATGATGAGTGATGCATAGCACTAGCCCTTACTCAATGTCTGTTAAAATGATCGAACCTCATGATGATGAGTGATGCATAGCACTAGCCCTTACTCAATGTCTGTTAAAATGATCGAACCTCATGATGATGAGTGATGCATAGCACTAGCCCTTACTCAATGTCTGTTAAAATGATCGAACCTCATGATGATGAGTGATGCATAGCACTAGCCCTTACTCAATATCTGTTAAAATGATCGAACCTCATGATGATGAGTGATGCATAGCACTAGCCCTTACTCAATGTCTGTTAAAATGATCGAACCTCATGATGATGAGTGATGCATAGCACTAGCCCTTACTCAATGTCTGTTAAAATGATCGAACCTCATGATGATGAGTGATGCATAGCACTAGCCCTTACTCAATATCTGTTAAAATGATCGAACCTCATGATGATGAGTGATGCATAGCACTAGCCCTTACTCAATGTCTGTTAAAATGATCGAACCTCATGATGATGAGTGATGCATAGCACTAGCCCTTACTCAATGTCTGTTAAAATGATCGAACCTCATGATGATGAGTGATGCATAGCACTAGCCCTTACTCAATGTCTGTTAAAATGATCGAACCTCATGATGATGAGTGATGCATAGCACTAGCCCTTACTCAATGTCTGTTAAAATGATCGAACCTCATGAAGATGAGTGATGCATAGCACTAGCCCTTACTCAATGTCTGTTAAAATGATCGAACCTCATGATGATGAGTGATGCATAGCACTAGCCCTTACTCAATATCTGTTAAAATGATCGAACCTCATGATGATGAGTGATGCATAGCACTAGCCCTTACTCAATGTCTGTTAAAATGATCGAACCTCATGATGATGAGTGATGCATAGCACTAGCCCTTACTCAATGTCTGTTAAAATGATCGAACCTCATGATGATGAGTGATGCATAGCACTAGCCCTTACTCAATATCTGTTAAAATGATCGAACCTCATGATGATGAGTGATGCATAGCACTAGCCCTTACTCAATATCTGTTAAAATGATCGAACCTCATGATGATGAGTGATGCATAGCACTAGCCCTTACTCAATGTCTGTTAAAATGATCGAACCTCATGATGATGAGTGATGCATAGCACTAGCCCTTACTCAATGTCTGTTAAAATGATCGAACCTCATGATGATGAGTGATGCATAGCACTAGCCCTTACTCAATGTCTGTTAAAATGATCGAACCTCATGATGATGAGTGATGCATAGCACTAGCCCTTACTCAATGTCTGTTAAAATGATCGAACCTCATGATGATGAGTGATGCATAGCACTAGCCCTTACTCAATGTCTGTTAAAATGATCGAACCTCATGATGATGAGTGATGCATAGCACTAGCCCTTACTCAATGTCTGTTAAAATGTATGATAAATTGCCTAATGTCCTTAAAGATGTAGAAAATGACGTTATTTTTGTTGCAAACCTAAATAGCATGCTTGAGAAAAAATGTTACTATTCATTAGATGAATTTTTCAACGACATTTTTGTTGATATTGTAACATTTCATTTAACATTATCACTGTAATAAGCATACTTGATAAGGAATGTATTCCTTCATTATTAATTAAAAAATACGAGATTACTCACGTAATATTTATCGGATAGGTCCGACTATAGTTTCGACCACATTCGGTGGCCTTTTTCAAGAAGTGTTCGGAACGCCCGCGTCGATGACGTCTCGCTTAGCACTGATTTTAATTAATAATGATTGAAAACCACGTTAATTTTTATAACAAAATGTATTCCTTTATAAGGTATTTTAAATAAGACATAGCATTCACTTATTATTATAAATTTTTTTAATAATTTACTAATCACTATACTTCGCGTTTAATACTATTTCTCTCTGTTCAACAATGTTAAACCACAAGTATAAATTTTTCTAATTATTTAATTAAAATATAACACCATATCCCTTTAAATAAAGATTTTAGTCAACTTGTACTTAGATTTTATAGTTGTTCCGACATAAATTCGACGCTCAACGTTTCCTAGTTCACCTCGGCTAACGACAACAGACTGGCCGCTATCCTGTTTATTTTAGGAAGGACATAGAGCTTTTTGCCACTACGGGCATTAAAAGCGACACCCCGAGGGACAAAAGCGTAAAGCGCGTACCGCGTAAAGCGCTAGACAACGACAAGAGCGAACCCTTGCCTACTAGGGAATAGAGACAACGACAAAGGCGAACCCTTGCCTAGTAGGGAATAGAGTCCGCTATCCGCCACGCTTACTACTTTTATAACAATATTTTGGCGGTAGAACAACTCTCCCTCCATAATCGTCAACAATGCCACCTTGCGGTGAATTAAGAAAATATCTGGGACTCAAATACATTCCATTTATCTAATAATACAACAATTTTGCTAATTTTAACCTACTGTTAATAATTTGTTTGTAATGTATGTGTTTGTAGTGAAATAATTTTATTATATAGGGTGTTTGGTAGAGAACCAAATGAGCGTGTTCGGGGCCCACTTGGAGAATACAAGTTGGCCAAAAAAAATCCCCTAGCCCCCAATTTTTTTTAACTTTTTTTTTGGGATTTTTTCCCTATTCCCCGAAATTGTACCTATTTACCACCATAACATTTGTAAAATCTGTTTTAGACCGGATGTTTTTAGTTGAATTTGGTTTCTATACACCTTCAGGCCAAGCAAAGCAAAATTGGATACAAAACAGAGCTAACTAACTGATTTAGAGCTCATAGAGTAAAAATATGAAATAAATTTTACCTCATAGTTCAACTTTCACAGTGATAAAAAAACCCACTAGCAAGCTTTTTTAGAAAAAAAAGGAAAAAAGAAATTGGGGGGTCGGAGATTTTTTTTGGCCAACTAGTATTCTTCAAGTGGGCCCCGAACACGCTCATTTGGTTTGTCGGACCCTCTACCAAACACCCTGTATATTGTTAACAATATGAAATAACTCGTTCCGCACAAACAAACTATTGCCATACCCTTACAGGGTCATATATTGTCATTCTTTGACATTTTAACAAGACCTGCATGTAAACATATTATATGCTGCAATAAAGTATTGAGTATCTCATTATCACAAAGATTCAAGAAGAATCTCGTGAGGGATCATATATTATGATCACTCACGAGATTAATATTATTATATATAATAATATTATGTAACGGGGATAACGTTGCAGTGGCAAGTCATTTATGTAGTAGCTGCGTTCGCGTGATGGATAATAATGATGAAAAATATCCTATGTGTTAACCCAGTGCCTTTTTTCCATCCGTACCAAATGTCATCATAATTGGTCCCGCCCTTTGAACGTAAAGAAGTAAAAATACAATACAAAAATTCTGTATCGAGCACCAATCTTATAGAAAACAAAACATAATACAGTAAAAAAGCACCACAGTAGGTTGGACAATTGGCGGCCTTATCGCTATAGCAATCTCTTACAGACAACCTTGCATGGAGATAATTCTTAATATTAATGCGGTAGTTAGTGGATGGTAGGTAAAAACAAACATTTTAGTCTAGGAAATAAGTGCTTATAGATAATTAAAAATAAATATAATATTATATGACAAATAATAATAATAAATTATAGTAAAATATAATATACAAGACAAGAGTCTTCGACCAATGTGTGTTACCAGTGATGACTTATGGCACTGAAACGTGGTCTCTTACTATGGGCCTCATAGATAAGCTCAAAGTCGCACAACGAGCTATGGAGAGGGCTATGCTCGGGGCTTCTCTACGTGATCGAATCAGAAATGAGGAGATCCGTAGAAGAACGAAAGTCACCGACATAGCTCAGAAGATTAGCCAGTTTAAGTGGTAAGTTAAGGGCACATAGCACGCAGAACAGATGGCCGATGGGGCCGAAAGGTTCTCGAGTGGAGACCACGAACCGGCAAGCGTAGCGTAGGTCGACCACCGACACGGTGAACAGACGACCTGAGGAAGGTCGCCGTTGGATGCCGGCCGCTTCCAACCAGTCCTTTTGGAAAATCATGGGGAGGCATATGTTCAGCAGTGGACGTCCTACGGCTGATATGATGATGATGATGATGATGATATACAGTAGGTGCTTGATAAATATTCCTTCTTCACCATATTTTTGAAAGACGAAATTGACTTTGCTTGCCTGAGACTGACAGGAAGCTCATTCCATAGTTGGACAGCATGTTTAGTAAATGACTTACATAATATATTGATGACGCGACAGGTGTGTTCAATTGCATTGGGTTTGTGGAACGAAGAGAAAGGATAACAAACGTACTCACAAACTTTCACCTGTCTAATATTAGTGTGACTGGCTGCGCCCCGCTGTTATCCCGCGTGGCGATGGATGATGATAACGAAAAGTATTCTATGTGTTATTCCAGACTCTCGTCTGCCTATATACCAAATTCCATTCAAATCTGTTTAGCCAATCTGGCGTGAATTGAGTAAGAAACCTCTATGGTAGAAGTACTAAGACCGTCATCGCGATAAATAGACGATAAAAGTGGTAAGAGGCGGTGGGTGGGGGCGAAGGAGTTTTGTCGGCAATTATTACGTGAGTGACGGCAGAGCGATCGGGGTTGGCATCTTTTAAATGTCATTGTTTTCAGTTGTGTAGGTATGCTACCAACAAATCGTGCATGCGATGTGCACTTGTTTTGTGGCACCTGCACGGATGTCGCGCCAAACCTGCGGGAATCCACGCTAGTAGGGAAGACGTTCTACTTATAGATATTTACTTACTTTGGTATTAGTAAGAAGTAAGGTGAACAGGTTTTCACACTACTTCGCTATGGTTAAATACCTGACAAAGGTGTGTCCAGTGGTAATTCCTCAGGCGTACTCTGCAATAGTCCTACCACCAGAAAAATGCTAGGTTATGGAAGTTTTATCCAAGTACAAAATATTCATATTGGTCCGAAAGGTCTGCCATAAATTTCAAATGCCTACCCTCACATTACAATTTTTAGTTATTGGGTTGCCATAAAAATGAGCAAAAATAAAAATAAAAAAACAATATCCTCAGGTCCCAGGCAAAATGTCAGTTTAAATAGCCTCCAGACCCTTATAAAACATTTTTACATTTTCCATCCAATTTCACAGGTCATAAAATGTAGAGACTACTTGCCTTCGACACTCCATCGTATTGGAACAGACACAAGGACAAATTTTACAGTTATCGTGTTTATTTTTCCCAAAGGACATATATTCACACGTTTAAACTGTCTAGACGAATTGAACTCTATAACTAAACAGTTAAGAGCTATACGAGGTTTCTATTTGACATGAATTACTGTGGTTGACTAGGGCAGATCGTAATATCGACTTTTCTGGCATACAGTATACATTTCTTTTGTAATGTCTATTGTCTGCCAGATAATTATTTTTAATGTTTGACAATGCCGCTTGCAATCCACCTTGACCAGTATTCGACTGAGTAAGTCGTTCAATACGCTTTGATTTTGTAGCTATATTCTTGTTTAAATAATTTGACATTCATGCCTTGGCCACCAGTTCGAGGACCATTTTTTGTACAGGTGATGCCCACCAAACGATGTGATTCCCGATATCTACAAGGAACGATACTAAAATTGTGTTGATTCCCGATCAATCATTGAAGATCTTTGACTTGAAAGAATATTATCATATCGAATAACGCCCATGTTGTTACTAGTGAAGTTACGTAGAAGAACTCGTAGCAGCGCTACAATACTCGTAGCGGGACTGAAAGGTTCGTAGACCCCTACGAACTGCCGTGCTATTCTCTAACTAATGATTCATCATTGCGCTCGTCGACGAGCTCCCCGATATCAAATACTTTATGAGATATCGCCCTAGTACATAAGGTTGCTTTTCCAACGTTTTTTTGTCATCTCTTCATTTGTTTCACGGATGTTGTCAAAGATGAAACGATGTTTGCTCTTATAGAATCGCACGGCTGCCGTGCGATTCTCTAATGATTTGTCATTGCGCTCGTCGACGAGCTCGTCGATGTCAAATACATTATGAGATGTCGCCCTAGTTATATCAGCAACATCATCCAGTCGTCCAGTGTTTCTATCACTGTAAGCACTTTATTGTTATGCTTATAGGGCGCTTATCGCTCTCCCACGCACCAGACGGCGGACAATTTGATGATGATGCATTCATCACTTAGTAGTTTAAGCTTGATAGAAAAGTAGTCTGTAATTAGTCTTCATCTTGAACAGTTCTATATTAAATTTAATTCAACTTTAATTAAAATTAGTATTTTTAAAAACTTAACCACGGTTTTTCCCAGTTTGACTGGCGCAGCCGGTAGGATTTTCCGCGAAATTTTCCGACTACTTACTATCTGAGACCCCGAAATTGGTTTCGCGAGTATAGTGTTTTATTCGGAAGCGCGGAAACACGAACCAAATAAATACGTCTCCCCGGGAAACCGTGCTTTGTGGCGACTAACCAGGCTCCGGAGGACATGGGATCGAGCGGCTTGTGAGTAAACCTTTTCACTTTCCCGTCTTTCATAATCCCAGTCTTTTCCATATATATTTGTCTAAATATTTGACTACTTGCGATTATACATTTAATCTGATTTTGTGTGCACTAAAATTGGCAAACTTTGTTAGGTATATTAATTAATTCGTGTATTATTATAACTATTCTTAAAATAATTGATTGTTTAAACGTGTTAAATTAAGTAACAAATAAACGTAGCAATGGAGGGAATTCAAACAGTTGCGAAAGAAGTATTGTGTATAATTCCTAAGTTTGATGGTGATGAAAAGTTACTTAATTTATTTATTTCTAAGTGTGAGTATGTGCTTAGTGGCAGCCGAGTTCCGGGAAACGCTACACAAGAACTGTATTTATTTCATACAATCAGCAGTAAACTTGTTGGTAGAGCTGCTGCTTTACTTAGCGATAACCCAAATATAACATCATGGGAATGTTTAAAACAGATACTTACGCAACATTTCGGTGACCCACGGTCGGAAGAGTGCATAGCTATTGAACTTGAAACCATGAAACTTAAACAAGGCGAGTCGTATATTCAGTTTTGTCAAAGAATTCAGAATATAAGAAGTGCGTTATTTGCGAAAGTTAATAGACTTACAGATGAAGGAATAAAAGCAGCTAAAATGATCATATACAACAACACAGCTTTGAACATATTCTTGTATAATTTACCTGAAGACTTAATACGAATTGTGCGCTTGAAAGGTTGTTCTAATCTTGAAAATGCTTTAAGTATTGTAACTGAGGAAGTAAATTTCCAGTTCCAGTACAACGCCAAAAATAAATTAGTGAAACAAAATGTGGCGCAGCAACCAAATGTACAAAATGCATTGCGACCATTGCCGATGGGACAAGGGTTTAGACCTATGTTTAGCGCTCCGCCGCAAAATAATAATTTTAGATTTGGTATCCCACAAAATAATAATTTTAAATTCGGTATTCCTCAAAATCAAGGGTTTCGACCAAATTTTATGCAACCAAATAGATTTACGCCTTCTCAAGGTCAATTCGGATCGCCCCAAAACCACACTCAACGAAACTTCGGTCATATACCTTTCCAACAACAGCGCGCACCTTTCCAACACGGGGGATTTAGGTTCGGCATCCCTCAACAGCAAGGCTATAAATTCGGAATGCAGAACCAACCTTATGCGAACCATAATCAGTACAAATTTGGTATTCCAAATCAGCAACAGGCACCTAGACAGCAGGTCACTGACGTATCCATGCGCACAGCTCCTGTAAGACAAAACATGATTACGAACGATTTGTATTATATTGAAGAACCGAACTACAGTCAGGAATACACTTCAGATATTAATTATGACAATGATTATAATATAAGCGAAATAGGTAACGAGTATGTAGTGCCACCGTCGGCAGAGGATTGTCACTATTTAGAAAGTTACGATGGTACAGAACCTTTAAATCAGGAACACGACGCTGAAAATTTTCAGGAAACAGCCTCGAAAGACACGGCGAGATAATAAACATGAACTGCTGTGATAGTATATTAAAATTACCTCATATAGAGATTCCTGAAATAAACTCAAAGTTTCTTATAGACACCGGAAGCAGTCGATCTTTTATCAGTCCTGCTAAAGCTGAACAGTTTTTCAGTGAACACAAATATTATGAACCATTTACAGTCGTCAGTACACATGCACAGAGTATGCATAACGAAGTAATTTACATCCCTTTGTTAAAAACTTTTAAAAGCACACTCCCTCACAAATTTTACGTTTATGATATAGACGGACGGTATGATGGACTGATTGGAGCTGACCTATTAAAAAAATTAGCAGCCAACATAGACATGAACAACCAAGTTTTGCGAACACATAATGCGGCAATTCCTATTATTTACAATCCGCCTTATGAAATCAATATACCGCCACGGTCTGAAACACGAGTTAGAATCCCCACAAATCTACAGCATGGTGACGCTATCGTAGATTTTTCACAATTTAAAGATGGTGTGCGAATGCCCACTGCTATTGTCAGATGTGATAATTTCTTTGCAGAAACGGTCATACAAAATATTTCAGATGTAGAAGCGACAATCACATTTAAGGAACCGTTGGAAGTTACAGTATTTGAAAATAAGGAATGCGAGGTTAATGTTATGCGTGATGACTGTATGATTGACGAAGTTCTGAAAGAAAATTTATCTAAGTTACGGATGGACCACATGAACAAAGAGGAACGCGATGCGGTCTCTAAACTCTGTTATGAATATCGGGATATATTTTATAGTGACAAGATACCACTATCTTTCACAAACCAGGTTAAACATAACATCCGGACTACAAACGAGGACCCGATTTATATTCGACCATACAGACACCCACCTTGCCAAAATGAAGAGATACAAAAACAGGTAGATAAGCTTTTAGACGATAACGTCATTCAAAATTCTCACTCACCTTGGAGCGCACCAGTACATCTGGTCCCTAAAAAGCTAGATGCATCTGGAGAAAGAAAGTATAGGATGGTAATAGATTATCGGCGCCTAAATGAGATCACAGTCGATGATAAATACCCCTTGCCTAATATTACCGATCTTTTCGATAAGTTAGGTAAGTCTCAATACTTCAGTACCATTGACCTTGCAAGTGGGTACCATCAAATCGAGGTTAATGAAGCGGACAGAACCAAGACCGCATTCACAACTCAGGCCGGTCATTATGAGTTCAAAAGAATGCCGTTCGGGTTAAAAACTGCACCCGCAACGTTCCAAAGGGCTATGGACAATGTATTGCGAGGGCTTCAAGGTATACACTGTCTAGTATACCTTGATGACATCATAATATACTCCTCAAGTCTCCAGGAACACGTAGATAAACTCCGCAAAATCTTCGAACGACTTAGGGCTACAAACTTGAAAGTTACGCTTGATAAAAGCGAATTTTTAAGGAAAGAGGTCCTCTATTTAGGCCACACCATAACCAAAAATGGCCTTATGCCAAACAACGAAAAAATACAAGCAGTGTTAGACTTTCCACTTCCGCGAACAGCTACCGAAATCAAGAGTTTTCTTGGATTAGTAGGCTATTATCGCAAGTTCATAAAAGATTTTGCTAAATTAACTCAACCATTAACTTCGTGCTTAAAAAAGAAAAATAAAATTGATCCAACTAAACAAGAATACATAGACTCATTTGAGAAGTGTAAAGAGCTTTTAACCAATGCTCCGCTCCTACAGTTTCCCGACTTTTCTAAACCCTTCGTTCTAACGACGGATGCTTCAAACTTTGCACTGGGCGCTGTACTTTCGCAGGGTCCCATTGGTAGCGATAAGCCAATAGCTTACGCTAGTCGTACCCTCAATGACGCTGAAACTAGATACAGTACGATCGAAAAAGAGCTTTTGGCCATTGTATGGGCCACCAAGCATTTTCGGCCGTATTTGTACGGGAAGAAATTTACCATATACACAGACCACAGACCGTTAGCCTGGCTCAATTCAATTAAAGAACCAAATAGTAAGTTAACGAGGTGGAAATTGCGTTTAGAGGAATTTGACTATAATATATTGTATAAAAATGGAAAGCAAAATTGTAATGCAGACGCACTGTCAAGAATTAAAGTTAATGCTTTGGGGGAAAATGACGATATTTCAATGAAAGTAAATTTAGATAAAAAGGAACAAAAACTTCAACGACACATAGACGATTTAACTAACGAAATAATACGGTTAAGTAAAGATGAACATAATGCGCCTCACGCCCCTTATACACGAAAACGATCAGCAACCCCTATTTTAATAGATATTTCATCAGATTCGGAGAAAACTATGAGTATAACTTCACAAAAACGGTCACCAACTCCTGTTTTTATGGATATCTCGTCGGTATCAGAGAAAACGATGAGTATTCCTTCGTTGGAAGGTAATGGTAGACAATCACCACATTCTATTCCATCAGTAGATAGTAGTACCGTAACAGCATCAGAGATAATGAATGGTGATAGTATAGGAACAATACATTCAGCCCGCGATTTAGACACAGATGGTATACTCATACTACAAGAAGCTATAGATACCAAACCGAATCAGGTTCTTGTCTTTACCTGGAACAGGAATGACTTAACAGTCAAAGATTTATCTAGGGCTAAACAAAAGGTATTAGAAATACACTTACCCACTAGTAATCCAGATCTTGTCAAAAAGTTTTTAAAGGAGTACATTCGCCCTAAAATAAAATACTTCTTTTACTTTGAAAGTGAAATACATCGTAAGCAGTTTTCAGAAGCTACTATAGCACTATTTCAGAAAGGAGCAGTAAAATTTTATGAATGTACTAAGAGAGTGGTTTACGTTGACGATGAAAATGAGCAGCGCGATGTGGTGAATAAATATCATATGGGTAAAAACAGTCACAGGGGGATCAAGGAAACGTTAATACATCTGAAACGAACCTTTTATTGGAACAACATGGATCAAATGGTCGCGAGTATTATAAATGCTTGTGAAATTTGTAAAAGGATGAAATACGACCGTAAACCACTAAAACCAGAACTTCAATTGTCACAAACACAAACTAAGCCCTTTCAGGAACTATTCATAGACACCTTTTCAATTGAGGGAAAATATTATCTTACAATAGTTGATGCCTTCAGCAAATTAGGTCAAGCAATTGAAATTAGTACTAAATCTACACCGGAAGTAGTAAGAGCCCTTCTGAAGTACTTTTCGATGTATGGTATACCCAGTAGAATCAGTTCAGATCCTGGTGTGGAATTTAACAACACACTGATCAAAGAGATGTTATCATTTTATAAGATTGAACTACACGTCAGTACTCCTCACAACCCCAACTCTATGGGAATAGTTGAAAGGTTTCATTCGACCATTACAGAAATTTACAGGATAGCAAAATATGAACGAAAGATCACGGACGCCGCGTCCGTAATGACTTACGCAGTAATATCATATAATCATACGATACATTCTGCTACCGGCCTTACGCCATTCGAAGTTGTTTTCGGTCATACCGAATCCAATAGCACATTTCATGTCAACTTCGACCAGCAATACACACAACAGTTAGTTAAGGAACATATTAGAAAGACAAAATACCTGTATGAATATTTGACAGATAAAATGATTGATAAGAAGATGTCTGTAAGACAGAAGCGTGGTGGCGAAAGAGACTTTGATTTAGACATTGGGGATACAGTATTTATGAAAGGAGTAAATACTAGACGTAGTAAGGATAAAGCACGATACCAAAAGGCTATAATCACCGGAGATATTCAAAGAAATGTCGCACCTGTAATAACACAAAACAGAAACACAAAAGTCCCAATTAAAGACATAAAGCGTCCTCCACAGGTTAATACTTCTGGCCGCCCAGGTGATCCACAGCCAGGCCCTTCATCTGCAGGTCATTGAGAAGAACCCAGGGCTACTACCTGTAAAGGAAGGTCAAGCAATTATTAGCCATGATAGGTGGACAGTCATTAAAATTTTAGATTTAAGGTTACTTTACGAGCAATTAGAATTAAATACTGGTAGTTATATAAAAATGAAGCAGCAAGTTCGAAGCTGTTTTGATATCAAAGCCTTTGATTCCGATTTCACTGAGGTCGAATCGCAAACCGAATACGCGATGATTACAACCATCGAAAAATATAAGCAATTAGTTCCGTCATTGATAAGAACAAAACGTGGTTTAATTAATCCTCTTGGTTCTTTGATCAAGATGATTACAGGTAACCTTGATAACGACGATGCCTTAATGTACGAAAAGTTGATTTCTGGATTAAAGACAAAACAAGATAGGTTAGCTAAGAAAATGACAGTCGTCACTGAAATGGTGGGTATGATCACAAATATAACAAATGTTACAAGAAACAATTTCATTCAAATTGATAACAAATTTAAGGATATCGATCTTAATTTGAACCAGTCCAAGCTATTGCAAACTGGCAATAAAATCATTCATATTTTTAACATTTTTACAAACAATTTTCAAACGCTTTATATCAGATTGAATGAGGTTGAAACTGCTGTCGCCTTTGCTAGACTTAAATTGTTACACCAATCAATCGTAGACACAGATGAACTGCTATTGCTATTACAGGAAATTGAGAAAACCGAAAGACTTGTATACCCAGCTAACATAGAAAATATTATAAAATTAGAGCAATGTGTAGAGATGAAAGCCTATGTGACACAAAATCAAATCAAATTTATTATGCATATTCCATTAGTTCAAAATGACATTTATAACTATTTTAAGCTGATTCCCTTGCCTATCCATGATACCCATAACGACCTTACCACTCTTATTCTACCCAAATACCCTTACCTTCTTGTGAAAGGTTTGAACACCAGGTCGCTCTCCCAGCCATGCCGGGAAATAGATGAAGCTCGTTTCCTGTGTAGTGAAAACTATGTATCGCCGTTGATTGAAGACGATTGCATTACTGAACTCATGAGATTTTCCACAAACATTTCAAGCTGTCATCCAGTACCCGTCATTATAGATGATGTGAAAGCCGATCTTATTCAACCTAATCGCTATATAATTTATGCAAAGGTTGAAACTTTACTAACTAAGTTTTGTGAAAATGAAATAATGCAAGAGAGCATATGTGGAACTTACCTGCTGACAATAGATGATGACTGCGAAGTTAAAATAAAAGAACTCACCTTAAAGAAGCACCAAAACCAAGGACAAGATGTCAAATTTCCAGTTATAAACCTGCCTAAAATAACGACTAGAATTTCAGATGTACAAAGACAGCCGGTCGATCTCAAAGGAATCGATCTTGTAGATATTCAACATCTGAATTACTTGCTGCGAAATAGTGAAAGTGAAGTTATTAGTGATAGTGAAAAGTATGAAAGATTTCATGACAACTTTAAAAGTGTTAGCATAGCAAATATAGTATTTTATGTAATAATTGTAATGTGTATTGTAATGTTAGCCTGTAGAAATAGGATTAAGAAAATTTGTAACCCGAAGGAATCTCGAGATAATCCTCATCCCTCGGATAATCTCGAACTTACGGAGGGAGGAGTTATATCAGCAACATCATCCAGTCGTCCAGTGTTTCTATCACTGTAAGCACTTTATTGTTATGCTTATAGGGCGCTTATCGCTCTCCCACGCACCAGACGGCGGACAATTTGATGATGATGCATTCATCACTTAGTAGTTTAAGCTTGATAGAAAAGTAGTCTGTAATTAGTCTTCATCTTGAACAGTTCTATATTAAATTTAATTCAACTTTAATTAAAATTAGTATTTTTAAAAACTTAACCACGGTTTTTCCCAGTTTGACTCCCTAGTACATAATGTTGTTTTTCCAACGTTTCTTGTCAACTTGTCATTTGTTTCATGGATGTTGTCAAAGATGCAACGATGTTTGCTCTTAGAGAATCGCACGGCTACTCGAACGTGGATGCGTGCCCACTGTTATCTATACATGCACAAAGTTTAAGTGTCTAATATTAAAAAAACAGCTGTTTACACAATGCATTAACATCTGATTGACTTTGTAGAATGCAATAAAAACTGAAACACAAATTGAAAGGGGTCCTACGTTATACAATGTCATCTTACAATATGATTTCACTTAAATGTACACTTATATTTTTTAAGTTTTATTTACTTAGTTGATGTGTCAATGTAAAAAAAATACCTTCTTGAAGGAAGGTACTTTGACAGTTAGCTTCAAACCCAAGAAATACATTTTTATGTACCTTGAGAGCATCCATCAACTACCGCAATCCAATTCAAAGATATTACTGAAAGTTTAAGCATAACGAGTAACTTCGAACTTTGTGGAGTGGAGAGAGTGATGGAAAACAGTATCATGGCTTCATCAGTGCAAGTACAGTACTTTTTCAATCGATAAATTCGGCAATTCGACGTTGACAGAATCGGTTTATTAATTATCAATGTCATATTTGACATGTCGGTGGGTAAATTCGACAATTCTACTTCGACAGATTTAACATATCGATCGATGAATTCGACAAATCGATGTAGACAGAATCGGTTTTATTAATTATAAATGTCATATTTGACAATATTAATCGTTATAAAACCCGTTTATCGATGTTATACCTATACATATCTAATTTATCGATCCATAAAGTTCCGTACTTGCTCTGTATTTTCGATATTATTTACATTACCTAAAGCCAAAGTCTGCCTGGGTAAGTCAACCGTTTGCCGAGCGACGTGTAAACGCCACTCGGAATCTGGCTCGTTGCTGGTACTACATGAGTAGGGTTGCCATCAGTCCCGGTACACCGGGACATAGCACCGGTTTGGAGCTTCTATCCCGGTTGTCCCGGTCAAACTTAAAAATTTCAGTTACAACATCGACCCAAGAGGCATAGCCACAACGACGTCATCATGATGCGTGGTCACCAAAATACAATATGTTATTGGTTAAGTTTTATTATAACAGACAAATATGTTTGAAACACAGCAATACTAATTTGATTTGTCTATACTAATGCGCTATCTCTGGGTATAACCGCCAGTGTCAAAATTTTTCATGAATAGCTGGACAACCGACTACAAAACTTTTTAATCATATTCAAGTAGAAACGGTCAAAGTTATATTTACTAGTTATAGGTAAATATTTAATATGAAAAACGGGAATTATTAACGTAAATAATTCAGTAAGTCTAGCATGAGCTTATAACATTGACGCCAATCGATGCTCGGTATTGACTTCCGCGAAAAAACGTATGAAAAAAGAACACTGCCACCTTGAGGTCAACTGTAGAACTAAAATTGATAGCGAGTACGCCAATCACAAGCTTAATGGCGGTAATAAAAGGTAGGCGAGATCTAGTATCGACTATAGATGACATTTATGTTGCCAACTCATGGTAGAGCTCTAGATCTTTCTAACCACAGCCGGTAGTCTTTTTCAATGAGACTACAGAACGCTCGCAGTTGCGTCTCCCCTCGCATTCATGGAGAATTATGGGTAAATGTCCTGCTAAACACTAACACTGATATGGCAACCCTACATGAGTATACATTTTACAGAAAGATACAGTAAATTAAGTACATCTATCAATTGCGTGCTTTCACTCGGACATGCTCGAAATCCGGGTTGACGTGTTCGATACTGTATTTATTCTCACAAACTTGTGTACTGACTCCTGGTTATTTTTTCCCTTGAATAATCCAATCGTCGAAGTTTCTATGTTCACGCCTTCGCTTTGTTCCTGGGAAGTAATTTTTGAACAAAGTCCATAATATAAACTCAAAATTATTACGGTTCAACAATATTGTCCTTTTTGTTTTTACTATTAAATGGTAACACGGATAAGATGCTCGCCTGTGTGCTTGGACAAATTTGCGTATATGTAATGTAATCGTATCGTTGACGTATACAGTACAAACTATGAGTTATCTGTGACACAGTTGTACTAGATAAATAATAGTTTGTGTGTATACATCAACGATACGTTTAAATTACACCTTCGCATATTTTCGTGCAAGGCCCACTGCAAACATCGTTGCATCTTTGACAACATCCGTGGAACAAATGACGAGATGACAAGAAACGTTGGAAGAACAACCATATGGACAAGGGCGGTATATCATAAAGCATTTGACATCCGTGAGCTCATTGACGAGCGCATCGACGATTCATGAGAATCGTACGGCTTATAGTAAACGTCATAACTACCGAAAACGGTGGCTTTAAACGAGCCAGATTGTTCAGATTAACGATCTTACTTATAAAAACTGAGTTTACTAAATACGGTTTTATAAACTGCGCTCTACAAAATTATTCTGCGCCCTACTAAATTACGTTGCTTTAAGTTCATGCAGTATATTGTAGTGATGGGGGACCCCCCACAGTGCTTACGTCCTCGTCGTGTCCCCTGGAAACGACCCAGTTCTGACCACCGTAACGGAGTGGCAGACTGGGCTCGGCTAAAGTGCACTGTGCGTCGTAGATCTCATTGCGGGTTGTCTACGACACTGGCGAAGGCTAATATGCCCAAAAAACAAGCGCGGGACGCCTCCGGGCGATTCCTAAAAGGCCCTTCTGAGGGCCAACCAAAAGGCCCTTCTGAGGGCCAACCAAAAGGCCCTTCTCAGGGCCATGTCGACGACCTCACGTCGGCGTCGGAGGCTAGCCGCGCACCATCCGTGGCTAGCGTGTTTGCTAGGGCGGACGAGTTCTCGGACTCCGACAACGAGTCCGTCGCATTTGACTCGGATGCTTCGTTGGCGAAAGGCCGCCATCAAGCGCAGAAGCGGGCCTTCTTAAAGACCGGGTCTTGCTCCTCGGACTCCACGAGGAGTAAACCAAAAAAGGTAAAGGCTAAAAAGCCTTCTACTGTCGTTGCAGACACCCACGACGTGGGTCTCGCAGACGCGCAACGCCAGCTTAACCTGGCTCGCCGGGTGCAGCTCCAGCAAGACCTAGAGGAGAAGGTTGCCGCTAAGGAGCAACAGGCGCGCACCGCGCGGGCCAAGTCTGGGTACGGCGCGTCCACCGTCGTTTACTCGGACCACTCCCTGGTCGAGTTGGAGCGCATGGCGCAGGAGGACGAGGAGGAGATATTGGAGGTAGCCTCTAAGTCCTCCAACCTAAAAGGGACTTTTCAGAAGTCTTTAAAGTGCCGAGCCGCGAGTATGCGCGGCATAATTCGAGAGCTGGTGCAACGCACCTCCACCGAAGACACGCAGCTACTACAGGCGAAAGTTGACCGCCTGCAGTCGGAGGTCAGTCAGCTGCACAAGAAGCTGGCTGAAGCCACGGCCCGGCCAACTCAGGCCGACCCCAGACCAGCCGCTGAAGTCTCCTCCTCCTCGGACCTTGAGGATATCATCCGCAAGGTTGTCATGGAGGAAAGGGCCTTCACGAGAGCCTGTTTCGCTGGCATCGAAGACAGGCTCTTGCCGGAGAAACGCCTCCGACCGCCACTCGCATCGGGCAAGAGGCCGAACGAGCCGGGGCCTTCCTCCCGAAAGGAGGACACCCTTCTACCTTCCTCCACCCCGTCCAACCAACCGTGGACGGATGTGGTTAGGAAGGGAAAGGGCAAGGCCAAGAAAAAGGCGGGAACGGCCAACCCCCTAGCCACCCCCACGACCTCCCTTCCCTGCTCGTCCCAGGCGACCGGCAAGGGAAAGGGTAAGGGAAAGGGGAAAAAGCCGACCCCGGAGCTCACTTCCGCTGCCCCTGCGGCCAAAAAAGCGCCCACCGGTAGGAGGAAGCCTAAGCCTCTGGTGCCCCCCAAGACCGCGGCCGTTGTGGTGACGCTCACCGCTGAGGCTGCGGACCGAGGAGAGACGTACGAGTCCGTCCTGAAGCGGGCTCGTGCTAACGCTGATCCCACACAACTGGGGATTGGAGCAGTTACGTGCCGTCGGACCCAAGCCGGGGCTCGAATCTTCGAGTTTCCGGGGGCTAAGGGCGGCGCTAACGCGGACCTCTTTGCAACCAAGTTGAAAGAGGTCATAGCGGACGCGGCTAAGGTGGTCAGGCCCGTAAAGTCTGCCACCTTGGAGGTAACCGATTTGGATGACTCGGTCACCAAAGAGGAAGTGGTGGCGGCGGTTGCAGCAATTGGGGGCTGCGACATCGCAGCGGTGCAAGGTCGGGGCATCCGGCCTGGCCGCGGTGGCATGGGCACCATCCGCCTCGAGTGCCCAGTCACTGCGGTTAAAGCCGCCCTCGCGAAGGGACGGCTGTCGGTCGGCTTCAGCTCCTGCAGAGTCCGAGCGCTTGAAGATCAGCCTCTACGCTGCTTCAGGTGCTTTGGAGTCGGGCACACGCGGGCCCTCTGTCCGTCCGAGGTGGATAGGACGGACAGCTGCTACCGCTGCGGTAAGGAGGGGCACAGGTCCGCCTCCTGCACGGCCACAATGCCACGCTGCGCGGTGTGTGCCTCCAGTGGCCGCCCGGCAGACCACGTCATGAAAGGAAGGAACTGCAATCCTCCCCCTAAGAAGGGCAAAGCGCAGGCGCTGACCAGGCCTACCGCAGCTACCGCCGTCCCTGAATCGGGAACTCTGGTGGTTGATGAGGGGGGTGCGATGTCCGAATGATGGATAGGGTTGACCATCGCATTCTTCAGGCGAACATCAACCACTGCAAAGCAGCCCAGGACCTGCTCATCCAGTCCATGGCTGAGTGGTTGGTGGACGTGGCGGTGGTTGCCGAGCCATACTCGATCCCTAGCCGTTGGCTGGGTGATCGGGATGGTTTGGTGGCAGTGGTATCGCGGTCTTCCACAGACTCCCCTCCCCTCTCGCTCTTAGAAAGGGGACCGGGATATGTGGCCGCCGCGTGGGGAGATATAGCCTTGGTGGGCGTATATTTCTCCCCAAACCGCCCTCTCTCGGATTTCGAGATATTTCTCGAAATCCTCACCGCAGTGGTCGGTAGGGCGGCGCCGCGCCAGGTCATCGTACTGGGCGACCTAAATGCCAAGTCGACGGCCTGGGGTAACCCCGCCGCCTCCTGTAACGTCCGGGGCCGCGCCGTTGAATACTGGGCGGCCTCGTCCGGTGTGTCCCTCCTCAACAGAGGGATGGTCCAGACGTGTGTGCGGCAACGGGGAGGGTCAGTGGTGGACGTCTCGTTTGCCACCCCCGTGCTAGCCGCCCGCGTCGTGAACTGGCGGGTGGAGATGGTGGAGACCTTGTCAGACCACCGATATGTGCGGTTCGACATCTCCACCCAGAGCCTGCGGAGAACGGTCCCCACGGGTCCTTCTCCTTTTCCACGGTGGGCTCTCACTCGCCTGGACTGTGAGGCGGCTATGGAGGCGGCGTTTGTCCAGGACTGGCTCGCACCTCCCTTCGAAGGCCTGGACGTAGACTCTGCAGCGGTCCAACTGAAGAAGTCCCTGACTGAGGTGTGCGACGCCAGCATGCCTCGGTCTCGCCGCCGACCTCCCCGTCGTGCCGTCTACTGGTGGACGGAGGAACTCGCGGGGCTCCAGGCCGCCTGTGTGGCAGCAAGGAGGGCCTACACGCGGAGTCGACGGCGCAGCCGACGAGATGAGGCCAACGAGGTGCTTCTCTACGCTGCTTACGTAGATGCAAAGAGGGTCCTCAAGTCGGCGATAGGCGCCGCCGAGGACGCGGCGAGAGCCGAGATGCTTGAGGGCCTCGACAGGGATCCGTATGGAAGACCATACAAGGCGGCGCAGAACAAACTGCGCCCCTTTGGACCCCCGCTGACGGAGACCCTGGAGCCGACATTACTGGATGGGGTGGTTCGGTCTCTGTTTCCGTTCAGGACCAACTTCGCCCCACCAGTGATGGACCCCCCGCGAGCGGTGGCTCCGCCGGAAGATGGGGAGGAGGAGGCACCTCCAGTCACGGTGGCCGAATTCGTGGGGGAGGCTCTCCACCTCCGCGCCAAGAAGACGGCCCCTGGGCCGGATGGCGTCCCTGCACGGGTGGTGGCCATCGCCGCCTCCCAGATGGAGGAGAGGTTTCGGGACCTATTCAGCGCATGTTTCGCGTCTGGGAGGTTCCCGAAACCTTGGAAGGAGGGGCAGTTGTGCCTTCTCCGGAAGGAAGGACGCCCGGTGGACTCCCCATCTGCATACCGGCCCATCGTTCTGCTCGATGAGGTCGGTAAAATGTTCGAGGGGATCGTCGCCAAGCGGCTGAATGGCCACCTGCGGAAGGTCGGACCGGACTTGTCGGACGCCCAATTCGGTTTTCGAAGTGGGCGTTCGACTGTAGACGCGTTGGCCTTACTCAGGGGCCAAGTGCTGGAGGCGGTGGAGGCAAGGGACGGAGTTTTGGCTGTGTCATTTGACATAGCCAACGCCTTCAACTCCGTCCCTCACTCGACAATATTGGAGGCACTCCGCTACCACGGTGTGCCTCAGTACCTGCGGAGGCTTCTGGCCGACTATCTGGAGGACAGAGCCATCCTCCTCGTAGACCGCACGGGCCAACTTCGCCGGTACGGTGCGGGGTCCGGTGTTCCACAGGGGTCTGTTCTAGGACCTCTCTTGTGGAACATCGGATTCGATTGGCTCCTGCGGGGAACTCTCCTCCGTGGCACGAGTGTCATCTGCTATGCGGATGACACTCTACTCACTGCCCGGGGGAGGAACTTCAGGGAGGCGGCGAGTCTGGCCTCGGCCGGCGGATCCCTGATCGCGGGAAGGATCCGCCGTCTTGGCTTGAAGGTGGCACTGCATAAGACCGAGGCCGTGTTTTTCCACGGGCCTCGGCAGCGCATTCCCCCTGACGCCCACATTATCGTGGAGGGGGTCAGGATTGAGGTAAAGGCCCAGATGAAATATCTGGGCCTAGTGCTCGACAGCAGGTGGCGCTTCGGCCCGCACTTCAGCGGGCTGTCGACGCGCCTGCTAAAGGTTGCGGGCGCCCTCTCGTGGCTCCTTCCGAATTTGGGGGGGCCCAAAGCGCGGTGCCGGCTCTTATACGCCGGCATCTTGAGGAGTATGGCCCTCTACGGGGCCCCTATCTGGGCTGACTCCCTCCAAAGGAGGGAGAACGCCACTGCAATCCGCAGACCCCAAAGGGCTATTGCACTGCGGGTGGCGAGGGCCTACCGGTCGGTGGGGTTTGCGGCGGCGTGCGCTTTGGCTGGCACCCCTCCTTGGGAGCTCCAGGCAGAGGTGCTCGCCAAAGTGTACGAGTGGACGGCGAGGCGTAAGGCCATCGGGGAGTGCCCCTCCTTGGAGGAGCGGATGGCCGTCCGGCGTGAGGCGAGGGACGCAGTCGTCCATCATTGGACGGAGGATCTTGCCACCGCCACTTTTGGCCGCCGTACGTTGGACGCTCTCGGGCCAGTCCTACAAGACTGGCTCGGGCGGTCCCACGGTTTCCTATCATTCCGTCTGGTGCAGGTGTTATCCGGGCATGGATGCTTCGGATCATACCTGCACCGGATCGGAAGGGAGGAAACACCGGCATGCCATGATTGTGGCGCGGCGGAAGACACGGCGCAGCACACCCTCGAGGTGTGTCCGTCGTGGTCCGAGCTGCGCCACAATTTGGTTGCCATAGTCGGGCCGGACCTCTCGCTCCCCAGCGTTGTCACTGCCATGCTGGAGGGCGAGGGGAACTGGGCAGCGGTCTCCTCCTTTTGTGAAGACGTGATGTCCCAAAAGGAGGCGGCAGAGCGCGCAAGGGAGGATGACCCCCTTGCAGCGCCACTGCGTAGACGAAGAAGGGGTGGAAGAAGGCGATTGAATGATAGTCGCCTTCTCCCCGGTGGTGAATAGCGAGGGATAGGCGCGGGGGTGCCTTCTCTCGCATTGCACTCATTCACCACCCCCGTCGGGCGGGAATGGCCAAGCACTCCTGGCCATTCCCGGGCTCCTCCTGGTGGGAGGGGCGTGCAGGCCCCGCTGTAAAAGCGGGCGGTCGTCGGTGGGGGACTGGACGTAAAGGCTCGGCCGACTCCCCAGTTCTCCTCCACACATACGAAGCCGGAGTGCCGCTGGGTCGTTTAGTGGGTATACTGGCACTTGCCGGGGAGTCCCACATACCCCCCTCATCCCCAACGGGGGGGGATGCGTAATGCATTTTTCCCAGCGGAAAAAAAAAAAAAAAAAAAAAAAAAAGTATATTGTAGTGATAACTTCTTATGGGAGGGTAAACTGATCCGTTACGTAACGCGTTACGGCGCTAGTCTGGCTTCCCTTTCTCTCACTCTAACCCACAGCGTTACTAGTTTAAGTTATCACTTCTGTCGGGCGTCCCGAAATACACATATTTCTTTTATTTCAGTTAAGTTGACAATGTTTTGCAATGCTCTGACGCGCTCATCGCCTCTATAGACTGATAGCGCAACGTCTTATTTCTTTTTTATTTTAGACGCAAGTACCTGTATAGGCCTATGGACGTATCTTTACTATAGACGTGAGTAACTGTTTACGCCTGTAGACGTATTTTTACTAAACGTAAGTAATTGTTTAGACCTGTAGTCGTATCTTTACTGCAGGTAAGTAACTTACTAGAACTTTTCTCCGCCAAACGGAGCCCTTTCCAGCTGGCTCCTACTTTCAGGGATGTGTCCGTGCCGATAAGTAACCATTTCGAGCTTCTTGGCATCTCATTAACACCAACTCTCAATTTCGGCTCCTATATTGAGTCCAAAGCCCAGCTTGCCTCAAAAAAGCTTGGTGTTTTGGCTAAGGTGAGACAATACTTCACACCGGGACAGTTGCTTAATCTTTATCAAGCCCAAGTCTGGTAGTGTATGGAGTATTGTTCTCACTTTTGGGATGGTTCTGCCAAATACCAGCTGGAGACACTGGAAGCTATTGAGAGGAGAGCCAAGAGACTCATTAACGACGACCACCTAGTACGCAAGAGACTCCAGAGTCTCGAGCATCGCCGCAAAGTCGCTTGTTTATCGGTTTTTCATCGGATACATTTCGGTGAGTGTGCAACGGAACTTCACAATTTGATTCCGCCATCCCCATTCTATAATCGGACATCCAGAGATACTCAGAAGCGCCACCGCTTTATGGTGGATATTCCATTTACCCGAAGGAAGCGATTTACTTCTTCGTTTATCATACGAACCGCTAGGGAATGGAACACCCTCCCTGAGTCGGTGTTTCCGGTTAAGTACGATATGGGGGTCTTCAAAACACGAGTGCATAGGTATCTTCTGGGTAAGCGCGCTCCATCATCGAACGCATAATCACTTAACATCAGGTGAGATAGTGGTCAAGTGCTACCCGGTTCAGAATAACAACAAAAAAAAAACTTACAACTAGTTAGAAGTCCTACAAATAATACATTCCTCATAAACCTTCGTACATATATTATTAGTGTATACCATTAATGCACCATTCCGTCATCCACCGTATGTTCTGAGAAGCTAGGCACAACCAAATACCTAACCCGAAATAATATTAGAGGCCCGCACAAAGAACAAATCGATCGATATCTATATTAAAAGCCTTAAGACGCCTCTTAAGGTTCCCCAATTTTAAAATAATTTACGATGCTTTACGCAAGCTTGAAAATCGCTTGTTAGATTGGACGATGTAATGCGAAAATGCGTTAATTTTGTACGTTTTCTTTATATTTTTCGATATATACTAACACAATTGAAAAACTGCTGGTTATAACTTTTGTACTATACGTTGGCTAAGTATTACCTTAAAAAAATATAGTGTTATTGCTGAAAATTCTAAGAGTTTGGACGTGAAAGTTTATTTTTGTGGACCTATTCAGAATTTTTTTCTGCTGACAGAGAGTTATATTTATGAATTCTATTCGGTTATTACTCTTTTCCTATTCCTTTTCTGACCTTTTTTATTTTTTTCATAGTATACTATAGAATTGTTTCGTTACACTAGGTGTTTAAAAATTCTGCTTTTTCTTTAATCAGGGTACGAGCGCGCCTTAAGGTTTTCTATAGCCGAATTTCTGTAATTGGGCAACATTGTCGTGTTCATATCGTCATTGTTACAATTTACTATTAGTATATTTTAAAGAACTTTATTCGTTTATTAATTTGAGGGTTATTTTATATAGCTAGAAGCTAGCCTGTAAAAATGTTATTATAAAATAAAATATAAAAATATTTATTATCTACGAGTATACTTACTATAATAATTTTATAAAAGGGGAAAATGTGTATCAATTTATTGTGTTGAAACTCCGAAACTACTGGACCGATATGAAAAACCTTTCACCAATAATTCCTACATTATCCCTGATGAACATACACTATAAATTTTGATTCATCATTACCCTAACCAATCTCCACGCGGGTGAACTCGTGGAGCGCAGCTAGTGTATGAATAAATTAAAAGGACTTCGTTTTTATCATTGGGTTTTTGCGTCTGTTATAGACGGAGTTTAGATCGTGTTTGTTCCGTAATCACAGAAAAAAGGATGAGACCATTAGGTACTCTTTTATGAGACGTTTAATGTATTTTGATGAAAGTTCACACAAAAAAATCTCAAAATTGTCTCTGCTCCGTCAGTTCACGGCCAATCAAAGGAGTACGAAAATAAATTGACTCCGTACCAATCAAATATCGTTCAAAAGTTCTAGCACTTATAGGGGTGCTTCTGTAGAAAATAATAATTGACAAGTGCTGATTAAATATCGATCATGATTATTATGTCTCGGCACTTTTAGGGGTGCTAACGTACAGGATATAATACAAAAATGTTTTATTGTTCACAAAAAATGGCAAAAGTAATTTTATTAAACTTTTAAAGTAAATACACTGGCTGACCCGGTAAACGTTGTTTTGCTATATACATAAAAATCACGTTTAAAATACAGAGGTTGATTAAAAGGGTGAAAATTTTAATTTTTATGTATTTGTCAATCCTTAATAATAATAAAATATTAAATTGACAAAAAAAATTTAGGGTTGGGTCCACCCTTATCATTTATAGTTATGAAAAATAGTTGTTGGCCAATGCTCAGATACTGAATATACACACAAAATTTTATACAAATCGGTCCAGCCTTTTCGGAGGAGTTTTAACAAACACCGCGACACGAGAATTTTATGTATTAGAAGATGAAGAGCAATAAGGGTAGGATATATTTCAACCACTTCTTTTTAAAATCTATGACGATACGACACACGGCAGTAGACGTCCCCTGGCCAAGATCAAAATGTATGAATGAGTATTACAACAATTTGTTTCTCATACTTACGCAAGCACCTAAACTATCATACTGTAGCTTAGCAGGAAAATTTGCGTGAATGTAACATAATAGTATCGTCGACGTGTATCGTCGACGTATATAGTACAAACTATGAATTATCTGTGCCACAGTTGTACTAGATAAATAAAAGTTTGTATTGTATACGTCAACGATACTATTACATTAGACTTGCGCAAATATTCGTGCTAGATCCACAGAGGCCGTAGCAAAAACAAATTACGAAGCGTACATTACGAATGTAAACGCAACACAAGCTGAGTCTACCCCTTTTGCCTGATATGGTACTGTTGTCTAGGCTTATTAAGTAAGATCCTTATTCTGGCTTAATGTTAATTAGTTCAATGTTTTGTTTGTACCTAACCGTGTTATTTTAGTGGCAATAAATTGATTTATTATTATTATTATTTATTCAATTTCTTTCACGGATTACGTCCGGTCCTTTGCAAAGGCATAAGTGGGGCTGTAGTCAACACTTAGAGGCCTGTTTGGTATAAAATGTACAATATAGTATAAAAACAGACATTTTGGATGAAGGTTAACATGGTAAACATATCTATTCCAAAAATGGTAAGTCTATTTATATGAACTTATTAGTGATTAGGGATATAGTGGGCTATGGACGAGACTACGGAACCTGCCAATTTCAGTCTCATTTTAAAATATTTAGGCAGGTGGTGACTTGCCACCCACTAAACGGGCCCCCCATAAGGGCCACCATCATGGTGACAAAAGGGGCAACGTTGGTGTGGATGGCTAAAGGGTGTCGAGAGGTGTGCTGTGGTTTCACTAGAGCGCTACTACCGGCGTTATGCCCTTTAACACTTCCACCCTTGGAGCTTTTTGTTACTTGCTCTTGCGTCGCCACCCCCAGACGGCCAATTAAGGCAAGCCGGGGGTCAGGGGTCTCATTTAGCCCCAGGGAGAATCAGGGTCCGCGGTGTCGCCACTCACCGACGGCTTGCCACAAAGCCGCCCCTGCGGTATTATTATTTATTATTATTATTGAAAACAAATTGCGAAAATACAATCTTATCGTAAGCGTCAACGCATTACGCTTGGGCGTACAATCTATGAACTATCTGAGTCACAGTGGCTCTAGATAAATGACAATTTGAATTGTTTCACATGAACAACACGTTCCGTTTCCCTCACGCAAATACTCGTGCTAGGCCCACAGGTCGAATAATTCTGCGAATCGTTGCATTTTCCGCTCCATGTTCTGCAAGGCCGAAGTTCGGGCAAGCTTTATCAAAAACACAGATAACCGTATTTCATTAACTAAGTGCTCAGTTTTATGAACAGATAAGCTGCGAATCCATGTTGATAACGCTGATAACGTGTAGCGTGCATTGATAAAATCATTGGCCAAATGAATATTGATCTGGTTTTGATACATTTTTTTTCTTCTGAAGCTCACTAAAGATATAAAATATATATCTTTTGTTTAATTAGAGTTGTAAGGATTTACCTCAAGTTATTGATGT
The DNA here is from genome assembly GCA_917880725.1 of Selenia dentaria. Lineage (NCBI taxonomy): Eukaryota > Metazoa > Arthropoda > Insecta > Lepidoptera > Geometridae > Selenia > Selenia dentaria. The sequence goes on along the minus strand of OU862904.1, from coordinate 7,083,276 downwards.
AAATATTTCCACTTGCATAGTATACTTTTATTCACATATTTTATTTTCTCAGGTAAACAAACAGGGTTATTACTAAATTACTTTAAAAAATTACCAACTAAACACCATTAATATGTTTCCGCATATTGCAACCAAAAATACAAGTTCGTTTGCATTTAAGTACCTATAGTATATAGTTATATATTTAAAGTTTAAGGTAAATTGTCAACATTTATGTCACTGCCCTGTCTAAGTCACGTACTAGTAAAGCGGTGGACACATTAATAAAACTTCCTATATTGATAGATCAGAAAAACACAAAATCAACTTTCTGTAATTTTGTAAAGTTTAGCTACACTCATAGTGAACACTTTATTATTTTTACATTTAATAATTCACCATTATTTCCCTAAATTCTCTATCTTTCATCATCATCATCATCTTAGCCGTAGGACATCCACTGCTGAACATAGGCCTCCCCCATGATTTTCCAAAAGGACCAGTTGGAAGCGGCCTGCATCCTACGTCGTCCTGCGACCTTCATCAGGTCGTCTGTCCACCGTGTCGGTGGATGACCTACGCTGCGCTAGCCGGTCCGTGGTCTCCACTCCAGAACCTTTCGGCCCCATCGGCCATCTGTTCTGCGTGCTATGTGCCCTGCCCACTGCCACTTCAACTGGCTAATCTTCTGAGCTGTGTCGGTGACTTTCGTTCTTCTACGGATCTCCTCATTTCAGCTTCGATCACGTAGAGAAACCCCGAGCATAGCCCTCTCCATAGCTCGTTGTGCGACTTTGAGCTTGTCTATGAGGCCCATAGTAAGAGACCACGTTTCAGTGCCATAAGTCATCACTGGTAACACACATTGGTCGAAGACTCTTGTCTTGAGGCACTGAGGTATTTTTGACGAGAAGACTTCGCGAAGTTTCCGGAACGCTGCCCAGCCGAGTTGGATTCGACGATTGACCTCTTTCTCGAAGTTGGACCTGCCCAGTTTGACTGTCTGTCCCAGGTAGATGTACTCGTCAACAACTTCGAGAACTGAGTTCCCAACTGATATTGGGGTAGGTACAACATGGGCATTCCTACCCGTTGGGAAACTCGATGGAGGCCTTCGAGCATTGTACTGAGGTTCTCTATCTTTAAGGTTTGCAAATTAATACGTTAGACTGGTAGGCATATCCTAGTCGACTTAAGTATATATGAATTACTAGCTGCTCTTCGCAGTTTCTCCCGCGTGGTGATGGATGATGATGATGATGATACTCCTATGTTACTCAGGGTGAAATAATTTTTGAAATGGGTCCAGTACTTTTTGAGCCAATTCGTTACAAACATACATACAAATCTTTCCTCTTTATAATATAAATATAATAATATAGTATAGATTGTTCTGTCTTAGCGCCGTACCTTGTTATTTATGTTTTAACGACGACGAATGTTAATGTTATATTATTATTTGATAGCCATGTGTTCGTGGAAGAGACGCATGTCTTATATGAGAATAAATGTATTAAAGCCTAAAAAAACATTATTACACATCAAAACTCATTAGTGTTAGACTCATTCACGCAGTAGTTTCAGTAATGCTTACACATTACCGTAACTCTTGCGTACTAACTACTAATATCTCTAGACGGATTTTTGCACAAGAGGGTTACCGCCTAATAAGTCGGACTTCCTAACCTCTTAAGATGCCCCTTTCGATGGCGGAGGAAATACTCCGTTCCCTCAATTTTATTTAAGCTCCCTGACAGAGTAAACCCTCTTAAATTAACCGACAACAATATTTATACCTAAAGGCTTAATAAATCATTCTGTATAAACGTGAAAATGACTCATTAATAAAAGCTTAATACGATTGTTCTGCTCGATAACAAACTGGATATATTAATGGCGTTGAATGTGAAAATTATTGCAGGCTTTTGTACGTATATTTGTACGTAGGTACCAGTTTTGCTTTATATTTCGTTCGCACAGCGTTTGATATAGACGATGTTTTCGTACTTCTGCTCGACGTCTATTTTCAGCCGACTTCCAAGAAAAGGAGGAGTTTCTTAACTCGGTGCGTACTCTTTATGTATGATCACACATAACTTTTTACACAGTAGTCCTATTTTGATACTTCTTTTCTTGTTTGGTAGAGTATACTTCCGAGGTCCTATTTAAATTTCATCAAATTCGGTCAAGCTGTTTTTAGCCGCAATCTAATAACTGAAAAGTTTTTCGCCTATCTTGATGATAGCGTAATTGACGGTGAATGAAAAACATCTAGGCTACTTTTCATCCTGATTTAATTGTACCCGAGGTTTATATGATAACCTTATTTCACGCAATTATAAACTAGCTTATAATATCAGTACTGATATCATACATGCTCTTGTCAACGTTTTTATTTAATATATTCCAACTTGTTCGGAATTAATTCAGAAATTCAATTGTACTTCCTACAAGAGGTAGAAAATGTCAACCGCATGCGACATTCCATTTGCGTCACTAAATGAGGGGAGTACTGCCGGGGGCCATCTTGGTCTTTACAATACTCTACTCGTGTCTTTGTATTGCTAACTCGGTTCTAATAAAATACATGTGGGTTGAAAGGCAGATGCAGGGCAAAGTGTACATTTGCAAATGTGTTCTTTCCTCTAGAATCTAAAAGCTGTCCTTCCACAAAAAATATAGTTGAAATATTATTTTCATCATGATTGTAAAGAGGCTCTTATTACCGCACCAGTACGTTATATAATTATCATTAACAATCAAACATTATCAAATTAAATGTGTATCCCATTACGTCATGTTAAATGCATGTAAATGAAGCAATCTTAATTTACCTAGGTAATACTTTATTTAGCATGACTTACAAAGAGTGTTTATGTGCATAGCTAAAACAGTACACATTTTCAATAAATAAATAAAGCTGTATTAGCTATGAATAAAAATATTTCATAAATAAATCATAATTTACAATAAATTATGCAATGATTATGAAAATATTCGCTTTATTGTATTTTTTAATTAAAAGGTTACGATAATAATACAAGTCTGGTATTTCCTCACATGTGTGATGAAAAACGTCGTATGTCACGCGTGTGTGATGATCAATATCCCACTTTATCATAATGTATTATTGGTAATTTTGCACACATTACGCTTTGTACTCTTGATATATATTAATGGAAGTTAATCTTTGCTCTTGACTAGTGCCTAAGTTTGAGCAAAATATGTACTGAAACCCAGACCTTTTTTTACGCAGAGTAATCCTTTATGGATACCACTGACCCCAGGGGAGCACGGTGGTTATGTGGGAGTTTCTGCCAGATGGGCAGCAGACCCACCAAACCTCTGCGGTGTTCCGTCACTACCGCTTTTGGCGGGAACGTGGGACAGATTTTGCACACAACCGCGAACCCCCCGCGGCTGTCCATTGCCAGACCCTTCTCTCTTGCAGCGCCCTAGAACACTTGGCGTGCCGCAACTGCCTCGGGGGACCAAACCCGCAAATGGACGCTAGACTCCCCCGAGTCTAGGTGCCCTAACGATGCCCTCCCCCTACGATGGGTCAAGTGAGTAGCCCCACCACCTGCTACTTCGGCCGCAGAGGATAGGGGCAGCGGCGCTTCTCAATACCGACAGTCCTCTTCCCCTGCGACCCCACCTCGTCCGCCATCTAACGGTGGCGGCCCCGTCAAAGCCGCGGAAGGCAGGGAGAGCGGCTCACCGTAATACCGGCACTCCTCTCCCGCCGCGGACTTTAACTCTCAACCGCGGTGACGCCCAGACGACACCGCAGCCCGCCTCAGTGCAGTGGCGCCCATACACCACCACAACCTACAGTGACCGCTCCCATGTGGACTTGCAGGGCAAAGTCCATATGAGCGGTCCCACCTCGGGCCCGCTAACTATCGGCTATCCCTGGCAGGCCCATTGGTTCCTCTTAGCTTCACCGCGGTGACCGAAGCTATGGCTACTGAGCCCCCCCCCCCCCCCCCCCGCCATGGCAAGATACCCAGCCCTGCATGAAGCTATAGTGTTTGACAAAATAAAACCTAACTATGCGAGGGGCCTGGTGCCCGAAGTAGGTTTTTTAAAATAATAGTGTTGAAGGCGGTTCAATTTTTTGGTAAAAATCACAAATTTTTACCCTTTAAATGGGGGATCCCAATAATCTATCTATCCACAGTTTGCCTTACTACCGATAAAAAATTGACATAACGTCCATACAAAAAGTGTCAAATATCTATCTCTAGTAAGGTAAACCGGCGATAGATAGATTATTGGCATCGGCCGTTAGTGACCTATTTACGGAATCTTTTTTTTTTTTTTTTTTTCCATTTATTGGGTAAACAAACAGTTACACAAGTTTATTAATAAATAAGGTATTAACTAAGAGTACAGTAATAAATGTGACACCAACACCGTTTACCACAGGTTGTGTATATACGCATTATATATGTGGCAGTTGAAAAGTAGGTAGTACTATTCTATTATGAAAGCAATTTACGAATCTTATCTTTAAATATACTAGGACGCGTTGCCGCAATATCTATAGAATTAAAGTTTTTATTATATGAATCCACCAGTCTATGAAGTGGAGAGCGTTTACCAGCGTTAGTGCGGCAGCGAGAAGTAGCAAACAATTGACAAGGGTTACGGCAGTGCGTTCTAGAAGGTACTCTATAACACAGCTTATTAATTATAGAAATACAATCATATCTATTATGGCACAGGTCATATAACAAAACTGATTCAATCTGCTTGCGTCTTGATTCCAGATTTACAAGTTCATATTTATTAAGTAATTGTTCATAGGATAGTCGATTATGATAACATTTGTATTGCATACAGGCTAAAAATTTTTTTTGAACTCTTTCAAGAGCTACATTGTATTTGTCATAATATGGATTCCAAATGGACACAGCATAGTCTAATTGAGAGCGAATCAAAGTTTTATAAAGATAAAGATAGGTCGAGGGGCGTTTAAATTTTGCTGATGTTCTTATAACCATTCCATACATTTTAAATGCTTTATTAATTATATTATCTATGTGTATGTCAAGATGTAGTTTACTATCTAATGTGACTCCAAGGTCTCTAATAAATTCAGTAGTATCTAGCTGTACACCAGATAGATTATACAGAAAGTCACTTTTATATCTCTTTTTTGTAAAGGTAATGGCCTTACATTTATTAATACTTAAACTTAGCTTGTTATTGATGCAGTAAGTAGTAAAACGATCAAGGTCACTTTGGAATTTATAGTGATCACTAGTAACATCGATACTATGAAAGATTTTTAAGTCATCTGCATAAAGTAAGAAGTCGCAAAATTCGAAACATGTATGTATATCGTTAATAAATAGTACGAACAATAAAGGACCCATGATTGAGCCTTGCGGAACACCAGAGCTTATAGGTACGAACTCTGACTCATGCCCATTAAATGCTACCTTTTGTGTGCGATTGGTTACGTAAGACTTAAACCAGCGCCACAAGTTTCCACGTATACCGTTATATGCCAGTTTATCAAGTAATATTTTATGATCCACTCTGTCGAATGCTTTCCGGAAGTCAGTATATACGCTATCTATTTGTTTATTGTTGTCTATACCTTCGAAGAGATAAGATGTGTAAATTAAAAGGTTAGTTATGGTAGACCTTCGTTTCACGAAACCATGTTGCTGTGGTATAATAATATTATGTATCGAGGGATATATGCTGTTGTGGACTAATCTTTCGAAAAGCTTCGACAGAGTGGACAAAATCGAGATCGGTCTATAATTTTCAACTTCAGCTTTATCCCCACTCTTAAATATTGGCACAATGCGTGCAGATTTCCAAATAGCTGGAAACGTTCCTTCACGTAAACATAAGTTGAATATGTGCTGTAAAGGCTGGTAAATTGTTTGAGCAGTTGACCTAAGAAACGTAGGTGGAATATTGTCCACTCCAGGTCCTTTAGTAATGTCTAGCGCACGTAATTCCCTAAGAACAGCATTATGAGAAATTTGTATATTACTTAAAACGAGATCAGAGCCATGGTTAGTATCAAGTATATTATCAATATCATAGTCTTCTTTAATAGTCGACGGTTCAAAAACAGATTTAAAGAATAGTGAGAAGAGATGGCATATATCATCTGGATTATTCGCTGTAAGATTTTTATATGTTACACTATCAGGAATATCAGAGGTCTTTCTTATATTTTTTATATATGTCCAGAAATATTTAATATTTTTATGAATACCATCTTCGACTGATTTTATATACCTGTTATAACAGTTGCGTGCCTCTGTTTTAAAACGGACCCTATACACTGTAAAAATTTCATAGTCTGACTTATTTTGATATTTTTTCCATTTTATCCAATACCTATTTTTGTTTTTAAAAATATGAATTAATGCAGGTGAAAACCATATTGGAAATTGAGAAGATTTTATTATTTTAGTGGGTACATATTTTTTAATAATACAATAAATTTTTTCATAGAATGTAGAAACAGCACACTCAGCAGTACGGTTAAAAAATAGCTCGTCCCAATTTGTACTAGAAATTTCATTATTTATTAAACAGTAGTCAGCTTTATTAAAATTGAATTCAGTTCTAGGTTTACTGATGATGGGCACAAAACTATTTCTGATTGGTAACAGGGCAAAGAATGGTGGGTGATATATATCTGGTTTAATAAGAGGTACTGGCGAAAGAGACGTTGTACTGTTATCTATATTAGTGAGCAGTAGGTCTAATATTCTGCCCTTAAAATTTTTGTATTTATTTATTTGACAACAGTCGTGTAAACTCATGAAGTTAATTAAATTCTTATTCGCCAAACAATTATTATTGTATATTACTGGATCCAAGTGTGTAGTACGGTCATACCATTGCATTGTAGGTAAATTATAGTCACCTGCTATAATGAACTTATCTACATCAGTAGACTGAAGAATAGACGTTAGTAGATCAAAGTGTGACAAGTATATATCTGGAGCCGAGTTAGGAGGAATATAAACAGCGCAAATAACACAAGAAGTGTGACTTGTTCTTATATCGACGACTAGATAATCAACTATCGCATAACATGAGACGTGCCTGGGCTTATAAGGGCCCGCAGCGGCCGAGTGCTGACCAGCATGCACGGCTTGCACCAGCGGCGTCCGCGTCACCCGCTCTGTCGCTGCCAGCTCACGGCGCACCGCTATCAGCACGCCGCCGCCGTCACCCCGCCCGCTGCTGACACGATCCCGGTCAGCTCGAAACACGCGGTAGCGTGAATCTAGTAACTCATTATCTGATATACCACTATGTAACCAGGTCTCCGTTAGGATAATTACATCATAATTATGTGCTAAAATATTCATATATAGCGTATTTAATTTTGTTCTTAATCCCCGACAGTTTTGATAGTACACTGATAGGATGTGTCTATCCATTTAAATGTTTCCGGCTATAAATACATTTTAGTAGAAAATATTGTATATATAGGTATTTATATATTTTATATTTAATACTTATGAGCGGAATTTGTTTAGTGAGATAAATATTTTTTAATTTGAACAAAAGGCACGCACTTAGATACCCATACTTAGTAGCTGTGTCCAAATGGAAATGTTTTTTTATAACAATAACAGTATATATTGACAATAATACAGATATCAACATCACCTGTTGTAACATGTAAGTTGTTATAGTATTAATACTCTTATTATAGCAGCATTTATATTTACTTTTTACAGTACTATAGCGCCCATGATTACATTTACTTACTTTTTTGACAATTACGCAGTAGCTGATGCCGATGGATTGCTTAAAAGTAACACGAATCCAAGCCATAATTAAATAATAATGTTTATACATACATAGCAGCAGACGACTTTCACACCTGAAATATGTACGCATACTTATATATATATAATATGTATACATACATACTCCACTATATAGGCAAGTGCCACCACATACGTAACAATAATAATAACTTATGTTTACCTGAACACAAGATGTAATTAACTTAGTATCGTGTAGCTTTCACTTTATTTTACCAATTTCTTGGAGTGATCGGATTGCTACAGCCGGTGACGTGTCCGTCTTCCGAACCAGGATAGTTCCATGTTTGACCCACACGTACTTGTAGTCCTGTTTTCTCGCAGTCTCACGGCATTGTCGAAACAACGTCTTGTTTTGAAGTGTAAGGTGTTCATTCACGTATATTATGGCGGATGGTCCAGGCATCGATATCTTACTCGTGTCCAGTCCTTTGCACGCCCGGCAGGCGGTAATCACATTATCGCGTAGCATTCTGGTGGTGAATTTGACAACGATGTTTTTCGGTCGCCGATCCTTTTGATCAGCGTGGGGCACCCGGTGGACTGCAACAATGTCAGATGAACGGATAGGTTGCTTTATTGCATTACCTAAGCATTCCACTACGCTTAAAAGATTCTCACCACGCCTTTCGGGGATGTTGGAAATCTCAACATTGCATTGTCTTGCCTGTTGCTCCATGACCATTATTTTATTTTCAAGCACCTGAATATTAGCAAACGAACTAGATGCCGCGCCGATGCTGTCTTCGACGGTTTTTAGCCGACCGTCTAACGAGACTTGCTGCTCACTCGTAAAACGAAGTGTTTCCTCGATCTCTTTAGACTTCACATGAAATTCTGCCAACGACTGCTTCACTTCAATGCTATCCTTTTTTAGTATCGCTATATTAGTATTAAGTTCAGTCAACGCTGACGTAATCCTTGCTAGCTCTCCGGAGAGAGAAGAATTCACTGCCGCCGTTATGCTGTTTTTAATGCAGTCAGTAATCAGGTTATTCCACAGTAACATTTGATCATTAAACTTTTTATCATAATATGTCAAACTCTGCTCGATTGCATCCCCATTGTATGGTTGTTTACGTTTTCTGGTATTCATGGAGCTGTCATTTATAACCTTATCTACATCCACCAATGCTGGTATGTTACCCTCCGATGTACATTTAGGCGGTGTTCGTTGAAGAGCCATTGTTCTAGACTCTTTTCACGACGTAATGACCGAGAGGAAAGATATATTTTGTCCTTTATCCCTGCGGTGAAGTAGCAATGCCCCCGCGCAGCTAGAGCCGGGAGATGCTATGCCAGACAGTAACGGGGATATATCGGCGGCTACCGTCTCCCTTGCTCCACTGATATGTCACTTTAACGGATACGCGCGACTATCACACTTACTCGTACTATTTAAGACTGTTAATTACTTGCACAAAATTTTATTATTTTTATGAAAAATGATAGCACTACCACTCTCAGCGCTTGCCCAACGATGAAATGAATCGATTGTCATTCACCGTCAATAAGGATATCATAAAGATTTGCGAAACACTTTTCAGTTATTGGAACGTAACTCAAAAACCGCTCGACCGAATTTAACCCTTGCAGTAGCTTAAAAATAAAAATATTTTAGCGCCATATCGAACGGAAAAAGCGCGCGAAAATTCATTCACTATTTAAAAAGTTTGCGCGCGCCGCGAGCGTTTGCAGGTGTAAAATCGTAGTAAAACAGCTATTTGTTCTATTTTATATCTGTAAACGGCGTATTTACACTGGTTACCCAGTACATCTTCCTTTATTCTATTAATATGTTATCTGTTTCTTTTTAGTCAAATTATTGAAGTAAAGTCAACTGAAAAAATACATAAAAACTTGAACCGCAACTAAAAATATAAAATTAAATAAATTCTACAAAGACCAATATTATCTCTCAAGCAGGTGTAAAAGGAGTAAATGATATAATAGACTTTGAAAACCTATACTACCTATTTTATAAATTATCCATAATAATTCCACAAATTGTCATACAAACATATACTCTAACGCCAACCAAATAGATCTCAAAATCGTAATCCCACTAGTTATCAAAACAATATGGCGGCTGCCTTTATCAAATTATGGGAATTGCTCACAAAACCATAATATAAGACGATTATGAACTTTTTCTTAGGTTTTTACCTCGAAATGGTACTTATTCACGAAAACAATACACTAGCACACGCACACCTGCGAAAGCTTAAGAGATATTGTATCGACGCCCATTGTTTTATTTACTAGCCTGCTGATAACCAAAAAAAATATATTTCTATGTAAAAATGATTTCTAGGTGCTTATTAGTATTAAAAAAACATCTAATAAACCGAAATGTGTTATATATTCGAACAGTTAACGTTTATGTTCAGTCCTGATATGGGTTTTTACTGCGGTACACCGGTGTACCGGCGGATTTATGCAATCTATAGATTAGGCCACCGGTGTGCCGGCGCGGGTTTATAGGTAAAATTCAAATGGGACCCCCTGAGAAGTATAATCTAGCTAGAATTATCAAAATCGGACTGCTCTCTAAAAAGTTAAGCGTGGTCATAACATAAAAAAATATACGTGTCGACTTGAGAAACTCCTCCTTTTGAAAGTCAGTTGAAAAATCAAAATAGCGGATTTAATGTTCGGGCTAATTATTTCCGTAGTCGAGTTATTAATCTCTAAGTTTATTTTTGTTTTGAACCATATTCTGTGTAAATAAGGATTAAAGCTTGGTGACTGCTGCGCACTATAATTTTGAACCAATAAAACATGATAAAGTTATTTGAAAATTGTATTCAAAACCAGTCATACTTTATGTCGACCTATGTGTATGTCAGATTGCATCTAACCTTATAAATACAATGTAATTTAAACTTTATAAGTGAGAAGTTAAGTTCCCATGTTGTACTGGTTATGTAACGCCTTTGTTTGCTCTCGCCTTAGAACTGGCAAGAAGTTGTTATATGTTTCCTGAATAATATTGTTCAGGGAACACGTTACACCGTAGTTTCATTTTCGTGTAAGTGCGGCGACTTTTACTGTAGCCAATTTTTAAATTGTTAGGCCACATATTACATTTTAGTACCAGTAGAGTTCTCAAGGTTATCCGCTATTTGTTCCCAGCGGATAATCAAATATTTTGGACATGTCGCTCGTAGAAACTCTGACAGCCTAGAGAAGCTCATAGTAGTTGTCCAGGTCGACGGGAAAAGATCACGTGGTCGCTCACCTACCCGATGGTCAGACGCAGTAAAGAAGCTTACCGGCCTGCCAATCACAAAAGCTATTAAGACCGCCGAAGACAGAACCACGTGGAAGAGCATAGCACATCGAGCGGTCAACCATTCAGACTAGACACGACCTTCAGCAATTAAGATGCCGATGATATGATGATGAGAACTCTTTGGAATGGGTTCGTCCAAGGAAGTACTGCCCTCGTACCCAATTACGACCGCAAAGCAGATTCGCAATACTGTGTTCTGGACGGTGTTCAGGGTTTCGGGCGCAGTGTTCGTCACTTGTAACGGGGTTTCTCCTAATATCATAAAAATCTTCATATTTTTATCTAAGTATAAATTACTGTACTGGTATTAATAAATTACATTATATCATGTACGTAAATAGCCTTCCCATTCGGGTACAAGGTTTACGAAGTTATCTTGCAATCATTCTTCCATCCACATGAAAAGCATTAAGAAATCAGCTGATTTCTTTGAGCGGATCTCAAAGGAATCAGCCGGTATCCCAGTGTTACATATATCAGCCGAAAAATACCGAAATAGTTCGTCATTTGTGAGAAGAGTTCATTATACATGATGTTTGCTATGATAGATGTAAGATTGTATGATATAGGTACGTATACAAAAAATAAATAACCAACCATTACTTCAATTAATTCAATTAATTAGCAGACTTCACGGACGGCAGGTGCTGCTGCAGAATCTGAAGAAAACCTCAAACGGAGAAAATATGCTTGTCTTGGAGATAATTATATTTTTCTTCCGTTTGGGGTTGAAACTATGGGGTCTTGGGTTCCAGATGCACGGCGTTTAGTAAAGGAGCTGTCCAGACGCCTCAAAGAAATTACAGGTGACCAAAGAGCTGGTGCTTACCTCGGGCAACGTATCAGCCTGGCTATTCAACAACGTAACGTTGTCAGCTTTTTGGGTTCTCTACCCGTAGACAGGGACTTAAATGCTGTTTTTTATCTATACAAATGTAAAATCTGTTTTAGCCAGGATGTTTTTAAATACATATTACCTCCAGAATTGCTAGTGGTTTTTTTAATCACTGTGAAAGTTGAACTATGAGGTAAAATTTATTTCATTTTTTCACTCTATGAGCTCTAAATCAGTTAGTTAGCTCTTTTTTGTATCCAATTTTGCTTTGCTTGGCCTGAAGGTGTATAGAGACCAAATTCAACTAAATAAAACCATTACTAGTATTAATCCTATTTATTCATGTAGCTTCGTATCCTAAACCGTGCAAACGAAAACGCTGACTGATTAACTAGTACTTATATGAAGTCGTTATAGCACTTGGGCATCTCCTCTATCATACACCCTGATTTAGCCACAAGTGCAAATTACACACGAGTAAATTACCATCAGAATTCACAGCACATCATGCCTTTGAATAACGTACATAACTAAATGCAATTTGTAGATAGTTACAAACTTCAGAGACCCTTTGAAATGTAATGTAAATATCTTTACACGCACGTCTGGCAAAGTAATATGCTGTTTTAGCTTGATGAGACATACATACGCATGTATATTACGAGTACCAATTTGCCCTTTATGATGTGACATATCTGTAATTGTCTAAGTATATTCTCTTTTCCAACTAACGTAAACGAGAACTAAGAACGTGCCTTCATTTATTTGTAGTTTGTAGTTAGTAGTTATTTCGTACAATAGATTAAAGCACGATGATTTCTGTTTTAAATGTCTAATATAAGTGCTAGTATCTGCGTGTGGTTTCAGGTTATAGCAATCCTTCGGGAACTTCCCTCTGAATCGGGTTAAAAAGTAGGCTGTGTTCATCCTGAGTACAAACCATCTCCACTCCAAATTACATTCAAATCCGGTCATTCATTTTTGCGTGATTGAATCATCATCATCATCATCTCAGCCGTAGGACGCCCACTGCTGAACATAGGCCTCCCCCATAGTTTTCCAAAAGGACCGGTTGGAAGCGGCCTGCATCCTCCGTCGTCCTGGGACCTTTATCAGGTCGTCTGTCCACCGTGTCGGTGGACGACCTACGCTGCGCTTGCCGGTCCGTGGTCTCCATTCCAGAACCTTCCGGCCCCATCGGCCATCTGTTCTGCGTGCTATGTGCTCTGGCCACTGCCACTTTAACTGGCTAATCTTCTGGGCTACGTCGATGACTTTCGTTCTTCTACGGATCTCCTCATTTCTGATTCGATCACGTAGAGAAACCCCGAGCATAGCCCTCTTCACAGCTCGTTGTGCAACTTTGAGCTTACTTATAAGGCCCATAGTTAGAGACCATGTTTCAGTGCCATAAGCCATCACTAGTAACACACATTGGTCGAAGACTCTTTTCTTGAGGTATTGAGGTATTTTTTAACGAGAAGATTGATTGACGTGATTGAATATCAGTCCTGAACTATTCTTAAAATTCAAAAAATTCAAAATTCAAAAATTATTTATTCAGTTTAGGCATCATAGACACTCTTATGAACGTCAAAATTTTTAAATGATTCTACCGCTGTCTTCGGAAAAGAACCACCGCCGAGAAGAAGCAGCAAGAAACTCGTCGGCCATTATTTTTTCAAGTCTTTGTACATTGAGGTTACATATGAGTAGTATTAAAATAACAAATTTATTCAATAGTTGGCTATTAGGCAGAAGTGGAAAGCTTCCAGGCATCTTTGTCTTCTAAGTAGTGACTCAATTTATAATAGGCTTTTTTCATTAGTATATTTTGGACACGTAACTTTAATTTCCCTTCAGTGAGCTCAGTAATGTCTTTCGGGATTTTATTATAGAAACGTACACAATTTCCTAAGAAGGACTTATTTTTAGTTTTCGTGAGTCTAAATTTAGATACAGCTATCCTATCCTTATCTCTAGTATTAATATTATGCATATCACTATTTCTTCTAAACTTCTTTTTATTTTTACGAACGTACATTATATTTTCTAGGATATACAAAGATGGAAGAGTTAATATATTAATTTCTTTGAACATTTGTCTTAAGGATTCGCGGGGACCCATTTCGTAGATGGCTCGAACTGCCCGCTTTTGCAATATAAAAACTGTCTCTATGTCCGCCGCTGACCCTCACAGCAGGATACCATATGACATTACGCTGTGTAAGTAAGCAGAGTAGACCAGTCGAGCAGTAGCTATATCTGTCAATTGCCTAATTTTATGAACCGCATATGCAGCTGAGCTCAGTCTTCCAGATAGTGCATCAATATGAGGACCCCATTGTAATTTAGAGTCTATGCTAATACCTAGAAAGACTATTGCCTTGTCAATTTTCAATTTACTTACTTTCTACTAAGGTTGTATTATACTACTATAGATAGGTATTTCAAATGCGTATACCATCTCTCAAAGTAATAAGCGCAGAATGAATCTATGGTTGATTCTGCAACTGTTATAGGCATGTATTACCCGGTGAACGACTTTACTGATTCCTCACTTAAATATCAGTGCCTGGGTGACCGAGCTTTGCACGATCTAGATACGAGTACAATATTGCAACCACATGTTCCGTGAGAATCTCGTCACCATGACTCAGAATTTTGCAATGAGACAGTTACGCCATCTAGTTTGAACGCAAAGCAACACTTGTTCCGTGAGAATCTTGTTACCGTGATTCAAGATTTTTGCAATGAGCGCCATCTAGTTTGAACGAATAGCAACCCATGTTCCGTGAGAATCTTATCGCCGTGATTCAAGTTTTTACAATAAGACTGCTACGCCATCTAATTTGAACGCAACGAACAAATTGTTATTTTTCATTGACTGAAAACACGGATAAAACGACGTTTTCTAAAAATTAAACCATGCTAGATCGATTTATCCATAACCTCCTGCGTTCTAAATTTCATGAAAATCAATGGGGCCGTTTTCGAGATCCCAATTATATATAATATTTAAACGAAGAAATGTTTATTAACAAATTTTATATAAATATAGGTTTTCCTTCTGTAATTCTTACTAAAATGTTATTGAGAAGACTTAGAGAGTAGGGTTGGCCATTGCGGCCATGATTAAGTTTAAACTAAATATATACATATATATATACAGCATCATCATCATCATCTCAGCCGTAGGATACATATATACAAGAGGTATATATAATTAAATAAGTTTAAGTTTTAACTTAATCATGGCCGCAATGGCCAATCCTACTCTCTAACTCTTCTCAATAACATTTTAGTAAATAATACGGAAAACTTATATTTAAATAAAATTAGCTAATAAACATTTCTTCGTTTATACTTATTGCATGCTGTGCTTCCTCCAAAAGGTTAAAAGGTAAAACACATTAAGTAAGTTAGAAAAATAAGAGTTCAATGTGTTTGAAGTAATCAATGTGAAGCCTTAAGAAAAAAAATACAATAGTTGGTCGATTAAAGATATTATAAAAATAAGGTTTCGTTTCGGTGTGACAGTCAACCAGACCGACAAGACAAACAGTGAAGTGAGGACCTCTTTTATTGCTCGCTGTGTTTGTGTTGCAAACAAACTTTATTATTTACGAAGACGAGCGCACGCTAACAGCACATTACGTAAATAGACGCCATTTTTAAATATTAGCACGTACATATTTCAAGTTTACTACTGTACTATACTTTTCTACCGACTTCCAAAAAGGAGGAGGTACTCAATTCGACTGTATATTTTTTTTTACTTTTCACACCAACAAGTACAAATTGAAAAATTTAATACAGACTTCCGTTCTATTCAGTTATTGCAGTGTAACTCCAAAACTACTAATGAAATACACTCTTTTGCAAAAAAAACGGGCACCTAAGGAAATTTACGTTCTAAGGTCGATTTTAGTTAATTAAATGAAATTTATTTCTTTGACGTAGTCTGTATACTTATAATCGTGTAAATTAATGCGCGTGAAGTGAATTCGAGCAATTATAAGAAAAAAAAACGATGGATTCTTTAAAATCGATGTACACGCCCAAACAATAAGAAGTGGTCGGCAATAAAGACAAGTTTTTTTTAACTTTTTTTAATTAAACAAAGTTACAAATGTAAAAACCTAATAACGAGTGTGACCTCCTCTTGCCAAAATCACAGCTTGAATCCTTCTGGGCATGCTTTCCACGATGTTTTTAATAACGTTTTGAGGAATACGTTCCCACTCTTCTGCAATGGCTCTTTTTAGCTCCCTGATGTTTTGTGGAGCAGGTTGCACTGATCTTATCCGTCTCTTTAGAACATCCCACACATGCTCAATTGGATTGAGGTCAGGACTTCGAGCTGGCCAATCTAAATGACGGATCCCAACTTCTTGCATGTACGCTTCCACGTCGCCAGAACGGTGCGGGCGAGCATTATCGTCCATAAAAATGGAATCTTCCCCAAGTGCAGTCAATGTGGGTTGTGCATATGGAATTAGGACTTCCATTATGTACTGGTGTGCATTTAATGTTCCATTTTCTATGAAAACTAACTCCGTACGCTCCGTCGAATTAATTGCTGCCCAAAACATAACGGAGCCTCCGCCATAAGGAGTGATTTCTTCGAAACACACTTCCGCATAGCGTTCCCGTGGTCTTCGCAGCACTCGCTGGCGTCGGTCCTCTCCACACAAAGAGATTCTAGCTTCATCAGAAAACAATACTTTATTCCCGTCCTCCAGAGCCCATGAAGCACAGTTCCGAGCAAACTGTAGTCGAGCAACATGGTGCTCACGGAGTAATTTAGGGCCCCGAGCTGGGCGGTAACTCTTGATATTGGCAGCCAAAAGCCTCCTCCTGACCGTCCACAAGCTAACTTCTACTCCTCTTACTTCTTCAAGGCTCTTCTTCAGATTCACACTTGACGCCTTACGATTACGCAACGCCTGACTCACCAAAAAGCGGTCATCTCTTGGTTCTGTGCATCGTTTTCTTCCCGAACCGGGTCTTCTTTTGACCGAACCAGTCTCTTGATACCGTTGCCAAGTCCTCTGGACAGTTGAACGACTCACATTTAGTCGCTGAGACACGTAAGTTTGCGAACAACCTTCTTCAAGTATATAATTTTACCGGCCCTTATCGCTTTATCACTCATATCAAAAAGTGGTATTTAATGTAAAAAGAAAGATTAAATTGTTTAATTTGCAGAAAATATCCAAAAAGTTTTAAAATATCGTAATCAGTTAAAAATCGTTTCAGCAATTCGCGCCATTAGTAAAGCAATTTTAGAATAATCCACAATAATTATATAATTATACAATAATTATTATTTTTCTTTTAATAATTTCAAATTTTAAATTTGGAACGCAAAGAATCATGCCAGGATGCTTCAAAAAACATGCCAATACATCGTCAAATTAACAAAACCTATTTCTTGTTCTTCTTCATTGAAGTAGAGAAAAAAAATCTAAAGTGTCCGTTTTTTTTGCAAAAGAGTTTACAAATAAAAATGATGATATTAAATGGAACTACATGGGAAGCACCAGCTATCAAACAAAAAAGAATTATGAGAATCGGTTCATCCTATTGAAAGTTATGCGATAAAACATATAAAAAAATAAAATGAATTGAATACCTCCTCCTTTTTGGAAGTCGGTAGAAAAGCTTCACGTCATAACCGCGCAAGTTTTGTTCAGTTTCAAACAAACATTGAAAATTATCACGTCATCATTATCATTGTTGTCTTTCCATCTTGGACGCACACTTACACACACTCATTTTTCTACCACCATTAGTAAGCTTGTTTTAGTACGATTCTATTGGTATCTGTTTCATATCTAGAAACACTTTCAAATCCGAGATATCATCGTTAATATAAGCAGAGTCATTAATTTTAAAAAAAGTAAACTGCCAAGTTGCCTCCGCCGCGGCAGACTCTATAAAAGTTATACTATAACGGCGCGGTCCAATCCCAATTTTAAAATAATTTACGATGCTTTACGTATGATAGAAAATTGCTTGTCAGATTGGAAAATGTAATGCGAAAATGCATAAATATTGTACGTTATATTTATATTTTTCGATATACACTAACACAATAAAAAAACCTGAGGGTACTATTCAATACTATACGTTGGACGTTTGGACGTGAAAGTTTATTTTTGTGGACCTATTTAGGATTTTTTTCTGCAGAAAGTCAGTAATATTTATGAATTCTATTCGGTTATTATTAATTTCCTGTGCCTTTTCTAGCCTGATTATTTTTATAATAAATTATTATCGATCTGTTTCGTAACACAAGATGTTTAAAGATTCTGCTTTTTACTATTATCAGAATACCAGCGCGTCGTAATACGGCCTATACGACAGGTAAAACTTCCTTTCTTTCAACCGACTTCAAAAAATTAGAAGGTTCTCAATTAGTGTTTGTTTTTCTTACCTCATATTTTTTACTTAGTGAAATGATTATGGTGCGTATTTTTTTATTTTATAGCTGGTGTTTCTCATGTGGTCCCATTTAATTTTATTAAAGATTAGCTGCTCTCCGCGGTTTCACCCACGCGGTGATGGATGGTGATGATGATGATGAATCTTATACAGCCTTTGTTACTCAGGTTGAATGAAGCTTTCAATTGGTAAAAGAATTTTTGAAATTGGTCCAGTACTTTTTGAGCCAATTCGTTACAAACATACATACAAATATTTCCTCTTTATAATATTAATAGTATGATCTGACCCGTAGTTTTTATATAATAAACCACCATAAACATCGGGTATAGATATAAATGCAAGACTGTTCAAAACTTTTGTTGAAAACGACGTAGACGAGACGAACTAGTTGCTCGCCTGATGTTTAGCGCTATGCTTGCCCATAACAGTTCAGTTCCATTCAGAATTATAACTACTATACAGTTCAAACCCGTGCATGGCAATGCACTGCGCGCAATTTAACATACGAGTATATCCTGAGATATTTTAAATCTCTTTCCGTGCAATTTCGCTGGAAAAGTTGGCCTTCAAACCTACGAAGAAATAATGTCAGGAAGCATAACTCAGAACTTATTCCACACAAAAAGTGGTCCTTCAAACCAAAACGACGTATGATTCCAAATACGAATTACTTCCGAGGTTACAAATAGACATGTTCGGTGATTGGTTTAAATTTCAGAAGGAAAGCAGGGATTGGTTTACACGCGAGCTGTAACGTCTACTCTGACAACTGAGTCATAGCGGCGTGAACGATGTTAGGCAGTTACTCTTAAAAATTTATTGATTCAGGCGTTACTTTGCGGAAATCCATTATCAAAAAACGATATTTAAAAATATGTAGTGAAACTTCCGCTGAAAAAAAAAACAATGATTTTGGCTTATTTGGGGGTGTGCACCACCCTCCCTCCCGCACAAACTGCTAATAGGAAGAATACAAAATAAAACACACAATAAAACCCAAATAAACCAAAAACGATTCGACACGTGTTTCGCCTCTACACGAGGCATCCTCAGGAGATGTTGACTCGTCGAGTGCTAGAACGACAGTGACAGTTTTTTTTTTAGCGGAAGTGTCACTAAAGATTTTATAATGTCGTTTTTGAGTCTTACTGATATTATTTCTTCGTAGCTTCAAACCAAAAAAAACAGTAATGCTTGCACACTACTGCTTTACGCTTGAATAAGTGGCAAAGGTCTGGTATTTCCACAAGCGGGCTGTGAAAAAAGTTCTACTACTACAAAAGCCTGGGTTTATTACTAGTTCCATGACCCACATAGCCCTTGAGTTACCATCGCATTGAATATATTACAGTATCATAGACAGTAATTACTCAAATGATAGCCAAACATGCCACGATACAATGGCCCGCATTGCATATCAAAAGACTATTAAATGAGTCAATATTTCTTCACAACGCTGTTTACATTGGTAGCATCGACGTTGACAAATGGTTGACGGCAAGGATCGATATAAAGTACAATTTGGAAGTCACGTATTGGAACGCTCTATAGTATGGTTGAGGGACGATTTACACGAGTGATTTTCTCGCACAATCTATATATATCTACTAGCAAACCCTGCGAACTCCGTTTCGCCACCAGATGGCTTCGTTTTATGTAACATTTCGTTTGGCGCCATCTACTTAAAATATTGGTTTGTAGTACATGCTATGTATCAGAGATGGCGCTGTATGTGAAAAAAGATTTTCCCGCTTTTCTATTTAAATTTTTCCTGAATTTTCTTTACTATAAACCTCACGGAGCCCGAGACCTTTCCAACAAATGCAAAACCGTGGAAATCGGTTCGTGCGTTCTGGAGTTATAGCGTCAGGAAGGAAAACCCGACTTATAGTAGATATTACTTGAGATGGAACAATCTTGCTTATTAATATGTTTTTGCCAGGAGGTTCTTATGAAAGAAAAACCAAGAAAAGATGGGAGGTTATTACGAGGCCGATAGCCGATCCCACTATGCGAACGAAGTCGCTGGCAGTCGCTAGTATTTAATAATAACAATAATTATTTAGGTTTAGTGGCGAGCCGTCGGTGAATAGCGACTCCGCTGGGGCTAAATGAAACCCGGCAGACCGGGGTTGGTCACGCAAGAGATAGTACCAAAATGCTCCAAGGTTGTAGCCGAAAGTAACGTTCAACCGCAGCACTCCTCTTGACACTCTTTGGCTATTCACATCAAGGTCGCCACTTTCGTCACCAATATTGGCAGCCTGTAGCCACATGGGTTGACGGTCTGTTGGCGGATCAGCAATAATCAACTCATTATGTGCCTACTGATATACGAACCTTCCCCTCAGGAACAGGTCACAATGCAAAATTTAATCCATGCAGGCTTGCATTCAATTTAGATGAACATGTCAAGCCTCGCCGCGACCGCTTCAAGGTGCTTATATGTATACCTACAAATGTAAAGATTTTCCAGATATCAACCCTCATGTTTTAGTCTTTGTATTCAATACCCCATATTCTATGTCCAAACAACGATGAAAGGACGAAATGCCTCGTAAAGTGACAGACACTTTACGACTGAGGACAAGACGCTGTAACTAAGCTATTCAGCTTTATTATGTTTCCTAATCAACATAAAATGTGGACATTTATTATTAGGTAGTTACTTACACTGTCAAGAGTCTGTCAGAATAAGATCCTACCCCTCATTTTACTTGCTCGGAATTGTAAGAGTTTGTACAATATATAATTTATAAAATAAAGAATTTGGAAAAGTACGAATTCGTAAAATTAATCATTTCCAAAATTATGATTACGGATTACCAAGAAATTGGAAAATATATAATATGGATAACTCAGAATTAGGAAGTTTCCGCTGAGACCATTAATACGGTCCAAGAAACCGATTGATTTGATTCTAATACTAAAGTGAAATTGAGTTGCTAAATATCACTAGAAAGAAAGAAAGAAAATTCATTTATTTGACACACAGGTTAAAAACAGTAATTTAAGCAGAAGTAACAACAATATGTCAAACAGGTGCTACCTCAGTACATATTTTATGTCAAATGTCCGTGATCTGTGACATCTGAAGCTGATTTTCAGGCAAAACCTTGTAGGTGAACACTGTACAGATTACATAAAAACAAAACAATATTCTACCTCCAGTCATACAACAATAAAGAACACATAAAAAAATACAAACAAATATAATACATATAGACAGATGCAGGACAGGTTCAATTTAATTTAATTTTACCTTAGAAACACGATTTCACAAGTAAGAATAACAGGGCATTCGACATTAACATACTCTATACAAATGAAAACATTCTAATATTGTTGTCTCCGTACTTGATCTGGTCCATGATAAGAAGGGTTATTATGTATCTCAGTTACTAAAAAATTTTATTGAAACCGAAAAAAATGGTGGCTCTATGTCACTTTTGTCTGCTCAGTCATCGCCTTACTAACGTTTTTGCTTACCGGAGTTGTCAAAACTGACATAGAGCGGCCATTTTTCATGAATTCAATCAACATTTGTTTGCAACTGAAATGCATAATAGCCCTGCGGATTTTATTTAAGTTGAGACTAAATGTGTTGATATTTTTTATTTTTTTAATGGGTGGCGACAGATTATTCCAGCACTTCGTAGCCGCATAACGGAATCCACCTCTGAAACGCATGGTACGGCTCCAAGGTACTGAAAGTCACTACAGAGAGCCTAGCACGAATAACTGCATAAGTGTAACGTAACGTGTCGTTTACGTGAAACAGTACAAACTTTCATTTATCTAGGGCAACTGAGATACACATAATTCATAGTTTGTACGCCGAAGCGTGACGTGTTGACGCTTTCGATACGAATATTCTTTCGCAAATTGTTTGTTCTACGGCATCTGGTATTTCATAAAAGTGACGTTCTCCGGGCTTCACGAACTTTGGAGCGATGTATTTATTAACTTTAACTTCCTTTACTAAAACTAATAATTGCGAGTGATTTGTGTGATATAGTAGATAATGTGCACGTAAAACGCAACAGAAAAAGGGATCGTTTCGTTTGTTCTTAGAGTCGCTCCACCGTTTATATTTCAGTTTACTCGTGATCATGGCGCTTGCAACAGTGCCGAAATATCTAGAACTCAAAAAAAACAGTAATAAGTACTCGGTAAATATATCGTTTTTTTTTAAATATTTCAAATAAACATCAAATCAATGTCAAAGTCAAAGTCAAAGTCAAAATCATTTATTCAATTTAGGCATCAAAGACACACTTATGAACGTCAATTATTCATTATAATGTACTTTAAAGCCTATATTAATTAATGTGTTTATTTCATATTGTTTTGATTAATTGAACATGTTAAAATGTTCACGCACCAGAAGAGGTTCTGATGTAATGTTTCAGAGAGATTTAGAAACAGCGTGTCTCTAACACGTTCCATATAATAAATTGGAAAAGGGTAGGAAAATGATAATGAAAGAGATATATAATTTTGCATTTCATTAAATTAAGGGCATTAAATCTCATCTGGGAATTAGGTAAAACGAGCACATCACCCACCGTTTTTTACCTATCTTTGGATCAAAATGATATCAGAAAAATTCACTTCGAAATCAACTGGGTGGCTTGTTTTACGAGGACGGATTTTTATAACCGATCTACATATAAAACACGTTCGCTCGCCTCTGCCGGTATATCCTTTTTCAATAAGTAATATAATATCCATATCAGGAAAAGGGCAAGAAAAAGATAGTAGGAAAAAACCACGAGATCAGTTCGTGCTGAGGTGATTGTCAAGTACCTCAGTCGTAAAACATCAAATTCAAATTCAAATAGGTAATTTATTTGCATATGCAGAATACAAGCAATAAATATAAATTTAATGTTGTTGTACAAATGTGCTGAAGTCGCAATAATTATAACTACAAATTAAATATTATATAAATTAATATGTAATATCCATTGTTGAATATATACCCTCCCTCATATTTCAAAAAGACCAGTTGAAAGCGACCTGCATCCAGTTCAATCTGTCCACTTTGTCAGTGAATGACCAACGCTGCGCTGACCAGTCTATGATCTCCACTCCAGGACCTTCCGGCCCACTTGGCCATCCATTTTGCGTGCTATATGCCCTGCCACTTTAAATAGTTAACGGAATTATCACAATATAGCTCAAAACTACTATAATTGCGCTGCTCATTCTATGATATAATTTCCTATCACCGTTATTTACAAAACAGACAAATGCACATACGAGTACGTAATATAGATTTGTGATGAGTAACGATTATAAACTTTACTAGCTGGTGCCCGTGACTACGTCTGCGCAGGATTAATATTTCGAGAGCTTTTATCTTCTCCAAGGCCATATCCACCTTTATACCAAAATGTCATAAAATGTGTACATGGTCAAACGCAATTGCTATAATTATATAATAGTATTACATGAATACATTTAAATACATAGTATATCAATCAGTTAACATATACAAATATATAATAAATCACCATGGAAAAAAACTGTCATTACATTTCATCACCCTTGATGGTCACCGAGCACGTCTAGCATATCGAGCTGTCAAATTAAGTTGACTTTTGACTAAGCTATCAGAAAACTGACACAAACTTTGACAGAACTGTCATCATTATGATTTTGACGTAGGCGGATATCTTATTAATTTGCCTATGCTGTGGCCAAGCATATTACGCTTTTTCACACATGTGGTGATGAATGATGATAAAAAGTCTTATTTGTTAATCCAGCGCCTCATCTACTTCCGTACCAAATTTCGTCACAATTGCCCCCGCCGTTTGTGCGTGAAAGAGTAACAAAGATCCATAGATCCATACTCAAAAACATTCGCGTTAATAATATTAGTAGGAAGAGGAATGCATAGATTTATCACGACTACAAGATTCAACTCGGTGTCATTTTAGGGTATTTGATTTATTTTTTATAAACCACGAGAGGCGAACAAAATGAAAAAGGAATTATAGAAATCGGACATGCCGTTTTCGAGTTTTTGCGTAACTAACGAACAGGAATTGGTTTTCCTACCGACTTCCAAAGAGGAGGAGGTACTCAATTCGACTGTTTTTTTATGTTTGTTACCTCATAACTTTCGATTGGGTGAACCGATTCCCAAAATTCTTGTTTTAAAGCTGGTGCTTCCCGTGTGGCACCATGTAAATTTTATCAAAAACATTTCAGTAGTTTTTGAGTTACACTCCAATAACTGATTTTACCAAAGTAATAGAATAGAACTTCCATTCTATTGGAAGTCGGTATAAACATTTTCAAATTGCACTTATATACATATAGATACCTACCTACATGATAGAAATGACGCTATTAATCACACTAATATTATAAAGACGAAAGTTGGTGAGTGCGTTTTTATGTTTGTCACTTATTCACGCCCAAACGGCTGAAGCTGAAAAATTATAAATGAAATTTGGTATGTAGGTAGACGAGGTTCTTTTCATTATTTTCATCATCTTAGATAACCATGCGAGTGTAGCCACTGGGCGCAAGTAGTAGATATAATTTTTTTCTTCAAATCTTAATGTGAAATAATAGTGGGTAAATCTCATGAGCCTGTAATTTCGCCAGCAACCATACCTTTCAAACCAATACATAGTTTTGCGAACATTACTGCTTCAATACCAGCAGTACTGCCACGGACTCATTCACAAAGTTCTATAAATGAGTTTTTAAAACATAAAGATAATTTATAAAGAATGCATAAAGATATATCCTTTGGTTACTTCAGAATAATTTTAAGAAAATTCCGCGGAGAATCGCTGGATGCAGGAAGCTAGTAACCGGTCCAAGGGGCGTTCTATGGGGTAGACTATGTTTAGCAGTAGACGTCTTCCGGCTCATAATGATGATGATGATGACTTCAGTATAAAAAAAAATATAGAATATTCGGGGATAAATTCACTTCCGGTATTTTAATCTTGAATGCACTCTTAAGCATAATTACAAACACCTATTTTTCTACTATCTATATATAATTCTACCACTATCAGTTAGCTAAGTTCAAAACGATTCTCTCAGTATATGTTTAATGTCTATAAACCCATCCAAACCCGGGATATCATCGTTTTAGTGCGCAACGTCGCTAAAATCTTTTTTTCAGCCGGCAGCGCGACCTCATACCCAAAATGCGTGTTTAAATATTATCGACAGGTGAAGGCATGAGAGTCAAAATGAAAAAAGTCTCACATTCAACACGGCTCTACGTATTTAAGGCGTTGTGAGCACAGCGCTTGGCTACGTTCAATTTCCCTTACATGAAATCAAGCAAGCGCAACTCGTAAATAGGTACGTACAAAAATCATAAAAATAATGTGCACTCATAAATAAAAAAAAACCGTCAATGTACGTGTATTCAAAATTTCTATTTTATGAAATGTGATTCATGACAAACACAATAGTGAATAAAGAGAAGTAGTGCAATTTGAAAAATTCAATACCGACTTCCATTCTATTACTTTGGTAAAAATCAGTTATTGGAATGTAATTAAAAAACTACTGTACCGAATTTGATGATGTATAAATGGGACCACACGAGAAGCACCAGATTTCAAACAAAAAAATAATTTTGAGAATCGGTTCATCCTATCGAAAGTTATGAGGTAACAAACATAAAAAAAAACAGACGAATTGAGTACCTCCTCCTTTTTTTGGAAGTCAGTAGAAAACTGCTCGAAATTTTAAATTTAGCGGTATGTTTGAATTTTTTTTTATGTAATCTAGTATGTTAAAATATGTTTTTAATTCTGTCAATGTGTACTTAGAAGTGTAAGGTACGAATAATAATAAGTGTAAGAAATGTCATACTATTTTTGTAGTTTTAATTAAATCGTTGCTTATGAGATCATAAGCAACGATTTAATTAAAACTACAAAAAATTTCTTCATTTCTTCATTTAATGTATATAAATAGATAAACTGCTTTAAAACCCCTCATTTTATCGACATCATGATATGACAGTACCTTAAAGCTATAATAATGGGTAGTTCGTACTCCAGACCTAAGTACTTACCTAAACTTTATGAAAGCAAGTAAGTTGAAAAGACACCCCAAAAGGGGTGACTTATCATTTTTCCAAAGGATTCCCAACTAAACAAAAACCATTCCATTCACCTCCTAAGTTCCTTAACAAAAGAAGTTTTACAAAGAATGAGGTCTTTTGTGAATAGAAAGATTTGAGGAATGATAAAGTTAGCAAGAATGCGAGTTACGTAAGGATTGAGAATGTTTGATTTGATTATTTGACATGGTTATTTACTGTATACAGCGTGTAACAAGAAGGTCTGATATTCAAAATTTATTGTTTATTGATTACAAATACTAGAAACACTTGTTATTACATACACATACATGACAAATTGTTATAATATAAAATTTATCTTAAATACAGTTGCATGTTTAAGCAATGGGTTCCAAACTAGGCGCCGCCTGTATCTTGGATACCCGGGAATTTTGGTTAGAATTATAATTTCTCATTCTAAATTATTGGACTTATAGAATAAGTGCTTTACTTTACATGTGTATGATGTAAAGAGAAAGTGTATGAGTTGGAGTGAGTGTGTATATGAGTTGTGGTTGTGTGAATGTTATGCGAACAGAAGTAATGCTGGTAATACTGGAGTTAAATTATAATTTCTCATTCTAAATTATTGGACTTATAGAATAAGTGCTTTACTTTACATGTGTATAATGTAAAGAGAAAGTGTATGAGTTGGAGTGAGTGTGTATATGAGTTGTGGTTGTGTGAATGTTATGCGAACAGAAGTAATGCTGGTAATACTGGAGTTAATAAACTCTCAGTCTCTTCATATGAAAGTGAGTGTAGTCAAGTGCGAAGTTTTATCTTAGCTTCACTTGGTGAGCAAGGAGTGATGTCACAGTGATCAAGAACTCTATTGTAAGTAATCTTGGGACTGATCACTCCAGGATCTATCTACTCGTGTACTAAGATGTCAAAGTGTAGCGTGTCTTGCCCTACTGATACCATTATTATGTTCTCTTTTGAAAGGCAACACACTGGAGCTAATATTTGTAGTACCTAAGTAAAAACATTGTAAAAACATCTATATAAAAAGAATGGCCCCGAGTTTCTTGCCGTTTCTTCTTGGTAAGCTCTATATATTTTGGAACGCGGCGGTAGTCTTTACTGTACATTATAATGAAAAATTGACATTGATAAGTGCGTCTTTGATGCCTAAATTGAATAAATGATTTTGATTTTGACTTTGACTTTGACACCAATAGCATGGCCTCTTGGTCCCCTTATTTACCTAGTCTACGTTCCGGAGGTACCTTCCGTCTTTGGCCTAGTTTTTCAGGGATGAACCAGCTTGAGTATTAGAAAAATTTTTGGTTACTCATTACTCGGAGTTATTGCTAATTCCTGCGGGTAGTAGTTAGGTTCCAATTGTATGCAAGCTTCTGCGTGATATTTTAGTATTTATATTCTTACCTATTTAATTTTGAGCAGATATTTTCTAGGAGATATTTTCTTTTGAGCCATGTTTATAAGCTGTTTTCGAAGGTCATAACGAACCGTCTCAGTCGCAGGTTTGATGAATTCCAGCCTCCGGAACAAGCCGGTTTCCGAAAAGGCTATAGTACCATAGACCACATCCACACGCTACGGCAAGTTATACAGAAGACCGAAGAGTATAACTTGCCTCTTTGTTTAGCGTTTTTGGACTATGAGAAAGCCTTTGATTCGATCGAGACGTGGGCAGTGCTTGAGTCTCTCCAGCGGTGCCGTATTGACTATCGGTATATTGAAGTGCTGAAGTGTTTGTACAAAAACGCCTACATGTCAGTCCGAGTACAGGAGCAGAGTTCGAAGGCAATTCCATTGCAAAGAGGCGTGAGACAGGGAGACGTTGTATCTCCGAAACTGTTCACCGCTACATTGGAAGACGTCTTCAAGCTTCTGGAATGGCAAGGACTTGGCATTAATATTAACGGCGAATACATCACTCACCTTCGATTTGCCGACGATATTGTAGTCATGGCAGAATCCATGGAAGACCTCAGTACAATTCTCGAAGGCCTCCATCGAGTTTCCCAACGGGTAGGTCTTAAGATGAACATGGATAAAACGAAAATTATGACTAATGCCCATGTTGTACCTACCCCAATATCAGTTGGGAACTCAGTTCTCGAAGTTGTTGACGAGTACATCTACCTGGGACAGACAGTCAAACTAGGCAGGTCCAACTTCGAGAAAGAGGTCAATCGTCGAATCCAACTCGGCTGGGCAGCGTTCCGGAAACTTCGCGAAGTCTTCTCGTCAAAAATACCTCAGTGCCTCAAGACAAGAGTCTTCGACCAATGTATGTTATACCAGTGATGACTTATGGCACTGAAACGTGGTCTCTTACTATGGGCCTCATAGAAAAGCTCAAAGTCGCACAACGAGCTATGGAGAGGGCTATGCTCGGGGTTTCTCTACGTGATCGAATCAGAAATGAGGAGATCCGTAGAAGAACGAAAGTCACCGACATAGCTCAGAAGATTAGCCAGTTGAAGTGGCAGTGGGCAGGGCACATAGCACGCAGAACAGATGGCCAATGGGGCCGAAAGGTTCTGGAGTGGAGACCACGGACCGGCAAGCGCAGCGTAGGTCGTCCACCGACACGGTGGATAGACGACCTGATGAAGGTCGCAGGACGACGTTGGATGCAGGCCGCTTCCAACCGGTCCTTTTGGAAAATCATGGGGGAGGCTTATGTTCAGCAGTGGACGTCCTACGGCTGAGATGATGATGATGATGATTTTCTAGGGGTTTACGTTCCCCCCCGAAGGGTTCTCGCATTGACGTGGCGGGGGGGCTCAGTAACCGTGGCTAGGTACACCACGGTGAAGCCAAGAGGAACCCAGGGGCCGCGCCGGCGTTGGGTGCGCTGGCCGGCTCAGGCGGGCCGCTCCTATGGGCTTTGGCCGCCAAGTCCACATAGGAGTGGCGGGGTCCGGGCGCTTTGGCGCAGACTCGAGGAGGTGGGGCCCGGGCGCTTTGGCGCAGGCTCGAGGAGGTGGGGCCCGGGCGCTTTGGCGCAGGCTCGAGGAGCTGGGGCCCGGGCACTTTGGTGCAGGCTCGAGGAGGTGGGGTCCGGGCGCTCGGCGCAGACTCGAGGAGGTGGGGTCGCGGGGGGACTATCCCTTGTGGCTGACGTAGCAGGCGGTGGGGCTACGTATCCGATCCACCGCAAGGAGACCACGGGCGACCAGACACGGGGAAGTCTGGCGCCCATTGTTGGCGAGTTTGGTCTCCGAGGCAGTTGCGGCGCGCCATGTGTTCTGGCGTGCCGCGAAGAGAAGGGTCCGGCAACGGACAGCCACGGCGGGTTCGCGGTCGTGTGAAAAATCTGTCCCGCGTTCCCGCCGAGGGCGGCAGTGACGGAACACCCCGGGGTTTTGGTGGGTATACGGACTCCCACATAACCACCTCCCTCCCCGTGGTGGGTGGTATCTATAAAGGATTTCCCCGGGACAAAAAAAAAAAAAAAAGGGGCTTACGTTAGGTACTCGACTTGCGAAACTTAAGGCGAATGAACCCGCTGCTTTATTCACATCAGCATACATCATATTAGCATTCGCTTTTAGCGATGCAAATATTGAAGAAAGTTCCTTTGAAAAAATGTTCACCTTTCGCGCACGCCACAAAGGGACTGTGTTTACGCCCAGCACCAATAAATTAAAAATATGAATCTTTTACTATTGTGTATACTGTGATATTCTTATATAACTATACTTCGCTATCAAATACAAATATGACATACCATCAAGGTGGAATTGTGGAGCACTGGACCATAAAATGTTACCAACTTTTATTACCTACTCGTACATTCATGCAAATAAAGACATTTGATTTGTTGATGACATTTTGAATAGCACGTGAAAAAATAGTTAATAACTTATAATAAAGGTGTTGATTCCGAAAAGTGTGTAGAAATGTGGGTCGGAAGTCGTAAAATTACCTACTGAACAAGAACATGACTTTTTGAAAAAAGTCAGTTTGTCTGTTTGTTTGTCTGTATGTTCACATACCATCAAGGCGGAATTGTGGAGCACTGGACCATAAAATGTTACCAACTTTTATTACCTACTCGTACATTCATGTAAATAAAGACATTTGATTTGTTGATGACATTTTGAATAGCACGTGAAAAAATAGTTAATAACTTATAATAAAGGTGTTGATTCCGAAAAGTGTGTAGAAATGTGGGTCGGAAGTCGTAAAATTACCTACTGAACAAGAACATGACTTTTTGAAAAAAGTCAGTTTGTCTGTTTGTCTGTCTGTATGTTCACATACCATCAAGGCGGAATTGTGGAGCACTGGACCATAAAATGTTACCAACTTTTATTACCTACTCGTACATTCATGTAAATAAAGACATTTGATTTGTTGATGACATTTTGAATAGCACGTGAAAAAATAGTTAATAACTTATAATAAAGGTGTTGATTCCGAAAAGTGTGTAGAAATGTGGGTCGGAAGTCGTAAAATTACCTACTGATCAAGAACATGACTTTTTGAAAAAAGTCAGTTTGTCTGTTTGTCTGTCTGTATGTTCACATACCATCAAGGCGGAATTGTGGAGCACTGGACCATAAAATGTTACCAACTTTTATTACCTACTCGTAAATTCATGCAAATAAAGACATTTGATTTGTTGATGACATTTTGGATAGCACGTGAAAAATTGTTAATAACATATAATAAAGGTGTAGATTCCGAAAAGTGTGTAAAAATGTGGGTCGGAAGTCGTAAAATTACCTACTGAACAAGAACATGACTTTTTGAAAAAAGTATGTTAGTCAGTTTGTCTGTCTGTATGTTCACATACCATCAAGGCGGAATTGTGGAGCACTGGACCATAAAATGTTACCAACTTTTATTACCTACTCGTACATTCATGCAAATAAAGACATTTGATTTGTTGATGACATTTTGGATAGCACGTGAAAAAATAGTTAATAACATATAATAAAGGTGTAGATTCCGAAAAGTGTGTAGAAATGTGGGTCGGAAGTCGTAAAATTACCTACTGAACAAGAACATGACTTTTTGAAAAAAGTCAGTTTGTCTGTTTGTCTGTCTGTATGTTCACATACCATCAAGGCGGAATTGTGGAGCACTGGACCATAAAATGTTACCAACTTTTATTACCTACTCGTACATTCATGTAAATAAAGACATTTGATTTGTTGATGACATTTTGAATAGCACGTGAAAAAATAGTTAATAACTTATAATAA
This sequence comes from Selenia dentaria, assembly GCA_917880725.1. Lineage (NCBI taxonomy): Eukaryota > Metazoa > Arthropoda > Insecta > Lepidoptera > Geometridae > Selenia > Selenia dentaria. The sequence goes on along the minus strand of OU862904.1, from coordinate 7,051,586 downwards.
AGGTGTTGATTCCGAAAAGTGTGTAGAAATGTGGGTCGGAAGTCGTAAAATTACCTACTGATCAAGAACATGACTTTTTGAAAAAAGTCAGTTTGTCTGTTTGTCTGTCTGTATGTTCACATACCATCAAGGCGGAATTGTGGAGCACTGGACCATAAAATGTTACCAACTTTTATTACCTACTCGTAAATTCATGCAAATAAAGACATTTGATTTGTTGATGACGTTTTGGATAGCACGTGAAAAATTGTTAATAACATATAATAAAGGTGTAGATTCCGAAAAGTGTGTAAAAATGTGGGTCGGAAGTCGTAAAATTACCTACTGAACAAGAACATGACTTTTTGAAAAAAGTTTGTTAGTCAGTTTGTCTGTCTGTATGTTCACATACCATCAAGGCGGAATTGTGGAGCACTGGACCATAAAATGTTACCAACTTTTATTACCTACTCGTACATTCATGCAAATAAAGACATTTGATTTGTTGATGACATTTTGGATAGCACGTGAAAAAATAGTTAATAACATATAATAAAGGTGTAGATTCCGAAAAGTGTGTAAAAATGTGGGTCGGAAGACCACCATAAAATTACCTACTGAACAAGAACATGACTTTTTGAAAAAAGTCTGTCTGTTTGTCTGTCTGTATGTTCACATACCATCAAGGCGGAATTGTGGAGCACTGGACCATAAAATGTTACCACCTTTTATTACCTACTCGTACATTCATGCAAATAAATACATTTGATTTGTTCATGACATTTTGGATAGCACGTGAAAAATTGTTAATAACATATATTAAAGGTGTAGATTCCGAAAAGTGTGTAGAAATGTGGGTCGGAAGTCGTAAAATTACCTACTGAACAAGAACATGACTTTTTGAAAAAAGTCAGTTTGTCTGTTTGTCTGTCTGTATGTTCACATACCATCAAGGCGGAATTGTGGAGCACTGGACCATAAAATGTTACCAACTTTTATTACCTACTCGTACATTCATGCAAATAAAGACATTTGATTTGTTGATGACATTTTGAATAGCACGTGAAAAAATAGTTAATAACTTATAATAAAGGTGTTGATTCCGAAAAGTGTGTAGAAATGTGGGTCGGAAGTCGTAAAATTACCTACTGAACAAGAACATGACGTTTTTGATAAAAGTCTGTTTGTCTGTCTGTATGTTCACGCATAACTTATTAAGCCCCGAGTTCTCAACTATATGTTTTTATCTTGAGCCTTCACATAAATTCAAGATGACAGCTGATCTCTCTATGCTACACGGCATGGTCCCATATACTGGGACGGCGCGCAAGAACTTCTATGTTACGGCTAATAAGACTACGTTATAACAATAAAATAAAACCAGCACACAGCACCGGTGCGTGTATTATTAATGCTACGGGATATAGGGTGTATAAATAAATTATAATTAAAAATAACTTACCCTTGAGTACGTTTTCCTATACTCGTACATTATGAAATAAATGTTATTTTTAAATACAATATAACAAACCGCCACGCCTACATCCTCGAAGGGGTAGGTTTGAAACACCTACGTTTTGCCATTTTTTTGGTCTCATGTAATAAACTATTAGGAGTCTTTTTCCATTTATCAATTATTTATTATTATTAGTTATGCCATATATGGATCACTGTTCCAGACTTCCAGATTGAGGATTTTTTAGTCAGAAAATCCCAATAACGGTCAGATCTGGGTATTGAACCAGGACCTTCTAATCCAAAACTGGCGCTCCAACCACTACACCAAGACCAAGCGATCGAAGCCGCTCGCAGGTCACCTGTCACCCCTCAGGACGTGCCAGCGTCTTACATAAATATAGTTCAATTAAAATTATTTGTTTTTATAAATAATTATTTTTGGGTACTAGCCAGGTGGCGCAGTTGGTAGATTCCTGCCTTCTGAGCCGCTGTGTGGATGAACATGCCTGTTTGAGCTGTGTCTGGGTGTGTATGTATGTATATGTATATCAGGCATCAAGTTACCATTGTACAGGCTCTGCCTAAGTTGAGACTTGCAGACTTTGTGTGGATGATGTAAAAAGATTTATATACTTATCCTGACCGATTCAACGCAGAGCCTATGCCAGTAAGTAGTGCCAAACAATGTGAACTGACTAAGTCAGTAGGTACCTAGTACCAAATAATGAGACCGAGGTATCAAATTCCGTACTCACGTACGTTCAAAGAGGCGTTCACTCTTCAGAGTATTGCAGAGACATTTTTTTTACTTTATTTACCCACAAATACCTGCGAGGTTATACATTATTCACCGTACAGCATATATAAGGTTGTTAATTAGTGCACAATATCGAATGCGTTGGTTTGGAATCGATAACTGGTCAATATAGTCAAAGAAAAACAGCAAGATTTTCTATTATTATGAACCCATATTCATTGCTCCGCAGCGAATAACTATATCGCGTCTGGACGCACGAAGCCGCATCATCACAGCACAGCGCAGAATAGACAACAGTAACTACGCGAGACATACCCACTAAGAATAGGTACAACTACGTACAATCCTACCTACACGTGAATGTTTACGCAGCTGATGTCTATGCCTAAACGACGCGCGACGGCCGGCTCGGGCGGGTCATCGTCCGCACGTTGTACCTATTCTAAGCGGGTAGGTATGTCTCGCACAGTTACTGCTATCTATTCTATTCATTGTGATGTAGAGGTGCGTCGGATCGTGCGTTCAGTCGCACTATGGCTCTTAGTCTTGGAGCGGCGAATATGGGTTCATAATAATATAAAAAAATATGTCATTATTTTTCTTTTACTTTCATGACCAGCTATCGATTCCAAACAACCCCGTTCAATATTGTGCACTAATCAACAAATACCTTATATATAGGCCATTATATATATATATATATATATATATATATATATATATATATATATATATATATATATATATATATATGAGTATACACTCTGAGTGTTTAGCCGGTTAGTAGTAATAGTTTAATATGTGTCCGAGAATTCCAATACAAAAATATTTGCTTTATGTTTAAAAAATAACTTTATATTTTCTTGCTACGTGTTGTATTATATTACTGGCAAGCAATATGTTTTTCACCGACATAGCCCAGAAGATTAGCCAGTTGAAGTGGCAGTGGGCAGGGCACATAGCACGCAGAACAGATGGCCGATGGGGCCGAAAGGTTCTGGAGTGGAGACCACGGACCGGCAAGCGCAGCGTAGGTCGTCCACCGACACGGTGGACAGACGACTTGATGAAGGTCGCAGGACGACGTTGGATGCAGGCCGCTTCCAACCGGTCCTTTTGGAAAATCATGGGGGAGGCCTATGTTCAGCAGTGGACGTCCTACGGCTGAGATGATGATGATGATGATGATGATATGTTTTCTATTGGAGATGATGTGGCAAAGGCAAAATTGAGTGTGCTTGCATTTTCATAATGTTGTTAATAAGTAGGTACTGAAAATCTTTGTGATACTTTGACGCGATAAAGTGTTACAAACCGATGAACGCCACCTGCACGCTCGGAAAAGTATGACTCATTGTCGCGTTGCTTCATTGCGATTCTCTAATGATTCGTTGATGCGGTCGTCGACGAGCTCAACGACGTCAAATACTTTATGAGATATCGCCCTTGTGGTTGTTTTTCCAACATTTCTTGTCATCTCGTCATTTGTTTCACGAATGTTTTCAAAGATACAACGATGTTTGCTCTTAGAGAATCGCACGTTGTCCCGTTCCGTCTGAGCCGAGCGCGCAAACGAGAGCGCGGAACAAGCGATAGAGAGGCACGATCAACGGCAATTGCACGTAAAATTTTTGTCCGTAAACCGACTTTACAGACATTTTTTTTTTTATAATACTAGTAGCTTTATGAATTTGTGAACAATTGTGATTCATGTTTTAGTTAGCATGAAGGAATGAATAAGTTCACTGAAGATTGGTCCCCACTGGACGTGCCTACCCGGCACCCAAATCAATATTGAAATCACCAATCGTTGTTTACCTCAAAATGTTAACAGCATATTTGAAGTCAGCCTCATAGACTAACATGGTGAGCCTAAAGACGAAATAGGTACTTAAAGGTGTTAGTAGCTGGCTACAGCAGCAGACGACGTGTCGTCGCTTCATGTCGCCGCGACACGTCGTCGCTTCATGTCGCTGCAGTCATGATTTCGAACCCGACTGCAGACGGCAACTGTAGTGGGCCGAGCACGAAAATCTGCTGAAGTGTAACGTTATCGTATCGTTTACGTATCCAGTACAAACTATGAGTTATTTGTGCCACTAATGTAGGTACTAGATAAATGGCAGTTTGTACTACCTAAATACGTTAACGATGCGATTACGTTACACTTAAACAAATGTTCGTGCTCGGGTAACAGATGGCATTAACCATTTGAAAAGCGATACGAAAGGTTTAGTTCAAAAGCTTTTCAGTTGTTTTACTAGGTAGATTGGTACCCGCGAGCGGCACTACTGATCTGCGGTCTAGCGATAGTGTCGTCTGCTGCTCGACGACGCGTCGCTAGTTTTGTTTCGCTAACTACGAATGGTATTTCATAGAAATACATAGAAACCAGTACGATTCTCTAAGAGCAAACATTGTTGCATATTTAACAACATCCGTGAAACAAAGGACGAGATGACAAGAAACGTTCGAAAAACAACCTTATGTACAACGGCGCTATCTCAAAGTATTTGACATCGGTGAGCTCGTCGACGAGCGCATCGACGAACCATTGGAGAATCACACGGCAGTAGTGTCGCTGTGACACGTCGTTTGCCGCGGTTTCATGTAGCCGGCTTCCATCTTGCACCTTTAGCTTCAAATTTGGCAACTCGTCCTCACGAATATTTAAAACTAGAACTTTGAAAACGGTTAATGGTTATTTTTTTGTCTATATTTCTATACTAATAATATTATAATGAGGAAAGACTTGTTTGTTTGTTTGTTTTAACTGAATAGGCTCCGAAACTATACTGAACCCATTGGTCTAGTAGTTTCGGAGCCTATACTATTAGACTTCTAGATGGCGCTCTGTCGACGACGACGGTTAAAACTACAGGAGACATAAATTATATGTTCAGACGGGTACCTCGGTGGCCTAGCGGTCATGGCCTCTGACACTGATAGTCGGAAGACATGCGCTTTAAACCCTTCCGAGGATGTTTTGCTCTCTAAAATTGCAAATACTTGTACCTACGATAATAATTTCTATAACGATCTTTAACTATAACTCTATATAAGTCGGGTATGAACTCGACGAAATGGCTTTTTTTATGGTAACGGATTTTATGGATTTAATATCGTCCAAGTTACGTAACTGGCATTATGAAGATATGGATCTGTTCAGTAGGATAATTACGTAACTCAGTCGCAATCAAACGTTTATTGATTCATGAAAAACTGGTAGTTTTATGTCCATTTTGACTACCCCAGTGGGCCTAGAACGAATAACTGCGTAAGTATAACGTGACGTGTCGTTCACGTGAAACTGTACAAACTGACATTTATCTAGGGCACTGTGACACAGATTACTCATAGTTTGTACACCGAAGCGTGACTCATTCAAAGTCAAAGTAAAAATCATTTATTCAATTTAGGCATCAAAGACGCACTTATGAACGTCAATTTTTCATTATAATGTACTTTAAAGACTACCGCCGCGTTCCAAAATATATAGAGCCTACCGAGAAGAAGCGTAAAGAAACTCGGGGCCATTCTTTTTATATAGATGTTTTTACAATGTTTTTACTTAGGTACTACAAATATTAGCTCCAGTGTGTTGCCTTACAAAAGAGACCATAATAATGGTATCAGTAGGGCAAGACATGCTACACTTTGACATCTTAGTACACGCTTACTATATGAATACTAATTCGCGAATTTTTTATTCTACGGCCTCTTTTAGCGGAAATGTTAGTAAATTGCTCACTGGAGCTGACGAAATTGACACATGACCGCCTTTTTTTTTATTTTTTCTATCAACGTTTGATTGCAACTGCGATACGTAATAGCTCAGTTGATATGATAAATTATGGCTATGTTTGGAATAGTAGGTACATAACATAAATAACTAGAGACCTATATAAGTTTTTTTTTTATGTGATAGGTTTGCAAAGGAGCAAGTGGCTGACCTGATATGTGATACCGTCGCCCACGGACATCCGCAATACCAGAGGTCTCCAGGATGCGTTGCCGACCTTTGAGGAAGGTAGATAGAAAGGAAGAGATAGGTGTGAGGGGAGAGGGGGAAAGAGAGAGAGAATGGAGAAGTTGGAAATCGGGCCTCCCACAAATCGACGAAACGCCTATGTTACTTTACGTCGGTTTTATGTGGGAGTGTGGTACTTCCCCGGTCGTGCCGGCCCATTCAGCTGTGGGGTTACAACGTGGCACTACCACCAAGAAAAGTTTCATTTAGGTACATATTAATGTACATAAATGAAACTATATAGTATACGTTTTTTACGTTTAAGTTCATACATTCACACCTCTGCACCAGGAAATTCTGTGTCACGGGATGCATGGGGGCACACACTAACTCATCAGGATCGACGACGTCATCATTAGAGAATCGCACGGCATACCGTGTCGCTTCGAAGGCAGGGGACCAACTAGGTCGTCAATTTCTAGTGACATAAGAAACGTGTTTAGTTAAGTGAAGTTTACACTCCAACTCTATTCTATTTGCAAACGATGAGACGTACGGCAATGGGACATCGCAACATGATGGAAACTCCACCATTGCGCAAGCGTTTAACTTCTAAACTCATATTATATACGTTTTTTTACGTTTAAGTTCATACATTCACACCTCTGCACCAGGAATTTCTGTGTCGCGGGATGCATGCACACACTCTAACACTTCAGAAACAACCAAGCAGCGACCTGTATAGTTTTAAGAGCAGTAGACCTCTTTGTGAATGAGTTGTCTGGGGAAAATCTGCCACCATACCTATTTCTACAATGAAGCATTAATGTTCTCAATACTGTGTTTTGGTTTGAAGGTGGTTGCGGTGAAACTACAGGACTTAAAAACTGAATGTCTCAGGGTTACAGGCGCAGAATAGTCCGTCACTTGTGAGGAAATGCATCTGTTCTAGACGGAGGTAAAATTTAAAAAAATAGAAATAAAGCCAAGAATAAATATTTCTGCTCATCACAAATATTTACTCCAGCCAGGGTTCGAACCTGGGACCAGCACGGCTAGCACGGGCAGTGGACTATTTGTCCCCGTGGAGAGAAAAGTAAAATCTATTCCACCATGTGATTTTTATCTCTCTTGCGAGCACGGCAACGCCAGAGGATAGTTTATCCACGTGGATAGACGGCGGGAGTAGCGTTTCCTATGGTTTGTACTTCGTAGGTGCCATTTAAAGAAATGTAACAAAAGTCTCTGAGAAGCGTGTGCTATCCATACGTAGTATCCTATTTCATTTACCTACTAAGACTCAATAAGTGTATGGAAGTGGGGACCTATTGTAGATTAAAGACAAAAATAATAATTATTTAAATTAGGAAATTCACAGAATGTAGATATCAAAGTAATACAATAATAACCTTGATATGTACCGGCAAACCATTCGTATGATTTCGAGGCAGCAATGCATTACAACGCCATTTCTTTATTGACCCGAAATATGTGCCTGAATTAATTATCTGGGTAATTGAAGGGGTTGTGACATTTCGGATATAACTTCGGTGTAATTTTCTTTCCATTGTTTCCATTTCCCGCTACAACATGTTATTATAATATGCGCGAGAAATTTTTGGATAAAAATAAACTTTTATCCACCACCTTCAAAGAAGGTGATAACCTTTCTCCGTGTTATGTAAATTGGAGAGAATTATATCCACGTTTCGACGAGTCCGTGCTCTATAGCGTGTAAAATTTCATTTAACATTATCGCTGTAATAAGCATACTTGATAAGGAATGTATTCCTCAATAAGGTATTGTAAATAAGACAGAGCATTCACTCATTATTTTACACTTTATTTAACAATTTACTAATCACTATACCTCGCATCTAATACCATTTCTCTCTGTTCAACAATGTTAAACCACAAGTATAAACTATTCTAATTATTTATTTAAAGTATAACAACATATCCCTTTAAATAAAGATTTTAGTCAACTTGTGCTCAGATTTTATAGCTGTTCCGACATAAATTCGACGCTCAACGCTTCCTAGTGTTCACCTCGGCTAACGACAACAGACTGCCCGCTTTCCGCCACGCTTACTACTTTTATAACAATATTTTAGCGGTAGAACAACTCTCCTACCGTGATCGTCAACAATTCCACCTTGCGGTGAAAACATCTGCGAGTCAAATACATTCCATTTATCTAATAATACAACAATTTTGCTAATTTCAACCTACTGAAATTAATTTGTCTATAATGTATGTTTTTTTATAGTGAAATAATTATATATTGTTAACAAGCGGGAGTAGCGGGACATGCTGTCTACGAGATACGTCAAAAGGAAACATTTTATCTCTTTCCCCGGTTGCCGTGCTCTGTAAGGTGGAGTAGACAATAATTTCCACTTACAGGTGGATAATTAAACGGTGGAAAGACTATTACTCTCCGCCGCGTGCTAGAGGTGCTGGAGGTCTACTACCATATACGAACAACGAAGTTTCTTTTCACGGATTTCACGATATCTACTGTGAAAGTGATCAAACAAAAATACAGTCGAGGGTGATGAAATGCAATGACAGATAAAGTGATTAGTGTTTATGTTAAAGTGATGATGATTTATGTAGTCTGGTGAGGCGTGTAAATAGCCTACACCGTGTGTACTTGCGTACGATTATTTTAAAAGCGATCAATACCTAAGAAAATATGGCTGACCGTGGCGTTTGATAAACCCCCTGAAAACACAGATATATCAACACTGCAGTGATAAATATGCCCACGTACCTGTAGACCATCCAAGTTCACCCACGAAAATATGGCTGACCGTGGCGTTTGATAAACCCCCTGAAAACACAGATATATCAACACTGCAGTGATAAATATGCCCACGTACCTGTAGACCATCCAAGTTCACCCACGAAAATATGGCTGACCGTGGCGTTTGATAAACCCCCTGAAAACACAGATATATCAACACTGCAGTGATAAATATGCCCACGTACCTGTAGACCATCCAAGTTCACCCACAAATCCTTCAACACGGGATTTACAGCAGATTCGCGTTTCTTCGGTATGCTCTGCCTGTGATGATGGCCGGCCGGCGACACCGTTATAAAATCCGTAGAAATATAATTTTGTGTCGTCGCTCCCTTGATGATTGCTACACTATATTGTACACTGCACGTAGGTATATGTTATCCGATATACTTAAAGTTATTTCTGTAGAATATACATGATAAATAGCGAAAAATATTAACGAGCCGTGGCACTTGTCTTGCGTAAATCTTTCATTCTCTTGCGTGTTCTAATAATATTGGAGGTGGATGTAAATAATTTCAAACCACCCTCCATCTGATATCATACATTAAAAGGCGAGCCCTCTGGCCAATCAGTGCCTCGGTTATTATAGCGTATTTCTATCCTTGCGATACTGCTAACGCCATCTTTTCAGACTATTAGTAAACTAAAACAGCTGACACGATGCGTGGGCACTGCGATATATATACCTGTCTTAATTTGAGGGTTTATCAACAACTATTATGTAATGAATGCGAAAATTCTATAATTACAGACTCATAGATCTTTAAGCAATACAAAGAATATTATTAAATGTTTATTATAATTTAAAAAAAGGCATTGGAGCTTCACCATAGTCTAAACATTATAAAGTGTAATTTGTTGAAGATTAATTCTGTGTAAGTGCGTAGGTACACCGTCTCTAATATTCTTATTCAGAAATTGAGTGGTACTCATGTCATAACATACTACTTATATAGAACATAATAAAACATATAACGAGTGAACAGTTCCATGCTTGAACTATAATAATTGCTACACAGTAATACGAGTGAATACTTTGTTCATAGTAGATGAAAAGGTCAATCAGCAACTGCCATTATAATAAAACACACTGTCTTAATACTCGCGCAATTATAATTCAGTCATTCCCTGCTGCACTACCAAGCTGCAATACTGGTAGTGCAGAAGGGAATTTTTATTTACCAGCTGGTAGTGCCGTGGGGAATTTAGAATCTGCATACATTGCCGTTCCCCGCTGCACTACCAGACATTATTTCATAAATATTCAACTCGTTTATAGGGTGCCGTGTTAATGTTTAATACACGCTTTGGTTTTATTATACTATAGCTTCTCATAGATGATTGTGAAGTGACAGCTGTCAAAATGACAGTAATGGTATTTTATGATTTCAATTTTAAACTTGGAATCCATTCGGTTAGAAAAAAACACGGAATAAAAAATATCTTCTGCACTACCAGTAGTGCAGCTTGGTAGTGCAGCGGGGAATGACTGATATAATTAATCATTGTGAAAAAATTTGTCATTACATTTCATTACCCTTGATTGTGCTTTTTCACTTTCACAGTAGAAATTGTGAAATCTGTCAACCGGAACTTCGTAGTTCGATTTTGGTAGTACAGGCCTTGTCGCTTCGAAGGCAGGGGACCAACTAGGTCGTCAATTTTTAGTGAAATAAGAAACGTGTCCTGTCGTGCGATTCTCTAAGAGCAAACATCGTTGCATCTTTGACAACATCCGTGAAACAAATGACGAGAGTGCAAGAAACGTTGGAAAAACAACCTTATGTACAAGGGCGATATCTCATTAAGTATTTGGCATCGGTGAGCTCGTCGACGAATCATTAGAGAATCGCACGGCAGGCCCCGTCGCTTCGAAGGCAGGGGACCAACTAGGTCGTCAATTTTTAGTGACATAAGAAACGTGTCCTGCCGTGCGATTCTCTAAGAGCAAACATCGTTGCATCTTATACAACATCCGTGAAACAAATGACGAGAGTGCAAGAAACGTTGGAAAAACAACCTTATGTACAAGGGCGATATCTCATTAAGTATTTGGCATCGGTGAGCTCGTCGACGAATCATTAGAGAATCGCACGGCAGGCCCCGTCGCTTCGAAGGCAGGGGACCAACTAGGTCGTCAATTTTTAGTGAAATAAGAAACGTGTCCTGCCGTGCGATTCTCTAAGAGCAAACATCGTTGCATCTTATACAACATCCGTGAAACAAATGACGAGAGTGCAAGAAACGTTGGAAAAACAACCTTATGTATAAGGGCGATATCTCATTAAGTATTTGACATCGGTGAGCTCGTCGACGAATCATTAGAGAATCGCACGGCAGGCCCCGTCGCTTCGAAGGCAGGGGACCAACTAGGTCGTCAATTTTTAGTGAAATAAGAAACGTGTCTTGCCGTGCGATTTTCTAAGAGCAAACATCGTTGCATCTTTGACAACATCCGTGAAACAAATGACGAGAGTGCAAGAAACGTTGGAAAAACAACCTTATGTACAAGGGCGATATCTCTTTAAGTATTTGGCATCGGTGAGCTCGTCGACGAATCATTAGAGAATCGCACAGCAGGCCCCGTCGCTTCGAAGGCAGGGGACCAACTAGGTCGTAAATTTTTAGTGAAATAAGAAACGTGTCCTGCCGTGCGATTCTCTAAGAGCAAACATCGTTGCATCTTTGACAACATCCGTGAAACAAATGACGAGAGTGCAAGAATCGTTGGAAAAACAACCTTATGTACAAGGGCGATATCTCATTAAGTATTTGACATCGGTGAGCTCGTCGACGAATCATTAGAGAATCGCACGGCATACCGTGTCGCTTCGAAGGCAGGGGACCAACTAGGTCGTCAATTTCTAGTGACATAAGAAACGTGTTTAGTTAAGTGAAGTTTACACTCCAACTCTATTCTATTTGCAAACGATGAGACGTACGGCAATGCGACATCGCCATGATGGCAACTCAACCATTGCGCACGAAGCGTTTTGTTTCTAAAGTCATAATGTGTATGGGTGGAACTTATTGCATAATTTAAATTGCTAAATACCCTGTCGTGTCCCATATTTACATCTGGGCAGGTTCAAGTGAGATTAAACAGGTGGCCTTTGAGAAGATGTGATTTATTGTGAACCGCATATCTATCACGCAAATATAATATAACAGCAATTTAAAAAAAATACGTTCACCATAAAAATATTTTCAATATGAAAGTGTTTTATTTATTTGTTTTTAAATTACTACTAGAAAATAATCATATTTTTTAATAAACATTATCTCAGTGCCCGCCGGGAGCTCGCAGACGCCGTTGCGCACTCGCCCTGAAGATGAGCATCGGACATGCTCGAAACCCGGCGAGACGTATACGATCCGTAACGTGAGTGTTTTGCCGTTTAACAGTAATAGTTTAACTAGTATCTCAGTTTGCTCATTAAGTGACAAAAGCTGTAGCTCCTCACCCCTTCATATAATAATATAGTGTATTGTTTACCGACTTCAAAATAGGAGGTGTTTGTCCATTATACATGTTATGTTTTTGTGTGTTAAGTTACGCAATTACTCTGACAATAACGATTAGAATTGTATGTCTAAGAGGTGGTGTATACGTCAGATTAAGCGCTTTTTGAAAAATATCAAGAAGCAGGTCATACGTATTATAGGGAGTCTAATTGTCTGAACAGCCGTGCGATTCTATAATGATTCATCGCGCTCGTCGACGAGTTCACCGATATTTTACATACTTTGAGATCGCCCTTGTACATAAGGTTGTTTTTCCAACGTTTCTTGTCATCTCGTCATTTGTTTCACGGATGTTGTCAAAGATTCAACGATATTTGCTCTTAGAGAATCGCACGGCAAAAACCGAATCATCATCTGTGTAACAGAATTCGCTCAGCCGTGCTATGTGTACAAGGGAGATATCTCATAAAGTATTTGACATCAGTGAACTCGTCGACGAGCGCATCGACGAATTATTTTAAAATCACACGGCTGGTTCCCTTCAGCAAAAGTGTTGATGATGACCAAAGAGAATACATAATACGTAAGGAGAGTATTTTCTACTTTTTAGTTCAAGTTTGTATATATAGGTATAGTCTAGAAGCAGGTTCATGTTTAAATCCTAAAAAAGTAAATTATCATGTCAAGTATGAATAAAATTTATAAAAATATTGAAATGGGTAATCAATTTATTATATTTTTTAATCGGAATGTCTTCCAGTAAGCAATCACAAAAATTACGATTTTGTGGATTGCTGACGACAAATCATCCGGGAAATAATTTGTAACCCCGTTTTCATTAGCTAAAGCCCACTTTCACGTTCCAGAGTTATCTTCAATAACTCGGAGTCAACTGCTAAAACGGGGGTTTATAATTAATGTATCTTGCATTATTAACGGTTAGGAGTAAATCTAAGGTATCTAAGGTATTTATTGATATTTAACCCAGCAATGAGGGGAGGGTTAAGACTTTAACGGGTTGGCTATAGCCGTCCGGTACCTGATTTTGATGAAGGTGCGAGTTTAGGGGTATCATTGGGGTCCACCTGAAGCCCTTCCAGCAATTTTTTTTTGCCGGAAACGTAGTTTAAATTAATTATGATTAAATTAAAATTTAATAAAAAAAAGTGAAATGGAACGCAATGTTGAGAAAATGGTACAATATTAAGTTGTCAAATTAAGTTGTCAAACTGAGTTAAACGAAACATATCGTTATCGTTAAACGTAAGAAAAAAAAAGGCGCCATTTTGTCTTACTGACAGATGGACTGTCATCCATTCATTCCGTTTCTCTCGTAGTTTCGTGAATGTGTGCTCTCTTGTTTTTCGATTTTTATTACGACTTTGGCTTTTTCCCTGGACTTCCTTCGATTGCGCGACGACTTGAAACTTGGCTTGCTTACCGGATTTGTTTGGATTGCTCTACGACTTGAACTTGGCTTGAAAACTGGACTGCACTTGGCTGTAATGGAGTATTACACTACAATACCCGAAGCGGACGCGGTTTCGGCTCCTGATCTGCCCGTCGAACCTGTTGCCGGACCTTCTTCGGCTCCTGATCTGCCCGTCGAGCCTGTAGCCGGACCTTCTTCGGCTCCTGATCTGCCCGTTGAACCTGTCGCCGGACCTTCTTCGAGTAATGACGACGACGACAACGAGCTTATAACCAAACGAAAACTTTGCGTCACTGAAGTGATTGATCATTGGAATTTAACTGACGTTGTGCGAAAATTGGGCACTAAAGACCAATGCATCAAATATAGCAGCGGCCGGCGAAGTGCCAGAAGCGAACCGCCTTAATAAGTTAGGTGTGAAACAAAAAATAGGTTAGGTTAGGTTAGAACATGACAAACAACGCACGAGCCGAGCGAGCGAAGCGAGCGTGCCGCGGCAGCGGCCGGCGAAGTGCCAGAAGCGAACCGCCTTAATAAGTTAGGTGTGAAACAAAAAATAGGTTAGGTTAGGTTAGAACATGACAAACAACGCACGAGCCGAGCGAGCGAAGCGAGCGTGCCGCGGCAGCGGCCGGCGAAGTGCCAGAAGCGAACCGCCTTAATAGATTAGGTGTGAAACAAAAAATAGGTAAAAAATACTGATATAGCCGAAAGTGAGGTTAAGTACTAAAAAAATTATTACTCAAAAACTAAAGGCCTCCGGCGGGGGGGGGATGCAGGGGGGGCTTCACCCCCTCCCCCTCCCCCCCCTCCGCCCCCCCTCCCCCCTCCCCGCGGGTACCGGGCGACTATAGTTTAACCCAAAATGACACGAGACAATACGTATAGAATAAAAAGTCGTCAAATTTCATACAACAAAGGATAAACAAGAAAGTCTATATACATTGTACTGTAGTGCCAAAGAGATAGATATAAGTTTCCCTTTTTTTTTCGTTTTATTAATTATTGGTCAGGTTACAATATAAGCGTAAGACAATTCAATGTGCCCATCTAAAGATTACAAATGTTTAGCAAAGCCGGTGATCTAAAATACAATTTCAAAAATTATTTCACCATTGGAAAGCTACATTCAACCTTAGTAACATAGGTTATATAAGATTCTACATCATCATTGTTGGAGCCTTGCAATATTTTGGAATAGAAACCTCGACAGTTTGCGTGGGTAGGTGACCCAATAAATCGCTCGATATTTATTAATGCCAGTGAGGGTAGTTTTGTGGATACTGCCACCGGCCATTGGGTTCGCGCTCCAGTCTCGACCTACGCATCGTCGATGAACGTTGTCAAAAGGATATTTGAAATTACATTGTGTGGTGTTGTGTGTTGCTCATCAAAGGACATTATTGTGGACGGCGCCGTCCTTCGCAGGACTGGAGCTAAATACTGGTGAGTCGGACGTGCATTTCGACGAACTATCCCACTGAGCTTTTCATTTTCCATCCGCTCCTTCGAATCGCGAAGGTGCGTGAACATTGGCCCTTTCGAACCGGGATCCTCCTTGTGGTGAGGACAGCAGCCCTGTCTCATCACCAGGAGTGACGTAACACGCAAACTGTCGATAGTAAATTCAGTCGCTATATTTCGTTTTAAATAGTAAATGGTAGGTAGGAATATCATTTTCTACGCTCATTTATTATAATCTCGCTCGCTCATAATATTGGTATATAATAGGCAAATCACTCGGATCTGCGCTTATTTATCAATATTTCGCAACATTCTGGCTTATTCGGTGGTAAATATTGGTTAAAACATTCGGTTTTTAAAATAATTATCACACCCGTTACCATTACGGAAATTCGTAATCGCGATTCATTTGTTGGATCTCGCATTCTTTCGTAGGAAATAGCCTTTAAACATTCTTATTTGATAGGTTGAGACTCATTTTAATCATATTTTTGTTATTTCGTCATTATTTCAAGCTAATATTCGTATTTTGTATCATGCGGTTGAACGATTGTCATTATAGTACGAACGAATTAAGTTGGTCATTGACGCGTTAAAATTCGTACGCCACTTTGCATCGTTATATTTGGTCGGATTATATTCGTGCACGCGGCTAGGTGCATCATAGTAGACAAACGTTTCGTTATCATTATGGTTATGGAGTGAAAATAATTATCGTTATTTTCATCGTATATTATAATTAATTATTTACTCTTTTAAATTCAATATTTAAATACATATTGGTATTCCGTTATTCGGTTATTTATAATAATAGCATTTCAAATCGTTGATAAGTGTTTGTTTTGAAGGTAAATAAATACCTAACCTTATTGCAGCATTTTGTTTATTTCACTTTCGTAATTTCGTAAGAAATTGCAAATCACTTAAATACAGTCCACTGCAAATTTATTTGTTTATTTTATACAGTTAAATTTTATTTTGTCTTGTGTAGTTTGTTTATTTACAATGTCGAAGGCTGCAGTTAAACGTAACTTAGAACTGAAACGTGAAATTGCTGTCAAACGTATTGATGATTGTTTATCAGCCGCCTTAGAAGCTAAAGATGATATCTCCCGACTACCTATTTTCTTATCACGGTACACTCGACTCGAAAATCATTGCGCTAGTTTCGAATCACATCATTTAAAAATTTGTTCAGAAATTTCGGATACCTCATCACTTGATGAAGAGGATGGCATTCGACAAGAGGTAGACAACAAATATTTTCAAATTATTGAAATTCATTCGTCACTCACTTCCGCGTCCACGACTAGACCTGGACCGGAACTAGAATCGAATAGAACTGACTTATCAGTTAAACTTCCGCGACTAAATTTATTAAATTTCAATGGTGATATCACAACATGGAGTACCTTTTATGATATGTACAACACGATGGTACATCAAAATAGAAAACTATCCAATATAGAAAGATTTTCAATTTTGATATCTCTTCTTTCCGGTGAACCCTTGCAGCTGCTAAAAGGTTTTCCGCTTTCGGAAAACAATTATTTAGATGCGTATGAGGCACTTATTGATCGTTATCAATGCAAGCGTAAGTTAGCTTTTCGTTACTGGGAAGAATTACAAAGGGTGACTTTGAAGTCAAGTTCTCCTAGTGAGTTGCGCCTTCTTGTTGACACCTTCAAAGAAAATATTGCTGTTTTGAAAAATTTAAGGTTGCCAGTCAAGGACTGGGACTTTCCATTGTTTTATTTGCTGATAAACAAACTCGATCTTGATACACGTCGCCGCTTCGAGCTACAAAATAAGAGCAAAGACATCCCTTCGTTTAATTCGTTGTTGGAATATTTGAACAAGGCTGGTCAAGCGTTGGAGTTGGCCGAGCCCGAGGGCGCACGAGCGCCGCGCGCCGCCGCTGCTGGAGCGGTCGCGCGCGTCGCGCCTGCACCGCCTGCGCAGCCGCGCACCGGGGCTTACTCGCCGCGTCACCAAGCGCATACCAAGGCCTTCGTTGTTAACTCGCTGCCACAATCGAGTGACACTTGCATTTTGTGCAAGTCTAATCATACGTTGTGGAACTGTCCCACATATCGCAATCATAGCCCTCGAGATCGATACACTGTTGTTAAAGAAAACCATTGTTGTATTAATTGCCTTAACAAAGGTCACTTGTTAAAAAACTGTAAATCAAATGGTCGTTGTTCAAAGTGTGGTTTGCCTCATCACACAACTTTACATTTCGATAAATTGCAAATCACCTCGCCGGCAACACTTATCGCTTCGGATGCTATGATGGATGTGGCACAACCTGCCACCGCTGCACAATCGTCATGTCTCGAGCACAGTCAACAGACTGTCACTTTGGTGGCTGGTATGGAGCCCGCCACACACACTTCGTTATTAGCCACAGCTTCGGTCGAAGTTCTTGATAACTTCGGCACTTATCGTAAAATTCGCGTCGTCATTGATAGTGGTAGTCAATCGAACTTCATTACAAAGAAATGTGCACATCGCCTTGGTCTTATATTGAGGAAGACTACGACTTCAGTAGAAGGCATCGGTCAATCATCATCGATCGCAGTTGAATCCACCACGTATCGCATGCGCTGTGGAGACCGATCTCCTGACATTGAAGTCGATGCTCTAGTCATACCTAAAATTTGTAGTCAAATGCCCACTGATAGAATCGATATCGCTCAGTGGCCACAACTTCGGAATATTGAGTTGGCTGATCCTGAATACAACGTGCCCGCGCATATTGATGCTTTGGTGGGGGTTGACATCTTCTGCCAAATTTTCCTCGGTGAACGCCGCGATTCCGGCCCTGATGGACCCGTGGCTTTCAACACCAAGCTTGGTTGGGTAGTGATGGGAAAAATATCACGTGCACATTTTCCTTCCAAAACCTCGTCACTGTTTTGTTCATTGGATAGTTTAGATTCGCAAGTTCGTAAATTTTGGGAAATTGATGAACTTCCCAAATCGTCACCTCTATCCGAAGAGGAAGTCTTGTGCGAGCGTATATTCGATACGACTCACACCAGAACCGTGGATGGAAGGTATGTCGTGCGTTTACCTTTCAAGTCGCCGGAACCTAATCTCGGTGACTCGCGCCCTATGGCACTTCGTCGTTTGTTCGCCCTCGAAAAACGTCTTTCACGTAATCCTCAGTTGCGCGAGGGTTACAATAAATTTATGAAGGACTATATCTCGTCTCGGCATATGGATGTAGCCGACCAATCGGGTTCGGGCCATTCATATTATATTCCGCACCACTGTGTGCTGAAACCGAGTAGCACCACAAGTCCGCTTCGCGTGGTATTTGACGCCACAGCACGGCCAGCCGGTGGGGCTGCGCTGAATGAGCAGTTACTCGTTGGTCCCCGTTTACAATCTGACATTGGTTCGATTCTTCTTCGCTTTCGTTTGCATTCGGTCGTATTCACTGCCGACATAAGGCAGATGAATAGACAGATACTGGTCGCTGACGTTGATCGAGACTATCAGCGCATTCTATTTCGTTTCTCGCCTGACGAACCTGTGGTTGAGTATCGTCTCAACACTGTAACATACGGCATGGCATCATCGAGTTTCTTAGCACTTCGTACCATCTTACAGGTGGCTCGCGATGAAGGAGTCGGTAGTCCTCTCGCTGTCGATGCGCTTACTAATGATGTCTACGTTGATGACGTAGTAACTGGCTCGCACTCATTAGACTCAACTCGCGAGCTAATGAGCCAGGTTAATAATATACTTCGAAAAGGATGTTTCGAGCTCAGAAAATGGGCATCTAACTGTCGTTCTCTACTCGAAAACGTTCCCCCTGATCATCGTCATGACAACTCGTTGTCATTCGACTCTGAATCTTATCACTCCGTCAAGGTTCTCGGTCTAGAGTGGAACCCCATCGAAGACGGATTCTCGTTCACTGTTACCCCGCTACATGAACAGTGTACTAAGCGAAACATTCTCTCGGAACTGGCCCGTATATTTGATCCACTTGGCTTTCTCACGCCACTTACTATTGCATTCAAATGCATTATCCAGAAACTCTGGAATCTTCGTTTGGATTGGGATGAACTTGCTCCTAATCACATTGCAGAGACCTGGTCTCGTTATCGCTCGGAATTCAGTTCCCTTTCATCTCTTGTGATCCCTCGTTTCATACCGAGACTGGAATCAATCAAACTTGATATACACGGCTACTGCGACGCTTCTGAGCTCGGGTACGCTGCTGTTGTGTACTTTCGCTGTGAGTACGGTGACAATCGAGTCACTACTCATCTCGTCATCGCTCGATCAAAGGTTGCTCCTTTGAAGAAAATATCGATTCCTCGGCTAGAACTTTGCGCAGCACTTCTATTGGCAGATCTTGTCGCACATGTCAAGGAAGTTTTCGCCGGCAAGCTGAACTTCAATGACATCTTTTGCTGGTCAGATTCTATGGTAGTTCTGGCTTGGCTCAAATCGCCATCATCTCGGTGGAAGACGTACGTGAGCAACCGCGTAAGTCATGTTCAAGACCGAGTTCCACCTGCGCATTGGCGTCATACAAATGGACTAACTAATCCATCGGACTGCGCGTCACGTGGTATTACGATTCGAGAGCTTCTCGATCATCCATTGTGGTGGCATGGACCACCTTGGCTGCTTTTGGATGCCAAGGAGTGGCCTAACGCAACTCGTTCCGAGGAACCTCCTGAATCGGTCGAAGAACAACGTGACACGCTCATTTCGCTTTTTGTTGCTGTCGATAAATTGGATGAATTCTTGGAAAGGCATTCGAGCCTGAGCAAGGTTCAGCGCATCGTGGGATACATGCTTCGCTTTCTACATAATTGCCGAAACCGATCTACTCGTCGGTCTGGTCATCTTGTCGCTTCCGAGTTGAAGCAATCGTTGTTTGCACTCGTCAAAGTCACTCAAAATTCGTCATTTTCACACGAAATCACAAACTTGAAAAAAGGATTGCCATTGCCAAAACCCTTACAGAAGCTGCATCCTTTCCTTGATGATGATGGTCTTCTCAGGGTGGGCGGTCGCTTGGCTCACTCGGAGTTGGCCTACGACTGTAAACTTCCTCTGCTATTGCCTCGTCAGCATCGTGTTACTTCGCTCATTATCGACCAATGTCATAATGATAATTTGCATCCTGGATTGCGTACGCTTAGTTTCTTACTTGCTCATGATTTCTGGAAACGATGGCATATGGAATATTTACATACTTTGAATCAACGTGCAAAATGGCTAACGGACTCTTCGGAACCTAAATTAGGATCGCTAGTTTTGATCAAAGATGAACAACTTAAACCTCTTAATTGGTCGCTTGGACGTATCGTTCAATTGCATCGTGCAAGAGATAATGTATGTCGCGTTGCGACTGTAAAAACTCAGACAGGTCTTTTACAAAGACCTTTGGTAAAGCTTTGCCCTTTACCTATAAATGATTAATTTGTAGTCTCGCATTTAGTTATAGTTCGCGCTCGCTCATCGGAGCTTCGCGATGCATTGTAGTTATAGTTAGGCCGCGCTCGCTCATAGGAGCTTCGCGTCATTACTTAGGTTAGAATATTAGCACGCCTGCTTATCTGGGCTTCTCGTTTTGTTCACTTAAAATGTTAATTCTCATAGAAAATACGTGTATTTTGGTGGGCGGAATGTTGGAGCCTTGCAATATTTTGGAATAGAAACCTCGACAGTTTGCGTGGGTAGGTGACCCAATAAATCGCTCGATATTTATTAATGCCAGTGAGGGTAGTTTTGTGGATACTGCCACCGGCCATTGGGTTCGCGCTCCAGTCTCGACCTACGCATCGTCGATGAACGTTGTCAAAAGGATATTTGAAATTACATTGTGTGGTGTTGTGTGTTGCTCATCAAAGGACATTATTGTGGACGGCGCCGTCCTTGGCAGGACTGGAGCTAAATACTGGTGAGTCGGACGTGCATTTCGACGAACTATCCCACTGAGCTTTTCATTTTCCATCCGCTCCTTCGAATCGCGAAGGTGCGTGAACAATCATCATCATCCATCACCGCGTGGGTGGAACCGCGGAGAGCAGCTAGTTCTGAATAAAAGCTGTATAAACAATTTTTATTAATATAAATTTCGTTAATTAATATAAACATACGTCAATAGACAGACTATAAAACAAATACATATTTTTTGACCGAGCGAGCGAAGCGTCTCTGCTTTAACTGGCCAAATTGACTTTCACCTGTCGTTATTTTTGTTAAGTTGTTCGTTTGTTTTCCTGTACAAGTTACATTTTTCAACTAATATTGACGAAATTCGGTATGCACGTTCTGCTATTCAATATATTTTTTTGCTGTCGGGTGACTTAGAGTCGGAGGAGGTGTTTACTAAAAAGGGGGTAAATTTGCTGCAGTGCTATTTACCGACCGATTTTGACAAAATTTGGTACACAAATCACATTAAGTACCTGACTTTAAAGAGGAATTTCAAATATGAGCATAACTAGTCAAGTTGTTTCCGAAACAATAGATTGTGCGCTCTACTGTTCGCAGAACTACTAGATTATATTGATTGTGCTCGTTCTGAACGTAAGCCAGAATGTCAAGAACTATTCAAGCTAGTTCGACTCTGAGTAGGTGTGGCTTCAGTTCAAAGAATCTTTATTACTCGTTAAGACAATAATTATAAAAAAATGAATGAGAATTTATAAAAAAAAATATGAACACTATTTATATTTATCGTCGTTTGTACCGTCCGTTAATTACAAAATGAAGACTCATTGTAGAACATAGGTAGATTATTTCAGAAGCGAATGATCACTGATTATGTGTTCAGCTAGCTTAGATTTAAAGACACCAAATATGTCTACATTTTTTTACATTTACCGGTAGCCTATTATATAATTGTGCTCCCACATACGCAATTGTTTTCTTCCCATAATTATTGTCCGCACTTTTGGTAATGCTAAGTAGTTGGGTCTTCTAGTTTTGCGTGTGCGAGCATGTGTTACTCTGGCAAATGCTGTTTCTGTGTGGATGGTTTTGAATATTTTAGGAATTAGTATGCAGGTGGTATATATATGTATACTTGTTTTATATTAATCAGCAGGTTTAAGGGGTATGAAGACAATACATAGAACTGAACTGGAACCTCCTTTATATGTGCGATTCGCAGAATGAAGTTTTGTCACTGTAAGTATCTACTTAGCGATTGTATTTAAATACTAACTGCGACTTATGGTTTCACCTTAGTTTTTTTTATGGGATATTTTGGCAACCGAGCAAGCGGCTCAACTGATGGTATGTGGATTTCAAGTTCATTTATGGTTTTCAAGGGCGTTGAAGCCGATAGTGCTAACAAAATTGAAATCGAAGATGGCGGCTGGGCGAAATTATCAATATTTTTTGGAGTCAATAATTTGTAATTTATGAAGAATAAAAGTATTTATTATGTAATGTTTTTTAATTACAAGGTATCAAACGCATTTTAAAGGTTGAAACGCAGTACGGTTCAGCCCGAAAATGCGTGACAAACACCCGAAACGTCGTGACAAAACGAAAAGTGCCGTCGCCCACGGACATCCGGAATACCAGAGGTCTCGAGGATGCGTTGCCGACGTAGGCAAAAGGGTAATCGGGCTTCCAGAACCTCCCACAAACCAACGAAACGCAATAGCAAGCTATGTTACTTCACGTCGGTGTTATGTGGGAGTGTGGTACTTCCCCGTTCGTGCCGGCCCATTCGGCTGTGTTGTTACAGCGTGGCACTACCACCGAACAAAGTAGTTGGTGGTTGTTAGACCATTATGATGATGAAAACTCAATCCGACTTATTTTACAACGTAGACTATAAATTATATTTTAAACCATAGTTTAAACTCGGGACTGGTTAATTACTAAAAAAATCTGGGACGATTGACAAATAACACCGTTTCATGATTTTGTGCTCATACACTTGTGCACAGTCACGAACATTTAAAGGCAGTTCACCATTACTACACGTCAAAACTCCAGGAAGCTCAAACTTAGGAAAAATAAACTATTACTGAAAGGCATAGTATGCCCTTTTGCCGCCTAACTTTCGATCGAATATCGTTCAAGATTTCATCGTTCAAGTAAAATCATAGAATATCCACGGAGTTATGAAGCACACGTTAATTTGATAAGTCAGGCTCGTTAAAAGGTAGATAACAAACTTGTCTACACAAGCTACGAGCACTGTAATATTCGTAGAAATGTAGCCTTTGAAAACTATACCTCTTTCAGAATCTTTTTTTTAAATCCAATCTCTCATTCCATTAACGAACAAACGTACAGAGGTACGTACACAAATTGTAACTTAATCGTGTCATGGCATATACAGTACAAACTATCATTAATCTGGTACAAGTGTGACACAGATAGCTCATGTCCACTGCAACGCCACACCAACGTAGTTCTACCATTGAGCACGAAGTGATTTGCTTCTACATTCATAACACATATGACATAGTAATTCAAGAAAGAATATTTCTTTGTCTGATTCTGTGCTTCCTTAGAAATACAATGTTTGAGTCGTAGAACTCTTTGTAAAAAAATTGTCCGGGGAAGTACTCAAATTCAAATTAGGTTATTTCTCTTTAGTACATCATTATTCATTGCGGCTCTATCTGCCAAACTGGACGTATAATACACCCGTATCTTGATAGATAAAGATGCTTGGAATACTCCACTTCTGGCAAGCTGTCTCTCTGCCACCCATAAAATGTAATATTTGTAGTACCTAAGTAGAAACATTGTAAACATCCATATAAAAAGAATGGCCCCGAGTTTCTTGCCGCTTCTTCTCGGTGGGTTCTATATATTTTGGAACGCGGCGATAGAGTCCTCAAAGTACATTAAAATGAAAATTTGACGTTCATAAGTGCGTCTTTGATGCCTAAATTGAATAAATGATTTTGACTTTGACTTTGATAGTTCTTTCCAAATAATAACATTCATAATTTCGTACTTAGCATTACAAATTACATCAAATTACTACCTACATTTTATTTTATCATTAGAACAAATTATTATTAGAATAGTTTTAGAATATTAAAATGTTAATTAAGGTAAATAAGACATCACAAATTATTACTAACTAAATAAAAATTTACAAACATACAATAAAATACAATATGGAACTCGGATATATATCAGTGTATATGAAGATTTTAATTTATTAATCCATTGCATTCAACATATAGACTGATTAGTGGTACATTATTTAGTAAGTTGGGTTAAATTGAAATTAAATAAGAACTCATATTTGGTTTTTAACCGACATTAAGGTTGGTACTGCCTATTGTGTGTGTGTGTGTGTGTGTGTGTGTGTGTGTTTGTTTGTGTGTGTGTGTGCATGTAGTGTGTGTGTGTGTGTGTATGGAGTGTGTGGAGTGTGAGTATTTTGAATATGTGATTTTAAACATTACGTGACACACAAACTTATGTCTATCGCGATGCATTAATATTCGCAATACTGTGTTCTGGTTTGAAGGGAATGGGTGCCGGCGAAATTACAGGCACATGAGACTTTATGGGCGCAGTGCAATTCGACACTTGTAACCAACTGCTGTCGTTATAGGCAGAGGCGTGCCTATTCCGTTTCCTAACCACATACAAATCTGTCTTCAAGTCACTAATTACAAGGATAATGCAGCCTAGTTAAAGAGATAGCAAACTTTATTGCAAACTATGGCTAACTACAAACTACCAATACTATTCGTATAAATGTAGCCTTTTAAAAATCTGCTTTGCCTAGAGATAATACCGTCTATCTCATGAATCTCTATTTTATTTGAATCTCTGTTCCATTAACAACCTGACGTACAGCAATGGGACATCTACGAAGTTCTACCATTGGCACGAAGCGTTTTGCTTCTAAATTCACAATATGCACGACAGAGAGATTCAAGAGAGAATAATTCATTACCTGAGTTTGTGTTTCCTTAATGATACAGGTGTCGACAAATTGCATTCTCTAAACTAAAAATCACTAATCTATGGCAGTTATTATTCTTTTTGCGCTATAATCCAAATAAGTATATCACTCCCGAATGACAGCACAAAAATTTGTTATTTCTCTTCAACTGTGGGTATATGTAATTAAATTCGTCACGGAACTTCGTGTTCTCTTAACTTACGTACGAATACCCAAAGTTGAACGGAATAATCCTGTTTTTGGAAACGTCATTCTAAGTGTTACATGAATTTAGATTTTAGTTTTAACAACTTAAGGACTACTTTAATTAAATTTTAGCTTGCTAGTTTAGTTTTGTTTTATGAACAAGTGAATCGTCACCTATCTATCTTTAAGCCACTAATTATACATATACAGATTGGATTGGTGCCCTTCACTGTCTAACACAGTAAGGCTAGTGTACTATTGCTTTGCGGTAGAATATCTAGCACTGCGGTGGTACCGTCCAAGACGGCCTCTAGCACAAGAGACCTCTACCACCTAGTAGGTACTCTGTCCCCTCACGGTGAATTAGATAGATTCTTTACACCAAAAGCAGGCATATAACTTTTAGTTAGAATAAGAAATTGATCCCATGAACTCATTATATCCTTGCCGTTGGCTCAGAATGAATGATAGTACTACCGTTAGCGGCATGCTTGCATTATGTCATGTTTCCTCGGCACAATTGCCTTGCTTTTAAAAATAGTGTTTTTCGGAAATTTTATTAAACTTAGTTTATGTCCTAGTTAGTGGCAGAAGGAATGCTGTTGTGGAATTAAGAATGTACCCTTAGTATTATTGTGAACGCATCCTTAAACTGTAACTTAGTAAAAAAGAAAAAAAATAGAGCTTCCTTGCGTTTTAAATTACAATGGCGTTGTTTCATTTTCGATAATTCTCACCCAAGTTCCTAATTAAAGAATAAATGCCGTCACTAAAATTCGTTTTTATCAGACTAATAATCAAAAAAGGGCTTAGTGTTTAGTGATTTAAAGAAATCAATCAATCAAGCGTTAATTGCGAATATAGGTTAAGTTGTTGTTACATCAGGTTTATTATCACTTTATTCTGCCATTCAGCGTGCAATTATTTATACATATTATATAATAATATTATCATCCTTAATTATTTAGTAATTTTACAATATTCGTATCTATAATATTCAGAATTAATAATACACAATTATAATTTTAATATTAATTTTAATATTAATTAATTAATTAGTAATTAAAAATTAATTAATAATTAATTAATTAAAAATTAATTAATAATTAATTAATTAAAAATTAATTAATAATTAATTAATTAATAATTAATTAATAAATTATTTATTGATTAATTATTAATTAATTTCAATATTCATTTATTAAATTTGTACAATTAATTAATTAAGTCACACACATAAAATAATGTCAACAATATAATAACAATAAGTAAATCTTAAATCAAATGATTACGAATGTCATATATAAATTAAGTCCTCCTCCTAGCGTCGTTTTCCTCATTGCTGAGGGTCGTGACCCCTTCCACGGATCACCTTCTGCCGAACGAAGTCTTTCCACCTTGACCTATCTTCAGCAGCGTGTATCGCACTGTGGACTTTACTGTCAAGTGCGGTACGAATTTGTTATATTGAATATAAATTAAGTAAATAGGAATCAATTAAAACTATAACTCAAATATTCATTGACATTATAATAGGCTTTTTGCATCAAAAGTTTTCTTAGATTAGATTTAAATATTTCAATGTTTGAGCAACTTCGAATGTACTCGGGAAGATGGTTGTACACTCGAGGAGCCATGCAAAAAATGCATTTATTTAATTGTGCTGTAGTGTTACGCGGATAACACATTTTTGTCTTATGACGCTTGCTTTTTTGATGCTCACATGGATATATTTGTGTATACAAACACGAAACACAAACGACGAAAGAAAACTAAATTTTTGAAATCAGACGGGAAAATTCATCAGACACAAACGGGATTTGGAGCTAAATCCTCTGGCTGCCAGAACACATGCTCCAGCTAACTAAGCACAGTTGATGTCGAGATGGGGATAATGCTGAGAGGTTTATCTATATATAGCAAGCCATTCATAAACAAGTACAGATTTATGATTATACCGATGATAACTACCTATTCTCTAACTAGTAGGTGCCTTCATTTTTTTTTTCAAAGTCTTGGTCAAAATCCTTTATTCAATTTAGGCATCAAGGACGCAAATTGACATTAAATTTTCATTATAATGTACTTTTAAGACTCTACCGCAGCGTTCTAAAATATATAGAGCCTACCGAGAAGAAGCGGCAAGAAACTCGGGGCCATTTTGTTTTATATAGTTGTTTACAATGTTTCTACTTAGGCAGATATTAATTCCATTTTTATACTGCAAAAAAGGGCTATACGAGCGATCTACAGTTTAGCTCCCAGAGTTTCCCTTAGACAGAAGTTTAAAGACATAAACATTCTAACTGTTGTCTCTCAGTTTATCTATGAAAATCTAATATATGTAAAGAAAAACATTAGCAGTTTTGATAAAAGGAGTGATGCTCATTCCATCAACACGCGAAATAAGCACAAGCTATCCGTACGTGTAACGCGTCTCCACAGAATAAGTCATTCTTTTATGGGACAATGTATACGATTTTATAATAAAGTTCCCAATGTTATCCGAGATTTGCCTATTAATAAGTTTAAAATTACTATTAAAACTAAACTCTGTCAAAAAGGTTATTACAAAATTTCGGATTACTTGGAGGATAAAACAGCTTGGGACTGATCACTCCAGGATCTATCTACTCGTGTACTAAGATGTCAAAGTGTAGCGTGTCTTGCCCTACTGATACCATTATTATGTTCTCTTTTGTAAGGCAACACACTGGAGCTAATATTTGTAGTACCTAAGTAAAAATATTGTAAAAACATCTATATAAAAAGAATGGCCCCGAGTTTCTTGCCGCTTCTTCTCGGTAGGCTCTATATATTTTGGAATGCGGCGGTAGTCTTTAAAGTACATTATAATGAAAAATTGACGTTCATAAGTGCGTCTTTGATGCCTAAATTGAATAAATGATTTTGACTTTGACTTTGACTTTGTACACTAATATTAAATTTTACGGGTGGCAGAATAACAGCTTGCCAGAAGTGAGGTATTGCATTGTCTGCTATATAATGTCGAACTTTAAAATAAGCTTTTTTATCGTTTATTAGTTATATACGAGTATGTTTATTTATTATAACGTTTTTTACAGTCTTGAATTTTCCCTCTGTGAGCTCAGTTATGTGTGTTTTAATTACATATTACATTCATATTGTACTAAATGACAGTGAAGTCTTAAGGATTGTCATAATGTTTAAATATTTTATAAATTTACTAGTGACTGCCCGCGACTTCGTTCGCGTAGTAGGCTTCGCCTTCGGTCTCGCCATAACCTCCCATCTTTTTAACATTTTTTAATGTAATATCTGTATATGTAAATCTTCTACGAAGTATTAGAAAACATTTAAAAAAACGAATGAATTCGGTAAAGCCGTTCTCAAATTGTAGCGTGACCAGGAGAAATAGGGGTTCATTTATATATATATATATTTTTTTTTTTTTTAATTGTTTGTAGATATAAGATTAATTATATATATATATATATATATATATATACATATAATTAATCTTATATCTACAAACAATTAAAAAAAATACATAGTACATGACACAAGACATACTCCCAAAAATAATGCTGAGAGGCTTATCTATATATACTCGTAGCAAGCCAAACATAAACAAGTACAGATTTATGATTATACCGATGAAAACTACATATTCTCTAACTACTAGCTGCCTTAATTTTTTTTCAAAGTCAAAGTCAAAATCATTTATTCAATTTAGGCATCAAAGACGCACTTATGAACGTTACATTTTCATTATAATGTACTTTAAAGACTCTACTGCCGCGTTCCAAAATATATAGAGCCTACCGAGAAGAAGCGGCAAGAAACTCGGGGCCATTCTTTTTATATAGATGTTTTTACTATGTTTCTACTTAGGTACTACATATATTACATTTATGGGTGGCAGAGTGACAGCTTGCCAGAAGTGGAGTATTCCAACCATCTTTGTCTTCTATATAATGTCGGACTATAAAATAAGCTTTTTTTATCAAAACGTTTTTTACAGCAACTTGAATTTTCCCTCTGTGAGCTCAAGTTGCGTGTGTTTTAATTACATATTACATTCATATTGAACTAAATGACAGTAAAGTCTTATAGGGATTGTCGTAATGTTTAAATATATTATAAATTTACTAGCGACTGCCCGCGTCTTCGTTCGCGTAGTAGGTTTGGCCATCGGCCTCGCCATAACCTCCCATCTTATCATAAGTTTTTAATGTAGGAACTTTCTACGAAGTATTAGAAAACTATAAAAAAGATGAATGAAATAGGTTAAGCCGTTCTCAAGTTATAGGGTTCATTTTAATATAATATAGAGAAATAGGGGTTCATTTTTATATATATGGATTAAACTTAAGTTTTATATGCCTACAAAGGCAAGTTTTAGCTGGACTCTATGGATATAATATGAACTTTTGTACCTAACACCACGGATGAGGACGGTGATCATCCTTGCTAAATGAAATAAATGGTTATGATTATTGCTCGGAATAGGCTTGCCATCTCTCCCGGATTTCCGGAAATCTCCCAGAAACGAGCCCTAAAAATAAAAATCTCCCGTCTCCCGGAATTATTTCTAAATAATCCAAATAATACCGGAATTTTAAATTGGCGCGCGAAATATCGATTGCTATCGACTGGCCTTAGGGGGGGCGGGTGTGTGGCGCACTGACGCTGCCTGTCACCAGGCTCTGCCAGGCTGTATCTCATGAACCCTGATAGTTAGACAGTTGATATTTTCACAGATGATGTATTTCTGTTGCCGCTGTAACAACAAATACTAAAATACCGGCCGGTAAAAACGGCAAAAAAAATCATGTCTGTTGTATGAGATGTTTTCCTACCATAGGAGGTTTATAGATAATGGTAGGGAACTCTTCATGCGCGAGTCCGACTCGCACTTGGCCAGTGTTTTACCTATATTCCGGATTTAAACGGCCAAGAGGTGGCAACCCTACTCGGAGGTTTATGGCATTGCTTCTGCCACTAACTAGGACAAAGTCTGAGTTTAATAAAATTTCCGAAGAACACTATTTTCAAAAGCATTGTAAAAACAATTTTCAAGGCAATCGTGCCGAGGAAACATGACATAATGCAAGCATGCCGCCAACGGTAGCACTATTATTCATTCTGAGCCAACGGCAAGGATATATGAGTTCATGGGATCAATTCTTCAAAATTACAAAGAAGAATAGCAAACCTCTGTGTGTTTTGGGTACCCTACATAGACGAACCCACGAGAAAGGAAACCATGCAAAACCAGTAGTCCTTAGTAAGACTAAGATATTATAAAATTGTACCATATTTTTTTAAGTTTGGGGTAAAAGTTATCAGCATTGATATTTTTTCTAGGTTGGATTAGATAAGCATAATTCGTTAGCAAAAAATATCTGACTTTGTTTTTCAAAAGAAATCTACCGTAATAAAGAAACTGGTGCATGGCATTAGGTATCGTCGTCGTAGATATAGTTGCAACTACTTATATTTTATGTGATAACATGATAAAACTACTTGAGAAATGGTAAATGTACAAAACGTACGAGTCCAACAACAAAAGAAACAACTATTGGTGTCACTTTGTCATGTCATTTCCACTCTTTTGGCAGAATATACGTAGTATCAAGAAAGTTGTATAGTATCCTATAGTCTATGAACTGAATAGTCGTTATTGCCCACAAGCATCTTCTGTGTATTTTCATTGTTTTACATTTCGGTTTTGTCCTTTTTCCCAACTGCTAATTAGATATAAATATATGAATTATTTACATCTACTAATAATAAATTAATTTGGCATAGTTTCATTCTCCGTGGTTTTCATTCTCAGTCGGTACCCAGATGATCATTCTCCGTTCGGTAAATATTATAGGTATGGTTAGCATTGATATACGTACTGTTTGCAATTGTTCTCTTATCTATAGATAATTGTAAAGCTTATCATCACGCGCACGACTAGTTAATTTTGTCACTAGATGATTTTAAAAAAAAATAGCTATAATGTTTTATGTAAAATACAACGTATGAGATTAGTATTCTTCTGGACACTGAAATTATTCAATAATGCATTTTATGCAAAGTCATATAGCAATAAATCACAAAACTGTAAAGTTCAAGGTCCTGCTTAGTTTTTTTTTACATGAATACTGTAGCCATTGTAGGTGCCCAGTGCTCGGCCTTTCTGCCTACATAATTCACAATAAAACTAAGAATATAATTAATTTTAACCGTATATAGATATTCAAAAGTCATCTAGTAGTAAATATAATCTAATCCTACCTTATCAAAGCTGCCGACTCAATCACCCATCAATATTCACCAAACTTTTCCATCCGAATCCAAAACACTGGCACAAAACACACTTGAACAAAAACAGAAAAAAGTTATCACTAACACTGGCCTGGCACTGTGAAATAAAAAGCACAAACACGCGCGTCACTGGACCGAACTTCGGAATTGGAAATTGCGAGTGAAAATGGCGCGAAAGCAGGCGACCGCGCGCTTTCGTGTCCTTCAGACCACTGCATATAGAGTCGCATAAACAAGGAGGTTTTACTTCTGTATAGCTCATGAATTTTCAGTTTTAGCTGTATTTCAGACAAGATTTTCGTGTTTATTTTTAATTAAACTTGTCTGTTTATGTTACGGATTTTTATTATACGTTTTTAGGTTTGAGTTTATGTGATTTTTATTTGGGAAAAGTTGAACCGAACTGTGGAAAGGATAATGAAAACAAAGTAGGCCGTTGCGCGTTGGATTGCTTCCTTTACTAATTGCTATGTCATCGTATTTTTTTTTTATTTATACAATGTTTCTTAATTGGCCGTTGCGCGTTGGATTGCTTCCTTTACTAATTGCTATGATATAATCCTTTTTTTTTCTATACAATGTTTCTTTATTACTTATTGTTATCGGTTTTACATTAAAAGGAGAGTTATTTCAGTTATTCACGGGCATTTCTCGATCTGTTATTAGTTGTGAGTAGATTATATTTTAATTATTATTATCTTTTTTACTTTAGAACTGATGAAGCTATTTTTTATTGACGTGTTTTTACAATGAAACAAGGTCTTGTTTTCGGCATAAAACTTTTATAATACTTACGTGGTATTTTACTATGTACATTTTACTAG
This sequence comes from Selenia dentaria, assembly GCA_917880725.1. Taxonomy (NCBI): domain Eukaryota; kingdom Metazoa; phylum Arthropoda; class Insecta; order Lepidoptera; family Geometridae; genus Selenia; species Selenia dentaria. The sequence continues at coordinate 7,018,999 of OU862904.1, read as the reverse complement.
AGAAATTAGTTTATTTATGTGTTGAGTTTTATTTGGCTATGCCTTTACCTCCGTTCTTACGTATTTAATAATTTATATCCATAAAAACCACGTTTTGAAATTTTAATTCTTAAAGATTCTCAGTAAGTATGTACCTAATCATTTATTTTTGGCGTCAATAAAGTATTTCTGTATAGTATTGTGTGTATACTAATCAATTTGTATATATATATATATATATATTATACTATCTTTTAGTTAATAATTCAAGGTCTTCACGATACATGCTTCTCTAGTGTGGAGATCATTAGTATCTGATAAATACCTGAACCACTTCAGTTTTATTAAAGTGATATATTAAATTATTTCATAAGGCAACAATTGTTGTCGGTTTTGTTTTTGTGTTATATATATGCAATAGTAATATAATGTATTATTAACTTGTTCTGACTGACTGACTGACTGACTGACTAATATATCAACGCAGAGCCTAAACCTAGCTATAAACCCAGCTGTAGCTACAATTTTGTTTTTTTCTATTTCGTAATATTATACTATGAATATTCAATAAGGAATGATATTTGGAAATATTACACAAGTTCGTGAATTTAATGTATTATATGTATGTATTATATTATATGTAAAATAAAATACAGCGAGTAAAGTTGGTTGCTCCAGATAATTAGAAACGATGCAGTATCATTATTTTAGCTATGTTTCAAATAAACCCAAATAACTAAGATGATAGGCCATATTTTGGCGCTATTATAAAAAAAAGGTTTTCATGTTATAATTTTTTTAGTGTTGGAAAATGTAGAAACTCAAAGAAAAAAATAAGAAGCCAAAAGTGTAACGTTTTACGTTTTCTTTTTAATTCTCAAAATATATAATTAAGCATTTAGCCTGACTAACTGATTCTTTAACGCAAAGCCTTTGGGGCTACGAACTTTAAATGTTGGTAGTTGATGTGTTTTATGTCATACGCTTAAGTCATCATCATCATCACCTCAGCCGTAGGACGTCCACTGCTGAACATATGCCTCCCGCACAAAAGGAGCGGTTGGAAGTGGCCTGCATCCAACGTCGTCCTGACCTTTATCAGGTCGTCAGTCCACCTTGTCGGTCAACCTACGCTGCACTTGCCGGTCCGTGGTCTCCACTCTAGAACGTTCCGGCCCCATCGGCCATCTGTTCTGCGTGCTATGTGCCGTGCCCACTGCCACTTCAAATGGCTTATCTTCTGGGCTATGTCGGTGACTTAAGTTCGTCTACGGATGTCCTCATTTCTGATTCGATCACGTAGAGAAACCCTGAGCATAGCTCTTTACATAGCTCGTTGTGCGAATTTAAGCTTACTTATGAAGCCCATAATAAGAGACCACGTTTCAAATACTGCTAAGCTAATAATAATATGCTATAACTAAAGAAAGTTTTTTGGAAATGTCATGCTAAAGGTAAAGTAAGTAAATATCTAAATATATACATGTATCTAATACTCGGGGCCGCGCGCTCCAGCTAAGTATTGTGCTAAAAGAATAGCGAGCGAAGCCGCTAGCCAGCAGTATCCTTAATATATACAATAAACTCATGAAAAAAGTTCAGTTGGATTCGCAAGCAGGCGTCGTAAAAGTCGGAACCGCAAATTTAATATAAAATTGCTGATTTAAAATTCAAAGTTGTTTTATGTAGGTACATTTGTTTTGCAACAGTTCATATTTTTGTATATTCATGTGAAAAAATCTGTTGTTAATTTTATTCAGCTTTTGATATACCATATTTTAGATATTTATAAACGTAATTTTGTTATAATTTATACAATATGTCCGGTCACCGATGTCGGACACTTTGAGGGATTCAAATACAAATAATTTTATTGACAAATCATCGATCAAATGGTTTTTAGAAAACTATATTAGAAGAAATATTTTGTGACACTTCGTTTTTGATAATGGATTTCCGCAAAGTAACGTCTGGATTAATAAATTATCAAATGGTTTCTATTTCCAACTATTAAAAGAGACAGCCCTTTAAAAAATTTTTTGCCAAAGCACGGTACGTGCGTAAATTTAACAATATCTACCCAAGCAGACATCTGACAATCACAAAAATGGTCTCATTATATTAGTTATGAATGTAGGCAACAAATCTGAACCAAATTTTTTTCAAGTACATCAGTATTTGTAAAAAAAAGTTGAAAATAAAATTACAATAATTAAACTATGATTTTTCAGACTTTTAACTTTTAAAAAATCTAACCAAGTAACCTATTTTTTAAATATTATTTTAATAATACAGGCTATTTGCTATAAAACACGTTTATGTCTTAGCTGTACAGTAAGTTTGATAGTTTAGTTGCTTTGACAGTTTACACATACCCACTTCAAAAGGGCGCGTCGATCCTGGCAAATGAAACAAAACATATCCGACATCGGCGACCAAACACATTGTATACTTTATTCATAGTAAACTGCAACTTAAGAAAGAGTGATATCTTCTAAGACAAGTATCTGTACGCCCTGTGACCTGTCCACCTAGTCGGTGGATGAACTAAGCAGCGCTTGCCGGTCCGTGGTCTCCACTCCAGAATCTTACAGACCCATCTGCCATCTGTTCTGCGTGCTACGTGCCCTGCCCACTGCCACTTCAACTGAACTATCCTTGGTACTATGTTCAGACGAACTCTCCTCAAATATGCAGAAAAGAAACAATACTATCAATTAGATTTCTTCCAGTTCGACTAGTCGTGGCAACCTAGGTGAACAGAATGCTGAGTTATATCTTACCAAAGATTAAACTTTCCATCATACGTAGCAACGTTGCCAGTATTTTGATGACCCTACCCACTGTTCACACACTGAGAATACTGCGTTATCGTATTTTTGACGTATAATACAGTGAGCAGTGGGCCTAGCACGAATAACTGCATATTGTTCGTGCTACAGCCACTGAGACCGTAACAAACAATATTTGGGAATTTGGGAAAAAGTATTCGTAAGTGTCAACGCGTTACGCTTTATCGTACAAACTATGAGTTGTTTGTGTCACAGTTGCCCTAGATAAATGAATGTTTGTACGTCACGTTACAATACCATTACGCAGTTATTCGTGCTAGGCCGACAGTGGGCATAGCACGAGAATGGTATGTGTAGGTATTGAAATCGTATCGTTGACGTAACAAAACTACTAAATGGTAAATTCAACAAGCTACAACAAGAATCTCTTCGCTTTCCTTTCTTACCCATACTCATGCAATGTGAATCGAGCCATAGAATCAAAATTTCTACTTTTTTCAAATTGTTCACCTACACCTCTACAAGAAAAACCCCAAATAAAACCACCGATCCTCAGCTAACAACTAAATTATGTCCAAATTGTCCTATACTCGTTCAATTAGTAGAATCAAGGGAAACTTAAATTACAGTTTTCCAAGCTTGATTAGTTATTTATGGTTAGCTACGTACTTCATGTACGGAGAGAGAACTTATTGATTGCCTAACATTTACGTCAGAAGTCACGTTTACCCGTAGGTATATTATACTTGAGTTACTATTACTTGCTATTACCCACCTCGGGCACTTCATATTTATAGAGAAAATCGTGATTAATAATTCGTCTTGGATTGAGTTACGTGACTTGGTAACTCTCAATCCATGACGCTGAGACAGTGTTACCGCGAACCGAAACCCTACTAATGTTTTAAACGCGAAAATTTGTGAGTATGATGTATGGATGTATGGATGTATGGATGTATGGATGTATGGATGTATGGATGTATGGATGTATGGATGTATGGATGTATGGATGTATGGATGTATGGATGTATGGATGTATGGATGTATGGATGTATGGATGTATGGATGTATGGATGTATGGATGTATGGATGTATGGATGTATGGATGTATGGATGTATGGATGTATGGATGTATGGATGTATGGATGTATGGATGTATGGATGTATGGATGTATGGATGTATGGATGTATGGATGTATGGATGTATGGATGTATGGATGTATGGATGTATGGATGTATGGATGTATGGATGTATGGATGTATGGATGTATGGATGTATGGATGTATGGATGTATGGATGTATGGATGTATGGATGTATGGATGTATGGATGTATGGATGTATGGATGTATGGATGTATGGATGTATGGATGTATGGATGTATGGATGTATGGATGTATGGATGTATGGATGTATGGATGTATGGATGTATGGATGTATGGATGTATGGATGTATGGATGTATGGATGTATGGATGTATGGATGTATGGATGTATGGATGTATGGATGTATGGATGTATGGATGTATGGATGTATGGATGTATGGATGTATGGATGTATGGATGTATGGATGTATGGATGTATGGATGTATGGATGTATGGATGTATGGATGTATGGATGTATGGATGTATGGATGTATGGATGTATGGATGTATGGATGTATGGATGTATGGATGTATGGATGTATGGATGTATGGATGTATGGATGTATGGATGTATGGATGTATGGATGTATGGATGTATGGATGTATGGATGTATGGATGTATGGATGTATGGATGTATGGATGTATGGATGTATGGATGTATGGATGTATGGATGTATGGATGTATGGATGTATGGATGTATGGATGTATGGATGTATGGATGTATGGATGTATGGATGTATGGATGTATGGATGTATGGATGTATGGATGTATGGATGTATGGATGTATGGATGTATGGATGTATGGATGTATGGATGTATGGATGTATGGATGTATGGATGTATGGATGTATGGATGTATGGTATACATACGGTCCCAGGCGGAGAGCAGTATGTCAGCTCTAATCCAGTTCAACCGCATAAAATCATGGTATTTTCAGACAAAATAGGTGTAGGCTTTGGTTCATTATTAAGTAACTCAGTGCAGTGTGCTGTGGAGAACTATTGTATGCCGGGAGCAACCTATGCTCAGATTGAAAAAACAATATTAAACTCAAAAATAGATAATAAATCAATAGTTGTTGTCTTCTTAGGTCATAGTTTAGGTATTGATAGAAAAGAGGTTATTACTAGAATAACCACTTTGTTAGAACTTAAGGCATGTAAAATAATGTTATGTGCCTTCCCTTATTCAGATTTATTGTCTGAAAAAGAGAACTTGCGCATACACTCACTCAACACATTAATGTATAACTTGACATGTCGTCATAGTGACAAACTTTTATTTTTTGACTGCAATAAGTTTATTTGTAATTTTAAGTTGACATGGGACAGCATGTACTGTCCTAAAAAATCCAGACAGCTAATTGCTACTTTGGTAGCTTTCAATATTGAGGCAGTTATAGGAAATATAACAAAGAGTAGTGACAATGTTGTAGTTTTTAGTACATGTACTAATAATAGTAATAATGTAGCTATTCATTGTTTAAACTTTTAAACAAGACAACAGAGAAGTGTGCTGACATCTTATCGCTATTTTATCAAAATATTAACCGCTTCTCTGGCAAAATAGACATTGAACTTTTATTAGATAAACATAGATTTGATGTATTAAGCTTTACAGAAACGTGGCTAAAACCAGATAAAATGTTATTTAATGTTACACATTTTGAGGTAGCCAGTGCGTTCAACAGAATATCTGCTGAAGGGGGAGGGTGTATTATTCTTTGTAAAAGAAACATAAAATTTAAGGAACGGTCTGACATAGTAGGTTTTTCTGTTGAACGTGTCTGCGAAATTGCTTGTGCAGAACTGGAAAGTCATATATTATTGTGTGTATATCGGCCACCAGCATCTAATTTCTGTAATTTTATGTCCATAATGGAATGTGTACTCAAGAGACTAACTAAAAGCAATAAATCAATCATTGTATGCGGTGACTTCAATATTGATATTTTGGTAGATTCAACTGATCTGAAAACTAATCTTATCTCTTTGTTTAAATCTTTTAATTTGAATTTTTTGTTCAGTGAGCCAACTAGAGTAACCGACTCTACATCCACCTGCATTGATAATATTTTTTCAAACTGTAAGACTACAGAAAAATCAGTAATGGTGGGAGTTAGATCAGACCACAATGGCCTCGCTATCAAATTCGAAATCGGGAGAACTAAGAAAAATACCATTATCGAACATAGGCCGCTAACAAAAGGTAAACTAGAAAAGCTTAAACAAAACATAGAGTTGAAACTTAGTCTGGTGGAATTCACTTCTGAAGATCCACATGACATTTATAGTACATTATTTTCATTAGTACGTACAGAATTTAATGAAATCTGTCCGAAGTAAAAACTGCAGCTCAACGGTAGGTTACAATTTGGTGACTGGTCAACTAGAGGTATTCGAAAAAGTAGAGACATAATGTTTGAGCTATATCACAAAAAATATTTAACTTCTAGTAAAGATTTTCATGATTACGTAAGAAATTACTCAAAAGTTTTTAAGTCAGTATGCAAACGCGCAAAAGCTTTGTTTATAAGGGATAAAATTCGAAAATATAATGACAAAATAAAACAGTTTGGAAAACTATTAATACAGAGACCGGCAAAAGCAAATCTTTTAATTCAGAATATGTGCTAGAAATAGATAACCAAAAAGTTTCAGACCCAAGTCATGTTGCGAATTCATTTGAAAATTTCTTTTCTAACATACCACTAGAAGTCACCAAATCTCTTGATTCTTGCCCTTGTGTTGCAGTGGGCTTTCTGAAAGACAACTTCCCGCTCCAAATTCCTGAGTTTAGGTTCCGACATACTACTCTGTGTAAAAAGTATCGGGAATATGTCAATAAAAAGACCCGTGTAAAAGAGGTCGTTCTAATTTTTTTACTGCATGTTGGTAGCACTGTACTGATTTAGCGCGCAAAGTTTGAGCGGGATCTGTCATTTAATTTGTTTTAAACTACACTTTTTGTTGGTCATAGTTTTGAGTTCTCGGCGATTTTTACAATGGAAAATATTGTTGAACAAAGAGTGTGCCTTAAATTTTGTGTTTCGAATGATATTTCATGTGGTGAATCACTAAAAATGTTGCGAAATACCTACGGCGAATCGTGTATATCGAAAACAAGGGCTTATGAATGGTATAAGACTTTTAAAGAAGGCCGAGAAGTAGTAGTAGACTTGCCTCGTTCTGGTAGACCTTCAACCGCTACGACCAAAGGAAACATCGACAGAATCAAGAAGCTAGTGCTCGAAAATCGACGTATGAATCTGAGAGAGTTGGCTAGTGAGGTGAACATATCTTTTAAGTCCGTCCACAACATTCTCATTGACATTTGAGGCATGAAACGCGTCGCCGCTCGACTAGTTCCAAAAGAGCTCAATTTTGTTCAAAAAGCGCAGCGAAAGCATGTCGCTGAAGACATGCTTTCCCGAGCTTCTACGGATCCGACCTTTATGAAACGTATAATAACTGGCGACGAGACATGGGTTTATGAGTACGACATGCAAACAAGCCAACAGTCTTCAGAATGGCGTCTCGAACACGAGCCGAAACCCAAAAAACCGCGGCAAAGTCGCTCCAAAATCATGGTGATGCTGACAGTTTTTTTTGACTACCGTGGTGTGGTTCACTCCGAATTCCTTCCAGAGGTAGAAACAGTGAATAAAGAATATTATTTAGGCGTCATGAAGCGTTTGCGTGAGAGTATCCGCCGAAAACGTCCAGATTTGTGGCAACACAATTCATGGATGCTGCACCATGATATTGCACCATCACACACAGCCATTATAGTGAAAAAGTTTTTAGCGAAAAATTCAACAAAAGTTCTCGACCAAGCACCGTATTCACCTTGATATGGCTCCCTCTGACTTTTTTTGATTTCCCAAGTTAAAATTACCACTTTGAGGAAATCGTTTTGTTTCGATAGAAGCCATAAAAGAAAATTCGCTGAATGAGCTAAAGGCCATACCGCAAATAGCCTATGAAAAATGTATGGAAGACTGGGTGAAGCGTTGGAGATGTTGTATTGCAAGCGATGGGGCCTACTTTATGGGCAATAAAATAAATTTAGATGAATAATTTGTATTTTTTGTTTTATTGACAAATTCCCGATATTTAGTACACAGAATGTATATCTACTTTTGAAATAATAAAAACATTTAAAAGTTTAAACGTTAAAGCAACAGAGGATTTATGGGGATTATCCGTAAAAATGCTAGAGTCAATAATAGAAGTTATAGCGCCACATTTGATGATCATATTTAATTTATGTATTGATAGAGGTACATTTCCTGACCTAATGAAAATGAGTAAAATCACCCCTATTTTAAATCAGGTAGTAAGGCCGACCCCTCAAATTATAGACCGGTCTCTGTGCTTCCGGCTTTGAGCAAAATATTCGAAAAGATAATGCTTCAACAACTCTTGTCTCATTTTAATGAACATAGGATTTTACACGAAAATCAGTTCGGTTTCACGAAAAGCAGATCAACAACAGATGCAGGAGTCCAGTTAGTCAAGCATGTGCTGGAGGCTTGGCAGAGCTCACAGGATGCCATTGGCGTATTTTGTGATCTCTCCAAAGCTTTCGACTGTGTAGAGCACCGCACTCTAATTTATAAGCTACACCACTCTGGAATTCGTGGAGCTGCTCTGAATCTTGTAGAATCATACTTATCTGATAGGCAGCAAAAAGTTGGCATTAATGGCGTGACATATTCTGGATCTTTGGTCAGAATGGGGGTTCCACAGGGGTCGATCTTGGGTCCGTTCTTATTCTTAGCATATATCAATGACTTACCACATATGGTTGAGGGCCTTGCTGACATAGTTCTTTTTGCGGATGATACTTCTCTGATTTTTAAAGTAGATAGGAAAGATAGAGAACTAGTTCAAGTCAACAACGCGTTAACTATTGTTTCAAATTGGTTCGCCGCAAACAACCTGCTTCTCAACGCAAAGAAAACGAAATGTTTAAAATTTGCCATGCCTAATGTAAGACATATAGAGCCAAACGTATTACTCGACGGAAATAAATTGAAAATTGACAAGGCAATAGTCTTTCTAGGTATTAGCATAGACTCTTAATTACAATGGGGTCCTCATATTGATGCACTATCTGGAAGACTGAGCTCAGCTGCATATGCGGTTCATAAAATTAGGCAATTGACAGATATAGCTACTTTTCGACTGGTCTACTTTGCTTACTTCCACATCATAATGTCATATGGTATCCTGCTGTGGGGGTCAGCGGCGGACATAGAGACAGTTTTTATATTGCAAAAGCGGGCAGTTCAAGCCATCTACGAAATGGGTCCCCGCGAATACTTAAGACAAATGTTCAAAGAAATTAACATATTAACTCTTCCATCTTTGTATATCCTAGAAAATATAATGTACGTTCGTAAAAATATAAAGAAGTTTAGAATAAATAGTGATATGCATAATATTAATACTAGAAATAAGGATAGGATAGCTGTATCTAAATTTAGACTCACGAAAACTAAAAATAAGTCCTTCTTAGGCAATTGCGTACGTTTCTATAATAAAATCCCGAAAGACATTACTGAGCTCACTGAAGGGAAATTCAAGTTACGTGTCAAAAATAAACTAATGAAAAAAGCCTATTATAAATTGAGTCACTACTTAGAAGACAAAGATGCCTGGAAGCTTTCCACTTCTGGCTAGTAGCCAACTATTGAATAAATTTGTTATTTTAATACTACTCATATGTAACCTCAATGTACAAAGACTTGAAAAAATAATGGCCAACGAGTTTCTTGCTGCTTCTTCTCGGCGGTGGTTCTTTTCCGAAGACAGCGGTAGAATCATTTAAAAATTTTGACGTTCATAAGAGTGTCTATGATGCCTAAACTGAATAAATAACTCTTGAATTTTGAATTTTTGAATTTTGAATTTGAATTTTGAATGGATGTATGGATGTATGGATGTATGGATGTATGGATGTATGGATGTATGGATGTATGGATGTATGGATGTATGGATGTATGGATGTATGGATGTATGGATGTATGGATGTATGGATGTATGGATGTATGGATGTATGGATGTATGGATGTATGGATGTATGGATGTATGGATGTATGGATGTATGGATGTATGGATGTATGGATGTATGGATGTATGGATGTGTGGATGTGTGGATGTGTGGATGTACGGATGTACGGATGTACGGATGTGTGGATGTGTGGATGTGTGGATGTGTGGATGTGTGGATGTGTGGATGTGTGGATGTGTGGATGTATGGATGTATGGATGTGTGGATGTATGGATGTATGGATGTATGGATGTATGGATGTATGGATGTATGGATGTATGGATGTATGGATGTATGGATGTATGGATGTATGGATGTATGGATGTATGGATGTATGGATGTATGGATGTATGGATGTATGGATGTATGGATGTATGGATGTATGGATGTATGGATGTATGGATGTATGGATGTATGGATGTATGGATGTATGGATGTATGGATGTATGGATGTATGGATGTATGGATGTATGGATGTATGGATGTATGGATGTATGGATGTATGGATGTATGGATGTATGGATGTATGGATGTATGGATGTATGGATGTATGGATGTATGGATGTATGGATGTATGGATGTATGGATGTATGGATGTATGGATGTATGGATGTATGGATGTATGGATGTATGGATGTATGGATGTATGGATGTATGGATGTATGGATGTATGGATGTATGGATGTATGGATGTATGGATGTATGGATGTATGGATGTATGGATGTATGGATGTATGGATGTATGGATGTATGGATGTATGGATGTATGGATGTATGGATGTATGGATGTATGGATGTATGGATGTATGGATGTATGGATGTATGGATGTATGGATGTATGGATGTATGGATGTATGGATGTATGGATGTATGGATGTATGGATGTATGGATGTATGGATGTATGGATGTATGGATGTATGGATGTATGGATGTATGGATGTATGGATGTATGGATGTATGGATGTATGGATGTATGGATGTATGGATGTATGGATGTATGGATGTATGGATGTATGGATGTATGGATGTATGGATGTATGGATGTATGGATGTATGGATGTATGGATGTATGGATGTATGGATGTATGGATGTATGGATGTATGGATGTATGGATGTATGGATGTATGGATGTATGGATGTATGGATGTATGGATGTATGGATGTATGGATGTATGGATGTATGGATGTATGGATGTATGGATGTATGGATGTATGGATGTATGGATGTATGGATGTATGGATGTATGGATGTATGGATGTATGGATGTATGGATGTATGGATGTATGGATGTATGGATGTATGGATGTATGGATGTATGGATGTATGGATGTATGGATGTATGGATGTATGGATGTATGGATGTATGGATGTATGGATGTATGGATGTATGGATGTATGGATGTATGGATGTATGGATGTATGGATGTATGGATGTATGGATGTATGGATGTATGGATGTATGGATGTATGGATGTATGGATGTATGGATGTATGGATGTATGGATGTATGGATGTATGGATGTATGGATGTATGGATGTATGGATGTATGGATGTATGGATGTATGGATGTATGGATGTATGGATGTATGGATGTATGGATGTATGGATGTATGGATGTATGGATGTATGGATGTATGGATGTATGGATGTATGGATGTATGGATGTATGGATGTATGGATGTATGGATGTATGGATGTATGGATGTATGGATGTATGGATGTATGGATGTATGGATGTATGGATGTATGGATGTATGGATGTATGGATGTATGGATGTATGGATGTATGGATGTATGGATGTATGGATGTATGGATGTATGGATGTATGGATGTATGGATGTATGGATGTATGGATGTATGGATGTATGGATGTATGGATGTATGGATGTATGGATGTATGGATGTATGGATGTATGGATGTATGGATGTATGGATGTATGGATGTATGGATGTATGGATGTATGGATGTATGGATGTATGGATGTATGGATGTATGGATGTATGGATGTATGGATGTATGGATGTATGGATGTATGGATGTATGGATGTATGGATGTATGGATGTATGGATGTATGGATGTATGGATGTATGGATGTATGGATGTATGGATGTATGGATGTATGGATGTATGGATGTATGGATGTATGGATGTATGGATGTATGGATGTATGGATGTATGGATGTATGGATGTATGGATGTATGGATGTATGGATGTATGGATGTACGGATGTATGGATGTATGGATGTATGGATGTATGGATGTATGGATGTATGGATGTGTGGATGTGTGGATATGTGGATGTACGGATGTACGGATGTGTGGATGTGTGGATGTGTGGATGTGTGGATGTGTGGATGTGTGGATGTGTGGATGTGTGGATGTGTGGATGTGTGGATGTGTGGATGTGTGGATGTATGGATGTATGGATGTATGGATGTATGGATGTATGGATGTATGGATGTATGGATGTATGGATGTATGGATGTATGGATGTATGGATGTATGGATGTATGGATGTATGGATGTATGGATGTATGGATGTATGGATGTATGGATGTATGGATGTATGGATGTATGGATGTATGGATGTATGGATGTATGGATGTATGGATGTATGGATGTATGGATGTATGGATGTATGGATGTATGGATGTATGGATGTATGGATGTATGGATGTATGGATGTATGGATGTATGGATGTATGGATGTATGGATGTATGGATGTATGGATGTATGGATGTATGGATGTATGGATGTATGGATGTATGGATGTATGGATGTATGGATGTATGGATGTATGGATGTATGGATGTATGGATGTATGGATGTATGGATGTATGGATGTATGGATGTATGGATGTATGGATGTATGGATGTATGGATGTATGGATGTATGGATGTATGGATGTATGGATGTATGGATGTATGGATGTATGGATGTATGGATGTATGGATGTATGGATGTATGGATGTATGGATGTATGGATGTATGGATGTATGGATGTATGGATGTATGGATGTATGGATGTATGGATGTATGGATGTATGGATGTATGGATGTATGGATGTATGGATGTATGGATGTATGGATGTATGGATGTATGGATGTATGGATGTATGGATGTATGGATGTATGGATGTATGGATGTATGGATGTATGGATGTATGGATGTATGGATGTATGGATGTATGGATGTATGGATGTATGGATGTATGGATGTATGGATGTATGGATGTATGGATGTATGGATGTATGGATGTATGGATGTATGGATGTATGGATGTATGGATGTATGGATGTATGGATGTATGGATGTATGGATGTATGGATGTATGGATGTATGGATGTATGGATGTATGGATGTATGGATGTATGGATGTATGGATGTATGGATGTATGGATGTATGGATGTATGGATGTATGGATGTATGGATGTATGGATGTATGGATGTATGGATGTATGGATGTATGGATGTATGGATGTATGGATGTATGGATGTATGGATGTATGGATGTATGGATGTATGGATGTATGGATGTATGGATGTATGGATGTATGGATGTATGGATGTATGGATGTATGGATGTATGGATGTATGGATGTATGGATGTATGGATGTATGGATGTATGGATGTATGGATGTATGGATGTATGGATGTATGGATGTATGGATGTATGGATGTATGGATGTATGGATGTATGGATGTATGGATGTATGGATGTATGGATGTATGGATGTATGGATGTATGGATGTATGGATGTATGGATGTATGGATGTATGGATGTATGGATGTATGGATGTATGGATGTATGGATGTATGGATGTATGGATGTATGGATGTATGGATGTATGGATGTATGGATGTATGGATGTATGGATGTATGGATGTATGGATGTATGGATGTATGGATGTATGGATGTATGGATGTATGGATGTATGGATGTATGGATGTATGGATGTATGGATGTATGGATGTATGGATGTATGGATGTATGGATGTATGGATGTATGGAGGTATGGATGTATGGATGTATGGATGTATGGATGTATGGATGTATGGATGTATGGATGTATGGATGTATGGATGTATGGATGTATGGATGTATGGATGTATGGATGTATGGATGTATGGATGTATGGATGTATGGATGTATGGATGTATGGATGTATGGATGTATGGATGTATGGATGTATGGATGTATGGATGTCTGGATGTATGGATGTATGGATGTATGGATGTATGGATGTATGGATGTATGGATGTATGGATGTATGGATGTATGGATGTATGGATGTATGGATGTATGGATGTATGGATGTATGGATGTATGGATGTATGGATGTATGGATGTATGGATGTATGGATGTATGGATGTATGGATGTATGGATGTATGGATGTATGGATGTTTGGATGTATGGATGTATGGATGTATGGATGTATGGATGTATGGATGTATGGATGTATGGATGTATGGATGTATGGATGTATGGATGTATGGATGTATGGATGTATGGATGTATGGATGTATGGATGTATGTAGATGGATTGTCGGAAGATCCGGGTTCGAATCCCGTCCGAGGATGTGAATTTATCTCTCGAAAGTTGTAATAATGTATGATATTTTGGTATAAATATAGCCGTGGCCTTGGAGATAAGTAATTAGTTTAGTATAAGTTATAAGTCACCTGAAGAGACCAATTATGCTCATATTCCGAATTACTATTTAAAGTCAAGTACCTAATGTGTGTACCAAATTATATTAAAACCGATCGGTAAATAGCGCCCCAGACAACTTCCCCCCTTTTAGGGAAAGGACACTCCCAATAAGAAATCATCGACAGCAAAAGTCAATTAAATAGTAGAACATACATACCAAGTTTCACCAATATTGGTTAAACAACGCGACATGTACAGGAATACAAACGAACAACCTAACAAACATACGGACAGATAAAAGTCAATTTGACGAGTTAAAGCAGAGACGCTTCGCTTGGACAATTAAATTGTTCTCTACATCCCGTGAGTACTAATTATAACTTAGAAAAAAGAAGAAATAGGTAGCATGGACTGCCGCTGAATAAGGGACAAGTCGAAAGGTACAGTAATGTAAGTAAGTACAGACCTCAAGGGTCATCTAAAGGATATAAACTACTCTACTTACTTTAAGTTCTTAGGATTCCGTGCCTCAAGAGGAAAAAAGGAAAACATATTGTATGTAAATTATAGTGTCATTTAATTTATTTATACGAGTAACATTTATCAAAGGACTTGCTACGCTTATGCTACGGTGCTACGAAAAGCTTGTTTACGATACTTAATTATCTTATACTGTGGGCCTCGGTCGAATAACTGCGTGAGTGTAACATAGCGTATCGTTCACGTGAAACAGTACAAACTGTCTTTTATCTAGGACAACCGTGACACAGATAATTCATAGTTTGTACGCCGTACTGTGACGCGTTGACGATTACGATACGAATAATTTTTCGCATTTGGTTTGTGCTATGGACTCGGTATTTATTAGTGTTTTTTATCAAGACTTCTTCGACTTCCCGTATATACAGCGTATAACAAAAAGGTGTCCTACTAAAACTAAAACCACACACGCAGAAGCTTGCCTACAATTGGGACCTAACTACTGCGTCCCAGGAAGTAGTCAACATTCTGAGTTATGATTAACCAAAGTTTTTCTAATACTCAAGCAGATTCATCCCTGAAAAACTAGGCCAACGACGGCAATGACTTTCAAAATGTAGACTAAGTAAATAAAGAGGCCTAAGCTGAGCCTGGGATGGGGTGCGGCATAGTGTGAGGGCGCATGCAGAGTAGGGGTACGAGATGAATATGTGGCGGCGAGATAGCAGGGTGCAGTGACTTTATCTAACTCCAAGACTATGCACGTATTATAAGGCTGTCCAAAAAATGATTTCTTTTTATTTTGATTAAAAAACTATATAAGCTGTAAAAAACACCATGTGTCAAAGAATACAGCCTGAATATTTATGCCGCACATTTTCACACTACTTCAATTTCTATAAAGGTGCAAGTTGGAAGCCGGCTTCATGAAGCCGCGGCAAACGACGTGTCGCAGCAACACTACTAGTTTTTATGTATTTCTATGAAACACCATTCGTAGTTCGCGACATGAAGTCACGTCGTCACGTCGTCGTCGAGCGGCAGATCAGCTTGTCGCCCGACCGCAGATCAGTAGTGCCGCTCACGAGTACCAATCTACGTAGTAATACATCTGAAAAGCTTTTAAACAAAACCTTTCGTATCGCTTTTCAAATGGTTGATCCCATCTGCAGTTGCAATCGCGTTCGACTGCAGCGAATGACGCGACGACGTGTCGCGGCGACATGAAGCGAGAAAGCGTCGTCTGCGGCTGCGACGTGTAGCCGGCTTCCAACTCGCGCCTTTAGATACCTCCCATGACTTAGAACTATAATATTTGGAATAATTTTAAGAAGCAAGGCCTTACAGCACAAGTTAAAAAGACGAAGCAAAATACAATTTTTTTTTATTAATATCACTTGTTTGCGTGAAAAACACACTATTTTTCTGCGCTTACAAACATTCATTTGCAGTTGGATAATTGACCGTGACGTTTACCGATGCATAGGATAACATTTATGCCAATACAAAATTAAGTTTGTATGATCCGATGTATGACGAGTAGGTACCTGGATGACCATGATTTGCTGGTAAGTAAACAAATGATTTTCTTGGTCTAACCTCAAATCAAGCACTCATTGGCTTGGTGCTTAGCAACGCCATCTATTGTCAAGTAGCTTTAGCCCTTCAAGAATCGTTATATTATAACAATGAAATTTCTAATGTGTCTGGCCGCATGTTGACCAATGACCTTTGATGGATTAGTGTTGCTGTTTCGGTTTTGTATTGCCTTAAAATACGGATAAAACGACGTTTTCTAAAATGAAAACTACCGATCTATTTATCGCCCCCAAAACCCCCAAAATATGGATACTAAATTTCATGAAAATCATTGTAGCCGTTGCTGAGGTTCAGCCGTGCGATTCTGTAATGATTCGTCGAAGAGCTCGTCGACGAGCTCACTGATGTCAAATACTTTATGAGATATCGCCCTTGAAATAAAGTTGGTTTTCCAACGTTTCTTGTCATCTCTTCATTTGGTTCACGGATGTTCTCTAAGATGCAACGATGTTTGCTCTTAGAGAATTGCACGGCATTCGAATTCATTATTTGTACGGAAACTTCGGTCGATAAGTCAGACTCAAATTGGTCCGGTTTAATTTGGGTTCTCTTCAATCCCAACAAACCGAAAGAAATCTTCAACTTTTAGTACATGTACACACACAATTATGAACATTCCTGAATTATAATTCTGAATAATAAATTCCTGGGTTAGCCATAAGTAGGGTACTCCCATGTTATAGTAGCTACTACTGGCTACCTGAACAAAAATACTAATATTGAAAGCAATACATAATACCGTAATGGGAAAACTTGCGAATTAGAGTAAATATGATGCTCTATACTCAGTCAAATGATTTCATCATCATCATCTCAGCCGTAGGACGTCCACTGCTGAACATATGCCTCCCCCATGATTTTCCAAAGGGACCGGTTGGACCGGCCTGCATCCAACGTCGTCCTGCGACCTTTATCATGTCGTCTGTCCACCGTGTCGGTGGATGACCTATGCTGCGCTTGCCGGTCCGTGGTCTCCATTTCAGAACCTTCCAGCCATCTGTTATGCGTGCTTTGTGCCCTGCCCACTGTCACTTCAACTGGCTAATCTTCTGGGCTATGTCGGTGACTTTCTCTTCTACGGATCTCCTCATTTCTGATTCGATCACGTAGAGAAACCCTGAGCATAGCTCTTTACATAGCTCGTTGTGCGAATTTAAGCTTACTTATGAAGCCCATAATAAGAGACCACGTTTCAAATACTGCTAAGCTAATAATAATATGCTATAACTAAAGAAAGTTTTTTGGAAATGTCATGCTAAAGGTAAAGTAAGTAAATATCTAAATATATACATGTATCTAATACTCGGGGCCGCGCGCTCCAGCTAAGTATTGTGCTAAAAGAATAGCGAGCGAAGCCGCTAGCCAGCAGTATCCTTAATATATACAATAAACTCATGAAAAAAGTTCAGTTGGATTCGCAAGCAGGCGTCGTAAAAGTCGGAACCGCAAATTTAATATAAAATTGCTGATTTAAAATTCAAAGTTGTTTTATGTAGGTACATTTGTTTTGCAACAGTTCATATTTTTGTATATTCATGTGAAAAAATCTGTTGTTAATTTTATTCAGCTTTTGATATACCATATTTTAGATATTTATAAACGTAATTTTGTTATAATTTATACAATATGTCCGGTCACCGATGTCGGACACTTTGAGGGATTCAAATACAAATAATTTTATTGACAAATCATCGATCAAATGGTTTTTAGAAAACTATATTAGAAGAAATATTTTGTGACACTTCGTTTTTGATAATGGATTTCCGCAAAGTAACGTCTGGATTAATAAATTATCAAATGGTTTCTATTTCCAACTATTAAAAGAGACAGCCCTTTAAAAAATTTTTTGCCAAAGCACGGTACGTGCGTAAATTTAACAATATCTACCCAAGCAGACATCTGACAATCACAAAAATGGTCTCATTATATTAGTTATGAATGTAGGCAACAAACCTGAACCAAATTTTTTTCAAGTACATCAGTATTTGTAAAAAAAAGTTGAAAATAAAATTACAATAATTAAACTATGATTTTTCAGACATTTAACTTTAAAAAAATCTAACCGGGTAACCTATTTTTTAAATATTATTTTAGTAATACAGGCTATTTGCTATAAACACACGTTTATGTCTTAGCTGTACAGTAAGTTTGATATTTTAGTTCCTATGACAGTTTACACATACCCACTTCAAAAAGGCGCGTCAATCCTGGCAAATGAAACAAAACATATCCGACATCGGTGACCAAACACATTGTATACTTTATTCATAGTAAACTGCAACTTAAGAAAGAGTGATATCTTCTAAGACAAGTATCTGTACGCCCTGTGACCTGTCCACCTAGTCGGTGGATGAACTACGCAGCGCTTGCCGGTCCGTGGTCTCCACTCCAGAATCTTACAGACCCATCTGCCATCTGTTCTGCGTGCTACGTGCCCTGCCCACTGCCACTTCAACTGGACTATCCTTGGTACTACATATGTTGATGACTTTTGTTCAGACGAACTCTCCTCAAATATACAGAAAAGAAACAATACTATCAATTAGATTTCTTCCAGTTCGACTAGTCATGGCAACCTAGATGAGCAGAATGCTGAGTTATATCTTGGCCAAAGATTAAACTTTGCCATTACGCGTAGCAACATTGCCAGTATTTTGATGACCCTACCCACTGTTCACACACTGTGAATGCTGCGTAAACGTATTTTTGACGTATAATACAGTGAGCAGTGGGCCTAGCACGAATAACTGCGTATTGTTCGTGCTACGGCCACTGAGGCCGTAACACAAACAATATTTGGTAATTGGGGAAAAAGTATTCGTAAGTGTCAACGCGTTACGCTTTATCGTACAAACTATGAGTTGTTGTGTCACAGATGCCCTAGATAAATGAAAGTTTGTACTGTCTACGTGAGCGACACGTTACGATACCATTACGCAGTTATTCGTGCTAGGCCCACAGTGGGCATAGCACGAGAATGATATGTAGGTATTGAAATCGTATTGTTGACGTAAGAAAACTAATAAATGGTAAATTCAACGTACCTAGCTACAACAAGAATATCTTCGCTTTCCTTCCTTACCCATACTCATGCAATGTGAAACGAGCCAGAGAATCAAAATTTCTACTTTTTTCAAATTGTTTACCTAACCTCTACAAGAAAAACCCCAAGTAAAACCACCGATCCTCAGCTAACAACTAAATTATGTCCAAATTGTCCTATACTCGTTCAATTAGTAGAATCAAGGGAAACTTAAATTACAGTTTTCCAAGCTTGATTAGTTATTTATGGTTAGCTACGTACTTCATGTACGGAGAGAGAACTTATTGATTGCCTAACATTTACGTCAGAAGTCACGTTTACCCGTAGGTATATTATAATTGAGTTACTATTACTTGCTATTACCCACCTCGGGCACTTCATATTTATAGAGAAAATCGTGATTAATAATTCGTCTTGGATTGAGTTACGTGACTTGGTAACTCTCAATCCATGACGCTGAGACAGTGTTACCGCGAACCGAAACCCTACTAATATTATAAACGCGAAAGTTTGTGAGTATGTATGGATGTATGGATGTATGGATGTATGGATGTATGGATGTATGGATGTTTGTTTCTCGTTCACGCTCAAGCGGCGTCTGTAAAGCTGTTCAATAGATATCGCTCCGTCCTCATACGACGGTTAAAATCCGATAGAGGGTTAAACTTAGATGCTTGGACCTCGTGCCTCGGTCGCCTAGTGGTCATGGCGTCTGACACGGATTGTCGGAAGATGCGGGTTCGAATCCCGTCCGAGGATGTGAATTTTTCTCTCTAAAGTTGTAATATTTTATGATATTTTGGTATAAAGATAGACATGGCCTTGGAGATAAGTAATAAGTATAAGTTATAAGTCACTCGAAGAGACCAATTATGCTCATATTCCGAATTACTATTTAAAGTCAAGTACCTTATGTGTGTACCAAATTATATTAAAACCGATCAGTAAATAGCGCCCCAGAAAACTTCCCCCCTTTTAGGGAAAGGACACTCCCAATAAGAAATCATCGACAACAAAAGTCAATTAAATAGTAGAACATACATACCAAGTTTCATCAATATTGATGAAACGCGACATGTACAGGGATACAAACGAACAACCTAACAAACATACGGACAGATGAAAGTCAATTTGACCAGTTAAAGCAGAGACGCTTCGCTTGGACAATTAAATTGTTCTCTACATCCCGTGAGTACTAATTATAACTTAGAAAAAAGATATTTGATCATCTGGAATTTATCGTTGCTGACTGTACACAAAAGAAATCTTTAGTACTATGTAGAAATAGGTAGCACGGACTGCCGCTGAATAAGGGACAAGTCGAAAGGTACAGTAATGGACCTCAAGGGTCATCTAAAGGATATAAACTACTCTACTTACTTCAAGTTCTTAGGATTCCGTGCCTCAAGAAGAAAAAAGGAAAACACATTGTATGTAAATTATAGTGTCATTTAATTTATTTATACGAGTAACATTTATCAAAGGACTTGCTACGCTTATGCTACGGTGCTACGAAAAGCTTGCTTACGATACTTAATTATCTTATACTGTGGGCCTTGGTCGAATAACTGCGTGAGTGTAACATAGCGTATCGTTCACGTGAAACAGTACAAACTGTCTTTTATCTAGGACAACCGTGACACAGATAATTCATAGTTTGTACGCCGTACTGTGACGCGTTGACGCTTACGATACGAATAATTTTTCGCATTTGGTTTGTGCTATGGACTCGGTATTTATTAGTGTTTTTTATCAAGACTTCTTCGACTTGCGGTATATACAGCGTGTAACAAAAAGGTGTACTACTAAAACTAAAACCACACACGCAGAAGCTTGCATACAATTGGGACCTAACTACTGCGTCCCAGGAAGTAGTCAACATTCCGAGTTATGAGGAACCAAAGTGTTTCTAATACTCAGGCAGGTTCATACCTGAAAAACTAGGCCAACGACGGCAATGACTTTCAAAATGTAGACTAAGTAAATAAAGAGGCCTAAGCTGAGCCTGGGATGGGGAGCGGGGTGGGTAGAGGGCGCATGCAGAGTATGTGGCGACAAGATAGCAGGGTGCAGTGACTTTATCTAACTCCAAGACTATGCACGTATTATAAGGCTGTCCAAAAAATGTTTGTTTTTTTATGAAAAAAATCTATATAAGGTAAAAAACCATGTGTCACAGAATACAGCCTGAATATTTATGCCGAATATTTTCACAATAATTCAATGCCTTTAAAGGTGCAAGTTGGAAGCCGGCTTCATAAAGCCGCGGTAAACGACGTATCGCAGCGACACTACTGGTTTCTATGAAACACCATTCGTAGTTAGCGAATGAAGCTAGTGTCACGTCGTCGACCGGCAGACGACACTGTCGCCCGACCGCAGATCAGCCGTGCGATTCTCTAAGCGCAAACATCGTTGCATCTTTGACAACATTCGTGGAACAAATGACGAGATGACAAGACACGTTGGAAAAACAACCTTGATGTTTAGTATTTGACATAAAGTATTTGACATCGGTAAGCTCGTCGACGAATAAATTAGAGAATCACACGGTTGTAGTGCGGCTCGCGAGTACCAATCTGCCTAGTAAAACAACTGAAAAGCTTTTAAACAAAACCTTTCGTATCGCTTTTCAAATGGTTGATGCCATCTGCAGTTGCCGTCTGCAGTCGGGTTCCAAATCATGACTGCAGCGACATGAAGCGACGACACGTCGTCTGCGGCTGCGACGTCTAGCCGGCTTCCAACTCGCGCCTTTAGACAGTTTAGACACCTCCCATTGACCTAGAACTATACAATTTGGCAAGAAACAAGGCCTTACAGCATAAGTTAAAAAAGAAGAAGAAAAATACAAGTTTAAAAACTAGTGTCACTATAGACATATAGTAAACAAATATTACTTGTTTGCGTGAAAAACACACTATTTTTCTGCGCTTACAAACATTCATTTGCAGTTGGATAATTGACCGTGACGTTTACCGATGCATAGGATAACATTTATGCCAATACAAAATTAAGTTTGTATAATCCGATGTATGACGAGTAGGTACCTGGATGAACATGATTTGCTGGTAAGTAAACAAATGATTTTCTTGGTCTAACTTCAAATCAAATACTCATTGGCTTGGTGCTTAGCAACGCCATCTATTGTCAAGTAGCTTTAGCCCTTCAAGAATCGTTATATTATAACAATGAAATTTCTATTGTGTCTGGCCGCATGTTGACCAATGACCTTTGATGGATTAGTGTTGCTGTTTCAATTTTGTATTGCCTGAAAATACGGATAAAACGACGTTTTCTAAAATGAAAACTAGTTCGATCTATTTATCGCCCCCAAAACCCCCAAAATATGGATACTAAATTTCATGAAAATCATTGTAGCCGTTGCTGAGGTTCAGCCGTGCGATTCTGTAATGATTCGTCGAAGAGCTCGTCGACGAGCTCACTGATGTCAAATACTTTATGAGATATCGCCCTTGAAATAAAGTTGGTTTTCCAACGTTTCTTGTCATCTCTTCATTTGGTTCACGGATGTTCTCTAAGATGCAACGATGTTTGCTCTTAGAGAATAACACGGCATTCGAATTCATTATTTGTACGGAAACTTCGGTCGATAAGTCAGACTCAAATTGGTCCGGTTTAATTTGGGTTCTCTTCAATCCCAACAAACCGAAAGAAATCTTCAACTTTTAGTACATGTACACACACAATTATGAACATTCCTGAATTATAATTCTGAATAATAAATTCCTGGGTAAGCCATAAGTAGGGTACTCCCATGTTATAGTAGCTACTACTGGCTACCTGAACAAAAATACTAATATTGAAAGCAATACATAATACCGTAATGGGAAAACTTGCTAATTAGAGTAAATATGATGCTCTATACAGTCAAATGTTTTCATCATCATCATCTCAGCCGTAGGACGTCCAGTGCTGAACATATGCCTCCCCCATGATTTTCCAAAAGGACCGGTTGGACCGGCCTGCATCCAACGTCGTCCTGCGACCTTTATCATGTCGTCTGTCCACCGTGTCGGTGGATGACCTACGCTGCGCTTGCTGGTCCATGGTCTCCATTTCAAAACCTTCCAGCCATCTGTTATGCGTGCTATGTGCCCTGCCCACTGCCACTTCAACTGGCTAATCTTCTGGGCTATGTCGGTGCCTTTTGTTCTTTTACGGATCTCCTCAATTATGATTCGATCACGTAGAGAAACCCCGCGCATAGCCTTCTCCATAGCTCGTTGTGCGACTTTGAGCTTACTTATGAGGCCCATAGTAAGAGACCACGTTTCAGTGCCATAAGTCATGACTGGTAACACACATTGTTCGAAGACTCTTGTCTTGAGGCACTGAGGTATTTTTGACGAGAAGACGTAGCTAAGATTCCGGAACGCTGCCCAGCCGAGTTGGATTCAACGATTGACCTCTTTCTCGATGTTGGACCTGCCCAGTTTGACTGTCTGTCCCATTTAGATGTACTCGTCAACAGCTTCGAGAATTGAGTTCCCAACTGATATTGGGGTAGGTACAACATGGGCATTAGACATAATTTTCGTCTTATCCATGTTCATCTTAAGACCTACCCGTTGGGAAACTCGATGGAGGCCTTCGAGCATTGTACTGAGGTCTTCCATGGATTCTGCCATGACTACAATATCGTCGGCAAATCGAAGGTGAATGATGTATTCGCCATTAATATTGATGCCAAGTCCTTGCCATTCCAGAAGCTTGAAGCGTCTTCCAATGCAGCGGTGAACAGTTTCGGAGATATAACGTCTCCCTGTCTCACGCCTCTTTGCAATAGAATTGCCTTCGAACTCTGCTCCTGTACTCGGACTGACATGTAGGCGTTTTTGTACATGTTTTAAAAGATCACAACTTCAATATCATAATTTGAGATTTCTCAAGAATTTAGCACATACCTGGTATCCAGTTGATTATGTACTCCCATCTATATAAGCTAAAGTGGCCAATGGATCAGAAATAATTGGTAAAATAATTTAACTGAATCTGAAAAATCCTATGCCTAAATATATCTGTGCAGGTGTAAGCATAAAAAATATATTACGACGTATATTTACACCTCTGGGACGCAAAGGGTTAATACATTACTACCCACATTTTCATTTGGATATCATGGAAATATAGCAATGGAAGCAATACTATAATGTCATATAATATAATATCATCGACGCGGTCGTGCCGAAAACTCCTTGAAAAAGACCACCGAGTGTGGT
Organism: Selenia dentaria; assembly: GCA_917880725.1. Taxonomy (NCBI): domain Eukaryota; kingdom Metazoa; phylum Arthropoda; class Insecta; order Lepidoptera; family Geometridae; genus Selenia; species Selenia dentaria. The sequence goes on along the minus strand of OU862904.1, from coordinate 6,993,985 downwards.
CGAAACTATAGTCGGACCTATCCGATAAATATTACTTGAGTAATCCCGAATGTCTAATTAAAAATGAGTGAAAACCACGTTAGTTTTTATAACAAAAAACTATAATGTATTACCTGATTGTACCTAGTTCTGAACATTTACAAAACACGAAGTTCAACTCTGAACTTATAATACCGTATCGGTTGGCAACTGAGTTATAGTGTGCTATGAATATGCGAACAGAGTTGTATAATAAAATCGATAAGTACCTAAGCGACAGTTACGTGATCTCGTCCTGACCTTTTCTAAACTAGATTCTGTAATCGAGTTTGTCCCTTTGAGATGGTTTGGGTAGTTTTGCACCTGCGATTATTATAGGTACGAGAAAGGTCGTGTCGAACCACTGCGGAGTTGTAGCAGGTGGCAGAACTACACTAAAATCTTCTATCGTTTATTATGTGATATTCTCATTGATTATATAATTATATGCCAACTTTTACTCATAATATACGTAGGGTACTGTTACGACCCATTATACGTGTGTATATGCAACGAGGGTAAAACCGCTGAAGTTGCATTCCATACTCGCGTCATTGTTTTTAATGTTTTACGTAAAGGCAGACCGTACTGTGGGCCAAACACGAAAATCTGTTGAAAGTGTGACGTAATTGCATCGTTAACGTATTTAGTACAAACTGTCATTTATCTAGCACAGATAACTCATAGTTTGTACTGAATACGTAAACGATACGATAACGTTACACTTAAGCAGATTTTCGTGCTCGGCCCACTGGAACTTCGTGACAGGCACACGTTTTTTATTGTTACTACGAGTATTTCCATTCCTAATACCATATTGCTATTTTCATTTTGAGATTATAAGTTCTATTGTTAATCATAGTTTTCTTTTTAAAAAACCAAATCCTGACATGCTCCGTAACAGTGGTGTCAGAAGTGGGCTGGTTGGTTAGCGCGATGGTTACCATGGGATGGTTGGTAAAATATCGAGCTAACCATCTCATACGGGTCAAATCGTGATATTCACGAAAACAAGAACGCTACACCGATCCGCTCTATAGCGCGAGCTGCGCCTTTGCTACGATAATAACCTTGACCGCCTTGAGCCGCGGGTTCCCGAATCCACCGCTGCGCCTTGACCATGTCTGCGCTGGCTTTGAGCTGCGCAGACAACTTCACATCCTAACCTCCGCTGGATGGGTATAATGCCACGACGATCTCGAAAACTTCCCTGCATCCTGATATTGCCACGCGAAACGGGCCGTGTGAATCTGAAACCTGCAAGTTGTCATCACCGTGCTACACTCCGATCCTGCTGGTAACAGCAGCCTCCAGTATGTTTGATGAAAATCGGTCCAAGATGACCGCCGCCACAGTATGGCGGACATAAATAGTATACAACACGTGACTCATTTCCGAACGGATTGCAGCCTGGTGCCGCCAGTGACGTCAAGGGGTGCGCGGGCGCATCGCAACCGGGCTATTTTTGTTCCATGTTCGAACCGAACGCTGTAATTGTATTTTTTTTTTACAGTGAAAATGTATTGTTTCCTTTCCGCAGTCCCGGCGCCTCTTAACAATGGAGTTTTTATTGTGACTGGCATGACGTACCTACTAAGGCAAGGGTATTTCATACTATTTTAATTATTTTGTGTCGGAGTTTTTTTATTAGAGGCTGAAGGCCGAGTCTACTACGCGAATGAAGTCGCGGGCAGTCGCTAGTTAATAGAAAAATATTAACAATTTGATGTTAATAAGTGCTTTATGCCTATGGGTTCTGGCAGCTGTCCAGAGAGAAGTCCTATTGAGTTAACTTCAATTGCTTAAAATAAGCTTTTAAATAATTAAGTTAGTTAGTACTTACGATTGCTATGTATTAATATGATTCATGTGTTTAATGTATGTTTTTGTCAATAAAATAATTTCTTATTCCTATTTTTCTAATTTCTAGGTAATGTGTGTGCCATTAACAGATATTAGACAATAAACGTTGTAAAATTGAATTAGTTTACTATCTTTTTGCTGTAGTATATTTCAAAATCGGTGATCTGCAAGGTACGCAATTTTACAAAGATCCTTGATCTATGGTAAGTCCTTTATATTTCGATGGGTCCTATGTATATGGGCCAAACTAACAATTTGGCCATTTTGTCTTTTTTTATGGTAAACGCATCTTATCGATATTAATAACCATGTGAGCTATTTAAAAAACATTTCTTTATGGAAACACGTTTTCTTATTGAAGTATAACGGCATATGTAACATGAATTTAAACGTACAAGGTCCAAAGAGTCATTTGAGACTTATATACGCGGGGAGTTCCCGCGCGTTATTTATAGTTTGGACCAATTTTAGCTGGTTTGGCACTTATTCGTTGAACGGAGTAACAGCCGCACTGTGACGAATACAAAATTTTACTTATGTGTTTGCGTTACAATTTAGATTTATAAGTAAAAGATGGCATAAAAAAGATACAGTGGAAGATTGTGAGAAAAAAATTGTGATGAATGAATAGATTCGAAAAGAAAAATACTTTGAAATACTGGAAAAACGTATGTATAACAGTAGAAATGGTACTTTGAGAGATAGGAAACGCATAAGTGAATCATGTCAGAGCACAATTAAACTGAAGTAATAAAAAAGAGCCTTGAAGAAGAATGTTACCCAGGGTGAATCACGAAGGTCATACTCGGTAGTGGTAAGCAAGACGCTGTTTTAAATACCGTTAGTTTTGGGCCAAAAATTATAAGAGCAGTAATGAGAAAATTTGCAAACAAGTGAGCTCACTCTGGTTGATAATAAAGGTTGTTATTAACAGCATATCACATGATGGAGAAATTAGTGTGCTGAACCACGTCAAGTCCTTTGCACCGGTCGATTTACATTATTGTCGTAAATGCAGAAATAAACTTTATAGGTGGCTCTTTAAGGTTTATCTAATAATAATGATAGTATTTTTTCAAAAACGGACCTAGGACTCCAAAAAAAAATTTATTTTGATAATCATTTAATTACCAAAAAGAATCTTTAAAAGAAAAGGCAAAACGTGAGATAAGTCTATTTAATTATAGCAAGAGGTTAAAAGTACATAACTTATCAGTTTCCGATATTGGAAATTTATTAGGTACTTCTTACTTATGGAATCGAAGGATGGAATATGGATGGAAGGGATCGAACGAAACATGGAGCTGTGTTTAAAAAAATTGAAAAGACAAGAAAATTGAGACGCCTTCAGATTTTGGTCAGACAAGTGCTCTGGCCAAAACCGAAACTGGATTATATTTTTACGTATCTATAAATAGCCAAACAGTTTTGAATATAAAACACTCTTTTCTTGAGGAAGCCACACTCAGAATGAAGGCGGCTCCAAACACGCCACCAACCAGCGATCTTCAAAATATAAGAATAACTACATACCATCTTAATTAAGATCATTGATTCGAGTGGTGAAATTAAAAGGAAGCCCTTATAATATTATGGATGTACCTCAAAATATGATTCTATGACTTCAAAATGATGCAGACAAATATTTAATTTAGTTCCTTAGTTGGACTATAAACTCAGTAGGACAAAAATCCTTTGGTCTTAAATTAAACAAATGCGTGTAAGATAAGACGAATCATACTTTTTGTACTATAAATGTGACGTGGGTGAAGGTGCTATTGAAATCTAAATTTAAATCTTAGATCAGTCAAGTCAATCAGCGAACAAGAAGACAAAGTGCCGACAGACCAACGGATATTCCTCCTTAACTATGTTACAATCAGCTGTTCCCGATACAATCTTCTAAGAAAAAATATTATCCCATACCACAGTAATTATGAAAATTGCGTAGCATCTAATAACATTGTGTCAATTATTAATGATAGTCATAATGAAGACAATTAATGATTTTCCACTTATTAGTAAGTGATGGTGATTTTGGAAATTTTATCATTTGATTGTACTACAGAGGTTTCTAATTATTGCTAACGCCAGTTTGTTTTTTTATTTTATTTTTGTTAAGTTTTTGTAATTTTATTAAGAACATACATACATAAAATCACGCCTCTTTCCCGTAGGGGTAGGCAGAGACCACGGATTTCCACTTACTACGATCCTGACATATCTCTTTCGCTTCATCTATACTCATCAATCCTTTCATACATAAGCGTCGGTTTAGGGTTTTTTTGACCTGGCCTTTTTTCAGAACATCTTCAATCTGATTTCGGAACGTTCGCCTAGGTCTTCCCCTTCCAACACTTCCGTTTACTTGTCCCATGTATACCTGTTTAGTCATTCTCATTTCATTCATTCTCTCCACATGTCCAAACCATCTTAACATACCTTTCTCGATTTTTGTCACTACACCCTCATTCACACTACATCGTTCCCTTATCACACTATTCCTTATCCTGTCACTCCGTTTCAACTCCAATCATGCTCCTCAATGCTCTCATCTCCACATCATTTATTCTACTTTCATGCTTTTTCTGCCACACCCAACTTTCACTACCATACATCAGTGTCGGAACCAACACTCCCCCATGAACAGCCAGACGAGCCTTTTTAGACACCTTCTGACTGTTCATAAAAGCGTGCAATGCTCCGTTTACCATGTTTCCAGCGTTCACTCTCCTTTCTATATCACTTTCACACTCACCATCTTATGTAAACATGGATCCCAAGTATACAAACTCTTTCACTTGTTCCACTTTTTCACCCCCAATCACAATATTGCAATCAGTCACTCTATCATCTCGTTCAAACACCATCACTTTCGTCTTACTTACATTTATTTTCATTCCCTTTCTTTCTAAAGCCTCTTGCATAACATTTACCATCTCCTGCAACTCTTTTACCGACGACGCAAGTATCACTTGGTCATCAGCGTAGAGAAGACATTTGATGAGTAACTCGTTCATTCTTAATCCACATTCACTGTCTTTCAGGTTTGTCAAACAGTTATCCATGAATAAGTTGAACAGCTACAGTGACGCTACACATCCTTGTCTAACACCTTTTTCGATGTTAAACCAATCAGTGTATGTCCCATTTATCCTAACGCAAGCACTGGAATCCTTATAGAGGGATTTCAGCGCTTGGATCAGGTTACTATTCAGCCCATGCATAGACAACGCTGACCACAGTTCATGCCTACTCACCCTATCATAAGCCTTTTCTAAATCTACGAAAGCGCAATAGACCTTTTGGCTTTTCGCCAAGCATTTTTCGGCTATACATCGTAAAGAAAAGACCTGATCCGTACATCCCATTCCCTTTCTAAACCCTGCTTGTGCATCCCACACTTTCTCATCTGTCTCTTTTATCACTCGTTCAATCAATACTTTCGCATATAGTTTACCGACAACGCTGAGGAGGCTGATTCCGCGATAATTCTTGCAGTCTTGTTGCGACCCTTTTCCTTTATAAAGCGGCACAATCACAGCCTTGCACCAGTCACCTGGTACACGGCCGCTCCTCCAACACATATTAAAAAGGCGGTGCAACAGACTAGCTACTATGCCTCGCCCAGCTCTCAGCATCTCGACTGACACTCTATCATATCCTGCAGCCTTTCCTAATTTCATACCCTTTAACGCTTTCAAAATTTCATCCATACCTATTTCATTTTCATCATCATTCATATAGGTTTCCGGAACCTGGTCCAGTGTTCCCGCTCTTTCAAATAAACTTTCAAAATATTCTTTCCATCTTTTCAACACACATTCTTCTCCTTTTATCACGCTTCCATCATGACCCCTGATTTGATTAAGCTCTGAGTTTGTGTTTTTGCCTCGTGCTTATTTTATTATTATTATTATTCCTTTTATTCAAAATAAATCACGGATTTCATCCGGTCCTTTACAAAGGCATAAGTGGGGCTGTAGCCAACACTTAGAGGCCTGTTTGGTATAAAAATACAAAGGAGTATAAAAAACAGAAAAAATGTTGGATGAAGGGTAACATGGTACTTATATCTATTACAAAAATGGGTAAAATGGCCAGGCTATTGATATTAACTTATTAGTGATAAGGAAGATAGTGGGCTATGGATGAGACTACGGCACCTGCCAATTTAGTCTCATGTTAAAATATTTAGGCAGGTGGTGACTTGCCATCCACTAAACGGGCCCCCCATAAAGGCCACCATGAGTGGTGACAAAAGGGGCAACGTTGGTGTGTATGGCTAAAGAGTGTCGAGAGGTGTGCTGCGGTTTCACTAGAGCGCTACTACCGGCGTTATGCCCTTTAACACTTCCACCCTTGGAGCTTTTTGTTACTTGCTCTTGCGTCTCCACCCCCGGACGGCCAATTAAGGCAAGCCGGGGGTCAGGGGTCTCATTTAGCCCCAGGGAGAATCAGGGTCCGCGGTGTCGCCACTCACCGACGGCTCGCCACAAAGCCGCCCCTGCGGTATTATTATTTTTATTAGTATTTATATTTATTATTATTATTATTATTATTATTATATTTATTAGAGCTTAGCTTATTAAGAAAATCATATAAAACATTCAATTTTTGGAATTGTATTAGGTAGGTACGTGATTTTGTTAATCAAACTAAGATTTTATGTAACAGTTTCCTTCTTACTTAAGCATTGCATGCAGGTTAATAATTGTAGCTAATTCAAACTTTATTTCCTTAAATGCATACAATTATTGTGTGTTTTTCACTTATTTAAATGGTCTAACTGAAAACTCAGCTAGTAGGTTAGCAGATTGTAAAACGTACAAGTGTCAATGTGACATAATTATCTGAATATCTAAAAAGCTTTTATTATAATGAATTAATAATCAACTACTTCCGCTGCTAATTGATTTTATGAGCAAAAATACTTAAAAATAATTAATTTATGCTAATTAGCATAATACACATATAATGGCCAATTTGCCACATTGGCCCAATGTGGCAAATTGGCCACAATTTAAGGGTGTTTTTAAAGAAAAATAATTGGAACGAAAACTAACGTAAAAAGGCCAATGTGCGGTAGAAAAAAACCGATATATGTATATATAAAACACTGTAGTATAAATAAGGAGGATAGTTGTCTTAGCAAACATGCAAAGTTTCGTTAACTTCCGTTTTATCAATCCAAAATGATAGCAAATTTAAACTTTGGAAGCCTCTCCTGTAAAGTTGTCATTTTGCATTTTGGCCCATAAATACATAGGACCCATCGATTTGTTAATAACAAAATAGGCCCCTAAATAGATCTCGGTAGCGGTACACCCATTTTAATTAAAGATCCTGATGATGTTACACTATATCAATCCCAAATTGTACTGCCTGTTATATATAAATCAAGTGCAGAGCCACGAATACAAAGTGGGAAAGTTCGCAAGTCAGAGTGCGATTCCCTACCCAGCCAAAAGTTGTGTAAAAGACGGTTTTTTTATATCGGGAAACATGTTTATTTATATATTAATTACCAAATAAGGAGCAATATGCATGCGTGTGACTTATTTTGTACGTGCTTACTGCGTGCATTTTAAGCGGGAGGGAGGGTGGCGCACACTGGGACGCGTTCAGAACCTCGGTTATAGCGCCCTCGGAGTGCAACTTTTGGTCCGAACCACAGGGTCGCACTCGGTTGCTCGCAATTCGAGCGTTCCGAACATCGGAGCGTTGCAACTTTTTAACCATCAAATTTGATCGGTAAACGGTTGCAACCCGCATCTGACATAACTTTGACCAATCAGACCACAACAAACTTTTTATTCTTCTCTCTTCTCAAAGAAAATTAGGTAAGGATCAAGTGATCTGTCAATGTCGCATTTGTCAAAGTCTGTTTGAGGTTAGAAACCAATCGTGGCCGTTCTGTACCTCAGAGCGAGTTGGAAAACAACTAAACAACCGCACTCTGAGGTCCTTAACGCGCCCTTGAATCTGCATTAGTCCAGCGGAAATGTCACCAAATATCTCTTTTAAAATGGATTTCTGCAAAGTAACGCCAGAATCAGTAAATTTATCAGACTTTTGAATAGTTTCAGCTGCTATATGTATCTTAAAAGGCGAGGAAACTCTGCTGACTAGGCAGAATCGACTGGTAGGTACGCCTTGCACATGGCAAGATGTCGTCCTAGGTCTACTGTCCACTGTACTGTAGCAACAAATAACGACAGGCGTAATTTGCATCTTAGATATACACAGTCACACAGTCGTCATAAGCTAAAAAAGGGTTCCTATCTCTTCATTTACGCATTGCGGGAGATTTAAAGAAGAATGGCAAACCTCTGTGTGTTTTGGGTACCCTACATAGACGGACCCACGAGAAAGGAAACCATGCAAAACCAGTAGTCCTTAGGAAGACTAAGATATTATAAAATTGTACCCTATTAAGTTGGGGTTTAAAAGTTATCAGCATTGATATTTTTTCTAGGTTAGGTTAGATATGCATAATTCGTTGCTTAAAATATCTGACTGGATTTTTCAAAAGAAATCTATCGTAATAATAATATCGTAAACTTTAGCTCTAAGCTCTGAACTCTCTCTAAGCACTGCAACTATCATAGGCAGACAGACGTGTTACTTATTATCAGGCGGATGGCTTGCACGTCTCGTCACTTGGTAATATAAATATTAAAGGAAATAAATAGTCGTGGAAAATTTTAAATCAAGTTTTATTTAGAAAATAACATTTGTATTTTATAAGTTAACCCTTTATCATAAAAATACATAAAATTAAATTCTAAATAATGAATACTTATTAAAACTGGCCCATATTATAGAATATTATTTATATTATAAATTGAAAATTGGAGTTGGAACCGGTTTGTGACAGAAAAAGTATTAAGTAGGTATTTTAATGTATAGTAAAATTATTACCTATGTATTAATGTGTTTTCTGTGACAAATAAACTGTATTCTATTCTATTCTAAAATTATATCATGAAGGACAACAATGTTTTATTTCAAAGTTATGAGTATCATCACATACGAGTAGTTATGTACGTCATCAACACAAATTAATAACAATCATTTTCGGCTTTATTTTATAAACGCTGTTTAAATTTAAATAATGTCATTTAGTATGGCGCAGAAGTTATGTAGTGCGCTGTACTAAATGGCGTTATTTAAATTTAAGCAGCGATTATAAGTAACGCCATTAGTCTCTAAAATATCATTAGTTTTATAATATTTTATAATATCTTAATATTATATCTTATACAATATCATTAAGTAAATTTATATAGGTAATTACACAACGTTGTCGATTCTGTAAGCATTCTCTAAACTAAACATCTCTAAGCAGTTCTTATTCCGTTTCAGACCAAAGTCCAAATTAGCATAACACTTCCGAATGACAGCACTAAAATTAGATATATATCTGCAATTGCGCGTATATTTTTAACATATTAGTCGTCACGTAACTTGGTGCTCGCTAAATTAACGTAAATAATGAAATTTATAGAGAAAAATTCACATTCTCGGACGGGATTCGAACCCGCATCTTCTGACTTCCTCGGTGGCTTAGTTGGCAATGGCGTCTAAGGCGTTAGGGCTTTAAAAAGTAACGTAAATATACCCACAATGGAATAGAATAATCTTATTTTTAGAAATATAATTTTAAGTATTACATGAATTACGATTTTAGTGTTAACAGAATAAGTCTACCGTTATTAAATTTTAGTTCGCTAGTTTATTTTAGTTTTTTGAGCAAGTGAATCACTAACAATGTACAGCGAATCTGTTATGCCGTAACAAATGTGAATTAAATTTAAGCCTCGTTTATAAGTAAGGTCGTAAGTATTTACATTTATAATAAAACTGTATCACGGCCGGGTGGGTATGTGTATTAATTAATTTTATTTATATAGTGCACTGAGTTTTGTTTTTAGTCGATAGTAGACAATTTGACAGTAAATTTCGAAAAAAGACAGCCCGCGATATAACTATCGAGGCTAGATCCATGTTAGAGACAAGGTACGACAGATATATAAAAATCTGTTTAACGACGTGACAAGTTTCTCGTGTATCCATGCTCGCCCTGCTAGTAACATTATTTCCGACATAGAAGCCATAAAGGCTACGAAGAAACAATATCAGGAAGAGTAACTGCCTTAAAAAAACGACCCAATAAAAGTCGTGCTAAATCAATAAAATCGTTCACGCCGCTACGACTCAGCTGTCATAGTAGACGTTGCAGCACGCGCATGGACCAATCCCTGCTTTCCTTCTGAAATTTAAACCAATCACCGAACATGTCTATTTGTAACCTCGGAAGTAATTCGTATTTGGAATCATACGTTGTTTTGGTTTGAAGGACCACTTTTTGTGTGGAATTTGTTCTGAGTCCTTGACATTATTCCTTCGTAACATAAAGGTAATATTTTTTTTTATTTGTCTTGTTTTAATGGGCACATTACTGAGCAGATAATAATCACGCTAAACGTAATAATATTATAAGCTATATATTTTTATGCCGAGTAATCGCACTTATATTATAAAATGTGAATGTTTTCATGTTTGTTACTCTATCACTCAAAAACAGGCTTCTTTTATCTGACACTACCAAGGGATGACGATGGCATTAATCGACACGGAGGAAGTCGCGCGCATAAGTAACTTTAAAAACTTAACAAGAAAATAAAAATCAACGATAAAAACTAAAAATACTAACAATAAATATAAAAGCTGCTAAAATTAAAAATGCATTTGCATTTTTTTATACATTGCAAGTTTGTGCACGTCCTTCCTTACGCGTTGGTAGACCTCGAATAAATTACGGCCATACTTATAAACACCGCTTAAATTTAAGCAGCGTTTATAAGTAAGGTCATTAGCCTCTAAAATATCATTAATTTTTATATATCGCTCACAATATTTGAATATTGAGTCCATCTTATACAATATCAATATACAATATTTATATTAAGTCTATTTTATTAAATATCATACATAATTTATGTATCTAATTTTACTATCACAGTTCATAAAGTATGTTCTAGAAGATCCTTCAATTCTTTTCTTAACAGTTCTGCTTCCGTTTGCATTTCTTCTAAGCTTCTTGCCGGTTTCGCCGGATGGCCGCATTTGAATCTGTGTTGAAAACCAATATTAAAGTAAGTTTCACGTATATAGTAATAAAAATCATAACCACCTAAAGGACGCATATCGTAAGAGCCTAAGCAACCCTTCGCCTAAAACGGGTTACCCCACTTTTAGTAGGGTTTATAAGTAAAACTTCGTCTTGATCGGTACCATCGCAACCTAGAGAAAATTTACTAATTATAAAAAGTAGTTCTGCGAACAGTAGACCTCGCGCACACAGTCTTACCAGCGGCTATTTTTCCCAGTACTTCACAACCTATTATCTCGGCAACAACTGGACCAATTATGCTTATATTCGAAATTTTTATTTAAAATTATGTGCCTAATGTGTGTGCCCCAAAGTTTATAGAAATCGGTCGGTAAATAGAGCCGCAGCAAACATCCCACCTTTTTATGAAAAGTACCCCCACAAAAATCTCCAACGAAAAAAATATTTGAATAGTAGATCATGCGTACCAAGTTTCGTCAAAATTGACTGAAAAATGCGATATGCTACTCCTGTACACTGACCAACATACAACATCTAACAGATTAGAGAGGGCAGAGTCGCTTCGCTCGCTCGGTGAATAATAATCATTAATCAGCATTCGTTATTGTAATAATAATATTAAATTAAGGCAATGATTAGATTATAGACAGTTATTTTTATAAATGTATGTACCCTTTACTTTATGTACCCTACCCTTTTTATCTTGGGCATGGTTGGATATAACCAATTACGGATCAGGAGAGAACTAGCGCTCGTAACTTACATGTTCAAGATACTTAGAGGGCGCATAAATAATAGCGATGTTCTAGCGCAAATATCGATGTGTGTGCCAGACCGGTATATATGGAGACGGCGACGACCGCCACTGGTGGTGGTGCCGCGAGCTCGGACTAATCTCCTTAGCGAGGCGCCTCTGACGCGCGCACTCCGCACTCTCAACGTTATGGCGGAGGAGACGGACCTATTTTGTTGTACGATGAGTGAGTTCTCAAAAGTGGCTCTGTATGTTTTATGTTATTTAGTTAGTGATTAGTGTTGGCTGTGATGTTTATATAATTTTATTTAATCTATTTTTAAGTCATGTATATACCTGTATTGTTAAATATAGGTACGTTTCTAAGGGTAAATATGTAAAACTATTGCCACTACTAACTGCACTATCGCATTAGGTTATACTGTAATGGTAGATGTAAGTATTTAATTCAATAAATAAATAAATAAATAACATGATTTTTAAAGGCCACCTGCTTAGCGATACCAAACATTGCAATTTTGGAGAGAAACATTCACATCCTCGGACGGGATTCGAACAAGCGTCTTCCGACAATCCGTGTCAGACGCCATGACCACTAGGCCACCGAGCCATAGTATAAAGACTAGGGTCCGAGCATCGAATTTCAACTCTCTATTTGCAAATATAAAATCCTATCCTACTAATATTATAAACGCGTAAGTTTGTGAGTATGGATGTATGTATGTATGGATCTTTGTTACTCTTTCACGCTCTAACGGCGCGGGCCAGTTTGATGAATTTTGGTATGGAGGTATTGGAGGCGATGGATTAACCCATAGGATACTTTTCATCATCATCCATCATCACGCAGGTGAAAAAAGCGTAATATGCTTGGGCACAGCATAGACAAAATAATAAGATCTCCCCCTACGTCAAGATCGTAATGATGACAGTTTTGTCAAAGTTTGTGTCAGTTTCTGATAGCTTAGTAAAAAGCACGCTATCATTTTGACAGATTTTCTACCGACTTCCAATAAAAGAGGAGGTATTCAATTCGCATGTATGTTTTTTTTAATGTTTGTCACCTCATAACTTTCGACTAGGTGAACCGATTCTCAAAATTATTTTTTTGTTTGAAAGCTGGTGCTTCTCGTGTGGTCCCATTCCCCCCAAGGCCCCAGTACCAGGAATACCATTGACGCGGCCTATGGTAAGTTCCTTTGACCTCGCTTTTTACCATACGCCATCCTCGCTCCCAGTGTCTGCCCATTGTGCCCATTTACCGTGTCTGCCCCATTCACAGCGTCCTTCTCGCTACGAATAATTTATAGTGACCTCTTGCGCCACTAAATAAGTTTTGCTTATTTTTAATGTACAATAGTAGACTTAGGGATATCATTACTTACTGATCATGTTTCGCCAGTTCCAAATAAATTAGGTCATTTTCGATGAAGTCTCCCTTTTTCCTTGGCATTATGTGGCAGTGAAGATGCTGGAATGAAATGCAGCAATTATTATTAAAGCTACGGCTCCCAGGTTCGTCGAATTAATTCTTTACAAATGCATAGATATAGTTGAAGTTTAATTCACATTTATTTTATTGATATACGAGTATAATAAATTAGACATTATTTAAATAAATGTAACTTTAATTAAAGGACGATTCGACATTTATTTCAATATTTTACTTATACAGGGCATCCCACGGTTATGCCGGCAGGGAAGTACTTTAAATATTGAGGATTTTTCTAAACAATTATTCTAGACATTTTTCTAAAAAAGGTTTTCATTGCATATTTTAACAAGTACAATTTGAAAAAAATTGATACCGACTTCAATTCTATTCAGTTATTGGAATGTAACTCAAAAACTACAGGACCGAATTTGATGAAATTTAAATGGGACCATACTGGAAGTACCATCTTTCGAACAAAAAAGAATTTTGAGAATCGGTTCACCTTATCGAAAGTTATGAGGTAACAAACATCAAAATAATAATAAAAACATACAGTCGAATTGAGTAACTCCTCCTTTTTGGAAGTCGGTAGAAAATATACAAGTTTGCTATTATATAATACATCCGTCCGAAATGTTAACAAATATACTTATAATAAACATAATTTTGTTGACATTTCGGGCGGGTTCGATTTCCATTCGTGGCAGGTTTTTTTTTTAATTTGTGAATGCAGTCTTACTTTTAAGTACAGTAGAAATTATTGTGAATGAGCTCACCTGAGGAAGTACTGCCACCTTTATCTACTATCAAGCAGTAATGTTTGCAATACCTACTGATCCTATAGTAGGTATCCTTATATTATATATATATATATATATATATTTGATTGTGTCTGAGCAAACGAAATATATATATATATTTTTTTTATATACCGAACTGGGTAGCATTTGACCACTATCTCACCTGATGCTAAGTGATGATGCGATCGATGATGGAGCGCGCTTACCCAGAAGATACCTATGCACTCGTGTTTTGAAGACCCCCATATCGTACTTAACCGGAAACACCGACTCAGGGAGGGCGTTCCATTCCCTAGCGGTACGTATGATAAACGAAGAAGTAAATCGCTTCGTACGGGTAAATGGAATATCCACCATAAAGCGGTATATATTGAAAAGTAATATGGTAACAACGTATTATAAAATGGTCTATGCACAACAATAAAACTGTTTAGTTATTTCCGTTTTACACCACCATGCGCCAATTCTGTTTTATATATATATATATATTGTTAGAGGCAACACTGTCAGTGGAGGGGGAAACCTATATAAGCCGGTGTCAGATGTCGGAGCGTCTCTTGTTGCTCCGTCCGTCGGTTCGGTAACATCGTTGTTAAATCGTATAGGTATCGTACTGCTATAGTGTTTTTGTCGGTCTTGTCTTAGCTATTTGAATTGTTTAAAATAATTAATTTTAAAGGAATAAATGTTTTTGGGTATATTTGTTTTTGTGTAAATTGATTAAATTGTAGCTACTTGTGTATTTCTTTTTTTTATAAAAACCATTTCTGATCCAGTTTCTAAGATCAGAAGTGGGATTCTTACTTATTTTATGCCCACTTGTTTTGGCCTAAATATTTAAATTTTTCGGTCTACCCGCAATTTTTTTTTTCTTTTTGTTATTATTTAAATCGCTTTGTTGTATCACGACACGCCCGTCCAGTCGATTATAACTGTCTTTCTACTCATTGCGGAGTTTCGTTTCCGTTTCGTCAGTTGATTTTTCTTGATAAGATGTCTGATCGCGAACGTATTCGGAGTCGTAGCAATCATGATAGCAACTCGCGTCGTGATCCTCGTAATGACCATGGTAGTAGGTCTCGCGAGCAATCTCTCGACGAGAATAGTATGTTGAGGCTAGAGATGAGGGCAATGCAATCCCGTCTCAAGGCACTAGAGGCAAAAACTAAGAAATCGCCTTTGCCAGGTCCATCCTTGGGCCACATGTCGGTACGTTCGGGTGATCGCGATAAAGATCAATTGTCTGCCGGTGAACGTCATAGGCCTGCATCGCGAAGACTTCAAACACCACCGCAACACCTCGATAGGTCCCCGCGACTACCTAATCGCCGCGATTCTCGCAGTATGCGTCAGTTGTCGCCATTGAGGCGACGTTCGATTTCGCTTTCGCCTGCACCCGCAACTCGCAAACGCGACCGTCGTCGCAGCTCGCGTTCTCGCTCGAGAACACCGCCGTCACGGTCACCAAGGCGCATGGCTGGAGACTCGGTAAGACCATCGGATCTAAAACAAGTTACTATGGCGGATAGTATTGCAAATGCAATTCGTTCCATTAGTGCGGTAGGCAAATCGTCCCAGCATTATTATATCTCGAATTTTGACCCGAATTTGCATAATATTGATGACTGGTGTGTGGAAGTGGATCGCGCGAAAGAGTTAAATGGTTGGAGTGACTTCGAATGTTTGTCGCGTGTAGGAAACTGTTTGAAAGGGGACGCGAAGTCGTGGCTTGACGAATGGGTGTCCAGTGATCGTAGCTGGACCAACTTCAAGCGAGAATTCAGACCTTTATGTCCGAAGGTACCACATACTTCGCGGGTATACTATTTGATGCCATGATGAAGAACTCCGATAATTATCCAACTTACGCGGAATACGTGCGTCGCTCTTGGCTTCGCTTACGCATGGTGCGGGGACTGAGCGATGAGCTCATCTCGGCAATAATAATTCGTGGCATCACCGATCCGAATATTAAAGCTTCAGCAACTAACGCCAAACTGTTGCCAAACGATCTAGTAGAATTTTTCTCGATCTATGTTAAGCCGAGTTCAAGTAGCGTGTCAAAGGCTGCACCATCACGTTCTGATTTACGAAACATGACGACGGGTA
Organism: Selenia dentaria; assembly: GCA_917880725.1. Taxonomy (NCBI): domain Eukaryota; kingdom Metazoa; phylum Arthropoda; class Insecta; order Lepidoptera; family Geometridae; genus Selenia; species Selenia dentaria. Next base: position 6,977,867 of record OU862904.1, on the reverse strand, counting down.
CACGTAGTATAGAAGGGTCACGTAAACGTAGCCTTAGTGATATTAGGTGCTACTCTTGTGGTCAGTTAGGGCATAGACAGGTTTCGTGTGGTAAGAAACCTAGATTTGAACAATCGTCAGGAAGTGCGCCTTATAATGTAGGGACCAGTTTACCGCCACCTGCGTTTGTACCAACCAGGCCCGAGGCGTGCTCTTATTGTAAGAAACCGGGACACAAGGTTGAGACTTGTTTCGCTAAACAGCGTGCGGAAGCTGCTAGCAAGGACAAGGTAAATTTTTGCAACGCGTTTGTTCCAACAGGGACATTGTAGTGGCGGTTATACAGGACGTACCCGTTGATGTCCTGATCGACAGCGGTTCGACTATCTCGTTAATATCCTCATCATTGATCAAGCATTTCAAATGCTCGCGCACGCCTGCGTTACGGATACTTAAAGGATTAGGTAGTCAGGAAATCGAGAGTACCTTTTATGTCACATTATCTATTGAGTTTGACGGCTTGATCCTCGAAGTAGATTTGTTTGTGGTTTCTGACGAGTATATGAACACACCGGTGATCATAGGCACGGATGTTCTAAATAGGGAAGGTGTCGAATATCTTCGAACCAAAGACCGTCAAGTACTTACAAGAGTCATTGATGATTCAAAAACGGTAATGAACGTCTGTTCAGAGGTTCTAATTCAAATCAACACACCTCTGGCGGGGGATGATTTAGACAACTTGCTAGGTATCATTAACGAGTTTTCACAGAATTTCATTTCCGGAACTGCTACTTCAACTGTCAACACGGGCTGTATGTCAATCAAACTAAACACCAACACACCCGTGTATTATCGACCGTACCAACTCTCACAAGCCGAAACTATTCGCGTCCGCGACATAATCAAAGACTTGCTTGATAAACAAATCATAGAAGAATCCGAGTCTGACTACGCAAGTCCGATGTTGTTAGTTAAAAAAAAAAGACGGGTCTTGACCTACTGCGTAAAGTGCTTGGTGCGTTAACAACGGCTGGTTTCTCCATCAATTTAAAGAAGTGCTCGTTTCTGGCCACCAGTATTGAGTACTTGGGCCGAACGATTAGTGAAGGTCAGGTTAGGCCGAGTCAAGAGAAAGTTCGGGCTCTGATTGACTCGCCCGAACCTAAAAACGTTAAGCAAGTACGACAGTTTATGGGCTTAGCCAGCTATTTTAGGCGGTATATAGCTGGTTTCGCTCAAAAGGCTTCTTGTATTGCGACACTTGCTAAAAAAGGAGTTAACTTTCATTGGGGAGCGGAGCAACGGGCTGCTCGTAAGTACATCATTGATTGCTTAACAAGTGAACCGGTACTCGCAATCTTTGATCCCTTGTTGCCAATTGAAATTCATACGGACGCAAGTTCTATCGGTTATGGGGCTGTTTTTATGCAAGTTCACGAGGGGGGTCGCAAACGAGTGGTATCTTACTTCAGTAGATTGACTCAGGGGGCCGAGAGTAGATACCACTCGTACGAGCTTGAGACTCTCGCGGTAGTCAAAGCCTTGCAGCATTTCCGGCATTACCTCGTTGGTGCGCGCTTTAAGGTAGTTACCGACTGTAACGCGTTGAAGCTCACCCAACGTAAGAAAAACCTCTTGCCTAGAGTGGCCCGCTGGTGGGTATATCTCCAGGATTTCGATTTGGTCTGGACTATAGGAAGGGCAGCCTCCTGCCTCATGCTGACTATCTTAGCCGGAATCCGGTCAATGTGTGCACGGTTCAGAAGCCACTGAACTGGGCGCAGATTGCTCAGGCTTCTGATGAGGAAACTCAGGCTCTTATCCAGAGGTTGGCCGATGGGCAGCTGGATTCAAGTCGTTATATTGTCAAAAACGACATCCTCTATGTCAAGTCCGAACCTACGGGTGAAAATCCCAGACTCTGCTGCTTCGTCCCGAAAGGTCATAGACTTAGCCTTCTGCGCATTTTTCACGACGAGCATGATCACCACGGAGTTGATAAAACTCTCGATTTAATTTCAAAACACTTTTGGTTCCCGGGGTTATGAGCTTTCACGCAGAAAATATATTTCGCATTGCTTAATATGCCTCTCCCACAAAAAAGTACCTCGCGCTCCTTTACAGCCCATTCATTCGTGGGAAAAATCAGACATGCCGTTTGAAACCGTCCACTTAGACACATTAGGCCCCCTACCTGAAGCTGATGGGTATCGTCATGTCCTAATAGTTGTAGATGCTTTTTCGAAATACTGTTTATTGTATCCAATGTACCGACAAGACACAGACGAACTTAAGAGACACTCCGAGAACATGATATCGTTGTTTGGAACCCCTAAGTTAGTTGTTGCCGACCGAGGGCGTATGTTTCAAAGGACTGAATTCCAGAGCTGGATTGAGAGCCTGGGGTGCGACATCCACCTTATAACACCAGAGATGCACCAATCCAACGGGCAGGTGGAGCGCTATTGCCGCACCGTGCTCAATATGGTCCGCATCGAGTGCAATTATCGGCAGCAAAGATGGCCGGCAATTATGTGGAAGTTGCAGTTGATCCTGAACATCACAAAGCACAGGACGACTCAGCACTCGGCATTGAAACTGCTAATAGGCGTTGAAGCTGCCACACCACTTATCCGCAGCTTGGTACGCGACGTAGCAATTGAGGGTTCAAGCCCGACCAGGAAGCGCTTCGTGAGATGGGCCGTCGGAAAGCATCCGAGCACCTTCGTGCCAATCAAGCTCGTCAAGATGCTTATGTTAACGAGAGGCGTAAACCAAGTCGTATCTTTGAGTTGGATTCCATTGTTTTTGTTCGTAAGCAGGCGCAGTCGACTAGGAGAATGGACACCTGTAGTGTGTTCAGCTTTCTTTGATGGTGAGTTTTTAATTTTATCATGCGTGAGAATATTCTGTTTAGATAATTTTCTGTTCAAGTCCTAACCTATTTCATATCTATTTTCACAAATAAGGTTTTTATTGCTGTTACATGTTGTGTTAAGAACCCCTTTTAGTCGTGGGGCTAATTTTGTGGTATGCAAAGGTTGAGTTGAACTAGGAGGAGCGTTTGTCTTGGAGCGCATCGGACACGCTATCCTAGTGTGCTCGGATACTTGATGCGTCAAGCTGTCCTAGAACAGGGGTGCCGAAAGGTCATTTGGGTGAAGATTCGTGTACCGCGGAACATGTTTGTCGGCAGGCATTGTCGTTTTGTTTTGGACCGGATGAGCGTTTGTCTTGGAGCGCATCGGACACGCTATCCTGGTGTGCTCGGAAACTTGATCTGTCAAGTTGTCCTGGAGCAGGGCTGCCGAAAAGTCACAAGGTGGCGATTCGTGTAGCGTTGGACATGTTTGCCGGCAAGCATTGTCTGTACTGGTTTAATGCATGCTTATATGTGAACCGATACACACACGCAAAGCCATGCCTCACGTAAGTACTCGTAGGTCTCTGACGAGTCGTGGGGGCGATCTTCCGACAAGTCCCGCCCCGAGTGGTTGGTTCATGTATTTGGATGTTTTAACCTAATTGTGCATAGGCAATAAGAATGGGTTCTTAGCTAATAGTGACTATTTCCTATAGCTATGATTACTGAACGAACTTGTGAAGTGGATTCTCTCGTTTTCTTCTCTTTTGTCTACAGATGCAGATGACGAAAGGGATGAATCAGCTCCTGACGTTGACCAGGCTCCTGAGGTGAACCAACTTGTGGATGACATCGAGCCACAGCCAGGTCCCTCTGGAGTACAGAGGCACGCGGAGTCAAACACCTTTGCTGCGAACGAAGAGGATTGCTCACCCTCTGTACCAATCTTGGAAACAGATCTGGATTGTTGACGGCGGTGAAGATAACATGGAGCCCGGGGACGGTCTCCTGTCAGGAAAGGCCGTGTTAGAGGCAACACTGTCAGTGGAGGGGGAAACCTATATAAGCCGGTGTCAGATGTCGGAGCGTCTCTTGTTGCTCCGTCCGTCGGTTCGGTAACATCGTTGTTAAATCGTATAGGTATCGTACTGCTATAGTGTTTTTGTCGGTCTTGTCTTAGCTATTTGAATTGTTTAAAATAATTAATTTTAAAGGAATAAATGTTTTTGGGTATATTTGTTTTTGTGTAAATTGATTAAATTGTAGCTACTTGTGTATTTCTTTTTTAAAAAAAAACCATTTCTGATCCAGTTTCTAAGAATATATATATATAAATTTCTATCCATCCCAAGGTTGCCTGTAAGAAATTGCTTATAGCGATAAAGTCGCACATTGTACTACCTGTTTTATAAACTACTCTTATTTGTTTTCTTTTATAAGCTTAGTGTTTAATAAAGTATTATTGTATTGTACTTTGAAGGGTACGGGTGCCGGTGAAATTACACTAAGACACATAACAATTTAATGTCTCAGGATTACGGGCGCAGTGCAGTGTGTCAGATGGTGAATCGTTCAGGGAAATTTCCCATCTTGAATTTTTCAAGTCCTTCTGTGTGGCTTAACTATGGGACTACTTTACATGTATTATTTTTCCCAATTGGTAATAATATTATTTAAGAATTTAATCATAAAAAAATATACAAATACATGATGTAAATACTCGATTAAATTAATATTTGTACTTCTTTTCAGGCCTTCATGAGTGAGTAATCTAAAAATCAAAAGGTAACTTAATCCCTAAAACGCAAAATATCTGATTTGCAAATTAAAATACCTCAGTGCCTCAAGACAAGAGTCTTCGACCAATGTGTGTTACCAGTGATGACTTATGGCACTGAAACGTGGTCTCTTCCTATGGGCCTCATAAGCAAGCTCAAAGTCGCACAACGAGCTATGGAGAGGGCTATGCTCGGGGTTTCTCTACGTGATCGAATCAGAAATGAGGAGATCCGTAGAAGAACGAAAGTCACCGACATAGTCCAGAAGATTAGCCAGTTAAAGTGGCAGTAGGCAGGGCACATAGCACGCAGAACAGACGGCCGATGGGGCCGAAAGGTTCTGGAGTGGAGACCACGGACCGGCAAGCGCAGCGTAGGTCGTCCACCGACACGGTGGTCAGACAACCTGATAATGGTCGCAGGACGACGTTGGATGCAGGCTGCTTCCGGTCCTTTTGGAAAATTATGGGGTAGGCATATGTTCAGCAGTGGACGTCCTACGGCTGAGATGATGATGATGATGTTAACGATGCGATTGTATTACGCTTAAGCAGAATTTTCATGCTCGGCACACTGGACACTGTGAGTGACTACTGCGTGCATCGGGAAGGTTTTTGTTAAAATATGACAGGCGGTACATAAAAACCAATTTCCATAAGTTTAAAACGAACAACTGTCATCCAATCTACCCGTGAGCGTGTTCACAGACAAGTGTTCGAAACATCGCGATAAAATAAAATTTAAAGTTGTTTAATTTCAAATCAAATCAAATCAAATAATTTATTTGCTAGAACACATGTACAAAGTCGAGATCTTATAAAATATAGGTCACAATGTATTATGTCTGCTAGCAGACCTGCAAATTTTCTATATCTAATACTCTAAAAAAGTCGAACACAATAATCCCGAAATTCATGTACATTATAAAAACTATTCGAAAGAAGCCAATCTGATAATTTACTTTTAAACAGATTTCTATCCAAGGCCTTAATTTCATCTGGTAAATAATTATATAGAGTTATGCACATATTGTATACACATTCCTTTCATATAAATCCTTACGGGCAGGTGGTTAATATAGTAAATTTAGAAACTTTACTCTTTTTTGGCGGGTAAAAATTTGTCCGTTTTAAAAAAAAATCAGGCTGTTGTTTCACTAAGACTCTAACATACAAGAATCGCAAACGCCTTAGAAATCATTATTATTATGTTTTGTTAACAATCTACTATTATTTCTTACCTTAACGGTTTGTCCCGCATCCGGCCCGTCTTGTATAGTAACCGTGCACGAATGTGTGTTGTGCACTTTCTCCATTAACTGGAAAGAAAAGAAAAAACAATTATAAATACCTGCAGCTGAACTTCGCCATCGGACGTCACGGCAGAATAAGAAATTTCATAGAAATCATGTTGACGTCGGGAAGCGCACAACCGTGCGATTCCGACGGCAGTTTCTGCCTCATACTACCACTATGTCAAATCAGCTGTCACTTAAGGTATTTCCGAACCAAAACGTCTTGGGAACCTTTAAGAAGAGAGCCTATTCCTTCCTCAAAGGCGCCGGCCTTTGAGGAAGGAATAGCATCTTCGAGACCTCTGGTACTGTGGATGTCCGTGTGCGACGGTGATCACTTACCATCAGGTGAGCCACCTTCATTCGTTTTCCAACCTATGCCATAAAAAACTGAGGTCATTGTGTATGTTTGGGGGCCGAGTCGACCATACCTCTTGGAGGATTCAGAACTTGCATACAGGTCATCCCCTCCAACTCTACCGTGGGTGCCGTTGAAGCCGGTTAAGGGATAACAATCAGAAGGTGGGCAACAGCACCTTCCCAGTTAAACACACAAAAACTGCGCTTGCCAACCCGCCTGCCAAGCGTGGAGAGTATTGGTTTGCTGATTCGGTCCGATTAAACTTATAATAAAAATGTATTACCTTTTGGACCAATCTGATAGTTCTGTAGAAATCTTCTGCCTCTTCGTCTGTCATATCTTTATTCCTTTCCGCACTGCGTATTGGAGCCACCAGCACATGTCCTGGGATCACGCATCTGTCGATGGATATATATTTTTATATGAAGTTGATCAATTGCAATAGCTTTAAGTGATTGAACAGACGGCGTTGTTACCTTTGAAGAGCGAGTTCGAACCCTTACTTAACCAATCACGTGTCAAAAAAGTGCTGAGCCATGTTGCGCGTGCACAAAGTATATACGCATTTTATACCTCGTGTTTGTAACTAATTTTATCAGACCCAATGCACTCCATCGGTATAAACTTGCATTTAGTTGGTCAAACTATTCAAAAGTAGTATTTTGTCTGAACGTTTATGCGTAGTTCGGAAAGAAACCGAAAGAAGACATTGAATGGGTAAATATACATAAACCTTTCGTGAAAGATAATAAATCTACTGGTGAAAACCGCATCAATATCCGTTACGTGGTTTAGGAGTTAGCTGTTATACAGATTTTGTACTATCCCTGCTTTTCGATTGAAGTCAAAATCGATTATGGCGCTTTGATCGTCATTCCAAATGAACGAAAGCGCGACAACGTAGACCCATCTGCCATCACCGAGAACGCCATTTTGCGATTTCAATGACCGCGCTACGAACTGATGTCGGTCGTGAAGTGCGTGCGTTTCTACGTTTCGGAAAAACAAAAGTTTTAGTAGGCTTTTTAATAGGTTTTTCATGTTTTATTATATTACTTCCATACCGCCTTTTTTCTAATGCTGTTTGCTTCTACCGGCATTTACAGCGTCACCAGACGGGTGGCGAGCGCAGATGGCACTCAACCAGATGCGGGCGCAGAAGGCGCACCGCCTGAGGCGAGCGTTGAAGACGCTTCGCCGCAAGGAGAGGAGTAGGCGACTTGCTCAAGGGCACCACTAAGGTACGGACCTCGGCTTGGGCCGTCGCCAGGAGAGAGGGGATTCGGAGAGAATCGCCCCGGTACATGAGTGTATCGTTGAAAGTGGGCCCTATGAATTTTTACTCTATGACTATTTGGAGAGAATCTAACCAAGACATAATTTTTGCCTCGAGCTCGCCGGCGAGCACGGTGTCTGATTGTGTTTACCTGAGAATCGTTATCATAGCCATGAATACCTCGCCCACAGACATTACCTCGGCCGGAGCCTACACCGTGATCGGAATCACTACCTTGACTGAGATTAGAAACTGAGTTACCTCGCCTCTCCCCATTTCCGCGACATGAGTCCACACCGCGACCAGGATCGCCGCGTTGTACACTTATGCCTGTACTTTGGGTGGGGCTACAATTAGAATCTTGTTTACCTCGCCCACACCTGCCCTTCCATACCGCCTTATTAAATATCTTGTAACAAGCGTATAACGAAACACTGCACTGTCAGCCATACCGTGAGCAACATGAGCGTGATTTCAACTCATTCCGAATGGCTGACAGATCTCAGCTCTAATATGCACGATATTGAATCGAAATGAAGAACTGTGACAATACCACCAAAATCAATGTTGACTTCAATCGGAAAACAGGGTATGTAAGGATATATTGTGTATCAGCACTTACCTCAAATTAACAAACGCGTAGCTCAAATCAGATTTATAAAAAACACAACTCTCCGGTACTTTAACGTGACCAAACACGTTCGATTTCCCCAAGTCCGGACTAGTGTGCCCGGAATCTGTCTTAGTGTGTTCAGAACTCATCTTACTGTGTCCGGAATCTACACTGCTATGTCCGGAATCTTCACTGGATGGGTCTTTATGGCCTAGTAAGAGATCTTTTCTAAGGCTTAAAGTGTACAAGGAGTACACGTCTTTTCTGAAATAGAAATCAAAATTAAATTAATTTTCAGTCTTTTCAAATTTTTGTCTCTAGTTGAATTTTTAATCGATAGACGATGTAGACAGACATATCGAAATGTCACTTGTTAAAATAAAGTTGCCATCTTCAAATCATAGTGATGGTTCCAGTTCAGTTTTTAACGTTAAATAGAAAAGGACTATGAGTTTCGTGAACATTGAATTAAAAAATAATAATGAATGTGTTTGATTTTTCGGCGGATTCATTCCAAATCACATAGATTTGGAATGAATCCGCAATCAAGCCCATCAAGAAGAAAAATGACTGTCACCGGAGAAGTAAATGCCACGGGTTTTTTTTTAGCGTCAAAAAAAGCTATTATATACGCAATACGTACAAATACATATTTCAAGAGCAATCAAAGTTTCTTGTTTTACCAAAAATTAAACCAAATTAGTTGTGATGTATCCTTATAGTGGTACCTTTACCACTATACACGTAATTTGTATAATTACCAAAAAAAACAACAGCACTATATGCTGCTGGTACTTAATACATACATGGGAAGAATATTTAAAACTACTTAAAAAAAAACCCACATAATCATCAATATTTGGTCAAACGTCTAGATTGATTCACACCTACAAATTTTATTCTAGGCATTTCCACTATTCATTAAGATATACTACATGCGCGCGGTTTATGCATGAAACTTAACACCCCTACATAGAAATGTATCATTCATAATCATAACATTCGGCAAATGGCGTCCTAGCTCGTTACTACATATTATTATTCATTCTGTGCGCTCGGGCATTCCCGCAAGACCTCGACAATCTCTTTCACACCGAACGCTCGGGTGGGGGGTGTAAGAAAGAGTAAGAGAGATATTTTTTCACTGAAGCGAATCATGTGTTTTCATTAATAAGTTGTACATAGGCATGTAGTATTTTTGTTAAGATGGTGTCCATACTTTTAGATGGAATTTTCGAAAACTTTAACAATTAATAATTATTTCACTGTGAAGTAATAAAAAAATTTGACTACATATCTACAATGTATTAACACTTTTGTACCGCCCATTATTTTTTTTGGTAATTATACAAATTACGTGTATATTGCATCAAAGGTCGCACGGCCAGACACAATAGAAATTTCATTGTTATTATGACATCGACCGTTGAAGGGTTAACATACTCCAGAAAAATAGAAATCCCGCTTAAGATGTCAAGGACAAAAATACAGATTTAGGAATGGCTGTAAAAATAACACATCAAATTTCAGCCTAAGAAATTTTAAGCCTTATTGATTGAGTTGGCAAAACAGCATCAAAATATAATATTATCAAGAAAATTTTGTTGTGAAAGAGATGGTACTTCGCTTCTCCTGTACCTTTCCGATCTTAATCCCATTGACTTGGTTTGTGGACAAGTACCTACAATGCTACGTAGCCACAAATAATACAACTTACAAAACTAAAAATAAAAAGCTTTTTCAAGAGGGTAGGTTTTGTAAAGTGACTGCTGAGAAATAAACGAGCGTTTAGCGCAGCTGAATAAAGAAGAGGACAAAATGGGGCATCTTGATCACCATTTTACGGAGTTGTACGGAGGCGTGCATAAATTAAGTCACGCATATTTGCCTGAACTTTGACCCCCACTAGTAAAATCTTGTTGACATTTACTTGTGTCTTGTTGACAAATTAGAATAATAATAATATTTGGATCAAGGGACAGATACAGAAGGCGGTACTTCTTGACACGGCACGCATTGTCAGGAGGCTCCTCACTTTGCAGCCCTAACTACCGGTAGGTTGGGTCATGCCCTGCTGCCGATGGCAATCTATGATTAGGTTTTTAATATCCTTTTTTGTTGTATATAGAAATATTGTAAAAAATGTAATTTTAAGAAAAGGAAATAAATAATGTGAATAATAATAATAAGTGAGTGGCGACACCGCGGACCCTGATTCTCCCTGGGGCTAAATGAGACCCCTGACCCCCGGCTTACCTTATTTGGCCGTCTAGGTGTGGAGACGCAAGAGCAAGTAACAAAAAGCTCCAAGGGTGGAAGTGTTAAAGGGCATAACGCCGGTAGTAGCGCTCTAGTGAAACCGAAGCACACCTCTCGACACCCTTTAGCTATCCACACCAACGTTGCCCCTTTTATCACAATTGATGTTGGCTCTTATCGTGGGGCCCGTTTAGTGGGTAGCAAGTCACCACCTGCCTAAATATTTTAATTTGAGACCTAAATTGGCAGGTGCCGTAGTCTCATCCATAGCCATCTATTTTCCTTACATGTATAACTTCATATCAATAACCTTGTTATTTAACCCATTTTTTGTAACAGATAATCCATGTCACCGTCATCCCAAATTCTGTTTTAATACTACTTTGTATTTTTTATACCAAACTGGCCCCTAAGTGTTGGCTTACAACCCACTTATGCCTTTGCAAAAGACCGGATGAAATCCGTGATTAAAACTAAATATAGGGAATAATAATAAATTATTATACCGTGACTTACCATCATGACATAAGATGCAAATAAACTATTCAATGAATTAATTATTTAAAAATTAAAGTTAAAAATATAGTAAAATTGCGTTCCATTGATACACTGGCTCCTAAGTTCAGGAATAAATTATTTAATTACTTTACGCTCGCTTCGCTCGGATACACATATTCCATGCTAAAACACTGGCATATTCCTCCGTAAGTTTTTCAACTTTTGTTTACTCATCTCGGCAGCGGTCTACGCACATCACAAGTCCATAACCACGTTTCATAAAATATACCGGCGCGGCTCTAAGTAAATTATGCATTTTACGCTCGCTTCGCTCGAATACACACCTTCTATGCTGGAACACTACTACGTCTTTCAACTTTTGCTCACTTATCTAGGTCACTTGATAACTCGGCGTGGAGTCCCCGCAGTCTGCTAGGACTCCGCCCCACGGGTCTATGCACATCACATGTCCATAACGACGCATCATAAAATATGCCGGCGCAATTCTACCAAGTAAATTATGCATTTTACGCTCGCTTCGCTCGAATACACACCTTCTATGCTGGAACACTGGCATATTCCTCCGTACGCCTTTCAACTTTTGCTCACTTATCTCGGCCACTTGATAACTCGGCGTGGAGTCCCCGCAGTCTGCTAGGACTTCGCCCCACGGGTCTATACATATCGCATGTCCATAAGACATGCGTTTGGCGTTATGTGTACCTGCTTGAGCCGCTGCGATCACGTAGCATTGGTTCTCTATTGCTCTTGATCTGAAAGGCGAAAAGTTATAAAATTAGTACGGTTGTAGTTCCACAGTAACTAAATACTCCTTTACAAAACAGTTTCTAGCTTAATAAAGCAGGGCAGCAATACTCGGACCCGAGCCTCGGTGGCCTAGTTGGTCAATGGCGTCTGACACGGAGAGTCAGAAGACGCGGGTTCGAATCCCGTTCAAGGATGTGAATTTTTCTCTCTATAAATTTCAATTAAAAATGTACTTTAAAGAATCTACCACCGCGTTCCAATCCAAAATATAAAATACAATGAAAATATATTTATTTTCATTATATATCAAATACACGTTACGTTATTATTATTACCTCAACAAAACATGCCAGTGCGCCTGTCCAGTAGCCACAGTGAATGCAGAAGGAAAAGTGAGAATGTCTGCACCCATTATACTCAAACTGGTACTTAGCTCAGGGAAACGCATGTCATAACAAATCGCCATACCTGGAGACAACAAATCATCCTCAAAGTCATCAAGTCATTGACAATGCTACTATTATTGCTATATTATACTATAATATATGCTATATTTCTTCCGGTGGTAATGCCACGCTGTAACCCCTCAGAAGAATAGACGGCACGACCGGGGAAGTACCACTCTCCCACATAACACCGACGTAAAGTAACATAGCTTGCTATTGCGTTTCGTTGGTTTGTGGGCGGTTCCGGTCCCCCCCTTCCCCATTCTCCCTACCCCTCCAACCTTTACCCCTTCTATTTCTTCCTTCCTATCATCCTTCCTCAAAGGTCGGCAACGCATCCTCGAGACCTCTGGTATTGAGGATGTCAGTGGGTGACGGTATCGCTTACCATCAGTTGAGCCGCTTGCTCGTTTGCCAACCTATCCTATAATATATATATATATATATATATATATATAATAATAATATGGGACAACATCCACACAAAGGTCTTCAGGTCCCAAACTAGGCAGAGCCTGTACTATGGTAACCTGAGGCCTGACATATATACTTATATACATATACACACCCAGACACAGCTCAAACAGACATGTTCATGCACACAAATGTTTGACCTGTCCGGGGATCGATACTGGGATCAGCGGCTCAGAAGGCAGGGGTGCTACCAACTGCGCCAACCGGCCTGTCAAATATATATATATATAATATATATATATATATATATATATATACATACATTATAAATGCGGAAGTTTGGATGCTGTTTGAGATTTGATTTGAGTTACACTCTAAAAACTGAAAAGTGTTACGCCATGATGATATCATCATTGACGGTGAATGACGATCGATCCTGTAAGTAGCAAGGGTCACTAAAAATGGTGAAAAAGTTTTTACCAAAAATTGGAACCGACTTCAACACCAAAAAGTGTGAAATAACTTGTTGAAGTCGGTACCAAGCGCACAATATTGTGATAAAAGGTACTTATCTACTTTTAACTATCATGGTATCGACTTCAACAAGTTATTTCACACTTTTTGGTGTTGAAGTCGGTTCCATTTTTAGGAAAAAAAATATTTATCTCAAAATTCCAAAGTTTAGTCTCGCTAAGCAGGCGTTAATGCTTTAAATATCATATATTCAAAATGATGGAGAGTTGCGACATACGAAAGTGTATGTAAACATTTTTGTTTCTGGTGAACAAAGCTTGTTAAACTATTCAATAGATGTCGCTCTGTCCATGCGGCGGTTTCATCAACTAGAGAATGAATGTCTACGAAGAAATAATAGTCATGAATGTTGATGCTCAAATAGTGGTCATGACTTCTAACAAAGATTGTCGGAAGGCGCGGGTTCTAATCCCGTCCGAGGAATAGTATTTTTTTACTTAAAATTGCGCAATTTTTCGTCTCGCTAAGCAGTGTGCCTAGCACAAATAGGGGAATAGGGGAGGGCGGAATAGGGGGATTAGCCGTAATACTAAGAAAAAGCTCATGCAGTCCCTTATTTTTTCAATTTTTCTATATGGCTCTGAAACCTGGACACTAAAAGCTCGTGTGCGCTCTAGGATTGACGCGTTTGAAATGTGGTGCTGGCGCAAAATGCTGAGAGTATCCTGGACGGAACGCCGGACAAACGAGTCAATCCTAAAGCAGCTAAATATAAAAACACGACTCTCTACAATCTGCAGACAAAGAGTCCTCAAGTTCTTCGGGCACACAGTCAGGCGAGACCCAGACAGTCTTGAAAGGCTGATTATCACTGGCTGTGTCGAAGGAAAACGAAGCAGGGGGCGCTCTCCAACGCGATGGACACACACCACTCAAGAGGCAACAGGGGCCACCTTACAATCATCGATTCAAATGGCGCAAGATAGAGAGAGCTGGAGAAAAATGGTGGCACAGACTACACACCAAAATCACGTCCCTCAGTCATGAGGATACGACTAAGAAGAAGAAGAAGCACAAATAACTGCGCAAGTGTAACGTAACAGAAATACTGAAATACAGAAATGTTTATTAGTGGCTAATTAACATGTGTACAAATTTATAAAATCAGTACAGTAGGTAATTTAAAACTAACGATAGTAACACACCTATAATTTTGACGCAAAATCGATCCCAACTCAGCATAATGCTGATTGTAAACAATCAGTGTTGGTATTCTGTTGGGGCCGGCAGGTACGTAACGTATCGTTCACGTGCAACAATACAAACTGTCATGTATCTAGGGTACACTGTGACACAGATAACTCATAGTTTGTACGCGGACGCGTGACGCGTTGAAGCTTGCTATATGAACACATTTTCGAATATTGTTTATGCTACGGCCTCAGTAGGCGGAGCACGAAAATCTGCTATACAGTGTAACGTAATCGTATCGTTTACGTATTCAGTACAAACTATGAGTTATCTGTGCCACTATTGTGCTAGATAAATGACAGTTTGTACTAAATACGTTTACGATGCGATTAAATTACACTTAAACAGATTTTCGTGCTCGACTCACAGGTCTCGCTTAAGCAAGCGTCAGTGCTTCAAAATCATATAAGAGAAAAATCACAAAGTTAATGATGTAAGTCTGTAGGTCTACCATGAGTTTACAACATTGAGACCAATCGATGCTGGCTATCGACTGCCGCGAAAAATGTATGAAAAAAAGAACAGTGCCACCTCGCGGTCAATTGTAGAACTAAAATTGACAGCGAGTACGCCAATCACAACCTTGATAGGTAGGCGAGATCGAGTATCGACTATAGATGACATTTATGTTGCCAACTCATGGTAGAGGTACTGATTGGCTTAACTGGTCGGTGGTATAGACTTACCTATTTTACCCACAGGCGTATCCACGGGAGTTACCACATGTCCACCGGGATGACTAAAGTCACTCTCCTTTAATCTAACATTCTTTTCGGGTATTTCAACATCAAAGAGGTGGAGTTTTCTATATGTTTGTACTATATCACCTTTATTGTTTATGATTATGTGAGTGTTGTACATTTTTGAAGGATTTGTCTCATCCTAGAAACATAATTAAACATAAATACTTACACCGGAAACTGTTAGTGGAAATCAACAAAAAATGCAATGAGTGAGTGAAAACCGAATCTACACATCAATGAGGTTTTTTGGTTTGTCATGTGTCACCCATAAAATGTAATAATAGTAGTACCTAAGTAGAAACATTGTAAACATCTATATATAAAAAGAATGGCCCCGAGTTTCTTGCCGCTTCTTCTCGGGCTCTATATATTTTGGAACGCGGTAGTCTTTATTATAATGAATAATTGACGTTCATAAGTACGTCTTTGATGCCTAAATTGAATAAATGATTTTGACTTTGGCTCCGCTGGCTAAGTAAGTAGAACCCCTGCCTCCTGAACGCTTGTTCGAAGGTACTACCCCTTGTCGGGCCAAATATTTATGTAATGAGCAGTGTTTGTTCACGGTGCTTGGATGTTGTGTCGTGTTATTGTGCCCATGCCTGCCATGCAACAGGAAACCCTGGTGCGGTAATGGGAAGTAAACGTTAAATTATATATTAAGTAAGTCACTTATACCTCATAAGTGAAATAACATTTAAGCCAAACCATTTGTGCGCTATGTGTGTGCCGCATAAGGCGAAAGGCGTTCGTAAACAAATATTAAATAATAGCTTGTTCATGTAACGAGCAATACTAAAGAATAAAAGTGTACAAGAACTGAAGGAATTTTATTGAACACCCAAGACTACAGTCCAGTGGGCCGAGCACGAAAAAATCTGCTTAAGTGTAACGTTATCGTATCGTTTACTTCATCAGTACAAACTATGCGTTATCTGTGCCACTATTGTACTAGATAAATGACAGTTTGTTCTAAATACGTCAACGATGCAATTACGTTACACTTTAACAGATTTTCGTGCTCCGGCCACACTACAGTTTCAAGTAAGTGATGCCATTGTCATTTATACAAAATCATTTTTGTCAATAGATTTGCTACGTTTCGCATTCGCACTATCGCTCAAACATATTTTACACCAGCTGACCCTTCCGCAACTGAGTCCGCGCGTGGGTTGTATTTTTTTTCGCTTAACGCTAATTGTTGTCTTAAAATAAGTAACTTACATTAACAACTTATAAGTAAATTATTGTTTATACCATTCACTTAAAAAAGCTGGACTACAAAAAACTGGAAACGCAAAATATTGTCGGATCAAACTCCTTACGCAAAGAATACTCGATATACAAACTATTTGTGCAAATAACTAACCTTTTCATGTACTCCACCCATGGACAACCAAACATTATGGGTTGCAGCGAGCTCTCTGTATTTACTAACAATGTTACCACCCAGGATGGGCTCGGCACACTTTACTATGTCATTCTTGTTATCACAGATGTAGTCACAAGCTTCAGGGAAGAAGATCATCTGGAAAAAGATTTCAATTTCAGTGAACCGAACACGAATATTTGCTTCAGTGCAACGTTATCGTATCGTTGTCGTATACAGTACAAACTATGAGTTATCTGTGCCACAGTTGTAGATACATGATAGTTTGTACTTTATACGAGAACAATACGTTAGAGACAAGGTACTGACGGAAATACCAATGCACCCAGGTCAACATGCCTATAGTTCAGGCAAGTCAACATAACCGGCACTACATAAGGCAGTGTCTAAAATAGAACATAACATTCAAACTAAGGCGTTATGTCTAGATGCTTTCATAGATATTGAAGGAGCCTTTGACAAAACCAGCTTCAACAGCATCTGAACAGCACTACTCAGACACAGAGTTGAAACAACACTAGTAGAGTGGATCATTAACATGCTTAAATCGAGAGCCGTACGGATAGATCTTAATAGTTCGACCAAGGGAGTGGTGGCCCCTCCCTCCCCCCACCCTCCTCCCCCCTCCCCCCCCCCTAAATTCAGGCGACTCGATTCAAGACCTTACCCCTAAACAAACACCTGTTTATGTTAGGTGTTACAGACAGCCCCCTGTGCCGAGGGTGCCTGGAGGCAGACGAAACGGCCGCACACGTCATCCTGGAGTGCAGCAGCGTGGCGTCACAACGGGCAGAGCACCTCGGAACACCGAGGACCGTCCAGGAGGACTGCACCGGCATCAGCGAGCTGCTGGCCTTCTTCGACGACATCGGGTGGCTGGACTAACGCGCACCACCCGACATCACGCACAAAGTGCCGCATCAAGACGGCATGGGTGCGGAAAATAGCCCACCGACCAAGGGGCCAGACCGGACCACGGACCGGCAAGATAAATTATTTGAATTTGAAGCGGAGCGTGGGTCGTCCACCGACACGGTGGACAGACGACCTGATAAAGGTCGCAGGACGACGTTGGATGCAGGCCGCTTCCAACCGGTCCTTTTGGAAAATCATGGGAGAGGCAGTGGACGTCCTACGGCTGAGATGAAGATGATGATGATGATTGTTGTTTAAAAACTTAAGAGCTTTAACAACTAAGGGTGATTTGGATGTATGTTTTTCTCATATTTTTATAGTAACCAAATAAAATGATAAAATCGGCATTGCTTCTTATACTACGTAATTAGTACATAGTGAGTGTGGCCAAGAGTAGTTAAGCTAGTAAAGCTCAAATAAGCCAATCATTAGACACTACCTGCTTACCTGAACATTTTCCTTAGCAGCCTCACCTACTAGCGTACTAACAACCTGTAGGTTGACTTTCTTATCAGCGATTGATGTCATCTGACACACTGCAATTCTCTTACTGCACATTGTGATACTTTGACTGATCTGTCTGCAATTTCGTCCGGTAAGTCTTCTTATCAGGTTACAACACAAATACTGAAAAGAAACTGAAACATTGATGGGAGTGTTATGGTAAATATCTGTCCACAGAATTGATTAATTTCTGCTACCAACTTAAATAAAATGTATAATGGTTTGACTACTTAAAACTTTTTAGGTAATGAACCAATTTAAAAATGAACATATGTCTTATTAAATTATTAGTTATAATATGTAATACATTGAATTTAAAATAAGTCTAATTATCCCTTCCCTTACCGTAACTTATTAAAACAAAAGATTTCATTCATAAAATGATTAATGGTCCTTGGTAGGAAAAGGGTTAAAGTATACCTATTACAATAAGTAAAGAATTATATAAATATCATACAATTATAGATTGTATGATATTTATATTAGAGACAAATAAAAGACATCATAACTCAACCACCACCTCTGGAATTACATGTTAGATCCCCTCTCCACCAACACAACTTAATTTATATAAATAAGGTTAATTATAGAATTAGACCTTAGATGAGGTCATTCCGGTCAGCGCGCTCGAGTGGGACGGACGTGCGCTCAAGTGCTCCCCGAGAATATTCCGATCGGCCTAAAAGTGCTTGCGCTTTTAGTGCCGGTTACCTGTATCGTTTCGATTGAAGAGGATTCAGTGTTGGACTTCGCTAATAGTGGATTTTCTGTGTGCAGATTCGACGTCAAGCCACCGCTTCGTGTACCGTTCGGCGCACGGAGGCGTTCGGCTCGGCTCGCGTCGCGAAAGAAGCGCGCTCTTGTAAGAGCGCTTCGACACATCAATCACCTACATTGTTCATTGTCTAATCAAAACCGCTCTTCTCAGAGCGACCTCTTGTTTCGATTTTTTAATTTTTCAATTTTAAATTTCCAAAGTCGAGTCAAACAAATCCACGCTTCACGTGGTCTTCTGGACGATCCTTGCGGTGTTAACGCCACCCAGTTGGGCGCGGACCCGGTGCGTCAAGCCTTTCCCTCCTGAGCGTGGGAGGGAACGGCTAAAACCGGACGGGCCTGCCTTCACCGGCCTTGGGGTCTCCCCTCGCCGACGGCAGGTATCTCCTTCCCACCCTACCCTATCCTACTCTCCTATTCTCTGGGCAAGTGTTTGGTTGGAAGCCGGGTTTTACTCGGTCTTCTCTCCTCGCCCCGGAGCAGCTAGGGCCTCGCGTTTAGGCACACATCCCACTGCACAATAAGACTGGCAGAGGGCACACAGTAGGGACACCTAGGCACTCACTCTCCCGCCTGTACCCGGCGGGAGTGTCACTCACCCCTCACTCGCATCACGAGTATTCCCCTCGAGATGTCTCTACTATCTCCCTCCCCCGCTATGAGCCTCCCGCAAGGCGTTTCGCCTCAGGCGTTCGCCTCGTGGGTCTCAAATTGCTACCCGGACATGCTGTCCGAGTATCTCCAGTCCAATAGGGACTTTAAAGAGAAACCCCGCTTCACGGACTCTCAAATTCCCTCCTCCGGCTCCTTCCCTCCGAGGGCGCCCTTCGGTTCTTCGGCGTTCAAGGCGTTAGATAGCCCTCTCTCCCCCGACCCTGCGCCCTATGCGCCCCGCGCTCCCCGCGCACCTCTACCACCCCGCGATCGTTCTCCAGTCCTTCGGACTGAGTACGAACGCGCCTACGACTCGACATCCAACTCGGAGAATGAGATGGATGTAGAGTTCTCCCGCTCCCGCGCTAACTCTGTTGGCAACATCTCCAACGACGGGTTCACTACCGTCGGAAAGAGAAAGCGCGTCCCCAAAGCCGCCTCAGAGGCTCCCTCCCCGCCACCCAAAGCGGCCTGCACCGCCCCGGGAGCGAAGCCATCAGGCTCTGTCGCTCCCACCTCCCGCGACCCTCTCGCTCACTCCGATGCTCCCGCAAGCATCGCCGCGTCTCAACGCGACGTCTCCTCTCAAGGAGCGTCAGTTAGACGCGAGAAACCGCCGCCGCCTCTGTTCCTTCAGGACAAGGCGAAGTGGGACATGGTCTCACGACTATTGACGGATCGTAAGATCCAATATACTAGCGCCCGCTCAACCCAACTGGGTATCAAAGTCCAGGTGCCGACCCCAAGCGACCATAGGGCGCTCACCAGAATTTTAAAAAACGAGAGTATAAGCTTTCATACTTATGCTCTCGAGGAAGAGAAGGTCCTACGCGTTGTCATACGCGGCGTACCAAAAGAAGTACAGACCGATAGCGTCCTCGCCGACTTAAAGGCGCAAGGCTACCCCGTCCGCGAATGCCACCGCATGTACAGTGGCAAAGATCGCAAACCCTACGACCTACTATTGGTCATCCTCAATCGCACGCCAGAGGGCAAAGCGATTTTTAATGTCAAAACGGTAGTGAACCTCTCGGGGATCACCGTCCAACCCCCATTCCGGAACCGAGCACCTGGCCAGTGTCATAACTGCCAACTATACGGTCATGCCGCCCGTTTCTGTTTCGCCCGCCCGAGGTGCGTCAAGTGCCTAGGGGATCACGGGACAGCCCAGTGTTCTCGCACTAGGGACTCATCAGACCCGCCTAGTTGTGTCCTCTGCGGCACACAGGGACATACCGCCAACTACCGCGGTTGCCCTAAGGCACCCCGCGCACCCAGTGGGCCGGCTAGGAGGCCTATTCCCCCTCCTCGCCCGGTCACTACCCGCTCACAAGGCAACGGCCCTAAGCCTAACCTTACACCCGCACCGCAGGCAACACCTGTTGTTCCCGCGCCCGCGCCCGCGCGCAACGCTTGGTCCAAGCCCTTGAGCATGGTACAAGCAAGCGCCCCCCTCACCCCCGCCCGCCCGCAGGCCTCTGCCAGCGCGCCGGCTCCTAAGCCCAAACCGCCGCTCTCTAGGCCTCCAATGGCTGGGCTCATGGACGCCCCAGGTCAATCTGACCTGGCGGCCGACATAGCCCTTGTCATGGACTACGCGATGGTCATAGACGTGGACGAAGTACGTGCATTCGCGCACAAACTTCGTACTGCCACAAACGACCAAGACCGCTTGCGAGCCACGCTCACACACGCGGGTTTGATCAGCGCAGTGAGGCGCTACGCCCTCCCCAGCGTTTCTTAGGTATCATCCAATATGGATAGTACACCGAAACGAATTAAGCCCCACTCAGTCACCGTAGCGACTTTCAACGCTGACGGCCTCTCTAGTCAAAAGGACGAAGTTCACGAATTTTGTAAGACCCATCAGGTCGATATCCTATGCGTGCAGGAGACCTTTCTGAAACCAGGTACAGCGAACCCTAGGTTTGCAAATTACCGTTTGGTTCGTAATGATAGAGTGGCCACCCCAAAAGGTGGCACTCTCATCTATTACAAAAGAGCTCTGCACTGTATCCCAATTGTTACTCCACCACTTAGAATACTAGAAGCCTCTGTTTGCTTTCTAGCGATGTCAGGTCATCAACCTGTCATCATAGCCTCATGTTACCTCCCCTCTGGTAAAGAACTATTACAGACAGACTTGGAAGCCCTCTTCTCTCTAGGAAGCTCCGTCCTTCTGATCGGTGACTTCAACAGTAAACATGTCATATGGAACTGTACTAGTAACAATAGTAATGGTAAAATCCTTGAAGGCTTGGTCAGCCACTTAAACTTTGATATTCTCTCCCCTCTGGAGCCCACAAGATATCCCTATGTTGACAACCAACGACCAGACATACTTGACATAGCACTTCTCAAGAACGTCACCCTCCGGTTGCGCTCTATAGAAGTGTTACACGAACTGACTTCAGACCACCGCCCTGTATTGTTGAAATTAGGCCCCGACCCGACGGACATAACCTATCACTAGAACGATAGTGAACTGGAAGCAACTGGGGGAATCCCTCCAAGCTATCAGTTCACCCGCTCTCGATAGAATTCCCGATGACATACAGACAGTAGAAGACGTGTCAATTGCGATCGAGGCTCTCAGTGACCACCTCCGCACCGCAGTAGGTGAATCCTCAAAGCAGGTCCAAGTGGCGGATGGTCGCCGCTTTGAACTGCCCGAGGGTGCGAGGAGGTTACTGACAGCTAAGAACGCCGCCACTAGGGCGTATGACTCGATGCCAACCCCAGAGAACAAAGCCACCATGCGCTATTTACAGCGTGCTGTAAGGAAACGCATGAGTGAGCTGCGTGATCAAAGGTGGGACGACAAACTGTCAGAGATTGAGCCAACTCACCAGGCATACTGGCAATTGGCTCGAACTCTGAAATCTGACGGACAACAGACAATGCCTCCACTCATTAGGCCACCTCCCCTCTCCATAGCGTTCCTTGACGAAGACAAAGCCGAGTGTTTAGCTGATAGCCTTGAGGCTCAGTGTACTCTAAATGTAGATCACGTCGACCAGAAACACCTCGATTCGGTGGAATCTGAAGTCGAACGTAAAAGCTCTATGCCCATCTCTGACCTCCCACTCCTCCCACCGGTAAAATCATCCGAGGTTGTGTCTCTGATCAAGAGCCTCAAGACCCGTAAATCCCCTGGTGCTGATGGTATCAGCAACAAGGTGATTAAACACTTCTCAGTCCCACTAGTCCATCTCTTAGTTAGCATCTTCAATGCGGCTATGTGCAACTGCTCCTTCCCAGACACTTGGAAGCATGCCATTGTCATTGGTATTCACAAACCAGGCAAACCGGCAGCCGAGCCCTCCAGCTACCGTCCCATAAGTCTCCTCAGCTCTCTGGGGAAGATTTACGAGCGGCTCATTGTGAACCGACTCTGGTCCCACGTTAGGTCCAATAACCTCCTTCCCGATGAGCAATTTGGTTTTAGAGCCAAACACTCTTGCGTCCAACAAGTGCACCGCGTAACGGAGCACATCCTATGCGGTTTCAATAAGAAACCAAAGCCCCAAGGGACCATAGCTGTCTTCCTCGACGTAGCGAAAGCGTTCGACAAAGTCTGGCACAACGGCTTGATATTCAAGCTGTACCAACTGGGTGTGCCAGACCGTCTTGTACTCATCTTACAAGACTTTCTCAGGGATCGAACGTTTAGCTATCGCACCGAGGGAACGCTCTCCTCCCCGCATCCCATTCACGCAGGTGTCCCTCAGGGCTCTGTACTCTCACCCATTCTCTTCTCGCTGTACACCAGCGACATCCCACGATCTGAACCTAATGTTCAGATCGTGGGATGTCGCTGGTGTACGATCTGAACCTAATGTTCAGATCGCTCAGTTTGCGGATGATACTGCAATCTACTCTACTGGCTGGTTCAAGGTCAGGCAGAGATGCGCCATCCAACGAGCCATCACCGTAATCGGTGCATGGTTTCGTAAATGGCGGATTGCAGTAAATCCTAGCAAAAGTGCAGCAGTGTACTTCACTGAGACCCGGCGGAATCTCATGCCGTCACCCATAGTCCTATTCGGCGAACCCATCCCTTGGGCAAAATCTGCCAAATACCTGGGCGTCACCCTTGATCGCCAACTCACTTTCGCGAAACACATCCAGATTGTTCGCAATAGGGCGGCCTTCATTATGGGTCGTCTTAATCCCCTCATAGGCAAAAACAGTAAAATGTCTCTTAGAAATTAGACGACTCTTTACAAACTTTGCATCCGCCCAATCATGACTTACGCATCTGTAGCGTTCGCCCATGCTCAGAAACACGACCTCCACAAACTTCAAGTGATTCAGAATCGCTTTATGCGCAGGGCAGTGGGCGCTCCGTGGTACTTGCGGAACGCCGAACTGCACTGCGATTTCACCCTCCCCTCTATTACGCAGTATATGAAAGACTGCTCCCGCCGCCACTTCGACAAAGCTCCCCACCACTCGAATCCCCTCGTGGTCGAAGCGGCGAACTACTCCACTGACATAACCGATCCCCACTTCCTTCCCCCCCGTCGCCGTCCAAGGCATATTTTGGGTGACCCGGACGACCCCATCGCAGCCGTTACTTCGGCAGCTTTAGCGTCGTCCCAAGGTAACCCCGGTAATGGTTGTAGACCCGACCAGGGCTGTGATCCCGATCGCATTGTAGGCTCCGGCCGAGATCTTCTTCGCAGCCCCAGTCGCAGTCGAGGTAATTCACACACACACGATTGTAGTCCCAGCCACGGTGAGGGTGGAAGTATACACCGCGGCCCCGGTCGCGATGTATCCTCCGGCCCAGCAAATGGCTGCGGACGAGGTAACACTGGTTTTCTATGTAGTCCCAGCCACCATGGCTGTGGGCGAGGTATTACACATTCTTATTGTAGCCCCACCCAAAGTACAGTCATGAGTGCACAACGCGACGATCCTGGTCGCGGTGTGGACCCATGTCGCGGAAATGGGAGGAGGCGAGGTACACAAGGTTATGATTTAGTGGTAAACACAGTCAAACACCGAGCTCGCCGGCGATCTACTCTACTGGCTGGTTCAAGGTCAGGCAGAGATGCGCCATCCAACGAGCCATCACCGTAATCGGTGCATGGTTTCGTAAATGGCGGATTGCAGTAAATCCTAGCAAAAGTGCAGCAGTGTACTTCACTGAGACCCGGCGGAATCTCATGCCGTCACCCATAGTCCTATTCGGCGAACCCATCCCTTGGGCAAAATCTGCCAAATACCTGGGCGTCACCCTTGATCGCCAACTCACTTTCGCGAAACACATCCAGATTGTTCGCAATAGGGCGGCCTTCATTATGGGTCGTCTTAATCCCCTCATAGGCAAAAACAGTAAAATGTCTCTTAGAAATAAGACGACTCTTTACAAACTTTGTATCCGCCCAATCATGACTTACGCATCTGTAGCGTTCGCCCATGCTCAGAAACACGACCTCCACAAACTTCAAGTGATTCAGAATCGCTTTATGCGCAGGGCAGTGGGCGCTCCGTGGTACTTGCGGAACGCCGAACTGCACTGCGATTTCACCCTCCCCTCTATTACGCAGTATATGAAAGACTGCTCCCGCCGCCACTTCGACAAAGCTCCCCACCACTCGAATCCCCTCGTGGTCGAAGCGGCGAACTACTCCACTGACATAACCGATCCCCACTTCCTTCCCCCCCGTCGCCGTCCAAGGCATATTTTGGGTGACCCGGACGACCCCATCGCAGCCGTTACTTCGGCAGCTTTAGCGTCGTCCCAAGGTAACCCCGGTAATGGTTGTAGACCCGACCAGGGCTGTGATCCCGATCGCATTGTAGGCTCCGGCCGAGATCTTCTTCGCAGCCCCAGTCGCAGTCGAGGTAATTCACACACACACGATTGTAGTCCCAGCCACGGTGCGGGTGGGAGTATACACCGCGGCCCCGGTCGCGATGTATCCTCCGGCCCAGCAAATGGCTGCGGACGAGGTAACACTGGTTTTCTATGTAGTCCCAGCCACCATGGCTGTGGGCGAGGTATTACACATTCTTATTGTAGCCCCACCCAAAGTACAGTCATGAGTGCACAACGCGACGATCCTGGTCGCGGTGTGGACCCATGTCGCGGAAATGGGAGGAGGCGAGGTACACAAGGTTATGATTTAGTGGTAAACACAGTCAAACACCGAGCTCGCCGGCGAGCTCGAGGCAAAAGTTATGTCTTGGTTAGATTCTCTCCAAATAGTCGTAGAGTTAAAATTCATAGGGCCCACTTTCAACGGTACACTTATGTACCGGGGCGATTCTCTCCTACTCCCCTCTCTCCTGGCGACGGCCCAAGCCGAGGTCCGTACACTAAAAAAAAAAAAAAAAAAAAAATTTTGACCTTATCGTAAATGAGGGCTGGAAGAGAAGAGAGGGTTGAAAATCTGATAGCACAAGTGCAATTTGAAAAATTTTATACCGACTTCCATTCCATTACTTTGGTAAAAATCAGTTATTGGAACGTAACTCAAAAACAACTAGACCAAATTTAATGAAATTTAAATGGGACTACATGGGAAGCACCAGCTTTCAAACAAAAGAATTTTGAGAATCGGTCCACCTAATCAAAACTTGTGAGGTAACAAACATAAAAAAGGAGGTTGTAGGTCATCCACCGACACGATGGACAGACGAACTGATAAAGGTTGCAGGACGACAATGGACGCTTCCAACCGGTCCTTTTGGAAAATCATGGGAAGGCCTATGTTCAGCAGTGGACATCCTATGGCTGAGAAGATGCTGATGATGAGTTTGGTATGAAAGGTCTATTTGGTATGAAACTTAGATATTGATATTTTGGAGGAGTTTGTAGATCCTTCATCACCCAAAAGCTTTGAGGGGGAAATTACTTAGCAACAAGAAATTACTTGTTTATAAATACGACCGTTATATTATATCCTCTGTGGGATAGCCGCTAATTACTACCAATCATTGAAATAACCTGTAGTTGCCAAAAACGAAGGATAATATAAAATAATATTCGGTTAAAGTTATTGGCAATGAAGATTTATGTAAAAATTATGGACAATGGCTTGTAGTAATAAACCTTTACTTTACTGTAGGGTCATGTAACGTACCTAGGGACGCTTGTACCTTTGGACATAGATAATATTTGAAAAACTACCAACATTAAAATTACGAAATTCTGCCAAACGGGTAGTATTTTTCCTACTTGGCAACACCAGTAAATGGCGTGATTGTGTCGGCATCGGGTGAAACGTGAAGTTGTTGTGAAGTTTTTTGAGTACAAAAGTAAGTATTTTGATGTTTTGATTATAGATTTATATATGACATGCATGCATATATTGCTCACAATAAATAAATTTACATATCTTTAGCTAGTTGCGTATACAATTCCATAATGAACAATATCGCATTCTTACCTACAAATCAACATAATTCGTTTTTATTTTATATTGCTTTGGTTGTACCTTTGGACACGTTTCTGTCTGTGCCTTGGGACACGTCCCGAGGTTCAAACAATGTTTGTACCTACGGACACTACTTGATGATGTTGCATTTTTTTTGCCTGCAGTGCCAAGGAGTAAAACTGGTGTGAGAAGAAAAGGAGTTAGCCCAGAACGATTAAAACTAGCATTACACTCTGTAAAAAATGGAGGAAAAGTGCGTACAGTAGCAAGAGAATTCGGATTGAAAAAGTCAACTTTACACAGATATGTCAAGTCTATTGAAAGTGATTTTACTATAGAAACAATAAGTAGCCCAAATTATGCAGTAAAACAAGTATTTTCTGAGGAAGAAGAAAATATGTTATTGGAATATATAACAAAAGCAGCAAAAATGAACTACGGATTATCAGCAAAGCAAACATGTATTTTAGCGTATCAATTTGCTGTTGGAAGACAACTGGCAAACATTCCTGAAGCTTGGAATCGTGATGGAATGGCTGGCCGGCAATGGTTGTTCAGATTTCGCAGCAAATACCCTGAACTATCATTACGGAAACCAGAAGCAACGAGTCTAGCGCGTGCAATTTGCTTCAATAAAGTTCATGTTCAGAAATTTTATAACAATTTGAAAGAACTGTACCAGTGCCATGAATTTAAACCGCAAAACGTCTATAATTTGGATGAAACTGGATGTTCCACAGTTCATAAACCTGAAAAAGTTTTAGCTCCAAAGTCATTAAAATTATTAGGAAAAATGACATCAGGCGAACGTGGCGAGAACGTTACAATGATTGCTTGTATTAACGCCGCGGGAAACTCCGTGCCGCCAATGATTATATTCCCGAGAGTCCATTTTAAAGAAAATATGATGAAAAATGCCCCTCCCGGGTCTATTGCTGAAGCCAACCGTTCTGGTTGGTCCACCGAACCTATTTTTAGAAAATATTTGCAGCATTTCATCAAATGTGTTAATCCAGCTCCTGATTGTCCTGTGCTCCTTATTATGGATAACCATGAAACCCACATATCATACGAAATTATTAACATCGCCAAAGACAATGGAATTCACATACTTACATTGCCTCCACACACGTCACATCGTTTACAACCACTTGATAAGACCGTATTTGGGCCTTTTAAAACAGCATAAAATAAGGCGGCTGATTTGCATATGATTAATCATCCTGGGATTCCTATTACAATTTATGACTCGGCAGAACTAATAAAAAAAGCATTTGAAGCTTCATTTCTTCCAAAAAATATTATACACGGATTTGAATCGACAGGAATTTATCCGTATAATGACAACATCTTTACTGAAGATGATTTTGCCGCTTCTTCAGTCACAGACCAACCAGAACCACCAACAACCAGCATAGTTGAAGAAAATTTAGAGTCAGTTTTTCCTAATGTGGAGAAGTCTCAAGAGAAATTGATTCTGTCTGAAAATCAGCCATCTACTTCCCGAGGATTCATGTCAAATGATGAACCAAATGCAACTAAACATTCAATTACTCCTGAAATGATACGGCCATTACCAAAATGTGTTAGAAAAGAAAGTAAAAGAGGAAGGAAGAAAGGCAGTTCTCGAATTTTAACTAGCACACCGGAAAAGGAAGCGATTTTAAAGCAAATGATGGAGAAAAAAAATAAAGGAAAAGGCAAAGGAAAGACGTTTTGTATTCCTCAGCTGAACCTAGACGCTCCTGCAGCTGTTAAAGCAACGAAAGTTCCTGCAACAAAAATTTCCATTCTCAGCGAAAAAATATATGTCACTTGCCAGTCTTGTAATAGAATGGATCTTAAAGAAAAGTTCCTACAATGCAGCTCATGCAAGTTTTATTACCATCAAAGATGTTGTCCTAAGAACTACAGAGAAAACATTCCAGATCTTGAAGATTCTGAGTTGTTTATGTGTGCAGACTGTTTTAAATTGGATGACAGTGATGATGAATCTGCTGAAGAATTATTTGAAATTGTTAAAGCATCCAAGTAAATATCTTGGGTGATATTGATCTCATTTTTATTACTAATTTAATTAAAATGGTCCTATTATTACCTAAGACCAACTACACATGTGATTTTGTTTTAAAACTAGAAGAGGATATTTTTGTTACATTTGATATAAATAATTATTAATAATAAGGAGATTAAAAGACTTATTACACAGAAAACATTGTCTTTCATTTCGTCCCAAGGTGCATACAGTGCTGTCCAAAGGTACAAATAAGTAACGTACCTGAGGACAAAAGAACATATTTAAAACTAAGGTGATAAAATAAAAAATAGTAACACTGAATACATGATAAAAAAAACCCAGTAATATTAGACCGTATGCCCTACAACATAAGATTTTAACTATTTTTATATTTTGGGCGTAAGCAAATATACGTCGTTTCAAATATGAGGCTACCAAAATGTCCATAGGTACGTTACATGACCCTACTTACAATAAGAGAGTTTCCGTTATATTAGATTAGTATACCTTGATGAAATTTAATTGCGTTTTTTTCTAGTCCCAGAACAATAAAATAAACGTATTATCATTGAATAAACATCTAACTGATAAGAAAACAGCCGCTAACCTTGAAATCAGTTCCTCCACTTCATTTAGAATTTAATACATAGGTAAGTACTTTACTTTAACTCACCCGCATTATTTATTACTACCGTTTAATTCAGTCGATTATATGATTAATCTTCAATTGAATTGAAAAAAGAAGCTGCTATTTACTTTTTATCAATCAACACAAATTTTGCAACATGCAAATTGTAAACAAACAAAACATAAACCATAGGTTAGAGTATGTATACTGAGTGGAGATAGATAGGCATCTGAGCCTCCAAAAATGGATGCGTTTTTAGCGCTAGCTTTTGCGGCGGATAATTTAACAACTATGCTGCTCCATATATACCTATAGGTATTTCTATTTTAAATTGTATCTAATTTTACTTTATGATACTTTATCTGGTCGAATACTCAATATATATATATAAACTCTTTATACTTTATTGTAATACCTCAGTAGAATAAAAGTGACACAAAAGAAAGATAAAAAAACTTGAGAGGTGTCAAGGAACACCCGGATCGGATGAAACGAAGTTCCTCATCAGGAAAAATAATGCTAAAAATACAAAACCATGGTAAATATTCCAATAATAGGTTCCGATAATCGCGCGTATAGGGTTACTTCAATATAACTCTTTGCTGCGTATGGGAACTGTTCAAAAATATATATTTCTCAAAATTACATATTACATCCAGCGAATGAAATGCCTCCGCGAGCTAACTTTACCTGAGTCGCCATCTAGTATAAATTTACGGAACTAAATGGCGCCACTTGCTACGATTACAACATCTGGCTTGCTTTCTATAAGAGAGAGAGAGACAGACATAGAAACATGCGACGCCGCACTTGCTTTCTATAAGAGAGAGAGAGAGAGACAGCTTACTATAGCAAAAAGTGTCGTGACAACTTTTCGTAAGATTTTTTTCCGTCTAGCCCCCTTTCACAACGCGCGATAAGGAACTTCGTTCCAAAAATGATTTCGTCACTAGCACAATAACTAAAAATACCAAAGTACCTAAACTAAGCTGGAGGACCGTCTTTTTTTTTTTTTTTTTTTTTTTTTTTTTTTTTTTTTTTTTTTGTCCCGGGGAAATCCTTTATGGATACCACCCACCACGGGGAGGGAGGTGGTTATGTGGGAGTCCGTATACCCACCAAAACCCCGGGGTGTTCCGTCACTGCCGTCCTCGGCGGGAACGCGGGACAGATTTTTCACACGACCGCGAACCCGCCGTGGCTGTCCGTTGCCAGACCCTTCTCTTCGCGGCACGCCAGAACACATGGCGCGCCGCAACTGCCTCGGAGACCAAACTCGCCAACAATGGGCGCCAGACTTCCCCGTGTCTGGTCGCCCGTGGTCTCCCTGCGGTGGGTCGGATACGTAGCCCCACCGCCTGCTACGTCAGCCACAAGGGATAGCCCCCCCGCGACCCCACCTCCTCGAGTCTGCGCCGAGCGCCCGGACCCCACCTCCTCGAGCCTGCACCAAAGTGCCCGGGCCCCCCTCCTCGAGCCTGCGCCAAAGCGCCCGGGCCCCACCTCCTCGAGCCTGCGCCAAAGCGCCCGGGCCCCACCTCCTCGAGCCTGCGCCAAAGCGCCCGGGCCCCACCTCCTCGAGTCTGCGCCAAAGCGCCCGGACCCCGCCACTTCTATGTGGACTTGGCGGCCAAAGCCCATAGGAGCGGCCCGCCTGAGCCGGCCAGCGCACCCCAACGCCGGCGCGGCCCCTGGGTTCCTCTTGGCTTCACCGTGGTGTACCTAGCCACGGTTACTGAGCCCCCCCGCCACGTCAATGCGAGAACCCTTCGGGGGGGAAGCTGGAGGACCGTCTGCGACAACTTAATTCAACAGATCTAGTACAAACAACCGAACGCAAGTTCATTGGACATGTTAGATTTTGTCGTTTTTAATGTTTTGTGTCTTCTAGTCCAAATTACCTCAGTGCCTCAAGACAAGAGTCTTCGACCAATGTGTGTTACCAGTGATGACTTATGGCACTAAAACGTGGTTTCTTACTATAGGCCCCATAGATAAGCTCAAAGTCGCACAACGAGCTATGGAGAGGGCTATGCTCGGGGTTTCTCCACGTAATCGAATACGAAATGAGGAGATCCGTAGAAGAACGAAAGTCACCGACATAGCTCTGAGGATTAGCCAGTTGAAGTGGCAGTGGGCAGGGCACATAGCACGCAGAACAGATGGCCGATGGGGCCGAAAGGTTCTGGAGTGGAGACCACGGACCGGCAAGCGCAGCGTAGGTCGTCCACCGACACGGTGGACAGACGACCTGAGAAAGGTCGCAGGACGACGTTGGATGCAGGCCACTTCCAACCGGTCCTTTTGGAAAATCATGGGGGAGGCCTATGTTCAGCACTAAACGTCCTACGGCTGAGCTGATGATGATGAATGTTTTGTGAATGTTTTCGAAATTATGTTGGACCATCTGTTCGACTTCAGAATAGTTATCACACTTCAATAGTTAGTAGTAACGTCTTTTCAGGCGTTGTTGTAAAACTTTGACATTTAGACGTATTTTATTTTTACGTGGTGAGGCAGTAGTTGCAACAGACGTTGTTTCCGTAGTGATTATTTTATATCTGTCACTTGCAGTTTTCTCGCTTATGGTGCTGGTCCTTCCTATAAACATATATTGCTTAAAACATGTACTTTTTTCGCAGGGCTCGATCTGTACAGAAAGTTAATACTTGGTATACACGAGTAGACTGGAGCAAAGTATTGAGATCAGAGCTTCTACTAGCAATCGTTAAAGAGTTTTACTTTTGCCTTATCTTAGGACCCTCATCACCAAAATTTTGAAACGTTTAAATATTTTTTGTACAACATGTTTGTATTGACACGCACGTAATCTTAACACCTGTGATTTTGTATTAAAATCAGTTCAGTAGAAGTAGAATTATGTAAAAAACCGTTGCAAGATTTGAATACTCAAGATTTACAGGTTGATGCACGTACGCGTTCTGATGATTTATTATTTACCTTAGGAAATGTTGACGGAACAGCATCATATTTTACGATTCTCCTAGTATACATAGAAATAAAGTCGTAACATTTAAAATGCGATCTGTAAACGACAGACTACTTTGACAATGTTCCAAGCAGTGCATTTTCCCAATTCAATTTCTAGTTTTAATTCTTCGGAAATCTAGAATATAAGAAAATGTAATAATAACAATAAACCTCATCAGTGGAAAGTCGAAGCACACGATAAAAAATCGAAAGAATCATTTTTCCAGAGTATTTAATCATAATGAGCCAACAGAACAATCCTCAGACGGCTCTACTGATAAGGCTCTTTTTTTTTTGACGCAGAGGAAGATTTTATATCTGCTGGTGCGCGTGTGGGAGTCTCCGCCAGAAGGGCAGAATACCCACCAAATCTCTGCGGTGTTCCATCGTCATCGACAGGTGGCGGTGGCCGTGGGACCATTAGTATTCACTGTTGGAGTATGGGAAGTTAGTAATATAATACTGCGAACATTATTATATATTTATTGTAGCATTTTTTTACAGACACGTTATTCATGTAACTATATTGTTTTTTACTTGACACACGACAAGACGTAACTTCTTCTAATATATCATAGAGAAAAAACACCATGAAGATTTTACTTCTCACACTCCTCCTCGATTCATACGTGAAAATAATTTGTAACGTATAAATCGGTAATGAAAAAAAATAATATACAGTACACACTCCTAGTTTATAACAACACTCCACATCTCTCTCGGAGCATTCTATGACTTGTTATAGCTAAGGACTTCGTTAGCAGATCAGCCACGTTATTCTCACTTTCTATATAGGTAATAGTCATCTTCTTTTTAAATATCAAATCTTTAATGTGATGATATCGAATATCAATGTGTTTCGACCTTTTACTGTTCTTATAGTCCTTTGAAATAAATATAGCTCCTTTATTATCTACATACAGCATTGGTGTTAGCCCTATTCCAAAATCTTTCAATAATCCTTTTATGTTTATTCCTTCACATGATGCTAATGATGCTGCTATATACTCCGCTTCTGAAGTAGATAATGATACACAGTTTTGTTTTCTAGAAAACCATGCTACAACATTCTGGTTGTATTTTACTATACATCCGCTAATGCTCTTTCGGTCTATTTTACAGGCTGCCCAGTCGGCGTCAGAATATAATTCTAAGCTTCTCTGATCACATTTTTTATATTGAAGACCATAGTCTTTCGTAGAACTTAAATAGCGTAAAATTCGCTTGCCATGTTTCCAACACTCTTCAGTTGGTTTATCCAAAAATTGACTTAGATAGGATACAGCATAGCATATATCTGGTCGGGAGACTGTGCTTACAAACATTAAACTCCCAACTAATTCTCTGTAGGGAACTTCTACAACTTTTCCTTTTACATCTATGTTCAATCCTTTTTCCATAGGTGTATTTTTGTCTTTGCATTCACTCATGTTAAACTTTTCTAACATTTTTTGAATTTGTTTAATTTGTGTTATTTTTAATATTCCGTTTTTGCGTTCAATTTCCATTCCTAGAAAATTTTTAACTTCTCCCATATCTTTTGTATTAAATTCATTTTGCAATAATTTGATTAATTTGTCAGTCTCTTGTGTCATTCCCATCAACAAGATATCGACATATATCAGTAACCAAACTTGTTCACTGAAATATAAACAAAAATCATTTTTCGACCTTTGTAGTCCACATTTTAACAGGAAAGTATTTATGCGTTCGTTCCAACATCTGGGACTTTGCTTTAGTCCATATAGACTTCTATTTAATTTCAAAACCTTTTTTCCTTTGACTGTGACACCTTGTGGTACTTTGATGTAGACATCTTCTTCCAAATAACCGTTTAGGAATGCTGTCGGTACATCCATTTGGTGTATTGAATAACTTTGCTGTACAGCATGTGCCAAAAAAGTTCTCACCGTACTCATACGTGCCACAGGTGAATAATTAGTATTAAAATAATCTTGTTGTTTTATTTGAAAACCTCTAGCAACTAATCGTGCCTTCTTGAAACCGTTTTCTTTAATTTTAAATACCCATTTAGTATCAATGGCTTTCTTCCCTTTTGGTAAATCAACGACAGTCCATGTTTTTAATTTTTCTAATGAACTTACTTCTTTGTTTATGGCTTCCACCCATTTTTCATCTTTTATGGCTTCTTGTATGTACTTGGTTCATTATTTTCAGTTGTAATTAAACAGTATGCCGCATATAGTTCATAATAGTTCAGATGTTTCGGTTGATTTATTATTCGTCCTGATCTTGTTCTTTCATTAGAAATTTTCTTTTCTATTTCTTGTACTTCATCAGTATAATCGTCATCAGTCATGTAATTAGATTCATTTAGATCTTCCTGCTCGTTTTGTCCCGTTAAACTTCCACTAGGACTTTTTATTTGACTTTGTTTATTATTCGTCTCGTATGTGTCTTCGAATATTATCACATTCTCATAAGAATGGTTTACTACTTCCTCCTGTTTTTCTTGTATGTAGACTGTATTCGACTCATCAAATATAACGTCCGTTGAAGTGATAATTTTGTTACTTTTAGGATCCCATAATTTATACCCTGAACCAGTATAACCAACCATAATCATTGATTTCGCTCTCGGTTGTAACTTATTAGGTTTCGGCAATGTTACCGTCCAAGCTTTAGATCCAAATACTCGCAGTTTTGCCAAGTCATTATAACCATACCATATTGATGCTGGTGTTTCACCATTCAATGCTTTAGTAGGACATCGGTTTAACTCGTAAGCTGATGCGCAAACTGCTTCACTCCATAATTCTTTTGGTAAGCTTGTTTCTGCAAATTTGACTCGCACTTTGTCTAAAATTGATCTGTTCATTCTCTCTGATTTTCCATTTTGTTGTGGCGTATACGGGCTTGTATACTCCAATATTATGCCTTTCTGCTGGCATGTTTCCTTGAATCGGTTCGATGTGAACTCTCCTCCATTATCGAGTCGTATTCTTTTTGTTTTTAATCCAAATTGTGCTTTAATAAGCTGTATATGTTTTACAATATTGGTTTCTGCTTCATTTTTATTTTTTAATAAATATACCATTACAAAATGAGAATAGTCATCTATCAAAACTTGAAAATAGCATACGCCATTTGCAGCTGTTGGATGAATCGGTCCACACAAATCTGAGTGCAGAAGATCTCCAATCTCATTGCTTTCTCTTTTGCTAGGTAAGAAAGGTCGTCGTGTACTTTTCCCCTCAATGCAACTTTCACACTTTTTGTCCGATGTAGATAATCCGAGGATTCTTAGTCCCTTTCTATTTAAATGACCAAGGCGTCTGTGCCATATATCATCATTTTCTTTAATAAGATTTGCATTTGCATATTCGTCTTCTGTTGTTTCAATGTCAATTTCCAGAATATATAAATTTTGACATTTGATACCTCGAAAGTTTGTTTTGTCTTTTCGTATGTTAACTTTTTTGTTACTGAAAAGTACTGTGTAACCTTTTTTAGTTATCTTCTCAACTGATAATAGATTATGGGTTATATTTTCCACAATAATTGCTTCAAAATCTATTTTCATGTTATTACAATATCCATTCACTCTTCCTTTTTCGTTTGCAATTAGTCCCTTGCCATCTGCAATAGTGACAGTCATAGGCTTCTCAAGTTTTTCAATGTTTGTCATATATTTGGCCATTTCTTTAGTGACCATATGATTGGTAGCACCACTATCTAATATGAATTTATTAGTTTCAACTGATGCAGTTAACGCTATGAAACCACCATTAGAGTTTTGTCTATTACCTCTTCTGGAGTAACTTCTATTACCGTTCCTACGTACATTAGAATAACATCATCTGAAATTGTTTCCTCTAGTAGTATTTCTATTATATCTGTTATTATTATTGTAGTTTGAGCTTGATGCTTTGAAAGTTTGTTGTGTCTCGTTTGTATATCTGCCTTTTATTTTTATTTCTTCGTCGAGTAACCTTGACTTCACAAAGTCTATTGTTATGTCTGTATTTATAGTTTCTATGGCTGTTATGACGTAATCGTAGTCATCATTTAGTGAAAGTTAAAGATGGCAGATTTTGTCTGAATCATCCAGCTTCTTGTCGATATTTTCGAGTTCTTGTACAACTTTTTCAAATTTTTGAAAATGTTCTTCCAAGTTTTCATTTTTTGATAATTTTAGGCTAAGTAGTTTCTTTTTTGCAGATAATTTTGTAAATGCACTTTTTCTTTGAAAAATACTATCCAATTTTTCTATCATTTGTCTCGCATTTTTACAGTCTCGAATCAATGACAGATGTTTGTCACTTATGCATTGAATTATTATTGCCTTTGCTTTAGAATCATCCAGTTTTAATTTTTCAATTTCCTCATCATTAATATCTAGAATTTTAAGTAACTGTTTGTCCTCTAGTAAGGATTTTACTCGGAACTTCCAGCTTGAGTAATTGTCGCTTTTTAGTATCGGCAATATATTCACGTTCGCGTACATTTTTCCACTTTAATACGTACCTATACTTCACCACACTTCATTAAATATGCCCATAACCTTTATTGGAGTATGGGAAGTTAGTAATATAATACTGCGAACATTATTATATATTTATTGTAGCATTTTTTACAGACACGTTATTCATGTAACTATATTGTTTTTTACTTGACACACGACAAGACGTAACTTCTTCTAATATATCATAGAGAAAAACACCATGAAGATTTTAATTCTCACATTCACCACAGCCCCCACCGATGTCGCTGCCCGCCTGCGCAGGCCCAGCCTCTGGGGAAGGTGTTAATAGTCCTCCCCACTACCACCTCGTAGGATGGCCTGGAACACGTAGGCCATCCACACCTCGTGAGGACCTAAACCTAATAGGGGCACCGGCCGTCCCCACAGCCGATACCCCAGGCCCTCTGAGCGGAGACGGAGTGCGAGCCCGATCGGCTCGCCTCCGTGTCCGCGCTCTCCGGAGCGGGAGAGAGAGAGGACCTATCTCCCTCTCGCGCTCCTCGGCCTCTCTCTGCAACATCACAACCTCGCAGAAAGAGACCATCGCCTGCCATGACTTCTCATCGTCGACCATCTTCGTTAAAATGGTACGACAAGGAGAGGTCCGCCCCCACGACTGCAACCAGGGAATGCCGCGCCTCGACAGCCCCTAGGCAAACCTCCAGCACGTGCTGCGCGGTTTCTTCTGCACAGCCGCACTAGGACAAGACTTCCAACTAGCCCCACCACCTAAACCTGCCAAGGTAAAAGAAGTTTGGAAAACAATAAAAAAGCTCCAGGTTGTGACCTAATAAACAAAGAAGCATTAAAAAACTTTCCTAGAAAAGTTACAGTATTTCTTACAATGCTATACAAAAGTTTGCTGAGGGTGCAATACTTTCAGCTGTGAAAAGTATTTTCAATATTAATGATACACAAACCAGGAAAATCACCGTACGATGTTAGGCCTATTGGTCTACTTCCAACAATCTCAAATTTTTGAAAAAAATTTACTACGAAGACTAATCCCAATACTATTAAAAACAAAGTTATCCCTGACCACTAATTCGGCTTCAGGAAGCAGCATGTAGAACAGTTGATGACGCCCTTGAGCAAAAAATGTTACTGTTCTTCAGCCTTTATAGACATAACACAAGCATTCGACAAAGTTTGGCACAAGGGGCTATTAATAATATCAAGTCTTACCTGCCGAATAGCTACTACCCTTTTTTGCAGTCGTATTTATCTGACAGACAGTTTCAGTACGTGAGATTAATATTACGTCTTCATGTTATGAAATAAAGGCTGGAGCACTCAGGGGTCAATCCTGGCACCGGTTTATTTTTCTTTTTTTCCTTTTTTCTTTTATTTAGACACTTTGAGTCATCTAACGACTATGCCAGTCCCATAGACTACACTATTTTCCATTAGAATTTTTTAATAACAATACATGTGGATTGACTACATATACATATACATACAGCAACCTAGCTGTGTCAGATGTTTGCTCAGCCAGGACACCCTGGACCCATATTAAATATTCTTATACCTAAATTATTATATAATTCTACTCTATTTTTTTCCCTCTGGACACACTCAGAAAAAGATGGACATCCTCGGGCACACCACACAAATCGCAGTTAGTATCTTCATTAACCCTTTGCATGCCAGAGACGTAAATTTACGTGTGTTTTATTCATAAACCTTTAGTTTTAATTAACACGGTATTCAAAGGGTTAAAAATTTGAACTATTCAATGGCATGTGTCCAGAGCGCAATCTATGAACAATTATAATCAGCTCTCTACTCAACTTCATATTCCCACACCATGGTATATGAGGAGACTCACATTGTATCATTCTGTACCATATTCCTTTTTCCAGAGAGACAATATCAAAATACTCTTTCCATTGTTAATATATACATTTTATGTAGCCGTTGCGCACCTCTGAGTATTCTGGTTTTAAATTAACTTCTGTACCATTTGATATTGGCTCTCTGGCAAATCTATCTGCCTCCTCATTAACTAGCAAGTCTAGTGTATTATGCTTTAGGATCCTATTGTAATATTTACTATTCGGTTCAACTATATTATCAATATTCACTTGGAGAAAATTCATGTCTATATGTGATACCCAAGTGTTTAAGGTAAACATATGTAGTGTATGAAAAGTATTAATTCTTTCTGTTTTTGTATTATTATAAACCAAGCAAGTAAGGGAATTTTATTGTTGCTAAAATATGATAAATTCGGGTTAAGTGAAAACTGATTTAATAAATCTACACTCACATTATTTGTCGAAGATTGCGACATAAGACAGTATTTTGTAGCTAAGTATTTTCGCCGTTAAGAAAGTATGGGTAACCATAGGTCGTACTCTATCACGTGAATAAGAGTCGCTTTTATAAACTCTCCTATAACATTTAGAGCTGCATGCGTGTTGGACCCTGTCTAACTGAAATAAACTGGTTTTACACGCGGTGTGAATAATAAAACTGGAGAAGTCTATATTACTCCTTATTAAGGATACGTAGTATTGTATTCTCTTTGTTAGGATACCACCAAACCTCTGCGGTGTTCCGTCACTGCCGCTTTTGGCGGGAACGCGGGACAGATTTCGCACACTACCGCAAACCCGCCGCGGCTGTTCGTTGCCAGACCCTTCTCTCTGGCAGCACGCCAGAACACTTGGCGTGCCACAACCGCCACGGGGGACCAAGCCCGCAAATGGACCCCAGACTCCCCCGAGTCTGGGCGCCCTAAGTCCCCCTACGATGGGTCAGGTGAGTAGCCCCACCGCCTGCTACTTCGGCCGCAGAGGATAGGGACAGCGGCGCCTCTCAATACCGACAGTCCTCTTCCCCTGCGACCCCACCGCGTCCGCCATCTAACGGTGGCGGCCCCGTCAAGGCCACGGAAGGCAGGGAGAGCGGCTGACCGTAACACCGGCACTCCTTTCCCGCCGCGGCCTCTAACTCTCAGCCGCGGTGCCCTCCATACGACACCGCAGCGCCGCCCATACGACACCGCAGCCCGCCTCAGTTGCAGTGGCGCCCATACACCACCGCTACCTACAGTGACCGCTCCCGTGTGGACTTGGAGGGCAAATCCCATAGGAGCGGTCCCACCTCGGGCCCACCAGCTATCGGCTATCACTGGCAGGCCCATTTGGTTCCTCTTAGCTTCACCGTGGTGACCCAAGCCACGGCTACTAAGCCCCCCCGCCACGGCAAGGCGGGAACACTTGGGGGGGTATGTCGGTTTCCTAAGCCAAGTATCAAGAACCCACAATAGTTAGTAAAACCATTATCATGCTAATTCAATACATATCAAGGTTCCGACTTACTATATGTTACATTACCTACTTACAAAAACTATCAAGGAGCCCTACTCCTAAATGCGAACTACGAAGTTTCGTTTGACGGGTTTCACGTGTTCTACTGTGAAAATGAAAAAGCACAAATACAGTTAAGGGTGATTAAAGACAGATATGAAACAAAGTTGTTGTAAATAAATATTATTTGTTAAAGTGATGATGATATGAGGGTCATTTGAAAAGTTCTTAGCCTAACATACTTAATGAAACACACGATTTTGAGTTTATTTTTATTATTCAACATACCTTCCTCCTAGCTCAAAACACTTTTTTCATCGACCCGGTAAGGCTTCGATACCCGTTTTAAAAAAATCTTCGTCTAACTCCTCAAAATAAGCGTCCACGGCGGCTATGACCTCTTCATTTGTAAAAAAATGTTTACCACCTAAAAATGTTTTCAGCTTTGGGATCAGATAATAGTCGGACGGTGCTAAATCCGGTGAATATGGGGGGTGAGGTAACAATTCGAAGCCATATTGATGGATTTCTGCCATGGATTGCTTGCTTTAGGCACGGCCGGTTCTTTTATGGAAACATTTAGCTCCGCGATATCATTTACAGACTCTAGCGGTCGTGAAAAAGGGTTATCCAATGCATTACTGATTTCCACTGGTACTTGTATATCAGCGGAAGCGGAAGAACTCAGTTGCATGGCAGGGTAATTAGCACTAAAAATGCTATTAATGTGACTCACCAGCTGTTTCGATAGTAAATCAAACCTCCGGTCTAATTCCCGCGTAGTATCGCGTGATGTACTGCGACTGCCCCGCCGGCGACGTCTTTTTGGCAGCGGCTCTTCATCATCGCTTGAACTCGAACTCGACCTTGACGCACTCGACGGAGTAGGTGTAATTTGGGACACGCCAGTATGCACATAGCGTATTCGCACTTCACGATCACTAAACACATCCACGAGATTATTTTCCACAGGCGCGATAATTTTATCACCGTTCATTTTTCATCAAAAAACTTCACGTAACGGTTTATTAAACACTAAACTTTCTACTTTAATCTCGAAAGTTTAAAATTAAGCAAAACTGACTAAATACGGGTAAGTTCTCCAGAAAATCTAACGACCATGCGGACGATTTGAAAAACGACGCAACAATGACATCAAAATGGCGGCTTGCTTTGGACTATTTAAATGAGTTCCAGATTTGGCCACTGTAAGCGCTGGAGGCGCGGTCACGTGACGGTAAAGTAGCGACATCTAGCGACATGTCGGGGAAAAGGCGATGTACTCTCTCCTAAAGGACTTCGGACGTCTTAGGAAACATAATACAAATTTTATTATAAGGTAAAAATTTTATATTATTACAGTTAGTTAAAAACATGTAATTTAACTTTGATCTCCATGTGATACCTATAATAAGATCATATAGGTACTATGTGCCTGTACCTTCGTCTACCATATTTCCTATCTTTCTCTAGTCAGATTGCAGTAAATGTAATTACTATTGCTTGTGGGCTGATGGATGAAACAACGAGGCCTACTCCCAGCTTTTACGAAACTATCATAAATCAGGAGCATCTTGTAATAAGCTTACAATAATCATACTTACTATCGTACCAACACAAACTGGTTGAACAATATTATTTACGGCGTGTTCCTTTTTAAGCCGAAATCGACCCTAATGGTGCATTCCAGTAAACACCGCCAATAGATACGACTGTCGTGCCCCGGTTTCGTGTTTCCTTTAAGATGAATACCTATAATGCCCAACCCAAATAGAACACTCACACAGTCGCAAAAAGCGCGTCATATTTTCTCTTAATTAAATCGAATGAATCATAAACCTATTTGATATTTTGACAGTAACAGCTCACAACGACCGCAAGTCCAAAACCTTCCATCCGAGAGTGTTGTAGTCGTGGCGTGAGCGTGAGCTGTGACGTAATCGATGATGTACCGAGCTCAGTTATGATATAGTGCCACCAACTTATCTGTTCAGGTGGGCAAAATTGGAACTAAAATATACATAATATGTATACAACAAACTTTCGCGTTTATAATGTTAGTAGGATTATAATTGCAGAATTTGCAAATTAAAGAGTAGCTTGAAAGACTGCCCTATGTTTTGATTCTCCTTTTTCTTGGTGAATTTCTTAGGCTGCAATACCAAATTATCCACTAGCGACGCTGTCACCTGAACAGATAAGATGGTGGGACTGTAATTGCGAGTTTGAAAGATAGCGGTTGGGCGGCTATGCGAACGACGCGATCGATTTTGGCTCTCAAAGGTACACGATGTAAGTGAAGTGAAAGAACGAAACAACCACAGAATATTCTAATAAGGGTTTGAGATTTTAAAACTCTATGGTGGAGGCACAGAGAATAAATATAGCTTTCATACTTATTTGTACAGATATTGCACATTCATTTTTCCTTTATAAGTGTAGTCGTACGTGTTGAACATTTGCCATTTCACAAGTTAATTTAATATGTATATGTAAATATTTATAGTTTCAATGATGCATGATTTTTATTGACATAATCGCGAGTAAAGACTTAGTCACGTACACAAATGTATCATTCAGTCACTGTCCTGCCTAAAATACGTTTTAGTAAAGCAATAGTAGTAGATATGTGTTTGAAATAAAACAATAAAAAATCAAATCTATGAGTATTTTATAAGTAATACAATTGTTTCTACAGACTAATCTGTTGGTTTCATGTAGAAATATATAAAATACCTTTTATTCAAATAAAAGCCCTATATTAGCTTATTCAAATTGATTTGTAGCAGTTGCTTTCTTCTTCTATAATTCTATTATTTTTGTTTAATTTCAGATGAACTTCCTTCAGAAGCCTTCGCCAGAGCTACACTTTTGAGCAAATTCTTCCAGCTGTTTGATGCATTAAATGCTGACAGTCCAGACTTCCAGACAGACCAGAAATACAAAGTCAGTCCAGAAACTTACGCTCAGGCTGGTGTGGCAGTGAAAATGCCGAAACCTTTAAACGATGCAAATATGCCAATCTCGGTGGAGGTTACACATTTGTGCCGTTTGGGGTAGAAACTTTCTCTAAGTGGCGCGTACGAAATTTTCAGGGCTTGACCAAACGTTTGGTTGAAGCGTAGGTGAACAGAATGCTGGCTCATATTTTGCAAAGAAATTTTACATAGCTATTCAACGTGGAAATGCAGCCAGCATTCTGGACACTTTGCCTCCAACAAATAATTTATTACATTTGATATTTTCAAACTTTTGTCCATTATTTAGTTAAACTTTAATAAATTTATGAAATAAATGTTCTTAAAAATTGTTTTATTTCTATAACATAAGTACCTACTTATTCACCTAATAAGGTTCTGCCTACTTCATGACGCGAAATTATGTTTTAACATTGTTCCATCCGCAGACTGAATTGATAGGTAATAAAATAAATGAAAATAGAAAAGCATGGGGTGGATATTTAAAATTCGCGCTAAAGATAGTTCCTTAGCATTCCGTGCGGATTCTGTTGCACTAGTAATATCAGTGTAATTCGCATTATGTCTGTATGGCAGTTACACTTCTTCTCTCGGTAGAGAGTTTCAACAAACTCATGATACCACCTTTGCATGACACCACAAGTGGTGTCGATTACTCCGGACATGACTTCCAGCAGACAACTGCTCGGGACAGCGGCTTGGGCGGCCGCTCAGCGCAGAAGCACGGGCAGTTGCTCAGCGCAGCAGCCCAGCGCAGCAGTTTGGACAGCCGCTCAG
Source organism: Selenia dentaria (assembly GCA_917880725.1). NCBI lineage: Eukaryota > Metazoa > Arthropoda > Insecta > Lepidoptera > Geometridae > Selenia > Selenia dentaria. The sequence goes on along the minus strand of OU862904.1, from coordinate 6,934,025 downwards.
GATACCTGCTCGGGACAGCTGAAAAACAAATGAATGTGTTAATATCTGTCGACGTACTACGATAAAATTCTGGACTTCCATCACCCGCACCACACTATGCAATGAAAACAAAGAAAAACATTCCATGCCTTACATACTTTACCAAGATCTCACTCGCACAGTTTTGTGATATTTTTCTTTATTAATGCATACCAAAGACAACTAGCGCATGATATATATTTGTAAAGATTAACTGTCGAATGTCTCGACAAACTCACGATACCACCTTTGCATGACACCACACAAGGTAATCTTTGGTGTCGATTACTCCGGACTTGACTTCCAGCAGACAACTGCTCGGGACAGCGGCTTGGGCGGCCGCTCAGCGCAGAAGCACGGGCAGTTGCTCAACACAGCAGCCCAGCGCAGCAGTTTGGGCAGCCGCTCAGGATACCTGCTCGGGACAGCTGAAAAACAAATGAATGTGTTAATATCTGTCGACGTACTACGATAAAATTCTGGACTTCCACCACCCGCACCACACTATGCAATGAAAACAAAGAAAAACATTCCATGCCTTACATACTTTACCAAGATCTCACTCGCACAGTTTAGTGATATTTTTCTTTATTAATGCATACCAAAGACAATAAGCGCATGATATCAATTTGTGAAGATTAACTATCGAATGTCTCGACATACTCACGATACCACCTTTGCATGACACCACACAAGGTAATCTTTGGTGTCAATTACTCCAGACTTGACTTCCAGCAGACAACTGCTCGGGACAGCGGCTTGGGCGGCCGCTCAGCGCGGAAGCACGGGCAGTTGCTCAACACAGCAGCCCAGCGCAGCAGTTTGGGCAGCCGCTCAGGATACCTGCTAGGGACAGCGGAAAAACAAATGAATGTGTTAATATCTGTCGACGTACTACGATAAAATTCTGGACTTCCATCACCCTTACCACACTATGCAATGAAAACAAAGAAAAACATTCCATGCCTTACATACTTTACCAAGATCTCACTCGCACAGTTTAGTGATATATTTCTTTATTAATGACCAAAGACTAATAGCGCATATCAATTTGTGAAGATTAACTGTCGAATGTTTTAACAAACTCACGATACCACCTTTGCATGACACCACACAAGGTAATCTTTGGTGTCGATTACTCCGGACTTGACTTCCAGCAGACAACTGCTCGGGACAGCGGCTTGGGCGGGCGCTCAGCGCAGAAGCACGGGCAGTTGCTCAGCGCAGAAAATTGGGCAGCCGCTCAGGATACCTGCTCGGGACAGCTGAAAAATAAATGAATATTTTAATATCTGTCGACGTACCACGATAAAATTCTGGACTTCCATTACCCGCACCACACTATGCAATGAAAACAAAGAAAAACATTCCATGCCTTACATACTTTACCAAGATCTCACTCGCACAGTTTAGTGATATTTTTCTTTATTAATGCATACCAAAGACAATTAGCGCATGATATCAATTTGTGAAGACTAACTATCGAATGTCTCGACATACTCACGATACCACCTTTGCATGACACCACACAAGGTTATCTTTGGTGTCGATTACTCCGGACTTGACTTCCAGCAGACAACTGCTCGGGACAGCGGCTTGGGCGGCCGCTCAGCGCAGAAGCACGGGCAGTTGCTCAACACAGCAGCCCAGCGCAGCAGTTTGGGCAGCCGCTCAGGATACCTGCTCGGGACAGCTGAAAAACAAATGAATTTTTTGTTGGATATGGACTCTCGATGCCATTGATAAATTGTGGAGGAGCTTGGTGCAAAAACACCACATCACTAGCCTTGCCACTAGGCGATTACAACAAGACCCTATTGAAAATCTTTTTGGCTGCATTCGTGGCAACTGTGGATCCAATTCCAATCCAACATGCAGCCAATTTGTAGCTGGCTTAAAAACTGCCATATTAACAAATATGTCACACATGGGCACTTCAGGAAACTGTGAAACTGATAATAGCGTTATAATTAACAATTTTGAAACACTATTATCCGTTTCACAGTCCACACCACAGCATACATTTGCAAGGACAGAGCCTGAATTTCTGTCCTCAATTGAATTACCTCAAATTGATGATGCCATACAAGACAACAATGCAGAAATTCAGGCATGTGCATATGTGTGTGGATTCGTAATGAAGAGGATGCCTAATTGTGAGGATTGTAAAAAAGCATTAATATCAACAAGTGTTGAAAACTTTCATTTGTTTGTGGAGTTTAGAGAGTACTCAGAGTTTAAAAAAAGTTTAAATTATGTTACAAAAGAAATGGTCGTCTGTGAACACTGCGCTACCCTGATAAATGAATTTCTCAGAGAAAAAGCTCACACGACTTACTTTAAAAAAACATACTGTCATATATAGCACATAATGTCAAATGTGAATTTCTATTTCCTGAACATTTGTATGGAGCACAGGAACTCAAATGTATGCACCATAATTAGTAGTGTTTTTACTCTATGTATAAGAAGATACTGTGTTCTAAAAAATAGAGTGTTTGCTGGCGACGCATCTGCAGATGCACTGAAACGCAAAATAAATATATTATTACATAAATAAAATGTGTTCATATAAACTATGCTTTGCTATAATGCTTGTGTTAATATTTTAGTCTGCTGCAACCAGGCATTAATAGATTCATGTGTGCAGTGATTTCGTCTGCCCCCTATATTGTGACATTAGTTCATTAAAACTTGTTAAGCCTGCATTTGCAGTATAGTTGTCAGTTTGTGATTTTAATATAGGCCTGTTTCATAAAAAAGGTAAATATGTAAATAATGTCTCATGTATGTCTACCAAGTTTATATGATGTTATTATCAATGATAATTTTACATATTATATGCTACCATAGACCATATTGGTATATTATATGACACAAGTGAGTTAAGTTGATTGTACCTAAGGCAGTAGTTAAGCCGTCAAGCAAATAACCAATTTCATAAATTATAGCGTACATAATCTATATTTTTTAACATGAAACAGTGTGATTTGTAATAAAATATTATGTAATATCCATGATACAATAATTATTATGCAATTAGTAATGTTTAGTTGCCAATTTTGTTGTATATGTAATAGGCCTGTTTTTATACAAGGTGACAATGTAAATAATATCTCGTATTTGTGTACCATGTTTATATGACGTAATAATTAATGATAATACTACATATTACATGCTACTACATAGTACAGCGCTAAGTTGGTTGTTGCACCCCAGGCATCAGTCAAACCTTCAGGCTAACAACTAATTTCATATCCAGTAACAACACGTCATTTGTATTAAAATATTGTGTGATACACCTACATGATACAATAAACATTATGCAATTTTAATGTACTTTTATTTGATTAGAGTACATAGTGGAAGCAGATTTTTTTATTCTTGTAAGTAGGTATTTTCTCTTATAAGAAATTTCAGTCGGCTATGATTCGAAATTACTACTTAAGACTTTCGTTTTTTAATTACAAGGATTGTTTCTTGTAATAAATTTAGATTTTTAATAGCTGGTTGAAATTTCTTATAAGAGAAAATACCTACTTCAGAACAAATTTAATTTAGAATGTATGGCTATATTTGAATTTACCGCCACTAACAATATTTCAGTGGGCTGAACCTAGGTGGTGCTAGCGGGATCCGTTTTGTTTTTAATCTATGCAGTTGGCTTTCTTCTCAGTTAGGAGTAAATTTGTTCTATGGTTTCTGCCCACTGGTTTTGTTCATAGACTAAAATATATACAAGGAAATAGACTGGTATCTTTAACCTTTTGTGTGTATATACATTTAAAGCCAATATCACCAAGTATAGATGGCGCTGTAGATGTATATATATAGGTATATAGTATAATATAGAGAGACTAACTGAGCCCACGTATGCAACGCATTGTTACATCTAGATTCTGGAATTTGTATGAAAACCGTTTAATCAGAGACATACTTAATATACGCAATGTTGCTTTACTGTTTTCATAGAAATTCAAGTCTAGATGTAATGCGTTGCATAAATTGCATACGTGGACTCAGTTTCTCTACATATATATTTTAGGTTCACGTATAGGTACATACTATCGCTACCGTAAACTGGGGTAACTTTGTGACAGTTTTTGAAGTTTTTTGCAAATAACTTTTTTGTATTTTGTTGCATTTCATGACTTAATACGTTTTTACCATCTTGACGATATAGTTAATCGATTTAGATATTTAGCATTAACTAAAACATCATTTTTCCCTGTGTTATAACCCTTCAAAGTATGGCACAACATTACCCCGGGTGTGGGGCTACTTTGTGACGCATCACTAAATGGTCTATAACATCATACTGAACAAACCCAGGCACAAATAAACCCCGTTCAGTTGTTTCTACAACATCTTAGAAAATAATAAAAACATAAAAGTTGCCAGTTGTACTACAAAAAAAATATCTAAAATGAAAAAAACTTTTTGTTATGTTTATAAAAAAGACATTTATTTTTTACATTACAAAATCAGACAAATCTTGGCATTCTGGCACGTCATAATGGCCTCGTTTGGTCACCAGTTTCGGCTCCATAATTTTTTTTACCACCATGTTGGCTTGATACCATATCTCGTCACGTTTTTCGGGCCATTTCCAAAATTTGTTACCTTTGGTCATTGTGGAGATTAAAAAGGTGTTATTATCTTTTACTGTAATTTTTCCCGGGAAATATTGCCCTTCGTATTTGACAATAACATAATCGCCTTCTTTGTATGTATCTACCTCTTCTTCGCTCGAGCTTCCATTTTCATAAATCATCTTTCTAAGGGTCTTCAATTCAGGCTGATGGGGTAGCATATTCTCTAGATCTTCAATTTCATCCATTTCATTATATGGGCTGCAGCTGCTATCTCTGAGAGAAAAGTTATCTTCGCTTTCTGAAGATGATGAGTTCCTGGCAACTGGGATTCTTTGACGTTTCCTCCCTAAATTCTTTGCGTTTGAAGAACCAGCACTTATATTTGATGTTGAAGGTTGCTCCCCGACTTCTAAGTCCGTACAAGTAACGCCTTTGCCTGGGACGACATTAACAGCTTTGCGTTTTTGTCTTGGCTTAACCACGGTTTGAGTTTCTCTTGAACTTATCAGAAAATCTACAAACGATTCGCTGACATTCCCAATTTCTTGTAGACTGGTATCCAGAATATTTTTTGGAAGACGATCCAGAACCATACTCCTGTTAATTGGTGATATCCCACATTTACGAAACCCAGATTTTAGGTTTTCTTTATTTGATGGTTCTAACACATCAAACAACTTCTTCAGGAGTCTCGGAAAACAATCCTTGGGTATTGTGGGGCATCGGCTACCATGATGTGTTGCTTTCCAGTCTGATAAAATTTTTCGCCAATTGACTTTCATTGGTCGAAAGTAAGCCACATCAAGTGGCTGGAAGAGGTGTGTTGCGTTAGGTGGAAGACACACGAAAGAGATGTTGTTATCTTCGCAAGCTTTCACAACCTCCATGTTCAGATGAGAACTGAGGTTATCTCCGATCACGACTTTTTTACCCTCTTGCTTTTTTAGAATCGGAAGCCTTAAATGCATGAACCAATCTTCGAAAGATTGTGTGTCGAACCATTCTGACTTGCTGCTGTTGTAGCGAGCTCCTTCAGGGCCTCCCTCAATCCAAGTTTGCCGAAGTTTCTTTGCCTTGTAGTTAACATAAACTGGGGCAATATCACCTGCAGCATTCCCAGCAACCATTATAGACGTACATGCTTTTGTCGAGTTTCGAATGACTTCCGGATATTTACAGCCTCTTCTTACTATAACTTTTTTTGAACCGGGATCATCTACTAGATTAGTTTCATCATAATTCCATATGTTTGCAGCAGGCACGTCTTTCACCTCGTTTTCTAAGTGGTCGAAGAAATTGTTTACCACGTTAGCATCTATGGCAGCACGAGCGTTCTTAATGTTTTTGGCGAATCGGTGCGACAGTACTGATTTATGTCGCTTAATAAAGCTGTTAACCCAGTCAACACCAGGCAAATTTTCTTTGAATCAAGGGACGTTTTCTGTTAAGGTATGATCGTACAATACATCTCAATTCAAAAGGGGTTACAGGAAAACCATAACTTGACATAGAAATTATGTGTTTCACAAATTCTGTTTCTTCTTCGGGGGTGAAAATAGTGGGACGTCCCGTCTTAGCACCTGAGTGTTTTCTTTTGATCTTGTTATGAAGAGTGTTGCGATGTATATTATATTTATCTTGCGCGCTTCTAAAAGATATTCCATTTTCTAGTATGTCCTTGATTGCTTCCTGTAATTTTTCTTTGGTGTAATTTTGGTAAGTACGCCCACCAACCTTTTTTTTGTACGAACGAGGCATTATTCATCGGAGAATTATTCCTGAGAAAAAGAAACGGGGTATTACTTTGTGACACACATACTTTTGGTACTAGGGTAATAGTATTAAATCTTAGGGTCTAACTTTGTGACAAACTGACAAACAACTTCGCCAGATTTTTTATATTCCAAATATAATATTACCGTATAATTAAAGACTGATCAAAATTTTACTACTTTGGGTCATTTGGGACTCACCTGGCAACACAATGAGAGTATTCAATTTTGGCACAAAGTTCCCCCTATATGTAGTGATTTTTTACAAATGTCGAAAAAACTCATTAAATATTTTAGCAATCAAAAACAATATTAGCATATCCTTTTCTTTTACAAATTTATCACAAGAAAAACATACCCGTAGTCCTGAACAGCGCTTAGTTTTTTCTTGACAGAACAAAGTTTGCAGACCTCACAGGATTCCGCGAAAACTTGCTTGACAGTAAATTCATCACAGATAAAAAAAATGCATAGACAACAAAACTGTACTATGTTTGAAAACGTTCACACGGTATTTTTATTTAAAAAAAAATCGTTTGGACTCGTTCACAAGTAAAATTTAAAAAATAACTCAGATTATGTTCTGAAAAGTGGGTGTGTCACAAAGTTTGGCCTAAGGCACAAAGTAACCCCAGTTTACGGTACTATATAATTATACACATTAGGCTGTGTTTAGAGATAGGTAACAATAAAATGGTATACATATGGTTTGCTGGAATACGTTGTTATTGTTAATCATCCAATTTAACTATTCGAATTCGGATACAGGAAATGAACTGCTCATGGAACAATCGATTTCCTGGAATTAGTGGTCAAGGTATTATTGTACTCGTACTTTACATTGACATGTACACGAAAAATTACTTTAATCGTGAAAAGAGAGTTCTGTCAAAACACAGTTAATAAAAGATATTTTCTATTTTACTGCATTATAATAACGACCATTTAAGAAAAGAACAATATATTTGAACAACAATTATTTATTACACATTTATTGATTATACATTTAAAACGCTTAAGGCCACAAAACAAAATTGTAGTTCCTTCTAGAATAAAAATTAAAGCTTTTGAAACAACTATGAAATCAGAATATAACATTAACATCAAGATTTTCAGACACATTTGTAATATCATATAATAAGAACATATTCAACGGCGTTTACAGTATATCTCTACACATGATCCCATGTAATAACATGATTCCATCTCTCTCATACTATGTGGGGAGCACTGTTGCGATACCAGGTATTCTGCCTCTATTTAGTAGCATGCAAATACAGTGACTATTTAGATTTATAGGATATCGTAGCAGACAAAATCATTAGAAATCACTGCGGTGACTAAATAAAAATTGGGTGACAAACGTAGTGTAATATCGTGCAGAGCTTTAGAGATTTGAGACATACAGCAATTGTTATGGGTCTGTCATTAAGTGACAGGCAATGGAATGATAGTATTCATATACTTTTGTTCATATACATATAAACGTACGTATCATACATTAGAACATTATTGGCCATCAATGCTACATGCATAGATATAACAATATTATCATACAAACTTGTTTACGTAATGTTACCGATATTGGAATGTAGCACAGTTAGGCTTTAAGCTTTATGATTGATGTAGGTACTTCAATTTCATTTATGTTTAGTAATCTCATTTCTACCTGAAAAAAAAGGTAACTGTTTAAGAAGGGCAGTATAAAATATCCATTAAATTTATAATTAGCAGAACATTACCTACAATAATTATATATAATGTTATGTTATGGAACCCTTCGTGCACGAGTCCGACTCGCACTTGACGTATTTTTTTTACTTTACATGAAACAATTTTTGTTAATCTCTTGAAAAAAATACCGCATTGTCTAAAACATTTGTCACACAATCACTCATTTTTACTTTATGCTAAATTAATCGACTTTAATATTATTCTTCTCATCATCTTTTTACATTGATGTTAAACACCGTGCTTTTAAAGCAAATAAAAATATCATAAACACATTTTATTAAAAACTTGTCACGTAGAAACTTGTGACTCGCGCACGAAGGCTATTTTCTACTTGCAAAAAATACAACCCTGTCAAAGACATCCAAACTAATGTTGCAATTTTGTTTATGTGTTACGCTCTCACGCCTAAACGGGGATTTCGGGAAAGAACGTAGGATCCTTGTCATCGTCATCATAATTATCTTCATCATCATTTATCACCATGTGGGTGAAACCACGGAACGCAGCTAGTACATTATAAGGACTGGTGCGAAGGTTAGTAATAGGGTCTCGTTGTAACAGAAAATAATAAACACAGTGTCATTGTGTTTAGTTCGGCCCTGGAAAAATCTAAGTCCCATGTTCCAGAATGCAACTCAAATACAGTTTGATATCTGATCATCTAATCAATACTTGAGATTATAATCTCTGCTTGAGCATTGTTTATAAACTATTCTCAGTTGAACTAGTTTCAAACCGATACGCAATCAACGATTTGTTTTTTCTACGGAACAATCTGTTTTTACTTAAATTTGATTACATTGACAATATTGGTGCCGTTCTACACAGAATTTGATAACGAACCATTTGACTCAACAGCAGCTTCGCTCGCTTGGGTTTGGTGTAGTGAAGGAAGCATCTTTTTGGAATTTCAGGGTCCTGGATTGTCCATTTATACTAAAACTGGATAATTACGAATTTATCGTTCTCTAGATTTTGATTGTTTTAGTGCACATGACTAGTAGGTAACGAGAAAAGTTACCAATGTGTTACGTTATAATACTACACTTAAATAACGTGTTACATTTGACTCTCATCGCTGACGACTGATGCTAGTTTCATCTCTCATCCATGCCAGGAAATAAAAATTCACATTTGACATTATGTGCTCAGATATGTTTTTTTTTAAGTAAGTCGTGTAAGCTTTTTCTCTGGGAAATTCATTTATCAGGGTAGCGCAGTGTTCTACACAGACAACCATTTCTTTTGTAACATAATTTAAACTTTTTTTAAACTCTGAGTACTCTCTAAACTCCACAAACAAATGAAAGTTTTCAACACTTGTTGATATTAATGCTTTTTTACAATCCTCACAATTAGGCATCCTCTTCATTACGAATCCACACACATATGCACATGCCTGAATTTCTGCATTGTTGTCTTGTATGGCATCATCAATTTGAGGTAATTCAATTGAGGACAGAAATTCAGGCTCTGTCCTTGCAAATGTATGCTGTGGTGTGGATTGTGAAACGGATAATAGTGTTTCAAAATTGTTAATTATAACGCTATTATCAGTTTTACAGTTTCCTGAAGTGCCCATGTGTGACATATTAGTTAATATGGCAGTTTTTAAGCCAGCTACAAATTGGCTGCATGTTGGATTGGAATTGGATCCACAGTTGCCACGAATGCAGCCAAAAAGATTTTCAATACGGTCTTATTGTAATCGCCTAGTGGCAAGGCTAGTGATGTGGTGTTTTTGCACCAAGCTCCTCCACAATTTCTCAATGGCATCGAGAGTCCATATCCAACCTTCTTGTGATGGCGGCTTATGTGGCCTTCCAATATACTTAATAGACGAAAAAAATCTTTTCATTATTTCAAAGCATTTTAAATGTGCACTTGAATGTTTTAAATTTGTTGCGCAAATCCGAGCAATCGCTGTTAAGACAATCAAACAGATTATCCATATTTATAATAACATTTGCTGTTACAGCTGCGTCCACAGTAAGGTCTCCTGAAAATAAGAGTACGGTGATTAAATAAATGTTTGCTTCAAATGAACTTTGTTATTTTGATTGTTACAAATTTTTGAGTTAATATACTAGCTGTAACCTGCTATCACATCTGTTAATATTTTGATGTAGTTGGGGGTCATTGACATTTTACTAACATTGAACTAAGCTCTCAAGTTGCCTGACAGAATTTATACATAATATACTGTATGTATAGGGATGTTCAAGCAACTTTTACTGTAGTAGCAAATTACGCTCACGTTGCACGAGTGTCCATACATTACATGCAAGATGTGGGGACAGCCATGACAGCTGTAGGCTCTAGTCAGCCTAAAGATGTAAGTACATATCCTACAAATCAAATTACTGTGTGCATGAGATTTAAGAACTAATGTCTCTAAGTGATGAGCGCAGTTTAGAGCCACAGAATGGTGATACTGCAACTGTAATGAACAGGGATGATGCATCCTATCAGGTACGGTCTTCTCTACTTCATCACTTCAAAACATTAAAAATAAACATTCACCATGCTATCATGCAATAAAGAAAGTATCTACCTATCTAGTTTACGTACCTTTAGCTACTTTGGCTAACATTCCTCCTGCTACGGAATGGCTAAGAACTTGTGCTGCATATTTAACCTTCATTTTTGTTTTGAATTGGGCTCTAAGTGATCCTTCTTCAAAGCTGGTGCATACACAAAGTTTGGGTTGGTATTATCAATTTCATAAAATTCCTTTATGTGGGACCATTTAGCAATTCCTGTAAAAAGAAATATGTATCATGTAGAAAAATAGTTATCAAACCAAAATAAAAGCAGTAATTTCATAACAATGTCATATTTTTTGTTTGTTTGTTTGAGTTTCACTTGATTCACATTGGGCCAGATTTGTAATTATGCTAAGGATTTTATAAAAAAACAATATGCAACAGTTAACCCAAAAGATAAGAACACACAAGAGTGAAAAGTATGTATGAGAACCCTTTACCTTTTCCTTCATTGTCATTTTATAAAATGTCTATAGCACATTCAATATCATATTTTAAAAACAAGTTTCTAAAGCATTTTATTATTCTAACTGATGTGATAACTATTCACATTGGGTCTGTTATGCAAAAGTATTGATAACGGTGTACAATTTAGAAACTAATAATAATATCAAGAAGAAATATTTGCATTTTTGTATGTCTGTAATGAATAGACTCTAAAACAACCCGTATCAATTTCAAAAATTCTTTCTCCATTATACTATGTAATCCCTAAATAACATAGGCTATATATATATATATTGATTCATCATTATCATCATCCATCACCATGCAGACAGAGCATAGCTAGTATTATATAAAGGTTGTCTTCATCATCCCTACACATGCAGGGTCAATCGATACCATATGTTTATCTGTAATATGAATGGACACAACAAGGAATATAATTTGGTTTTAGTATTAGTTTAGGTAATAGGGTTTTGCCACACCGCTGACTGCTGCCTACTAGACGCAATTTTCTGCCTATGAGACTTCAGTCGCCTTTTAAGACATTCTAAGGCAGGTGTTTAAAAAAAAATACTTACTCTTTAATTAGCACAGCCAGTCTGTCTGCAGTAGAAAACCAACTTGAAAAGTAATGGGCATATGGCTGTTTAACTTTCTTACGTATCCCCGCAACCATAAACACCAATGCATATATTGCAATAAGTGGGGATCTTCCCTGTGAAGCATGGTTCTGAAATCCTGAAAACTTCTTTAGGGTTGTAATTGAGATGTTTTTTTATTGACATTTCACAAACATTAATGTGTATTCATTGTCTGAAGGCTTTTGTGTCTTTGTGTAATTTTGAAGGACTTCAAAAACTGGTTGATTGATTCCAGCATTAAAAGGTACTCTATTGAGTAGACTTTTTAATGTACTGGGTGATGGTAACTGAAAAAGCCTTTGCATCAAACGGTAACAAGTTAATGATCTTTTATAAATTCTTAGAGCAGTAATTTTTTCTTTTTTATTCCACCTTCGACCAGTACTTTTCTTTTTAAAGTTCCGTATCTGTCCTTGCAACAGTTGCGCAAATGTCGGAGATATCTTCTATGATAACTTTTTTATGGATACATCATCTGTCACACGTTTTAAAATATCTTTTGACTTCAGATGTCTAACGCGATTGCGCAGTTGGCAAATTTTTCGCATATATCTGCTACATTTGGCATACAAAAACTTCTCCTTTTCTGAAGTTGGTTTAACTATTGTTTGCACTTGAGCAACTGAAGATGTCCCAACATTATGCTCACTATTTGCACCAATGGTCACTTCCTGTAAGACCCCATGTGAAGGACCAGGCTGATTGGTAGGTTTTGTGTTTGTGATATCCTGTAAGACCCCATGTGAAGGACCAGGTTAATGTCTTATTGTATACTCGGGCAATTGTGGTTCATTCTGGAAACAAATAACTAATGAGTTACAGATGAAAAGGTATTGAAAATATATAACTAAACTAACAAATACAGATAGATAGGAACTCTTTAGTTAAAACATAATGGTACAAAAGGCAGTCTTATCGCGATTCCTTCCAGACAACCTTTGGATAGAAAGAGTAATATTTTCAGGGACGGTGGTAAATAGTATCAGCGTAAGTATAGAAAATAGTGAAAAGGTACATATACCTAAATGCCTGATAACAAATGTAATATATATATATATATATATATATTACATAATATATATATACATATACTGCCTAGTTCAATAAGTAACAAAAATAGATTTGAAATTTTTGCAAACACCAATAATATTTAAACCACAGTAATAATTTTTTAATTTGTTTTAATTGAATTAGGCTTTGGATATTGGAGCTGTGGTAGCCAAGTGATTACACCTATTGACTGCTAATCAGAAGGTACCTGGTACCCCATGGCAGTAGAACATTTTGCGAATGCTGATCTAGCTAGCTACCTACTACCCTCAAGTAGCAAGTATACTTCTGCCCTACCAATTGAAGCAGCAATCGTGGACGGAACAGTATGGACTACTGAGCAGCAATACCATGGGTTAACTCTCTTTCAGCTTGAGCCCCTCCTCACTGGTGGAAAGGCATTGTGTGCGTGTTACCCTGCCTATTTTCCATCGTCAGTTCAGTAGGCTGTGTTATCGCTAAGAGCGATCTGTTCAGGAAAACCTTTGGATAAATACCAATAGGTGAGACGGTGATCAATATCTAGCTTACAGTCACAACATAAATTTGTTTTAATACTGACTTGCAACTTACATCACATGGAACCGCAGATCTCCATAACTTCTGTAGAGTATCATCAGTGAAGTCGGCTTCAAGAAAATGATTTTCACACAACATTCTATGCTCACTGTGGAGTTTCATTTGAAATGTTGTTGATGAGTATGTATTGGGCCCATAGTTCACAGCTGAAAGTACAAAAAATATACTTAATAAAAATTCTATTTGGGTTACTTATATTGTTTTGATTCTGAAATGGGTACTGTAAAATATTTGTTGCACCCAAATGCTAATTGCCTAACCATTTTATGAAACACCACTGTCCTATCAATGCCGTGAATATTTACCATTTATATCATATTTATCCAGCTACAGATACAGCTTTTAAGCCCCCACATGCATGAAGTACTATGACAAAACTAGATTTGTGTGAAATTTTGTATAACTTGTACAACATACACATCATTTATTTTAATCTAACTTCCATGGGGACTCAGGCTACAGGTAAGTTAGAAATATTACTCCCAATGGAAAGCTACATGGATGCAAAGACGAAATATAATATTTAGTGCATTCAAATAGATCACTTCTGATTGTTTTTAGCGAAAATGCTAATAATGCTCATAAGAGGCGTTCGAATGGGAATCTGTGGGTGAAAATGTCATTCATGTCTCTTTTTGTTCAGCATCCGGAATGCTAAAAAAGAGGAATTTTTGCCACCAAAAAGTGTAATTTTTGACCCACTTCCAAAGCATGGTTGTTTGTGATCGTTATTTGACAGCTATGTATTTGATCATAAACATGCGATTTTAGGTCTTATGCTCAGTTGAGCGCTTTTTTGTTGAAGCGTTTGTAAAGATCAAAAATGTTACTTTTGTCACTTTTGCCCACACCCTATTCGAACGCACTATATGTAGTTTCTGGATTTCTTAGATAGGTCAATTTTAAGGATTCAGAATTAACCAGATTTGTTAATTCTTGTTTGATTTGACTCTGATAAAATGCTTAAAAATAGAAGTTTTTAGAGGCTTCTGTCTGCAACTATTGTCATAATTCTGCCAGTGTCTGTTGAGCTAGTTCCATAAACTATCAGGAGAATTAGGAATTGTTTAATAATATGAGGAGTGGTACATATGGAGAGCCGCACTAAGACATGACCATAAAAATATCAGTAAATATACATACCGTATAAGGTTATTTATGCCAGACTTTGGAAATATAAACAATTTTGCGTTGTCTGCGAACGGTGAGCGGCCGCATTTAAAGCATTTCCTTTTGTTTTCTTTCTCCGACATGATCACAAACTAAAATAGAGTGCTCAAATTATTATAATATAATCAAGAGTCAATTTCTCACATCACACACAACTGAGTCAATTTCTCGAAGTTCCTAATCGCAAGTAACATAACTTTTTGAAGGCACGGAGGAACATAAGCTCAACTCGACGTGGATTTAATGCTATATTCAAGGAACTTTAACAACGAACGAAGCTGAAATCACTGAAACCGGCACTAAATCCGAATGAAAACAATAACACACCCATCAAAGAGAATTTTTTTTTTTTTTTTTTTATTATTATTTATGGCAATTGTTTAGAACATTCATGCCAGCATCATGTCAAAAGAGAAAGATATAATTAACAAAATCGGAGAAATTTAGATGCAAGTATCTGAAACAAAGGAAAAATATCTTATACTACATAAGTACTATCTACAAAATTATCAAATTACTATTTAAAAAAAAATATAAACTAAATAATTACATAATATACACATGGTTTAACATAAATACCAGTTTAATTTAATTTACACACAACTACAGCTTGATGTTATTTTCAGTTATGAAAGATGATAATATATTAATTGAATTAACGTTAATATTACACAGAATGTTATCTATATGAATAGGAAGAGGAAATTTAAAATGAACCAATGAACTAATTAATGAATTATGATCAAATAAGGGGCAAGAAAAGAAAATATGATTTATATCCGCATCATCCATACCACACTCACAAATTGATGAATCTTTAATTCTCAATTTCTTAAGATGAACAGCAGAAGAGCAATGGCCGAATCTCAACCTAGCTATTATACAACAAATTTTCCTATTACATTTAAATTTAAAAAACCAGGGTTTAGCTTGAATATCAGGTTGGAGTTTAGCATAATAAGCTCCTGTTCGTCTACTAGTCAGTGACCATCTTTTGAACCACCTAGACTTTAGGTCACGAATAGGGAGAAGTAAAAGGTCTTGAGGATAATTTTTGAAAGGAACTTTATCACCGCATATTATAGCTTGCTTTGCAATCTCATCAGCCTTTTCATTGCCATGTATATTATTATGGCTTGGAATCCAAGCTAAGTGAACAGAATAACCAATAGAACTACACTGTATTAACATTTCCTTGCATTTAAATATAATCCAGTTTTTGGAACCTATTTTAAATGGATTACTCTGAAAAGCTTGAAGAGCACTTAAAGAGTCAGAAAAAATAACAGTTTTCTTTAATTTGAACAGCAATATATAACTGATAGCTTCCATTATACCCCTACATTCACCAACAAAGACAGATGTTTCAGGAGGACACTTAATCTTTTGAACAATATTGTAATTTTGGTGGAATAAACCAACACCAACACACCCATTTTGATCTAATTTCGAGGCATCTGTGAAGATGCTATGCCAGCCTGGCCAAAGATTATCTTTAATCCTTAAGAAATGTTTATTAACAAAGGGATCTACTTTGCTCAAGTCCAAATTAAGATGTAAAGTGGGTTCAAATAAAATACACTGATAGTCAAATTCAAACAGAGAAATTTTAGGGGTTCTATGAGTAGGGTATTTGAGGGCTTTAATTTTTGAAAAACTCATAACTAAGCAAGGAGTTTTTTTATGTTTCCAATAAGGCTGGGAAATATAACTAAATAATAATTGTAGTTTTGGAAAAAGAGGATGAGAAGAAAATTGAAACAAACGAAACAAAAACATGTCCGAAAGATATTGACGTCTTAAATCTAAAGGAGGTTCATCACATTCCACTTGCAAAGCGTTTTTAGGAGTAGATCTCATTGCTCCAATAACAATACGTAACGCTCTTGCTTGGATCAAGTTCAATGAATTGAGCGCTCTTTTACAAGCTGGCTCATATAAAAATGAAGCATAGTCAATAACACTACGAATAATAGCATTATAAAGAAGCTTTAAATAATAAGGATGAGCACCCCACCAAATACCAGCCAAACACCTTAAAATATTCAAATTTTTTTCGCACTTAACCGAGATATAGTTTAAATGCGATGAAAAGTTCAATTTGCTGTCTAAAATAAGACCTAAAAACTTTTTTTCATTTTCGACAGGAATCCTAGTGTTGTTAACCATTATGTTAAGTCTGGGCTTTAACCGTTTTCTAGTAAAAATAACTACAGAACTTTTTAGAGGAGCTATTTCTAGACCATTGTTACATAACCAAATATTTAATGACTCAAGAGCTTGAGACAATTTATGAGCAGAATTTAAAATATCACGATCTGAAATATAAACAACAAGATCATCAGCATATTGCAATAACCTGCAATAAGGTGACACAAATTTGTTTAAATCATATGTGTAAATATTAAAAAGCAAAGGACTTAGAACAGAGCCCTGAGGCAAGCCTTTGAAGACAGATCTGCAACATTTAATATCCCCGTTTATTCTTAGTTGAGCTGAACGGTCTAGAAAAATATTAAGTATAAAATTAGTTATTTTACCAGGTAAAAACAAACTTTCCATTTTAGTTTTAAGAATAGAAAGTATAACATTGTCATATGCGGAGCATATATCAAGAAAAGCAGCAACTACAGACTCATTTCTAGAGAATGAGAGTCTAATATCAGTAACAAAAATAGACAAACTATCTAAAGTCCCCCTACCTTTTCTAAAACCATATTGACATTCAGGCAAAAGATTTCTGCTTTCGATTAGCCACTCCAGACGATTTTTAATAAGATGTTCTGTGATCTTTGTCAGAACAGAAGACATAGCTATCGGACGATAACTATCAGATCTTTCAGGATCTTTGCCGGGTTTTAAAATTGGAATAATGATTTGGGTTTTCATCACATCTGGGACAAACCCCAAATCCATCATTAAGTTTATCATTTCCAGATAATAACCTAACATTTTCTCACCAGCATTAACCAAAAAGGAATATGGAATTCCATCTGGACCAGGGGAAGTATCTTTAAGAGAAGTGAGAACAAGGCGCAACTCTTTCATGGAGAAAGGAGTAAAACTTGCATCATAATCAGAACTTGAGGTGAAAGTATCAAAAGAACTAGGAACAAAGGGTGGAGCCAGCCTGTCCATGAATTGCTCAAACCAACTTTCACAACTAGGGTATGGAGGAGAAGGTTCTCTATATGAACCACGAAACTTTCGAATTGATTTCCATACATACGAGGAATTGACACTAGGAGAAATAGTAGAGCAAAAGTTTTTCCATCCCTCTGACTTTTTCGAATGAAGGATTTCCTTTGACTGAGATAGAACATCCGTTAATGACTTATAGTTTTCATTTGTCATGTCCTTAGAATACACTTCTTCAGCGGTCTTTCTATTTGTCACAGCATCCGTACACTCTTGATCCCACCATGGAGGAGATCTATGTTTCTTATTTTGAACTTTTAAGGGAAATGAATGCTTAGCAGCAGAATGAATAATATTTATAAATGAATGAATACATTGATTCAAAGAATGGGGAAATATCAGGGGAAGATCACAAACAATTTCTTCTAAAAATGATTTAAATTTGGACCATTCATCAGAATCAGTTTTATTGCTTAGTTTATACTGTAACAATGGCTTAAATGGAGTTTGTTCAATTTTAGAAAATGGAAGATCAAATAAAACTGGAAAGTGATCACTTCCAAAACAAGATGATAAGGTTTTCCATGACATTGAAGGAGTTAAACTAGCTGATACCATAGTCAAGTCCACAGCACTAACCTGCTCATTTGGTCTTGTACGACGAGTAGGGCTCCCAGTGTTTAATAAACACAATCCCAGCTTATCCATTATATTGAAAATATAATTAGCAAGAGAATCTGAGGCTTGACAACCCCAGACTGGATGATGAATGTTAAAGTCTCCCATTATAATAAAGGGACCTTTTATGTTTGTTAAGATTTCAAAGAATGTTGTTAGTATGTCAAAAGATGGTCTGGGTATATACAATGATATAAATGTTATGTTTTTAAACCTAACAGCAACAAAAGAGAACTTCTCAGATACAGAAGATGATGGTAAATGTACAAGATGAGAATTTACAGAGTTTCTGACAAGTATGGCAGAACCACCATACCCGTCAGCTTTGTCATCCCTGAAACAGAGGTAGCGAGGAACCTTAAAAAAGGAACCAGGCTTAAGCCATGTCTCAGAGATAGCAATAACAATAGGGTCATATTTATTGATAATATATAACAAATCTGTTTTTTTACTATTTAAACTTTGGCAATTCCATTGTAGCCCTAGTGAGGGAGCCATAATGGAAAGGTTGTGATGATGGAATGGAAGAATCTAGGGCAACGTTGGACGGTACAAAAGTAGGACAATTAAGTAGCTTCATGAGAGCCTGTATGAGCTCCATAATGCTACCAGAGGAAGAAAGGGGATCAGAACCATGACAATTAAAAGCAACACCATTATTGTTGATCATAGGTGGATTCGCAACAATGGCCTGATGGGCAGATCGATCATAGCCATGCCGTTGTGGAGCAGGAGGTCTGGGTTTTATGAATATTGTTTTTTTATGTGAACTATTAGCTTTTGCAGCATAAGAATGAGAGGTAGAAGAAACACTATTAGCATACGATGTTTTTGTTGCATCACTATATGATTTACCCCTAATAGGAGAATGTAATTTGGAAGCTTCAATATAAGATACACTTTTGTCTGCCATAGTAATCTTAATTTCTTTTTGTCTGCTAAACTCTGGACAGCTCTTATTTGTAGAGTAATGCAAGCCGGAACAATAAATACAAGATGAAGTGCCCTCTTCCACATTGCATGAGTCACCAGTATGACCCTCTCCACACTTATAACAACGTGGCTTAGACCTACAGCTATTTTTTGTGTGCCCAAACTTACAACATTGGAAACATTGTACAGTAGGATAATAGTAGCGTTCAACTGGTAGAGAATTAAAGCACATGAATACCCTTGGAGGCAAAACCTGACCATCGAAAGATAACACGCAAGATTGTGACGGCTTAAATACAGGGGCACCATCAACAATTACTTTATAGTTTAAGCGCCGAATTTTTACTATGGGGCAGCCATCAAGAGGGACACGAATGTTCTCCAGTACCTCTTCTTCAGACCATTCAGTGGGGATCCCCTTGACAAGACCCAATCGGACTGTGCTAAATGATGGGATAAATGCCTTAAAATCATTTTTAATTAAAATTTCATTTGCAATGAAAATATTGGCAGAGTTTGCATCACTGAATGACAGTGATACTCTATTACGTCCTATTCTACTGACACTTCCTTCAACAATATCTTGTATCTTATTCTTACTGAGAAAGTGCCCAAAGTTAATTGGGTGCAAGAAAGTACCTGAAGTGGGAGAAGGCTCAACTTTTTGGACATGCACTGTAAAAGGCCCCTTATCGGAAGACTTATATACCTGCCTACCAGAAGGGGTATAAACTGGGATTGATGGGGTTTGCGAAATGGTTGCTGAAGGAGAAGCAAGTGAATCAGTCATTTGACAATCAGTTATCTGTGAATCTGTGATGGACTTTGATGATGGACATATTGTTTGGCCTAATGGAATAACTGAATCCTGGGAATGTTTCTTTTCTTTATTATATTTATGCTTTTTGCATGTTTTTTTCCGTTTAACGGTAGAAAAGGAGCCATCGCCATGCTGATTTGGTTCCACAACATCTGAAGAATCAGAAGCGATGGAGACAAACTCAGCTGGTGAGGGGACAAAATCACGCCTATCTGCGTTAAATTCAATAGACAGGTTTAATTCTGGGGGCCTGCCGCCCCCATCGTATGTTTCCATCCGATTCGATGAAAAACAATTGAATAAAACAAATGAAGACTATATTCTATGAATTTTGTTAAAAAACTTACCAACGATGAAAAATACACGTGCTACGCTAATCAAATATTCTATCTACATACAAACACACTAATATTATACACTAAATACAGCAAAAAGATATTTTTCACAATTTAATAATCGCCAAAGCACCCGTACTCCTTGACACAACTTTGACAATCCTCGAGAATATTTTAGCATGCCGGATCGGATGTGACATCAAAATATTTAATGTGTTTGTTTGTTTGTTTTTGATTTGGCAAACGTTTAGAACATTATTGCCAGTGTCACGTCAAAAGAGTTAATGAAAAAAATAAATTAAACGATTTTTGATATAAGAGCAATCTGAAACAAAGGAAAATATCTTTGTTACCACCTTTGAATAATATTTTAAATGGCAACTATAAAAATTAGCCCCCGTAGATAATTTCATTTGCCCCATACAAATGTGCCATCCCGTCGCCAGTGCGACCGCTTTTATAGGTTACGGCGTACTTGCACGTGGTCGTTTTAAACATTAAGATTGCAATACAAAGTGATGGCATGTTTTATAATTAATTGTACGTAATAAACTTAAATCATTTTGAGAATAATTATATTATTAATTTTAAATAGCCTAGTATACCGAAAAGTATAAAAGGCGGCGCGCAGAGCGGTCGTGGCTCACTCTGCCTTCAACTGTCGACGAGTGAACATCTCCGAGTTCGTCATTGCGGTGACGTCAATCCTTGTCGTGATTTTGTATAGTGCAAACACTGTCGTAATGATTGTCGGTTTTTTTTTTTCAAATTTTTTTTAATTTTTTTTTTTTCCTTTTATTAAATTAATGTTCTGCTACTTGTAGAGATGAATAACTGTCGAGTTAATGTTACCGCTGTGTTAATACTTTTATACGGCAATGTTTTGTCTTGTATAACTTGTATGCAATACGATAGGTATTGATCACTATGATTGACACGTCACTGTGGTATGGAAGAACTTCAGGATTTAAATAAAACAATTGTAAAAATGAACCCTATATGAATGGGTACCTATGGAAACTTAGTAATGTATGTAAGGCATGGAATGTTTTTCTATGTTTTCATTGCATAATGTGGTGCGGGTGATGGAAGTCTAGAATTTTATTGTAGTACGTCGACAGATATTAACACATTCATTGGTTTTTCAGCTGCCCCGAGCAGGTATCCTGAGCGGCTGCCCAAACTGCTGCGCTGAGCAACCGCCCGTGATTCAGCGCTGAGCGGCCGCCCAAGCCGCTGTCCCGAGCAGTTGTCTGCTGCAAGTCAAGTCCGGAGTAATCGACACCAAAGATTACCTTGTGTGGTGTCATGCAAAGGTGGTATCGTGAGTTTGTCGAGACATTTGACATTTAATCTTCACAAATTGATATCACGCGCTAGTTGTCTTTGGTATGCATTAATAAAGGAAAACATCACTAAACTGTGCGAGTGAGATCTTGGTAAAGTATGTAAGGCATGGAATGTTTTTCTTTGTTTTCATTGCATAGTGTGGTGTAGGTGATGGAAGTCCAGAATTTTATCGTAGTACATCGACAGATATTAACACATTCATTTGTTTTTCAGCTGTCCCGAGCAGGTATCCTGAGCGGCTGCCCAAACTGCTGCGCTGGGCTGCTGCATTGAGCAACTGTCCGTGCTTCTGCGCTAAGCGGCCGCCCAAGCCGCTGTCCCGAGCAGTTGTCTGCTGGAAGTCAAGTCCGTAGTAATCGACACCAAAGATTACCTTGTGTGGTGTCATGCAAAGGTGTATCGTGAGTATGTCGAGACATTCGATAGTTAATCTTCACAAATTGATATCATGCGCTAGTTGTCTTTGGTATGCATTAATAAAGAATATATCACTAAACTGTGCGAGTGAGATCTTGGTAAAGTATGTAAGGCATGGAATGTTTTTCTTTGTTTTCATTGCATAGTGTGGTGTGGGTGATGGAAGTCCAGAATTTTATCGTAGTACATCGACAGATATTAACACATTCATTTGTTTTTCAGCTGTCCCGAGAAGGTATCCTGAGCGGCTGCCCAAACTGCTGCGCTGGGCTGCTGCGTTGAGCAACTGCCCGTGCTTCTGCGCTGAGCGGCCGCCCAAGCCGCTGTCCCGAGCAGTTGTCTGCTGGAAGTCAAGTCCGGAGTAATCGACACCAAAGATTACCTTGTGTGGTGTCATGTAAAGGTGGTATCGTCAGTTTGTTGAGACATTCGACAGTTAATCTTCACAAATTGATATCACGCGCTAGTTGTCTTTGGTATGCATTAATAAAGAAAATATCACTAAACTGTGCGAGTGAGATCTTGGTAAAGTATGTAAGGCATGGAATGTTTTTCTTTGTTTTCATTGCATAGTGTGGTGTGGGTGATGGAAGTCCAGAATTTTATCGTAGTACGTCGACAGATATTAACACATTCATTTGTTTTTCAGCTGTCCCGAGCAGGTATCCTGAGCGGCTGCCCAAACTGCTGCGCTGGGCTGCTGCGCTGAGCAACTGCCCGTGTTTCTGCGCTGAGCGGCCGTCCAAGCCGTTGTCCCAAGCAGTTGTCTTCTGGAAGTCAAGTCCGGAATAATCGACACCAAAGATTACCTTGTGTGGTGTCATGCAAAGGTGGTATCATGAGTATGTCGAGACATTCGATAGTTAATCTTCACAAATTGATATCATGCGCTAGTTGTCTTTGGTATGCATTAATAAAGAAAATATCACTAAACTGTGCGAGTGAGATCTTGGTAAAGTATGTAAGGCATGGAATGTTTTTCTTTGTTTTCATTGCATAGTGTGGTGCGGGTGATGGAAGTCCAGAATTTTATCGTAGTACGTAGACAGATATTAACACATTCATTTGTTTTTCAGCTGTCCCGAGCAGGTATCCTGAGCGGCTGCCCAAACTGCTGCGCTGGGCTGCTGCGCTGAGCAACTGCCCGTGTTTCTGCGCTGAGCGGCCGCCCAAGCCGTTGTCCCAAGCAGTTGTCTGCTGGAAGTCAAGTCTGGAGTAATCGACACCAAAGATTACCTTGTGTGGTGTCATGCAAAGGTGGTATCGTGAGTATGTCGAGACATTCGATAGTTAATTTTCACAAATTGATATCATGCGCTTATTGTCTTTGGTATGCATTAATAAAGAAAAATATCACTAAACTGTGCGAGTGAGATCTTGGTAAAGTATGTAAGGCATGGAATGTTTTTCTTTGTTTTCATTGCATAGTGTGGTGTGGGTGATGGAAGTCCAGAATTTTATCGTAGTACATCGACAGATATTAACACATTCATTTGTTTTTCAGCTGTCCCGAGCAGGTATCCTGAGCGGCTGCCCAAACTGCTGCGCTGGGCTGCTGCGTTGAGCAACTGCCCGTGCTTCTGCGCTGAGCGGCCGCCCAAGCCGCTGTCCCAAGCAGTTGTCTGCTGGAAGTCAAGTCCGGAGTAATCGACACCAAAGATTACCTTGTGTGGTGTCATGCAAAGGTGGTATCGTGAGTTTGTCGAGACATTTGACATTTAATCTTCACAAATTGATATCACGCGCTAGTTGTCTTTGGTATGCATCAATAAAGAAAAATATCACTAAACTGTGCGAGTGAGATCTTGGTAAAGTATGTAAGGCATGGAATGTTTTTCTTTGTTTTCATTGCATAGTGTGGTGCGGGTGATGAAAGTCCAGAATTTTATCGTAGTACGTCGACAGATATTAACACATTCATTTGTTTTTCAGCTGTCCCGAGCAGGTATCCTGAGCGGCTGCCCAAACTGCTGCGCTGGGCTGCTGCGCTGAGCAACTGCCCGTGTTTCTGCGTTGAGTGGCCGCCCAAGCCGTTGTCCCAAGCAGTTGTCTGCTGGAAGTCAAGTCCGGAATAATCGACACCAAAGATTACCTTGTGTGGTGTCATGCAAAGGTGGTATCGTGAGTATGTCGAGACATTCGATAGTTAATTTTCACAAATTGATATCATGCGCTAATTGTCTTTGGTATGCATTAATAAAGAAAAATATCACTAAACTGTGCGAGTGAGATCTTGGTAAAGTATGTAAGGCATGGAATGTTTTTCTTTGTTTTCATTGCATAGTGTGGTGTGGGTGATGGAAGTCCGGAATTTTATCGTAGTACATCGACAGATATTAACACATTCATTTGTTTTTCAGCTTTCCCGAGCAGGTATCCTGAGCGGATGCCCAAACTGCTGCGCTGGGCTGCTGCGTTGAGCAACTGCCCGTGTTTCTGCGCTGAGCGGCCGCCCAAGCCGCTGTCCCGAGCAGTTGTCTGCTGGAAGTCAAGTCCGGAGTAATCGACACCAAAGATTACCTTGTGTGGTGTCATGCAAAGGTGTATCGTGAGTATGTCGAGACATTCGATAGTTAATCTTCACAAATTGATATCATGCGCTAGTTGTCTTTGGTATGCATTAATAAAGAAAATATCACTAAACTGTGCGAGTGAGATCTTGGTAAAGTATGTAAGGCATGGAATGTTTTTCTTTGTTTTCATTGCATAGTGTGGTGCGGGTGATGGAAGTCCAGAATTTTATCGTAGTACGTAGACAGATATTAACACATTCATTTGTTTTTCAGCTGTCCCTAGCTGGTATCCTGAACGGCTGCCCCAACTGCTGCGCTGGGCTGCTGCGCTGAGCAACTGCCCGTGTTTCTGCGCTGAGCGGCCGCCCAAGCCGCTGTCCCGAGCAGTTGTCTGCTGGAAGTCAAGTCCGGAGTAATCGACACCAAAGATTACCTTGTGTGGTGTCATGCAAAGGTGGTATCGTGAGTTTGTCGAGACATTTGACATTTAATCTTGACAAATTGATATCACGCGCTAGTTCTCTTTGGTATGCATTAATAAAGAAAAATATCACTAAACTGTGCGAGTGAGATCTTGGTAAAGTATGTAAGGCATGGAATGTTTTTCTTTGTTTTCATTGCATAGTGTGGTGCGGGTGATGGAAGTCCAGAATTTTATCGTAGTACGTCGACAGATATTAACACATTCATTTGTTTTTCAGCTGTCCGGAGCAGGTATCCTGAGCGGCTGCCCAAACTGCTGCGCTGGGCTGCTGCGTTGAGCAACTGCCCGTGCTTCTGCGCTGAGCGGCCGCCCAAGCCGCTGTCCCGAGCAGTTGTCTGCTGGAAGTCAAGTCCGGAGTAATCGACACCAAAGATTACCTTGTGTGGTGTCATGCAAAGGTGTATCGTGAGTATGTCGAGACATTCGATAGTTAATCTTCACAAATTGATATCATGCGCTAGTTGTCTTTGGTATGCATTAATAAAGAAAATATCACTAAACTGTGCGAGTGAGATCTTGGTAAAGTATGTAAGGCATGGAATGTTTATCTTTGTTTTCATTGCATAGTGTGGTGTGGGTGATGGAAGTCCAGAATTTTATCGTAGTACGTCGACAGATATTAACACATTCATTTGTTTTTCAGCTGTCCCGAGCAGGTATCCTGAGCGGCTGCCCAAACTGCTGCGCTGGGCTGCTGCGTTGAGCAACTGCCCGTGCTTCTGCGCTGAGCGGCCGCCCAAGCCGCTGTCCCGAGCAGTTGTCTGCTGGAAGTCAAGTCCGGAGTAATCGACACCAAAGATTACCTTGTGTGGTGTCATGTAAAGGTGGTATCGTCAGTTTGAGACATTTGACAGTTAATCTTCACAAATTGATATCACGCGCTAGTTGTCTTTGGTATGCATTAATAAAGAAAATATCACTAAACTGTGCGAGTGAGATCTTGGTAAAGTATGTAAGGCATGGAATGTTTTTCTTTGTTTTCATTGCATAGTGTGGTGTGGGTGATGGAAGTCCAGAATTTTATCGTAGTATATCGACAGATATTAACACATTCATTTGTTTTTCAGCTGTCCCGAGAAGGTATCCTGAGCGGCTGCCCAAACTGCTGCGCTGGGCTGCTGCGTTGAGCAACTGCCCGTGCTTCTGCGCTGAGCGGCCGCCCAAGCCGCTGTCCCGAGCAGTTGTCTGCTGGAAGTCAAGTCCGGAGTAATCGACACCAAAGATTACCTTGTGTCGTGTCATGCAAAGGTGGTATCGTGAGTTTGTCGAGACATTTGACATTTAATCTTCACAAATTGATATCACGCGCTAGTTGTCTTTGGTATGCATCAATAAAGAAAAATATCACTAAACTGTGCGAGTGAGATCTTGGTAAAGTATGTAAGGCATGGAATGTTTTTCTTTGTTTTCATAGCATAGTGTGGTGCGGGTGATGGAAGTCCAGAATTTTATCGTAGTACGTCGACAGATATTAACACATTCATTTGTTTTTCAGCTGTCCCGAGCAGGTATCCTGAGCGGCTGCCTAAACTGCTGCGCTGGGCTGCTGCGCTGAGCAACTGCCCGTGCTTCTGCGCTGAGCGGCCGCTCAAGCCGCTGTCCCGAGCAGTTGTCTGCTGGAAGCCAAGTCCGGAGTAATCGACACCAAAGATTACCTTGTGTAGTGTCATGCAAAGGTGGTATCGTGAGTTTTTTGAGACATTCGATAGTTAAGCTTCACAAATTGATATCATGCGCTAACTGTGCGAGTGAGATTTTGGTAAAGTATGTAAGGCATGGAATGTTTTTCTTTGTTTTCATTGCATAGTGTGGTGCGGGTGATAGAAGTCCAGAATTTTATCGTAGTACGTTGACAGATATTAAAACATTTATTTATTTTTCAGCTGTCCCGAGCAGGTATCCTGAGCGGCTGCCCAAACTGCTGCTCTGGGCTGCTGCGCTGAGCAACTGCCCGTGCTTCTGCGCTGAGCGGCCGCCCAAGCCGCTGTCCCGAGCAGTTGTCTGCTGGAAGTCAAGACCGGAGTAATCGACACCAAAGATTACCTTGTGTGGTGTCATGCAAAGGTGGTATCGAGAGTTATTGAGACATTCGACAGTTAATCTTCACAAATTGATATCACGCGCTAGTTGTCTTTGGTATGCATCAATAAAGAAAAATATCACTAAACTGTGAGAGTGAGATCTTGATAAAGTATGTAAGGCATGGAATGTTTTTCTTTGTTTTCATTGCATAGTGTGGTGCGGGTGATAGAAGTCCAGAATTTTATCGTAGTACGTAGACAGATATTAACACATTCATTTGTTTTTCAGCTGTCCCGAGCAGGTATCCTGAGCGGCTGCCCAAACTGCTGCTCTGGGCTGCTGCGCTGAGCAACTGCCCGTGTTTCTGCGCTGAGCGGCCGCCCAAGCCGCTGTCCCGAGCAGTTGTCTGCTGGAAGTCAAGTCCGGAGTAATCGACACCA
Organism: Selenia dentaria; assembly: GCA_917880725.1. Taxonomy (NCBI): domain Eukaryota; kingdom Metazoa; phylum Arthropoda; class Insecta; order Lepidoptera; family Geometridae; genus Selenia; species Selenia dentaria. The sequence continues at coordinate 6,906,343 of OU862904.1, read as the reverse complement.
AAGATTACCTTGTGTGGTGTCATGCAAAGGTGTATCGTGAGTATGTCGAGACATTCGATAGTTAATCTTCACAAATTGATATCATGCGCTAGTTGTCTTTGGTATGCATTAATAAAGAAAATATCACTAAACTGTGCGAGTGAGATCTTAGTAAAGTATGTAAGGCATGGAATGTTTTTCTTTGTTTTCATTGCATAGTGTGGTGCGGGTGATGGAAGTCCAGAATTTTATCGTAGTACGTAGACAGATATTAACACATTCATTTGTTTTTCAGCTGTCCCTAGCTGGTATCCTGAACGGCTGCCCCAACTGCTGCGCTGGGCTGCTGCGCTGAGCAACTGCCCGTGTTTCTGCGCTGAGCGGCCGCCCAAGCCGCTGTCCCGAGCAGTTGTCTGCTGGAAGTCAAGTCCGGAGTAATCGACACCAAAGATTACCTTGTGTGGTGTCATGCAAAGGTGGTATCGTGAGTTTGTCGAGACATTTGACATTTAATCTTTACAAATTGATATCACGCGCTAGTTCTCTTTGGTATGCATTAATAAAGAAAAATATCACTAAACTGTGCGAGTGAGATCTTGGTAAAGTATGTAAGGCATGGAATGTTTTTCTTTGTTTTCATTGCATAGTGTGGTGCGGGTGATGGAAGTCCAGAATTTTATCGTAGTACGTCGACAGATATTAACACATTCATTTGTTTTTCAGCTGTCCCGAGCAGGTATCCTGAGCGGCTGCCCAAACTGCTGCGCTGGGCTGCTGCGTTGAGCAACTGCCCGTGCTTCTGCGCTGAGCGGCCGCCCAAGCCGCTGTCCCGAGCAGTTGTCTGCTGGAAGTCAAGTCCGGAGTAATCGACACCAAAGATTACCTTGTGTGGTGTCATGCAAAGGTGTATCGTGAGTATGTCGAGACATTCGATAGTTAATCTTCACAAATTGATATCATGCGCTAGTTGTCTTTGGTATGCATTAATAAAGAAAATATCACTAAACTGTGCGAGTGAGATCTTGGTAAAGTATGTAAGGCATGGAATGTTTATCTTTGTTTTCATTGCATAGTGTGGTGTGGGTGATGGAAGTCCAGAATTTTATCGTAGTACGTCGACAGATATTAACACATTCATTTGTTTTTCAGCTGTCCCGAGCAGGTATCCTGAGCGGCTGCCCAAACTGCTGCGCTGGGCTGCTGCGTTGAGCAACTGCCCGTGCTTCTGCGCTGAGCGGCCGCCCAAGCCGCTGTCCCGAGCAGTTGTCTGCTGGAAGTCAAGTCCGGAGTAATCGACACCAAAGATTACCTTGTGTGGTGTCATGTAAAGGTGGTATCGTCAGTTTGAGACATTTGACAGTTAATCTTCACAAATTGATATCACGCGCTAGTTGTCTTTGGTATGCATTAATAAAGAAAATATCACTAAACTGTGCGAGTGAGATCTTGGTAAAGTATGTAAGGCATGGAATGTTTTTCTTTGTTTTCATTGCATAGTGTGGTGTGGGTGATGGAAGTCCAGAATTTTATCGTAGTATATCGACAGATATTAACACATTCATTTGTTTTTCAGCTGTCCCGAGAAGGTATCCTGAGCGGCTGCCCAAACTGCTGCGCTGGGCTGCTGCGTTGAGCAACTGCCCGTGCTTCTGCGCTGAGCGGCCGCCCAAGCCGCTGTCCCGAGCAGTTGTCTGCTGGAAGTCAAGTCCGGAGTAATCGACACCAAAGATTACCTTGTGTCGTGTCATGCAAAGGTGGTATCGTGAGTTTGTCGAGACATTTGACATTTAATCTTCACAAATTGATATCACGCGCTAGTTGTCTTTGGTATGCATCAATAAAGAAAAATATCACTAAACTGTGCGAGTGAGATCTTGGTAAAGTATGTAAGGCATAGAATGTTTTTCTTTGTTTTCATAGCATAGTGTGGTGCGGGTGATGGAAGTCCAGAATTTTATCGTAGTACGTCGACAGATATTAACACATTCATTTGTTTTTCAGCTGTCCCGAGCAGGTATCCTGAGCGGCTGCCTAAACTGCTGCGCTGGGCTGCTGCGCTGAGCAACTGCCCGTGCTTCTGCGCTGAGCAGCCGCTCAAGCCGCTGTCCCGAGCAGTTGTCTGCTGGAAGCCAAGTCCGGAGTAATCGACACCAAAGATTACCTTGTGTAGTGTCATGCAAAGGTGGTATCGTGAGTTTTTTGAGACATTCGATAGTTAAGCTTCACAAATTGATATCATGCGCTAACTGTGCGAGTGAGATTTTGGTAAAGTATGTAAGGCATGGAATGTTTTTCTTTGTTTTCATTGCATAGTGTGGTGCGGGTGATAGAAGTCCAGAATTTTATCGTAGTACGTAGACAGATATTAACACATTCATTTGTTTTTCAGCTGTCCCGAGCAGGTATCCTGAGCGGCTGCCCAAACTGCTGCTCTGGGCTGCTGCGCTGAGCAACTGCCCGTGTTTCTGCGCTGAGCGGCCGCCCAAGCCGCTGTCCCGAGCAGTTGTCTGCTGGAAGTCAAGTCCGGAGTAATCGACACCAAAGATTACCTTGTGTGGTGTCATGCAAAGGTGGTATCGTGAGTTTGTCGAGACATTTGACATTTAATCTTTACAAATTGATATCACGCGCTAGTTCTCTTTGGTATGCATTAATAAAGAAAAATATCACTAAACTGTGCGAGTGAGATCTTGGTAAAGTATGTAAGGCATGGAATGTTTTTCTTTGTTTTCATTGCATAGTGTGGTGCGGGTGATGGAAGTCCAGAATTTTATCGTAGTACGTCGACAGATATTAACACATTCATTTGTTTTTCAGCTGTCCCGAGCAGGTATCCTGAGCGGCTGCCCAAACTGCTGCGCTGGGCTGCTGCGTTGAGCAACTGCCCGTGCTTCTGCGCTGAGCGGCCGCCCAAGCCGCTGTCCCGAGCAGTTGTCTGCTGGAAGTCAAGTCCGGAGTAATCGACACCAAAGATTACCTTGTGTGGTGTCATGCAAAGGTGTATCGTGAGTATGTCGAGACATTCGATAGTTAATCTTCACAAATTGATATCATGCGCTAGTTGTCTTTGGTATGCATTAATAAAGAAAATATCACTAAACTGTGCGAGTGAGATCTTGGTAAAGTATGTAAGGCATGGAATGTTTATCTTTGTTTTCATTGCATAGTGTGGTGTGGGTGATGGAAGTCCAGAATTTTATCGTAGTACGTCGACAGATATTAACACATTCATTTGTTTTTCAGCTGTCCCGAGCAGGTATCCTGAGCGGCTGCCCAAACTGCTGCGCTGGGCTGCTGCGTTGAGCAACTGCCCGTGCTTCTGCGCTGAGCGGCCGCCCAAGCCGCTGTCCCGAGCAGTTGTCTGCTGGAAGTCAAGTCCGGAGTAATCGACACCAAAGATTACCTTGTGTGGTGTCATGTAAAGGTGGTATCGTCAGTTTGAGACATTTGACAGTTAATCTTCACAAATTGATATCACGCGCTAGTTGTCTTTGGTATGCATTAATAAAGAAAATATCACTAAACTGTGCGAGTGAGATCTTGGTAAAGTATGTAAGGCATGGAATGTTTTTCTTTGTTTTCATTGCATAGTGTGGTGTGGGTGATGGAAGTCCAGAATTTTATCGTAGTATATCGACAGATATTAACACATTCATTTGTTTTTCAGCTGTCCCGAGAAGGTATCCTGAGCGGCTGCCCAAACTGCTGCGCTGGGCTGCTGCGTTGAGCAACTGCCCGTGCTTCTGCGCTGAGCGGCCGCCCAAGCCGCTGTCCCGAGCAGTTGTCTGCTGGAAGTCAAGTCCGGAGTAATCGACACCAAAGATTACCTTGTGTCGTGTCATGCAAAGGTGGTATCGTGAGTTTGTCGAGACATTTGACATTTAATCTTCACAAATTGATATCACGCGCTAGTTGTCTTTGGTATGCATCAATAAAGAAAAATATCACTAAACTGTGCGAGTGAGATCTTGGTAAAGTATGTAAGGCATAGAATGTTTTTCTTTGTTTTCATAGCATAGTGTGGTGCGGGTGATGGAAGTCCAGAATTTTATCGTAGTACGTCGACAGATATTAACACATTCATTTGTTTTTCAGCTGTCCCGAGCAGGTATCCTGAGCGGCTGCCTAAACTGCTGCGCTGGGCTGCTGCGCTGAGCAACTGCCCGTGCTTCTGCGCTGAGCGGCCGCTCAAGCCGCTGTCCCGAGCAGTTGTCTGCTGGAAGCCAAGTCCGGAGTAATCGACACCAAAGATTACCTTGTGTAGTGTCATGCAAAGGTGGTATCGTGAGTTTTTTGAGACATTCGATAGTTAAGCTTCACAAATTGATATCATGCGCTAACTGTGCGAGTGAGATTTTGGTAAAGTATGTAAGGCATGGAATGTTTTTCTTTGTTTTCATTGCATAGTGTGGTGCGGGTGATAGAAGTCCAGAATTTTATCGTAGTACGTTGACAGATATTAAAACATTTATTTATTTTTCAGCTGTCCCGAGCAGGTATCCTGAGCGGCTGCCCAAACTGCTGCTCTGGGCTGCTGCGCTGAGCAACTGCCCGTGCTTCTGCGCTGAGCGGCCGCCCAAGCCGCTGTCCCGAGCAGTTGTCTGCTGGAAGTCAAGACCGGAGTAATCGACACCAAAGATTACCTTGTGTGGTGTCATGCAAAGGTGGTATCGAGAGTTATTGAGACATTCGACAGTTAATCTTCACAAATTGATATCACGCGCTAGTTGTCTTTGGTATGCATCAATAACGACTAGCTTGCCTAAGGAGCTCTGTGGCGCCCTCGTGATTGCTCCCGAGTGTTACGACCTGCGCCCGCGTCAAAAGTTTGTGCCGAGTTGGGAATAAATGGCTCTTGTGCCATACCTAGAGCGAGTTAAGAGACGAAATTTTTGTCAGAGATAGTTGAATAACCAAGAAATCTGATACATAAACATGAATGTCAAATGTATTAGTAAAATGTTATGTTACACGAGGACAAACTTGACGTAGCCGAAAAAATCAGAATTGATGTGGAAAAAAATTGTAATTTAAAAATTTTACATTAATACCTATAGGTTTTTTGCGGTAATTAAATAGTAAAAACACATATCTATCTAATTACATTCAAATATTTGAACTCGTAGAAGAAATAATATCATAAAAAAAACTTGCAATCTGACCACAAAAATTAAGTTTTATCAATAAATAATGCTTAACCAAGACAGGATTTTGATTTGATATTTATAAATATTTTGAATGTCTAGAACAGAAATATTATTTTTACCTAGTAACATATGCTTAGGTTATTAATAATTACATAAAAAATAAGAGCTACTTTAAAATTTCGGCCAGTAATGATTTTTTTTTCAACTTGGGGGCCCATTTTCTAGACTTAGACATGGTGATTTCCAAAAAATTTTTTTTTTATGAAATATAAATTTTCTTGTTGGTTTTTTTATTTTATTGGAATTCTTATTAGAAATTCTACAAACCAAACTAGGTTTCAAAGAATAATTATATATCAGAAATATTTAAAAAAAATTACAAATTTTGAATTTTTAGTACAAGCGAATTTAACTGTCACGTGACTTCGATTTTTTATCGATCCTGACATGATATGGCGTATTTATCATATTCTGAGTGGGTGTAATTACTTGACAACATTACTTCTGTGATATTTTACAATGTAAAAGTATAATCTATTCAAAATAAAGCAAATTATAACCAATCATAACAATGAGAAATTAGCTTACCGAGTGTTGTCGATTCGTGACAATTTTTTTGTGTAAACTTTGATGTCAGAACTTAAATCACAGAATTACAGTATTCCTTACACATTCATGATCATATTCACATATAATTTGTATCAAAATCATGAGTTTAACCCTATTAATTCACTAAAAACTATAGCACAAAACATAACCTCACCGCCAAAATATAAACATTGATTATATATTTTTTTTAAAGTTCACAGATAGAACATGTCCGTCTGTAGTGTTGCCATAGAAAGAAAATATATTACGCTAAAGAATTAAACTCTATGGTTAAACATTGGGATGACTTTAAAAAATAAACAAAAGAAAAACGCGCGTGACACTTACTTGCAACAATTGTTGCGCCGACACTTTAGACCTCAAAAATCCTTGCAGTTTTGTGGCGCGGGCAAACTAGTCGATAAAGAAAAATATCACTAAACTGTGAGAGTGAGATCTTGATAAAGTATGTAAGGCATGCAATGTTTTTCTTTGTTTTCATTGCATAGTGTGGTGAGGGTGATGGAATTCCAGAATTTTATCGTAGTATGTCGTCAGATTTTAACACATTCATTTGTTTTTCAGCTGTCCCGAGCAGGTATCCTGAGCGGCTGCCCAAACTGCTGCGCTGGGCTGCTGCGCTGAGCAACTGCCCGTGCTTCTGCGCTGAGCGGCCGCCCAAGCCGCTGTCCCGAGCAGTTGTCTGCTGGAAGTCAAGACCGGAGTAATCGACACCAAAGATTACCTTGTGTGGTGTCATGCAAAGGTGGTATCGAGAGTTATTGAGACATTCGACAGTTAATCTTCACAAATTGATATCACGCGCTAGTTGTCTTTGGTATGCATCAATAAAGAAAAATATCACTTAACTGTGCGAGTGAGATCTTGATAAAGTATGTAAGGCATGGAATGTTTTTTTTTTGTTTTCATTGCATAGTGTGGTGCGGGTGATGGAAGTCCAAAATTTTATCGTAGTACGTCGACAGATATTAACACATTCATTTGTTATTCAGCTGTCCCGAGCAGGTATCCTGAGCGGCTGCCCAAACTGTTGCGCTAGGCTGCTGCGCTGAGCAACTGCCCGTGCTTCCTCAGTTGCAATTCAGTCTGCGGATGGAACAATGTTAAAACATAATTTCGCGTCATGAAGTAGGCAGAACCTTATTAGGTGAATAAGTAGGTTATTATGTTATAGAAATAAAACAATTTTTAAGAACATTTATGTATTTATTTCATAAATTTATTAAAGTTTAACTAAATAATGGACAAAAGTTTATAAATATCAAATGTAATAAATTATTTGTTGGAGGCAAAGTGTCCAGAATGCTGGCTGCATTTCCACGTTGAATAGCTATGCAAAATTTCTTTGCAAAATATGAGCCAGCATTCTGTTCACCTACGCTTCAACCAAACGTTTGGTCAAGCCCTGAAAATTTCGTACGCGCCACTTAGAGAATGTTTCTACCCCAAACGGCACAAATGTGTAACCTCCACCGAGATTGCCATATTTGCATCGTTTAAAGGTTTCGGCATTTTCACTGCCACACCAGCCTGAGCGTAAGTTTTTGGACTGACTTTGTATTTCTGGTCTGTCTGGAAGTCTGGACTGTCAGCATTTAATGCATCAAACAGCTGGAAGAATTTGCTCAAAAGTGTAGCTGTGGCGAAGGCTTCTGAAGGAAGTTTATCTGAAATTAAACAAAAATAATAGAAGTTTAAGTAACTGCTACAAATCAATTTGAATAAGCTAAACTAGGGCTTTTATTTGAATAAAAGGTATTTTATATATTTCTACATGAATCCAACAGATCAGTCTGTAGAAACAATTGTATTACTTATAAAATACTCATAGATTTGATTTTTTATTGTTTTATTTTAAACACATATCTACTACTATTGCTTTACTAAAACGTATTTTAGGCAGGACAGTGACTTAATGATACATTTGTGTACGTGACTAAGTCTTTACTTGCGATTATGTCAATAAAAATCATGCATCATTGAAACTATAAATATTTACATATACATATTAAATTAACTTGTGAAATCGCAAATGTTCAACACGTACGACTACACTTATAAAGGAAAAATGAATGCAAATAAGTATGAAAGCTATATTTATTCTCTGTGCCTCCACCATAGAGTTTTAAAATCTCAAACCCTTATTAGAATATTCTGTGGTTGTTTCGTTCTTTCACTTCACTTACATCTGGTCGTGTACCTTTGAGAGCCAAAATCGATCGCGTCGTTCGCATAGCCGCCCAACCGTTATCTTTCAAACTCGCAATTATCATAACTGAGCTCGGTACATCATCGATTACGTCACAGCTCACGCTCACGCCACGACTACAACACTCTCGGATGGAAGGTTTTGGACTTGCGGTCGTTGTGAGCTGTTACTGTCAAAATATCAAATAGGTTTGTGATTAATTCGATTTAATTGAGAAAAATATGACGCGCTTTTCGCGACTGTGTGAGTGTTCTATTTGGGTTGGGCATTATAGGTATTCATCCTAAAGGAAACACGAAACCGGGGCACGACAGTCGTATCTATTGGCGGTGTTTACTGGAATGCACCATTAGGGTCGATTTCGGCTTAAAAAGGAACACGCCGTAAATAATATTGTTCAACCAGTTTGTGTTGGTACGATAGTAAGTACGATTATTTTAAGCTTATTACAAGACGCTCCTGATTTATGATAGTTTCGTAAAAGGTGGGAGTAGGCCCCGTTGTGTCATCCATCAGCCCACAAGCAATAGTAATTACATTACTGCAATCTGACTAGAGAAAGATAGGAAATATGGTAGACGAAGGTACAGGCACATAGTACCTATATGATCTTATTATAGGTATCACATGGAGTTCAAAGTTAAATTACATGTTTTTAACTAACTGTAATAATAATACCTACTGTAGAATTGAAAACGAGAGTAGGTATCTAACTATGCTATTAGTTTTTCAATATAAGCAAGATAAAGCATATATGAGCATAAAAATATATATGATTAACATACCGTTTAACATTCGTTTTAGCAGGCTTAGGGAAACGGTGAAATGAGACCACACCATCTTGAACAGGAGTTGCTCCACATTTTGCACATTTTCTGTACATGTCCGTAGACATACTTAGATATTATAAGTTTTTAAACTATCACGATCACTTTTGCAAGAGACAACATTAGAAAAGGGATATTTACCGTGTAATCCATTTTATTTGAGTTCGAGATTTATATTCCCGACAACATGGATTACACGGTAAATATCCCATTTCTAATGTTACTATTACTTGGATAGTTCTGCGGAAGCTTACATTAAAGGATTAGGAAAGGACACTATAATAACATGAAATATCCACGAAAATACGAAATATCAGCAATTTAAAACTAATTTATAACGTATATGTTCAAATTGAATTTGATTAACTTGCTGACATACAATTCGAGTGTTGCAAGATGAATTAAAAAATTGGAGCTAGCTTAGCTGTTAGCTTCTTTTATGTATTTTGTACAACAAAAAAAAGGTAAAAGAATAAAACATATTATGAAACGTTTGGTGGCAGTAAAATATGTATTTTATTAAAAATAGTACGGAATATTTTTTTATGGAACGAATTTGCTTCCCTATAAATGTCTAAATTTTATCGCTGTAGCAATACATACAATTCCGCTACACACATCTAATAACACTGCGGTCCTAATTGGCTATAATCGATATTAGCGCGATAAAAGTCGGTCCCTTTCACCGTGAGCGTGATTACGATGGCCCACGCTACGTCATCGATGACGTCTTAACTGCCGCCATATTGACGATTACATGAACCATGCTCTACACCATAATCGTCGTGAGCGTTCTGTCAAAAGTGACAGGTGTTTGTTTATTTCTACAATGTATTTACTGGTGTCCCTTCTTTTTGATGTAAAAGTTGTAAAAGTCGGTCCATCCATTCCATTATTTCTTTTTAATCCACACACTACATAGTTAACCATCACACTATGCACGATATTTTTATGATATTTGTTTTTCGCGCGCAAATGGTTCGTTATTGCTACAACTCTGGTCCGAATTAACAACACGCTTACAGTGCCACGAGCTGTCAAAATCGCGATATTTATCTCGGACCAGCTTTGGTAGACGATAGCACTGTGAGCAAAATTATCGCAAAACGGACCACGGCATAAATTTTGCTCGTGTGTGCAATGGTAAAATCTCGTTCATACAGGATACCTCCCCTTGGTCTAGAATAATCGGAATTTCGGCAATAGCTTTTAGCCGTTTGCTTTTTGCTGATAATTACTTCTTAGCCATTTATTCAATTAAAGAGAGCATAGCAGAATAATCCAAAGAGAAATATAATACACAGGAAAGAATAATCTTTGCTAGTGGCATAGTGCAAGCAATATGACTGAGACGAATGAAACCGCATTCACGGAGGTAAGACACTATAAATACCTACCTATAACTGCTCTATTAGATGATTAGCTCTTTTGTTCAGCTACAAATTGGATTGGAACTCGTAAAATAAAACTCTAAAGTAATTTGATTCTTCTCCCTTGCTTGGAAATCTGTTCATCGATCTCTTTTTCTTTCTTCATCAGCTTATGATATATTATTAATTAATTTCTCCTACAGTTTATGAAACTATCATGTAACAGATACTGGCAAAGTTGCGACACTCAAACAAGTAGCAGGGGCCATACACAAAGAATCTAATCTAATCTAATATATCTTGCTCCGGACGTGGGTCAAAAATTCACCTTATCTCTTTTTAGCTTTCCGAATGCTGAAGAAAAAGAGGCATGAACAACATTTTCACCCACAGATTCCCAACTCGAACGCCCGTTGTGAGAGTTTTTAGCGTTATTTTTGCTAAAAACACTCAGAAGTGACCTATTCGAACACAGTATATGTGATCAATTTAAAACTTATAATTTTAGGCGCCAAAACCAAAAATAAAGCATGATTGGTACCAAACAGATGCTCAAGTTGTTATTACTATATTGCTCAAGAATGCACCCAGCGATAAAGTCAAGGTCCAGTATGGGGAATGCAGTGTAAGTATGAAATCTGTACATGTATTGAACTAATTACTTTTGGTCTATTTAGAATATAACTCCTTAGAAGAATATCCAAAGAACGAAATAATATAGTGTGCAAAATTATCTGATGTAAAGCTGATGTCAAACTGAAGTAATAAATTATGTAGGCTTATTTTTCCCTAAAAGTAATATTAGGTGTAGGAAACTTATGTACTATATTAAATTATCATGTAGTGTAGAACCATAGCTTATTTAAGATCCTCATACTGCAACTGTCTATGACACTCAAGGCCCTGGATGATAGACCCGAGTGTGATATATATAGTGGATTTTTAATGCAGTCAAGTGATGTGAGACATGTGTTGTGCGACTGATGTCTTGCAAATCTTGCAAAAGAGATTCTTTACTATGTCATGTATTCTCACCTCTTACAACTGACAGTATCGGGAATATTTTCAAACTCCTCGATCGAATCAAATCAAATGAACTATACACAATACCTACTGTATATAGAAATGTACCTGTCATATATAGGGTGTTTGGTAGAGGGACCGACAAACCAAATGAGCGTGTTCGGGGGACCACTTGGAGAATACAAGTTTGCCAAAAAAAAACCCCGACCCCCCAATATGTTTAACTTTTTTTTGTGTTTTTTCCCTTTTTCTCCGAAATTGTACTTATTTACCACCATAACATTTGTAAAATCTGTTTTAGACCGGATGTTTTGATTTGAATTTGGTCTCTAATACACCTTCAGGCCACGCAAAGCAAAAGTGGATACAAAACAGAGCTAACTGATTTAGTAAAAAAAAATTGGGGATTTTTTTGGCCAACTTGTATTCTCCAAGTGGGCCCCCGAACACGCTCATTTGGTTTGTCGGTCCCTCTACCAAACACCCTGTATACAGGGTATCCTGAAACTCAATGATAACCTGGTACCGAGTGAGAGGCCAAGGTATACCAGTTATGAAAAAATAAGAAAAAAATCAATTTTTTCAACATGGACTGTCACAGTTATCTGACAACAATTTTGTAAACCATAACTCAAAATTGATATTATTTTCCTCAGTTAACAATGTTTATTACGTTAATTTGTGGTTGCAATTAAGAATCGGATATTGTAGTGACCAATTTTTTTTTACTATTGTTTGTAAAATAGGGATGGGCCATATTTTACCAATGTGTCTAAACTGTCAAACGGTATCTCTTAGATTTGCAAGACTATAGTAATTCAATCAGTAAACACTAATAATAAATTACAGTAGCTACATACATAATAATAAAATAATAATAATAAAGCCTTTATTTTTCCGTTATTACAGGTTTTCTTTTTAACATTTATCTTATCTTATCTTACATACTAACAGATCCCTTTCGGGTATAGGCCTCCTCCAAACTCTTCCATTTTTCCCTGTCCTTGGCAATATTTATCCATTCTGGTCCAGCTATTTGTTTTATATCGTCTGACCATCTTTTCTTTGGTTTCCCCACTCTGCGTTTTCCTATTGGCCCCTTCCATGTTGTTGTTCTCAGCGTCCATCGCTTATCTTTATATCTGGCAATATGTCCATTTAGATTTCATAGCAAAGTTTAGAGCATCTATGACTTTAGTCTTGTTTCTTATTTCAGTGCTTCTGATTTTATCTATCCTTTTTAGTTTTAGAATGCTCCTCTCCATTGATCTTTGGCATGTTGTTATTTTGTTTTTGACTTTGCTTGTATATACCCAGGTTTGGCTGCCATATGTTAAGCAAGGTAGAAGGTTAGTGTCCAGTACTATCTTTTTGAGGTTTAAATTATAGGGTCCTTTTAAGATCTCTTTTTGTGCCCAAAACTTTCTCCAGGTTGTATTGATTCGTCTCTCTACTTCCTCTTCATTGTTGTTTTCTTTAAACGATATTTGTTTTCCTAGATATATGTACGAATCGACATAATCTATATTTTGGTTGTTTACTATGATTGGTTTTGTAACAGAATTTGTCATTATTTTTGTTTTGCTTATGTTTATGTTAAGGCCGACTTTACTGCTTTTCTGTGCAAACTGGCAGGTCATTTCTTCTAGGTCTGTAGCAGAGTCAGCGAAGGTTGCAATATCATCGGCAAATCTAATGTGGCTCAAATATTGGTTGTGTATTCTTATTCCTTTTTCCTTCCAGTTTAGGTGGTGAAAAATACTTTCAAGCACAGCTATAAACAACTTGGGTGACAGAGGATCCCCCTGCCTGACACCTCTACCCATTGGGAATTCTTCGCCTTTCCTTTCCAGTTTTACTCTGCTTGTACAGTTGGAGTAGATGTTCTTAATTATATTTATATATTTCTGACTGATTTTACATTCTTCTAATGCCTTCCATATTGATTTGTGTGTTATACTGTCAAATGCTTTTTCAAAGTCAATAAAAGCAATATAGATTGGCCTCTTGAACTCCATGTGTTTTTCTATTATTTGTTCAATGGTTTGGATGTGGTCGATAGTGGAGAATCCTGATCTGAACCCCGCTTGTTCGACTGGTTGTAAATTATCTATTTGTGGTGATATCCGACTAAGTATTATTGATGTAAATAGTTTGTACAAGCTTGAAAGTAAACTAATGGGTCTATAGTTTGAGATATTAAGTGGATCACCCTTTTTGTAAAGTAGGATAATATCTGATTTATACCACTGTTGAGGAATACTCCCCGTAACAAGGATTAAGTTGAACAAAGTTGTGATGAATGTAAGCAATAGTGGGGCTCCATGTTTCAGAGCTTCATTTCTGATGTTGTCCGGCCCTGGACTTTTGTCATTTTTTAGCCTTTTTATATGTTGTAGTGTTTCCTTATCATTAATTGGGTCTATGGTTGGATTAGTAATAATTCCTTCTTTTTCTTTTTCATCTTCGCTATCCAGGTCCTCTATTGGTCCTTTATAAAGTTTTGAGTAGAAAGCTGTTGCACATTTAAGCACATCTTTTCGGGTTTTTGTTTCTTTTTGGTTGTCATTTAGATTTTTTATCCATGTATTATGTTGTGTTAGTTCTTTAACCGAGCGTTTCGTACTTCTATATGTTCTAAGGTTTTTTTCTATGATTTTCTGTCTGTGGTTATTGTAGTCTTTATTTATTGCCTTGTTAGTTTTTTTAAATAGGTTTTCTAGATCTTTTTTATCTTTTTTGTTCTTGTTTTTCTTTGCTAGTAATTCTGAGCGTCTCTTTATTAAGTCCTTAGTTTCATTTGTTAAGATCTCTTTATTTTTGTTGTGAGGTTCGTTTTCTATTTTCAGACTCTTTTGGATGATGTCTTCTAAAGTGTCATAGTAATCCTGTACTGTTGTTTTGTCTTCTATTTTGTTATTCTTTTCAATGTTTATTTGTAGGTTTTCTTGGTATGTTTTTATGTTTTTTCTGTTTCTAGCGATCTTGGTCCATTGTTGAAGTTTATCCTGCTTAATTTGATTGACTTTAGATTGAGACTAGCTCTTACCAGTCGGTGATCTGATGGGAAGTTAAGTTGGTTTATAACTTCTACATTTGAAATCAGTTCAGGTTTATTTGTAATTATAAAGTCAATTTCATTTTTCGTTCTTTGGTCTGGTGATGTCCAGGTCCACCTGCGGCTCTTTCTCTTTTTGAAACAGGTATTCATTATCATCATTCCATGTTCCAGAGCATATTCTATCAGAGTCTCTCCTCTACCGTTTCTTTCACCAAAACCATATTTTCCCATGACTAGGGTTTCATGCGTTTTAGGCTGGCCAATTTTTGCATTAAAATCTCCTATGATTACTGTCGTGTTCCCTGTTAATTCCTGGGCTTTTCTTAAGTCCTCATAAAAGTTATTGATTTCTTCTTCTGTACATTTCTCGGTTGGTGCATATACTTGGATCAGAGAGATGTGTGTTCTTTCAAACTGTAGTTGTAGAAGCGCCACTCTTTCCGATATCCCAGTGAATTTGACAATGTTGTTTTTAAGGTATTTTTTTATGATAAACCCTACTCCATAGAGGCCTTTTGTGGTTCCAATGTAACAGAATATAAAGTTTTGGTGTTCTTCAATCTCACACCCCATTCTCCTTACTTCTGCTATACCGAGGATGTCATATTCTATTTTTTCTAAGGCAAGGTTGAGTTCTATTATTTTTTCATTTGACGTCAGGGTTCGTACGTTATAAGTGCAGATTTTTAGTATGTTGCTATTCCGTGTTGAGTTGTTATCTATTTTTAATGGTTGAGTTGGAGGGTGGTGGTCTTCGCTCTCCCCACGGTGACCAGCCGGCTTGGGGATAGGTATTGTTTTATTTATATTGTGGTTGTTGCATAGTTCTCTGTTCCGGTTGGCCGGCTGTGTTATCCTGTGCCTTAGATGCTGAGTTTGCTCTGGGGCGAAATATTCTGTGAACCTTATTTATCCTTTTGTCTTGTTTTGTATCGGATGGTGACTTAGAAGGCGACCTCTTCCTCTTGTTTTCTCTGTCTTCTTTGCTTTTCACGATGAGTTTGTCGTATCTTATATAAGCAATATTTCCTTTCTTCTGTTCTTCTTCTTTTTCCTTCATTAGTTCTTTCCTTTTCAGCAGAATTTCTTTTGGGTAGTCTGGAGTGACATAAATTCCAGAAGGGAAATTTTTGTTGTTTTTAAGCAGTTCAGTTTTTCTCCAGGTAAGAGTGAGTATCACCATAATTGGTCTAGTTTTATCAGGACTGCGGTTTCCCAATCTCCTTACGTCACTAACCTCCCATTCATCCCATTCCCGCACTTTTGTATTGTTACATATCTTGTTAAGGGTTTGAATGACTTTTTCCCTCAGTTCAGCACTATTTGTTTCTGTTTCAGTAACACCATGTAGTATTACGTTGTTTTTACGTATTTCTTTTTGGAGATTGTACATTTTACTCTGCAAAGTTTCTATTTCGAGTTTAAGTTGCTTATTTTCTTCCACCAGAGGTTTTAAACTTTCGTTTAGAGCACTTGAAACTTCCAATGAAAACTTTTTTGCAAGTTCTTCGTTTTCTTTCTTGAAGTCGACCTTCATCTCATTTATTTTATCTAATAATAATTGGAATTGAGGTTCCATCTTTTTCCAAAATTTACCAATTTGGCCCTCTTTCTTACGCTGGTAACACTTTGTAGCTGGCAACACTGTGCTAATTGTCAGTCTGACAGTTTTGATTGACACTTGGTTGTCAAGTGGCGGAAGTTGACGACTCACGTTCGTTGATTTGAGGTTACCTTTCTATGTATAGTTGTTGATATGCTGTTTTCCACGGTTTTTTTGCGTGATTTTCAGCAGATTTTTCGAGTATTTCCAGTGTTCCACTTTTAAAAACTGTGTACCGTTAGCCACTTTACGTTTTTAGAAGCTCTAAAGTTTAAATAAATCACTTTTTCCCACTTTTTGTTGGTAAAATCGGAGGAGCCTAATAACAGTGATGTTTACTTGACAGCTGCCGAACCGGAACTCCAGCTACATACATACAAATACAAAATGAATCACCATGGAAAAACTGTCATTACATTTCATCACCCTTGACGATATTTGTATTTCATTTCATCACCTTTGATGGTCGCCAAGCATGTCTAGTGTATCGAGCTGTAAAATTGACTTGGCTTTTGACTAAGCTATCAGAAACTGACACAAACTTTGACAAAACTGTCATCATTGCAATCTTAACATAGGCAGAGATTTTGTTATTTTGTCTATGCTGTGCCCAAGCATATTACGCTTTTTCACCCGCGTGGTGATGGATGATGATGATGATGAAAAGTATCCAATGTGTTAATCTAGCGCCTCATCTACCTACATACCTAATATCATCAAAATTGTCCGCTGTTTGAGCGTGAAGTAACAAACATCCACACATTCATACACACAACTTTCGCATTTATAATATTAGGGGGATTAGTAGGACAAATAATAATAATACTTGCAATGTTGTTCTTTGTCACTTTACAGCTATCACTCTCAAGCCCACTACCAAACTCGGATTCAGAATACAGTCTGGAGCTAGAACTAGCCCATGCAATTGAGCCATCTATGTGTTCATATGTCGTCTCTCCATCAAAGATAGAAGTAAAACTGCGAAAGAAAGAAGGATTGCGCTGGACGCAGCTAGAAGGAGAGGCTGGGGGAGAAAAGGTGAAAGCTATCCCTCAAGGTAAGTCAGTAAGTCAAGAAATATTTATAATGCTTTATTAACCCTTACGGATCCATTGATGATAGATTCATTCATAAATATATATAAATAATAAATACGTAATATACATTTTATTCTTAGTGTAAGGTGCAGCGCAGACGACAGACTATCCGTGGCGCACTTTTTAGTCCGTAAAATAGAACCTATGGAGTTATATGCAGTAACGCATATGACGCGCAAAAAGTCCTTAGTAGTAACTTGACTGTGTCTTGTTTATATTGTAATATATCAATGTATGTAATAAAGAACTTTAAAAAAAAAAAAAAAACTGGCTGACCGCGCCGCGCAGTGCCGCACAAAAAGTGCTCGTAAAAATAGAAAGTTTACTTCAACCCCCCGCTAACGCAGACGGCGCACACTTCAGTCTGCAATCTGCACTCTTTAGTGGTGGGCCGGGTGGACTTAACGTATGCGGTATAATAACCATGGCGCTAGAGGTCGATGTACCGATGTTTATACAAGAAATACAAGAGACCAGCAATTTTTGATACTTTAAGGCAGAATATCATGATCGACATTTAAAAAGAATAATTTGGGACGAAATATTTATTCCGCTCCTGTTTCCCAGAGAAGTGGTGAATTAATTAGTAAAATACTTCCTCGTTTCCTCTTTCCTCCGTCGTTTCGAAAATATAGGATGTACCCAAAATTTTCTATTTCTTCTTCATTTACTGTACTTCAAGTATAAAATCGCAGTCTTTACATTTCCATAACGGAATGATCGAAGATGTGCGTCGTGTTTGTGCTTTGAGTCTGTGAAAAATCCGTGACGGACTTTTTGCGCGCCATACAGACTTTTGTGCGCCGCAGACTCGATCACACAAAAAGTGTGTCGTCTGCGCTGCACTTATAGGATGCCGAGTCATTACCTGGTCAAGTGTCAAGAGTCACAGAAGTTTACGTACTTTGTGTTGTGTTCCCTTGTTCACACACAGTATAGTATTTGATGTATTTACCCTTAATGTGAGCTGGACCTGCACTTGGCTGAATTTTGTTGTTTACCGTTTTATATTAGAGCTTACCAATAAGTAAACTTAAGGTACATATAAGACATTATAGATTTAGAAATCGGGTCTCGTTTTTTTACATACAGATCCTTAAACAAGAAAATATCTTCCATACGGCATTATATCTGACCGCAACCGTTGTACCGCGCCGTATGTATGTACGACGTGAGGGCTCGCCTGTATATGCGTTACCAGTGATTACACCATAGTTACTAAGGCTTTTCAAGTCCAATAGCACAAGCTTTAGGGTCATAGTTTTTTGAAATATTTTTCTTTTGTTAGGAATTATTATTCAACAAGTACAATTTGAAAAAAGTAATACCGACTTTCATTCTATTCAGTTATTGGAGAGTATCTCAAAAAAATACTGGACCGAATTCGATGAAATTTAAATGGGGCCACACGGGAAGCACCAGCTTTCAATCAAAAAAGAATTTTGAGAATCGGTTCACCCAGTCGAAAGTTATGAGGTAACAAATATTAAAAAGTACAGTCGCATTGAGTACCTCCTCCTTTTTTTTGAAAGTCGGTAGAAAAGACTCTGTAGCATGCCCATTTACCGATTACCAACCACCCCACGCAGAGACGCTGCAGGACCTGCAACAGATGCTGAATGACCTGGCTGACTCTTCTATACGCATCGGCCTACGGATGAACTTGGACAAAACCAAGGTCATGTTCAACGAACATGTTCTACCGGAACCGATGGCGATACACGGTGCCGTTCTCGAAGTTGTTCAAAAATATGTGTACCTCGGGCAGACATTGCAGTTGGGAAAAAACAACTTTGAGAACGAGGTGAATAGAAGAATTCGGCTGGGCTGGGCAGCGTTTGGGAAGCTACGTCGAGTCCTTACTTCGCCGATTCCACAGTGCCTGAAGACGAAAGTCTTCAATCAGTGCGTCCTTCCCGTCATGACATACGGAGCCGAAACGTGGACACTGACGGCTCGAATGGTCCACAAGCTCAAGGTCGCTCAGCGGGCTATGGAAAGGGCTATGCTCGGAGTTTCTCTGAGGGATCGCATCAGAAATGAAGTGATCCGTCAGAGAACCAAGGTCATCGACATAGCCTACCGGATCAGCAAGCTGAAGTGGCAGTGGGCTGGCCATATTAGCCGTAGAACCGACAACCGTTGGGGTAAACGAGTTCTAGAGTGGAGACCGCGTCTCGGCAAACGTAGTGTAGGACGTCCTGAGGCACGGTGGAGTGACGATCTGCGCAAGACGGCTGGCAAAAACTGGATGCGAGAAGCCCAAGATAGACCTAAGTGGCGTGCAATTGGAGAGGCCTATGTCCAGCAGTGGACTGCTACAGGCTGATGATGATGATGATGATGATGATGAACCACCCCACTGAATATTGTACACTAATTAAACTTTAAAACCGGCTAGGACTCGCGTAATATTTACCGGAAATATTCTCCGACCAGTTTCGAACTTATTTGAAGTTCTTCTTCTGGGAGTCACTCTTGTGCACAGCGGCGAGCGCGGGCCACAGCTCGTAACTGGCGCTGCGACGGTCGCGCTGTGTCTGTCAGATTTTTTCCGTCTGAACTGTCACTTACGTCAATGTCACTTTCAGTGTCACTGTCACTGCCGTTTTTAGTATATAGGGCTGTTGACACACCACACTTGTTGAGTCGACCTCACGGTTCCAGAGCTCCGAGTAATTGATCAATGACGTAAAATATGCAAAACTTATTGTAGGAATTACATACTTTGCTGTAGTACCTACCTATATCGGATTTAGTATTCATTCAAAATAATAACTGGTTCTTACTTATTTCAGCCGTCATAGACGCATCTGGACCGGCGCCACAGCAGCCGGCTAAATTGTTTAGGAAAGACTGGGATAAAATAGAAAAAGACATTAAAAAAATGGTAAGCTGGTGAGGCAGTGCAGAGTACAGATATAATAATAGTTACTTGGTTCCTTTCTATATTTTCTATACTAATATTATAAAGAGGAAAGATTTGTATGTATGTTTGTAACGAATTGGCTCAAAAAGCCCTGGACCGATTTCAAAAATTATTTCGCCATTGGAAAGCTACATTCACCCTGAAGAACATAGGCTATATAAGATACATCATCATCATCATCATCATCCATCACCGCGCGGTTGAAACCGCGAGGAGCAGCTAGTTCCTTTATAAATGGACTCTTAACTTTTATACTGACTTCCAAAAAAGGAAGAGGTACTCAATTCGCCTGTACTTTTTAATCTTTGTTACCTCATAACTTTCGACTGGGTGAACTGATTATCAAAATTCTTTTTTGTATGAAAGCTGGTGCTTCTCGTGTGGTCTCATTTAAATTTCATCAAATTCGGTCTAGTCGTTTTTGAGTTATACTCCAATAACTGAATAGAATGAAAGTCAGTATTAAATTTTTCAAATTGTACTTGTGTATTGCCGTACCACAAATTTAACATTTGTACTTTTACCATTCCACAAATTATGTACCTGATCGATTTTGGCGATATTGTCACTGTTTTTCATTTCAAATCAAAATAGCACTTTTAACGGAATGTGTTGAAATCACGCTCACGTTGCTCACGGCATGGCTGACAGCGCAGTGATTCGTTACGTTTCTTACTCCAAAGGGTATGGAAGCAATAATAAACCATGAAAAAAAGGTTTAACACAGGCCATAAAAATTTGAATGCGAAGGACACACGCACATTCCAAAAAACTATACATTTTGACAGAACTGCTCACTCACGGTGATTTCAGTTCGTAGCGTGGTCGTAGAAATCGCAAAATGGCGTACTTGGTGACGTAATCCATGCCGTCACATGGGTCTACGTAATCGCGCTTTCGTTGTTTTAGAATGACGATCACAGCGCCAAACCCGATTGTAACTTCAATCGGAAAGCAGGGATACGAGTAGATACATATTTATAGTTGCAACAAGTGAGATCCACTTCAAGTAGTCCGAGTTAAGTCATAAGTCACTAAACAAGTCTGTCAATAAGCCATATTCTAGTAAAAAGGAGGATGCATTACTAAAATGTAGTGTGACGAAACACAACGTCTTATATTTATTTTGTACACTGCCTACATTTGTGCACTGTAACAAACACGGTCAAATAATCCACCACAATAATAATAATAATTATTATTTATTATTTTTTATTGTATATAGAAATATTGTAAAAAATGTAATTTTAAGAAAAGGAAATAAATAATGTGAATAATAATAATAAAAGTCTCTTCCATAGCCCATCATCTTCCTTATCACTAATAATAAAGTGACAGTAAATCAATAGCCTTGCCATTTTACCCATTTTTATAATAGATATACCATGTCCCATCCATCCAAAAGTTTCTGTTTTTTATACTACATTGTATTTTTATACCAAACAGGCCTCTAAGTGTTGGCTACAGCCCCACTTCTTGCCTTTGTAAAGGACCGGATGAAATCCGTGCACATAATTGAAATAAATGACATAATAATATACCACATGTCAACACTCGACGTTTTCGGTGACATCATCTTATCGAGTTCGCTCAGTCGCTCACGATGATCGTGGGCTTGGGAATGGGTGTGCGGACGCCGCGAGTGATTTCGACGCTTACCGGAACGTAGCCTTAATGTTTGTTTCATGTCATATATAAAAAAATTATAAGAATAATTCTTTCGCCACTACACCAAGACCAAGCCGCTGCCGGGTCAACTAGTTATATAATATACTTGTATACCAGTGTTTCTATAACCATATTGTTAATTCCAGGAGGAAGAAGAGAAGCCCGAAGGTGAAGCAGCACTGAACGCTCTTTTCCAGAAGATCTATGGTGAAGGATCGGACGAAGTTCGACGGGCTATGAACAAGAGTTTTGTAAGTTCATCATCCAGCTTAATAAGGCTATCTCTCGACCCCCTGGAAGTACCCGTTGGATCAGGATAAAAGTTACTTATGTGTACCAGTATCAGCTATATTTATTTCAAATGTCCTCGAAATCTACCCACACATGTAACCGTGATGAAGAAAAAAACATTATAAACACTCACAAATTTCGGCAATAGTAATTGTGTGACATAGGCCGATACTCCAAGAAGCCTCTTAGTTCTAGAATCTCGACTTTAGGTACGATTTGGCAGTAAATGTGATACAACATTTACTCAGATCTATACTCGATTCCATGATATATTAAAAAGAGGTAAATGGGGTACTCGCGTATAAATACGGTATCAAAAAATGTGGCTGTACAGCCATATTTCACCCGTCATAGAATGTAGTATTGAGCGGCAGAAGCGACTGTTTCACGAGAGTACCCAATACGTTAGGGCAATGACAAGCTTGTAAATAAAAAAAATTGTGTGTTTTTCATATATATACAGGGGTACTGGTAGTCAATTAGCATCCTTTTAAAAACATATTCTGTACATCAGAACAAACATCTTTTGTTCTACGACTTTCCAAAATTCGTATATGTTTTCTTCCATACAAAACTTAAAAAAACAATTTGACCGATCTAAACATAATTAACACTATGTAAAAAACGTGCACGCAATGCCGACAAGCCCCGGCCGGCCAGGCGGACTACACGTAGATGAAAGAAATGGATGCGATGTAGAGTTATGAAGTGTAAGAGAGAATCACAAAAACTTTAAAACAATTTTTTGGGTAATTTGTGTAGTTTTGGGAAAAGTTGTAGAACAAAAGTTGTTTGTTTTGATGTACAGAATATGCCCTTAACAGGATGCTAATTGATTACCAGTAACCCGGTATATGAGATATTATGAGATGATCCAAAATTATTACGTATGGTTATTTAATTTATTATAATTCATACATTAAACTGACTGGATAATAATTATTTTAATTGCAAATAACTCAGTTTTGATCATACCTTACATTTAATATGAAGCAAAGAGAAATCTGTCAATTTCCGTCTTCATGCCGCGCATAAAAATAACACCGAACATAAATATCCAAATCCTATTGGAGTAATACCTATCTATACTAGTATTTTAACGAGAGTAGATTTGTTTGATTGGTTGAATAGGCTCCCAAAATACTGGAAAAAATCTACCACCATTAGAATCCTACATTACACCTGATGAACTATGCTGTATTTTTAATCAACATAAGCATCCATCACCACGCAGGCAAAACAGCGCAGCTTGTTAGTTATGTAGATGCCCTGTAGTAACTACCACCAAATAATGTTACTAACATTAATCGTTTGTATGTACGAGGGTCATTTGAAAAGTTCTTAGCCTAACATGGTTAAAGTCATTGGTTTTTTTTATAACTACTCTCATTTTGTAGTTACATTATTTAGCAACAAGTATGCACAGTTGCGTAGTCAAGTCAAGCTATTTTTGAAAATGGATGAAATTGAACATCGTGCAGTGATAAAATACCTGATTTGAAAGGTTTAACTCCAAAAGCTATACATGAAGACATGTCTGCTACTTTGGGTGAGTCCGCTCCTTCGTATGCGACTGTTAAAAAATGGGTGGCAGAGTTTAAACGTGGTCGTGAGACCATTCAAGATGAGCCCCGAAGTGGCCGGCCTTCGACTGCTTCCACTGATCAAAACAAAGAAAAAATCTGTGATTTAATTTTATCTGATCGAAGATTGACTGTCGAGGAGATAGCTAAGACTGTAGGCATCTCATCTGAGCGAACACATCATATAATTATTACTGAACTTGGATTCTCTAAGGTGTCTGCGCGGTGGGTACCGCGACTGCTTTCAGTGGAACAAAAACGCAACCGACTCACAACTTCTCGCGACTGAGTCATATGAAGCTGACCCAATAGCATTTGTTGAAAGATTTATAACCATGGATGAAACCTGGGTTCACCACAATACACCCGAGACAAAAGAACAGTCGAAACAATGGAAAAAAGCAGGATCGCCCACCCCAAAGAAGGCAAAGGTGGTTTTATCGGCGGGCAAAGTCATGGCATCCGTTTTTTGGGATGCAAAGGGTATAATTCTCGTGGATTATTTAAGTATGTTAGGCTAAGAACTTTTCAAATGACCCTCGTATATAACACTTTCACACAATGCTTGATACAATGTTACAATTTGAGTTTATTTACGTGCTTGCAGCCGAACTAATTCAAAACGCTATAGAAAAATATTACGCATTTGAAAAAGACCACCATTACAAAAACATGCATTAAAAAAATTACTTAAATGTACGCTGCATCGAAATGTTGGAACAACATACCGCCACCAATAAGAGACCTGCATGGTTTACGTACTCTTAGAAATAATTTGAAAAAATCGTTTATGTTCATCAAAAAAGTGAGGAACTACTTGTACATGACACCAGTGCAATTTAGTTTAAGTTCTGTAAGATTACATACATTTGTGTTGAAGTAATCGCCTACTTTTGAAAGGAAGACGTGTAATGTTCCAATTTATCGTTTTAATTAGTTAAAATTTTATTTTAAGAATTGTCAGCACATTGCAGCTATGTATCTATTTATATCTCCTCTATTTACACCTCCCCAACCTAACGGAAGACCAGCGCTGGTTGCTTGCAACTAGCATATTCCTGAGCTAAGGCTGGGTTGTGACAAACACCTAGACTTAAATTTTAAACCATGTATACTTTCTTTGTCTGTATTGTGTTTGTTGCAAATAAATTCATTCAATTAATCATTCATTACTGGTATTTACTGGATTTTTTCTCACGCGAGTACGCAATGCTGGTCTGAGATGGATCTGGATTGTGGATATGTTACAATTTGACAGCAATTATCAATAAAAGACGGTGCTTTCGTTTAGCAATGAAGGCATTGGCGGCGTTGCCATTGATGGCTCTTTTGTTAAAGCGTTTTTAAAGCTCAAAAACATTATTTTTGCCATTTTGCCCACACCCTACTCAAACGCTAAAGCGAGAATAAGATATATAAATCAGTTTATCTATGTGACAAGTTTATCTTTATCATGGATAAAACTATGCTCGCACTGCTGTAGTACGAGCATGGATCGTGCGTCGGTTCGATTAACTTGTCACGTCACAAGTACAATTAGAAAAAATTAGTACTGACTTCCATTCTATTCAGTTATGGGAGTGTAACTCAAAAACTGCTAGACCTAATTTGATGAAATTTAAATGGGAACACGCGGGAAGCACCAACTTTCAAAAAAGAATTTTGAGAATCGGTGCACCCAGTCGAAAGTTATGAGGTAACAAACATAAAAAAAACATACAATCGAATTGAGTACCTCCTCCTTTTTTTGGAAGTCGGTAGAAAATTTGACATTTATTATCGACAAAAGACAGCTCGCGATATAGCTGACGCGTCTACATCCATAATAGAGACAAGATACGATAAATACAAATCAGTTTAGCGACATGACAAGTTGGTCAGGTTTTTTTATATGGGATAGGTTGGCAAAGCGGCTCCCCTGATGGTAAGTGATACCGTCGCCCACGGACACCCGCAATACCAAAGGTCTCGCGAATGCGTTGCCGGTCTTTGAGAAAGGAATTCAGATTCAGATTTATTTATAGGAATAGAAAGTGTGAGGGTGAAGGGGGATGGAAAGGGCCCCCGTTTCCATCCCCCTTCATGCGGAACCTCCCACAGTGCGACTTCACGTCGGTGTTAAGTCAATGTTTTGAGTTGACATGATACGCTAGAGGAGGTTTTTTTTACAGTTTGTACAGACTTGTAATATCTTAATTCGTTCGTTTCGCAGGTGGAGTCTGGAGGGACAGTTCTGAGCACAAACTGGAATCAAGTCGGTCAGGATAAGGTTGAAGTGAAACCACCCGATGGAGTTGAATTCAAAAAGTGGGATGCATAAAGAATATTTTAGCTGTGTAGAATGATGGGTTGTATACAACAGCATGGCTAGGTATAGACAGTGGGTCTAGTACGAACATTAGGGTGATCGTGTCGATGAAGTATACAGGACAAACTACGAGTTATCTGTGCCACAGTTGTAAAATAAAACATATATTCACGCCAGAAGCGTGACGAAAATCTCTTGAGGAGATTCCGCCGATCTTCCGATATAGTCCCACTTGTCTAATGACATCACAATGTCCATCTAGTTTGTCGTGTATTTACAAAACGCACAATATACCTTTGAGATTATATCATAGACTACCTATGAAATTTGTATGTTGCATTTACGCATGCAAAGTGAGAATTTAAATTTAAATTTTATAATGAAAATATGAAACCGGCTGGGTTTTTTGCCAAAATACCGTTTTGCCTTTTTGCCAATCAATTTGGTAATACCCCTACTGATGCTGTAATATTTTTTGACCTGGTAACCAACGTGGAGTAAATTAAGTTTTTTATCTTATACATTTAACGTTACAAAACGAGCAAGTCATGTGTCTGATGGTAAGCTCATTCTCCCAATACATTTTACCTTGATTTGGTTTGACTACAGTCCCCCTTAGGCATATATCTCGAAATCCTTGGCGCAAAACGCAGCTGGAGGTATATCTCTAGAGATCTTGGCACAAAACACCGCTGGAGGCATAAATCTAGAGTTCCTTGGCGCAAAACGCCGCTGGAGGTATATCTCTAGAGATCCTTGGCACAAAATACCGCCGGAGGCGTATCTCTAGAGATCCTTGGCGCAAAACACCGCTGTAGGTATATCTCTAGAGATCCGTGGCATAAAACATCGCTGGAGGCATATCTCTAGATATATGTGACATAAAACATCGTTAGAGGCATATCTTTAGAAATCCGTGGCATAAAACATCGCTAGAGGCATATCTCTAGAGATCCATGACACAACACTGCTGGAGGCATATCTCTAGAGATCCTTGGCATAAAATACCGCCGGAGGCGTATCTCTAGAGATCCTTGGCGCTAAACACCGCTGGAGGTATATCTCTAGAGATCCGTGGCATAAAACATCGCTGGAGGCATATCTCTAGATATATGTGACATTAAACATCGCTAGAGGCATATCTCTAGAAATCCGTGGCATAAAACATCGCTAGAGGCATATCTCTAGAGATCCATGACACAACACTGCTGGAGGCATATCTCTAGAGATCCATGACACAACACTGCTGGAGGCATAATATCTCTAGAGATCCGTGACACAACACTGCTGGAGGCATAATATCTCTAGAGATCCGTGACACAACACTGCTGGAGGCATAATATCGCTAGAGATCCGTGGCATAAATCTCCGCTGGAGGCTAGAGTCCGCAATCTAGAGATTCGCAGTGCCAGATATTCTACCTCAAAGTAGTAGTGTGACCATCAAGTGAAATTACTGGGAAGAGATTGAGTGATGTGCATGCTATGGGAGCACTGCTACTTTCGTGGGCAAGCATAGTGTTTATCATAAGGCTCACGAATTGCTCTTGTCATCATTTACTAATAATTAAAAAAAACTGTATTGTATACAACCCTATTATGTATATTAGTGTTATTTTAATTTTATGTGTACAATTTAAAGACTGTCGGACGGAAAACGTATATGTTTCTCTTGATGTTGTAGGATATGTATTTACGAGGGTGCTGTTTTGAGATTGAGTGTTTATTAAATAAATAATTCAAAATTGATGCATTCATTTTTTTATGTCTATTTATGCAACATTCGCCATTTTTGCTTGATTAAAAATAATTATAACGTTGCATATAAGGAGAAATATTTAAACCGACTTTAAAAGGATTCAATTCGGCGGTTATGATTAGTTTGTTTAGTAAGTCATACTTCATAGGTCCCAAATTTTAACAAATAGATATAGTTTTATAAAAAAAATTAAGGATACAAGAAACAGATTGTTGTAATAGAAAAGCTGAATGTCTTAATAGGGCAAGTAATAGTACAATTTCCTTGAATTAGGAAGAATTCAGTGACAAAGATGACTTTTTCGTTTGTGAGAATGGAAACAAACGTGCAATTTTTGTATATGTATATATAATCTGATTCTCGGAAACGGTTCCTACGATTTTCATGAAATTTAGTATGCAGGGGTTTCGGGGGCAATAACTCGTTCTAGCTAGGTGTTATTCATCATTTAGAAAACTTTGTTTTATCCTTGTTTTTAGTCAATGAAAAACCGACACAGCAACACTAAAGAAACTAGACAATAGATGGCGTTGTTAAGCAACACTACATCAATGTTTGGTTCGAGGTAAGACCAAGGAAATCATACGTTTACGTATCTCTAAATTTTGTTATAAAACGTAACGTGGTTTTCACTCATTATTAATTAGAAATACGGGATTACTCACGTAATATTTATCGGAGTCGATGACGTCTCGCTTAGCACTGTTATCACAGTGCTAAAAACCGACACAGCAACACTAAATAAACTAGACAATAGATGGCGTTGTTAAGCAACACTAAATCAATGAGTGTTTGGTTTGAGGTAAGACCAAGGAGATCATACGTTTACGTATCTCTAAATTTTGTTATAAAACGTAACGTGGTTTTCACTCATTATTAATTAGAAATACGGGATTATTCACGTAATATTTATCGGAGTCGATGACGTCTCGCTTAGCACTGTTATCACAGTGCTAAAAACCGACACAGCAACACTAAATAAACTAGACAATAGATGGCGTTGTTAAGCAACACTACATCAATGTTTGGTTTGAGGTAAGACCAAGGAGATCATACGTTTACGTATCTCTAAATTTTGTTATAAAACGTAACGTGGTTTTCACTCATTATTAATTAGAAATACGGGATTACTCACGTAATATTTATCGGAGTCGATGACGTCTCGCTTAGCACTGTTATCACAGTGCTAAAAACCGACACAGCAACACTAAATAAACTAGACAATAGATGGCGTTGTTAAGCAACACTACATCAATGTTTGGTTTGAGGTAAGACCAAGGAGATCATACGTTTACGTATCTCTAAATTTTGTTATAAAACGTAACGTGGTTTTCACTCATTATTAATTAGAAATACGGGATTACTCACGTAATATTTATCGGAGTCGATGACGTCTCGCTTAGCACTGTTATCACAGTGCTAAAAACCGACACAGCAACACTAAATAAACTAGACAATAGATGGCGTTGTTAAGCAACACTACATCAATGTTTGGTTTGAGGTAAGACCAAGGAGATCATACGTTTACGTATCTCTAAATATTGTTATAAAAAGTAACGTGGTTTTCACTTATTATTAATTAGAAATACGGGATTACTCACGTAATATTTATCGGAGTCGATGACGTCTCGCTTAGCACTGTTATCACAGTGCTAAAAACCGACACAGCAACACTAAATAAACTAGACAATAGATGGCGTTGTTAAGCAACACTACATCAATGTTTGGTTCGAGGTAAGACCAAGGAAATCATACGTTTACGTATCTCTAAATTTTGTTATAAAAAGTAACGTGGTTTTCACTTATTATTAATTAGAAATACGGGATTACTCACGTAATATTTATCGGAGTCGACGACGTCTCGCTTAGCACTGTTATCACAGTGCTAAAAACCGACACAGCAACACTAAAGAAACTAGACAATAGATGGCGTTGTTAAGCAACACTACATCAATGTTTGGTTCGAGGTAAGACCAAGGAAATCATACGTTTACGTATCTCTAAATTTTGTTATAAAACGTAACGTGGTTTTCACTCATTATTAATTAGAAATACGGGATTACTCACGTAATATTTATCGGAGTCGATGACGTCTCGCTTAGCATTGTTATCACAGTGCTAAAAACCGACACAGCAACACTAAAGAAACTAGACAATAGATGGCGTTGTTAAGCAACACTAAATCAATGAGTGTTTGGTTTGAGGTAAGACCAAGGAGATCATACGTTTACGTATCTCTAAATTTTGTTATAAAACTAACGAGGTTTTCACTCATTATTAATTAGAAATACGGGATTACTCACGTAATATTTATCGGAGTCGATGACGTCTCGCTTAGCACTGTTATCACAGTTCTAAAAACCGACACAGCAACACTAAATAAACTAGACAATAGATGGCGTTGTTAAGCAACACTACATCAATGAGTGTTTGGTTTGAGGTAAGACCAAGGAGATCATACGTTTACGTATCTCTAAATTTTGTTATAAAACGTAACGTGGTTTTCACTCATTATTAATTAGAAATACGGGATTACTCACGTAATATTTATCGGAGTCGATGACGTCTCGCTTAGCATTGTTATCACAGTGCTAAAAACCGATACAGCAACACTAAATAAACTAGACAATAGATGGCGTTGTTAAGCAACACTACATCAATGAGTGTTTGGTTTGAGGTAAGACCAAGGAGATCATACGTTTACGTATCTCTAAATTTTGTTATAAAACTAACGAGGTTTTCACTCATTATTAATTAGAAATACGGGATTACTCACGTAATATTTATCGGAGTCGATGACGTCTCGCTTAGCATTGTTATCACAGTGCTAAAAACCGACACAGCAACACTAAATAAACGAGACAATAGATGGCGTTGTTAAGCAACACTACATCAATGTTTGGTTTGAGGTAAGACCAAGGAAATCATACGTTTACGTATCTCTAAATTTTATAATAAAACTAACGAGGTTTTCACTCATTATTAATTAGAAATACGGGATTACTCACGTAATATTTATCGGAGTCGATGACGTCTCGCTTAGCATTGTTATCACAGTGCTAAAAACCGACACAGCAACACTAAATAAACGAGACAATAGATGGCGTTGTTAAGCAACACTACATCAATGTTTGGTTTGAGGTAAGACCAAGGAAATCATACGTTTACGTATCTCTAAATTTTGTTATAAAAAGTAACGTGGTTTTCACTCATTATTAATTAGAAATACTGGATTACTCACGTAATATTTATCGGAGTCGATGACGTCTCGCTTAGCACTGTGCTAGTGCTAAGCGAGCCTAGGGCGTCCCGAACACTCCTTGAAAAAGACCACCGAATGTGGTCGAAACTATAGTCGGACCTACCTTTAAATTGTCTGTTTACTTAAGACCAAAGCTCGGGTCATTCAGAATCTAAAACATAATACGTTAGAAGAGCATTATACACGTTTTGTGTTTGTATACTATATAATCTAGAAGTCTATAGGTATTCTAGAGTACCTGAAAAATAACATTATTAAATTAATACTTAAACTATGACATTTTATTCCCTTTATCCGTGCTTACTTGCTGTAGTAATTTAATAAGTATATATAAAAACGAGAAAATGCAGAAAATCAGTTTTATTTATATGACTAGGAAAAATCACACGGACATTACCACTAGGTACAGCTATATAAAACTTATTGCTTAAAATATGCTTATAATATTAAATGTACTGTTACATATAAGTGAGTATTAGAGTATAAACCGACTTTTCTCACGTAATTATTCGACGTTATCGACCTACTTTACCTAGGTTAGGACCTAGGTAGGCGGCGACCACTGGCGCCAGTGGTTGCCGCGATCTTGCAGCGTAAACTCCCTGAGGATGGGCATCGGACATGCCCGAAACCTTAGGTCGACTAAATACGTGAGTAAAGTAGGTTTTGATATAAATATGAGTGTCAAACTCTAGAGAATTTGAAACTAAAATATAATATGAGTATCATAAAAAAAAATAGATAAAATAGAAGACCTATACGTACCTACGAGTATTTTAAATGTTCCGACTGTTTATTGTAACATTTTTTCTTAATAGTTTCATTGACGCTACAGTATTTAGTGTGAAATTCGAAAATTAAAGTAGAAACTTGACAGAAGTTTCACTCGGTACATATTTCTGAGAGTTATTTAACAGATGTGTCACTCGGCGAGTTATTTAAAATTTCCTATTAACTTAATATTATCAAGTATTTCTCTAATATTATATAATGAGATTGAATATAGAATAATTTGAGAGTTATTTAACAGATGTGTCACTCGGCGAGTTATTTAAAATTTCTTATTAACTTAATATTATCAAGTATTTCTCTAATATTATATAATGAGATTGAATATAGAATAATTTGAGAGTTATTTAACAGATGTGTCACTCGGCGAGTTATTTAAAATTTCTTATTAACTTAATATTATCAAGTATTTCTTAATATTATATAATGAGATTGAATATAGAATAATTGTAGTATTTAAATAGTCAAGATTAATAGTCAATAGTTTTAAATTGTATATCAGATCAAAATACTTAATTATTGTCAATAAAACAAAAAAGATATCAACACAAATTAACAAACAACAGTCAAACAAAGTCAATTAAACAACCCACCCCCTACTGTACCCGGTGTCAAAGTGCCCATGACCCTGGCCGCATTTCCGCGCTGGATGGCTATGGCTAACCTTTGCACCAGGAACGAGTCGGAGCGGGAGTCGCCGGTTTTCTCCTTTATCCTCTATCTTATCTCACTTACCAATTTCTTGGCCTCCGCGCCCCAATAGCCCATGGTCACCATGACAAAAGGCACAAAAAAGTAATGTGCCTCTAACGCTGCGTACTTCAGCCTCTTTTTATCGGCTGCGTCCTCCGCAGCAGCTGCCGGAGAGTGGACAGTGTGACCCAGGTGACTAGGAGCGACAGTGCTGATACAGGTTGCGTCCCAAATTAGGCTTATAATGAGATTTCCAAAAAACAAACACCTAAGTATTAACAGTGTTCCTAAGGGCCGCCGGAATGAACAGGTTGACAGTAGCCTCACTCGGTACATATTTCTGCGAGTTATTTGACAGCTGTCTCACTCGGTAAATAGTTCTGCGAATTATTATATTGTTCAATAAATTTAATGTTATCGAAGTCTTTCTCGCGCATATTTTAATGAGAATTCCAAAAAACAAACACACCTGAGTATTAACAGTGTTCCTAAGAACCGCCGGAGTGAACAGGTTGACAGTAGATAGTCTCACTCGGTACATACATATTTCTGCGAGTTATTTAACAGCTGTCTCACTGGGTACATAGTTCTTCTGCGCACTATTTGACAGATGTCTCACTCGGTACATAGTTCTGCGTTATGCTTATTTAAATTATGCAATAAACTTTATGTTATTAAGTCTTGCGCATATTATAATAAGATTTCCAAAAAACAAACACACCTAAGTATTAACAGTATTCCTAAGGGCCGCTGCAGTGAACAAGTTGACAGTAGCCTCACTCGGTACATAGTTTTGTTCTCTGCCTTCATGTATAGTTGATATTTCGCCGGAGCTGTGATGCAGTCCATTCCTTATTGGCGGCGCTTTCTTTCCGTTAGCGTAAGTAGCGGAACCGTTGGTGTCTCTTGATTCTGGAAAATATATAGTGATGCGTTTTAGAGTGGATAATCACTGTACTACCAAAACAAACTATTAATATTAACTTAAAGGCAAATTGGCCCGTATCAGGATTTTATAGGATGCTCCAATTTCGTGGCTGGGCGTGGATTAAGCGGGCGAGGAGAATAAGATATCACATGTACAATGAGTCTACTTTTATTACGTCACACTGAGATCTATTATTACAGCACATAGTATTTAGAGATCAACTTGAATTAACTTGGGGACAAGGTATTCCACTTAGTGGCGAACGCTGCCACGACCAAACGCAAAGTGAGCTCTCTACATATATATAATTTACTCTATCTATGGTGAGCTCCTCCGAGCCTCCGAGCGTGTCCGCGCGCTCCCCCCCAACGCCTCTGTCGGACGATGACTAAGTACTCATCGGTAATTGGCTCTCAACGACCGACCGACCGACCAATCAGCGAACAGCGCACGCTACCAGAGTTATGCCAGAGATGGCGCCACTTTGCATCTCTAGTCCACCAAAACTAAACTAGGCGGCGCTTGACTAAATAATAATATCAGTTAAAGCTATGCGCCGACAAACTTAAAAAGCAAGACATTTTCACTACAGCATATTTGGTTTAAAATGGTTGTATATGTTTAGTGTATTGGTGCCCATGATCGACTCCGAAAACCTCTAGATTGTTTCACTAAACAGCCTGTATATTTAAGAGAACTGGATACAATCAACACCAATACAATTTACAAATATTGGTAAACATTAGACTAGCCCAAGTTTTTGTGATGGACGGAGTAGAGTCTGATACAAAATTAGTTTTTTCATTTGCCTCCACGCCCTTCTAAGTTGGCTGACTGTGATTTTGCAACTTTATGAATCTTTGTGATCGAAATTATTGGTCGACCGGATTTAATAATTTTAAATCGTGTTATTGCGGTGGGCACCGGTAGGGCTGTTATGTATCTCAGTAGCTAACAAATGTTGACTGAAATCTTGGACAATTGCGGCTTTATGTCACTTTTCTCAGCTCCAGTCATAAACTTACTAACATTTTTGCTTACACTACAACTACGACGTAGTCAGGCATGAGCCACCATTTTTTTTAAATTTCAATCAACAGTTAGTAAATGAGATACACAATAGCCTTGCAGGTTAGCTTTGATTTCATTTATGATTGAAAATAAAAATATTTTAGTTAGTTAACTTAGCTTGTTGCAGGGGCAGGGGTATCTGGTTACGCCAATATTGGTAGCAATACGCTTATTCGTAACACCGAACTATGTAAACGAATTAAAATATTTTTTGTTTACATAATAATGTACTGCTGTGTAGATGTTCAGACGAACTAAAAGTGTCAAAACTGTATATAAATCGGTTTCACATATTTGTCGTTGACTACAACAAGGTGGGGGTAAAAGAAATCACCATATTCAAAAACCCTATAACTTTTGGCGCCAAATGTCAATTCGGTTTTGACATTTGTGAAGTAAACAAACGCAGAATACAAATCGACAAGTCATGAATCGATTTACTCCGCACAAACGCGTAGTAATAATTATTTCATTAGAATTTCCGGGTCGCTTAAAATCTCGTTTTGGTGATTTGCACTGGCCGGCCAGATCGCCCGATTTAACCGTTCCAGACTTTTTAATGGGGTTGAAGTCGCGGGTTTACGTCAACAAGCCTCACACCCTTGAAACCCTTAAGGAGAATATTCGCCAAGAATGCGAGAACCTGACGCCCGAAGTTCTGGCAAGAGTGATCATTTTCTCAACTTAATGGAATAAATAAACAAATTTCACAAGCAGAACCAATATTTCTCATTCAAAAAAAAATTACAGTACAATAACATTGGGTGATTACTTTTGCCCCACCTGGCATATGTGCAGCTATCGTGGTACATGAACATCTGCTTACCGTCATCATCTGGAATATTAGTTTTCTTCAGCATACTGATGACGCAGGGACCTTTAGCCAGTGACCATGTTGGCACGGGTACATCTCTTTTTATAGGCTCCAACAAAGTCCTTCTAGACCTCACTACGCTAGGCAAATCATTTCTCAAACCATCTCCATTTTGTGCCAAATTTTCTCCATTGTATACCAAATGCTCCCCATTTGGTAGATTATTTTTTGTAAAGGGCAATACCAGTTTATTCCCTGGCACCGTTTTTGCTTCTATTTTAGAAATGTGCGACTCAACCGTGAATATTTCCTTATCATCTTTAGTTATAGACGGTCTAATGTCGTCTGAGTGGTTAGTTTCTGTACTATCTTGTTGAACAAGACGTGTTCTTGGAGAAATAGACTCTATTCTCTTCAACATGCGGTTGGGTTTTGGAGTTTCATGTTCGAGAGACAAAGGCGGCGCTGTAGCCATGTATTCTTTATACATGTTGCCTATTAACTCCTCTGTTCGTCTTGTCAAAGGTATTATGACAGTTTGTGCTGGCGCGTTGTTTGGATGGTAAGCATTCGGCCCAAAGCCATCCAAAGCATTGTTATTAGTAACCTCCATAACTCCTATTTGTGTAGTACGCACGTGGTATGGGAAGTTTTTGTTGGCAAAAACTGGCAATGTTAATAGTAGAAACATAATGTGCCCGCTGAATGTGATGAAGAGCAAGACAGCTGTCACCACACTCTCTCGCACCCACTTGTCTATGTATGAGTTAGCGGTAAGTATGAATAAAGGGCCTGCATAGAACCACAGTGTGCCACAGATGAAGAACGGGCAGTAGAACATGTTCTGAAAATAATGAATTGAATGTTGTTAACTTCGAGATCTACCGAGTCGAGTTAGTAGTGAAAAACTTGCCAACTAATCTATAACAATATAATTAACCGGATTTTTTTGGTTTGTGTGTATGTTTGTTTGTTTAAACGCGCTAATCGCTGTAAGTATTATTTCAAAAAATTGGTGAACTGAATAAAAAAAATTTTTTGAACATGAGCAATGTTCAAAAAAATTTTTTTATTCCTCCCAGGGTGGAATTTTCAATAATCTTTCCATCGTGGATGCTTACAACATAACGAGTTTATAGCCCTAGCGTTTCAATCTCCGTTGAAGGATCAGCCAGTCAGAACAAATAGTTATACTTATATGTAGGTATAATAGATGTCCGGCAAACTAGACATAGAATACATAACATAGGGATGTACCTACACGATATGATAGGCTTAGATAAGATTGTTAATAATACATATAACAAAACTACTTATCCATTAGATTTAATTTTAACAGTTCGACAAATTATATTCTATCCAAAGTCATAAATAAATAATTGTAATAATACTTGAAAAGTACTGTAATTATTTTATTTCATGCAGTTGAAAGACAAGACTGGCAAGTGCTTGCTCAAAACAGATGCAGTGCCAGCCACAAGAACACTGATTTTTGAGTCTCTTTGGCCCAATAATGTCACTTGCTACTGCGCCCTTCACACCCTAACACAGTATTGCTTGCGCACTATAAAAAATCCTATAAAATCAGTGTGTCCAATCCTATAAAAAGCACAGTGAGTGAAATAAATAATTAAATGCTCGCGATAGAATATCTGGCATTGCAGTGGTACCGACCACCATTATATGGTTAGATATGTATACATATATATACGTGGGCTGCACCTGTGATTGGTCCAGTAAAAAAAGTACTAATACGGATGTCGTATTACTTGCGGTTCCACTATAAATATTTAATACCAACCAAGACTGGCTTTTGCATAAAAGCAGATACTGTTCCGTCCCCTGACGGAGGATTTTAATACAAAATGTATACTAAACATACCTTCTCAGGATATTTCCTGACAGTGAACAGAGTGGAGTAAGCGAAGACGCACCACGCTACGATACGAAGCACGATCAGCCCGTAGCCAGCCGGGCTCTCGTATAGATACAGCACTTCACCTGGATCGAACGCCTGCAACAATGTTCATTGTTCTCATTTGCAAAGTAATAATAATGTTTTATTGATATTCTTGTTGGACACATATACTTGAAGTTATAAAGTATATCCTACATTTAATCTATTTTAACCACTAATACATACAGACGAACATAGAACCTCCTCTTTTTTAAAGTCTGTTAAAAACGATTTATCAATTGAATTCAATTGATGAATTTTGTTATCATTTATACTTTGAGAAAACTCATTACAAAAAGGTTCAGCCAGAATGAAGGCAATATGTCATGTGTTGGTCATATCCTGTCATAACTCTAGACGCAGATCTGCCAGAGAACGACGCTGGTTCATAGCTATCAGTAACAGTTATAGGACTAAGGTGAGCGAGGTGACTTGACTTGTGTAATTATAAGACTATCATCATTTGTGCTTTGACAAAACTCATTACATATAGGTTCATCCAGTGATCGTGCCAGAGCGCGACGAGCTTCATTTTGACAGCTGACCGCCGGCCGATACATATATATGTTAGTAGCGGCCATTTTGCAACGCCAACAAAGTACTTGATACGGAAAACAACGCCCACTTCGATGACGCATCTCAAAGCGACCAAACTCAAACTCAAATCATTTATTGCTTATGTGCCAAGTTAACAGACAATGCTGGTGTTGTTGCCTAAGGTTTACAATAAGTACATGTCACATGTTACCCTCTGGGGGTGTTGCAATTGTGCAGAGAGGACCAGTCTATTTTATAGTATTATCATTGAAAAATTCGTCAATATTATAATAAAACTTCTGCAAAAGTAATTTTTAAGTGTGAATTTGAATACGTTCATTTTATTTTCGTCTTTTATTTTGTTAGGTAGTGAGTGTATTATACATTTTAACTGCCATTGCCTTGGTACCGGAACTGTGCATTTTCAGTCTAGAAGTAGGTATTAAAAGTGTATGTTTCCGTGTTGGTATAAAGGGATAATTTCGCGTCTGTTCACATGCTTTTAAAAAGTATTGAGGATATTTTCGAATAAACATGCACATTTCCAAGATGTGGATGGCGGTGAAAGTCAGCATTTGATATTTGATAAAATATGGTTTATGGAAATGATGTATTGTTAGATCTGGAGATTCTATGTTTGCAAGTATTCGTAGGCATTTTTTTGTGCGATGAAAAGGTTATCTACGTTTACACTATTTCCCCACAGTATGATGCCGTATCTTAACCATGAGTATGCATATGCGTAATAAGTGGTCAGAGCGGCATCAAGTCCTGCCGCTCACCGCAGTTCCCTTAGTCCATACATAAAACTTGATAATTTTAATTGATTTTTTTAACATGTATTTTCCAATTCCACAATTCCATGACCACACGCTTCACGTCACCTTTAACTCTTAGCTCTTACTGAGACACGCGAACAGTGAGGACACAATCAGCTTAATACAAAATATAAAATCCCTGTGCACAGTGAGTGAAATAAATAATTAAATACAAATAAACCAGTGATATCTGCTCGCTATAAACCTCCGCTACCCACGAGACGGAGGAATTCCAATCCCGCGTTCCACACGCGGGAGTCGGCTTAACCTCGGCTCACCGGCTTCACAACACAAGGCAGTCTTCGGAAAGTCCATTCCTTCATCCCTTGCCAATACTTTATAGTGCCCCTATGAGGCACTATCAAGAATGAAAGCAATTTAACGGTTGGTTGTATCCTGCCGTACACTACAATACTACACTAGAAGATTCTGACTTGCCAGAACGTACCTTAGCTTGATAAACAAATAGAACGATGTACGTGACTATATAGCAGCACATGAAGACTGTCAGTTTGACCGTGAAGCCCACTTTGAGTCGCCCGCGCGTTATCGTGTATCCTTTCGCCATCAGTACGAGCAGTAGCAGAAATGTCATCTCGGCGACTCCGCATAAGAACTGACCTGGAAGACATATTTGGTTTTCAGGGTTCCGAAGTACAACTACTTTAATCATAATAAGGTGTTAAAGAATAGTCTCCCCAACATAAAAGACATGGAAATCAGACATTGGCTTATGGCATGGAAATGAGACTTTGCTC
Organism: Selenia dentaria; assembly: GCA_917880725.1. Taxonomy (NCBI): domain Eukaryota; kingdom Metazoa; phylum Arthropoda; class Insecta; order Lepidoptera; family Geometridae; genus Selenia; species Selenia dentaria. The sequence continues at coordinate 6,867,254 of OU862904.1, read as the reverse complement.
CTTTTACTTGAATAAAAATCTCACTTGATTCAACTATGAGTAGATAATTGGAGGAATGGCAAATGTAACATAGGAGTCTACTTTTAAAGAGAGAAAAACAGACATACTAGATGGTAAGAACTCTTGTCTCGACCGTCTTGGTTGATTCCATCGCAGTGCCATATATTCCATCCCGAAGCAATAGTGCGCATTGTATTGCTGTTACTGAGAAGGGCACTGCAGCAAGTAAAATTACTGGACGAAAAAGACTCAAAAGCTAATGTATCGGGGTGAAGAGCTCACTTCTGTGGCGGTTAAAATCAACTAAAGATAAATTTGACTTTCGGATGGGTTCCTCGGTGGCCTAGCGGTCATGTCGTCAGAAGACGGGGTCTAACCCTTTCGAGGATATGTATTTTTTCTCTAAAAACTGTAACTGTGAAAGTTATTAAGCTGTATACACGAAACGGACTAGAAGGGACAGATAGAGCGATCTTATAAGAGTTCCTTTTACGGAATGGTGCAAGAGAGTATCACGATAAACAGCTTTCTCCATGTACATTGATGTGTCGTTCAGTAGCTTTTCAACCAACTTACAAAAAAGGAGGAGGTTCTCACTTCGTGTGTATTTTTTATGTGCACATCATAACTCTTTAACAAGTGAACCGATTTGACGTCTATTTTATTATTTGAAAGCCAGTAGTTTTGACAATAATTTATCATCAACATCGGGTTTAATAGAATCGAAGTCGGTTTAAAATGTAAAAAAAATGTACAGTCGGTTTACGAACGATTATTTTACGTGATGATGTCATTAGGCAAGCCGAACGCTTAGGCCAATCGTGCCTCTCTATCGCTTCTTCCACGCTCTCGCTTGCACTCTCGGCTCAGGCGGAACAGACAATGAATCATACTTTTTCGTGCGTGCAGCCGGTGTTCATCGATTTATAAAACGTTATCACGTCAAAATGTAGTTATTAAAACTACGACATGTTATACCAAATTTAGGGAACATCATCATCATCATCAGCCTGTAGCAGTCCACTGCTGGACATAGGCCTCTCCAATTGCACGCCACTTAGGTCTATCTTGGGCTTATTAGGGAACATCCGTGGTATAAATGATAAATAATAACGTTTACTAACACATACACACTAGGATTCCCTGTGTCGCGAGAGGCATGAACAGAAACAACACACACTTCACTCCACAACATCCTAAACCCGAAAACAAACATTCGTACACATTATATATATATATATTTTTTTTTTATAGCGAACTGGGTAGCACTTGGCCACTATCTCACCTGATGCTAAGTGATGATGCGATCGATGATGGAGCGCGCTTACCCAGAAGATACCTATGCACTCGTAATACAAGTAATACAAGTAGTTCTGCGAACAGCAGACCTCGCTGTAATTCACAACCTATTATCTCGGAAACTACTTAAGCAATTATGCTCATATAAGTCAGGTACATAATGTGTGCACCAAATTTTCAAAACTTCCCACCTTTTTAGGAAAAGTAAAAGTAAGTCCTCAAAATCACCGACGACAAAAAAATATTAAATAGTTGAACATACATACCAAGTTGAAGATATGCGACCACGAACAACTTAACAACCATACGGAGAGATGATTTGGCCAGTTAAAGCAGAGACTCTTCGCTCGCTCGGTCAATCATACCCCGCGCTTTGAAGGCAAGGTCTCCACCAACTGAGTTAACGGAGCTGTTATAATAAATGTTCAAACTTACCGGTAACTTTAGCCCCTTCACTGCCTACTCCATTGGCAGCGTATCGTATGTACGCCAAACTCTGCAACATCACGCCAGAATGTTGCGCACACGCAGATGCTAGAAACAGCTTGTATGTAGAGTGAAGGAGATGGCGGGATTTGAGCTCGACGCTGCACATAACTATGGCGATCATTACGATGACGTACGCGAAAGTGTATGCTAGCAACACCGGGAGGACATCTGAAAATAGATAGTAAATGTAAGAAGGTGTCATCAGGAGATGGCGGTAACATAGCCAATATTGATTTTGTTTAATATTCTAAGATGCGTTTTGTTGATGCGGTTTGCGTGTTTCTTCTAGTTTGGACGTGTAATAGTGATGGATTATAAACCGTTAAGTGTTAGTAACGGTGATAGTGTTCAAACTCACGGAAATACAATTCTAGGAAAAATTTACAAACTCTACGACACTAATTGTTCCTTTTTCCGCCAATCCAAGGTTATTCCAAATTACTGAGTGTGCCTTGAATTTAATTCGAATTAGATTTTACAATTTGTATGCCAGCTACGCTTGTGTGTAAAATGTATATATGTACCTACTGTAAAAGTTAATGTCTTATCCATGTCACGGTTCAGTCATTTTAGTGTCAAAGATACATAACAAACGTACACCGATTAATCCAAACACACACACACTTTCACCTTACTTACGGCCTCTATGATTTTATTTTTATTTTTTTTTTCATTTACCTACAGGATGGTATTGATATTACCAGAATAGGTTTTTTGAGTATTTAACATGTAATTTAATTTGTACCTACTATTAATATTTTAAAATGTGAAATTTCGATGTACGGATTTGTTACTCAATCATGCAAAAACGGCTAAATGGATTTGAATGATATTTGGTTGAGGCAATGGATACTTTTCTTCGTCATCTACTATCACCACGCTGGCGAAACCGCGGGGCGGAGCTGGTAAGCAATAAAGTGATTTATAATTTATAACAACAGTGTGATTTTCCGTAGAAACTAAAAGGTCCATAGATTACGCATTTGCACTCACAGAACTCATCAGCGGAGAAATGTTCATGCCAAAAGTCGCCATCGGGTCCGTTGGTCATCAAGAACTTATATTTCACATCAAGGCCCTGAAATAAACAATAAAAGAGCGTTTTCTGAGGAAAGTTTTAGGTATTGACACTCATCGCAATGCCGTTCAAGATTCTCTGTGTTCCGAAGAATAGAGAGTTTATTATTTAATAGCACAAAACCGGCAAATTACAGAAGAATTAAAGTCTTTATTAGTTTAATTATTAATTAATGATACGAAACGTATTAGTTATTTAATATAAATAGTGGCCAATGTAGATATCATATCTTATAAATAGAACATTAATATATAACATGGATGTTTCAACAAATTATTATGCCTATGAACTTAAAGTTGTATACTTTAATAATTTTCCTGAAACAATTTAAGGCATTTTTATATGAAATAAATATCAATATGATATTCCTGACATATAAACTAGCGGTAGTGTCTGATAATTATTTTTTACTTTTTTATTTTTTACCCTCAAATGTGAATGCCGTTCCCAACAGAAGACTAGCGTTGGTTGTTTACAACCTGCCGGCCAACCGGCACTATGCTGAGTTGGGGCCGGCTTGTGTTAACGAAAACCTACTGTTAATTTTATTATGTTTTTTCTTTTTCTTGTAACCTGTTTTTTAGCACAAATAAATGTATGTCTATGTCTATGCTTTATATCTATGAATCTAGGCCTGAGCACAAAATAAACTAGTAGATTACACATCGACTTATTTATTTTGATCTGAGTAAATGTTGAGTGGCATTTACTTTCGGATCTTAACTCCAGTCAAGAATTGCTTTGAAGATAAGCCAGTGCATGCTTGGCGTGTATGTGTATGTACTAACTTGCTGCATTTGCTACACTCATCTAGGCGATTTCTTCACAAGCACTTTGTTGCAGTTGTCGCATTTTGTCATTTTGATTCAATGTTTTGTAATCAAAATGTCAATGGCTGAATTTGAGTAATGAAAACGTTTTGAACCATTTCAAATTTTTGAATTCGTCAAAGTAGAAATGATGACAGATTAAAGTGTTCTTATTACACAAACTAAATGGCTCACCGTAGTGCTATCACAGTTATTGACAGCTATGAAAAACCATCGCTCTCTGGTAGATCTGAACCTTCTAGAGTTACGACGGGATAAAACCAACCGTTTAATATAGCCTTCATTTCTGGTTGAGCCATTTTGTAATGAGTTTTGTCAACGTATAAATCATGATAAAGTGTTCTAATTACACAAATCAAATGGCTTACCTTAGTGCTATCACAGTTACTGATAGCTATGAACCACCATCGCTCTCTGGCAGATCTGAACCTTCTAGAGTTGTGACGGGATAAAACCAACCGTTTAATATTGCCTTCATTTCTGGTTGAGCCATTTTGTAATGAGTTTTGTCAACGTAGAAATCATGATAAAGTGTTCTAATTACACAAATCAAATGGCTTACCTTAGTGCTATCACAGTTACTGATAGCTATGAACCACCATCGCTCTCTGGCAGATCTGAACCTTCTAGAGTTATGACGGGATAAAACCAACCGTTTAATATTGCCTTCATTTCTGGTTGAGCCATTTTGTAATGAGTTTTGTCAACGTAGAAATCATGATAAAGTGTTCTAATTACAAAAATCAAATGGCTTACCTTAGAGCTATCACAGTTACTGATAGCTATGAACCACCATCGCTCTCTGCCAGATCTGAACCTTCTAGAGTTATGACGGGATAAAACCAACCGTTTAATATTGCCTTCATTTCTGGTTGAGCCATTTTGTAATGAGTTTTGTCAACGTAGAAATCATGATAAAGTGTTCTAATTACACAAATCAAATGGATTACCTTAGTACTATCACAGTTACTGATAGCTATGAACTACCATCGCTCTCTGGCAGATCTGAACCTTCTAGATTTATGACAGGATACGACCAATCGTTCGATTTTGGTTTTATTCTGGTTGAGCCATTTTGTAATGAGTTTTGTCAACGTAGAAATCATGATAAAGTGTTCTAATTACACAAATAAAATGGCTTACCTTAGTGCTATCACAGTTACTGATAGCTATGAACCACCATCGCTCTCTGGCAGATCTGAACCTTCTAGATTTATGACAGGATACGACCAATCGTTCGATTTTGCTTTTATTCTGGTTGAGCCATTTTGTAATGAGTTTTGTCAACGTAGAAATCATGATAAAGTGTTCTTATTACACAAATCAAATGGCTTACCTTAGTGCTATCACAGTTACTGATAGCTATGAACCACCATCGCTCTCTGGCAGATCTGAACCTTCTAGAGTTGTGACAGGATACGACCAATCGTTCGATTTTGCCTTCATTTTGGCTGAACTCATTTTTATTAGGTTCCGAGTTAAGGCGGCGACGGCGGTAGTGTTGGACTAGCTCGCTGGTTGAGCGTTTGATTTTGTGCTGAAATTAAATTTAAATAGGCATTCTTATATCTGTTTCATTGCTTATCACATATATTCGAAAAGTGCTAGTTTGATCCTCGTAAACGGGAACAAAATAGCTTTTTAATCCCTAGAGACTAAAAGTACTTACATAATTTGAACTTGGAATGTGGATATCATAACTAAATGTCCCAATAACCAGAAAAATCAATCCCTGACATTGTATGAAGGCAAGTAGGTAACAGGCAGTAAAAAACCGCGCGGCGAATAAAAAAGAAGTTTGCGCGAAATACATTCCGCCTTCATTCGTATTATTATTATTGCTTACTTAAATTAGAATTTAAGTTATATGTAGTATTATAAAAAAATTGTGTGTTAAGTAATGAGAATGAAACAAAATTGTTACGATGCATTTCCATAATAGTTCAAATATAACCATTATTCTCTAATTATTTCAATTTTATTGCTCCTAATAGTTGTAAGTAAATAAATAAACGTGCTATTCATATTAATAAATTGGACTTATTTTCTCTTAGAGGGTGATAAAAGGTCAGAGTTTCCACCTCGAGAGCAACACTATTTTAAGTTTCTCTTCGCTCTTAATTCTAAGAAACACTGTCGCCTTCTTGCTCCTTAGGCAAAACATCTACTATTAAAACAAGAATGATGGTTGCTGGGACGAGCCGAAAATGAGGTTTTGTGACATCCGGTCATTAAACACAGCACCACTCTTGTCCATGGCAGTACGCAATGCCACTCACGAGCTTAGTACTGAAGTTTCACATAAACAGTCGAAAGTTATGAGGTAACAAACAAAATACAGTTGATTGAGTACCTCCTCCTTATTGGAATTCGGTAGAAAATAGTCTGTCATTGAGTCAAAATTTTTAAATTTACTAATATCCTAAATTAAACTGTCAGATAGATGTCGCTCCGTCCCCGCAAGACGGTTAGTCAAATAGAGAGTTAAAATTCGATGCTCGGACCAAAACCTCGGTGGCCTAGTTGGTCAATGGCGTCTGACACAGAGAGTCAGAAGACGCGGGTTCGAATCCCGTCTGAGGATGGAATTTTTCTCTCTATAAATTTCAATGTTTGAGATCGCTAAAGCAGGCGTTAGTGCTTTAAAAAGTAACACTATAAAAATTACAAGGGCTGCGATGTCAATACGAAAGTTTAAGTATTTCTAAATAATGCTACTTTCGGTTGGGTGGTACTGTTAAACTGTCCAATAGATGTCGCTCCGTCCCCGCAAGACGGTTAGTCAAATAGAGAGTTAAAATTCGATGCTCGGACCAGAACCTCGGTGGCCTAGTTGGTCAATGGCGTCTGACACGGAGAGTCAGAAGACGCGGGTTCGAATCCCGTCTGAGGATGGAATTTTTCTCTATAAATTTCAATATCCAAAATACTACTTTTTATAAAAAATAATTTAGGTCACAGGAAACTTATAATTGTAGTTACATTTTAATTCACAAATCTCGTAAGTACATAATAATAGTTTTTATTTTGTAACCATCATAACAACTCATTATTAATCGATTTAAATTTGAGCTCTTTGATGCACTTTGGGAGAGCATTAAAAACTTTAATACTCATAGAAAAGTAAGTAAATATGTCGCGCTCCAAGTATACCCACTTTGCTCATAGCATGGCATTGCTTATGGCAAAGTGAAGTTCTAGGAATTACATCATGGAACAGTCTGTCCGGAAGAAAATGTGTCTCAAAAAAATATCACTTATCAAGAGTTACTTACCCCATTCTTATTCCTATTATCAAACAATATTTCAACGTCCTTTAACTGCTCGAGACGACTTCCATTATGAGGTCCAATACTCTCCCACAACTCTTCTTCTGGCAACACCGTGGTAGAATTCCAATCATCAGTTGGCAACAATTCGTACCAAATAGTAGAATTCGTAGTAGGAATGGTAGAATTTGTAGGCGTTGTAGGTTTTGACGTGGTGGTGGTTCTTAAGAATTGGTCATAGTAGGATGGGTGGGGTGGTACTGTTGTTGCATTTTTAGATTTTGTGGTCGGTTTTTTTGTTGTTGCGGGCTTTGTGGTTGTGCTGTAACAAAGGTATGAGTTATCATATGACAGTAACACGCGAATTACCTACATATAATCGCTCTATGGGAATCGCCGACGTAGCAGTGACACCGGACAAATGTATTCGCCGATGCAGCATCGCATTCTGTAGTCGCTGGCACTTCCGTTAAACGCCAATGTGTTGAGCGACTGTGGCGGACCGCCAAAGGAGGTTTATGTAGTCGGGTTATTCAAATAATGTTTTTATGAAATCTATTTCCGTAGTTGGGTTATTAAAATAATATATTTAAGATATCTATTTCCATAGTCGGGTTATTAAAATAATGTTTATTTGATATCTATTTCCGTATTCGGGTGAATAAAATAATGTTTTTATGATATCTATTTCCGTAGTCGGGTTATTAAAATAATGTTTATTTGATATCTATTTCCGTAGTCAAGATATTAAAAATAATGGTTTTATGATATCTATTTCCCCAGTCGATTTATTAAAATAATGTTTTTATGATATCTATTTCCGTAGTCGCGTTATTAAAAATAATGGTTTTATCATAAAAAAAAACGATATTAAAAAATATTTAGTGACACTTCCGCTGAAAAGAAAACAATGATTTTTGGCCTATTTGGGGGCGTGCACCACCCTCCCTCCCGCATAAAATGCTAATAGGAAGAATACAAAATAAAAAACACAAGAAACCCCAAATAAACCAAAACCGATTCGACACGTGTTTCGCCTCTATACGAGGCATCCTCAGGAGATGTTGACTCGTCGAGCGCTAGACCGTCGACCGACAGTGAGAGAACAACGCAAAATCGCCCGCTTATATAGCATGTAGACTCCGCCACCTTGTGAGTCACTGCACGCGCGCCGGCCGCTGCTATATTGTTGTTGGTGACGTATTCTGGGAAAATATACGCAATAATGGAGATGAAACCATGTTGGTTTGGTCATTCAATACTTAGTGTAAGATTATTATTATTATGTTTTATAATCTCTAATTGTTCCAACACACTTAACCGAAAGCTTTTTTCACAAACATGTAAAATCTTAAGTGTTGTTGTTGCGCAACGAATGACCGGTATCGAGTAATGTTTAGCGAAATGAGACTGGTCAGGGTGGTCATTCCTATAAGCTGAAACATGTTCTTTAAATCTAATATTGAAATTACGGCCTGTCTGACCCACATAAACACCGTTACAATCGTCACAGACCAGTTTATAAACACACGACTTTTTTCCATCCTCAAGACGATCTTTACCATTACAAATATGCTGTAAGTTCTGGTCTGTTCGGAAGGCCACGTGGATGTTATTTTTCCTGAGTATTTTGGCAATTTTTTGTGAGACGGGGCCCAAGTAGGTCAAACTACCCACATATTTGTTTATTTTTTCCGGAGGGCATGCACAAAGCAATAAACGAACCCTATCTCGCTGCTTATTTTGAATTAGGCGATCGACTATTTGCTTACTGTAACCGTTAGATGTTGCCATTTGGTAAATTATATTTAGCTCTTTTTTGTAGTTATCTGTTGACAGAGGAACTGCAGATAATCTATGAACATAGCAGCGAAAGGCTGCTAATTTGTATTGTATGGGATGACAAGAAGAAAAAGGTATAACTACGTCTGTGAGTCGGTTTTCGAAAAATTTGGAAATCCAGTTTGTTTTCGATTCTAGTTATGGTCAAATCCAGAAAATTAAGCGAATTGTTATTTTCTAGTTCCAGTTTGAACTTTATTTTGGGGTGGATATTGTTGAGTTTATTTACAAAAAAATTAACCTGACGAGAAGTACCTGTCCAACAAATAATTATGTCATCAACATACCTATAATAAAACAGGATACGGGGTTCGTTCACCACATGATGTTTTTCAAAACCATCCATAAAAAGTTCAGCCATTAATGGACTTAACGGGGATCCCATGGCCAAACCATCTTTTTGAGAAAAGTACTGATTACTAAACCTAAAGTAATTTTGTCTCATACACACCCCAGTCAAATCAATGAGTTCATTAACTTCTCCAGGATGTAACCGTTGTCTCTCGAGGTGATCTTCTAAGATACGTAGGCTTTCTTCGTAGGGAACATTAGTGAAAAAGCTGTCTACATCAAGAGACAACAATTTAGCACCGGAAGGGATATCAACGTTTTTAATTTTATTTATTAAATCTAGACTGTTTTTTAAACTGTACTTAGGTTTGAAACATGTCTTGGAACTTAAGAGAATGTTAAGATGTACGTAACTCAACTCAGAGTGTAACACCTTCAGGTGAAGTTTCAAATTATCTCTGAAACGTCACCTGAAGGTGTTACACTCAGAGTTGAGTTTCAACATACATAACGTAGAGTTTGATCTTCTGGATAACAAGGCTAGGGAATTAGCATCTTTGGCTGCACATGAGAGATATTTGACACAATCTAGGAAACTGGACAGGTTATTTCAAAACAGCCATGTTAATAATGTTGATTCTGACAAACAAACTGATGCTCATTTGTTTCACCCTCGTGTTGAAAACTTAAGTGACACTCAGTTCCCTCCTTCAGAGCTCTCGTTGTTAGAGAAAGGTCTGAAATATAACTTAACGCCCAGGGTGTCACAAAAATCTCTCGAAACATTAGCGGTAGACTCGGAAATTGCTTGTGTTAGGAGTAAACAGGATATCGCCGTTAAACATCAGGTGGCAGTTCATATTAAAAAACCTTCATCTTTTAATACTTTCTTTTTTCAGAGCATCGGATTTATCGTTCATTGCAGGATAAATTCAATCAAGATAATCTAGTTGTTTCAAAAGCGGATAAAGGTAATAGTGTTGTCATTCTGGATAGAAATGTCTATAACCAAAAGGTTAACAACGTTATCCTAGGTGAGGAATTTGAACTTCTTAATTCGGATCCTACTAAAAAGTTCACATCAGAGGTGAAAGATGCAGTTAAGAGCGCGTTGTTCATTTCTCCAGTGGTGCTTAAAACTATTGTCCCAATGAATCCACGGTCCCCTCTTTTATACGGTTTACCCAAAACTCATACAGAAAATATTCCCATTCGTCCGGTTGTTTCTTACATTAACGCTCCGGCGTACAAATTGGCTAAACATCTTAACATTCTCTTAAGTGCCAAGACATGTTTCAAACCTAAGTACAGTTTAAAAAACAGTCTAGATTTAATAAATAAAATTAAAAACGTTGATATCCCTTCCGGTGCTAAATTGTTGTCTCTTGATGTAGACAGCTTTTTCACTAATGTTCCCTACGAAGAAAGCCTACGTATCTTAGAAGATCACCTCGAGAGACAACGGTTACATCCTGGAGAAGTTAATGAACTCATTGATTTGACTGGGGTGTGTATGAGACAAAATTACTTTAGGTTTAGTAATCAGTACTTTTCTCAAAAAGATGGTTTGGCCATGGGATCCCCGTTAAGTCCATTAATGGCTGAACTTTTTATGGATGATTTTGAAAAACATCATGTGGTGAACGAACCCCGTATCCTGTTTTATTATAGGTATGTTGATGACATAATTATTTGTTGGACAGGTACTTCTCGTCAGGTTAATTTTTTTGTAAATAAACTCAACAATATCCACCGCAAAATAAAGTTCAAACTGGAACTAGAAAATAACAATTCGCTTAATTTTCTGGATTTGACCATAACTAGAATCGAAAACAAACTGGATTTCCAAATTTTTCGAAAACCGACTCACACAGACGTAGTTATACCTTTTTCTTCTTGACATCCCATACAACACAAATTAGCAGCCTTTTGCTGCTATGTTCATAGATTATCTGCAGTTCCTCTGTCAACAGATAACTACAAAAAAGAGCTAAATATAATTTACCAAATGGCAACATCTAACGGTTACAGTAAGCAAATAGTCGATCGCCTAATTCAAAATAAGCAGCGAGATAGGGTCCGTTCATTGCTTTGTGCATGCCCTCCGGAAAAAATAAACAAATATGTGGGTAGTTTGACCTACTTGGGCCCCGTCTCACAAAAAATTGCCAACATACTCAGGAAAAATAACATCCACGTGGCCTTCCGAACAGACCAGAACTTACAACATATTTGTAATGGTAAAGATCGTCTTGAGGATGGAAAAAAGTCGGGTGTTTATAAACTGGTCTGTGACGATTGTAACGGTGTTTATGTGGGTCAGACAGGCCGTAATTTCGATATTAGATTTAAAGAACATGTTTCAGCTTATAGGAATGACCACCCTGACCAGTCTCATTTCGCTAAACATTACTCGATACCGGTCATTCGTTGCGCAACAACAACACTTTTAAGATTTTACATGTTTGTGAAAAAAGCTTTCGGTTAAGTGTGTTGGAACAATTAGAGATTATAAAACATAATAATAATAATCTTACACTATTGAATGACCAAACCAACATGGTTTCATCTCCATTATTGCGTATATTTTCCCAGAATACGTCACCAACAACAATATAGCAGCGGCCGGCGCGCGTGCAGTGAGTCACAAGGTGGCGGAGTCTACATGCTATATAAGCGGGCGATTTTGCGTTGTTCTCTCACTGTCGGTCGACGGTCTAGCGCTCGACGAGTCAACATCTCCTGAGGATGCCTCGTATAGAGGCGAAACAAGTGTCGAATCGGTTTTGGTTTATTTAGGGTTTCTTGTGTTTTTTATTTTGTATTCTTCGTATTAGCATTTTATGCGGGAGGGAGGGGGTGCACGCCCCCAAATAGGCCAAAAATCATTGTTTTCTTTTCAGCGGAAGTTTCACTAAATATTTTTTAATATCGTTTTTTTTTTGATAATGGATTTCCGCAAAGTAACGCCTGAATCAATAAATTATCTGGTTTTATCATATCTATTTCCGTAGTCGGGTTATCAAGACATTTTTTTAAGATGCCTTTTTCCGTAGTCGAGTTATTAAAATAATGTTTTTAAGATGTCTATTTCCGTAGATGAGTTTTTTAAATAATATTTTTATATTATCTATGTTAGTTTTACTCGGTGCATAAACTATATATAAATAAATGAAATCACACTTAGCTTAGTTCAGTGGCCCTATCACGAATAACTGCGTGCGTGTAACGTAACGTGTCGTTCACGTGAAACAGTACAAACTGTCATGTATCTAGGGCAACTTAGACACAGACACAGTTTTTCGCAAATTGTTTGTACTACGGCCTTTGTTGGTAATAATTCTCTGGCCGAGGCAAGGAACGGAAATATCTGTTCTCGGGTTTCGGCAGGGTTATTATGTATTTCAGTTGCTAACAAATGTTGATTGAAATCTTGAAAAATGGCGGCTCTAATTTTGTCAACCAGTTTCCAGTTTTGACAACTCCAGTAAGCAAATATGTTAGTAAGTTGATGACTGGAGCTGACTAAACTGACATAGTACCGCCATTTTTTTCGATTTCAATCAACATTTGTTAGCAACTGAGATACATCCCTGCATATGTTGTGATGCGACACAGAGTCCTAGTGCGGGGTATGAGTATATGTAAAGTTTTTTTTTATTATTACGAATGTGAAACTCTGCGCAGGATCTTAATGAAAGTGTGTAAGTATGTTTGTTTCTTTTTTAAGCTGAAACAGCTCTTGGATGAAATTTGGAATGGAGATAGATTATACTCAGGACAAACACATTTACCGCATTTAATTTAGTATTTTGCAACGAATGTCGCGGGTAGAAACTGGAATGAATTACAAAACAATAATATTCTTTACTAGCTGCTCTCCGCGGTTTCCCGCGCGGTGATGGATAATGATGATGATGATGAATCTTATATAGCCTATGTTACTCACGGTGAATGTAGCTTTCCAATGGTGAAAGAATTTTTGAAATCGTTCCAGTACTTTTTGAGCCAGTTTGTTACAAACATACTTACATACAAATCTTTCCTATTTATTACAATAGTATAGATTTGCACTTTAGAGATACACATTTACAGACGGGATTTACCGCTTTACCGCAGACCCGCTTCTTCAAACAAGATAGTTAAAATTCGATGTTCGGACCGAGCCTCGGTGGCGTAGTGGTCATGGCGTCTAACACGGATTGTTTACACGCGGGTTCGAATCCCATAAGTAACATTTTGCTGTAAACTTTCAAGACTAATTCAATAAACTCTGTAATTGAGGCCGTCAGCACCGTAGTATTCCAACTTTTTCAGACACAATTGAAAGCAATTGTGTTTGGAAAAGAATAGTTTCGGCCTCAACTATGGTAGTAGTATGTACCTTTTAGATGCGGGCAGTTCCTTGTTAGCCCTCGTAAGTATACATCCAGAGTACTCCGTCTCAGGGTACCAGTGCGACAGCTTAATTATCTGGTTCTGACCGCCCTTGTTCAGTACTGCTTCCCGCTCTTTGCAGGTCTGAAACATTTTTTATACTAGTAGTTCAAAGTCAAAATCATTTATTCAATTTAGGCATCAAAGAAGCACTTATGAACGTCAATTTTTTATTATAATGTACTTTAAAGACTCTACCGCCGCGTTCCAAAAAATATAGAGCCTACCGAGAAGAAGCGGCAAGAAACTCGGGGCCATTATTTTTATATAGATGTTTACAATGTTTCTTCTTAGATACTACAAATATTACATTTTATGGGTGGCAGAATGACAGCTTGCCAGAAGTGAAGTATTCCAAGCTTTGTCTTCTATATAATGTCAGACTGTATCGCTAATTTCTTAAATGATAGAACAAATGTTCGCTCATTTTTAGCTCCAGTGTGTTGCCTTACAAAAGAGAACATAATAATGGTATCAGTAGGGACAGACACGCTACACTTTGACATCTTAGTACACGAGTAGATAGATCCTGGAGAGATCAGTCCCAAGCTGTTTTATCCTCCAAGTAATCCGAAATTTTGTAATAACTTTTTTAACAGAGTTAATTTTAATAGTAATTTTAAACTTATTCATAGGCAAATCTCGGATAAAATTAGGAACTTTATTATGGAATCGTATACATTGTCCCATAAAATAATGACTTATTCTGCGGAGACGCGATTTCTGCAGACAGACCTCGTGAGCACAGTCTCATCAGCGGCAATACTCACAGTCTTTGCTATCAGCAGCACGGTACCTACCAAATGTTCTTGCCAAATATTACCAAAATCATCCAGTTTTAAACTTTACAAAAAAACTCGGCATACATTTGCCCGATTATGCTCATATTCGTAATTCCTCTTTAAAGTCTGGTACCAAATGTTTTCTAAATCGGTCGATACCAAAAATCGGTCGGTCGGTGCAAAAATACCAACAGACCTCCTGAGAACCCTATACCTAGTGCTGACACAGGAAAAATCCTTCTTAGTCGGCAAAGGGTACGGGTCAGGGGAAAGGTCCAGCACTGTAACAGTACCCGAGGCACAGGGTTTAACCTACGAAACGGTGATCATCATTCAGGCGAAAGAGCGAGTCACAAAGCTCCGAGACAGCGTCTCTCACGCAGTAGTGGCAGTATCGCGACACTCAGTGAGCTGCACATACTTCACAGACGACAGCTCGGATGCTATCGGCGAATTCTTCAGGCGGGCGACAAAGGCAACGGCAAAACAAATAGCAGATTACAACATCAAGATGGCCATAAAAGATAGGAACGAAGAGGTCGTGGAGGCCGTGCTTAGTACAATTGGGCAAAGGCAGGAGTCTGCGGCCGGATGCTCTAGCTAATATTAGTATAATAAGGAAAATAGTGTAACTAGATTAAGCTAGATAAGTTATAGTATTTTTGTAATGTAAAACTGTGATGTTTGGAGAACGAAGTCTCCATTCAAAATGTATGTTATTTTAATTATTAATTCATAAGTTTAAAAATGGTACGAATCATAGTGTCTGTAGTGTGTAATTATATTAATAAAAAAAGGTCGATAAATAGCGCCGCAATCTTCCCCTTTTTTTAAGAAAGTTCTACAACAAAATTGTATTGAAGCGTCTCTGTTTTACGTAGCTAAATTGACTTTCATCTGTCCATAGGTGCGTTTGTTAGGTTGAGTGTACGTCTGTACAGGTCGCATTTTTCAACCAATCTGATGAAACTTGCTATGCATGTTCTACTATTAAATAATTTTTGTCACTTTAAGGTGCTGTTATATCACAATGTCGATTAAAATGAGGGTTTTTAAAGCAGTTTATCTCATAAGCAGCGATTAATTAAAAACTGCAAATAATAATGTGACATTTATAAGACTTCTAAGTACACATTGATGGAATTAAAAACATAATTTAACATACTAGAGTACATTAAATTTCAAACATACCACTTCATTCCACTTTTAAAACAGTTTTTGTCTTTATACACTATTATATTTGTTATGAAACACATATCATAAAATACCAATTTTTAATGCACATACATTGACGGATTATTTTTTTATTTAAAAGTGCACACTATATTTTTATGTTTTTTTTACGTTTTTACGAGATGCGCTTGCTTGATTTCAAGTAAAGGAAAATGAAGCGCTGAGCTGACAGCGCCTTAAGCAGGAATTTCGAATGAGCATAGTTGGTTAAGTGGTTGCCGAGAGAATAGGTTCTGAAGTTATACGATTTTGATTATATTTGGTATTCTCCAACTGCAGATAGCTGGAACTGCGACAAACTGCCGAAAGAAGACTGTGCTCGCAAGGTTTACTCGCAGAACTAATAGTGATTATGTACCTTTGAGCTGTGGTATACAGCAGGCCACTGGGTGCCGTCGTCGTAGTACAACAGTAGGTGAGGTATGCCCATCTCCTTGTCGTATTCTATCAGGTATTCGAACTGTCCGTCCAGAGAGAGGAAGCAGAAACGGGAGAGGAACGCCCAGCTCTGAAAGATAGATAACACATTATCAACTTAATATTAGAAAGAACAATGCTAAAAACTAGGTATAACAATGGGCGGTTCTTTCGATTGGCATCATAAAATATGAGGTGATTTTCTCCACGTCTGGCTCGGTTCGGTTTCGAAAATCTTTGAATGCAGTATTATTAACTTTTAAAAATAAATTAAAGTCTCCTTTGAGCTAAATATCCTATCTACAATAATAAAAACACTTTCCTTCATGTCTCCTTGGGACGGCCCTTTATATATAGCGATTTTGCATGCAAGCTTCTGCGTGTGGCTTTAGTAGTATTCCTACTACTCGTACTGCACGGTTGAACAACTGACAAACATGTGTAACTTCCCCATGACTCTGCAAAAGCCATCTACAAGTGCAATTTTAAAACTTTAATACCGACTTCCATTCTATTACTTTGGTAAAAAACCAGTTATTGGGGTGTAACTGAAAAACTACAGGACCGTATTTAATAAAATTTACATGGGAAGCACCAGCTATCAAACAAACAAAGAATTTCGGAAATCGGTTCACCCAGTCGAAAGTTATGAGGTAACAAACATAAAAAAAAACAGTCGAATTGAGTTGGTTGTTAACCTTTTTAGAAGTCGATAGAAAAGATCATCGTCCCATCTCGATAGCGAATTATAGCGAAAGTATTAAGTACGCAATATACTTACATCCTTCGTACTAACAGTCCCTTCTACCCATTTAGCCGTAACTTCATTCGCTGCCATCAATCCGCATAGTAACAGGCGAATTCCTGCTAACCACCACATATTGATCTAATAACTCCCCAGGGAACTTCACTGAAACAGAGCAGGCAAGTTTAGATAGGTAGCATTTCCATGTGCCTCCCACGATCATTAAAATTTGAAGCCTTATCAATAAAGCTCAACGCCCAGAGTCAGGTGACTCAGGAAAGCGGTCGCGATCCGGGACGGTATTTAAAATGTTCGAATTTGTATGCATCGCCCCGTGATTATACCCGCGTGGCGATGAAGATGATTATAAAAACAAGTACAATTTGAAAAATTTAATACCGACTTCCATTCTATTCAGTTATTGGAGTGTAACTCAAAAACTACTCGACCGAATTTGATAAAATTTAAATGGGACCACACGGGAAGCACCAACATTCTAACAAAAAGAATTTTGAAAATCGGTTCACCCAGTAGAAAGTTATGAGGTAACAAACTAGAAAAAGTCGAATTGAGTACCTCCTCCTTTTTTTGAAAGTCGGTAGAAAATACAGAGAGACAGCTTAGTCATCGAGTTTTTAACATTTCTTTTTTGTCCAACTGCCCGAGGATTAATATGGTTATATTGTTTATATTTGTAATTTGATATACTTACTTTTATAAGATTGTCCATCAGCCTGAAGCTTGATACATTTTGATAAGGAAACTACCTTTCAATACGACTTAGCCTCGCGAGAATTTGAATAAGGAAACTACCTTTCAATACGACTTAACCATGCGAGAATTTGGATAAGGAAACTACCTTACAATACGACTTAGCCACGCGCGAATTTGGATAAGGAAACTACCTTTCAATACGACTTAGCCACGCGCGAATTTGGATAAGGAAACTACCTTTCAATACGACTTAGCCACGCGTGAATTTGGATAAGGAAACTACCTTACAATACGACTTAGCCACGCGCGAATTTGGATAAGGAAACTACCTTTCAATACGACTTAGCCACGCGCGAATTTGGATAAGGAAACTACCTTTCAATACGACTTAGCCACGCGAGAATTTGGATAAGGAAACTACCTTTCAATACGACTTAGCCACGCGCGAATTTGGATAAGGAAACTACCTTTCAATACGACTTAGCCACGCGAGAATTTGGATAAGGAAACTACCTTACAATACGACTTAGCCACGCGCGAATTTGGATAAGGAAACTACCTTTCAATACGACTTAGCCACGCGAGCCACGAAGGATACATGATCTGTCAAAAATACTAAGCCACCACTATTGCATTTCCAACTAAACAAAATGACCATCTCATTAGAGATAATTGAATGCATTTAGACAAAAGAAAATACTTTATTCCTAAACTCCGGTAGGATCAATAATAATTTCTCAAAAAAATCAAGGCAGTAGCAGAAAAAGGTCTTACTTACTGTAATTAGAACAAAAATATTTCTAGACGAAAAAAGTAAAAGCAAAATTAGTCTTGAGAAATTAGCATATGCTTACTTACAGTGTGATTTAACAAGTTTTCCATAGTTACCTCTCCTTAAATTATTCTATATATTTCACTAAACACTTGAATGCATTCTAGATAGTATGTTGTTTAAATTTAGCTTTAATTTACAGTTTGTTTTGGTATTAGATTGTGTTGTGAGCTAAACGTTGCTATAGCAACGCGTCCAAATTACTAATTTATGCTGAACGCACTTTCGTTCGAAAATACGTCACGAAGGACAAAGCATACTTGCGATATAGGGCCTTACTTATAAACGCTGCATAACTGTCATTTAGTACCGCGCAAAAGAAAAATGTTCTGCGCCGTACTAAGTGACGTTATTCAAATTTAAGCAACGTTTATAAGTAGTACCTATCGTGATTAAGTATTAATTTTCAGTTATTGTTTTTATGTGTTAAGATTATTATGTAATAGAGGTAGATTATTAATCGTTATGTATTCGTAAAGATGTACAAAGGTGGGAAAATGGTATAACTTTTATAAACGTTGTTTTATATGTTCTCCGCGTCTAACTGCCTCAGATAGGTTCAGTAATGAGTTCCAATTTAGTAAAGCGTTGGAAGCATCCAACGCTTTACTAAATTGGAATTGGGAATGACTTTAATCCTTTTAAAGGCATTTAACCTTTAAGAGCCATAGTATATCCTATACATTTTATAAATAACTAGCTGCTCTCCGCGGTTCCACCCGCGCGGTGATGGATGATGATGATGAATCTTATATAGTCTATGTTACTCAGGGTGAATGTAACTTTCCAATGGTGAAAGAATTTTTGAAATCGGTCCAGTACCTACTTTATGAGCCAATTCGCTACAAACATACAAATCTTTCCTCTTTATGATATTAGTATAGAAAAAGATGAATGCAGAAGTAAAATAAAACAAAACTAAACACAGTAAAATGCATGCTTACCCAATCTGTGTAGACTACGGAAAAAAATAATCAATAAGAACATCTATTTATGTGTAAACCATACAAGTTTAATTTGAATTAAAAAATGTTGCCACAGACAAAAATCCATATCTTCAGATTAATTCAAAAGTATGAAAATGGTAATACTCACTGCTTTAAAACCAGTTAACTTATTTTATAGTTAATTCAAAATATTTAGTTACTGTCTTATAAGCACATTCAGTTTTTGTTTCCAAATTATACAAATTTCGGACATTTCCAATTTATGTTTCTCCCTGAGAACCTCCTCATTCGGACTATTTCGAAGATTTGTACGTATGTTTGTAACGAATTGGCTCAAAAAGTACTGGACCAATTTCAAAAATTCTTCCACCCTTGGAAACCTACATTCACCCTGAGTAACATAGGCTATATAAGATTCATCATCATCATCCATCACCGCGCATGGTCACGGGTTAAACCGTGGAGAGCAGCTAGTATTTAAGATAATGACTTTAAGATATGCTTATTGACTGGACTATAAATACTGGTGATTGGAAATTTATTAACAATTGTAATTACTGTACAAATGGGATTCGACTCGAGTAATATTAACTTTACATAACAGTTCAGTAGTCTTGACGTGAAGAAGAGTAACAATCATTCATCCATCCACAGTATAAATATAGAGAAACAGTACGGAAACTAAGCCTAGTTAAGCGGAAATAAACTTATACGTGCCCACTCGTCTTGACGCGGCCTCACTACTGACAGCACCGCGACAACCGCTTAGGGCTCCCGTCGATGCGCATATTTGTATGAGGGAGCCGTTTCGAACGTTTGAAGGTAGTTTCCGTACTGTTTCGCTATATTTATACTGTGATCCATCCGTCCAAACAGAATTACCATCATATTTAATAAAACAGTGATTAATAAATAATTTTATATTATTTAAGAACGTCGAAATAAAACCAAAAGTTAAGAATATTGCATATTTATTTATTTTTCATAATTATTTTTACCATCTTCTATACATACTTTAGCCGTAGTAAAACATCGACTATTTAAATGTTATGTTTGCATAGCCAAAACAAGTGCCTTATATATTATTATATATAATAAAAGAATATTTTACAATGACTAAACTTTTTGCATGTTCGCTAAGCTTTTTGAATTGAGCATAATTTAATTTAGAAACTGTAAATAAAAAACCATCAAAAGGCCTATTCAAACCTGGGCGTTATTCGCTACCGCGAGCGATAGACAAACCCGAAAATGCGTTAATTTCCCTGTTCACACCAACGCAGATATCGCTACCGCGTGCGGTAGAGATATTCGTTGGCAACGGTTAGCGGGGCGGCGGGACTAGTTTCGCTGCAGTTATGGAACTTCATACTATTTACCCATCGAGTTCCGCGTGGTGTTTTTCGCTACCCACAGCGGTAGCGAATAACGCTCAGGTCTGAATAGACCTTAGGTCAGGATTAATACAGGTTGGTTTAAAATATCTTGGTATCTTACCTTGAGTTTGCATTGCCTAAACATTCGCATGAAAACATGTTGTAAACATAATTATCTGTCAATATATAGAGTAGCTTACGCACTGTCACACAAAATGTTGATGATCTAAACATGTTGCGAGATTCAAAACAACGACAGTGGTGTCGATTCTGCAAGCATGCTCTTAACTAAAAATCTCTAAATTATGGTAGTACTCATTTTGTTTACGCTAAAATCCAAATTAGTATAACACTTCCGAATGACAGCACAAAAATTAGACATTTCTCTTCAATTGTGGGCATATTTAAGACAGGTTAGTCGTCACGTAACCAAAATTGAATAGAATAATCCTATTTTTATAAGTGTCATTCTAAGTGTTAAATGATTTTGGATTTTACTTAAATAAGGACCACTTTTTTGAACAAGTGAATCGCTATCATAGCGAACGCTAATCGTGCCAAATCTATAGACAAACGTGTTTACTGTCATGTTACTAGTCAGTGCGACCATTGACAGCAACATATTCGGAAATCTTTTCAAAAACCTCTACAGTGGGATCGCAAACCTCAACAAAACATGTTGTGATATAATTATGTCAAACAAGTTTCTAAACATTACATGTATAATGTTTTTGGTGACAACCAGCAGTGCAAGTACCGTAATAGTCGTTAAATTTGTCGAATCGCTAAGATCGATAAAAAATCATATGGCATCATCAATCATATCATAGCATGTATGGAAGTCATATCGATGACTTATACGATCGTCAAATTGTCGACAGAATATCGATTATTACGAATTGTTTGCATTTCGGCGCCCCTTCTCAAAGTCGCACAACGAGCTATGGAGAGGGCTATGCTCGGGGTTACTCTACGTGATCGAATCAGAAATGAGGAGATCCGTAGAAGAACGATAGTCACCGACATAGTCCAGAAGATTAGCCAGTTGAAGTGACCCAGAAGATTAGCCACGCAGAACAGATGTCCGATGGGGCCGAAAGGTTCTGGAGTGGAGACCACGGACCGGCAAGCGCAGCGTAGGTCCACCGATACGGTGGACGGACAGTCCTACGGCTGAGATGATGATGATGATTCATCCATAAATACAAACTTTAGCGTTTATAATATTTAGTAAGATCAAACGCAACTAAACAATATCCCCAATCCCGTCGCCAGTCGATCAGCTATATCGAGGTCATTTTCAAAGCTGACAAAACAATCGTTAAAATAGATTAAATACACGATCTCAAACGTAATTTAACAGTTCCATGCTAAGGTTATCGTTATAATCGTAAAAGCTTATCGAATTTGTCTACCGATCGCTTAATTTTGTTACTTACTTGCAATGATAGATAAAATATTGATATAGCAAGTTTTTTCGAAGTACGACGAATTTAAGACTCAAATTTATCGATCAGTAAGTTCGGTACTTGCACTGCAGGTCTTACAAATCTTCACACAATGTTTTATGAAACAATTACTGTTCTTTATGTGTTATAATATTTTTTTCAAAATGTATTATTACTAAAAACATGGAATGATATATTCACCATACTTTTATCTAGAATCTTACAAAGTATAGTACCAACATACAAAATCTAACATTCATAAAGACACATAACTAAGCTTGTTAAAAAGCTAAGTAACTAATAGAAAAAATATTTATTGCCTTAATAATAATATAAGCATTTCATATTTGCACCAAAAGTATAAATAAAATTTAAAATAAACATTTATTTAAATGTTAAACATACAAAATCCGTGAAAAGGTAGATATTTCACAGTACAATATGATCAGAGGCCGTAGCACAAACTATTAAAAAGTATTCATTTCGTAAGCGGCAACACACGGTTCGGCGTACAAACTATGAGTTATCTGTGTCAAGGTTGCCCTAGATACATGACAGTTTGTACTGTTTCACGTAAACAATACGTTACGTTACACTTAGGCATTGTGAGACTTAATTTTAAGTTTTTTTAGAACGGTTCATCAAAGTGACTCCCTCTCGCCTGATGGAAAGCGAAGATGGAATCAAGAAGCAATGACCATTAGTACAGCCGTAAGCTGCACTAATGGTCAACCCTATGATGACCTAACAGATGCTTTTTCACACCCCGCTTGAAAGACCCAGGGTCATAGCTGCAAGGAAATACGTTTTCCATTGTTGAGGAATGTTTTTTTATTATATTATCATTTTTTTGTTGTACTTTATAATGTGGTGTTGCTGAACAGTTTATCTATCTATCTAAGCAGTTATTCGTGCTAGGCCCACAGCAGGCCCAGCTCGTAAATCTCCGTAAGTGTAACGTAATCGTATCGTTAACGTATACATTACAAACTATGAGTTATCTGTGCCACAGCTGTAAAGATAAATGATATTTTGTACAGAATTCTAGTATCTTAAGTACAGATCCAGTATCACTTATGAAATATTTCAAGATAGGTCATCTGTATACAGTGGGTGTAGCCCTTTTAAGCGTTCCCTAAAATATTGCAATTTTAAAAACAATAATTACTAATTATCCTCGGACGGGATTTGAACACGAGTCCTCCGATAATCCGTGTCAGACGCCGTAACCGTTAGGCCATCGACGCACCCATCCGAGCATTAAAACTATTTAGTTGATTTTAACCCAAAAATATTTACCTTTATTCGGATCTTAATTACGATATAATAACATAACAAATGTCAACCATTGCTTCCTTTTTACGATTTGGCATACGAGTTGTTTACAATCTAATCTTTTACATATATACCTCTCTTTACAATTATACAGGGTCGGTTAATAATAATGTGTAATATTTTACTGAGCCATAAAGCAGCTATGACTGAGCAACTTTTCTTCAATAACTTTTTTAAAAACTTTTTTATTGAATTGTACGGTCACTTTTAGAGTTGGCGAAAAGCGATGATTGTTTCAAAATGATTAGATGAACGATCGTTGCGATTACGTTCATTTCAAAGTTTCCGAAATTGCATTTTGATGGCACATCTCTAAAATAAAAGCCATAATTCCATAAATCGTATAAAATAACTATAATATACTATCGACTGTCCACGACTTCGTTTCCCTGGGTTTGTTTTGATAAGAACCTTCTTATGATAGTAAATAACACAACAAAAAAGAATTGGCGAAATTGTTCCATCCGTTGGATGCGATGTCCAAGGGAAATAGAGATTAATTTTATATAAATATACATAAATGGGTGGTTTTTGAGAAAGGCGGCCATGGCCAAGTCCGGAACCACGAGAGATAGAGAAAAATCGTGAAAGGACATGCCCTCGATTTATAAGAAAACAATAACTGCATGTTTAGTTGGGTTAAATGGGACCACACGGGAAGCACCAGCTTTCAAACAAAAAAAATAATTTTGAGAATCAGTTCACCCTATCGAAAGTTATGAAATAACAAACAAAAAAATACAGTCGAATTGAGTACCTCCTCCTTTTTGGAAGTCGGTAGAAAATGCACATGTGTTTACTAACGATGTAATAAGAGCCACTTTACGAGCATGTGTCATGAACAAATATTTTGTTTATTACTAAACGACCCTGTATATATAACTAAGTAATCATTTATCTTCAGTATGTTGTTATCACACTTTCCCTGAGCACTAGTAATGATTTCTTGAACAGATCCTGCTGTGCCCGCGCATGTTTAACCTCCAGTTCTCCTAGATCTATGAGGCTGTAACGAAAAAAGATTATCTGTACTGATGTTTTCACTAATCAATAAAATTCTCAATATGTAAGCTCACGGCCCTAATAATAAACGTTGGTAACTAATAATAAAAAAATAAACGTAAAAAAAATATGGTACAATTTTATAATATCTTAGTCTTATTAAGGACTACTGGTTTTGCATGGTTTCCTTTCTCGTGGGTCCGTCTATGTAGGGTACACAAAACACACAGAGGTTTGCCATTCTTCTTTAAGTATTGTTTAAGTTTTTGACAATTATTTTCTTCAGTTCTTGATTACAATTCTTTCATACTAAATTATCTTTTAAGAGTAGAAGTTCTACCCTTTACAGAAGTTTTACACTTTGTTGCTTATTAGCAATAAACATTATTTTGCAATTTATTAAAATTGAGAATAAGGCATAGAGTATCTCCATAACGAATATATAGGTGCCTTCTGAGTGGCGTCGAAATCACTTTTAGCGCTGTGCTCGCTATTCCAAATCAATGAAAGCACGACAACGTAGACGCGTGTGACGTAATGGATTAAGTCACGAAGGACGCCATTTTGCGATTTCAATGACCACTCTACGTACTGAAATCACGGTTAGCAGTCCGTCAAAAATGACAGTGCTTTGATGTGTGCGTGATGGAATAGCTAGCATCTGTCTGTGTGTGGGTGTATTCCATGCCGTGAGCAACCAGGGTTCGAGGATATATATCAATGGATAAATATCAAACGATTTTTGTGATATATATGAACATACAAAAATGGTTTAAAAATTTGATTTTATTAGGTATTTTTTTGCAGTTTGTTACTGTATTTCTACTTCCCAAATGTAGATAGCATTGGAATAGAGATAAAACATACTCCCTAGTAGTAATTTTTAATCCTTAAATGGCAACACTGAATGGCTGCATCTCGCTGGCGGCGATTGACAGTTCTAGATTAGGATCCGTTCAGCCTTTTAGGCGTGATAAAGTCTTAACAGACAGAGGCAGTTTTTTCTAAAATAAAAGTAGCATAAGTTACTGCGTATAACCGGGGAAAAAATTAAAAAATATATATCCCAATTACATTTTAAGTTATAATAAAAAAATGAAATTCTTCAGAAATTGAGACCGTTTATGATATTTTTCACTACCATGACCACATCTTTTTTAATATTTATTTCTTTTTTTTTTATAGGCAACCTGAATAGCACTGCTATCTACCACAATTCTTAAAAAATCCAGAATAACTCTTGTTTTATCACGAAAATTAATGAAACTTATTTTAATCCCTAAATTTTTTGAAGACTTTTAATTTTAACCAACTTTAACTTATCGTGGTGTAAAAAAAAGTAGGAACACTAATATGGCAAGTTTTTAAAAAAATTGACGCAACTAACCAACATTCCAAAATCATATAATACTCTAGGAAAACAAGTTATAAAAAAATATGGGCCTATTATTTTAAACAGGGGCCAAATTCCTTAAATTGTAATTGTCAGTAATCACTTTTACTACATGCCCAAAATGGGTTCTTGTTGCAATTCCTACGAATTTTAATGGGGCATACATACCTTAGATGTTAGAGAGAGATAGATAGATAGAGATATTTACGTTAAAAAGAGACAACAACAGGGCAGGTAGAGAAGCTGTTATTATTCTCAGCAAGTCAGTTCAGTACGCTCTGCTCCTTAGTTTACTCCGCACCGTTCCCAATTCAACTTACGTGGCTCTCGTACATACTATCGACTTTTGGCTTGGCTTTTAGGACTGGAATCGACTTGCAAACTTAACTGATCTGGCATTATTTGGACTGGAAGTGATCTGCAAACTGAACTGACCTGGCATTATCTTGGACTACGATTGTGTGTTTTGTGATTTAGAGTTCTGGCGCATTTTGGACTGTTTGGCGTTTAACATGCCGCAACCGTACACACCACAGGAATACGTTGATATGCATTTAATCTATGGAGAATGCCGATGTATTGCTAACGCTGCTAGCAGACTGTATCGAGAAAGATACCCAAATGCTCAAAGATATCCTGATTATCAAGTGTTTATTAATGTGCATCAAGCGTTTTCGGAGGGTCGTATGCCATCCAATAGGAGAAGCGCTGGAACACCTAGATTGGATCGTGATGAAGAAGTTCTCAATGAGATAGAAAATGATTCGACTACTTCGGTACGTGCCATAGAAGAAGCTACAGGAATCCCGAAAAGTTCTGCACATCGAATATTAAAACGTCACAAGCTTCACCCATATCACTACAGGCGTGTGCAGAAGTTATTACCGCGGGACTATCCGCTACGAGCACAGACCATATAACCACTTGACTGCGTGTAGTTCAATTTCTTCTAAGAACACAAGTCACCACTGCGGGTCGGGGGGATACGTACAAAAAGGCATTTTGATTGGCCGGCACAAAATGTAGCTCTACTCATAGTACCTAAATAGTGTTGTGGTACAGCATTATGTAATCACCTAAGTTGTCGATAAAGTTCACTACAAATTATCGTTAACCTTAACTGTACAAAGATCTGAAATATGTATGTAAGTATTAAGCAAATAAGGTTATATAAAAAAAACTTCTATTAATGAAATTATCTTAATAATTTATTCGATGTTTCACGGTGAAACAGAACACATTGATCTGAGTATGTATATTTTGCGTTTTAAAAATAGTTATCAATGTCTGTTTATCGTATTCTTACTGATTATTCAGTATGTAATCACATACATAATACCACCATCAAATAATTATATATTATTTACCACAGTAAAACAACATCTTTATAATTTTAAAATAGTTTTAATTGTACAAAGTATCCAAAGCCTTTACACAAAATGTGATTAAGTAATGATTTTAAACAAACAATTAGATTATATTTATATACTTTTTCGGCACTGTATATTATACAGTCATTAGGATACAACTCCTCATTCTATACAATACTGGATTTGTACTACCGTAAAATTTGTCAATAAAAGGACGAGACCTACAAATTATATATATTTTTGACCGACTCGCACTTTTTACTTTTAGAAGCCGGTTCCATGTTATTGTTAAAAATAACTATGTATGTATATCTAAATCATATAAAAAGATGCCAGCTGGGCAGAGAAGAAGTAGTAGAATTATCCAATTAGTCAAACTAAATAGTCACTTAAAGAGGCACAAACAGAGTAGGTGCTAGGTATAGTGATTTTATTTAAAAATATATTAAGTATATGTCCATAGTACTTCATTTTAAGACCATTATTATTATGTTTCATATTACACTCGGGTTTTTTTCGCGTGTTTATTTACATTATTATAAGATAAGATATATAAATATTATCCATCCTCGGACGGGATTCGAACCCGCGTCTTCTGACTCTCCGTGTCAGACGCCATTGACCAACTAGGCCACCGAGGTTCTGGTCCGAGCATAGAATTTTAACTCTCTATTTGACTAACCGTCTTGCGGGGACGGAGCGACATCCATTGGACAGCTTACCAGTACCATCCAACCGAAGGAAGCATTATTTAGAAATACTTAAACTTTCGTATTGACATCGCAGCCTTTGTAATTGTTGTTGTTAAAATTTCAATGTTTGAGATCGCTAAAGCAGGCGTTAGTGCTTATAAAATTAATACTATAAAGATATATAAATGTTACTACATAATTGATGATAACGTGAAGGTATAAATAAATATAAATAAAACACCGAATTTGTATATTTATGCACTCTTAATATAATGAATGTATTGTATAGAAGAATTATTTTCCTCATAGTCGATATATACAATCGATAAATTGCCAGTTAATATTGGAGTACCGCACTAATTTACACGTGCCTGTGAATAAAAGAGACGGCGTTATCTACAACTGCAAAGAACAGTACGGGATGGCAAAAGACATCAACGCGTTCCCATATTTTATTTTTATTTTTGAGTCACTGTTTAATTACTTCATTTGTGTATTTTGTTTTCTTCCAATAATTAATAAACTAAAATTATCTGTGAAATGTAATTCCATCCTTTGCATACCTGGATGTCTATCTGTTTTTTCGGTACCACTTTACTGAACAATAAGGCATAATTGAATTTGTTTTAAATTTTTTTCATCCGCTTGTTTTCCACGCTCAGTCAAACTGGTACTGACGTATTGGTTCGATACGATAGCTTTTTATTGTCATAGTCTGAGGGGAAGCCGTATGAGCAGTCAAGTGGTTATATGGTCTGTGGCTACGAGTCACATTTTGCCTTGTGATGCTGCAAAGGCACAGTGAAGATCCCCAATTCCTAGACAAAACTCTATGGTCGGATGAAACAACATGCAAGAAAGATGGGTATTTAAATCTTCACAACCTACATAGTTGGAGTAATGAAAACCCGCACTTGATGAGACAAGACAAATCCCAATATCAATTCAAGGTTAGGACCGGCATATTAAATGGAAAAGTACATATTAAATGGAATACCGGCATATTAAATGGAAACTTAGATGGCAATAGTTATTTAAACTTTTTACAAAATGACTTGCAAGAATTGTTAGACGACGTGCCCTTAAGTGATCTCCAAAACATGTGGTTCCAAAATGATGATTGCCCAGCACATTATGCCCGTCCTGTGCGAGAATATTTAAATCAAGAGTATCCAGGCCGTTGGATCGGGCGACTTGGTCCTATCTTATGGCCACCCCGTTCAGAACCCCCTGGACTTCTTCTATTGGGGTTGTTTTAAAGACAGGGTCTACTCAAAACCCATTGCGACATTGGACGAGCTTCGTCGAAATATCACTCAGGCTGCTGATTACATTAATAGCAGAAGATATGCAAGACAAATAAAACGATCATTTTTAAGGCGATGTCGTGCATGTATTAATGCTGGTGGCAAACAGTTCGAACATTTGCTATAATGTTAATAACTTAATAATTACACGTGAAACTGTTTTTACCATTTGTTTTGAAATATTAAACATTTTTCAAGAACTAATACTTTTATTACACCCGATCGTCATTTGGCCCTGTTTAGAAATAATAGGCCCATATTTTTTTATAACTTGTTTTCCTAGAGTATTATATGATTTTGGAATGTTGGTTAGTTACGTCAATTTTTTTAAAAACTTGCCATACTAGTGTTCATACTTTTTTTTACACCACGATAAATTAAAGTTGGTTAAAAGTAAAAGTCTTCAAAAAATGTAGGGAATAAAATAAGTTTCATTAATTTTCGTGATAAAACAAGAGTTATTCTGGATTTTTTAAGAATTGTGGTAGATAGCAGTGCTATTCAGGTTGCCTATAAAAAAAAGAACAAATATTAAAAAAATTGTAGTCATGGTAGTGAAAAATATCATAAACGGTCTCAATTTCTGAAGAATTTAATTTTTTTATTATAACAAAATATAATTGGGATATTATTTTTTTTCTTTTTTTTTTCCCGATTAGTCCGGGGCAGGTCTATCCTCCTGTGTTGGCTTATCATTGAATTTTGGGACACGTTGTATATCATAAACATCCGATATTTTGATATTTATTATAAATACCGGATATTTTCGAACCCTGGTTTCAAACCATTCCGAATGGCTGACAGATCTCACAAGTCAAAAGCGCGATATTGAATCGGAATGGAAAATAGTGATAATATCGCCAGAATCAGTGTTGACGCCACTCGGAAAGCAAGGTATATATTGAAGTACCAAGTTTAAGATCAAAAACTCATTGCATACTACCACTCATTTTTATTTTATGTAAGCATACTAATTACACACTATTGATATGAAAACTAAATAAATAATAAATACAATTATTATTTAAATTTAATTTTAATTTTTATATTTAAATAAATAATAATTACAATTTATTATTTATATACTTTCATTATGAAAACTAAAGTGGTTTGTATAACTTTTTTAGGATGTAGTAGGTGATAGTGCTTGGTAAGTTTGAACTTTGTATGTTTTTATCGGAGACATTCGATTTAACTCCTGCTAGTCTGGCAATCTTTTCGGCCTCTACAAGAAACTATTAACCAAATGAATAAAATTTTAGTCAACAATAATAGAAACGTACCTCTTCCTAAAAGCAGCGACTCGTCTGTTCCTAAAGTCGATGAGCTCTTCCCGCGCTCGTGCGGAAAGCTGCTCGAACTTTGCGCACGCGTCCGCTTGCGCTTGCTCCGCCTACAAGATAAACACATATATATAAAGCACCAACTGCGCCCCACGGTTTCACCCGCGTGGTAATGGATGACGATGATAATGTTAAGAGAGTTTAGTCATCATTTTGACAATGTCATCCCTGTAACGCAAGATATAAATGATAAGACAAACTACTGTGACATCCAAATATGTTTGTTTTTAACTTTCGTAAACAAGTATAAGTATATATATATACTTATGTATAAGTATCCTGGCCTTTGTCGAAGAGGGAGAAGCACTGTTGCAAACTCCTTCGTTGGCGTCAACCACCAACTGATTTTTTGACTTTTTCCCCTAAATTACACCTGTGCGAAACCGGGGTGGATGTCTAGTATAATATAAACTAAAACAAATCACACAAACAATGAAACATAGAAAGCGTGCTTTACCTCTTGTACTTCCAGTGGCTGATAATGCGTGCACAAAAACAAAGAGTGATTATAGATTGGTTGGTGGGAACACACAGTTATAATAATAATAATTTATTAATAAAACCTATTTACATGAAACAAATTAAAAAACAATAGCCTTAATTAGTCCAGTCCTCATAAATATTATAATTGGTAACAAGTACAATTTGCAAAATTTAATACCGACTTCCGTTCTATTCAGTTATTGGAGCGTATCTCAAAAACTACTGGACCGAATTTGATGAAATTTAAATGGGACCACACGGGAAGCACCAGCATTCAAACTAAAAGAATTTTGAGAATTTGTTCACCCAGTCGAAAGTTATGAGGTAACAAATATAAAAAAAATACAGTCGAATTGAGTACCTCCTCCTTTTCTACCGACTTCCAAAAAGCAGGAGGTACTCAATTCATAACTTTCGATTGGGTGGATCAATTCTCAAAATTATTTTTTTGTTTGAAAGCTAATGCTTCCCGTGTGGTCCCATTTAAATTTCATCAACATAGGTCTAGTAGTTTTTGAGTTACAATCCAATAACTGATTATTACCATAGTAATAGAAAGGAAGTCGGTATAAATTTTTTCAAATTGCACTTGTTGGAAGTCTGTATAAAATTAGGGTAGACTACGTAAAGAACATGTCAAAATCTAATAGGGGATTAAAATATACAATAAGTAGCAATACTACAAATGTATGTACGTCTTTTTCATCAAAATGTATATGTACCGTTTTTTTCTTGATTGCAAAACAATATCGGCAATCTTACGCTTTAATTTTTTGACGATTTCATTTGCATACATACAAGTAAATATTATTTATATTAGGTTCATGAACAACATTGCAATGCAATATTTTACAGTTATATCGTAAATAGAGAAGAGAAACTGTATGATTTTATCGACTGGATTAACGTGAGACTTACGCGTTGTCGATATCAAGATCGACAATAGCTTCCGGAAGAAACCGAAACAATTTCTCCCGACAGTAAAAAGAAAGTGAAGAATAAGTATTGTAGTGACCTAAATGATAATGACCTATGTGAAAAAGAGACAGCAAATGCGTTGTGTCCTAATTTAGTATTAATAAACTTACGTGAGGGTAGAAAGAAAGTGTAGAATATGTCTAGTGACATAAATAATATTGAGATAAGTGGAAAGTAGAGAAAACAAAAATGTGTTTGTCATAATTTAGAAAGATTTAAACTTTTCTGAGGGTAGAAACAAAGTGTAAAATATGTGTAGTGAAATAAACAATACTGAGATTAGCATGTAAAAAAGAGACAGCAAAAATGTGTTTGTCATAATTTAGAAAGTTTTCAACTTTTCTGAGGGTAGAAACAAAGTGTAAAATATGTGAAGTGAAATAAACAATACTGAGATTAGCATGTAAAAAAGAGACAGCAAATGTGTTTGTCATAATTTAGAAAGTTTTCAACTTT
The DNA here is from genome assembly GCA_917880725.1 of Selenia dentaria. Lineage (NCBI taxonomy): Eukaryota > Metazoa > Arthropoda > Insecta > Lepidoptera > Geometridae > Selenia > Selenia dentaria. The sequence continues at coordinate 6,834,866 of OU862904.1, read as the reverse complement.
TCTGAGGGTAGAAACAAAGTGTAAAATATGTGAAGTGAAATAAACAATACTGAGATTAGCATGTAAAAAAGAGACAGCAAATGTGTTTGTCATAATTTAGAAAGTTTTCAACTTTTCTGAGGTTAGAAAGCAAGTGAAGATTATGTGTTGTCACCTAAATGATACTGACATAAGTAAAAAGAGACAGCAAATGTGTTGTGTGACACAACACATTTGCTGTCTCTTTTTTACTAATTATGACACAACTTGTGTCATAATTTAGTATAAATAAACTCATGTGAGGTTAGAAAGAAAGTGAAGAGTATGTGTAGTAACCAGAATGATACTGAGATACGTGGAAAAGAGGCAGCAAATGTGTTGTCATAATTTAGTATTAATGAAGTTTTGCGAGGGTAGAAAAGTGAAGATTATGGGTAGTAACCTAAATGATACTGACATAAGGGAAAAAGAGACAACAAATATGTTGTGTTATAATTTAGTATAAAATAACTTTTTTGAGTGTAGAAATAGTGTGTAGAATATTATAAGGTAGTAAATGTTACAAGTTAGACAAGATAATGCACTTACCGCGTGTACATCTTTGTTCTTTGCTCTGGCCTTTTCAAGGTTTCTGTTGGCTGCTTCGTACGCGGCCAAACATCTGTAAACAAGAAATTTTGTTTTAATGAGATTGGGTAATGAACCGACATAGAAGCGCTCGTAGCGGAGCTTGACTTGGCGATCTTAACCGATCAACAAGTTAAGCAACACTTGCTGCGGTCAGGACTTGGATGGGTGACCGCTAGTGGCATTATTCAACTGAGCGCTTCCGTGCTTCGGAGGGCACATTAAGCCGTCGGTCCCGGTTGTTTGTCTTATGACAGCAGTCGTTAGGCTATGTCGAAGGCCTTCGGGCGGCCTGAAAACTTCGACATGGGTTAGCCACTAACCTATCCACCAATCCGCACTGCAGGCCTAGACAAAAGATGTTTCTGTTATCTTTAACGCCAAACGACAACTCCAAAATCTATCGCGTTGACATTACCTGTGGAAAAGTGGCGTCGCGCTAAGTTCGTAGACGGGACTCGGGAACGTTCTGTCTGTAGCGTGTGCGGAAAGACGCCTGCTTGAATTTTGTCTAGGCCTGGTGGGCCCGGGTGGCGGATTATGGCCAAACTCTTCTCCCTGAGAGGAAGGCTCGAGTCCCAGCAGTGGGAACTAAATGGGCTGATTATGAATGAACCGACTGAAAATCGGTAACTAACGTCTAATGATCTTAGTTAAATGCTCAGTCGGGACCTAAATTCATCATATTACGCAACATTTCATATCGTATGCTAATTATCTGTGTAGGTATATTATATTGGAATGTTATGTTGCGGGTATGTCATTACTAAATATATTTTCTTTCTTCCAAATGCGAAGCGAATGAGTGCACCGATTCACCCGGATCAGTGTCACACTAAAAATTTTCCAGTTTATAACCTATTTAACCTAATAGTATTAACTTTCATCATACTAATATTATAAAGAGGAAAGATTTGTATGTATGTTTGTAACGAATTGACTCAAAAAGTACTGGACCGATTTCATAAATTCTTTCACCATTGGAAAGCTACATTCACCCTGAGTAACATAGGCTATGATTCACCATCATCATCATCCATCACCGCGCGGGTGAATCGGCGGAGAGTAGCTAGTTTATTATATAATAAGGGAGGAGAGGAGGGTAAGGTCTGCGCGTAATGGTAAGCAAATATTCGCATCGCAAGTTACACGATTCCGCTGTCAGTAATATTTTTCAATGCGGTTTTCAATAGGATCTATCCTTATTTATCTGAGTTTATTACATTTTTTATAGTTAAAATGAGTATGTTTTATAATAAAACAAAAGTAACCTACTTACTAATTTAATTCTACTATTTTCTTATTATATTTCTTGTTCTTGTTAATTTTCCCTTTTTAAAATATTTTTTCGAACATATAGGGTACGTTCCGGCAAGCGCCGTCAACGCACACAACTGTCGCGCCCCGGTTTAGCGCTCCGCTATGGACCAATGCTTGCAATGTTCAACCCAAACGGAACGGTTACGCGGTCGCGAAATGCGCGCTAAATTTTCCGTTTAAAATCGAAAGAATGCTATACTTATTTGATGCTTTCACAGAGACAGCTCGCAACGACCGCGAAAACCCACCTTCGATCCGTGAGCGTTGTGGTCACGGTGTGAGCATTTTCGGTGACGTACGAGCTCACTCACGATGTTCGTGGGCTTATAAGGGAATGGGCGTGCGAACGCCGCGAGTGATTTCGGCGCTTACCGGAACGTAGCCCTAGTGAGTTTCACAAAATCATCTAAATGTGTCTGGCTGACTGGGCTTATATTAGGTAAATATAATTGGCCATAAATCTCGTGACAAAAAATTCCACACACACATAATTTCAAATTCCAAACACTGAAAAGTAACTAACTCGTTCAAATTTTTTTTTTTATATTCAATGTTTCGAAGTCGTGTATTTATGATTATTTTTAATCGTGCACGCACGAAAAAGCATGACTCATTGTCACGTTACGCCTGAGCGTTCGGCTTGGCTTATGACGTTATCACGTAATTATCGTCCGTAAACCGACTTTACTAGACATTTTTTTTAATACTCTCCACGAGTTGGTCATAAACTAGCCAAAAACTGGCAAAGCCCAGGAGTTTAATACACACGTTGCAATTCTTGGAAAAGTAGTATGATTTCTGCGAAATCTATTGTATTATTGGCCAAATATGGCGAATCGCGAGTCAACGGGTTAAGGTGATATTGATCTGAACGCATCAGGTTTAAGCTATAACAAAAGATTTATGCATGAAGTGGAGGCTTGCTGATTCGGACAGATTAAATGAAACAGTTTACAACCTACAATAATTGTATTAGGTAGTGGATGAATAATAAATAAACTGCGCAAAGGAAAAACGTTCTACGCCGTACTAAATAACTTTATATTAAAACTTAAATTTGAGCAGCGTTTTTATGTAAGGCCCACAATAAAATATTACCTCAACCGCCTGACAAGCACGGCTTTAGCTGCGTGCGCGTCACGCATGTAGTAGCGAAGCGTATCCGCTAGCTTGAGGTCTTGGTCTGACGCCATGCGACCTTCAATTTTCTGAAAGTGAGAGAAAAACTCATTAACACATGTGACAAACATTAATAAACAAATAAAATAGTATCATTATACCATTCCCACTCTTAAAAACTTATTTTATTCACTGAAAGCAGTGAATAAAAAGGCTTTTTATCACTATTTGGGTGTTTGAATTTAGAACACGCCAATATATTCGAGCTCCATCTCAATGCTTGTACAACCTCCTTGCGCAAAAAATACTCGATACAAACTCCTTGCACAAAGAATACTCGATAAAAACTCCTTGCTCAAAGAATACTCGACATACAAGCTCTTTGTGCAAATAATTCCTCCAGATTTGATTGGTCGATATTTGCGACACGGAGTTTAGGATTTTAATAACTACTGTATTGTGTTCTATGCTGCCATTACAGAAAAAATATATATCGGCGCGGATACAATAATTAGCAAATAATAATTAGTCTATAACAATTAGATTTGTTACATTGTTTATTTGAAAACATAGATTCATACTTTTGAAATTGTTTACAGTAAATTAGTCCAATTAAAATAATAATTTAATTATTCTCAAAATGATTTAAGTTTATTACGATGTACAATTCGCACATCCTCTAAAAAAGTGTCATATCACAAAAAAACAAGTTTTGAGTAAAACGCGATTTAATTTTTTTTATAACTATTTTTATTATTACTAATTTATTATTGTTAATTTTCAACTTTTTGAAACAGAAACTGGTAAAGAATTTATTAAGCTTGTCTACAGAATGTAAAAAAAAACACACTCGTAAAATAAAATATGTATTTACTAAAGAAAAAAGAAAATGTGTCCCATGATGTGACTCTTTTTCACATTACTCACCAACACATTTTAAAACAAAATACTACTTCTTAAACAATAATGCGAGGTAAATTATTTCAAAATCTCTAAATAATCAACAAAATCTACTCTAAGGAACTCTTAAAATCACAAAAATCATAAAAAATAAGTCTAAAGATTACAATATCTTTAATCCTCCAGTTACATCGTATAACTTAATTAGTAGGTACTAATTAAGTTAAACAGCCTTTTACAAAAAAAAACAGTATAGAAACTCTTTAAAATACAAAATTAAAAAACTTAACAATGTCTTCAGTGCAACACTTATATCAAAAAACATAATCAAATTCCCTAAAGTTGGGAATAAAAAGAAGAATAGAAATTTGGAATGTGATTATTCTCTAATAAGCTTAAGAGATCTTTCTTTTTATTTTCTTTTATTTTAGGGCGACATTTATATGCTCTTTTAATTTTAATATTTTCAGAGTTGATTTGTTTTCGGCTGATTTCAGCTTCCTTGAAATTATCATCTTTATGCGAATGTTTATAAAAAACTTTGTTAGGTTCGCCTTGGATCACTTTGAAAACTTTTAAATCAGCAGTTTTCAATTTTTTTGCAGTAAAGCCGATGTCTTCTGATAAACTTTTCATTGAAAAAAATTTATTTAAGCTCATTTCGTTCACGTGGTATGGTTTACCTTTTTTTTGGCATTTTTGATTATTTGTGCATATTGGCTGGGGACATAAATGGGGCCAGACTTAAGGTTTTTCTTAATAGCTTTTTCAATGGTGGAATGTACCGAATCACCCTCATTTTGTGTGTGGCCGGTGATAAGGTACTTATGAGTAATTGATTTTATATTGGGATATTTTAACAAAGCGAAAATGTACATAGAAAAAATGAATTTATTCTTCTGCTGACCACAGCAGTTGTCTGAAAAGAATACTATTTCAATCCCTGGTCCATCATAATCTGCCATTATCTTGTCTATAAAATCAAGTACGCAAGATCCGATTTCGTCTGCGCCTCTGTTAGCTTCTCCTTCATGCCATAAATAGCATTCCGTACAATCATATACAAGTTTGCTTATAGTAAAATTGAGATTATTTAATTTTGATTTGTAATAGAAGACAGAAACATCTCCTTTTGGGGTTTGCAGCACAGCCTGTAGATCATATACTGCAACAATATAGTCAGTACTCACATTAGCTTTTTCTTTCTCTTTTTCAAGTCTAGACAGTTCTTTTTCTTCTAAGTGCGATGAATACTTAATATTCAATTTCTCTTTTCCAGAGCTATCTGCATTTTTATAACTTACACATAACTCGCAACGATCTTTTTTTGGTATGAAGAAGCTTATGTTAAATTCTTGATTAAAGATTTTGGCGTACATTTCATAGTGTGCTGCTGGAACACCTTGCTTTAAACATTCTGTTTTGTAGTCTTCATGTAAATCTGCAATACATTTACCACCATCGATGAACTCTCGGCTAGAATTTTTTCTAATGTAATGGCTTTCTATACGCGGAATAGACTGTATGTGGTCTCTAACAGATTTCTTTATGGATTCATCAATTTTATGATGGCCATGTTTTCCTCTTTTGTCTATCTCAACAAAACCTAACGCTCTCTTATTAAAAACTGTTCGTACAACTCGGTCATTGATATCTAATGTAGCCATAAAGTACTTTTTGCACACCCGTACTTGTTCATTATTCACGTTAAAATAATAGGCATTATTGTGTTTGCGAGGTTTCTGATTCCCCGTAAAACGAACTGCAGGCACAATTTCTTTGGTACAGTTATTTATAAAGTTTCGTTGCAAGTTAATATCTCCTAATTCCCAATATTTACTAAAAATTTTCATCCTGTCTTGGTTTTCAATTTTTACCGAACATTGCATTTTACATTCATTGATTTCACATGGTGGTTTTATAGCCCGCGCAGGAACAGTTTTCTTTTTTTTAGATCTCGAAACATAAGACTGACCGGTATTACGTAATTTCTTTGCTTTGACACTTAGCCACTCATCAATTCTAGCTACCCGTTTTCTGCCCTTTTTAACATTACTGTTGTTCTCAGATTGAGATGGTAGTTCAATGTTTTGGTCACTTTCTTCATCTTTAGTCTTCTGTGCAGATTGTTGGATGGGTAGGTCAATGTTTTGGGCACCTTCATTATCTTCATTCTTCTCTTCATATTGTGAGCTCGATAGTCTTATGTTTTGGTCGCCTAACACTTGTGAGTCATTTATACGTGCTGATGGGATTACATGCTGTACCGTAGAAGATCTCAAAGAGCTCCTGGAAGAACTGCTGGAAGAACTACTGGAAGAGCTAGATGATCTACTCGAATAGTTGGGGTCCTTCACCGAATCGTCATCATCTTCAGAAAAAGATGCCGCGTACAGAGACGGCTCAATGTCTTCATTTATTGTTCCGGTACTTTCTGATACATCAATGCCTGGTTTTATGACTTGTTCTTCTATAAAAAAAATATACATATATTTACAAAAGAGAATATACAATATTATATTTCAGCAGAGTAATAAGGAACAGATGTTAATATAGACAAGTAGGCAATGTACAGAACAACCTAAAGATGCGAGTATTGCAAACCGAACAGTATTTTATTAAAACTTACCTATGCGGTTCATGTTATCATTTTCTTTATTGTGATCACTTTTACACATTTGCAGTAACCGCTTGCCACGACACTCTTTAAATTGGCTAGCCATTTCATACCTAAAAATAAAGAAAACTCTTAGTTACGTTAATAGTAGTATTAAACGGCTAAATACCTACCTCTTTATGTGATTGGCAAGCGGAACTAGCGCAACCAATCTATTAATTTTATCTATAATTATCTATATTAAATCCAACGATTTTTAGTATCCAATATTAATAATTATGTTTTATACGGAACCAAGATTAACAGTCATGAGTACATGAATTGGCGGCGTTAGTTATGCTTATAAATACGTCGCCTTTAAGATTTAACAGCAAAACATTGAAATGAGAAAACCTAGTATATTATTTATGTCTGTTTTATATACGGTAAGTAAACAAAAATCTAGGATTGAATAGCAAAAAAAGTGTCACAACATATGATACAATCTTTTTTTGGAAGAATAATATACAAATTAAAGGTGAAGATGAGAACAATAACGTCATAACCTATGATGTGACATTTTTTTAGACTAAACTGAACACAAATTATGTCATAACCTATAATGTGGCCCTATTTTAGATTGCCATGTAAATATTTCTTAATTTACGTTTCTAAAAAACAGTCGTAAAATGTATTACGACTGTTTTCCACTAATTAATATATAATAATGACAAAAAAACTTACCCAAAATACAGTTATAACACAGCTTATGACTATTCTCACGAGCACTAGCACACGTTCACCCGTCACAAGCAGTGATGCGGCACTGTCGTGGAGCGGGGGGCGCGGGATTACGCTCCGTAAAAAACCGTCACTACCGCCATCTTTTGACAACTATTTGCTCTAATGTTATGGCTGTTTTATTGAACTATAGGAAATAAAAAAGTGCATCAAACTGTATTTTTATCTCAAAACTAGCTTTTTTTGTGTTATGACAGTTTTTCAGAGGATGTGCGAATTAATTATAAATCGCATGCCATCACTTTGTATTCCAATCTTAACGTTTAAAACGATCACGTGCAAGTACGCCGTAACCTATAAAAGCGGTCGCACTGGCGACGGGAAGGCATCCGCCCGATTCTGCTTCGCCCGCCCGTAGGGGATCACGGGACAGCCCAGTGTTCTCGCACTAGGGACTCAGCAGACCCGCCTAGTTGTGTCCTCTGCGGCACACAGGGACATACCGCCAATTACCGCGGTTGCCCTAAGGCACCCCGCGTATCCAGATGGCCGGCTAGGAGGCCTAATCCCCCTCCTCGCCCGGTCACTACCCGCTCTCAAGGGAACGGCCCTAAGCCTAACCCTACACCCGCACCGCAGGCAACACCTGTTGTACCCGCGCCCGCGCCCGCGCGCACCGCTTGGTCCAAGCCCTTGAGCATGGTACAAGCAAGCACCCCCCTCACCCCCGCCCGACCGCAGGCCTCTGCCAGCGCGCCGGCTCCTAAGCCCAAACCTCCGCCCTCTAGGCCTCCCATGGCTGGGCTGATGGACGCCCCAGGTCAATCTGACCTGGCGGCCGACATAGCCCTTGTCATGGACTACGCAATGGTCATAGACGTGGACGAAGTAGGTGAATCCTCAAAGCAGGTCCAAGTGGCGGATGGTCGCCGCTTCGAACTGCCCGAGGGTGCGAGGAGGTTACTGACAGCTAAGAACGCCGCCACTAGGGCATTTGACTCGATGCCAACCCCAGAGAACAAAGCCACGATGCGCTATTTACAGCGTGCTGTAAAGAAACGCATGAGTGAGCTGCGTGATCAAAGGTGGGACGACAAACTGTCAGAGATTGAGCCATCTCACCAGGCATACTGGCAGTTGGCTCGAGCTCTGAAATCTGACGGACAACAGACAATGCAAACAAAAAAAAAAATTTGGTGACTATCAACACCTAATTAAATAGCTCTGTGTTGTTTTCATTGCAATTTGTAGTTAAACTTTTACTTAGTGCTCAAATGTTGTAGTGTGTGCGTGCACAAACCTGTAAGCTATATACCTGTGATTGATTTGCTACTTAAACTCCAGTGATGGCATCAGTTCAAGAGGTGTTAGAAAACCAGAGGCGGGTTGAGGAATTCTTAACCTCAAAAATGACAGAGATTGAAAAATCTCTGCAAGCAGCAGCTTCATCGCAAAGTAAGCCTAGCATAGAAAATCTGGCCATGGAATACAGGGCATTTAAATATATAGTCCTGTCCACTATACAACTTTTGCGGGCCCAGGTTCAAACTTTGGCTGTACGTGTAGAAGACATAGATTGCTACAATAGACGAAATGCGCTTCTATTCAACGGTATTAAAGAGTATGATAATGAAGACTGCTCTGCAATCATTTTAAATGTGGTTAACTCCTGCATGAATTTCACTGAGGTAAAGGAATCTTATTTCTACATCTGTCATCGCCTGGATGCAAGGAACAATAACCGTACTCGCCCTATACTGGTTCGTTTTACTGATATCAATACTCGAAACCTTATTTGGAGGGAAAAGAAATGTCTGAAGTCAACCCCGACAGTTCTAAGTGAGTTCCTTACAAAATCTAGGCAGGAAATCTTTGCCGCAGCCCGCAAGCACTTCGGGATTGAACGTTGCTGGATTCGTGATGGAGCGATTATGGTAAAGCTGCCAAACAATGAGCGTAAAAGAATAGTACTCATGGAGGAGCTCACTCAGCTGACAGCAGTGAATCCTTCAAGGAACACCATTGGAGCATCGGAGCCAATAGCAGTGTCACCTAAGTTTCAATCTGGATCAGTACTGGCACCTCAAGTGAATGCTGAATGCCGTCCAACTCGTAGAAATCCTCCATCAAAAAGCAAACCTAACAAGTAGTTTTGTTTACAAATTAATCCCTAGCCATGATTTATATTTCTGTGTAAATTGTGGAACGCTTTACCGTCGTACGTTTTTCCTTGCAGCTATGACCCTGGGTCTTTCAAGCGGGGCGTGAGAAAGCATCTGTGAGGTCATCACTTGTTGATTCCATCTTCGCTTTCCATCAGGCGAGAGGGGGTCATTTTGATGAGACATAAAAAAAAGGTAACTCACCCGACATTTATCGAAGGTGTCTGCCGCTCTGGTGAGGAACCTCTCGGTGGCCGGTTGCTCTCGCGTCGCCAGTTGCGTCACGCATGAAGACAACTTGATGTGGGCGTCGGCTACCTCTGTTACAAACAAGCGGCGAACAATTGATAATGAGAATGATATTGGCAGGTGCCGTAGTCTCATCTCCCTTTACACTAATAAGATCATATCAATAGCCTTGCTATTTTACGCATTTTTCTAATAGATAAACTATGTCACCATCCATAAAATGTTTCTCGTTTCTATACAACATTGTATATTTTATACCAAATAAGTTTTTAAGTGTTGGGTACAGCCCCACTTATGCGTTTGTAAAGGACCATATGAAATCCGTAAAGTAAATGGACTACAATAATAACATTACAAATGAGGCTTTGTGGCGAGCCGTCGTGAGTGGCGACACCGTGGACCCCAATTCTCCCTGGGGCTGAATGAGACCCCTGACCCTGGGTTACCTTAATTGGCCGTCTGGTTGTGGAGACGCAAGAACAAGTACCAAAAAGCTCCAAGGGTAAAGTGTTAAAGGGCATAACGCCGGAAGTAGCGCTCTAGTGAAACCGCAGCACACCTCTTTAGCCTTCCACAACAAAATGCATGAAAACGCATCCCTCAAGTCATCATAGGGGGTGGCGATTATCGCAGCTTACGGCTGCACAAATATTCATCGCTTCTTGGCTCTATCTCCGCTTTCCATCAAGCGAAAGGGGGTTTCTTGAAAAATTAGAAAAAATAAAATAAAAAAAAGAAACATTTCTGCTCACAACTCCAATACTTTGCCTGATCGAACCTGATAACCGCGCTTCGAAGACAGTGTGATACGCACGAATCACAGGTGAATAAGTTAGCAGAAAACTGCATACGTATGGCGAGTGAGGGGTGTAGTGTGTAGTTTAGAAGTGGTTTATTAGCCAATGAGAAATATTATATTGCCATGTGTTTAAGAAGTCTAAGAAGTGTGATATTGACATATTGATATACTTAGTACATAATACTAATGGCCTAAAGTAAGGTAATGACTTTTTTCAAAATTGTAACAAATTTTTTTTAATAGTTATATTAGTTTTTTTTTATATAATTGTATAATTATCATATAAGAGCATCATATAGATTGTACTTGTTGGATTTATATAACGCATTTAAATTTTAGAACCATAAGTCTTGTGCTTCGACCAGTTTGGTAAACCAATAAACGGAAAAAAAGTCTGCTCAAATAACAATTTTCATTGCTACATAATAAATAAACCATACTCAGTTTCATCCCCAATTCCAACAAAATATTAAAGTAACCCATTTGTGTTCAAAATGTACTATCTAAATAAACATTTTTACGTTTGTATAAAAGTTCAAATACAAAGGACTTTTATACAAACGTTTTCACCAATTTTTACCGCCTTAGGGGTTGAATTTTAAAAAAATCCGTTCATACACTTTTACACACCAAGATAAAAAGTACAATTTGGAAAATTTAATATCGTCTTCCATTCTATTCAGTTATTGTAGTGTAACTCAAAAACTACTGGACCGAATGTGATGAATTTGAAAGGCACCACACAGGAATAACCAGCTTTCAAACAAAAAAAAATTCTTTGTTTGAAAGCTTTGTTTAATATGAGAATCGGTTCACCCTATGAAATCTCCCGAAAGTTATGAGTTAACAAAGATAAAAAAAATACAGTCGAATTGAGTACCTCCTCCTTTTTGGAAGGCGGTAGAAAATACCCTCCAAATGTCAAGTATCTACGACCAGTGGTTTAGGCTGTGCATTATCTGTCAGTCAGTCAGGACTTAGATTCTTATAATATTGATTCCCATACCTTTATGTTTGGATGTCATTCGGTCCACCTTGGCCACAGCATCCTTCAAGTGTGAATAGTATTCCTGTAGGAACTGAGTTTCCTGTTCGAAGAAGTCATTCACATCCCGTACTGTAGCACCGAGGTAAAGCTCGTCCGTTGTTGTTGTCATTGAACGCATCTGAAATGAACAGAATGTTTACAATCAGATATTTGTGCAATCAGGGGCCTTACTATGAGCTCTTAAAGCAGTACTTCTGGAAAACTGCTAGCCTTATTCGTACCATGACAATGTTAAAGCAGGCCTGCCCAGGCCTACTATTCAAGAACCGCAGAAAAACCGTTCACCTGTTTTTTTTGTATGGACTCTCGTTCACATGTCTCTCTATATCCACTCAGTTTATCAACTTAAAAACGTCTAGGCGTCTGCAATGTTGGTTAAAGTGAATTGTTAAAATGCCAGAGAAAATATTATCCGTTCACTTTTGAGAAAACAATATTCAAACAGTTCACCTAAATGAGCGTCATGGAATGATTTCAATCAAAACTGTTTATGCCAGGTTTAAGAGCTGCACGGAACTTGCATGGTTTTTATGAAGCTGATAGTAAGGCCCCAGAGAGCATTCATATCAAAAATGTTCTAGCTAGAATACAGATACAAATTGAAGTTACATATGTACTATGTTAAATAACCACTACACTGTGTTAAATAACCCACAAGACCCGTAAAGCCCTCGTCCCATGAGAGCATTCATATCAAAAATTTTCTAGCTAGAATACAGATACAAATTGAAGTTACATATGTACTATGTTAAATAATCACTACACTGTGTTAAATAACCCACAAGACCCGTAAAGCCCTCGTCCCATGATTAACATGGTACTGGTTTGATATTGTCTCGTCATTTTTACTTATGCGATTCTTATTTCTTTATTCCCACTCTAAAAAGCTTATTTAATTCACTGAAAACAGTGAATAAAAAGGCCTTTTAATCACTATTTTGGTGTTTGCATTTAGAACGCACCAATATATTCGATCTCCATCTTATTGCTTATACAACTTCCTTGCGCAAAGAATACTCGACATACAAACTCTTTATGCAAATAACTCCTCGAGATATGATTGATCGATATTTGCGACAAGAGTTTAGCATTAGAATAAAAACTGTATTGTGTAAGTTGAAGCGATTACAGAAAAAAATATATATTAATAATAAGAAAACTACTCTTATTTTTAGTAATTGTTCCAATTTATGCATTTTAATTAATTTAACCTTCCATTTTTCGTCATTAAATGTCTATTTTCGCTTAAGTTATTTCTTTTTCTCGTAGTCATGGTATAAAGTATATAGTATGCAACTCTTGAATAAAACGGATTTATATCGAGGGCCATGAACCACTCGCATCGCTCAAGATTCTAACACTTGAATAACTCGCAACGCTCGTGATTCATTCATTACGGTCGTGATTCAGCCGTTAGAATCCTTCACTTACTCGTGATTCTATGGCCCGCTTTAAATCCGTCCTGTTTTTAATTGCATAATATACTATTATTATAACTCCATTAAGTATTATATTTTTTATTCAAATCAGCCCATTTTGTTCCCACTGCTGGGTCTCGAGCCATCCTTTTAGAGAGAAGAGTTGGGCCATAGTCCACCACGCAGGCCCAGTGCGGATTGTTGGATAGGTTAGTGGTCAACCCATGTCGAAGTTTTCAGGCCGCCCGAAGGCCCTCGACATAGCCTAAGGACTGTTGACCTAAGACAAACAACCGGGACCGACGCCTTAAAGTGCCCTCCGAAGCACGGAAGCGCTCAGTTGAATAATGCCACTAGCGGTCACACATCCAAGTCCTGACCGCAGCAAGTGTTGCTTAACTTGTTGATCGGTTAAGATCGCCAAGTCGAGCTCCGCTACGAGCACTTCCTACTACCTGCGCTACTTTTTATTATAGCAATTATATTCTTTAATTATATAACTTGCTATTGAACAGTTTAGTTAAAATATAAGGCGCAAGCTGTGCCTTTAGGATGTGTTACATGTAATTTAAGTTTTCCCAGCATAAGATTCTAGTCTTGTAAAGATGCAATTACTGTTCGCCGACCAAATAAATAAATAATAAAAGTTCTTATAGTACTATTAGAATATTCTTAAAACTCCATCCCGAATTGCACTAAGTATTATTTTTTAATGGTTCATCAAAATACTCCCTCCCTCTCGACTGATGGAAAGCGAAGATGGAATCAAGAAGCAATGACCATTAGTGCAGCCGTAAACTGCACTATTCGCCACCCCTATGATGACCTGACAGATGCTGCAAGAAAATACGTACGCCGGCAAAGCATTCCACAATTTACTTACACGACAGAGGTAGGAACTGCTAAACTTCTTGGTTCGTGGTAGAAAGCTTTCAACAGTATATGGATGCAATGCTAGGCCGGAACGTTTAGTTCGGGATCGGAATGATGAGTAAGGAACAAGATTAAAAAGCTCTTCAGAACATTCGCCATGAAACAACCGGTAAAAAAACGCTTAGAGAAGTAGTTTTACGCATTTGTGGAGTTCTAGTTGTTGAGTGACTTCAGTATCTCCAATAATACGGACAGCGCGACGTTGCAGTGTACCGTGTTCTACAACTGTCAACTTACCAGCCCACCAATAAGGTCCATTTTTCCCCTAGGCTTCGCACAGAGATCCTGTTGGTACTCCAAGAAGACCCTCAAGTGGGTGTCGTGTCGGAAGACGGGGTGTGCCGCCAAACGCTGAAGAAACACTTCGTGCATGGCGACGGTCTTCTTGAATGTGGCTAGGTATTCGCTGGGAAATAGAAATTAAGGTACAACATTAAGGATGTATTCCAGAAGCTCAGTTGTGAAACTTGGCTTGGATACAGATATGTGTACATTTTGTATGGAGCTAGCTGCGCCCCGTGGTTTCACTCGGGTGGTGATGGATGATGATGATGAAAGGTACCATGTGTGCTTCTCCAGGATATTACCTATAACCTTGCCATATTTGATTACGTTCCGTTCAGCCATTTGAGCGTGATAAGCTAATAAACAGAGTGACGAAGTTTTTACGTACTATAATAGCCAAAGTTACTTCTTACAACATCGGCTTCCTGCCAGTGAAAGTCCCGTTATAATCGATCCAGCCATTTCATAGATTAGCTGGTACAAATGGAGAGACAAAAAATATTGAAAAATTGTTTTTTTTATATATAAGTACAAGTATGTACTTTCATATGAATTTATGGCCTTTCTTATAAGGCCGGTTTCAATGCTCGCCCGACCGTCCGCGCGTACCGTCGTTCCTGACGATACGCACTACCGATCGTACTGTATGCGCGTGCGTACGGTCGGTCGAGAACTGAAACCACTTGTGAGTTTTCATACAAATGACAAGCGCGACCGACGTACGGACCGATGGTCGCGCACTGAAAGTGGCCAAAACGCTGCTTAAATTGAAATAACGTCTTTAGTACAGCACAGAACAATTTTCTTGTGCGCACTACTAAATAACGCCGTTGAATGTTAACCAAACATGTTTCAACTCCTGGAAAAGCAGTATCATCCAACACCCACGCTTTTGGACCACTCTCTTGGAGAGTCCAAGTTTCCCTATGATAGATCCTGGATTTATCTTAATGATTAATGTATAAGAAGGCAGACTGACTGACTCAACAAGACAATTCCTAAACCGTTGCGGCTACAAACTCTGTTTCGTTCGACTGCGCCGGAGTGGGTCAAACTAACAAAAGTCACGTCCAAGTACGCGAATTGAGTGAACTATTTTATTCTGCGTCATCAAAACGTATCGATTATTATTTGAAGCTCGCTATATTGACGTGGTGGTACCAAATTTAATGGTACAGTTGAAACATGACAACTTTAAGAAGAGGCCCCCGGTCCTCCGTCCATCGCCGCAACAGGGCGGCCCGCGCCTTTCACCGCATGCGTGTCACCACCTCCCACTCTGGGGGGTCTCCCCGAGATTTCCTCGCCGCCACGAAGTGGTACACTTCGGCGAGGATCTCTCCCAGGGAGAATCACTGGCCAACACGCACGTTGCCGTCCAGTAGCCCGTGCACGAACATTTGCTAAAGTGTAACTTTATCGTATCGTTGACGTATACAGTACAAACTATCATGTATCTACTACAACTGTGGCACAGATAACTCATAGTTTGTACTGTATACTTCAACGGTACGATAACGTTACACTTTAGCAAATGTTCGTGCTCGGGCCACAGGATACCGTCCGATATCCGCGTATCGCCCTCGTCGTGATACCCCGCTGCGGACGTCGCAGTAAAGCTTGCTTTGGCGAGTTATACAATTCGCCAGTGACATATATATAAATTTTCAGCGGAAAAAACCTCTTTGTTGCTACTAAAAAAAATGTATTACCCGTTTACATTGAAAATGCTCTGTTCACTCGCCTATAACTTGCAGTAAGTTACTAATATAACATTGTAGGGATTAATTCTTTTACGCACTAGTTTATCATTTTCTACCGACTTCCACAAAAAGGAGGAGGTACTCAATTAGACTGTTTTATGTTTGATACCTCATAACTTTCGACTGGATGAACCGATTCTCAAAATTCTTTTTTGTTTGATAGCTGATGCTTCCCATTTAAATTTCATCAAATTCGGTTCAGTAGTTTTTGAGATACACTCCAATAACTGAATAGAATGGAAGTCGGTATTAAATTTTTCAAATTGTACTTGCATTATGTATGTGTGTTTTAGCTCGGTTAATGGCCATAAAAGCGATATAATCAGGCTCAATTTAAGAGTATTAAGAAACTTATTTACGAGACTCACTCTTCAAGCTCCTCTTTCATCTTGAGAAACTCTTCCCTGGTGAGAGCCCCTTCCCCTTCGCCGAGTCGTTGCAGCTTCTCCCGGGACGCATCAAAGTCTGGCCGCGGGGGTGCAGGCGGTATCTACCATATTTAAAAAAATCAAAAACTACCAAAGTAGATAGAACGTCATCGCGATAAATAGGTGACAAAAGGGAAGAAACGGCGCGGTAGGGGCGGAGGATTTACCCGGCGATCATTAGGTGAGTGCCGGGCCGCGCCGGCAGAACAATCGGGGTTAGCACGTCAAGCGATTCACGCGCTTCAAATTAAGCAAAAAACGTATTAATTTAAGTAAAAAATTGTTATACATCCTGTAGTGGTAGTACTTTTGCAGAGCCTCTGGGGAAGCACCGAACCTTTGCCAGTTATTTAACCGTGAAGCAGTAGTAGAAGAAGCACTCGTAGCGGAGCTCGACTTAGCGATCTTAACCGATCAACAAGTTAAGCAACACTTGCTGCGGTCAGGACTTGGATGGGTGTGTCCTAGTGGCAGTATTCAACTGAGCGCCTCCGTGCTTCGGAGGGCACGTTAAGCTAAGTCGTTAGGTCATGTCGAAAGCCTTCAGGCGCCCTGAAAACTTCGACATGGGTTGGCCACTAACCTATCCACCAATCTGCACTGGGCCCATGTGGTGGATTATGGCCCAACTCTTCTCTCTGAGAGGAAGGAGAACTGATTTAGTTTTGCTAGGAGACTGTAACATTAACCTAAAACCTACGACTGCTATTGATATAAACATACAGAAGGCATACATTGATGTAATGAGCGTGCACGGTCTATTATGCGGTATCTCCGACTACACGAGAATTGAAACACTAAAATTAAAAAATAGAACTATTGTAACAAAAAGCTGCATTGATCATATATTTGTGAGATCTCGCATGAGAGACGCGTTCACAGCCGCGCTCGGCACTAAACTAGCCGACCACCGAGTGACTGCGCTCACGCTTGCTCTTATCAGTGACTCCCATATACAGGATGCCCCGGCTTACGTAACGCGATACGATAATAACAAATTATACAACCTCTTAGAGGAAATAGACTGGAATGCTACTAAAAATATGAATCAACCCGATGAAATTTATAGATACATAAACCATAACATTAATAACTGTTACGAGCAATCTCAGTATAAACAGAGCACAGGTTCTTCAAAGCGAAATATTTACAAATGGGTTAATAAAAATATTACAAAATTATGTCAGTATAGAGATGAGCTGTATTCACAATGGATCAAAGACACTGGTAACAAAGAACTTAGGGCTAAGTATAATAAAATAAGAAACAAAACGAATAAATTAGTACACAAGACAAGGAACAAATACTTTAAATCAGAAATAAACAAGTATAGAACGGATAATAAAAAACTCTGGCAGATAATAAATAATATGACAGGAAGAATTACGCATTCAATTGACGATGTAATAATGAAAGCTTTTAGTTTAAACGGATGCAACAAAACAATAGCAGATAATTTTGCCCGCGAATTTAAAAATAATGTTTTATCCATTATACCAAATTGTAGTAACAAATTATTAAATGAAAATGACTACGGTCAGCCCCTTGATAAATCTATATTTTTTCCTAAAGCTACAAACTCGGATGTGCTCAAAATTATTAAAAGTTTGAATCCACACAAAGCTCCAGGAGCTGATGGCATTAGAGCCTGTGATATTATACGTTTATCTAATCGAATAATAGACACTTTAACTAGGTTGATAAACACTAGCATTCTGACTGGAAGATATCCGAGGGAGCTTAAGACTGGAATTGTGAGACCCATACATAAAGTAGGTAGTACGCAAGACTACTCGAAGTATCGTCCTATAACGATACTCCCGGTCCTAGACAAAATAGTCGAAAAGTATGTATCGAAAGTCATCCAAAACTTCTATTCATGCCATAACGTATTATGCTCACAGCAATATGGTTTCCAACCAAAAAAAAGTACATCACTTCTGTTGTCCCGATTCACGGATGATATTAACAGCTATCTTAATGACAAAAAACATATACTTCTTATTTTTATTGACTACAGTAAAGCGTTCGACACTTTGAGACATGACTTATTGATAAAACGATTGGACAGCAGCGGCATACGCGGAAACCTATTGGAATGGTGCAAGGACTATCTCCATGACCGTAGATATCAGGTAAGGGTCGGTACAGCGTACAGTGATAGTGTTTCCGTCTCAGAAGGAACCGCACAAGGGTCTGTTCTAGGTCCACTGCACTACTTGACCTATGTAAATGACCTAAATAACGTACTTAAACACTGCAAAATGTATCAGTTTGCGGACGATACCTGCCTGGTAGCTGCGAACAGAGACATATTCGTCGCACAAAGAGAAATCCAATTTGATTTTACAGCGATATGCAAATGGTCACATGACTCGGGACTTGTCCTCAACGCCGCAAAGACAAAAGTCATGCATGTGCATTCGAGCCATAATCCCAATCCTTGTAAAGAAGGGGTAAAGATTGTAGCCCACAGTCATGACTGCTTACATAACTATTTTGTCCCATGTACTGCTACCTGCGAAATTATAGAACAGGTAACGGAATTTACGTACTTGGGTCTTGTCATTGATGATAGGTTCAACTGGGCAAAACACATTGATAGGACTTGTAATAGATTGCGAGCGGTCTTGGCCAAATTGTATGTCTTAAAAAACAGAGTGCCGTTTGACATTTTACTAACAATATACAAAGCCTTAGTCGAAAATATTATTGCTTACGGTTTAAGTAGTTATGGACGTACACACAAAACCTATCTCGATGAAATCTATAAATTACAATATAGACTCTTAAAACTAATAGTACCTGCAAAAATTAAGGACAAATATAAAGACGCTTCTGAGGAACTTTTTAAGTATTGTGGTATATTACCCATTTATAAAAAGGTTGAATTTGTATTAATTTTAGAACAATACTTTAGGTGTGAACTTCAGATACCTAAAACACATAGAATAGTTACCAGAAGCATTACAAACAATATCCTACAAATACCCATTTACAAAAACTTTTATGGCAAACGTACTACTCAATATATCATTCCTAAACTCTTAAACAAACTTCCTTCTGAATTAAAAAATGAAATAACAAATAAAAATATTAATCACGTGTTAAAAAAATATTATTTCTAATGTCAAACAAAAAACTCGTACGATTGTAAAAGCAGGAGCATCCTGTATCTGTTGCGAATGCACGACGAACACGAGTGACACTGCTGAACGCCGGTAAACATGGGAGGGGATGGTACTTGCTCGGCAACAGAGCGGAATCTAATACTTTGTGAGCAGGATAACAATACGTGAAGATAATTCTTTAAGTTCTAAGACGAGTGGAATGTTATTATAAGTTGTTATACGCATTACTCAAGCTGTGAAGTGAGCGCGCGACGCAATGTTACTCGTTTTGTTTTGTGTAATGACTATAGGTATTTACTTGCTATATTTATGTATTCGAGAACACTACTGTCTAGACAAATCTTACATAGATTTTAAGACGGTATCATTCAAACTGATGTGTATTTCTTTGTGATGTATAATAAATAAAAAAAAAAAAAAAAAAAAAAGGCTCGAGTCGAGTGGGAACAAAATGGGCTGATTATGATTAGGAAGCAGTAGTGTGCAAACATTACTGTGTTACGTTGAAGGGCAATGCTTCCAGCGACATTACAGGGCAAGAGATTTAACATCTTACATCTCAGGATGATTAGCGCAGAGCATTGCAATTCTTTTTTTAACTCTTGTAGTTTAATAATTTAAATGGCACTTAACTGTTATGGTAAAGCTTGACGCTTAATATCAGGCGAGCAACTTGCTCGTCTCATCACCGATATAGATAAAACACTTAGAATAAAATCTGAGATTCGGACTTTTTTTTCAATGTATTATTTATAACATCCCATATTGATTCCTAAATACAAGCCTGTGTTAAGGGTTCTGTACTTACAAGCCCCCACACAGTAGTTTAGTTTTAGCATGAGCCCGACTCGCACTTGACCGCTTTTTGCTATTTATTTCAATATTTTATAAATTGGACTATTAACACACAGTTTTTGTATTACCATTTATTCAATAGAGCATAAACTAAATTGAATTTTTTTTACTACTTGCATCCTTCTTTGTTGGAGTTTTTTTTATGGGTTGGGTTGGCAAAAGAGCAGGCGGCTCACCTGATGGTAAGTGATACCATCGCCCACAGACATTCGCAATACCGAAGGTCTCGAGGATGCGTTGCCGACCTTTGAGGAAGGATGATAGAAAGAATGAGATTGAAAGGGTGAGGGTGGAGAAGAAGGGGAAGGAGAGGGAGAACGGGAAAGGTGGAAACGGGCCTCCGGAACCTCCCACGAACCGACGAAACGCAATAACAAGCTATGTTACTTCACCTCGGTGTTATGTGGGTGGTAATAGTGTGGTATTTCCCCGGTCGTGCCGGTCCCGCTGTGGGGTTACAGCGTGGCACTACCACCGAAAAATTCTATCATCTTTCTAGCAGCTATCAATAAAAACCTTTTAAAGTAGGACAGACAGACAGATGGAAAGTATCTCTAATAAGTGTAATAAGAAACAAAAAAAAATATTTTTTTCAAGGAGAGTTTAGCATGCTTGCATATGCTGGAAGCTTCGCTCTTCCAGTGGGGTTACCATGAATGAAAATTTGCGTAAGTGTAACGTATTCGCATCATTGACTTACACATTACAAACTAAGAGTTATCCATGGCACAGAGTTGGAAAAAATAAATGTTTTTTTTTGAATAATCGAAAAAAGCTTTTTTTTAAAGCGCTTTTTAAAAAAAAAACGGAAATACACAATTTTTTTTGTTTTTTTTTTTTAATATTTAGTGCTATATTTTTGCGTAAAACGGCAAAGAAAAATATATTTTGTTAAAAGGAATGTCAAAGATTTTCCTGATGGTAAAGCAATTGTTTAGGCGAAATGTAAGCTTCAGCTGCAGTGGAAAGAGTGTTTTCCACCTTTGGAATTGTTCACAGTAAACTAATAAACCGACTGAGAATATGTTAGCATAAAAAGAAAAAATGAAAACATGAGGCAACATTATATACCTCTCTCTCTCGCTCACTCTCTACTGTCATGGCGTTGTTAGAACTTGTATGCGCTCTGCTAAAATAAAGAAATAAAATAACTACAACTGTATAACGTTTTATTTCTGGCCATAATCCAACAGAATAGAAAACTAGTTTCTTTATTCAAGCATTATAATAATATAATTGACTTCTCAAGTGTATATGACCCAAGGCTTTAACACATAATTACTAAAAATATTTTTTAATGTTGATTTATGTGAAAAAAATCTAATTAAACACATCTGATTTAATTTATTGAAAAACCCATTTGTTTAATATTGTGATTTAAACCAAAATGATTAAATCGTGCCAACCCTGGTGCCACACATAGTTTGTATATCAACAATACAATTATTTTACACTTGCTCAAATTTCAAATTAGAAATTTGAGCAAGTGTTGTATTGTAGCTAGTAAAACTTTAACTTCTAAATCTACAAATACCATTGGTTTCTCTATACTTCCATAATTAAGTAGAGCAGCAGGCCTACACAAAATATGTTTCTGTTGTTGTTAACGTCAAACGACAACTTCAAAAAATTTATGGCATTGACATTACCTGTGGAAAAGTCATGTGACGTTGCATGAAGTTTCGTAGACACATTTTTGTCTGTAGCGTGTGCGGAAACTCGCCTGTTTGAATGTTGTCTAGGCCTGCAGTACATACAGAACAAAAATAATACTTACAATATAGCCAGCATAATCCTCATTCTCCTCATATCTATCGTGCAGCCACACAAATTCTTCATGTTGCCGCACCACAATGAACTCTGCATTACGGAACTCCGGCAGGGTTGTCTTCGTGTGAACAGTGAACTTGACTTTCTCTTTTTCACTGAGAGCATCTGAGATGTCTACCTGTGTAAAAATAAAATAAATAATTAAATTAATTAAACTTACTTTGTTAACTTAAATTATTAATATTCAGATTGATATTAAGCATACTTGTTAGCACCAATCAGCACTTTTCTATATCTATTTCATCTGATTTATTTATCAATTTCATCAAATTAGGCATGTTTTACTTATGCTTATATAAAGTCAAGGAAGCTCATGACATTGGTGTTTTAGGCCTAAGAAAATGTGAGTCTGAATGAACTCATAAAACTGATTGCATTATGTAACAATTGTTTTAATATGGGGCTGTTTAATTGTTATTATTGTTATTAGTGTTACATTGTCACAATTGCAGATGTGTCACCACAATTACAGCAGTGTCATGTAAAACGATAGACTATCAAATATTTTATTTTGTTTATGGCCCAGTTATGGATAAGCCCTTTAAGTTGATTTAAAATTATAAATAACCTTATTTTATTTGTTTTTATGGGACATCCACACAAGACTTAACCCATAAACTCGCCAATCGCCATGTTTAGCCAATAATACCAAAGATTTCTCGGAAATCATACTTCTTTTCCAAGAATTGTAACATGTGTGAATATGGTCCCAAACTGGGCAGAGTACCTTGTTAACCTGATGTTATAATACATATAGACATTATTCAGTAGGAATCCCATGATATTTACTAGAAATTTTCTCCAGCCAGCATCAAACCATGTTGTGGATATACAATTAAAGCCAAGTCAGTTATCAGTACAGCATTAACTACAAACTATAAGAATAAAATGATACCTACCAACAAGCTATTATCAGCTAGAGAAACATTCTCGCTGGGTTTTTTGTTTTCCACTTTAGTAGTCATCTCTCCTGAAGTTGGCAACTGAGCTCCAGCTGCAGGTGTAGACAAGGGGTCATGGTTGGTGTCTTCTACGCAATCCTGAAACAGAGTTACAAGATAAATCTAAATATGCCGAACAACAACAAAAAAGGTGACAATCTATAGCTAAAGCATAAGTGGATTAGGTGGAAAACAGTCAAACATCCATTATCTGTTTTCAGGAGTACCGGGAAAAATTACCAAGCCATGATAAAGGCAAAACGTCTACCTCCATGAGAGCACTATTTTGTGTATGTCCACGTCACACGTTGAATTAGCAAGGTCGTAATATACAGTATAGTAATTAATATTCTACGCTACGTAAAATATTTCACGATTTATGTATTGAACGTGATTCAGAAAGCGAAGATGTTCAAAAGAATTTGTATATATGCACAGATAGCGGTTACGCCCCCGGCACATACCTATCTCAAAACATTGGGCTACTTTACGATATCATTCACTTTAGGTAACTCACCATCATATTGGAATCTAAACTTATCACCGATAATGTGAACAAAAAACCACAGAAATATCTATTCAATATTAATATATTGATAACAGATAAAACTATTTACGAAATACATACAAACACAAAGAACACGGCAACATACACCAAAGAGAATATAATATATAATATAACGCTACGCTAGAACATACACAAACTATAAGATACTAATACTACACATCAGACGGACCACTGCCGTACATTCTTTGCTAGAAACGAGTTCTGCGCTCTGATTGGCTATAGCAAAATGATGAATGACAGTTGATTTTTTTATTTTACAATGGATGTTCTACTTACGTACGTAGCTATGTAGGTTGATCGTAGTTACGATACAGAATAGAATATAATAATTCTAGTTACATACATTTAAGGGTTTACTGAAAAATTATTTTTGGAAGTTGTTATAAGTTATTGTAACTTTTAAGTATACAATTCATTACCCTACAATATAAAGTTTAAGATATGGTGTTTATGCAACGTTGTAGAAATATCCGAGCAAGCTTACAATTGCTCGCACATTAAGATTTGTTTTAAACGTTGCTAAAAACGTTGAAACATAACGTAGATTTTTCAGTTGCACAAACATGTACAGAAGTGACAGGCTCAAGTAACGCGTTTAATCTAAATTCAAGTTGCAGCAATGAGTCTGTAAGGATCATGTTTAGTGGGATGTTTAACAGTACTAAATACCTTTCTGTGACTGGTATCACCAATAACGGTAAACCAAAGTCACAAGGTTCACCCAAGAGCCCTAAATGTTGTACCTATCCCTGACGAGTCTGTTACGATTTTTAACGGCTGACCTGTCTCGCTGCGTGGCAAACGGTGAATTATTACTACTCATTATAGTTTTCCTACGAAATATGTTAAAAAAATAATACATGCGATATAAGATTTTAATCTAAGTTCGCGATAATGTATTGGTTGTTTTAATTGAAATAATACCGGATATACGAGTATCACTCCTTTCTAGTTAGTTCAAAATTACTACAGGCATAATCTTGCTGTAAATTAATCCTTATCTAGACTTATAATAAAGAGGAAAGATTTGATTGTTTTTAACGGATAAGCGCGATAACTACATCCGGTTCAAAAATATATTTTACCAGTAGAGAGCTATATTATTATATGATTTATGCCTGAGTAACATACACTATATTTGATTAATCATCCATCACCGCGCGGGTGAACCCGCGGCGCACAGCTAGTCATTATATAAGGCATCGGATACAAAACCAGGAGGGATTTTCAAATACTGATGGTTTTTTTTTTTATTACTGACCTTATAAATATTAGACTACAACCTACATATTCCTCACGGTTTATGACACTAGCGTGTACAGACACTCGCAGAATGAATTGTGACAATCAGTTTAGTCACAACACATAAACCATAGACAAAAACCATCTATTTATGAAGTCAAGTCAATTATTTTAAATATATTATATTATAATCGATTGAAAACCTTAATAGCTGTCCAGTTAGCATTATCGATTTATTATAATCTATAATGCCCATTATTAAATTCAAATTCTTTTCTTTCAGTTTCAATTTTGTTTTAGTGAAAGTGTTACAATAAATATCTTTGATAAATTACACTACTTTTTATTTGTTCACGGACTCCGACCACTCTACTTACAATTGCTCGCCCCTGCTTCGCTTACTGGACTCTGATCTGCTTAACAATGACTCAAACCTACTTGGAAAAATATTTGGTCCCGCAAGAAGTTGCTGTGTACTAAAATGTGGAAAAACCAGTAAGTACAGTAACTTAAACTTAATAAACTAGTAGTTCCTGTAGTTCTGCAAACAGTAGACCTCACAGGCACAGCCTATCTTATATTGAATAGTAGAACATGCATACCAAGTTTTGTCAAGATTGGTTGAAAAATGCAAAATTATGTCTAATGCCCATGTTGTACCTACCCCAATATCAGTTGGGAACTCAGTTCTCGAAGTTGTTGACGAGTACATCTACCTGGGACAGACAGTCAAACTAGGCAGGTCCAACTTCGAGAAAGAGGTCAATCGTCGAATCCAACTCGGCTGGGCAGCGTTCCGGAAACTTCGCGAAATCTTCTCGTCAAAAATACCTCAGTGCCTCAAGACAAGAGTCTTCGACCAATGTGTGTTACCAGTGATGACTTATGGCACTGAAACGTGGTCTCTTACTATGGGCCTCATAGATAAGCTCAAAGTCGCACAACGAGCTATGGAGAGGGCTATGCTCGGGGTTCGAATCAGAAATGAGGAGATCCGTAGAAGAACGAAAGTCACAGACATAGCTCAGAAGATTAGTCAGTTGAAGTGGCAGTGAGCTGGGCACATAGCACGCAGAACAGATGGCCGATGGGGCCGAAAGGTTCTGGAGTGGAGACCACGGACCGGCAAGCGCAGCGTAGGTCGTCCACCGTACAGACCGTACAGACCGGACAGACGACCTGATGAAGTTCGCAGGACGACGTTGGATGCAGGCCGCTTCCAACCGGTCATTTTGGAAAATCATAGGGGAGGCATATGTTCAGCAGTGGACGTCCTACGGCTGAGATGATGATGATGAAAAAGGGTGCTGAGTCATTAATGATATGTGATTACATTAAAATATACCATTAGGTTCCGTAAATGTAGGTACCCACCAATGTGAGTGAGATTAGATACCTACCATAACTAAAGTCTTTGATAGTTGTCAATACAAAGACACAATATCTTGAATTGTTTTTGCGATCAATGCAAAAGTAATAATGTAAAAATGGCCTAAACAGTAATGCTCCAATTCTAGGTTAAGCCTATTTACCATCTTTTATCACCTCATCAGTTACCATCAAGTGAGGTTGTAGGCTCATCTTCAATCAATCTGAAACGTATCTCATTATTAGTATTTCCACTTTTAGATAATCAATCAATCCCCTGAAATAGTAGAGTCATGTGTGTGTATTGCCAGCCGACTCACATAAACATGAGAAATGCATGCTTGATTTCTGGCTAGGTGTCAAGGTACAACATAAATTAACAAGTCAAAGTACAACATTCTTAATCAATTTGTTTATTTCAGGGACACATGTCGACAACAAAACAATGTTTGTGCAGATGTTAAAAAAGATTAAAAAGAAAAAGGATACTTATGCAACAAGAATGAAAGGAGCTCTAAACCTTTCAAAAAATGTAACTTCAAAATACATTAACACTTACAAAATTTACAATCCTTGCAGCCCTTTTCATGATAATGCTATTTAGAGAAGTAACAAAAAACAAAATAGGTAGGAGATTCACGCAAAATGAAAAAAATATGGCTCTCAGTCTTTACAAGCAGGGACCATAGATGTAGACCATGTTATAGAATGAAGGATAATTCTAAATGAGCGTCATGGTTTTCATTCAAAACTATTTAAGCCAGGTTTAAGAACTGCACGGAATTTGCATGGATTTTACAAAGCTGATGTAAGAAAATCTTTGATATTCAGGGGGAGTATCAAAGTTTTGAGTAGAAATAATAATCCTTTCGTTATGGATGGGGATATGTTTAATAGCAATAAAATTGCCTTGTCTATATGTTAATTTTTATAATAAAATAATATTTACGTTAAATTAATCTTGTAGTTTTAATAAGCCTGTCAATCCCTAATTAACCATAGGCTGGTAAAAACTTGGTATTGAAATATTTCTTTATTTTGAACAGTATACCTAATGCTGTTCAAAATAAAGAAATATTTCATTATATTAATAATTTTATGATATTGATATCAGGTCACGTGATGTGACGTCACGTAAATTAGTAGATTCACTTTGCGTTAGATGACGCTTTGAGCGTTTCTTAAGCTGATGTCTCTATCTACATATATATAATTTACTCTATGATTTAACATTTATTGAACACTATGGCTGGCCTGACAGTGGGTGACTTATCAAGTCTTAGTATTTAAGTAAGTAATATTAGTCTATGGAGGAGTGCAAATTAGAATTGCAAACAAAGAGGATTTAATTACTTTCCAAGGACGGCAAATCAGAGGAGAAGCAAAGGGGTGATCAGGGAAGGCAAGTGTCATATACATAGAGAAAATTGTATATACGGAAAGTCATATATGATTTTGCTATGACGTTTCTTGCTCGTGTCTAGTTTTTTTACTAGATATAGTGCGTTCGAATAGATCACTTCTGATCGTTTTTGGCGAAAATAACGCTAAAAACGCTCACAAGTGGCGTTCGAATTGGGAATCTGTGGGTGAAAATGTTGTTCATGCCTCTTTTTAGCGTTCGGAGTGCTAAAAATGAGGAATTTTTGCCACCAAACAGTGCAATTTTTGACCCGCGTCCGGAACATAGTTGTTTGTGATCGTTATTTGACAGCTATGTATTTGACAGCATAATCATGCGATTTTAGATCTTATGCTCAGTTGAGCGTTCGAATAGGTGAGGGCAAATGTGGCGAAAATAACGTTTTTGAGCTTTACGAACGGAACCATCAATGCCTACGCCACCAATGCCCTCATGAGCTAAACGAACGCACCTTAACTAATTACTTTGCTTTATTGTCAATAATTTTCGCAGCATGCGCGGTATAAGGATTGTTTGGGAAATTTTTCACGCCTTGGGTTACTTTATCGAAATTTTTATACGGGTTTTATAGCCTATGTTTATCAGGGATAAGGTAGGATTCTAATGGTGTGGGACCTCTATCGCTGTCAAGTCAACGCTGAGATATCTTGGCGTTGTGCTTGACAGCGGATGGAGATTCAGGGCCATCTTCAGCAGCTGTCCCCCAGACTCGTGGGTACGGCTGCTGCACTGGGCCGCTTGCTTTCGAATCTTGGGGGAGGAGGAGGTAGCTGCCGCCACCTTTACATGGTGCGCTCTATGGCAGGTTCCCTGAACTCCCAGGAGACTGCACTGCTACATAAAGCCCAGACGGCCATGGCCGTGAGAGTGTGCAGGGGCTATCGCACACTCTCACACGAGGTGGCCTGCGTTCTAGCCGGATCCCTTCCATGGGATCTAGAGGCCGAGGTTCTGTCCTCGGTCTTTTGGCGTAAAACGTGGGCGCGACAGGAGGGTCTCCGCCCTACCCCTCAGGAGTATGGCCAGTGGCGAACGGATGCCAAGGAGGCCGCTATGGCATCCTGGAACAGACTTTTGGCGTAGGTCCACGGAGGGGAGCCGGAGCAACCCGGTTCCTGGGAGCGGTTCGGCCCATCCTCAAGGAATGGCTCCATCGAGGGCATGGGTATCTTACCTTCCGGATGACTCAGGTCCTCTCGGGGCACGGGTGCTTCGGGAGGTACTTGTGCAACGTTGTCCGGAGGGAGGCGACCCCTGTGTGCCACCAGTGCGGCTGCGCGGAAGAAACCGCGCAGCACGTGCTGGAAGTTTGCCCAGGGGCTGTCGAGTTGCGGCAGTCCCTGGTTGAAGTCGTGGGGGCGGACCTCTCCTTGTCAACCATCTTAACAAAGATGGTCGACGACGAGAGGTCATGGGAGGCGATGGTGTCTTTCTGCGAGGTCGTGATGTTGCAGAGAGAGGCCGAGGAGCGAGAGAGGGAGATAGATCCCGTCTCTCTCTCGCTCCGGAGAGCGCGGACACGGAGGCGAGCCGATCAGGTTCGCACTCCGTCTCCGCTCAGAGCACCTGTGGTATCGGCTGTGGGGACCGCCGGTGCCTCCAATTAGGGTTAGGTACTCACACGGTGTGGATGGCCCGCGTGTCCCGGGGCATCCCACGAGATGGTAATGGGGAGGGCTTTTTACACCCTCCCCAGAGGCTGGGCCTGCGTAAGCGGGCAGCGACGTCGGTGGGGGCTGTAGTGAATACGAATGGTCTCACGGTTCCCGCCACCAGTCGATAACGATGGAACACCGCAGAGGTTTGGTGGGTATTCTGCCCTTCTGGCGGAGACTCCCGCACGCGCACCAGCTCTACCCCTTGGGCTGGTGATCAAGGTATAAAATCTTCCTCTGCGTAAAAAAAAAAAAAAGGATTCTAATGGTGTAAGAATTTATCAAAACTGTCTAGAAGTTTCGGAGGCTATTCAATTCAAACTATCAATTAAAATCTAAAGTAAGAGAATAATTAACTTATTAAAATTATGAGGTAATCAAATTATCAACGGGATAATTACCATGTATATTTTCTGTGAGTTTCCGATATTAAAAACATAGATGGTAATTATCCCGTTGATAATTTGAATACCTCTTAGGTTTGTGACCATGATAGTTTAAAAACTTATTACATTTATTTTTTAATAAGAGTATTAATTTTAAAGTAACGTGATGTAATTTTAAATAAATCTTTGTAGTTAAAATTGTTCGTGTCCAAGTATCCTTAAAAATACGCAGATTTTTAAATCTGGCAACAATGCCAACTATATATGCCTTGGTCCGTTTTGCGATAATTTTGCTCACAGTGCTATCGTCTACCAAAGCTGGTCCGAGATAAATATCGCGATTTTGACAGCTCGTGGCACTGTAAGCGTGTTGTTAATTCGGACCAAAGTTGTAGCAATAACGAACCATTTGCGCGCGAAAAACAAAAATCATAAAAATATCGTGCATAGTGTGAAGGTTAACTATGTAGTGTGTGGATTAAAAAGAAATAATGGAATGGATGGACCGACTTTTACAACTTTTACATCAAAAAGAAGGGACACCAGTAAATACATTGTAGAAATAAACAAACACCTGTCACTTTTGACAGAACGCTCACGACGATTATGGTGTAGAGCATGGTTCATGTAATCGTCAATATGGCGGCAGTTAAGACGTCATCGATGACGTAGCGTGGGCCATCGTAATCACGCTCACGGTGAAAGGGACCGACTTTTATCGCGCTAATATCGATTATAGCCAATTAGGACCGCAGTGATATACACAGTGGTCCGTTTTGCGATATTTTTGCTCACAGTGCTAACGTCTACCAAAGCCGGTCCGAGACGAATATCGCGATTTTGACAGCTCGTGGCACTGTAAGCGTGTTGATAAATCAGACCAGAGTTGTAGCAATAACGAACCATTTGCGCGCAAAAAACAAATTCATAAAAATATCGTGCATAGTGTGAAGTATGTGGTGTGTGGATTAAAAAGAAATAATGGAATGGATGGACCGACTTTTACAACTTTTACATGAAAAACAAGGGAAGCGTTCGTAAAGCTCAAAAACGTTATTTTTTTACGTACTTTTGACCACACCCTATTCGAACGCTCAACCTAGAATAAAACCTAAAACCGCATGATTATGCTGTCAAATATATAGCTGTCAAAAAACGATCACAAACAACTATGCTCCGGACGTGGGTCAAATATTGCACTTTTTGGTGGCAAAAAATCCTCTTTTTTAGATTAGATTCTTTGTGTATGGCCCCTGCGACTTGTTCGAGTGTCGCAACTTTGCCAGTATCATGATCGTTTCATAAATTGAGCTTTCCGAACGCTGAGCAAAAAGAAACATGAACGACAATTTCACCCACAGATTCCCAATTCGAACGCCCCCTGGGAGCGTTCTTAGCGTTATTTTCGCTAAAAACCATCACAAATAGCCTATTCGAACGCTCTAAGGCCTTTATTAATAAACGTTGCGTAAACATAGATTAGGCGTAACATGCTTTGTCTTGCTTTTACGCGTGACATTTACTGCAAGCGAAAAATTGATAATTAGATGTTTTAACTACTCCGGGTCTAAGCCAAGTTTATTAATAAGGCCGTAATAGTATTATATATGGTCAGTTCAGAGGTACTTTTCTAACATTTTACGTTACTTTTGACCATCTAATGTTACTTCCATGGACTATAATGTTGTGTACTTTTAGGACAGGATAAAACTTATTTAAATATTTTTTAACAAACCAATTTTTGATTGGATATCTTAAACATATTCAAGAAAGTTTTCGTTCGTCGTGTTGGTGCACTTTGTACATTTTGTGACCCGACAGAAATTGCACACTCTTAATTTACTCACTTCCATGTGTTTCTTAATCTTTCATCCCGCTTACTCAGACGAGTGGGCGAGAGGAAAGATACGTATTGGTTTTTTATTTTGCCATACAAAGGTTTGTCCTTAGATATAATAATATTTCATATGGACAAACACACAGAGATAATTTATGATAAACTAATTTAACTTATTTGTTTGTCAGTTTGGATATTGCTTAATTTATTTAAGTATAGCGATTTAATAAAAAAATTACCGACTACAAAAAAGAGTACTTTCTTTATTTTATTGTATGTTTTGAATATATTTTTTACGCAATTTGTCCGTCAATTATAAATAAGATTTTGATAATTAATATAAGAAGGTAACAAATCGGGTAGGTATGGAGGTAAGAAAAGGTAACAAATTGATTTTATCGGAATTGTTACTGTGATTTTACCTACAACACAAATTTATTCATAGTGTAGGTGGTGCGGTCTTATTAATGTATACCAAACTTGTATTTTACTTAAGACAACAAACAAAGCATTGTATAAGGCTTCATTATAGGTTTCCCATTTCTGGTATGATTTTGGATATGAATTATTATTATTTTGAAATAAAACGTTATTACAATTATGTATTTTACTCAATTGCAGAAGTCAGGTCTTAAGTTTTGAGTAACTCAATTATAGAATCAATTTGGTTTTCATATTTTCCAATTTTTGATTATTGGACAATATATATCCTGATTCAGCAGTAATCAAATTGTTTATTTAGGAAGAATCAACAAAAAATACCTATCGTTAAAACTGTACTTGGCCCAATACTGACTACAGAACATGTATTAAAACTTAAAAAAAACAACATGTCATCATGGATATAATTAAAGCTCGTAAATAAATTAATATAAATAATTAATGTGGGAATGAAAAAAAAACAAATAATGTTTTTAGTATACCAGTATATTTCGATTCCATTATGGGGGTAATTCAAACGATTAACGTTATGTTACCTTCCTCGTGAAATGTTACTTTTTGAGCCGTCTCATGTTACTTTTGACTATTTGCCACTGGCAACACTGGGTCAGTTAGAGAAAAACAGAAATCAAGAAATCAATTGATTGTGATGGTGCCGTAAATTTGTTTTTATTTTGTGATATTTAATGTTTAATCGGTCGGCCAAATGGGCACTCAAAAGCCCGGGGAATGGGCAAACTCGTTAATTGCTCGGTTTGAGGAACAGGTGCGTGCGGATAATGATAATTAATTTTAAAATTTGACCCACCCTTGTCTTGAATTTCCATAAATTATTCTCTTCTTACGATTGTTATGAATACAAACATTAGAAGCTTTGTGCAAAATTCATGAGGACATACAATTTTGTACATCTTTTTATCTAAAAGTAAGCGTTAAGTTAAAGTTAAATCACAGGATACCCACCCACGCAAGTGCCATCGCAATGTACTAGCTGCTGTACACACCCAAATATTGAATAAATTTAAATTATATATCAATTATAATATATTAATTGCGCAGCGCTGAAATGTCTGTACGGTGTTGATGAAATATTCTAGGTATATTTAAGACTCTAGAAAAACTGCATGACTATTTATTTTCTTTACCTGTAGATTGAGTTTTTCCAAATACTCTCCAATATAATATCCTTCCAATCTCTTTTATCCTTTTTACCTTTAGGTAATTAATTGTACACTATGTAACTTGATTAGTAGTATGAGTTAAACTCAATCAATTTTGGGTTAGTATGTTACCAGATTTTTCCTTATTCACTCAAGTCTTATATACCTATAACACATATAACTTGGGCATGAAATTGAAATTAAAACATGAAATTTGCTGAAACTTGAGTATATTAGTATTTGGTTTATGAATCAAACACATTTTCACCATTATTTTTATATTATGGGAATACAATTCATGTATTAAGAGAATATACCTAGAAACCTTTTTGTGAACAGGTTAGTTCAAATTATGTTTTGGTAATCAGTGCATGAAAAAGTCCCGATATTCATGTTTGTATGGTTGGTTAAATATCAACATACCTGCCTACTTATTTTGAAAAATAATAATTTGCCTGTTGCTCCAATAATTCTTCCATCTGTCGAACGACCCTCACTCAATAGAAATTTCGTTGTTATATTGACAATCGACAGGTGAGAGGATAAGGATAGTTACTAAATACTAAAGAGTAACGCATCATATTGAAACACAAATCCTATTTTCTTCTGGAGCCCACAAGATTGCCCCCCAGTAATGGCACACAAGATAAAAACTTTCTCATCTGTCTCAACAATGCTTGCTTGCATTCGATTGAAGAGCAAACTCTCATACCTACATCTGTTGTTTAAAAAAGTAAATTATTTTTTGTGTAATATTCTGATTACTAGCATAGAAAAATATTTACCCTGAACAAATTGTCATTTTGTGAAATAAATATTACAAGTTATTTTATTAGACAATAATTATTAAATTGGGGACATAATAGTAAATTGTATAGCCACAATCAATTTGATAAATTTTTAATAAGTGTATTTAAAATCGATATTAGAAGAAATATTTAGTGACGCTTCTGTTGAAAACAATGCTTATGGCCGAGTTGTGGTGTGTACCACCCTCCCTCGCGCTATATAAACTACAAACAGGAAGTATACAGAATAAAGAACATACAAAACTACCCAATCATCCAAAAACGATTTGACATGTTTCGCCTCTACACGAGGCATCCTCAGGAGATGTTGACTCAACCACTCTTTTGGTTGATTGGGTTGTTTTGTGTATTGTTTATTCTGTATACTTCCTATTTGCAGTTTATGCAGGAGGGGGAGCATGGTATACAGCAACTTGGCCATAAATATAGTTTTCAGCGTAAGCTTTACTAACTATTTCTTCTAATATCGTTTTTGATAATGGATTTCTGCAAAGTAATGCCTCAATCAATAAATTATCTAAGTGCATTTAGGTTAATTTTGTATTTGGGTAATTTTATGTCTACACTGAAATAATTGCACACCAATGAAGTTAGAATAAGATCTCATGAACATCTTGACTAGGAAGGTAAGAAGCAGGATTATGAGACTAGAAGTCTTACTTAGGAGAAATCTAAAGAGGATTTTGACGCTAACCTGTTTGGATGTGGTTTTGTTTGTTAATTTGTCACGAAAGGTTTATAATGTATTGTAAAACTTCACACATACGCTTTTTCTTTAAATTACTAAAGCTATATAGTTACAGAACCCGGGCAGGTCGCTAGTAAAAATAATAAGAAAAGTCCAAAGTATAATTTGATAGTACCTACACAATAGAAATATATAGGTGTTCACATTACACACTGTACTAAAGTAAATAAATCTAATTATTCAACTCCTCAGCTCCCATACAAGACTGGAGCTCAGAACATTCACTCTCGCATCAACGAGGAGCAGTGCAAAGCATGCCTCGTTCAGATATGCCGATACCGATTCTCCCTTGTCATCGCTGGTCTGACCAAGATTCTGCAGCGGGTCAACGAGCTGGTGAGGATTATCTATTATATAATATAATAATAAATTTTTATTTGCGAGAAATGTAGGTACAGTAGTTCTTATAGTTAAAATAGAAAGGATCCATTACTTCTGCCTCATCAGGGCGTGCAAAAATAGTTTTAAGTACAATTTTAAAATAAGGTATTTTAATGTATGAACCTACCAAAATTATTAATAACAATGTCAAACCTTAAATGTAATCATGCAAACAAATTGAAAGCTTTGATTGAAAGATTTAGATTACATAGAAGTTATATTAGTCACATAGAAGTCTGCTTAAATTTAAATGTCAATATTAAAATTGTAAAATATTAAATGTCAGCAAAGTTAATGTTTATAAGTCAAATATTCCTTAACATCATAAAAACACTTGTCTAATAACCATATTTTTAATTTCAATTTAAATATGTTTAAAGGTAGATCTTTGAAGTCATTTGGCAGTTTATTGAAAATCGTAATGCCATGATAATAAACATTGCGTTTGACAAGGTCCAGACGACATGGGGGTACATACAGTCTGTGTTTGTGCCTTGTATTCCTGGCTAAAGTATCCGAATGTTTTTTGAAATAATGAGGATATTGTTTCATAAATACACAAATGTCCCTTATGTACATGCACGCTAATGGGAGTATGTGAAACCTTTTAAATAATGATTTGCAGCTATCCGTACTCCATGCTCCACAGATGGCTTGTACACATTTTTTCTGTATCCTAAAGGCTTTCTGTATATCAACATATATATTTAAAACCAACTCGTGTTATTTACAACATTTGTAATTCGTCTTTTTTGTTTTTCGATTTTTTAGTATTTAATATCTCGGGGAAGGACATAGGTTACTTTTCATCATCATCATCATCATCATCCATTACCTTATTTTAATGTAGTTTTGTAAATAAGTTGTTTATCATGGATTGGAAATATAAATGTATGTAGGTGTATTTGTTTTGTGTATAAATGTTTTACTAAATTATCTAGTTTAATCCATATTTTAGTTATCTCTAAGTTCTTAATTAGTATTTAAATTAGGTTTTTATAGAATAGATAGTAAGTTTTGTGTTTTTTTTTGAGCCTTGGTTAAGCGAATTGGGTAACTGTCATGCATACCCAAGAGCATGTATATAATACAAGTATAAATAAATAAATAAATAAATTACCATGAGGGTGAAACTGGGGAGTAAATTTTTATGATTACTGTGTTTTTCGGTTCATCATATCTCGGAGAAGCACATAGGATACTTTTCATCACATCCTAATGGATGTACGCGGATTGCCACGCGGATGAAACCGCGGAGACCAGCTAGTACCTTAAATAAGTTCCTAAATAGTTCGCTGGTTATTGTCGGAGACTCGTATTTTTTTAAGTAACCGTTGCATAATGGGTGTTTATTAAAACAGTTTATGGGATGAGGAAAGTCATACCAGAGAATGTAGCACACACAATTTGCGATAAAGTTTTAGTATAGTAAGCGTCAACGCCTCACGCTTCGGCGTACAAACTATGAGCTGCCTGTGTCACAGTTGCGCTAGATACATGATAGTTTGTACTGTTTCACGTGAACGACACGTTATTCGTGCTTAGCCCACAGTTCCACCCAATTATTTTCAGTTGCATACACAAAACAACTGACCCCGTCAATCGTAGCGTTGTGAACAAAATATATGCGATATATACATATAGCAAAATCGTGAACGCATCCTTATAATGGCTTGATATAATTCTCGTTATTATAAGTTTTTAAACTAACACGGTCACTTTTGCAAGGTTTAACTGTAGAAACGGGATATTTACCGTGTAATCCTTTTTGCATAAAACGGAACAGAAAGAGGGTAGATCGTTTCGTTTGTTCTTAAGCTGAAACCGCACTGCAGCGGAGAGGCGCGTCGCGGCATCGGAGCGGCGCGGCGTTACCTAACCGCACTGTACTGCAGCGGCGCTACAGTGAGAGGCAAAAAATAATAATTTCATTTGTTGGACTTTTCTTCCATGATTCATACAGTTTTCATTTTGTAAATTGTACAACTCCGGATAATTACTAATAAGCGAAATTCATTTTTCGTCGTCCATTTTGTGGCGCTCGCGCGGGTTCAACTTGAACTGACTGGTCGCACCGCGCCTCTCCACTGCCGGGTAGCTATACCGCACTAGCGGCAGCGGACCGGCTAGCGCGAGCGAAGGGGCAAAACATTCTCCAGGAATCAACAGTGTCGCGCCGCGCCGCTATAGTTCGTTTTGTTTCGTAAAAGTGTCTACATACGATGCAACCCCGAACGCAACATGCTGTAGCAATCTGTTGTAGTCACGGTTGTACGTACTCTACACACATTGCAGCGGCGATCACAATTTAATTCCGCGTTGGATCTCCACAGCGTGCACACGTGAATGAAAATGGCTCAAATGCTGTCCAAATATTAAAA
This sequence comes from Selenia dentaria, assembly GCA_917880725.1. Taxonomy (NCBI): domain Eukaryota; kingdom Metazoa; phylum Arthropoda; class Insecta; order Lepidoptera; family Geometridae; genus Selenia; species Selenia dentaria. The sequence goes on along the minus strand of OU862904.1, from coordinate 6,797,343 downwards.
AACGGCTCTTGCAATTGCCTTCGCCGAGTTCGCTGAACTATACCTACTGAGACTGAGAGACAATAAAATATACATTAATTTTTATTATGAACATTAATAGATGCACAGCAATACTACAATATATAATACCTATTATTATGTTATTTAATAATTAAAATTATTATTTCTAGTCTATATAAATTGGGAAAGGAAGGAACAATGGCATGTCAATTATTTTCACAAAAAAAAACATCATCTGCTAAAGAAAAGTAAAAATACGCCGTAACTATTTCATTATTCCACAAATGTGGCAAGTCATTAATAGATTTCTGAAATTCTTATTAATATAGTTTTTTCTGTAGTATACATTTTTGCATCCACATATTTCATTTAATAAAATTCACAGCGACGCTAGCCACGGGCGGCGGCACGATCGCGACTGAGCCCAGATTGCATGCAACCGCACTTCTCACGTTACAACGCGGCTTACAATTTGCTGTAACAATCTGCTGGATGCTAGGACGTACGATACGGCGTCCAACATGTTGGAAGGGAGTCACAACACGCCTACATACGATACAATTTGCTGGATCACAGCAGATTGCTACAGCATGTTGCATTCGAAATTACATGGTGTGTAGAGAGCTTAAGAAACATGGCAAAAATATTTTTAATGCCGCGCCGCTCCGATGCCGCGACGCGCCTCTCCGCTGCAGTGTCGCTCTAGTGCGGTTTGACCTTAAGGTCGCCCACCCGCATAGACTTCAGTTGAACAGGGCGCTTGCAACAGTCCCGAAATATCGGAAACTTAAACAAAAATGTTAAAACGGTCAATATCCCGTTTCTAATGTTAATTCTGCTAGTCTAATGTTTGGTCTGTCGGTCTAGCGCTTGACGAGTTATCCTGATATCTCCTGAGGATGCCTCGTGTAGAGGCGAAACATGTGTCAAATCATTTTTGGTTGATTGGGTTGTTTTGTGTGTTGCATACTCTGTATATTTCCTACATGCATTTTATGCGGGAGGGAGGGTGGTCCACACCGCATTTCAGCCATGCATTCTATCACAAAATATTTCTTTTAATATCGTTTATTAATTTCCAGTATCAGCCCACCGTATCGACAGGCTTCAACCGTCCCCAGACAGAGTTAGAGAAGGGTTACCACGACAGCTTGGTGATTGTACTGGATACCTTGGAGATATGTCTGAGCTCTCAGCCCAAGGACACAGCCAAGTACGAAGAGGCTATGAACGTCAAGATCCTGCTGCGCGAGGTCTGCCAGTTCATAGGTAAGCATCACGTCTGGTGTCCACCAGAGAAATTGCCGCCCCTCAAGTGCCGCGGTACTTTAGGTACGCAGAAGTGCCGAAAGAAAGAGAAAAACAATGATTTTCTAACGCTGCTCATTTAAACGACGATATCTCTGGTTTGGACGTGTTTCTAAATATGAAAACTATCGATCGGCTCGAAATTAGACAAATATGTTTTCATTTATTGACATCTTGTCATGCAAAATTTGGTTGATCTTCCTTGTTTACATGTCCAGGACTTTTGGCGACTGGACGACACAGAAGATCTTCTTAATTCTTGTTATAAATTTGGGTCTAAATGGAATCATAAACTATTTTATACACCCTTAGGTGTTTACAAAATACCTATCAGACCTTTTATTCACATTTTTAAGGCTGATGTTTATTTAAATCGAATGAACTCCATCGTTCCATCATTCACTGGGCGATAAGGCAGCTTTTGATCACAGCTGAGTAGCTTAGTGCTTCTCCCATTTCCTTTAAAGTCTAGTTTTACCAAATTTTATACAGTCGCCTGACACAATGCTTGCGGCAAGATGAGTTTCTTCGGAAGGGCCGTAGACAATTTGCATAGGGATAATCCTATATCACTAGAATCGTTATGAAGTCAGCTTACAAGTAGAGGTAGAAAAATAGGTGTGTGTGTGCGTCCAAGATAAAAAGCCCGGAAGTTAATTTATGCCCGATAATAATTTATAAAAGATATTTTTAAAATAAAGAAATGTTTAATATTTTATAGTAAAAACATACTTTTACATAATATTTTTTTCCAAGTTATGCAAAATTTTTTTTACACAACGAGTCACAGGTAGTCTTGTTTTATTAAACCTAAGGCCGCACGCAATAAACATGAATGCCGGCGGCCATCTGGCGGCCGCGTCAACTATTTATTGTATGGCTTTTTATTCTGTCTCTCTGGGGTTATATCGGATAAAAGTATCAGTTATTATTTTGCGTCATATATTTTGCATATTTTAGAAGGGAAATAAAAAAAAATCGAGATCTCAGTACAACGTTAGCCTCACGGCACTCGACTGGTCACTGTTTTAAATTTAACAGAAAATAATAATTGGGCAGCGCAGAAGTGGCAATGCAACTCGCAAAAAAATCTCGCATTCGTATTATGTGCTACCGAAATGTGTATTTTTTTGGTGGTGGGCCACTTTTAACTTTTGGTCAAAAAATGTATGAAACTTGATTGGTCTCTTTTGCTTTCATCCGTCTGGAAGTTGGTACTGGATGGCGTACAGTTCGTATTCTGCAGTTACACTTGATGTAATAAATATTTAAAAAAAATGCTATACAGGTTCTACGATTCCGTAGAATTATTTGGTGGTCGGCGTTTTTTAAATTGGAATGTATTTTCCCCTCAAGTTTTGCTCGCGAGGTCTACCGGTCGCAGAACTAGTAACATTTGTTCTAAATACACTATTTTGATTCTGTTTCCGAATAGACTAGAGAATAACTTTTCTGCACTTCTCTCAATTTATTAATTGTATTCGTTTCAGACACGCGGAATGAGGGTATAGTGAACAACACAGTGCTACGACAGCTGGCCAGCAAGGTGCTCTTTGCGCTCAGTTTGAATTTCTTCAACGCTTGCTTCAACAGGATCAGTGGGAGACTGCAGGTACGCTGGCTTCTACAGTTTTCTACTTTTGTCTACTACTATGATATCAAAGTCAAAGTCAAAATCATTTATTCAATTTAGGCATCAAAGACGCACTTATGAACGTCAATTTTTCATTATAATGTAGTTTAATCTGTCCGAATCAGCAAGCCTCATTCGAGGCAAGTTTCATTCATAAATCTATTGTTTTATTTTTTGTCCTGATGCGAACAGATTAAAGACTACCGCCGCGTTTTAAAACATATAAAGCCTACCGAGAAGAAGCGGCAAGAAACTCGGGGCCATTTTTTTTATAGATGTTTTTACAATGTTTTTACTTAGGTACTACAGATATTAGCTCCAGTGTGTTGCCTTACAAAAGAGAACATAATAATGGTATCAGTAGGGCAAGACACGCTACACTTTGAAATCTTAGTATATTGTATATGATGCTATAGGGTAGACCGAGGGCAATTGTACGACGGGACAATAGGAATCATCGTCAATATTTCTACTACGTTACATGCTGTGTATGTGTGCGTGCGTCAGGCCAATTTCCATCTATTCCATTCATTACAATGAGAAGAATGCTTTTGTCTCGTTTGTATAGAACCGTACAGTACCAGCCAGGCTAACGAAACGTGGGTTCGATGCACAGAGTGCAGCATGTGGGCTCACTAGGAGCGCTCACCACAGGAATCAAATTATATTTACAAAAAATCGCAGTGATTGTTGTTTTACAGAGAGTCAATAGGAAAAGCCGAAGATCGGGCTCAGTAACCTATGTCACAGATTACTGAATAAGAACAGATACTTCACTCAGTAGAAAATTTCCAATACCTATTACGATAATAGCCTACTCCCTCGCGTCAACAACCACTGTATGCTAAAATGCGCCTAAATGCTCAAGCGTACAGCAGTGATTGCTTCGCACCGCGCGATTCCACAGTAATCGCAGGGCTGCCTCTTCGATAAAATTAAATTAACATAACTTTTTATCTATGTTATTGAGAACTATGAATATGTTCTGACTTTTATGTGGCAGTTAAAAATTTTATCATTTATAAAATATTTAACCAACTTAAAAAAAAGGAGGTGATCAGACATACAGGCCAAACTGAGATGTTTGACTTGTACGGTTTGTAGGTATGTATGTTTGTGCGCGATAATCTCGCGTTTGGCTAAACCGATATCGATGCGGTTTTCAGAAAAGGATTTGTTACATTTAGGAGAACGTTTTAAAATAAGTATAATACTTCTTAGTTTGATGATGATCTTCGGAGATGTTCACTAGAAATGAAAAAAAAGCCTTAAAAAAAGAGAACCGACTTCAAATAAAGCACTAAGCCGTAAGTTATTTTATTAACGAGTGTAACACTCTCACACAAAAATACATAAACACTGCAGTTTTCGAAAGTTTTCACGCGAAAAGTCGATGGCCTTCAAAATAAAAAAATATATCTAGTTCCTAGTTGTACATATCTAGGTGTATTGTACTACTACCAATTATCACGAATCAAATTTATTAAGATTAATTAATTTGATTCGTTTTCTCGCAACAAGTCACCTTACAACAGACGCGGCTTGTTCAAAGGTTTTCATCGGGCGTAAGAAAAAGAACTCTCGCTACACAGACTTAAAGCGCATTTTGATTCGTTACGAGCGCGTCAAGTTGTAGGCACATTTTTTGAAGGTCACGTCCGTGCTTTGCAATGTTTTATGAACATTATTGCAGTTGTTAGTTTAGCAGTTTATATTCGAATGTTTTCTTTCGAAGAGTGCATCTTCTGTACCTTGTACTATTAATTATTCTGTGGTATAACGTTTCTATGCAACAAAATTATGTAAATCTGTGTCTGAAAGGCAAGCTAATGCTTAGTATATACCTATTAAACTGTCAAATTCTAAGTGGATACCGGTGTCCGCACACCTACTGTCTTTTAATTATGTCTCTAATGACGGTATGTGAATGGAAAAAAATTTAAACGACAAAAACTAGTAATAATTTATCACTTACCATTCTTCATTGACAGGTAAATGGAAAAATGTTAGGTGTTTATCCCTTCTTTTGCTTGATTTACACCCATCTACAGCACATAAGGCACCACACGGCATCGTAATACGCGTACGAACGAACACCACTATTAAAATTGAACGGCGTGCGCGCGCTTCGCTTGCGAAAACCGCACTGAATTTGATGCGCCGGCGGACCGAGACCGCTCGGCTGGGCGGTAGGCAGTTATAGCGCGCAAGTACATGGAGTGACGGAGGCCTGCCTATGTCCAGCTGTGGACTACAAATGGTTGGTGAAGAAGATGATGTTTAAGATAAAATTCAATTTAGTAAAATTTTAATTTTTATATTTGGCACGAATAATCACTGTCAATAGAAAAATAATTTCAAAGGGGGGCAATTGTATCAGGGGTCAGTTCTAACTCCATAAACCAAATATAATTTTGTTATTTATATTATTAATTAATTATTATTATAAATTACTAGACTCTATAACAATGTTTGAATGATGCGAAAGTGATTATAAGAATAGCTAGAATTCGTTTTATTTTATGTTTAAAATTTACAATAGTTCACTTTCAATGTGAGATTAGATTTTTATGTTGATTTCGTAGAATTGCCTCTAAATATGTTCCTAATGATGAAGGCTGATTAATTAATATTAAAATGAAGCTATCACAAACTCCATGAATACGTTTTTATTACCATCTGATGTTTTGGTACAATTAAACTTGAGTAAGGATCAATTGCGACACTGGACTTCATTCGATTCTAACCAAACAGTTTAGTTTACCTAAAGGTAAACATTAAACATAAAATCTTGTAGGTATGGAATGTAAGTATATACACATATATTAATGATTTAAAAGACACAGGAAAGTAGATTTAGGGCAATCGACTGATAATCAAAAAGTGTTACTATTGTCCCGGTCTACCCTACACGCATGACACATAACTTCCCATACATACATTAACCTGTTTGAAACTAACGTAAGTACAAGTCATTTTATGTACTATTTTTTTTGCCTCGTCGCAGTCGGTTATTTTGTACCTGTCACATTCGCGCCATCACGGAACTAATGACGTGTCATTTTTCAAAATCAGTTAACGGCCGGTATCCTATCTATCCACAGTTTTCCTTACTGCGTATAGAAATTTTACTAACATTGATACAAATGCTCAACTATTGTTATCAACCGGCAAAACACTCACGTTAAGGATCGAATACGTCGACCCGGGTTTCGAGCGTGTTCGATGCTCATCTTCAGTGCGAGCTCGCAGGCGCTTGCAAACGCAGGTCGACGTATTCGATTCTTAACGTGAGTGTTCTGCCGGTTACTAATAATAGTTAAATATGTGTCAAACTCACGAAAATTTCAATAGAATAAAAGATACAAATACTGTCAAATATCTATCTTCAATAAGACAAACCGATGATAGATAGGTTATTGAAACTAGCCGTCAGCTTTTAAGTAGTTACGAACGGACATACATACGCACACACATACATACAGGTTAAACACATAACCATCCTTTCGGGCCTCGCAGCTGTTGGGTAAAAATAACAATGTTTAATTAGAAATACGGGATTTCTCACGTAATATTTATCGGATAGGTCTGACTATAGTTTCGACCACATTCGGTGGTCTTTATCAAGGAGTGTTCGGGACGCCCGCGTCGATGACATCTCGCTTAGCACTGAGTTTACTGCGAGGCATCATCGATCGAAAATGAAAAAACCACGTTAGTTTTTACAACAACAATAATGTTTGTTATACAGGATTTTCAAGAGCTGTCCTCGAACTCCGAAGAGAACCCCGATTATACAGATATAGAGTTGATACAACATGTAAATGTTGATATCTTGAGGCTGATACGGCTGCTTACAGGTAATAACATCTCTATATATTCCACAGACATCATTTAAATAAGCCTACACACTTATATGTCCGTACTAGGATAACATGTCTCGTAAGAGGCGTGGGCACATACAATCAGTAGGGTATATATATAAGAATCTAACAGACAACGCACAGCCTAAACCGCTGGGCGTTGAGACTTGAAACTTGAAGGGTGTTTTTGTTTTGGTGAGTAGAGGTATATTAAGAAAGGGTTTTTCGAAATTCAACCCCTAAGGGGGTAAAATAAGTGGAAACGTTTGTATGAAAGTTTTTGAGCTCATATGTGTGAAAATTTGTATATAGTTAATTTAATATGAAAAATGTTTTTTTTAATATTTTTTGACAGGGATTACTTAGGAAATCGAGGATGAAACTTTGTATGGAAAATACTTTGTTGTTTAAGTTATTAGTTGGTAAAAAATTGTATTTACATAGTCATTTAAAAAAAGATAATACTTTACTACGCGGATAAAGTCGTGGGCAAAAGCCAGTAACACATTACAGCATGTGAGATCCAAGAGCATATATTTCTGCTTACAAATAAATATTTGCCCTGGTCATGATTTGTACTTGGAATCCCGCATTAAACAATTTGTTTATGGTACGACTATTCAGAGACTTCTATATAACTGAGGTTGCGCTACACACTATATCCCACAAATATTATATATATTATGTACAATAGATAACGCAAATGCGTGTACTTCCCGTGTCCGAACCCCGACCGAGCGTCCAGGTTGGCCGCCGCTACTTACACTCCGAGCAGTGTCTGTTGTTGCAGCCGGACACCCGCCAAAACTAATGCAAAAAAATAGCCCAAAAATGTCGAGCCCCTTGCCTTTGCAAGGACATACTTCGTATCACAGGTACTTAAGTTATTTTAAAATTATATTATGCGTAAATTCGTATCAATCAAAAGTCGGGACGCTTGGTTTCAAAACAAACCGCGATACTTGCGTTATCTATTGTACATATATATCTGTGCTAAATCCTGTAACGGTCAAACGGAACTGATTAGCACAGATTTAGTGTGAGTTCCGTTAAGCGCCGTCAACGCTCACAAGTTCACGTCCAGTTTGCCGTTCGCTTTGGGACTAATGCATATAATGCCGTAACTGAAAATAACACTAATGCGGTTGCCAAATGCGAGCCAAAAGCGTCCGAAGAGTATTTTCTACTCTTTAGTTTAACTTTGTACATATAGGTATTATCTAGAGGTTTAGGATTTTTTCCTAAATAATAATTATATAATTAATGTTTCTTGAGTATAGCACGTTTACCTCGGTGTATGTAGAAGTTAGTTTTTTGCTTCTAAAAGACAGACCGCCCGAGAAAATACTTAGATACTTTTTACATGACAATCTGTTAGCGTTTTTAATAAGTTTGTATGTTAACGTGAATTTACTTAAATTTCAGAGTCTATACAAAAGTTTAAGTTATTAAGGAAATCAACGCACATAGTTTTAGTTACGTCCTTGGAGAAGGCAATATGGAATTGGATGGATACATATCCTCAGGTAAGTGTCAAATCTGTTATACGGGCTTTACACTCGCGCTTCGTCCCTCGCCTCGTGGCTCGCCTCGTCCCTCGTGCGAGGGCTCGTGTTGATCGATGGTAAATGAGTTGCTTGTTTACACTCGCGTGCCGAGTTCAGTCGTCTTTGAGCTAGCAACAATGGAGGACGTCGAAGTCTTAGCAGCAACAAGTTTGTGCGTACTGGGCTTATACTGCTACGTCACTAATTTAAATAAAAGGAAAGTACTAAAGACTTCAGTGCTCACTGTGGTGTTACACTCGTAAATGGATGCCAAAAATGTTTCCATAGCATCGTAATACAACCACACTGGCTTGTAAATATCATCTTCTCCTGCGCCGGATCTTACTGATTGTTTTTTGCGCCGGAGTAGCTGGCGAAATGTAGCCATGAGAGAATTTTTCTTATTTTTTAATTCTGTTTGAGATCTTCCCATTTGTTCGGACAATCTCGCCCATGCATCGCTTACTTTTTGGCTGTTCTTGTGGCATTTATGTTTAGGGTCCCAAATTATTCGTTCTTTTTGAAATAGTTCTATGAACTTAAATGTCTCGTCTTGCGACCAATCCATTATACGATTACTGCGTTTTTGTTTTTGCGTATTTGTTAAAATTAAACACAACCTGCGCGGCACGATGTAGAAGCCAGAATGAAGCGGGAGGGCGAATGTAAACATCCACTCGCGTGCGACGCGAGGTCCTTTGACTCGTGCCCCAAAAACCGCTCCGGACGTGAGCGCCGCGAGTGATGATGTCATGAGGGACGAGGCGAGCTACGAGCGTCTGTTCACACTCGCACCTCGCCCCTCGCCTCGCGACTCGTATGCGAATGTAAATCGGCTATTATATACATACATAGTGAATTGAGAGTTGCAATGAGGTCCCGGTACTTTTTCATTGAATTACCTCTATTAATGGGACTTTTCAAACCTGGTTAAATGAGATCTGATTTCTAAGATTTATTCGATGTTTACCTTTATAATTGGGACTCTGTAACTCAATTCCCTCCATTAATGAGACAAATTAATCGGGTTGGGACAGGTTTTGACACTTTTGTTAACAAAAAATAGAATTTCTTTCGCACACGCTTTGTTTGTTAGTACTATCTCAGGTTTTGACCTTAAAACAAGGGACTACTCTCCCTCTAAAAATGGAATAGCCGTACATTTCGACCTCTATAAGCGGGACCCTTTGTAAATGAGACAACTATAATTTTAAACCTGCCTAATTGGAAAACTGGATTAATGAAAACCCTCAACATTCTTGGTCCCTTGAGATCCCAATTAACCAGATTCCACTGTACATTTGTTTGAGACTAGCTGCGCCCCACGGTTTTACCCGCGTGGTGATGAATGATGATGAAATAAAAGTAAGCCTAAGTTACTCCTTATAACATCAGATATCTGCTAGTGAAAGCCCCGTTAAAATCGGTCCAGCCGTATCAGATATACAAACAATTTAATATTTTGTTTAATGTAATACCATATATATGTACTTTCACATGCATTTACTGAAAAGCTGTTAATATCAAATTAACAGATTTTATACTAAATTAATGTGTAAGTATAAATATGATACTTTTATAATCTGTCTCATTTTCCGTCTATTATCCGAAACGGTCGGACCGATGTTAAAGGAACTCTCATCTATACTAATCAGTTCTATATTTTTTTACTCTTTTGATATTAAAGAGAGTTTCAAGATTTGTTTGTTTCTTTGTTTGAATTGGCTACAAACTACTGGACCGATTTGCAAAATCTTTCACCATTAAAATCCTACATTGGCATAGTGTTGCTTAACAACGCCATCTATTGTCAAGTAGCTTTAGTGTTGCTTTGTCGGTAAAACAGTTTAGTTGTTAGAATTAACTTTAGCAACGGGATATTTACCATGTATTGTATTTATTGTGAGCGCTCGATATTTCGGCACAGTTGCATGCGCCATGTTCACGAGTAAACTGAAGTATATGCGGGTAGGTGTTGTTATGTGCGGACAAAAAGGTTTACCCTCTTCCGCACACGTTTCTTGCGTTCAGTTTTTTTACCACTGACACAACAGTCACTTCGAACTCGATCTGGGTCTCGACACACACAACTCACGATATCTGCTCGAGAGCTTTATTCGGAACTTCTTCGGTATTTGCAAAGATGAACCACTGGACTCCAGGTTCTCGACAGTTAAAACCCATCCTCTCTATTAAAGTTTTTTATATTATGCATATTTGGTAATGTCGATGGCTTACTTTACCGACTTATGTATATAGTGGCGTTCTGTCGAGATTATCTGAGGGTTATGTAACTCAATCCAGTGATTTGATCTCGATTCCAAAAAGTGTTGGGAAATGACCGAATTTTGAGGGTCATTGTTCTTCACGGCCCTAATGTGCTCCTTAACTCGACAGGCAACAGATCGTTTGGTCTGACCGATATGCGACTCGCCACAACCGCAGTCTATTTTATAAACGCCAGGTTTTTCCAAATATCCCGTTCCTAAAGTTAATTCTTGCATTAGTGACCATGTCAGTTTAACAACTTATAGTTTAGTTGTTATTTTAAACCTTTTTTTGTCGCACCTGATATCCCTTGCGTACTAAATTTCATGAAAATCATAAAATATATATAAACATATACAAGAATTGCTCGTTTAAAGGCTGCAAAGAAAAATATCAGGAAGAGTAACTGCCTTAAAAAATGACCTAATAAAAGTCGTGCTAAATCAATAACATCGTTCACGCCGCTATGACTCAGCTGTCATAGTAGTCGTTGCAGCACGCGCGTGAACCAATCTCTGCTTTCCTTCTGAAACTTAAACCAATCACCGAACATGTCTATTTGTAACCTCGGAAGTAATTCGTATATGGAATCATACGTCGTTTTGCTTTGAAAGACCACTTTTTGTGTGGAATATGTTTGCTCAGTTCGATATTTCAGATGGTTCTATTTGTTTTGATTGATGAATTTGTTCTGAGTTATGCTTCCTGACATTATTTATTCGTAGCTTAAAGGTATTGGATTAACAATTATTTTCTTTTGTAGGAATTTTCAGAAGTACAATGTCGACCGAACGACGAGCTCAGCAAATGTTGCGACACACTATTCGACATATTACAAGACAGTTTCTCAGACAACAAGAAGTCCAGAGTGGCGATGTGGCCACTTCAAATCATGTTGTTAGTTTTGAACCCTGTGAGTATGGAATCAAAGTTCATTTCAGCTTATTTCGGACTGAAACTTTTTGACGGCTGGTGGGCGTTTGGTTGTGACCCCGCCTTCTGAGCTGCTGGCTCTGGGTTCGGTCCCCGGACAGATCAGATCATATATGTCATATTTTCTAATAATATTTTCTTTTTAATATCAGTACCTATCGATAGACCGATCTTTGCTCGGAAGTAATCATATATAATAATAAAAATTTGATTTTCTCGGTCTAACCTCAAACCAAACACTAACGGGCTTAGTATTGCTTAACAACGCCATCTATTGTCAAGTAGCTTTAGTGTTGCTGTGTCGGTAAAACAGTTTTATAAACAGTTTTTAATTGTCTGAAAACACGGATGAAACGACGTTTTATAACAAGTGCAATTTGAAAAATTTTATATCGACTTCCATTCTATTCAGTTACTAGAGTGTAACTCAAAAACTACTGGACCAAATTTGATGAAATTTAAATGGGACCACACGGGAAGCACCAGCTTTCAAACAAAAAAGAATTTTGAGAATCGGTTCACGCTATTGAAAATTATGAATTGAGTACCTCCTCCTTTTTGAAAGTCGGTAGAAAATTATACTTAGCTAGATCTGTTTATCGCCCCCAAAACCCCCTGCATACCTACTAAATTTCATGGAAATCGTTATAGCTGTTTCTGAGGTTCTGAATATATACATATATACAAGACTTTCTCGTTTAACGGTATTAGATATTACAAATACAATTTGAAAAATTTAATACCGACTTCCATTCTATTCAGTAATCGGAGTGTATCTCAAAAACGACTGTACCGAATTTGATGAAATTGGGGAAGCATCAGCTTTCAAACAAAAAAGAATTTTGAGAATCAGTTTACCCAGTCGAAAGTTATGAGGTAACAAAAAAACAGTCGAATTGAGTACCTTCTCCTTTATTTTGGAAGTCTGTAGAAAATGGATCGTAATGTAACGCAATTAAACAGTTTAAATCAGGAAACGAAGTGTTGATCATTACTGCCTAATTTAGATTTTTACGTCTTTTAGTTTATCTTCGTTTACATATTAGGTATTTATATTAAATTAATGTTGCAGAAAGTGCTAGAAGAAATAGTAAATGCGGACAGCGGGGCGCCTTGCAGTCCGAGACACACCAAGAAAAAACACTTTATCGACTCTGTCAAAAGAGGACTCAGTAAGTTTGATTTCTTTGAATTTGTTCGCTCTGTCAAAACAGCGGTGCGAGCGTGGATTGTCGATATGATAAAATTATCGCTAAAAGACAACTCGCGAGATAACTATTGCAGTTAGATTCATACTAGAGACAAGGTAAGATAGCTGATAATATCAACTCGACAAGTTTATCGAGAGATCCATGCTCTTGACACGGTAAATTTCTTTAATTTAATTTTATTAACTCAGATAAAAAACAAGGTACGAATTCTGTCCAGCAGGCCTAGACAAAAGATGTGTCTGTTATCGTTAACGCCAAACGACAACTACAAAATGTATGGCGTCGACATTACCAGTGGAAAAGTCACGTGACGTCGCTCTAGGTTCGTAGATACATTTTTGTCTATAGCGTGTGCGGAAACACGCCTGTTTGAATTTTGTCTAGGCCTGCAGGGCCTTATGGGTTTTTTCTGAATAATTTTAAAAGGGTTTCATTGATTCTGTCACGAGGACGAAGCTTTGGTTTAGTGTGTGGACTTAGGTTTAGGTTTATTATTTCATTTTATAGCATATTTGCGGTTTTACAAAGAAAAATTGCACATCCTCAGACGAATTTGGAACCTGCATCTTCTGACAATCTGTGTCGGAAGCAATGAACGCTAGGCCACTCAGGCTAGCCATCCGAGTATCGAATTTACCTTAAATCTACTATATAAAAATAAGTCGGGTTTTCCTTCCTGACGCTATAACTCCAGAACGCACGAACCGATTTCCACGGTTTTGCATTCGTTGGAAAGGTCTCGGGCTCCGTGAGGTTTATAGTAAAGAAAATTCAGGAAAAATTTAAAAAGAAAAGCGGGAAATTCTTTTTTCACATACAGCGCCATCTCTGATACATAGCATGTACTACAAACCAATATTTTAAGTAGATGGCGCCAAACGAAATGTTACATAAAACGAAGCCAGCTGGTGGCGAAACGGAGTTCGCAGGGTTTGCTAGTTGTTTATAGATTCTGTCGAATGATGTTTTTTGACCCTTACTATAGCGTGATAATTAAAATAAAAGATTTATGAATGAAACACACGTAAATTTACGACTCTGGTACGCAAATGGTTAATGTTGTTCTTTTATTTAATCACGTTGTTTTTAATTGGTGACTCGTTTAACCGTTTAACCCTTTGCGTCCCAGATACATACATATACGTCAGTTTCATTCATAAATCTTTTGTTTTAATTATCACGGTATAGGAAGGTTTAAGCTTGGTTCATTTATCACCGGGGGAACGGAGGAGACGGTTTGCTCGTCTCCTCCCTCCTCCGTAGTGGGGTCACTGGCGAATAGTCGGGGAACTCTTCGCCGGTTTGCACGGCCCTACACGTCTAGGTGGTGACCTTGGTGAGCAAGGTCATCCCTTCACAGGCGCTGAGGCCCGGTTAAGATCAATCTGGGCCTACCGCTGGGGCGAGATGGTGACTGCCAGCGCGACCCTGTCTCGTTCCACCTTGGCGGAGGACTGCTCACGGGGGGGTTTTAGTGGGTCAAAGCCCCACACGCCCCCTTCCGTCACCCCCGTGGCGGAAGGGAAGTGCACAGCATATCCCCCCTCAAAAAAAAATGGTTCATTTATTTAGTTTAATTGATAGACATATCCAAAGAGCTTTTCTTCGTTCCAAATAAATTCATTCAGGCATTCATTTATTAATTAGTTTATTTATTTATTCTAAGTCCAAATCTACAGTGACGAATACAAACTTTTTCAAATTGAAACTTCTGTATTGATGTAGTTTTTTCGGTCCTTTAGCTATTTCCAAACATAAATGATGTTGTCGATGCTTATCGCTCTATGTAATAATTCGGCAAATCCAAAATGTGTGTTCGTAAACGCGGTGTGCACCTGAATTTACCGTCTAACCATGTACAGTGTGAGGAACCTCACTACACCGGGATTTTATGGCACTGACGATAAAGGAAACGATTGTTTCCCTATTAATTACTTTTTAACAATTCCAAAGCGCTACCCAATATTATACGCAATGATGAGTCTTGACCAGTGAGCAAAAACTGGATGAGCGCCTCGCCGCAGTATCAATATAGAGAAACAGTACGGAAACCACCTACAGACGTTCGAAACGGCTCACTCACACAAACATGCGTATCGATGAGAGACCTAAGCGGTTGTCGCGGTGCTGTAAGTAGTGAGGCCGCGTCAAGACGAGTGGTCACGTGTAAGTTTATTTCTGCTTAACTAGGCTTAGTTTTCGTACTGTTTCTCTATATGTATATTGTGGCCTCGCATACATCGCGCATGCACACACAAACTCCAGAGATGAATTCTTTAATACTAACAATGTCATTCGATTGCACACAGCAATACAGGGGATCATACTATGGTATCTTAGTGTAAATGAAAGAAATCCTACAGTCAGCGCACACAGCTGCGAGTTTTGAATCTTTTGTTGCCAAAATTTGTTTATACGAACTTACGAGGGCGGGTCAATAAGTCCGTGACTTTTGGAATTAAACACAGATTTTTTGATAAATAAATCATTTTATTTTTCAACGTAGTCTCCCTTGAGCTCTATACACTTTGTCCAACGCTTCTCCAATTTTTTTATCCCTTCCAAAAAATATGATTTGTCGAGGTCCTCAAAATAGGCCTTTGTTTGCGAGATGACTTCATCATTGGAGTCAAATCTTTTTCCACCAAGCCATTTCTTCAGGTTTGGGAACAAGAAGTAGTCACTCGGAGCCAAATCTGGAGAATAGGGCGGATGAGGGAGCAATTCATAGCCCAATTCATGGATTTTTGCCATGGCAACTGCACATGTGTGCACCCTTGCATTGTCTTGGTGGAAAAGAACTTTTTTCTTGGCCAAATGAGGTCGGTTTTTTTTCAAATCGTCATTGAATCGGTCCAATAAGTTGGCATAATATTCCCCATTGATTGTTCTTCCCTTTTGAAGGTAGTCAATGTGGATTCTCCCGCGTGCATCCAAAAAAACAGTCGCCATAACTTTATTGGCTGACAAACCCACCTTGGCCTTCTTTGGCGCCGATTCACCCTTAGAAACCCACTGTTTTGACTGTTGTTTGGTCTCTGGTGTGATGTGATGGATCCATGTTTCGTCCACGGTTACAAAACGGCGCAAAAACGCCTCCATATTGCGATTAAACAACGCCAAACCTTCCTGTGAAGTTGTTACACGATTGCGTTTGTGGTCGACTGTGAGCAAACGCGGCACCCATCTTGCGGAAAGCTTTCTCATGCCCAAGTGATCATTCAAAATTGAAACCACTGAGCCATGCGAGATCCCTACGGCTTCCACAATCTCTTGTACTTTCAATCTTCGGTCGGCCAACACCATATCGTTTTTTCGATTGTTTCGGGTGAAGAAACCTCAACTGGGCGTCCAGGAAGTTCGGCATCTTCAGTGCTTGTACGGCCACAAAGAAATTCAGTAAACCACTTTTTTACCATTGAAATCGATGGTGCAGAGTCCCCATAGTATTTATCAAGCTTAGCCTTGGTCTCGGTAATGGTTTTTTTTCGCAAAGAATAATGCTTCATAAGCACACGAAATTCACTTTTTTCCATTTCTTCCTCAAATTACTGGGTAGTCTGATAAAGATAGCTGTCAAACACAAACTAACTGACGCAGCAAGTTCAAATTTTGACAGGAGTCAACTGACAGATGCCTGTTGACAGGAGTAGTGTTGCTTTTTCACTTAAGAGGTCAGAAATTCAAAAAGTCACGGACTTATTGACTCGCCCTCGTATATACTGTATACTTACCTAGACCTACCTTATCTATGTTGTAATTGATTAGATTGTTAATTATTAGAATGTTATTATTATTATTATTTTATTTTATTTTTAATTACTAATAAAACGAAAATAAACAACTATGGAAAGATAAATGTTGTAATTATACTATGTTTCTCTATGGTTGTAACTCGAAAATAAATATCAGATTCAATTTGATTTTCTTACGCGTATTAATGTTGTTTTCCAACTGCAATTGGACTTTCGTTCGGTTTTTTTTGTGCTAAATCTGTTGAGTTGAGTTGTCGCAGACGGTTTGTCGGTCCTCCAGCTTAGTATACTTTGTTATTTTTAGTGGTTGGTTTGTTGACAAAATTATCTTGTATTATTTTGTTACTTTTGTTGTTCTGGGGTGTTGCAATAAAGAGTTTAGCTATATATCTATCTATCTATGCTTAGGTAAGTACCCTTTGAGTATTCGACCAGATAAAGTATCATTGAGTAAAATTAAATACAATAGAAATACCTATAGGTATATATGGAGCAACAGAGTATTTAAATCATCCGCCGCAGAAGCTGGCACTAATGTCGCAGTAAATTTTGGAGGATTTTTTTATATCTGATTTTAATTTAGGGACTTTTGTCTTTTGACATGTCAGTCCCATCGTACCCTGTACGTATACAACATAACATAACAAACATATTCATAACAATAACATATTCACCTACTACACATTTTATACAATTTTACTGCATCCTCTGATGCAGGTTCCGAGAGAATGCCAATAAATACTCCTACATCTAAAACATTTAAATTTATGGATGCCATGAGTGCATGCCTTTGTGATTTGCTTTTCAATTTTGGAGGCTAAAATGCCTATTTATCTCGAGTATACATACTCTAATCTATGCAGGGGATAAAGGAAAAACAAACACACTAATGCACTGCTTTCCGCAGGTCCCCAAAACAATTCTAAGCAGATGACGGAAGCGGCAGTGGTGACATCTGTCAAACTGTGCAAGGCATCGACGTATTTGAACTCCTCCGATTCGGGAAACGTCACTTTTGTGCTCGTCAACCGAGTGATCAACGATCTTAAGGTAAGTTTGTTTTTTATCATATGTTTATCCTTATTTAGATAATCGCAAGAATGATTTTGATTGAACAAAGCAATGTAGAGATTTTTGACTTTTTGAATTGTATTATGTCGATGTTTACGACAGACACCAATGCTGTTTGACGGGAGAATCAGCATTTTCTCAGTAAAGGTGCAAGTTGGAAGCCGGCTACACGTAGCAGCAGCAGACGACAAGTCGCTACAATCATGATGTCGAATCCGACTGCAAACGGCAGCTGCAGATGGCATAAACCATTTGAAAAGCGATACGAAAGCTTTAGTTTAAAAGCTTTTCAGTTGTTTTACTAGGTAGCTTGGTACCCGCGAGCGGCACTACTGGTCTGCGGTCGGGCGACAGTGACGTCTGCCGCTCGACGACGCGTCGCTAACTTCGTGTCGCTAACTACGAATGGTATTTCATAGAAATACAGAGAAACCAGTAGTGTCGCTGCGACACGTCGTTTGCTGCGGCTTCATGTAGCCGGTTACCAACTTGCACCTTAAGTTTTCAGTAATTGACATTACTAGTCGAGTGAGACTCAAAAGAAGATCAGCGCTGGTTGCTTACATGGTTGTTGTGTCTATCACAAACCGGTTCCAACTCAGCATAATGCTGTGATTGTGATAGTAAACTTCATAATTTTTGGGTAGGTATCTTTAATAAGGTTAATTATTTTTTATATGAAAATGAGATTCACTCACGTAAAAAGTGACCAGTGGCGATGTGGTGAGCTCATTCTGCCTGAGTGCTCCCACCAGCACGGGATATGACACCAGCGATGAAGAGGACTCCCGATTCGTTGCGCCGACGCAACAGATATCCCACCGCCCCCCGCACGGATGTCATCGCGCGCGCTACGTGTTGCTGTCCGCAGTGCGAGGCGAGACGCAACCGCGAGCGTGCTGCACTCTTCTTGAAAAAGACCACCGGATGTGGTTAAAACTATAGTCGGAAAGATCTGACTATTTTTACGTAAATGAATCCCGTTTTTCATTTTAAAAATATGTACAAACTACGTTAGTTTTCATAATAAAAAAGGTTAATTATGTAACTAATAGCGATGTTTTACCTGCAATTAAAACATTTATTAAACATACTTACCTAATTCGAAACCTAATTATACATGAGAGTAGCGTACTCGACTTCCGTTCCGAACAAGTCATGCTGTGATTGGTCCGCCCGATCTCCTCGCCCAATCAGCGTCGACTCCGCCCCTTCCGCTCAAATGTCAACCATCACCCCAGGTAGTGCGCCTAGCGCAACTTGGCTTCATTGGTTTTCTCGTGTTATGCCACCAGGCAGGTATAGAAAGTGTTAGGTTTCGAATTAGGTAAGTATGTTTAATAAATGTTTTAATTGCAGGTAAAACATCGCTATTAAACAACTGTACCGTAATTCGAAACCTAATTATACATGAGAGATGTGTTTGTTATCGCCTGGTGGTGATGGTGACGCCAATGTGATAAATCTTTAATAGGTATTGAATGTTCTGACGCCCAGCGGTCCAGGTTTCATTCACAAAACTTTTGTTGTCTGCGTAAGCATGAATTCTAGGTGTAGGAAAATTAGACTACTCATTTTAGTACATGAAACGTCCATTATTTGATTTGTCTGCCAAATCACTGCGAACAAAGAGTAAATAAGGAAGGTACGCCCAATTTCTCAATGGAACTGCTTGCAGACTTGAGGCAAGGTCAATTCATCAATACGTTCCACTAATTATGAGTTTTACTAAATTAGTAACCTTGGCACGTGTTGCTGTTCAAGGTTTATTTATGTGCTGCTTGCAACCCATCTTTTAACTCTCGTAATCACTCATGATGTTTTGAATGTGGGGCGGAGCCCCGAGCATTCTTGAATGAGTGTAGTATATATATATATATATATATATATATATTTAAATGCCGAGTGCAGTCAGTGTGCTGGACACATTACAACTGTCTGTTTCGTGAGAGTATCTGTTTTAAGACCATAGCAGTGCTAAAGTAGTTTGCAGTTTCGTAATTTAATTCTGGAAAAAAGCTTATAAACTATTGTGACATAGAAATAACGATGGCTACTATGTCCCTTGAATTAGGTAGATAAAAACTATTTTCTTCACAAATGTTCTGAATAAAATTATTGATTTATTAAGGTATCGACTTCCAGGTTGGGGGTCGCGGTCGCCTTGGCTAAAATAGTGATTTTAGCTTTAAATATTTATATTTTAGTATTATTATAATTTCGACTTAAAAATGCATGAGGTAAGTATTCCAGATTTGTGAACTAAAAATATACTAAGGGTCGTTTTAATAAGATTGGTTAAGAATCTTGCAAGATTAGACCACTTGGGTTTTTGTTGGTTTCCTGGGTAATTATCTCACGAAGAGTGCTATTTTTTCCAAGCTAAACTTTCTCCAAGGAGCAGATAAGCCTAAACATTTTCTTGCATTATAGTCTGTTAGATTTTGATACATTCGTACATCTACGAGTACAAACTTTTTGTATCATTTCTATCGGACGCGACAATGGTTAGTCACCCACACAGGAAGCCGACCAGTCGGTCGGCATTGTTGGGACTCTGGATAGATTTGTAATCGTGAACGGGGTAATCCAACGATCTATTTAACAGCCTTCATAAAAAAAAACAATACCTAGCGGTACCAATGTTTGAAAAACATTGAATCGTTTAGAATAAAACATACCTAATAGCATCGGTAACTGAGTAATCGTGAGGTCTAAATCGGGTTGCTAATGCGACGACTGTTTCTCACTGTAATTCAGCGATCAGGAAAATACCTGTTGATTTCTTTTAAATCGGCTAGTATTTCTTATGGTATGCCGGGGGATAAACCCAACCCTACTCTGAAGTTCCAAGTCAGCCGGTGGGGCGTAACAGTGACCTTGGGAATCTAATCTGTCGATTGTGCAGAAATTGTGATCACTCGTAAGCTTGGCGAAAGGCAAAAATATAGGTTTCTTGTTTGCCCCACTTTACAAAAACTGTGTCTGTTAGTTTTGTAGTAGATCACTGTTTGGCAATACCACTCGGAACAGAGCTTCCAAAATTAAATAGCTTTTCCATGAGCTGTGAGCTTTGATCTTACTCTAGTTCATAGTAGGTTTTTAAGGATAACTCATTTCTGTGTATATTTTGCAACGAATACGAGGATGCGTAAACGAGGTACTCGCATATATTCACGGTTAATACAATAAGGTTTTGCAGTATTAGTAGTATCTGATGCGTCAGAAGGAATTCAAATTATTATTAGAATTATCCCCAGCCTTGCTCAGTGTCAGAATTTTTGTGATGCCCGCAACCGCACATGTTTTTGGGGCACTGAGCTAAAGACAGATTGCAAGCAGATATTTTTGATATTTTTGCAAAAAGATATACATTCGTATATAATCTAAAATAGTCTAGAAATAGTCATTGTAAATGAACTGAAGGAAACGGTGATTGTTTGAATCGACCGACAAGTGGTCCAGAGGAAGATCGACCTTGGCCATCCAGTCTACTCTTAGAGAAAGTAGCACGCAATGCTCGATCCAGTCTTCTCTTGGAGAAACTAGCACGCAATCATGGTTAATCAATCTGAATTTTAAGAGAGCACCGTAGGTACTTGTTCAAGTTTTTTCTGATCCCAAAAACGGTCTTGGTGTGCCGTTGCCTTTAAGTCTGAGAATATTGCTAACAGCTTGGAAAAGACTGGCTTCCCATTTTTATGACACCTCGAGTGTGCATTTCGTCAACCACTTTCATTTCAATTTAGTTAGATATTTTGCTGTAACGGTCGCTCGACAAAAGCAATGACAATTTCGTGTATAATGGTAAATAGTAGTTACTTATTATGTTTAGAATGTCGAGCGGAGCTCCGAGCATTCTTCGATGCGTTCGGTAGCTCGACAAAAGCAATGACCGTTTCTTTTTGTACGGTATACAGTCACTTATTATGCTTAGAATGCAGAGCGGAGCTCCGAGCATTCTTCGATGCGTTTAGCTTTGTTACGGTAGCTCGACAAAAGCAATGACCGTTTCTTTGTGAACGGTATACAGTCACTTATTATGCTTAGAATGCAGAGCGGAGCTCTTAGCATTCTTCGATGCGTTTAGCTTTGTAACGGTAGCTCGACAAAAGAAATAACGTTTTCTTTTTGAACCGTACACAGTAGTCACTTATTATGCTTAGAATGTAGAGCGGAGCTCCGAGCATTCTTCGATGCGCTTAACTTTTGTTACGGTCGCTCGACAAATGCAATGATGTTTTGTGGTACACATTATAGTCACTTATTATGCTTAGAATGTAGAGCGGAGCTCCAAGCATTCTTCGATGAGTTTAACTTTGCTTAATGACCCTCA
Organism: Selenia dentaria; assembly: GCA_917880725.1. Lineage (NCBI taxonomy): Eukaryota > Metazoa > Arthropoda > Insecta > Lepidoptera > Geometridae > Selenia > Selenia dentaria. Next base: position 6,775,418 of record OU862904.1, on the reverse strand, counting down.
CGAAGGGCTGCTTGTATGCATGTTTTATTATTATCACCTATCTCGATGCAAACTAAGCCTCTTGAGCTTTTTGAATGGTGAACGGAAGCCATTTATTACGTTTAGAATATAGAGCGGAGCCCCAAGCCTTTTTCAACGAGTAATTTTTCTTGAGAACCAGTGATTGCAACCTTTTTTGGTAGCTGCCTGGCACGGAAGGGTTTCGAGTCAGAATCTTTTCGTTTTATTTCGTTGCTTCCATATTATGATTTCCTGTCCTATCCCGATGGGATGAGGAGGAATTATGCCTCTTGTCGGGCTGTAAAATTTGTTAGTTACACCGGCAACGCCCTCATGTTAGGGATCGAATATGTCGACCCGGGTTTCAAGCAAAACAGACTCATCTATGGGTGTGCAGCAGCGACTGCGAACTACAGTTGGCCACTGCAGACATTGGCGTGTGCTGTGTCACTTTCTAGACTGACCTACTTTGACGTAGCAATGTGGTAGGGTAGTGGCAGTTAGCCCGTGTTGTTCAGAAACTTATCTTGTGATGCAGTTTTTAGATGTGTTTCATTGCGTTTTGTTTCATCAGAGGTCCAGGCCAATATTTCGTATGTAGGTTGTTTAACAATTACATATAGTCCAGGGACTAAAAAGACTAAGATATATTCGAAGATAAGCCAAAACGCGACCTGAGAATATATGTTATTCTACCAGCTCTGCCTAAATAACATCGAATTTTTCAGTTTTGCTACTTTACCTGGTGTGAAAGTGCATGAATGTAGAAGTTTTCTTTGTACATTTTCGCATTAGAATGTGCTTTAACAGATTTTAGCCAATCTGGAACATTAATCAGTCGATTGCATGTCATCTAAGAAACCATTTAAACTGTTTTAAGTCTGGTTTTGTGCGACTCTTTCACTAACGAGTGAACGACTTCGACTGGTTAAGCAAAGCGTAAAGTAAGCGTAGCGTTTGATTTCATTATGGGGATCACACCATAGCTAATGAACTCATAACATTGGAGATAGAAGTGTTTGAGTTTTATAGTATTGGACATTATTACAATATTGTTCAAAAGGTTGTGGTTCTATGAGCTGTTCTACATAACCTTTATTTTTCTGAAGCGTAAACTAAGATTATTACACGCTTTAACCATTTGAAAGTTCAGTGGTTTTAATTTGAGGTGCTCAGTAGGGCTTATCCTCGTTTGATTACCCACACATGTTTGGGTCTGCTCAAATTGCAGTACAAGTCAGAATGACTGTAACTTGGATTGTAATTTACCACGATTATATTATAGTTGATGAAAAATAGTAAGTGTTACTCACGGTTTGGTGATGAGCTGGAGCTAAACTACGAACCAACACTTGAATCCGATACCGTTGGTAGGTTATCATCTTCTTTTTCCTGTTTTTATTCCGCTTCTTCCATCGTTGGGGCTGGACCAGTATAACTATCAATTTAAAGAATCTAAAATTCAACTGAAACAGTGTGAAACAGTTAAAATATTTCATTTATATCTAGAACCAGCGATAGCACTGGCTATAAATAAAACATAATTAGTATTGAAGCGAACGGTAACACCGTTAAAATATTTTTAGTAAGTATATATAATTGCACATGAACTTACTAATTGGTTCAGGACTTTACCTGAACTTTCACCAGCATGACGCAGTCAGTAAAGTAAATATTTCGTACTTACAACTGCTCCGGATGAAAATCCAAACGCCAATGAAGCCAAGTTGCGCTAGGCGCACTACCTGGGGTGATGGTTGACATTTGAGCGGAAGGGGCGGAGTCGACGCTGATTGGGCGAGGAGATCGGGCGGACCAATCACAGCATGACTTGTTCGGAACGGAAGTCGAGTACGCTACTCTCATGTATAATTAGGTTTCGAATTACGGTACAGTTGTTTAATATGTTTTCTGTGACAAATAAATAATATTCTATTAATAAACTAATAATAATAAATGTCTTGTGGTGCCAGCGCACTGCAGCGTTCAGTTGTGAAGCGGCGCACTGCAATTGTCAAGGGCAAGCGCAGTGCTTATCATCATGCATACAATATCTCCAGTCTTTTCTCGTTATATTATGATCAAAAAAGGTAAAAATCCTCTGTTGCAGTCTTTACTGTTCAACCCATCAAAGTCCTACATCCGCGGGTCTCTAATCTCCGGGTACTCGGAGCTGGAGCTGATGACGGACTGCTTCGTGTCGCTGTTCCGCATCCAGCCACACAACAACGATGCTCTCAAAGTTTGCCTCAACCTGAATACACACGTGTCTTATCACAACGTGATCATCAACTCGTTGTTGAGGTAAGTACATAATGCAACATAATACTGTAAACTTCTATCCAATGAAACTCCACTTGGGTTTACATGCACTGTATTTTACTGACTTTTCTTACACTAATTTCGCAATTTACTGGTTGCTCTTGTACCGGTTCATCCAGCTCAGGCGCTGGCGATCGAATGACCGAGAGCGTATTCCCACGATGGCACGATACGCTCGCTTTCCCGCCAACAGGAAAAACGTACCACAGACTCCGCATTATTTTGTCTATGACTTTAGTTTTGCTAGACTTTAAAACCACAGAAGAGTCAATTCAGTCTCCAACTCGAGCCATCGATAATATCTGGGTTGCAACCTTACAATACTGTCATTATACATTAGAACCTGGATAACTGAGCTTTGCTCGTAACCAAAAAATTGTTTTTCTTATGTTTTAAATGTTTATCGGGACTTATCACGTATTATTTAAAAAAAAAATGTACCTTTCGCTCGACGTTTCGACCATGTTACAATGGTCGTGGTCACGAGCTGACTCATCAACTGTCAGTCACGAGCGAAAGGTACATATTTTTACCTATATTAAATAATACGTGATAAGTCCCGATAAACATTTAAAACATGTGTTCAAATCGCGAATGTTTAAAAATTACTATTGATATTCTTAGTCTAATTTCAAACCAAAAAACCTTGGCAAAGTGTTGCTTAACAACGCCATCTATTGTCAAGTAACTTTTGTGTTGCCGTGTCAGTAATGTAGCAGTTTTTCATTGCCTGAAAACACTTCTTCGTTTTCTAAAAATGAAACCTGGCTAGATCCTCCTGCATACTAAATTACATGAAAATCGTTGGAGCCGTTTCTTTGCATATATGCAAGAATTGTTCGTTTAAAGGTATTAGATTACATTAAGTTGGTTTCTTTTATTAGTGGTCTTGCTTATAAAAGCTGTTTAAATTGAAGTACATCTTCAAAAGTTTTCGAAAAAGCCATGCAGTGGTGCTTAAACTCCTTTTGTGAAAAATATAAAATATTTGACGATGCGCAAAACGGGTTTAGAAAAAATCGCTCCACCGCTCTTGCCGTGTATAAATATATAGATAAAATACTTGTCATTCTTAATAATAAGCACTATGGCGTAGGTATTCTTCTTGACATGTCCAAAGCATATGACAAGGTAAAATTTGACATCTTATTAAATAAACTGTATGGTATTTGAATTCGCGGAACTGCACACGACTGGTTTGAATCATACCTACAAAATCGGGAACAAATTGTTGAGGTTGAATTTTATGACACAATAAGCGGAAAAAATTACATAGTAAAATCAGATATGAAAAAAATCCATAGTTCTATCCCCCAGGGCAGCGTGCTTGGGTGTACTTTATTTTTAATTCATATAAATGACTTACCTAAAATACAAAACGACATGTGCATTCTATTCGCAGACGATATTTCACTAATTACATCATGCAAAAAACAATAATAATTTAAATATGACCTTAACTAACACTTTGAACACTACCGTAAATTGACTGTCGGACCATAACCTTGAAATTAACTTTTCAAAAACAAAAATCATGCAATTTATCCCATTTCTAAAACAACCCCTTGACATAAGTTTATATTATAATAACACAAAAATTGAATGCGTCGAATCTTTTACATTACTGGGAAAAGATATTGACACCCATATTAACTGGAAGAGCCATATAAAAACATAAAACATAAATTGTCTAGCTTCACATATGCACTACGTGAATTAAAAAAAGTAACAGACACGAAAATAGCACTGTTTGCTTACTACGCTTATGCAGAAGCCTGGTTGCGATACGGCGTTATACTATGGGGTAACAGTGTTGATGCACAAGATATCTTCATTATTCAAAAAAGATGTATACGCATATTAAGTAACATTAAAGAACCAAATGGATGGACTGGATGCGAGAAGCCCAAGACTGGATGCGAGAAGCCCAAGATAGACCTAAGTGGCGTGCAATTGGAGAGGCATATGTCCAGCAGTACAGACATCAGCCATCATCATCAGCCTGTAGCAGACTGCTACAGGCTGATGATGATGATGATGAAAGAACCAAATAGTTGCAAACCTCATTTTTTCAAACTCAAAATACTGACATTTACATCAATTTACATCATTACATTTACATTAGAAGTTTGCAAATTCGTCAGAAAATACCCTATATTTTTTGACAAAAAATTTACCAACCGCGACGTTACAAAACTAGATATAAACATAATCTATACAGCCCTCTTCAAGATTAAAAAATACACAGTTCTGGCCCAAACATCATGGCTGTAAAATTAAAATAAAATTCCGTATATGATAAAAGCTCAGGACAAAGACCAAATGTTTGAAAGTAAACTTAAGACGTTATTACTTACTAGAAGTTATTATAGTTTAGACGAATTTTTTAAGGACACATTTTGACGAAAAATGTAATAATATATCGGTCCGCTTCTACTCATATTGCTATGCCCAAAATTGGGTGCATATATGACTCTGTATTATCATATTTAAGATCCCTGTAACATGTATGATGCAATAAATGATATGAATATGAATACATTTTTATTAATAGTTGAAGTTCATAATTGAGTCTATGATGCCAATATTGAATTGATAATTTGATTTCATTAATCTCATCATCACTAACCATCAAGCGAGATGGGTCGAACGCTATATTGTCAGTGACAAAAACAAATGTGAGATTCAGGCGTATTTAGAACTCTTTATATACCCTAATAATTAAAACATGAGATTTATGAATGAAACGCATGTACATTTACAGCAATGGTACTCAAAGGATTAAGGAAGAAAGTAATAAAATGTGTTTGTATTATTTTCCAGAATAATAAAGCAACCTAGACTGCCGTGGTGGCCTCAAATTGAGTTATTATACCCGAGAGCGGGTGAACTCCGGGCTATGTTCACTGACAGCTGTAACAAAGCTACGCAGGTAAGATTTCTCCATGTTTTCATTAGCCTTTTTATTTCTACTGTACTCAGTGGCCCGTTAGCGGCCTCGCTCGCTTCACGGTCTCTTAGGCGACATATTTCCAAAAAAATCTTTCATTAATAGGTGCTCAATGCCAAAAAAGATGTGTTAGAGCAATGTATCACTTTCATATGACAGATAGTTGCAAACCCTTATTTCATAAATATAAAATCTTAACTCTAGCTTCGTTGTATATTTTGGAAACTGCTATGTTAGATGCAATCCTGATTTATTTTGTCGACTGTTGGATGTCGTCATAGGAGAGATCAGCATACGGTTTGTGTTAGTAACTCCAAGACAGCATTGATGCGCAAAAGTATCTTCAGTTTGGCTCCATTTATCTATATTTATATAATAACATACCTATTTCATTAAGAGAATTGCCAACCTAGCTCTTTTATAGAAAATCTGAAAACTATTTTGTCACAAAAATGCTATTACAAAATTAATGATTTTATGAATGATAAATCTGTTGTGAGTAATATTCCTCAGCAAATTAATAGAATTCTCTTCGAAACATTAAAAAAATTATACTTTCTCTTAAAAATTGCAATTTCTATGTTTCATTTAATCTATTCATAATAACCTATTTTATATGTACTTTGTAATTTAATTGTAATTCTAATTTTAGCCTTAATTTGACATTTTGATTTGATTATATTTATCTGCGCGGATACAATAATTAGTCTATAACAATTCGATTTGTTAAATTGATTATTTGAATTGATTTGTAAAACATAGATTCATACTTTTGAAATTGTTTACAGTAAATTATTCCAATTAAAATTAATAATTTAATTATTCTTAAATTGATTTAAGTTTATTACGATGTACAATTAATTATAAATCGCATGCCATCACTTTGTATTGCAATCTTAACGTTTAAAACGACCACGTGCAAGTACGCCGTAACCTATAAAAGCGGTCGCACTGGCGACGGGAAGGCCATAACCGATCCTCACTTCCTTACCCCCCCGTCGCCGTCCATGGCATATTTTGGATGACCCGGACGACCCCATCGCAGCCGTTACTTCGGCAGCTTTAGCGTCGTCCCAAGGGAACCCCGGTAATGGTTGTAGACCCGACCAGGGCTGTGATCCCGATCGCATTGTAGGCTCAGGCCGAGATCTTCTTCGCAGCCCAATAATGACAAAATTAAAACAGTTTGGAAAACTATTAATACAGAGACCGGCAAAAGTAAATCTTTTGATTCAGAATATGTGCTAGAAATAGATAACCAAAAAGTTTCAGACCCAAGTCATGTTGCGAATTCATTTGAAAATTTCTTTTCTAACATACCACTAGAAGTCACCAAATCTCTTGATTCTTGCCCTTGTGTTGTAGTGGGCTTTCTGAAAGACAACTTCCCGCTCCAAATTCCTGAGTTTAGGTTCCGACATATATCTACTTTTGAAATAATAAAAACATTTAAAAGTTTAAATGTTAAAGCAACAGAGGATTTATGGGGATTATCCGTAAAAATGCTAGAGTCAATAATAGAAGTTATAGCGCCACATTTGATGATCATATTTAATTTATGTATTGATAGAGGTACATTTCCTGACCTAATGAAAATGAGTAAAATCACCCCTATTTTTAAATCAGGTAGTAAGGCCGACCCCTCAAATTATAGACCGGTATCTGTGCTTCCGGCTTTGAGCAAAATATTCGAAAAGATAATGCTTCAACAACTCTTGTCTCATTTTAATGAACATAGGATTTTACACGAAAATCAGTTCGGTTTCACGAAAAGCAGATCAACAACAGATGCAGGAGTCCAGTTAGTCAAGCATGTGCTGGAGGCTTGGGAGAGCTCACAGGATGCCATTGGCGTATTTCGTGATCTCTCCAAAGCTTTCGACTGTGTAGAGCACCGCACTCTAATTTATAAGCTACACCACTATGGAATTCGTGGAGCTGCTCTTAATCTTGTAGAATCATACTTATCTGATAGGCAGCAAAAAGTTGGCATTAACGGCGTGACATCTTCTGGATCTTTGGTCAGAATGGGGGTTCCACAGGGGTCGATCTTGGGTCCGTTCTTATTCTTAGCATATATCAATGACTTACCACATATGGTTGAGGGCCTTGCTGACATAGTTCTTTTTGCGGATGATACTTCTCTGATTTTTAAAGTAGATAGGAAAGATAGAGAACTAGTTCAAGTCAACAACGCGTTAACTATTGTTTCAAATTGGTTCGCCGCACACAACCTGCTTCTCAACGCAAAGAAAACGAAATGTTTAAAATTTTCCATGCCTAATGTAAGACATATAGAGCCAAACGTATTACTCGACGGAAATAAATTGAAAATTGACAAGGCAATAGTCTTTCTAGGTATTAGCATAGACTCTAAATTACAATGGGGTCCTCATATTGATGCACTATCTGGAAGACTGAGCTCAGCTGCATATGCGGTTCATAAAATTAGGCAATTGACAGATATAGCTACTGCTCGACTGGTCTACTTTGCTTACTTCCACAGCATAATGTCATATGGTATCCTGCTGTGGGGGTCAACGGCGGACATAGAGACAGTTTTTATATTGCAAAAGCGGGCAGTTCGAGCCATCTACGAAATGGGTCCCCGCGAATCCTTAAGACAAATGTTCAAAGAAATTAATATATTAACTCTTACATCTTTGTATATCCTAGAAAATATAATGTACGTTCGTAAAAATATAAAGAAGTTTAGAATAAATAGTGATATGCATAATATTAATACTAGAAATAAGGATAGTATAGCTGTATCTAAATTTAGACTCACGAAAACTAAAAATAAGTCCTTCTTAGGCAATTGTGTACATTTCTATAATAAAATCCCGAAAGACATTACTGAGCTCACTGACTGATGCTACTGAGCCTATTATAAATTGAGTCACTACTTAGAAGACAAAGATGCCTGGAAGCTTTCCACTTCTGCCTAATAGCCAACTATTGAATAAATCTGTTATTTTAATACTACTCATATGTAACCTCAATGTACAAAGACTTGAAAAAATAATGGCCCACGAGTTTTTTGCTGCTTCTTCTCGGCGGTGGTTCTTTTCCGAAGACAGCGGTAGAATCATTTAAAAATTTTGACGTTCATAAGAGTGTCTATGATGCCTAAACTGAATAAATAATTTTTGAATTTTGAATTTTGAATTTTGCCCCAGTCGCAGTCGAGGTAATCCACACACACACGATTGTAGTCCCAGCCACGGTGCGGGTGGAAGTATACACAACGGCCCCGGTCGCGATGTATCCTCCGGCCCAGTAAATGGCTGTGGACGAGGTAACACTGGTTTTCTATGTAGCCCCAGCCACCACGGCTGTGGGCGAGGTACTACACATTCTTATTGTAGCCCCACCCAAAGTACAGTCATGAGTGCACAACGCGACGATCCTGGTCGCGGTGTGGACCCATGTCGCGGAAATGGGGGGAGGCGAGGTATTTCCGTTTGTAGCCCCAGTCAAGGTAGTGATTCCGATCACGGTGTAGGCTCCGGCCGAGGTAATGACTGTGGGCGAGGTACACAAGGTTATGATTTAGTGGTAAACACAGTCAAACACCGAGCTCGCCGGCGAGCTCGAGGCAAAAGTTATGTCTTGGTTAGATTCTCTCCAAATAGTCGTAGAGTTAAAATTCATAGGGCCCACTTTCAACGGTACACTTATGTACCGGGGCGATTCTCTCCTACTCCCCTCTCTCCTGGCGACGGCCCAAGCCGAGGTCCGTACCTTAGTGGTGCCCTTGAGCAAGTCGCCTACTCCTCTCCTAGCTTCTTCAACGCTCGCCTTAGGCGGTGCGCCCTCTGCGCCCGCATCTGGCTGAGTGCCATCTGCGCTCGCCAACCGTCCGGTGACGCTGTAGATGCCGGTAGAGGCAAACAGCACTAGTCCGTTCTAAAAAAAAAAAAAAAAGACGGGAAGGCATTCTTGTTCGAGCCGCCGCACAGTACGGACCTCTCTGGGACGTCGTTACGCTACCGGTCGAAAATACGAAACCTATCAGTGATTACTGCTGACGTCACATTTTAAAGAAAAACATCATGGAAGTCTCTTCTCCGTCATCAGAAGTGGGATCAGAACAAGCTCTGATCCCAACCACATCCTCATCGACTTCGGTTCAACCTTTCACGACTGGAACAGCGCAGGGCAGTACCAAACTGATAGACCCTGCCTCATTGAACACTTCAGGAGTACCAGCAAACAACTTTAACACCGTGCAGCTCATCACAACGGGAATTACCACACGCATGACGTATACACCAATCGCTGCGGAAATACCAGCTTCCGTAGGGGTACCATTCACATCAATGGGACCCACATCTTACAATCAAGAAGTATACCTTCCAGGGGTGCATCCAACTACTCCAATAGCCGGATGCCCTCCCCAGTTTATAACGGAGATGATGCGAAGAATGTCCGAACGGTTGTATTCTCCTCCAGAACCAAGAATCAGGATCAAGGACATCTATCTACCGTCATTCGATCCCGACAGTCACGTTGGAGTCCGGGAATGGTGCCAGCACATCAATATAGCAGCTGCTAACTACAAACTAAATGACCTGGATCTACGCACAAATGTGTGTGGATTACTGAAGGGACGTGCTAAGATGTGGATCGACGATTGGTTGGCGACTACATCCTCGTGGGAGAGTTCCGCGAAAAACGTGATTACCTGTTCATTCTGCAAGAAAGCGGGTCATACATTCGAGACGTGCTGCAAGCGTCAAAACGCACTGACATCGACCGTGAACTAGCTGGAATCATTCAAGCACCCATCACTTTTACGATCGGTGCAATAACAGTAGAGGCCGCTCCAGAAAAATCGCCCACGATCAACTTCGGCGTGCCCCACAACCGGGAAACTAAGGTGCCGTGTCGGCGGGAGATGATCTCGAGACACTGCAAAACAACGTTGCAACCGCCCCTGATTCAGTGTCATCCACATCTCAAGCTGGCCAGTCAGTCCAGATTACAAACGACGACGAACACGCGTCATCGGATTAAAACCGGCGAGTATTAAATTCATTATGTTTCACGATATTTTCAACTAGAATTTAAAAGAATAAAATGTCTGGAGTGATACCTCTGAGCTAAACCATGTGTTACTCTTGAGCTAACCACGGATCCTGAACCAAGGTGTGACCCACGGAATGAAGATTCACCAAACTGAAATGCCAGCGATAATTAACAGCAGTCTGCGAGAGTTAACGAGTCAACAAAGCTGATGCAGAGCGCGCACCGCCTGTCAGTATGGCCGTATCGGCGCGGATACAATAATTAGCCAATAATAATTAGTCTATAACAATTAGATTTGTAAAATTGATTATTTGAATTGATTTGTAAAACATAGAATCATACATTTGAAATTGTTTACAGTAAATTATTCCAATTAAAATTAATAATTAATTAATTCTCAAATTACGATGTACAATTAATAATAAATCGCATGCCATCACTTTGTATTGCAATCTTAATGTTTAAAACGATCACGTGCAAGTACGCCGTAACCAATAAAAGCGGTCGCACTGGCGACGGGAAGGCATTCCCCCCGTCGCCGTCCAAGGCATATTTTGGGTGACTCGGACGACCCCATCGCAGCCGTTACTTCGGCAGCTTTAGCGTCGTCCCAAGGAAACCCCGGTAATGGTTGTAGACCCGACTAGGGCTCTGATCTTGATCGCATTGTAGGCTCCGGCCGAGATCTTCTTTGCAGCCCCAGTCGCAGTCGAGGTAATCCACACACACACGATAGTAGTCCCAGCCACGGTGCGGGCAGGAGTATACACCGCGACCCCGGCCTCGATGTAGACTCCGGCCCAGGTAATGGCTGTGGGCGAGGTACTCCACTCTCTATTTGTAGCCCCACCTAAAGTACAGGCATGAGTGTACAACGCGACGATCCTGGTCGCGGTGTGGACTCATGTCGCGGAAATGGGGGGAGGCGAGGTAATTCAGTTTGTAGCCCCAGTCAAGGTAGTGATTCCGATCACGGTGTAGGCTCCGGCCGAGGTAATGACTGTGGGCGAGGTACACAAGGTTATGATTCCCAGGTAAACACATTCAGACACCGACTAGCCGGCGAGCTCGAGGCACGCATCGTTTTTTATGTATTTTGTGTAATTTGGTTCCGAACCCACTGTATAAAAAATACAGTTAAATGACAAACAAGATCTATTAGTTTTTTGCGTTCATGGTACCGACTTCGACAAGTTATTTCACAATTTTTAGTGTAGCAGTCGGTTCTATTTTTTGATAAAAGAAATGTTTTTTTACTCGTTTTAGTGACATGCTACTTACGGGATATACCGTCAATGATGATATCATCAAGATAGGCGAAACACTTTTTAGTTATTAAAGTATAACTCAAAAACTGCTAGACCGAATTTGATTGGGATTTTGGGATTGATGGGACCACCACGGAAGTACTATATCAAACAAAAAAAAACATCAAAATCGGTTCATAAACAATGAAGTTTATCCGCGAACAGACATAAAAAAACCAAATATACGGTCGAATTGAGAAACCTCCTTTTTTTAACACGAAATACGGGATTCCTCACGTAATATTTATCGGATAGGTTCTATAATTTTTCCTAGGATTTTTATAACAAACCTCCTCCTGTTTTTAAAGTCGGTTAATTTTGATTTATCATGTTTGTGTTTTGTAATAAAGCAAAAGTATATCTATCTGCAGGGCTACGTGGTCAACACACCATTACGGATGATATCCCTCTCGCTGAAGTCCAAGGAAGTGCAGTCGAAATTCAACCGCAGCGAGGAGATGCCGGCCTATCGCAACTTGCTACTTTGCTGCGTCAAACTTATACACGCTGATCCTATGCTCATGCTTAGTGTAAGTCTTTCTTTTAGTTTATAAATCGATGGTACAAGCTTGAGGACCAGTGGCCCAATCACGAAAATCTGTTTAAATGTAACGTAATCGCATCGTTAACGTATTTAGTACAAACTGTCATTTATCTAGTACAATAGTGGCACAGATAATTCATAGTTTGTACTGAAAACGTTAACGATACGATAACGTTATACTTAACACTTTGCGTGCCATTGACGTAAATTTACGTGCGTTTCATTCATAATTTGTTTTAATTATCATGGTCCACTTTAAAAAAACTAAATATACCGAATAGGCTTATATATATGTCAAATATGAAGATTTGTTAAAGAACATAATGCATTTTTCAACCACTATGAGGAACAAACTAGTGTAGAGTGCTAGGGCAAAATATAGAGACCCAACGAGGTTAATGATGTCCACATGCAAAACTGCGCTTGTTCGTAAGAGCTGTGTGACTGTCAGTGAAAATATTTAACAAGACACCTAGAGATATTAGAGAATTACCAATTAGACAATTTAAAACTAAACTTTGTAAGTGGCTAAAAGAAAAATGGTTTTATGACATTAATGAATTATTCGGTATACATTGAGGCAGACATATTTATTTCATATTATAATTTAGTAATAATTTTAATGAGATTTATTTGTTAATTATGAACATGTTCTTAGTAGTAAATCAATACTTACAATATTATATTGTACGTCTGTCGAGGACAAACTGTGGTTCTACAAGCACTTGTGCTTTTAATAAGATGTTTTATGTACACGGTTTCTGCAATTAATATATTTCATTTCATTTCATGGTATAGAAACATTGGAAAGGGCTAAGCAGATTTATTTAGATGTAAAGCGGTAACCTCTGCCTAGAACAGATGCATTCCGTCGTAACCCTGAGACATTAAGTCGTTAATGTGCTCGTAATTTCCCCGGCAACCCGGCAAATATACCTTCAGACAAAAAAACAGTATTGCAAACATTACTGCTATACGACGGAAAAGGGTATGGTGACAGTACATCCCCGGATGAACTCTTTCATAAAGAGCTCCGATGCTCTGAATTTAAAATACTTGAGTACCGAATGACGTTTTACCTTAGCCAAATAAATAATAAAACAAGTATGAAGTGCCGCAACGGCTAATGGGTAAATATCACATGTGTAACTGGTCTATAATATGATATTTAATAATTGTAATAATAATAAAGCTTTATTGTACAAAACAAAGAAAAATATGAAGTTTTGCAAAAGGTAACATAAATTTACAGTATTTACAAAGGGCAGACTTATTGCTAAAGAACCTAGTATATCACTCACATATATGATACAAACTACAAAAACTGATGCTTATGATGTCTTCACGATTATGTGAGTACCTATTTAACGCTTAGTCTAATTAACGAGATCAAACTTTCCAGGAAAATGTCACAAAGTCGTCGTAAGTCACAGTTGGGCCTTTCCCTGCCATTACTATTTTAATTTGATCCTTATCTAGTATTGAGTTTAAAAAAAAAGATATTCAAGCATTTAACCGCAGCCTCCCTGATGGAAAGTGACGACGCGGTTGGTGGAACACTCTCTCCAAGAAGATACCTATTCACTCTGTGATTCCCAGATTATATCTATCAGGAAACACAAACGCTAGTTCTCGTCTTTACGTCAGGCCTTCACCATTCCCTGTTTGCTTTCAGAACCCTGGACGCTCAGCGATAGAGATCCAGTCGTCCACAACAGAACTGATCAACGGCCTTGTATCCCTGATACACCAGACCGGGATGGGAGAGATATCTGCAGCGGCCATGGACGCCTTGTTAGCGCTGCACAGGCCGGACAGAGTCTACCTGTGGAACCCTGAAGCGCCCTTGAATACCTTCTGGGATATCAGGTGAGGAACCTTGTTCTTGATAATAATGTATACTCATATATAGGTAGATAATTATACAGGGTGTTTGGTAGAGGGACCGACAAACCAAATGAGCGTGTTCGGGGGCCCACTTGGAGAATACAAGTTGACCAAAAAAAATCCCCGACCCCCCAATATGTTTAACTTTTTTTGTGAATTTTCTCGTTTTCTCCAATATTGTACCAATTTTGCTTTGCGTGGCATGAAGGTGTATTAGAGGCCAAATTCAACTAAAAACATCCGGTCTAAAACAGATTTTACAAATGTTATGGTGGTAAATAGGTACAATTTCGGAGAAAAAGGGAAAAATCACAAAAAAAAGTTAAACATATTGGGGGGTCGGGGATTTTTTTGGTCAACTTGTATTCTCCAAGTGGTCCCCCGAACACGCTCATTTGGTTTGTCGGTCCCTCTACCAAACACGCTATATAATATATTAAAATTTATGGTACACATTCACCAACAAAACAAATAACAACGAATACAACAAAAACTTTAATAACAAAATTATTGGACACTAGATGCTCTCTGCGGTTTCGCTCGCGCGGTGATGTCCATATACCGCTCATATCAGTCTTGTATTCCCTATCCATCCAAAGGTTGTCTGGAAGAGATCGCTTTTAGCGATAAGCCTATTTGTGCCTATTATTTAAGTTGTTTTATAATTTGTGATTTCTTTGGTGCCAATAAAGAGTTTTTGTATTGTATTGTGATGGATGATGATGAATCTTATATAGCCTATGTTACTCAGGGTTAATGTAGCTTCCCAATGGTGAAAGAATTTTTGAAATCGTTCCAGTAGGTACTTTTTGAGCCAATTCGTTACAAAAGTACTTGCATTCAAATCTTTCCTGTTTATAATATTATAGTATAGACTAGCTGAACTCCGCTGTTTCTCTCCAGCGTGGTGAAGTATTATGATGATGATGAATTAATTTAAGCAGCCTATATGTTACACAGGGATAATGTAGCATTCTAATGGTAAAATAATTTTTGAACTCGGTTGTCGGTCGGTACAACGCGGTCACATTAACTCGACGCATCGCTGGAATGCGCCCCGCCCGCTTCCCCCCGCATTCCCTTTTCTCGCCCGGCAAGTGTCAGTACGGTCAGCATTTTTGTTACCGATACATGCGTCGATAATTTGGCTAATTTTACATACGACTACATTCCTGTGGAAAAATGCCAAATAAATAAATATTAATTGGGTAGCCATACATCAAATGTGTGTTTTTCCTATTTTTATGCTCAATATTAATAACGGTAACAGGTAGACACCTTAAATTTTCACAGAATATGTAGTTGTATATTACCTTTCAAAATAAATAAATATTTTTTATTCATTTAACTAACTTAATTTTTAATCTGTTTTTACTCGATCTTAATAAAGGCCACTTGGCCGGTTTTTTTTGCACACCGTACTTGAGCGCCAAAATGACGTCACATGGTCAAGCGTCTAGTTAATGTGACCGCGTTGTAGTTTTTGAGTTTATTTGTTATTTGAGTGATGATGAATCAAAGTATTATATAAACCTATGTAGGATTCTAATGGCTCCCGAGAAACGCTCCATAGCGACAGATTTCCCAAGAACCAGGCTACCGGTTGATATAACCCCCGCGCCCCTCGGATTCGTTGCGTTCACGCAGTAAGGTAAATAAATATAAAGTTTATTTTGAGACACCTTGTATATGACGGTTTATGTTGCATATATACGCATATTTTGCGACTTTGCGATTTTTCAATGGAATCAAAACCCACAGGGTTCCATTTGACAGGATTTGACTTGACACTGACAGGATCCCGTTGAACAGTAGGGATATTACGAATCTCAGTTGCTAACAAATGTTTTGTCAGCTCCTGTCATCAACTTACTAACATTTTTGCTTGCTGAGCTGACAAAACTGAGCCGCCATTTTTCAAGATTTCTATCAACATTCGTTAGCAACTGAGATTCATAATATACCCTGCTGGTATCATGAAACATGGATAAAACTATAACACAGTAAATTAGTACCAATTTTATTCAACCTTTTATTTACTACTGTACAGTTAAAACAGTAAATTAGAACACGCGCAACTTCAATTTCTAGCACGGTTCTTTTTATGCACATCAAGTATTTTTTTTCTTACATATAGTCTATGTTGATATGTATTTGTGTTTCCATAGCTCGCAAGTCCTGTACAACATCAGCCAGAAGCTGATCCAGCGGCAGATAGGCAACTACCGCGAGGTGCTGCGCTGGCTGCGGGATATCCTCACATGTCGCAACGAGTTCCTCGCCAAACATAAGGAATATGCGAGTGTCGGAGCAAACATACCGATCTGCAAGCAAGCGCACATTAAACTAGAGGTAAGGGTCTAACTAAAGGGTATTAGGAGAACGCAGCAAAGTGTCACGGTTTGTAAACAGGGTATCAAATTAAACTTATTCAAAATACTGTTCCTAAATGTATTATACAGCGTGTAACAAAAAGTGTAGTACTACTGAAATGTGCATATGTACTTGTCAGGCTTCACATGGTAGAGTATCAACATTTTAATCGCTTATTATATTTATATAAGTAAAAAGCTCTTGACTTCCTGCGCGTCCAATATAACAATGCTTTCAGGATGCTTGATTATTGGGGCCTCCATGTTTTTGCAGCGCGTCTTCCATGTTCATGGAAGCGCGCACTGATGCATTTGCAGCAATAATGCGGAAAAAAGTCGCATCCCTATTAAACAGAGACGTACTAGTTTCAATGGCACCCTGTCCATTGTTGTATATAAACATGACTGTCCAATTCTACAGCACCATATTAAAATATTGACGAGGTACTCTTGATTTGGGCGCGTATAATTATAAATTAAATTAAAATTATAAAATAAAATACGTGTTGCCGATTTGGAGGCTAATATAATTATGTCTAAAGAACATGGACAGTTCACACCTGCCGAGACACAGGCAGCTGCGTCTGCAAAATAACAATCTTATGTTGCTAAGAGTTTCCATGCTGAGTAAGCACAATAAAGCTTACTCAGCAGCTTCATCTAGTACGGAGGAGCCAGGTGCATCCATAACTATGTACATAATAACTATCTTATGTTCTAAAAGTTTCCATGCTGAGTAAGCACAATAAAGATTACTCTATATGTATTATTATTATTATAATATTATTATTATACAAAGAAAAACATTATTAGACTTTCTACCAACTTCCAAAAAGGAAGAGGTACTCAATTCGACTGTACTTTTTTTTTAATGTTTGTTACATCATAACTTTCGATAGGGTGAACTGATTTTCAAAATTCTTTTTTTGTTTGAAGCTGGTGCTTCACGTGTGGTCTCCCATTTAAATTTTACCAAATTCGGTTCCAGTAGTTTTTGAGTTACAATTCAATAACTGAATAGAATGGAAGTCGGTATTAAATTTTTCAAATTGTACTTTTAGTTAGACAACTTTTTTAGACATGCCTCTATTCTTGGAGTTCATGCACCTTCTTTCCTCTACTCCTCATGCGGCCTCACCCCGCGCCGCACTGGGGTGCGGCCAGCCAAGGCCCCTTGTTAACCTAGAAAAGCTTCGGTTCCTCATAACTCAGAATGTTGACTACTTCCTGGGACGCAATAGTTAGGTCCCAATTGTATGCAAGCTTCTGCGTGTGTGGGTTTAGTATTACTACACATTTTGTTACTCGCTGTAAAAATAAATACAACTGAAATGTTTTTTTCATGAAAAAAAATTAATGTTATATGCACATTTATTTAATATCTAAACAGACTTTGCTCACGTAATAAGACGACGCTAGGCCCAGTTTTAATTGGATTTTTTTAGTAAAATTTTTACTTTCATCTATTTTTGTTTCATTCTTATTATAATCAGCCTACGTATCAGCCAGCACAAGTTTTAGGTAAATAGTTTTTTTTAGGGTTTTGATATAATTTAATGAGATTTATTTTGCGTTAAATAATTATAACTTTATTTCCATTTTTTTATATTAACCACGAAATAAAACATCGTTCAAAAATACTATGATCAGTATACTGTGTAAAAACTAAAATACTTTTCTGCTGTCCAAAAAAAGAACCAGACATACAAATTTATTTGCAGTTTCTCAGTCTAAAACTATACTACTATGCTCAAAATGCACTTGTCAATGGATTGCAAAAGAATTATAATAAGAGTTTCGACGCTACTGATATATATAGCTAGGTAGTAATTGTGAAAGTCGTATTGTCAAGTATGGTGGGTGAAAAAAAGTGGCATTTAAGCGAGAAATGCTAATGATTTTAGATGGCGATGATATGGGACTACTCAGACAAACAAGTAAAATTACACTGACAACCGCACACACACACACACCATCGTGCACGCTTCCCTTACTTAACTACCATAATAATGATTACTTTTCATTATCTGATGACTGTCTATCTATGTAGTGTTTAGTAACAAATATACTAAAAAAAAAATTACAAAAAAAGAACTACTAGAATATATTGGAATATAAATAATTAATTACTATTAGAACTACTCAAAAACATCTCTGCTGCTAACGATATGAGCCTTTATTAAGTACATACTCACAAAACACACACATACACAAGCATGCCTAATTTATATTGTATATACATATAATATAGATATTGTTTAAAAAGCGAATACATGAAATTAAATGTATATTAATCTATATATATAAATTCGTTTATGTATACATACATATATATTAAGTACTTATACAACTGACACATTCTTCTCATATAAAATTAGGGTAACCTGTTATTGGCCTTAAAATGTAGTACTTACGTCATATAATATTAAGTTTTACCTGTACACGCTGTTGGTTTCCTAAATAAATAAATAAATATTGTGTATAGAAAGTAATTTCGTTATTGGCTGTTTGTTATATAAGTCCTAACAATTTGTTAAAATTATTAGGAACAGTGGATTTTATTAAATAAAAAATTTCCCCAGGTGGTGTTCTTTATGTGCCTATGGTCGATAGACACGGACGTGGTCCTTGTGGCGATGTCGTGCTTCGCCCTCCTGTGCCAGGAGGCCGACATCCGCTGCGGCTCCGACGAGATCACGGCACATTGTCTCCTGCCAAACTACGCTGTGTTTCAAGAGATCGCGCATACCTCGACTGTACTAACTACTGGTGAGTGTATGACGGAGATGTTAGAAATAGAAATCGATTTATTGCACGAAACATGGTTACAATGAGGTGTTTTTTTATATATTTGTTCTGCATGTCCCACCATATACTGGCATACAAAATATTGTCAATAAGTTCATTTACACATTTGAAATTAAAAAAATACATAATGAATTACAATGATTAATACAATATACAATTAAATAATGACATAATTAATAATGATATAATATGTATAGCACTCAAATTAAATTATAAAAATGTCAATATTATATACTTAATGTCAATATCAAAAAAAAAGTCACAATTTATTTATAAAAATGCCCAAATCTTAATTATAAAACAATTACATGTATTTTATAATTATATACCATTACATTTAAAACTGAAGAACTCTTTCAAATCATAAAAGCAATTTTCAGCAAGCCACTTGTGAAGCTTAATTTTGAATGGGAGCTCTCTAATACTTCTAGTAAGTTTATTGAATACTGTAACAGCCATTGCGTTGCAATTGCGTTTATAGAGAGCTGTTTTGTAATACATTACTCTTAACCTTGTGGGATCTCTACATGGCATTTACATTAAGGCTTTGTTATTTACATTAAGGCCCATACAGAGTCACGCCCGTAAACCCCGAGGACGCCAGAGAAGCGTTAATTGAGAGGTTTCTCTACGTCTGTTTCTCGTGCTCGGCTGTTCTTCGTTCGATGTTGGTATTTTTGCCGCTTCAAATGTTTTTTGGGCGAGGAAAGAGTCGTATAGATATCGGTATTTTTGCCGCTTCAAAGGGTTTCTCGGGTGAGAAAAGAAAACGCTCTCACATTCTTTTTTCGGTCTCAGTGCGAACTAGGAAGCGGAACCAAGTGCATGTGTTTATCCGCTCATAAAAATGTGGAGTTACGTATTCGAATTGAAGTTCTGGGTCTTCTTTTTTATTTGCCATTTGTTTAGTTGTAATAATGTCATTATATGCTAATGAACAAATAATCAAGACTGCTGCACAGTGGCCCATCGCGGGTGGTAGTAAACAGAAAGTGCGAAGCATTGTGAGTGTGGATAGTTTTAAATCCTCGCAAGAAGACTTTTTGCCGAGACTCCTCGACGTGAGTCTGTCGCCGACAAAAATAATAAAAATATTGTAAAATACCCTCACTGACTGTAGTTGTGAAAAATAATGTAATTCGCCATTTTGTGGTAGCGGCCATCTTGTATTTGAAATTCATCATAGTATTCTACTAATCAATCCCTTTCGTTTGATACATATATTGAGGGATGTATGAAACTATAAGTATTCCGCCATTTTGTGGCGGCGTTCATCCTGAACCGATTTTTATCAAACATATCTAAGAACACTCCCAATTTGCCGTCGGGGGTTAAAAAGATTGACGATGCGATCCTGACGTCTGTAACTTGGTCATGACTGGTAATGGGGAAAAAATTACACTATTCTTTACTTTTTACCTGACCCAATGAAAATGTTGCATAAGGTTCATTACCTTCCTTGTTTGTCTGGATTCGAATTTCTGAATGTAACTAAAGTAATACAGAAAATTTAAATGCTAATTAATAATTAATGATATTTACTACAACAATATAACACTATGTTGATAAAGACTTGCGACTGACAAACAAACGAATTTAAGTCGGTTCTGACTCGCTTGAGGAGGTGCTGTCTTCGTAATCATTATGTTTTCTTACATATTTATATTATTATCAATGATAGTATCAATTTTTTAAATTATCTCGGTATATGTTTTCAAAAATAAGTTTTTAGTTTGTTCCGACCATTGCCCAGTTATCTATTATGACTTTTTCGGAGGCTTAATAGGCTCATCATATAATTTATTGATTAAGGCGTCTTTGCGGAAATCCATTATCAAAAAACGATATAAATAAATAATTAGTGACACAATCTCGCATAAACTGCTAATAGGAAGAATACAAAATAAAAAACACACAAGAAAACCCAAATAAACCAAAAACGATACGACACGTGTTTCGCCTCTACACGAGGCATCCTCAGGAGATGTTGACTCGTCGAACTGTCCTATCGCTCCTATTAGCAGTTTATGCGGGAGGGAGGGTAGTGCACACCCCCAAATAAGCCAAAATCATTGGTTTTTCAGCGGAAGTGTCATTAAATATTTTTTAATATCGTTTTTTTAGACTCATCATGTTCTTGTGCCGAATGGCTGAGAAGTGTTGTGGCGGTGTGCGTAATCTTTTATTTGAGCCTATATAAGCTCAATCGAATTATACTGGCAATGATAGGGTTGGATTCTAAGAACACAATGACCGTATTCCATAGCCAATTCATCTATTTCATAACGCACTTCTGTCGGCTCCCATTATGGTTTCGTTTAGAACAATGTATTAGGTAATATTTTTGTTACAAGCAGCCAGCCAGGATATGGCAAGGGGGTGTTCTTACAAAAACATTCATAGTAAGTATTTCACGTACTGTAAACCAGATTATAAGTACATACTGTTATTAAATCAATAAGTTTAGCATAAAAGATAAGTGTCCATACCAAATACCAAATACCATGTAACCAGTTCCATAGAAACTTCTTTCCCGGATTTTGGATATTTATGATTTGTTCACTTGTGTGTCATTACCTATCGCGACACAGAGAGTGGTGGACACCTTTGTCACTTATTCGACCGTGAAGCAGTAGTGTGCAAACATTACTGTGTTTTTAATTAGAAATACGGGAATACAATTAATTAGAAATAGGGGATTACTCACGTAATATTTATCGGATAGGTCCGAATATAGATATACCAACTTTTAACATCACGAGCGCTACGAGCTGCCAGCCGCAGTGCTAAGCGAGACGACATCGACGCGGGCGTCCCGAACACTATTTGAAAAATACCACCGAATGTGGTCGAAACTATAGTCGGACCTATCCAATAAATATTACGTGAGTAACCCCGTATTTCTAATTAAAAACGAGTGAAAACCACGTTGGCTTTTATAACAAAATTACTGTGTTTTGCTGAAGGGTTTCCAGTGAAATTACAGGGCAAGAGATTTAACATCTTATATCACAGGGTGACGCAGTGCATTGCCATGCAGGGTTTTTCCTGTTATCGTAAGTTGTGTTAAAATTCTAAATGCCACTGAAATGTTATGCAAGCATGATTCATTAAGAATCATGCTTGCGGCTAGCGTCAGGCTAGCATCAGGCTAGCGGTGTTTTCGTCTCGTCCCCGTTTATCATAAAAAAGAACATTTTAGTGAATAAACGGTATTTATTTAACCACCCATGTTGCAATTCTTAGAAAAGTAGGTTGATTTCTGCGAAATCTATTGTATTGGCAACGGGTTAAATATAAAAATATTATCGAATATTATGTATATCTGACCTAACTATAATCGGCAAGTTCGTCTCGTCCCCGCTTGTCATAAAAAACCCATAAAACTGAATTCTAAAGTAAATTCATATATATGTAATTATGTATCTCTGACACACCTAGTACAGTATTTTAACAAATACTGTATAAACAGTAAAGAAGTAATTCTAATAATTTGATTATTTTAGGCTCTGCAGCGCTCCAAAAGCGCATAATGGCTTTGCTGAGGAAGATTGAACATTGCGTTAACGGAGTGCAGCCAGTATGGGAGGAGACTTTCAGATGTTGGTAAGTATATGTTTCATCACATTCCATATTATAAAAGTAAAAGTTTGTGAGTGTGTTTCTATGTTTGTTACTTCACGACGCTCAAGCGGCAGGACCGATTTCCATGTAATTTGCAGGAATAACATGCACTGCATCCTGATTCTATGGGCAGTTCCCTAGGAACACCTTATGTATCCACGTAATAAATCACAGTTAATATTATAAAGGCGGAAGTTTGTGTGTTTGTATTGTTGTTACTTCTCCACGCTCAAACGGCTGGACTAATTTTAATTAAATTTGGTGTGGAGGTAGATGAGGCGCTGGATCAACACAATGGATACTTTTCGTCATCATCATCATTCATCGCCAGGCGAGTGACACCGTAGGGCGTCAACTAGTATCTTAATGAGTATTATTTTGACGGTAACTTGCGCGATAGGTACAGTGGAGTATCTCGTCTGGTTTCGTGACCTTCCGGGCAACGTCTTAATATAGCACTCGCGTACACGGCGGCGTCCGTAAAAGGACGCATATGTTTTATTACACTTATTATTGTAAATGCGAAAGTTTATAAGGGAGTGAGAGAGAATGTTTGTGTTTCTTCACCCTGAAACTGCTGTAGGGATTTACATGCTTTTTTGGGATGCAGATGGAAATTGGTATAAATTTCAATAGAGTTTTTGGTTCAGGAGTTACTTTGCGAAAATCCATTTGAAAACGATATTAAAAGAACTATTTAGTGACACTTCCGCTGGAAAAAATGCTTATAGCTGAAATGCAGCGTGCACCACCCTCCCTCCCACGTAAAATACAAATAAGAAGTATACATAATATAACCAACACACAAGATTTAATAGTTTTAAATAATAAAATATTCCTAAAATTAAGTCGATATAACTAAATCTTAAATCTAAAATAGTATTTATATTTTAATTACCCGCTAAAAGCCAGATAATTCACCTTAAATAGATTAATAATACTTTGGGAGTCTTAAAGCACAGTGTAATGTATCTTCTTGCCAAGCGTGTTCCATCGTCGACCGCGTCCTCATCTTTCATCAGGTGAGACTATGGTCAAATGGTTAACCTATCATTAAAAAAATGTATACCTTTTTACTCAAGATGAACCATTCTTTGACATTTATATCGATTATTCTGAACTATAAGTAACACCTACTATTGAGTATTACTCTCTCTAGTAATAAGCTATGAATCTGATGTCTCAAACTGTTTAACTGTATTATCTGCTTATATACTTATGAAAGAATTTGTCATTTTTTATCAACACACAAACTACCATCTAAAAGTGCAAGTTGGTAGCCGGCTACACGTAGCAGCAGCAGACGACGTGTCGTCGCTTCATGTCGCTGCAGTCATGTTTTCGAACACGACTGCAGACGGCAACTGCCGATGGCATCAACCGTTTCAAAAGATACGAAAGGGTTAGGTTTAAAGCTTTTCAGTTGTTTTACTAGGCTGATTGGTACCCGCAAGCGGCACTACTGATCTGCGGTCGGGCGACAGTGTCGTCTGCCGCTCGACGACGCGTCGCTAACTCATGTCGCTAACTACGAATTGTGTTTCATAGAAACCAGTAGTGTCGCTGCGACACGTCGTCGCTTCATGTCGCTGCAGTCACGATTTCGAACCCGACTGCAGACGGCAACTGCAGATGGCATCAACTGTTTGAAAAGATACGAAAGGGTTAGGTTTAAAGCTTTTCAGTTGTTTTACTAGGCTGATTGGTACCCGCAAGCGGCACTACTGATCTGCGGTCGGGCGACAGTGTCGTCTGCCGCTCGACGACGCGTCGCTAACTTCATGTCGCTAACTACGAATTGTGTTTCATAGAAACCAGTAGTGTCGCTGCGACACGTCGTCGCTTCATGTCGCTGCAGTCACGATTTCGAACCCGACTGCAGACGGCAACTGCAGATGGCATCAACTGTTTGAAAAGATACGAAAGGGTTAGGTTTAAAGCTTTTCAGTTGTTTTACTAGGCTGATTGGTACCCGCGAGCGGCACTACTGATCTGCGGTCGGGCGACAGTGTCGTCTGCCGCTCGACGACGCGTCGCTAACTACGAATGGTGTTTCATAGAAACCAGTAGTGTCGCTGCGACACGTCGTCGCTTCATGTCGCTGCAGTCACGATTTCGAACCCGACTGCAGACGGCAACTGCAGATGGCATCAACTGTTTGAAAAGATACGAAAGGGTTAGGTTTAAAGCTTTTCAGTTGTTTTATTAGGCAGATTGGTACCCGCGAGCGGCACTACTGATCTGCGGTCGGGCGACAGTGTCGTCTGCCGCTCGACGACGCGTCGCTAGCTTCATGTCGCTAACTACGAATGGTGTTTCATAGAAACCAGTAGTGTCGCTGCGACACGTCGTTTGCTGCGCCTTCATGTAGCCGGCTACCAACTTGCACCTTAACAATGAACGGTATTATTTTCAGGGACTCCCTATGCAAGCTGCTACAGAAATATCCCAAAGGCCAAGGCGACAAGATGGACGAGTGTCAGATGGAAGCGTTACACAGAGCGGTCGCCAAGCGACGGGTCGCGCACCATGCTAGCAGCGAACACGATCTAGAGGTATTATAATGTTTGCAAAGGTTTTTGTGACAACGCCCTTTAGTTATTTAAAGTGGCGTTTTTTTTGACATGATAACGTCTTATAAATCGATGAACGGCGGTACGCACGAAAAAGTAAGACTCAAGTAAAGTAAGACTTGTCACGTTCCGTCTAAGCCGAGCGTGCAAGCGAGAGCGCGGAACAAACGATGGAGAGGCACGATCGGCCTAAGCGTTCGGCTTGTCTTATGATTATCGTCTGTAAACCGACTTTAAAGACAACCATTTTTTTCATATAATAAGTGATCAATTTCTTTTTTCTACATTTCTAAAATTTCACTAACAATAAAGAGGCAAGATTTGATTGTTTGTAAAGGATATACTCAAAAACTACTTACCGTTTCAAAAAATATTTCACCTGTGGAAAACTACATTATTCCGGAGTAACGAGTAATAATTTATCATCCCGCGGGAACGGGTCGGGACAAAGATATTTTTAGGCGAAAAGTACTTTACGAGCATTTTTTTTTATTTTTTATACCGAGCTGGGTAGCACTTGACCACTATCTCACCTGATGCTAAGTGATGATGCGATCGATGATGGACGCGCTTACCCAGAAGATACCTATGCACTCGTGTTTTGAAGACCCCCATATCGTACTTAACCGGAAACACCGACTCAGGGAGGGTGTTCCATTCCCTAGCGGTTCGTATGATAAACGAAGAAGTAAATCGCTTCGTCCGGGTAAATGGAATATCCACCATAAAGCGGTGGCGCTTCTGAGTATCTCTGGATGTCCGATTATAGAATGGGGATGGCGGAATCAAATTGTGAAGTTCCATTTAGAGCATACTAGTTTTCTATATAACAGAGTGTGAAATATTTTTTCAGCGCCATCTAGCTAAGGGATGTCGCAACTTTTTCATTGATATATGTGTTTTACACTCTGTAACATAGAAGAGCAATTGAAAAGTTTTTATCGTTAAAGTTTTTTTTTATTGTGACAATTTAGTCACAGAAGCCATTCAATAAGAAGAAGAAGTTTTTATCGTCATACAGCTATGGTAGCTTGCATAGTTTTGGCACATTTCTTAGTATATATGTGTCTCTCAATGTGTTTTGCTTTTCCTGACCCGTAGGAGTGCAATAATAAAATCACTACCATCTAGTTATCGAATGTGGCAACTTTTCCATTATAGATGTGATCCTCAACCTCTCTTTTTCCTTTCCGATAGGATGGAAGAAGTGTAATAGCACACTGCGATTAAACTTATGTGATTCGCTAGTTAAACTAATACACGGTTACTTTAAACTCTCAATTTTATTATCAAAGTGAATATGAATAAAGATCGATTGAGATCGATTCATTAATGAAGCACATTTTTATTTGAATATATTTAATATTTGTATTTTAAACATGTAACATAGCACTTAAATCAAATTGTAATGTAATTGTACTGTTAATTTTTTTCATTAATCTGTTTGACATTATTAATAATCTTACTATCACTGTAGAATATACTTCCTAAATTTTGACTTCTTTCTTCATATATATTATATTGTAAATTTGACTTGCCCAGTGTAACTGACAATGTTATAAGGCCAATAAACCATTTGAATTTGAATTTGAATTTGAATTTGAGAAAGCACAAGTAAACCCCGCTGTAAGATGGAACTCGCTCGTTTCAAAACTTTGAGTAATGTAAAAGAAAAAAAACCGCTCGTACCATAACTTGGAAACGGCTGGATTTTTTAATATTTTAATAGTTCGAATTAATGTTATTAGATATAGAAAACAATGCCCAGAAAATTGTACTAACTTAAAACACTTTTTTCTATGCAACTACTATTTAAAAAATATGATTGATTTGCATTTAAGGCCCACTTGCACGTTTGCTCGGGTTGAATAAATAAGTCTACGAGTTTGTAAACTTGCATTAGTCATATCAATTTATAACTCTCATTTTGCCTTGCACGACTATATAAGATCACCGGTTTTGCTAAACTGACATTTGTAATCTTTAGATGGGAACATTGAATTGTCTATGCGCTTATATAGTAACCTGACCAATAATGAATAAATCAAAAAAAGTGAAACTTATATCTATCTCTTTGGCACTACAGTAAAATGTATATAGACTTTCTTGTTTATCCTTTGTTGTATGAAATTTGACGACTTTTTATTCTATACGCATTGTCTCGTGTCATTTCGTCCAAAGAGTACATTATACAGCAGAATGTAAACTCAATTTCTTTTGACACAAAACTTCACTAACCCTAGTTAAAGACTTAACCCTCGCACATTGCTGGGTTAATTCCAATAAATAACCTTAGATTTACTCCTAACCTTTAATGGTGCAAGATAAATTAATTATAAAACCCCGTTTTAGCGGTTGACTCTGAGTTATTAAAGCTAACCCTGGAACGTGCAAGTGGGCCTAATAAGAATAAATAAATTTTGCATAATTTCATTGTCCGTGTTTGTCTATACAGTGGGTTGGTCAGGCACTCAGACTGCCGATCTTTTTATTGCGAAATCGTATCGTTGACGTATACAGTACAAACTATGAGTTATCTGTGCCTTCACTACTTAACTCACCTAACTAGATAACTCATAGTTTGTACTATTAGTTAACAACATTTTATCTTTTATGTACAGATGCAAATCCAAGAATGGGCGAACATAACATCATTCCTGTGCGCTTTGGGCGGAGTTTGTTTACAAAGACGACCTTCTACTACATGGTCACATGTACATGGTAAGCACCTGCATCTATATCATCATCAGTCCACATTCATACCTTGCTGGTCACAAGCCGCTCTCTGAACGGAAAAGACCTCGGTCTTTCATAATCATCAGCATCTCAGCCGTAGAACGTCCACTGCTGAACATACGCCTCTTCCAAAATTTTTCAAAAGGACCGGTTGGAAGCGGCCTGCATCGAACGTCGTCCTGCGACCTTTATCAGGTTGTCTGTCCACCGTGTCGGTGGACGACCTACGCTGCGCTTGCCGGTCCGTGGTCTCCACTCCAGAACCTTCCGGCCCCATCGGTCATCTGTTCTGCGTGCTATGTAGCCTGCCCCCTGCCACTTTAACTGGCTTATCTTCTGGGCTATGTCGGTGATTATCGTTCTTCTACGGATCTCCTCATTTCTGATTCGATCACGTAGAGAAACCCCGAGCATAGCCCTCTCCATAGCTCGTGCGACTTTGTCTTTTTTTTATAATATTTTTTTGTTGTGCGACTTTGTCCTCGATCTTTAGCTACATGTTACCAAATTTCTGCTAGCCTCCGTAACGCAAGACCATTTTACACGATAAGTCAAAGTAGCCTTAATTTTTCAGAGAACTTTCGGCAATTTGCTTTCCATCTCGTTCATGTCTCATTAGTCTCAAATAGTGAGATGATCGATTGTTCAGCACCTTCATCATTATGTCTTAGTGACAAAACTTTTAAACATCCAAGGTTGAGGAGATTTAGTGTAATGCAATTAAAGTATTCAATCTCCTTCAGATTTTCAAGCGCTCAGATAAAGTCAAATAAAGAGTAAAATAAAGTCAGATAAAGAGTTAAAATTCGATGCTCGGAACCTAACCTCGGTGGCCTAGTTGGTCAATGGCTTCTGACACGGAGAGTGAATTTTTCACTCTATAAATTTCAATTTTGCTTATTTTATATTCCTGTTTAAAGTAAGGTGCTTAATGTGTGTACCAAATTTTATCAAAATCGGCTAGTAAATAACCCAGCAGCAAACTTCCCCCTTTTTTGATAAATACCCCTCCCCCTTCCCCCATAGTATTAGAACATGCATACCAAGTTTCGTTAAGATTAGTTGAAAAATGCGACCTGTACAGGAGGACCAATATACAACCTAACAAACATACGGACAGATGAAAGTCAATTTGGCCAGTTAATGCAGACGCTTCGCTCGCCCGGTCATATAAATTTGTTGTTCCAAATTAACTAGTTTACAGACTAAGTAAATAAGTTCAAAATAGCCAGCTACCTTTATGAAACGAGGTAATCGCAAAAAGTTTATAAAATTAAACTAATATGTTTCAGTGGACACACGAAAGTACAACGTTCTGGCGAATAGCTCCCAGGAAGTGCAATATTGTCCAGTGACTCAGTAAGTATACTATGTTAATTTTACTTTAGCCGTAGTGACCAGAAGTGTGACGTTACAAAATGGCGGTATTTGACATTTGGGTAAAAACAAACTTCCGTGACAAACCTGTAGGTTTCTCTTTTTGAAACATGGTTGCACCCGGAGGCAAAACAATACGGCATTTTATTTATTTTTCACAACAAAATATGCGCATAATAATTAAATAAAAAATATCAATTTAAATTTTATTAAATTTTAATTTTATATAAAAACAAATTTAGAAATGTTTACTAATAAGTACTACAATTATATTTAGGATGTTTTAATATTGACAAATTATTATATGGTCATGATTAATGAAAATTTGTCATTATATTATATGTTACCAACTTTTTCAAGTTCAGTAATTGTGGGGAGCGCAGATCCCTATAACACAGACTTCTAGCCTAGTATAGAGTTCTGAGGCCTATCTTATATTATTTGAACGCCAGACGTGGCGACAGCAGCTTGGAAAAGCTCATTGTGGTGGGAAACGTGGAAGGGAAGAGTTCACGAGGCTGGTCTCCGACCAGGTGGTCTGAACAACTGAAAGAAACACCAACGTCCCGCTTTTACACCGCGGTGGAGATGGCCACAGACCGGAGCCGATGGAGACAGTTAGAACCAAAGTGTTGCCATGATGATCACAATCCTCAGTCATGAGGGAACGACCGAAGAGAGATCCAGATATGTGAAATTAAAATTTGTATTTCTTATGTCATATAATGTACAGTTGCCAATAAAACATTTATTATTATATAATGCTTCATACGTTTTCGTCTTTGTTTTTACCACCCAAACCGCCATTTTGTAACGTCACAGCTTCCCCCCCCCCCCAGTTTATTGGCACGACGGTACAAGAAAGGCGCGCGCGCCTTGAGCACAGTCCTTGGATCTATCTCTTCGAAAGAAATTGTAAAGCTATTTTCCAGATAAAAGATACAAGTCGCGTCATGTAAACAGAACGCGGTTAGGGTGCGCAGTAGGCGTTTTATCGGTCTATTTGGTGGTATGAGATGCGGCGCGGGGCGGACGGGTCACGCGCCGCATGCTTGCCGGAGCGCTATTGGTTCGTCAGTCGACCTTTCAGTGTACCCATGCGCAAACACAACCCCTCCCCTTTCTTCCGGCGTTCTTTTTTACATGACGCGACCTATATCTATGAATGAAAGTATAGGATCCTATTTATTAACTCATTTGAAAAATGAGGAGGTTCTCCATTCGTTATTACTCGATACTCTGCCAATTATGAATTGATATTGATGACTCTTGATGACTTTTGTTTCGTAGGTCATGCTTCAGAGGTAGACCCGTATAAGTTTTATCGAAATATATTCAGCGTTTTTTGAAAGAATATCTATGTATAGTCGGTATATGTTTTTCGGCGATTGTGTTTTCAATTATCTCATTATTGAAGAACAGAAGATATATAAGAAGAATAGTAAACTGGCAGAACTTGTCAGAATTATGAAAAAATCCACGTAATTGTATTTAAAAAACGTTTCTAGGTTTATAGGACAACTCCTACGCCTACTTCTATGCAGCAACGAAAGATTCGGTCAGCAGATACAAACCCACGTGAAGGAGCTAGTCGGCAAAGAAATGTCGCCAGCGCTCTACCCGATATTGTTCGACCAAATCAAGAACATCATTGATAAGTTCTTCGATCAACAACAACAGGTCAGTATCTCATGTCTTTACATCATCATCATGATCTGAGCCGTAAGAGGTCTACTGCTGAATATATGGCTCGCCCACAAA
This sequence comes from Selenia dentaria, assembly GCA_917880725.1. NCBI lineage: Eukaryota > Metazoa > Arthropoda > Insecta > Lepidoptera > Geometridae > Selenia > Selenia dentaria. The sequence continues at coordinate 6,744,126 of OU862904.1, read as the reverse complement.
TTTCCAAAAGAACCGGTTGGAAACGGTCTGCATACAACATTGTCCCTCAACCTTTATCAGGTCGTCTGTCCACCTTGTCGGTGGATAAGCTACCCATCCCATACCATATCCCATACCATATCCCATCCGGAACCCATCGGTCATCTGTTCTGCGTGCTATGTGCCCACTGCCACTTCTACTGGCTAATCTTCTGGGATATGTCGGTGACTTTAGTTCGTGTACGGAACTTCTCATTTCTGATTTGACCACGTAGAGAAACCCCGAGCATAGGTAGAGGCCAATGCTCGGGGTTTGTCTACGATATACACAGAGTAAAAGAGAGGCAACAAGCTATGGAGAGCCATAGCTCGTTGCATCTCTTTTACTCTGTGTATATCTATCACTCCCTCCTATGTAGCACGATCAATCAGCTGAGACTAACTCACGTGGAGTCGGCAGGGAAATGTCAACGTTAAACAAAATCACGAACATCAGCGTGGATAAGGTCGTATTCCTGTTTGAGGCAAAATCTATCGCGTCGTTCGCACAGGCGTTCCATTTTATGGACGTGACTACGGCACCTGCCAATTTCAGTCTCATCTTAAAATATTTAGGCAGGTGGTGACTTGCCACCCACTAAACGGGCCCCCATAAGGGCCACCATCAATGGTGACAAAAGGGGCAACATTGGTGTGGATGGCTAAAGGGAGTTGAGAGATGTGCTGCGGTTTCACTAAAGCGCTACTACCGGCATTATGCCCTTTAACACTTCCTCCCTTAGAGCTTTTTGTTACTTGCTCTTGCGTCTCCACCCCCAGACGACCAAGTAAGGCAAGCCGGGGGTCAGGGGTCTCATTTAGCCCTAGGGAAAATCAGGGTCCGCGGTGTCGCCACTCACCGACGGCTCGCCACAAAGCCGCCCCCTGCTGTTGTTGTTTATTATTATTAAAACAATCTTGGAACAAGCATACTTTGGAAATTACATTTCATTCGTAAATGTGTTTCAGGTGATGCTTACGGACATAAACACGCAATTCGTGGAGCACACCATCTACATTATGAAGAGTATACTGGACACCAAGAAAAGTGGTTCACCTTCAGAACACCTCAGTACCACATCCATTGAGGGACTCATGCTGGCTATTGTGAGGTATATACTATCATCAGCATCATCTCAGCCGAAGAACGTCCACTGCCAAACTTAGGCCTCCCCCATAATTTTCCAAAAGGACCGGTTGAAAGCGGCCTGCTCCCAACGTCGTCGACCTTTATCAGGTCGTCTGTCCACCGTGTCGGTGGATGACCTACGCTGCGCTTGTCGGTCCGTGGTCTCCATTCCAGAACCTTCCGGCCTAATCGGTCATCCGTTCTGCGTGCTATGTGCCCTGCCCACTGCCACTTCAACTGGCTAATCTTCTGGGCTATGTCGGTGACTTTCGTTCTTCTACGGATCTCCTCATTTCTGATTCGATAACGTAGAGAAAACCCGAGCATAGGCCTCTCCATAGCTCGTTGTGCGACTTTGAGCTATATGTATATACTATATTTACTTATAACTTGTTATTTTTATTAAGTTATTGAAGTTGTTTACGTCTCCGGCTTACTTTATGTAGGTAGGATACTTTGTTTTATTAACTGACTTCAAAAAAGGAGGAGGTTATATGTGCCTGTGTATTTTTTATGTGTATGTTAGCCGATGTCTACCCCATCTGTAGACCAATTATCAAATATATTTTTTTGTTTGATAGAGTGTAGTTCCGAGGTAGTCTCATTTCAATTCCCAATTTTATCAAATTCGGTCAAGCAGTTTTTGAGTTACACTCTAAAGACTGAAGACTAAAAAGCGTTGATTTATCTTGATTATATTATGTATAAAAAAGTGTATAAAATGTTTACCAAAAAATGGAAACGACTTCAACTCCAAAAAATGTGAAATAACTTGTCGAAGTCGATACCATGTGCACAATATGGAGGCTATGGATTCACCATAACTGTGTAATACTTTTTTTGTGTCGAAATAAATGATTTGATTTGATTTGATTTGAATATTGTGATAATAGGTACCTACTTTTGAAGAATATATCATGGTACCGATTTCAACAAGTTATTTCACACTTTTAGTGTTGAAGTCGGTTCCATTTTTAATTTTTAAAAAAAATCGTTTATGTAATATACGTATTTATATAATGCATCTTATTCTAAGCTCTGGACTAAACGATAGTCATAAGTTTAAACCGAGGATTATGTGAATTTTGTGTAGGAAATTTGCTTAGAATTTAGAATCCATAATTTTTCAGTCTTAACAAATTAAAAATTTTCTTTTCTGTAAAAACGTTGTTCGGCAGAGATGTTTGTACTCGGGCTTTGTATGTTTGTGGTGTGTTAATATATGTATCCACGCTTCCCAAGACACAGGGAATTATAGTTCGGGGCTATGAGTGTGAGACATTTATTGTAACCTCTTCTATCTAATCCGAAATTATATTTATATAATCTCATTTGGTAATATTCTAATTGTGAAATGAAATACAGACTTTATTGGCATATATTATGTACATACTACTTTAAAAAAATTAAAAAATTAAAGCATTATTATCCTAACAATACAATGCTTTAAAACCATTTTTTTATTATTAAAGTTTCCTAACTGTGTAAACCAAGGAGGTTTCAATTCAATTTAAGTACACATTATCTGTGGTGAGCGCGCTGATTCCGAGCCAATAGACCAATAACAGACTTTTTCCACTGATATTGGCAAAATTGTGGTTACGCCGCACAAGTCATACAAACAAGAAGAAGAAGAAGACTTTCCATTTTGGCGCTATTTCATACATACGAATTTGAGTAATATTTTGTTGGATAAAACTTTAATAGCAAAAATGTCCTGAGATTAAATAAAGTAGTGTATGCAACTGCATATAATAAGGTATTACAACACTCCAGTAATCTTAAAAAAAATACACTCATGTGTTAATACCCTCTATTATATGACAGTTGCATAAACTACTATTAAATGATAATATAATGTAAAGGCCCGTCTGAACTTTTATACTGTATATCCACAGATATGTACGGCATTTGGATATGACTGTCCTCTCGGTGCACATCAAAACGAAGCTCTGCCAAGTGGTGGAAGCTATGATGAGGCGACGAGACGATTTGGCTTTTAGACAGGTGACATTTAATAATATAATTAATAATCATTTTATCCGTCACCTAAATGCATCATACTTTATACATTATCCTCTTATCTATACAGGGGTACTGTTAGTCAATTAGCATCCTTTTATGAGCATATTCTGTACATCAAAACAAACATCTTTTGTTCTACGACTTTCCAAAATTCGTATTTATTTGCTTCCATACAAAACTTAGAAAATCAATTTGACCTGTCTAAATATAATTTACGTGTAAGAGAGAATCACAAAAAAAATAAAAATGTTTATTTGGGAAATTTGTTTAGTTTTGGGAAAAGTTCTAGAACAATAGTTGTTTGTTTTGATGTACGGAAAATGCCCTTAACAGGATGCTAAGTGATCACCAGTAACCCGGTATATCTATGCGTTTTAAAATATGTGTAGGTACCAGTTTAGGCATCAAGGACGTTCTTTGAGCAGAAATTATCATGACCCAACTGTTAAACTTAAAATCTACACTAATATTATTAAAAGGAAACATTTGTTTATTTGTTTGTTTGAATTGAAAGGCTCCGAAACTACTGGACCGATTAGAAAAATTCTTTCACCATTAGAATCCTAAATGTTTCCTGATGAACATAGGCCAAATGATATTTTTAAAAAAGTAAGGGATCCGTATGAAAATTTCAATAATGTAACCCAAAGTGTGGAAAAATACCAAAAATGTCCTGAAATCGCGTACGCTGCGGCCCAGTGTTCATTGGCTAAATAATATTTTCAAAAAAGTTTGGGATCAGTATGAAAATTTCAATAGTGATGATGATGAATCAGAACTTATAGCCTATGTTCATCAGAGATAATGTAAGATTCCAATCATGAAATATTTTTTCAGATCGGTCGAGTAGTTTCGGAGCTTATTCAATTTAAACAAACAAATCTTTCCTTCGTATAATATTAGTATAGAAATATATTTTTAAGATTACAAACTTACATTTGCATTCAATATTTGTGTTTTTATAGTTAAATTTTTAAACCGGAATTATGTTTGCGTTGTTTGAAAACTTAATCGTTTTTGTAAACTTAATTTGTCCAGTTCTTTTGACTCAGCCCCTTCAACCAGGAACTGTATGACATATCTTATTATATGTTTCAGGAAATGAAATTCCGCAACAAAATGGTGGAGTATGTGACGGACTGGGTGTTGGGCACGAGCCACCAGATCGCGCCGCCTCTACGTGGAGACGCCTCTTCCATCACCAGGTAACATAATATCAATGTATATAAGAATCTAAGTCCTGATTGGTGTTTGAATGGCTGACTGACTGACAGACAACGCAGCCTAAACAGCTGGTCGTAGAGACTTAACATTTGGAGGGTGTTTGTCTTGGTGGGTAGAGGTGTACTAAGATAGGGTTTTTCGAAATTCAACCCTTAAGGGGGTAAAATGAGTGAAAACGTTTGTATGAAAATCCTCTGTTTTTGAACTTATAGGTGTGAACATTTGTATTTAAATGGTTAATTTAAAAAATAATGTTCCGTATTTTTGATAGGCATGACTTAAAGGGGTGAAATGGGGAATGAAACGTATGGAAAATCTTTGTTTTTTTTGAAGTTATAGTTGTGAAAAAAGCAAGCAAGTGAAACTGAGGAGAAACAGTCTTCATGCCACTTGTAAAATTGATCCGAAATTATCTTCCGTTTGAATTAAAGATGGTCGAATTAAAAGAAGCACCAATTATGGTTTTGTTTCGCGATGACTATTAATAAGTCACATGGACAAACACTAAAGTTTGCAGGAGGTTATTTGAACTTTTGACAAATATCACATGTACTGGCGGGCAATAGTCATGAATATATCTATATATTGTTACAATAAAAATTCATGTCTAGAAGAACTACCCTACGCGGTCGTGGTAAAGTGGCAAATTGTAGGGCAAAAGCTAGTCACGTTATATGGACAACTTATGGATACTATATCATTTTCTCTCAGCACATCATCATCATCAGCCTGTAGCAGTCCACTGCTGGACATATGCCTCTCCAATTGCACGCCACTTAGGTCTATCTTGGGCTTCTCGCATCCAGTTTTTGCCAGCCGTCTTGCCCAGATCGTCACTCCACCGTGCCTCAGGACGTCCTACACTACGTTTGCCGAGACGGGGTCTCTCAGCACATAACCGAGACAAATTAACCTTATAGTTATGTGAAACTGTACTTACTAAAATGTATTAGAATTGTACAGTTACTTTAATAACAATTCTTATCATTTAGTCTTAAGAGGTAATAACATCTCAATTAATACTATTAATATTTTACTATTTTGGCAATGTATTATATTTTTTTTAAACTGGCGAAAGAGGTCTGGAACCTATCACACTTTTGAGCCTAGTTTAGGATCATGAAGTTCTTCTTACTTTAAATTGTGAAAAATTGCCTTTTACCAAAATAAATTTTATTACTTTATTTTATTTTTATAAATTATACAGCATGTAAAATAGTGTAGTAAGTAACGGTAGTAATACTAAAACCACCCACGCAGAAGCTTGCATACAAATGGTACCTAACTACTGCGTCCCAGGAAGTAGTAAACATTCCGAGTTATGAGGAACCAAAGTGTTTCTAATACTCAAGCAGGTTCATCCCTGAAAAACTAGGCCAAAAACGGCAGTGACCTCCAGAACGTAAATGTAGATACAGTTGCTCACTGAAATATATCCAATACTTACCACTTTTGAACTGTATTCAATTACCATTGTGCATAGCACTGGCTGGACTATATTGTACAAAGCGGTCACATTAGCTAGACGCTTGACCATGTGACGTCATTTTGGCGCTCAAGTACGGTGTGCAAAAAAACCGGCCAAGTGGCCTTTATTAAGATCGAGTAACAATTGATTAAAAATTAGGTTTGTTAAATGAATAAAAAATATGTATTTATTTTCAAAGGTAATATACAACTACATATTCTGTGAAAATTTAAGGTGTCTACCTGTTACCGTTTTTAAAATTGAGCATAAAAATAGGAAAAACACACATTAGTCGTATGGCTACCCAATTAATATTTATTTATTTGGCCTTTTTTCGACAGGAATGTAGTCGATTACCTTTTAGTCATCATCGCTATAAACAATGGATTGAAAGTTGTCATTAAAACTGACTTCGCCTTCACTCTCGCTCTCACTTTCACTGCTGCTATCTGATGTCTCTTCTCCTCCTAATTGATAACCAGTTCTCGTACGAAGACGTCAGTCATGTCATCTTTTTCCCAGTATTCTTGTTGCAGCAATATCAATATCTTTTTCGTGTTGATCCACATTCTTGTATGCCACCCTTTGTTTGATTAAATTCCATATATATTCTATGGGGTTCAAGTCGCAGTGATAGGGTGGCAAACGTACAACTTCATGGCCATGTCGTCTTAATTATTCATCCACAATATATCTTTTCGGCTGCTTTGCCTTTTTTATTATTGTATACAATTCCTTTTTTCTCATATTTTCTTCAAATGGTATATTGTTTTCACGCAGCCATTGTTGCATTTCCCCTTTTAATGAATTACTCGTGGGTTGCTTCACCGATTGTGTTGAGTGGTAAGGCGCATTATCAATGACAACTATTCCATTTGGCGGTAAATTTGGTATCAGCTTTTCATTAAGCCATTTTACATAATTCTCTGTATTCATTTCGTGGTGATAATCGCCAGTTTAAGCACACTTGTATAATAAGTCGGCACCTGGAATAAATCCGTTTTCTCCTCCGGCATGTACGATAATCCTGCTGCTGACCGTACTGACACTGGCTGGGCGAGAAAAGGGAATGCGTGGGGAAGCGGGCGGGGACCCGCATTCCAGCGATGCGTCGATTTAATATGACCGCGTTATACATTTGAAGGGTATGCAGAATCTACGACACAAGAAAATTTCTTAGGGTAGGTTCTGCACGTCACTACCAAAAAAACAAGCAATATTTAATTCATTTAAAGACTCGCTCCAAATACGCTTTTGCCGGTATTCTTGGTAGGATATGGTTAACCATAGTTTATACTCAGGGCTATGTCACTGTGTCTTCGTTTTATATTAAGGCGGATTGTTTGTTTCACAGGGAATTGGACCAAGCTTGTATGGAAGCAGTAGCAGCCCTACTGAAAGGATTGCCATTACAACCCGAGGAGTCTGACCGTGGGGACCTCATGGAAGCCAAGAGTCAGCTGTTCTTGAAGTAAGTGAAGAATTAACTCTGCGCCGTAGCCTTAGTTAGGGTTTTGTTACGTCCGTTTACGCTACAAAAAGGAATATGTTTTTTCATTGCTTAACCCTTTGCATCCCAGAGACGTATATATACGTCAGTTTAATTCATAAATCTTTTGTTTTAATTATCACGGTATAGGAAGGATTAATTCACTTTTTACTTACATTATAACATAAAAAAATATATAAAGTAATTGTTTTTTAAAATAATATATAATGTGCCGACTAAATTACACATGTTAAACGGCTATTTTTCGGCTATAGATGGCGTCACATACGTTGAGTATTGATTACTAGTATAGACAGTTATTAGTTGAGGACCTTCAGTTTTAATTGCAATTTAGATAATGGACACTACAGAAATATAAACAAATTTTGTTTCATAAACGACTAGCACAGTATGAATACCTGCTTCGGTTATTCTTATAGCATGCCATGTGGGTTCATGTTTCGATTTGACCAATGGTGAGGCGTTAGAGTTCAAATCAATTTAAAATTAAGCTCTCATATATAGCGCTTTTTGATTAAAGTTTTATGGAATTAATATAAACAAATGAAAAAATAATGGTTTATGATCAAGACCTTAAAGTATCGGGGGTAAAAGATCTAATAAATATAAACCACACTGATATACGATTTTGGGACCCACGTCAAAAAAGACCACCGGATGTACTTGAACTTATATGTTCATATTTATATACTTATTAGTTGGAATGATCTGACTTATTTACGTGAGTTATTCCCGTTTTTTTATATTAAAAAGATATATACCCAAACACTCGTATTCAGTCACAGATTCTGCTGTATTCCTACCAACTAAAATGCTCTGGTGAAACAAAAACAACTATTTAATAATTGTTTCTCAACAATACATCTATTGGACTGGCCCGTTGGCGCAGTTGGTAGCAACCCTAAACAAACTCCTAGATAGGTGCACAAATTTCGTATATCGTTGAAACTTGCAAAATTGTGAAAGTGTTAAGTAACAAGTACAATTTGAAAATACCGACTTCCATTCTATTCAGTTATTGGATTGTAACTCAAAAACTTCTGGACCGAATTTGATAAAGTTTAAATGGGACCACACGGGAAGCACCAGTTTTCAAACAAAAAATAATAAATAATTTTGTGAATCGGTTCACCTAGTCGAAAGTTGTGAGGTAACAAACATAAAAAAATACAGTCGAATTGAGTACCTCTTCCTTTTTGGAAGTAGGTAGAAAATACAAATAGACAGCCAAACCCCAGGCAGAGATACGATACATTAAATTAGGAACTGACACAAGATAAACACTTTAGAAATGGTCAGAGTAGAGTAGTTTAGAAACAGTAGGACTTGTAAAAGTGAAGTATGTCGTTGTTATGTGGTATAGGTTACCTTGCCACGTGGCTATTCTACTATGTCGTTATGTGGGATATGTTATGTAAGCCACATGGCTATCTTACCCTTCTTGTATAATTACGGGCTTACTTATAAATGTTCCTATTTAATTAACGCTATTTAGGACGGCGTAGAACAATTTTGCTTTGTGCGTCATTCAAAATTGTTGTACGCCGTATGGCATTATTTAAATTTAAGCAGTGTTTATTAGTAAGGCCCTTAGACAGTTTCGGTCTTAGAAAATGGAATGAAAATATTTACATTTCAAACATATTTTCGACCTGATTATGTTTGAGAAAAGGCGTAAACGGACGTATCACACTCAGACTTCGCTCATACTCAAGTATACACTGTAAGAGCGAACGTACATTATCTTAGAAAAAAACTAAGTTGTTTTAATAATTTCATGCACTAATTTCCTAAAAACAAACACCAGATCGGTGATAGCAGCGTTGTTAATTAAACTTTTACTTATAACCCACAATCAGCTGTCTGGTCTTTGTAGGTACTTTATTCGGAAAGCAGTGAGATCTAATCTAGCATATACGGTTTTTTTTCAAAGCTCTGAATCTTTACATAATGTGGTAAACAAATCCCAAATAGTAGTAGGCTTAAATTTGCCAGTTGCAACAAGTTTATTTTTACAAGTTTATTTAAATCAAACAATAGTCGGGTTAATTATTGAACTTTTTAACCTTTGCTTATAATGGCGCAAGACCAACAAGGAATGTATGTCACCAAAAGTATAGAATTCTTGCTTTAGTTTAAGCTAACTAAACTGCTTAATATAAAGTTTTTACCTTTAGGTAAGCAAAATTAGCCTGATTTGGGTGTGTAACCCATTAAATATTTTTTTCTCAAGTATTTAAAACTAATTCGATCCGCAGAGTTTGAAGCTCTAAATACTAACATCAAAAACATTTTAGCAAGAACTCATCATTTCAGAAGAAAAACCAGATATTTTCTGTATGTGTCCTTCGAGTACGTCCATTACTCGATATATTTCGCGACATTTTACTGTAGTAATGGATCGTGGTTATATTGCATCTGAAGAGATCCAATGAGCCGTAATATTGCTCGAAATGGAAAACTGTCAAGATATTATTGCCCGGCGTTTCAAGTCTCAAAAAGTGTGGTTTCCTGCTCTGAAGAACTGTGACACAGGTGACTTGTTTGGACAGCACACAGAGATACTCCCAGACTCAAAGACAAAAAGTACGAGTATTACCATTAGTAAGAAACCGTGAACCAATGTTGACAATGTTGCCGAGAGATTGGATCGGGGCCGACATAATGCAGCTTTCATTTTACTTACTGCACGATTCTTATTTTCCACGTGTATATATAAGATGCCCGCCAATCTGTCACTGGAATCGACCTCGTCAAACGTTTCTTGATATTCTCTATTCAAACGCAAAATAATTGGTCACTTTTCTAAATTATGTTAAATGGCCTTCAAGATCATGCGGGAATTGGTTGCTGGGTTTCGGTGCTTATTTTGTTACACTGAATATTCAGATGAGAGTGAGAAGTCATTCTTTTCCGAAAGCTAATTTGTATTTTTGGCATTTTCTCTAATCCATATATAGTTTTCATTGCGTCAATTTTGTATTTTCGTTTTTGGGAGGGCTATATTTTCTATTGGCATTGATTTCATCTCCACACACAGCTCTGCGAGGTCCTTTATGCTGGCATCACCGGTCGTCACATAACAGTCCATCCTCTCAAGTATCGACATTCTTGGACTCGTCGATAACCGTTGGATGTGATTTTTGAGACTGTTTGGTCAATTCAAAGCCTCGCGTGGAACTTGTTTAATACTTTGTTCTTGGTTTTTGTTTGCATTTGACATCCTATCCTACTAATATTGCGAGAGTATCAGGATTCAGGACACGAAACTCAAAAGGCCGGCCGGAAATAAATGTTTTTTTGGGTTAAGACAGCTAATTTCGAGGATTAAGACACAAGTTGGTTTTTTTACCTTGATTTACTTGTCATCACGGGTAGGGTTGTCCAACAAATCTCAGTACATTAAACGCCCCAACCGTGGTCAAAGGTATTGTCCAGTAATCTTCCATTGACGGATGGCCAAAGGTCAGTTCGCAAGCTTCCATTAAAAAAACTTTGAGCTACTAGATGTACGGCTAGTTACTTGCCAGCCCTAGTTGCTGTGGGCTGTAATATATATTAAATAAAAAGTATACGAGATAAAACATAAATAACCAATATATTTTTCATAATTTTTTTTGATGTGTTTATTGTTAACAAATCACAACATTATAGGCACGTGTAATTGAGAAGCGGGTAAAATACTCGCTTAGAATTAGGAATAATAAAAGACTATTATGAAATAAATTCGCGCCATATCAATTAAATAAAATCATCAAACATCAAATTACGTTAAAGTTCCTGACATGTAAAAATTCAGTAGTGACACCGCGAACAAGTTTTTATGAATGTATGAGTATGAGTGAAGTTTAAATTGACTTCATGTGTATATATATATAGATCTACGACAAAACTAGACGAACGGAGAGGGTTCCATTCTCTTACTGCGCGCACAAGATACGTGTTTGCGAAATCCTATGGGTACTGTGGTACTACGGATGGAATCCCAACTGAAACATTCTCGAATGAAACTGCAAAGTTCATGAATCGATAGGAAACTGTACTGTAATGAACACCTTGCCTTTGTGTTCAGAGTCTTAAGTTCTTTTTCTCAGTGTCATCGTTATTTAATGATGTTTTGCGCACTTTCCACTGATACTGAACCTCCGCTTTATCCTACCGGCCTTGCCGCCTTTAGTAAGTTTCCCTTTAACAAAGGTGGCTGCAAAACTCCATGCAAAGATTGTATCTGAGCATGCGCCACATAATTTTAAGAGAGACGACTTAAGGGAGTCTATTAATTGAAGGCAACTGGGGCATATATATCTTAACGGCGATACCAGACACAGTCTATTGGATTTGTTAGTGGCCAAGGATTGGGTACATCGTTCCAGGAATGTTAATACTCCCTGAAAATGTATATATTTCCGTATAGATCGACAAAGGTAATTGCTTTTTCAGCTGCAGTTTGGGTTTGGACTTCATAAGTAGGGAACAAAATTTTGATAGATATTGGATATGATCTTTTTGGGCAGATACCAAAAGTTCTAACATCCAAAGGGTTTGAGGCCTCCAAATTTATTGGCATACGATCGATCGAATTCAGCATTTTGTAACGCCTAACTTTGGTTGCAATACAATATTGTTCTTCTCTTTCAGGAAAGAAGATTACGACCACAGGGCTTTAATCCATTCAAGGTAAGTATTTATTATATTTTAGCTTTCACTACAATTAGGGATTCTACCACGAGACTATGTTACATCTGTGAGCGGAATAATGTCTTATAATTCGGTGTAGAACATTTTGAATAGCAATCGCGCAGCATGAAAGGCGTCGGAAGAAAATTTGAACCTACTTCCAATGATGATCCGCAATTTTGTTACGCCAGAGCCTCTTAAGTGTCTATGGGCTGTCAGGGTCCGGGTAAAGTGGTTTCACATATACTCGAGATAAAGGTCAGATGACTATTTTAGATACTATCGTTCGGATATTCATTGAGAATGTCTGCAATTTTTGATATCCTAGTTGGAATATCAACGAGTGTCTGAGACCATATGACAAAGCAATATCACATGTTTCTTCACTAGCATGAGCAGTTCTCGTTCAATTACTATCTTAATGGAGAACCTGAACACGGAAAGGCTTGCGAAGACTACAAGTTTGATTAAAAATCGTACTGCTGGCTGTGCTGTTCGTCACTTACGATGGGCTTTCATATGTGCTCGGGCACTCGAGGAATAACGCAATGGTATAGCGTCACAAACTCACCCACGCACTAGCATTCTCTATGCCAATCTATGATGACGTCAACGATACACAGATAATGGTAAGACCAAGCAAGGAGCAGATACTAAGAAAACAAGAAAGAACAAATATGTATGTTCATCACACAAAGGTCTGCTGGGCCAGAACTCGAACCTGTGACCTTGAGCTTTGACAGCAAAATTACAATTTTAGCTACGGTGTATTCAGACTGTTAATATCAGGAGCTAAAGACGAAAGCGAAGAAGAAGAGGAGGAACATTATACGGGACACCTCCATAAATTCTTGCCGCTATCAAATGAAACACACCCACTTTTACATTTACTGTTTGGACTCTAGATGACCAATAAAAGCTTGCTAGCCCTTAATATTGACCTGGTGGGGTCTTGGGTTGAATAGCGAATTCAAGGCGTTACCTTTTCACTGGTGAAACGAGGGGATTCCTCTACGGGTAATGATCTGGCTTTATAAGCTGTTGCATACTCCACGATACTAATTTTAGTTGTTGGGTTCGATCCCCATCACAGGTAATTTGCTGTTATATTTATGCATTGAAGTTAACCGCAATTCTGTCTGGGTATTGTGGAGTCATGTACATCGCCGTTACCGGATATTTTGATACACGGAATAGTTAGGGATACACAACGCGGTCACATTAACTCGACGCATCGCTGGAATGCGGGTCCCCGCCCGCTTCCCCCCGCATTCCCTTTTCTCGCCCGGCAAGTGTAAGTACGGTCAGCATCTTTGTTACCGATACACGCGTCGATAATTTGGCTAATTAATAACGGTAACAGGTAGACACCTTAAATTTTCACAGAATATGTAGTTGTATATTACCTTTCAAAATAAATAAATATTTTTTATTCATTTAACTAACCAAATTTTTAATCAATTTTTACTCCATCTTAATAAAGGCTACTTGGCCGGTTTTTTTGCACACCGTACTTGAGTGCCAAAATGACGTCCCATGGTCAAGCGTCTAGTTAATGTGACCGCGTTGTAGATAGATATTAATGCTTTGTATGTTTTTGTTATAAAATATATAAGTATCCATTGATACTCTGAATGTATACCTACAATAGATTTTAGTAATTATTACCTTCTTGTTATGGCAATAAAGACAAATATATTTACGGATAATGAGAGACCCGTCTACAATCTGAAATGATATGCACATTAATTCATTTCTGTGATCATGTACTTTTCCGTTTTGCTCTAATCCGAATTGGACAATCAAATATAACGTGTCAGACTCGAGATCCGCGTGATCTAAAAATTAAAGTGCGCTGTTTGGTTTTCTTTACTTGATATATAGAAAAAAAAGAACATTAACTTTCGTTGACGAAAGAAAACATTTGTTTCGGACATACATAACACTACAAGAAAATCTACATAGATACACCAAAGATAACAAGATTTTTAAGGCATGGAATAATATCACTTTAATGAAGTGCTGTGTTATGCAACATGATGCCAGTGCACACGTATAGTTGTAATATATGTTGGTGAGATGCACCTTACCGGCTTTTTGAGTGGAGTCAACAGCGATTTTGCCGATATTATCTTGTTTTAAACTGACATGGTCACTAATTCTCGATATTATCATTGTTCGTCATTCCGATTCAATATCGCGCTTTTGACAGGTGAGCTCTGTCAGCCATTCGGAATGGATTGAAATCACGCTCACGTTGCTCACGGTATGGCTGACAGTGCAGTGATTCGTTATATATATATGTATATATATATATATTCTTACAAGATATTTACGCATCGTTATGTTTCCATAACGATTCGTAAATATAATAAACCATAAAAATATGTTTAAAACAGACTACAAAAACTTTTGTTTTGCCGGAACGATAAAAGTAAACAAATGCACATATGATAGCGCATCACGCACATCGTGGAACTGTAATTTTTGAAAGAACTGCTCACGGTGATTTCAGTTCGTAGCGTTGTCGTTGAAATAGCAAAATGGCGTCCTTGGTGACGTAATCTGCTGACTTTCATTGATTTGGAATGACGATCACACCGCCAAAATCAATTTTGACTCCACTTGGAAATCAGGGCGTGTTCAGCCATGTTCATTTCTTCCTCTTCCTATATTTCTCTCTACTCTTTGTTTATATATGAGTTAGTAGAGCTCAGCTATTGACTTGCAAGCATAATTACGACGTTTAGGAATTGCGTTGACCGCAGAGATGCCTGAGCTATCCGTATGCCCATTAGCTCCTGACATCTTGTCGCTGACTAGCTTTCTGTAAAACGCACAATGCTCTACATGTAAAAGTGTTTATCGGTCTGTCCTGCGTTTGATCTTTTATCACGCTTAAACTACTGACATGATTATGATGCAACTTGGAACCTTAGACCAGAAAAATCTATATTTACACTAATATTATAAAGAGGGAAAATAATAAACTCAAAAACTACAATGCCGATTTCAAAAAATCCTTCACCATTCGAAAGCTACGTTCACCCTGAGTAACAAAGGCTATATTTGATTCATCGTCATCCTCAATCATCACTGCGCTGGTGAAACTGCGGAGAGCAGCGAGTATATTATATAGGTATACTTATTATTTTGTAGAAATATTCCTGTCAGATACTCACTACGCTCGTAAATGAGATCTTGTTAATATTTTGTAAATCATTATGTTTAAGATAAAAATAACTATATGCGCTGCGCGACTTTCAGATTGTTTTTGTGCACCATTCTCTGTCGCTAATTCCCTATGCGCCCCATTGCGCCTATGCTTCCTATTCTATATTTTTGTTTGTGGTATTTGTCGTTTATTGTTTATTTACATATTTACCTACCATTTGTTAAAAAACGTAGTTTGATACACATGTGGGAATATTATTTGCAATGAGACCTGTCGCGTCACGAGACGAGGATTGACACACTCAAAACGTTTAATACCAACCAGCATTTCTGCACTAACATAAAAATGTGCCATATATTGCATGATGCCTGTGACTTTAAATTAAATTATGCCACGATATGTTAGCTTATAACGACCCTCTGGCTCTCACACAATAACCAAAGTAATAACTCGGAAACCAAAGACTTTAGATTTTTTATTGTATTATAACTTACATATAAAATATCGAGTCTAAGTCTGGTCCTTTGAAAGACATTTTTGAAGCCGAAACCAACAAGGGCCTCTTAATGCCATGTTTATGTAAAAATTGACTATTGAAAGAGAAGAGTAGAAAATTATACTCAAGCTAGTTATCGAGAATTCGGTTATTGACTTTGAATATCTTGGTGGTTCATATTCGGGCTGTGGTAGATACTACAGCATATGCGCCAATTTTAGTATCATTTTAAAATTTTCTGATTATTATTGGTTGTCATTCGATACAGTTAATTTGAAAAACTATCTTGAATACATTATTGTAATTGCCGTAATAAGGTTTCATGGTATCTTTGGTAACTTTTTCTTTGCGAGATTCAGTGCAATAAATAATGATATATTCCTACACAGGTATTTCGCCCTGTTCATGAACCTGCTGAACGAATGCAATGAAGTGGAACTATCTGAAGGGCCCGGCAGGCTAGAGGCTCTACGCAACGCGACCATACAAGCCATGTCCAATCTGTTGAGCGCCAACATTGACTCCGGACTTATGCACAGCATCGGTGAGTTTTATTGTCTCCCGACTTATTGACTTACAGAATCAGTGAGTTATTCTGTCTTTTGACTGGTGAGCCAAATGATCTCTGATGAAACAATCTTCGGGACTTTCGACTGAAATTCTTTGTTGACGGGAAAGACAACGTAATGGCGATTATACGAGTATAAGTCATGTCTTAAGATTTTGAGCATCATCAACGTTGATTCTGGAATTATGCAAAGCGTCGTTGAGTCGTCTGCTGAGTCATTTACTTACATTATCATAAGATCGTTGAAAAATAACGTTTAAACACTTTTACCCCCGCACTAATATTCCCTATGTCGAGGGAGGCATGGACAATAACACATCAATACATCAGAGACCCAAGAACAAACATTTCTGCTAACCATGCGGCCAGGGGTCGGGTCTGGGACTTCTTCATAGGTAGGGTACTACCAACTGATCTAACGGGTCGTCTTACCTTGGCCTTACACATAGTGTAACGAAAAGGTGCAGCAATACTGAAATGTGTGCATATGTACCTAGTTAGGAGTCACATGGCCAAGTATCAAAATTTAAATCCCGTACTATTTTTTTCATACAACACACCACATGCGCCTTCTTCCCGCACATCAGCCAAGACCCCGCTTAGGCCCCTTGTTTACCTAGTCTACTTTTTTTTAAGCACTCACTTATAAGAAATTTCTAGTTATTTGACTTTATCGCAGACGAGTATTAAGATGCTAAGCTACAAGTGTAGTTACATAATCAGCCTATTATGTTCCGCCTGCTGGGACTCGAGCCTTCCTCTCAGAGAGAGGAGTTGGGCCGTAACTCACCACGCAGGTTCAGTGCGGTTTGGTAGATAGGCTAGTGGGCAACCCATGTCATTTCAAGCTTTCAGGCCGCCCGAAGGCCTTAGACATAGCGTAACGACTGTTTTTCTAAGACAAATAACGGGGACTGACGGCTTAACGTGCCCTCCGAAGCACGGAAGCGCTTAGTTGAACAATGCCACTTACGGCCAGTGCCAATAATCTATCTATCGCCGGTTTACCTTACTGGGACTTTACTATCAGCTTCGTTAGAAACCATGCAAGTTCCGTGCAGTTCTTAAACCTGACATAAACAGTTGTGAATGAAATCATACCATGACGCTCATTTAGGTGAACTGTTTGAATATTGTTTTCTCAAAGGTGAACGTCTAACGATAATATTGTCTATGGCATTCTAACAATTTACTATAACCAACATTACAGACGCCTAGACGTTTGTAAGCTGACAAACTGAGTGGATTTAGAGCGACATGTTAACGAGAGTCCATACAAAAAAAAAACAGGTGAACGGTTTTTCTGCGGTTCTTGAATAGTAGGCTGGGGCAGGCCTGCCTTAAAGTTGTCATGGTACGAATAAACCGGGCAGTTCTCTAGAAGTCCTGCTTTAAGAGCTCATAGTAAGGCCCCTGGAGACAGATATTTGACACTATTTTTATAGACCTTACGTCAAATTTCTATCGGTAGTAAGGAAAACTGTAGATAGATAGATTATTGGGATCCCCCATAACAGTCACTCATCCAACTCCTGACAGCGGTAAGCGTTGCTTAACTTGTTGATCGGTTAAGATCGCCAATTCAAGCTCCGCTGCGAGCGTTTCTCAAATTTAGTTACCCGTATGATAATTAAACATTTTTGATACGATTATGGTGTTACATTTTGTCTCTTATCCTTAGATCTGGGCTACCACCGCGACTTGCAAACCCGCGCTGCGTTCATGGAAGTGTTAACTAAGATCCTGCAACAAGGCACGGAGTTCGACACGCTGGCTGAAACCGTGCTCGCTGACAGATTCGAACAACTCGTGCAACTTGTCACCATGATCTCCGATAAGGTGGGCGAACTTTACCATCTGCAGTGCAAGCACCGAACTAACCGATGATCGATAAATTCAAGTCTTGAAGACGGGAAGGCGGTATTGTTTACTGTGATCTTAATAATATTGTAAACGCGAAAGTTTGTATTTATGGATGAACTGATGTTTGTTATTCTCTTACGCTCAAGCGGCTGGCCCAATTTTGATGAAATTTGGCATGGATGTTGGTAGGGCGCTGAATTAACACATAGGATAATTTTCATCAACATCGTCATCATCCATCACCATGCGGGTGTAACCGCGGAGCACAGCTAGTATTCAGTAAGAAATAGACTTCGGCCTTCTTTTTCTCTTTCCTTCTTTTCGTTCTTTCTTTCTTTCTTTCTTCTTTCTTTCTTTCTTTCTAATAATCGATATACTGTCGTATTTGTGGATCGTGTAAGTCGTCGATATGACTTCCATACTTGCTACGGGCGATACGATTTTTTATCGATCTTAGCGACTCGACAAATTTGACGACTATTACGGTACTTGTACTGCTGTTTTGATATGATTCACTACCTTACTTTAAAAAGGAATTTCAAATATGAGCGTAATTGGTCGAGAAGTTTCCGAGATAATAGGTTGTCAAGTACTGCGAAAAATTGCCGTTGATAAGAATTAACTTTAGAAACGGGATATTTACCATGTATTGTATTTATTGTGAGCTCTCGATATTTCGGCACAGTTGCATGCGCCATGTTCACGAGTAAACATATCGAAATCCCGTTTCTAAAGTTGAAAATTAAATCTTCCATTGGTAACCATGTTACTTGAAAACTTATTCTGTTGATAAGACTATGTGCTCTTTACTGTTCACAGAACATGTAATACAATAATATGTGGCAAACCCACGAGCATCTCAATACAAATGTATGTCGTCCGCAGGGAGAATTGCCGATAGCGATGGCTTTGGCCAACGTAGTGAGCACTGCGCAGATGGACGAACTGGCGCGCGTCTTCGTCACACTATTCGATGCTAAACATCTCCTGGCGCCGCTTCTTTGGAACATATTCTACAGGGAAGTCGAGGTAAGTCCAAGATTTATTTGCGATTACCCTCTTTTTAGGGTTCCGTAGGCAAAGGGTAAAAACGGGATTCTAGTACTAAGACTCCGTTGTCCGTTCGTCCGTTTGTCACCAGTTCCTGTATCACATGAACCGTGATCCAGTTGAAATTTTCAACAATCTAACTATCACATTAATATTGCGCTATAATAACAAATACTAAATCCGGCCAAGTGCGAGTCTGACTGGCGCACGGTTTCCGTAAAAACGGCAAAAATCATGTCTGTTGTGTGGGAAATTTATAGATAATGGTAGCCTTCGTGCACGAGTCCGATACGCACTTGGTCGGTTTTAATTGAACCCCCGACGGCAAAGACGACGCGGTGTTATACGTTTGTTGTGTTTGTGTGGGTGTGCGTCTGTCTGTGGCATCGTGGACCGATTCTCAAAATTCTTCTCTTTTTATTTGAATGAGTATACTTCCGAGGTCCCATATAAATTTCATCAATTTCGGTCAACAGGTTTACACTAGGAATTACACTCCAATAAGTGAAAGGGCTTCGCCTATCTTGATGATATCGTTATTGACGGTGAATGACAATCGATCCCGTAAGTAGCAAAGGTCACTAAAAAGGCTGGACATTTTTTTACCAAAGTAATGGAACCGATTTCAACACTAAAAAGAGTGACATGCGCACAAAATTATGATAATATGTACTTCTGAACTATTATTGTACCGACATCAATAAGTTATTTCACACGTTTTAATTTTATTTTTTTGAAATGTTTGACGTGAATACAACGTCTTTAAATTTGCTACCATACAGACGCAAACCAAGAAACCTAATGATAATAAAATCGGGGGATACAGTTTGGCGTTGTAGTTTCGAATCTATCCTATACATCCAAAATTAAATTATACCACTGGATAGATAAAGGATCAAATAATTCATTACGATAAACGAGAACAGTGACGCATCGCGCGGTGAAGGGGGACGCACCGCCATTTTGAGGTTATTTTGCCGCGTATTGAGATTTGCAATGAGTATGACTTTTGCCTCGGAGAAACGTATTCACGTACAACACACGGCCGTGTCCATTACACAGCCACACCACATTTTGTTTTTATTGAATTCAGTTTACATCATATCAAAATTTTACTTGTTATAAATAAATGATTACTATGAATGGTTTGTGCAGGTATCAGACTGCATGCAAACACTATTCCGCGGCAATTCGCTCGGCAGCAAGATAATGGCGTACTGCTTCAAGATCTACGGCTACCAGTATCTGCAGACATTGTTGGAGCCGCTCATCTCCGCCTTGCTGGAGCAGTTGGATCACAACCCGGCCATCAGCTTCGAGGTGGACCCAGCCAGGTATAATATATTACCGTTATTATACAAGACAGCCCCGTTGACGTAAAATTAATACCGTGTCATTATTCAGGATAGCCCCGTTGGCGTAAAATTATTACCGTGTCATTATACAGGATAGCCTCGTTGGTGTAAAATAATTACCATTTTATTATACAAGACAGCCCCGTTGACGTAAAATTAATACCGTTTCATTATACAGGATAGCTCCGTTGGCGTAAAATTATTACCGTGTCATTATACAGGATAGCCTCGTTGGTATAAAATAATTACCATTTTATTATACAAGACAGCCCCGTTGACGTAAAATTAATACCGTTTCATTATACAGGATAGCCTCGGTGGTGTAAAATTATTATCGTGTCATTATACAGGATAGCCTCGTTGGTGGAAAATAATTACCATTTTATTATACAGGACAGCCCCGCTGGCATAAAATTAGTACCGTTTTGTTATACAATACAGCCTCGTTGGCGTAAACTTATTACCGTTTCACTATACAGGACATCGCTTTTGGTGTAAAATTATTACTGTTTTGGAGCCGATCTGTACCTAGTTTAAGACTAGCGAAGACTAATAAGTCGTTCCTATGAAATTGTGTGTCTTTTTACAATAAAATCCTAAAACACATAACTGAGCACACAGAGGGAAAATTCAAGTTGACTGTAAAAACAATAAATATTATAAAGTCTGACATTATATAGAAGACAAAGATGCTTGGAATACACTGGCAAGTTGTCATCTGCCCCCCATAAAATGTGATAATATTAGTACCTACCTAAGTATATAGCAGAAACTTGTAAAAATCTATATGAACACAACGGTCCCGATTTACTTGCTGCTTCTTCTTTCGCTAGGCTCTGTATATAATGGAACGCGGCAGTAGAGTCTTTAAAATCTTAGTCAACGATAACCCCTACTCTCACCTGTTAAAGCAGTCATGTTTCAACCTTACCATTAAATCTGCTACCACCACGTCAATATAGCAAGCTTAAAATAATATTGTATTACGAGCGGCCGGGCGCATTTTCCAATACCGCGAACAAAATGCGGCCACTACGTCCACAATATAACAATAACAAATACTCTAGTCTACACACTAGTCAGCACTGCTGTTCAAAAGTAGTGTATTTCAACAATAACACATCACAATTCTTGGAATCTGAGTATGATTTCTAAGAAAACAATTCTTTTACTGACCAAAACTGGAGACTGGAAAGTCTACGGGTAAAGTGTATTCAATAAAATTATAGGGAGCCATTTCAAAAACAATTTACTAGTCCAGGTCAAAAATAACAATAGCTCTGTTTCAAGGTTAGCCCAAGTCACAGATTGGCATGCATCTGTCATCAAAGAGAACCTTTTTTTTCTATGGACTCCAACAATATCCAAATTGGTTTAGTTTCTGTTCCGAACACACGCTGTATATGTTTAATTTTACTAAAATTGCAAAAAATAATTCCATGCTACAGATTCATGCATCTGTCATCAAAGAGAACCTTTTGTTTTCTATAGACTCTAACAATATGCAAATTGCGTTCGTTTCGGTTCCGAACGCACGCTGTATATTTCTAATTTTACTAAAATTAGCAAAACATGTTACAGATTGGACCCAAACCAAGACATCGAACACAACCGTTCGAATCTGAAAGACCTTACAAAAGAAGTGTTTGATAGCATCGTGAATTCGGCCGACAAGTTCCCGCCGCAACTGAGGAGCATGTGCCACTGCTTGTACCAGGTACCGCATCAAAATCTGTCGATCATTTATTTATTTTTTACATTTGATAAACAAGCATTTGACCACAGTCTCACCTGATGGAAAGTGATGACGCGGTCTACGGTAGTACATGCTTGCCTAAAAGGTACCTATTCACTCTGTATTTGATGACTTCCCGATTGTATATGTCAAGAAATATAGACGCTGCTAGGTTGTTCCATACTTCAGCCGTAAGCATTATGAAGCTAGATTTGAAGCGCTTCGTGCGTATTTTTGGAAATTCGACCATGTACGGATGCCGTGTACCTGTGCGTCTTGTTCGATGAAAAAAAGAAGATTATTTAGCTATCGTTCCCGAAACATCGGGATAAAATAATATAAATATAATCCGATTAAAGTTGTCTAATTTCAGTGCTATATTTGTTAGGAAAATATAGAACACTGGACTAAGATTTGAAAATAAAATGACAATCGAATAAAAACAAAAGATTTTACCTTTATTGTGGATCGTATTGTTGATATATGGCAAATATTCAAGCCTTGCAACACTAAAGTTAAAGTATTCACTCAATCGCTCTGACATTCATTCGTTCATACTTCGCTGTTCGTTCGCTCTTCGTGAAAATAAGATTATTCAGTAAACTACCTTCGAACCGATCACACTTGTTTTCTTTTCCCTGTGCCCATATCCAACACGTATGGTGCGTTTGTACATTTTGCTATTCCTCAGGTTAGTTGGTAAATATTTATAGTAGTATCAAGTGATATTTTCATTGATTGACATTGATTACCTACATGTTATAGACATGTACTGTCTAAGTCACGTGCCAGTATAGCAGTGTATGTATTACCAAAACGCAACGTGCGCTTGACGAGAAACACACAGTAACAGCTTTTTCATGATATTGTATACTTTGCTAACTCTCGTGTACCATTACTATTAAATTATACATCAAATATTGAAGAACCAAAACAAAAGAAATTATTTTAATGTTATTTTGACGGTATAACTTACGCGGTAGGTATAGTCGAATATCTCGACCGGGTGCGCAAGTACTCCATGAAGAAGTGGCCCGGACAGTCACGAAACCGGTAATATTAAAATGTGTAATACCTACGAAAGTTTTAATCAAAAAGGAATGAAACAAAATAAATGGTAGAAATTTTTTGGGGTTTTTATTTAATTAATTTATATTAACCCTTTGCATAATAATTAATAATAAGCAATTGTGAATACACGAGGTGTGGTGCGAAAGCGCCCCTATTTGAGGAATAATCCGGTGTCGCCCGGTTAGGCCTACATGTGGAAAAAGTCCTTTCGAGGCAAATAAGCAGTTCATTGAGAAATCGCATACCGGAGACGTAATTTTACGTGCGTTCCATTCATAAATCTTTTGTTTTAATTATCACGGTATACAAAGGCTTAATCGAACCAGCTGCGTCCCGAAGTAACACCCGCATGCTGATAGACGATGATGATGAAAAGTATCCTATGTGTTCCATATCTATATGTTCCATCCAGAGCCTCATTTACCTCTATACCAAGTTTTATTATAATTTGTCGAGCTGCTTGAGCATGAAGAAGTAACAAACACACAAACTTTCTCCATTATAATATAAGTGGGATATAATATTGTTTCAGGTATTAAGCAAACGCTTCTCCCAATATCCACAAACAAGCGTGGGCGCGGTCGGTACTGTGCTGTTTTTGAGATTCATCAATCCAGCTATAGGTATGTTTATCATTGGGTTCTGTTCACGAAGTCCACCAAATGTTAAAATATTTGATGTCCGTTCAGCTGTACGAGCATGAATGATAAACTTTGACAGTAATTATCGGTAAAAATACAGCGCGAGATATATCAAATGTTAAATTCGTCGATGTTCGTTCAGCAGTCCGAGCATGGATGATAAAATTTGACAGTAATTATCGGTAAAAGACAGCGCGAGATATATCAAATGTTAAATTTATCCGTTCTACAGTGCGAGCATGTATTATAAACATTGACAGTAATTATCGGTAAAAGACAGTTCAAAATATATCAAATGTTAAATTCGTCGATGTTCGTTCAGCAGTGCGAGCATTGATGATAAAATTCGAAAGTAATTACTTTCGAATTTTATCATAAATCGATAATTATCGATAAAAGACAGCTCGAGACATATCAAATGTAAAATTTAAACGTTCTACAGTGCGAGCTTGGATGATACAATTTAACAGTAATTAATCGATAAAAGACAACTCGCAATATATCAAATGTTAAATTCATTGATATCCCTTCTGCAGTGCATGGATGAAAAACTTTGACTAGTCATTATCGGAAAATAAAACCTGTGATATATCACAGGATAGCTATAGCTATCGCGATTCATATTAGGACAAGGTAATAAAAATCAGATAATCAGATAATTAAAATCAATTTATCGACGTGATAAGTTTATCGGACCGACGTTCCACGCTCCTCGCACTACAGTTGTCTCAAAAGGCATCTAAAGCATACGCTGTATCAAGGATTCATATACAGGGTGACTGGTTGAACACTTTACATATTGATATATAGTGCTCAGTACTCGATTCTCGTTCTAATTAAGAAAAAAAAATAGGTGCCTAATATTTACCTAATTTAACTTTAATTGTCTACTCAAAACAATAAACATGGTCACTCGCGGCGCGCGTGTAGTAATAAAAGCGCGGCGCGGCCGGGCGGGCGGCCGACGATCGCGGCATCCTTTGGCGGCGCGGGCGGCGCGGCCCTTTGGGTCATTAACCCCGTTCGGACGCAGCTTGATTCCTTTGAACGCGGCGCGGCGCTTTGGGTCATTAACCCCGTTCGGACGGTGTCCATAATTTTCGAGTTATAGCACATTCATAGAATGAAGGTTTCCTCTGTAGTTTAACGGTATTTTTTTAATTTTATTTTTTTAAACGTTTCATGTGACCATGAATTATCATGTCCTTGTTTATGTAAAGTGTTCAACCAGTCAGTCTGTATATACCATCCTTGGCTGTATTAATATGCGATTTCTGAAGGGTTCTGTAACAAGTGAAATTAGTAGATAGAGTAATAGCTCTGAGTGATGATCGCAGTCCTGTGAGGGACTTTAATTCAAATTCAAAACGTTTATCAATCAATTATTACTCTATGTACATTTCCAAATTCAAATTCAAAACGTTTATCAATCAATTATTACTCTATGTACTTTTCCAAATTCAAATCGTTTATCAATCAATTATTACTCTATGTACTTTTCCAAATTCAAATTCAAAATGTTTATCAATCAATTATTACTCTATGTACTTTTCCAAATTCAAATTCAAAACGTTTATCAATCAATTATTACTCTATGTACTTTTCCAAATTCAAATCGTTTATCAATCAATTATTACTCTATGTACTTTTCCAAATTCAAATTCAAAACGTTTATCAATCAATTATTACTCTATGTACTTTTCCAAATTCAAATCGTTTATCAATCAATTATTACTCTATGTCCTTTTCCAAATTCAAATTCAAAATGTTTATCAATCAATTATTACTCTATGTACTTTTCCAAATTCAAATCGTTTATCAATCAATTATTACTCTATGTACTTTTCCAAATTCAAATTCAAAACGTTTATCAATCAATTATTACTCTATGTACATTTCCAAATTCAAATTCAAAACGTTTATCAATCAATTATTACTCTATGTACTTTTCCAAATTCAAATTCAAAACGTTTATCAATCAATTATTACTCTATGTACTTTTCCAAATTCAAATCGTTTATCAATCAATTATTACTCTATGTCCTTTTCCAAATTCAAATTCAAAACGTTTATCAATCAATTATTACTCTATGTACATTTCCAAATTCAAATTCAAAACGTTTATCAATCAATTATTACTCTATGTACTTTTCCAAATTCAAATCGTTTATCAATCAATTATTACTCTATGTACTTTTCCAAATTCAAATTCAAAATGTTTATCAATCAATTATTACTCTATGTACTTTTCCAAATTCAAACTCAAAACGTTTATCAATCAATTATTACTCTATGTACTTTTCCAAATTCAAATCGTTTATCAATCAATTATTACTCTATGTCCTTTTCCAAATTCAAATTCAAAACGTTTATCAATCAATTATTACTCTATGTACATTTCCAAATTCAAATTCAAAACGTTTATCAATCAATTATTACTCTATGTACTTTTCCAAATTCAAATCGTTTATCAATCAATTATTACTCTATGTACTTTTCCAAATTCAAATTCAAAATGTTTATCAATCAATTATTACTCTATGTACTTTTCCAAATTCAAACTCAAGACGTTTATCAATCAATTATTACTCTATGTACTTTTCCAAATTCAAATCGTTTATCAATCAATTATTACTCTATGTACTTTTCCAAATTCAAATCGTTTATCAATCAATTATTACTCTATATACTTTTCCAAATTCAAATTCAAAACGTTTATCAATCAATTATTACTCTATGTCCTTTTCCAAATTCAAATTCAAAACGTTTATCAATCAATTATTACTCTATGTACATTTCCAAATTCAAATTCAAAACGTTCATCAATCAATTATTACTCTATGTACATTTCCAAATTCAAATTCAAAACGTTTATCAATCAATTATTACTCTATGTACTTTTCCAAATTCAAATCGTTTATCAATCAATTATTACTCTATGTACTTTTCCAAATTCAAATTCAAAACGTTTATCAATCAATTATTACTCTATGTACTTTTCCAAATTCAAATCGTTTATCAATCAATTATTACTCTATGTCCTTTTCCAAATTCAAATTCAAAATGTTTATCAATCAATTATTACTCTATGTACTTTTCCAAATTCAAATTCATAATGTTTATCTATCAATTATTACTCTATGTACATTTCCAAATTCTAATTCAAAATGTTTATTAATCAATTATTACTCCATGTACTTTTCCAAGACTCGGAGCTTCCATAATAAATACAGCCATTTCCGAGAAGAAGTGGGAAGAAGCGTAGAGGCGTAATTTTCAAATTAATCGTAAAAAATACTGGAAACGAGTTATTTTTATTACAGTGATTGTGTAATCGTAGCTTTTTTGTCTATTTAATCTGTCCGAATCAGCAAGCCTCATTCGAGGCAAGTTTCATTCATAAATGTATTGTTATTTTTTGTTCTGATGCGGACGGATTAATGTCTTACCTTACTACATAAGGTATCTTTCACTACAAACCAAAATTTTCTTTCCATGGGCTATTGTAGTGGGATTTTTTGTATAAAACTCAAATGGCTAAGACTAGTTAAAGTTATAGTATATCCTTATGCTTTGTACTGGAATCGTGAAAACAACATTCAAATTTATGTAGGCAATAGTGGTTTAAAGCTAAACAATTAGAAGGGTTTTGCGTCGCGATAAAACTTTTGTAGTAATTCGATAGATGTCGCTCCGTCCCCATACGGTTAAAACAACTAGAGAGATAAATTCGATGCTCGCACTGATACCTTGATAACTTAGCGATAAAGGCGGTTGATAACTCGGCTTACACTGTTAGTCAGAAGTCGCGGCTTCGAATCCCGTCTGAGGATATAATTTTTGTCTGAAAATTGCTAAGTTTTGTTTGGTACTAGCTTAATCGATGTTAATTCTTGCATTAGTGAACATGTCATTTTAAAATCTTGTTATGTCTGGTTTGTTTACAGTTTCCCCCCAAGAGATGGGTATAGTCAGCCGCTCCGTACCGCCCCCAATCAAACGTGGGCTGATGCTGATGTCCAAAATACTCCAAAACATCGCAAACCACGTGGAGTTCTCGAAGGAACAACACATGTTGCCTTTCAACCACTTCTTGAGGCAAAATTTCGAAGCTGGACGCAAGTAAGTATGCCTTTCTCTTGCCTTCCTACCGAATTTAATATGTGTATCTCGCTCTAAACGATTCAACCCTTAAATTGTCCAACATTGTATTTCTTTATTATATAATTAGCTGCTCTCTGCGGTTTCACCTGCGCGGTGATGGATGATAATGAATCTTATATAGCCTATGTTACTCAGGGTTAATGTAGCTTTCCAATGGTGAAAGAATTGTTACAAACATACTATAACAACAAACATACATACAAATCTTTCCTCTGTAAAATGTTAGTATAGACTATGCTCCAGACTCAAGGGTCAGTGCAATTTTTTAAAAAAAATCTGGATTATAACATCTAAAAATAATTCAAAAGACAACAATATATACTTAATTAGGGGACATAGGTTTTTTTAAAAATAATTATTTAAGGGCTATTTCATATCTGAGTTTGCATCAGCATTCAGAGCAGGCCTGTCTCCCCATAGACCAAGATTGTATTAGAGTACCTAGTAGAACCCTTTGTGAATGAGTTTGTCTGGAGACGCTATCACCACTATACCTTTTTACTGCCGAAAATATCAAGATTAATATATCTCAGTCGTTAAAATTGTAACTACATCGAGAAATTAAAAAAGATGCAGTCGTTTTCAGAAACTGCATATTTTTCATAGAAGAGATGAAATAGTGTGGCACACGGTACTAAAGTTGTTGACCCTCGAGTGACGTACTTTGAATCCCTCACTACGCTAAGTGTGCATAACACGAATAACTGCGTAAGTGTAACGTAACCCTCACGTGCAACAGTACAAACTGTTATGTATCTAGGGCAACTGTGACACAGATAACGCCGAAGCGTGACGCGTTGACCCTTACGATACGAATACTTTTTCGCAAATTGTGCTACGGTTACTGGACTTAAGCAATCAGTCTCTCCCACAATACATTATTTAGGTCTCTGACACAATCTACTATATCACGTTAATTATTTTCAGATTCTTCATCCAAATAGCGTCGGATTGTGAAAGCATAGACCAGACCTCCCACAATCTGTCATTTATAAGTGACGCGAACGTCGTAGCGTTACACAGGCTACTGTGGAACCATCAGGAAAGGATAGGGGATTACTTGTCCTGCAGCAGAGACCATAAGGCAGTCGGAAGGAGGCCTTTTGATAAGGTAAACTCTACTTTCGCGTCTAGGAAATATGGTACAAAATTAGCAGTGAAGACATTGGGAAGGGAAACTTTTGTCAAGAAATTTTCGATTTTAATAATCAAATCAAACAATTTATTTGCTAGAACACATGTACACAGTCGAGATCTTATAAAATATAGGTCACAATGTATTCTTTCTGCTGGCAGACGTGCAAATTTTCTATGTCTAATACTATCTATATATAAAAAAAATCGAACACAATTCAAAAGACGTCAATCCGATGGTTAACTTTTAAACAGATTTCTATCCAAGGCCTTTATTTAATCTGGTAAATAATTATAAATAGTTCTGCACATATTGTACACATTTCTTTTATATACATCCTTACGGGCAGGTGGTTGATAAAGTAAATTAGCAAACTTCACTCTTTTTGGCGGGTTCAAATTTATCCACTTTCTTAAAAAATATCAGGCTGTTCCACTAAGGCACAAACACCTCTAATATACATACACGGTAGATGAAGTATGTTACATGCTTTAAAAAGCTGTCTGCAGCCGTCTAAAAACCACGCCCTGTTTATGACTGTTACACAACGCTTTTGTATTTTAAATACTCTGCCTATGTCGACTGAGTTGCCCCATACTATCAAGCTATAGCTAAACAACGAAGACACAATATGACCGTGATATGCCATCAACGCAGCCTCCATAGACACTGTTTGTCTTACTTTTTTAGTGCAAATACGAAGCGTTCTAATTTCTTACACAATATGCTACGAAGAAATAATGGCAGGAAGCATAACTCAGAACAAATTCCACACAAAAAGTGGTCCTTCAAACCAAAACGACGTATGATTCCAAATACGAATTACTTCCGAGGTTACATATAGACATGGTCGGTGATTGGTTTAAGTTTCAGAAAGAAAGCAGGGATTGGTCCACGCGCGTGCTGCAACGTCTACTATGACAGCTGAGTCATAGCGGCGTGAACGATGTTATTGATTTAGCACGACTTTTATTGGGTCATTTTTTTAAGGCAGTTACGCTTCCTGATATTATTTTTTCGTAGACAATATGTCAATATGCACTTTCCAATACAGATATTGGGTCTGTCTGCTTGATGTTTCTTACAAGAACTTTAACGTCGCAACTTCAATAATTGTTTCATGCAAACGTTGTAGATGTACCTAGATTACTCTGACATTAGAAATGGATAGAGATTTGCTTAGCATTTAGTCGATCGATAACATAAAACCGTGGTAAGGCAATTTTGAACATAATAAATTCTCTACTGTCTATATCAAGATCTCATCGTCGGCCGATCCTTGTAACCTTTGGGGTATGATCGCATCAAAAATAATATTATAAAGAACTAGCTGCGCCTCGCGGTCTCACCCGCGTGGTGATGGATGATGATGACGAAAAAAAAGTAGCGTAAGTTACTCCTTATAACATCAGCTATCTGCCAGTGAAAGTCCGGTACAAATCGGTCCAGCCGTTTCAGACATTAGCCGGATCAAACAGACAGACAATTAAAAAAATATATAATATAAGTACCATACTTTCATGCATTTATTCAAAAGCTGTTAATTTGGTATAACAGACACTTGAATTTTATTTATCTGTATAGATAGCTTCGTTCTTAATTATAAAGTTATTAAGTACTTTACACACAGAATTAGTTCGAAAACTGTATCTCTATAAATCCCATTTATACAAAAACACATTATTATACAGCGTGTATCAAAAAAAAAGTAATACTAAAACCACTCACGCAGAAGCTTGCATACAATTAGGACCTACTGCTACTTTTTTGAACGTATTACTACACTAACCCACTTCATTCCCATTAAGGCTGAGCGCACATTGGAGTCACGACAGTTTTAAGACAGACTTTCCTCACATAGACAAGTCTGTCTTAAAACTAAAACCAAATAGTTTTGTCTATGACACGTCGCACATCTAAAACGAAACTGTTTTGACTACTACGACAAAGCGCACCGTCGCACGTGCTCAATTATTGCTGCAATTACGAGTATACTTACATGAATTTGTATTTTCTTCAGCCGACATTTCTCCCCCCCCCCCACCTCCAATAACGACTAGTTGCATTGTAACCTCATCCCATTTGATTTTTTTAAATTGACATCAGCAGGGCTATTATATATCTCAGTTGCTAACAAATTTTGATTTAAATCTATGAAAATGGCGGCTCAATATCAGTTTGGACAACTCCAGTAAGCAAACATTTTTGTAAGTTGATGACTGGAGGTGACAAAAGTGATATAGAGTTGCCATTTTTCAAGATTTCAATCAACATTTGTTAGCAACTGAGATACATAATAACCCTACAGAATATTCCATACAAATTTTTATTAAAAGTACAGGCCTCTTTTCAACCTCGTCAATTATTTTTTCTACGAGTTCTTCGTCTGTAAACAAAATGCGATGTGCTTACTCTCGGACAGGACTAAAAGAGAGGGGGTACGTCACTAGACTGGTTTGTCTTTGATGTGCGCGCTCGCATACATACAAAAGGGAAGCCGACAACTTCTTGTAGGTATTAGACAATTTTGTCTATGAGACGTTTTGTTTGAAGTGTGCGCGTCTTCATAATTTTTGTAAAGCAATAGTCTGTCTCAAAACTATCGTGACTCAAGTCTGCGCTCAGCCTAACCGAGTCTTTTTTTAATGTCTCTAATAAAAGATTCCAAAATAGGTCACAGTACCTTCCGTCCGCTTGTGTGTCTGTACCTCTATCCGTCCGTTCGTCCGTCCGTCTGTCAGTCGGTACCTACACAATATGGAACCCATTCGCAATTGCCCGGTTTTTTATTTTCGATAACCGAGTGACAACCCTATGCAAATAGGTAAAAGTTTTGAACTGTGTTGGGAAGGTTTAATTCTGCCAGCAGTGCAAGTACCAAACTTACCGATAAATTTGAATCTTGAATTCGTCATACTTTGAGAAAACTAGCTATATCGATCTTTTGTCGATCATTGCAAGTAACTAACAAAATTAAACGATCGGTAGACAAATTCGAGAATTTTTTACGATTATAACGGTAACCCTAGCCTGGAACCGTTAAATTACGTTTGAGATGTGGGAACTGTTATGGGCAAGCGTCACCCTTAACATCAGGCGAGCGACTGTTTTGTCACCGTCGAATTTAACAAAATATACATTTTATGTGAGAAATCGTTACAAATATGTCAACATTTTTTGTTACAAAATACGTGCAAATTGTTGTGAGATGGCTGCAGTAATTTAAACACTACCCACTTTCCATTGATTTCATAGTTTTCAAGGGTTTTACTGTCATTTATGTGATAACATGAAATTAGAACGAGGGTATCCAAGGCCCAATATTAGTTATTTTAAATACACTATAATTATGTGGTTACTTATTTTTGTGACCTATTACTTCCACCGGCATTTCTCGGCAAACGTAGTGTAGGACGTCCTTTACTTACGACGTATTTTATCGATTTTAACGATCGTTTTGTCAGCTTTGAAAATGACCGCGATATATCTTATCGACAGGCGACCGGAATGGAGATATTGTTTAGTTGCGTTTGATCTTACTAATATTACAAACGCGAAAGTTTTTATTTATGGATGAATGGATGTTTGTTATTCTCTTACGGTCAAACGGCTGGCCCAATTTTCATGAAATTTGGCATGGAGGTAGATGGGGCGCTGAATTAACACAGAGGATAGTTTTCATCAACATCGTCATCATCCATCACCGTGCGGGTGTAACCGCGGGGCGCAACTAGTATTCAATAAAAAATACACATCGGCCTTCTTTTGATCGTAGAAGAGCGAAATGCTCGTAGAAATCTTCAAATGATAGAATGACGTCTTGTGGAATGCAAACTATTCGT
This sequence comes from Selenia dentaria, assembly GCA_917880725.1. NCBI lineage: Eukaryota > Metazoa > Arthropoda > Insecta > Lepidoptera > Geometridae > Selenia > Selenia dentaria. The sequence continues at coordinate 6,710,980 of OU862904.1, read as the reverse complement.
AATAATCGATATACTGTCGACAATTTGACGATCGTATAAGTCGTTCCATACTTGCTAGGGGCGATACGATTTTTTATCGATCTTAGCGATTCGACAAATTTAACGACTATTACGGTACTTGCACTGCTGATTTTCTATTCTTGTGGTATTACTACACCTTTTTTGTTTGACGTTGTAAACTACGTCATATATAGGTATGATAATAAGTTGTTTTATTGCAGATGGCAACATTGCTCGCATATTTGGGGCCGCCGGAACACAAGCCGATCGAGTCGTAAGTTGTATTACTGATATGCGCGACTTATAGAGGCTGGTGTCTAACAGTCAACAATCATATAGTATACAGGTTGGTTTTTAGGGTTCCGTATCCAAAGGATAATACCGGACCCTTTTACTAAGACTTCGCTGTCCGTCCGTCCGTCCGTCTGTCTGTATGTCACCAGGCTGTATCTCATGAACCGTGATAGTTATACAGTTGAATTTTTCGTAAATGATGTACCTCAGCTAAAAAAATTCTAAAAACTGTCCAAGTGCGAGTCGGACTCGCGCACGAATGTTTCTGCAAAAACGGCTAAAAATCAGGTCTGTTGTATGGGAGATTTATAGATAACGGTACGGAACCCTGCGTACGCGAGTCCGACTCGGATTTGGCCGGTTATGTTTTGAGTTGGTCGGTGATGGCCATGTCCGAATTTATAAGAAAACAATAGTTAGATTAGTTTTTCAATCTTTTCTTTTTACGGAACTCCTGTGTCACTTGAGGCAAGACACAAGAACAAGTATCTAAATAAAAACTAAAACGGGAGCTGTTAATAAATGTATTTTATACGAGTAATTTAAAAGAGTTCATCGATAAGGATAAGTCAGCTGACAATATTGATCTTACTTAGTGATTTTAACTAACATAATTAATGTAAACATTCCATATTGATGGCAATTTTATACTCTAAGGCCTTTATTAATAAACTTTGCGTAAACCTATATTAGGCGTAACATGCTTTGTCTTGCTTTCACGCGTGACATTTACTGCAAGCGAAAAATTGACAGATAGATGTTTTAACTACTCCGGGTGTACGCCAAGTTTATTAATTAGGCCGTAATTGTATAGATAAACCTAATATATATTAAGGCGTGGTCCAACCCCAATTTTAAAATAATTTACGATGCTTTACGTAAGGTTGACAATCGCTTGTTATATTGGACAATGTAATGCGAAAATGCATTAATTTTGTACGTTTTTTTTTATATTTTTCGATATATACTAACACAATTGAAAAAACTGCTGGTTACTAATGTAGGACTATTGGTTGGCTGTGTATTACCTAAAAAAAATAAAGTGTTATCGCTGAAAATTCTGAGAGTTTAGACACAGGTTCAGACGTGAAAGTTTATTTTTAGGACCTATTTAGGAGTTTTATCTGCAGAGAGCGAGTAATATTTATGAATTCTATTCGGTTATTACTCTTTGCCGGTTCCTTTCCTAACCTAAGTATTTTTTTTCATACAATATTATCGATCTGTTTTGATACTAGATGTTTAAAGACTCTGCTTTTTACTATTACGACGATACAAGCGTGCCTTAATGATTATTAACATTTTCTTCCCTTAAATTTATGACTATGTCTATGTAGTTAATTTTAAGATCTTTTCATGTTTTATGCTTAGATATGAATGTAATGTGATTTTTTTATTATTATTTGTATTATGCCTTTAATTAGGTAACAAGATTTTTGAACACTCGAAGAGGATAAACTGATATTTACTACATTGCAATAACACCTAGCATAAGATATTGTGTCAGTTATTTCAATAAAATGTTCTGATTCAGATACTGATTCTGATTCTGATTCTTATTCTGATTCTGATTCTGATTATGCTAATGAGGACTTCGATTGTATTCTGATATTAGTCATAAACAAAAATAGCTTCGCAACAAAAATAACTCGATTGCGGCGGTGTACAAAAGGGGGTTTGTGTTTGATTTGTATATATGTATGCCCGTTCCTATGTCCGCTCGTAACTACTCAACAGCACCACCGATTTCGATAAATGATAATTAGATTCGTCTTGACGGTGCGAGTACACATAAAATGCCTTATCAAAATGGTGGATTTTATGTGCTTTAATGTGCGGGCTAGTTATTTCTGTAGGCGGGTTATTATGCTGGTTTGTTTTCGTGTTTCATTTTTTTAACACACTATATTTTTGTTTGATTGAGTATACTATTGAGGGGCCACCCATTTAAATACCCATTAATATGAAACCACCCATTTAAATTTTATCAAATTCGGTCCGGCCGTTTTTGAGGTACACTCCAATAACTGGCTAACTGGAGGTACACTCCAATAAAAGTGTTTCGCCTATCTTGATCACATCTTTATTAACGGTAAATAACAATTGATCCCGTAAGTAGCTTGGGCCTTGAATCACCGAAAAGGGTGAACAAAAAACGATATTTAAAAATATTTAGTGACACTTCCGCTGAAAAGAAAACAATGATTTTCAGCGGAAGTGTCACAAAATATTTTTAAATATCGTTTTTTGATAATGGATCTCCGCAAAGTAACGCCTGAATCAATAAATTTGGGTGAACAAGTTTTTTTTGAAGTCGGTACCATGCGCACAGTATTGTGATAATGGATACTTTTGAACTATCATGGTACCGACTTCAACAAGCTATTTTACACTAGTGTGGAAGTCGGTTCATATTTTGGTATTTGTCTTTCAGTTTCTCACCATCTTTGCCTGTGTCTCCAATTCTATTTCCTACGGCAGACTATTCTAATCTTCAGAACAGCTTCTCGATTTCTAGTGCCACCAGCCTTCTCTTCTCGTCATACGCTCGCTGGTCGTCCATCGACATATCCTCTACTCAGTTCGAGGAGTTCATTCTCAAACATCATCTGCACCAAAAGGAAGAGTTTAAGAGCATCAAGAGCCTGAACATATTCTACCAAGCTGGTACAAGCAAGAATGGCTATCCGGTGTTTTACTTCATTTCTAGGAGGTACAAGTGAGTATATCAAAACTAATTTATATCATAATAGGTTAACCATTCTGCCGTTTGAAATGCCAAAAAAAGAAATTAAAGTAGCACATAGGTTTTTGAATGTTTGGTCAAATTGCAAAGCTCTTGGAAAAAAAGAGAACCCTTATAGATTTACTTTGTTGTCCGTCTGTCTGTCAAACACCATAGAGATCTAGAGAGATGCCAATCCGTGCGCTGAGTACAAAACCTGGTGTCGCACGCAGCGGCCGTATTCCGCGATTCAACGTAATAAGTTAGCTTTAATAAGTTCATTATCCACTGCGGTATTAAAACTTACGTTTGAATATCCGTAAGTAAGCATTGTAATTGCAAGTGTAATGTTTTTGGGCATATTGCTGCGACACCGGCCCCGCCTCCTTTTCATATGTCCCTTGTTTCTGTGATCTGTATGTAGGACGTTCTTCTTTAGGGAGTGGTCACGAAACCTTTTTTCTCAGGGACGCGTAGAGGTGTCAAGTTAAAATGTATACCTAATACTCTGGTCTATGGTATATTTCAATATGATCGTTTAAGTAGCAGATTTCACACGGGAATCAAAACCTATGGGTACTTGCCGGTAACTTAGAATTTTTAGTATTTAGCATGAAGTAATGTTTTACAGCACATACGAAAAAAAAGGTCTGAATACCGTACACAATATGTAGTTTGATAACAAAAAAAGCGAATTTAATATGTTAAACTTATTATTTGCAGTTGGCACCATAAGCGTGTAGCTAGGTATCTTATTCGTTTGGGCGATGAGGCCTGCAGTGAGGTCCCGCTTGGGGTGTTTTGTGCATTTCCCCTGCCAGCATTTACTCAACCCAGCCTAAACTCCTACACATAGCGGCCTTGGGTAGCTAGGTATCGAACGGCAAAGTAAAATGATTTCTTTAACATATTTTATCTTTAGATGCTTTCTTAATGTGCCGAAACCTTGGTGCGTGAGTCCAACTCGCATTTGGCCGGTTGTTATCTTCTTTTGCATTTAGTCTCGTACTTCTGTACATTTGCCAATTCTCAAGTTTGTTATGTAAATATTGCATAAAGTTCGATTTCAATTTCAACCTCAGAGTAATGTCACATAAAGAACCCTCTCATTAATTCACTTTCCTGTCTAAGTCCCTTCTAGTAATGCGATGGATGCTATACTAAACCTTTCTATAGCGAATGACGAGGAAAACGCATAAGGTTTCGTGATTTTGTTCATTTCACATACTAATCATGCACCATTATAAACACTCGAAACATTACAACGAACGAATAATGTTAATAAGTACATGATATTATAAATTGAATGAATATCGCACCTTGAAAACAAACGTGGCGTTATACAAAAATTTACATTTTTCAGTATGACCATTTTAAGTTTTTGACGCAGCATTTTGGCCAATACCTTAGCAAATAACTGGAAGAAAAGAATACAATTAATTTCATTTATCAGTTTGACTATCTTAGTTAAGTTATGTTCTGAAAACATGCCAGTATATTATGGAGTTATTTAGAAAACATGGTTTTAAAAAAAAGTTCCGTATAATGCTACTTTTGTTTTACGTAAACCTACCGTGTTTTAGGATAATTACCCAAAGATTAATAATGGAAATAAGAAAAAAGAAACAGAAATAAAACGAAATGATGTTTTTTATAGAAGAAACATTATTTATTTGGCAAAAACAATGTTTTTCGTTGAAATGCAAGTTTTAGGTATAAATCAAAATTTTTGGGGATATCAATTAAACCTTACAACTAATAACAATGAAACAAACATTAAACTTAAACATAAAATTAACTTTAAAAAATTTTGTATTTTTCTCAAAATAAAAAATAAAGTCTTCTACAAAATAAACTGATCTAAATATACTTATAAGTGATACCAATTATTTTATTGAGATCATCTAAAATACGTAGGTTGTATCAAAATTATCGTTTGGTATCCTACTGAAATATACTTTCGTAGTAGGAGGTATAATAACTGGGAATCAAACCAGCATTAATGAGGCTCCTTACGTCAGTTTTCTTTCTTTCGGATATTTCCAATTTACGCTGATAAAGCGGTTTGAGTTCTGTAGGACGATTATTTCTATTTGTTCTTTTAGTCAAATCAAACTCTTTAAAATCATCAAAATACGATGTTTTATACTGTATTTTAATCTCATTATGTTCATTTTTCTCAATTTTGATAACTTTTATATCCGACAACTTCACAACTTGGCCATCTACATCTTTATTTAGTCTAGGAACTGGTAGTTGCTTTATATCTATGAAATCGCCGTAACCCATTTCATTTACAATGAAAGGTGTTCCACGTTTTTTAGCACTTCGAATAGCAGAAATATATTGCGAAGGTACGTATATGGCTCCAGTTCTAAGACATCGCTTAACTTGTTTCTCAATTACAGAATGTACAGCATCTCCCTCATTCTGAGTATGCCCACGTATAAGGAACTTATGTGTTATGGACTTAATTTTTAAGTATTGGACTGCGTAAATATAAACTCCAATAATAAACTGGTTCTTCTGCTGACCGCAGCAATTATCAGAGTAAAAAATTATGTCAAGATATTCGTCGGCACAAGAAGATTTTTTTTGTAAATATTTTAAAACACAAGTACCTATCTCATTTGCTCCTCGGTGTCCTTGAGTTTCATCCCAGAAGAAGCATTCAGTTTTGTCAAGTTTAAGCTCAGAGATGGTAAAGTTCAAGCAGTTAATTTTAGACTTATAATAAAACGTAGAAATCTCACCATTTGGTACTGTCATCACGGCTTGCAGATCATAACATGCGACCATAAAACTAGGCGACACCATAACTTTATCATTAGCCTTTTCCTCACGACTCTTTTCTTTCTCTGCTAAGTGTTGATCGTACTTTTCTTTAAGAGCAGCTTTATCAACACTTTCTGCGAGCTTGTATATAGAGCATTGCTCACATTGGTCCTTTTTTGGAATAAAGAAACCAATGTTAAATTTTTCGTTAAATATTTTTCTGTAGGTATGTATCATTACGTAGGATAATCCTTGCTTTATACAGTCTTCTTTATAATCAAAATAAATATCTGTATAGGTTTTTCCGCCGTCGATGTATTCTCTTGTCGTTTGTTGCCGTAAATAATGGCTTTCAATTCTAGGAATACTATTAATATGACGTTAAACTCCTTCAATCAAACCTTCAGGTATTTTTTATGCTGTCCATGCTTACCTCTTTGTTCTCCTTTTAATATACCTGTTGTACTATTCTTCTTCTCTATTACAGTTCTAATACATCTGTCAGTTATATCCAATGTATTCTTAAAAAATGTTTTACATACTTTAGTTCTAGTACCATTTATATTAAAATAAAAAGCATTCTTCAACTTTCTATTGGAATCAACTCTCTTATATTGATACTTTGGTTTAATTTCTTCCATATTGCGAGCGATGTATTCTCGTTGTCTTATCAGTGAAGCCATCCCCCAATAATCTTCAAAAATTTGATTCCTCAAATCTTCATTAATACTCTCTGAGCATTTTAAGCGACAGGTCGATTCACATGTTGGTTTTAGAAACTTAGCTGGGAAAACCTTTTTTGTTTTGGAGCTTGAAACGTATTCTTTTCCGCAGTCTTTCAATATCTTAGAAATATAGGCAACCCTTTGGTTCTTTTTCTTTTTCTTCTGTTTTTCGATATTATCTGTAGCTGGTGGAATATCCACTGCAATATCGTTATCTTCGTTCCCAGCACTTGGGTTATTATAATCAACAGCTGGTGCAATATCTACTGCAATATTATTATCTACATACTTACCCAGAAATTTGGTTATTCGAAATCACTTCCGTACAATCATTAACAAATTCTAAATTATTATCACTTACATTGGTAGTTTGAGTGGTGGCTGGACAAATATTTGGTAGATCGGGTGCAGTAGGAGTTGAAGATGAAACAGATGATTTGCTGGAAGATGAAGATGAAGATGATGATGAGGAGCTCGAAGACGACGATGAACTGGAGCTTGATCTACGGCATGTTTTCTTTGAAGGTGCGTATGTTGTATCATCGTCAGAAGCGGGTGAAAAGTCACCATCATCGTCGTCGCAGAGGTTTTCTTTGTTCTGAATTGGTAGCACAGCTGGAAATGTAATGTATGTTTGCTAGTTGTTGGCAAATTGAATGTTGAGGTTGAGGGTTCAGGTTCTGAACAGTTTTGTTTATTTTGAATGGCTAGCATTAATAGTTTTCTACCACTGGACGGATTCATGTTGATAACCTTAAATAAAGAAAGAAAAAACGTTTCTCAAATGCAAGAATGACATCCAAATATAGATACAGAATATGAAACATCCAAATCCAAATATAGATAAAACAATTTTGGAAATCTCTATAAGTAATAAGAAAACATAATTTAGGTTTTAATTCGCTATAATAATGTCATTAAAAAAATGTAGATGTTATATTTTTCAAAATAGTGGCAGTATGCTCAATATGACGCTTATTTAACAAAATGAAACATCATCATCCTCTTAACTTTATAGTATTACTGGCACTAAGAACAATAGGACACTAAACTTAAAGAATAACTTAAAACATCAACATTTTAATAGTTTTGTTTAAAAACAGACACTAAAAAGAAAATGCCAGTTATTATTCACTAAAAAAATGGCGATTTGAAATAAAATAACCTAAAAAATGGCACTATGGTTATAATTCCATTTATGTTTTTATCACTTCAGAAAATTATTACAGACAATAACTTTAAAAAAGGCACTAAACAAAAAATGACATTTTTAAAATTAATCAAAAATAATATTTCAGTGTAACATTAACTAAATAAGCGACACTAAACATAAAATATCATTTTTTTATTCATCAAAAAATTTGTTTCAGTATTACTTTAACTAAATAAGCGACACTATACTTAAAATGCCATTTTTGTAGTTATTACTTCAGTAGAAATGTTAGCTTGAATTACGTTTAAAACGACACTATACATAAAATGCCACTTTTTTACTCACCGCAGCGTTTATCCACTCCGAATGCTTATCGTCAACACGAATAGTGTCACCTTATGAATTACTACTTCGTCATTTACCCAAAAGTATAAACTGACACTAGCGGCCTCTAGGGAATAGTATTAAAACTAAGATAATGTCAGTTTTTGCATTAGAAGCACTTTCTTTCAACGAAGCTAGATGTCGTTGTAACTCAATATTGCTATTTTCAGTATAATGCCACTTTTGTTTTCAAGGTGCGATATTTTCCTTGACATAATTATAATGTAACTTTTAATTTATTTAGTTGATCTATATTTAATAAAATAGGAATTTATTTATTTTATTAGACTCTATAAATATATACAATAAAATATACATTCTTGACAAACAATAATAAAAATCAATGGCTGTTGCGCGCTAAATTCCAACTATGTATTATTAAAAATATGTTCGTATATTATAAAGCATGCCGCTCATGGTAATATTGCTATACCCAAATGGGTTTCATGTATGTTTCTCTGTCACATTGTATACTCATGAATGCAATAAATCACTTTGACTTTGACTTTTAAATAATCCATCACTATTACACGTTAAAACTCAAAGAAACTCAAATCTAGGAAAATTAAACACAATCGACGATGGTTATTGTTGGGCTCTTTTCCTGCCTATCCAAGTGGTAGAAGTTAAATTTTTTTTTTTTTCAAAAATGTTTGTAGTGTCTGTGTTTTCGCTTATTCGAATATAAGCCTTATTCTAATGTATTACGTTTCAGAATCAACGAAACCAATCCGGATCTCCTGATATACCACGTGATCATAACGCTGAGGCCGTTCTGCTCCCAACCGTTCGAGCTGGTCGTGGACTTCACTCACACCAGTTCTGATAACAGGTTCAGGTAACAAAATAACTAAGTGAACAATGAGTGAATGAATATGGAAGAAGAAATGAATGAATGAAAGAATGAATTTGAAATAATGAATGAGTTGATTGAATGAATGAATAAATTTGAATTAATGAATTTATGATTTCGATTGAGTAAAGGAATACAAACGAATAAAAGAATTTTCATGAATGAACGAACGAACTGAATGAGTGGATAAATAATTGTATTCTATAAAACTGATATCGTAAATGTCTTTTATCGGTTGGATAGCCGTAAGGTATTATTCCTATTTAAACCTACAATTTTATTGTGAGATATTCTTGTAATATTTTATATTTATACATGTTTACAGTAATTTAAATTGCATAGGTAATTTTTAGTATTTATTTAATAAAAAGGCTTTTGAGTTGGTCCTATACTAAACTCACACAAGTTCTGATCACAGATTCCCGTATCCTAATAACTAAGTGTACAATAAATGAATGATTATGAATGAATGAATGAAAAAAAATTGAATGATTGAATTTATTTGTATACAGCTGATACCGAAAACCGCGTCTTGTTGGTTTAATGACGGTAAGTTATCATTCATATTTAAACCTATAATTTTATTGTGTGATATTCATGTAATATGTATATCCATGTCTATAATAATTTGAAATTGAAATTTAAATTGCTTTTTATTGTCCAAAAAATATACAGTTGGTACATTATCTCTAATTAATATATTGTACTTAGCCATAAGTACCTAATAGTGTATCCACACTAGTCTCTAGGCCTGTGTTCTGGAAGCGTTTGATAGATACTAGTAGGTTTGATTTTATTTAACAAACTGTCCAAAGAACATTCTCTAGTCCTTATACTAGGATTCCCTGTGTTATAAGGACTAGCTTCTCCCATTGACCGTTTAATTTTACACATTACAATGAGCCATTGAAACTGAGATCGAATTAGTAATTTAATTTATAAATGCATAGGTAATCATTTCATGTGTTTGACCGCTTGAGTCGGTCGACTAAACTCACAACAGTTCTGGTCACAGATTCAGGTAACATAATATCTAAGTATACAATGAATGAATGAATGAATTAATGATTTAGAATGAATGAATTTGATTCAATGTATGAATGAAAAAGTTTAAATGAATGAATGATCAATTATGAATTAATAAATAAACACATTTAAATGAAAGAATGAAACAATTTGAATGAATGAATGAATGAACAAATTTGAACGATTATATGAACAAATTTGAATGATTGAATGAAATAAAATAATGAATTTATTTATATACTTGGAATTGATACCGTAAACTTCTTTTTGTGAATTCAATAACCGTAAGTGTCATAACTATTCAAATTAATATTTTATTGTGTTTAGTAATACAAATTTGCATGGCTAATCATCGAATGTGTGTTGTCAGAACGGATTTCCTAACGAAATGGTTCACCGTGCTGCCGGAGATGTCGTACATCAACATACAGGCGTGCTACATATACAACTGCAACAGCTGGGTGCGGGAGTATACCAAGTTCCATGAGAGCATTCTCATGCCTTTAAAGGTTAGTCATCTCATCTCAGTCGTAAGACGTCCACTGCTGAACATATACCTCCCCACAAATTTCCAAAAGGACCGGTTGGAAGCGGCCTGCATGCAACGTCGTCCTGCTACCTTTATCAGGTCGTCAGTCCACCTAGTCGGTGGACGACCTACGCTGCGCTTGCCGGTCCGTGGTCTCCACTCTAGAACCTTTCGGCCCCATCGGCCATCTATTCTGCGCGCTATGTGGCCTGCCCACTGCCACTTCAACTGGCTTATCTTCTGGGCTATGTCGGGGACTTAGAGAAACCCCGAGCAAAGCCCTTTCCATAGCTCGTTGTGCGACTTTGAGCTTGCTTATGACCACGTTTCAGTGCCATAGGTCGATACTGGTAACACACATTGGTCAAAGACTTGTCTTGAGATAAAGGTTATCCTAACCAAGATAAAGGCTAGTAAAGAGAGTAATTTTCTATATTTGTTTTTGTGAAAGGTCGAGCAAGGTGTGCACCTAATGTTAAGCATTTCACCATGACGTTTGCAGTGCAGCCCGGCTAGAACTGTAGTGTTGCGTACCCCCGAGACATTGGTTTTAGATTCCCATTCGCCCAATGCCGCACAACATAGGTTAAATGTTTGGTCTTATACTTATGGCCGATTCACATACTCGTTCGAGTAATGTAAGATATAGGGTTAACGCACACTAATCAACTCGGCACCGTGTCCTCATAAACATTAATATTGGATTTTGTGAAATATATATAATTCTAATATAGTTCTTTCTTCTTTCTTGCGTATTTCGTATGTATGGTTTTGTCATGAGATCATCCAAAGAATTTAAAAGTAAATCTACCTACTTACTATTATACAACACGCTAGTGCGATCACAACTAGAGTACGCTGTACCTGTCTGGAACCCATTTTACAAAAATATACCGATTCTCTTGAAACGGTACAACGTAAGTTTCTGCAGTCCGTGCATTTCAGGTGTTGTCAAGCCAGCCTGACGTATTCAGAACTTTTAAACTCTCGACGTGTATTACTTGTTACAACTTTCTGGTACAACATATGTAATAACAAATTTGATTGTATCGAACTCTGTAATACATTATGCTACATTGTTCCAAGAACATATTTCATGCGACAAGTACGCACGCGTCGAGTTTTCTATACTCAAACAACTAGTACAAACGCTGGTGTACGCGCGCCCACACGCCGAGCAGTTGATTTGTATAATTCATACTTTGTCGATTTAGATATATTTTCTACAACTCCTACTGTTTTCAAACAAAATGTCTTTGCCATCCTTAAAAGCAAATTATAACAATTATCTACTAATTTTCCATTTCTACTATAACTATACTATACTATATTTATACAATGTACCTAGTATTGATTTTAAATTAGTTATAAAGAATGTTAACGTTTGTGTAAAGAACTAATATGTACCTACGTAAATTTAGTCTACTTTACAATAGCGAGCTATATGCACACACAAACCGCAAATTGTTAACTCGTGGACTACAGTGTGGGTTTAACATTTATTACTCGAAGCATGAACATGTTTTGTATATTTACTCATTGTGTTAAAATTTAAGTGTTAGTACTGTTTGTAGTTCCAAATAATAAATAAATAAATTCTTAATGCCAACACTGAGCAGCCGCCGCTTTATTAGTGGATTTGTACATTTGCTATTCCTCAAGTTAATTATAAATGATACATCAAGTGAGATTTCAATTCAAGTAGTCAGAGCCAAGTCACACCTCGGAAGAATAACAGGGCATGACAAAAAAGAACTGAGTATTCTATAGTTTATTCATTTATGTCGAATAGCATGTCCTAAGGTGTGAGTGAAATAAAACATGGCTGTTTGTTTTAATTATTTTTAAACAAGCAAAAAATTAGCAATGTCAAAAGGTTACCTTTGGTCATTTTATAATGCTAACAAATACAAAAGTTCTATCGAAAACGTCAAAATACTTTACATAGGCTATCAACTTAATTTTGTAGTTTCATGTTAATCCCATAGTTCGAGAAAAGAAAATGAGGATGGATCGTCACTATCCAAAAATTAACTTGTGACAACCTGCATGATAACGAAACAAAACGGTAGTATATGTCTCCTTCCTACGCACTATTAACATCGTAAGTAAAAAAAGATAGGCATATGCATTTCATTTCTGATTTTAGCCCGGCTTCCATGCTCTCTTATTGTTCCGAGAGTCACACCTCCAGTTTCTGGTACGTTTGTCAAAGTTTGATCAGCTAACAGACGGAATACCGACCGCTGATTGGTCACATATCGCGTCATAGAATACCATTGCCAAATGAGCGTTTAGTATTTAGTCGGTCGAGTAATCAAGGCTTTGACAAGTCACATAAATAAATCTGTCATTAAGTTACTGAATCCTGTCTAATTCACGTTCTAGCGGTGCATTCATTACTACATATTTCCAACTTTCTATGACCTTTGACGAGAAAAACAAAAACAAAGTTACATACAAGATTTTATACACTTTGCCTACACTTATGCACCGTTTCAAACGGGCAATAATCCATCACTAGTACACGTTAAAACTAGAAGGAACCATAATTGAGGAAAATTAAACATACTCAACGATAGACATGGAGCGCTCGTAGCGGAGCTCGACTTGGCAATCTTAACCGATCAACAAGTTAAGTAACACTTGCTGCGGTCAGGACTTGGATGGGTGCGTGCTAGTGGCATATTGTTCAACTAAGTGCTTCCGTGCTTTTTGGACGGCACGTTAAGCCGTTGGAACCGGTTGTTAGTCTTAGGACAACAGTCGTTAGACCGAAGGCCTTCGGGCGGCCTGAAAACTTCGACATGTGTTGGCCACTAACCTATCCACCAATCCGCACTGGACCGGCGTGGTTGATTATGGCCCAACTCTGAAAGGAAGGCTCAAGTCCCGCCAGTGGGAACAAAACGTGCTGATTATCATGATGATGATGAACGATCTTTGTTAGGTTTTTTTCACACAATCACAAGGCTTTATTAAATATGTCCGATGTTGTACCCCAGGGTTCCCGCAAGCTGATATTTATCGACAACCACGCGCGTCTCAGTGACTACATAGACCCTGAACAGCAGAAACTGCCAGGGGCAACCCTAGCTCTGGAAGAAGATTTGAAAGTGTTTAACAACGCGTTGAAACTGTCACACAAGGATACTAAAGTCGCTATCAAAGTAAGTACATCTACAAACTAAAAGTAAATTGGTTTATATGTACGAAACTGAATTTACTACTGACTTGCTACTTCTACGCGTGAAACTATATAACTTTTTTATTTATATATCATAACTGACTTCAAACAAGTACAATTTGAAAAATTTAATTCCGACTTCCCTTCTAGTCAGTTATTTGAGTGTATCTAAAAAAGAACTGGACCGAATTTGATGAAATTTAAATGGGACCACGTGGGAAGCACCAGCTTTCGAACATACGAGTAATAAGAATTTTGAGAATTAGTTCACCCAGTCCAAAGTTATGAGGTAACAAACATTAAAAAAAAAACATACAGTCGAAATGAGTACCTCCTCCTTTTTTGGAAGTCGGTAGACAATGAGGAGGTTCTCAATTTGTCGCATTTTTTTTACGTATGTTCCTCGATCGGGGCGCTCGGATCGTATCGAGAATTTTTTTTATTGGAATTTTTTGTCATTTTTGTTTCTTATCATTTGTAGTCCCATTTTAATTTGATCGAAATCTGGCCAGTCGTTTTTTATTAATAAATCATCAATGACATCGGTTAATAGAAGTCGGTTTAAAATTTTTGTTTAATAAGTTAATTATTATTATATTTGTTTAAACAATTACCGCAACCGTTGAAGTTTGCGGACGGAAAACATCTGAATGTTTTCACAAACACGATTTAGAAATTAATATTTAGAGGAAATATAAAACATTTTTAAAGTTGAGTATCTAAATTTTTCAAAAAATCTTACATTATTTATACACTGGTTTGTAGGTCATAAGCAGTAAATGTAGCTATGAAACATGATATCTAAAATGTATTAAATGCAAGTTTTTGTTAATTAGTGCACAATATTGAATGGAGTTGTATGGTTTCTATGGCAATAGATTATGAAAGTGAAAGAAAAACAATACCATATTTTTTATTATTATAAATCCATACGCAACTGAACTCACGACGTCGTACCCCACTTTGAATAGGTACAACGATGTATAAACCTACCTCGCGAATGTTTACACAGCTGATCTCTATGCCAAAACTTAGTGCCCATACGACGGCGGGCCCGGGCGGGGCAACGTCCGACTTTAGTACGTAGGTACGTATCGTACATATGTACCTAATCTAATCTAAGCGGGTAGGTATGTCTAAGTAGTTACTGTTGTATAGATAAACACTCTGTGATGTAGCGGCGCCGCCGCGCCGTCGTGCCTTATGGTTTTTTTCGTTGAGCGGTGCATATGGGTAGATAATAATTAAAAAATATGTTTTAATTTTTTTTGTTCAGTTTCGTGACCAGTTATCGATTCCAAACGACCCTGTTCAATATTGTGCACTAATTGACAAAAGCCTTATAGTTATAAACAGAGTAGACCAAACCAATGATTCTATTTCCGGCTCTGGCAAGGGAATTTAAAAAAAAAACTTCAAATGCAGTTGGTTTTATTTCTATAAATAAATATTTTTTTACCTTGAGTATAAGTTGTTCTTCTATATTTAAGGAGCTTTCTCTCCGGGGGGCACTTGGTATGGTCCATTCCGTATGATAGCGTTTAGGATGACGATACGTTCCAATTTGTGTATAGAAATAGTAGAATGACTTTTTAAGTAATCATCGAACGACAACCGGAGTCGAACAGCAGTTGCAGCGGATAGACTGTTGAACGTTGTGAAACAGTAGAATTAACCTACAGGTCATTATAACCAGGTTAAAACATCCTTCAGATATAATTCAAAATTTAAATTTAATTCTCGGACTATATGTTTACGTCGACAGTAATGGATTTTTAGAATGAAAATTTAGCTGGTAAGGTTCAAGGCATTGCCTTATTACAGGTGGGGCCTACAGCTTTGCAAATAACATCGGTTGAGAAGACCAAAGTCCTAGGCGTTCCAGTTCTGTTGAATGACGTCTACTATGCTTCGGAAATAGATGAGGTACGGAATTATTATATATATTTCTTTGTATTATACCGATATGCCTATATCAGGGGTGGAAAATTATCGGTAAAGCAAGTAGAACCTAGTTTTTTTGACGGAGGTCAGTAAAGTCAGTATTTTAAAGCCACGTTTCCATATAAGTTTTGGTTTTTAGATTGAAGTGTTGAATTTGTGTTGTGTGTGAAGTATATAAAGTTAGGGTACTACATTGAAGATTTTTGGGACGGCTCTCTTTACTGGTTCAACATTTTTGTCTCTCATCAAAAAAGAATCCAAAGTTTATATATTTTACTTACTCACAACCATGGTGATATTTTAATAGGGTTACTAGCATATATCGACGACGGGACCAGTACCTCTCGAGGTTTGCTCAGTAAATTGTTGTATTTCAGATGCTTGTAGTCAGTTATTATTTTAACTATGGAATCAGTTTCCACCCCCTGTTGGTTACTTACTGGTAATCAATTAGCATCCTGTTAAAGGCATATTCTGTACATCAAAACAAACAACTTTTGTTCTCGAACTTTTCCCAGAACTAAACAAATCACCTAAAAAAAATTTAAATATTGTGATTCTCTCTTACACCTCATAACTCTACATCCCATCCACTTCATTCATCTACGTGTAGCCATGCATGTAGTTAACAACGCTCAACCCCTTTATTACGCTGCCGCCGCCGCCCGCCCGCTACCAGCCGGGGCTTGTCGGCATAGTGTTAATTATGTTTAGACCGGTCAAATTGATTTTTTAAGTTTTGTATGGAAGAAAAAAAATACGAAGTTTTGATAGTCGTAGAACAAAAGATGTTTGTTTTAATGTACAGAATCTGCTATTAAAATGATGCTAGTTGATTACCAGTACCCCTGTATAGATGCGCTTGGGTATGCGCGAATGTTTGTATGTATGGATGTTTGTTACTCTTTCACGCTCAAACGATTTTTTTTGAATTTTGATGTAATTTGTTTTAGAGGTATATATGAAGCGCTGGATTAACACATAGGATACTTTTTATCATAATCATCATCATCCATAACCCGCGGGGCGCAGCTAGTATTACAAAGGGGGGAGTTAGTGAGTGTGTTTATATGTTTGTTACTTCTTCAGTTTGCAACGGTTGGACCAATGAAATTGGTATTAATGAGGCCCTGTATTAATAGATAGGATACTTTTCATCAACATCATCATCATCCATCACCAGGCTGGTGTAAAAGGGGAAGTTTGTGAGTGTGGTTGTGAGTTATCAAACGGCTGGACAAATTTTAATGAAACTTGGTAATGGAGGTTAAGGAGGTGCTGGATAAACACATAGGATACTTGCATCACCATCATCCATCGCCACGTGGGTGTAACCGCGGAGCGCAGCTTGTATACAAGTGTTTAAAAGATAAATAGACAAACTCTTTACTGCAACACCACCTTACTAAAAAACACAAAAAAAATGATAACATTAATATTATATAATTTATTGATTACTTTGCGGAAATACATTATCAAAAAACGATATTAAAAAATAATTTGTGACACTTCCGCTGAAAAACTCGGTACTGTCGGTCTAGCGCTCGACGAGTCAACATCTCCTGAGGATGCCTCGTGTAGAGGCGAAACACGTGTCGAATCGGTTTTGGTTTATTTGGGTTTTCTTGTGTGTTTTATTTTGTATTCTTCCTATTAGCAGTTTGTGCGGGAGGGAGGGTGGTGCACACCCCCAAATAAGCCAAAATCATTGTTTATTTCAGCGGAAGTGTCACTAAATATTTTTTTAATATAGTTTTTTTTAAATATTATACATTAATAATTTGGCAACAAAAACAAGAAGAAAAACTGAAAAACATTTTAAGTGTCACAATGGGCGGTCATATCGCTCGGAGCGATCTCTTCCAGACAACCATGACGTATTTAATACATGTTTGTAACGTTACAGGTGTGTTTAGTGGACGACAACCAGTTCTCGCTGTCCATTATCAACGACCTCACTCCGCTGAGTTTCATCCACAACGACTGCGACAACATCGTCCAGTCGATCATACATATTAGGAACAGATGGGAGCTCAGCCAGCCGGTAAGTACTTTGTCGTTATAAATCACACTAATAAATAATACGTGTCGAAGATGCTCTATTTTTCAGCAGGATATAGGTAATGTAATACTTATTTTACGTTTTATAGGGTTGTGTAAGTTTGGGCGCAAGTTTTCCATGGCTTTGTACCCTGCGTAACGTTTCCTAAACTCAATCCTTTAACCTAAGTCAGCAGTTATTACTACAGACTGGGATATATGCTGCTTATATGATTTACTGGATAGTAAATACCTGTTTTGTCTTCTAATTTGATGTGTGATTTTGTGTCTTGAATAAACGTGTTTTTTTTTTAAATTTTATTCAGAATTGTGTTTTTCTTTTAGGAGTCTGTGACTGTCCACCAGAAGATACGTCCGAAAGACGTGCCAGGGACGTTGCTGAACATGGCCCTTCTCAACCTCGGCTCCTGCGATCCAACCCTGAGGACTGCGGCGTACAACCAGCTGTGTGCGCTCACGGCCACCTTCCATCTGAAGATCGAGGGACAACTGTTGGAGACTGCAGGTCAGATTACGACAGGATACACGTATATACCCCTCAACCTTGCGACCCAACCCTGAGGACTGCGGCGTACAACCAGCTGTGTGCGCTCACGGCCACCTTCCATCTGAAGATCGAGGGACAACTGTTGGAGACTGCAGGTCAGATTACGACAGGATACACGTATATACCTCTCAACCATGCGACCCAACCCTGAGGACTGCGGCGTACAACCAGCTGTGTGCGCTCACGGCCACCTTCCATCTGAAGATCGAGGGACAACTGTTGGAGACTGCAGGTCAGATTACGACAGGATACACGTATATACCTCTCAACCTTGCGACCCAACCCTGAGGACTGCGGCGTACAACCAGCTGTGTGCGCTCACGGCTACCTTCCATCTGAAGATCGAGGGACAACTGTTGGAGACTGCAGGTCAGATTACGACAGGATACACGTATATACCTCTCAACCATGCGACCCAACCCTGAGGACTGCGGCGTACAACCAGCTGTGTGCGCTCACGGCCACCTTCCATCTGAAGATCGAGGGACAACTGTTGGAGACTGCAGGTCAGATTACGACAGGATACACGTATATACCTCTCAACCTTGCGACCCAACCCTGAGGACTGCGGCGTACAACCAGCTGTGTGCGCTCACGGCCACCTTCCATCTGAAGATCGAGGGACAACTGTTGGAGACTGCAGGTCAGATTACGACAGGATACACGTACATACCTCTCAACCTTGCGACCCTTGGTCTTTGGGATACGTAGCCACCGAAATAAATTCCCCTTTAGTGATGAAACTTCTAAAATTCTTCCCTAGTGTATGCACTACATAAAAGGCATCAACTGCCAATTGGAAAGTTAATTCAATTCAGTCAGGACCAGTTATTATTTACATGTACTAGCTGCGCCCCGCGGTTTAACCCGCATGGTCATGGATTGTTTCCGGCGAAATTGCAGGCACATAAGATTAAACAATTTAATGTCTCAGGTTTACGCGCTCAGTCAAGTTCGTCACTTGTAAGTGAATGCATCTGTTAATACCTAAGTTTATAGCTACACACTTGACATGCGGACTTATGTATACGTCTAGGCAGGGGTTATCGTTTAACATTAGGTAGGCCTCGTGCTTGTACCCTTTCCTAATACAAAAAGGCTTCTCTTTTCGGATAGTTATTTGGGATCGAACCTTATTCTACGCGTATGAAGTCGCGGGCTGAAACTAGTTTGTTATATTGATCATATATGATTCAAAAATATTGCCAATATTATAAATATTCATATTATTAACGGGATGAACTGAAAAGTGTTCGAAACGACGACGAAAACGATGTATTTAAACTTTTTTTTTTTAATATTTAGCTTTCGCGATTCTATACATACTTATTAAACAACTTTAAACTGATTAAATCGCGTATAATTATATATAATTTTATCTCGACGTTTCGAACACTTTTCAGTGAACATGGTCACGGGTAGACTGGATGACAGTTGTGCGTATATATATTGTGAAAGTTATGTTTGTGTACCACTTGTCATATTTCAATAAAACGTTCCCGATGCACGCAGTAGTCACTCACAGTGTCCTGAGGTATTTTTTTTATATTGGATGGGTCGGTAAACGCAGGCTTACCTGATTGTAAGTAATCACCGTCGCCCACGAACCACCACAATACCAGGGGGGCTATTCTCTTAACTATTGAACCGCGATATCTCAACTCGATTGCACGAAAATTGTCGTTTTTGACAGTTATGGTATTCTGCTCGCTATTTAGGTTCGATCGCGGTCCAGCGGCTTGCGATCGATAGTTTTTGACATAAATGGTATTCTGTAAACTATTAAGTTTTAATTAAGCGATTGCGTTGCTAACTAACCTTTGTGTTTGCTACAGTGGTATACATCTGTTTCAGAGTAAGTATCAAATCGAGTTGTTATTACCGTGTACCGGTAAGAGACAGAAATGCCACGAACCCAACCAATAGGGTAGTTGACACAATCAAAAATAAATTGCATTGTAATGTTAATATGTAATGAAATGCCATACAATAGCGACGCAATTGCAATTGAGAGCAACATATAGCAGAATACCGAATTTGACATTAGAAGCAGTACAATCGCAGGAGCGTTGCAGTAGTGTGGCAATTGCTCAGTAGCTAAGAGAATAGCGGCCCTGAGGTCTCGAAGATGCGTTGCCGGCCTTTGATGAAGGAATAGGCTCTCTTCTTGAAGGCTCCCAAGTCGTATCGGTTCGGAAATACCTCAAATGGCAGCTGGTTCCACATAGTGGTAATGTGAGGCGGAAAGTGCTGTCGGAAGCGCACGGTTGTGGACTCTCACACGTCGACATGATCTCTATCAAATTTCCGATTAGACCGAACAGTTCTTGTGCTAGCTTTGGGATTTTATTGAGTGATCCCACAATTTTTTTTTTATAATTTCAATGTATATTTTTTTTGAGTTTCGGCACTTTTGCAAGCGCCATGATCACGGGTGAACTGAGGAATTGTGGGCGTGTAAATGTTTACGAGCAGACCTTCCGTACTCGTTTGTTACGCGAGGTACCACTACTATTGTTCGCACTGTAATTTTGTGTCTTATCACGACACACAACACTAACCGTATCAGATTGAACTTCGGGAATAGTCCAGCTTTTGTTTTTACACAAACGCACCACTGGGTTCCGAATAATCGACAGTTGGTTTTGAACTTAGTGATATCAATTGCTTTTCCGTGTGCCTAGCACGAATAACTGCGTAAGTGTAATTTAACGTGTCTTTCACGTGAAACAGTACAAACTGTCAATTATCTAGGGCATCTATAACACAGATAACTCATAGTTTGAACGCCGAAGCGTGACGCGTTGATGCAAATGAAACTAATGCTTTTTCGCAAATGGTTTGTGCTACGGCCTTTGACCAGTCTCAAGGGGGATCCCAATAATCTATCTATCCACAGTTTTCCTTACTACCGATAGACATTAGACATAACGTCTATACAAATAGTGTCAAATATCTATCTCTAGTAAGGTAAACCGACGATGGATATTATTGGGATCGCCCGTTAGTGTAATAGCGTTCTACGGAAAGTATCTGAGGGTTATGTATGCAACTTCCCTACTCGTACATATAAAGTTAATATTGTGAATATTTCTAATGTGTGTGATAGTTTAAAAACATATTATGTTATATTCCCTATAATATAGTAATGTATAGATGGCTATGTTCACAGGTTTGTGCATTCCGTCCAACAACACAATCTTCATAAAGTCCGTCAGCGAGAAGTTGGCGCACAATGAGCCCCATCTCACCTTGGAGTTCCTTGAAGAATGTATACAGGTATATAAATATAATACATTTCAACACACTTACTCGTAAAGTGAGCCTTATTACATCGCATTTAGGGCCATAAACCGAGCTAAGTATAACTTAGTGCATAAAAGAATTATCTCTATAAAGTTAATTAGTACCTTACTGCAAGTTATAGACGAGTAAACAAAGTATTTTCAATTTAACCGGGTAATACAGCTATTAGGTTTTATGCCGTTGAAAATCCAAATATATTTTTGGAATAAATCAATGTCTACGTCCTTAATTGAAGTCAAATAAACATTATTATTACCAAATTGTTCACATTTCATAATAGTTTGTTATAAAATGTTAAGATATTTGCATTCTATCACCATGTAACTACGCCGAAATATCGGGACTCCAAAACCTGCCTAATCGTAGTGTGCATCCCGTGAGTACTAATTATAATGTAGTTAACAACCGCGAAAGTCTAAAACAACACCACGAGGGCTCATAATAGTCACATTGCTAAATAATAATTGGAAGTAGGCTATATTATATAAGTTATAGTATATAATAGTTTATTATTTATTAATATTCTACGTAAAATATCTGTTCTATAGAAACTCTCAAGTTTTAAATAAAGCACTACCAAACACACTTCCATATCACACAAAGGTTAGCTGGAAGAAAATGCTAATTATATTTAATTTATATTATATAATAATTGGAGTATTTTGCACTGGTTTATTCGTGTAATGCTTACCATCGGGCGTAAGACTTACCCATCTCGTCGCTTGATAAATTAAAAAATATAATGAAAATACTATTTTTATCATTCCTACTCTAAAAAGCTTATTTTATTCACAGTGAATAAAAAGGCCTTTTTTCACTGTTTTGGTGTTTGAACTTGGAACACACCAATATATTCGATCTCCATCTCAGTGCTTATACATCTTCCTTACGCAAATAATAGTCGACATACAAACTCTTTGTGCAAGTAACTCCTCGAGATTTGATTGGTCGATATTTGAGACAAGGAGTTTAGCATTAGAATAAAAACTGTATTGTGTTCTTTTCTGCGATTATAGAAAAAATATATAATAATAATAAATAAATTACTCATATGTTTAGTAATTTTTCCAATGTTATTGTGCATTTTAATTAATGTAACCTTCCTTTTTTCGTCATTAAATGTCTATTTTCGCTTAAGTTATTTCTTTTTCTCGTAGTTTTTGAGTTACAATCCAATAACTGATTTTTACCAAAGTAATAGAATGGAAGTCGGTATTAAATTCTGTCATGCTATGTGGGAGTATCAGTTTGTCAGGAATCGAGTGTTGTACTCATGATTCTTTTTAATCAAAAGTTATTTTTTTACAAAGCTACAAATATCATAAATCTATACAAGGCGTTGTCAACAACTTTACTTCTAAAAATAGAGGCTTACATATTTTGCTCCTCCAACACGGAAACAATTTCTGAGCAAGTGTACTCAGAAATGCTCTCCGTATTGGAGGCATATGTTCAGCAGTGGACTTCCTACGGCTGAGATGATGATGACGACGAAGGTAACGAATAATACCAATTTCATTTGTAGGGTTTCAAAGTGTCATCGATAGAGCTGAAGCATCTGTGTCTGGAATACATGACACCGTGGCTCGCGAACTTAGTCAGGTAAGAGTTTATGTTAGTTACTAATCGACCTGTAGCGCTATTATGTATCTCAGTTGCTAACAAATGTTTATTGAAATCGAATAAAATGGCGGCTCTAACTTACTAACATTTTTGCTTTCTGGAGTTGTCAAAACTGACATAGAGCTGCCATTTTTCAAGATTTCAATCAATTTGTTAGCAACTGAGATACATAATAACCCTGTGCGTCATATACGGATACGAATGTATATATACAGCGGGATATGTCGCCTCTAAAATAAATCAGCTTATGGTTACTTCTTATAACATCAGCTACCTGCCACCGAAAGGCCCGTCAAAATCAGTCCAGCTGTTTCGGATTTTACCCCGAAAATACAAAAAAAAACAGCAAATTATAAACAAATACTTGTTTAAAGTACTGTGGGCCGAGCACGAAAATCTGTGTGTGTAAAAATAGTGTAACGTAATCGCATCGTTAACGTATTTAGTACAAACTGTCATTTATCTAGTACAATAGTGGCACAGATAACTCATAGTTTGTACGTAAACGATAGGAAACCTTTTCACTTAAGCATATTTTCGTGCTCGGCCCACTGTATATACTTTCATATACATTTAGTAAAATGCTATTATTTTGATGTTGCAAACACTTCTTTCATTTATTTTTATGTGTGTATAGTAAAGGTTTTTTTCTGTAAAGTGTGGGCTTATAATCCGCAGGCATTGACTTTTTTTTTGGCTTTAGTGGTGGTTTAAATATAAATGCTAAAACCGGTTGACATTTTCACAGAAAATTTTAATTGTATAGTAGTAATTCTGTGAAAATTACCACCGGTATCCAGCTTGGAAAAGATACGTCGCAGACAAGACGAAGCGCAGGCTGAAATACTCGTTTTAATCCGTTGTCTCGTGATTCGCCATATTTGGCCAATAATACAATAGATTGATGTGGATGATGTGAATGATTTGATGTGGAGCGGAAAACAATGACGGTACAAATGGCTCAATGCCAAGAAATTTGGAGCGGTTTTTCTTAAAAACATCTATAGAAATAAGAAATGTACCTACAACTCCAAAGGAGCCAAAAGAAAATCTATTACAGACATTCCAAAATTTCGCAAAATTTCTTGAATTTAGTTATGAGAAAAATGACCTCAAGGACATATATCGACTACCTGCAAAACCAGACTTCAACAATTGTTGTAGAGTTTTCGAATACATGGTCCAAAGATAGTGTACTAAAAGCCGTAAAGCAATACAAGAAATCTAAATCTGACCAGATTAATACATCCTGCCTAGGCCTTACAGGGCCGCGCTTACCAATTTATGTATCTGAGAGACTTACCCCAAAAGCTAGGAGACTACATTTTTTGGCCCGGGAACTGGCCAAAACTGAAGACTATGCACACTGCTGGGTCACAAACGGCAAAGTTTTTATACGTAAACACGATGGAGCGCCGCTTATTGCAATAAAAAATGAACACCACATTCATTCTCTAAGAATGCATAGGAATGTACAATGACTAGGTTTATCATATTACCACACACGCCGTAATTTCTGGAATCGTAGCATGTTTTCCAAGAAAACTATTGTATTATTGGCCAAATATAGCGACTGGCTGGACTGAAGCCGAATATGAAGTCTACAGGCTTACAATTCCTTATGTATATAATTACAAGTCAGTTGAATTCTATATTTGCAAACCGGCGTGTGCGTGACTATTGTGCGGAACCCACCCACGGTCACTGGTACAGCGAAAGGTCTAATTTTATCTTTTTATATTATAACTAGCTGCGCTCCGCGGTTTTTACCTGTTGATGATGAAAAGTATCCTATGTCTTCTCGGGTTATATCTATCTCCTTGCTAAATTTCATTATGATCCGCAGGCCTATTATATATGTAATATGTTGTTTATTGAAACAACTGCATAAGTTATTACTCTGTAAAGAGAAATTTATTTTAACGAAAATAGTTTACAAAGTGTGTACCATACATACTTTTATAACCACAACTTATTTCTACAATAGAGTACAAATCACTGTTACTAATTTACTAACCTGTAAAGAGAAACAACATTAAAAGCTATTGATTCAATAGTTATTGATATAATTTGAAGAATATCTCCATAAAACGTGTTCACATGTTTTTCTATCAATCCAAAGCGAGTTTTTTTTAAACATAGCCCGAACATAGTGCAGGCCTCCTGTCAACACAGATAATGTATGCATTCCAAGTTAATGCGCGGGAAATTCAAATGAAATGAAGAATAAGAGAGCTTCATTTACATATATCTCAGTTGCTAACAAATGTTGATTGAAATCTTAAAAAATGGCGGCTCTATGTCACTATTGACAATTCCAGTAAGCAAACATTTTTGTAAATTGATGACTGGAGCTGACAAAACTGACATTAAGCCGCCATTTTTTTTCGATTTCAATCAACATTAGTTAGCAACTGAGATATATAATAGCCTTACAGTTCAACCGTTTAAGCGTGATAAGGCAACAGACAGAGAGACGGAGTTTAATAGATATATTAGTATGAATATGAATACTAATTTATAAATATGTTATGTATGTGTCATCGTTTACTTGTTGCTGTGTATACTGCTTATTCAAATAGACTTTTTCTTTCTTCTTATTCTTTCTAGAGTTCTCCTCATTGAATATAATTAAAAACTTATTTCCAATCATTACGTCAAAAATGCACCAGGGTAAAAATATTATTAAGTGTTAAGGATATTTTAAGACCTTGCTAACTTAATCTTAGCTTGTATTGTAATTTATCATCCATAGATTCTGCAAGCCATCGGATGAGTCACGCCGTCAAAAACAAGTGGCAGGCATCTTAGAGAAGCTCATCACTCTGACTATAGAGGAGAACGAAATGTATCCGTCAGTTCAAGCCAAGATATGGGGCAGCATAGGCAACGTGCCCGAACTTATAGATATGGTGCTCGACAGCTTCATACAGAGAAGCGTTAGTTCGGGTAAGTTCGCGAGTGAACATGAGAGTGAACGAGTGAACAAGTGAGTGATCATGTGAGTGAATGAGTGAATACGTGAGTGAATGTGTATGTTTCTAATCCTACGTGTTGAAGTGCTCAACATATTATTTGAACTAAATTTCCAAAAAAGTTAGTTTATGACAAGAATAAGACAACCTAAGAAATCATATATTGCCACACATTTATTTTATGGCATTGTTGTAGGACTCCAGCAATCGTTCCAGCAAAATCTCATTAAATAATAAAATGAGACGATATCTCTCACTACTCTTGTCATCGTGTTCCAAATTAGACATAGCGTGTACTATGATAACCTGATTACATACTTATACATATGATATACGTATATACACACCCAGACACAGTTCAAACAGACATGTTCATGCACACGCGGTGTTCAGGCCCCAAACTAGGCAGAGCCTGTACCATGGCAACCTGATGACTGATATACATACTTATATACATACACACACCCAGACACAGCTCAAACAGACATGTTTATGCACACGCGGTGTTCAGGCCCCAAACTAGGCAGAGCCTGTACCATGGCAACCTGATGACTGATATACATACTTATATACATACACACACCCAGACACAGCTCAAACAGACATGTTTATGCACACGCGGTGTTCAGGCCCCAAACTAGGCAGAGCCTGTACCATGGCAACCTGATGACTGATATACATACTTATATACATACACACACCCAGACACAGCTCAAACAGACATGTTCATGCACACGCGGTGTTCAGGTCCCAAACTAGGCAGAGCGTGTACTATGGTAATCTGATGACTGATATACATACTTATATACATATACACACCCAGACACAGCTCAAACAGACATGTTTATGCACACGCGGTGTTCAGGCCCCAAACTAGGCAGAGCCTGTACCATGGCAACCTGATGACTGATATACATACTTATATACATACACACACCCAGACACAGCTCAAACAGACATGTTTATGCACACGCGGTGTTCAGGCCCCAAACTAGGCAGAGCCTGTACCATGGCAACCTGATGACTGATATACATACTTATATACATACACACACCCAGACACAGCTCAAACAGACATGTTCATGCACACGCGGTGTTCAGGTCCCAAACTAGGCAGAGCGTGTACTATGGTAATCTGATGACTGATATACATACTTATATACATATACACACCCAGACACAGCTCAAACAGACATGTTCATGTACACGCGGTGTTCAAGCCCCAAACTAGGCAGAGCCTGTACCATGGCAACCTGATGACTGATATTCATACTTATATACATACACACACCCAGACACAGCTCAAACAGACATGTTCATGCACACGCGGTGTTCAGGTCCCAAACTAGGCAGAGCCTGTACCATGGCAACCTGATGACTGATATACATACTTATATACATACACACACCCAGACACAGCTCAAACAGACATGTTCATGCACACGCGGTGTTCAGGCCCCAAACTAGGCAGAGCCTGTACCATGGCAACCTGATGACTGATATACATACTTATATACATACACACACCCAGACACAGCTCAAACAGACATGTTCATGCACACGCGGTGTTCAGGCCCCAAACTAGGCAGAGCCTGTACCATGGCAACCTGATGACTGATATACATACTTATATACATACACACACCCAGACACAGCTCAAACAGACATGTTCATGCACACGCGGTGTTCAGGCCCCAAACTAGGCAGAGCCTGTACCATGGCAACCTGATGACTGATATACATACTTATATAGATACACACACCCAGACACAGCTCAAACAGACATGTTCATGCACACGCGGTGTTCAGGCCCCAAACTAGGCAGAGCCTGTACCATGGCAACCTGATGACTGATATACATACTTATATACATACACACACCCAGACACAGCTCAAACAGACATGTTCATGCACAAGCGGTGTTCAGGCCTCAAACTAGGCAGAGCCTGTACTATGGTAACCTGATGACTGATATACATACTTATATACATATACACACCCAGACACAGCTCAAACAGACATGTTCATGCACAAGCGGTGTTCAGGCCTCAAACTAGGCAGAGCCTGTACTATGGTAACCTGATGACTGATATAAATACTTATATACATATACACACCCAGACACAGCTCAAACAGACATGTTCATGCACAAGCGGTGTTCAGGCCTCAAACTAGGCAGAGCCTGTACTATGGTAACCTGATGACTGATATACATACTTATATACATATACACACCCAGACACAGCTCAAACAGACATGTTCATGCACAAGCGGTGTTCAGGCCTCAAACTAGGCAGAGCCTGTACTATGGTAACCTGATGACTGATATAAATACTTATATACATATACACACCCAGACACATCTCAAACAGACTGCCTAGAATGTCTAGAAGATATCATCGCTTACTAACACTGCTCATAACAACACCTACCCCCAGATATTTCAGTTTATTCGTGAACATGGCACAGTTGCATAACTGTGCCGAAATATCGAGCGCTCACAATAAATACAATACATCGTAAATATCCCGTTCGTAAAGTTCATTCTTGCATAATCTATTTGTTACAGGTCTCGGTTCGCCAATGATTGAGATCATGGCGGACACTGCGGTCGCGCTCGCCTCAGCGAACGTGCAGCTCGTCTCAAAGAAGGTCATCGGCAGGATGTGTAGGGTAAATACCTATCCGCTTTGCGAAAAGACATGTTATACATATATGTTGTATAGTACTTTGCTGTTTGTGTTGTGCTAAATCCATTCCATCGACACTCAAAACAGTATAAAGTATTACCCTCTTATTCTGAAACGATTGATATTTTACTTGTTAATAAGACTTATTTTGGTGTATGCTCTAGTTCTTAACTGAAACTCTGAAACTTACCTTTTGTTTGTATAGAGACTGATTGATTATTCGAAATAATCATGAGATACGCAAAATTTTAAGAATGTATTTACTAGCCTAGTTCAGTTTTGAACTAACTTACATTTGTAATGGTAC
Source organism: Selenia dentaria (assembly GCA_917880725.1). Classification (NCBI taxonomy): domain Eukaryota; kingdom Metazoa; phylum Arthropoda; class Insecta; order Lepidoptera; family Geometridae; genus Selenia; species Selenia dentaria. The sequence goes on along the minus strand of OU862904.1, from coordinate 6,681,876 downwards.
GATCGTCTTGAATATGCCAATAGACATTCTACGGGCTTGTTGGTCCGTGTGTAGAAATATGAATCAAAGTGTTATTTTGAAATTGTTGACCGTAACGATAAATTAATGCCTTAATTAATGGTTGGCGTAGATAGTTGCGACTATGCCTTCTGAGCCGCTGCTCCTGGGTTCGATCCCCATACAGTTCAAACATCTGTGTGCATGAACATGTCTGTTTGAGCTATGTCTGGGTGTGTATAAGTATGTACTTCAGTCGTCAGGTTACCATAGCACATGCTCTGTCTATTTTGTCTGGATGTTGTCCCACCTTATTTTTTTTTCAATGTAGAAAATGTAAAGAAAACTTGCTGTGTTTAATTAAAAATAGTTACTACTAAATAAAACACTTGATATTTCAAAAGTTGCGAACCATTTGTCAAAAGGTAAAGTGCCCAGAACGCTGGCTGAATTTCACGCTGAATAACTTTGCTAAAATTTTCTACAAAATATGAGCCAGGTCTCTCTTTGGCCAAGATTCTAAATACTTTGTATGTATTTCACCCCGACGGATCCATGGACTCTATACCAAAGGCACAAATATGTTTCCACCGCCGAAATTGACATATTGGCGACGTTTAAGGTTTTTCTAAAGAATGTTCTTCAAAGTTAAATGGTATAACCAACAAACACTTATGTCTATCATCTAGTCGTTATACTCCGACCGGTGTTTGGGCAGTACTGATGCCCATCCTCATGGAGAGCGTGCTCTAGCAGCGAGGGCCGCTAGTCGCGCACTCAATACTGCCCATATATGGCATCAGTACTGCCCGAACACCGGTCGGAGTATAACAACTAGATGATAAACGTGAGTGTTTGCAGGTTTTACCATTTAACTATGAGTTCTCACGGAAGTTTTTATGACAATGTTCTTCAAATTTCGCGACACAAATAAAGCCATATTTATCTAGTTTGGGTAATAAATCAAGCAATTATTAAATGTTTTAATGTCCTGTTAAAGAAGAGAGCATACATCTTAGCATCTTACAATTAAAATGGGTCTTTAATCCACTGTATATACCTTTCCTTGTTGTTTAAGTATCAATAAAAAGAGATGACAGATACATTTTAGTGTAACGTTTATTTGTAAGAGGGTTAGTAATTTATTTAAATGTGAATTTAATATCCGTTTTTACACAAACTTTAGAGAGAACTTAAGCCAAGTTGGCTGATAATTTTATATTGCTAAGTCTTACCAGTTTTAGGTGCTGGTGAAAACGGGTATTATTGAACTACTTTAGGGACTCGATACCCACCATAGTATTTGGGTCCTTAAAATTACATACGTAATGAAACCACTGGTTATAGAAAAAGATGTTTTATTATTAATTTACATAATGCTCACATCTATAGTGCTACAATCAACAAATAACTGAACAGTACACACTTTTTTAAAATAACTTGTTAAGAATTACATCACATCTAATTCATAAAGTAGCATATATGATTTTCCATGTGAAATTTTGGTCGCAAAAAACTATCTTATTTTTGGGGCAAATTAGTTGATTGCTTATACAAGCTTTTAAGAGCAGTACGCGTCCGGAGTAGAACAGCCAACATTCCTTTCTCTACCGTGATCAGTAATATTCGCAATACTGTGTTTTGGTTTGAGGGTATGGTTGCCGGCGAAATTACAAGCACATGAGACTTGACAACATAATGTCTCAGATCAGTCATCATTCCACTATTACTAGGCATATGCCTAGTCCAAAAGGTTATGCAAAGTCTACCACAACAATGTTGCTCTATATCGCAGTAGCTTTTCTACTAGGTATACGATTGCCACAATCATTGCTTAAATATAAGTGTCTTAATACTTATAAATGATACTGAATAATTTGATTTCATTTTTATGTTTTGTAAAGTTATCACATTTTAAGTATTTCGACTGTCTCTATTGTCGCTGTAATTTGTGGTTTCATTTTGCTGCATAACATTACATTACTGTATTTAACACTGGTGCCATTTCTATGTCCACATTATAAAAACTGGGAAAAGTATAAGTATGCCATGCTTTTAATAGGGACTAAAATGTATCACATACTTGTAAGCTTTAAAGCGAAACACTTGGAGCGCACGCGCTCTACTAATTGTCAGATTTATGCCCCACGTACTTTGTAAATGTCAACACTATTTGACCACACATGTTGGATTTTCTGGAAAAGTAGTATGATTTCTGCGAAATCTTTTGTATTATTGGCCAAATCTGGTGAATGGCGAGTCTACGGGTTAAGATCTTTTAACTATTTAGTCCGCTTAACCCGTGGACTCGCGATTCACCAGATTTTGCCAATAATACAAAAGATTTCGCAGAAATCATACTACTTTTCCAGGAAATCCAACATGTGTGGTTAAAGAAAGCGCTATTTCATTATTATTATATTTCAATGATATTATTTTCTGGTTTTAATACATACAGACAGGCACATGTTAATTGTATTCTCATCTAATTCTGGTGAAGTCTTCGGAAAGTTTACAATCAGACAAGATAGCCATTTCAGTGAGAGAAAAAAATGGAGAAATGGCGCCAGTTTTAAAATAACCACCCTTTTAGTTGCATACCTATCTACATGTCAATAACCATGTAAATTTAGTACCCATAACACTTCAATACAAGAAAAACATACAATTGCTCAGACTGACACCTCCTTCATTCGTGTTGACACCTTCACGGCCCGATGTGTGCGAATGACCTTGACCGTAATGCCAAATTAAAGTGGTTTTCCATCTGCTCGGATGGACTTTGATTCGCATCTAAATCAATATCTCGTCGGATAAGGGCCGTCGTGCGTCTGCCATGGTTTGTGTTTAACCCTTTGCGTCCCCGAGACGTACATATACGTCAGTTTCATTCATATCTTTCATATCTTTTGTTTTAATTATCACGGTATAGGAAGGATTAACCTCACATGCCGCATTTCCTGGAATCGTTTTATGTTTTCTGAAAAAGCTATTGGCCAAATATAGCGACTGCTGAGTCTACGGGTCTAAAACATCCCACTAACGAAAGCAAAAATAATTAGGCAATTCATTATAGGGAAAATTTTCTTCTAAAGCATTTTCATATAATCGAATTCAGTATCGATCGATGTATAATAAATTGATGCTATAGAATAGATAATATCAATAGTTTTTAGATAATATTATCTTTTGCCGTGATCAAATTTCCGTCCCCGATCGAGCAGTGAAAAAGGACTTTAAGTGCCCGTTTTCAATAAAATGTTGAGTAAACCCTAAGAACTGTCTTGACTGTTAATTAGTAGTATAAAAATGTCACATAACATGTCTTAGGGTTTTCTGAAATGACAGAGAAAACGGGCACAGGCTGGCTAGACTGTGGAGGTGTTGAAGTAGTTATCCGTGTGTTATGCCTAACATTTTGGGGTCTCTGGAGTACACCGTGATGTCACACACTCTTAAATACACACTATGGGTTCACAGAGTTTTATAGGTTAAGACGTTGACATCAGAGAAAAAGATAGCAACATTGGTTTCATGCCATGCGCGAAAGGGACAAACAGAGCTGCGATATTTTAATACATTGTAGATACAAGGTTTTTTTGGTGATTTCAGGGAAATTACGTGCAATAATTTAAATGTATGAGTACCAAGTTTGTCTGAATAATCTTACTCAAATGTAAAGCAAATTGCATTTTTAGTTACTTGCAGGGTTTTTTCGAATGCCGTTTTATGCGCAACTTTTTGATCGTTTTGTTTTATAGTTCTTATTACTGAGCATTGTGTTAGAGAACTACGTAGAAAATAAACTCTAACCTTTTTTGCGCTTTCGACTTTTTAAACTAATCAGTTTTTCTTTAGGACGTTTTTTTCAAGTGAGCCAAAATGTTTCCAAAACAATCGAGTTCTTAAAATACACGTGTGATGAAACATTGTTGTACCTATATATTTTCAGTAATTTATGCTGTATTGGTGCACAATTATTTTCAGCCACTTAATTAATAATTGTCAGCGACTTAACCCTCTAAAGAACGTGCTTACACAACAAAACATTTATCCATGGAAGGTTTGGGACTAGCGAGCTCGTCCCAAACCATTCAAAAACACTGCAGTGACGTTCCGGCGGCCCAAAAAGTTATGCATGACTTGTATAAGCCTTCGTAGATAGTATTCTAGTGTGTTGTGACGTCATACCATTGTATAGTGTACATTTCTCTGCAGGCCCTAACCAAACTGCCATATTACGTGCTGGGTCCTGTTACCCCGGCCACTGTGAGTGCACCTCTTTTGTTTATATTTTCTCTGAACTGACTTCAAAATTATTGCACTTCACATTTTTTCTATAAAGCAACCGAAAATTGCAATCAACATTTGATTGCAACTGGGATACGTAATAGCCCTGTAGGATATAATATATAACCAACTTTTATCCCGATTGAACGGATAGTTGAAGATTGCGATAACACACTGCCCGAACACCGGTCGGAGTATAACTACCAGATGATAGACGTGAGTGTTTGCCGGTTTTGCCATTTAGTTAAATTTTAGTTCGCTTGTAATATCATAATATAATTGATTTTGTTCGGTAAGGAACAAATAAAAGATAGTCCTTTAGGATTTGTAAGTATATTGCTTGAGTATTACATTATTTCAATATTAGGTTAATAAAAGTTACACGTAATTCTAGTCTTTATTGTAGAATGAATGAGAATGAATGTTGGAATGAGTGGACAAAATGAATGAGTCCGTGAGTGAAAGAACGGTGCGGCAGATGCCGCGATCTTTTGAACTCTGTATTCACATATGACGAAGACGGTGCGAACAGATTTGATATATATATATATATATATATATATATATATATATATATATATATATCGATATAGGTCACGTATATTGAAATAAAACTCGCTTTCATACAGTTTACAAGATGCATCATTGTGGTGACGATCCATCTCTAGCTTTATCAACCGACTTCCAAAACGGAGGAAGTTGTTAATTTGACTGTATTTTTTTACCTTAGATTATTTTGTAAGGGTGCCGATTATGAAGTTTTTTTTTTATATTTTGCGTATCACGTCGTCTCATTTAAATTTGATCAAGATGTAACTAGTAGGTTTTTATAGAAAAATATTATCGACATCGGGTCTTGACATTTTGAATAGGCATCTTCAATAATAAATTAATGGAAAATCGATTAATTTTTGTCTAATAGTATACTATAACATTTTGAAGTCAGTTCACGCTATTGATTTATTATATTTTATATTTAGTTTAATATTTCAAGCTTTTTTTATTATGTTTTAGATATTACGTTAACTTTTGGTTGTTCAATTCGCTCTATACTATTGGCGAAAACTCACTCAAAATTCCAAATTCTTTACATACACGCTGCCACAACAATAATTATGTGAATGTGGACTTAGCGAACGTTGTGTCTAACCATCGAGGTAATATCTTTCTAGAGGTATATTGCTAGGATATAAATTGTCAAATTTCGGTAACAGATATGTGTATTTCCACTGATGAAAACGATGAGTGACACAATGACTGCATTGCACTGAAACAATGAATATAAAGAAGTTGATGTGTACATCTTTATAGTTGTTCGTCGTTTATATGATACGTCGTTCAGATGTCCCAGTGAAAGACGTGTGTGTGATTAGAAACGCTCCATGGCGACTTCGTTTCCGAGAATCTGGCTACTTATCCCCACCTTGCCCACTGCTCTCTCATACCGTTTCAATGTAATAGTATTTTTAAAACCCTACGTCTTTCTGGCCCATCCTGTATAACCAAGTCATTTGGTGTTTCCGCCTCTTATGATTCACACACGACATAATTTATCAGCATTATTTATTTTAAAATAGTATTATAATAAGTATCAATTTCTTTTATATTGGAGCGCATTTATCGTTACGTAGTTCTTTTGAAACATAATACATGTAATGGCATCTATGGGGATATTATCTCGATGTATATAAATACAATCCGAACAGAAAAATAGAAACACTCCAACCGAATTCATTTGTGATATTTAACGTCAAAAGCGTCGGCATATGAGTAGGTCTAATCTGAGTTTAATTCACGGTGTTCCGTGGACATCGAAGTTGTAATTACGCCTGCACAATTGCGAAGCGATGATAGTCCAAGACCAAAGTAAGTAAACATCTATAAGTAGAACGTCTTCCCTACCAGCGTTGATTCACGCAGGTTTGTCGCGAGACGCGTGTAGGGATGTCAACATCGTCACAAACCAAGTGCACATCGCATCCACGTTTTGTTGGTAGCATACTCATACCTACACAACAGAAAACAATGACATTTAAAAACTGCCAACTCCTACCGGCACTCACGTAATAATTGCCGATAAGCGTCCTTCGCCCCCACCCACCGCCTCTTCCCACTTTAATCGCATATTTATCGCGATGACGTTCTACTTACACGGGGCCGCGCGATCTAAGTACTTTGCCAAGAGTAGCAAGCATAGAGATCTAGAGAGATGCCAAGCGGCCGTATTCCGCGATTCACCGTATTGTTAGCTTCAATAAGCTCACTATCCACTGCGGTATTAAAACTTAACGTACTTGTATATTCATGTACGTAACTTGAATATTCGTAAGTACAGAGCAAGCATTGTAAACTGTTTTCATGCAATATCGTGACCGGCGTTCAGTCACATAGTACACAAGTTTCGAACCGCCGCGCCGCGTGCAAAGTGTTCTGTTTTGGGCGACACCGTCCCCGCCCCTTTTCATGCCTCCCTTGTTTCTGTGATCTGTGGTAACAAGGCCGCAAGTTCGAGCCCCTAGATCTTGAGCTTTCGCTGAAAGTAACGTCGTGATGTAATCCACAGCATGGTGGTAGGGCACTTCTGATGTCCGTCTGACTAACTACAGCCCTCAAGTTTTAAAATCTGTCGCTAAGCGCCTAACAGTGTATTCAGGCAACTGTCCTTGAGAACCAGTCGCTATTTGAACCCCCAGTTTCTAGAACGTTTGTCATAGCCTTAATTAGCTAACCTACAAAATACTAAACGCTCATTGATCAATGGTATTTTATGACGCGATATGTGACCAATCAGCGGTTAGTTTTCCGCATGTTTGTTGATCAAACTTTGACAAACGTCCTAGAAACTGAAGGTAAGTGTAGTGTGATATTCAACCGCATCATCACTGACAAGCAAGTGAGATAGTGATCTAACACGAGGCTATCAAGTGTTAAAAAACTAATCACCCGCCAAGGACAAAATTGGCGCTATTCGAGTGTCGATAGTCACAGAAAACCGTGAAAGAAACTCAGACTAAACCCTCAGCTGTGGTAACAGGCGATATTCAAGTGCTATTTCCTCTCACAATATTAATTTGAAGTCGCTCACATTAAGTACCAAACCATCACAAAAAGGTTTGTCTCATTTGCTATTAATTCGATAGTGTCCCTTGGCGCTTTCTTTAGTCGAATTCGTTTGAAGTGTTTTATTTGATATACAATATAAACACATTATAAGATAATCTCCTTTGCACACAACTATAACTGGCAAAATAATCACGCATCCCCCCTACTATATACAAAAACTTGTACTATCGCTGTGTCCGGCTCACTTATACGGCGCGGATCAAGATTTGAGTTAATAAAATATGCCACCTTTGTAAAGCGTTGAGCTCAGTGCAACACATTACCGCTTGTCGCAATGATCCCAAAATCAGCACCACTGCTGGGAAAATCCGGCATCGTCGCGTATTATAGCGTTAATAAACAATTCAAATTTAGTTTTAACAAATCACATAAACCAAGCCCCATATGATCACCTCGCGTCATCAAAAAAGTAAGAAAAATCTGTCTTTCACTTTACTTACTTTTCTGACCGCTTCATCATTTTGAAACCGACTTTACAAAAGGGAGATTGTCTTCTGTGTGCTGTTTAATACAATGTTTATGTCAAACTAGTCAAATGCTTGGATGATTTTATTCGCAGGTGGTAGATAAGACATGCCATTCGCCGACGGCTATGCTCGAACAGCATATGATGTGGGATGACATTGCCATCTTGGCGCGATACTTGGTATGTTTTGGAGTTTAGTTTACAGGTTTTTGCTCGTACACTATAATTACGTTAATAAATTAATAAAAAATCTAATAAATCAATGTTAAAAATATATTTTAATTATTAGTCATGTAATGATTGTATTCAATTATTACTATTTACCGGCAAAACACTCACTTTAGGGATCGAATACGACTCGCCGGGTTTCGAGCATGTCCGATGCTCATCTTCAGGGCGAGTGCGCAGCGGCGTCTGCGAGCTATCGACGGGCTTTGCCGGTTAATAATAATAGTATAATATGTGACAAACTCATGAGAATTTTGATACAATAATGTAATGATTTAATGAAATCTAAAGATATCTATTCAAAATATATTACTTTTTGTTTTATTGAATAAATAAAACACAAAGTAATACATTTTGAATAGGCACACGCATTAATCATATAACCCGCTCTTTAAAGATCCCAGTATAAATTTCCTATAATACTGGCAGCGTTGATTGCAATGACCAACCTTTGCCCCAAGAACGCCTCAAGGTGGATCATTCAATACAATACAATAATTCTTTATTGCACATAACCAAACATACAAAAAGTAACTTATCAAAATATAATCTTAATTTAGGGTAGTACAATGGGCGGTCTTATCGCATATAGCGATTTTTTCCAGACATCCTTTGTATGGAGAGTATCATAAGAAGCGGTAGACGGTGGTGCACAATATTATGTTATTTTGGCTCTATACTGTCTTATTTAAAATTCTAATACATAAATACTAGCTCATATCAGAGATCATAATATGATTATATATTTATAGATATATTGACAAAAGTATGAATATTGTTTTTCGTTAAAGATACCGTATGCATTCATATACAGATTATATATATATATAATATATATATACGGTGGCCAGTTGGACGCTCCAGATACCGTTGGTCAGATGAGGTGGAGAAGGACCTACGCGAGCTTCACGTGTCCAACTGGCAAGAAACTGCTATGCAGGGAGCAATAGCGTCTTGTGCTGTCGGAGGTCAAGGCCCACTTTGGGGCCACCGCGCCCTCTTAGTAGTAGTAGTAGTAGTATATATATGTACTAAGCATACGTATTATATGTAGTTTGTCCCATTTGATTAATAAAGTGTCTATGATACAACTTAAAGATAGATTTTAACGAATAACAGATTGGCCCGAAAATGTAATTATAGGAAGGATTGTGTAAAAACATAAGTTTATTCCAGCTAATGCTTTCGTTCAACAACTGCCTGGACGTAGCCCGCCACCTGCCATACCTGTTCCACACGGTGACGTTTCTCGTGTGCTCCGGCACAGTATCCATGCGTGCCGCCACACACGGGCTCGTCATCAACATCATACACTCGCTGTGTACCTGTACTACTCCTAGTTTCTCAGGTAAATACTTAAGGTACCAGCTTTTAGGTATTTGTACTAGTTTCTCAGATATCTGTTATAAATCTCGGGTCTATTTAAATAAACAAAAAATCGGGTAATTTGTACCAGCGTCTAATTACGTAAGGTACTAGATTCATAGGTTTTGTACTAGTTTTCTTCCTCCATTTCAAACCACTACCATCCAAAAAAAATTGTCCCACCATTTTTTTATTTTGAATTACCTATCCAAATACAAATTTTCACAACTATAAGTTCAAAAACAAAGGAGATTCATACAAACGTTTTCACCCCTTTTGACCCCCTTAGAGGTAGAATTTCGGAAAACCCATTCTTAGTACACCTCTACGCATCAAGGACAATACACCCTTCACATTTCAAGTCTCTACGATCAGTGGTTTTGGCTGTGCGTTGTCTGTCAGTCAGTCAGAACATTTTATATATATAGATAAGCGATTAAATCCATTTAAAGTTCTTTAATTTTAATCTTCTCAGATTACTTGTAGAGTCAACACAACACGGACAAGTCAGGAACTAGGAAAGAGGTGGGTTGGGCCCACCTCCTTCCTTGTTGCTTTGATTGTGGAAGAAGTACAATTTTTGAGCTAAAGAGGCGCAATAATCATGTGTAGTGCAAGAAACAAATATTTCCAACCATTATATATCCAAAAATTTCAATACGAACGCCTCGTAGATTTACTATATTATTAAACAGCGTGTAACAAATAGGTGAAGTAACACTAAAACCACACCCGCAGAAGCTTGCAATCAATTGGGACCTAACTACTGCGTCCTAAGAAATAGTAAACATTTCGAGTTTTATGGATAACTCAAGCAGGTTCATCCCTGAAAAACTAGGCCAAAGACGGCCTACGATTACCACGTTCAGACTATGTAAACCAAAGACGCCGCCTGGGCGGGGACTGGGCTGGGGTGCGGTGATTGTAGAGCGCATTGAATAAGCATGTCTAATACACCACAATGTCTAATATACCACAAAATTTCACGTTAGTATAAAAACAAAATTTCGCAAATTTTTATTCTTTACCATGTGAATCCTGACCAGGTACATATGCACATCTTTTAGTATTGCTACACCTTTTTGTTACATACTGTATATACCGGGTTACTGGTAATCAATTAGCATCCTGTTAAGTGCATATTCTGTACATCAAAACAAACAACTTTTGTTCTAAAATTTTTCCCAAAACTAAACAAATCACCCAAAAATTTTTTTCAATATTGTGATTCTCTCTTACACCTCATAACTCTACATCCCATCCACTTCATTCATCTACGTGTAGCCATGCATGTAGTTAACAGCGCGTCGTAGCGTAGCACAGCTACGACGACCTTGACTTGCCGCGTCTCAACCCCTTTCATACGCTGCCGCCGCCGCCCGCCCGCCGCCGGCCGGGGCTTGTCGGCATAGTGTTAATTATGTTTTGTATGGAAGAAAATAAATACGAATTTTCGAAAGTCGTATTACAAAAGATGTTTGTTTTGATGTACAGAATCTGCTCTTAGAAGGATGCTAATTGACTACCAGTACCCCTGTATACTTACCTTATTTTATGGTATATATTCCTGTATTGTTTATCTTATCTAGTAATAAATTAGTATTATTAATAACAATATCTCCCCAGAGGAAACCCACCGAGTCTTAAGGCTGTCGTTGGATGAATTCGGCCTACCAAAGTTCTACCAAATGTTCGGCATTTCCAAGGTCAAGTCTGCCGCAGTCACGGCCTTCATAAGTCCTTACAACAACAGGCCGAATAGCGATTGGTGAGTTTGTTGATAATGATCGCACACCATTGAACTGTTAAAGCCAAGATGTCGGCTGTAAACCACCTTATCAAATTTCCAATTGTACGAAAGTATCAAATCCAATCAAGTTTTCAAAAGAAAGGTATTTCATATAATATGACTCTTATACAGAATAATTTCAATTCAAGTACAGTAAAAGCTCCTTATTCGCGCTTCCTTCATTCGCGTTTTCACTATTCGCGGATTAAAATTTCTTTATTCGCGAATCTAATAAGTGCATACATAATAATAAAAGGATTCGAATATGTGTCCAACCCAATATCCTTTGCATATGCCATCAAATGGACTAATAAAAAGAGTAAAATAGATCTTGTTACAACTTTGCCTTAAGTATGTTGTTAAATGATATCACTGAGGACTTTGACATAAGCTGCCCTTTCCACGATCGGTGTTTTTGAGAATGTAAACAAACAGAAGGAAAGCAACCTTATCACTTAATGAATGAAGTATATTTTAAATGTTGCTATTCCGTTCTATGGTAAAAGCTGCTTTGCGTGTTTTATTGTTTCGTCTTTCACATTCGTTACAAAAATTGTGATCGAGTAACACGTCTCTACCTATCTTGCCTCTTATTTTTAAGACGCAAATTTCTAGTGCGACTGCAGCATATCAGTCTGAATTGAAGGAGCTTTTAAAAACTGCCAAGCAAGAGAAAATTACAAAATTCTTCAAACCTTAAGAGAATTAATCAAAATGTTCAAAAACTTTAATAGTGTAGGTTTTTTTATTTTGTCACCTAGGAACGTATCCCCTATAATTCCATATAAACTACCATTCCGAATAACGGTTACTGTATTTGCGGAATATTTATGGAACATATACCCCGCGAATAATGAGCTTTTACTGTATAGGAACAAAATAATAACAAAAATTGTAATGACACACACCTATTGAGTACTACAGTTAATTTTCAGTTATTCGCCTTAGTTTTTGAACTACATCTCCCTACAGCAGCTGCAATGTCATCCAGAGTTAACTTCAAAATTTCACTCGAGATTGCACTCATCAGAATTGTTTAATTTCATTCAAAAAGCATTTTTAGTTTTGTGCGCAGACTGATTCTATGTCCTTTGTATAATAGATACTTGTTACATAATAATATACAAATCAGAAAAGCAAACATTGTTTTTTGTCAGAAATCCTCACATAGAAACACCGGTTTCATTTTAATCATGTGAATGATATAAGAACGCATAAAAACGAACCAAGAAATACACTTGTATGTGTATATATTTTACTTTTAGTGATTGGAATATTATTATAAAATTAGTCAGGGGTCTGTTTCGAGATGACCATGCAACAATTAACGCGGCGCGTTATGTTATCATCAAGGAATGATCGCAAATTTGTGTTGATTTTACGATCATTCCTTGAAGATGTTATAGCGCGCCGCGTTTCTTGGAAAAAAAACCTGATGAGCTGTGTATAACATAATATTTTTTTTAAATTGCCTTATTTTAATATTTTCAATACTAATTTGTTACTAGCTGTAAGTTTTCCTAAAATAAAAAACCTTGGGAATTCGATGTCGAAAGTGGTGTTGAAATCTTTCTGTACTTTTCTTCCCCGCACAGAAATCCGGAAAAAAACCTCACGATAGGAATCGTGTAGTGCTTATTAAGTGTAATCTGCTGCTTATGTTTTATTATGAACAATCCAATCAGATTGGATCGGGAATGAAGACTGAACTTTTGGAAAAACTTCTCCCAACTTGCATAGAATAGCTCCGATGTGCTGTAGTAAACCAGTTGCAAGTAACGCGAACAAATCCCGCACAGTTTAGCTCAGTTTCCTATTCCACAGGATGCCATATTCGGAATGTTCTCACCAAAATACCGAATCATCGAATAGCCACTCGAATAGTAGCGCCCCTCCGTCCGCGCCGCCGGTGCCCGTGGTAACGCCTGCAATCTCTGCGCATACGGATAGGGAGAGGTTGCCTTTGCAATCTTTAGAAACGATCACTGACGCCTTGTTGGAAATTATGGAGGCGTGCCAGGCGGACATACCCGGCTGCGACTGGCTCCAGACTTGGTAAGTGGTATTGGACTTCAAAATATTACAGCAATATTAACTATAAGTTCTAAATGTAATATTCCTTCGAGATCTTTTGCATACGGATAAAGAGAGTAGCAATAAGCTTGTTCGGAACATCAAACTAACCTAGCGAACAAAACTATTTTTTTAATCCGGCTTCAAAAAAGGAGAGGTTCTATACATGCGACTGTATGTATTTTTTTATGTATGTTCTCCGATTTCTCCCCCATTTGTGGTTTCCTGAGGCGGGAACACACGGGAAGCACCAACTTTCAAACAAAAAAAGACAAACACGAAAAACAAGAAAATAACTTTGGAAATCGGTTCACCCAGTCGAAAGTTATGAGGTAACAAACATAAAAAAATACAGTCGGATTGAGTACCTCCTTTTTGTAAGTCGGAAGATAATACTAGCCCGATACCTCGTTTGGCAATATTGCCATAGAAAACCAAAAAAACTGGTTTAGGAAAAAACCCTGTGTGGTTAACAACATTTTCGGGTGTATTGTAGATTAACGCTAGAGTTGGTTTAAACCTTAATACGGCGGCCTAAGTTTAACTGATAGCACCGCGAGACATAAAAACGTCAAATTTGTTGTCGTTATAGTACAAACTCTAAAATTATACGTTAAAGTTTCCACTCTTACCTTTCCTGCGTCTTTAATAGCTATTGCTCTGAATAATGAAATACAACAAACATCTAATTTGGATCGCGCTAAGTAACCCGAAAAGATAACCCTCAGTGAGCGAGGAAGCGCACTGGCGGTTGTTTATTGAAAATTTCAGGAAATCTTTGAAATAGATCCGGAAAAGTATATTATCCAAAATCATTAAATTATCTATTTCAGTTTTATAAACTTTGTAAATCCTACAAGCTATACGAGAATTTATTGAGTTTATCTTTCATTTTCAGGACAAGTCTAGCCAAAAGTTTCGCATTCTGCTTTAATCCGGCGCTTCAACCGAGGGCCTTGATCGTCTATGGATGTATTAGTAAGTACCTACATAGACATATACCTTTAAACTATTTAGCAAGACGTGCTACTACACAACAATAATATAAATAATAATATAATAATATAATATTTTGTGGCAATAACTATTTAGTTATTAATGTTTAGTTAAGTATTTGTTCATGTTTTTTTGCCACAATAAACTTATTTCATTCATTCATTCATACATTCATTCATTAATTCATTCATTCATTCATTCAACAACACAACTACACTCCAAATTATTGGGATAAAATGAACGGTTTTTAATGATTTAGGTATGCTCCAAAAGAGGCAAAAACATTTTATAAGATGTATCTCGGTTTAGAATTATTCAGCAATGCAAAACGACATTACTTAATCGGTTTAGTAGAAAGTGTTTTTAGTTTTTTTTTATTTCAAGTCTGTCTAGTCTCTAAAATATGAAATTAATTACAATTTTGTAAGTTATACGCCATAACTTACTCGTACTTTATATTAGTTTACAAACAATTTGTATTTGACCTTTAGCAGTAAATAGATCAATATGTAATGTAATATTATGTAGGCATCTCACGAAAAGGTGTCTGCAAGCGGTGGCGTTGTGTCAAGCCCACAAATAAGTAGGCTAGGGCTGGCGCACGCGTAAACTCGTAAAGGTGCTGCTTTCGAATGCTGTTCTGTTCGGGGGGGATTATGGCAAAGAGAACAAAATACAGTTACCATAATACGAGTAATAGAAAAAAAACACAAAGCACCTTTAAGTAAACAATCAGAACTAATAAGATTTGTTTTAGGCGGTCCCCCTCTTCCATTAATCTATTAATGTATGCCTAATTGTTTTTTTTTTATAAATGTCCATTTGCATTAAAGTTCTGGGCGAACCACTAGTATGGTCAGTAACAATATTATTACATTTACAGGTAAAAACGTAACAGACGACGATATGAAGCAACTACTACGCATTCTCGTCAAAGCTCTCGAATCATTTAACGATCTGGCGCTGCTCGAGGCTCTAGTGATGTGCCTGACTAGACTGCAACCGCTTTTGCACCCGGTAATATATCGACTCTATTACTAGCGCAGTCGGTAGGATTGTGGTTGCATTTAATGTCAATTAAATTGTGATTCCACTTGCGTTACACAAAGTAAGTCGGCAACTTGAACATGAGAGTAGACGGCTTCGTTTGCTCGTAATCATTCCCCCCTCCGCAATGAATCTTTTCATCCATGGTCATGGCGCTTGCAACAGTGCTGAAATATCAGAAACTCGAATAAAATATACATGGTAACTATCACGTTAAGATATTTGCCTCAAATTATTAACTATTACCGTGAATATTTCTAACATCGCCATACGACGGTAAAGTCAACTACAGCGTTAAGTTTGGTCCTCAATGGATCGCCTCGTTGACCTAGCGGTCATGGCGTCTAACATTAATTGTCGGACGATGCGGGTCATCCCCGTCTATGGATGTGTTCTCTTAAAAATTACAAAGTTTGGACTTGCTAAGTACCTAGTTAGTGCTTTAAAATCATATAAGTGATAATATTATTTGTTAACAGGCATCACCAATCCACAAAGCGTTGTTCTGGGTTGCTATTTCTGTGCTCCAATTGGACGAGGCGCAGCTGTACGCGGCTGGTTTAGCATTGATAGAGCAGAATCTTCATACATTGGACTCGCAAGGCGTGTTCGATGAAAAGGTAAGCGCGTGTCTTCAGTCTCTTCACACAACTATAATAAATGTCCATTGCGAATTTACGCCAACCCTTATATTAGCCTGATTTAAATCGTTTGGAAATATTGTGCGGTGACAGTGATATAAAAGGAGAGCTAACAAGTAGTTCAATTTATTCTAATCTAGAAAAGATGAAATAAAGATGTCATGTTCTCTAGCTACTCGTTTGAAAAATGGTGCAATAGTGACGATTAATCTCAAGATATAATTACATATTATATTTCGTATTGTTCTCTACGTCTGTAACCGTGTGCTTGTGTAAGGCAACCCCGTCCCCGCCAATGTATGCCGTTCCGCAGAAGTCAAGCGCGTCAAATGCAACAGAAATGTTTCTCTTCAAATTAAATATACTAATTAATAGGCCTTATTCACCTGAGCGCCTAGGATAATTAAATATAGATACTAATTTATAGGCCTTAATTACCTGCGCGCCTAGTTGAATTATATATACTAATTAATAGACCTAATTGAATTATATATAATATTTTGTAGGCTTAATTCACCTGTGCACCAAGGTGAATTAGATATCTTAATTACTAGGTATACTCCAACTGTGCACCTATGAGAATTAATAGGTTAAGGGAAATTCATAGCGCGTGAACTCGCTCATTCTTGTCACTTATTTGTATTAAAAAGATAATAATTCAGGGCTTTACAATTCATATTGAATTGTATGTTTGAAGTAAATGGTTGCAATTCGCTCGGTATCAAAACTAAATTATCCAATATGTGTTTTCGTTTGTTTCAGCCGTTTGAACAAGTGATGATGGAAACACGAGAGCCATTGGAGTGGCATTTCAAACAACTGGACCACGCTGTTGGACTCAGGTTCGTACCGTTATTCATACGTAAACGCGCGGTTCTTCAACCATTTGGTTAGTTTATGTCTACCAACTAAATTTCAACGACATCCTTTCCGTTCTTTTACAACAGCGTACCTTATAATAGCGTACACATCATTAATCCTTCGAGTTCGTTGTTTCTGCAGCGTTGTTGCATCGGTAGTACTAGTATTCGTTAATTTGGATTTCCTAACCAAACTTTACGAAGAAATAATGTCAGGAAGCATAACTCAGAACAAATTCCACACACAAAGTGGCCTTTCAAACCAAAACGACGTATGATTCCAAATACGAATTACTTCCGAGGTTACAAATTGACATGTTCGGTGATTGGTTTAAATTTCAGCGTGAACGATGTTATTGGTTTAGCACGACTTTTATTGGGCCATTTTTTTAAGGCAGTTACCGTTCCTGCAGGCCTAGACAAAATTCAAGCAAGCGTTTTTCCGCACACGCTACACGTTCCCGGGTCCCATCTACGAACTTAGCGTGACGTCACGTGACTTTTCCACAGGTAATGTCAACGCCATACATTTAGTAGTTGTCGTTTGGCGTTAACGATAACAGAAACATCTTTTGTCTAGGTCTGCAAATATGATATCTTCGTAGGCCAACGTCTAAAATTTAAGATCAAAGTGGCCAGTTTGATAAAACGCCAATTTTATATCTAAGACCTATTATTAGTGTACATATAATGGTGGTACATTATTGATTCACTTTATGTAAAGCATCCACTAAAAGTGTTCCTTTTGAACAGTTTCCGAGCGAACTTCCACTTCGCCCTGGTGGGGCATTTGATAAAAGGCTACCGTCACCCCGGCGCCGGCACCGTGTCCCGTACGAGCCGCGTGCTGCTCGCGGTGCTGACGCTCGCCGCGCGTCCCATGCGGGACAAGTTCCACGTGACGCGGCCCACTGTGGCGTACCTCACCGGTGAGTACCTCGTGATTTAGTTTTGAAATCTGAATTAGTTCAATTTCACACCTTGCATCCCCAGACTCGGTTTTTAGCCTTTTTTTTCATTATACAGAAATTCGACCTCTACAGTTTTATTATATGTATATGTAGATATTGCATAAGTAATAAGTGCGCATAAATGAATCCATATTTTCTTAATTCAATACACATGGTTTTGTTAAAGAAAGGAAGTACTTTGACTACGAAGCATTTTGCTTCTTCTTATAATGCGAACTACCCGTGAGTGGTATTAATTACCTGAATCTGTACCCTGATAATTACAATCTTTAAGTTTTGTCAAATTGCCATTACGAAAAATATTTCCTAGGCTTTTGTGCTATATTTTAGACCATACCATAATTTAACATGAGTTAAAATAGTTGACAATCGCAAGTTTATTCGGAATAAAAAAAATGCATTCCTGTTGAGGTCCAAAAGCAATTACGGGCCGATTAATATTTGAAGGGCGAGGCGAGCTGAGTCCTTAGCAATCCCAAGTAATTAGGAAACGGGCATTACAACAACGCTGTTATATGATTTGCTTGCATAGGGCTTGTATAGGGCTTTTCTCTAATTTGCGAGTAAACATTAGACAAACCGCAGCCGTGGGGTTTCCTTTTTAGTTTTACAAAGAAGTCGGCATTCAGCTTGTTTATTATAAATATCGTGAATTACGAGTATGTACCCATCAAGAATAATTTTAATAAATGTCTTTGATTAAAATGTTTTTTAGAGTTCAGTACTCAAAGGGTAAAACGCGACCCAATTACTAAGACTTTGCTGTCCGTCCGTCTGTCAGCAGGCTGTATCTCATGAACCGTGATAGTTACGACAGTTGAAATTATCACAGATGTATTTATGTTGCCGCTATTACAACAAACACTAAAAATAAAATACATGTTTAAGAGGGCTCCCTTTACAACAAAGGTGAATTTTTTGCTTGCCTTTATATAGATAATGGTACGGAACGCTTCGTGCGCAAGTCCGATTCGCACTTGGCCAGTTTATTTTATTTTATATTGGATCAGTGGCGAAGCAAGTGAAAGAAAGAACGATTATGTGTCTATTTCTTATAGCTAGTTTATTTAGCAGCCCGTTAGTTTAGCTGTTAGTGAATCTGCCATCTAAGCGCGGTGTCCCAAGTCTTAGCTTGGGGGAAATATTTATAAATTTGTATTAATGTTCTCGGTTAATGGATGTTTATATGTGTGTTTTCATACCTCCCTTGATATAGGGAAATCAAGTGCGTATGAGTGTGTCTTCGTGACTGAAAGTTATTTATTTCTACAGCTTTGGTTGGCGTCAGTGAAGAAGTGAGATCGCGTTGCCATGTGAAGCATTCGTTGCCGAAGTGGCTGCCAGACAATTGTGACCACTATTGCCCTTCAAATGAGCATCATCAGGTTAGTCGGGTTATATCACTGTTAATAATATGCCTACGATTTACGGTTTATTTACGGTTAGTAATAACTAGCGAATGAGGCTAGCTTCATATGAAAAACTAGGGAGGCTGTATGCTGAAACACAAGTGATGAGCCTATTGACGACTAATTTGTCTAAAATATGCCCACAATTGAAGGGAAATATCTAATTTTTGTGCTGTCATTCGGAAGTGTTGTAAGAATTTGGATTTTAGCCTGAAGATAATAAGAACTGCCATAATTTAGAGATTATTAGTTTAGAGAAGGCTTACAGATCGACACCATTATAGGTTTGTGCGAAAATTAGATACTTATTGATATAAAACCTGTGATTGCTATAGGTCCTTCGTATTTGATTCAATATTTATTTCGGTTCATATTTGTCTTTTATGGATTGTGCTTTACTCTTCAAGCCAACAAACCTAGTGAAGGATTTAGGGATCATGATTACCTTTTTTATTTAACACTTGTTCTATAGTAGTACACGTTACATGTGTCATCTTAAGTGTTTTCTTTTTAATAAATTCATTTGAAATAATAGATAAAAGTTGTATAACGCGCGTAGATGAATTAAATCTACGTCATTTTCAAATCTATTAACCAGCATACTTAAATTAGTAGGCTACTAATTAGTATATTCAATTCACCTAGGCGCACAGGTGAATTAAGCCTACTAATCAGTATATTTAATTATCCTAGGCGCACAGACGAATTAAGCCTACTAATTAGCATAATTCATTCACCTAAGCACACAGTGAATTAAGCCTACTATTTAAGATATTAAATTCACCTAGGCGCACAGGCGAATTGAGCCTAGGTGAATTAACCTACTAATAAGCATAATTCATTCACCTAGGCGCACAGTTTAATTAATCCTAAGAATTAGAATTTTACGGCATCACACTTGATATCGGTGAACATTTCTATTGTAGTCATCTCTACTGATCCACCCGGCTTCCTCTCAGCCCGCGTGTCACAGTCGCCGACAGAAGTCTTGGGACATACTCGACCAGGCGGCTATCTGTTCTGCACATGGAGGTAAACAATACCCTTATATACCCAACAATAGTGTTATAAGTAGAACCTGCTTTTTTCATCTGAATGGCCGTAAAACGGACGATGATAGATTGATCATACAGTAGCAGACCCGTCAGCGGCACCGCTCGCTTGGTATGTGATCCGATAATACGAAGTCATGGAAATAAATCGCGCGTCACATCTTTTGTGCACTGTTTTTTATCGGGTCCCAAGATACAGGCTTAGCCTAGTTTGGAGTCCTCAGTGAAAGTTAGTTAAGGCTCATATTAGTGTGTAGTTATATTGTACATTAATAAGATGTATTGAGATGAGATATTTTTATTAGAAAATGTTTAAACAAAACCTTACATACTAACATAAATTTTACTCTCTCAGTACTATCTCAGTTGCTAACAAATGTTGATTGAAAAATGGCGGCTCTATGTCAGTATTGACAACTCTAGTAAGCAAAAATATTAGGAAGTTGATGACTGGAGCTGACAAAAGTGACATAGAGCCGCTATTTTTTTCGATTTCAATCAACATTTGTTAGTAGCTGATATATATAGGTTGTTTGGTTAAGAGACCGACAAACCAAATGAGCGTGTTCGGGGGCCCACTTGGAGAATACAAGTTGGCCAAAAAAAATCTCCGACCCCCAATTTTTTTTAACTTTTTTTTGTGAATTTTCCCTTTTTCTCCGAAATTGTACCTATTGAGTTAAAATAAGATTATCATTATCAAAACGGGAAAATTTACAAAATCGGGGGTCGGGGATTTTTTTTGGCCAACTTGTATTCTCCAAGTGGTCCCCCGAACACGCTCATTTGGTTTGTCGGTCCCTCTACCAAACACCCTGTATAGTAGCCTTACTGTCATGACTTCAGGAATGTAATTAACGATAAGTTTGCTGGACGATTCTTAGGTCCAAATCCACTATTTTATCTTTTTATCAAAAATCCTCTCTTCAATACACGCTAAAAGTTTGAAAAAAAAACACGCAAATTTCAGCAAGATTGTTTGTCCTTGCATGGTCTACTGTTCGCAGAACTCCTATTGTATCATTTGGATTTATTTTAGGTAAATCTCCAACCACTCAAAGTTCGAGCAGTGGCGGCCACAGCCCTCATCTGATGACAATATCACATCAGGTAATATTATTTGTATGTTTGTGTGTTTGTATCAAGTATCATATAATTCATGGTTATTTTATATAGAAAGCTTGTTACATCATCTCAAGTTCGGATTTATAAAAATATTACTAAAAACGTGTCGAACCATGCTTTAGTATGGGTTCCGTAGGTAGAGGATATATTATAATGTGATAGCCATAACATATAAACGTCGGGTAAAAATAATATTAAACATACGTTATTTATTCCATTCCGTAAGGTTGTTAAATTATTTTTTTCTGTAAACAAATAAAAGTTCTTGTGCGTTATAAGGGTGGCATATTCTTTTTTAGTTATAATTTAGACCCTGTTTAAAATAAAATTAAAAAGTGCTTCAAAAGAGAGCATTTTTGTTAAATTGTATATTCTTTCTACTGGTTTTCAATATTTTTTTGTGTAAACAAATAAAAGTTCTTGTGCGTTATAAGGGTGGCATACTCTTTTTTAGTTATAGTTTAGACCCTGTTTAAAATAAAATTAAAAAGTGCTTCAAAAGAGAGCATTTTTGTTAAATTGTATATTCTTTCTACTGGTTTTCAATATTTTTTTGTGTAAACAAATAAAAGTTCTTGTGCGTTATAAGGGTGGCATACTCTTTTTTAGTTATAGTTTAGACCCTGTTTAAAATAAAATTAAAAAGTGCTTCAAAAGAGAGCATTTTTGTTAAATTGTATATTCTTTCTACTGGTTTTCAATATTTTTTTGTGTAAACAAATAAAAGTATTGTTCGTTATAAAGGTAACATATTCTTTCTTTATTTATAGTTTAAACCCTGTTTAAAATAAATTTAAAAAGCGCTTGAAAAGAGAGCATTTTTGTTTAATTTTATCTTATTTCAACTGCTTAGTCCTAATAGGAAGTCCTAGTATTCTACTGTTTGCTCAAAGAAGAATTTTCGTTTGCAATTAGCTTTTAAAGAGTTTACTAATATATAACGACGAAGGCGGTTGTAATTATTTTATCTACCGACTTCAAAAGACAGGAGGAGCTACTCAATTCGACTGTGTGTATTTTTTATGTTTGTTACCTCATAACTTTAGAATGGGTGAACCGATTCTCAAAATTATTTTTTGAAAGCTGGTGCTTCCCGTGCGGTCCCATTTAAATTTCATCAAATTTGGTCCAGTAGTTTTTGAGTTACACTTCAATAACTGTATAGAATGGAAGTCGGTATTCAATTTTTCAAATTGTACTTGTTATAAAAGTTAATATTATTTTGTATACATTGTAAGATAAAAGTACATATTTTTTAATAAGATCTTACATGCTTAGAGTATGTAAACACGTGTTCAAGGAGTAATTTATCTGATTGAGTCCTACAAAAATTATATATGAACACTAGTCGTTAAGCCGTTTACACACTAGCGGCTTCGAAACAAGAACGAGAACACGATGATGTAACAAGTGTGTTATCGGAGCGAAATTGAGTTTGTCGGTGTTTAGTAAAGGAATGGCAAAAAATATTATATGAATGATTTAATGCGAATGCTCTCATTTTTAGCGAACGAAATTACAGAAGAATTTCAATTTATACATTACTTTGAGATTGTAGCTCTTACATTATTCTACTCATTTATGTGATTGGCGAGATTTAAAGAATAACCTTTTGGCGTATGTAACCCGGGGGGCTGATTCTATATTTCACAACGTTCAATAATCTATCTCACTGCAACTGCAGTTCGACTCCCGTTATCGTTCGATCATTACCCAAAAGCCATTCTACTATTTCTATACACAAATTGGAATGTAACGCCATCTTAAACACTACTATAATATTAAAAACACATTAAACACTACTATATACGAATATGATATAGCGTCGCGTCATGATCTATAGAGATAACAGAATATAAGGTTTTGATCGATTGCGACGTCAACAGGAACGTAACTGCAGCTGGACTGTTTTCAATAGCAGAATAAGAACATGTATTAAAATTCACAGTTCAGCTACGGTTCGATTGCAATTTAGTTAGTGGAATCGGCCCCCTGTCCTAATAGTATGTTTAACAATATGTTATGCAACTAATCACGTTATTGTGGTTAACTCTATGTATTTTTCGCTCTAAACATTTTTAGAGCGAAAAATCTATGTATTTTTGTAAAACTATTTATTTTTCGCTCTAAACATTTTTAGAGCGAAAAATACATAGATTGGCCGGTGGGCAAATGGTCATGGCGTCTGACATAGATTGTCGAAAGACGCGGCTTTGAATCCGGTTTGAGGATATGTACTTTTCACTCCAAATTTGTATAGTATTAAGCTATACAATTATAGGTTTTCACTCAAAATTTGTATAGTATTAAGCTATACAATTATAGGTTTTCACTCCAAATTTGTATAGTATTAAGCTATACAATTATAGGTTTTCACTCCAAATTTGTATAGTATTAAGCTATACAATTATAGGTTTTCACTCCAAATTTGTATAGTATTAAGCTATACAATTATAGGTTTTCACTCCAAATTTGTATAGTATTAAACTATACAAATCCTACACAATATACCTTCATTGGACACTTTTAAACAACGTGTCAAAGCGTTTTACCTAGCGCAATAACTAATACTATATAAACTACTACTAAATAAACTGCATATATATTATATATATATAGTGTTTAATGTAATTATGTATTTTTAGCTACATTCTGAATCTTTGGTATATAAATATTTTTGGTTTATTCACCACCTCTATAAGCTTATGTTAATTTCTTTCCATGCATGGTTATCTGGAAGAGATCGCTCTGAGCGATAAGACCGCCCATTGTGACACTATTAGTTTAAAGCATTTAGTTGTAATAAGATATTTTTGTGTACAATTGTATCGAAATTACTTTTGTATAATGTGGTGTTACAATAAAGAGTTAATCTATCTATCTATCTATCTACAATTATAGTTTGATACTGTACATATTTGGAGTGAAAAATACATATCTTCGAACGGGATTCGAAACCGCGTCTTTCAACAATATATGTCAGACGCCATGTCCACTGGGCCACCGGCGATCTACTAAACTGTTTTTATATCTTGTACGATATATTATTATATCAAGCATTACAAATGTTCACATTATTTATAACTACCATATGTATATTTTGTTTGATTTTCCGATATTTCGACATCTATTGCAACTCAATAATTAAATATACTATGTAATAGTTATTATATATACTATATATAGTAACTAACCCGTTTCCAAACTTTGAAACTATGATAGTTGTAAAACTTTTATATCAAACTTAACAATTATACAGGGTGTTTGGTAGAGGGACCGACATACCAAATGAGCGTGTTCGGGGGCCCACTTGGAGAATACAAGTTGGCCAAAAAAATCCCAGACCCCCCAATTTTTTTTAACTTTATGTAAATTTTCCCTTTTTCTCCGAAATCGTACCTCTTTACCACCATAAAATTTGTAAAATCTGTTTTAGACATGATGTTTTTAGTTGAATTTGGTCTCTATACACCTTCAGGCCAAGCAAAGCAAAATTGGATACCTGGATTTTGAATTGGATTGGCCTGAAGGTGTATAGAGACCAAATTCAACTAAAAACATCCTGTCTAAAACAGATTTTACAAATTTTATGGTGGTAAAGAGGTACGATTTCGGAGAAAAAGGGAAAATTGGGGGGTCTGGGATTTTTTTTGGCCAACTTGTATTCTTCAAGTGGGCCCCCGAACACGCTCATTTGGTATGTCGGTCCCTCTACCAAACACCCTATAGAACAGAAAAATTATAATATATTCTTGGACGAAATTGGAACCCGCGTCTTCTGGCAAAGCGTGTCAGACGTGTTTTCTCTAAAATCTTAATAAGTAGTTTCAGTAAGCAGGCGTTAGCGCAAAAATCATATAATAACAATAATTTAATACTTTACTAAAGCAATTATTTGCGTTAGTGTTATTTTTGATTTAGAAAAGATAATATCTTTAAATCTTACGAATCACATCCCCAAGTCAAATAATAATAACTAAAAAAATATATTTTGGCCAAAAAAAACGAGAGCATTCAACTTTAGTACGATCTGCTTGGTGAATACGGTTTCATTAATATTCAATTAATAACCGTCTTATCTGAATTTATTCTATAGCCCAAATAGTGTTGTTTCATATGAAGTTTAATAACGCGTTATAATAAAGTAACCGTTTTGTTTGTATTACTAAGCAGACAACGAATAAAATTTGGCTTTTAAAGTATTTGAAAGGCTTGTGTGAAGAAATCGTGCCATTCATACATTTTCAAATAACATTATAAAAAACGCGAAATTGTACTTGTTACACGTAAACAATGATGCAAAAAACATGTTATTTTATTGTTAAATCTGTTTAAACTTGTTATTTTTGGTCAATTTAGTGAAACAAGTCCAATTTACGTTATATTACATGAAATACTGTATTCTTCATTTACTTCTTCATTTGGCAAATGGAAGAAAATATTGTATGAACAATTGTCTAATTTCGTGATGTACTATATTTAAAAAAAAACTTCAAATGTCGTTGCAAATTGACTGTAAGATGCCTCAATTCTGGCTTTTTACTCGAGTTGAGAGTTGAGTTGGTATTTATATATTATTAATATGCCAATGCAACGGTAATCGATTAATATGATAATGTGACTACCTAATTTAAAACTTTACTTCGTACACCGCGTTCTTATATCCAGAAACGGACCGTTTAGCTTAGCCATTTTGACTACTTTTTAATTTTTTTCTCATACAAAAAGTGTCGATAAGTTACGGGTCGTAAGCAGAACGATCTGTTTCTCGATATAGACACCCCAGCATTCGCAGTTCTTCTATTAGTAGATTATCTTCCAATTGTCAAAAACAATAATTAACTCTTATTTCCTTTCAGTACCTAGGTGACACAATCTCCTAGACCATAATATCTACTTTATTCACACCTTGTGTTCTGTTTCCACGCTACTTTGTCGGACTTGGTTGAATCGTGTATCGTTCGTATTTATTGAATAACGTCCACGTAACCCCGCGCACGCTTTTATTGCGTTATTCGTTATTTCACAAAATAACTGCTATTTTTAACGTTATTTTTCAACATAAAAACTGTTATGTATTTGGCTGAATAACTGTCATATGACTATTAACATATGACTGTTGGCTGTGTGATATAAATAATTATATTATACACTCCGAAAATCATTTTATTTATACAATAACGAATACGCGCAAGTACGTGAAACAATTTACGTAATATACAACAATGTCGTCATTTCTGCAACGTTGCGTTTCAATAATGACGCAATTGCGTGAATTGTTACTTTTTTGACATGTTGACGCTTTTGCACTGCTTTTATAAACATCTAGACGTCAGCCAGAATGCTTTTCAAAACGCAACGATCTTTCTCTGTGCCCACATCAAAAGATACTATTGGACCTCCCAGGGTAAACGCATTATTTAAAATGTGTTGTGTTATTTTTTTAACGATGCAAATGACTGTTAAATCCGTAACGTTATAATAACGTTACAACTTCGCTTCTA
Source organism: Selenia dentaria (assembly GCA_917880725.1). Lineage (NCBI taxonomy): Eukaryota > Metazoa > Arthropoda > Insecta > Lepidoptera > Geometridae > Selenia > Selenia dentaria. Next base: position 6,654,940 of record OU862904.1, on the reverse strand, counting down.
CTGATATTAGCTACGTATTCAAAATCAAGGTAAATTATTTTAAAAAGCTGGTTTGCATAGTTTTAGTCTTGGATTTCATAAAAAGAGCTTAGAATTTCAATAGATATCCCTTAGACAAAAACCCTTGCATCGCGAACAAAGGTTATTTGGTATCAGCATGATTGATATAGCTAGTTGTACCATACACTTAACCAAAATTAACAACATGCGTATTACTCACAAAAAACACCTCATGTAAATAAATGCAAAGCGCACTTTGGTGTAAATCACAATGTGTGGTAGTCACAATTGCGCCAAAACTGACAAGTAAATCTCAACTAAACTGTAATATAAAACCTCTTTAGTGTGCACTTTTTACACTATTTGTGTATTTTAAACATATTATAGCACTTTGGTACAGTTGCGTGCAATTAAATTTAAAATAAATATATCATAAATGAATACAACACCGAAACACTATAGACAAAGTAATGCTTTGGCTTAAATCCTCGTACAAAAATAAACTTTAAATAAGTACCGGCTTTTAAAAGAATAGTTATTTTTCTCCTTTAAAATAAACTTAACAAACGTATAGATTTCGAAATGTATTTACCCCTATTTACCCCTTTTCGACTTTTCTCACCCTTTGTCCAAAATATATGTTGTCTACATGTCGTCTTGAAACTTGGTTCTTATTGAAAATATCGAATTTTTAAAACTTTAAAGTTATTCTACCGTCTGCGCCAGGCATTAATTATATTAGCTTTTTATCTTTTTTTAACATACTTATAAAGTTACGTCTTATACTTTACGTTTTATAACTGGTTCAAATAATATCTAACCCACTCGAACGCGTAATAACGTAATAACGCGTTAAAAAGGCAGTCAGCTGTTGTGTTTTATGAATACTTATGTCATATATAAAACTTCTTTGGATTAGTCCTAGAGTTCAAGTACTATGTACGTATAATATTGTTTTAAGCTACAACCTAGTAATGTTAAATCGTTTACTAATTAGGGAGTCATGCTATAGAGCTATATATGTAGGGCTATATCCTGGTAATGTCACCAACTAAGGAGTATATATTGAGACAGCTTGCGAGAAGTCACAATGGAAAAAGCGATAAGTTTGATTGTAATGGCATTGCTACCGTATTATTTCCACTTCATCAATTACATTAAAAAATCTAAAAAAAATTGGAAAAGAAAACTTTTTCGAATTTAAATTTAGTACCTATTGTACTTCTCAAGATATCGGCATTTCTATCTCAAATCGTATCTAAATTCTAAAACGAAAGCATAAACAACAATTTATCGATATCTTTACCTCAAGACTTCTACTTTTAGACCAAGTCTCAAGACCCCTCCAGATAAATGTGACCTTTCCTTTGCGTATTCGTATGTCCGTCTTGCATACACATAACTATACCCGCATGGTACAGGATAGCGAAGGCCGCGCACACTCCATGCAACACGGCGCGACGGGTGACGCCGCGCGGGCCGAACTGATTAGCGATGATAGCGGCCTTGATGTGAGTATACCGCCCACTACGCAGAGTCGCCCATTACGACTCTGTTTTTTGTGTATTTGTCGTGAAATATGTTTGTATCTGTAATTCTTTATTACTCGTAGTAAATACCTAGATGACCGAGTATTGCTCGTACTTATGAGCTCCAATATCAAATTTTAAAACTTTAAAGTAATCCTACCGTCTGCGCCACAAATCATTTTCTTGGTCTAACCTCAAACCAAACGCTCGTTGGCTTAGTGTTGCTTAACGACGCCATCTATTATCAAGTAGCTTTAGTGTTGCTTTGTCGGTTTTTCACTGTCTGAAAACACGGCTAAAACGACGTTTTCGCCTCTGAAAATGAGATTCAGATTATATACAAGAATAATTGCTTGTTTAAAGGTATTAGATGTATTTGTGCTGTAGTGTTGCAGTAGGGAGTTAATCTATATATCTGTACGTTTTTAAACTATCACGGTCACTAACATTACCCTCTGTTTACGAAGTCGAGCTCGGGCTGGAAAAAAACTAACAATGGCCAATCTTTGGGTTGGAGTGCTCAGTGTACCCTAAGGTGCACTGAGAAAATATTTTTTCACTTTTTTGGGGTAATGATCTTCCCGAAGTCAACGACCTCGTCCAAGGTCATTGACCTTGATTTCAAAGTAAAAACAATAAATTATTTTTACTAAAAATATTTTCAATAACCTTGATTTAAACAGTGAATAAAAAAGTGGTCAACGAATTTACCAAAGGAATTGACCCTAGGCACTGATTTCAAGGTCATTAAAAATTGTTGTCTACCTAAAATTATTTTCGGTCTATGACCATCTTTTACGTTCCAACGTACTAACTAAAGGTTACACTATTAAACTAATTAAAATTACGTTGGAACTGATTCCAACGTAAATTTTAGACCTTGAAATCGAAGTCTATGACCTTGGACGAGGTCGTTGAACTCCAAGGAAAGGTCATTGACCCAAAAAAACAAGTATTTTCATCAATGCACTTATAGGTACACCTCCAACCAATCTGCGTCACAAATCGGCCTCAACGGAAGACCAGCGCTGGCTAACAACCAGTATTATGCTGGTACCGATATTTGGTACCGATTTGTGACATGTAACATGTCCTGTCCATTATTTAACTATTGTTATGTGAGTTAGTGTTAGTGCAATGTTACAGTCACAAATAAATATTTTTCTTTATTTCTTTCTTTCTTAGATATTGTTTATACTCCTAAATTTGTGTTTCTTCTAGTTTTGACGAGTGGTAGTGGTGGATTATTAACCGATAAGTGTTTGTATAGGTGCATGAGTGTAGGCAAAGTGTACACAATCATGTAACGTTGTTTTTCTGTTTTCCTCCTCAATCGCTTAAGAAAGTTTTAGTAATGTATCAACCACTTTACAAGAACGTGACTTAGACAGGACAGTGTCTTAATGACGAGTGGTAAAACAGTTCACATTTGACTTCACACAACTGACTTTCAAAAAAGGAGTAAGTTCTCAATTCTTCTGTTTTTTATGTGTTCAAATGAAATGATATGAAATCGTTTATTCTGTATAGGCTTATGGGGGCACTTACAAATTATCATATTACATTCATTATTTCGTGTCATATTATTTTTTTATCGACAACCAAGTCGGAACGCGACCACGACAGAGAAGATCCGGCAAGAATCTCAGCGGGCTTGTCTTTTTACATTTTTTTATCGCCAATTTCTTAATGTATATAACAAATTCAGTTCAGTGTCCTCAGTTTACCTAGTGAACCGATTTTGATGATTTTTGACGTGATAACGTCTTATTTAACGATTGCTGAACGCCGGCTGCATGCATGAAAAAGCATGATCATTTTCACGTTCTGTTGTCACGGTCACGTTCTACCTTAGCCGAGCGTGCAAGCGAGAGCGCGGAACAAGCAATAGAGAGGAGGCCATAGCATAGTATATATAAGTATTCGTACTGTAAGCGTCAATATGTCACGCTTCGGCGTAAAAACTATGAGGTGTCTGTGTCACAGTTGCCCTATATAAATAAAAGTTTGTACAGTTTCACGTAGACGACACGTTACGTTATACTCACGCAGATATTCCTGCTAGACCTCAGGCAAGATCGGCCTAAGCGTTCGGCTTGTCTTATGACGTTATCACGTAAAATTATCGTCCGGAAACAGACTTTACAGACAACCTTTTTTTTTATTTGAAAGTTGGTGCTTCTCATGTGGTCCTATTAAAATTGTATCAATACCTGACCAATAGGTTTTTTGATATTAAATTATCATCCACATCGAGTATAATAAAATGGAAGTCGGTTTCAAATGTTTGTCTAAAAAGTAGTTATCTAAAACACTATGATGTAGATTCTTAAGATAGTTTCTTACGCAGCTTCCACACGGAGTAGACGAGGATGGAAGAGGATCGCCGGCGAGCACGGATGACCCGACCGAGCGGCCTTCCTCCACCAAGTCTGGGGACAGTGACTACCCCGATACTGGCACTAAGGTACGAGCAACTTGTAAATAAAATGCGTGTTCATTTTTTAGCTTTGCGATAAGTAATGAGTCAATTTCTGAGCCAAGTGAATTTAGAAGACATTCTATAAATAGCTAGGGGGTCTTCCAAAATACTAATAAATCGTATATCATTTTATAAAACGACTTCAAAAAATGAGGAGGTTCTTAGGTTGACTGTATGTATTTTTTTATGTACGAGTAATGTATGTACGCCCATTACTCCTCCATTTGTGGACCTATTTTCGAAATTCTTTTTTATTTAAAATGCAGTTGGTTGTGAAGACGAAAAGAAATGTAGATACACTCTTCGTCGGACCCCTTTCTTGCATGTGTTTTTGGATAAGCATTGAAGTAGGACGTGTCTGCGAAATCGTGTAAATTGAAAGAGTTCATTGTCGGTTGTCTCTTATAACAAACATCGTTGGTCGTTATGTTCGAGTATACTTCCGGATTAAATTTAAATGGGACTATTTAAATTTCAACCAATTCGGTCGAGCTGTTTTTGAGTTACACTCCAATAACTGGAAAGTGTTTCGGCTACCTTGATTATATCCTTATTGACGGTGAATGACAATCGATCCCGTAAGTAGCAATGGCCTCTAAAAAGACCGAAAATAAAATTTCATGTTATATTTTTAACCAAAAACTTTGACTTCAACAATAAAAAGTGTGAAATAACTTGTCAAAATCGGTATCATGCGCACAATATTGTGATAATAGGTACTTTTGAACTAATATGGTACCGACTTCAACTAGTTATTTCACATTTTTTTAGGTTTGAAGTCGGTACTATATTTGTTAAAAAATTGCGCGTTTAAAATATGTGAACAAATAATTACAAAACAAATCGGAATAACTCAATTCCACATGTAGTCCTTATCGGGATCGAGCCTAAATTAAAGTCTAAATCTCTCTTACAGCAAGCTTCAACCGACAAGGATGCAACGACACCAGAAAGCAACCTCCTATTGGACCCATCTATACTGTCAGACTTCACCAGCCAAGCTCTGGTCTTGACTGTACTGGCAACTCTAGTCAAATACACTACGGGTAAGAATGGTCAATAAAATACATCACATATTACAGTATTAAGGGCCTTTACGACCCCTATTAATACACTACCGACAAGAATAGTGCCTTCTTCCTTAATCGTTCCCTCATTACTGAAGATCGTGACTCCTCTGTTGCAGTTTGTTTACTGTTTCTCTCCATCGAGTTCTGTTGCTGGCCTGACGTAGAGCTGTGCTGTAAGGTATCTCCAGCTGTTCCGATACCTGATCCGTCCATCGCTTAGGGCTTCGTCCTCTTAGTATTTTACCCTCAATTTTGCCAGTTACTATAAGACGCTCAAGGTTGTCAGAGCTTCCATGCGCAATATGACCGAAGTACTGTAATACTCGGTGTAAGCATATTGCAGAGAGTCTTTGGAAACGTTCTAAACTTAGCTCCTCCAGACAGATACATTTGTGCGGTGAGCTGTCCATAGTATTAGTAGAAGACGGCGCCAAACCCACAGCTCAAAAGCGTTTATCCTTTGTTTGTCAGCTGCCTTCAGGGTCCAAGATCCAGTGCCATACAAGAATATGGAGAAGAATAGTGCCTACATTATATTTAAAAAAACTTGTAATATGTATCCATATGTACTCGTATGTATGTAATCTAAGAAAATATGTATGTATATAAATAAGTGCATTGATTTTCGTTGATATGTATATGTTGTTTTTAATAAACACAACATTATGTACCTGCTACATATGCACAAAACCAGATTTTCTTCATACATGAGATTATCCGGATTTTCGATTACCCGAATGCCTAACGACAATAATTAGTTCGGATAATCGAGTTTCTACTGTAGTTATATTAAAACAAAGTATGACCTGGCAAAGTCTCACTTAATTCCAGCGGATGTATAAATGTCCATGGAACGTACTGCTTCGTTAAGGTTTACCTCTTTCATTCAATTGTTTAACCCGTTGATTCGCGATTTATTATATTTGGCCAATAATACAATAGATTTCGCAGAACATACTTTTCCAGGAACTGCAACGTGTGTGGTTAATGCTTCGAAAGGACTTTCCACAAGTAGTCTAAATCAGGGATACCTACTGGATTAAGGTGCGAGTTGGTAGCCGGCTACATGAAACCGCAGCAGACGACGAGTCGCAGCGACACTACTGGTTTCTTTGTATTTCTATGAAATACCATTCGTAGTTAGCGACACGAAGCTAGCGACGCGTCGTCGAGCGGCAGACGACACTGTCGCCCGACCGCAGATCAGTAGTGCCTCTCGCGAGTACCAATCTACGTAGAAAACAACTGAAAACCTTTTAAAGCAAACCTTTCGTATCGCCTTTCTAATGGTTGATGCCATCTGCAGTTGCTGCCTGCAGTCGGGTTCGAAATCATGACTGCAGCTACATGAAGCGACGGTACGTCGTCTGCTGCTACGTGTAGACGCCACAACTCATATTCACAATTGCATATTTATTCCTCAATAGCTCATTGTTTCAACATTGGGGCTTAATAATTAGAACAGCTCTTAGAACCCCAGTTTTATGGGAATTGCACTTCTCCTATATCAAGCTAGAGGTCAAGCTGTGTACTTTTCATCAATTTCACCACAAACATCCTTTTTTACCATTGACATTCCTTTGTCAATCCAATCTTTTTTTTAAATATTCATATTTATACTGGCCAGAGATCAGAGATGAGGAGTAAAACGAAAATACATTGTTATATCAAAAACAGGTTGTGTACAACAATAGCTAATGAAAATGCATAATCGATAAATACATTAATATCCTAATATCTTATTATATATCATTACAATATCCCTCCGAAGTGATAATAAGTTGTAATAAGGTTTTAATTAATATTTTGTCATCCAAATCAAACACTTTCTACGTTTAGTGGGATATAATATAATCATAAGAAACCAAAGGTAGTCTGTGTATTTCCTGTAGATCCACTGCGACAGAATGTATTAATTTTTGGCAGATTATATTGAGGTGTTCATGAAACCAAACGGCATTCTAAAATATTTGTAGATAGATAGATAGATACACTCCTTATTGCAACACCACTGTCACGGAGGGTAAAACAATCCGCGAAAAACTCATTTGAACATAGCTTACAATATATTAAACTATTAAATATCTAACAGTAAGTCTTTTCTACCTAAACATTCGCGACATTTGCGACTACCAGATTATAAACTACAACAAACAAATGAAAAACTTAAAATTAAGTGCCACAATGAGCGGTCTTATCGCTCAGAGCTATCTCTACCAGACAACCATGTACCTACCAACGTAAAATTATTAACCGTTTGCGTACCATTGACGTGAATTTACGTGCGTTTCATTCATAAATATTTTGCTTTAATTATCAGTCTAGAAAAACTTAAAATTAAGTGCCACAATGAGCGGTCTTATCGCTCAGAGCTATCTCTTCCAGACAACCATGTACCTACCAACGTAAAATTATTAACCGTTTGCGTACTATTGACGTAAATTTACGTGCGTTTCGTTCATAAATCTTTTGTTTTAATTATCACGTTCAAGGAAGGGTCAAAGTAGTGATTTGAATACCATGTAAAGTTTGTTCGCAGTATATCTAAATAGATAAGTTGGGAAATGTGATATGCTGTGCTTAATTCAAAGGTTATATACTAAATACATTATTGTTTTATTTTTAGATGAAGATGAAATACGAATACTGTACCAGTATCTAGCCGAAGGGTCTGTGGTCTTCCCCAAAGTGTTTCCAGTTATGTAAGTATCTATTAGTCTTTGCAGCAAGACATTTCAAAATGTTTAGTATTTTTTTTTACTTATATCCATTATATTTCAATATTGAAGAATGAAGAAAACACATCAATACACTAGTTAATATGTACGAACTTGTAACTTCTATATCAAAGTCAAAATCATTTATTTAATTTAGGCATCAAAGACGCACTTATGAACGTCAATTTTTCATAAAAATGTACTTTAAAGACTACCACCAAGTTCCAAAATATATAGAGCCTACCGAGAAGAAGCGGCAACAAACTCGGGGCCATTCTTTTTATATAGATGTTTTTACAATGTTTTTACTTAGGTACTACAAATATTAGCTCCAGTGTGTTGCCTTACAAAAGAGAATATAATAATGATATCAATAGGGCAAGACACGCTACACTTTGACATCTTAGTACACGAGTAGGTAGATCCTGGAGTGATCAGTCCCAAGCTGTTTTATCCTCCAAGTAATCCGAAAATTTGTAATAACTTTTTTGACAGAGTTTAGTTTTAATAGTAATTTTAAACTTATTAATAACAAATCTCGGATAACATTGAGAACTTTATTATAGAATCGTATACATTGTCCCATAAAAGAATGACTTATTCTGTATATACTCTAAATTACATTACACTCTACAAAAATACGATCAGTATAAGTAAGGTACAAACCAAAGTTACAAGTATGGGTAAGGTACAAACCCAACTTACAATTTTATTGAGAGTAAGGTAGAAACCAAACTTTCAAATATAGTAAGGTACAAACTAAACTTACATGTATGGGTAAGGTACACACCAAACTTACAATTTTATTATGGGTAAGGTACAAACCAAACTTACAATTTTATTATGGGTAAGGTACAAACCAAACTTACACTTTTATTATGAGTAAGGTAGAAACCAAACTTTCAAATATAAGTAAGGTACAAACTAAACTTACATGTATGGGTAAGGTACACACCAAACTTACAATTTTATTATGGATAAGGTACAAACCAAACTTACAATTTTATTATGAGTAAGGTAGAAACCAAACTTTCAAATATAGTAAGGTACAAACTAAACTTACATGTATGGGTAAGGTACACACCAAACTTACAATTTTATTATGGATAAGGTACAAACCAAACTTACAATTTTATTATGAGTAAGGTAGAAACCAAACTTTCAAATATAGTAAGGTACAAACTAAACTTACATGTATGGGTAAGGTACACACCAAACTTACAATTTTATTATGGGTAAAGTACAAACCAAACTTACAATTTTATTATGAGTAAGGTAGAAACCAAACTTTCAAATATAAGTAAGGTACAAACCAAAGTTACATGTATGGGTAAGGTACACACCAAACTTGCAATTTTATTGAGAGTAAGGTAGAAACCAAACTTTCAAATATAAGTAAGGTACAAACTAAACTTACATGTATGGGTAAGGTACACACCAAACTTACAATTTTATTATGGGTAAGGTACAAACCAAACTTACAATTTTATTATGAGTAAGGTAGAAACCAAACTTTCAAATATAAGTAAGGTACAAACCAAAGTTACATGTATGGGTAAGGTACACACCAAACTTGCAATTTTATTGAGAGTAAGGTAGAAACCAAACTTTCAAATATAAGTAAGGTACAAACTAAACTTACATGTATGGGTAAGGTACACACCAAACTTGCAATTTTATTGAGAGTAAGGTAGAAACCAAACTTTCAAATATAAGTAAGGTACAAACTAAACTTACATGTATGGGTAAGGTACACACCAAACTTGCAATTTTATTGAGAGTAAGGTAGAAACCAAACTTTCAAATATAAGTAAGGTACAAACTAAACTTACATGTATGGGTAAGGTACACACCAAACTTGCAATTTTATTGAGAGTAAGGTAGAAACCAAACTTTCAAATATAAGTAAGGTACAAACTAAACTTACATGTATGGGTAAGGTACACACCAAACTTACAATTTTATTATGGGTAAGGTACAAACCAAACTTACAATTTTATTATGAGTAAGGTAGAAACCAAACTTTCAAATATAAGTAAGGTACAAACCAAAGTTACATGTATGGGTAAGGTACACACCAAACTTACAATTTTATTATGGGTAAGGTACAAACCAAACTTACAATTTTATTATGAGTAAGGTAGAAACCAAACTTTCAAATATAAGTAAGGTACAAACCAAAGTTACATGTATGGGTAAGCTACACACCAAACTTGCAATTTTATTGAGAGTAAGGTAGAAACCAAACTTTCAAATATAAGTAAGGTACAAACTAAACTTACATGTATGGGTAAGGTACACACCAAACTTACAATTTTAATATGGGTAAGGTACAAACCAAACTTACAATTTTATTATGAGTAAGGTAGAAACCAAACTTTCAAATATAAGTAAGGTACAAACCAAAGTTACATGTATGGGTAAGGTACACACCAAACTTGCAATTTTATTGAGAGTAAGGTAGAAACCAAACTTTCAAATATAAGTAAGGTACAAACTAAACTTACATGTATGGGTAAGGTACACACCAAACTTACAATTTTATTATGGGTAAGGTACAAACCAAACTTACAATTTTATTATGAGTAAGGTAGAAACCAAACTTTCAAATATAAGTAAGGTACAAACCAAAGTTACATGTATGGGTAAGGTACACACCAAACTTGCAATTTTATTGAGAGTAAGGTAGAAACCAAACTTTCAAATATAAGTAAGGTACAAACTAAACTTACATGTATGGGTAAGGTACACACCAAACTTGCAATTTTATTGAGAGTAAGGTAGAAACCAAACTTTCAAATATAAGTAAGGTACAAACTAAACTTACATGTATGGGTAAGGTACACACCAAACTTGCAATTTTATTGAGAGTAAGGTAGAAACCAAACTTTCAAATATAAGTAAGGTACAAACTAAACTTACATGTATGGGTAAGGTACACACCAAACTTGCAATTTTATTGAGAGTAAGGTAGAAACCAAACTTTCAAATATAAGTAAGGTACAAACTAAACTTACATGTATGGGTAAGGTACACACCAAACTTACAATTTTATTATGGGTAAAGTACAAACCAAACTTACAATTTTATTATGAGTAAGGTAGAAACCAAACTTTCAAATATAAGTAAGGTACAAACCAAAGTTACATGTATGGGTAAGGTACACACCAAACTTGCAATTTTATTGAGAGTAAGGTAGAAACCAAACTTTCAAATATAAGTAAGGTACAAACTAAACTTACATGTATGGGTAAGGTACACACCAAACTTACAATTTTATTATGGGTAAGGTACAAACCAAACTTACAATTTTATTATGAGTAAGGTAGAAACCAAACTTTCAAATATAAGTAAGGTACAAACCAAAGTTACATGTATGGGTAAGGTACACACCAAACTTGCAATTTTATTGAGAGTAAGGTAGAAACCAAATTTTCAAATATAAGTAAGGTACAAACTAAACTTACATGTATGGGTAAGGTACACACCAAACTTGCAATTTTATTGAGAGTAAGGTAGAAACCAAACTTTCAAATATAAGTAAGGTACAAACTAAACTTACATGTATGGGTAAGGTAGAAACCAAACTTTCAAATATAAGTAAGGTACAAACTAAACTTACATGTATGGGTAAGGTACACACCAAACTTACAATTTTATTATGGGTAAGGTACAAACCAAACTTACAATTTTATTATGAGTAAGGTAAAAACCAAACTTTCAAATATAAGTAAGGTACAAACCAAAGTTACATGTATGGGTAAGGTACACACCAAACTTACAATTTTATTATGGGTAAGGTACAAACCAAACTTACAATTTTATTATGAGTAAGGTAGAAACCAAACTTTCAAATATAAGTAAGGTACAAACCAAAGTTACATGTATGGGTAAGCTACACACCAAACTTGCAATTTTATTGAGAGTAAGGTAGAAACCAAACTTTCAAATATAAGTAAGGTACAAACTAAACTTACATGTATGGGTAAGGTACACACCAAACTTACAATTTTAATATGGGTAAGGTACAAACCAAACTTACAATTTTATTATGAGTAAGGTAGAAACCAAACTTTCAAATATAAGTAAGGTACAAACCAAAGTTACATGTATGGGTAAGGTACACACCAAACTTACAATTTTATCATGGGTAAGGTACAAACCAAACTTACAATTTTATTATGAGTAAGGTAGAAACCAAACTTTCAAATATAAGTAAGGTACAAACCAAAGTTACATGTATGGGTAAGGTACACACCAAACTTACAATTTTATTATGGGTAAGGTACAAACCAAACTTACAATTTTATTGAGAGTAAGGTAGAAACCAAACTTTCAAATATAAGTAAGGTACAAACTAAACTTACATGTATGGGTAAGGTACACACCAAACTTGCAATTTTATTGAGAGTAAGGTAGAAACCAAACTTTCAAATATAAGTAAGGTACAAACTAAACTTACATGTATGGGTAAGGTACACACCAAACTTGCAATTTTATTGAGAGTAAGGTAGAAACCAAACTTTCAAATATAAGTAAGGTACAAACCAAAGTTACATGTATGGGTAAGGTACACACCAAACTTGCAATTTTATTGAGAGTAAGGTAGAAACCAAACTTTCAAATATAAGTAAGGTACAAACTAAACTTACATGTATGGGTAAGGTACACACCAAACTTGCAATTTTATTGAGAGTAAGGTAGAAACCAAACTTTCAAATATAAGTAAGGTACAAACTAAACTTACATGTATGGGTAAGGTACACACCAAACTTGCAATTTTATTGAGAGTAAGGTAGAAACCAAACTTTCAAATATAAGTAAGGTACAAACTAAACTTACATGTATGGGTAAGGTACACACCAAACTTACAATTTTATTATGGGTAAGGTACAAACCACACTTACAATTTTATTATGAGTAAGGTAGAAACCAAACTTTCAAATATAAGTAAGGTACAAACCAAAGTTACATGTATGGGTAAGGTACACACCAAACTTACAATTTTATTATGGGTAAGGTACAAACCAAACTTACAATTTTATTATGAGTAAGGTAGAAACCAAACTTTCAAATATAAGTAAGGTACAAACTAAACTTACATGTATGGGTAAGGTACACACCAAACTTGCAATTTTATTGAGAGTAAGGTAGAAACCAAACTTTCAAATATAAGTAAGGTACAAACTAAACTTACATGTATGGGTAAGGTACACACCAAACTTATTATTTTATTATGGGTAAGGTACAAACCAAACTTACAATTTTATTATGAGTAAGGTAGAAACCAAACTTTCAAATATAAGTAAGGTACAAACCAAAGTTACATGTATGGGTAAGGTACACACCAAACTTACAATTTTATCATGGGTAAGGTACAAACCAAACTTACAATTTTATTATGAGTAAGGTAGAAACCAAACTTTCAAATATAAGTAAGGTACAAACCAAAGTTACATGTATGGGTAAGGTACACACCAAACTTACAATTTTATTATGGGTAAGGTACAAACCAAACTTACAATTTTATTATGAGTAAGGTAGAAACCAAACTTTCAAATATAAGTAAGGTACAAACTAAACTTACATGTATGGGTAAGGTACACACCAAACTTGCAATTTTATTGAGAGTAAGGTAGAAACCAAACTTTCAAATATAAGTAAGGTACAAACTAAACTTACATGTATGGGTAAGGTACACACCAAACTTACAATTTTATTATAGGTAAGGTACAAACCAAACTTACAATTTTATTATGAGTAAGGTAGAAACCAAACTTTCAAATATAAGTAAGGTACAAACCAAAGTTACATGTATGGGTAAGGTACACACCAAACTTGCAATTTTATTGAGAGTAAGGTAGAAACCAAACTTTCAAATATAAGTAAGGTACAAACTAAACTTACATGTATGGGTAAGGTACACACCAAACTTACAATTTTACTATGGGTAAGGTACAAACCAAACTTACAATTTTATTATGAGTAAGGTAGAAACCAAACTTTCAAATATAAGTAAGGTACAAACCAAAGTTACATGTATGGGTAAGGTACACACCAAACTTGCAATTTTATTGAGAGTAAGGTAGAAACCAAACTTTCAAATATAAGTAAGGTACAAACTAAACTTACATGTATGGGTAAGGTACACACCAAACTTACAATTTTATTATGGGTAAGGTACAAACCAAACTTACAATTTTATTATGAGTAAGGTAGAAACCAAACTTTCAAATATAAGTAAGGTACAAACCAAAGTTACATGTATGGGTAAGGTACACACCAAACTTACAATTTTATTATGGGTAAGGTACAAACCAAACTTACAATTTTATTATGAGTAAGGTAGAAACCAAACTTTCAAATATAAGTAAGGTACAAACCAAAGTTACATGTATGGGTAAGGTACACACCAAACTTGCAATTTTATTGAGAGTGAGGTAGAAACCAAACTTTCAAATATAAGTAAGGTACAAACTAAACTTACATGTATGGGTAAGGTACACACCAAACTTACAATTTTATTATGAGTAAGGTAGAAACCAAACTTTCAAATATAAGTAAGGTACAAACTAAACTTACATGTATGGGTAAGGTACACACCAAACTTACAATTTTATTATGGGTAAGGTACAAACCAAACTTACAATTTTATTATGAGTAAGGTAGAAACCAAACTTTCAAATATAAGTAAGGTACAAACTAAACTTACATGTATGGGTAAGGTACACACCAAACTTACAATTTTATTATGGGTAAGGTACAAACCACACTTACAATTTTATTATGAGTAAGGTAGAAACCAAACTTTCAAATATAAGTAAGGTACAAACCAAAGTTACATGTATGGGTAAGGTACACACCAAACTTACAATTTTATTATGGGTAAGGTACAAACCAAACTTACAATTTTATTATGAGTAAGGTAGAAACCAAACTTTCAAATATAAGTAAGGTACAAACTAAACTTACATGTATGGGTAAGGTACACACCAAACTTACAATTTTAATATGGGTAAGGTACAAACCAAACTTACAATTTTATTATGAGTAAGGTAGAAACCAAACTTTCAAATATAAGTAAGGTACAAACCAAAGTTACATGTATGGGTAAGGTACACACCAAACTTGCAATTTTATTGAGAGTAAGGTAGAAACCAAACTTTCAAATATAAGTAAGGTACAAACTAAACTTACATGTATGGGTAAGGTACACACCAAACTTACAATTTTATTATGGGTAAGGTACAAACCAAACTTACAATTTTATTATGAGTAAGGTAGAAACCAAACTTTCAAATATAAGTAAGGTACAAACCAAAGTTACATGTATGGGTAAGGTACACACCAAACTTGCAATTTTATTGAGAGTAAGGTAGAAACCAAACTTTCAAATATAAGTAAGGTACAAACTAAACTTACATGTATGGGTAAGGTACACACCAAACTTGCAATTTTATTGAGAGTAAGGTAGAAACCAAACTTTCAAATATAAGTAAGGTACAAACTAAACTTACATGTATGGGTAAGGTACACACCAAACTTGCAATTTTATTGAGAGTAAGGTAGAAACCAAACTTTCAAATATAAGTAAGGTACAAACTAAACTTACATGTATGGGTAAGGTACACACCAAACTTGCAATTTTATTGAGAGTAAGGTAGAAACCAAACTTTCAAATATAAGTAAGGTACAAACTAAACTTACATGTATGGGTAAGGTACACACCAAACTTACAATTTTATTATGGGTAAAGTACAAACCAAACTTACAATTTTATTATGAGTAAGGTAGAAACCAAACTTTCAAATATAAGTAAGGTACAAACCAAAGTTACATGTATGGGTAAGGTACACACCAAACTTGCAATTTTATTGAGAGTAAGGTAGAAACCAAACTTTCAAATATAAGTAAGGTACAAACTAAACTTACATGTATGGGTAAGGTACACACCAAACTTACAATTTTATTATGGGTAAGGTACAAACCAAACTTACAATTTTATTATGAGTAAGGTAGAAACCAAACTTTCAAATATAAGTAAGGTACAAACCAAAGTTACATGTATGGGTAAGGTACACACCAAACTTGCAATTTTATTGAGAGTAAGGTAGAAACCAAATTTTCAAATATAAGTAAGGTACAAACTAAACTTACATGTATGGGTAAGGTACACACCAAACTTGCAATTTTATTGAGAGTAAGGTAGAAACCAAACTTTCAAATATAAGTAAGGTACAAACTAAACTTACATGTATGGGTAAGGTAGAAACCAAACTTTCAAATATAAGTAAGGTACAAACTAAACTTACATGTATGGGTAAGGTACACACCAAACTTGCAATTTTATTGAGAGTAAGGTAGAAACCAAACTTTCAAATATAAGTAAGGTACAAACTAAACTTACATGTATGGGTAAGGTACACACCAAACTTACAATTTTATTATGGGTAAGGTACAAACCAAACTTACAATTTTATTATGAGTAAGGTAAAAACCAAACTTTCAAATATAAGTAAGGTACAAACCAAAGTTACATGTATGGGTAAGGTACACACCAAACTTACAATTTTATTATGGGTAAGGTACAAACCAAACTTACAATTTTATTATGAGTAAGGTAGAAACCAAACTTTCAAATATAAGTAAGGTACAAACCAAAGTTACATGTATGGGTAAGCTACACACCAAACTTGCAATTTTATTGAGAGTAAGGTAGAAACCAAACTTTCAAATATAAGTAAGGTACAAACTAAACTTACATGTATGGGTAAGGTACACACCAAACTTACAATTTTAATATGGGTAAGGTACAAACCAAACTTACAATTTTATTATGAGTAAGGTAGAAACCAAACTTTCAAATATAAGTAAGGTACAAACCAAAGTTACATGTATGGGTAAGGTACACACCAAACTTACAATTTTATCATGGGTAAGGTACAAACCAAACTTACAATTTTATTATGAGTAAGGTAGAAACCAAACTTTCAAATATAAGTAAGGTACAAACCAAAGTTACATGTATGGGTAAGGTACACACCAAACTTACAATTTTATTATGGGTAAGGTACAAACCAAACTTACAATTTTATTGAGAGTAAGGTAGAAACCAAACTTTCAAATATAAGTAAGGTACAAACTAAACTTACATGTATGGGTAAGGTACACACCAAACTTGCAATTTTATTGAGAGTAAGGTAGAAACCAAACTTTCAAATATAAGTAAGGTACAAACTAAACTTACATGTATGGGTAAGGTACACACCAAACTTGCAATTTTATTGAGAGTAAGGTAGAAACCAAACTTTCAAATATAAGTAAGGTACAAACCAAAGTTACATGTATGGGTAAGGTACACACCAAACTTGCAATTTTATTGAGAGTAAGGTAGAAACCAAACTTTCAAATATAAGTAAGGTACAAACTAAACTTACATGTATGGGTAAGGTACACACCAAACTTGCAATTTTATTGAGAGTAAGGTAGAAACCAAACTTTCAAATATAAGTAAGGTACAAACTAAACTTACATGTATGGGTAAGGTACACACCAAACTTGCAATTTTATTGAGAGTAAGGTAGAAACCAAACTTTCAAATATAAGTAAGGTACAAACTAAACTTACATGTATGGGTAAGGTACACACCAAACTTACAATTTTATTATGGGTAAGGTACAAACCACACTTACAATTTTATTATGAGTAAGGTAGAAACCAAACTTTCAAATATAAGTAAGGTACAAACCAAAGTTACATGTATGGGTAAGGTACACACCAAACTTACAATTTTATTATGGGTAAGGTACAAACCAAACTTACAATTTTATTATGAGTAAGGTAGAAACCAAACTTTCAAATATAAGTAAGGTACAAACTAAACTTACATGTATGGGTAAGGTACACACCAAACTTGCAATTTTATTGAGAGTAAGGTAGAAACCAAACTTTCAAATATAAGTAAGGTACAAACTAAACTTACATGTATGGGTAAGGTACACACCAAACTTATTATTTTATTATGGGTAAGGTACAAACCAAACTTACAATTTTATTATGAGTAAGGTAGAAACCAAACTTTCAAATATAAGTAAGGTACAAACCAAAGTTACATGTATGGGTAAGGTACACACCAAACTTACAATTTTATCATGGGTAAGGTACAAACCAAACTTACAATTTTATTATGAGTAAGGTAGAAACCAAACTTTCAAATATAAGTAAGGTACAAACCAAAGTTACATGTATGGGTAAGGTACACACCAAACTTACAATTTTATTATGGGTAAGGTACAAACCAAACTTACAATTTTATTATGAGTAAGGTAGAAACCAAACTTTCAAATATAAGTAAGGTACAAACTAAACTTACATGTATGGGTAAGGTACACACCAAACTTGCAATTTTATTGAGAGTAAGGTAGAAACCAAACTTTCAAATATAAGTAAGGTACAAACTAAACTTACATGTATGGGTAAGGTACACACCAAACTTACAATTTTATTATAGGTAAGGTACAAACCAAACTTACAATTTTATTATGAGTAAGGTAGAAACCAAACTTTCAAATATAAGTAAGGTACAAACCAAAGTTACATGTATGGGTAAGGTACACACCAAACTTGCAATTTTATTGAGAGTAAGGTAGAAACCAAACTTTCAAATATAAGTAAGGTACAAACTAAACTTACATGTATGGGTAAGGTACACACCAAACTTACAATTTTACTATGGGTAAGGTACAAACCAAACTTACAATTTTATTATGAGTAAGGTAGAAACCAAACTTTCAAATATAAGTAAGGTACAAACCAAAGTTACATGTATGGGTAAGGTACACACCAAACTTGCAATTTTATTGAGAGTAAGGTAGAAACCAAACTTTCAAATATAAGTAAGGTACAAACTAAACTTACATGTATGGGTAAGGTACACACCAAACTTACAATTTTAATATGGGTAAGGTACAAACCAAACTTACAATTTTATTATGAGTAAGGTAGAAACCAAACTTTCAAATATAAGTAAGGTACAAACCAAAGTTACATGTATGGGTAAGGTACACACCAAACTTACAATTTTATTATGGGTAAGGTACAAACCAAACTTACAATTTTATTATGAGTAAGGTAGAAACCAAACTTTCAAATATAAGTAAGGTACAAACCAAAGTTACATGTATGGGTAAGGTACACACCAAACTTGCAATTTTATTGAGAGTGAGGTAGAAACCAAACTTTCAAATATAAGTAAGGTACAAACTAAACTTACATGTATGGGTAAGGTACACACCAAACTTACAATTTTATTATGAGTAAGGTAGAAACCAAACTTTCAAATATAAGTAAGGTACAAACTAAACTTACATGTATGGGTAAGGTACACACCAAACTTACAATTTTATTATGGGTAAGGTACAAACCAAACTTACAATTTTATTATGAGTAAGGTAGAAACCAAACTTTCAAATATAAGTAAGGTACAAACTAAACTTACATGTATGGGTAAGGTACACACCAAACTTACAATTTTATTATGGGTAAGGTACAAACCACACTTACAATTTTATTATGAGTAAGGTAGAAACCAAACTTTCAAATATAAGTAAGGTACAAACCAAAGTTACATGTATGGGTAAGGTACACACCAAACTTACAATTTTATTATGGGTAAGGTACAAACCAAACTTACAATTTTATTATGAGTAAGGTAGAAACCAAACTTTCAAATATAAGTAAGGTACAAACTAAACTTACATGTATGGGTAAGGTACACACCAAACTTGCAATTTTATTGAGAGTAAGGTAGAAACCAAACTTTCAAATATAAGTAAAGTACAAACTAAACTTACATGTATGGGTAAGGTACACACCAAACTTACAATTTTATTATGGGTAAGGTACAAACCAAACTTACAATTTTATTATGAGTAAGGTAGAAACCAAACTTTCAAATATAAGTAAGGTACAAACCAAAGTTACATGTATGGGTAAGGTACACACCAAACTTACAATTTTATCATGGGTAAGGTACAAACCAAACTTACAATTTTATTATGAGTAAGGTAGAAACCAAACTTTCAAATATAAGTAAGGTACAAACCAAAGTTACATGTATGGGTAAGGTACACACCAAACTTACAATTTTATTATGGGTAAGGTACAAACCAAACTTACAATTTTATTATGAGTAAGGTAGAAACCAAACTTTCAAATATAAGTAAGGTACAAACTAAACTTACATGTATGGGTAAGGTACACACCAAACTTGCAATTTTATTGAGAGTAAGGTAGAAACCAAACTTTCAAATATAAGTAAGGTACAAACTAAACTTACATGTATGGGTAAGGTACACACCAAACTTGCAATTTTATTGAGAGTAAGGTAGAAACCAAACTTTCAAATATAAGTAAGGTACAAACTAAACTTACATGTATGGGTAAGGTACACACCAAACTTGCAATTTTATTGAGAGTAAGGTAGAAACCAAACTTTCAAATATAAGTAAGGTACAAACTAAACTTACATGTATGGGTAAGGTACACACCAAACTTACAATTTTATTATGGGTAAGGTACAAACCACACTTACAATTTTATTATGAGTAAGGTAGAAACCAAACTTTCAAATATAAGTAAGGTACAAACCAAAGTTACATGTATGGGTAAGGTACACACCAAACTTACAATTTTATTATGGGTAAGGTACAAACCAAACTTACAATTTTATTATGAGTAAGGTAGAAACCAAACTTTCAAATATAAGTAAGGTACAAACTAAACTTACATGTATGGGTAAGGTACACACCAAACTTGCAATTTTATTGAGAGTAAGGTAGAAACCAAACTTTCAAATATAAGTAAGGTACAAACTAAACTTACATGTATGGGTAAGGTACACACCAAACTTACAATTTTATTATGGGTAAGGTACAAACCAAACTTACAATTTTATTATGAGTAAGGTAGAAACCAAACTTTCAAATATAAGTAAGGTACAAACCAAAGTTACATGTATGGGTAAGGTACACACCAAACTTACAATTTTATTATGAGTAAGGTAGAAACCAAACTTTCAAATATAAGTAAGGTATAAACCAAAGTTACATGTATGGGTAAGGTACACACCAAACTTACAATTTTATTATGGGTAAGGTACAAACCAAACTTACAATTTTATTATGAGTAAGGTAGAAACCAAACTTTCAAATATAAGTAAGGTACAAACTAAACTTACATGTATGGGTAAGGTACACACCAAACTTGCAATTTTATTGAGAGTAAGGTAGAAACCAAACTTTCAAATATAAGTAAGGTACAAACTAAACTTACATGTATGGGTAAGGTACACACCAAACTTACAATTTTATTATGGGTAAGGTACAAACCAAACTTACAATTTTATTATGAGTAAGGTAGAAACCAAACTTTCAAATATAAGTAAGGTACAAACCAAAGTTACATGTATGGGTAAGGTACACACCAAACTTGCAATTTTATTGAGAGTAAGGTAGAAACCAAACTTTCAAATATAAGTAAGGTATAAACCAAAGTTACATGTATGGGTAAGGTACACACCAAACTTACAATTTTATTATGGGTAAGGTACAAACCAAACTTACAATTTTATTATGAGTAAGGTAGAAACCAAACTTTCAAATATAAGTAAGGTACAAACTAAACTTACATGTATGGGTAAGGTACACACCAAACTTGCAATTTTATTGAGAGTAAGGTAGAAACCAAACTTTCAAATATAAGTAAGGTACAAACTAAACTTACATGTATGGGTAAGGTACACACCAAACTTACAATTTTATTATGGGTAAGGTACAAACCAAACTTACAATTTTATTATGAGTAAGGTAGAAACCAAACTTTCAAATATAAGTAAGGTACAAACCAAAGTTACATGTATGGGTAAGGTACACACCAAACTTGCAATTTTATTGAGAGTAAGGTAGAAACCAAACTTTCAAATATAAGTAAGGTACAAACTAAACTTACATGTATGGGTAAGGTACACACCAAACTTACAATTTTACTATGGGTAAGGTACAAACCAAACTTACAATTTTATTATGAGTAAGGTAGAAACCAAACTTTCAAATATAAGTAAGGTACAAACCAAAGTTACATGTATGGGTAAGGTACACACCAAACTTGCAATTTTATTGAGAGTAAGGTAGAAACCAAACTTTCAAATATAAGTAAGGTACAAACTAAACTTACATGTATGGGTAAGGTACACACCAAACTTACAATTTTATTATGGGTAAGGTACAAACCAAACTTACAATTTTATTATGAGTAAGGTAGAAACCAAACTTTCAAATATAAGTAAGGTACAAACCAAAGTTACATGTATGGGTAAGGTACACACCAAACTTACAATTTTATTATGGGTAAGGTACAAACCAAACTTACAATTTTATTATGAGTAAGGTAGAAACCAAACTTTCAAATATAAGTAAGGTACAAACCAAAGTTACATGTATGGGTAAGGTACACACCAAACTTGCAATTTTATTGAGAGTGAGGTAGAAACCAAACTTTCAAATATAAGTAAGGTACAAACTAAACTTACATGTATGGGTAAGGTACACACCAAACTTACAATTTTATTATGGGTAAGGTACAAACCAAACTTACAATTTTATTATGAGTAAGGTAGAAACCAAACTTTCAAATATAAGTAAGGTACAAACTAAACTTACATGTATGGGTAAGGTACACACCAAACTTACAATTTTATTATGGGTAAGGTACAAACCAAACTTACAATTTTATTATGAGTAAGGTAGAAACCAAACTTTCAAATATAAGTAAGGTACAAACTAAACTTACATGTATGGGTAAGGTACACACCAAACTTACAATTTTATTATGGGTAAGGTACAAACCACACTTACAATTTTATTATGAGTAAGGTAGAAACCAAACTTTCAAATATAAGTAAGGTACAAACCAAAGTTACATGTATGGGTAAGGTACACACCAAACTTACAATTTTATTATGGGTAAGGTACAAACCAAACTTACAATTTTATTATGAGTAAGGTAGAAACCAAACTTTCAAATATAAGTAAGGTACAAACTAAACTTACATGTATGGGTAAGGTACACACCAAACTTGCAATTTTATTGAGAGTAAGGTAGAAACCAAACTTTCAAATATAAGTAAAGTACAAACTAAACTTACATGTATGGGTAAGGTACACACCAAACTTACAATTTTATTATGGGTAAGGTACAAACCAAACTTACAATTTTATTATGAGTAAGGTAGAAACCAAACTTTCAAATATAAGTAAGGTACAAACCAAAGTTACATGTATGGGTAAGGTACACACCAAACTTACAATTTTATCATGGGTAAGGTACAAACCAAACTTACAATTTTATTATGAGTAAGGTAGAAACCAAACTTTCAAATATAAGTAAGGTACAAACCAAAGTTACATGTATGGGTAAGGTACACACCAAACTTACAATTTTATTATGGGTAAGGTACAAACCAAACTTACAATTTTATTATGAGTAAGGTAGAAACCAAACTTTCAAATATAAGTAAGGTACAAACTAAACTTACATGTATGGGTAAGGTACACACCAAACTTGCAATTTTATTGAGAGTAAGGTAGAAACCAAACTTTCAAATATAAGTAAGGTACAAACTAAACTTACATGTATGGGTAAGGTACACACCAAACTTACAATTTTATTATGGGTAAGGTACAAACCAAACTTACAATTTTATTATGAGTAAGGTAGAAACCAAACTTTCAAATATAAGTAAGGTACAAACCAAAGTTACATGTATGGGTAAGGTACACACCAAACTTGCAATTTTATTGAGAGTAAGGTAGAAACCAAACTTTCAAATATAAGTAAGGTACAAACTAAACTTACATGTATGGGTAAGGTACACACCAAACTTACAATTTTACCATGGGTAAGGTACAAACCAAACTTACAATTTTATTATGAGTAAGGTAGAAACCAAACTTTCAAATATAAGTAAGGTACAAACCAAAGTTACATGTATGGGTAAGGTACACACCAAACTTGCAATTTTATTGAGAGTAAGGTAGAAACCAAACTTTCAAATATAAGTAAGGTACAAACTAAACTTACATGTATGGGTAAGGTACACACCAAACTTGCAATTTTATTGAGAGTAAGGTAGAAACCAAACTTTCAAATATAAGTAAGGTACAAACTAAACTTACATGTATGGGTAAGGTACACACCAAACTTACAATTTTATTATGGGTAAGGTACAAACCAAACTTACAATTTTATTATGAGTAAGGTAGAAACCAAACTTTCAAATATAAGTAAGGTACAAACCAAAGTTACATGTATGGGTAAGGTACACACCAAACTTGCAATTTTATTGAGAGTAAGGTAGAAACCAAACTTTCAAATATAAGTAAGGTACAAACTAAACTTACATGTATGGGTAAGGTACACACCAAACTTACAATTTTACTATGGGTAAGGTACAAACCAAACTTACAATTTTATTATGAGTAAGGTAGAAACCAAACTTTCAAATATAAGTAAGGTACAAACCAAAGTTACATGTATGGGTAAGGTACACACCAAACTTGCAATTTTATTGAGAGTAAGGTAGAAACCAAACTTTCAAATATAAGTAAGGTACAAACTAAACTTACATGTATGGGTAAGGTACACACCAAACTTGCAATTTTATTGAGAGTAAGGTAGAAACCAAACTTTCAAATATAAGTAAGGTACAAACTAAACTTACATGTATGGGTAAGGTACACACCAAACTTACAATTTTATTATGGGTAAGGTACAAACCAAACTTACAATTTTATTATGAGTAAGGTAGAAACCAAACTTTCAAATATAAGTAAGGTACAAACCAAAGTTACATGTATGGGTAAGGTACACACCAAACTTACAATTTTATTATGGGTAAGGTACAAACCAAACTTACAATTTTATTATGAGTAAGGTAGAAACCAAACTTTCAAATATAAGTAAGGTACAAACCAAAGTTACATGTATGGGTAAGGTACACACCAAACTTGCAATTTTATTGAGAGTGAGGTAGAAACCAAACTTTCAAATATAAGTAAGGTACAAACTAAACTTACATGTATGGGTAAGGTACACACCAAACTTGCAATTTTATTGAGAGTAAGGTAGAAACCAAACTTTCAAATATGAGTAAAGTACAAACTAAACTTACATATATGGGTAAGGTACAAAGCAAACTGACAAGTATGGGTAAGGTACAAACCAAACATACAATTACGATTAAGGTAGAAATCAAACTTACCAATATGAGTAAGGTACAAATCAAAGTTACAAGTATGGGTTAGGTACAAACCAATAAACTTGAAGTGTGTAAATTGTTGTTCGTCGTGCATTACAGCCACAGTCTGCTGGACCACAAGATCAACCATGTGCTGATGCACTGTCACGACCAGGTCATACTCAGTGCGGTGCAGAGCATCATACAGGTCAGTGCTGTGGGGCACAGGGGGCATTTATGGTATAAGTTTTTAAACTATCATAGTCAAAAACATTAGAAATATTCAAATAAATAAAGACATAGTTACCATGTATATTTTCTGTGAGTTTCCGATATTTCGGCACTGTTGTAAGCGCCATGATCACGGATGAACTATGGAATTGTGGGTGGGTGAATATTTACGAGCAGTCCAAGCGGTCTACCCTCTTCCGTACTCGTTTGGTTTGCGAGGCACCACTACTATTGTTCGCGCTTTGTATTATTGGCGCTTGCAACAGTTCCGAAGTATCGGAAACTCAAAGAAAATGTACATGGTAACTACGCCGTTAACAGTTTGAATAAGTACTAAGGCATTTATGATGATTTAGTTAACTTATCAAAGTAAACCTTTTTCATGTTTGGTTTTATAAACTCTTTAAATAACTATTTATAACAATCGGAACCAAACTTTGAAATTTTAAAGGTAAATTTAAATCCTCAAGCAGGCCTAGTAATGACATCTTCTGGGAAACGTATCATATATGGCTAATTAAGAAGTATTCAATAATCAACCTTAGTGACACTTACTATCACGCGAACGAATTGCCTGACTCTTTACTTACTAATATGAAAAGATGATTAAGTTGTATTTATGTTTTACTAGCTGTTTAGCCCGCGCGGTCATGGATGATGATGTTGAATCTTATATAGCCTATGTTACTCAGGGTGAATGTAGCTTACCAAAGGTGAAATAATTTTTGAAATCGGTCCAGTACTTTTTTAGCCAATTCGTTATAAACATACAAATCTTTCTTCTTTATAATATTAGTATAGATGAAAAATA
Organism: Selenia dentaria; assembly: GCA_917880725.1. Lineage (NCBI taxonomy): Eukaryota > Metazoa > Arthropoda > Insecta > Lepidoptera > Geometridae > Selenia > Selenia dentaria. Next base: position 6,628,807 of record OU862904.1, on the reverse strand, counting down.
TATTTTGATTGGTTCAAACATTATTATTTTGGATAATATTTTTATTTTTAAACTTTAATTAAGGGCTTTATGTATATTCTAATTTAAGGTATATATATTCTTGTGATATTATAGCTTTTGGGATCATTATATTAAGAATTCGTTGGTTAAAGTAATTTAAACAATCTTCGTTCTCTTTATGATGTGGGTCGTGAAGCGACACCACGGGACATATTAAGGAAATTTTAATGAGAAGAATTATTTAGAATGACGGAAAGGAGATAATATTATTATTTAAATATTGGACACTAGTTTATTTTAATAATGTTTACATGTAAGTAATAAAATTGAAGCTACGGAGCTTATAAAAACAAGATAGAAAGTAATAGAATTCGCGACGAGCGGCCTACAGCGATCTTTGGGTGTGTATATCGGCCGGCAGGCGATAGCGGAGGCCGCGCGGCGCGGGGGGGACAAAATAGATAACATGCCATCTAAAGAGCTGGACCAAGATCACAAGAGGTAGTGATTTAACCGAAATGTATAGTGCAGGTCCAACTCATTAGATGACCGAGTTATGTGAGAGTACGCCACAATGTTTTTGCTCGCATAATACTACAAACGCATAAAGATTTACTGTATTACGTAGACTTAAATAAATATATATTTTGTGTTGTTTATTCTAGAATATGATCGCGTCAGAGGACGCCAGCCAGCAAGCGTTGCATTATATGCAAAGTTGCGGCTTCGGCGGTCTGTGGCGTTTCGCCGGACCTTTTCTATCTAAGGTACATTTCTATATAAGATGCATTCCTATTTAAGGTACAGTACGCGGCCAAAACTCCATAGAATAGAATAGAAGAATAGAATATTCTTTATTTTCTTGAAATGTGAGTACACATAAACAAAATAGACCTTACACATTTCACCAAGCTAATGGCATGCAAAAACTTAATTAAAACTAAAAATGAAACCTTACGCCACTATGCTAAAATCTTGTAAAGAGTAAAAACTATGCTGTAACAACCACGCTTGTAACTCTTTCTTAAATTTGGCAAAAGGTATATGTATATAAGTAATACCTTTAGGAACTGAGGTCATCTATTGAAAATTTTTATTGACATCGAATAACTGCTTTTTTGATAAAGTGCTGTTCTCGAAAGGTAACTGTTTACTAGCCTGTCTCTATTCCTTGTGTTTCGGTGGAATATTTCTCTCGCTTTTGTGAACATATAGCTGTGCTGCCTTACAAAACATGACATTTCGTAAATGTATTGGCATGGTAGGGGTAATATTTTTAGTATCTGAAAGAGCGGTCTTCACGACTCGTACGGTACTGCGATAGCGCGAATACATTTCTTTTGGGCAGTAAATGCCTTTATGAAATTTGTACTGCGTCCCCAAACAATTAATCCATACATTAAATGTGACCCATATATATCCATGATATACCATTAGTGCAGTATCTTTGTTGGATGTTTTACGTAAACGTTTCAGTACATATACATAGCTGTTTGTTTTCTTACATATTTTCTCTATCTGCGTTTTCCAATTAAATTTTTTGTCTAAAATTACTCCTAAAAAGGAAACCTGACTAGGTCCTTCAATATTATGTCCAACAAATTGTATTTGCAAGTTAAGATTATTAAAATTCATAATAGTAGTTTATGCAACTGTCATATAATACCCGTGTTATATGCAGTTGCATACACTACTTTATCTTCACTAATGCAATTAATCAAACAACAAGAGTAAAAGCTGACAATAGTTTATTTATAATAATTGTTCAAATTTTGGATGGTACAATTTTGAAAGTTAATGTTAATTATTGATCCAGCAGCTGTAGCGGTCGCGGGGCAAGCAGTAGAGCTCGTAGACGGAGTCGGAATATTTATAATTACTTCATTCGTCTTGTTTTCTATACTGTTCAAGATCGTATTTGAGACTTGAATTTTATTCATTAAAGACTCATCAATGTAGCTTTCAGCCACAGTAGAAGACTTCCACCCCCCGTGTCGTTTCAGTGCGGTCAAATCACCACCGCTATCTATGAGAAGGGTCGCCGAGGTGCGCCGGAAGCAATGCCCCGTGTACAACGCTGGGTTAGGCAGATTCAAAAAACTTGCGATAGTTTTTCCCAGAGCACCAAATTTATTAATACCAATTCTTTGATCGACGCACTTCCCCGATCTATAGCTCAAGAAAAAGGCAGGGTTTCGACAGGGGGTGGGTCGAAGTTCCATGTATTTTTTACATACGGCATAGAAGTTGCCCGTCACAACGAAAGAACGATCTATTTTCGTTTTTGTTTTCGAAACTTTCACCATGATTGTACTGTCGTCTATGTTAGAGACTTCATCGAACTGGATGTTGTATAGCTCTTGCCTTCGGCATGCCCCCATTATGCCGAAGATTAGTGCAACCTGTAACAATAAACGATATAATAAGCTTGAGGTACATAGCCAAGGCAAAAACTATGATTTATGAAGTAGTAAAGTGTAGGTACCTACTACCAAATTTATACACAAAGCGCTTAAACGGAGTGTCTAGATAACTTGCGTGTGTAGTACGTAAGTACTAGGTAGATTAAATAACAGGACTAAAATACACTTACCTTTTCAAAAAGATACAAAATATCTGGTGAATCTTCCAGGAACATCTTTATTTGACCTGATGTAAACGTCAAGGACTTTTTTTCCTTGTGTCCTTCTGAACTGCGTTTCAGGAACGCTATGACCTTTGAATACTTCGTGATATCAATATTGTTGTAGATACTCAGTGTGGACTTGAGCATAGAATATTTAGCCCACATAGAAGATGGTTTGAATTTGTCGGAGAGGTCTTTGAGATACGCAAGAATGACATTTTCAGAAAATTATGTATTTTTCTTTTCGGTCTTCCATGCCAAAAAGTTATTATATTCTTTTTCATATAATTTTCTGGCAAAAGATTGTGAGTTACTTTTGTTGCCAATTCTAGAATATCCGGAGGCGTACAAATATCATCGTCGCTATCCATTTTTAACTTTTAATTTGTATTTTAAAAACAAAACAAACATTAAATTCACGCGTATTTATTGTCACAGTGAACTTGCCGCCATTAAAATGCAGCTGCGCGCGCAGGGCCAATCAGGAGCGAGCGCGCGCTGTTCTTTTTTTATTTAATTGGCACAAGATCTTACCAAAGAGTTTTGTGTATGTAAGTTTAGTAGTTTCGACGAAGTTTTCACGTATAACCCAACTGTTTTCAAAAGCCAGCCTAATATCAAAATTTTATACAACTTGTATGAGGATTTTGACATAAGGCTCGCCACGTTAATTGGTCGCGTTTTATTGATGTTATAATGAGATTTTACGATATCGATGAGGATATTATACGATCATGTGAAATTGCTTAAATTGAGTGTTTTGTTGTCTGTTCTATAACAGTAGTAATTATAAGTCAAGTATTGGAAACATAAGTAGAATGTTACAACATTAGTGTAGATAAAATTAGTTTTCGAAAGATTTATTTTTAAATTATTCATGTTATGCCATCTTACTACCGAATTTATTGTATTATTAATGTCAAGTATGTGATTATCTAAAATGTTGCAATTTTTGGTTGTTGTAACTACTATTGAAATGTCATCTGCAAATAAGACAGACTTAAACGAAATATAGCTGGCAATGTCATGAATATATAATAACGGTCCTAAAACGCTCCCTTGAGGGACGCCATATTGATTTATTTTAAATTCTGATTTATTACTGCAATTCGTTTTCCTACAATCTATACTCATTATTTCGACACATTGCTGTCTATGTTGAAGATATGATTAAATCCATTCATTTGCTTTACCCCTGATAGCAAACATGTATAATTTGTTTAATAGCAATCTATGTGAGACAAAGTCAAATGATTTTGTCATGTCGAAAATAGGCATGCTAAGGATTATATTGCTATGAACGCGTGCACGATACAGCCAGTGCGTAGGTGTGCGTGTATGACAATGTCTCAACAAAGCAGATAACACACACTAATGAACTGTCGTCGTAACATTACGCGAAATAACAATATATTTCTGTTGCATTTACAAAATGCGTCATAGTGGTGACCATTGCATTGCTACAATTCGCGTTACACTTACCAATAATACTGTAATTGATAAAAAAAAAAGGGGGATACAGTTTGGCGTTGTAGTTTAGAATCTTTCCTATACATCCAACATTAAATTATACCACTAGATAGCTAAAGAATCAAAGCATTCATTACGATAAACGAGAACAAGAAACAACACGATACGATAAACAAGAACAAGAGACATTTGCAATTAGTACAACTTTTGACTCGGAGAAACGTATTCACGTACAACACACGGCCGTGTCCATGACACAGCAACACACCATTTTCACCTTATTTTGACTTAATATCGAAACGGCATCATAATTTTCAATCGATACATTCTAACGTCATAATATTAGCATTTTTAAAAAGGGTTTTAGATTCAGGGTTTCATTTATGCAGCTCGACCCCTTATATATCAACTCCAGCCCACTAACACCCCTTACAGTAAGTTAGAAAGTGCGTTGTATACAGAACCAATGCACGGCGGAGAATGCGGAGTTGTTCGTGAACTGCCTGGAGGCGATGGTGGAGACGTGCCTGCCGGGCGGGGAGGAGTGCGTCCCCCGCCTCGCGCCCCCCGACCCGGACAGGCCGGACGACCCGCCGCCGCACCAGCGCACCGCCACCTTCCTCCCGGACGGCGTCATGTCACCACATTACCTCCCCACTGCCGGAACACTGTATGTATCTGCTTATTAGATTATAAGAACTTGTGTGTATGGCTTGATTATTAAAGATATGTCATTTTTATGGTGATTTTGATGTTATTTTTATATTGTGATCATCGAATTAGTTTTTCAGCGATGCCCTACTCTACATACTAATAATTTCTTAATTACTTATATTTCATTGTTACATTGATAATCGACAGGTGAGAGTTTATGGTGCGCCGCTGTTTTGATAATTTTCTCGCAACAGCATCTCCTACAAGGCGAATCGCCAATTTTTCTGTCAAAATCGATTGAATCCTATACATTTGATGTTTGACAGTGACAGCTCGCAACGACCATGAAAACCCACCTACGATTTGTGAGCTTTTTCGGCGACGTCATCAATGACGTATCGAGCTCTCTCACGATGATCGTGTGCTTGTAAGGGAATGGGTGTGCGAACGCCGCGAGTGATTTCGGCGCTTACCGGAACGTAGCCGAAAAGAAATATTAAATTCGTTTTATTTGAATCGATAAAGTTGTATCTAGTTTTATCTAGATTAAGTATGCGTGGTATAGAAACTAATACTGTATAACTATTTAATATTAATTAAAAAGTCATTTATATTAATACAATGTAAATGTTTTCATTTCAGAAGTACACAAACGGCTTATTCAATACTGTCACGGCCTGGATTCAATAATTAGTTATGTAAGTACTGCTAATAGTTCTAGGAAATTTAAGAAATGCTTTATCAATATCTCATAAATAACAATACCTGTACAAGTTACTGAAGTTACCGATCGATAAATTTGAGTCTTGAATTCGTCATATTCGAAAAATCTGGCTATATCGATCCTTTGTCGATCATTGCAAGTAACAGAATTAAGCGATCGGTAGACAAATTCGATAAGCTTTTACGATTATAATGATAACCTTAGCATGGAACTGTTAAATTACGTTTGAGATCGGCTAATGATCGTACGAGGAACGATACGATTTCATTGTACGATGTAAATGTTTCCTATAGCACATAAGAATTAATAGTAGGCAGAAGTATGGAACAAAAGACACGTTTAGATATAAAAAAATGCTTAAGGACCGTTAGCTGCCTGCACGCTAAATTGAAACTTATCATGAAACTCCAACGTTCATATTCCATTGGGCGCTGCCTCGTAACTATGGGAGCACATAGTCGAACGGTACCTAAACTGCGGACAGAGGCCCCCTGCCTGTAGTCGCTTGATCACTTATGACCTTCAGTTAGAATACTGTAAAGAGACTTCATACTGAGTATACTATATTAGTGGCCCGTTACAAGGACGATAGATGGACTCTACGGTCGCTGAAGTGGTGTGGGCCAAAAGGCACCAGATCAAGAGGTCGACCAAGGTCCAGATGGGCAGACGAAATTGTAGCGTGCGAGGGTGGAAGTTAGCTAGACAGAGCTAATGACAGAGAAGGATGGTTTTCTTTGCATGAAATAATTAGGTAGTGGACAATTGAAACTTAAACTAATTCCAAAATAGAATTTATAATTAGGAACCGAATTCATATAAGTGTAATAGGTAAATGTAATTGAATTATAGGTTAATAAGTAATATCGTTTAAGTTTTTAAACTATCATGGTCACAAACATTAGAAGTATTCTAATTATCAGTACATCTGTGATCATGGCGCTTGCAACAGTGCCGAAATATCGGAAACTCTCAGAAAATATCATCATCATCATCATCATCTCAGCCGTAGGACGTCCACTGCTGAACATAAGCCTCCCCCATGATTTTCCAAAAGGACCGGTTGGAAGCGGCCTGCATCCACCGTCTTCCTGCGACCTTCATCAGGTCGTCTGTCCACCGTGTCGGTGGACGACCTACGCTGCGCTTGCCGGTCCGTGGTCTCCACTCCAGAACCTTTCGGCCCCATCGGCCATGTGTTCTGCGTGCTATGTGCCCTGCCCACTGCCACTTCAACTGGCTAATCTTCTGGGCTATGTCGGTGACTTTCGTTCTTCTACGGATCTCCTCATTTCTGATTCGATCACGTAGAGAAACCCCGAGCATAGCCCTCTACATAGCTCGTTGTGCGACTTTGAGCTTTTCTATGAGGCCCATAGTAAGAGACCACGTTTCAGTGCCATAAGTCATCACTGGTAACACACATTGGTCGAAGACTCTTGTCTTGAGGCACATCAGAAAATATACATGGTAATTATCCCGTTGATAATTTGAATACTTCTAATGATATCGTTTAATGTGTACTATTTATGGAATTAAATTAAGGTAAATAAAGCTTTAATATTATTTTTATACAATATATGGTGACTGCGTGCTGTGACGTGCGAAGAAATCGTATCGTACGCTCGTACGATCTATATCCAATTTGGACGACGCCTTAGAACTATTACGAAACAAAATTGCATCATACACCATTCTAAGCAAATCGTGTGCCTATAATATTAAAATGTTGATGTTTATATTATATTAATAAATAATATTAATGTAACTACCTCTTTCAGAGTACGAAAAATCATCGAACTACAGAAATGATACCTCAAAACGAAAATTGCATCTTTTGTGAGATCAACATGTGATAGATTTATTTTTACATAATAATTATTTAAGTTTAATATAGTATTTACAAGTTGCTAACTGTGCAGCTATTTACAGCGATTTACAATAGCTTACTTGTTTCCGATATATAGCTATTAAGTTTGTAAAATGCTAGTATAAGGCCTTCTTACACAAGCGCGGTTAAAACGCGCGTCTTGATATGGTAATTGACAGTGAGGTTAGTGCTATGTGTGCGCAATGCGACGCTTTAATTGATATTACAGAATTTTGGAGATTCAAATTTTTGCTATTTCATCTCGTTTCATATAATGAGTCTATAAGCGCATGGTATTTTCCAATCATACGTTTATATATAGTTGTTAATGAGATCAACTATTTCGTTGATGTTTAACTTTGTCTTTTTGAATTTATTACAAAAGACCGATTGTATTGTGAGACGCTTCATTTCAAGCAATATATACATTACGGATTTTAAAAATAATGGTAGAGATGCATTACTTTATTGCACAAAAACAAGTTGCGGCTGACATCACGTATCCTACACGTGATGTCAGCTAATATTGCCATTCGTATAATAAAACTTGGTACATACCTACAAACTGGCATTCCATGCGAAAATTACTGCACTTGTGTGTGGAAGGCTTGTTTTATTCGCATTTCGCTCGAGTTTTCCCACCGAAATTTTAGATCTCTCTTTAAGAGCGCCTAGGCAAACTGTTTGCGACATTCAGCCGTCTTACTCTGAACTGCAAATCGAAAGCAAAGTTACTGCTTATTGGGTATACTGGTTTGAATTTAACTGTTGTCACAGTTCAATTACTAAGGACCAGTATAGTATTTAGAAAAACAAACCTACGTATTGTTGCCCATTGCGTGATATAGCAAAACTTTAAGAGAACACTTTTCAAATGAATTGGGCGCTTAAAGGTGAAAACTTGGCCGCAAACTGTTTGCCTGTACCCGTACTTTACTTGTTCATTATTGGTGTAGTTTAGTTTGGTGCTTATATGTGTCAATAGTCAGATATGTTCACTTAAATTGCTCACTCTTTTGACTTTGAGTCTATATGGTCTGCACAATTCAATGGAAAGCGCAAACCAAAATGAACCTTGGAGAATGTGTATTGTGTACCCGGATGGGGCGAATATTACCTGTTAATTATTCCACGATTTGAGTCTGAAAACGTCGCTAAAAGGAGTTTGCACTTATTTGTATGTGACACTCGAGTAGTGGTGACCGTAGTTTTGGTGGAAATTTTCTTAAAAGCGGCGCACTATAAAACCTATGTAAATCGATGGACAAACAAAAAATTCAAGGTTTTCAAGTTTCTGATGAATAAATTGAGATATTTAGCCATACTGGATCGTGAACATGTATTATCTCGAAAACTTGGCGCTATAGGACTATGTCTTGGACAATTTTTGTTTGTCTATAGATTCTCTATTAATATGTCAGTTTCATAGTGCGCCGCTGTTTTTTTTTGTTAATTGCTGCAAAAGTATGGTTACCTCTATGCCAAAAGGTTAGAACCCTTTTGTTCGATGCTTTACTTCAGCATTACTGTTTAAAAATGCGAACCTTTAGCGATGCCAAAGGACAAGTAAAACTTATTAACTGTTATTCATTTGCTGCACGTGGAGTTCATAGTCCATTTTGCACATTTCAAGTAATTATTATTTGAATTTTACTAACCGGTATTTATTTAACCTGTCTAAAATTTCGTCCGTGAAAGATACAGATACAGAGCGTAACAAACAACATAGGGTTGTCTGTTTACGTAGAATATTATTGCCGCTTACTCCATGAAACTTTCACTTATGTAGGGTTTATTTGAGTGAGTGATTTAAAATAGTTTCGTTAATTTATGTCGAATAGCATTCAAATTGCACCCTTAATGCGTTGATTCGAAAACGTCGAATTAAATTTAGAACATAATAATAACCGCTCGTTCTTAGGGAGGGGAACCTTATGTTTACAATGTTTATACTGAGCCATGGCCTACAAAAGTTGATTTGGTTGTGCTCTAGCGAATACCATGTACAAATAAATCAAAGTGGTAGCAATAGAAGGCCACCAGTGAGGTATTCCTAAAAGTTTTATTTAATCTGTGATATAAACTCACTTTCAACAAATTACAGCATCTACGTATTAATAAAGTCAACGTTAGTTTGCCATATACTATAATTTATATGTGGCATTTGAAACAAATTTTAAATATTCAATATCCTGCGTATAGTACAACCATCTAATCTATACTATTATTTTAAAACAGCTGTCTTATAACTTCTGACAAAATTTCAGGTTCGAACTAAGTATTCCAAGAGTGTGATTAGAGAAATCTAACTATTTCATGAAACACATTATTTTTATGACATACTAACAGTAGTGCTGTCTCGTTCTAGTTGAAGACTTTGACAGAAATAATGATGTTTTCAAACCTGTTAAATATGTTCTCTTGTTCTTTACCGCATTCGTAACGTAAAACTAAACGAAAATGTATTACTTAACTCGACTATATACTCTTTTGCAAGTTATTCGTGTTCAAACATGTTTGCAATTTTCTTATGTTTCTAGTAGTAAACAAAGCTTTGATTCATACATTAACTATTTACTTGTTTTTATAGGTATAGAGGCTATGTACTTGCATTTAAATCTTATATCTATAGACATAATGTTAATACTTAAATATTAACAAATGCCTAGAAACAAATGTTGTGGCTATTTTATTATAGCCCAGTATGACGCACAATTTTTAATAAATAATGCTTAGTAACATTTTTTTACATCTAACATTAAATGTTTGTGACCACTGGCGCCAAACTTTTTGATTTGTGTTAAGTGTGACAAAGAAGCACAGATAAGATGATAGTTACAAGGCCAGCTTTCATTAGATTCTATTATTTCATGACAACTTCGTACAAAAAATAAATAAATTATGAGCAAATATAAGTCCTGGATTTGATATTGTAAAAGTGTGTATGTGTGCGTGTGTAAAGTGGATAACGTTACGAATATTTTAGAGGGATATTAAGTTATTTAACATTTAATCCATATCCAAAGATAATCCAAAAAGATCGAAAATACGCACAAGAATTTTTTTATTTCATTTCTTTGACTTGTTTTTCTGTGGCCAGAAAAAAAGGGTTTAAAAATTATCAAATAAACTCTTTTATTAAATAGTTTTTACAGTTCTAGTAATTTTCTCTTCTTTCACTTTGTTAGGTTCAGTGTAGCAATAGGATAATGTTCATGTTGCAATCAACATAAATGAAATAAAATACAAAGTAATGTATGTTGTCATAATAGAATTTACACCAATGTCACTATCCTCTTTTTTGTGTATTGTACACAGAACTTTCAAAAAGTTTGGCAAGAATTGACGCGCTGTTCGATAATATTGTTGAGTTGGTAATGATCTGGCCTGCAGCTCCCAAGGTCCCGGTTCTGGGTTCGAAACCCGACCAGATTGATAATGGATGTTTGTGGTTTATTGATGTGTACATTTATATGCCGCTAACGGCTACTGTGTAGGCATATAAGTATAATGAAGTCATTAGATTACTCAATTGCATCCCATTTAGAGTAAGTAATTTTATGTGCTGCATCTCGATTTGGTTTCTTCGTGCATATAATTGACGTATACAGGGTGTCCCAAAACTGAACGATAACCTGGTAACGGGCGAGAGGCCAAAGTATACCAGTTATGAAAAAAATATGAGTTTTTTTTCCCACCAACCATAACTCGTCAAAACTCCTATTTTACTTAGTTCCCAATGTTTAATACTTTGATTTGGGGTTGCGATTAATAGCACAGTTATTTGATATTAAATAATCACTGCTAAAATGTTTTATCTTTTTCGAAAAAAATCTAATTTCGCTTGGCTAAGTGACATGAATGTTTTTTCTTATTTTTTTCATAACTTATGGCTTCTCGCCCGGTACCAGGTTATCGTTGGGTTTCGCGACACCCGATATATTTATTATTTTAACGGCTCCGTCTAGCTCAGTTTGAAGCGCTGTGTCTCAGATTCGATCCATGACGTGTGCCAACATTTGTGTGATGGGCAGATATTTTCAGTCAGCTCTTGTTCGTTTATTGTGTGTTCATGCCCGCGCCGCCGTAAGGAATCTTAGTAAGTACAGGGTTTTGTTGTGTATACGATATTTTTATTTGTGGGTCGTACATAGAGATTACCTCCTTTATAAAAGTAGCCTTATGCAATGTCATGGCATCGGTAGTCCACTCAAAGATAGATTTAGGGAGTTAAAATAACATAACACTTTTTTTTCGTGTTTATGGTTAATTTTGTAACTTCTTAGAGGCGAATATATATTATGCACAAAAGAGTCAAATGAAGAAGCAGCATATTAGAGTATATTCGTGTAAAATTCTAACAATTCACTATAAACATTTTCATTCTAAATTAAATGTAAAATCGTTGTATATTATGCGTCGTGAGATTTTAAATTCCTAAAAGAAATACCTAATTAAACAGGGGCAGATCTAAAATATAAAGTATATTGTTATGAAGTGTGCCAGTTTGACTTTTTAAACTTTCATATGAGCCGCATGAAATTTGAGATGGTTCGCCTCGAATGGCTAATTCAACATCTGAACAGTTATTTTATTTTCCAGTTAATTGAGGTGACTTCTACATCTCTTGTATAAATTTTTGTATACATTGTTTTATACGTCACCTTCTTCATTATTTCTTAAAATGATGAAAGATCTCGTTGAGGTAAATTGTTCAACAAATTGTTTAACACATTGAAAGCTCGAGTAAGAGCTATTATTTTTTTGTGTTCGACGTATTCTACGGTGCCACAGAACAAGCGTACGGCTCTGGTTATTACCTCCAGGCGGGGTACTTGCTAACACACACAGCGTGTTATTTTAAGCTAAACACATTGCTGCACGTATGTTTTCAGTATGTGGGTCATTTCGTAACCATTTACCAGCAGAGCAATTATGTATCTCAGTTTCGATTTCAATTAATATTTGTTAGTAACTGAGATACATAATAGCCCTACTGGTATCGTAATATTTATCTGGATTAACCATATAAAACACTATAGATTGATTTACCGCTTGAAATAAAATACCATCTTAACTCAGGATAACGAGAAGTTTGAAGGTCTGTTCTGAGTAGTTCTGAAACTTGGTGTGCCACATACCATCAGATGAACAAATTCTTGAGTCAATTTGTAACGTAAAAAATACGTGTAGCAAATTAATTAATAATTTATTATTGATTTAAATTTACCTGATTTTATTACTTTCGAGGCGAGATGTTAAAATAAAATGTCAAACAGATACATTTCATAAAACACAGGGTGATTTTTAAGCTGGGTTTTGGTGACAATACCCAAAAAGTGAGATTTATAAAGTTTTATTAAGACAATATTTTTTGCGTTTTTATTTTCAGAATAAACAGGGTAGTAAGAAATACGGCCTGTCATTTTGATCTGTCCCTGATTATCGAATATAAGTATATATTATATTATAGATGTTGTGGTATGTTAAATATGGTGTATAAATGTTTGTAAAAGTGTTACGTAAGTCTTACGCATAGTAATTTATCCGCTCACAAGTGCAATACAGAACCAGAGAGTAAAATATATTGTACTACGTACACAATGATCACTCCACCCCACGCCATGTTTGTCCCCGCGCCCCACCCTACAGCGACCGAGTCTTTATGGGGTTGATATCATATCTGTTACAGATCACAGATATTTGCTCTGTGTTTGTTTTGCTTCATACTTCAAATAGTATTTTGTTGTTAACTTGTTAAAGTAGTGTATTCCCGTTGTCCCCGGACTCTGTGTCCCCGTCTAACGGGGACAGCGCTACTTAAATTAAATATTTAAAATGACTCTATGACTCTAAATACCTATTGAAAATTAAATATCTAAAATGAGTTATTATAGTTGAATTAAATATGTAAAAACTGACTTAATGACTTTAACATAGCTTGGGCAATGTAAGAAGCGAGGAGGAGTGTTAGGTTGCTTGTTGCTACAACGCGCGAGCCGAACGAGCGAAGCGAGCGTATCGCGGCAGCGGCCGACGATGCGCCATTTCTTGCCGAATCAATGCCTGGCTAGAAGTAGTAGGTAGTTTTCATACTGCCCGATCGTTCGAGTATAACGGGAAATAAATTTAATCACGTCCCGCTGTCCCCGTGGCGGGGACATGGCGTACGGGACAACGGAAATACACCGTTAAGGTACAAACGCCTAGTTATTTGACAAGAGTTAAAACGATCACAGCAACACCAATACATATTATGAATAATATTAATTTTATAAATATCAGCTAAGCTATATAACATATTAGTTAACGGGTCTGAACTTAATAACTACTTAATTACGTATCAATTAATTTTAAGATTAATAATTTCACCGTGTAACCAGCGAAGGGCAGTGAAAAGGAGAGTGGTTAGGGGAAGTAATACCGCTTTGTTATAAGGGGTAGCTTCTGATGAAATGACACCAATAATTATGAGTTGTAAGTTACTGTAGCGGTACACTACATTTGGCAACTTGAATTATCAGTTTTTTTTATAGAGTATACGTACAAAAGACATTAAATATTTTTTATTGAGTTCAGACTCAGAAAAGTTGCCTATGTTATTGAAATATTTAGTACAAATATAAGATATAGGACCTATGGTCTGCTAATCAAGTTTAGTTCATAGATTTCTGTTTTTTAAATATGTATTAGATAACGTTACGTAAAATGCACAAGTTATAGTATCTACCTCGAAATTTTCATCAGAGAAAGGGTTTAGAAGATAATTGTATGCAGGTGGATAACAATTTTTCCTGCAACTAAATGAAGTTTTTGAAAAAAACGGTGGTCTTCCTTCGTCACTTGTCTTCTAATCCCTTTATGTATTTAGGCAAGTATATAGTTAGTTATATTGAAAGTACGTCGATGTTTTTTGGCCTAATCTATTCGTATAGGCGCTAAATGTTTAAATATGTAATTCGTTTCGTGTAACAACGTTGTGACAAGAAATGTGGCACATGTTCACTTCGGAAATAGCGTACATTTTTGAAGGAATCAGTTTCAAATATTCCCTACATTTGATCTAATAAAAGTCAACCTAAAAAAACATTGCTAAGTATCGGGATGACCTCTGAAAATTCGCCTTCGCGTAAAGATTTTTTTGGCTCAGTGTTGGCCCAAAGATTTTTACATACACGTAGTCCTTTTTATGGGAACTTAAGTAAGCGTAGTTCAATCGTATGTTTTCATAGTATCTTGATATTAGTGCATTTTTTTTATTTATTTTAGAAATTTGGACTTTCATAACTCGCTATGAGAACTAGTGGTAAATAACAAAAGTAATGATACCAGAGTCGAAATACAGAGAATCAGGATTCAGAAACCAGGAAATCAGGAAAGACGTTAGAATAGAAAAGGGGCAAAGACATACTAACTAGATAAAAATGTGTAGTCCCTAATATGTCCCCTTAATTTTCTACAATAATAGGTAAAGTGCTTCTTGATACGTTGCGCGTATAGTGCATTGGGTTTTGACCAATGCCACACCTATAGGTCTATACCGTCTTATTATACAACGTGTACTAAAGATTAAAGGAAATTTAAATAAACAAATAAAAATTTGCTTTGCCCATGGACCATTCCGGACTATCTTAAGCGGTTTTGGTTTGGCTTTTTTAAGAAAGCGTCTAGCTTCTTTTAGATTGGCATTTGGCAATAACATTTGCGTGGCGAGGAGGGCGATATGAAGATAATTGTTGCCATGTTTCTTGATATAACAGCACTTGTATATTATATGCACATTTATAACAGAGTGGAACTCTTGTTTTTTTCAAACATTTTGTGATCGTGTTAAGGTTTTTTTACTTATGCATTTGTTTTATATAATTATGGAGAATATTTTAATATAGATCTGATTTTTATTGCCATTTTATGTACAACAATTTACAAGTCGATTTCATACGTATGTATGTTACATTTTGAACTTTAACAAATTTATATGTCTCAATTTTTTTTGTTTTATATTTTTCTGGGGTTTAGTAACACATTTCCATTCCATTCGATTACTGGGTTTCCCCCGAAGGGTGTTTTTAGAGGTATACACATTCTAAATGAAATAAAACAAGTTTAAATAATGGTAATGAATATGATATTGCTTTCATTTAAAAGGTAATTTTATGTCTTTTTTGTTTAAATATGATTTCGGGCATATGAGCGCCACGGCTAGGTCGAATGAAGCGCAATATCGAAGTCCAATTTTCGTCAAATTTATCGAGCAACTGGGGTCGTATATTAGCAATAACACGGTGAATTTAGACTTCCAAATGGTCCAACATACATAAATTAGTGACTTCACTTACCCTCAAAAAAACATCGTTTATAGTAGGTATCACGCTAAGAATCGTCGAAGTCTAAGCGTGTTGATATGAGAGTAATGTCACAATAAGCATTTACATTTACGAAGAAATAATGTCAGGAAGCATAAGTCGAAACAAATTTCACACAAAAAGTGGTCCTTCAAACCAAAACGACGTATGTTTCCAAATACGAATTACTCCAGAGGTTACAAATAGACATGTTCGGCGATTGGTTTAAATTTCAGAAGGAAAGCAAGGATTGGTCCACGCGCGTGCTGCAACGTCTACTATGACAGCTGAGCCAGCGGCGTGAACGATGTTATTGATTTAGCACGAATTCTATTGGGTCATTTTTTTAAGGCAGTTACTCTTCCTGATATTATTTCTTCGTAGATTTATCATACATATCACACACAAATGTCAATGTCACAGTAAACAGCCATAAATCAAGTTAAGTAAGAAATTCTTTAATTACACATACAAGAGTCACTGAACTGCGAGTGTCAGAGCCTTCGGTAATACGTTTCCATGTAGCCTAATCAGCAGTTCGGAAGTCAATGTTTTCAGTTTGAGCTATATTGTATATCGCAGCTTAACGTACGTAGTTCCTACGCGAAGACACTGTCTCAGCGTCATATGTGATATTATCAGAGTCAACCGGTAGATGGCGCCGCAGCCTACTTATATTATGAGAAATAGTCGTCCAATCAAAAACGCCAATCACGATAAAATTGTACGGAATCGTAGAACTTGAATACCAAATTTCGTCAAGATTAGTTGAAGAATATGACATGTACGCAAGTATAGGTCGAGACTCGTAAGTTGAACCAAAATGGAGGTCTTCTGCGCAGGTACAGTTATGGGCAAATGTGATACGAAGATACTCTGGGTAAGTTCCGGTAAGCGCCGTCAACGCTCACAACTGTCGCGCCCCGGTTTAGCGTTCCGCTATGGACCAAAGCTTGCAATGTTCAACCCAAACGGAACGAATACGCGGTCGTGAAACGCGCGCCAAATTTACTGTAAAAAATCGAAAGAATCCTGTACTTATTTGATGCTTTGACAGTGACAGCTCGCAATGACCGCGAAAACCCACCTTTGATCCGCGAGCTTTGTGGTCGCGTAGTGAGCGTTTTCGGTGACGTCATCGATGACGTACGAGTTCGCTCACGATGATCGTGGGCTTATACGGGAATGGGTGTGCAAACACCGCGAGAGATTTCGGAAGCTTACCGGAACGTAGCCTCTGCGGTGGAAAAAACCTGCCATTACATTTCATCACCCTTGACTGTATTTATGCTTTTTCACTTTCACAGTAGAAATCGCGAAAGCCGTTAACCGAAACTTCGTAGTTCGATCTTGGGAGTAGGCTTGGTGGTCAGTAATGGTATATGGTTAACTAGTCTGCAATGTATTTATTGTTTGTTTAAATTGTAACATATATACGGAATCAAATTTTCAGTATTACTATTTTTTAAGAGATATATTACTATTAATATGGGATGTCTATAAATGTGAAAATAAAAATTTTATTTAGAAAATTAAGTGGTTTTTATTATTCACCTTTTGGCAAAAAGCATTAGAAGATGCAACGAGGCGATTTTTTTAAACGACTACTGCCTTCTGAATATGCTCCTTCTTTTTTAAGTAGGTTACAAATAACTATTCTCCACAATTTATCATCACGATGATTTGTCCGCTAAGAGTCCGTAACGCAAATATTTGCGTTTCACTATCAAATATAATTTATCTGTGACAGATAGACGTATACACGGCCTTACTTACTCGTATAAACGCTACTTCGTCATTTAGTACCAAGATATAGATGGTACAATTGATAGAACCATGTACAATAAAATTTGCCCATGGATCAACTAGTTGAACTCCGCGATTCAACCACGGGCAACAAACGTGCAGAACACGTACTAGGTACTAAATGACGTCATTTAAAGTTAAGCAGCGTTTATAAGTAAGGCATTTTTAATTGATCACTTTAAAACAATCAATACAGATAGTAATGATATTTTGAAGTTCAATAGGGTTGTTTACCTTATTATTAATGTGTTTTAAATTATTCAGGACATCGAAATACACACCTAGCATTTTTAAATATTTTTTTTAAACTCAACTAAAAAACGCGAATTTTTTATTTCAACTTTTAAAATTGGCGCTAAAACATTATTCAATGGTGGCCTATACCTCGTATAACGTCACTATGGCAAAAACAAATAGTGTTGTGTGTTATAATACGTTTTGCTTGAACATGGAGATGGCGGGAAACACCAACGATGACTAGGTATTATAATTATTTTCTTGTGTCTTGTGTTTAATCTCAAGTTTTGACGTGTAATAATGATGGATTATTTACCGTTGATGTTTATATAGGTGTACGAGTGTCAGTAAAGTTTAATATCATGAAACATTATTTTTATTATTTGAACAATCGTGTTAGCAAGTTTTAGTAAGTTTGTAGACTTATACAAAACAATAAATTATTTTTGACTGTGTCAACTACCCTATTGTTAACGTAAACGATACGAATACGCTACACTCATGCCATAAAAGTGGCCACGAAAATCTGCGCAACCCGGCACGTGCGAGTTTGATTAAATTCTAATCTGGATGACCTACCTGCGGGCGTCATATGCGCGCAATGAATAACACACGAAAGGAACATCAAAACTACACAAATTGTAAATTATTTTATTTAATCCATCATTATAACAATGTAACAATAAAACACCATAATGATCACCTATACGAAGACAATATATATGTACAGCTATTAACAAATAAGGGTTCGCAATCGAAGGCAGGGGCATCGAAGCGATAATTTTTCTAAAATTTAACATGGCAAATTCACCCTAACCTCCACAACGTTAATGCACATATTTCTTCTCAGATACACAATTTGATAATTTTTAAAACCTGCTTCCGCTCTATTATTGAATATACATAGGTACCTACTCAAAATTTAAGACCCGATAATGATAAATTATGAACAAAAAACTACTGGTTATTTTGATCAAATGAAAATGCGAAGTTGCACGAATGGCTTTGTAATAAAAGTACAATTTGAAAAATTGAACACCGACTAACATTCTAATCAGTCATTGGAGTGTAACTCAAAAGCTACTGGACCGAATTTGATGAAATTTGAATGGGAGGAAAAACATCAGCTTTCAAATAAAAACAAATCATTAAAATCGGTTCACTTAGAAAAAGTTTTGAATATCACAGAATAAAATACAGTTGTATTGAAAACCTTTGGGAAGTCGGTTGAAAAAAGAAGCTAGTCTGCGAGCGACTTTAAATTTTCTACCGACTTCCAAAAAGGAGGAGGTACTCAATTCGACTGTATGTTTTATGTTTGTTACCTCGTAACTTTCGTTAGGGTGAAACGATTCTCAAAATACTTTCTTTATTAGAAAGCTGGTGCTTCCCATGTGGCCCCATTCAAATTTCATCAAATTCAGTCCAGTAGCTTTTGAGTTTAACTGAATAGAATGGAAGTCGGTGTTAAATTTTTCAAATTGTACCTACTTGTATTACAAAGCCATTCGTGCAATTTCGTTTTAATTGTGAAGAATTGGACGCTTCGAAACATTTCGCCGCTGCGCTTGCATGAACTGATCCTTAGATTTGCAATTGAGCACACATTAACACATCGAAAACATTAATTTCGACTTTTATACATAATTAATAAATATAGACACCAAAGACGAAAACTATTAAGTGATTAAATAGTATGCGATGATAGTTATCTTAACACCCATAACGTAAAAAAATTAGCGTTGAATAAGTTTAAGTCTGCACCTGCATTACGTCAACCACTGCCATGATAAATATCTTGCCTTTACCAACCCGTTCAAAACATTAAAATGAACTAAATTTCATTATACAACCGAAAATGGTAATATTTTCTTTAACACAAGCTTGCCGCTTTTGTCGTATGTAAACGCGCGCTTGCGTGGTACTGAAAATGTCGGCGCCATTTTGTTTCTATTGATTGTGACAGCATTTGACACCTTAAGGTTTCTGAACACAACTTTACTATTACAATAGGATTTGGGTCACGTGTAGATGAAATTGTGTAGTCAAAACTACATAATTAGTTAATTAGCTACTCATTATGCAAAAAAGCTGCCAATAACTATTAAAATGTGGACAGTACATTCATACATTTCCAAGATATACAGGTGTTAGAGAGATGGTTGTCCAAACGAAATAGCCGGCAAGGTGACCTGTTAAGTAGTCCTGGAGAACTTGTTAAGTCTCAATAACCTGCAGGTAAATTACGTATTTTAGTTACAATCAAATATTGAATGAAATCTTGTAAAACGACGCCTTTATGTCAGTTTTGACAGCGCTAATAAGCAGAAATTTTAGTAAGTTGCAGACTTAGTTGGACCAGTTGGAGTTGACAAAAGTGACATAAATCCGCCATTTTTGAAGATTTCAATCAACATTTGATTGCAACTGAGATACGTTATAATTATAGCCGTGCTGGACTCGGCCTCCCGTCGCTGGAGTTTTTTTATTTGTCATTTTAAGGTAAACTTATGGTTACTCCGAAACTCAAATATTAAACTGACACAATTTGTAGTAAAATGATATAAAAAATCATAGTTATAACTTTAATGATATTTTTTTTTAAACGGGGACGCCATATCCAAGTTATTTACACTGAACAAGCCCATAATGAACTTCATTGCCGTCTATTTATTTTAGAAAATCATCTGCCTAAACAACCGGTATAACAATATTATTGTTGATGTCAGCATAGATAAATAGACGTACGTAAAGTTTGACTCAGCTTTTATCGCTAATTACTAAGTATAACTATCTATAATTTGCATCAATTAATTAATTTTATATGTATACTTGAGAGCTCGTGTGCTGAAATGATTACATAATATAAACGTAGGGAAGTTGATCTAAAATAACAGAATTACGTAGAATATAACAAAATAATATATCTGAACTTTGGCGTAGGTATACCGTCCATAGATAAACAACCAACTGACAATGGGTCATAATAACAATATTAGAAATAAAACACTTTTCTCTAAATTGTCAATTTAAAACAGATCTTTATATTTCTAATCGATCTAAGTATATACAAGGTGTCCCTAAAGAAAGTTTTTATTTGTTTAGCTTAGTGCGTGAACGCAACGAATCAGAGGGGCGCGGGGGTTATGCCAATCGGTAGCCTGGCTCTTGGGAATTCAGTCGCTATCATAGATTAGAGTATGTATACTGGAGAGTCGCTATGGAGCGTTTCTCGGGAGCAGACCGCGCGTTGTGCGAGCGAGAGTTTTACAAAAACGATGATTCGGTGACGGTTTTTGCCACTTAAATAGTTTATGAAGGAGCCAAACTGTATAATAGGTTACCTAAGGACATAAAAGACGTAAACTCGCTTAATTGTTTTAAAAAAATACTTGGCCCACATTTAAAATGTTTCATTAATAGAGCTTTGAGCCTAGTCTTTTCATTCATTCATTATTGTAAAATAATTTATGTTATTTATTTTAGTAATATTATATTATGCATGTTAAAAAAGAACATTATTTCCAAAATTTCTTATGCCCTGAATACGTATCTGTTTCATGTACTTGTATTGGTTTGCATGCACTTTTAGTTCCTTAGGCGTTCTTATAACTCGTAGGTTAATTAATTATTTCTGTCTTCTATACTTCTTAAACTTGTCTTATTGGGTTTTTGTAAATTCTTATGAGAAATAAATGATTAAAACCGTAAATGATGCGCCAAGCATTCCTCTTATTCGAAAATGGATCACAAAGTAGGAAGAGACCGGTACAACGCTGGAAAACCCAAAATCCGGGCGACCAAGGTAATCAAGAACGGTAGAAAACGTGGAGAGCGTTAGTTTCTTCGTAACGACCCGAACCTTTCAATTCGGAAGCGCGCAAGTGCTTTAAACGTGCATAGATCTTCATTACAACGTATTTTGAACAAAGACCCAAAAGCTGCACTCTACAAAATTCAATTGGTGCAATAAAAATCTTCTACGCGCTACAATCGCCAAATCACTGTTTTTGTCAAACTCTCGCACGTACGACGCGCGGTCTGCTCCCGAGAAACGCTCCATAGCGACTGAATACCCAAGCAAGAGCCAGGCTACCGATTGGCATAACCCCTACGCCCCTCTGGTTCGTTGCGTTCACGCACTAAGCTAAATAAACATAAACTTTATTTTGAGACACCTGTAAACAAAACATTCCGCCACGTACTGCCCGCCCCTTTGGGGATGCCTAAAAAAGTAGCTCATCATCATAAACATCCATATTTCACCAGTTTTAGGTCCCATGTAACATGGGCGAGACTATTAGCATCAGGAGCAGTTTCATACTCAATTCCTTAAAATGCCCTAAAATAATATGAAAGGTAATCCCAGAAAGTGACGACAAACCGCGAACGCCAATATAACGGGAGATCTAAATTCTTACAGCACAGGAACTCTCTGAGACACCATTCATGATGCACATGTTTAGATTGATAACAATACAACAATTTAATAAAAAATAACACAAATTATTTCGTTTGAGCAGAGTAAGTATGAGTAGTTCATAAAAAATATATTTAACATACTTATGTGAAGAATATACTAAATGCATTTATAATTATAAGCAGAATACACATATACTAATATAAAGATACCGGCTGCACTCACTCGGTATTATGTCGGTTTAAGTCCGACTACATTTTGACCGTACAAGAAGTTCTTCTTCAGGATAAACATAGTTACATAAAAAGGGGTATATTTAAATATTAATAATTGTTCTACAAACTAAAAAGCGGTAAATTTGAGCACGAGAATTTAGTATGCTACATGTGTGGGTTAGATTGGCTAGTCTGTTTCACGATATCTGTTTCATTTACTTACTTATAAACGGTGCATAAATTTAAATAACGTCATTTGGTACGGTGCGAAATAGTTTTGTAATCCGTGTTTATCAAATGATTATGTGCATACAAAAATGTTTCAGCATTATTTTTAATCATTCATGGACTCAACTTAAGATTTCTTTTTAATTTTGAAAGCATGCATTGAGAATAGTGACCACGCTAAATTCGGATTCGGGGCAGCGCAGGAAGTCTCAAGATTTGCTGGTTAGGTCATTTTTGATTGCACTTTAGCATATTTTCGGAGATAGATATTATCAAAGATGACACAAAGTTTAAAAGCGCAAGTATTTCAAGTTTTCAAGGGAATAAGTTAAGATCCACACCTAGCTTTCTTCTGGGATATTTAACATGAATTGTCACAAATACCTTGCGCTTTAGGACTTTATAATATGTACACTTTGTTTGTCTATAGAGATATCTGTCGATATACATAGGTTTCATAGTGCGCCGTTGTTTTAAATAACTTCCGAATTTTCCCGCGAATTTATGGTTACCACTATGCCAAGTCTCGAACCCCTTTTGGCATAGCAATACTTAATAACGTAATTTAACGTTATATGTTATACAGGGTTATTGGCAAGTCGACCTATTCCCGTTACTGGCGTGTAGTTTACAACGTTTCTGACTGATTTGACTATGAGACACCTTATTCTAACTCTAACCGTTTTCGAGATATTGAATTTAATTGAAATATGTAAGTCTTATTATTACCATTATTTGATTTTTACATGTAAAATAAGATGCTTTAGGACCTCAATAACCAATATTGTACGTGAAATGAATAAATAAGTCCTTGTAGACGATTAAAACTTATAAAAACTAAAAAACAATTAAATTGAAATATCTCGACAACGGTAAGATTTAGGATAGGGTGTTGCATAGTCAAATCAGTCCGAAACTATGTAAACTACACGCCCGTAATGGATTATAGCTCGAATAACCAATAACTCTGTATAGGTTCGTATATTACCCTGTGGGGTAATATAAAAGTTAAGGCCTATTCAGACCTGGGCGTTATTCGCTACCGCGAGCGATAGAGAAATCCGAAAGGGTATGCGTTAATTTCCCTGTTCACACCAAAGCGGCTATCGCTACCGCGCGCGGTGGCAACGGTTAGCGGGGTAAGGGCAGGAAGCATGTCGCTGCTACTTGCTCCCGTGTCGCCCGGCGGAGCTAGTTTCGCCAAACGAGAGAAAATACCGCCTCACTAGGCGGTACAAGTTTCGCTGCAGTTATGAAACTTCATACTATTTACCCATTGAGTTCAGCGTGGTATTATTCGCTACCCACAGCGGTAGCGAATAACGCTCAGGTCTGAATAGGCCTTTATGATATGACACACGAGTTAACTTTAAAAGTTAGAAAAATAATATGCTACCTTCTTACTGGAATTACTGAAAAGCATTACAAAACAATGTTTTAAGAGAAACAAAAATTATTAGATGTTATAGACTTTTACGAGTTGTTTATTAAGGAAAGTGATTTTCGGACAATCGATAAACGAGAAAACCAATAACAATATAGACTGCCCAATCTGTTAACACCCGCTTGACGTTTAAATGTTAAGACACTCACCATAAGAATATTTTAGTTTATGACTAATGGCCGGTCCCAATAATCTATCTATCGACGGTTTACCTCACTAGAGATAGATATTTGACACTATTTGTATGGACGTTATGTCAAATTTCTATCGGTAGTAAGGAAAACTGTGGTTAGATAGAATATTGGGATCCCCCATAAATGACATACATTACAATATAAGGGAAATATTTAAAGGCGTAGCACCATGGCGACTATTTAAGCTACATATTAATTTAACAAGTCATCTATACCAATACTATAAAGAGGAAAGATTTGTATGTATGTTTATAACGAATTGGCTCAAAAAGTACTGGACCAATTACAAAAATTCTTTCACCATTGGAAAGCTACATTCACCTTGAGTAACATAGGCTATATAAGACTCATCATCATCCATCACCGCGCGGGTGAAACCGCGGGTGATACAAATCTTTCCTCTTTATAATATTATAGTATAGATTAATGTCATAACAAAAGATAAACATACGCAGTAATTAAAGTCTTTACATTGATAGAGTTACTAGAGAAACACTGTTTTAAACTATCACGGTTGTTCACTAAAGTTATATGATTATGAGTCTATGAGTCTTCCGTGAACATGGTGCATATAACTGCGCCGAAATATCGGGAGCTCATTCCACAACCTTACCACGGTAAATATCCCGTTAATAATCATATAACTTTAGAGTTACTAGAGAACTAAATGGAACAAAAATCCTTATTCTCGCAAACTCGGATAAAATCCGTTGATGGCACATTTACATGAATACGCTGTGAGAGCGTTGTGCGTGAAATGACGTTTACATGTACCACTAAAATATAGCTTCAATAAATAAAATATAATGTCGAATACGAAGAAATAAAATCAGGAAGATTAACTGCCTTAAAAAAATGACGCAATAAAAGTCTTGCTAAATCAATAACATCGTCCACGCCGCTATGACTCAGCTGTCATAGAAGACGTTACAGCACGCGCGTGGACCAATCCCTGCTTTCCTTCTGCAATTTAAACCAATCACCGAACATGTCTATTTGTAACCTCGGAAGTAATTCGTATTTGGAATCATACGCCGTTTTGGTTTGAAGGACCACTTTTTGTGTGGAATTATGCTTCCTGACATTATTTCTTCGTAGATTGTCGATACACTTTTAAAGCTTGATACTGGAATTGTATTATTCAAATGTCAATAAAACAAATATCAAATATCATTAAATATTATAAAATTGTAAATAATATACAAATAACAATTACAATTATTACAAATGTTTTATTGTAAAACTCAAATTATATGACAGTGTAAATTTCTTCTGGCTTTATATTTTTAGTTGTAAAAAACGGATTGCGGTCAGAACGCAAATTCATTGGGCACCAAAGCCAATAAAAGAAATAGTTAGGTTTGAAGGAGAAGCGGTGTGACCCCCGCACGGCTATTATGTAACTCAGTTGCTAACAAATATTGATTGAAATCTTGAAAACTGGCGGCACTATGTCAGTTTTGACAACTCCAGTGAGCACAAATGTTAGTAAGTTCATGACTGGAGCTGATAGAATGACATTTTTGAACGATTTCAATCAACTTTTGTTAGCAACTAAGTTACATAATAGCCGTACAAGTCTAGCTTCTTTATTGTTTAACAAAAATATAGTCATCCAGCGAGGCAATACGACCAAGATAATGGACACATTTGGTCAGGTACCAATACGCGGTGGACTGCTAATACTGGACTTACATTAATCAAATGTCAAATAAATTTAAAATAAAATTGTTTAAACTAATATATAATTATTCCATGTTATAAAATGTGCTCGAATTACGTTTTCAATGCTCTGACCTTCGCAACGGGAGATGAGCTTTAAAAAATAATCCATCACGCCCAGCGGGCTTAGTTAAATAATTTGCATAAGTGTATACGATTACTATACAGTAAAAAGCTCCGAGTTATCTGTGGGCCGCGCACGAAAATCTGCTTAACCCTTTGCGTCCCAGAGACGTACATATACGTCAGTTTCATTTATAATCTTTTGTTTTAATTATCACGGTATTAAGTGTAACGTTATCGTATCGTTTACGTATTCAGTACAAACTATGAGTTATCTGTGCCACTAGTGTACTAGATACATGACAGTTTGTACTGAATAACTCAACGATACTATTACGTTACACTTACGCAAAATTTTCATGTAAGGGCCACAGTACTGAATGGTGATTAAATAATTATTAATATTATTATTATTACATATTATATTATACAATATAAAATTATTATGATTATCAGAGTATCCGTAGAGTTACTTAAGGTATTTATTATGTATTGGTTCCAGGACTAAGGAACTTCTAAGGACTGAGAAAATTTCTACCGCGAAATCGCTGCACTATATTGATGAAATGAAAAACCAATGATTCATAAAAATTATATTTTTTTTTTTTAATTATGTAATTAAATGACTGAAGAAATTGGTATAATTTAATGTACTTTTCTTTACTGTACACCGCCTTTCACTAAACATTCTAATACCCTACTAATAAATTTTTACAAAAGTTTTTTTTTGTACAGTCAGCAAAAAGAATGCCTTGCAAACTTAGGATACCGGCACGCGTTTTTATCCGCCAAGAGGGTCGCAGGGGCATATTTACATATACATTTCACCATGTGTTCGCCAAGGACTAGTGTTACAGTAATTTAGAAACAAACCAAAGTAATTACGTCTTCCGAAATCATACAAGAAAACACCAATTTGTTTTCCGTATTGTGGAGTCGTAGTTTTGAAAACCATTCCGTTGGTATCGGAAATATTTATTTTAAATTATCTAATTTTGCCTGCAAATGTAAGATACTTGTTTTTCCGACTGTACCACCAACGAATCCCCCATCGATATAGTCATATCTACATAAGATTCAATAATATAATACATGACCAACATATCCCAATAATAAATTCTGCATTTGAGCTCGTTAAGATTAGTCGCAAGCAATATTACTAATTACAATACTGCTTTTTAGGTTAATCCGATAGAGGAGGAAAAGTCACCGTGTGATATCACAGATTTAATCTGATATCACATATTAAATCTGTGATATCACAAGTTAACTTTGTGATATCACACATGTATGTTTATATGTTATAATACCGCGCGAACGAAGATTCAGACAGCAGTTTACAATTGCATAGATACATTACTGTAATATATTGCATTTTGAACTTTGTTTACACTGTGTTATCGTACAAATTAGAAACGAGACCAAAAACTGGTAGTGCGCCTTCTCGAGGATAATCGAGGATAGAGAGCATTCATGAGACTCATCGCTATTTCTGTTGGCGTCCAACCAGTTTTTCTATTTACTACAACTGTTCTGTATGTTATACAAAGTACACGAATTATAAACTAGTCGAACCCTACTAACGTGAGTGCTTTGCCGGTTGACAATAGTTTACAATGTGTCACACGCACGAGCATTTCAATACAAAAAATGTACACAAAGAATTGAACTATATGTTTAATACTGGGCCAAATTTTTTGTCTGTTTTCTTCCGATTCGATATTCTGCGACATGAATGAAAATGAAATGAAAAAATATTTATTGCCAAGAAAAATAGTAACAAAACAAAAAATGTATGCTTAATAACTGTTTTATGGTAATAGGAGTACGCTCAGCACTGAAATGTGTTAGCATTTCGCTAACATAAGGCTGGTTTTCAGCGCAACCCTTTCCTCGAATAAAAATCTTAATCGAGAGTACAGACAAGCGGGTAAAATAACACTTAATATTAAATGACATTAGAACAGCGTATGTGACTGATTGTAAAGCATGGTTTCAATATCTATCATAGATTTATATAATTATATATAGAATGTAGAATAACACCTAAACCTGCATATAGCAACAAACAATTTTATTTTGACTTATTTCTGTAGTAATTTGTCTAATTCAAACGAGCTCTCATGAGCACAAAGTCACTTCCCTAATACATACATTCAATTCTAGCCTTTATCTATTAATTCTAGGACTACGGTAGTACCCGTTACCTTTTTCCGCGCTATATATTTAAAGCTGCGTTGAAACTGAAAACAAAATTACCAACATATTACTAATTTTCTTAAATGAGAGATTGCTATTTTAGAGAGTAAAATACATAATTATTCTCGGTGGCCAGACCACTAGGGTCATGGCGTCTGACATGGATTATCTGAAGACATGGAATGTCTTTTTTCGGTGGTAGTGCCACGTTGTAACCCCACAGCCGAATGGGCCGGCACGACCCGGGAAATACCACACTCCCATGTAACACCGACGTGAAGTAACATAGGGCGGTGGATGGCCGATTCCGCCCTCCATCGTTCTCTCTCCCCTTCACCCTCACCCCTTATATCTCTTCCTTTCTCATAGGTCGGAAACGCATCCTCGAGACCTCTGGCATTGCGGATGTTCGTTGGCAACGGTATCACTTACCATCAGGTGAGCCGCTTGCTCCTTTGCCAACCTACCCCATACAAAAAAACACGAGTTCGAATCTGAGCATACATTTCTCTCTAAAATTGCAAAGTTTGGTCTCGCTAAGCAGGCGTTTGTGCTTTAAATATAATATAATAAAACATATCATAAGTTTTTTTATCCCACACGGAATGATTTATATAAGTTTAACGTGTGTATCTTATACAAAATATAGTTTCTTACTTCTTAAAAGTTTATTTTCTGTCTGGATATTTTTTTAAGTTATAATTTAATCTTGTCATAATTTAAATATCTAGAATTTTACACACAATACAATTGTATACTATTACTAAATAAATAAAGATTTTTTTAAAGTTTAATAAAAGTATCCAATCATTATTTTTATTTTTTATTAGGATCTCAAATAAATGACCTTACTTCATGCAAACGTTTGAACAGCGTAATTGTATGTATTATGTGTATATATTTTTTACATATTTCTAACTAGCTAGTGCCCGCGACTACGTCTGCGCAGGATTAGTACTTCGAGTAGGTTGTTATTTCTCCAAGGTCATATCTATCTTTATACCAAAATGTCATAAAAATTGTACATGGTCAAACGCAATTGCTATAATAGTCTTATATGAGTAAATTTAAATACTTAGTATATCAATCAGTAAACGTTAATGATAAAATACCGGACTTACGTACATACAAATTTAAAATTATACACCATGGAGAAAACTGTCATTACAATTCATCACCCTTGACGATCGCCGAGCACGTCTAGTGTATCGTCTGTCAAATTTACTTGGCTTTTGACTAAGCTATCAGAAACTGACACAAACTTTCGCATTACTGTCATCATTACGATCTTGACGTAGGCGGTGATCTTATTATTTTGTCTATGCTGTGCCCAAGCATATTACGCTTTATCACCCGCTTGGTGATGGATGATGATGAAAGTATCCTATGTGTTAATCCAGCGCCTCATCTACCTCCATACCAAATTTCATCAAAATTGCCCCAGCCGTTTGAGTGTGAAAGAGTGACAAAGCTCTACACATCCATACTCACAAACTTTCGCGTTTATAATATTAGTAGGACAATAATCACATGGCGGATAAGTTATGGATATTTTCCGATAATTTTCGATTACGATAAAATTATTCTAATCAGAATAATTTTTCATCAAAAGTCTTATTGAAACTTGGTGAAAGCAATTTTTCAGTTAATTGGCGGAATTGTAAGAGTAGGTAGACCTACATTTAGACGTCTGATTTAATACTCGTACTAATATGGTTAAATATAATTTACCTGTTTATCTATCTATAGGTTATGTACTATTTTTCTTTGGTGATTTCGGTGGATCGACTTTGTCTGACGATTCCTGCAACAATCAAGGTTTTTTTTAAATTACAGCGTTTAGGGTGTAGTAATACTAAAACCATACACGCAGAAGCTTTCATATAATTGGGACTCTAAAACGTAAACTCTAAAACTGAAGTAGTCAACACTCCGAGTTATGACTAACCAAAGTGTTCCTGATACTCAAGCAGGTTCATCCCTGAAAAACTAGGCAAAGTAACTGGTCGCAGAGAACAGAAGACTAAAGTGTATATCGTACACGCTCTGCCTAGTTTAGGGCCTCATCATTATTTATTTCCTTTTCTTAAGATTAAATTTTTATATAATATACAATATTTCTAAATTATAATATACAATATTTAAAAACCTAAACCTAGATTCCATCGGCAGTGGGGCATCATGACCCAAACTACCGGTAGTTGCGGCTGAAGACTGAGGAACCCCCTGACAATATGTGCCGTGTCAAGGAGTATTGCCTTCTGTATGTGGCCCTTGATCCGATATTACTATCTCACCTCATCGAGGGTGTTGACAAGGTGTCCATTCTTCTTGGTTTCCCGCAAGGTATCATCTTCATCATCATCCGTTGGCACATCGTAAAACTCTTCGCTGTCCATTTCTCCGTCTGTACCTGAAATTATAACCATAACATCTGTTATGCTGTAACCGGTTATTAGTATGAGTTGGGGATGACATGTGCTCGGAAGCTGATTCAGGAAGCCTACTCCCATAAATGTACTAAGAAGTTTTCGATTCATGTTTTATACTGTGAAAATGGTAAAGCATAAATACAGTCAAAGGTGATGAAATGTTAATACAGGTTTTTTTTCTTTATGGCCAAAAATTATAGTTTTAATAACCGACTTTATTTATAAACCATGGATGTTCTATGTTCGACTGTATGTATGTTCACCAACCCAATTTATTTTAAAAATATTTATAAGAAATAGCTCAGTTTAGTTAGTTAGTAAGCTTAGTTACGTGCGCTTAGTACTTAGTTATGTGCGCCTACCTACGAAACAGGAACTCTAATACTGAGAGAATACGTATGCGTACCTACGTAACATAAATACCTTAACACTGAGACAATACGTGCGCCTACCTACGAAACACGAACCCTAATACTGAGAGAATACGTATGCGTACCTATGTAACTCGCGTATCTTAACACTATTGCAATATGTACTGGTGCCTACGTAACATAACTACCTTAACACTGAGGCAATATGTACGTGTACCTACGAAACACGAACCCTAACACTGAGAGAATACGTATGCGTACCTACGTAACTCGCGTATCTTAACACTATTGCAATATGTACTGGTGCCTACGTAACATAACTACCTTAACATTGAGACAATATTTACGTGTACCTACGAAACACGAACCCTAATACTGAGAGAATACGTAGGCGTACCTATGTAACTTGCGTGTCAACACTATTACAATATGTACGGGTACCTACGTAACATAACTACCTTAACACTATTGCAATATGTACTGGTGCCTACGTAACATAACTACCTTAACACTGAGGCAATATGTACGTGTACCTACGAAACACGAACCCTAACACTGAGAGAATACGTATGCGTACCTATGTAACTCGCGTATCTTAACACTATTGCAATATGTACTGGTGCCTACGTAACATAACTACCTTAACACTGAGGCAATATGTACGTGTACCTACGAAACACGAACCCTAACACTGAGAGAATACGTATGCGTACCTACGTAACTCGCGTATCTTAACACTATTGCAATATGTACTGGTGCCTACGTAACATAACTACCTTAATACTGAGGCAATATGTACGTGTACCTACGAAACACGAACCCTAACACTGAGAGAATACGTATGCGTACCTACGTAACTCGCGTATCTTAACACTATTGCAATATGTACTGGTGCCTACGTAACATAACTACCTTAACACTGAGGCAATATGTACGTGTACCTACGAAACACGAACCCTAACACTGAGAGAATACGTATGCCTACCTACGTAACTCGCGTATCTTAACACTATTGCAATATGTACTGGTGCCTACGTAACATACTTAACACTGAGACAATATGTACGTGTACCTACGAAACACGAACCCTAACACTGAGAGAATACGTATGCGTACCTACGTAACTCGCGTATCTAACACTATTGCAATATGTACTGGTGCCTACGTAACATAACTACCTTAACATTGAGACAATATGTACGTGTACCTACGAAACACGAACCCTAACACTGAGAGAATACGTATGCGTACCTACGTAACTCGCGTATCTTAACACTATTGCAATATGTACTAGTGCCCACGTAACATAACTACCTTAACACTGAGGCAATATGTACGTGTACCTACGAAACACGAACCCTAACACTGAGAGAATACGTATGCGTACCTACGTAACTCGCGTATCTTAACACTATTGCAATATGTACTGGTGCCTACATAACATAATTACCTTAACACTGAGACAATATGTACGTGTACCTACGAAACACGAACCCTAACACTGAGAGAATACGTATGCGTACCTACGTAACTCGCGTATCTTAACACTATTGCAAAATGTACTGGTGCCTACGTAACATAACTACCTTAACACTGAGACAATATGTACGTGTACCTACGAAACACGAACCCTAACACTGAGAGAATACGTATGCGTACCTACGTAACTCGCGTATCTTAACACTATTGCAATATGTACTGGTGCCTTCGTAACATAACCTTAACACTGAGACAATTATGTACGTGTACCTACGAAACACGAACCCTAACACTGAGAGAATACGTATGCGTACCTACGTAACTCGCGTATCTTAACACTATTGCAATATGTACTAGTGCCTACGTAACATAACTACCTTAACACTGAGGCAATATGTACGTGTACCTACGAAACACGAACCCTAACACTGAGAGAATACGTATGCGTACCTACGTAACTCGCGTATCTTAACACTATTGCAATATGTACTGGTGCCTACGTAACATAACTACCTTAACATTGAGACAATATGTACGTGTACCTACGAAACACGAACCCTAACACTGAGAGAATACGTATGCGTACCTACGTAACTCGCGTATCTTAACACTATTGCAATATGTGCTAGTGCCTACGTAACATAACTACCTTAACATTGAGACAATAAGAACGTGTACCTACGAAACACGAACCCTAACACTGAGAGAATACGTATGCGTACCTACGTAACTCGCGTATCTTAACACTATTGCAATATGTACTAGTGCCTACGTAACATAACTACCTTAACATTGAGACAATATGTACGTGTACCTACGAAACACGAACCCTAACAATGAGAGAATACGTATGCGTACCTACGTAACTCGCGTATCTTAACACTATTGCAATATGTACTAGTGCCTACGTAACATAACTACCTTAACATTGAGACAATATGTACGTGTACCTACGAAACACGAACCCTAACAATGAGAGAATACGTATGCGTACGTACGTAACTCGCGTATCTTAACACTATTGCAATATGTACTGGTGCCTACGTAACATAACTACCTTAACACTGAGACAATATGTACGTGTACCTACGAAACACGAACCCTAACACTGAGAGAATACGTATGCGTACCTACGTAACTCGCGTATCTAACACTATTGCAATATGTACTGGTGCCTACGTAACATAACTACCTTAACATTGAGACAATATGTACGTGTACCTACGAAACACGAACCCTAACACTGAGAGAATACGTATGCGTACCTACGTAACTCGCGTATCTTAACACTATTGCAATATGTACTAGTGCCTACGTAACATAACTACCTTAACATTGAGACAATAAGTACGTGTACCTACGAAACACGAACCCTAACACTGAGAGAATACGTATGCGTACCTACGTAACTCGCGTATCTTAACACTATTGCAATATGTACTAGTGCCTACGTAACATAACTACCTTAACATTGAGACAATATGTACGTGTACCTACGAAACACGAACCCTAACAATGAGAGAATACGTATGCGTACCTACGTAACTCGCGTATCTTAACACTATTGCAATATGTACTAGTGCCTACGTAACATAACTACCTTAACACTGAGGCAATATGTACGTGTACCTACGAAACACGAACCCTAACACAGAGAGAATACGTATGCGTACGTACGTAACTCGCGTATCTTAACACTATTGCAATATGTACTGGTGCCTACGTAACATAACTACCTTAACACTGAGACAATATGTACGTGTACCTACGAAACACGAACCCTAACACTGAGAGAATATGTATGCTACCTAACTCGCGAACCTTAACGCTGAGATAATATGAACAATATCTACGCATCTCGTTTACTTTTTACAAAGAAATAAAAATGTTATATTTAATGCTAGTATTCCTACAACTGCTCTCTCTTAGAGGAAGGCTCGACTCCCAGCAGTGAGAACGAAATGGGCTGATTATGATTCCTACAAATAAATAATTTGGAATTGAATTTGAATAACACTGAGACAATACGTACGCAGACACGAACGAGTAATATAACTAAATCTGATCATTCTAACTTAACTAAATCTCTCACATTGGCATTACTTATGGGCCGGATTGCGAGAACAAAAACTACGCGGGGCGAAAAGTGGACATTATTATTAAAAGTACATACCTAGTACAGACTGGTAGTCAGTGAAATACTCCGAGTCTGACGCGTAGCTGTGTTCATTCTCGGCTGCGTCGACGACATCGGGCGCGTCTCCTCCACGCAGAGACGCCGCTTTCTGTTCACGCTTTTCGCGCTTCGCTCGCTCAGTTTTACGATGCTTTATACGGCGAAGTTGACTGTGATGTAAAAATGGATAGTTAAAGCCATGTATTAACTTGCCTATACTAACTATTTAGGCTTGGTTTTTCGATACACAATTAACTTATAGTTTAAGTTACAAATGGTTAAAAATTACAGATTCATACATTTTATGTCATTTTTAACCATTTGTCAACTAGGGATCAAAAAATCCAGCCTTAGGGTAAGTTTGCACCACAGCACCGTGCCGAAACTATGAACATGTTTTATCTATCGCACCTTGTGTGTCTAGCATGGGTCTATCCGCGACAGCTACATCGCGCTCTGTCTTTTATCGATATCTTCTCATTTATTCATTTATTTCTGTATATACGTAGAATCGAAATGTTCTTATATTAATTATTGATTCAAGCGTTACTTTACGGAAATCCATTATCAAAAACGATATTAGAAGAAATATTTACCGTAGTTTATTTTTATAATTAGGGTAGTGTACACCGCAACTCGGCCACAAGCATTGTTTTAGCGGAAGTGTCACTAAATATTACTAAATATATACTGGAAAATAAGTACATATACCCTAACGGCCTTATTAATAAACTTGGCTTACACCCGGAGTAGTTAAAACATCTATCTGTCAATTTTTCGCTTGCAGTAAATGTCACGCGTGAAAGCAAGACAAACATGTTACGCCTAATATAGGTTTACGCAACGTTTATTAATGCCTAGGAGGGTGTAGTAGGTGCTTTATAAATTTAAGTTTGTGTTATTTTTAAATTTAGATGTAACTAGTTGACCTGCCAGCGGTTTCGCTCATTTGGTCTTGGTGTAGTGGGGAGAGTTATTTTTTATATTTCAATAACTAATTGACATGAAACAAACACTAAATGTTAAGTGAAACTTACCACAAGATATTAAGTAGTGAAAACCACATCTAAACCGGATAAGCCGTTTCCGACATCAGCGTGCGCAAACGCACAGACAAATAGACAAAAATTGTAACAATATTTTTTTTTGTTCTATTTATGTTTATAAAAGTCACAATAATATTTTTTCTCATATATCTTCCATGTACAGACAGCAAAAATTTTACCCCTAAACCTAAAATTACATTTCTATTATGGGTATAGATAATATAATAATATGTTACTTATTCACTGTCAAATTTTATCCAATCAAGAATTAACGTTAGAAACGGGATATTTACCATGTATTGTATTTATAGTGAGTAAATATAATACATGATAAATATCCCGTTTCTAACGTTAATTCTTGCATTAGTGACCATGTCAATTTAAAAACGTATCCAATCAAGTTTCCATTTCCACCATTTCCCATATTAATTGAATTATAATTTGTTAATTTGATCAACTTAACCCTTTGTATACCATGATAATTAAAACAAAAGATTTATGAATGAAACGTACATAATGTTATGTCTCTGGTAGGCAAAAGGTTTTTTTTTATTTTTATAATGCTTTTGTTAACAGACATCAATGGGTCCGTGGCATTGTTTATATATATTATATTTTAAACTTAAAAAAAAAACTAAAGGAATACAGGAGGACATTTTTTTTTACTTATCTAGACTTACATAATACATTTGTGAAGGCCTGAAGGGCACTTTGAAAACTTACTTAGCCTGGGGCACACATACGATACGGCCTGAAAGGTACAAAACTTTTGCCTACCAATTAAATAAAATTATTAAATTAGGTTTCTGATTATTTTTTTGCTTTCCAGAGTATTGATTATTACAAATAACTTAGTCTATATAACTTAGAAAGTCTTGAGAATCATCCACTACAAGAGACCCGGCTGGGCACTGCAACACTAGTACTATTAGGGAAGGCTTAATCTATTCATTTTTAAAATGATAGAATGAATCAGTAAGGGTTAATTATACATTATTGTAGACTTACGATTCCTTCTGCAGTTCCCTGAGTGTTTCCAGTTCTGTTCGCATTGAAGACACTTGCCTGTCTAGTCTTGCTACTTCGCTCACTGAAAATGTCAGTTAAATATAAACAGAAGAAGAAAACCAGTTTAAGATAGCATAATTTTTTTTCATCAGATCTTTTACTAAACATCACTCAATTTACCTGTACCTCAATATACCTGACCTGATGCAACCCTGTACCTGAACTAGGTATTTAGCATATGAAATCTATATGGCAATGGTATCATACAGAATCTAACTGTCTTATGACAGTGCGTTCAAATAGGTCACTTCTGAATGTTTTTAGCGAAACTAACGCTAAAAACGCTCACAAGGGGTGTTCAAATTGGGAATCTGTGGGTGAAAATGTTGTTCATGCCTCTTTTAGTTCAGCGCTCGGAAAGCTAAAAAAGAGGTATGCCACCAAAAAGTGCAATTTTCGACCCACGTCCAGATCATGGTTGTTTGTGATTGTTATTCGACAGCTATATATTTGACAGCATAATCATGATATTTTAGGTCTTATCGTCAGTTGAGCTTTCGAATAGGGTGTGGGCAAAAGTGGCAAAAATAATGTTTTTAAGCTTTACGAATGCTTTAAAAGAGCCATCAATGACAACACCACCAATGCCCTCATAAGCTAAATGAACGCACCTTGAGTCTGATTGTTTATTACTTTGACTGTAAAACAGGTGAGTGTATGATGTTTGTCATCATTATTTTCATTTACCAATCAAAATATTGTTACAAAGTAAGGAATATTCTCAAGATCTATAACACACATCTAATTATTGTTTACAACAATCAGTACCTTTACAAAAGTCCTATCAGATATTTACTCCTATACAAATAGACAGGGTTATATAGAGTGAAAGGAAATTTAATGCATTAAGGCATATACTAAAGACATAAGGTAGATTGTACCTTGGCAATAAATGCACTAGAAAAAGTGGTTTACATCGAATATGATGGGTACTGGAGTGCTATTACAAACCTACGTCTTGCTAATATTGAACATGCTGAACTTCTGATGAATGGATATAAATAAATACTGGGGTGTCAGCAAGGCCAGTAGGATCAGTTTGAATTGTGATACAGTGTGGAACTAGCTCTCAGAGGCAAAGAGTAGTGAAGTGTTGTGTAGTATAGTAATGCAGTGGTAATAAGTGGTGTTTAGGGCTGTTAAATATGAAGGATTGAACAGTTTACATGTCAGTAATTGTAAACTGTGCGATCTTACTATTTTTATAAATGCAAAAGTTTGTATGTTTATTACTCTTACATGCAAAAACTACAGAATAGAGTTTAAACTCTATTCTTTAGTTTTTGCATGTAAGATCTCTTTGCATGTAAGGTCTATCTATGTACCAAATTTCATTAATGATGAGGAGTTGGAAAACATACAGGATACTTTTTCATCATCATCATCATCATCATCGAACCGTGGAGCACAGCTATATGTATTATCAAGGCTCTAAATAAAGAAATGTGTACATAAATTTATTTCCTGACTCGCATAGTACATAGGTACATACGATTTAGTGTTCAGTGGAATGCATCCTTCTGTAACCTGTGTATAACGTTAGACAAATTATGTCAAAATAACATTACCCAACATAGCCCTTCTTTTCTCGGCATATATCTGCTCGTAAATAAACACACCAGCTGCTCCAACGATGCCCACGATTGCTGCACCCATCATGACGCGTGGAGTTAGATTTATAAAACTGCTCATTTTACTTTCTATTTCGATAGGTGTCTTAAGGTGTTTTGTTGCGAGTAGACAGAAAATTCCTTAGATAGGTCTAGGAATGTAATGGTATTATAGACGGAAGGAGTAAAATTATGGTATAATATTCGTATTAATTGTTATCAAAACAAACTGTTTACTCAACTCAACGACACAGAACAAATTATACCATAGATTAAGCAGACTAAGAGACTAATCGAAATCCCTAAAGCAAAGAACGGAACGTTGGCGGAAAGTTTAATTTTTTTAAGTGCCTACCACTTTGACGAATTATAGTCGCAAGCTCGTCTCCCACGTGTGACATTACTGACTAGAGATGGATTATATCACACCTCACTGCTTAAATAAATAATAATAATAAAGCCCTATATTCAGACATTACAGTTACAATTATAATTAATAGAGGAAACATTTATAGTATTGTTATTATAAGTTAAAAACTATGACATCAAAAAATAAGCAACATCAATCTGTGTCTGTTTGCCATTTGGCAAAGGCCTCCCCCATCAACTTCCAGTAATTCCTTTCCTGTGCTAGTCTTGTCCATTGCTTGTCAGCCATCTTTACAATCTCGTCTTCCCACCTTTTATACTGTCTGCCGCTTTTCCGGTTTTTACCTCTAGGGTACCAAGTTGTAACTGATTTGCACCACTTGTCGGGGCCTCTTACCATGTGACCTGTCCAACTCCACTTTAACTTTTTAATTTTTTCACTTATTTCAGTAACATTAGTTTTTTCTCTGATATATGAGTTTTTTCATCGATTTGTCGAGCTGTATTTTTGTGAGTGCCCATGTTTGACATCCATAGGTCAGTATTGGTAGAATGCAGGACTCAAATACTTTATATTTTACTTAAATGTGTAAATTATCTCCTTCAAGCTGCAGTATCTCCTCCATGCATTTGTTACCCTTCTTTTAACCTCTTTTGTCATCTGCTCTTTGGTTGATATTACCTGACCCAGATAGATATACTCATCTATTGTTTGGTTATTAACTCTGATTTCAATTTTTTCAGTCATTGTCATGACTTTTGTTTTTTCTATATTAATTTCCAATCCCACCTGTTTGCGCTAAAGCACGACGTCACTTCGAGAACCCCATGACACAGAATACATGAGTACTGCAGAGTTGTTTGTTTTGACATTCCTAACTCATTAACGTTATATGCGTTTATTCATTCACGATAGTTAATATTGCTTGCAAGAAGGTTTGTAAAATTAAGAATTCGTAGGCTAGCCACTAAGTACCTACCTACGCCAGGTACTTTGTTGATTTTAATTATAAAATTATACTAAGTACTGTTAAAAGATTTACTTGTGTTCGTGATTATCATGAAATAATTAATGTAAGTTAATTGTTTACATTTAAGAGATCAGCACAAAACATCTTAGAGTTCCGTACAAAATCTACGTAAATAACATAACGAAAATTACATATTATAATTAATTAATTAAGTAATTAAACCCTCAGCTCACAAAAGGTTAGGTACACGCGATATTTATTGAGGATTTATTTTAAACGACTTCCGAAAAGGAGGTGCGGAATTTCACCTACGATTAAATAATTTAATTTTTTTATTTTTTTATTTTTTTTCTTCCTTGTGCCTGACTTCGCCTTCGACGTTAACGATGCCTTCAAAATCACAGGTAGCCAGATTTAGGGAGGAACAGATCGCTATTGTTAACCTTAATTTGGAAGCGTTATCATTGAAGTCCAGCAAATCCAGGCATTATAGCCCAGAATTCGATGCCAGAGCATCTGGCGTAAGAGTGACTCGTGATAAATTCGACGCGGCGTATCACATAGTATTAGACACCGACAATTTATCAGACGCTCAGGAAAAATTCTACAACGAGCAGTATGAAAGGACAATAGACGCCTACTACGAGATTCTCGTTGTACAATTAGAGCAAAAAACATGGTCATCAGCTCCCAATGACGATGTAAAAACAGCGCAAATTAAGGCGAACATCACAGCGCCACATACGGTAAACTCGGTCATCCCCCTAACTGAGTTACCAAGGTTTACCTCACAACCCGCGCGCCCTTCGCCATCAGCTCAGCAGGTATCAAACCCGCAGCCACAGTGCTATGCGCAGGTTTCGAACCTGCAACCTATCAGCTCCGCGCCTATACCCGCGCGCTTCTCAACATCAGCTCAGCAGGTATCGAACCCACAGCCTCCGCACTATGCGCAGGTTTGGAACCTGCAACCTCTCAGCTCAGCGACTATACCCGCGCGCTTCTCGCTCCCACCTGCGAAGGTATCGAACCCACAGCCTTTGTGCTATACGCAGGTTTCGAACCTGCAACCTCTCAACTCCGCGCCTATACCCGTGCGCTTCTCGCCCCCACTTCAACAGGTTTCGAACCCGCAACCTCCGCGCTATGCGCAGGGTTCGAACCCAAGACCTTTCAGCTCCGCGCCAGGACCCAAACAGGGATCGAACGCGCAACCTCGCTATGGTGACAACCATTGCTACCCATGGTGTAATGTAAAGGGTCACAAGCCTCGGGTATGTACCCGATACTACACACCACCAGTGCATTTATTGCCGGTACAACAGCGCGAGGTACCACGGCGCCGTCCCTCACCTGATACGGGCCAGATGGTGTACTCCCGTCGTACTCCACCGCGCACTACCTCGCGTTCTCCACCGCCGCCTAAGCAATGACTAGGACGGCACATTCAGCACACACCGACTCAGCATACAAATACTCAGCCCATATCCACTCAGCCCACAAAGAATCAGCACATATCCACTCAGCCCACAAAGAATCAGCACATATCAGCTCAGCTCATAGCTAATCAGCACAAATCTCAGCACGCAGATAATCAGCACACATTTTATCTGCGCACAATTATTCAGCACACACACACAACACGACGACAAACTGTCGTCGCAAACACCTTAAGTTAGCCAGGCGCTGACATTCTGCACTCACCCTTACGCCAGCAATTCTGTTTCAAATGTATTTCAGTAAAATTCAGCAATTCAAATGTATACATTGTTTACGTTTCCGCGCTAAACCCAAGGCCCCGTACATGGCCTACTTACCCGCCGACCGCGTGATTGTTCAGCTCGTATTCCGCAAAGTCACAACGTTATTTAGATATGATTGCGGTACAATTTATATAGG
Organism: Selenia dentaria; assembly: GCA_917880725.1. Taxonomy (NCBI): domain Eukaryota; kingdom Metazoa; phylum Arthropoda; class Insecta; order Lepidoptera; family Geometridae; genus Selenia; species Selenia dentaria. The sequence goes on along the minus strand of OU862904.1, from coordinate 6,587,169 downwards.
CACTAGAAATGAACTTAGGGAAATACAAGACTTTCTTGAAACCAATAATGACAATATCGCATCTACACTTTCAGCTCTTTTAGCGCGCATTGCAGCCATGCTCAATGCAGACCCTCTCAGCCCACTCTCTTTTGACCCCGCGGAATTTGAATTACTCACCGCGGGTCATGTCCTTATAAAACGTCAGCTCAACGTCCTACCTGAATATTCGGTAGGAGGACGAGCCATTTCTGCACACAAAAAGGTTCAAGCTCGTCCTACCCTTATCCCAACACCTTTGGCGATCCTGGTCCAAACCCTACCTGCACACCATCCAAACCCACTCCAAACGGACTCCCCGATCCAGCCCACCTCAAGTCGGGGAACAGCTGCCTTATTGTCTAACTTAAATGAGAATGAAATGTCCCTTCATTCTCATTCCCATTGATGGTTCCAGCCAATAGGCTTACAGGGTTTCGCCTAAAATGGGATTCAAATGTCAAAATGAAGCCCTTTCCCATTCTCGGTAAAGATAGGCAATAAGGCCGCCGGTCCTGATAGTGGACGACCAGGTGCCGCCTCTACACTGGCGCATGAGCCACAAGACGACCCCATGAAGGGATGGCGTCACCCAAGTGGTGGAACTCAAGACGACCTTGGTCATCTTGACGCGACCTGGCCTCAAGATCGCCCACCTGATCATCAATTGAGCACCACACCACACCTTCGCCGCGTGGGGAATATGTTCGCGCTAAAGCGCGACGTCACTTCGAGAACCCCCCCTTTAGCTATCCGCGTGGATAGCTAAAGGGTGGTGAGAGTTGTGCTGCGGTATCACTAGAGCGCTACTCACGGCGTCAAGCCTTTTAACACTTCCACCTTTGGAGCTTTTTGTTACTTGCTTTATTGGCTCTACTCCTAGACGGCCAATTAAGGCAAGCCGGGGGTCAGGGTTCTCTTAGCCCTAGTGAGAATCATGGTCCACGGTGTCGCCACTCACCAATGCTTGCTACAAAGCCGCCCCTGCGGTCTAATAAATATTATTACAATATTATAGGCAGTTATTATTATTTATCCTTATTATAGTTACGTAGTAACTAAAAGGTTAAAATAAAGACCAATGAATCAGTAGGGAGTATTGTAAAGGTAGAGTTAGATAAATAGATAGAAAACTCTTTATTTGTACACTATAATAAGATATAAAAGAGAAAAACATATGATAAACAAAATATAACATAGTACAAAAGGCGGTCTTATCGCTTAAAGCGATTTCTTCCAGACAACCTTTGGGTAGATAGAATAGTATTTTCCGGGTAAGTGGTGAATAGTATCAGCGTTAGTATAGACAATAATTAATATGTACCTAAACTGATTAAAATATATATATGATGATTAACATAACCTATGTTAACATGGGCATTGAAGATCATTGACATTTTTAAATAAAAGTTGGCAAAAGCTTGGCCTTCGAACTCGCCATGAAAGGCTTCTATTTCCTCGTGGGCACAAAACTCGACCACGCTTCGCTTAGAAGGGCCGAGCGTCCTTCTAAGCGAAGCGTGGTCGAGTTTTGTGCAAACACCAATCTGTGACAGATATAATTTTTTAATTCGATCTTTAAAGATATTTAATGAGGGAGAATGACGTACTGAAACTGGCAAACTATTCCAAAGGTAAACTGCCTGCACGGTAAATGAAGCATTGTAGAACGATGAAGAGTGACAAGGTGTTTTTAGCGCCAGTGTTCATGATGATCTCAAAGGCAGATAATTTTCTAAGTAAAGAAACTGAAAACGTTCTTTAAGATAGCCGGGGGTGGATGGATTATACAATATATTGTACAGCAGGGTCAGCATGTGAGTTTTCCGACGAAGACGTATAGGTAACCACTTGAGTTTATGACGAAATTTAGAAACGTGGTTATATTTGTGAATTCCAAATATGAACTTAATACAGAAATTTTGTAAGCGCTCAAGTTTATTTAATTGATCTTCTCTGTAAGATCTAAGTAGCAGGCGTCAGCATAGTCAAGAATCGGGAGAAAAAGGGTTTGAGCAAGTGTAACTTTGGTTGCAGTCGGAAGAAAGTTTCGCAGTCACTTCATTGCCCCTGCAGAAAGCATACAGCTTGCGACTGACAGCCTGGATTTGTGGACCCCATGATAGAGAATCGTCCATAATTACTCCAAGATTCTTTACTTCTTTAGTGAAAGGGATTGTAACTCCGTTAAAGAGTACTGAAGGTAATTCAAGCCAATTAATGTTGGATAGCATACGGGAGCTGCCTAGTATTATCACTTATGTTTTCATTGGGTCAACTTGCAGGCCAAATTGTTGACTCCATTCTGATATGTACTAAATGTATGTATGTAATAAATATACTTCAATCCCAAGATAAAGGAATGTTTACCTTGCTGGTCTTACTTGATTTTTCCAGAGCTTTCGATTCCATAAATCAGAATCTTCTCATATCTAAATTAAGTTATTATGGGTTCGACGGGAAAGCCTTAAAATGGTTCAACAGTTATCTCACGAATCGTTTTCAGTGTGTAAATCTCAGTCAAAAAGACGGATCTCAATTGGAGTCTGACAAAGTAGCTGTCAAGAGAGGTGTCCCGCAGGGATCAATACTGGGGCCGATTTTGTTTATTTTGTACTCGGCTGATATATGTAATTACATTAAAAACTCTAAATATCATATTTATGCTGACGATATTCAGTTATACATTTCATGTAAACCTTCTGATATTGATGACGCAATACTAGCTCTAAATAGCGATCTATGTAGTATAGCTTCATGGGCTACTAGCAATAACCTTTTGCTTAACCCCACCAAAACCAAATATCTACTATTTGGCAGTCAGTATCAACTAGCAGGCGTACGTCCAACGGTGAGTGTTATGCTCAAAGATGAACCTATTGAGCGAGTATACGAAGCGCGTAATCTGGGTTTACATGTGGATTCTGTATTGCGGTTCGAAAAACATGTTGCAAATGCAGTTAAAAGCTGTTTTTACAAACTAAAAGTGCTATATTGAATGAGACCATTTATTAAAGAAGCATTACGTATTCAGTTAGTGGTATCACTGGTTCTATCTAAATTAAATTATGTGGATGTGGTATTTGGCCCTCGTCTGCGAGCAAGAACTCAAAACCTTATACAGAGAGTACAGAACGCTTGTGCACGTTTCTGTTTCAACATTCCATTTAGAGCTCATGTGACTCCATAACTTAACGAAAACTGTATGCTAAAAATGAAACATCGTCGCAAACTTCACATAGCCTCGCTTCTTTTTGGTGTTATAAAATATAAATCTCCAAACTAACTATATGAAAAATTATCCTGGTTGTCAAAACATGGACCATTTGGATCACGGCAGTGCGCGATGCAACTCTCCACAGCTCAGCATGGCTCTGCTGCTTTTAGGGGGAGTTTCCGCTACGCTGCGTCCAAGTGTTGGAATAATATTCCACCACCGATTAGGAACCTTCAAAACATTAGTATATTTAAAATGAAACTAAGACAATTTATCTTCACACATCAAAAATGCCAGGAAAATCAAAGACATGACACCAGTGCCATATAGTTATGTAACTAATATGACTTATGAGTAGGTATGTACTTACCCGATAATAGCTTTCTCGTTTATATCTGTATGTGTAGTCATAATTTAAGATTTATATAAAAAGAAATTAATTTGTATGCTAGTTATTGGTGTCGATTCTGTTACTTTTATTGAACAAGTAGATTGATACAGATAGCTATTGTAGAACTAAGTATGCAGTTGTAGTGTTAATTTGTTTTAATAATTTAAGCTGTTGTAGTATAAATCCACCGTGACGTCAGAGACTGGCTCCAACGGAAGACCAGCGCTAGTTTAAACCAGCATTATGCTGAGTTGGGGACCATTTTATGACATAGCAGTAAATTGTAATTATACTTTCCTACTTTTAGCAATCAATGTTCTATGCTGCCGCCATAAATAAATTATATTTCATTCATTCATTCATTCATTCATTCATATGCGTATTAAATTCTCTCTGTCAGTTTATCATACATTTAAAAATCTTAGGGATGTTGCAGATCAGAATTTGTTAATACAGACATATAAGGCACTGAGTGAATGCTTCATTAGGTATTGCATTTGTGCATGGGGTAGTGCAGCAAAAACTCACCTTATAACTGTAGAACGTGCACAGGGTGCTGTTCTTAAAGTGCTCCTGCATTTACCTTACAAGCACCCTACGACAGATGTGTATAAAATAGCTAACGTCTTAAGCGTAAAGAAAATATTTATTTATGAAGGTATACGGCGTTACCATAGAAAAGTTATACCAATGTTGCCAGAATCAACAAAACGAGTTGATAGATGTCCTGTACCCCGTGTAAACAGCAAGTTTGCACAAAAGCAATATAACGCCATTATGCCACACTTATACAATAAATTGAGCAAATTACATATAGTGAAAAAAATTAGTAATAATGAGATTAAGAAGACTCTACTTACCTGGCTATGTCAGTTTGATTATGATGGCATAGAAGGTATGCTTAATAACACCCTTAAATAATACGATTGTTGATCCTCAACCATCTCAACACATAAACCTAAATCTACATACATTTCCTTAACCACTCACACTCTTAGACATAATCACACACTTACACGCACACACACACACACTCACACACACACACACACACGCGCGCACACATACACTCACGCACACAAACTTACACACACTCACTCACCCAAACACGCACACATCACGAGCTTGCATAAAGGTACATTACACTAACTAATTCTATACATGCTTTTAGTCATGCTATCGTATTCTTATGTTACAAAATATAATTCGATATAATTATGTATTTACTTAGTAATACTTTAATAACTTTTGATTACCTACTTTAAGAAACGCATAAATTTGTATTATTTCATCTAGTTGGGAGAAGCCACTGGCACTCGAAACACAGTTTATAACTAGTTGGAGAGTCTATGGATTCAACTTCAAATCTTATATGTAACAGTTTTATGCCAAATAAATAAACTACCTATTAGTATTATTATTATTATTATTACTACTAGTATTATTATTATTATTATTCCTTTTGTTTAAAATATTTCACGGGTTTCACCCGGTCCTTTACATAGGCATAAGTGGGGCTGTAGCCAACACTTAGAGGCCCGTTTGGTATAAAAATACAATATATTATAAAAATACAAAATAGTGAAAACAGAAACATTTTGGATGGATGGTTACATGGTATATCTATTACAAAAATGGATAAAATGGGTATGGCTATTGATATGTACTTATTAGTGGTACGGGAGATAGTGAGCTATGGACGAGACTACGGCACCTGCCAATTTCAGTCTCATCTTAAAATATTTAAGCGGGTGGTGACTTGCCACCCACTAAACGGGCCCCCCATAAGAGCCACCATCAATGGTGACAAAAGGGGCAACGTTGGTGTGATTATCTGAAGGGTGTTGAGAGGTGTGCTGCGGTTTCACTACAGTGCTACTACCGGCGTTATGCCCTTTAACACTTCCACCCTTGGAGCTTTTTGTTTCTTGCTCTTGCGTCTCCACCCCCAGACGGCCAATTAAGGCAAGCCGGGGGTCAGGGGTCTCATTTAGCCCCAGGGAGAATCAGGGTACGCGGTGTCACCACTCACCGACGGCTCGCCACAAAGCCGCCCCTGCGGGTTTATTATTATTATCATAAAGAGCCTGGGAATAAATCTGCAAATCATCTGCATAGAGGTAGGTGGTAGGAACACGAAAGATTATTAGAGATAGAATTTATGAAAGAAGCAAATAGTAAAGGAGAGAGAATGCCGCCTTGTGGAAAGCCTGCTATTGTGTTACACCATGAAGAGTACGAATCTTCAAGGCGACCTCTTTGCCGGCGCCCATACAGATAACTGTGAAAGAAATCAATTACAGTTGAAGATATGTTCATAGAACGCAGCAGTCCTAGTAGAATGTCGAAGTTAACGGTATTAAAAGCGTTGCTGAAGTCAAGGAGAGTTAACACAGTTAGCTTCCCTTCTTCAATGCCAAATCGAATATCATCTGTTACCTTGACTAAGGCAGTAACAGTGATGTGGGCAGGACGAAAAACGGATTGAAAAGGATTGAATAGGTTAGTTCTGGTGATAAATGAATTCAACTGGTTGTGTATAAGGCGTTCTAAAACTTTGGAAAGGAATGGAAGGATTGATATAGGACGAAGTTCAGGGTGAGATTTAGGATTCAGTTTCTTTGGTATAGGAATAATTTGTGCGTCCTTCCATATCGAAGGAAATTCACAGTTTGTTATAGAGCAGTTGAGGATATGACACAGGATGGGGAGAATCATATCTAGGATTGGAATTATCATGTTACGGCTGATACCATCAACGCCAACAGCATTAGACACAATGAACAATACGCTTTTCTGAACATCACAAGCCGTGAATTGAGTAAAACCGAAAGGAGAAAAATTTGGAGCTGGAATAACAGACAGAAGTTTAAGTGTGTTAGATTTGTCCAACATGTTGATATCGGAGGATACCGAAAATGCTTATTAAGGGAGTTTATGTCTTAATCATGTGGTACAGAATCTTGCCGAGATTTTCCCACTCCTAGAGATCTCAAAAATTTCCAGACCTTAGCTGGATCATCATTTCCAACGGATTCATGAATATGGCGACCTTGAGCATCCCTAAACACACTGTTGCAGCTATTTCTAGATCGCAAATATCTGGACTTGTAGTGATCAGTTGGAGTTAGTTTGTACTTGCACTTTGTCACAGCTTTTTTGTGTATTAAGATTTTAATTTCCGCAGTCAACCAAGTTGCAGGTAGATGTTTTACTTTAATTGGCCTCATTGGGGCATGGATATCATACAAGTGGATTAAGGCAGAGTTGAAACAGTTGATTTTATCTTCCATTGACACAGAATTGAGTAAAGTAGACCAATCAATTCTTTGAACATCGTTGCGCAGGCTTTCCACAGACATGCTACCGAAGTAACGTTGCAGGATAATTTTTGGTTTCACTTTAGGTGGTCGAACCTTGTATGAAAGGAATATCAAATCGTGATATGAAAAGGAATCTGCCGTACATTGGCCATGTTTGGTTACATGATGAAGAGATGATACTAAAATTAAATCTAAAAGTGAAGGTGTACTATTTGGAAAATATTGAAATGCATTTAAGGGAAGGATATACATATTGCTGGATTTGACAACAGATTCCAGATTAGAAGAGCAAGAATCTTTTTTTATCAGGCAGGTGTTAAAATCACCCATAATAATGGAATGATCGTACAAAGGAATGAGTTCGTCTAACACCTTTTCAAAAATTGAAAAGTAATTAATACGCAGTGAAGGGCTGTAAAATACTCCCAGAAGAATTTTTGTGTGTGAAAGCAGAAATTCTATAAAAAGAGTTAGTATAAATTCAGATGATTACTAATATTTCGGTGATTTTATAATAGATCAATAGATGGCGCGGCGTCCGATAATGCTGGAATGACATCTCCATCTACAGTAAACACAATTTTCTCCATGGGCCTAATTCCTATGGTTTGGTCTGAAGAAAAGAAGAAGAAGAATGAAAATAAATGCTTGACTTGAATTGAATTGTTTGATTCCAGCCGAAAAATATTTTCAAATCATTGTATGGAAGTACTATGAAAGGGTAGTTTATTATAATTCTTAGCAGTTAATTGGAAACACAAATAGAATCATTTTCGTAGTGACAATTAAGTATTCTATTTTCGTGTTTTGCAACACGCTAGATACCGTCGTGAACTCAGGTTGTGAATTATTGCAATGGATCAACAAGAGGACGCCGCTACCAGCAAGAAAGATGACGAAAATAATGGTTCTCTATCCAAAACACGTCCAAATCCTCGTATGTACTACTCTTCTGAATTCTAGACGTATAGATATGTAGATATAAAATCCATTACAAACACTTTTCGAAGGGTAGGTATTGAAATCGTTCTGTAAAAGGAATAAGTAGACAAGTCCTATTTTCCATATCGTCCAAAAACGTAGAATTAAAGAGCAATTAGCTTTGTTATTACTTAACTAGGTACTTTGAAAACTCTTAAATTGTACACAATATTGAACTGAAAACAATGCATCTTATTTCAAGACTATTGTTCAATACATAAAAGCACTAACCTAATCTTGGACAGGCTATAGCTTCTAAGCCTGAGTGAGGTTTTACGGTTGTACATATATTTAAATAGGTATTGCCTCTTCTACGGATATTATACTTTTGTACATATCACTATATTTCTTATTTCCGGTGTTGGAAGAACTGACAAACAAGCCATTCATCATATTGTAAATAGTTTGAATGCATACTCAACAGTCCTGTGATAGGAATATAAAAAACCAATTAAAGTGAAAGGAGGTAGAAAGGGGTACATATTGCATGTGGGTATATTCCAGAGTAGTCTATCAACATCCACATCAGACACTACTGGAATGCTTTATCGCATGTGACAATGTAAAGTCCCTTAAAAAAAGAACCTAAAAATATTATATTACATACTAGAGGTGCGTTCGATTAGCATAAGCTAATAAGAGCCCCAATACTCAAGAGCCCACCAATGCCCTTTTATGGTGCCATTGTCATTGATGACTCTTTTGTTAAAGCATTCGTAAAGCTCAAAAACAATATTTTTGCCACTTTTTCCCACACCCTATTCGAACGCTCAACTGAGCATAAGACCTAAAATCACATGATTATGCTGTCAAATACAAAGCTGTCAAATAATGGTCACAAACAATCATGTTCCGGCCGTGGCTCTAAAATTGCATCCATTCCTCTTTTTTAGCTTTCCAAACGCTGAACAAAAAGAGACATGAACAACATTTTCACCCACAGATTCCCAATCGAACGCCCCTTGTGAGTGTTTTTAGCGTTATTTTCGCTAAAACACTCAGAAGTGATCTATTCAAATGCACTTTAGAAGCCACATTTCTTACCTCCTTGTTTTGTTAGTTTCATTAATTTCCTATGTTGTGATATGTGTGTAAATTATGGGAGGTTGAGGCATGAAAGAGGCATATAGGTGTTTTGTATCAGTGTATTTGTATGAGTGTTCAAATTTATAATTATATTGTAAGTGCATGAGTGTAGACCTGTAATTGGCTTGGTGTATCTAGTTAAGCTACTATTTTCGCTGTAGTGCAGCTTCCATTCAGACCTTTAGCTCTGTCAGGAACCTGTTTATTAATCAATATAATCAAATCAAAATAATCAATTGTTATCCTGGTTGATGAGAAATTTGATTCTTTGTAATGGATAAAGTTTTAATTTGAAATAACAAAGGATTCTAGTCATACAGTAAAAAAAAATGTGTAACCGATAAATATTTGTTACTTTTTTTCTTGATTATCATGCGAATATCCGATTACAATAGAAGTTGTAACTGGAAACTAGTGCAGGGTTGTGACACTTGCCCTACGAAGACATTAGTTTATATCAGTTTCATTCATAAATCTTTTGTTTTAATTATTACGGTAGAGGAAGTAATTTTATTAACCTTGCACTTTTTTAAAACATTGTACGTACAATTTTATACGATTATCTGTAATATTGCATCAAATCCGCTTCCAGTTTATCGCAATAGTCAACGAAATCAGCTGGAGGGACCTGAAGGTCTGCTATGTGTTAACAACATTGACACCAATCGATGCTTGGTATTCATTTCGTTCGTTACAGTACAGTTGGCATAACAAACCTTCTGATTAAAGAGCACAAACTAAGTGAGATTGCGTTCGCCAACCCTGCCGTTCGCTTCCCCGTATCCCCCGCATCGTTGCCCCGCGCAAAGATGCAGGGGTCATCCGCCTGTTATAGACACCGCATTACCAACTGAGTCGTAGGGCCATAAACGTCAATAGGGATAGGAACGTGCAACACATCCTAACATGTTATCTGCTAACTGCATTCGACCCTCATTAGTGCTCGCTTATTGCTAGCTTCTGATTGGTCGTAACATCATGCCGCCGCGCTGCCGTTGTCGCAAAGTTGTTTGAAAAAAACTGGGTCAAGTGTGTGAGGCATGCCGAGGAACTTCAAAACACTGGCTTACAGAAAGCCATTATAAGAGATCAAGCACCATTCATAATCAATCTACAGGACGATACAGAGGACGAAGATTCCAATGAGGAAGAATAAACATTATTTATTCCTAAATAATTATATGCTAGTAGTCTCTGCCTGTGACTCTGTATAATTGAATAGGTTATTGCGCTATGTGTTAACCCTTCTAATACCGTGATAATTAAAACAAAAGATTTATGAATGAATCGCACGTAAATTTACGTCAATGGTAGGCAAAGGGTTAATGGGTATAAGATATCTTTTGTCTAAAACTATATTACTTAATTATAAATATTATCTAGCTTATCTTTAAAGGGGTTTTATTTGATGTCAAAATTACCTTAACTACAGTAGTCCCTAGCCGCTAATCATAAGCATTTCAAAAAAGTTTTTTGAAAGGAGGGTGCTATGCAATGCATATAGTCAAAGTCAAAGTCAAAATCATTTATTCAATTTAGGCATCAAAGACGCACTTATGAACGTCAATTTTTCATTAAAATGTACTTTAAAGCCTACCGCCGCGTTCCAAAATACATAGAGCCAACCGAGAAGAAGCGGCAAGAAACTCGGGGCCATTCTTTTTATATAGATGTTTTTACAATGTTTTTACTTAGGTACTACAAATATTAGCTCCAGTGTGTTGCCTTACAAAAGAGAACATAATAATGGTATCAGTAGGGCAAGACACGCTACACTTTGACATCTTAGTACACGAGTAGATAGATCCTGGAGTGATCAGTCCCAAGCTGTTTTATCCTCCAAGTAATCCGAAATTTTGTAATAACCTTTTTGACAGAGTTTAGTTTTAATAGCAATTTTAAACTTATTAATAGGCAAATCTCGGATAACATTGGGAACTTTATTATAAAATCGTATACATTGTCCCATAAAAGAATGACTTATTCTGTGGAGACGCGTTACATGTACGGATAGCTTGTGCTTATTTCGCGTGTTGATGGAATGAGCATCACTCCTTTTATCAAAACTGCTAATGTTTTTCTTTACATACATTAGATTTTCATAGATAAACTGAGAGACAACAGTTAGAATGTTTATGTCTTTAAATTTCTGTCTAAGGGAAACTCTGGGAGCCAAACTGTAGATTGCTCGTATAGCCCTTTTTTGCAGTATAAAAATAGAATTAATATCTGTAGAACATCCCCAGAGCAGTATGCCATAAGTCATAACGCTATGGAAATAACTAAAATAAACTATTCTAGCTGTGTCTACATCAGTTAATAGTCTAATTTTTTTAACAGCATAAGCTGCTGAACTGAGCCTACTAGACAATTTTTTAATGTGGGGACCCCATTGCAATTTAGCGTCTATAGTAATTCCTAAAAAGACTGTTGACTCCACAAGGTCCAACCCTGTTCCATTCAATTGTATATTGGATTCTACTTGTCTCACATTTGGTGTCGAGAATTTTATACAATTAGTTTTCTTCTCATTGAGGAGAAGATTATTTGTATTGAACCAATTCACAACTTTAGCTAATGCATTGTTAACATCGTCATAGTTTAGCAACTGCCTTTTAATTTTAAATAACAGTGAAGTGTCATCTGCAAACAATACAATCTCGTTATTCTTCTCTACATAATAAGGTAAGTCATTAATATAGATTAAAAACAATAACGGCCCTAGTATTGAACCTTGTGGAACGCCCATTGAGATTATAGAGCCGGGCGATTTTTTACCATTTATGTCAACCCTTTGAATTCTACCATTTAAATATGAAGTCAAAAGGTTGAGAGCCATGTCCCTAATACCGTAGTGTTGTAATTTCCTGACAAGTATATCATGTCGGACGCAGTCAAATGCCTTAGATAAGTCACAAAAAACACCTAAGGCATCTTGAGAGTTCTCCCAGGCATCAAACACATCTTTTATTAGTTCTATACCTGCGTCTATAGTAGAGCGATTCCTTGTAAACCCAAATTGATTTTTATGGAAAATTTTGTTTGCACTAAAATGAGTTTCTAATTGATGTAATATGATTTTTTCGAAAATCTTACTTAGCGTAGGTAGTACAGAAATAGGCCGAAAATTTGTTGGATCAGTAGTACTACCAGATTTGAATAAAGGAACCACTTTACTGTGCTTCATTAGGTCAGGAAATACACCACTTGCAACACAACTATTAAACACAGCTGCTAGATTGGGTGCAATGACATCTATAATTGAAGAAACGGTCTTCACAGAAAGACCCCATAGGTCTGCCGTTTTTTTTGCATCTAGACTTTTGAAACTGCTTACAATATCTTTGCAATTAACTACTGAAAATTTAAAAGTTGTGTCACATTCAGTTACACTTTGTTTAAGTAAGATCTCAGCAGAAATGGAGGAAGATTTTAGAGTTTTGGTTGTTAAAGAAGGAATATTAGTGAAAAATTTCTCAAACTCGGCCGCTACCTCCAAATCTGCTCTTACATCTTTATTATTAATTTTTAAATTAAAGTCTCGATTACGCACTGTATTTCTACCAGTTTCACTGTTTATAATGTTCCACGTCATTTTTATTTTATTAACAGAATTTTTGATCTTATTTCTTAAATAAATAGATTTTGCTGAGGAACAGGCTCGTTTAAATAACTTAGAATAACGTTTGACATATTCCAAAAATACAGGATTATGATTATGCGATTTTTCATGGTACAATTCATATAACTTTTGCCTACTTTTATAAATTCCTGGAGTTGCCCATTCACTAAACTTAGCACGATTACCAACAGATATTGTTATTGTACTATAAGTGTATTTCATACTATTGACTCAAGAATAACAGTTATTTGTTTAATTTTTCAGATGATGATGCAAAAGGGGATGCAGCTGATGTTACCAAGGATTGCAACCTCCATGCTAAAGATTTTAAGGATCAAACAATTTCATCTTGTGATGTTACTGGCGATATTCCAAATTTATCGTCAGCCAATAAATTAAGACTAGACATACCTAAACCGGTGACACTTGTTGAGAGTGATAAATTAGAGGTAGATGCAGAATCACTGACCATACCCGTATCTACAACATCAATTGAAACTCACCCTAAAATCAGTCAAAATGTAGAAGATAAAATTCTGAAAGAACATGTTCCTATTAAAGATATGCAGTCGGTTGGTAGTAACTCTAAAGAAAGCAAAATGAAAGATCTAGAAAATACTGAATACAAAGAAACAGTAGTAGATATTTCGGATACAGATTTGGAGCTACGATGGACTGACGATGACGATGACAGTCAAATGCATTCAGAACTCAGACCTTTAAGTGATAAAGCTCTAAAAGAGCTTGATGAAGAACTTGGTATAACTGGTGAGATTCACAATATAAATCAAGACAGTATAGATATTTCTACAGAAATCGAAAAACAAGAAGAAATAGTTGAAGGCAAACCAGCAAAAGTCATTAATATTGCTGTAGATAACACTGAGAATTCAACAGAAATGTCTTTACGAGATGACGTGTTGAAAAGGATAAATAAGAAACTTGAAATGGCAGATCATAAAACGAATACTGAAAATGCAGAAAATAAAAATGTTGATGTGAATATTGATCAAAGACTTGATATTACTAATAGTGAGAAACTTACTGGCACAAGTATCAATGACAGTTTTGAATCTGAAATTGATCTAGATCAAACTGTCGAAGAGCTACAACAATTAATACATCTTGATGATGATGTTAAACAAAAGTCAAAAATTGTGAATGAACGTAAAGAATCCACTGCAATTAATTTGACTGCTATAGATAACAGTAAATTAGACATTGATTCTATGAGCGTAACTAAATTGCCTAAAGAATCAATTAATAATCAAACCGATACAAACAATCAAGTTCAAGAATTCATAACTGTAGTGGAAACTAATAAACAACCTACATTGCAACTTGCAACAGTAAATATCGGTAACGAAAATGTGAAAATTGAACCAAGGAATGCAGATCTACCCTCTGAAATGGAGGATAATAGCACTGTAATTGAGAAGAATAGCGGTGATAATGTAAATGTTGAACCAATGGACGAAGATTTACTTCCTGAAAAAGAAGATACTAAGGGTAATGAATTGTCTTTGAAAGAAGAGCCTGGCATTGAGTTTCAAGATTGCATCAACACCCCAATACTAATACAAAAAAGTGAGGATCTTAATAAGAATCCTAGAGAGTACAATGCTGACAGGTTAAATGTAATCAATTCAATAGACAATGCATCAAATGTCGAAAAAAACAAAGATCATGATAAAATAAAGAGAATCAATGATAGAGCAGAAGATAATAGAGAAGTTAAAAATGAAATGATAACTCCAGAGATGGAGAATTATGCTCCTAACAGAATAAATACGGAACATAGAGTAAATAGACCTGACGTAATGCTAGATATACCCTCTCAAGAGTTTGACTTTGACGAATTATCCGACGCATCAGATATGATGGAGGATACAACTGAATTAGGAAAAAGAAATAAAGACTGCAGTAATATGATTGAAAAAACTGTAACTGAAATCGTAAATCAACTTGCGAGAGATGATGAAGTATCAGAAAATTCCGAATGCAGAAGAATCCCAGATTCTTATCTAGATAATATATCAAAAACTAGTTCTGACAAAAAAATCACTACAGATGGCACTAATGCTAATACAACTATCGATATCGGAAATCAACTATTACACACATCTATAGAAACTACATTAACGTCTATTGAGAAAAACGTAACTGAAAATACTGATGTAATTGTATGTAAACCACATGTTACATCTAAAAGTGATAATAAAATCCCTCCAATTGGTTCTCAAAGTACTCAAGGGACATTAGAAAAAAGAATGAAAGGCAGTGAATTGTCTACAGACATTGCAGATGTATATCGAAAGACCAATGTTTTACCAAAATCCTTAGAAAAAGATACACAATCCTTCGACATTTCTAAAGAAAATGTAAAGGATCAGGGAGAAAAATATATTGATAATAAAGATTTAGAACCAACTGAAGTGTCAGCAGAACAAGAAAAACATGAGCAAATAAAAGAAAAAGCATCAGAAACAGGGGTAATAGCCAAAGAAATATATACAGAAAAAATAAAGGAACAAGAAGGCACAGATTCGAAACCTGACACATTGGAAAAATATTCCAAAGCTACAGAAAATGTAAAAGACCAAGATGAAACTACAGTATTAGAAAAAAATCAAAAAGTTACTGGCCCATCAAATGAATGTGTAGAGGAACAAGAAGACAAAAATACTGAAGCGATAACCAAAGATCAGGAAAGTGTTGAAACACTTACTGTAACTGACACAGAGCAAGAAAATGAAAGTATCAAAGGAAAAGACTTACAAAGCAAGGGAATTCTAAAAAAAGACCCAAACACAACAGAACAATCAACACAAAAGCATACAGATGACAGAATTGATGTCCAACCATCAAAATCAAATGCTGATGCAAATGATATCCAACCATTAACATCAAATGATGACACTAAAGTAGAAACTCTTGACTTACCTTCTACATCAAATACTACCGCTAGACATTCAATTGATGTTCAACCATCAACAATAAATACTGATGCTAAACTTACAACTGATCTACAACCATCAAAATCAAATGATGATGCTAAAGGAGAAACTCTTGACATACCTTCTACATCAAATACTACAGATTCAATTGATGTTCAACCATCAACAATAAATGCTGAAGCTAAACTTACAACTGATCAACAACCATCAACATCAAATGATGATGCTAAAGGAGAAACTCTTGACATACCTTCTACATCAAATACTACAGATTCAATTGATGTTCAACCATCAACAATAAATGCTGATGCTAATATCACAACTGATCTCCAACCATCGAATGCTGAAACTATAAATAAAAATGATGGTCCACCTGAAGGCAAAAATATAGATTCTGACAATTCCGAAGATGTTCAAGAGGTTGCACAGGACAGCCTTGGATTATTAGCGGAGTCTTCGAGGGTTATAGATGATGATGATGAGCGAGAGGCAGAGGAAGACGAAGCTGATTTTGGAGAGGGAGAAGATGAGGATGATGATGATTTTGATCCCGATGATGGTGAGATCTTTTATAGTTCTTTATATGTGTAATTTTATTAAGCAAGCTTTGAACGCTGTTGCTGATTCATATGACTTTACTACAGGATTTGACTTCGTCTGCGTTAAGCAGGTTATCGCGATCGCTCAGGGACTACAAAGACACGATTGGTCTATGTGTTAATCTGGGGTGTTAGGTATCTACATTCTTAATTTAATCCATTCACTCGTATACATTCAATCAGTGCGTCCCACCCGTTATGAAATACGGAGTCGAGACGTGGACACTCACGGTACGACTGGTCCACCGATTTAAGGTTGCTCAGCGAGCTATGGAGAGGGCTATGCTTGGAGTTTCTCTGAAGGATCGTATGAGAAATGAAGTGATCCGACAGAGAACCAGGGTAACCGACATAGCCCAAAGAATTAGCAAACTGAAGTGGCAGTGGGCTGGTCATATTAGCCGAAAAACCGATAACCGTTGGGGTAGACGTGTTCTTGAGTGGAGACCGCGACTTGACAAACGCCGTGTAGGACGTCCTCCGGCTAGGTGGAGCGACGGCATACGCAAAGTGGCTGGTAGCAGCTGGATGAGAAAAGCCGAAGATCGGGTTCAGTGACGTGCATTAGGAGACGCCTATGTCCAGCAGTGGACTGATACTGGCAGATGATAATTCGTATAGCTTTTATGCATGACACAGTACCCTCCAAAGAATCTTTCGTAACTTTTGCATAGAGAAAACATATCAAATTTAATGTATGTTTATAATATCAAAATAACAGCTTATTGCTATGCGCACGTGCTATAAAATATAAGATTTAAAATATTAGAGGCTGTTTTTTTAGAGGCGCCTTATTCCGCGAGGCCACGCGATCTAAACCGCGGACGGCTCAGTTAGTCTATAATATTAGTGTCAAGATCACTAATTTTTTGTTGTGCCAATGTAATTAGTAAAAAGCTTGAACAAATTAAATTATTAATACTAAAGTGGCAATAAATTATTAGGTGTATATCATATTTTTAAGGTAGAAGTAGTAGTAGTAGAAATCTTTGTGAATGAGTTTGTCAGGGGAATACTGCTACCACCACCTTTTTCTACCGTGAAGCTGTTCACAATACTGTGTTCTGATTTGAAGGTATATGGTTGCCGGTGAAATTACAAGCACAAGAGACTTCCCAACTAAATGTCTCAGGGCTACAGGTTGTGACAGAATCTGTTCTTGGCAGTGGTTACACCAGGTGAACCTCAAGCTTGTACCATCTCCTAATGATCATCATCATCTCAGCTGTAGGTCGTCTACTGCTGAACATATGTCTCCCACACAAATTTCCAAAAGGACCGGTTGGAAGCGGCCTGCATGCAACATCGTCCTGCTACTTTTATCAGGTCGTCAGTCCACCTTGTCGGTGGACGACCTACGCTGCGCTTGACGGTCCGTGGTCTCCACTCTAGAACCTTTCGGCCCCATCGGCCATCTGTTCTGCATGCTATGTGGCCTGCCCACTGCCACTTCATCTCCTAATAATATAAAAAAAGAATTTAGTTCTGTGCCTTTGTATCTGGGCAGGATATCAAGTCAGGTAGTTTGTTTTAAAATTAAATATGTTTCAGCAGAAAGTAGCAACCAACACTCTGAAGAATCGAACCCAGCTCACTTGGAGATAGACATAAAAGACGAAGGCATAGACATTGTGTTTGGTAATGAAGCGGACACCATTGAAACGGCTGACAGCAATGATGCCAATGATGGATTTATGGCGGATGAAGTGAGTAAAGTGTAAATTTGTTTAATGATTTTCTTCAAAACAACTGTCAGTGTAGCGTACTAGAGCAAGGATAGTAGAGCATTTTTAATTTTCCTCCAGGGGAATAATATATTTTTATTGCAATTTTCTACCGACTTCCAAAAAGGAGGAGAAACTAATATATATAATTTGATTGTATTTTTTTATGTTTTGTCACCTCATTACTTTCGACTGGGTGAACCGATCCTCATTTTTTTTGTTTGTTAGCTGGTGCTTCTCGTGTGGTCCCATTTAAATTTTATCAAATTCGGTCCAGTAGTTTTTGAGTTACACTCCAATAACTGAATAGAATGGAAGTCGGTTTCAAAATTTTCAAATTGAACTTGTAGATATAAAAGTTACACGGGATTCGTACCCGCGTTTTCTGACAACCCGTGTCAGACGCCATGACCATTAGGCTACCGACGCGAACCGTCCGAGCATCGAATTTAACTTTACTTGATTTTAATCATCGTGTGGGGATGGAGCGACATCTGTAAATTAGCTTGACAAGCTTTATTCGACAGAAAGAAGTTTTTTACAAACACTTTACTTTTTCATTTTAATCTAACTATATACTATTCGTCCAACTACGCGGAAATTCTGTCATAACTGCAGAACTTATGCACAAAGCGGCACTTTGTTGCTTAAGAGCAGATAAATAGTACGGAAAACCTTTTCTGCATTGTTTTAGTTTTTTTATCGTGCGGCCAGAGGTGTCACATATCAGTTACTAAAAGTAAATCTAGCTTAGGTTTACAATTAGTTTGGTTACCAACCTGACGGCCTTATGGAGTTACACAGTTTGCGTGTGAAGTGATGTACTGTTTCGCTTAAAAAACTGATTTAAAAAAGGCGGAACGTAAACATAGCTAATTTTCACTGATGAACATGGCAACATTACATTGAAATAGAAGGTACTACACCACAGACGTGCTGACTTAAAGGACATACCTTGTAACGTCAGGATGCGAAACGTAAACGGTAGGGAAGCCCGAGTTACTAGGCGGTAGGTCTCTTGTGTCAGGAGTCGTCATGGTTGCTACCACAGCAGTGCCAGATATTCTACTGCGAACAATTACTGTGTTGTCCCATATATTTTATTATATTATATTATTATTATATATATAGGACAGCCATGTCAATCATACGGCCCGCGGGCCACATTGGGCTCTCAGACCATAATATTGCCCGCGACCGAAGTCCAGAGATTTTACTTTTCGTAGATCCACGCATATGAAGCCCGGTATAAATGAGGTTATTAACAACTAGAGAAGTCCAGTCTCTGGGTCCAAAATCAAAATCAAATCATTCATTTTGTATAGGCCTAAGGGTCCAGTCTCTGGGTCCAAAATCAAAATCAAATCATTCATTTTGTATAGGCCTAAGGGGGCACTTACGAATTGTCATATTCTATTTATTGTTTCTTAAATCTACGAGGGCGGCACCGAAAATTTCGGGAATCAAGGAAATGACACAACATTACTATTTAAAAATGTATTTATTGCTTTTCGAAGTATTCTCCGCGAAATTTGACACATTTTTCCATACGATGGAACCAATCATTGAAGCAACCATTCCATTCGGAAGTTGGGGTCTCCAAAATGGCCGTTTTGTAGGCGTCCACAGCTTCTTCAGGTGATGGAAATCTCTGTCCACGCAATTTATTCTTTATTTTAGGGAAAGTATAGAAATCATTAGGGCTTAGGTCGGGGATGTACGGCGGATGGTCTAATAATTCTATGTTTTCTTGCTCTAAAAACTCTTTTGTTCTGAGCGCGGTGTGAGAACTCGCATTGTCGTGATGGAGGATGATGCGGCGGTCCACGCAATTTATTCTTTGTTTTAGGGAAAGTATAGAAATCATTAGGGCTTAGGTCGGGGATGTACGGCGGATGGTCTAATAATTCTATGTTTTCTTGCTCTAAAACTCTTTTGTTCTGAGCGCGGTGTGAGAACTCGCATTGTCGTGATGGAGGATGATGCGGCGGTCCACGCAATTTATTCTTTATTTTAGGGAAAGTATAGAAATCATTAGGGCTTAGGTCGGGGATGTACGGCGGATGGTCTAATAATTCTATGTTTTCTTGCTCTAAAAACTCTTTTGTTCTGAGCGCGGTGTGAGAACTCGCATTGTCGTGATGGAGGATGATGCGGCGGTTGCAGTTCTCTTTACGGAGTTCTGAAACGACCTGTGGCAAACAAATGCTAGCATACCATTCTGCATTAACCGTTCTTTGTCCCTCAAGAGGAATAGTCGTAACATGGCCGGTTTTGGAGACAAACGTGGCCACCATTTTATTTGCAACATATTTTATTTGCTCCGTGAACGAACAATTTTTGTTGGCTTTAACTCATTTTCGAACACCCAAACTCGTGACTGGTTTTTTATTTCGGGCTCGTACGCGTATATCCAGGATTCGTCACCTGATACGATGTTGTATACAGCATTTGAGGATCCTGCGTAGAATCTTTCGAGAGTTCTGACGGACCAAGTAACGCGAGCCGCTTTTTGCTCTTCACAGAGCGAATGCGGTATCCATCGGGAAAACAACTTTTTTACACCTAATTGTTCATGCAAGATTATTTGTATTTGACTCATGCCAATGTCTAAAGTTGCCTGAATTTCGCGGTATGTCACATGTCGATCTTCCTCAATCAGCTTACGCACAGCATCATCGGTTTCTTGGGTGACTGCAGTTTTTGGATGACCTTGACGGGGATCATCACTGAGCTTGACACGTCCACGTTGAAATTCAGCAAACCAGCGAGGAAACCAGAGGAGAGGAGGATAAATTGTGGTTTTGGATGGGGCTTCATCACCAAATGCAGAAATCATCCGGTCAACACACTGTTTTTGTGTTAAACCACTTCGAAAGTCATAATAAATCATCGCTCTTGAATTTTCTCGAGTCAATTCCATTTTCTCAACGACTAAACAAGTTTGACAAAACCTTGAGACAAGACCGAGAATCTTTTTTTAAATAAAATAAATGGTATTCGATTTTTAAAACGAAGTAGTTTTCAATTAAAAAGATTTTAATATGACAGGAACAGTGGAAATATTCCATTCCCGATACTTTTAGTGCAGCCCTCGTACAACCGAAACGGATCGCGACCACGACTGAGAAGATCCGGCAAGAAACTCAGCGGGATGGTCTTTTTACATATTTTTTTTTATCGCCACTTAATTTAATTAACAAATGTTCGTTTATTTTTAGCTCCAGTGTGTTGCCTTATAAAATAGACCATAATAATGGTATCAGTAGGGCAAGACACGCTACACTTTGACATGGTAATACACGAGTAGTTAGATCCTGGAGTGATCAGTCCCAAGCTGTCGTATCCTTATCAAAATAACCGACTTATCATTTTTATTATAAATAAATATATCGATGTTAGTTACCTAATTAAGGAACCAAACGTGTTAATTAAATACAATAGAATATTTAATTCAATTCAGTATTATGCGTCTTTTGAGTCTGGCCCGCTAACACACAGTACATTTTTTAATTGGCTCTTTAGAGAAACCAGTTTGAGACTCTTGTGTTTGGGCAAAGTACGAGGGTCATTTGAAAAGTTCTTAGCCTAACATACTTAATGAAACCACACGATTTTGAGTTTATTTTTATTTTTCAAAATACTCTCCTCCGAGCTCAAAACACTTTTTCCATCGATCCGGTAAGGCTTCGATACCCGTTTTAAAAAATCTTCGTGTAACTCCTCAAAATAAGCGAACAAACTCAAAATAAGCGAAAACAGGCGAACGACTTGCGTGTATCGTTACTTATATGTGGGTTTTACTTTCAGATTACTATAGAAGACAACGAACCAGCGATACTGGACTCAATAAAAGCGGAATTAACAGAGGTATGTAATCCTAATCAGCCCATTTTGTTCCCACTGCTGGGACTTGAGCCTTTGCAGAGACAGGAGTTGGGCCATAATCCACTATGCGGCCCTTGGTGGATAGGCTAGTGGTCAACCCATGTCGAAGTTTACAGGCCGCCCGAAGGCCTTCGACATAAATTTCCTTTTTTAAAACTTAAAAAAACTGAAAGAACCTAAACGTACGGGCATAGTAAACAATGTGACGATTCCATGAAAAAAAATCACTGAAATCAGACAATGTTAATAGGTAGAAAAGGGTTTTCTCTTTTAGTATGGAAAGTATTCGCTATGCAATCCTCTTAACGTGCCTTCCTAAGCACGGAAGCGCTCAGTTGAACAATGCCACAAGCACACACCCATCCAAGTCCTGACCGCAGCAAGCGTTGCTTAACTTGTTGATCGGTTAAAATCGCCAAGCCTAGCTCCCCTGCGAGCGCATCTATGAGGTATGTAATAAGTAAGTTTAATACATTGTTTTGTAATTTTAGACTGATATAATTACTTTGGACCGTAATTCTAACCCGCGTTTTTCGAGAATCCATGTCGACGCCGTGACCGCTAAGCCACTGAGTTGATTAGTCCGAGCTTCGACTTTAAATCTACTGTGGATGTGTAGTTTTCCTCGAAAATATGCAACATTTTGATCAATCAATCAATCAATCAATCAATCATTTATTGCATAGTTATTATGAAGTTCACATACAGATGTTAGCTAGCATGTTTAAATTAGGTAATACATAACAATAACCCTGATTGGGTATGGCAATATGGTGCGGAGCGGATCGATTTATTATATAATTGATTTGTCTTCTAAATACTCGTTTAAGCTATAGTAACATTTTGCTAGCAATATGTTTTTTAGGGTTTTGTCAAATTTATTTTCATTTTCTATATCCTTTATCTGTACTGGTAGTTTATTATATATTTTGACGACCATTGGATTTGGGCCGGAGCTATGCATTGCTAATTTAGATGTCGGTAAGATTAATTTATGTTTGTAGTTAGACCTTATTCGATAGTTTCGGTTTTCAACTAATTTTATAAATTTGCTAAACAGATTGCGCTAAACAGACTTCAAAAATCATTTTAAAAATTAATATTGTTTTGTTTTAATTTATATATGCACCAAATAAATCCACAGTACAGAACACATTTTCAGGGAAGTAAAAATTCAAATTCCTAATTTGTATTTAATTACTTTGCATATCTATACTAATATTATAAAGAGGAAAAATTTGTATGTATGTTTGTACCAAATTGGCTCAAAAGTACTGGACCAATTTCAAAAATTCTTTCACCATTGAAAGCTTCATTCACCCTGAGTAACATAGGCTATATAAGATTCATCATCATCGGCATCCATATCTGCGCGGGTGGAACCGCGGAGAGCAGCTAGTTATATAAATACTATTTTATCTAACTAATATTATAAATACGAAAGTCTGTTGGTTTGTTTATTTGTTACGCTTTCAAGCCTAAACTGCTAAACGGAACTCAATGAAATTTGGGAAGCATATAGATTATATCCTGGGAAAAATAGAGCATACTCGTCTGATGTACATACAGTCAGTTCGTGGACGACGGACAGAACGCACGCTATTACGACCGGTTCTGCACCTACGCCTGCTTCAGGAATTGTCAACTTTTTTATATCACGGGTCGCGAACCAGATTGACAACAAAATGTTCAAATGCAAGAGTTGTGAGGAAGAGTTCAGAGACGGGGCTCAATGCTCAGTTTGTCTCGGTCATTTTGATTTTGCTTGCGCCAGTGTCACAGAGACGGGATACCGCCGACTTGGAGAAAATCGTAAATCATCTTGGAAATGCTCTTCTTGTAAGAATGCCAGAGCAGCTAGCCCTGTGCCACTTCCAGCACCTCAGGGTAAGAAGCCTACTGCGAAGTCCCCAGTCCCAGCAGACATGGACGCCGTGCTGATTGAGCTGAAACGACTGTCTCTTCAAGTTGCTGTACTACCGGGTCTGAACAGTGATATTAAATGCATAAAGAATGAACTTGCTGCACTTAAAAGCATACAACCTGAACTCCAAGAAATTAAAAAATCTATTGATTTTGTGGATTGCAAGATTGGCGCTCTGTCTGAAAAGATTTTGGAAATGGAGAAGGATATCCAGTCTTTACAGAAAACCAAAAATGATTTAGAGCACCTCCAGCTGCGTGTGCAGAGCGTGGAAAGCCAGATTCGTGACAATGAGCAGAGGTCACGACTTAATAACATTGAAATAAAAGGTGTCCCATTGTCGAAAAACGAAAATCTCTTTGAGGTTGTCTCTAAAATCGGAGCATATGTTAAATGCCCAATACCTAAGGAGCAGATAAACTATATCGCTCGAATACCAATGCGCAATGACAAGGAGAATAAGACCATTATCGTTGGTGTTCATAGTAGGTACTTAAAGGACGATTTTGTAGCTATGGCAAAAAAATGTACTACGACCCCTGAGAACTTGGGACTAAAGGGCAGCACCCGAATATTCGTCAACGACCACTTGACACTGGAAAACAAAATATTGCTCAATAAGACCAAAGCTTTAGCGAAGGACCGGGGGTTTGCTTTTACTTGGGTGAAGGGTTGCAAGATCTTCATCCGGAAAAACCCAACATCCCCGGCGATAACTATACGCTCAGAGCTCGATCTAAAAAAACTATAATTTGCTACACTGTGTACTTTCTGTATGAAGTTACTCGTATATTATGGCCCACACTGTTTAGTAAAAATTTCTGCGTTCGGAAGTTGTCTAGCGCTGCCTCACTATGCATTGCAGTTGTTTTGCGTCATACGCACAGCCGATTATTGCTACCTGCGGCGGTAGCTCGGGTAAGTCGGCCAGCCATTTGCTATTTTTGTTCATGTTATTTTTGTTGTTATGTCAATCGGGTAATTGCCTTTTCTAATTACTCTGAAGTATTTCTATCGATTTATTCAATGTTAGTTGCGTACTACGAGTACAAGCGTAAATATTTGTATTTTTTTAACTTATTGTTTATCTTGCATTTTTATATGCCAATGCAAAACATAAAAAACATATTTGTTATCCATGCTCCCGGTTAGTATATACTACCAAAATGTGCGCGGTCTACGCACTAAGTCCAGCGTATTGTACAGAAATGTATGCATGAACTCATATGACATTGTTTGTTTTACGGAATCGTGGCTTAATGACAGTGTCATTAATAACGAGTTATTTGATAATAGATACGTTGTTTGGAGACGAGACCGTAACTACACAATAACGGAACAAGGGAAGGGGGGTGGGGTTTTAATTGCTGTGCGCCGTGAAGTTGCGGCGGAGGGTCGGCCTGAGTGGTCATCCTCTGCAGAGGACTTGTGGGTTACTTTAACGATTCGTAATCGTAATCCTAGTTCAACATATAAAATACACATATGTATAGTTTACATTTGCGACGAAAAGTTGGGTAATACAATGCACATGCAATTATCAAATTTTGCAATGAATGTTACTAAAATTGTTTTAGACAACCCATTGGACAAGTTCATCGTATTAGGCGATTTTAATATGCCATTTGTATCTTGGTCCCTCAGCGGTGATGGGTGCTCTTTTGAACCTAGTAATCTACTAGGTGAACACCAAATAAATCTAATTGACGGCTTTAACGCTTGTAATCTATTCCAATATAACTCTATCTCAAATAGAAGTCGTGGCCGTCTTTTAGATAGAGATTTTTTCTAATAATGATGTTACTGTTCAGGCGTGTGACCATCCTTTGGTACCCGAAGACCCTCACCATCCTTCTGTATGTCTTACTGCCGAGTTCGTTCAATTTCACACTATGAAACCGCTTTCCTACATCAAGTTTAATTACCAGGACGGTGATTATCACTCAATCTGTAATGAGCTGGACGCTATAGACTGGCACTCTAAGCTGAGTTGCGGGACTGTGGAAACTGCTGTTTCTTATCTTTATAGTGTGATTTATGGTCTCCGTGACACATACATAACTTCCAAAACTGTGATACCATCATATAAATATCCTTTATGGTATAGACGACCTCTTGTAAAACTTCTCAAGGAGAAATCGAAATACCATAGGAAATTCAAAATCTATGGTAACATTCACGATCGAGAGTCGTTTATCGTATTGCGAGAAAGAGCACGGCTGATGGAGGGTGAAATGTACACTGACTATATAAAAAACATTGAAAGCTCAATAAAACGGAACCCGCGTGCATTTTGGACTTACGTGAAGAGTAAAAAGCAATCAAATGCCTACCCTGCAGTGATGCAGTTTGGTTCTTGTTCTTCTGATCAAGGTGATGTTATATGCAACATGTTCAGTGCATATTTTCACTCAACCTTTCTACAATATAACTCACCGTTGGACTGTTTAGTGGCAGAAAATTCTCAAAACCATACTGTGACCTTATCTGACATCGGCATGATTGAGGTGCTTGAGAAAGAGGTTCTCAAACTTTTTAAGGCCTTAGATTTAAATAAATCAGCTGGACCGGATAAAATACCTGCTATTATAATAGTAAAGTGTTCGAAAAGCCTAGCTGTACCGCTTTCTATTCCATACCGCCGCTCGTTAACTGAAGGTATTGTACCCAACATCTGGAAATCAGCTTTAATCACTCCGGTGCATAAAAAAGGACCGAAAAATAATATTGAAAATTATAGGCCAATATCAAAATTATGCTTGTTTGCTAAGGTTCTCGAAAAAATTGTTTATACACAATTGTACTCCGCCCTCAAGCGTGATCTTGCACCGCAGCAGCACGGTTTCTTAAGAGGTAGATCTACAACGTCAAATCTCTTGTTGTGCAGTGAGTTCTTATCTCGTTTTATGTCTGAACCATCACAAGTAGACGTTATTTACACTGATTACAGTAAATGTTTTGATCGAATCGATCATTTGCTCTTATTAAAAAAGCTGCAAGAAGTAGGCATAAGGGGAAACCTTTTTAGGTGGTTCGCGTCCTATGTCAACAACAGACCCCAGACGGTTGCTCTCAGTGGGTATTCCTCTTTATCCATGTACATCCCCTCAGGAATCCCACAGGGGTCCTTATTAGGACCGTTACTTTTTTCAGTTTTTGTTAATGACATTTCTTCATGCTTTCTTTATTCTAAAATTCTTTTATACGCAGATGATATGAAAATTTTATATCAGGTAAAGACTTCCGCTGACGCATTTCGTCTGCAAGACGACTTAATGCGATTTCAAAATTACTGTATACTAAACAAACTAGAATTAAATGTTTCCAAATGCTATGTGTGTTCCTTTACTCGGAAGCCAGTAACTATTAAATTTGAATACACGTTACATAACTCACCTCTTGCAAGAGTGGAAACAATTAAAGATTTAGGCGTTTTTTTTGACAGTAAACTTTTATTTGATACCCATATTAATAATGTCATTAACAAAGCATCTCGTGCACTTGGATTCGTTTTAAGAATGTCTAGTGAGTTTTCCAATTTAAAAACAATTAAAATACTGTATTGCGCGTACGTACGCAGCCATCTAGAATACGCATCTCAGGTCTGGAATCCATGCTATAACGTGTACTCGACAAGGTTAGAATCCATACAAAAGAGGTTCTTGCGCTATCTCCAATTTCGGGCAAAACTTTTTCTACCAGACTACATGGCTAGATGTCGTAAATTTCATTTCCTTCCTCTGTGAACGGAGGAAAATATCTGATCTGGCATATCTCATGAACATTGCAAATGGCACGGTGGATTGCTCTGAGCTGTTGGAGCTGTTAGGACTACGCACCAACACGGCTGCATTTAGGAGACCTAACATCTTACACGTTCTGACTTCTAAAAATAATTATAGGCAGAACGCGTTTATTATACGAGCAAGCGCCTCGTTTAACACCTTACTGAACGCAGATATTGATTTATTTAATACATCGCCAAGTAAGCTCAAATGCTTGCTAGCAAATGATTTATTTTTAGACAGATAATGTAACTAAATTATATTTTTTTTTCTTCTTCTTAAACTCTTTCGTATTTGTTTAGATATATTATGATTATTTATTTCTTTGTTGTTATGATGTGTTTAGTTATGATATTCATTCTCTTGATTTGTCGTCCAAATAAACTGTAATTTTGCAATAATTGTAAACACATTTACGGAAACTTTTAATTGGCCTTCAGCATACATGTGTGAAATGCATGTTTCTTTATTTAAGTAATATTTTTTGTACCTAGCTGTAAGTTTTCTTAAAATTCTAAAATAAAATAAAATAAAATGTCCAATTGACGTAAAAAAACCTTTTTCCACGCAGACGAAGTCTTCTGCAGATGCTGGTTAGCTTGACTGCAACAACTCAAATGTGTAGGAATACCTTACGAAATCAGGCATTAATTTATCAACATACTTTTTGGGCCTAGCTATTCTATTTCCGGATTCATGCGTAAACCTTTGTTAAATTATTATTATTATTATTTATTTATTTACAATAGTAATATACACCTTTACAGTTTATTAACCAAAGCGGTGCTACACCAAATATTACGAGTATTATGTACATTAGAAATAAATTAATTAATTAACAAGATTGTTAAATTGACAATCAGAATCCAGCCAGCCATACATAGTTGGTATGAGCAAAGACATTGGCGTTCGTATAAGTCTCCGACAGGGAAGCTAACCTGTGACTTCGCGGTTAAAACGTGACTGTAACGCCACTGGACCAAAGAGTTTTTGTATAAGATAGGATCAAGGACTAATGTAATCTCTACTTTTAGGAGGATATTGATCTAAAACCAAAAGAGGAGGCGGATAAAACCGAAAAACCGACTCCGGAAGTGCGAAAGAGCATTCTGTCAGAATTGTTGGCCAAGGCGAAAAGCGCTGGTAAGTAGTATGGTACACCTCTTTCAGCTTTAAAGACGTCATGAATAAACCGCTTAACTACGCAGCTACATCTCCCTCGTCAATCGAATGTGATACTTATAATTGTATCGCTTCTGTGATTCGTACTTGTAGTCACTTTGTCATTGTCCTTTGTTATGATTTTAACCACCCCATCGATATTTATCATTGTGCAAACTAATCAGAACCGCGCTATCGATGTTTGTCATTGTGCGACCCATCAGAACCGCGCTATTGATGTTTGTCATTGTGCGAACCAATCAGAACCGCGCTATTGATGTTTGTCATTGTGCGAACCAATCAGAACCGCGCTATTGATGTTTGTCATTGTGCGAACCAATCAGAACCGCGCTATTGATGTTTGTCATTGTGCGAACCAATCAGAACCGCGCTATTGATGTTTGTCATCGTAAGAGTCAATCCGAACCGCGCAATCGTTATTTGTCATTGTGCGGACTAATCAGAACCGCGCTATCGATGTTTGTCATTGTGCGAACCAATCAGAACCGCGCTATTGATGTTTGTCATTGTGCGAACCAATCAGAACCGCGCTATTGATGTTTGTCATCGTAAGAGTCAATCCGAACCGCGCAATCGTTATTTGTCATTGTGCGGACTAATCAGAACCGCGCTATCGATGTTTGTCATTGTGCGAACCAATCAGAACCGCGCTATCGATGTTTGTCATTGTGCGGACTAATCAGAACCGCGCTATCGATGTTTGTCATTGTGCGAACCAATCAGAACCGCGCTTTCGATATTTGTCATTGTGCGAACCAATCAGAACCGCGCTATTGATGTTTGTCATTGTGCGAACCAATCAGAACCGCGCTATTGATGTTTGTCATTGTGCGAACCAATCAGAACCGCGCTATTGATGTTTGTCATTGTGCGAACCAATCAGAACCGCGCTATTGATGTTTGTCATTGTGCGAACCAATCAGAACCGCGCTATTGATGTTTGTCATCGTAAGAGTCAATCCGAACCGCGCAATCGTTATTTGTCATTGTGCGGACTAATCAGAACCGCGCTATCGATGTTTGTCATTGTGCGGACTAATCAGAACCGCGCTATCGATGTTTGTCATTGTGCGAACCAATCAGAACCGCGCTATTGATGTTTGTCATTGTGCGAACCAATCAGAACCGCGCTATTGATGTTTGTCATCGTAAGAGTCAATCCGAACCGCGCAATCGTTATTTGTCATTGTGCGGACTAATCAGAACCGCGCTATCGATGTTTGTCATTGTGCGAACCAATCAGAACCGCGCTATCGATGTTTGTCATTGTGCGGACTAATCAGAACCGCGCTATCGATGTTTGTCATTGTGCGAACCAATCAGAACCGCGCTATTGATGTTTGTCATCGTAAGAGTCAATCCGAACCGCGCAATCGTTATTTGTCATTGTGCGGACTAATCAGAACCGCGCTATCGATGTTTGTCATTGTGCGGACTAATCAGAACCGCGCTATCGATGTTTGTCATTGTGCGAACCAATCAGAACCGCGCTATCGATGTTTGTCATTGTGCGGACTAATCAGAACCGCGCTATCGATGTTTGTCATTGTGCGAACCAATCAGAACCGCGCTTTCGATATTTGTCATTGTGCGGACTAATCAGAACCGCGCTATTGATGTTTGTCATTGTGCGGACTAATTAGAACCGCGCTATTGATGTTTGTCATTGTGCGAACCAATCAGAACCGCGCTTACGATATTTGTCATTGTGCGGACTATGCAGAACCGCGCTATCGATGTTTGTCATTGTGCGGACTAATCAGAACCGCGCTATCGATGTTTGTCATTGTGCGAACCAATCAGAACCGCGCTATTGATGTTTGTCATCGTAATAGTCAATCCGAACCGCGCTATCGATATTTGTCATTGTGCGAACCAATCAGAACCGCGCTATCGATATTTGTCATTGTGCGGACTAATCAGAACCGCGCTATTGATGTTTGTCATTGTGCGGACTAATCAGAACCGCGCTATTGATGTTTGTCATTGTGCGGACTAATTAGAACCGCGCTATTGATGTTTGTCATTGTGCGAACCAATCAGAACCGCGCTATCGATATTTGTCATTGTGCGGACTAATCAGAACCGCGCTATCGATGTTTGTCATTGTGCGAACCAATCAGAACCGCGCTATCGATATTTGTCATTGTGCGGACTAATCAGAACCGCGCTATCAATGTTTGTCATTGTGCGGACTAATCAGAACCGCGCTATCGATGTTTGTCATTGTGCGAACCAATCAGAACCGCGCTATCGATATTTGTCATTGTGCGGACTAATCAGAACCGCGCTATCAATGTTTGTCATTGTGCGGACTAATCAGAACCGCGCTATCGATGTTTGTCATTGTGCGAACCAATCAGAACCGCGCTATCGATATTTGTCATTGTGCGGACTATGCAGAACCGCGCTATCGATGTTTGTCATTGTGCGGACTAATCAGAACCGCGCTATCGATGTTTGTCATTGTGCGAACCAATCAGAACCGCGCTATTGATGTTTGTCATCGTAATAGTCAATCCGAACCGCGCTATTGATGTTTGTCATTGTGCGAACCAATCAGAACCGCGCTATCGATATTTGTCATTGTGCGGACTAATCAGAACTGCGCTATCGATGTTTGTCATTGTGCGAATCAATCAGAACCGCGCTATCGATATTTGTCATTGTGCGGACTAATCAGAACCGCGCTATCAATGTTTGTCATTGTGCGGACTAATCAGAACCGCGCTATCGATGTTTGTCATTGTGCGAACCAATCAGAACCGCGCTATCGATATTTGTCATTGTGCGGACTAATCAGAACCGCGCTATCAATGTTTGTCATTGTGCGGACTAATCAGAACCGCGCTATCGATGTTTGTCATTGTGCGAACCAATCAGAACCGCGCTATCGATATTTGTCATTGTGCGGACTATGCAGAACCGCGCTATCGATGTTTGTCATTGTGCGGACTAATCAGAATCGCGCTATCGATGTTTGTCATTGTGCGAACCAATCAGAACCGCGCTATTGATGTTTGTCATCGTAATAGTCAATCCGAACCGCGCTATCGATATTTGTCATTGTGCGAACCAATCAGAACCGCGCTATCGATATTTGTCATTGTGCGGACTAATCAGAACCGCGCTATTGATGTTTGTCATTGTGCGGACTAATCAGAACCGCGCTATTGATGTTTGTCATTGTGCGGACTAATTAGAACCGCGCTATTGATGTTTGTCATTGTGCGAACCAATCAGAACCGCGCTATCGATATTTGTCATTGTGCGAACTAATCAGAACCGCGCTATCGATGTTTGTCATTGTGCGGACTAATCAGAACCGCGCTATCGATGTTTGTCATTGTGCGAACCAATCAGAACCGCGCTATCGATGTTTGTCATTGTGCGGACTAATCAGAACCGCGCTATCGATGTTTGTCATTGTGCGAACCAATCAGAACCGCGCTTTCGATATTTGTCATTGTGCGGACTAATCAGAACCGCGCTATTGATGTTTGTCATTGTGCGGACTAATTAGAACCGCGCTATTGATGTTTGTCATTGTGCGAACCAATCAGAACCGCGCTATCGATATTTGTCATTGTGCGGACTATGCAGACCCGCGCTATCGATGTTTGTCATTATGCGGACTAATCAGAACCGCGCTATCGATGTTTGTCTTTGTGCGAACCAATCAGAACCGCGCTATTGATGTTTGTCATCGTAATAGTCAATCCGAACCGCGCTATCGATATTTGTCATTGTGCGAAACAATCAGAACCGCGCTATCGATATTTGTCATTGTGCGGACTAATCAGAACCGCGCTATTGATGTTTGTCATTGTGCGGACTAATCAGAACCGCGCTATTGATGTTTGTCATTGTGCGGACTAATTAGAACCGCGCTATTGATGTTTGTCATTGTGCGAACCAATCAGAACCGCGCTATCGATATTTGTCATTGTGCGGACTAATCAGAACCGCGCTATCGATGTTTGTCATTGTGGGAACCAATCAGAACCGCGCTATCGATATTTGTCATTGTGCGGACTAATCAGAACCGCGCTATCAATGTTGTCATTGTGCGCACTAATCAGAACCGCGCTATCGATGTTTGTCATTGTGCGAACCAATCAGAACCGCGCTATCGATATTTGTCATTGTGCGGACTAATCAGAACCGCGCTATCAATGTTTGTCATTGTGCGGACTAATCAGAACCGCGCTATCGATGTTTGTCATTGTGCGAACCAATCAGAACCGCGCTATCGATATTTGTCATTGTGCGGACTAATCAGAACCGCGCTATCAATGTTTGTCATTGTGCGGACTAATCAGAACCGCGCTATCAATGTTTTTCATTGTGCGGACTAATCAGAACCGCGCTATCGATGTTTGTCATTGTACGAACCAATCAGAACCGCGCTATCGATATTTGTCATTGTGCGGACTAATCAGAACCGCGCTATCGATGTTTGTCATTGTGCGAACCAATCAGAACCGCGCTATTGATGTTTGTCATCGTTATTACGACTATTGTCAATCCGAACCGCGCTATCGATATTTGTCATTGTGCGGACTAATCAAAACCGCGCTATCGATATTTTTCATTGTGCGGACTAATCAGAACCGCGCTATCGATGTTTGTCATCGTAAGAGTCAATCCGAACCGCACAATCGTTATTTGTCATTGTGCCGACCAATCAGAGTCGCGCTTTCGATGTTTGGCAATGTGCGGGCCAATCACAACCTATCGACAACGCTATCGATATTTATCGTTGTGCGGAACAATCATAACCACGCTTTCAATATTTGTCAATGTGCGAGACAATCATAACCGCGCTATAGCCGTTTGTCATTGTGAGAACCAATCAGAGCCGCGCTAGCGATATTTGTCATTGTGCGGACCAATCCGAGTTGCGCTTTCGATGTTTGGCATTGTGCGGGCCAATCAAAACCACGCCATCGATATTTGTGATTGTTTTTTTGTTATTTGAATGGGTGGGAGAGACTGCTTCTGATATTTAGCGCAGGAAGTATATACAATAAGCAATACAAATACAACTCACTCTTTAAAGCTCTATTTTCTAGCGCAATGAAATACGTGTCTAAGAGATTTTAGTTAAATAATAATAATAATATAATAATGATAATTTTTATATAATGTTATTAAAAATATGTTTGGTACAATATATGCTATATTTTTTTGTTGGTTTGTTTTTTATTGTGTGTTGCTTATTCTGTATACTTCCTGCAT
Source organism: Selenia dentaria (assembly GCA_917880725.1). Classification (NCBI taxonomy): domain Eukaryota; kingdom Metazoa; phylum Arthropoda; class Insecta; order Lepidoptera; family Geometridae; genus Selenia; species Selenia dentaria. The sequence goes on along the minus strand of OU862904.1, from coordinate 6,553,231 downwards.
GCATTTTATGTGGGAGGGAGCGCGGTGCACACTGCATCTCTGTCATAAGCATGGCATGGCCAGCGGAAGTGTCACTAAATATTTTCTTTCAATATCGTATAGATACTGAAATGTGACAAATGTAAAAACAGCTTAATACACTTACTTACGTCGCAATTGTACCAGGGGCTCATATTATTTTGTTTACAGATGAAACGAAACCTTCCGAGATCAAAAAATCTTTGGACAAGTCGGTCCTCGAGGCATCTAAAAATATAGTTAGCTTTGTAGATTTGGGAAGCTCTTCGGAAGATGGTACGTATGGCAGCGTTTCTAAGTCCAATAGCAGTTCCAAACACAGACATATATGTATATACAATAGATAACGCAAGTATCCCGATTTTTATTGAAACCAAGCCTGCCGACTTTTGATTAAAATTAATTTACTCATTATATATTTTAAAATCACTTACATGTAATAGAAATTATGTCCTTGCTTTTGGGGGTCGAAATTTATGCTATTGCAGTTAATTATAACCCAACGAGGCTTTTTTAGTTTTGGCGTGTGTCCGGCAGCAAGAACAGACACTGCGCGAAGTGTAAGTAGCAGCGGCCAACTTGACACTCGGTCGGAGTTCGGACACGGGAAGTACACGCATTTGAGTTATCTATTGTATTATCACCTATTTTTTGCCTGACCAGTTCATAAAGGTTTTGCTTTGCACATGTGCATTGCAGGCTAACTCCGCCTTATATTGTATTGCCCAATGACAGCCATAATAACCATGTCCGTTGTAAAAATATTTTGTTCCTACATCTTAGAAATTTTATGATTTTGACAGGTCAGTTGCGACTAACACATTTTATTATAATAATAAGTAGTAGTTATTCTATCAACACACCAATAAGCAGAGAATAGGCGGGGTTAGTGAATGGTCATTTCACGCAAAATTCACCCTTAAGATGGTTAAGCAAAACATTTAGTGATAGTTCATATATATCTGTTCCAAAGCATTATAATATTAATTATCATTTCCCTACCCTTATTCTAGCTGACTGGGATCTTTGCATTATTCAATTATCCTTTCCATATTAAAAGAGAGCTTAATTTAGACATAGTCGTCTGACTATGTAGTTAGTATAGAGTTAGTGTACACTAATAGTAGAATGTTTTGCTCATAGGTTTTGTTGACAAAATTATCGTATATCTTATTTTTGTTATTTTTTTGTACTGTGGTATTGCAATAAAGATCTATATATGTTGATGAAAATTATCCTATGTGTTTAATATAGCGCCCCATTTACCTCATGCCAAATTTCATCAAAATTGGGCCAGCCGTTTGAGCGTAAGAGAATAACAAACATCAATTCACCCATAAATACAAAATTTCACGTTTATAATATTAGTTAGATTAAATGCAACTGGCGCTTACCGGAACGTAGCCTTATGGAGGATCCCAATAATCTATCTATCCACGGTTTTCCTTACTACCGATAGAAATTTGACATAACATCCATACAAATAGTGTCAAATATCTAACTCTAGTAAGGTAAACCGGCTATAGATAGATTATTGGGACCGGCCGTTAGAGTTAGTCAGACAGTACACTGATACTCGTAGTAGAAAGTTTTGCTTATAGGTTTATATTGTTGACAAAATTATCGTATATCTTTGTTTGTGTTATTTTTTTGTACTGTGGTGTTGCAATAAAGAGTTTATCTATCTCTGGCATTGCCTGGCTGGTTAGCGCAGATGATAGCAAACCTGCTTTCTGAGCCGTGAGAGTTTGATCTGTGTCTAGGTGTGTATATGTATAGCTCATCAGGTTACTATAGTACATGCTCTGCCTAGTTTGGACTCTGAAGATATTGTCCAATATACAGGTTTTCGAGAAGGACAGTGATGGCTAAGTCCGAAACCACGAGTGATATAGACAATTCGTGAAAGGAGTCATGTCCTCGATTTATAAGAAAACAATAACTGCACTTATTTATCATTAAATTTTTAGTTTTTATAGGACTTTTCAAGTAAAAATAATAAAATAGTAAGAATAAAAAATAATAAAATACATTCTTTGTAAATTTTGATCCTTATTAGCAACAGTATCCAATTGGTTCATAAATACAGGCTGTCCTTTTGATAAATAATTTGTATCCATTTCTGTCAAAAGTAAAAAGAAGAAAACAGATAAAAAAAACCAAGTATGCAATTATTGTTTACTTATAAATCGAGTACATTCGAATAAATGACTCCTTTCAAGACTTTTGTTTAACTCTCGTGGTTTCGGACTTGGCCATCAAAATCCTTTAAAAAAGACACCCTGTCACACTTAGAACTTTCATTAATTAATTAAATAACCTGTACCCTTTACTTCTGCAGACGTTCAAGTACACCAAAAAGCGAAACTAGGGTCGCCACCTAGCGGCACCGAAACAAAACCTGACAAAGTCAGTGTCAGCGATTCCAAGAGTGAGACTGATAAGGGCACTGCAGAAAGTGAAAAAACAGCCATAGAATCGAAGGTAAGATTTTCTAATGTCAATAGAAATGTGGATAGATGGATACTAAGATTTGATTTGACCGTTAATCGAGTTTAATAAAACGGATTTCAGTGTAATAAATAAAATTTGTTGTGCCCCACGGTTTCTCCCGCGTGGTGATGGATGATGATGATGATGAAAAGTCATATGTGTTAATCCAGTGCCTCATTTATATCCTATGGGCCTTATAAGCAAGCTCAACTTAGCACAACGAGCTATGGAGATGGCTATGCTCGGGGTTTCTCTACCTACGTGATCGAATCAGAAATGAGGAGATCCGTAGACGAACTAAAGTCCCCGACATAGTCCAGAAGATTAGCCAGTTGAAGTGGCAGTGGGCAGGGCATATAGCACGCAGAACAGATGGCCGATGGGGCCGGATGGTTCTGGAGTGGAGACCACCGTTTAGGTACAAAAAGTTGAATTCTCATAATGTTGAATGAATAATTTCCCAGAATGTTGAATTCTTTTTGTTTCACTAAATGTGAAATCTTAGAATGTAAAATGTATCAAATTCAACATTTTGCAAACTCAACATTTTAGGATTCAACATGCTGAAAATTAAACTTTTTGCAAACTCAACATTTTAGGATTCAACATGCTGCAAATTCAACTTATTGCAAATTCAACATTATGAGAATTCAACTTTTTGTTCCTAAATGGAGGACCATGGACCGGCAACGACCTGACAAAGGTAGCAGGAGGACGTTGGATGCAGGCCTCTTCCAACCGGTCCTTTTGGAACTTAGTGGGGGAGGCTCTATATGTTCAGCAGTGGACGTCCTACGGCTGAGATGATGATCCATACCAAATTTCATCAAAATTGGCCCAGCCATTTGAGTGTGACAGAGTTTGAGAGAGACAAACATCTATACATACAAACTATCGCGTTTCTCATAAACGTGAAAAAATTAGGATAATATATACTATAATCACTATATTAGACGCTTATACTTCGTAATTTATTTTTCAGAAAGAGGACAAAGACAAATCAAAACTGGGAGAGATATTTAACCTTGATTCTGACGAAGACGACAACTCAAGTAAGATTTTTTTATATATACAATACTAGCCACCGACGACCACGTAAACCCCACCTTCGATCCGCGAGCGTTGTGAGCGTTTTCGGTGATGTCATCGATGACGTAATCGATGACGTATCAAGTTCGCTTAATCGCTCACGATGATCGTGGGCTTGTAAGGGAAGGATGCATAACTAGAATTCGAGTTCGAGTAAGCAATTACTATATGAACGAAGGCGAATTCGTGCGTATATTACTTCTTCACAATTTTTTTAATCGTCGCGCGTTTTCTGTATTGGCTGTTACCTGCTTGCGTTCATACAATGTTAGTGATTGGTCATTTTGGTGATTGGAACGTTTCCTTACAATATCCACATTCCAAATTGAAATCACTTTTAGACCCTAAGGATTAAAAAGCAATTTTTTTTCCCTGTTTTGTGAGGAACAAACTCATTCTTTTCGATTAGGTGTAATAAAAGTTTTCTTCCTACAGCTGATTTGAAAGACATCGAAGACACTTCCCAGCATAGAATTGATTGGAACGTTTCCTTACAATATCCACATTCCAAATTCAAATCAGTTTTAGACCCTAAGGATTAAAAAGCAATTTTTTTCCCTGTTTGCGAGGAACAAACTCATCCTTTTCGAATAGATGTAATAAAAGTAATATTTTGTTCCTACAGCTGATTCGAAAGACATCGAAGACACTTCCCAGCCTAGAAACAATCAATGTATAAACCACCACTGCACCAGCGACTACACAGTGCCCTACTACTTAGCGGATAGAGTCACTGTCGCGTACTATGGCGCGGCTCGGAGGAGAAAACGTCCCGTCTGTCAGAGCTGTCTGAATATTGTCATTGCTCGGAATCAGGTCAGTGCATTTGTAGCAGTAGAACTTTTGAATGCTCTATAAAAGCTTCCGTGGCAGCTCCGGTATGCTTTGTACATAGCATAAATACTTCATAACAGGGGCCCAAGTCTCTTATAATAGTATATATATTGAATTTATTATTTATCCTACTAATATTGTAAACGCGAAAGTTTGTGAGTATAGATGTATGGATGTGTGTATGTGTCTCTATCTTTGTTACTATTTCACGTTCAAATAGCTGGGGCAATTTTGATGAAATTTGGTATGGAGGTAGATGAGGCGCTGGATTAACACAGGATGCTTTTCATCATCATCCATCACCACGCGGGTGAAAAAGCGTAATATGCTCGGGCGCAGCATAGACAAAATAATAAGATCTTCGCCAACGTCAAGATCGTATTGATGGCAGTTCTGTCAAAGTTTGTGTCAGTTTCTGATAGCTTAGTCAAAAGCCAAGTCAATTTGACAGTTCGATACACTAGACGTGCTCAAGGGTGATGAAATGTAATGACAGTTTTTTTACCATTTTGATTAATTTTACATTTGTATGTGCGTAAGTCCTGTATGTAATTATTAATGTTTAATGATTTATATAATAAGTATTTAAATTTACTCATATAATACTATTATAGCAATTGCGTTTGACTATGTAAATATTTATGTTTTTTTTAAATATTATTATTTCTTTTATTTAAAACAAAATCTCGGATTTCATCCGGTCCTTTACAAAGGCATAAGTGGGGCTGTAGCCAACACTTAGAGGCCTGTTTGGTATAAAAATACAAAGTAGTATAAAAAACAGAAAAAAATGTTGGATGAAGAGTAACATGGTACTTATAACTATGACAAATATGGGAAAAATGGCCAGGCTATTGATATGAACTTATTAGTGATAAGGAAGATAGTGGGCTATGGAAGAGACTACGGCACCTGCCAATTTTAGTCTCATGTTAAAATATTTAGGCAGGTGACTTGCCATCCACTAAACGGACCCCCCATAAAGGCCACCATTAGTGGTGACAAAAGGGGCAACGTTGGTGTGGATGGCTAAAGGGTGTCGCGAGGTGTGCTGCGGTTTCACTAGATCGCTACTACCCGGCGTTATGCCCTTTAACACTTCCACCCTTGGAGCTTTTTGTTACTTGCTCTTGCGTCTCCACCCCCGGACGGCCAATTAAGGCAAGCCGGGGGTCAGGGGTCTCATTTAGCCCCAGGGAGAATCAGGGTCTACGGTGTCGCCACTCACCGACGGCTCGCCACAAGGCCGCCCCTGCGGGTATTATTATTATTCACATTATTTATTTTCTTTTCATAAATTTAACTTTTTTACAATATTTCTATCATCATCATCATCATCATCATCAGCCTGTAGCAGTCCACTGCTGGACATAGGCCTCTCCAATTGCACGCCACTTAGGTCTATCTTGGGCTTCTCGCATCCAGTTTTTGCCAGCCGTCTTGCGCAGATCGTCACTCCACCGTGCCTCAGGACGTCCTACACTACGTTTGCCGAGACGCGGTCTCCACTCTAGAACTCGTTTACCCCAACGGTTGTCGGTTCTACGGCTAATATGGCCAGCCCACTGCCACTTCAGCTTGCTGATCCGGTGGGCTATGTCGATGACCTTGGTTCTCTGACGGATCACTTCATTTCTGATGCGATCCCTCAGAGAAACACCGAGCATAGCCCTTTCCATAGCCCGCTGAGCGACTTTGAGCTTGTGGACCATTCGAGCCGTCAGTGTCCACGTTTCGGCTCCGTATGTCATGACGGGTAGGACGCACTGATTGAAGACTTTCGTCTTCAGGCACTGTGGAATCGGCGAAGTAAGGACTCGACGTAGTTTCCCAAACGCTGCCCAGCCCAGCCGAATTCTTCTATTCACCTCGTTCTCAAAGTTGTTTTTTTCCCAACTGCAATGTCTGCCCGAGGTACACATATTTTTGAACAACTTCGAGAACGGCGCCGTGTATCGCAATCGGTTCCGGTAGAACATGTTCGTTGAACATGACCTTGGTTTTGTCCAAGTTCATCCGTAGGCCGATGCGTATAGAAGAGTCAGCCAGGTCATTCAGCATCTGTTGCAGGTCCTGCAGCGTCTCTGCCACGATGACGATATCGTCAGCAAATCGCAAGTGAGAGATGTATTCGCCGTTGATATTAATGCCACGTCCTTTCCAGTTCAGCGTCTTGAACATATCCTCCATTGCATTTGAAAACAATTTCGGGGAAATAACGTCCCCTTGTCTCACTCCTCGATGCAACGGTATGGGACTTGTTTGCTGATTCTGTACTTGGACGGACATGGTGGCGGTTTCGTAAAGACATCTCATCACTTGGATGTATCGCCAATCTATCTGGCAACGCTGCAGGGACTCTAGAACAGACCAGATTTCAACCGAGTCAAAGGCCTTCTCATAGTCCACGAATGCTAGACACAGGGGCTGATTATACTCTTCGGTCTTCTGTATAATCTGCCGCACTGTGTGAATGTGGTCTATGGTGCCGTATCCGCTCCGAAACCCAGCCTGTTCCGGTGGTTGGAATTCGTCGAGTCTACGCGCAAGACGGTTCGTGATCACTCTTGAAAACAGCTTATAGACGTGGCTTAGAAGGGATATGGGTCGATAGTTCTTCAGCAGGGTCTTATCTCCTTTTTTGAAGAACAGGACGACCACACTCCTACTCCACACCTCTGGAGTTCTCCCTTCGAACAGGACAGCGTTAAAAAGCTTCTGGAGCTCCCTCAGTACGGGTTTACCTCCTGCTTTTAGTAGCTCTGTTGTAACGCCATCCTCTCCAGGGGCTTTTCCATTTTTAAGCTGTCTAAGAGCGATCTCGATTTCGCCAATACTGACTTCTGGCAAGTCTTCGGTGAAATGGCGTGTTAACGTGGCTCTAGGATCATTTTCGGGATCAGGTCGAGATGCATGCGATGCGTATAATCGGCTAATATTTCTAATATTTCTATATAGAATAAAAATTAATAAATAAAAAACATTGTAAAAAACCTAATCCTAGATTGCCATCGGCAGCGGGGCATGACCCAAACTACCAGTGGTTAGGGCTGCAGACTGAGGAACATCCTGACAATACGTGCCGTGTCAAAAAGTACTGCCTTCTGTATCTGTCCCTTGATCCAACCGTCTAGCGAAAGCCTCTTAAGATGTTGGTCGAGGCTTTGTGCTATAAGGCCGTTTGCTGAAACTACTATCGGGACAATTGTTGTCGAATCAACATCCCACATGGCGTTCACCTCATGAGCCAAGTCAAGGTACTTGCTAAGCTTGTCCTTCTCAGCCTTCACGAGGTTCTCATTTATTATTATTATTATTATATTTATTTATTTATTTTATTTATTTATTTTTATTTGGAAAACCAACAGCTATACAAATTTCTTTAACAACTAGAAACAAAACAGAAAGCCAATTATAGGTTTTCACAGATAGAGACTTAATACATTTAAAATTATGCGAACACTGAATAACTAACCAAGTTTTTACAATACCAACAACAAGTTAATACAATTTTAAGATTATTAAAAACATTACATTAAATTAAATTAAACCTACCTAAGTAACAAAGAAGTTAACGGTTAAGCACCGCCTTGCCCTCGGAATACTCATAACAAATGGATCAATGTCCATTAATTTAGAGAATGTATTAAAAGTTTTACTCGCTCGCACAATAAATGAATTTTGTCTATAGTTGGTGGCGGCAAAAGGAACCTTAAGTGTGTCATGAAACCTACGAAATTTACATGGAATATTAAAGGATAGTTTGCTAAGTAAATATGGGCAATCGATGTCATTAGAAATAATTTTTAAAATATATAAATAATCAGCAATAGCACGTCTATTTTCAAGGGGTAAAAAGTGGAATTTTTTACAGAGGTCAATGTATTCAGTAGAAGTATAGGATAACTTAAGTTTAAAACATAGGTATCTCAAGAACCGTTTCTGAATACCTTCAATGCGGTCAATGTATTTAATATAGCACGGGTTCCAAATTTGGGATGCGTACTCAAGGTGACTCCTAACAAAAGTACAATAAAGTATTTTGATGGTTTTGATATCAGTAAAGCTCTTGGAAAGACGCATGATAAATCCCAGTGATTTTGAAGCCTTACTAACTATTTTATCAACATGAATGTCAAACAATAATTTGGAGTCATGGTACACTCCAAGATCCCGCATACTATCACTTTTTAATAAAACTTGGCCTTGTAAGGTATAGCTTGTATAAACGATATTATGCTTTCGTGTGAAGGTAACAACAGAGCATTTAGAGGGATTTAGTTCCAGTTTGTTTTTACGACAATAGTCTTCTAAACGAGTTAGATCAGCTTGAAGAGCATTCATGTCATGTTTTGATGATATTGTAGAAAATATTTTCATATCATCTGCAAAAGACAGTAGATTAGAGGACTTGAAACATGAATCAATGTCACCCATATAAATGATAAAAAGCAGAGGTCCAAGCAGTGATCCCTGAGGAACCCCGCTGGGTACAGGAACCCAGCTTGATATATAATTGTTGATAACTACTGCCTGAGATCTATTCTCAATGTAGGATGAGAACCACCGTAACAAATCACCACGTATTCCTGACTGAATAAGCTTATGTATTAGGGTAGAATGGTCAATTTTATCAAAAGCTTTACTGTAATCAGTATATACTACATCGATTTGTTGTCCATTCTCCATAGCTTCAGTTAAATACTCATTAAGAATAATAAGCTTAGAAACAGTAGATCTACCTTTCAAGAACCCATGTTGAAAAGGACTAAATGTGTTCTTTAAGGTAGAATACATTTTATTATATATTATCCTCTCAAAAATTTTAGCAATGATGCAAAGTTTTGATATGGGCCTATAGTTAGTAACTTCTGTTTTTGAACCTTTCTTGTGCACAGGGGTGATAAAGGCAGATTTCCATATTTTAGGAACAGTATTAGAGGAAAGAGATTTAACAAATAAGGTTGCTATAGGGTAAGCAAGAGCCGAGGCACATCTAATGAGAAATTTAGACGAAATATTATCAGGACCGGGCGCTTTAGATGGGTCTAACTTCTTCAACATGATTTTAATTTCATCAGAATTAATTTCAATATGACTAATATCTGAACTTGTGTAAGAACTGGACGGAAAATTATCCAGCGAGTCCATGTGCGTGGTAGAAGTATTACATATTGTAGATGTTTGAAAAGTAGATTGGAAATAGGATGAAAAAGCATTACAAATAGCATCACCACAAGCAACGGTTGTGTTATTATAGTTCAATGAGCTAGGCATAGAATGTGATTGAGATCTATTCTTAACAAAAGTCCAGAAATGTTTTGGGTTTATTTTAATTGACTCCTCAGTCCTATTTATATAATTTATGTAACATATGGATTCTAATTTATTCAATCTGTCACGCAATAATTTATAAGTTAATTCATCAGATTTATTTTTATATATTTTATACTTGTTCCAGTGTTTATGCTTTTCCTTAATAGCTTTTTTCAGTGCCGATATATACCACACGGGATATGCATTATTATACACTTTTTTAATAGGTATATATTTCTTATGAAGGTCCCATATAGTTTGATTGAAGAAACTAACAGAATCATCTAATGAGCGAGACGAAAACTCACTAGTCCAATCGATATTATTAATCTCGTTATTGATGGAATCAAAGTCACCCTTATCAAATAAGTAACGTGTTCGTGGAGCGTAGTTTAATAAGGGGACTCCGAATGACTTCACATTGATCAACAAGACTGGGTGGTAATCGTCGACTTTCGGAGTTAAAGCATCCATACAATTAGATATTGCGACAGATTGGTTTGAGAATACTAAGTCCAATATTCTACCGTGCTTATTAACTATACCATTACACTGGTCCAGACACAAAGCACTCATTTCATCGGTTAACATATATTCCTCGGTGCCATCTATCTTACTTGGGGAATAAATTGAACTATCCGTTAAAATCCACGAAATTCCGCTCAAATTAAAGTCACCGACCACTAAGAATGCATCAGAAGGGTTAACTGAGACTACATGATTAAGTTTATTAAGAAAATTTGTGAGTTGAGAACTAAATGACAAGCCGTTATTCTGCTCACACAAATAAATTACACACAAATATAAGTTCATCCACTTTTGTGTATTAAATTGCTTTAAACGCACACAGATCCAAAGATCTTCAGCCGTGGAGTTAAAGTGGGGTAGTAACCTGACTTGCAAGTCCTTACGTGTGGCAATCAACACACCACCACCCTTTGTTTGTCCAGTTAAGGCATAGTCGCGGTCGCGACGCCAAACTAAATACCGATCATCCAAGAACTCAGAGTTCGATATACTATCTAATAGCCATGTCTCAGTAAATATTATTATATCGTATGAATATAGACAACAATTACGATACACCGTCTCAGTTTTAGTTCTCAGTCCGCGAACGTTCTGATAGTAAATGTTCAGGCTATTAATATTTTTATCAAACGACGCCATTACTTACAAGTATTAATATAGTCACAACATACGACACAATATAAATAATATTTACAAAAATTGTAATTATATGAGCGAGTCCGTGCAATTGTATTCATTGTGCGAGGGTAAACATTGTAAACATTAACCAAAGAGCTAGCTATCGGCAGCGAGCGAGTCATGTAGCAACAGTGTGCAAGTTGAATACGAGCAAGCGAGATAGACGTATATGTATTAGATAGTAAGACGCGGTGAAGAATAAAACAAGATTTTAGCGAGGCAGGGGTGAACAACCATGTGAAACATAGGGAAAACAAAGCAATATTATCACAATTAGTTAATAACTTAGGATTAATATTATTATTCACTTTGAGGCAAAGAGGTTGCCAACATTTTAAACAATTTTGTTTAAATCATTCTCTTGTCTAATTACAATCACTCTGGATGAATCATCTCGGCGTACATGGATTTTACCATGTTTTACCCATACAAAACTATAATTTTTGTCGCGGGCAGCGGATTTCGTTGAAGTAAGCAGTTTTTTGAGATCGATGCTCAAGTGGTCGTTTACATAGATTCTTCTAGAAGTCCCTTGAATGCCAATATCCGCCGTAGACAATTTTTTTTCACTTCGTGCAGCAGCTATAAAATCTTCCTTTATATATCTATTAATAAAGCTGACTATGATTAGCTTTTCTTTCGAATTGTGCATAGGTACCCTAGATATATAGTTGATCTGGGTTTTAGGAACAGGGTAATTCACTTTCCGACTAATGAGATCAACGATTGAAAACAGGTTCTCATCGTTTTTGACGGGCACTCCCTTAATCTCAACATTGTTCAGTCTCGTTCTCTGTTCCTGCGCGGACAACTCGAGCTTCATCTTCGCTGATTCCATCTGCAGGCTATGGACAGTATCTTGCAGCTTCTCAAGGTTAGTCACCCTTGACTCCACACCCGTGAGGCGGCCACTAAGCTCATCCAACTTGTCACTTGAATAGACACAGGTAATTTTGAGTTCAGCCAAGTCATGTTTAATTGACTGCACATCCTCCTTAAGTCCAGATATGCTGGTCAGATGGCGTTTCATGTCCTGGATCTCTTTCAAAATTGAATCTAGAGACGCAGATTCAATAGGGGTGCTGGAGGGGGCTGGGGATGGTGCCCTACACGTCGGACATCTCCACTGAGTTCTTCTGTCCACACCATATTTTCTCCAGGTGGTCTCAGATATGTTGGCACATCCAAAGTCCAAATGACTCTTGCAGTTAGAACACTGAACACCATCATTGAAGTTACCGTTACAGGCAGCGCACTTCATTATATAAGGTATCAAACTAGGTAGGTAGGTTCAAATCAATAAATTTAAATAACCAAAACGAAAAATAATAATTAAAGCAATCTGAAAATTGTGCCAAAGGTTGGTGATGTATTTCTGCCGTAGGTGTAGCGGCCGGGACGCGTTAGCAGAACGAGTGTTCGCACGGTACTGATATATTATTAATTATTATTATTATTATATTAATTATTATTATTAATTAAATATTATATTATAATTAATTAATTATTATATTATAATTATTATTAATTATAGATATATTATTATTATTTTGATATATACGTAGATATGGCCTTGGAGAAAATAATAAGCTAATCGAAATACTAATCCTGCGCAGACGTAGTCGCGGGCACCAGCTAGTTATACAGACTGACTGGTTGAACACTTTACATAAACAAGGACATGATAATTCATGGTCACATGAAACGTTTAAAAAAATAAAATTAAAAAAATACCGTTAAACTACAGAGGAAACCTTCATTCTATGAATGTGCTATAACTCGAAAATTATGGACACCGTCCGAACGGGGTTAATGCCCCAAAGCGCCGCGCCGCGTTCAAAGGAATCAAGCTGCGTCCGAACGGGGTTAATGACCCAAAGGGCCGCGCCGCCCGCGCCGCCAAAGGATGCCGCTGCGTCCGAACGGGGTTAATGACCCAAAGGGCCGCGCCGCCCGCGCCGCCAAAGGATGCTGCGATCGTCAGCCGCCCGCCCGGCCGCGCCGCGCTTTTATTACTACACGCGCGCCGCGAGTGACCATGTTTATTGTTTTGAGTAGACAATTAAAGTTAAATTAGGTAAATATTAGGCACCTATTTTTATTCTTAATTAGAACGAGAATCGAGTACTGAGCACTATATATCAATATGTAAAGTGTTCAACCAGTCACCCTGTATATATATTATAGCTATTGAACGACCGCCACACTACTGCGACGCTTCTTCGATTGAACTGCCTCTAATGTCACATTCGGTAGCCTGTTAGATCTAGTTCTCAATCGCAGTTGTATGGCAACCGCATCGCTGTCGTATGGCTGTGCTACGGCTTGCGAATGTTGCCATTGAAATAAAATTGAAAACTTCTACCCATCAAGCATCAGTCCAAATATCAATACAGTGGTTTTCTAGCAAAAATACAATATGTAAATATATTTTGATCATTTTTCTATCTAAATATCTTCAAAATACCTTTTGAGTTGTGTTATTCGTACCGTTGCAGGCCTTGTACCACGAAAACTAATTAATAAGCTAAATTGGTATCGCTAGAAATACCAATTTAGCAATAGTTTGTATTGTAAACGATAGAATTAGCGATACACGTAATGTGTTTTGCGACATCGTGGTGAAGGCCAGTGAATGATCTCTATTACTATTTGGCACTGACTATAGCAATGTCTCACTCAATCTCTCATTTTCCAGGGCCTTCTAACCGGGATCAAAGACATGAGACCTCTGATGTCGCTGCGTATGTCGCGGCCAGCGCAACAAATGCTCGAGATATCTGACTCGGATTCTGAGGGGGAGGACGAACCCGTCGGAGTAGGGGGGGCTAAGTAAGCTGTATTATAATCTATACTTATACTAAAGGAGTAGAGGCCAAAAAGTCTAATTGGAAGAAAAACAAAAAAAAATGTGGGTCAGAAGACGTAAAATTACCTGCTTGACAATATAACGCTTGTTAAAAAAATCTCTATATGTCTGTCTGTCTATACAGACATCTCAGCTACATCTTATCTACAGGACGCTCGCGTCGATGACGTCTTGCTTAGCACTCTAACAGCAATCACACAGTGCTAAGCGAGACGTCATCGACACGGGCGTCCCGAAATCTCCTTGAAAAGGATCATCGAATGTGTTCGAAACTATAGTCGGACCTATCCGATAAATATTACGTGAGTAATCCAATAGTACGAGGGTCATTTGAAAAGTTCTTAGTCTAACATAAGTATGTTGATGAAACCACATGATTTTGAGTTTATTTTTATTTTTCAACATACTCTCCTCCGAGCTCAAAACACGTTTTCCATCGACCCGGTAAGGCTTCGAAACCCGTTTTAAAAAAATCTTCGTCTAACTCCTCAAAATAAGCGTCCACGGCGGCTATGACCTCTTCATTTGTAAAAAAATGTTTACCACCTAAAATTTTTTTCTGCTTTGGGATCAAATAAAAGTCGGACGGTGCTAAATCCGGTGAGTATGGGGGATGAGGTGACAATTCGAAGCCACATTGATGGATTTCTGCCATGGATTGCACAGAGCTGTGAACGCGCGCAGTGTCCTGATGAAACAAGACTTTTCTTCTCAATAAACCTGGACGTTTTTCTTTGATTCCTTCTCTCAAACGACGCAACAGGTTGCAATAGTAATCGGAGTTTATTGTTTTACCCTTTTTTAAATAATCCACGAGAATTATACCTTTTGCATCCCAAAAAACGGATGCCATGACTTTGCCCGCCGATAAACCACCTTTGCCTTCTTTGGGGCGATCCTGCTCTTTTCCATTGTTTCGGTTGTTCTTTTGTCTCGGGTGTATTGTGGTGAACCCAGGTTTAATCCATGGTTATAAATCTTTCAACAAATTCTATTGGGTCAGCTTCATATAACTCTAAATAGTCGCGAGAAGTTGTGAGTCGGTTGCGTTTTTGTTCCACTGAAAGCAGTCGCGGTACCCACCGCGCAGACACCTTAGAGAATCCAAGTTCAGTAGTAATTATATGATGTGTTCGCTCAGATGAGATGCCTACAGTCTTAGCTATCTCCTCGACAGTCAATCTTCGATCAGATAAAATTAAATCACAGATTTTTTCTTTGTTTTGATCAGTGGAAGCAATCGAAGGCCGGCCACTACGGGGCTCATCTTGAATGGTCTCACGACCACGTTTAAACTCTGCCACCCAGTTTTTAACAGTCGCATACGAAGGAGCGGACTCACCCAAAGTAGCAGACATGTCTTCATGTATAGCTTTTGGAGTTTATTTATTTTATTTATTTAACAAAAGTTCACAGCTTTTATTATTGTTTCTTATAATTAGTAATACATAGTCTGTAATTGAGCCAAGGAGAACTCTCACTTTGTAAGCTAAACCTTTCAAATTCAGGTATTTTATCACTGCACGATGTCCAATTTTATCCATTTTCAAAAATTCCTCTGACTGGACTTACGGTATCACGTGTAAACGAACAATGAGTTACTGTGAATAAATAAACTGTGCATCATCATCAGCCTGTAGCAGTCCACTGCTGGGCATAGGCATCTCCAATTGCACGCCACTTAGGTCTATCTTGGGCTTCTCGCATCCACTGCCACTTCAGCTTGCTGATCCGGTGGACTATGTCGATGACCTTGGTTCTCTGACGGATCACTTCATTTCTGATGCGATCCCTCAGAGAAACACCCAGCATAGCCCTTTCCATAGCCCGCTGAGCGACCTTGAGCTTGTGGACCATTCGAGCCGTCAGTGTCCACGTTTCGGCTCCGTATGTCATGACGGGTAGGACGCATTGATTGAAGACTCGTCTTCAGGCACTGTGGAATCGGCGAAGTAAGGACTCGACGTAGCTTCCCAAACGCTGCCCAGCCCAGCCGAATTCTTCTATTCACCTCGTTCTCAAAGTTGTTTTTTCCCAACTGCAATGTCTGCCCGAGGTACACATATTTTTGAACAACTTCGAGAACGGCGCCGTGTATCGCAATCGGTTCCGGTAGAACATGTTCGTTGAACATGACCTTGGTTTTGTCCAAGTTCATCCGTAGGCAGATGCGTATAGAAGAGTCAGCCAGGTCATTCAGCATCTGTTGCAGGTCCTGCAGCGTCTCTGCCACGATGACGATGTGCATACTTGTTGCTAAATAATGTAACTACAAAATGAGGGTAGTTTTAAAAAAAAACCAATGACTTTAACCATGTTAGAGACTAGAGACTAAGAACTTTTCAAATGACCCTCGTACTAATTAAAAATGAGTGAAAACCACGTTAAGTTTTATAACACAATTAAAACCCATCCTACGAGGCTAATCAGAACCATGTCAGCTAAACTATGGGCCTCCATAACTGCGTAAGTGTAACGTACCGTATCGTACACGTGAAACAGTACAAACTGTCATGTATCACTGTGACACAGATAACTCAAAGTTTGTACGCCGAAGCGTGACGCGTCGACGCTTACGATACGAATACTTTATCCCAATTGTTTGTACTATGTTTTCATTTACTGCTTTCGTAATAAAACGTCACGAATAAAAATAATTGTAAATATTTCAGAATACTAGAAGAGCATTTAGCGGAGCTTCTTAATGAGGCATGGATCAAATACAAGATGGACGACCGCTTAAAAGAGACGGAGGATTATTTGCAGACAGAATTGAAGAAAATGGAGAGTAAGTACATAAGTGCACTGACTTATCAATATATATATATAAGAACCGAAGTCCTGACTGACAGACAACGCACATCCTAAAGTGCTGGTCGTAGAGACAAATTTTTGGTATTGTACAGATATGTACATCCTGACCTAGGAAAGGCTAAACAGCTAGAACTATTTAACTTAAAAAAATTGTGACAAGAGTTTTCGACACTGACCCTCGTAGTTCAAAACAGATTAAAATATTGATTGGTACGAATGGTATTTCATACAACATAGAAACCAGTAGTGTCGCTGCGACACGTCGGTTGCTGCGGCTTCATGAAGCCGTCTACCAACTTGTACCTTTAAAAACGATGTTGTTTTTTCCCTTCGCAGAACAAAGCATCGAAATCGACATCCTACTGAAAGATTGTCAAAAAGAGACAGACAAACTCCGAGTAGAATTTTACGCCGGTTTTGAGCCGAACCGGACGGAGCTACCCGCGATTAGCATGCAAGACACCCCTATAGCCTCGGTATGATACACTCACTCACTACATTTACATCACATATTCATATCTCACTCGATATAACAGTTTTATTATTATTTGCCTTCAAGCTTCTGGAATGGCAAGGACTTGGCATCAATATTAACGGCGAATACATCACTCACCTTCGATTTGCCGACGATATTGTAGTCATGGCAGAATCCATGGAAGACCTCAGTACAATGCTCGAAGGCCTCCATCGAGTTTCCCAACGTGTAGGTCTTAAGATGAACATGGACAAGACGAAAATTATGTCTAATGCCCATGTTGTACCTACCCCAATATCAGTTGGGAACTCAGTTCTCGAAGTTGTTGATGAGTACATCTACCTGGGACAGACAGTCAAACTAGGCAGGTCCAACTTCGAGAAAGAGGTCAATCGTCGAATCCAACTCGGCTGGGCAGCGTTCCGGAAACTTCGGGAAGTCTTCTCGTCAAAAATACCTCAGTGCCTCAAGACAAGAGTCTTCGACCAATGTGTGTTACCAGTGATGAATTATGGCACTGAAACGTGGTCTCTTACTATGGGCCTCATAGAAAAGCTCAAAGTCGCACAACGAGCTATGGAGAGGGCTATGCTCGGGGTTTCACTACGTGATCGAATCAGAAATGAGGAGATCCGTAGAAGAACGAAAGTCACCGACATAGCCCAGAAGATTAGCCAGTTGAAGTGGCAGTGGGCAGGGCACATAGCACGCAGAACAGATGGCCGATGGGGCCGAAAGGTTCTGGAGTGGAGACCACGGACCGGCAAGCGCAGCGTAGGTCGTCCACCGACACTGTGGACAGACGACCTGAGGAAGGTCGCAGGACGACGTTGGACGCAGGCTTCTTCCAACCGGTCCTTTTGGATAATCATGGGGGAGGCCTATGTTCAGCAATGGACGTCGTACGGCTGAGATGATGATGATGATGATTATTATTTTATTTAGGTCCCAGATACACGGGCAGCTTGAAGCAGTCAGCCTGGACTGCTTCAAGCTGCGACTGCGCAGTGGCCTACAGTCTTCTATGTACACACATACACGACACCGTTCGAATAGTTGCAAATGCTTCGGGCGGCTGGCGCTCAAGGTGTCGCCAGGCATACACGGACTGCTCGAGCCGTCGTCTACTCTCGCGCAGTTACCTCCGCCCGCGATCTTCAATCCAAGTCGCGCGTGCTTCCCGCCCCTTGAATTAAAATTGTGACTTGTGAGCAGTTAATACCATCTGCTCCAGCAGTTATCAATGGCAGCTTCAAGCTGTTGACTATGACTGCAAGAGCGGTCCGTGTATATCCGCCCTTAGAGAGGTAGTGCTGTACCAAGATGAGGTTCTTGGCTGGCAATGCAACTGCTATGCTGCTAGCGTGATTTTTTTTTTAAATTTATTGTAGTTAAACATTTGACATCAATTCCACCTGATGAAAGTGACCAAATGACCGAAGGTGGAAGATGATTATCTAGATTAATCACTCTTGAAATTTCCCATGTTATTGTTAACATTATTGGTCAGCAAGGAAGCAGGGCCCCAAGTCTCTTTGCTATTGAGCAAACACCACACAACTACGAAACCTCTGCGATTGAACTGCTTTTAATGTCAAATTTGGTAGCCAATTAGATCTAGTTCTCAACCGCTGTTGTATTGCAATCGCATCGCTGTCGTACGGCTGTCTACGGCTTGCAAATGTTGCCACTGAAATAAAATTAAAAACTTCTACCCATCAAGCATCAGTCCAAATAACAATCCAGTGGTTTTCTAGCAAAAACTCAATCAATAAATACATTTTTAATTATAAAAGATTGTTTTTCCCGACACCAAAAGATTAGTAAATTAAATTAACAAACATGCTACTAATTTGCATAAACACTTTTTTCACTGGTCCTGGTTATAAGCAACAATGTCATCATTTCCGAGCTGTATTTGATATATATTTCTTGCTGTTACAGTATTCCTGCTTGGAGTCCGAGGAAGAAAAAGAGGTAATTGAATAATATTTTTTACTACTTGCCTAAAGCAAATCCATTGAATATCATCGGTTTTTTTATGGGATAGGTTGGCAAACGAGCAAGCGGCTCACCTGTGGAAGGATGATAGGAAGGAAGAGATAGAAGGAGTAAAGGTTAGAGGGGAGGGGTAAGAAGAGGGAGAATGGGGAAGTGGGAACCGGGCCTCCGGAACCTCCCACAAACCGACGAAACGCAATAGCAAGCTATGTTACTTAACGTCGGTGTTATGTGGGAGTGTGGTACTTCCCCGGTCGTGCCGGCCCATTCAGCTGTGGGGTTACAGCGTGGCACTACCACCGAATATCTTTCATAGAAATTTTAGTTTTTTTCGCATTATACATATAATACCGAAGCAATTATTGTTTAGAAGTGTAACATGCATGCTGGACAAGTGTAGCCGGAATTATGGTCCATATAGCAACATATGGACCATAATTCTGCTAAAAATAATGAATGAACGAATTAATTTGTTCCATTTAGAAAGACGCTCTTTATATTCATAAATTTATTGAAACATTTTGGTTTTAAAAACATGCTATAATGTTTGAAACCCTTGGCAAGCTGTACTTGGAATTCCGTCAATGTCAGTTCAGAGATATGTTTAAAGTGTCAAGAAGTAAGGGATTTATGGTAATTTGTACCGAACAGACGAAGAATCGGACAAGAGAGCGATTTTTGAATTATCAGCCAGCTCGCCGGGCTATTATTTATCTCAGTTGCAAACAAATGTTGATTGAAATCTTGCAAAATGGCCGCTCAATGTCAGTTTTATCAACTCCAGTAAGCAAAAATGTTAATAAGTTGATGACTGGAACTGACAAAAGTGACATAGAGCCGCCATTGTTTTCGATTTCAATCAATATTTGTTAGCAGCTGAGATACATAATAGCCCCGCTGAGCTACGTTTAACGTTTCAAATCATCAGCTCAAAGTTAGTTCAAAATCGATCGTAACAAAATATGTATCGAACAAATATACAGACCAGAACGTAGGGTAATAATAAAAATAAAATTCGGTTCCCAAATATTACAGGCTTAGCCAAGTTTGGGGCCCTCAATGAAAGTTGAGCAAGGCTCATATTAAGTGTATTATATTGTACCTTATTGGAATGTGATGAAATTGGTTCATATTACGTATATACATTACTATACAAATGTTCTATATTACATATTTACAAGTTGTTAAACTATCACGGCCACTTTTGTAAGAGTTAACATTAGAAACGGAATGTTTACCGTCTTGGAATCCAGTGGTTAGTTTGTGTACACGCCAAAGTAGTGTTAAAATTACGAAAATGGACACTGTTATTTTCGTGTCGTGAGCAATATATAGATGCGAGTGATTTGTGTAACAGTGGTAGGGGCGCTGTACGCATACAACACAACAGAAAGAGGGTAGATCGTTTCGTTTGTTCTTAGTGTCGCCGACCCGCACAGACTTCAGTTTGCACGTGATCATGGCGCTTGCAACTGTGCCGAAATATCGGGAACTCAAACAAAAAGATTAAACGGTCAATATCCCGTTTCTGATGTCAACTTTTACATATATAATTATTAACACTTGGTACATTATTTTTTATTTACAGGCGCTGCCTCAAGTGAACTTGCGTTACCCGAAACGGCGTTCCTCTTCTGCGATAGAAACGACCGCTAAGAAACAAGCCATTGTCTCGGGATGTATGGACGAGAACGATCAGAATAATGTAAGTATCATCACATCAAATCAAAACGCTTATTTTTTGTTTTTTATTTTTTAGTTTCAAATCTCTTTCAATATTTCACATTAACAATCACAATAACTATGCTAGTGTGCATACATATTGTCCTAGCAGAGTAACTACATAATTTTACGAAATCAAAAACTGTGTAGTATTTCACTTTATTATTCTACTGTACTTTCTATTGCGTTATATATATATATATATATATATATATATATATATATATATATATATATATATATATATATATATATATATATACACACACAACTATCTTACTCGTACTAGATAATGATACTGAACAAATTAAGCGCTAGTCGTCTCGGAGTCAACCGACTATGAAATCAATCTGCTGCTTCAAAAACAGCCATCTATTGCATCGCCCCACCGCCAACAAAAAAGGCGTGAGACGGTGATTGGCCGATACACTCCAGCCAAACCTTTCTAGAAAGTGGCGTGCTCGACTGTGATTTGACGAAAGCATAGACAGTTGCCACTCTTAGAGAGCAGGCTGGTATTGCCAGATATGGATCGATTTGTTTAAGTAAAGAGTAATGGCTATTTAAAATAATTATTCACGACAATAAGTACTAACAATTGTTTTTCGAGCCTTAACACTCGTGTAAAACTTTTGACTTTATAATAACACTTTAGCATCTGTGCAGTAAAACGAAGAGATATTCATTATCTGATAGTTATTTATGCTCTAAAAAAAATCTTATTGACTATAAATTGACTATAAAGACTGTCTTCCATTTGCTTGAAGAGAATTCTGCAATATTTTGGTCACATCGCTAGAAAGGAAGGAGACAACCTCGTGAAACTTGTGGTGACTGGAAAAGTCGATGGCAAAAGATCTCGTGGCCGCAGTCCAATGCGTTGGTCCGACCAGATCCGCACCACTCTTGATACAGCCGTTTACGATGCTCTACACATAGCTGGTGACCGAACACATTGGCGTAATATCTTAAAAGAAAGAACAATGGGTGGAGGAGGTCACGACCCTCAGACATGAGGATTACGACTCAAGGAGGATTTATGCACACTTTAGAAACAGCTATGCATTTATTATAGGTAGGTAACTAGAAAAATATATATCTGAAGTAATATGGATACCGTTTAACGCGGCGGTGGATATATTCCTAAAGAATCATTTGAGTTTGAGTTTGAGTTTGAGAACCTCCATGTAGGAACACACACATACATACTCGAGCGAGCGGTGCGACGCTCACGCCATGCTAATTGCGAATATAGATTACGAAGCTGTTACATATAAAGTTCAAATGCTTAGCTATATTCAGCCCTTCAGCATGCAAGAAACTAAGAGTTGGTAAAGTTAACACATTCTTGAGACTGTCATAAATAAAGTGACACAAAAGGTGCGTTCGTTTAGCTTTGAGGACATTGGTGGCGTTGTCATCGATGGCTCTTTTGTCAAAACGTTCGTAAAGCTCAAAAACGTAATTTTTCCACTTTTGCCACTTTTGCCCACTCTTTACTCGAACGCTCAATTGAGCATAATACCTAAAATCGCATGATTGTGCTCAAATATATAGTTGCCAAAAAAACGATCACAAACAAACATGCTCCGGGTGTGGGTCAAAAATTAAACTAGTGACAAAAATAACTTTTTTTAGCTTTCCGATCGCTGAAAAAAAATGTATAAGCGACATTTTCACCCCCATATTCCCAATTCGAACGCTCTTGTGAGCGTTTTTAGAGTTATTTTCGCCAACTTGGGGCAATTCGAACGCACTAAAAGATAACACCACACAATGCTAAACTAAGTTTTTTTTTTTCAAGCACTTTAAGCATGAGAGAATTTATATATCTTAAACTATAATTTGATCCCAATGGCAATTATCAGTAATTTATATAATAGTAGTAAAATATACATAGACAAATATAAAGTCACTGCAAGTTATCCAGCAATTGGGGTAACCTGTCCCATTCTTGAATAGCGGCTTCCCTGAGCTCTGGCACTGTCTGGGGACGTGGTCGCGACAATCTTGACCATTAACCCGCTGACTCGCAATTTTTCGCCGTATTTGGCCAATAATACAATAGATTTCGCAGAAATCAACCTACTTTTCCAGGAACTGCAACATGTGCGGTTAACGGCGCTTACTGGAACGCACCCTTAGAAAATAGTTTTAACCCAATATGCCATCCAATATTTTTCTTTCTATGTTGCAGATGACTCGGGCAAGCTTTGGAACTAAAGACGAAGATGTGAGTATTTTGGTTCCATTATCCATATCCACTTATATGGGTTCGGTTAATATGTCCATAATTTTTCGATTGCCTGATAAAAGCATTTCTGATATCTATGCAAAAATGTATATGCTTTTGTTAATATTGGTTATATTGTTATAACGTACCGTAGAATTTAAGTTTTGGTTTTAATATCGCCTTCTTAATTGAATTACTTTTTAATTTCTTTTCGTGATAGTCTTTCCGTCACCAACAGATCAGATATTAAGGTGAATGCTCTCTTTTATTAACGGAATATTCAAAAAATGTGAATAATTACGAAAGAGGCAACGTTGGTGTGGATGTTTAAAGGATGTCGAGAGGTCTTCGATTTCACTAAGGCTTCCGGCGTTATGCCCTTTAACACTTCCACCCTTGAAACTTTTTGATTTTTAGCTTCGACGTGACCATGTAATCTGCTAGATTTGAGGAATACTCTTAGCATTACTTAATAACGCAATTGCTACTAAAACGAGAGCATTCACCATAAGATTTTAGGTTTAGGTTTAACGATTTTTGCTCATAAAGAACGTAGTTTACTTACAATGAGCCTAAAATACTAAAACTAATAACTAATTAAGAACTAGTTAATATTAAACATATAAAATATCCAGTTTTCTAGTGGTATGGACTTAATAACATGTTCATATATATACTTTTTTAGTTTAGTTTTAAACATATGTATATTATTACAGTTTTTAACATCGTTAGGTAACTTATTAAATATTTGTGCACTCTCAAACAAAATGTTTCTTTTACCGTAGTTTTAGTTTTAACTACTTTTATTTTAGTTATAAATTTTAGATAAAAAGTAATGCCACGACTGATGTGTAGGGTAGATTACGAGGGCGTTATATAACCTTTTTGTGTTTATTTCTTGCGTTTTAATGCAGAATGTATTTAATATTGATAATCAATGTGTAATGCCATTTGCAAACTTGTACTCGTAGCTTGGTTATCTTCGCTATCACTTTTTAACTAGCGAGCCTACAGTAAACTTATGGTAAATACTATACCTAAAACTCACTTATTAAATGTACAATTCTTCACTTATATACTCGTCATCTCAGCCGTAGGACGTCCACTGCTGTACATACGCCTCCCCATGATTTTCCAAAAGGACCGGTTGGAAGCGGCCTGCATAGCGCGGGGCAACGTCGTCCTGCGACCTTTATCGGGTCGTCTGTCCACCGTGTCGGTGGACGACCTACGCTGCGCTTGATTTTATACTCGTAATAAAATAAAATGCCGTTGATATGTTATGTAAGCTGAAATGGAAGTGGGCTGGACACATTGCCAGGGTAAAAGACGGACGGTGGAGTGAGCGCGTCCTTCACTGGTGCTCGATGGAAGACACTAGAAAGAGAGGGCGACCGAGAAAAAGATGGCGTGACGACATCGTGGAGGCAGCCGGCAGCATCACGTGGACTAGACTGGCACAAGACCGGAAAATATGGAACGACATGCAGGAGGCCTATACCCAAATCTGGGTGCCCAATAAAAAAACAAAATATATAATGTAAAATATTTAGTATGCAGTATTTATTAGTTAATTAAAATTAAAGACCTCTTAGAGATATGTTACTTAATTTAATATTGGGAATAAAGGCTTATTATTATTATTATTATTATTATAATACAATAAAATAATCGTGACATTTATTTATAAATAATAAAATTTGATAATTACTATTTTAAAGTTATTTTCTGCGTGACCATATATCAAAAACATTTCGTGTAAGTAAATTGTGGAATGCTCTGCCGTAGTACGTATTTCTTTGCAACTATGACCCTGGGTCTTTCAAACGGGGCGTTAGAAAGCATCTCTCAGGTCATCAGAGGGGTGGCGTATAGTGCAGCTTACGGCTGCACTAATGGTCATCGCGACTTGTTTCCATCTTCGCTTTCCATCAGGCGAGAGGGAGTCACTTTGATGAACTATTATAAATAAAACAAGTATTTCCTTAATCATTAGAGTAGCTCTTCCAGGAATTGTATTAATTAATTAATTAAGGCGAGCCATAAAACAAAGAATTTCCTAGAAGTAATAGAACGAACTACTCTTACTCTTCCAGAAGGACATATCAGTGGTCCGTCTAACGGCCGAGTCTGCCCCGGCTGACTTGCCTCCACCGGGCGAGTTGCCCCGCCCGCCATTACGGGCAGGAGCGCCGGTTTTCGCCATGAAAAACCCATATGGAGCGTGGTTAAGAGGCAGATTGATAGAAGTATTGCCGAAGACTCCTGACGTAAGTATTTTAAAAATGTGTTAAGAACTATAAGGCGAGGGCGTTCACGCCATTTAAAAACCACATATAACATGATTAGGAGGCAGACTGTCTAAGTGCTGTCTTATGTGGTCAATTATAAATAAGTTGCCAAAAGCATATTGGGATGGCCCATTATAGGCGTAGCCAATATGCCCTTATTTATTACCTGATCCATAGGACATTACACTAAAGGTGCGTTCATTTGGCAATGAGGTCATTGGTGGCGTTGCACATTTGTTGAAACGTTCGTAAAACTCAAAAACGATATTTTTGCCACTTTTACCCACACCCTACTCGAACGCTCGAACGCAAATAACCATGCTCCGGATGTGGGTAAAAAATTGCATATTTTGGTGGCGAACATAACTCTTTTTTAGCTTTTCGAACGCTGAACAAAAAGAGCCATAAACGGCTTCGCTCGCGTGGCCTCGCGGGTTACAGTTTTTTAACTATCCCACGGGAACTCTTTAATTTACCGGAATCAAATGTATCCTATATGTTAACCAGGGATATAAGATACCACTATACAAATTTTCGTTGAAATCGGTCCAACCGTTTCGGAGATTAGCTCGTACAAACAGACAAACAGAGAAACAAAAAATTAAAAAAAATCTATGTTCGATTTCACTCCTTACTTCCCCCTGACTCTGTTTTTAGCAAATTTTTTTTCATTGTGCTGAAATTTTACCTCTACAGTTTTATTATACGTACTGAATATCTTTATTTTATTTACTTCTATTTATCTGTATATATTGTGAGCGGGTCAAGCAATCCTTTGAAATACAACTGCATCTGAACGTACCATAAAGTGCGGCTGACAGACCAATTTTATCCGCTTTTTTCGACGCGCCACGGTGCTGCGCGACTCGTAGTCGCAGCGTTGCTTGTAATATTTTTTTTTTTAATCCATAACATCACTAGCACTCACGTACAGTGCCACAAACTTATCTGGACCGGTGAGAGAGTCGCTGTTATCGCATTCGGTGTTGCCAGAAAAATAAATTTTACAATAAAGTGGTAAACAAAATATTAACCAAGATTCCGTGATTGCAGTTCTAATAATAATACATAGGTTAATTCGAATTAAATTAATAGCCTCCTTTTTTTGAGTTAGAAATGTATGATAAGGTATTTTAGCATTTTTTTAGACTGTTTTAAATCAATCCTAAGGTAGGTCATAATGAACCAGCAGAATTTTTATTTCAGTGAAAAAAAAACTTAAAATTTGATTTTATGTTTTTCATTTTCCTTGTGAAAACGGCTCGTGACGTCTCATGGCGTTACGTTCTTAGAACACTTTTTACGAAATCTGCCTTAAACATTCATTTTATATTTTTCTTGCATGGTGTAAAATACCCTATTATGCACACACTACCCATGTATCAGCTGGCAACTTAAAGGAACGTTGGTAAAATGTTAATTAGGTATCTACTTAAAAACAAAACAAATATATTCTTCGAAAATATTTATATTTTAAAGCAATAATTATGATCAATTACATATGTATGGCGAGTGTTCTCCAACAGGAATACTCCAGGTATTCCTGAGCCACCAGGGTTATTTGATTCATCAGCACTCACTTCATCATCACAGTCACTACTTTCACTTTCACTGTCCAAATTAATGATGAAAGGCTCGTCTAAGTATGCATCCCCTTTGCTATAGTCGTTTTCTAGTTTTTTCACGTGATTGCAATGCTTTTGCCATTCATCTACTGTTATCTTATTGAATGCTTCTGCAATCAAGGTAGGCATTTCAGAATTGGATTTACCAATGTTCTGATTAGCTACGTTTCGTTTCATCGAGCTCCAAATCATTTCGATTGCATTTAAGTCGCAATGGTAAGGCGGTAATCTTAACACGCTATGTCCATGTGTTTTCAACAGTTCGTCTATTTCATATACAGGTTTTGGTTTATGTCTTTTAATGAGTTCGTAGAGCTGCGGTTTTGTAAACTGTTCGTTAAATTCTATATTATTTTCCGTCAGCCACTTTTGCATCTCAGCCTTTTTATGATTTCCATTAGGAGTTCTATTTATGCAAATGCTATGATAAGGGGCATTATCCATTATAATCAGTGTTGACTGATGTAAATTGGGCAGAAGTTTATCAGTCACCCATTTTTTGAAATTCTTACTATTCATTTCATTATGATAATCGCCACTTTTCGTATTCGATTGGAACACCAATAAAGCATTCTCCACAAACCCTGCTTGTCCTCCCGCATGAACAATTATGCATCTGTTTCCTTTAGAAACTGGGTTAAGCACACCATCAACATCATCACTTTGCCAACAGCGTCCAGCTGTATGAGATGCGTGAATATAGGTCTCGTCCAAAAATATGACTTGTTTTTGTTCACCTCGTTCATTCTCTTTAATTTTTTGAAGATAATTTGCTCTCCATGCTGAAATATCATTTCGTTCTATCAAAACTTTTCTGTTCGATTTTGATTTCTTGTAACGAAATCCAATTTTATGGAGTATTTTCCGAAGAGTTTCTCGACTCCCTTTGAAATCAATGTCTTCTTGGAGCACATCTAACAACTTTGGAATTTCTTTCCGCATAGTGTAAAATTCATGAATTTTTCTTCTTATGACACCGAGATCGAAATCATCCACTTCAATTTTACCTTTCGTCCTATTCCTTTGTTTACCCGGCGTGGAAACTTTTGTGCCAGCTTCATTTGCCTGTTCTTTTTCCGTTACAAGTTTCCTAACGAATCGCTCCGTAACACCTAAAACAAAAGTAACAAAAAATTAAAAATCTATTCTATTAAAATAACCGAAATAATGTTTTCGTGGAATTTATTTTCAAAAGCTGACAACACTAACCTGTGGCGGCAGCTACGCGCTCATACAGTTTTTCGAAAGGTATTACCGGTGTCTTAAGGCGCTTTTCTTCCTTCATAAAAGCTAAGACTTGTAATATGACGTTCCTGGCATCACTTTTTAAAGCTTTCGGCATTTTTCACAAGGTTTTAAACACTAAACGAATAATAAACACACGGGGCAAACAAGCAATGTCGGATATGTCAACGAATGGCAGACAGATTGACACTTCAATATGGCGTCGTTAGTTCCTCTTCTGGCCACCGGTCCAGATAAGTTTGTGGCACTGTATAGATGACTGTGGCGAATGGATACGTGCTTTTCTTACGATAAGATTCCAGGTTTTTTTAATTCAATCTTTCTTAATAGTAATAACTTTCAGACACTTGATTTATAAATTGATTCGTTGCTGGGATATTATATATTATAAGAAAAGTTAAGAAAAATATCTGTAATTTTTTTTTTAATTTTATTTTAACGTACAGGGCTCGTTCACGCTCGTCACGTATATGTGATTTTGGCGTGCATAAGTCTACAATAAAGTTAAATAGTTATGTATATTTTTATTATGTTTAGTTGTATTGTTACAGCAACAATTCTCACAATGTCGCGTCCGATTCGAGCACAAGACGAAGAATTTAGTCGGAAAAGTTGTCGCTGGCAGATGTATCGCCTATACGGAACCCTGTGGTGTTAGGATGACTATTGGTAAGAAAGCTTCGATTATCTTTCAGTTGCAATGACTATTTGTATTACATATAGTTTTGTAAATTTTTGTGAGTATTTTACCGGTATTTTAGTGTTGACTATCATTCAGTTACAATGACTATTTGTATTACATATAGTTTTGTAAATTTTTGTGAGTATTTTATCGGTATTTTAGTGTTGACTATCATTCAGTTAGAATGAGTATTTGTATTACATATGCAGAGTTAAGTATTTTTCTGAGTATCTGGTATCTGTAATTTCATATAGTGTAGACAATTTTGTGAGCATATTTATCGGTAATTAAGTGCTGACTATCTTTTAGTTAGAATAACTATTTGTATTATGTACATATAATTTAGACAATTTTGTGAGTATTTTATCGGTAATTTAGTGTTGACTATCATTTAGTTAGAATGGCTATTTATACTGTACATAGTTTAGTATTGTTCTGAGTATATTTATCGGTAAATTCATATAGTTTACACAATTTCAGTGAGTATACTTATCAGTAGTTTAGTGTTGACTATCTTTCAGTTTGAATGGCTATTTGTACTGTAAATAGTTTAGTTTTTTCTGAGTATATTTGTCAGTAATTTCATATAGTTAAGACATTTTTGGTGACTGTATTTATCAGTAGTTTAGTGTCGACTATCTTTCAGAATGACTAATTTGCTAATTTGTACTGTATATAGTTTAGTATTTTTCTGAGTATATTTATCGGTAATTTAGTGTAGACGTCCTTTCAGTTAGAATTATTATTTGTACTATATGTAATTAAGACATTTTTTCTAAGTGACTATCTTTTAGTTAGAATGGGTATGGTAAGTTTGTTTAGACCTATTTTTATTAGAATCTTTGTCGATAAGTTCGTTTGACTATCCTTGATTGACGAGTCAACATCCTGAGGATGGCTCGTGTAGAGGCGGAACACGTGTCAAAGAGTTATTGGTAGATCGAGTTGCATATGTGTTACTTATTCTGTATACTTCCGGCATGCATTGTATGCGGTAAGCGCGATGCACTGTCTGTCTCTGTCATCTCTGTCATAAGCATTTTTGCAGCAGAAGCTTTACTAAATATCTTCTTTTAATATCATATTTATACTCTGTGAATAAGTTTGTTTGTTGTTAAATGTATCACTATACCCTATTTCTACCGTGAAGCAGCAATGTTCGCAACACTGTTGCAAAACATGAATGCATAACCAAAATAAAAGAGTACCTGCTATCGTTCGACCACACTTCCACCGAACAACTACTGCGAATTCATATCTAAATCACACACAGGACAATACAAACACATCTGACTAAACTCAACACTCGTATTCATTCCTTATACTCGTAGATATGCAATCGATAGAGATATTGTTTTAAATATCAAACTATTTGCACATTTAGGGAGAACTAGCTCTCACAAACACAGGGTATCCTACCGTGAGAGCTAGGGTTCTAAACAGTATAACTTTGTAAGCTTATATATTTGTATCCCATAATGCTTTAGTAAGTAATTATTGAGTATATAATAATAATATTATTAATAGTCATTAATATAAATTTATTATTATTAATTATTGGTAGAAATTAACTAATAATATTATTAATTGTTAATATATATATTATTAATCTTTTAGTGAGTAATTTATGAAATTTGAATTTTGTTTTTTAATAAATATTATTTTAGTAAAAGCAAAATTACAAATATTATGCATTTTGTGGTAAAAAACCGTCATACTTTAGATGCTGCGCGTATGCAAAGCATATACATTACATTTAGTAAAAAAAGAAAAATGATGAAAAATATGTACGTCTCTGGGACGCAAAGGATTAATATCATATTTATACTCTGTGAATGAGTTTGTCCTGGAAAGTACCTCTGCGCCCTATTTCTTACGTAAAGCAGCAATGTTCGCAACACTGTCCTGGTTTGAAGAGTATGAGTACCGGCAAAGTTACAGGCACATGAGACTTAACAACTAAATGTCTCAGGATCTCGGACCCATTGCAGTGCGTCACTTGTGAGGAAATGCATCTGTTCTAGACAATTTTACCAATTTGACCACACCAGGGCCTCGTTCTTGTACTCGGAAATATTCCTCTCGATCATAAAAGTATTTACTTCATTTTCACCTTTATAGGTACGAGAGTGATAGCGCTGTTCAACAACTCCGACAACCCTATGAAGCGTCAGTCGTTCTTCTATTCAGGGATCATCGCGGAAATACCCAATCCTGTCAACAGTTATAGGTATGTATCAAAATTAGCAAACTTTTTAATATACATCGATCAAGAGCGATTTTCATTTCTTCATCTTAAACACGACTTCTCCTTACGTTCCTCTAATTATCTTCAACTTCGGACACCTAGTCATACTTCCCGGTACTATGACAAGTCGTTCACAGTTCAGGCTGTACGACTATGTAATGCATTGCCTCTAGATATCAGAAATGAACTTTGACTATTTTAAAAAATGTGCTTAAGAATCACTATCTGTCAAGTATATAACACTAGTTATTATTTTTATCCTTGATTTATAACGTATTTTACATGTATCAGTGTATAGTTTTTTTTTATTTATTTTATTATTATGTTATTAAGGCTTTACATTGATAACTACATTATTACAAACACCATGAATTCTTATTTTTCTAACTTAACTAAATGTATTATCTTTTGAAGGAAGCACAGCATGCATAATATAAACGAAGAAATGTTTATTAACTAATTTTATATAAATATAAGTTTTCCGTATTACTTACTAAAAATGTATTGAGAAGAGTTAGAGAGTAGGGTTGGCCATCGTGCACATGATTGAGTTTAAGCTGCGTTTGAATTTTACGAGTGTGTCTCCAAAAATATCTAAATCAATACGGTTGATATTGATTAAAAAGTCTACTTATTCTCGGGACAGGCGAGTTAGATCCTAACACAGTTCTACGATATATTGGGGCCAATGGAGTAATGGGCTTACGCGGATATCTAAATGGCACTCTAAACTTAAATTTTGCCAAGAGATTTGGACAGTTTATTTTGTTATTAAGCAATTTATAAAGTAAAATTAAGTCTAGTTTGATTCGGCGATCTGACAAAGTTTGGATATTAAAAAAGGCTAATCTTTTGTTGTAGGAACTTAGAGTTTTTGCTTTTCAGTATTAATTAAATTAGTGCTCTTATTAGTATAAACCCGTCCCGTTTCAAGTGTTTTTTTGGTTTATTTCCGAACTACGCATAAAAGTCCAAATAAAAATACTACTCTTCTATATTTTGACCAAGTAAAAGTAAGTTTATACCAGTGATAAAATTAGTTACAAATACGAGGTCTAAAAATGTGTATACACTTTGTGTACGTGCAGCATGGCTTAGCACTTTTTTTAATGTACACATGGTGTACGCGCGACACGCGATGGGTAGACAGTATAGAGTTAAAATAACATAATATTGTGCACCACCGTCTACTGCTTCTAATGATACTCTCCATACAAAGGTTGTCTGGAAGAAATCATTATACTAATACTCAATTATTTATTGCAATCATATGTACATTGTATTAGATATTACAGTTATGGTAAGAAACATATGACCCTATTTGGGTGTAGCAATATGATTTATGAGCGGGCCGATTCATTCAAGTTAGTCAAAATAATTATTATTAAAACAAAAACATTAAATGCATGAATCATTCATGAATTCTTTCAAGTTATGGAAGCATTTTGTTAGTAGTAGTAAACGCTTTGTAAAAATATTATCCCTTTCTTCAGCCTTTAAGTCGTTTGGTATTTTATTGAATACCTTTATTGACATAACATTTGGGCCAGAACTGTGCATTTTTAATTTTATTTATTTATTTATATTCGATAAGACCATTGTATTACCATAAATTAATATTAAATTTTGATAACGACTAGCTTGCCTAAGGAGCCCTGTGGCGCCCTCGTGATTGCTCCCGAGTGTTACGACCTGCGCCCGCGTCAAAAGTTTGCGCCGAGTTGGGAATAAATGGCTCTTGTGCCATACCTATAGCGAGTTAAGAGACGAAATTTTTGTCAGAGATAGTTGAATAACCAAGGAATCTGATACATAAACATTCATGTCAAATGTATTAGTAAAATGTTATGTTACACGAGGACAAACTTGACGTAGCCGAAAAAATCAGAATTGATGTGGAAAAAAATTGTAATTTAAAAATTTTACATTAATACCTATAGGTTTTTTGCGGTAATTAAATAGTAAAAACACATATCTATCTAATTACATTCAAATATTTGAATTCGTAGAAGAAATAATATCATAAAAAAAACTTGCAATCTGACCACAAAAATTAAGTTTTATCAATAAATAATGCTTCCCAAGACAGGACTTTGATTTGATATTTATAAATATTTTGAATGTCTAGAACAGAAATATTATTTTTACCTAGTAACATATGCTTAGGTTATTAATAATTACATAAAAAATAAGAGCTACTTTGAAATTTCGGCCAATAATGATTTTTTTTTCAACTTGGGGGCCCATTTTCTAGACTTATACATGGTGATTTCCAAAATTTTTTTTTTGTATGAAATATAAATTTTCTTGTTGGTTTTTTTATTTTATTGGAATTCTTATTAGAAATCCTACAAACCAAACTAGGTTTCAAAGAATAATTATATATCAGAAATATTTAAAAAAAATTACAAATTTTGAATTTTTAGTACAAGCGAATTTAACTGTCACGTGACTTCGATTTTTTATCGATCCTGACATGATATGGCGTATTTATCATATTCAGAGTGGGTGTAATTACTTGACAACATTACTTCTGTGATATTTTACAATGTAAAAGTATAATCTATTCAAAATAAAGCAAATTATAACCAATCATAACAATGAGAAATTAGCTTACCGAGTGTTGTCGGTTCGTGACAAATTTATATCGTAAAATTTTGATGTCAGAACCTAAATCACATATTTACAGTATTCCTTACACATTCACGATCATATTCATGTTTAATTTGTATCAAAATCATGAGTTTAACCCGATTAATTCACTAAAAACTATAGCACAAAACATAACCTCGCCGCCAAAACACAGATGAAAATATAAACATTGATTATATTTTTTTTTTAAAGTTCACAGATAGAACATGTCCGTGTGTAGTGTTGCCATAGAAAGAAAATATATTACGCCAAAGAATTAAACTCTATGGTTAAACATTGGGATGACTTTAAAAAATAAACAAAAGAAAAACGAGTGTGACACTTACTTGCAACAATTGTTGCGCCGACACTTTGGACCTCCAAAATCCTTGCAGTTTTGTTGCGCGGGCAAACTAGTCGATAAGTTACTTTTTGTATGTTTGGTTATGTGCAATAAAGAATTATTGTATTGTATTGTACATCCACACAAGGTCTTGAAATGTCAAACTAGGCTGAATGTATTACGCTGAATTGTAATACGGTGAATACATTACCAAAACTTTCTAAGTCGATTGAGGAAAACACAATAACAAAATATCATGATTTCGTACTCTTTGTCTAAACTTGGGCGTGATTACGAATACGATATATAAATCCATCACTATTACACGTCACAACTCGAAGACACAAATCTAGCAAAACTTAACAAAATCAATGATAGTCAATATTGGGATTTTCCCGCACCCGTTTGAAGTAAGTAATACAGGCAGGTTCGGTCCCCGGACAGGTCAAACAGTTGTGTGCATGAACATGTCTGTGTGATCTGTGTCTGGGGGTGTGTATATGTATATCAGTCATCAGGTTACTATAGTATATATATATATATATATATATAGCTATGCCTAGTTTGGGACCTGAAGACCGCGTGTGGATGAACTGTCTGTTTGAGCTGTGTCTGGGTGTGTATATGTATACAAGTGTGTATACCAGTCATCAGGTTACATTGTACAGGCTCTGTCTAGTTTGGGACCTGAACACCGCGTGTGCATGAACATGTCTGTTTGAGCTGTGTCTGGGTGTGTATATGTACATAAGTATGTATATCAGTCATCAGGTTACCATAGTACAGGCTCTGCCTAGTTTGGGACCTGAACACCGCGTGTGGATGAACATGTCTGTTTGAGCTGTGTCTGGGTGTGAATATGTATATAAGTCATCAGGTTACCATAGTACAGGCTCTGCCTTGTTTGGGACCTGAACACCGCGTGTGGATGTACATGTCTGTTTGAGCTGTGTCTGGGTGTGTATATGTATATAAGTATGTATATCAGACATCAGGTTACCATAGTACAGGCTCTGCCTAGTTTGGGACCTGAACACCGCGTGTGGATGTACATGTCTGTTTGAGCTGTGTCTGGGTGTGTATATGTATATCAGACATCAGGTTACCATAGTACAGGCTCTGCCTAGTTTGGGACCTGAAAACCGCGTGTGGATGAACATGTCTGTTTGAGCTGTGTCTGGGTGTGTATATGTATATAAGTATGTATATCAGACATCAGGTTACGATAGTACAGGCTCTGCCCAGTTTGGGACCTGAACACCGCGTGTGGATGAACATGTCTGTTTGAGCTGTGTCTGGGTGTGTATATGTATATAAGTATCTATATCAGACATCAGGTTACCATAGTACAGGCTCTGCCTAGTTTGGGACCTGAACACCGCGTGTGGATGTACATGTCTGTTTGAGCTGTGTCTGGGTGTGTATATGTATATAAGTATCTATATCAGACATCAGGTTACCATAGTACAGGCTCTGCCCAGTTTGGGACCTGAACACCGCGTGTGGATGTACATGTCTGTTTGAGCTGTGTCTGGGTGTGTATATGTATATAAGTATCTATATCAGACATCAGGTTACCATAGTACAGGCTCTGCCTAGTTTGGGACCTGAACACCGCGTGTGGATGTACATGTCTGTTTGAGCTGTGTCTGGGTGTGTATATGTATATAAGTATCTATATCAGACATCAGGTTACCATAGTACAGGCTCTGCCCAGTTTGGGACCTGAACACCGCGTGTGGATGTACATGTCTGTTTGAGCTGTGTCTGGGTGTGTATATGTATATAAGTATCTATATCAGACATCAGGTTACCATAGTACAGGCTCTGCCTAGTTTGGGACCTGAACACCGCGTGTGGATGAACATGTCTGTTTGAGCTGTGTCTGGGTGTGTATATGTATATAAGTATCTATATCAGACATCAGGTTACCATAGTACAGGCTCTGCCTAGTTTGGGACCTGAACACCGCGTGTGGATGTACATGTCTGTTTGAGCTGTGTCTGGGTGTGTATATGTATATAAGTATCTATATCAGACATCAGGTTACCATAGTACAGGCTCTGCCCAGTTTGGGACCTGAACACCGCGTGTGGATGTACATGTCTGTTTGAGCTGTGTCTGGGTGTGTATATGTATATAAGTATCTATATCAGACATCAGGTTACCATAGTACAGGCTCTGCCTAGTTTGGGACCTGAACACCGCGTGTGGATGTACATGTCTGTTTGAGCTGTGTCTGGGTGTGTATATGTATATAAGTATCTATATCAGACATCAGGTTACCATAGTACAGGCTCTGCCCAGTTTGGGACCTGAACACCGCGTGTGGATGTACATGTCTGTTTGAGCTGTGTCTGGGTGTGTATATGTATATAAGTATCTATATCAGACATCAGGTTACCATAGTACAGGCTCTGCCTAGTTTGGGACTTGAAAACATGTGCGGGTGTTATCCCATTATTACGATTTCTGATCATTTCCAGATACCTGGTATTTTTCGACGATGGTTACGTCCAGTACGTCCAGCATTGTGACGTGCGCCTAGTGTACGAGAGCAGCGCCTTGGTTTGGGAGGAGGTGCATCCGTTTAGTCGGGACTTCGTGTGCAACTACCTGCTCAAGTACCCCGAGCGGCCCATGGTGCGGATGCATACGGGACAGAGTCTCGTCGTTGAATATAACGGTCAGTTGTGTTAACTGATGGAATTTTTTTACAAGCTATATATAGAAGTTCCCGCGATTCTTATAATAATGAATTAAATAAGTGTGTATATGAAATAGATATCGCAGTCCCCAAAACACACAATCTACAAAAATAATAAATAAATAATAATAACTCTCTGACGCGCGCGCTCCGCACTAACAATATTATCGCGGCTGAAGTGGACCTGTTTTATTGTGCTCT
Source organism: Selenia dentaria (assembly GCA_917880725.1). NCBI lineage: Eukaryota > Metazoa > Arthropoda > Insecta > Lepidoptera > Geometridae > Selenia > Selenia dentaria. The sequence goes on along the minus strand of OU862904.1, from coordinate 6,516,188 downwards.
GAGCGAATTAAAAAAAATAGCGTTACTTATTCTATGCTATAGAAACTAGACATTTATAATGTATGATAGATAATATAACTACTCTATTGTATTGGGTTTATTACCTGTAATGATAGATGTATATTTTTGGATAAATAAATAAATAATCGAAAAAGAACATAAATATACAGATTCAAAAGATGCTTTTTGCTACCTATCTTTATAAGACCTTACATGCTAAGAGTATGTAAACACATGTTTAACAAATAAATAATCTGATTGATTGAAAGATGAAATTATAAGAATTTGGAAAATGATCAAAGTGCATATTGTGCCGCTGGTGGTCTTCCAGTACAGAGGTTATCCAGAAGTATTACACTTTTAGACTTATCCAACACTATACAGCGCGTAGTAATACTGCATAGTGTGCATATGTTTGTTATGGGGTTCAGCGGCTGATATAGAGACCATCTTTATCCTTCAGAAACGTGCTATTCGAGCTATATACGAAATGGGTCCCCGTGAATCTTTTGAGAGATTTATTTAAAGAAATCAATATATTAACGTTGCTTTCCTTATATGTATTTGAAAATATAATGTATGTTCGTAAAAATTTACATAAATATAAGTTAAATAGTGATCACCACACTTTTAATACCAGAAATACAAATAGGCTAGCTGTACCTAGTTTTAGACTTGCGAAGACTAATAAGTCATTCCTAGGAAATTGTGTGCGTTTTTACAATAAAATCCCAAAACACATAACTAAGCTCACAGAGGGCAAATTCGAGTTGACTGTAAAAACGTTTTAATAAAAAAAGCTTATTATAAAGTTCGACATTATATAGAAGATAAAGATGCTTGGAATACTCCACTTCTGGCAAGCTGTCACTCTGCCACCCATAAAATGTAATATTTGTAGTACCTAAGTAGAAACATTGTAAACATCTATATAAAAAGGATGGCCCCGAGTTTCTTGCCGCGGTAGAGTCTTTAAAGTACATTATAATGAAATGTTGACGTTCATAAGTGCGTCTTTGATGCCTAAATTGAATAAATGATTTTGACTTTTGACTTTGACTTATTGAAATTAAACAAGTTTATACAACTGTAGACATTAGTCGGAACTCTTTGCAATGACAGCCTTTCCCCACTTGTAATGAAATATACTATTTACGGATCCTATTAAGGGAGTTATGTGTTTGACCTATATGTATGTATATCCACTCGTAACTACACAACGGCTCAACCGATTTTGATAAATGATACGTCATTAGATTCGTCTTGAAGGCGCGAGTGTCACCGAGTACATAATCGCGACGAAGTCTAAAAGGAGGGCGCATAATTCCTTCCATTATCGAGTTATTACATTTTTATATCGTTTTCATGTATCGCAGGTAAATGGCTAGAAACAAAAGTGATAGCTGTCGACGCGGCCGTTGTCAAAGTACAGTTCAGCGACTACAGAACAGAATGGATATACCGCGGCTCCACTCGCCTGCAGCCGTTGTTCGTAGAGTTCCAAGCGGCGAGTCGCGGTGACCGGGCGCGATTGCCGCGAAGCACTAAAGTTACCACTAGGGTGAGTGAAATATAATACCCGTCCAGTGTGTAGTGTTTTTCGGTTTATCTCCGACCTACGCATAAAAGTTCAAATAATATATACTACTCTTGAATAGTTTGAGCAGCTAAAAGCAAGTTTATACCGGTGGAGTGTTGGATCTGATAAAATTAGTTATACAAACTCGAGGTCTAAAAATGTGTATACACTTTGTGTACGCGCGACATGTCTTAGCACTTTTTTAAACGTACACATGGTGTACACGCGGCACGCGATGCGTTAAACGAACAATTCTTGTATATATCTATATACAGGATGTCCCGAAACTCGTCGATAACCTGGTACCGGGCGAGAGGCCAGGATATACCAGTTATGAAAAAATATGGATAATATCAATTTTTTCCAACATGGAGTGTCAAAATTAACTAACAATAATTTTGCAAAGCATAACTCGTCAAAACTATAATACTTTACTTTGTTGACAAAGTTTATTACTTTGACTTGTGGTTGCGATTAATAGCACTGTTATTTGAGAATAAATTGTTAATAAATCACTATAAAAATGTATTATCTATTTCTTATTTTTCTCATAACTGGTATACCGTGGCCTCTCGCCCGGTACCAGGTTATCGATGGGTTTCGGGACACTCGTTATATAAATATTCTGAATCTTGGAAACGGCCCCAACGATTTCTTGAAATTTAGTACGCAGGGGGTTTCGGAGGCGATAAATCGATCTAGCTAGGTTTCATTTTTAGAAAACGTCGTTTTACCTGCGTTTTCAGGCAATAAAAAACTGCTACGATATCATTATGGCTACTAGGGCCATCAGCTAAAACAACAACTTAACTGTTTTACCGATAGCAACACTAAAGCTATTTGACAATAGATGGCGTTGTTAAACAACATTAAGCCAATGAGTGTTTGATTTGAGGTTAGACCGAGAAAATCAATTGTTTACTTACAAACAAAGCTCGCTCATCCAGGTAATAGATATACAGGGTTATTGGAATAATGCTAACAACCTCATAAAGGCACTTCTAGTACAATAAACCACGTTAGTTCTACGACTTTTCTTAAAACCTAAGTATTTCTCAAAATAAAAACTTTCTTTTTTTGTTGCACCTATCTGACACTTTTAAACTCTGCCTTATTATAAGGATGGACGCAAAGGATCCCAAGAGTTCCGTTGCAATAGTATATTATTGCACAGAGTGCCTATATATATAAAAAGCAAGAGTGCAAAATAAATTACTTAATGTGAGAAAGAACTGAGAGACTGAAAGCAAAGTAGCTGAATTATAAAACTGAGGAGAATTATTCCAGACAATAATGCTCTCATACGCTTTCATGTATTTTATGCGAGATTTTTTGCGACATTAAGTTGTCTATAACGTTTTTAGATGCGCTTTGAATTGCTTCCGGAGTTAGGGAAATTTCCTTATAACTTGGAGATTTCATTTTTATGATAAAAATAACGTAATACAACTATTATTAGGTAAGCAACTGCACAATCATATTTTCAGTGATAATTCGTCCGTTTGGTTTCCCGCCTTTCTTCTTTTTAATTTCTTTATAGCTAGCTTTTTTAAGCGAAGCAATACCACTTCACACACAAACTGTAACTCCATACGGCCGTCGAACACGACCAACGTCGAACCGTTGTTGACCAACCGAACAAATCGTAAACCTAGGCTAGATTTACTTTTAGTAACTGACATGTGCCATCTCTGGTCGCGGGTAACAAACTAAAACAGTGTAGCAAAGGATTTCCATTATTTTTTTGTGCTTTTAAGCAACAAACTGCCGATTTGTAATGGACATGTAGTGCAGTTATGATAGAATTGCAGCGTAGCTGGAAGAAATATAAATTATAGGCCGCGCGACTACTTGATAGAGTTACGACTATTAAGATCAATCGATTATTATGTTTTATTATTGTGTGGGAAATATTATCATTATTTAAAAACGTACTACTAATGGTGTTTGTTATGCTTCACAGAAGACAACCTTAAGAGGTTATTAGCATTATTTCAATAACCATGTAAACTTGGCGTATTGGTGTCCAGTATCAGCGTGAATACTTACCAACGTCCAAAAATTTGAGGGTTTTCAGGTAGCAGCGTATATCCCACTAGTATTATAAAGGCGAAAGTTTATGAGTGTATATGTATGTTTGTTACTTGTTCATGCTCAAACTCACGTTTAGTGGCAAGTCAACAGTTGCCTAAATATTTGATAATAAGACTAACATTTTTATAGTATTATTTTTTAAAAGCACTAACGCCTGCTTTAGAACGATTTAAAAAATTACAAGGGTTGCGATGTCAATACGAAAGTTTAAGTATTTCTAAATAATGCTTCTTTCGGTTGGATAGTACTGTCATGGCTGTTCAATAGATGTCACTCCGTCCCCGTAAGACGGTTAAATCAGATAGAGAGTTAAAATTCGATGCTCGGACCCGAACCTCGGTGGCCTAGTTGGTCAATGGCGTCTAACACGGAGAGTCGGAAGACGCGGGTTCGAATCCCGTCCCGTGATTTATTCTCTCTATAAATTTCAAGACTAAAATTGGCAGGTGCCGTAGTCTCGTAAATAGCCCACTATCTCCCTTATCATTAATAATTCAATAGCTTTACCATTTTAACCCTCGCCCCAACTTTTTCTGTGTTTATATACGTTTGTTTATTGTTTTACTAAACAGGCTTCTAAGTATTGGCTACAGACCCACATAAGTATAGCTTTAATACATAAGATAATAATATGGGATAACATCTACATGCGGTGTTCAGGTCCTAAACTAGGCAGAGCATGTACTATGGCAACCTGATCACTGATATACATACTTATATACTTATATATATTTATTTGACAGACAAACATGCCTTACGTCGAGTACACACGGTCCGACGAGCAAGCTAAAAACAACGAGCAACAACAATCACAGGCGCTTGAGGTAACTATTGAAACTATCATACGAACCAATGTATTGAGTGTTTTTCAATCTAGACGATACTCATTAAGTAAAGTAAGCGATAAGAGTAATGGACTGTATACTAAAAGGTAGATGGGGCAAAGTTTATATAGGACTTGTGCAACTCATCAGATAGTTTAATTAAAAAAACTTCATGCCGTTATTAAAGGCCACCTATAAGTCTAGAATTGGCTTGCTAGCTTATCTCCTCCAATCGTTCAGTACAACCTTAATATGGCAGCGTCACGGTGGTATCATAAATTATGTTATTTCTTGATTAATGATATAAATCGGTGTTGGGCTTACTCCTGAACTATACTTATAGTTGCACTTTGAAATACTTTTCAAAGTCTTAAAAGTTCGCACAGTCTTTGAGAGACGTGACCACAATGCATATTCGCACTAATTCGCACACGAAAAATGCTCGGGCGCGAAACTTTCGTCGTAACACTGTAATTGTATTGCTATTATTATTTTGACTATTGGCCTACTATTGACTAGAATATTAACTAACTATCACTAACTCTTTTAGCGGAGTATCGCTGCAGAACTAACTTGGGTGAGTGAGTAAGACGTGTGACGCTTTTTTCGGGTGAAATACTGGTGTTGTGTTGCATAAGTTCAACTCATGATTTTTTAGGTTTTCTGACTTATTAATATTTGATTTTGAAACTTAAACAGCTTTGAACGACCCGAAACGTGCATAAACTGGTTAAAGTTGTTTAATTTAAAACTTGAATTTTATTTTACAATAATGTACTAAGTATTGTCAACGGCTTTCATATTTTACTTTATTTAACGCGTTATATAGATAAGTGTAACAATAAATTAGGAGAGATTTGACGAGAATCAATCAACTAATGTCTTGATCTCTTCCAATCAAATACGAACCTATCAACAAATTTTTATATCTGTCATATCGTGTTGACGAGAATTGACGAAAATCAGGCAAGAATTGTATGTAATTGAATATCTCTTTCCCTCAAATACAAACAAATAAACAGTTTTTCGTACTTTAAATATAATTTTTGAAGAGAATAGACAAGAATTAACAAGAATCAATCAAGAATTGTCTTTGTCTCTTCTAATGAAATACACATCACCCAACATTCATATTTTCGTATTTTAAAACTAGTATTAAAGGGAATCAACGAGAATAAATCAGACTTGTCTTTATCTCTTACAATCAAATACGAACCAATCAACAAATTTTCGTATCTTTCATATTAGTGTTGAGGAGAATTGACGAAAATCAGGCAAGAATTTCCTTGATCTCTTCCAATCAAATACAAACAAATAAACAGTTTTTCGTATTTTAAATATTACTTTTGAAGAGAATTGACAAGAATTAATCAAGAATTGTCTTGATCTCTTCCAATTAAATATTAACCAATGAACAAATTTTCTTATCTTTCATGATAGTGTGGAGAAGAATTGCCGAAAATCAGGCAAGAATTTCCTTGATCTCTTCCAATTAAATACGAACAAATAAACAGGTTTTTTGTATTTTAAATATTACTTTTGAAGAGAATTGACAAATATCAATCAAGAATTGTCTTGATCTCTTCCAATCAAATACAAACCAATGAACAAATTTTCGTATCTTTCATATTAGTGTTGAAGAGAATTGACGAAAATCATGCAAGAATTGTCTTGATCTTTTCCAATCCAAAAAACCAAATAAAAAATCTTATTTATTAAAGAATAGCATTAAAGAAACTTGAAAAGAATCAATCAAGTATTGTTCTGATCTCTTCATATCGAAAATCTTTTGATTGGTATGTAACCAATCAAAAGATTTTCGTATCTTTAATTCTAGTGTTGAAGAGAATTGATAAGAATCACTCTAGAATTGTCTTGATCTCTTCAAATCAAATACAAACTATTATAAATAGCATTGAAGAGACTTGACAAAGATCAATCAATAGTTGTTTTGATCTTTTCCAATCAAATACAAACCAATTAACAGATTTTCGTTTCAAATACAAACTATTATAAATAGCATTGAAGAGACTTGACAAAGATCAATCAATAGTTGTTTTGATCTTTTCCAATCAAATACAAACCAATTAACAGATTTTCGTTTCAAATACAAACTATTATAAATAGCATTGAAGAGACTTGACAAAGATCAATCAATAGTTGTTTTGATCTTTTCCAATCAAATACAAACCAATTAACAGATTTTCGTTTCAAATACAAACTATTATAAATAGCATTGAAGAGACTTGACAAAGATCAATCAATAGTTGTTTTGATCTTTTCCAATCAAATACAAACCAATTAACAGATTTTCGTTTCAAATACAAACTATTATAAATAGCATTGAAGAGACTTGACAAAGATCAATCAATAGTTGTTTTGATCTTTTCCAATCAAATACAAACCAATTAACAGATTTTCGTTTCAAATACAAACTATTATAAATAGCATTGAAGAGACTTGACAAAGATCAATCAATAGTTGTTTTGATCTTTTCCAATCAAATACAAACCAATTAACAGATTTTCGTTTCAAATACAAACTATTATAAATAGCATTGAAGAGACTTGACAAAGATCAATCAATAGTTGTTTTGATCTTTTCCAATCAAATACAAACCAATTTACAGATTTTCGTTTCTTTAGTATTAGTGTTGAAGAGAATTGACGAAAATCAGCCAAGAATTGTCTTGATCTTTTCCAATCCAAAAAACCAAACAAAAACTCGTATTTTTTAAATATTTGCATTGAAGAAACTTGACAAGAATCAATCAAGTATTGTCCTGATCTCTTCATATCAAATACAAACCAATCAAAAGATTTTCGCATCTATAATTCTAGTGTTGGGGAGAATTGACGAAATTCAGCCAAGAATTGTCTTGATCTTTTCCAATCCAAAAAACCAAACAAAAACTCATATTTTTTAAATAATAGCATTGAAGAAACTTGACAAGTATCAATCAAGTATTGTCCTGATCTCTTCATATCAAATACAAACCAATCAAAAGATTTTCGCATCTATAATTCTAGTGTTGGGGAGAATTGACGAAAATCAGCCAAGAATTGTCTTGATCTTTTCCAATCAAATACAAACTAATTAACAATTTTCGTATCTTTAATAGGTAGTGTTGATATGAATTCACAAGAATCAATCTAGAATTGTCTTGATCTCTTCCAATCAAATACAAACTATTATAAATAGCATCGAAGAGACTTGACAAAAATCAATAGTTGTTTTGATCTTTTCCAATCAAATACAAATCAATCAACAGATTTTTTTAAATGTAGTAGTGTTTAAAAGAATTCTCAAGAATCAATAAAGAATTGTCTTGATCTCCTTCAATATAAAAGACGAGATACTTTTGGCTTGGAGAAATGTGCTCTTGCGTCAACCACCCTCCGTTCGCACAGAGCACCACTGAAACCGATTCAGTTAAATATTAGGGTTCTCGTAATCATTTGAATAAAATGCCGTCATCATCACGACCGTCACATTCCGCGCCTCATAATACAATTAAAATAAATAATTATATGATTTTTGCCTGCTCAGTTAAATACAAACTTATCCCTCAACTGTTAACCGAGATAACAGTAAAATTTCTATTGTGTCTGATTCCTGATACAGTTGTAGGCATACGGTCTTACTTTTCTACCGACTTCCAAAAAGGAGGAGGTACTCAATTCAACTGTTTTGTTTTTGGTGCTTCCCGTGTCTCATATAAATTTCATCTCATTCAGTGCAGTACTTTTGGAGTTACACTCCAATAACTGATTTTTACCGAAGTAATAGAATGGAAGTCGGTATTAATTTTTTCAAATTGCACTTGTTAATTTGTATATGTTTTAATGATAAACGTGTAGAGAAAAAGTGAGATGTTTTTTTTAAAATAACTGTTACTAATTTTGGTGTTGCAAAAGGTTAACAGAAATAGGTGGAATATGCAGAAATCGTTTTTGTTTTTGCATGAATTCACGTAAAATATTATAACTAATTTGTTTTCCTATGAATAATATTAAGAATTATGTCCATGCTAGGTTGCCTGTAACTGACTACTATAGCGATAAAGCCGCCAATTGTCCAATCTACTGTAGTGCTTTTTTACTGTATTATGTTTTGTTTTCTATAAGATTGGTACTGAACAAAGAATTTTTGTATTGTATTGTATTGTTACATTCTAATATGCTTCCAGGTTTTTCTGTTAAGTACACCGCACCTTTTTTACATAATCATCTTGAACATAGAGTACAGTCGCCTGCAATAAGATGTATGCATCCCGTAATTTTCAAAACTATGATACAGTACCTTATTGTATAATAACGTCAATAAGGATTATTTTAAGCAATGAGATAATACAAATTTGACTTAATTTTAGAACAATTTTAATGTAAATTTTTAAAAACGATAATGCTGAGGAGCTTTTGAAAATTGTGGAATGTATATATCATATTACAGGCGACTGTACATATTATGTATTTAGAACTAGATTAAGCTGAGTACTATTTTCACTCTCATTTTGCCACTTCGTTCAATCCCACGGATATTAAATCTTTTGTATTTCATAGTGTCCTTGATTTTTAATAGTCAATCTATGTGGAGTACAATTGTAAAAAATCAGTTAGTAAATAGTAGTGTATTATTATGGTAGTCCTCTTGTCACGTATTCTTTATCCAAGATTTCTCTTCTTCTTTCGTAATTTGCGTAGTTGGTTGCTGTTATAAGCATATATCGAATATATCATAATTGATCCACGAAATTGTATTTGCATCCGTTTTTTTATTTTTCACACGATAGTTACTAAGGCTTTTTCTCTCCGCACCAAGTCGGTCAGACCTAAGGCGCGACACATCGGTTGCGGTCAGACTCTAGTACTAGATACATGATAGTTGTACTACATAAATGATATTATACTAAATTAAATTAGTTCACGCGTAAACATACGACTATTTCATAAGTCACTCGTGTCGTGGTAGCTTCATACAGTCCCTTAATTCTAGTTTGTGTTTTAGCGTGACTACGTACCTAACACGTTTATTATGCATGTGGAAATATACAGTCTTTTTCCTGTAACACATATTTGCTCCGCCAATGGCGAACCCATGCCGAAGTTTTCAGGCCGCCTGAAGGCCCTCGACATAGTCTAACGGCTGTTGTCCTAAGACAAACAACCGGGACCGACGGCTTAACGTGCCCTCCGAGGCACGGAAGCGCTCACTTGAATAATGCCACTAGCACACACCCATCCAAGTCCTTACCGCAGCGGGTGTTGCTTAACTTGTTGATCGGTTAAGATCGCCGAAGAAGTCAAGCTCCGCTACGAGTGCTTCATTCCGCTACAAGCGCTTCATTCCGCTACGAGCGCTTCATTCTGCTACGAGCGCTTCATTCCGCTACGAGCGCTTCATAATATAATATATAAAATATCTTAGTAAAACGGGTAAAATCCATAATAAGTATGCGAAGATACGCATGCAGAGACTAATACGCGTTACAGGAAAAAGTCCTAGATAATGTTGTAGTTAATTAACATTGTGTTACGTTTTGATGATAAGGAGTAAGTTATGGGTTAATTTATAAAAAAATACAGCAGTGCAAATCAACTGAATCAGGTTTATTAATTATAGATGTCATATTTGACATGTCGATCAATAAATTCGACAATTCGACGTCGACAGAATCAGTTTTATTAATTATAAATGTCAAATTTGACATGTCGATCAATAAATTCGACAATTCGACGTCGACAGAATCAGTTTGATTAATTATAAATGTCATATTTGACATGCCGAACAATAAATTCGACAATTCGACGTCGACAGAATCAGTTTTATTAATTATAAATGTCATATTTGACATGTCGATCGATAAATTCGACATTTAGACGTCGACAGAATCAGTTTGATTAATTATAAATGTCATATTTGACATGTCGATCAATCAATATGACAATTAGACGTCGACAGAATCAGTTTTATTAATTATAAATGTCATATTTGACATGCCGAACAATAAATTCGACAATTCGACGTCGACAGAATCAGTTTGATTAATTATAAATGTCATATTTGACATGCCGAACAATAAATTCGACAATTCGACGTCGACAGAATCAGTTTTATTAATTATAAATGTCATATTTGACATGCCGAACAATAAATTCGACAATTCGACGTCGACAGAATTAGTTTTATTAATTATAAATGTCATGTTTGATAATATTAATCGTTAAAAACCCTTTTATTGATGTTGTATATTGAATTTATCGATCTACAAAGTACCGTACTTGCACAGTTTCGGTTTTTTAACGCACATTAGTAATGATAAACGAGCAAGTACTTCAACGTCACCCATATTGGTGGGATGGCGAAAATAATAATCCTGTAGGTTTTGGGTATGAAATTCGTCTCAATACAAAGAGTACAATCACACGGTTCTTAAAAGTGTTTCCAATTTTTGAGGCACTTTGCATTGAAAATTATTTCCACACTTGACGTAAACGTTCGACGTTCCAAACTGCAGTAATATTGAAAGGTGTGCATATGTACCTAGAAAGGATTCACATGGCAAACGTATCAGAATTTAAATCGCTTATAATTTTTTTCATATAAAGTACAATACGAAAATATTTTGGACAGCCCTATTAGATATGCCTATTCTTGCAGTTCGTTGGGGTCAATGCGCTCTGGAATCCCCACGCCACCTATTCATTCACCTCCGCTCCTTATCCTGCATGAGCCCTCTCCTCGTTTAGCCCCTTGTTTACCTAGTCTACGTTCTGGATATGATAACAGAATTTTTTATTCAGTTTTTCAGAGATGAACCTGCTTGAGTTTAAGAAAAACTTTGGTTACTCTTTAACACGAATTTAACATATAGTTTGAGCTTTTTTTTGCACCTAGCGTTGTATAGTTCCTCACTGTATAGTGATGTGAAACGTTATGTAACTCGAAAGCTTTTCTACTTTCTGGGACGCAGTAGTGCATGCAAGCTTCTGTGTGTGTGGTTTTAGTATTACTACAGCTTTTTGTTACACGCTGCATATGTGTGTAAGAATCACATACAAATGGTTCCTTCAATACAGCTTAAACAGTTCCGAGTATTTATTATAAGGTTATAAAACTAACGGAACAACGCCGTCAATCGAATGCGTTGTGCTAAAGTTAAACTTTTAATTTATATATATGTATTTTTCCGTTTTTAGGAGTTACGTCGACAACGCGCTGTAGCCAAGAAATCCACCTCTGCTGCGATGCCACAAGTAATGAATCCAACGACAGATGTCATTAGCAGAGTTGTGGTATGTATATGTGTTATCATTAATCGCCAAGGTAGCCTTCAATCTCTTACCCCCAGTTTCCATATCGTTTGTCAAAACCATGTTTAGATGACCAACTGAATACTAAACGCTCATTGGTCAATGGTATTCTATGACGCGATATGTGACCAATCAGCGGTCAGTATTCCGTATGTTAGTTAATCAAGACAAACGTTCAAAAACTGGAGCTTATCCTTTAAAATCACTGTTAATTGAATATTGGATATACTCAAATAAACTTAATATCTTATTTTACCGGTTTTTAAGTTTCTTTACATAAGGTGAAATAGTTTACAAAGCTTATTGACAGCGAGAAAGTCAACGTATTTTCGCTTGGATTGTTTTGACAGTGTACCTATTTGAATAAAAAGGAATCGACAAAGGAAAGCTTTTGTTACTGCATCTAATATCACAGTAAAAGAAACATTGAGATTAATAATTTAGAATATAATAATGTATATCTTATCTTTCAGCACTACACACCAAAGAACTCAGTGCGCCCGTACAAGATGGTTCCACACACTTGCGGGCCGCAATGCAAACGAAATGATCTCTTATCTCTAAAGGATCTACGTACATACAATCCTCTGACCAAACCACTGCTGAGCGGATGGGAGAGGTAAGTCATGATTGTGTGTTAACCAGAGGCAACTACAGAATCGCATAACCTGACTAACATTTTAGTTACATTTCGTCTGAGGCTGAGAATAACTTTGCCTTTTAAGCTACATCAGATTGTAAACAAGCAGATGACAAAAACATACGTTGATTCATTAAACAAAGGTTGAAAAACGTAATTTTTCGTTATGATAATTACACATATTATACAACTGCTGCGCATGCTTATTGATAAGCAGCACAAAACCCATGTAAATGTGAAGCTTATTCGGAATAATTTTGATATGATCAGTTTATGACGATGTAAATGCGAACGAAGTATGACTAAAAGAAAATGAACTTAGTCATAAATATAATCTCATTATATTAACATACTTATAAATATGTATATGAAAAATGGAACCCTTCTCTAGGTTATGATAATTAATATTACCAAAAATACAGTGTAATCTATATATATAAATGTACCCCAATTTCCTTCCTGGTCACGCTATAACTTGAGAACGGAGGGACCAATCTCGCTAAATATTTTTTGTTGTTGAAATTTATAGAGAGTGAAATTCCATCCTCGGACGGGATTCGAACCCGCGTCTTCTGACTATCCGTGTCAGACGCCATTGACCAACTAGGCCACCGAGAATCTGGTCCGAGCATCGAATTTTAACTTTCTATTTGACTAACCGTCTTGCGGGGACGGAGCGACATCTATTGGACAGTTTAACAGTACCATCCAACCGAAAGAAGCATTATTTAGAAATACTTGTGAAACTTTCGTATTGACATCGCAGCACTTGTAATTTTTTTTTATAGTATTAATTTTTAAAGCACTAACGCCTGCTTAAGCGATCTCAAACATTGATATTTATATAATATAATTATATAATAAAAAATGCGAAACGTTTGTTTGAGGCGTCGGGTGACCGAAATGATGGCGCCTATTTTGGGCAAAAACTTAGCATTGCCATCCAGCGTGGCAATGCCGCCAGCGTTTTGGCCACTTTCCCCCCCCCCATGGGGCTTATAGATTAGATAGTTATTATTATTATTTTATTCAATTTTTAATTACTAATAAATGTTTTTATTATATAATATATATTAATTTTACTCTCTATAAATTTCAATGTTTGAGATCGCTTAAGCAGGCGTTAGTGCTTTAAAAAGTAATACTATTTTTTGTTGTGTTAATTCATTTATTTATTTTAGTTCAGATGCATGTTGCGCTTACAGTTGATACCATGCCGTGACAATTCTCCAAAAATACATACATACATACTTAAATACAATAGTCTAATTAACTCAAAAACTTAATAAAATGATATATAAATGTGTGCATCGCATAAAGAACAGATCAACATCTATTAATGTCAGGAGAAGGTTCTTATGAAAGAAAAACCAAGAAAAGATGAGGGCTATGACGAGGCCGAAGGCCGAGCCTACTACGCGAACATAATCGCAGGCAGTCGCTAGTATTAAATATAAATGCACTGACAAACGTTTCAACGTGTGAACCTGTTACTGTTTTTGTTTTTACTTTTAATGTATAAATCCTATATTAGAGCTTCAAATTAATTGGGTGCATGGTATTTTAAAACACAGGTGGCGAATATAATGTAGTTAGACGCTACTGCGTCGGTTCTACTGAACCTTCTTAGTTCTGTTTACAATTAGACAAAAATCTGGAAGTTCACATTAATAATAAACATGAAAAAATGGGGCACGAATTTGATTGCCTATTTGTTCAACCAAGCGTTTTATTTTTAAAATTTTTGAATAGTTATAGTAATTTACTTTTTGTAAATGAACGTATGGTAGAATTTGTTACTAGTTCGGTTGCAGTCTTGCATCGCTCCGCGCCGCATAATGACCCACACATACACATGATCGATATGTTACAAATACTTGAAATTAAAACTACTGCAGCATATGCTGCCTTAGTAAATCTAAGTCTGTAAATTCTCAGCTGACCGTATATTCTGTTCATCACAGTCATTATAAGCGAAAGGCCTCGTTAGCGTAGTACCTGCCTTTGAAGTGAGACCCCAGTGGGCATAGCACGAATATCTGCGTAAGTGTGACGTACGTGACGTCATACACGTGAAACAGTACAAACTGTCATTTATCTAGGGCAACTGTGTCACAGATAACGCATAGTATGTATGCCGAAGTGTTACGCATTGACTCTTGTGATACGAATACTTTTTCGCAAATTGTTTGCCCTACGTCCTCAGGTTCGAATGCTAATCCGGGCAAATATTTGTATGCAAAGCACAACTGTGTGTACTCCGATCTTGGATGTTTATGATATTTCATGTGTGCGTCCATGTCTCGTGAAACAGGGAATCGTAGTGCGAACATATGAGCGTGTGAACGTTAATTTAATAACTATCTACGAGCACTGCGAGTATAGATTGTCAATATGATAAAATTTGTCAGTAACTATCGATAAAAGACAGTTCGTGATGTAGTTATCGTAGCTAGATCTATGCTAGAGACAAGTTACTATAGATAAGAAGTTGTTTATTATTCTCAAATTAAAAAAAATAATTAAAAGATATATTTAGTGACACTTCCACTGGAAAAATGCTTATGGCAGAGATGCAGCATGCAGACCCTCTCTCCCGCATAAAATTCAAACAGGAAGTAAACAGAATAAGCAACACACAAAACAACCCAATCAACCAAAAACGATTCGATACGTGTTTAGCCACTACACGAAGCATCCTCAGGACGATGTTGACCTCAAGCGCTAGACCGACAGCAGTATACTGTCAAATTTTATCCTATCTTATTCTTTCTACAATCCATGCTCGCATTGCTGAATAGATAATGGTATATCACATTATCTCTCATTAACCACTGTATTTTTTCAATGAATCCAGACAAATGATCCGACACAAGTATGCCCGCGAGATAATGTACCGCGCGCCGTGCGGCCGCCGACTGCGCTGTATGAGTGAATTGCACCTCTACCTACGGACCGTGGGCTCAGAAATGCCAGTCGATTTGTTCGACTTCAATCCCAACACGCACTGCCTTGCAGAGTTTGTACTCAATAAGAGTAACGTGCAGAAGAAGGTAAGTACATAAAAATACCAAAAAGCGGAACCGACTTCAACACCAAAGAGTATATTGCGATAATAGGTACTTGTAAACTATCACGGTACCGACTTCAACAAGCTATTTCACAAAGCGTGTGAAATAACTTGTTGAAGTCAATAGCGCGATAGTTCACAAGTACCTATTATCGCAATATTCTGCGCATGGTACCGACAAGTTATTTCACACTGTTTGGGGTTGATTTTGGTAAAAAATAATTATTCACCTTTTTTAATGACCCTTGTGAAGTAATGTTTTACAGCACATATAAAGGAAAAAATCTGAAATCCATAAATATGTAATTAAATAACACATAAAAGGGAATTTACTATTACAAAGTTATTATTTGCGGTTGATACAATAATCGTGTCTAGAGTCCAACGGCAAAGTTAAGTTTGTCTAAAGTTATATGATTATTAACGGGATATTTACCGTGGTAAGGTTGTGGAATGAGCTCCCGATATTTCGGCGCAGTTACATGCACCATGTTCACGGGAAGACTGAAGAATGCGGGTGGTTGGTCGAAGAGTTAAAAAGTTAGGTGCAGACATAACGACTAAGAAAGAGGGTTCTTTCTTAGTCTTTTGCTACGGTTATCACTGGAACTCGAACTCGATTCTAAGTCCCGACAAAACACACTCACTGTATCACTGCGTATAGTATTTTGAACACATTTTGAACGCGGACTTTTATTTTTAAAACAACCTAATACTGGATTCCACGCACTGGCGAGTTGAAAACCATCACCTCGATTGAAATTCCGGCATTTCGAGATCTCAATAGTTTCCTTTACTAGCCTTGGTATGTAATGGCGTTCGGTGGACAAGATTTTAGGGTTATGGAATTCAATCCAGTGGTTAGGACCTGCGTCCAGCAGATGCTCAGCTATGGCAGATTTTTGTCTTTCATTGATTTTTACTGCCTTTATGTATTCCTTGATGCGGCATGAAACAGTTCGCTTCGTCTGTCCTATGTACGAACTTCCGCAGCTGCAGTTAATTTTGTACATGCTGAAAATGGGATGCTGAAAAGGAATCTTGTCCTTAGGGGAACGCAGACATTGCGCAATCTTCTGATGAGGAGTAAATATGGTCTCGATAGCATATTTGTCAAGAATTCGACCTATTTTAAGTTTGTCTGTTATTTAGCGCTGTGCTTACAAAAGTGACCATAATAATAACACACGTTTAATTATTAATAAACGGGCAAAACACTTACGGTACGTCGATAAACTGATTTTATCTATTATACTACCTTGTATCTAGCATGGATCAATCCGCGATAGAGTTGTTTTTTATCGATGATTACCGTCAAATTGTTTCCTATCTTATGCTCTCAGTGAACCCTAAAGTGGACAAAACCTAAAGGGTTAATTGGACAATGGTGTTTTCAAACACTGCTTCGCCCGTGGGTGTTTTGCCGGTTTATTATTAGGTAGCTATAATTATATTAAAAATTGTAATTGATACCTTTTCCAGGATTTGTCGAACGGCAAAGAGAACGTGCCGGTCCCGTGTGTGAACTACTACGACAACTCGCTTCCTGAGTTCTGTTCGTACAACACCGAGCGCACACCTACAGCCGGCGTGCCGCTCAATCTCGACCCGGATTTCCTTTGCGGTTGCGATTGCGACGACGATTGTGCGGTTAGTGATACTTGTTAAAAATGTTGTAGGCTATTGCCGAGTTCGCCTAGTACCCACACCTTTTAAGTTTTCATCAAAGTGCTCGCCCGGTGGGGGCAAGTCAGCCGAGGCAGACTCGGCCGTTAGACGGACCACTGATATGTCCTTGAGCAGGGCTAGCACGGGCAGTGGACTATTTATCACCGTGGAGAGGAAATATATCTTTTCCACCATGTCATTTTTATCTCCCTGGCGAGCACGGCAACGCCAAAAGATAGTTTATGCATACGTGGATAGACGGCGGGAGTAGCGTTCTCTGTGGTTTGTACTTCGTAGGTGCCATTTAAAGAAATGTAACAAAATATAATTACAATAATATGCGCGAGGCATATTTAAATGGAAATAAACTTTTATCCACCAACTTCGAAGAAGGTGATAACCGTTTCTCCGTGTTATTTCAATCAGAGAGAATTATATCCACGTTTCGACGAGTCCGTGCTCTACAGCGGGAGTAGCGGGATATACAGTCTACGAGATACGTCAAAAGGAAACATTTTATCTCTTTCCCCGGTTGCCGTGCTCTGTAAGGTGGAGAAGATAATTATTTCCCCTGACATGTGGTTAAAAAGGGTGGAAAGATTATTTCTCTCCGCCCCGTGCTAGGGGTACTGGAAGAGTAAGGGTAGTTCGTTCCATTACTTCTAGGAAATTCTTTGTTTTATGGCTTGCCTTAATAATACAATTCCTGGAAGAGCTACTCTAATGATTAAGAAATTACACTTTTTTTATAATAGTTCATCAAAGTGACTCCCTCTCGCCTGATGGAAAGCGAAGATGGAATCAAGAAGCGATGACCATTAGTGCAGCCGTAAGCTGCACGATGACCTGAGAGATGATTTTTCACCTCCCGCTTGAATTGGGTCATACATACATACATACATAAAATCACACCTCTTTCCCGTAGGGGTAGGCAGAGACCACGGATTTCCACTTACTACGATCCTGACATATCTCTTTCGCTTCATCTATACTCATCAATCCTTTCATACATAAGCGTCGGTTTAGGGTACTTTTGACCTGGCCTTTTTTCAGAACATTTTCAATCTGATTTCGGAACGTTCGCCTAGGTCTTCCCCTTCCAACACTTCCGTTTACTTGTCCCATTTTGGGTTTATTGGGTCATAGCTGCATGGAAATACGTACACCGGTACTTTTTCAGTTATTCAGCCGTGAAGCAGTAGTGTGCAAACATGACCGTGTTACGTTGAAGGGCAATGTTTCCAGCGAAATTACAGAGCACGAGATTCAACATCTTATATCTCAGGGTGACGCAGTGCATTGGCATGCAGGGTTTTGAACTGTTGTAGTTTAAATTCCTAAAAAGCACTGAACTGTTATTGTCAACAATGGACATAACAAGTACAATTTGAAAAATTTAATACCGTCCATTCTATTCAGTTATTGGAGTGTAACTCAAAAACTACTTGACCGAATTTGATGAAATTTTAATGGGAACACACGGGAAGCACCAGCTTTCAAACAAAAAAAAATTTGAGGATCGGTTCACCCAGTCGAAAGTTATGAGGTAACAAACATAAAAAACATACAGTCGAATTGAGTACCTCCTCCTTTTTGGAAGTCTGCAGAAAATGAGAATTATATAGATACCAAGATGTGTCCTTTATATATTCTTAAAATTGATGAACTGGAGTGTAGGCTCAGTATGACACTAGCTTTTACTCTTTCGATTATTCCAAAGCACTGATGACAGAAAAGCTAAGTATCCACGCGCAAGTTTTGTTAAGTCTATACCAAGCACAAGTCATATCTTGTTTAAAATACTGTTCTTACAATTTTAGATGCCTCAGCTAAATACCAGCTTCCGATCTTTGAATATATTGAGAGAATAGCCAAAAATATGAACGACGTCATACTAATCGATGCAATGCTTCAGAGAGTATTGTTACGTTATAAAGTCTATCAGTTTTTCATTGGATTTGTTTTGAGGAGTGCCACCGAAATGCATAATGTAATTCCACCATCCCCGACTTAATAAGTCATCGTTACGTGTTCGATATTCCAAAAATAAGTACAACCCGTTTTGTATCTACTTCGTATGCACAAAAAAAATGAAGTTTTCATCGAACTTCGAGCCTTAAATTTAAATTTCATAAACATAATTTTAATAACAGAATGGTATGGTCTCTTATTCGGATCGTTTTAATGTGTTATGAATTATTGTTTAATTGGTTTTAGGATAAAACAAAGTGTGCATGTTGGAAAATGACACTAGAGGGCGCTCGCACAATCGGAATAGAAGGACCTAACATCGGATACGAGTACAGAAGGCTACCCGAACCTCTGCCCTCCGGTATTTACGAGTGCAATTCTAGGTGAGTAGCAGCTCAAAGATAAAGATAAATTTATTTGCCAGAGGTAGCTTAGCTTGCCAGATTGAAAAACATTCTTATGGTAGATGTGTTTTTGGGGTTCCGTACCCTAAAGACTAAAGTGAGACATTACTAAGACTTTGCTGTTTAAATTTTAGTGTGTTTAAGTTTAAATTTTCACATATTACGATCTATTTCTGTTGCCGTTATAACAACAAATACTAAAAAAACTGACTGGCGAAGTGTGAGTTGGATAATAATTATAAAAAATGGTACCCTGCGTGCGCGAGTGCGACTCGCACTTTTTAATAGTATTAATTATTATTATTATTATTAATTAAATTCCAGTTTTAATTTGATTTTGTATCACATGTTTTGCCTGGGAAGGCGTGCTAACTTGAGAGATGGTTTTCATATTCAAATGTTTAAACAGAATGTGCGAATGAGAAACTGTGTTCTTTTATGCACACGTCAATCGGTTATGCTGGACCTTTTCTACTTCTTTCATACGGTAAATTAATAATTTTCAGCAATCGTTGTTTTAATAGCAGGAGATATCTTTCGTGAACGAATTAGTCCGGGGTAGTACCTTTTTCTACCGTGAAGCAGTGTGTTTTAGTTTGAAGGTATGGTTGCTGGCAAAATTACTAGCGGGACTTAACAAATTAATGCCTCAGGGTAACAACAGGGCGTAGAGCAGCTTGCAAGCAGTGTGTTTTAGTTTGAAGGTATGGTTGCTGGCAAAATTACTGGCGGGACTTAACAAATTAATGCCTCAGGGTAACAACAGGGCGTAGAGCAGCTTGCAAGCAGTGTGTTTTAGTTTGAAGGTATGGTAGCTGGCAAAATTACTGGCGGGACTTAACAAATTAATGCCTCAGGGTAACAACAGGGCGTAGAGCAGCTTGCAAGCAGTGTGTTTTAGTTTGAAGGTATGGTTGCTGGCAAAATTACTGGCGGGACTTAACAAATTAATGCCTCAGGGTAACAACAGGGCGTAGAGCAGCTTGCAAGCAGTGTGTTTTAGTTTGAAGGTATGGTTGCTGGCAAAATTACTGGCGGGACTTAACAAATTAATGCCTCAGGGTAACAACAGGGCGTAGAGCAGCTTGCAAGCAGTGTGTTTTAGTTTGAAGGTATGGTTGCTGGCAAAATTACTGGGGGGACTTAACAAATTAATGCCTCAGGGTAACAACAGGGCGTAGAGCAGCTTGCAAGCAGTGTGTTTAAGTTTGAAGGTATGGTTGCTGGCAAAATTACTGGCGGGACTTAA
This sequence comes from Selenia dentaria, assembly GCA_917880725.1. NCBI lineage: Eukaryota > Metazoa > Arthropoda > Insecta > Lepidoptera > Geometridae > Selenia > Selenia dentaria. Next base: position 6,495,376 of record OU862904.1, on the reverse strand, counting down.
CAAATTAATGCCTCAGGGTAACAACAGGGCGTAGAGCAGCTTGCAAGCAGTGTGTTTTAGTTTGAAGGTATGGTTGCTGGCAAAATTACTGGCGGGACTTAACAAATTAATTCCTCAGGGTAACAACAGGGTGTAGAGCAGCTTGCAAGCAGTGTGTTTTAGTTTGAAGGTATGGTTGCTGGCAAAATTACTGGCGGGACTTAACAAATTGATGCCTCAGGGTAACAACAGGGCGTAGAGCAGCTTGCAAGCAGTGTGTTTTAGTTTGAAGGTATGGTTGCTGGCAAAATTACTGGCGGGACTTAACAAATTAATGCCTCAGGGTAACAACAGGGCGTAGAGCAGCTTGCAAGCAGTGTGTTTTAGTTTGAAGGTATGGTTGCTGGCAAAATTACTGGCGGGACTTAACAAACTAATGCCTCAGGGTAACAACAGGGCGTAGAGCAGCTTGCAAGCAGTGTGTTTTAGTTTGAAGGTATGGTTTTAGTTTGAAGGTATGAAGTCATGTTTTTTTCTTTGGGGGCCTTTTCTCCGCTCTATCGTCTCACTTGACTTGCATTTTTGTTTAATGAGCAGCCTATATGCTTCTGCATCATCCGAAGACTGCAGTTTTAAGTAGTGTCGTTCAGCCATGAGGTTGAGGGTATCGTTGGAGAGTTTCTGTGGCCTATCTGTACGGTGGGGTATAAATAACTTGGAACACACTGTATGGACAGTTTCTACTAACCTGTTATTGATCTCGTCCACTGAATCGATGTAGAGGGCGTAGAGCAGCTTGCAAGCAGTGTGTTTTAGTTTGAAGGTATAGTTGCTGGCAAAATTACTGGCGGGACTTAACAAATTAATGCCTCAGGGTAACAACAGGGCGTAGAGCAGATTGTCACTTCTGACGATTTCAAAATAATATTCATAATAATCTATTCAACTGTAAACAATTGCTTTAATCTATACTCAATCCTAGTTTCAGTACTGAGCGTACTGAAAAACGATCCGTGTGCCAAGCACGAAAATCTGTTTAAAAGTAACGTAATCGCATCGTTATCGCAAGCTTCAAAGTGTAATTTATCTAGTACAATCGTGGCACAGATAACTCATAGTTTCAGTAGTAGTTTTCGTGCTCGGCTCACAGTAGTTACTATTAATGTTGTTATTTGTTTCAGATGTAAATGTAAATCAACTTGCTTGAACCGAGTAGTACAAAATCCTCTGCAACTTAAATTACAAGTAAGTGCTTATATATTTTATAATTACAGTTTCATTTACAAATGTTTACCGTAATTTTACATAGACATGGTCATGTTTAAAATCAATGGTAAGGACTATAACTTTTGTTAAAACGCTATCTAGTGAGCCCGGTTACTATCTACTCGATTTGGCACAAATATCTATACACGTAATTTGTATAATTACCAAAAAAAAAAATGGGCGGTACAAAAGTGTTAATACATTGTAGATATGTAGTCAAAATTTTTTATTACTTCACAGTGAAATAATTATTAATTGTTAAAGTTTTCGAAAATTCCATCTAAAAGTATGGACACCATCTTAACGAAAATACTACATGCCTATGTACAACTTATTAATGAAAACACATGATTCGCGTCAGTGAAAAAATATCTCTCTTACTCTTTCTTACAGCCCCCACCCGAGCGTTCGGTGTGAAAGAGATTGTCGCCTTTCGGCTTTCGTTCGTTCGTTTTCGGAAGAAACAAAGGCCGCGCGGTGGCAGGGCGGAGGGTGCGGGGTTGGTCCGGTGGCCAGCTCTAACGAGCTAGGATGCGAGTTTGCCGAATGTTATGATTATGAATGATACATTTCTATGTAGGGGTGTTAAGTTTCATGCATAAACCGCGCGCTAAAAAAATAAAGTAGTTTTAAATATTCTTCCCATGCATGTATTAAGTACCAGCAGCATATAGTGCTGTTTTCTTTTTGGTAATTATACAAATTACGTGTATAATACAAAACAAAGTCGTGTTAGTTACGTCATTTATAACTCAAGAACGGCTGGGCGAATTATTATGATATTTGTGTTTTGCGATTTGTCTTGTCTCTGGGTAAGACATAGGATAGTTTACATCATCATCATCCTACACTGCGCGGGTGAAACTGCGGTCCCAAGCTAGTTTATTTATAAAAAGAAACCAACTTCCTCTACAAAAAAGTAATACTAAGCTTGACACTATAATTATATCATCTAGCTAAATAAGCAGTGTTTTGCAATTCAAGAACTCGAAAAAAAAGAACCTCATACTTTTACATAACTAGCTTCGCCTGCGGTTTCACCTGGGGCATTGATGGATGATGTTCATCTATATTACTAAACCGTACCCCCGTATTATAGCATACAAAACAAAATAAAAATATTGGTCAGGCCTTGTTTTGGTTTTAGCGAGACGAACGCAAAGCAATTCATTTTATGGACAATGAAGCATGGAGCTGTCCTCCAAATCAGATCATATAGAAGTCGTGTCTGATCTATGTGCTGCTACGTAGAAATAATGTCAGGAAGCATAACTCAGAACAAATTCCACACAAAAAGTGGTCCTTCAAACCAAACCGACGTATGATTCCAAATACGAATTACTTCCGAGGTTACAAATAGACATGTTCGGTGATTGGTTTAAATTTCAGAAGGAAAGCAGGGATTGGTCCACGCGCGTGCTGCAACGTCTACTAAGACAGCTGAGTCATAGCGGCGTGAAAGATGTTATTGATTTAGCACGACTTTTATTGGGTCATTTTTTTAAGGCAGTTACTCTTCCTGATATTATTTCTTCCTAGATGTGCTGTTTGCATCTGTCCCGAAGTATCTTAATCAATTCTTCTAATAGGTATGGACTACTGAGCAAAGTAAGTGATTTAAAGGCACGAGACATAAGAAAATTTGCTCTCGTGTGAAACATACAACTTTTCACCTCTTCCAGTGCGAAAAGTGTTATAGGGTATAGGTAAAATAAACAAGACAAAGGGTACTCGGTTACCTTGTTTTTGATAATTCCGTAAAATATATCAATAGCACAGTCTCAGATTAAGTTTTAGCACCTTTTGAAAGTCGCTAACCTATACAGGTAAATAAAATTAAAGTGTCTGTTGGTAATTACAAATTGACAGCTTTTCACTAATTGCATAATATGAAAGTATAAATACGGCACTAAAAAAACAATTTTACAGTTTTTGTTTGTTTTTAGGTAAATCTCTGAAATAGCTGGACCGATTTTAACGTGACTTTCACTGGCAGATATTTTTAGGTTATATTTAGTAACTTAGGATACCTATGTTTCATCATCATTATCACTATCAATCACCACGCGGGTGACAAACACACAGTGCGCAGCTAGTTAATAAATAATTCATACGTCTTAAGATATTTTTCACGTGACTTTTACACATTTATAATACTACCTTTTACGACATACCTTCGACAAAATAAGTAAATATCTATAAGTAGAACGTCTTCCCTACTAGCGTTGATTCACGCAGGTTTGGCGCGATAGGTTTTTAGGGATGTCAACATCACCATAAAACAAGTGCACATAGCATCTACGTTTCCTTAGTAGCATATCTATGCAACAGAAAACAATGACATTTTAAAACTGCCAACCCCGACTAGCAGTCCAGCTCAAAGGAGCCTGCAAACTCTTGCAGTGGAAGTCTTTGTAGAGGTTAGAATCTGCAGGGTGCTGAGGTTAAAGTTTGACTTCTACATTTATGTCCTCGATTTACAAGGAGCTATATCAACCAAGACAGCTATTGCCCTTTCAAATGTGTTCTCTTACAAGAGCGCACCAAATTGTCAAACAGATACTACTAACGAGATGCCTCCTTATCTCTAGACTTACAGTAATTCCTGTAGCGGAGCACGTAGCAAGTCTGTTAGTCGGTCTGCGGAGAAAGCCAAAGAGGAGGCAGGATAGGGAATAAGGAAGACCACCAAGCCTCACCAATTCGACGTTTCTTGGTCCGAAGGTCCAAAGTTCGGCCGAATCTAGTTCGGTGCAAGATTCACTTCAGTTTAAGTATTTAACTTCACAATTAACAAAAGGGTTATTACATTATACTACACACTCGCAGCTACATTGTTACTTTCCAAATATGAAAATTTACTACAATCCAAAATTACATTTTCAAAAGACTAAGCCAACGCGTGACAATCTTATCACAAATCAAGTTGACAAGTGATAGTTAAAAAGAGTTGCCCTATCAAAATTACGCACTTGTCTATAGTACAAAGACGTCGGGACAAAACACCGCTCTACCGGCACTCACGTAATTGCCGGCAAGCGTCCACCGCCCCCACCTACCGCCTCTTCCTACTTTTGTAGCCTGTTTATCGCGATGATGTTCTACTTACTCAGGGCCGCGCGGTCTAAGTACTTTGCCTGCGACGGTGCGACACCGTGTTTTATAGTATTTGTTACCATACCACGATTTAGTTCAAGTAAATATTTTTAATTGAGTTATGCCCGTTTTCACCAACATTTTAGGTAAAACATAAGCCAGTTAGGTAACACTTTGCAGTACAAAAATGTCACATAACTTGGCTTAGGTGTCACCTAAAATGTTGGTGAAAACGGGCATTAATGTGATTTTCTCGGTTACGATTTGCATCCCGAATACAGGTGGAGAATGTTTATCGTGATGCTAATATTATATTTTATTGCAGGTATTCAAAACGCTTAACCGCGGTTGGGGCATTCGAGCTCTAAACGATGTACCAAAAGGATCTTTCCTGTGTATTTACGCTGGGAATTTACTCACTGACGCTACTGCCAATTTGGTAAGTACACTTTGATATGCATAATCAGCCCACTTTGTTCCCACTGCTGGGATTCAGCCTTACTCTCAAAGAGACAGGAGTTGGGCCGTAATCCACCAAGCAGGTCCAGTGCAGTTTGATGGATAGGCTAGTGGCCAACCCATGTCGAAGTTTTCAGAGCGCCTGAAGGCCTTCGACATAGCCTAACGACTGCTGTCCTAAGACAAACAACTAGGACCTATGGCTTAACGTGCCCTTCGAAGCACGGAAGCGCTCAGATGAGCATTGCCACTAGCACACACCCATCCAACTCCTGACCGCAGCACAAGGTTTGCTTGGCTATCTTAACCGATCAACAAGTCAGGCTCCGCTGCGAGCGATTTGCTTTGATGTGGCGGGGAAAACCCTCAATGGCTAACACTGATTTTGCCCTGGAACTTTCTTTTACCTGAATGTTTATTTTGGATTAAATTTTGTGTGGAAATTTTTTCTATTAATATCATTGTAATATGGGTTTCCGCAAAGTAACGCCTGTATCAATATATTATCCGGGATCATATTAGTCTGCTCTGTTTCTAGATCTAATTTAATACCTCCTAGATAACACTTTGGAAAATATGCACGCTTTCCTCAGTTTCTTTTTTATCTAGTAAGATGAGGACAGGGGATAATAGTCCCCTGTCTTACAAAAGCAAACTATATAACACACTGTTCTAGACTCACGCGGTTGTAAACCTTATAATTAGCACTCACGGGATGTAGACCACGATTTATTTCATTTTGCAGCTCACGATATTTCGACACAGTTTCATGATCCATGCACCATGTTTACGAGTAGACTGAAGATGTGGCGGATGTGAATTTTTTTTAACTTATTTAGGAGCAGACAACAATCTACTATGTTCAGTAGATATAAGAAAACTTAACAAGGGGAAAGTCTCCGTGCATAAAGTTGCGAACTCTTGGCCTTGCCTGAGTCTCTCAGGTAGAGCACAGAAGGGATAAAAAATATGTATATTTTCACATATTTGAAAATAGTATGTAAGTTAGTATAAGAAAATTGTATAAACACAAGATTTGGTGAATTAATACAGAGAGAACGAACGAATGCTATATGAAATTATAGGGATAGAATACCGCGGTGCGACCGAAAAGCCCAATAAAAGAAAACACTGATTTTGTTTCAATAATTGTCCTAGCTTTGTGTTTCTTCGAGATTTAACCTTTTTTTGTGGAGCAGTTTGTTAGATTATCTCTTCTAATCACAGACCACATTCTAAAAGTTTATTTAAATTCTCCTGCAGTTTATGAAACTATCTCGTAACAGATACTGGCAAAGTTGCAACCTACCCAAGTTGCAGAGGCCATTAACAAAGAATTAATCTAACCTTTACGCATCTGTCAAAGTTAGTTTCATTCATAAATAAGAAATTATTTAGTGACAATAAATATACATTAAAAGCATGAAAACATAGTAATACATAGCAATGGTAAGCGCTTACTAACTTAATTATTTAAATGCTTATTTTAAGCAATTGAAGTTAACTCAATAGAAGTTCTCTCTGAACAGCTGCCAGAATCCATCCTAAGGCTTAAAGTACTTATTAACATCAAATTGTTAATATTTATATATTAATTGCAATGTAGTACTTAAGCATAAGTTCTAGACAACAGATTTCAACCTTTTATTTTACATGTAGGTATGGCTAGGCTAGGCGCCGAGGAGTCCCGCTCCACTGTTGACCGCCGTCCCTTCAGCTTGCTCGCTGGATCCGCTTGGTACCGTCTCTACGGCGGCTGATCCTCCAGTGACGCTACCTCGCTGCACTGCACTGCTGGTCTTCCTTCCTGTCCCGTCTTCCATTCGGTTCCGTAGGACCAATGTTCTTACGATAGCTCAGTATTTAATGAAATGAAACACAAGGCAACATTTGAACTGGATTTATTGGATGACAATTTCAAATTTTCGCGGGACGTACATTAATTGACGGCGACAAACGACACCGCGATCTAGGAATCGTTGTACCAAATGTACAGCGACATCTATGTTATACCTTACATATTGGTTAGCACGCCATCTACAACAAAACTAACGAACTAGTAAACCAATTATATCGTATAATCTAAATCTTGGACCACCAAACATTGGACCTTTTCAATACATAACAATAAAAACCCATTGGTGAAACAATTGCGTGATACATTCTTCAACAATAGTAATAATGAAATAATAATAATTATGTAATTATATGTAATACAGTATAGAACAATGCTATAGGTACAAAACAGGACACATACTAAAAATATGTTTTAATTTGTAAAAATGACAATATGAAACACTGGGGTGTAAAGTGGCCAACGCCGTAGGTTAATTTATATTTAGTTAAGTAACATTAATGTTTTATGAGATATTTGAATACCCACTCCACATACAGAAACATTCCCAAGTATATTTGTTAAACAAGGCCAAAGAAGACAAGTTACAATTTACAAGTTACAAAAGATTCAATATCTGCAATTTATTGTATATCTAGCCAAAACGCACGAATATTGTTAATATAGGTGTACATTGTAATATTTTGTTCGAAGCGTATACAGGAGGCATTAACTTAAATCTTTTCTGGTTATTGTTACAGGACGGGCTAAACGAAGGCGACGAATATTTGGCCGAACTAGACTACATAGAAGTGGTGGAAGCTATGAAAGAGGGATACGAGGAGGATATACCTGAGGCTGATAAGGAATTAGATAAGGTTTGATCTATTTGTAACATTAGCCGCATATTGGATTATTAGACGCCTACAGAACCGACTTTTAATACGTACAGTACAATCTCACTAATCCGGCACTTCGATAGATCGGCACGTCCAATAATCCGGCACCCTCCGCCCACGCCTCCCTTTCCCCTCTATACCTGTGCGCTTTGGTCGCTGCGTCGTCGACTAGCAGTCTTACCTCAAAACTTATCACGTGCACGTGCTAACGTATTGTTTCTTTCAAGTTTATACTTTATACACTAGTTTATAGTTAAAAATGTCAAATAAACGCAAACACAAAACACTAGATTTAAATAATAAAATAGATTTTATTTATTACCGATGACTTTTTCAGTATAACCCAGTAATCCGAACATTCCAATAATCCGGCACCCTCCGGTTTTTAATAGTGCCGAATTAGTGAGATTACACTGTATTTATTTGCCAGAATATGAGTGAACACAAAAGTGGTTATAAAAATAGATAAAAAAGTACTGCACATTCCAGCTTTTACGCATGCAAACATTATTATTATACCTGCTGAAATTGCTAGTGACGTACCATCAAATAACTACAAATAAAGTTTCTTAAATTACAGTGTCATACTAATGCACTAACCTAAGTCTCATAGTAACAATAATAAAAATTATAATACCACGCCATACCGTCTAATAATGCCGTGGTCCGTTTTGCGATAATTTTGCTCACAGTGCTATCGTCTACCAAAGCTGGTCCGAGACAAATATCGCGGTTTTGACAGCTCGTGGCACCGTAAGCGTGTTGTTAGTTCGGACCAGAGTTGTAGCAATAACGAACCATTTGCGCGCGAAAAACAAATTCATAAAAATATCGTGCATAGTGTGAAGGTTAACTATGTGGTGTGTGGATTAAAAAGAAATAATGGAATGGATGGACCGACTTATACAACTAAAAGGGACACCAGTAAATACATTGTAGAAATAAACAAACACCTGTCACTTTTGACAGAACGCTCACGACGATTATGGTGTAAAGCATGGTTCATGTAATCGTCAATATGGCGGCAGTTAAGACGTCATCGATGACGTAGCGTGGGCCATCGTATTCACGCTCACGGTGAAAGGGACCGACTTTTATCGCGCTAATATCGATTATGGCCAATTGGGACCGCAGTGTAACACTTTGAATAACTATTACATTTAAACTAGAAATAACATTAGGCATGATGCAGAAAAGTTGTCACATATCACATTACCATAATTATGATAATAATTACATTATTATCATGACGTTATTGTATGCCCACTGCTTAAATTTATGCGTAGAATGTAAATGTTGCCATCCAATTTTATGTAATAGTACAATACATTAAAGAACACTAATTATAGGAACTTGTCCCTCTAATATTCGTTAATATTATAATATCATTTATTAGGAAAGTAAAACCTTTTTCATAAAAAAAAGTGACGCACTGTACTTCCAAAATTGATTTCGGTAAGTGATAGTATAACCTCGGAGCCATACCCAACACACTTTTGTCAAATAATGCAGCTTTATTGTAAAAAAAAACTATTATTAAGAAAACTTTACCATAATAAAATTGTGAAAAACGCAATAATAATGTAGAAAAATTACGAAGATTGCTTTAAAATAATAATATATTTTTTGAAACATTTTCCGTTTTTTTTTAGAATTTTCCTAAAATATCTGATCATTTAATATACATATACGAAAAAAATCATTAAAAAAGTAAGAAAAGAAAAAATTTCGTAAAAACATAAAACAAAGAATTTTTATTTAATTACATAATATTTACAAAATTTAATAAAATTGTAAAATAAAGCAAATTTTGGGAATTGTAAATAAAACATACCATTTTTGAAATTTACCCTACATACCTATCTGGTAATATTTAACAAAATAGTAAAAAAAGTGATAATAAAATTATATGATTATCACGGAAGACTTCCCGTGAACATGGTGCATGTAACTGCGCCGAAATATCGGGAGCTCATTCCACAACCTTACCACGGTAAATATCCCGTTAATAATCATATAATTTTAGAGAACAACCGTGATAGTTTAAAACAAAGTGATAATAATGTAAAAAAACTACGAAAATAGTGTGAAATACTTGGAAAATGATATTTTTTAAATTTAACTTAAATATCTGATAATAACCCACAAAACTGTAAAAATGCAATAATAATGAAAGTCTACGAAAACTGTATTAAAATCTTGAAAAATAATTTAATGAATGTACCGTTTCTTTAAAAAATGCCAGAAAACATCCGATATTAAGTATAAAAGATTTCATATTTCAATAAAAATGTAATGATTTTAATAATGTTATAAAATTAAGGAAATACATAAAAAATATAATAATATTAATAATAATTTTGTTTTGGTAATGATTGTCAGGAGAAGGTTCGTATGAAAGAAAAAAAACAAAAAAAGACGGGAGCTTATAGCGAGGCCCGAAGGCCGAGCCTACTACGCGAACGCAGTCGCGGGCAGTCGCTAATAAAACATAATTTTGTATCGTTGTACAGAAAGAGACAAAACAGCCGGAGAGCGAGCCCGAATCAGAACCGAGCGAGTCCGAAGACGAGGATAAGCGGGATAGAAATGACCAATCAGATGACGACTTCCGTCCGACGCCTTACTTCGGCATGGCTCTTACGGACTTTAGGTAAGTCCGCTCTGCTTGCGACAGTTCATTTTGTGCTTTATTATTTATACAAGTGCAATTTAAAAACATTAATACCGACTTCCATTCTTATACTTTGGTAAAAATCAGTTATTGGAGTGTAACTCAAAAACTAGTGGACCGAATTTTATAAAATACATGGGACCACACGGGAAGCACCAGCTTTCAAACAAAAAAAGAATTTTGGATATCGATTCACCCAGTCGAAAGTTATGAGGTATAAAAAAAACACAGTCTATTTGAGTACCACCTCCTTTTTGGAAGTCGGTAGAAAATACAGGGAGAATTTGAATACTTGGGCATCCTATTAAATAAAGACACTATTGCTACAGCAAAAAAAACTTACCTGTGGAATTATTATTTTAGTTAAGTGTCAGATAACGTAATTTTACCGTCCTAAGCCGGCCAAGTATAAAGGGAAAATTAGAAATAAATTAATCATATCATTATCAAATTATTAGTGACCTCGGTCGGGCGCGGGCGGGGTCACAGAGGTCACGTTGAAGGAGGCTTCATGAGCTTAGATATACCACTATGTATTAGTATTTGATGTTTTATCTGTTTTATCTTGATACTTTGTTTATTTATTGCGTTATTCATACTAGCATTATTAATATGTTTGATTTGCGTAATATTAGCCCTAATGCAATTAGTATAATTAATAGTGGGGAGTCAGTGTCTACACAGGAAAATGGTGAGGCTGGGTTCTAAGAGCCATTCTAATTCTTAACCCTAATGTTGAAGGAATGAGCTATTGGGGAATAAGAAATTGTGAATACACGAGGTGTGGTGCGTCAGCGACCATATTTGAGGAATAATTCGGTGTCGCCCGGTTAGACCTACATGTGGAAAAGTCCTTTCGAGGCAAATAAGCAGTTCATTGAGAAAACGCATAGTGTCTTAATTTAAAAGGATGCCCATAAATTTTCATCATGTATATTGTGTTCTGTTTATTCTCTACCCATGACAAGCAACACGAGAGAAGATCTTTGTACTTTGAGGTACGTTCCGGCAAGCGCCGTCAACGGTCACAACTGTCGCGCCTCGGTTTAGCGTTCTGCTATGGACCAATGCTTGCAATGTCCCAAACGGAATGGTTACGCGGTCGCGAAATGCGCGCTACGTGATCATTGCGAGCTGTCACTGTCAACCAAAGGGAACGCCAAACCGGGGCGCGAGCAGCGAGAGCAGTTGTGAGCGTTGACGGCGCTTCCCGGAACGTACCCTTAGATATAGTCTGATTTATCTATGGTGGAAATCTCACGGCTGATGTTCTGATGATGATATGTACGCAAGGATATACTTTCATTTAGTTATTCCAGTAAACGCCTTCGTCGCCGCGACAAAAATAAGAAAAACAAAGAGGGAGATAAAAACAAAGAAGATAAGGAACAAAAAGCGCAAGAAGCAAAAACGGATACGAAGGCTGATGATGACGACGATTGCATCACTATTAGTGATGATGAAGAAGGTATATAATTATTGTCAGTTATTCATTAGATGATATTGTTTATTGACTGAGTGAGTGCAACGCGTCTCTGCAATAGATAGCTTGGGCAAAAATGCTTCCGTATGTCCGAACTCCGGCTGATCTCCTTTACTGGTCGCATTTCTCAACCGATTTTCGTGTAATGAGCAGGTTCGATAATTATATATAATTATTTGTTCGGTCTTTTTTGTGGAGTTATTCGATTTTAAGTTTTAAGGATTTTGTTTTAATACGTGGTGAATATTTATTCAGTTTAAGCCATGCAAAGACTTGCGAGGTCTGCAGCTCACAGAGCCACATATAATTATTATAAAATAACCCCACAGTCCGAATGTGTCGCCAATACAACGATATTTAAAAAAATCACAATACTAATATAGATATATGATTATTAACGGGATATTTACCGTGGTAAGGTTGTGGAATGAGCTCCCGATATTTCGGCGCAGTTACATGCACCATGTTCACGGGAAGACTGACCTTACCACGGTAAATATCCCGTTAATAATCATATAACTTTAGAGAACAACCGTGATAGTTTAAAACAGTGTTTTACTAATATAGATATATTTAATTGTAATATTTATAAGTTTAAAATAGTAGTTTATGCAACTGTCATATAATAGAGGGTATTAAAACATGAGTGTAGTTTCAAAATAAGATTACACGAGTGTTTGAATACCTAATTATATGCAGTTGCATACACTACTTTATTTAATGTCATGACATTTTTGCTACTAAAGTTTTATCCAACAAAATATTACTCAAATTCGTATGTACGAAATAACGCCAAAATTTAATAAATCTTCTTCTTCTTCTTGTTTGTATGGCTTGTGCGGTGTAACCACAATTTTGCCAATATCAGTGGAAAAAGTCTGTTATTGGTCTATTGGCTCGGAACCAGCGCGTTGCGCGCTCACCACAGATAATGTGTACTTAAATTGAATTGAAACCTCCTTGGTCGGGACACATTGTACTTTAATAATTAAAGAGTTGTTTTGAAGCATTGTTTTGTTAGGAGAATAATGCTTTAATTTAATTTTTTAATTTTCTTAAAGAAGTATGTTAATAAAATATGCCAATAAAAGTCTGTATTTCATTTCATAATTAGAATATTACCGAATGAGATTATATAAAGGATATTTTGGCCATTCTCTCTACTGAGAGGGTTCTCAGTACAGAGAATCCGAGGTGACGTGATACGTTATGTTATAATATCTGATAATGGCGATTATCAGTATTTATCTAAATAAATTGTATTAACTGCTTTGTTAATTATGTTTATCTAAACTGTTTTATATAGTCATGCTGTGTACACATATTTAAGGAACATTGTTCAGCCCAACACTAATTGTAAATTTAGTGACAATGTTCTGTTTTGTGTGCCTAAATAAATAAATTAATTATATATTGACTGGCCGGTTGGCGCAGTTGGTAGCACCCCTGCCTTCTGAGCCGCTGGTCCCGGGTTCGATCCCCAGACAGTCCAAATAATATGTGCATGATACATATCTGTTTAATCTGTGTCTGGGTGTGCATATGTATTTAATATCATATATAAGTATGTAATATCAGTCATCAGGTTACCATAGTACAGGCTCTGCTTAGTTTGGGACCTAAAGACCTTTGTGTGGATGTTGTCCCATATTCAAGAATTAACGTTAGAAACGGGATATTTACCATGTATTGTATTTATTGTGAGCTCTCGATATTTCGGCACATTGGCTTGCGTCATGTTCACGAGTAAACTGAAAGTTACTTACTTCTAATACATTACATGGTACTTATCCCGTTTCTAACGTTAATTCTTGCATTAGTGACCATGTCAGTTTAAAAACTTATATCGTTGTCCCATATTATTATTATATTATTTTTGTATTACTAACGCATGCTAAGCGAATTGAGATATTTGCAATTTTAGAGAGCAAAATTGTATGTTCTCGGATGAGATTCGAAATCGCGTCCTATGACAATCTGTGTCAGACGCAATGACCGCTCAGCCACTGAGGCATCCATCCTAGCATCGAATTTATTTCTCTAGTTGATTTTTTAACCTTCGTTTTTTTTTTAATAATTAGAAAATATAATAAGTTGTTGTTTTGTTTAACAGTGCGAGTATCGACGAGAGAGCCCGCGAGGTTCACAGCCCAAGAGGGCATGACTGATAGCAAAGTAGTACCAAAATATAGGTAAGACATACTCAAGCATATGATAGTAAGAATTAAATACTTGACTGCAAAACATTGAAATTTATAGAGAAAAATTCACATCCTCGGACGGAATTCGAACGCGCGCCTTAATATCCGTGTCAGACGCCATGACCATCTAGGCCACCGAGGCTCGAGGTCCGAGCATCGAATTTTAACTCTATATCTGATTTAACCGACTTACGGGGATGGAGCGACATCTATTGAACAGCTTTGACAGCGTATCCAACCGAAAGAAGCATTTTTAGAAATACTTAATTTTTCGTATTGACGTCGCAAACTTTCTAATTTTTATAGTATTACTTTTTTAAAGCACTAACGCCTGCTTAGCGATCTCAAACATTGCAATTTTTAGAGAGATAAATTCACATCCTCGGACGGGATTCGAACTATTCGAATACTTAACTGTAGTCATTTAGTTGAAAGTACGATGGGGACTAAAAATGATTTGATTTGATATGCAAGAACTTCTGCCCGTCTCCTTAAACAATTTTATTATGGACTAGCATTAAATAAGTCATTTGTTTAAAAAATAACTAGTAAATTAAAAATTAATTAAACCGCAGGGCATAGTTAGTAATGTATAGGGTGTTTGGTAGAGGGACCGACAAACTAAATGAGCGTGTTCGGCGTTCTAAAACAGATTTTACAAATGTTATGGTGGTAAATAGGTATAATTTCGGAGAAATAGTGAAAAATCACAAAAAAACGTTAAACATTTTGGGGTGTCGGGGATTTTTTTGGCCAACTTGTATTCTCCAAGTGGTCCCCCGAACACGCTCATTTGGTTTGTCGGTCCCTCTACCAAACACCCTGTATATATACAGCGTTTAATAGTAAGGTGTAGTAATACTAAAACCACACACACAGAAGCTTGCATACAATTGGGACCTAACTACTGCGTCCCAGGAAGTAGTAAACATTCCGAGTTATGAGTAACCGAAGTGTTTCTAATACTCAAGCAGGTTCATACCTGAACAACTAGGGCAAAGACGGCAATGACCTCCAGAACGGAAACTAGGTAAACAAGGAAGCAGAGCGCATTGAGCCAACTAACTCCATGAACAGGCATGTCTAATAGGGTTATCCAAAAGTATCCGAAATATACCTATATATTTTTTATTACATGTATGAAAAAATATATGATTTGAATTTTGCTACTTTGCCATGTGAATCCTGACTAGGTACATATGCACAACTTAGAGTATCACTACACCTTTTGTTACATACTGTATACATAACCCTCTGGCAGTCGTGTACTAATACGTAGAAATATACACTTTTCATAAATTATCTTTATAAAATGAATTAAGTAATTTTACCTATATAAAGGAAAATGGAGGCACGTTTGCAATCATTAGCACTTCTAACAGAAACGAACATTTCATGTGACATAATAATTTATTATTAACATAATAATATAAAAAGCTGTACATTTTCAGATCAATCCGCACGTATTTCGGCAGAGATGAGGCATGCTATATCATGGATGCCAAGGTCCAGGGCAACATTGGACGTTACCTAAATGTGAGTTCATTACTATTATTTCCTATTTGGCATTTGTATTTTTTTTATATATACAAGACGTCCCAGAACTCAACGTTAAGAGGGCACGGGGCAAGACATACCAGTTCCAAGAAAAAATAAAACCATATTAGGGGCGCGTTCAGAACCTTGGTGAGAGCGCACTCGGAGTGCAACTTTTCGCACTAACGCCGTTCCGAACCTCGCAGCGTCGCTACTTATTAACCATCAACATCGATCGGTAAACGGTTGCAACTTGCATCTGACATAACTTTGACCAATCAGACTACAACAAACTTCTTCTTCTTCTCTCTTCTCAAATAAAATTAGGTAAGGATCAAGTGATCTGTCAATGTCGAATTTGTCAAAGTCTGTTTGAGGTTAGAAACAACCGTGGCCTCTGAGGAGTTAGAAAACAACTAAACAACCGCACTCTAAGGTTCTGAACGCGCCCCAATTGGCAACTTTATGGAAAAGAGGAAAAACGACACCTTTATTCATATATTTAGTTATGCTGACTTCAAAGTTAACTATTATCCAGTGATTTTTTTACTAGCGTGGTCTTTAATAAACATGGTATCAATTGCAATCACAAATCAAACAAAAAGAGTTGCTAGGTTTGTTAAAATTATCGTATTAAACAACTGTACCGTAATTCGAAACCTAATTATACATGAGAGTAGCGTACTCGACTTCCGTTCCGAACAAGTCATGCTGTAATTGGTCCGCCCGCTCTCTTCGCCCAATCAGCGTTGACTCCGCCCCTTCCGCTCCCCTCAAATGTCAATCATCACCCCAGGTAGTGCGCCTAGCGCAACTTGGCTTCATTGGCGTTTGGATTTTCATCCGGAGCGGTCGTAAGTACGAAATATTTACTTTACTGACTGCGTCATGCTGGTGAAAGTTCAGGTAAAGTCCTGAACCAACTAGTAAGTTCATGTGCAATTATATATACTTACTAAAAGTATTTTAACGGTGTTACCGTTCGCTTCAATACTAATTATTTTTTGTTTATAGCCAGTGCTACCGCTGGTTCTAG
Organism: Selenia dentaria; assembly: GCA_917880725.1. Taxonomy (NCBI): domain Eukaryota; kingdom Metazoa; phylum Arthropoda; class Insecta; order Lepidoptera; family Geometridae; genus Selenia; species Selenia dentaria. The sequence continues at coordinate 6,478,913 of OU862904.1, read as the reverse complement.
ATATAAATGAAATATTTTAACTGTTTCACACTGTTTCAGTTGAATTTTAGATTCTTTAAATTGATAGTTATACTGGTCCAGCCCCAACGATGGAAGAAGCGGAATAAAAACAGGAAAAAGAAGATGATAACCTACCAACGCTATCGGATTCAAGTGCTGGTTCGTAGTTTAGCTCCGGCTCATCACCAAACCGTAAGTAACACTTACTATTTTTCATCAACTATAATATAATCGGGGTAAATTACAATCCAAGCTACAGTCATTCTGACTTGTACTGCGATTTGAGCAGACCCAAACATGTGTGGGTAATCAAACGAGGATAAGCCCTACTGAGCACCTCAAATTAAAACCACTGAACTTTCAAATGGTTAAAGCGTGTAATAATCTTAGTTTACGCTTCAGAAAAATAAAGGTTATGTAGAACAGCTCATAGAACCACAACCTTTTAAACAATATTGTAATAATGTCCAATACTATAAAACTCAAACACTTCTATCTCCAATGTTATGAGTTCAGTAGCTATGGTGTGATCCCCATAATGAAAGCAAACGCTACGCTTACTTTACGCCTTGCTTAACCAGTCGAAGTCGTTCACTCGTTAGTGAAAGAGTTCCACAAAACCAGACTTAAAACAGTTTAAATGGTTTCTTAGATGACATGCAATCGACTGATTAATGTACCAGATTGGCTAAAATCTGTTAAAGCACATTCTAATACGAAAATGTACAAAAAAAAAAAAAAAACTTCTACATATATTCATGCACTTTCACACCAGGTAAAGTAGCAAAACTGAAAAATTCATTGTTATTTAGGCAGAGCTGGTAGAATAACATATATTCTCAGGTCGCGTTTTGGCTTATCTTCGTAAAGTCCCTGGATTATATGTAGTTGTTAAACAACCTACATACGAAATATTGGCCTGGACCTCTGGTGAAACAATACGCAAAGAAACACATCTAAAAACTATGCATCACAAGATAAGTTTCTGAACAACACGGGCTAACTGCCACCACCCTAGATACCACATTGCTACGTCAAAGTAGGTCAGTCTAGAAAGTGACACAGCACACGCCAATGTCTGCAGTGGCCAACTGTAGTTCGCAGTCGCTGCTGCACACCCAAAGATGAGTTTGTTTTGCTTGAAACCCGGGTTGACATATTCGATCCCTAACATGAGGGCGTTGCCGGTGTAACTAACAAATTTTACAGCCCGACAAGAGGCATAATTCCTCCTCATCCCATCGGGATAGGACAGGAAATCATAATATGGAAGCAACGAAATAAAACGAAAAGATTCTGACTCGAAACCCTTCCGTGCCAGGCAGCTACCAAAAAAGGTTGCAATAACTGGTTCTCAAGAAAAATCACTCGTTGAAAAAGTCTTGGGGCTCCGCTCTATATTCTAAACGTAATAAATGGCTTCCGTACACCATTCAAAAAGCTCAAGAGGCTTAGTTTGCATCGAGATAGGTGATAATAATAAAATATGCATACAAGCAGCCCTTCGTGGGGGTCATTAAGCAAAGTTAAACTCATCGAAGAATGCTTGGAGCTCCGCTTTACATTCTAAGCATAATAAGGGACTACTGTGTACCATTCAAAAAGAAAACGTCATTGCTTTTATCCAGCGACTATAACAAAGTTAAACTCATCGAAGTATGCTCGGAGCTCCGCTCTACATTCTAAACATAATAAGTGACTATAATGTGTACCATTCAAAAACATCATTGCATTTGTCGAGCGACCGTAACAAAAGTTAAGCGCATCGAAGAATGCTCGGAGCTCCGCTCTACATTCTAAGCATAATAAGTGAGTACTGTGTACCGTTCAAAAAGAAAACGTCATTGCTTTTGTCGAACTACCTTAACAAAGCTAAACGCATCGAAGAATGCTAAGAGCTCCGCTCTGCATTCTAAGCATAATAAGTGACTGTATACCGTTCACAAAGAAACGGTCATTGCTTTTGTCGAGCTACCGAACGCATCGAAGAATGCTCGGAGCTCCGCTCTGCATTCTAAGCATAATAAGTGACTGTATACCGTTCACAAAGAAATGGTCATTGCTTTTGTCGAGCTACCGAACGCATCGAAGAATGCTCGGAGCTCCGCTCTGCATTCTAAGCATAATAAGTGACTGTATACCGTGCAAAAAGAAACGGTCATTGCTTTTGTCGAGCTACCGAACGCATCGAAGAATGCTCGGAGCTCCGCTCGACATTCTAAACATAATAAGTAACTACTATTTACCATTATACTCGAAATTGTCATTGCTTTTGTCGAGCGACCGTTACAGCAAAATATCTAACTAAACTGAAATGAAAGTGGTTGACGAAATGCACACTTGAGGTGTCATAAAAAATGGGAACCCAGTCTTTTCCAAGCTGTTAGCAATATTCTCAGACTTAAAGGCAACGGCACACCAAGACCGTTTTTGGGATTAGAAAAACTTGAAGAAGTACCTACGGTGCTCTCTTAAAATTCAGATTGATTAACCATAATTGCGTGCTAGTTAGCTAGTTAGTTCTCCAAGAGAAGACTGGATCGAGCATTGCGTGCTACTTTCTCTAAGAGTAGACTGGATGGTCAAGGTCCACTTGTCGGTCGATTCAAACAATCACCGTTTCCTTCAGTTCATTTACAATGACTATTTCTAGACTATTTTAGTTTATATACGAATGACTCAAAAATATCTGCTTGCAATCTGTCTTTAGCTAAGTGCCCCAAAAACATGTGCACTTGCGAGCATCACAAAAACCCTGACACTGAGCAAGGCTGGGGATAATTGTAATAATAATTTGAATTCCTTCTGACGCATCAGATACTACTAATACTGCAAAACCTTATTGTATTAACCGTCAATATATGCGAGTACCTCGTTTACGCATCCTCGTATTCGTTGCAAAATATACACAGAAATGATTAGTTATTCATAAAAACCTACTACGAACTAGAGTAAGATCAAAGCTCACAGCTCATGGAAAAACTATTTATTTTGGAAGCTCTGTTCCGAGTGGTATTGCCAAACAGTGATCTACTACTAAATTAACAGACACAGTTTTTGTAAAGTGGGCCAAACAAGAAACCTATCTTTTTGCCTTTCGCCAAGCTTAACAGTGCCTACAATTTCTGCACAATCGACAGATTAGATTCCCAAGGTCACTGTTACGCCCCACCGGCTGATTTGGAACTTCAGAGTAGGGTTGGGTTTATCCCCCGGCATACCATAAGAAATACTAGCCGATTTAAAACAAATCAACAGGAATTTTCCTGATCGCTGAATTACAGTGAGAAACAGTCGTCGCATTAGCAGACCTCACGATTACTCAGTTACCGATGCTATTAGGTATGTTTTATTCTAAACGATTCAATGTTTTTCAAACATTGGTACACTAGTTATCGTTTTTATTTTATGGAGGCGCTGTTAAATTGATCGTTGGATTACCCGTTCACGATTACAAATCTATCCAGAGTCCCAACAATGCCGACCGACTGGTCGGCTTCCTGTATGGGTGACTAACCATTGTCGCGTGCGATAGAAATGATACAAAAGGTACTCGTAGATGTACGAATGTATCAAAATCTAACCGACTATAATGCAAGAAAATGTTTAGGCTTATCTGCTCCTTGGAGAAGATTGGAGAAAGTTTAGCTTGGGCAAAAATAGCACTCTTCGTGAGATAATTACCCAGGAAACCAACAAAAACCCAAGTGGTCTAATCTTGCAAGATATTAACCAATCTTATTAAAACGACCTTTAGTATATTCTTAATTCACAAATCTGGAATACTTACCTCATGCATTTTTAAGTCGAAATTATAAAAATACTTATATATAAATATTTAAAGCTAAAATCACTATTTTAGCCAAGGCGACCGCGACCCCCAACCTGGAAGTCGATACCTTAATAAATCAATAATTTTATTCAGAACATTTGTGAAGAAAATAGTTTTTATCTACCTAATTCAAGGGACATAGTAGCCATCGTTATTTCTATGTCACAATAGTTTATAAGCTTTTTTCCAGAATTAAATTACGGAACTGCAAACTACTTTAGCACTGCTATGGTCTTAAAACAGATACTCTCACGAAACAGACAGTTGTAATGTGTCCAGCACACTGACTGCACTCAGCATTTAAATATATATATATATACTACACTCATTCAAGAATGCTCGGGGCTCCGCCCCACATTCAAAACATCATGAGTGATTACGAGAGTTAAAAGATGGGTTGCAACCAGCACATAAATAAACCTTGAACAGCAACACGTGCCAAGGTTACTAATTTGGTAAAACTCATAATTAGTGGAACGTATTGATGAATTGACCTTGCCTCAAGTCTGCAAGCAGTTCCATTGAGAAATTGGGCGTACCTTCCTTATTTACTCTTTGTTCGCAGTGATTTGTCAGACAAATCAAATAATGGACGTTTCATGAACTAAAATGAGTAGTCTAATTTTCCTACACCTAGAATTCATGCTTACGCAGACAACAAAAGTTTTGTGAATGAAACCTGGACCGCTGGGCGTCAGAACATTCAATACCTATTAAAGATTTATCACATTGGCGTCACCATCACCACCAGGCGATAACAAACACATCTCTCATGTATAATTAGGTTTCGAATTACGGTACAGTTGTTTAATAGCGATGTTTTACCTGCAATTAAAACATTTATTAAACATACTTACCTAATTCGAAACCTAATACTTTCTATACCTGCCTGGTGGCATAACACGAGAAAACCAATGAAGCCAAGTTGCGCTAGGCGCACTACCTGGGGTGATGATTGACATTTGAGGGGAGCGGAAGGGGCGGAGTCAACGCTGATTGGGCGAAGAGAGCGGGCGGACCAATTACAGCATGACTTGTTCGGAACGGAAGTCGAGTACGCTACTCTCATGTATAATTAGGTTTCGAATTAGGTAAGTATGTTTAATAAATGTTTTAATTGCAGGTAAAACATCGCTATTTTCTTTGTGCTGTAATGGCAAATGTAAATGTAATATCACATAACTAAATATGGTACCACCCCAGGCAAGTTACTTCAAAAGATGGCCCATTTAGTCAAGATTTCAAAATGGTACAATACTTTTAATTTTTCTACCCATAACATTTATTGCCAATTTTTATCGCAAAACATACTCATTTTTAAAATCAAATTAGGTCATCACAATACTTGTTTTCCATAGAAAATTCGGAGAAATAGGTAATAAACTTCCCAATGTCATCCGAGATTTGCGCAGTCATAAGTTTAAAAGTACTATTAAAACTAAAATCCGTAATATGTAATAACCCTTTTTGGGTTATTACATATTACGGATTTCTTGGAGGATACAAAACAACTTGGGACTGATTACTCCAGGACCTACTCGTGTATTAATTGCACTACGATGTCAAATTGTAGCGTGTCTTGCCCTACTGATACCATTATTATGGTCTCTTTTGTAATGCAACACTGGAGCTAAAAATAAACGAACATTTGTTATATACATTAAGAAATTGGCGATTAAAAAAATGTAAAAAGTAAAGCTCGCCGAGTTTCTTGCCGGATCTTCTCAGTCGTGGTCGCGTTTCGATCCGGTTGTATACTTAAGAAAAAGTAAATGTAAAATGACAATTTGTAAGTGCCCCCGTAGGCCTATACAGATTAGTGATTTGATATTCATAATTTTACTTTTCGCACGGCAAATACACAACGAGTCCATATAAAAAATAACGTCAACTGAATGACATTTCCAGCATTCGTGTTCACCGAACGTGTTCGTGCAGAACGTATTCGTGGACACGCACGACCCGCGCTTTCCGTGGGTCTCGTTCTTCGCGCTACATTACATACGAGCTGGTAAGTCTTCTTCTTCTTTCTGTCAGACTAGAGACGCCTGTAAGTAGGACTACTTTTTTTTTCATTTTCCCTCCTTAGAAGGTTACGGTCCCGCACTTCTCGTGCATCTGCCAGTGTCAAGTTATTTGTATTACAAAGTTTTAGTAGAATATTCTGGTGATATTAGTCGTAGTCAGTCAGAGTCCTAAATGTCAGTCAGTCATGGTCCAGTCAGTCTAAGTCATGCTTTAGTAAAGTGGTGGCAACTTTACCATCAGCTTCTATGGAGTTTTGGAAACAACACGGAAAAACACGTTTCACCACATTATATCACTTGCCCACACTCATGCACGTAAAACAGCACTTAATGAGTAAAACGTCACCAATTTTAAACATTAACACTGGAAAAAAAGCATACGTTTTGATAAATAATACAATGCAAAAACGTTGACTTTTCCGCGTTCGCGCCAAAACTCCTAGTACTACTTCTTTAATAAAATATCAAACTATAAAAGCAATTGTTTCATTTAAATCTTTGCTATTTAAATTGTTGTATCCCCCAACATCTTCATCAAATAACGATTTTTAAACCCCGTTTATATTTATTACATTTTTAGTAGGCCGTAAAAAAATCTATTGAAGTGGTTGACTTGGTTGCATAACTAGCTGCGCCCTGCGTGATGATAGATGTTGATGCTGTTTTTTTACTTAACCACCCACGTATTAGAAACGAACACAACTTACTTGTTATAACAAGTATGAAATTCTTTTATTTACTAGAAACAACTTAAATCTGTTTACAACTTTTAAAAGCAAACGTAATAACAATACAATTTGTGTACAAAACATAAAACTGCACTGTTTAATAAGAGTGTCTTCGTTATGGCCCCAAGACTATTATAATCATTTACCCAAATACATATTCGACTCAGATTGCGTCAATATACATTTGAACAAGAAAATTACGACTTTAATTTTATTATACCTCGTATTGATGGTAAATTATTATGTATATAAAAAGTTGCTAAACGGGTCTTGATCAAATTTAAATGAGCTCCAGGTTTCAATTAAAAATAATCAAAAACGACATTAAAAGAAATATTTAGTGACGTTTCCGCTGGGAAAAAATGCTTATGCGATATGCACCACGCTCCCGATCTCAGCCATAAGCATTTTTCCAGCAGTAGTGACTCTAAATATGTATTTTAATAACGTTTTTGGATAATGTATTTCCGCATAATAACGCCTGAATCCATAAAGTTAAAAAAAACGTCCATATTGCGGTTCACTAGGTAAAAAGTTATGAGGTACAACACACATACAAAAATACAAACTAATTGGGAATCTCCTTTTTTTTATAAATGTGAATGAAAACAAAGAAAAAACCCAAATCGGTCGAACCATTTTTGAGTTTTAGGGTGACTTATGAACAGAAATTGTTTAATGTATAAGATATATTTGTATTAATGGTTACAGGTACAGAGCTGACATGGAATTACAATTACGACATTGGTTCGGTTCCCGGCAAGGTGTTATATTGCTTCTGCGGCGCCCCTAACTGTAGGGGGCGGTTACTGTAAGGGGTACCCGACATTTTAGGGGACACTTGTGAAAAAAACTTTAAAAATCAATGGTACAGAGGCCGTAGTACAAATAATTAGCCAAAAAGTATTCGTATCGCAAACGACAACGCGTCACGCTTCGCCGTACAAGCTGAGTTTTCTGCGTCACAGTTGCCCTAGATAAATGACAATTTGTACTGTTTCACGTGAACTATACGTTACGTTACACTTACGCAGTTATTCGTGCTAGGCCCACAGGGCAAACGAGACAATCATCTGCGTACTTGGGTACTAAACGCAAATAAATACAAAAACTATTACATTTTAATTCCTTTTCTTCAAACGCTCACTGTATTTTTGAATTATTCTTTGGCTGTAATCGTACAAGCGTAATTGTTAAAATCCCTGAAACACCACGGATTTTCGGTATACGAAAGAAAATAACGAAAGCCATCAGCTACGGTTCGATTGCAGTTGAAGCAAAATTGTTTTAGTGGAATCTGCCCTCTGATCATTTTGACCATGTTGCAAGCCCTTAACAAAGTCTCTATAAAAACAAAACTGGAGCTTTGGACAAAAAGTACGCCAAAGAATGTTGTCTGCGTTATACCTTAACCTATTAGAAATTTAATTTAGTATCTGTAGACCAAGACTGGCTTTATCTGAAAGTTTACTTTTAAAATAATTTACTACTTCTAATGTAAATCCTGAGTAAATAGGACTAATTGATTAATAGTGTAAAAATAATGTTTGTAATGAGATATGTGGTTCAAACATACATTTTATTACCCAAGATTTATTGTTTCATCTTTTTATATGTATGATGTAATCAATTGCCAAAAGTAATTTTATTTCATATTCACTAAACGCAACAGTTCCCAAATTTATCAGTATTTATAAATAACGTATAAATTTAATTGCGTTCTTGTTTTGCAGCCCTTTGTATAATACACAGCACAGTACAATAAGTAATAATTGTAGTAAATAATAATCAGTTTTTTTTGCTATTGTCTTAATCAATATTCTCCATATATTAACTGTTAAACAATCTTGCTAAAAATCCTATATATACTAGACTAGCTACGCTCCGTGGTTTTACCCGTGGTGATGGATGATGACCATGAAAAGTATCCTATGTCCTTCTCCGGGATACAATCTATCTGCTTGCCAAATTTCATTACGATCCATTCAGCCGTTTAGGTGATATGGTAACAAACAGAGTGACAAACATTTTTGTCATATTAATATGTAAGTATAGATTGCAAGAAAAACTATGTATACTATAAAATATCTCATTGTGAAAAAGTCCATCAATTCTAAGGCTGTATTTATTTTATACTTATACGGCCTTATTAATAAACTTGGCTTACACCCGGAGTAGTCAAAACATCTATCTGTCACGCTGTCTTTTCGCTTGCAGTATATGTCACGCGTGAAAGCAAGACAAAGCATGTTACGCCTAATATAGGTTTACGCAACGTTTATTAATAAAGGCCATACGGTCTACGACATTGTACAGTATTTGAAGTCATGTATCTTTTAAGTTATATTGAATTGTATGTGTAGCATAATTAGTATTTATGTTAGCTTGTTTTGTATAAGTAGTTGGTCTCATTATGTAAGAATAATATAGAATTTGGGATATGTTGCCCTGATGACCTTTTTATCTACGAATACATTTCTCGAATTTATTATTTTTGTGTTTCATTTCTAATAGATAGAAAGAGAATAGATCCATTGTGATGCGTCGGAGCTAAAGATATAGTATCAGCAGGGCTATTATGTATTTCAGTTGCTAACAAATGTTGATTGAAATCGTAAAAATGGCGAATCTGTGTTACTTTTGACAACTCCAGTAAACAACAAGGTTCGTAAGTTAATGACTGGAGCTGACGAAAGTGACATAGAGCCGCTATTTTTACCGATTTCAATCAACATTTGTTAGCAACTGAGATACATAATTGACGTTCTGACCTGTTTTGGCATAGTGTTGCTTAACAACGCCATCTATTGTTAAGTAGCTTTAGTGACACTGTCGGTAACACAGTTGCAGCAGTTTTTCATTGCCTGAAAACACGTATAATACGACGTTTTCTAAAAATAAAACCTAGCTTGATTGATTTATCACCCTCGAAACCTCCTATAAACTAAATTTCATGAAAATCATTGGGGCCGTTTCCGAGATTCTGAGAATATATATACGAGAATTGCTCGTTTAAGGATATTAGATTCCCTTCCTTGTTGGGATGCGAATTGTAAGAGGCGCGGAAACCCGACTTCCTAGGTGGTTTATTATTTTTCCGCGAAGGTATAGTACACAAGCATTACCGTGTTAAATATAATATAATTATGGCAAATGTAGCCTCATTGCTTTTTATTAGTTTTTTTGTTGTTATGCTTTGTGTTTTATCTCCAACCAGTTTTTCTCTACTTTCAGAAGATTTTGTAACAACAAAGCCACCCAACTCATTGCTGAACTCATTCATTTTGTAATATGGATCTGGCCAAACGTTTGGTTGAGGTCGACGGATAAACGGAATGCCGGCGCCTACTTTGGTCCAAAAGTTAGCATGGGCATCCAGCGTGGCAATGCTGATGCTGCCAGCGTTTTGGTCACTTCCCCTGACATGTTGTCTACTGACGAGACTGCCACCATTAATGCCGCTAGAACTGTCAATCGCCAGTGAGATGCTGCTATTCAGTGTTGTCATTTAAGGATAAAAACTTTCTGTTAGGGAGTATGTTTTACCTTTACTCCAACGCCATCTATATTTGGGAAGTAGAAATACAGTATCAAACTGCACAAAATACATAATAATATCAACTAATTTTGAAACATTTTTGTATTTATGTATATCACAAAAAGTAATTTGATATAATATCGGATATATATCATTATATATATCCATTGATATATTTTCTCGAACCCTGGTATGTGTACTATGTTCCGTATATATACTGTATGTGCATTATTTGCATGCTGTATGTATTTCTAGTAGGTCATACATGCCTTATCTTTACAGATGTTGCGTCGGTAACTAATAACTATATAACAAAACTGAGAGCCAAGTGTATGTAAGTTGTTTATTTTCAGTTTTAAATACATTCGTCATCGTCTATTTCACATAATACATTGTTTAAAGTTACAGAATAGATTTATACCTGGTGGTATTCGACAATGATTGCAGCAAAAAAAGCAAACTATAAAAAGTACACATCTATCATAATGGCATTGCGTGGTCACTACGAGTTTACCAGTATGCTCTTTGGTATTACAGTCCTGGCATGATATAGGCAATGTTGTGAAGCGTGTCGGCCAGCAAACGCGCGGGCGGCGCAATGTCTGGGATAGCGCGCGTCACTCCCAGCAGTGGGGCCAGGGAGCATAGCAGTGTGTCGAGAAGTACTGATACAGAGCCCGATACTGCAATCTGACCCTGCACAAAACAATTTTAATAAAAATTATAGCAACAAACACACCTAAATATATACGGTGGGGATTGTTCAAGGCCTGTGGTGCGAGCATAGATTGTGGATAGGATAAAATTATCGATACAAGACAGCCCACGATATAGCTATCGCGTCTAGATCCATTCTAGAGTCAAGGTCAGATAGCTGATAGGTCAGTTTCTTGACTCGACAAGTTTATCGTGAGATCTATGCTCGCACGGCTGACTAGGTCTGAGGCTAGAAGGTAAAGCCGGTCGTCCACCGCCATCTAAATTAAGTTAGTTGATTTGATTTGAATATAAACTATTTTTGGTGGCCTATATTGGCGTAGTTTGCGGTGGACACACATTTATGTAAAAATAGCTCAACTATGTGAGCTAAGCTAAACTAACTCAGTGCAGTTGACAGTGGACGATCGGCTTTATGTTACGAGTATATATTATACAAAAATACAAAACACAAAAAAAAAATACAAAAATTATTTATTTCATTTCAAAGATTAATGTTACATAAAGCAAGTGTCAGGAGTCTCCTTTTAAGCATAAAATGCCTGTAGTAGGAGCCTCCGCTCTTCCGTATCCAGTACATACTAGTAACATTGTGTGTAAACATAAATGCTTCACAAACCTTTTAACTCTTCCATCTTTGTATATCCTAGAAAATATAATGTACGTTCGTAAAAATATAAAGAAGTTTAGAATAAACAGTGATATGCATAATATTAATACTAGAAATAAGGATAGGATAGCTGTATCTAAATTTAGACTCACGAAAACTAAAAATAAGTCCTTCTTAGGAAATTGTGTACGTTTCTATAATAAAATCCCGAAAGACATTACTGAGCTCACTGAAGGGAAATTCAAGTTACGTGTCAAAAATATACTAATGAAAAAAGCCTATTATAAATTGAGTCACTACTTAGAAGACAAAGATGCCTGGAAGCTTTCCACTTCTGCCTAATAGCCAACTATTGAATAAATTTGTTATTTTAATACTACTCATATGTAACCTCAATGTACAAAGACTTGAAAAAATAATGGCCCACGAGTTTCTTGCTGCTTCTTTTCGGCGGTGGTTCTTTTCCGAAGACAGCGGTAGAATCATTTAAAAATTTTGACGTTCATAAGAGTGTCTATGATGCCTAAACTGAATAAATAATTTTTGAATTTTGAATTTTGAATCGATAATACATTTTGTTATAGAACAATGACCTAGATTTTCACAAGTTATATATCTGATTACGAGAAATCCAAATTTTGTTTTGAATCACACTAGTTGTCTTTTCTTAGGCACCTTGTGGTGCTGGTACACCTATATCAGTGATAAAGGCAACATGGAGTTGATATTATATTTGGAATAATCCGAACATTAACCATGAGTATACTGCATTTTTAAGACTAAAAATAAATGTCATGAATGAAAGAAATGAATGTATCTAGTATTTTCAGCATGAACTATACCTAATACTCACGGTTTTCGGTAAATTAAATGTGTGTGGCACAGATATATATATACAATAGTTGATTTAGTATAAATAATTGCCTTATTTAATTAGGTCTTTAACAGCGTAACACAGGCTGACCTAGTACGCTGTTAAAACTGTTAAAATTAAGCAACTCTTTATAATTATGTTGTAATGTAATATGTAATAAGTAGCTATTGTTTCTTTTCTATTATTGTAAAGTGTTTTAAATAGTTACAGTATTAATATATGTATAGTATGCTTAGTATATGCTGTGAAGTAAATAAATAAATAGATAACGCAAGTATCACGATTTGTATTACCCCTTTGCGTCACGTCAGTTTCATTCATAAATCTTTTGCTTTATTTATCACGGTATAAGTAGGATTAAAACCAAGCGTGCCAACTTTTGAATGACTTGAATTACGTGAATCTACGCATAATACAATTTTAAAATAACTTATCTGTGTTAGGAAATATGTCCTTGCCTTTGGGGGCTCGAAATGTTTGGGCTATTGCAGTTAATTATGACGCAATCAAGTTTTGGCGTGTGTCCGGCTGCAACAGACACTGCGCGGAGTGTAAGTAGCGGCGGCCAACCTTGACGCTCGGTCGGGGTTCGGACACGGAAGTACATGTATTTGCGTTATCTATTGTACATATATACCTGTGGTAAGTGGTGTACTTTATACTATTAATATTGTAAAGAAATGCCCGTGTAGAAATAGTTCTAGAACCAATGTTATTGGTTTTAGTGTTTATAGTGTCCTAGAGATTTCTGGTACAATTGAACCCTGTATACTCTTGTACAATTGAATTTGTACCTACCTCATGCTCCTTAAGCCTCTCGCCGATGATGGCGAGGCTCTCGCCCAAGAGCCTCAGATGCGCCGCCACGTCGACTGCCCCGCAGCCAGTCACGCGCGTTCCGCCAGAACTGCTACTAGCTGAGGATACTGGCTGCAGACAAATGTATTTTTGACGTGAATACACGAACGTCTTTAAATTTGCTACCATACGGTACTGAATTTTTGAAGAAAAAACAGATTTTTACCATCAGGTGTATAAATTAAATTTTAATTTTGTTTAGTGTAACGACGAACGAATATTACGTTTTTTAAGTATCGCTATGTTCTCAAGAAAGTGACTAAGTGTCTTATTTGAGAATAAAATTCTTTAAACCTAAACCTAAATTATGTACTAAAGTACTCGTCTTTTATTACAGTGCCGTCGAGTATCGCCGCGGGCGCAACTAACGACGTATACAAGTGAAGCTATATAAGGGCAGAACTCAGAACTATAAGGTTCGAATTATTAAATTGGTCACCTTCATCTTTATGGAAAAGCCTTCACTTTTCCATAAAGATAATTATTTAGTATTAAATTTTTAACGCTTTCTCGGCGCGTTCGATAACAAAATCGGGGGATACAGTTTGGCGTTGTAGTTTTGAATGTTTCCTATACATCCAAAATTAAATTATACCACTGGATAGCTAAAGGATCAAAGAGTAACGAGAACAGAACGCATCGCGCGCGGTGGAGGGGGAAGTGCCGCCATTTTGTTGCGTATCGAGATTTGCAATCAGTATAACTCTTGACTCGGAGAAACGTATTCACGTACAACACACGGCCGTGTCCATTACACAGCCACATAATTTTTTTTTATTATGTCAGGTGGTTATGGAACAAGCTCGAAGCCCAACAGCAGGGCAAATACGTAATATATTTTATTAGGGCAAATACGTATCTTGTTACAAACAAATATAAATCTAGAAAAAATCAGCCATGTGCGAGTCGGACTTGCGCACCACCTATAAAAACGAGCAAAAAAACACGCTTTTTGCATGGGAGCCCCCCTAAAAATTGAGATTATTCTGTGTTTTAGTATTTATTGTTGCTATAACAATAGTATTTGTTGTTGCATATAACAACAAATAACAGAACAGTAGGGTTATTATGTATCTCAGTTGCTAACAAAATGTTGATTGCAATCGAAAAAAATGGCGACTTTATGTCACTTTTGTCACCTCCAGTCATCAACTTAAAATTTTTGCTTACTGGTGTTGTCAAAACTAACATAGAGCCTCCTATTTCAAGATTTCCATCAACTTTTGTTAGCAACTGAGATACATAATAGCTCTGCTGGTAACAGAAATACATCATCAAGTCAATCATCACAACTCTAACAAGCAAAAAATATGGTTGTAGCATAATAGTAATAAGCAAGTTGATGACTGGAGTTGTCAAACTGACATAGAGCCGCCATTTTTTGGATACAATCTACATTTGTTAGCAACTGAGATACATAATAGCTCTGCTGGTAACAGAAATACATCATCAAGTCAATCATCACAACTCTAACAAGCAAAAAATATGGTTGTAGCATAATAGTAATAAGCAAGTTGATGACTGGAGTTGTCAAACTGACATAGAGCCGCCATTTTTTGGATACAATCTACATTTGTTAGCAACTGAGATACATAATAGCTCTGCTGGTAACAGAAATACATCATCAAGTCAATCATCACAACTCTAACAAGCAAAAAATATGGTTGTAGCATAATAGTAATAAGCAAGTTGATGACTGGAGTTGTCAAACTGACATAGAGCCGCCATTTTTTGGATACAATCTACATTTGTTAGCAACTGAGATACATAATAGCTCTGCTGGTAACAGAAATACATCATCAAGTCAATCATCACAACTCTAACAAGCAAAAAATATGGTTGTAGCATAATAGTAATAAGCAAGTTGATGACTGGAGTTGTCAAACTGACATAGGGCCGCCATTTTTTGGATACAATCTACATTTGTTAGCAACTGAGATACATAAAAGTTCTCCTGGTAACAGAAATACATCATCAAGTCAATCATCACAACTCTAACAAGCAAAAAATATGGTTGTAGCATAATAGTAATAAGCAAGTTGATGACTGGAGTTGTCAAACTGACATAGAGCCGCCATTTTTTGGATACAATCTACATTTGTTAGCAACTGAGATACATAATAGCTCTGCTGGTAACAGAAATACATCATCAAGTCAATCATCACAACTCTAACAAGCAAAAAATATGGTTGTAGCATAATAGTAATAAGCAAGTTGATGACTGGAGTTGTCAAACTGACATAGAGCCGCCATTTTTTGGATACAATCTACATTTGTTAGCAACTGAGATACATAATAGCTCTGCTGGTAACAGAAATACATCATCAAGTCAATCATCACAACTCTAACAAGCAAAAAATATGGTTGTAGCATAATAGTAATAAGCAAGTTGATGACTGGAGTTGTCAAACTGACATAGGGCCGCCATTTTTTGGATACAATCTACATTTGTTAGCAACTGAGATACATAAAAGTTCTCCTGGTAACAGAAATACATCATCAAGTCAATCATCACAACTCTAACAAGCAAAAAATATGGTTGTAGCATAATAGTAATAAGCAAGTTGATGACTGGAGTTGTCAAACTGACATAGAGCCGCCATTTTTTGGATACAATCTACATTTGTTAGCAACTGAGATACATAAAAGTCCTCCTGGTAACAGAAATACATCATCAAGTCAATCATCACAACTCTAACAAGCAAAAAATATGGTTGTAGCATAATAGTAATAAGCAAGTTGATGACTGGAGTTGTCAAACTGACATAGAGCCGCCATTTTTTGGATACAATCTACATTTGTTAGCAACTGAGATACATAAAAGTTCTCCTGGTAACAGAAATACATCATCAAGTCAATCATCACAACTCTAACAAGCAAAAAATATGGTTGTAGCATAATAGTAATAAGCAAGTTGATGACTGGAGTTGTCAAACTGACATAGAGCCGCCATTTTTTGGATACAATCTACATTTGTTAGCAACTGAGATACATAAAAGTTCTCCTGGTAACAGAAATACATCATCAAGTCAATCATCACAACTCTAACAAGCAAAAAATATGGTTGTAGCATAATAGTAATAAGCAAGTTGATGACTGGAGTTGTCAAACTGACATAGAGCCGCCATTTTTTGGATACAATCTACATTTGTTAGCAACTGAGATACATAATAGCTCTGCTGGTAACAGAAATACATCATCAAGTCAATCATCACAACTCTAACAAGCAAAAAATATGGTTGTAGCATAATAGTAATAAGCAAGTTGATGACTGGAGTTGTCAAACTGACATAGAGCCGCCATTTTTTGGATACAATCTACATTTGTTAGCAACTGAGATACATAAAAGTTCTCCTGGTAACAGAAATACATCATCAAGTCAATCATCACAACTCTAACAAGCAAAAAATATGGTTGTAGCATAATAGTAATAAGCAAGTTGATGACTGGAGTTGTCAAACTGACATAGAGCCGCCATTTTTTAGATACAATCTACATTTGTTAGCAACTGAGATACATAAAAGTCCTCCTGGTAACAGAAATACATCATCAAGTCAATCATCACAACTCTAACAAGCAAAAAATATGGTTGTAGCATAATAGTAATAAGCAAGTTGATGACTGGAGTTGTCAAACTGACATAGAGCCGCCATTTTTTGGATACAATCTACATTTGTTAGCAACTGAGATACATAAAAGTTCTCCTGGTAACAGAAATACATCATCAAGTCAATCATCACAACTCTAACAAGCAAAAAATATGGTTGTAGCATAGTAGTAAAATAAGCAAGTTGATGACTGGAGTTGTCAAACTGACATAGAGCCGCCATTTTTTGGATACAACCTACATTTGTTAGCAACTGAGATACATAAAAGTTCTCCTGGTAACAGAAATACATCATCAAGTCAATCATCACAACTCTAACAAGCAAAAAATATGGTTGTAGCATAATAGTAATAAGCAAGTTGATAGACTGGAGTTGTCAAACTGACATAGAGCCGCCATTTTTTAGATACAATCTACATTTGTTAGCAACTGAGATACATAAAAGTTCTCCTGGTAACAGAAATACATCATCAAGTCAATCATCACAACTCTAACAAGCAAAAAATATGGTTGTAGCATAATAGTAATAAGCAAGTTGATGACTGGAGTTGTCAAACTGACATAGAGCCGCCATCCCTGCGAGTGTTAAGCGGTACCCTCTGCGGGATGATTTTATAATAGTTGCATTATTATTATTACTATTTATTTTTACATATGTGGAAAACCAACACCTTATAATATTTTTTTTACATATGTGGAAAACAAACAGCTTATAATAATGAACTAATCAAATTGGAAATTTAGAACAAACTAGCCTAAATATTACAGTCAGAAGTAGTCCGAATCATCAGACTTTTTACAAACTTAAATAAATCTTATAATTATATGGAAGATTACATTACTGATAAAATTAGGAGGAACATAGAAAACTATACTACGTAGTACAATAATAACCAGTTGAAATTATTATACATATAACCTAATATACTTAAAAATTGATTGTTATGTATTTATTATGTAGAAAATTAATATTCATGGACCTCGAGTTTAACTATCGAAGATGATTATATAACAGATGCACTTTATAATAGTTGGATTGGGCGCCGTTTATAAATATCTGAATTTTAGTTCATCGTAATACCACGACGGCTCTGTTTATGCATAAACTCACATCATCATCATTATCAGCCGGAAGACGTACACTGCTGAACATATGCCTCCCCCTTAGAACGCCACTTGGACCGGCTACTCGCTTCCGAATACCACGGCCCCCAGTCCCCGGCAGCTCTGCGCCGGGGACTGAGGGCCGTGGTTTTATGTTTCTTGTCGGAGGGGATTTGCCTTAATGCACCACGCATGGCAGGCGTCTTGGTGATCGCAGTGGATGTTGACGCAGACTGCGGGAAATTCAGCTTCCCATTTCCCGGATATTCCCTTAGCCGCCTCTTACGGTACCCACGGGAAGAGTTGGAGCATAAACTCTAGTAATAAAATATTAAGGGTGGGTTCTTACCACCAATGCCTGCGAGGGCGGTGTAGTTTGCAGTGGTTTGGGCGGGCCGCGGTTGGAGGGCGGGCGGCCCGGGCCGGCGTGGCTCGCAGGGCGGATAGCTGAAACAAAATCAACTAGTATAACATATAGAAATTACAATTGGAAGTGTAATGTCGCGTACATATGCATTTAGTGAAAATCTGTTGTTTTATATATGCTACATAAAACAACTTATTTTTTATGGGATAGGTTGGCAAACTAGCAAGCGGCTCATCTGATGGTAAGTGATACCATAGTGATACGACCTTTGAAGAAGGATGATAGGAAGAGATAAAAGGGGTGAGGGTGGAGGGGAAGTGGAAAGAGAGGGAGAATAGGAAAGGGGGGAATCGGGCCTCCGGAACCTCCCACAAACCGACTGAAACGCAATAGCAAGCTATGTTACTTCACGTCGGTGTTACGTGGGAGTGTGGTACTTCCCCGGTCGTGCCGGCCCATTCGGCCGTGGGGTTACAGCGTGGCACTACCACCGTTAAGTTTAAAATGTTTGTTTATCTGTTAGTTATACCATGGACTAACTATACAAGAAGACCAGCAATCGCCTAGAAGAAATCGTACCTCGATAATTAAGTGTCTTACTTGCCGTAAGAGGTCGCTAAGTGTATCGAATAATCGAATTGTGCAATAAATTATACCTATCAATTTTCTGTCTCGAAACCTATAGATATTATCATACTCATTCGTAGTAGTACAAAACAAAATGGATAGATGGCGCAAAAAAAAAAGAGGTCTGTGACTTGCGAGCATTTCATGTTTGTTGCCAGCTCGTGCAACGCGGCGTTTTCCACCCGCCGCAGACAGAGAACGCTACATACACAGACACAATCTTCTCTGTCTGCGGCGGCAGTCGCAGAAAAATGAAACGTTGCCGCTCTTCGATCATCACTTGGGACAAATAGAAAAAGCATGAAATGTGGATTGTGGAACGCTCAGGGCGCCCTACTACCGTACGCCGAATCACGCCGAATTACGTAGTTACGTGTTTCGTTCGTGTGCATTGGTACTCTATCTAATGTTTAATTACATAGTAATCACATGAAAACTTACGAGTTATGTTTTGCGGACGGGGCGTACTTCGTTCGGTGCCGTAACTGCGTGTTTTTACTTTTAGCATAGTAGGGCCCGGTCCGAATTTGTGGACTTTTTATTTATAAACACTTCAAACCTTTTATGTGCGCTATGGTTGAAATAGACTAGCGATTTTAACATTGATAGAAAGCTATTACAATTTTCTACAAAGTATTTAAATACATGATGTGTGTACCTATGTGGTCATATTATGGTTGCGATTGCGAGTTAGAAAAGAGCGCGTTTCCCACCAAAACCGCGCGTCAGCTATTTTGCCGAAAATTTTATGTTTTCTTTATAGTAATATTATATACTTAAGTATCATTTTGTTTGTAAATAAACGTTCTTTCAAATGGTATAATTTCAAATGAATTGGTTTAAACAATTTTGAATTTTCAAGTCAAACAAAAGAGTAGATAGGGTAGGTGTGAATCATTCCAAGAATTTTATAACCTGGATATCACCGGAGAACTGAACCTTTGGCATTATTTATGGGTGACGAAGGCTTTATCAGATGATCAATTAAGGGACATAGAAGTAATTGATCTGTTCAACGAAGCCAACATTTTTTACCCTGCTGTCAGAAAGGCATTAATTATTTTAAGCACTATCCCATGCACCACGGCGACCGTAGAACGGTCCTTCAGTACGCTGCGAAGAGTTAAAACGTGGCTTAGAAGCACCATGGGTGAAGAAAGGCTTACGGGTTTATGTCTGATGAGCGTACATCGCAACTATTTAAAAGACAACAGTGAGTTTATTGAAAAGACTGTCATAGACAAATTTGCGGCAAATCCGAGAAGATTACTGTTAAATTAATATATACATACATAATATATTATACATAATGTATGGTATAATTATGTATAATATTTTGTTTTGTGTCATCATCAAAATTAATGAATAAAAGTCAATTTTCATGATTTTTTGTTTCAATATAGCCGACAGACGATCTTTTCGAAACAGGTATAAGCAGCCCCCTGCCCCCTCCTAGCTGAAATCCTAGGTACGCCTGGGTGTTGCCAGGCAACACCGGAGTTTGTTGTGCGAAATGTGCGGTAGCGGTGTGCGATTGTGCGTTCGTGTTCAAGTGCTTTTCGTTATAATTTCAGTGACTTTCTGCTTCCCTAACCACGTTTCCTGCTCGCCTACCGGACTTTGATTACGCCTAACTTTGTGACCTACGCTTTTCGTTTGGATTCTGAGTTTTGCCTACGTTTTGGACTGCCTTGGCAAGATGTCGTATACCAAGTGTGTTTATCACAACTGTGGTAATTTAAGCCGAGACATTTCAATGTTTCGCTTTCCTGTACACGATCCAGGCCGTCTAGTCCTTTGGATTCGCAACTCAGGTATGTGGATAGATTGTATATTTTATATGAAATAAATAACCTCACTAAAAAGCTAAATCAGAAATTATCTACAATATATACCTATATAACTCCATCAGTGAAGTCTTTTGCATGTAATTATAATATTTTATCTGTTTCCAGGAAATATTTACTTGGATTCTTTAAGTAATGAAGAATTGAGACGTCGGTACATTTGTGCTGCACATTTTCTGCCTTCCGACATCCATAGTGGTGTACGAAGCAGATTAATTGGACCTGCTATCCCAGTGCATTTTCAAAGCATTGAAAGTGGAGAAGGGACTTCAAACCAAACTCTAGAAACTGCTGATGCAAATATAGAAGATGGTGAGTATGAGAAGGGGTGGTTACATTATTAAGCCAGACAGAACCACACGACTATTTAATATATGAATACTATATTATATCATAGACTAACATATTATATGAATAAATTACTATAATATGATAGTGTATGTGAAGACATAATTTTACACTTTATTTTACTGTGGTTTCACTTTTCAGATGTGATAAAGTCACCAGAAGTTTTAAAAGTAAAAACACCAACTAAATTTTACTTTAAAAAAACTCATGCTGCTGCTGATGAGAAGAAGTCATCAACACCATCATCTCCACATTCATTGTTGGAGAGACCATACATTGCCACTACACCAACCCAAAGACAATCACGAAAATGCCTATTTGAAGGCCCTAAAAGAAGGTTATCAAGAAAATGCCTATTTGAGGAAAAAATTGAAGATACGCCAAGCGATTAAAAAGTAGTGCTTCTACGTTGTTAAGAAAAAATAAAGCGCAAAGGTCACTAATTGGTAGACTTCGAGCGAAATCAAAACCTCTTAACAAACCATTACATGATGGAGATTTTCGAAGTGAGGTGTCTAGAACTTTAGCACTAATGCAGCTCAGAAAAAAAAAACAACAAGAAAAAGTGGACAGAAGAAGAAAAAAATTTGTGCTTGTCATTATTTTACAAGTCTCCAACAACTTATAACTTTTTGAGACGACAAGGTGTAGTTTTGGCAGCACCCTCGACAATTAGGATGTGGTTATCAAAGTCAAATTGCTTGCCGGGATTGTGCCCTGACATATTTGAAAAAATACAGAAGAGATTTGAAAATGCCTCTATAAAAGAAAAGGCATGTGTCATTTCCTTTGATGAAATGGCAATAATGTCTAATTTGGAATATTCCAAAAAATATGATTGTATTGAGGGTTTTGAAGACCTTGGAGGAAATCACCGATGTAATAAACTGGCCAAATATGCCTTAGTGTTTGTTGTTAGGGGTTTGTATGGAAGGTGGAAATTACCCATAGCATACTTTTTATCTAGCTCAAATGTAAAAGCAGAACCGTTACAACTATTATTAAAAGCAATCATCAATAAACTTTTTAATAATGGGCTCTTGCCTAAAGTTGTGGTTTGTGATCAAGCATCAACCAATCAGAATGTTTTAAAAAAATTAGGGTTTACAACTCACAGCCCCTTCTTTTTTTGCAATGGGAGAAAATTATTTGCCTTGTTCGATGTGCCCCATTTAATAAAAAACATCCGAAACAATTTTCTCCAAAATGATTACACTAGTGAAGGAGAACAAATATCGTTCCAAGACATAGTTAAAACATACCAAATAGACAAAACTTCGAATTTTAGCAGATCACTTACAAAATTAACGGACCGCCATATTGACCCCAACTCATTCCAAAAGATGACAGTTAGCCTAGCAACTCAGATATTTAGTAATTCCGTTGCCGCTGCCGTAAAAACTGTAAAAAGTACAGGCCAATTAAAAAGTGAAACTGCAGATGCTACGGCCAATTTTATCAAAATTGTCAACAATATGTTTGATGCCTTAAACAGTAGGCAACAATTTGACAAAAACCCATATAAGCATGCTCTGTCAAAAACATCTACATTAGCAATGCGCGCTATTACAGATGCTAAAATAGTTTTTCAAAATTTACATAAAATATCTTACAAAACATATAAAGATGGCCAGAGGAAAAAAGTTTTAACACGCCCACCTTGCTTCGATGGAGTCATTCAATCGTGTGAGGCAGTTTTGCAATTACTATTTGAAGAGTGTTCAGATTCATCTGTATCATATTTGATTACAAGAAAATTAAATCAAGATATAATTGAAAATTTATTTGCACGGTTTAGGCAGAAGGGTTGCTCAAATAGAAATCCATCAGCTAAGTTGCTTCGAACTATATTCAGAAGCAATTTTATTAATTCACTTATGAAACTCCCTACCACAAAAAACTGTAAAGACGAAGATGGACAATATATCCATTTAACAGTTGAAGACCCTTTATCTCTTTCACAAACATTGCAGGAGCCATCTCCCATGCTATCGTCTTTGTCAGATATACCATCTACGGAAATCCCTAGCTGTTCTGCCAGAGCTGCAGACAATGCCGAAGCGGTGGCTTCAACATCTGCAGAAGCCTCAGTAACATTAGAAGAATGTTCTTTGATATATTTTGCAGGATATTTAGCTAAATCATGCCTATCAAAAAAGCAGTGTCAGATTTGTACTCTGAAATTATTACAAGAAATTGACATTGATGATGTTTAAAATCAACAGCTGTTGATTTTACACAAATCATACGATTTTAGTAAAAATATCAAACTAAAAATGCCAAGCGACAATTTGTTAAAACTGGTCCATTTGGCTGCCGATTGCTACAATACACACTTTAACAACATTGTACATTGCACAAAAATCAAATACCGTTTATTCAATACAATATTGGCCTATTTGAGGTGCGAAGCTCCAGAATTACTAAATATGAGTTACGAAGAGCATATATTTTACATTATTGATCAGATGATCTTGGTGAAGATTCATTTTTATTGTAAAAACAAAAAGACCAACATTTCTGCAAGTAGGAATCCAAAATTAAGAATATTAAAAAATAAATGATTATAGCCTAGATCTAGCCGAAGATCCTAATATAAAATAGTACAGACACAATTATATCTGTTAAAGATGATAGCTAACAGAATGTGCTTTGACTTAGTTTGCATGTGTCATTTACATATTTTTCTGTAAAATGCTCAAATAAAGGCTTATTACTGTTGTGGCAATTTTTTATGAACAACCTCTCAATGTTTTACAAAAGTTAAATAGGTAGGTATATAAGCTTTGGCAGTAATTTGGGGAGATAGACTCACGTTACAATGACCCGTGACTTCGCCATAGCATGTTAGTCTATGGCTATAGCCAACATTTTTAACGTTTATATATCAAAAGCCTCTTTTGCCTGCCGCTACAGTGACGATGGAGATACTAGGTATTTTGCCTATTTTATTTTAAAGAAGTAGTTTGTTGTTACCCATTATTGTACATAGATACCTACTATGTTTCTTTTATATAAGTCTTGAGCATATAATGTTACACATGGTACTCTGAAAGTTTAATAGTTAATTTTTTATTGAAATTCTGTTGTGTGTAATTATTGTTACTTGTGGAATGAGTGTTTCATCCTACAAATGTGTACTGTACATTGAACCCATAACTAACCAACCATAATTAGATTGTGTTTTATAAATATAACCATGGACTAACATATACAAGTACTTGTATATGTTAGTCCATGATAAAACACATTTATTCTAAATTATTTCCTAACAAGTATGAATATATTTATTTTGTTATAAGACATTAAAAAAGGCGATGTTAGCCTGCATACTATGAATATTTAAGTAAATACTTGACGTTCATTTATGTTAAATAAAGATCTTTGAAAACACAAACAAATAACAATTGTTCATATATTACAAACTAAAATTAAAGAATAATGAGAAATAAAAGTTATTTATCTATAAATTTCGTTGTTTTAGTAATCCTGCATAATTAATAACATATTATTATAGGAAACATTAAAAAGACAAGAAAAGCAAGTCGTTCGCCTGATGGTATTCGTCACGCTGCTACCCTTAACATTAACACTGCCAACAGTTACATACTGCACTCCTTAAGCCTGGTTTTCATGCCTAGTAGCTGGCAGACAGTGAAGGACAGTTACTAGGTCCGTGAAAACAAAGTTGAGCCAGCTCTTTTGTAGGTCAAAAGTACTGTATAGATAGCAGAATGTACAGTTGCTGACTACTGACCATGTGAAACCCTTACTCTGCCACTGAAAAGACTTAGATGAACCACTAAAAAATATTTATTGTGTAATAATACCTGGGAACTACAACAATTAATATGCCTTTTTTACAAACTCAAAATACTAGTAGGCTTTTCATTTCAATTGATACAATTTTACGTTGCCAACAAAATTAGGATCAATTTATTTATGTTGAGCGCCACCTAGCGAACCTAAGATGCGATATTTTGAATGCCATCTTTCAAGCTATTGCAGCTCCATCTGTCAATAAGCACATAAATAATGCTATATTATCATTAGGAAACTAAATTATTAAAGTACGTAAATGAAACATTATTTCGTATCTAAAAAAAACTACACAACTTTAGGGCTGAATTTCCCTCGAAGTAATCCAAATTTAGCAGCTCTAAATGTCCAAACTAAAAATTCCGGGCTATTTGATAGCGCCATCTAGGAAAAATACGGGATTTTGATCTTTTTGCGGTGTACGTTTTTTTTGTATGTGATTGTTGGTCTTCTTGTATAGTTAGTCCATGGTTATACAGAGAGAAGATTCAAGTAGACTGTGAAAAAAGGTTTTAATAAAAAAACATATAAAGTCCGACATAGAAGACAGATATGCTTGGAATACTCCACTTCTGGCAAGCTGTCATCTGCCACCCACAAAATGTAATATTTGTAGTACCTAAGTAGAAACATTGTAAACATCTATATAAAAAGAATGGCCCAGAGTTTCTTGCCGCTTCTTCTCGGTGGGCTCTATATATTTCGGAACGCGGCGGTCGAGTCTTTAAAAGTGCATTATAATTAATAATTGCCGGTCAGAAATGCATGTTTGATACCAAAACGTAATATATGAATTTGACTTTGAGTTCTGGTTAATATTCGAAACAGCTCGACCTATTTTGATGGGACTTTCACTGGCTAGATAGGTGATGTTATAAAAAGTAACTAATGCTACTTTTATTTTAGAAAAAGAAATAGTCTTCTACGCAAAAATCTTTGTGTATTAGTCATGGCCCGGGCGGGTGAAGCCGGGAGCGCAGCTTTTCAACCAGAAATCCGTAAACGAGCGAAATACAGCACGTGGTATAATTCAGTACATATAATATTAATAATGTAATATTGTGATTAGTAACTACTTTTAAAATAAGTATATAATAATATTCACATATTATTATTATTATATACTAGCGACTGCCCGCGACTTCGTTCGCGTAGTAGGCTCAGCATTCGACCTCGCCATAACCTCCCATCTTTTCTTAATTTTTCTAATGCAAGAACCTTCTACGAAGTATTACAAAACATTTTTTAAAAGATCTATTTTATTATATCTATTAAGAAAATCTATTTGTGCCAATTGTTCATGACATAACATACTATATAAATTAATTTGTTCAGGATGTCTTTCACCCCATCGTACTTTATTACACATTGTATTTGAATTAGCTTGTAATAATTTTGGCTTAATTAAATCTAAATTACACTGAATTACTAGGGGTAAGTGATCAGACCACACAGGGCCATGCTTAATATGTGCGTTAACAACAGTTTGTAAACCTGACACAGTAACAACGCAGTGGTCTAACCACCTTAAAGACCCATTTGCGTCGCTAATAAAACTAAATGTATCAGAACACAACCCCAACTTTACTACATCTGCACAAGTCCAATCTAAATCACTACAGAAGTTCGATAGTTCATAGTAAAATTGCTCACCCGGATGGGCATTGAAGTCACCGAGCATGTACACACACTCAATATCTTCATTGTGAACAATAGCGCTCAGCGACCCGAGACAATCCGTAAACTCCGCTAAATTAGCCGTCTTATCAGTTGGCATGTACACACTAAACACCAAGAACGACCTTTGATCTTCTACTATTTTTATGGCGCACATTCGCGTGTTATCACACTTCACAACTGACACATTTTGGAAAAAATCTTGTTCCACAACAAAGCGACTCCTCCGTAAAGGCGGCCAGAAATCATCCCATTTGTAAGGTCCATTTGTAATAATTTTGTTCGTTTATTTTTAGCTCCAGTGTGTTGCCTTACAAAAGATACTATAATAATGGTATCTGTAGGGCAAGACACGCTACACTTTTACACATCGTAATAAACGAGTAGGTAGTTTAGGTGAACTGCAGAGATTCCGGTTCGGTCGATATCTCAGCAAGAAAAGCTTCTTTACTGTCTATAAAACAATAGATAGATAATACTTTATTGTTCACAAAAACACAACAATATGAGATTAAAAATGTTTAAAAAATTACGAAAATTGTGTCACAATGGGCGGCCTTATTGCTAAAAGCAATCTCTTCCAGGAAACCTTAGGATGGAATGTATATTTAAAATTCATCGACATGGGCGCGTTTTTAAAACATAAGTAAACATGGATATAAAAAGCAATGGAAAAATAACAATAACACAGCGAGATAATACAAAAAGGATATGACAATACGTACTCTTGTAATATCATATTATTACCATGTACTAGCAAAGTGTCATACCCAACAATATAAATACGTTTTTAATTAGAAATACGGTGGCCTTTTTGTGCTAGGCGAGACGTCATCGACACGGGCGTCTCGAACTCTCCTTGAAAAAGGCCACCGAATGTGGTCGAAACTATAGTCGGACCTATCCGATAAATATTACGTGAGTAATCCTGTATTTCTAATTAATAATGAGTAAAAAACCCCACGTTGGATTTTATAACAAAATAAAAATACGTAATCAATACCAAAGCATAAATACCAAAATAATAACATAAATACATATATAAATACATAAACCTAAAGCATATAAGGGACAATAAAAACGTGCAGGGCAGTATTATATGTTTACATCTCTCATATTCGGTAAGTAGGTCCTTATTACCCCCAAATGGGGCTTGTAGGTGGCCAATTAGCGGTCTAGGGTAATAATATAGCTAGAAAAGCCCTAGGGCGGTAAGTAATTAAAAAAAAGCTCAAATGGGGCTTGTAGGTGACCAAGTAGCGCTCTAGGGTAATAATGTAGCTAGAGAAGCCCTAGGGCGTTATGTTATTTAAAAAAATCACTTCACTCTTTCAAAAAGTTCGCGTACATCTAACCATCATACTGGCAATAGACATCATGCATTCAGCCCAATGACAAAAGATGTCGCTTCGCTATTCAGCCTTGTCTTCGTATGAGTATAATAGGCATCAACTTTATTTTTATAATGCCGGTTTTTTTTCTACTTACCTCACAATCGAGATGTAAAGCAGAGTAGTTAGCTCGGGTGTAAGCATCAATTGCACCCTCGAACTATAGACACCCTCGCTGCGCTCGTGCGCCTAAATATCTCGGGCTGCAATTGATGCCTTACAGCCCTTGGCTACTAATCTACTAATAGATAAAAAAAAAAATTTGATCCTTAAAGTAGTTTAGAGATGTTGCGCGTCTGATTGAAATAGGTATACAATAGTGTGTGAAGTGACTTACTCGGGTTAGAAATGATCTTATTAGCCCCCACTTGGTTGCTCTGCTCCTTTTGAATAGCAAACCGCTTCGCTTTGCGTTTCCACAGATATCGTTCGTTGTAGTTCACCTGAAATATATACGTAATACGAATTTAATAGATAACTTTTTACAGCAGGGACAATTTTTAATTCGTCTAGGCGTAAAATTACGCTTAACCCGCGTGTCCCGCGTACACCATGTGTACGTATAAAAAAGTGCTATGCCATTTTGCGCATACACCTATTGTATACACATTTTATACTTCCACCGTGACGTCACAGACTGGCTCCAACGGAAGACCAGCGCTGGTTTGAACCAGCATTATGCTGAGTTGGGGACCATTTTATGACATAGCAGTAAATTGTAATTCTACTTTCTTACTTTTATCAATCAATGTTGTATGCTGCCGTCATAAATATATTATATTTCATTTCTCATTTCATTCATTTCATTCATTTCATTCATTTCATTCATTTCATTCATTTCATTCATTTCATTCATTTCATTCATTTCATTCATTTCATTCATTTCATTCATTTCATTCATTTCATTCATTTCATTCATTTCATTCATTTCATTCATTTCATTCATTTCATTCATTTCATTCATTTCATTCATTTCATTCATTTCATTTCATTCACCGCATGTCTTTAAAACACCCGAGATCGGGAATCGCACTTTCTCTCGAGTGATACATAGTGCTTTATACTACACCTACAAGGAAAATAAAAAACTAAATCTTTACTAATTGAAATTTATATTGAAATTGTTGCAGTTAGTGAAGCTTAATGTAACACTTTTTCCATTAATGTTTGTTTGAGATGTTTGCGATAATGTAGGAGGAATAACTGGCTGTGCTGTTGGCACTGCGCTCGTAGAAGGCTGTGGTGCCAAAGGGGCAACTGGCTGCTGAGGGGCATCTGGCATCGCCGCGCTCGTTGATGGTTGAGGAGATGAGTCTTGATGCACATTAATCGATCCCGATATTTGGTTATTTATTCGTGTTTTGTTTTCTACGGAATTCTCTATGTAGCTTTCTGCAACAGCGGACGATTTCCAACCACCGTGACGTTTTATTGTGGTTAAATCAGCACCAGTATTGGCAAGAATAGTCGCTGAAGTTCTGCGAAAGCAGTGGCCAGTGTATTCTAGTGGATTGAGTAAATTAAGGTACGAAGCTATTTCTCTTGGCACAGTACTTATTTTGTTTTTCCCAATTACTTGTTTCGTACATTTTTTGTTTTTATATTGTAGTAAAAACCGATTGGTTTTGGGGTCACTGGGGCGAATTTCGTTATATTTCTTCACTATCTCATAAAATAAGCCCGATATAACAAATGATCGTTGAATTTTGGTTTTTGTGTTAGGAATATTGACGATTATTCCATTTTCGAGGATTTCGATATCGTCTGTTGTCATATCCACAAGTTCTTGCGAACGACAGGCCCCATTTACTCCTAAAATCAAAATAACCTGTAAACAAAAATATCAAACATGAAAACCTAGTAGATTTCTACTCATAAATAGGTACGTAATAAATTTTAAACCAGTGCATTTTGTTCATAAACTTACCTTCATCAACAAATATTTGTCATCTGGAGCATTCTGCAAAAAGGAATAAACATCCTTTGTAGTAAGCACTTTTGATTTCTTACTACGGAATCCCTCCGACTTTCTTTTCAGAAATGCTGTAAGTTTTTTGTATTCTTGAATATTTATGTCGTTTCTTGTCAATATAGTACTTCTCAACATTGAGTACATAGACCATAACGTACTTGGTTTGTATTTTTGCGCTTTTTCACTGAAATAAGCTAGCAAAACAGTTTCAGAAAAAGATGCCGCATTTTTTTCACTTTTCCATTGCAAAAAATCGTCATAAGTTTTATTATATTTTTTAATTGATTTCTGCGGTAAAAGGTTATCAATCAGTATTTTTGCTGTTTCCTTCAACTGCGGCGGAGTTAAAAAATCTTCATCATCACTATCACTACTTATCATTTTGATAGTTTTATTTTACTTTTCTACGAAAACTGAATCCTCAAACAACACACAAATTGAAAATGGCGCCAATGGCGTCTGCAATTTTCACATGTTCTTTTTTCAAATTGTTTGACACCATCCAACACACAGCTAGTGGCCAGTGTCATTTTGCGAACTTGGAGATAAAAACTCACTGTAAAAACTTTTTGGCTTTTGATATTTAGGTTACCAGCGCATAGTCTTACCCAAAATTAAAAAAGAAAAACCACGTAAGAAATGGATTTTCATACACTTTTATCTCCCGCTCAGATGCGTTTTCTCGCCGCATATTTGTTTGATATGCAATGACGTACTTTCTACCGTAAATTTGATAAAGTATCAAGGTACTTTCCGAGCAGGTGTAGTATAAAATAATATACCTACCTACTACAGAATGTTCTTATAAACAACGTTTACAGGTTTTTTGCCATTAGACAATACAAACATTTTTTGTTTAGAAGTTACTCTTGAAAGAGCGACATATAATTGACCATGAGAAAAATACAACGCTCAAATCTAACCGCCGCCTCACCGCAATGTCCCTGCATTTTAAATCAGAAATATTCATTGAAATTACATGCTGTAAGGGGCTATATTGATCTATATTGAATGTACAATGTATTTAAGGTACTTAATTGGTTAAGCATCGATGCTGTATTGGTTAAAATAACTTCCTAAATAAGCTATTTTAACCCGTAAATGTAAAGTATAAAAAATGATTATTGTGGGTTATCCTTAAGAGATAGACATATACCGGGGACTTTTTTGTTGACCTTTTTAAGGTGTACAATACCGTAGTACATTATTTTGATTTATCTCGTGGGGTTCAGTCAGCGTTTGCAATGTAAGCGCAAAAAATGTGTTTATTTACGACATCACATTAGAAACCTGTAAATTTATCAGTGTTTCTCTACAATATTATGCATGTATCATACATATACACCTTTCTCTTGAATAACTGTATCTATTAAAAAAAGCGCATCAAAATCCGTGGCGTAGTTTTGAAGATTTAAGCATACATAGGGACGGACAGACAGCGACAGCGACTTTGTTTTTTACTATGTAGTGATATATTATATGTTTATACTATATGTATAACATGTATATCTTCTATATATATATATATATATATATATACATATAATTAAGTATTTAATTCAATAAATAAATATATTATTATGTATAGAAGATATAGATGTTGGCAGATTTCCGTCCCAAGGGATGCGTTTTTATATAGAGTGTTTAGTAGAGAGACCGACATACCAAATGAGCGTGTTCGGGGGCCCACTTGGAGAATACAAGTTGGCCAATAAAATCCCAGACCTCCCAATTTTTTTTAACTTTTTTTTTGTGAATTTTCCATTTTTCTCCGAAATCGTACCTATTTACCACCATAACATTTGTAAAATCTGTTTTAGACAGGATGTTTTTAGTTGAATTTGGTCTCTATACACCTTCAGGCCAATCCAATTCAAAATCCAGGTATCCAATTTTGCTTTGCTTGGGCCCCCGAACACGCTCATTTGGTATGTCGGTCCCTCTACCAAACACCCTGTATAACACCTGACAGCGCATGATGACGTAGTATGCGTTTTTATATGCCCGGGACGATCGCTCGATGATCATCCAGAGCGTTCTTTTATGTTGCTCGAAGACGCATCGGTCGCCCCCGTGTATGAAAGTGAAGAGAAGTGAAGAAGCCCTGACCTTTCCTTGACAGCCAGGACTTAATATTTGTGATAATTATGTTATTTGTGTGTTATGTTACTTTTTAACACGTTCATTGTTCCCCAAACAAGGTTTATTTTTTCCTGTATAGTCCACTCGTATTTTCTACCGACTTCCAAAAAAGGAGGAGGTACTCAATTCGACTGTATGTGTTTTTATTTTTATGTTACTTCATAACATTCGACTGGGTCAACCGATTCTCAAAATTATTTTTTTTGATAGAAATCTGTTGCTCCCCGTGTGGTCCCATTTAAATTCTATCAAATTCGGTCCAGTATTTTTTGAGTTACACTCCAATAATTGAATAGAATGGAAGTCGGTATTAAATTTTTCAAATTGTACTTGTTGTATATCAAATTGTACATATAATGAAACGAAATCAATATATTTTGTTATTATTTTAGGAATTTATATTAAGAAAACCAAAAAACACAATGTGACTCCTAATGGAGTCGTAGACTTGACTCTGAAAAAACATGACTCCTGATTGAGTCGCATGCATGTTTGGTGCTAAATTGAATAAAATATTAAATGATGAGAAAATTGGCTGACAACATTATTTGTCTATGGTAACAGTAGTTTGTTACAAATGTCAAGCAAAAAGTAAATCCTTGTCAATGGTTCTGACGATTTTTTTTCGAAGATTCTGAAGTTTCTACTTGAAATCTTCAATTATGTGGCTCAAAAGCTCTGAACACTTCAAATAAAGCTTACAATAAGTATATGTTTGGATTTTTTGCAATAAAGCTAATAAAATAAAATCCCAAATTTAGGTATTTAAGAAAATTCGTATTTTACTAACTGTCGAGGTTTAAAGGAGGCAAAAATTGCTGACATATTCTTACTCACAAGTCTAAACCAAAATCCAAACAACACACAAGTCTAGTCCAATATTTAATTATTTAAAATGTACGTAATTTGCGACAGCATAAAGAGTCATGGACAGGGAACGTGTTAAACGACTTCAAAAAAGGAGGTTCTATGTTCGATTATATCTATTGTTTGTGTATGTTCATTTGTGGACCGATTCTAAAAATTATTTTTTGTTTGGTAGAGTATACTTCCAAAGTGGTCCCATTTAATTTCATCAAATTCGGTCCAGAAGTTTTGAGATACACACCAATAACTGTAAAGTGTTTCGCCTATTTTATTTTATATGATGATATCATCATTAAAGGTGAATGACAATCGATATCGTAATTAGCACGGATCACTAAAAAAATTTTACCAAAAAACGGAACCGACTTCAACACCAACAAAAAGTGTGAATAATTTTGTCGAACATGACAAAACTGTCTTTAAACTGAAACTTTTAATTCAATAGAAGTTTAAATCCTTTAATATAAAACAGAAATTTCATAACATGTAAGATCTAATATGACGCCTGCAAGTTTCAAAATCAAGATAAATAAGCCTTATGATACCTAATAATTCTCTTAAGTAACTTAGAACATCATGAGTTGATTATGTGTGTATGTGTGAAGTTAATGTCACGATTGACAATTGGTTTGGCTTGTCTGGAACGGTGAGTATGGTCAGGTTACGTCGAGCGTTATCTAGGGCACTTACGTTAGACCACATCTCCCCCAACCGTTTGGAAATAGCCGAGAAATCCATGTCGGGGTGTTTGCGCAAGAGGTCGTTGCGCGCCTCTTTGGCCCACATCATGTAGGCCGTAATACGGGTTTTGCCTGAAAAAGGAGATTATAACTTTATTAAGTTATCCTGTGAAGAAGTGGACAGTTAGTTTACAAGGTGGGAATTGCACCTATGTAAGTCGCAGTATCGCCTATTGACTAGTAGTACTCTGTGGGAACGGTAGACCTCGTGAGCCCTTATAACCATGCAATAATAGACATTTTCCCTTGGCTTAGCAAACAGAACATCCCTCCCCCTCCACTTACCCCTTTTGTAGTTTCTTTCGCAGCATCTTGTGCAGAATGAAGTCCTCAGCGTGCTTCTCAAATTTGATTGAAATTCGTTGATAAATAATGCTACAGAAAACTTCCCCCTTTTCTCCCTAAACAATCAACTATGTATATAAATAAACTTGTGTCGCAATTTTCGTCATAAAAGGTTGTAAAATGCGACCTACTGTTGAGAAAAAACAGACAAACTGATGGACAAAAGCATTTATGGCCAACCTTGCAAAAGAGACGCTTTGCTTGGTAGGTCAATAAACTAAGTCATAATTAAAAAAAAAATTACTTAGGGCGCCCAGACTCGGGGGAGTCTGGCGTCCATTTGCGGGTTTGGTCCTCTGAGGCGGTTGCGGCACACCAAGTGTTCTGGCGTGCTGCAAGAGAGAAGGGTCCGGCGACGGACAGCCGCGGCGGGTTCGCGGTCGTGTGCGAAATCTGTCCCGCGTTCCCGCCAAAAGCGGCAGTGACGGAACACCGCAGAGGTTTGGTGGGTATGCTGCCCTTCTGGTAGAGACTCGCACATAACCACCGTGCTCCCCCCGGGGCCAATGGTATCCATAAAGGGTTACTCTGCGTAAAAAAAGACATCTCTTGGCATGACATTGTGATAGTCTTAGTTCGCCTGTCTTGTCAGGTAAAATTAAGAAAGGTAGCAAAGGCATGGTAGTCAGGAACAGTTGCCAAAGTGTTTGAATCCATTGTTCAATCTCACTATAACCTTTTGCATCCCAGTCCAGAGATGTAAGTTTCATTCATAAATCTTTTGTTTTAATCGTCACTGTATAGGAAGGATTAAACAAAACCTTACACCTCATAAACATGGATTTGTTGAAGCTTGTTCTACTTGCACTAATCTTGTGTCGTTTAAGAAATACAATACAGAATCGATTGACGATAGTAGCCAAGGAGACATCATTTATACAGATTTTAGTAAAGCTTTCGACCAAGTATCACATACATCTAAGTTATCAAACTACGGCTTTGCTGGATCTCTTCTAAAATGGCTACAATCTTACCTTAAGGATCGCATATTTTTTGTCGTTTTAGGCGGATTTGATCCGCTTATTTAAGTAATAAATTAGGAGTGTCACAAGGCTCACACTTGGGACCTATCCTATTTAACATTTTCATAAACGACATAACCAAACGTTTCATAAATGTAATTCTGTACTTTTATGCTGATGATCTTAAATTTTGAAGATGTGTAGAATCAAATTATGATCTTTTTGCTTCAAAGTGATAGCTTCAAGGTGCCAGAAAAATGAAATGACACTAAACAGTATCAAAAGTTTTCGCGGAAACTGTGCCATCTACCATCAAAATACTTTGTCGCTCAAAATGAAGTTACTGAAGTTGGGAGTATAAAAGACTTGGGTGTCATTTTCGCCAAAAAACTTACTGTTGTGCCCCACATAGATGAACTTGTTAAAAAAGCCTCAAAAATGCTAGGTTTTATTATAAGGCAGGGCCGAATGTTTCGCAAACAAAAGACGAAAAAATGGTGTTTAACAGCCTCATGCAGAGTACAGATCGCGCGGCGAGAGTTTGGCTTTGACCGTTATTGCGCAGAAGTCAAAAATTGGGTATCACAGGGTGGCTAGAGGGACGAAGGACTCTTGTCTCTCTCTGTCACATCGAAGACGAGGGACTCTTGTCTCTCTCTGTCACATGGCGCGACAGTACCCATGCGCAGTAATCCCCTCCACCCGAAGGTCAAAGCCAAACTCTCGCCGCGCGATCTGTATACTGGAATATAGTATATAGTCGTTTTGCGACCGTATTCATAATCTAAGGATAGAAAATATAATAATAATAATTTGTTTATTGTTGACAGAAATGTACATATGAGTCTTAGTTCTAAACTAACAATGTAATTTGCATTTTTAAACATAGGAAATATATGTGTGGCACTTGGCACGCTCTACGAGACTGGCTAGAAGACCTGCCTCATACAGCGATAGACTTAGGTTCGAATTACACCTTTAGAGACATGTACAGATTATTTAGATTTAAATTTTGTAAATAAACTCCTAGGAAATTTTTGGCAGTTGATTAGTTTTAGAGAAAATTAATTTTAAAGTTCCTTATACCCTCGATATGAAATCACTCTCTTAGCCCCTCCCCTACGAAGAACACCTATACCTCATATGTGCAAGTTATGCAATCAACAAGATGATTTAGACATAATCTATAACAGCCCTTCAATGCTACGTTGTCTCCTGATGGCACCAAATCTGCGCATCACAATAACTCCAATGGAGTGTGTAGATATCTAGGTTTGGAATTATTCACTTATTGTAAATCATTAATATAGGTAGTAACAATAAGGATAGGTATCTCCTTCTAAAGTCTTTAATCTTAACCACACACGTTGCAGTTCCTGGAAAAGTAGGTTGATTTCTGCGAAATCTATTGTATTAATGGCCAAATATGGCGAAACGCGAGTCCACGGGTTAAACTAATTTATCCGAAGTGTTTTTTATTTAGTTTCTGTATCTGTTGTTCTTTCTGTGTTTTATGATCATTCAACTTTGTAAAACTTACCCTTTATGTTTTGGTGCATAAGCATGCTGTGTTTGCTTGTAATTGTTGGTGCATGTAGCACAAAACTCTAGGAATAATGTTTTAAATTTGAGTTACTACTGTTAGCAAACCAAATAAATAAATAAATCACCTGTATGGTTATGGATGATGAATCAACATGTACAGCCTATGTTACTCAGGGATAATGTAGCATTCTAATAGTGAAAGAAGTTTTAAAATTGCTTTAGTTGTTTTTGAGTTCATTTATTTGTATTATTACAAATAAATGAACTCAAAAACAATGTGTTTGTAAAATACAAAAATAGAATTCTTTCATATAGTATTAGTTTAAATATATATATATATATCATAATATCTCACCCTTGTCTTTCCGTTGTGCCTTAGCTCGCCCTACTACACGGCCATCCTTGATAATGAGTTTCTTCTTCGAACTCTTCTCCATCATATAGAGGGAGTTGGCCGGAGTGCGAGTGGGGCCACCTTCATCTGAGGCTGAACTGTCAGATTCCATGCTGTTATTGAGATAGATTGAAATGTATTTGTGAGAAATAGCCTGATAATGTACCTACTATGAAAAATGGAATAG
This sequence comes from Selenia dentaria, assembly GCA_917880725.1. Lineage (NCBI taxonomy): Eukaryota > Metazoa > Arthropoda > Insecta > Lepidoptera > Geometridae > Selenia > Selenia dentaria. The sequence continues at coordinate 6,441,788 of OU862904.1, read as the reverse complement.
GTGGATCAAGATTAACCAGCTTAATGTAGCATATTTGTAATTATGTAAACCTAAAATACAAGTATTATAATTTACATTATTACACATTTTGAATGTTAACAATATGTTGGATGAGGATGATTGTGAAGATGAACAGTATCAAAATGTACCTGTCAGCATTATCACCATTATTCTCATAATAATCAGATTCACTCCCAGAAGCCGTTCCAGACTCTTCCACTGATCTCTGAGGTTCAGGAATGGCAAAATCTGGGGTTTCTTGTCTTTCTTCTTGGCGAAAGTTTGCATACGACTTGACTGGAGTCTGCCTTCTAAAACGCGCCTCAATATCATCGGGAGATTCGAAATCCATTAGTTTTGAACTTTTCTTCCTTACTCTACCACTTCGTGAGATACCAGTCACCTCCAAATCTGCAAATTAGCAAAAGAAAATCAAGCATCGCATTACATACTACAGTGTGTTCTGGGAAAATTGATGTAAATCAAACAATTGGAACTTGGAATGGACTTACCTTCTTGCATTATGATTTCTTAGTTTTCTTACGCTATTATTTGTATTCTCTTTGATAATAGCGCTTGGAGTTTGTTTTGTTGTTGAAAATAGATTTTATGTTTCGATTTTGTAGCCTACAGAAACAACAAAGGGTCATAGATTAATCAGACTATATCTAAAGCGAGATGGAAATCACTAAAGCAAAGAACGGGACGTTAGCAAGAAACTTATTTTTTTAAGTGCCATCCATTTTGACGGATCATAGTCGCACGCTTGTCTTCCATTTGTGACATGGAACGCATTAGTAACGTGGAAGACGAGCGCGCTGGTATCGATATCGATATTGATAAATAGGGATGTGCTGTTTGATTTCGAGGAAGCAAGAAGCGTTCCTATCTAATCAATCAAAATATTGTTATGTAAACGAGGGTTTATAAAATTAAAAATCAAGTTTAAGATAATTTAATCCCTTTATTGAACACATTTCAAAAATAACAAAGATTGTAATTTATTAAGAGTAATACATATTGTTTACCTTACATATTGAAAGCACTTATGTTTTAAGAGATGACGATTCAAAACATGCGTGATTACGATTTATAATTAAACATTTGCGTTTTGTTATTTAAGTAAGTGCCTAACAATAAATTAATATGCATTAAATAACTAGAATTGCGTGTTATGTTTTCAACGCATGGAACAAGTGTTTACATTGATAATAAAAGATTTTTGAAGAAAATCTGTGCTGATTGATAGGTGTCAAGTAAAACCTTAATACAAGGGTTTTTAATAGAAGGTTTATTTACGTAAATGTTAAAAAAAATTATCATTTCATAATAACGAGTGCCTTTTACTGTAGAGACTTCTTGCTTTGTATTGTTTATCCGTTAATAGTGCAGTATTCTTGGTGTTTGTACCTGCTTGCACTGTATGAATCCTGAATTTGTAACAGCTTGGTCTTCACATAGTCTATAGTCCATATTTGAATTTTCCATTGCAAGTCTCATTGGTTGAACATATTTCGTTAAGCTTTGTAGCTTTGTCACATGTCTGCGCCGGCTGTTTAGACCTTTATCTTCAAAAGCTGACCTTAAAACTTACTATGACTAATTTGCTATTTTTGCATATCTCACGTGAACCCGGCAATGTGCTTATATCATTAAACATACCCTTGCTCTTGCTATTTGGTCTCTCATTATGCCTTATCAAAATTCATCAGTGCCGTATGAGTGTACTCCTACAGGTTGCCATGGATAATATACAACTCGATCATGAATTTCAGTGTATTATAAAATGAGTTTCCTTCTAATTTATCTATGTATGTTAAACTCATACCCGTATCGTGAGCCGGCTGCGATCTCTCCAGTCATTCGCCGCTCGAAGTTGTGCTTGCAACTTTACCTTCTGTAGCCATAACACTGTTTACACCCGATCTTCATGAAACATCGAATTGACACATAACCTGAGCGGGATTGAGTATCTTTGCTTACCGACAACGTACAATGAAATAACACAAAATTTGTGTATTAACAAAAATTATAGGAATAGAAACACCATAATTAAATGTAGTAATTTAGCTCATAATAATTTTCACCTTTGACATACATCCGTCAATTAATGACAACTCTCAAACAAATGACGATTAGACAACGATATGAGATTACGCAAACTCTTTGCTCTAATATAATTGAAGAGCAATAAGCCACAGTTTAATAGAACATAGATTACTTTGGTGAATAATGCGTGGTGACACAACATCTTTCTAAGGCCCACAGGACAGTAAGGAAGTAGAACCCCCGTGCAAAGGGTATCTATCCCATAGACATTTCTAAATCAGACTACGTGTAGCATAGATAAATCAGACTATATCCAAGATAGATGGAAATCAAGAGAACGGAACGATAGCGGCAAGTTTTTTTTAAGTGCCATCAGGTTTGACGTGTCATGGTGACGTGGAAGACGAGCACGCGGGTGTCGATATCGATAAATGGGGATGCTGTTTGATATCGAGGTAGCATTAAAGCGCAACAAACCCAGAGATCAGATGCGGGTCGGGCGCGGGCCAGAACGTTAGTACGGTGGGTGAAATTCCTTGTTTATATAAAAGACATCTCACTAAAAGCGTGAGCGGGCCGGGTCGTGCGCGGGAGCGACGCCCGTCGCTAACCACTACAGACAGCGCGTACCCACGCGCTCTATAGGCGGGTCGGGAGCGGCCATTATTTTTCGTAATACAAGCATTACCCGAAATACACTGACACTAGCGCCTGTGCGGGTCGTCGTGACTTCTGATATCAACCATGATAAATAACATAAAATGGATATATGTAATATGGCCAGTAGAATAGATAGAATATATATATAATAATAATATAGATAAGAAAATATATTTTTGTAACAAAAATAGTTTGAACCATTTAGGACAATTTAATATTAACATGTTTGCCGTCAATACTACGAAGATAATGAGGAACATTCCAAATTTCTCTATAACCAACTTCCGACTGCCTCCAGGGGCCTTACTATGAGCTCTTAAAGCAGGACTTCTGGACAACTGCCCGGTTTATTCGTACCATGACAACTTTAATGTAGGCCTGCCCTGGGGCCTTACTTAGCTTTAGCTTCGTAAAAACCATGCAAGTTCCGTGCAGTTCTTAAACCTGACATAAACAGTTTTGAATGAAATCATACCATGACGCGCTTTTAGGTGAACTGTTTGAATATTGTTTTCTCAAAGGTGAACGGATAATATTGTCTCTGGCATTCTATTACTATAACCAACATTGCAGACGCCTAGACGTTTGTAAGCTAATAAACTTAGTGGATTTAAAGCGACATGTTAACGAGAGTCCATACAAAAAAAGCAGTTGAACGGTTTTTCTGCGGTTCTTGAATAGTAGGCCTGGGCAGGCCTGCTATACAGTTGTCATGGTACGAATAAACCGGGCAGTTATGGTAAATTGTTAGAATGCGAGACTTAACATTATCCGTTCACCTTTGAGAAAACAATATTCAAACAGCTCACCTAAATGAGCGTCATGGTACGAGTATGATTTCATTCAAAACTGTTTATGTCAGGTTTAAGAACTGCTCGGAACTTGGATAGTTTTTACGAAGCTGATAGTAAGGCCCCAGGTATCTTGTGAAGGTGCAGGCATGTATTTTAGTTGGAGTACCTCCCATGTGGCTTGACATACTTCTTTTACTATATTCGAAACAGTACTGGTTCCAAGAAAGAAAATGCAGTACTTCGGTACGAATCACCAGTCCTCAGGTACCTGACATTAAAAAGAAACCAAATATTTTTTCTTATTGAAGGTGGAGCAGTAAAAAGAATTGAGGAAGTGGAAAAGTATGAGAGATGGATATATATTATATATAAAAAGCAATCAAAGGGAACAACAGGTAGTGGAAGAAAATCTATAAACTTCATGTGGTCTGCGTAACTATCGTTTTTTGATAGTGGTATTAACCCTAGAGAAACGTCATGCAACGATCCTGGAAATCCTCTAATCGAAATCTCAGAAAATTCGGCTATGCCAGCGACAGCGACGTTCGTCGAGAATGAATCCTCTGAATCTTTAAATCCAATATCAACAATTCTTTACAAAAATATTTAATCCGTTCTGCCTTAATATAAGGTCGTTATAGGTGTGATGTATTTAAAATTGAAACGGTCCTCGTCGAGATGCATGTGTCCTTGTCTAACAACCTGTCAAAGCAAAAATCACTTGAGTTTGGTGGAATTGATGACGATGATGATGATTTTCAGCGGACTTGTGAAATAGAAAATTATTGAATAGAAAGGTTCGAATTAAAAAAATATCTCTCGACACTATAAGCTGGCACATAAAATGCACTTTATTTAGTACTTACCTAAATTTTGCATTGTAAACAAAATCTTCCGATATTATAACGTGAAAATAATATTATTATTTTGGTCAAAATTACCTGCTTGCTCTTGCTCTGCACTCATAATTACGTACGTATTTTTTGTATAGTTGAAAAAGCTTTTCATTCAATAATTGTGCTTGTGGGATAACATATATTTATACTAGGTAGCTATTTAGACTGAGCACATCACCATTAGAACTATTCCACCTGTGAATTCAATGTATACCCATCATTGAACAAAACTGTTACGGTTTCAAACATAGTATATATCTCTAAGAATAACAATAACTTACTCAGTCTGCAGGTTAATTTCACAATATTTTAGCTGCTATTTATTACTTACTTCCTTGTATTATTGTTTTCTCTACATGAAATATCTTCGTACCTAATCTTGTGATTACCACAGTAGAAAAGGACAAACTACGTGAATGTGGTTTCTCACTCGAGACCGTTTTTCGACACAGTGCGCAGTCTTGTTAATATTATAATATGTTTGTTTTTCTCATTGGACCAATCTCTACACTTGCGACATCGGCGTGCTCGCGAAAATCTCGCAAAAGCCATAAAAAAGAACACTCTGTGTGGAATTGTTGATTGACATAAGAATTGAGAATATAGCATTGTGCGAGCACACAACAGTGCATTTTAACACAGATTAGACAAACTCACAAAACAAGACAAGCAAGACAAGACACCTTTAAACAAGACCAAGCTACCTCATAATTATCAACTTGATGACATGTAATCCAGATTCAACGAGTAGGGATCAGTTTGTCATTACGCCGCCTCCACCACAGGGCTCCACACACTGGACCCAACGATGGTACCAACGTTCAACACAAACGTTGGCAATTTTACCAGTTCTGTCCCGTCGTGGCCAATGTGAAGATGTCCGATACAGAAATCGAAATTGACTGAGTGCTCATTAATCATTACCTATAGCTTTTTAAAATCTTCAATTAAGTAAATCATTACCATATTCTGATGAATGGTGCGCCAAGTATCAAATATCAAAGTCTATTTTTATGTTCCTTTCGACTTGCGTCCTTTATTATTGGATGCGCTTGGTTTACTGAGACAACTTTAATTCTAAAAATTCTAGAAATTTTTATTTGTTCATGCCGGTATAGCGATTTTGTGGATGAGGAAGCCACCTTGTGGACAGATCGCGAGCGTTAGCGCAGATACCTTTGATGAAACCGACACGAGCCGGTCAACTACCAACGCTCACCCCTACGTAAGGGTCACTTCCATTTACTAGATTTGGTGATTACCAATACATCCAGACGTTGGACGGTGGCGTTGAGGCCTACGTCGGGACCAATGCCAAAGGGTTTCCTACTATATATATATATATTAGCGTGCTACTCAGTAAGTGTAAAAATATGCTGCAGCTTACAACTTATTGAACAACGTTGAAAAATCAGTAGCTATGGTGTTCGGAGCGTTAAAAAATGATGCAAGTAGTCTTCCCTTGACCTTAAATAAAATTAATTTAAAATACGTTTCCACGTTGTTACCAATGAACTTGTGGAGGATCATGACATGAATAGAGAAAGACAGTATCTTGCTGTTAGGGCCAATATGATTGGTAGAAAGTTTGGCGGATGCTCACGTGCTGCGAAAATATTGCTTTTTAAGACCTATTGTACTGCACTTTATACGCCACAGTTACGGTGTAACCACAAGGTGGAGAGCTATCGTACGCTCAAAGTGCAGTACAATGACTCGTTCCGCTTCACACGATAGTGTAGTGCCTCCACGATGTTCGCGTGCCGGCTCTTCATGCAGTGATAAGACATCGCGATGCCAGATTTAGAACAACACTCTAGGTCTGAAAATGCGATCATTAAAACTATTTATAACAATTGTTTTTGTTTTCAAAAATGCTGGTCAAAATTATTGACATATACTCGTACATAATTGTAAACTGACATGTTATCTTCTTGATGGATCTTTTTTATCTGTAATAAATAATTATAATATTATTATTATTAATCTATGGAGCCGCCTTTACTCCACGCAGACCATAGATTTTATGTAAATAGGGCGAATTCTGTGACGCAGACATAGTCTGATTAATCTAGACGCAGACTAACGGCCCAATAATCTATCTATCGCCGGTTTACCTTACTAGAATTAGATATTTGACACTATTTGTATGAAAGTTATGTCAAATTTTTATCGGTAGTAAGGAAAACCGTGGATAGATAGATTATTGGGATCCTCCATAAGTCAATATATAAAATGTGTAAGTACAAAAAATAGGTTACTTTATTTACGGAAACAACTCTGCCGGATAGACTTTTTGCAGCTTGTGTCACAATTTTATTGTTCTTGTGTGCAAAATGCTGTGTGCTACTTAAGTACCTACTTGCCAACAAACTCATACCGAAATTGAATGTCACGTGTACAATTGACTAACTGTTAAGACAGTTACCGAACTCTACTTGTAGGTATATAAGTTAAAAGGTAAGTCCGTAAATAAAATTTCTTTTTACAACAACAATATTTATTTATTATGGTTTGTGTTAACACTGCTTTTCATTATACCTACACATTTTGTATAGTATCTGTTTACAAAAGCTACACAAGATGAAACATTTTGTATTGTTAATTTAGAAAATATACATAATAAAAAATGAAAAATAGTGGAGAGTATAAAAATTATGGCAAGAAATAAAATAAACAACAAAAATAAAAATATACTTCTGCTTATTGATTATCTTTTATCGCAATATTATGTACCCACTACTCTATCTACATAGTACATAATATTTCGGTGTCCTCTTTAGATCACAATGCATAATCAATCTTAGCCTGACGTCACTTTGTTTTAACAATCATAATTCTGCTTAGGAGTTTCTATGTATCGTCACAACATATAAATATGTAAGAGAGACAATGTTACTAGCAATAAAATAGCCTGTCTGCCAAATTAACACCCAAATAAATATAACGACATTCATACACTCACACCTCCGTATTATGATTCCGTGTAATAGTAGGCATAGACACACACATTAACTATAATGACAAATATCCAACATCCTAGAACAAACATTTTGCCTATCACACAAACAATTCCAGCGAGTAATCGAAATTGAGTCCTCGCGCTTCAAAGGCAGGCCACTACCAAATGATGCAAATCTTATCATTTTCAAAGTTCTCGCACAAACGAAACATTATAATTGTCATTAACATATTTGTTTTGTCTGATACGCAGCCTTTTGCGAGCCTAATTAATAGCAACGAATAGTGGTGTAAAATGTATAAAGTTATATAATGCTATGTAAAACTACACTTGCCTTAGTCATTTACCATAGGTTATTAATACAGATAGGTCATGCAGTAATAAATATTAAAACTACCATAAGCAATAGTATATTCGTATAAAACCGTAAAAATCATACCGATTTAATTTATTACTAAAGATATCCTTTTCAAAATATTTTACATTATTAACTAAATTCGATATTTTGTCCTCAACAATATATAACGATAGACGTTTAATATTATTAGAAAGAAGAGCCAGATTGTAAAAGGAGACATACATAGAAACTCCGAAACTTATATCACAGTAGTGAAAATTCAACTGACCCTACCTATAACATTCCCAAAGATAATGGCTATACACAATATAATACCCACCCCCATCAACAGTTGGTTAGGTTTTAGCAATACTTTATTTTTGTCTTCTTCAATGTCCCTAGTGTCTTCTTCTAAGTCATGGTGGACGATTGATAAAGCTTTGGCCAGTTCTGCGTCAGATTTCGCGCTGGTTTGTGAAGCGGCCACTATTAGGCGTTTTAGATCACGCATTTGGGTATCCACTGTCTGTTGTTGGTGGTGGAGGTGTTCTAAACGCAAAACACATAGATAATTATTAAAATGTTAAGCAAAGGCATGTCACAATCTGTACCGACTGTTTTGTAGTCGTCTTGTGAGACGGTTTAAGGATACTAGATTATAAAACAGAAATGTATATGTATATAATTATCTCAATATAACATTTTTATCCTACATATTATTATGCACATGCTACATTTTATATATAATTAGCCATTTTTTTTTATCATTTTATATATTATGCTCAGTGACAGTCTCGTCATCAAGCCGAATCTAATGACGTATCATTTACCAAAACCAGTTCAGCCACAGATTAGTTACGAGCGGACATAGGAACGGACATACATACACACAAGTCAAACACATAACCCTCCTTTTCGCTTCACTTTGAACTCCTAATTCGTCGATCGGTCCTTATAAGTAATTTCAAAGGTTTGACGGTATGCCAAGGATTATTACTACGAAGGAGTAGAGTTAGGAGTCTCTTAGGAGCATACATTATTATTACATCATCTAAATATTTCATCCTTACCAATCAATGACGTTTGCTTGCTGACTAGATGATTGATGTTTTCCTGCATTGATTTCAGGTTTTGTGCAAGTTGCTCCTGTGAAACAGTTGATAATGTACGAAAACAGTTTTGAATATTATTTAGAGGTTAGGGACATGACATGTGAGGTTGTGGACACAACTATGTTTAATATATGCGAGAAATTAACCTCCCAAGGGATAATATGATATTAAAGTCAACCCCGATAACGAGGTCAAGAACATAACTGCCAGTGTTTATACATCTCTTATACATCTGTCAACCTCTTCAAGGCTGGAAGGTGTGCATAAGTGTAATACGTAATACAATTATACTACAGAATGCGCGAAACAATAAAAATTAGTACAAAAAATATTTCATCCAATGAATTATAATTTGTTCACATTATTAAAACCCTTAAATGCTGCGCGCACATGCGACCGCATTTCGTATAAGTTTACTCACGCGCGTGCTACCAAACAAGGCATGCGACACACTAGTGTCTTAAAATCTCTAAATAATGACTATTTCTTATTCTGTTTAAGCTAAAATCCAAATTAGTAGTATAATACTCCAAATGACAGTACTAAAATTGGATATTTCTCTTCAATTGTAGATTTTATACCGATTAATCGTAACGTAACTTGGTGCTTGCTAATCTAACGTAAATTGAAACGAAAAAATCCTATTTTTAGAAATGTTATTTTATTTGTTACATTGGCATCATGCCATCAACGAGGTGATCAGGAGAGCGCTCGTTTTAGCGGATGTCCCTTGTGTGCTCGAGCCCCCCGGCCTGTCGCGTTTGGATGGCAAACGGCCAGATGGACTCACGCTGATTCCGTGGCGGAGAGGTCGCAGCCTCATCTGGGATGCCACCTGCGTCAGCACATTTGCTTCTTGTCACCTCCAAGCCACTCAGCGGGAGGCTGGCGCGGGTGCAGAAGCGGCAGCCAGAGGAAAGCACCTTAAGTACGCTGCCTTGGAGTCAGCCTACGAATTCGTGCCGTTTGCTGTGGAGACGGCTGGGCCGTGGGGCCTGGAGGCCAAGAGATTTGTTAAAGAACTCGGGCGGCGCCTGAAGGAGAGAACGCGTGATCCTCAGTCGGGCCATTATCTTGTGCAGAACATTTCCTTGGCGCAGGCTTCTTGAACGCAGGAATGCCGCTAGCCTGATAGGCACGTTTGGGCGAGAGGTACGTTTGGTTTGATTGTGAGGGACTTTGACAAAATCAAATTAAATGTGTTTTTATGACATGATGTTAATATTTATTAATTTCATATAATGTTTAATTTATAGTGGACTATAAGTTAAATGACTTGCTTAAAAAATATTTAGTGTAACTAGATTCTAGTGTATCGACCAATTAATAAATGGATATTAAAATAAATATAATTTGTTACATGAATTTGGATTTTAGTAATAACATAATAATGACTACCATAATTACTATTAGTTAGGTAGTTTAGTGTAGCATTTTGAACAAGTGAATCGCAACAATGTCACCTATATTTACCTGTAGTTCATGCTGCGCCCTCTAGGAAGCATTGAATAAGAAAGATATATTAATCATACTGATGTTAAAAATGCGGTATATGAACGAGTGAGTATGTATGTTTGTTTTTAACAGAAAGCATGAGTTCATGAGAATTCGCGATAACCATGCATCATGTGGACAAAGTCGAGGGCAGAGGCTTGTTAAGTCGATTGAACTTTTGCATACAACTTCACCTATTTTACGAGAAAATCATAACATTGAAAAAAATGTTTTGCTTGGTACAAAATAAAAACTTTTCGTCATGATGTTTAAATTAATGGTAGCTCTTTGTCAGTTCTAACAAAATACAGAAAATTGAATTGATATAGCCCTGTGATTTCAAACTCCAATAGATTTAAAAGTTGAAGAACCCTCCACCCAATTTGACTCTTATAGGAACTTAAGCAATTATATTGATAAGAGTTACCTTCCGCTAAATCAGCTATACTGACACAGAAATCAGATTAACTGTTCCTTAGTTAACGATCAAACAAACGCACAAACATACAAACGTCGATTTATCCCAATATACTAGAGACTTCAGTAAGCTCGGTCACTTAATTATGTGACATCACAAATAGCTTCATATTTTTATATGGATAAGTACGAGTATTTCTATCCAGTATCGCAGACAAACCATTTTTTTAAATATTTGTTAAATTAGTCAAACGGATAACCAAATCACCACATATTGATTCATAGGATTTATTTTATACCTGATACGCGAACTCAGTCTTCATAGCTTCAGTAATATCAGCTCTGCTAGCGGTGCCACCTCCGGCAATGGTATACAGCACACTAGCACTTCGTGCCATTTGTTGCTCCATCATATCCCGGAATTCGGCCATTTTGAGATGGTTGTTTATAGTGGAACCAGCTATGCCAAGAACGGTGCCTGAAACAAATAAAATTAACTAAATAAAGTAAGTAATTACCTAAAACTATATTTCGCCAGAACCCCAGCTTTGAACTTAGGCCTATTTTTTTAATAATCAGATAAAAAAATTATCAGACTGATAAAATGTTAGCCGACCAACATTTAAAATTAAGTAACTTTTCTTTTGAACAACCAACGTTGGCTCTTTTTATTTTTGTTGTGTGTACATATTTATTCATGAGAATAGAGACTATCTGGGGCCTAACTAAGAGCTCTTAAAGCAGGACTTCTAAGCTACTGCCCGGTTATTCGTACCATGAAAACTTTAAAGCAGGCCTGCTCAGGCTTACTATTCAAGAACCGCAGAAAAACCGTTCACCTGTTTTTTGAATATACTCTCATTAAACCTGTCGCTCTAAATCCACTCAGTTTATCAGCTTACTAACGTCTAGGCGTCTGCAATCTTGGTTATAGTAAATTGTTAGAATGCCAGAGACAATATTATCCGTTCACCTTTGAGAAAACAATATTCAAAAAGTTCACCTAAATGAGTGTCACATGGTATGATTTCATTAAAAACTGTCAAGTTTAAGAACTGCAAGGAACTTGCATGGTTTTTACGAAGCTGATAGTAAGGGCCCTGATTATTGAAAAACCTGCCCCCAATGAATATTTAATGTATCGACAAAACTTACGGTAATTTTGTAATTACTGAAAGCGACTCAAGGTGAATGCTAAACACTTAATAAATATCAGTATCCGAATCACGATATTAACTGAAGTCCATACATATACATATACTGCACAAGATATGTATGGACTTCAGAAAATCTTATTATTCTTTATTATAAATATAGGCGTACGGTAATTGTACGATAGTTTTAGGTACAGTTTACGGTAATTCTGGCAACACAGGTTGGCAGCACTCATTGGGTTGGTTTATTCACTATTCATTCATGTCTGTTGTATTTTTTACGGTCTCATTCTCACCAATTTTATAAATAATAAAGTTAAGCATTTATAAATAGTAACAATTGCAACATATTATAAATCCGTCCCTTTAAACCAATAGTTAAATCAGATTATTATGTCCAAGAAGCCCGTTTCACCCGTCTGATTTAGGTTTATGTACCACGGGGATTTCACTTCCTTACTGTCCTGTTCACCTTAGAAAGATGTTGTCTATGGTTGTGCCACCACGCATTATTCACAACAGTTATCTATGTTCTATAGAACGGTGGCTTCGTTCTCTTCATTTCTATTAAAGCAAAGAGTTTGCGTAATCTCATATCGTTGTCTAATCATCATTTTTTTGAGAGGTGTCATTGGACGTATGTCAAAGGTGAAAATTATTATGAGCGAAATTACTATATTTAATTATCGTGTTTCTATTCCTATAATTTATGTTTATACACAAATGTTGTGTAAATTCATTGTACGTTGTCGGTGAGCAAAGATACTAAATCCCGATCAGATTATGTGTCAATTCGATGTTTCATGAAGAACGGGTGTAAACAGTATTATGGCTAAATAAGGTAAATTTGCAAGCACAACTACGAGCAGCGAACGACTGGAGAGATCCTGCAGCCGGCACATGATACGGGTATGAGTTTAACATGCACAGAGAAATTCGACTGGAAACTCATTTTACAATAAACTGAATTTATGATCGAGTTGCATCTTATCCATGGCGACCTGTGGGAGTACACTCATACGACACTGATGAATTTTGATAAGACATAAAGAGAGACCAAAAAGCAAGAGCGAGGGTATGTTTGATGATATAAGCACATTGCTGGGTTCACGTGAGATATGCAAAAATGGCATAGGAGTCATGGTAAGTTTTAAGGTCAACTTTTGAAGATCAAGGTCTAAACAACTGCTGCAGTTTTTTGTCAAAGCTAATAGATAATAATTTATTGTAACATTTACGTAAATAAACCTTCTATTAAAAACCCTTGTATTAAGGTATTACTTGATACCTATCAGCCCAGATTTTCTTCAAAAATCTTTTATTATCAATGTAAACACTAGTTCCAAGAGTTAAAAACATTACTGATATCTGTTTCACATAATTATGACTAGTATCGACGTATTTACAGTTATTTAATGCATATTAATTTATTGTTAGGTACTTACCTAAATAAGAAAACGAAAATGTTTAATTAGAAATTATAATCATGCCTGTTATGAATCGTCATCTCAATGGTATCTCATCATATGGTATCTCACAAAACAAGTGCTTTCAGCACTTGTTTGTGAGATACCATACCACCATGCAAGGAACAACCACTTAGCATAGACGCATCTATTATCCTGCATTCAATCAACTTAGAAAATCTCCACTTAATACACGAGAAAATCTCACTTCAAAGCCCTGCAAAAACTAGTGAAGTCTCTGATCGAAGCTTATATCATACTACCATTCCAGTCTACGTGCTCCTGTTAAGTGCAACCGCACTCGCCATTCGGTTTCTTGTTGTAACGAACCGAACCTTCGGATGAGAGTTTCGCTACGTTTACAAATATAGTTAAACAACTAGTCGTTTATTACAAATAAATTAATTAATTAATACCGTTCCTCTAACATCAGAATGTATGAAATATATAAAATAACTGATATCAATTAATAGTATTATTAATAGTACCTAGACGAAATCGGTAGTTCTTTGAAAGTCAAGTTTTATAAGACAAATATTCAAAAGACAGACAAACTGATAAACAGAAATCGTTACGCATGAGTAGACAAGTAGGCATAAACAAATGGTACGCTTATCTGTTCTCGGAAATGAGGCGCCAAGCGGGCGCGTATCAAAGTACCCTCAAAAATCTAGTCAGAAGGAAAAATAAACTTCATCAAAGTATGTCGACGAAACCAAGTGTTTGTAATGCGTGAAATATCTATTATTTTGATGTAAACTGATTACAGTTGGGAATTAAATATTCATAAAAGAATTATCAAGTATCTGGTGTATGGGTTTCGTAAACAAAGTCATTGTTGGGACGAAAACGACGTTTTGGCTGTCCGCCATTGTGGGCTGTTGTGCGTGACGTCAGCTATCATGGAGGGCGGGAATAAGGAAGTTGATGTTTTCAAATGCTGTAAGTGCAGAAATAGGATATTCCCGACCGAGTATGAACAAATTGTGGAAAACATTATTAATGAATATAATTATTTTAGAATTACTTTAGATCGGTGGCATGGATAGTAAATAATTAAACAGTTCTGTTGGATTTGACAAAGACCGCGTAGTGCGATAGCAGCGCCACGCCGATTTAGAGCAAAACCTGTTCGTAGTGGAAAAAACGTCCGATTGGTCGAGTGGAGTGATGTGAAGGGAGTTGGGGGGAGCCTACTGAGCTGACATGCGAGACAGTCTGAGAGAAATCGAGATCATTAATTTTCGTACCATCGTGGTAGGAAGACGTGTACCTAGTGAGTTTGTACCATTAGAGTAAAGTTAGTTGGGAGGCATTTCTGAGAGTTCTCGGCTTTATTATTGATAATTGGGCATTCCCTGTTATACGTAAAAGGGCCTTGAACTATGTTTTTCTATCGCGATTCGGACTATGTCTGGTCGGGGAGAATGACATTGCTCGTTAGAAATGGCGTTTTAGAATCGTGTCAGTTTATAATATAAGTGTGTTTTCGTGAAACGCATAGGCGTTGTGGTTTTCGTCGAGCTGGTATCGCATAGCAGCGAGATTCGGTCGTGAGGCCGGGCCAGCAACACTTAGCCATGACAAATCTGTGAATTTCATAAAAACGTACTTCGCGGTAGGTTGTAATATAAGTGTGTTTTCGTGGAACGCATAGGCGTTGTGGTTTTCGTCGAGCTGGTATCGCATAGCAGCGAGATTCGGTCGAGAGGCCGGGCCAGCAACACTTAGCCATGACAAATCTGTGAATTTCATAAAAACGTACTTCGCGGTAGTGTACATTGTGGGAGGTAGGAGTGTTCGTTATTTTAAAGTTGTGATCACTGACCACTGCGATAAAATGACACGCACTAAATTCTTAGCGGGTTTCTAGAGGTTACCAGTTTCATAAACGGGGGGTTGTTGTAAGTAATATGTTTTAGAATGGTACAAATTCATGTTATTCCCAGTGTAGGCAACGGCACGGTCCGTGATTAGAGTTTCCGCGAGTTAGGGTTAGGCGGAGTACCGTGGGACCGGCCCGAAGTTGTGTTACCAGCTTAATGGAACAACTTTCGTCCCCTTCTTCCATTGTAACTAGCATAAGAAGGTCTCGGAGGTTCAAGGCAAGTGTTCCGATGCCCGTGGCTTCGGCCCAGTGCGCCGAGATACCGTATGTTAGCTGCAGTGGGGGCTGTCTTAATGAAACCGTAGGGCTATTTTGCTCTGTAGTATCCCTTATCGTCGGACTTCGGTCAACCACTGCAGAGTAAAATGTAGGGAGTCTAGGCTAGTATCAGGGTGACGCCTGAACGTTTCCAGATTAGTTAGAAACACCTACTTGGAGATCCCTGAGCTGAGGCGATTCTCCATGCGCATTTAAATGTGAGATTTATCTCTAGTTCTAACACACCATAGCAGAATAGGAACATTTCAGGGACCGATAGGCTAGGGTTTTGCTGTTAGATATTTCCAGAGTAGTTGTAATATACGTACTTGTGGTTTCCTCGTGCTCGGGTGAAGTCCACATGCGCAATTAAAAGTAAATGTGAGATTTATCTCCAGATTTGCATATATACACACCGCTAGAAAGCATAGGAAATCTCATTTAGGACTGTAGGCAGGGCAGTAGGACAAATCGAATTAATAACAGTAATAAATAATCAAACAAATAATAAATAATCAAACAAGTAATAAATGATCAAACAAATAATAAATAATTCAATCGTGGCATAAATTACATAAAACTAAGGTTTAACCTTTGAATTTAGGGCTTACCTAGGCCGACGATAAAACTAGACGCGACGAGGATTTAGTTAACTAACGAGTTTGCTAGGACGACTCTTAGCGGATAATCCTTGTGTTATTGGAGTAAACACATTATTAGACTTTGTCGACTGTTGCGCGCCGTACCGAATGTGACTTAAAGAGTTAGGAAAAAGGTATCATACAAAATAAACTAAAGTAACTACCCGAATACTTTATCTTGGGGAATTATCGTCACTGCTTGGGCAAGCATAAGCAGTCCCAGTAACTCACCTCTATTACCAAAAAAGGATAGAGATGTTACCTTCTTCAGTTTTGGCTATAATTTTACCTGGACTAAAGCGTTCATTAGTACATTTATAACAAGATCTACCAATAAAGGCTAGAGATGTTACCTTCTTCAGTTTTGGCTATAATTTTACCTGGACTAAAGCGTTCATTAGTACATTTATAACAAGATCTACCAATAAAGGCTAGAGATGTTACCTTCTTCAGTTTTGGCTATAATTTTACCTGGACTAAAGCGTTCATTAGTACATTTATAACAAGATTTACCAAAAAAGGATAGAGATGTTACCTTCTTCAGTTTTGGTTATAATTTTACCTGGACTAAAGCGTTCATTAGTACATTTATAACAAGATCTACCAATAAAGGCTAGAGACGTTACCTTCTTCAGTTTTGGCTATAATTTTACCTGGACTAAAGCGTTCATAAGTACATTTATAACAAGATCTACCAATAAAGGCTAGAGACGTTATCTTCTTCAGGTTTGGCTATAATTTTACCTGGACTAAAGCGTTCGTAAGTACATTTATAACAAGATCTACCAATAAAGGATAGAGACGTTATCTTCTTCAGTTAGACTATAATTTTACCTGGACTAAAGCGTTCGTAAGTACATTTATAACAAGATCTACCAATAAAGGATAGAGATGTTACCTTCTTCAGTTTTGACTATAATTTTACCTGGACTAAAGCGTTCATAAGTACATTTATAACAAGATCTACCAATAAAGGCTAGAGATGTTATCTTCTTCAGTTAGACTATAATTTTACCTGGACTAAAGCGTTCATAAGTACATTATAACGAGACCTACCAATAAAGGCTAGCGACGTTATCTTCTTCAGTTTGACTGTAATTTACCACGCACTAGAAGTGTTCATAGCACAATTATAATGAATCCTTCATTCGGCAAAGATTCATAATTGGTAATGTAAGAGTAAAATCTTCCTTGGGAACTAGAAACATTCAGAGGGCAAAACTCGGAATTGTCAGAGTAGGAAGTCCGGTTTCGAACGTAGTAAGACTCGGCAAAAGTATAAACTAATACGTGATCGAACTAATAATGCGTAGAAGGAGACGACCATACCCGTACCTTTAGAGACGAATTTGTTAGGGCTAATCGAATTAAACATAGTTAGAACTAGTTAGTCGGAGGTTAGTCAGGCTAAGTTCCAATAGGCAATACGTTATAGGGCTAGGTAATTAGGTATTCTAGGACCTTATAGAGGCTTTCATATACTAGGTAAAGTTAGTATACGGAAGCTTCGCAATGAATTAGAATTGATGGATGGAGTGGTTTGCGTCAAAGAGTACCGCGCCTCTTCTGTACCTAAACCAGCGAATGAATGTTGCTTGGAAATTAAGTAAAGTAAGCTGCGTGTGAATGTTGGTATAGTCACGAGACCGACTCACTACAGACTTAGGGTTGATAAAAGATTAAGTCCTCTATTCCCCTTTTGAGACAGAGACTGACCGACTAACACCTGGAACTCCTCTCTAGTGTTCATATTAGCTTCATTCAAGAATGTGCGTATATACATAAATATATTCTATGTATATGTATGTATATATTTGTACATAGGCGGAGGAAGAAAGTCCAAAATTAAATCGGAAGAATTTCTACTATTTGTGACGAGGTTGGGGTCACAGATCTATGCCGCATTCCCACAATACCCTGTAAGCGGTGGAAACGGTGTCCAAAATCACTGGGTAGAGCCGTTACAGTCACAAGCGAAGGAGGGGCTTGGACCTATAGCCGCAAATTCACACTGCAAACGTTAATTAGTTTTCATATTATTACGTTGAAACTAAGTTCAACATAAGTACCTACATGTTAGCTTAAGACTGCCAGCTTTGATTCACTGGGGCTATTCCAACATTTCACAGTTAACATAACTATGTCTAGAAATATTTATTATGCAGAAAATATTCAGAACCTAATGGTATACGTATATTTAGATTTAGGGTGAATTGGCATATAGGGTAGAAATGGAACTTGGATGGGTACACTTACCTATAATATCTACTTCGCTTTATTTAGCAGGCATTTTATATATATATTTCGTGATTCGCATATAGTTCAAGTAAGGTACTAGGTTGCACTTGTAGTAGCGATATACCTAGTAGACATTCAAACTGACATCTTCTAGATATAGCCTTCATATACGCAAGTCATTAATATCATACAAAGCGTCGATTAGGATTCGTTAGATAGTAATATTTCGCGTGACAACTTCATTCAATAAGTATATACGTTTGGGGTGAATCGGTACATTTGCTAATTTACTTTCATAGTGCGATATCTCTTATAGAAAGCGGCATTACGTCATTACGTAGGTATCTTTGGGTCAGACATGCTACAATGCAATTGTGGATTTGTTCTTCATTAACGTGAACTATGCAAACGATGGTTAGACATATCTAAATATATAGCGGATATGAGTTCTGCTGCGTTCTTAATTTAAATATAACAAATTGAGGGGGTTCAGTACAGTTAAAGAAAAGGTCTAGGGAGTTTTGTCAGTACCTAAGCATCAAAGTAAACTGTTAGTATTTCCATTCATCTACGCCAGATAGACAGGGTGAAATCTGTAGGTATGCTTTGCGTAATCTAGTATATTACTTAGTTCTACGATTAGGAAGATAGGATTAGTTTTAAACGCCTCAAAAGTTCTAGGGTTATTTTACGATCACAACATACGGTCCTACCAGCTACACTAAACGATCTATTTGGCCATATTCATTCTTCGGATCACAATAATATTACTAATAAGGATTAGATTAAAATGGTGACAGGTGATATTAAGGATATTAAGGGTTAGGGAGTCATTACAGTAGTAGTGCAGTGACAAGGATTATATAGGGTATATAGGTGATAAGGATAGGGGTAGGGGGGGTCGTTACAATATGGTACTACCGTGACCAGGATTCGTACATGAGTTTCTTCGGTTAGAAACACTTAGTTCTTTTAAGATTTGTTTTATAAATAAAGATTATAAATAAAAAAAAAAAAAAAGTTAATAGTTATCAATAGGTTGTATGATATAGGGTTTGCTATTTTATATTTATTAGAGAGTTATTGTGATCTGATAGAAAGTGCGTTTTATCGCACAATTTGCTGCTGTGTAAAAGGGAGAGGGTTTAAAACTTCGGATATGTATAAATAAATAATAATTAATTAATTCAAATACATTAGTCTAGGTTTATTTAAAATTTATCCTTATCTACCTGAACATTCATGTTGGAAAACTATTTGGTTCGGTATTGTCGAGAAAGTTATACGGTTCGTTTAAGATAGAGAGAGATAGAGTAACGCAATAGATAATAATTAGGGACTAGTTTAATATGCTGAAATATGGAGTATAGGGTTACATTAATACGACCAATGCAAATTTAATATTAGGGAAAAATAACTGTTTGCTTATGATATAAGTCAATTATAAACGCGGTACAGAATAATAAAAAAAAAAATGAATCTCAGATAAAATGCGTATAGGGAATAATGTGTGAGAAGGAGAAGACATAAGTCATCACTAATAATTTAAGAGGAAGTTGGAGGTGATGACATATGCCTTCTTGTTTGGTAAGCAACAGGAAAAAAAAAGGAGAAAAAAATACTAATCAAATTTAAAATAGTGATACTTTTGAAACAAAAAAAAAATAAAAGAAAAAGGAAAATGGAAAGGACAGGACGGAAAAGAAAACCTCCGGCTAGATATACAGAAATATCATCAGAAGAGCCTAGTCGTTCTACCTCTAAGCGGCTCAGGCATGATAATAAAAAACCGAAAGAGATACGAAGGGAGAGTTCCTTAGATCGGCAGGTAGAAGTTGAGCAAACAGAAATCAATAGAAATATAGAACAAGTAGAGGAGAACCAAGTTGAGGAAACGACAGCTATAATAGAACCTTTAGCTGAAGAACACAGAGTTTCAATTCCTAAGCGTATGAGGCGGGTTGAACCAAGTTCCAGGGCAAATGAAAATAAAGGTTCGAGGGTCGAAGCAATGTTTAAAGTAATGCGACGTTCAATAGGCGTATTATCATCCAAAATAAATGCTTTAAATGACGAAGTGAGAACTACAAAAGACCTAATAAAAATCGCGGAAGAACCAAGAGTAACGAATACAGACATAGAAGTAAATGAGCGTACGCATCCGCACTCAACTGGTACATCGAGAGCTGGAGTTGTAGAGATAGGCGAAAACCACGAAGAGACTGCGGCCGCAAATACTAAATCCACAGCAGGGGGAGAGAGAGATCTAAACGAAATGGAATGTAGGAACATAACTTACAATATATCAAATATAAATGTAGAGAAACCTAAATTTGGAGATAAATCAGAAACGCACCCTGTAACCTTCCTTGAGGATTTGGAAAGTTACCTAAGGAAAGGTTCTAAGAGAGGGAAAGAACTAGAGCTCATACAGGAATGTTTAGTTGGGAGCGCAAGGGATTGGGCGAGAATATACAGTAAACGGTGGAAGCGATTAGAAGATTTCAAAACCGACTTCTTATTAACATTTTGGGGTGATAAGGAGCAGAACGAGCTACGGAGGACTCTAGTACAAGGAAGCTGGGATCGTAACAAAACACCAACTATGCTAAATCACTTTTTGCAACTAACTGGAAAGGCGCAAATGCTTACCTTTGATATACCTGAAAAACAATTACTAACAGATATAATAAGGCACTATCCTAGGAATATTCAACAGGGCTGGATTAATTCCAAAATAAACACTATTATAGAGACAGCGGAATATCTCAGGAGTATGGACGACATTAATAAACAAGAAGTCCGTAACTATCCTACAAACGGGCCAAATAAGGAAGCGGGGAAGAAAAGGAAAGAAATTCAACAAGATTACCGAAGATGGCAGAAACCAGTAGAGAGCAGAAATAAAGCAGCGGTAAACGAAGTCATTGTGGAGTCAGCACCACCGGCGGTAGCTTTAAACTAGATGAGGCTGAAGTGTTAGGCCCCGAATCAGCCTCAACCTCAGGGGATGTAGTGTTACTTATTATGAAAAATATGGGTTGGAGACCGGGTCAGACGTTAGGGCTAAATAAAAGGGGGCTTAGAGTACCCCTAGTAGGCAGATTAACCGATCGTAAGGAAAAGGAAGGCTTAGGGTATAGTCGAACTAAATTCAAAGAAATACAGGTCCTTGAACAGCTGGTGGATGTTCTTAAATTAAAAATACAGGAAGAAATGGGGGAGACAGCTAAGCATCCAATAGTAAAGTCTGAGTTCGAAGAGGAGACAGAAGGAGAAAACCATGTGGATTACAAATGTACAGTAGCTTTACAGGTATATAATCACAAGGTTTTTGCGATTGGTAGATACGGGTAGTGACCTGACGTGTATTTCGGGGGAGTTTTGGGAGATGCTGAGGCAACATTGTGACGTACCTTTAATGCCAATTAAACCCTTTCATATTAAGACTGCTGTGGGTCATAAGAGTGTAGAGATCCGTAACATAGTGCTACTGCCGATAGCTTTAGGTCCGGTAATGTTGGATGTAGGGTGTGTGATAGTACCAGGGCTAGTTAACCAAATAATTTTAGGGTTTGATTGGTTAAAAATTAATCAAGTAACAATTAGCCTAGAGAAAGAAAAAAGAGGGTTGTTGATTAAAAACAATGGAAAACATAACTTAATTGAGTTTTTTGATCAAGGACTAGAAGTAAATCATAATAACGTAATTGAAGTAAGAAACGATAAAGAAGAATTAGAGAAATTATTAAAAAAATATGAGAAGTTGTTTGCACCTAAGCTAGGGAGAGCAAACTGTTATCAGCATCGAATTTTGATGGAGACACAGGTACCTATAATTAAAAGAACGTACCGTACGCATACCGCGAGAAAATAGGAGAGAAATTGAGAGAAATAGAGGAGCAGGGAATCATCAGTAGAACGTGTACTCCATACTGTAGCCCATTAACGTTTACGCTGAAGAAAGAAGGTCAAGAGAGTAAGACCATGTCAACCAATAGTGACTAATGATATAGGAGAGCTAGTGATGGTTGATCTTTACGGACCGTTGCCGACAGGACTATTTGGCATGAACTACATTCTCGTGCTTCAAGATTCGTTTAGCAAATTTATAAAACTTTATGAACTTAGAAAAGCGACCTCTAATGCGGTTTTAGGCAGAGTAAGGAAGTTTTTTGAGTTAATCAAACCGAAAGCTATAATGTCTGATAACGGATCGCAATTCACGAGTCGCATCTGGAACGAAACAATGCAGCAAGAGGGAGTAAAAGTAATTCATACCACGGTACGAAATCCACGGCCTAACACAACCGAGAGGGTGAACAGGGAATTAGGCCGTCTATTCAGAACCTACTGTAGGACAAATCATAGAGGTTGGGTGACTGTATTGCCTCGAATCGAAGAACTGTACAACAATACCTTCCACGAAAGTACTAAATATACGCCTTGTGAAGTGATGTATGGGCATCCAACAAGATTATCAATAGACGCCAATATAAATTATGAAAAAACTAGAGTAGACATTGAGGAAATTCGGGAAGCAGTAAGGGCTAATTTGCGAAAATCTGGAGAGAACCGAAGGGTAAAATTCGATCAAAGATACCGTCTTGTTCAATTCCAAATAGGAGACTTCGTCAAAATTAGAAGATTAAATAAATCAGACGCGAAACAAAAAAATACTAGAAAATTTGAATCGCTATATGAGGGACCTTACGTAATAGCTAGGAATCCTTATAAGAACGTGTACATACTGGTTGATCCAAAAACGAATAAAGAAAGGGGGAAGTTTAATACAATCCATTTAGCAAGATATTATAAATGGAAAAAAAAACATGTGATGAAAAGGTTGGGGTTGATTCGGGGGAAAGGAAGTAGGTATGATTACGGTGAGAGATATAGATTTATATACCGAAAATAAGTGTTATCATCGAATTTGATCTTTTTCCTTTGTATCTTAGATGTATTTAAGGTGTAGCTAGTAAGTTCCCTTACTGTCAAATATTTATCTAATATTATATAATTATAAAAAAAAAACAACGTTTTGAAATGTATAACAAATAGAATAAGAATGATTGTAAATTATAATAAAGAGAAATAATAATAAAAACAATAATAAACATAAATAATAATATAATGCAAAGTGTGTTTTATTTATTGGAGGTCAGGGGAAAGACCCATCTACGGATATAATTTTCTTTTTGCATGAAATAAAAAAAATATAAAGACTAAGAGAAAAGGTGACTATTTTTAAAGAGATTAATGAGAATATTAATAATGTAATGAAGCTATCAATAAGGTTAAGACAATTTCTAACTACCGAGAGAAGAAGTTGAAAAGACAAGAATATGCGTAGATGGTGGGGAGTGATGGCGGTCTTTCCTGAAAAAAAAAAAGGAAAAATTTTTTGATACTTATTAGAAAGAGGTATCTAATATTATGTCTTTCAATCGATCGATCTTTTATTGTACGATTATGTTCCTACAAACTAGAAATGAGGTTGGAGACTCTAGATTAATATGTAGGTTACTAAATTAATGATGAAATTAAATTCTTAATGTTATTAAGGACCGGGTTCCCTTACAAAGGACAAATACTGCTAGTTACAAATTATAATAGCTGTTGTAGGTTCTACTGTCTACTTGACTTGCATCATCGCAAGTATGGTCTGCAGGTTATAGTGACTTTTGCCGGTCTTACTCGTTTCTATTGTAAATGGGCTCTACTTTTCTAGCTTAACTAGCTTTACTAGCTTTTACTAAAATCATTTACCCTAAAAATATAGGACAGTATGAAAAGCTTATTAAGCAAGCAAATCTACGTAGAAAGACAAAAACGATAATCATATCAGAAAAATTGGATAAGATAGATTAGTAACTATAAAAATTTGGTTCTCGTATACAATCGAACCTGATTAAGATAGGAGCGAAGAGTTGGAAGGGGGTTTAATTTTAAACTATCGAGAAAAGATTAAGAATGAAATAAATAAATAAAACAATATTAATGTAGTGCAGTCTGCACCGCATTGCGGCAATATGCGAAACTTATCAATTCTGGGGGTTGGCTTAGTTGCAATCAATAATTTTAAAATAAGATTACACTAGAATCACTAACTATGATTGTAGGCAAGACAAGTAAATATAAGACAATAGATCTGCAGCTTCTTGCTTAATTGGGTTGATGCGTTGTTAAGGTGGCGTGTTACACGGTGATAGTTGACGTACTGTGAGTGACGAATGCGAAAGAAAGAATATAAATATGGTGATGTGGAAAAGGAGAGTGATGACATGTGTGTGATAGTATGTTAATAGAGGTATAGAGGGCCTAAGCGAAACATCAACATCCTGGGCTAGAAGCGGTCATTAACGTTCGGAGTCAGACAAACACAACACTTACAATGACTCTTTATGAAGGAGAAATGTTGGTGTTAGGTTAAGTCGAAATGACAATGCGCATCAGTGGTGGCTGATTTCATAAAGAGTTATACTTACACGCAGCGGAGAGCGCCATATTCCCCACACTATTCATTCCCCAAAACAGAATTTTGTTATCTTGGACTTAGTTTTGAGTGGAATTGATGTTGCGATCATGGACAGTTGGTGCTCCGTAGCTATTAAAGAAACCTCGTCTGCGGAGGGCATTTTGGGGGTAATAACTGCCAAACGAAAAATTGGTTTGCGTAGTGACCTACTCACAGTGTATCATTAGGATCGAGTGTGCCTCACAACCACGCTTCCCTACCCAGTCTTGGTTGTCCTTGTGAGGGGTAAAATCTGAGTATGCTCAATACATAAGACACTCAAAACTAACCCAAATAATTTAACGTTCGCTTTTGGTTCAAAAACACTTACATACACACGATCATATTGTCTGAAGTCAACGTTAATAGATTAAGATCGACATTGTTGAAAGATTAGTAAGATAATCATTTTGTCAAGAGTTCTATATTTGTGAATATTTTAACAAAGTGTGAAAAATTTCCTTCGGATGTATAAATTATAGCACCTGCGTAAATTTTGGGGGTTGATTGTAACGAACCGAACCTTCGGATGAGAGTTTCGCTACGTTCACAAATATAGTTAAACAACTAGTCGTTTATTACAAATAAATTAATTAATTAATACCGTTCCTCTAACATCAGAATGTATGAAATATATAAAATAACTGATATCAATTAATAGTATTATTAATAGTACCTAGACGAAATCGGTAGTTCTTTGAAAGTCAAGTTTTATAAGACAAATATTCAAAAGACAGACAAACTGATAAACAGAAATCGTTACGCATGAGTAGACAAGTAGGCATAAACAAATGGTACGCTTATCTGTTCTCGGAAATGAGGCGCCAAGCGGGCGCGTATCAAAGTACCCTCAAAAATCTAGTCAGAAGGAAAAATAAACTTCATCAAAGTATGTCGACGAAACCAAGTGTTTGTAATGCGTGAAATATCTATTATTTTGATGTAAACTGATTACAGTTGGGAATTAAATATTCATAAAAGAATTATCAAGTATCTGGTGTATGGGTTTCGTAAACAAAGTCATTGTTGGGACGAAAACGACGTTTTGGCTGTCCGCCATTGTGGGCTGTTGTGCGTGACGTCAGCTATCATGGCGGGCGGGAATAAGGAAGTTGATGTTTTCAAATGCTGTAAGTGCAGAAATAGGATATTCCCGACCGAGTATGAACAAATTGTGGAAAACATTATTAATGAATATAATTATTTTAGAATTACTTTAGATCGGTGGCATGGATAGTAAATAATTAAACAGTTCTGTTGGATTTGACAAAGACCGCGTAGTGCGATAGCAGCGCCACGCCGATTTAGAGCAAAACCTGTTCGTAGTGGAAAAAACGTCCGATTGGTCGAGTGGAGTGATGTGAAGGGAGTTGGGGGGAGCCTACTGAGCTGACATGCGAGACAGTCTGAGAGAAATCGAGATCATTAATTTTCGTACCATCGTGGTAGGAAGACGTGTACCTAGTGAGTTTGTACCATTAGAGTAAAGTTAGTTGGGAGGCATTTCTGAGAGTTCTCGGCTTTATTATTGATAATTGGGCATTCCCTGTTATACGTAAAAGGGCCTTGAACTATGTTTTTCTATCGCGATTCGGACTATGTCTGGTCGGGGAGAATGACATTGCTCGTTAGAAATGGCGTTTTAGAATCGTGTCAGTTTATAATATAAGTGTGTTTTCGTGAAACGCAAAGGCGTTGTGGTTTTCGTCGAGCTGGTATCGCATAGCAGCGAGATTCGGTCGTGAGGCCGGGCCAGCAACACTTAGCCATGACAAATCTGTGAATTTCATAAAAACGTACTTCGCGGTAGGTTGTAATATAAGTGTGTTTCGTGGAACGCATAGGCGTTGTGGTTTTCGTCGAGCTGGTATCGCATAGCAGCGAGATTCGGTCGAGAGGCCGGGCCAGCAACACTTAGCCATGACAAATCTGTGAATTTCATAAAAACGTACTTCGCGGTAGTGTACATTGTGGGAGGTAGGAGTGTTCGTTATTTTAAAGTTGTGATCACTGACCACTGCGATAAAATGACACGCACTAAATTCTTAGCGGGTTTCTAGAGGTTACCAGTTTCATAAACGGGGGGTTGTTATAAGTAATATGTTTTAGAATGGTACAAATTCATGTTATTCCCAGTGTAGGCAACGGCACGGTCCGTGATTAGAGTTTCCGCGAGTTAGGGTTAGGCGGAGTACCGTGGGACCGGCCCGAAGTTGTGTTACCAGCTTAATGGAACAACTTTCGTCCCCTTCTTCCATTGTAACTAGCATAAGAAGGTCTCGGAGGTTCAAGGCAAGTGTTCCGATGCCCGTGGCTTCGGCCCAGTGCGCCGAGATACCGTATGTTAGCTGCAGTGGGGGCTGTCTTAATGAAACCGTAGGGCTATTTTGCTCTGTAGTATCCCTTATCGTCGGACTTCGGTCAACCACTGCAGAGTAAAATGTAGGGAGTCTAGGCTAGTATCAGGGTGACGCCTGAACGTTTCCAGATTAGTTAGAAACACCTACTTGGAGATCCCTGAGCTGAGGCGATTCTCCATGCGCATTTAAATGTGAGATTTATCTCTAGTTCTAACACACCATAGCAGAATAGGAACATTTCAGGGACCGATAGGCTAGGGTTTTGCTGTTAGATATTTCCAGAGTAGTTGTAATATACGTACTTGTGGTTTCCTCGTGCTCGGGTGAAGTCCACATGCGCAATTAAAAGTAAATGTGAGATTTATCTCCAGATTTGCATATATACACACCGCTAGAAAGCATAGGAAATCTCATTTAGGACTGTAGGCAGGGCAGTAGGACAAATCGAATTAATAACAGTAATAAATAATCAAACAAATAATAAATAATCAAACAAGTAATAAATGATCAAACAAATAATAAATAATTCAATCGTGGCATAAATTACATAAAACTAAGGTTTAACCTTTGAATTTAGGGCTTACCTAGGCCGACGATAAAACTAGACGCGACGAGGATTTAGTTAACTAACGAGTTTGCTAGGACGACTCTTAGCGGATAATCCTTGTGTTATTGGAGTAAACACATTATTAGACTTTGTCGACTGTTGCGCGCCGTACCGAATGTGACTTAAAGAGTTAGGAAAAAGGTATCATACAAAATAAACTAAAGTAACTACCCGAATACTTTATCTTGGGGAATTATCGTCACTGCTTGGGCAAGCATAAGCAGTCCCAGTAACTCACCTCTATTACCAAAAAAGGATAGAGATGTTACCTTCTTCAGTTTTGGCTATAATTTTACCTGGACTAAAGCGTTCATTAGTACATTTATAACAAGATCTACCAATAAAGGCTAGAGATGTTACCTTCTTCAGTTTTGGCTATAATTTTACCTGGACTAAAGCGTTCATTAGTACATTTATAACAAGATCTACCAATAAAGGCTAGAGATGTTACCTTCTTCAGTTTTGGCTATAATTTTACCTGGACTAAAGCGTTCATTAGTACATTTATAACAAGATTTACCAAAAAAGGATAGAGATGTTACCTTCTTCAGTTTTGGCTATAATTTTACCTGGACTAAAGCGTTCATTAGTACATTTATAACAAGATCTACCAATAAAGGCTAGAGACGTTACCTTCTTCAGTTTTGGCTATAATTTTACCTGGACTAAAGCGTTCATAAGTACATTTATAACAAGATCTACCAATAAAGGCTAGAGACGTTATCTTCTTCAGGTTTGGCTATAATTTTACCTGGACTAAAGCGTTCGTAAGTACATTTATAACAAGATCTACCAATAAAGGATAGAGACGTTATCTTCTTCAGTTAGACTATAATTTTACCTAGACTAAAGCGTTCGTAAGTACATTTATAACAAGATCTACCAATAAAGGATAGAGATGTTACCTTCTTCAGTTTTGACTATAATTTTACCTGGACTAAAGCGTTCATAAGTACATTTATAACAAGATCTACCAATAAAGGCTAGAGATGTTATCTTCTTCAGTTAGACTATAATTTTACCTGGACTAAAGCGTTCATAAGTACATTATAACGAGACCTACCAATAAAGGCTAGCGACGTTATCTTCTTCAGTTTGACTGTAATTTACCACGCACTAGAAGTGTTCATAGCACAATTATAATGAATCCTTCATTCGGCAAAGATTCATAATTGGTAATGTAAGAGTAAAATCTTCCTTGGGAACTAGAAACATTCAGAGGGCAAAACTCGGAATTGTCAGAGTAGGAAGTCCGGTTTCGAACGTAGTAAGACTCGGCAAAAGTATAAACTAATACGTGATCGAACTAATAATGCGTAGAAGGAGACGACCATACCCGTACCTTTAGAGACGAATTTGTTAGGGCTAATCGAATTAAACATAGTTAGAACTAGTTAGTCGGAGGTTAGTCAGGCTATGTTCCAATAGGCAATACGTTATAGGGCTAGGTAATTAGGTATTCTAGGACCTTATAGAGGCTTTCATATACTAGGTAAAGTTAGTATACGGAAGCTTCGCAATGAATTAGAATTGATGGATGGAGTGGTTTGCGTCAAAGAGTACCGCGCCTCTTCTGTACCTAAACCAGCGAATGAATGTTGCTTGGAAATTAAGTAAAGTAAGCTGCGTGTGAATGTTGGTATAGTCACGAGACCGACTCACTACAGACTTAGGGTTGATAAAAGATTAAGTCCTCTATTCCCCTTTTGAGACAGAGACTGACCGACTAACACCTGGAACTCCTCTCTAGTGTTCATATTAGCTTCATTCAAGAATGTGCGTATATACATAAATATATTCTATGTATATGTATGTATATATTTGTACATAGGCGGAGGAAGAAAGTCCAAAATTAAATCGGAAGAATTTCTACTATTTGTGACGAGGTTGGGGTCACAGATCTATGCCGCATTCCCACAATACCCTGTAAGCGGTGGAAACGGTGTCCAAAATCACTGGGTAGAGCCGTTACAGTCACAAGCGAAGGAGGGGCTTGGACCTATAGCCGCAAATTCAGACTGCAAACGTTAATTAGTTTTCATATTATTACGTTGAAACTAAGTTCAACATAAGTACCTACATGTTAGCTTAAGACTGCCAGCTTTGATTCACTGGGGCTATTCCAACATTTCACAGTTAACATAACTATGTCTAGAAATATTTATTATGCAGAAAATATTCAGAACCTAATGGTATACGTATATTTAGATTTAGGGTGAATTGGCATATAGGGTAGAAATGGAACTTGGATGGGTACACTTACCTATAATATCTGCTTCGCTTTATTTAGCAGGCATTTTATATATATATTTCGTGATTCGCATATAGTTCAAGTAAGGTACTAGGTTGCACTTGTAGTAGCGATATACCTAGTAGACATTCAAACTGACATCTTCTAGATATAGCCTTCATATACGCAGGTCATTAATATCATACAAAGCGTCGATTAGGATTCGTTAGATAGTAATATTTCGCGTGACAACTTCATTCAATAAGTATATACGTTTGGGGTGAATCGGTACATTTGCTAATTTACTTTCATAGTGCGATATCTCTTATAGAAAGCGGCATTACGTCATTACGTAGGTATCTTTGGGTCAGACATGCTACAATGCAATTGTGGATTTGTTCTTCATTAACGTGAACTATGCAAACGATGGTTAGACATATCTAAATATATAGCGGATATGAGTTCTGCTGCGTTCTTAATTTAAATATAACAAATTGAGGGGGTTCAGTACAGTTAAAGAAAAGGTCTAGGGAGTTTTGTCAGTACCTAAGCATCAAAGTAAACTGTTAGTATTTCCATTCATCTACGCCAGATAGACAGGGTGAAATCTGTAGGTATGCTTTGCGTAATCTAGTATATTACTTAGTTCTACGATTAGGAAGATAGGATTAGTTTTAAACGCCTCAAAAGTTCTAGGGTTATTTTACGATCACAACATACGGTCCTACCAGCTACACTAAACGATCTATTTGGCCATATTCATTCTTCGGATCACAATAATATTACTAATAAGGATTAGATTAAAATGGTGACAGGTGATATTAAGGATATTAAGGGTTAGGGAGTCATTACAGTAGTAGTGCAGTGACAA
Source organism: Selenia dentaria (assembly GCA_917880725.1). Lineage (NCBI taxonomy): Eukaryota > Metazoa > Arthropoda > Insecta > Lepidoptera > Geometridae > Selenia > Selenia dentaria. The sequence continues at coordinate 6,410,837 of OU862904.1, read as the reverse complement.
GGATTATATAGGGTATATAGGTGATAAGGATAGGGGTAGGGGGGGTCGTTACATTGTACAAACCACTTCGAGCCCGATGCGTTCAACCAATCAAACATCCTGAAACGAACGCTATCACTCCTGATGGAGTCTATACTGAAATAGCAGAGACAAGAAGATATCACCCTCGCGAGATCAAAGTCGACCACAGCATCATTTCAGCGACTCTTCCAAATTTTTTTTTCGAAATAGTCGCTGAAGTACGGAAGGAGATGTTACATATCGGTAACACATCGAATCCGCTGACGCAATTCACCTACATAGGAATTGGGCAACGCGGTAACAGCGAACATGAGGCGCTGACGCAGCACAACGTGAGCGCGGCCGACACGTACGCCACCGGACACCTCGCCTCGCCGCCACTTCGTGTCACTCTTGGCTCCAACTTTGACCATTAGACACATACTTAGTAATAATTGAATTAAATATAATAAATGTAACTTTCTTAAACAAATTCATGTAAAACATTTTGTTTTTTTTTTGCATCTTCTGGAATCGCGCAACTACTTCTCTAAATAATATGTATTACTGATATGTATGGTAAACAATATGTATTACTCTTAATAAATTATAATCTTTGTTATTTTAGAACATAACACTTCTGAAGTAAATGGATTAAATTAACTTAAACTTGATTTTTTATTTCAAAAACCCTGGTTTTGAATTTTTTTTAAACGCTTTTTGCTACCTCGATATCAAACAGCACATCCCTATTTATCAGTATCGATACCGGTGCGCTCGTCTTCCACGTGACTAATGTCAAACATGGAAGACAAGCGTGCGACTATGATCCGTCAAAGTGGATGGCACTTACAAAATTAAACTTCCCGCTAACGTCCGTTCTTTGTTTTAGTGATTTCCATCTATCTTTAGATATAGTCTGATTAATCTATGATGTACCCTATGTTGTTTGTTTTTTTTACATTGTTTTAGTTCATTCATGCGTTAGCATCTGTGTTAGTCTGTGGTTCATTCAAGCCATGCATAGATTAGAGCGTAGCGTAGAACTTATATTTATCTGTGGTGTAATGTAATTGTAATGTATAGTGCGTTCGAATAGGCTCTTTAGGTGCGTTCGCTTAGCTTATGAGGGCATTGGTGGCGTTGTCATTGATGGCTCAATTGTTAAAGCGTTCGGAAAGCTCAAAAATTTAATTTTGCCACTTTTGCTTATACCCTATTCGTACGCTCAACTGAGCATAAGACCTTAAATGGCATGATTATGCTGTCAAATAACGATCACAAACGGCCATGTAATAAAAGTATACTTTTTGACCCACGTCCGGAGCATGATTGTTTGTGATCGTTTCGTGACAGCTATGTATTTGACAGCATAATCATGCGATTTTAGGTCTTATGCTCAGTTGAGCGTTCGAATAGGGTGTGGGAAAAAGCGGCAAAAGTAACGTTTTTGAGCTTTACGAAAGCTTTAAGAAAAGGGCCATCACTGAGAACGCCACCAATGCCCTCATAAGCTAAACGAACGCACCTATAGATACTGTCATACTACTGGTAAAGTAATGTTGCGCTTGCGACACTCAAAACAAGTCGCAGGGGCTACCGCCCTATAGTATAGGTACAAATAATCTAATCTAATCACTTTAAACAAAGAAAGTGGAAACTTACAGGCTAAAAACAATGCAATGACACGTTAAAAATATAATGTATAAATAGCAATCTCAAATCAACCGCAGTATACCTAATATAAACCATCAATGGTACATTATTAGCCGATTATTTTATTATTATTCCATCATGAGGGGTTATCATTGGTAGATTGGTAGTGCTAATAATTACAAAATGTCGAAGGTCCCGTTTGGTTTGTCAATAACTATTACATAATAATGCCTTTCTATTTGTGCACGCACACAAAATTGGTAATGCAAAGGTGAACTACCTACATACCAATGTAAGAAAATTAGATTTGATTATGTTTGTGTTAGGTGCAATTATTTTTATTTTGTGTTTAGAACGAGGTGAAAGTTTAGCGCTCAAACAAGTTGTCATTTTAAGCAGGCATAATGTTAGAACTCCTTTGTCTAAAACACTTTGGCAGGTGAGTCCAAAACCTTGGCCCAAATGGAACGAAAAAAATGGATATTTGACTCCAAAAGGAGAAATGTTAGAAGGTTTTATGGGTGAGTTTTTCTCTGCTTGGCTAAATAAAGAAAATATATTACCAGATGGGTGTCCAACAGAAGAATACTTCTATGTTTACGCAAACACACAACAGAGGACTTTGGCTTCAGCAAAAGCATTCATTAATAAAGGATTTCCAAACTGCAATATTGTTGTTCATCATGCAAATAAGTCTGATCCAATTTTCAATCCATATGTACACAACACTTCTACAATATTTATACAAGATGCTCTTGATATTATGAAAGACGAAATGAAAATATTAAATTTAAATACATCTTATGAGTTGCTGGAAAATATACTTGATTATAGAAAATCTGATAATTGCATAAAAAATTATCAATGCGATTTGGTCACAGGTGTGAATAAGCCGTATGTAAAAACAGGATCCAAACCGAATGTAGCAGGACCATTGAAAATTAGCAAATCGGCTGTTGATTCATTTTTAATGGAAAACTATGAAGGATTTAGTACAGATAAAGTAGCATGGGGTGATATAAAATCTGAAGAAGACTGGCATACCATCATGGAACTAAGCCAGTGTTATCACAACATAATTTTCAACTCAACACTCATTGCAAAAGATCTATCGAAACCCTTAACGCAATATTTGACAAAAATATTCTTAAATAATTCACCTAGAGTGACTCTTCTAATGGGTCATGATGCAAATGTGTACACGGTACTCAATGCTATGGGATTTAAACCATATATCTTAGAAGAACAGTATGAAATGACTCCTGTAGGTGGTAAAATAGTGTTCCAAAAGTGGGCTGACAATGATACCAAAGAATTTCTTAAAGTAGATTATGTATACCAGTCAACGGAGCAAATGAGAAATGGCATAAAACTATCTTTAGATAATCCGCCTATTTTTAAATGCTTAGAATTAAATGACTGTAAATCTGATCAAAATGGATTTTGTCGTTGGGGTGATTTTGTAAATATTTTAAATAAACTGTAATTTTTTTTGCAGTCCACCATTTCTTAATCTGAAAGTATAACCCTAATAAAATTATAAAAAGTTTTAATAGTTATTTTGCATGTTTTTTCAGCCATAGGATAGAGTAATATTTTTTATGAAATGTGAGGGATCTGAGTTATACAGCAAAACTTGGTAAAATATATGCGACTGCATGGAATTTGATGTTGTTTCATAGGTACTTTGGTTGGTGTTTTTCTTAGTAGCACTTTGTAGCTTATTGGTGAACCATATATCGACAAATCAATAGATGCCGGAGTGAATCCAGCATAAGTTTAACATTTTAGGACAGTGTGTCTTAACCAGTGGTCCCTGAAAGCACCTGAAGTGAACCACGAAGCCATCCAAGTTGAAAGATACATGCAAGACGGGATTAATCTTCAAGATATTATTGGGACAAAATGGCAATATCTTTATGAAAGATATGAGAAATTTAGAAGTTAGTAAAAATTAGACACAAAAATCGCATTATTTTATATAATAATTATATAACATAGATGCCTACCTACTTATCTATAATATAGAATTTTCGTCTAATATTTTGATACTAGGCTTTGAACAATTTTTTTTATAGTTCGAACAACCTTTTATTCATTTGCTGTATATTATCTCCAACACTTGGTGGTTCAGGGCAAGACAGATATTTTATAAAATGGCCCTAAAAGGAGAGAACAACTAGTAGAGTAGTACAGAACAAAAAATAAGAGCCACTGTTCTAGGATATCTTTTTGAACAAGATAGAAAGATATTTTTTTTTATAAATTGTTCATTTTATTGCAATTTTAGAGAGAATAATTGTAGTGTTTGGTACCGCTAAGCAGGCGTTAGTGCTTTAAAATCATATTATAAAAATCCTGCAACTAAACAATATCCCCATTCCCGTCGCCTGTCGATAAGCTTTATCAAGGTCATTTTCAAAGCTGACAAAACAATCGTTAAAATAGACGATCTCAAACGTAATTTAAAAGTTCCATGCTATATAATATATATATTTATATTTATAAGTGAGAAATTGATTGTAATTTGTTTTGTGTATCATAAATAAATAAAAATAAATAAATTATAATCGTAAAAGCTTATCGAATTTGTCGACCGATCGCTTAATTTTGTTACTTACTTGCAATGATCGACACAAGATCGATATAGCCAGTTTTTTCGAAGTATGACGAATTTAAGACTTATTATCGATCGGTTAGTTCGGCTAAGCAGGCTTTAGTGCTTTAAAAATCATAACATAAAAATTGTTTATGTAAGATGATTTAAATAGCCCACTTTTTGCATGTTTGTTAACATTTTATAACTCTAGAGCTTCTGAATATAATTTTACTCATTTATACTTAATACGGTTTTTTGTTAATATTTTTGTTTGATTTGAATAGAAGAACATTAAGGGAAATATATTCTTAAAATATATTTATACATTGTTAATAAAATTTGATGCCATGTTTACAGTTATTTTGTTGATATTTCCTTTATAAAAATAAAATAGTTAATTGTTTATACAGGGTGTATTTTTGAGACGGGACAGTAAGGGCAGGTACCTTAACCGTTATAGTTACAGGAAAACGTTTTTAGGAGACTATCCATAAATTTTAAGGTATTCTGAACTGCATTCACAGATGTTGGAAAATAATGTACAGTCAGCAAGAAAATGGTAATTATACACAAAAACTTTTTTTTATGCCAATCGATCCTGTTTCTTATAAGGATCAAAAGTGTCTACTGGAACGACTGAGGTTTGATTACCTACTAGAAATGTCAGAAATCGTAAAAAAACTTTTTCCATACATTTCGATAAAAAGGGAAGAAGTTTGAAGAATGTAATGTTTTACTGCTGTTACACTCTATATGTTTTATATATTGTTATTTCATTATTGGTTCTATACAAATGTTTATAGTATTTATTATACTGTTAATATCTCTCTACAAATATATTATTTTACTGCACCTCTACAATTTTTCTTGCACCTCCAGGATGACTGGTAGAAAATGCTACTTAGCATTAAGTCCTCCTTGTACATTTGTTTTGTGCTAAAGAATAAATAAATAAGTTTTACTAATCGATATTTACTTACTTTTCCTATACCTTATCAAAAACATGTTTATGATCTCTCCGTAGATGGGATGCAGGACGAGAAAACGTGACTCATTAGTTAGTAAGCCCATTGTACCAGGGTCAGTCTTGGTTGGTGCCAACGCAGTGCCAGACATTCTGCTGGTGGATTTGCGTGGGCGTTATTTGTTACGGTGTTATGTCTACAGTATAATTATATTTTTTCAACAAAATCTGAAACCAACTTATCCGAAACTACTGGTACAGATCTTGAACACAAATTTAAATGGAACCACATGAGAAGTCCAGCTTTCAAATTAAAAAAAAAACATCAAAATAGGTTCACTAAGAAATAATAATGAGGTAAAAATTGCCGAATAGAGAACCTCCTCCTTTTTTAGAATTAGGTTTACAAAGTGAACTTAATGCGTGAATAAGACTAAAAATCAACGTCCCGGGGTGACGAGCACAGTACAGTGCCACGCAAAACTACAGTTCTAAGATGGCGGCTGCACTGCCATAGAGCGCAGTGCATACTTTAAGGCGCACGACTCGACAGTCTCGTCACTCGAACGCACAGAATAGCTGATGATATCCACAGAAACGCTGAGTCTTTCCACAGAATAGCTGAGTCTGCCCGTAGAAAAGCTGAGTCTGTTCACAGAATAGCTGAGTCTATGTAACCGTGGGCAGCCACAGAACAGCTGAGTCTGCCCACAGAAAAGCTGAGTCTGCCCACAGAAAAGCTGAGTCTGTCCTTGGTATCTCTTTAGTGCTTGATTGTATAAAATTAAAATGGTATACAAGAGACATGCAACTCACCGAATATAGACGCGACAATGTACCAATACTTGTTTCGCTCGGCGTGCGCTCGCTCCCGCTCGTGTCCCAATTTGACAGCTGCAGACATGGTTGCGAAGAGTTCTCGCTCTTCTCGCTCAGCATCAGCAAAGAGAGTGCGAAGTGCTCGTTCTTGGATTATTAGCTGTGGAGAGTTATATAGGATGAATGTTGAACGTAGGCTAGGAACAATGGTAGTCCTGGGGCAAGAGGTTACCTCGGGCGTGAGCTTTTAGTGAAGGTTTTTTTGCAATTACTAGGCTATGGTTTGACGACAATATCACTTGATGGTCAGCGATGATGCGGTCGAAGGTGGTACTATACTAGAGCTAGAATAGCTTGTTGCTCTCAAGGATACATTCTTACATTTATGAGCTCCTAGTACTTTTGTTTTACACTTGATAGGACAGTGTTTGAACACTTGATGGTAAGTGATGATACGGTCGAAGATGGTACCACACTAGAGCTAGAATAGCTTGTGGCTCTCAAGGATACATTCTTACATTTATGAGCTCCTAGTACTTTTGTTTTACACTTGATAGGACAGTGTTTGAACACTTGATGGTAAGTGATGATACGGTCGAAGATGGTACCACACTAGAGCTAGAATAGCTTGTGGCTCTCAAGGATACATTCTTATATTTATGAGCTCCTAGTACTTTTGTTTTACACTTGATAGGACAGTGTTTGAACACTTGATGGTAAGTGATGATACGGTCGAAGATGGTACCACACTAGAGCTAGAATAGCTTGTGGCTCTCAAGGATACATTCTTATATTTATGAGCTCCTAGTACTTTTGTTTTACACTTGATAGGACAGTGTTTGAACACTTGATGGTAAGTGATGTTGCGGTCGGTGGTGGTATCACACTAGAGCTAGAATAGCTCGTGGCTCTCAAGGAACACACTGTTAGGTGCTTACTGACAGAATCAAATTTGAGGGTGGTAACTAACCAGGCCGACACCAGAAGTGCCCAACCACTCTGCTGAGGATTTCATCATGATGTTACCTACTCCGAAAAGCTCAAGTCCAGAAGTGGGGATCGACCCCGTAGTTGTGTAAACAACGGCTGACCTTTGTTACCCCTGGAGCTTTTATCGCTACAAAATCACAACAGCAAGGGGTAACATCACGATTAAATCCACAGCATGATAGTAGGATTTCTGACCCGCCTATCAAGTTACGACCCTCAAGACCTAAAAAACCGGTTTTTTTTGTATTTGTTGTTATAGCGGCATTAGAAATACCTACATCTGTGAAAACTTCAACTGTCTAATTATCACGGGTCATGAGATCCAGCACGGTGACAGACGGACAGCGCAGCTTGAAAGGAAGAAATCTCCTCCTATTCAAACTTTTAATTGTTATGTATTAAATTCATTTGTGTAAGTATCACCACAGTATCCCGCTAATAAGACAAGTGAGTAGAGAAACCACCCTGTGCGCAACATGTGAGTAACCACACATGTTGCAGTTTCTGGAGAAGTACCTAGGTTGATTTCTGAATGATTGCATATTTATTTGTTAAAACATAGGTAGCATAATTAGATCTTAAGAATAAATAGTAATTTAAGTTTCCTGCATGTTTTGCCTTACGGCGTACAAATATTTTTAAAAACATCAAATATTTAAAACAAAGTAAATTAGTGTAACATATTATTCAATCTATGCTATATATTAGGTATTACATTAAATTATTTTTTCGCTTTAGTCATTTGAAATGTTAAATATAACTATTTCACTTATAATAAAATTTAAAATGTCAGGTTGAGATTTAATGTTAAACGTCTTAAAAATATACGATTCGGTACAATGTCATTATAACTATCAGTTTAAGAATACAATAAATAACAAATATCAGAAACATCCTCTCTATCTTTAGGGTTTACATTTTAAAAAATCCTCAATAGAGTAGAATAAGTAATTAAGTAACCACTTGTGTAACTTTAACTTGAATGCGTGAAGGGGTAAGTCTCGTATTTCTAACAGTATATTATTATATATTTTGATAGCCATACAGTAGGCATTATTTTTATATATATTTAAGTTACGGTTTGGCATGGCCAAGTTTTTACAAAAGCGAGTGGTCCTTTGCACATCCCCTCTGCGAAATCTATTGTCTATCTTATACTTATTCGTTTTGGGTGCGATGAGGCCTACACTGACGTCCCGCTTGGGGTGTTTTGTGCATTCCTCCCCTGCCAGCATTTACTCAAGCCAGCCTAACTCCTTCACATAGCGGAGTATGGCCTTGGGACGCTGGCACAACTGCTCCAGTGTTGTTTGAACAACCGTCGATGATGCAGATGATGCATCATGCGTTCTGGAGTGGACCCCCAGTAAACCTGTTTTTGCTCTAATTTCTTCCGTAGCCCTGCAGTGCAGCAACACATGCTCCACAGTCTCGTCCTTCTGCAAACAGCCTCTACATAGTGGGCTGTCCGTAGCTCCAATCCTGAGCAACTGGTTATTTAGATTACAGTGACCAGTGATGATGCCCACCATTAGGCGAAGGTCCTGACGTAATCCTAGTAATTTGTTCGTAGTATTTTTGTTTAGGATTGGAAACATGGATTTCGCATGTTTACAGTCCTTCCTGTCATCCCAACAGTTTTGGTGTTTTCTCTCGGTGTAGCGACTCAGGAGATTCTCTCTACCCTGCTTTTTGGCTCCTTTTTTAGCTAGAAAATATTCTGGCAATAAAAGGGCTATCCTTTTATTGCCAGAATATTTTCAAGCCGCCCGAAGGCCTTCGACATAACCTAACGACTGTTGTCCTAAGACAAACAACCGGAACCGACGGCTTAACGTGCCCGCCGAAGCACGGAAGCGCTCAGTTCAATAATAACACTAGCGGTCACCCATCTAAGTCTTGACCGCAGCAAGCGATGCTTGACTTGTTGATCGGTTAAGATCGCCAAGTCAAGCTCCACTACCAGCGCTTCAAAAATCTATTGTATTATTGGCCAAATATGGCGAATCGCGAGTCAACAGGTTGAGCACTGTAACAAGGGAAATTTCGGGCGTAGACTATAAAAACGATGTCTAGAGGTGACGAGCGTACCGTACAAGACTACAGTGCTAAGCTCTGGGTGGCACTGCAACCGTCATGGGCAAGCGTAATGCTAACACTACGCTGCTTGTGACTTGCCCCTTCCGTCACATGATTGCATTAAAAAACAAGGCAAAGTCCGCGTTAAGACGCGGTCCAACCCCAATTTTAAAATAATTTACGATGCTTTACGTAAGGTTGAAAATCGCACGTTATATTGGACGATGTCATGCGAAATAACATTAATTTTGTACATTTTCTTAATATATTTCGATATATACTAACACAATTGAAAAAACCGCTGGTTACTAATTTAGTACTATATGTTGGCTATGTATTACTTAAAAAAAAATAGTGTTATCGCTGAAAATTCTGAGAGTTTGGACGTCAAAGTTTATTTTTATGGACCTATTCAGGATTTTTTTCTGCAGAGAGCAAGTACTATTTAGGAATTCTGTTCGGTTATTACTCTTTACCTGTTCCTTTTCTAAACTAAGTAATTTTTTCATACAATATTATGGATCTGTTTCGTTACACTAGATGTTTAAAGATTATGCTTTTTACTAATATCAGGATACGAGCGCGCCTTAAGCGTCATAAACCATACACTCTTTACTTTCATATCATTGTGATAACCAAGTTTCCATAATCATGCGTGATATTTAAATGTCTCCGAGATTGTGTTGGTGATAAGATGACGGTTTATTTGTAGTCAACATTTACAAATATTTAACTGTAATATTGCAATGCCAATTTAGTAGGTACACGTATTGTATGCATGTTTTACTGTTCCATGTGTTTTATATTTTAAGTTATAAAGACTATGTTTTTCTAGACGTGTATATATATGTGTGTATGTGTGTTTAATATACAAAAATATGTTTGTTATATGTATTTGTAGGTATAAAATATTAAAATAAATCTAGATGGGAGAAGCCCACAGTCTTTAACTAGTTCGGGAGCCTATGGATTCATTATAGAAAATGTTATATATATTTATGCAAAATCAAAATAAATTATTATTTCTTTTATTCAAAACAAAATCTCGTATTTCATCCGGTCCTTTACAAAGGCATAAGTGGGGCTGTAGCCAACACTTAGAGGCCTGTTTGGTATAAAAATACAAAGGAGTATAAAAAACAGAAAAAATGTTGGATGAAGGGTAACATGGTTGTTCAGGCGTTATTATTCTTTTAATATATTGTCATTCACAAGCTTCGATTCCAACGAGCAGTGGAAAAAATTAACAAACGAGGGTAGTGGCTGGATCTAACAACGGCGCTCGTCGAGCGCGTGACCTTCAGTGCACCTCGGACACATTTCGCTAACGGACGTGGTTGTGTGTGCCTACACCTGTTCTGGACGGATACCTACAGACGATGACGGGGTCCCCGCGCGCAAGCTCAATGGTTTTAGGGTAAGTGATTGGCTTTTATTGGATGAATTTTAACCCTGAACAATAAACCTAACCAGGAAAAATCAGGGCTAGGCTGCTCACTGGGCGATCGAAGGAATAGATTATATTATAGTACCTCGTTCTCGCGAACATATAACTATTACAAATATGGGTAAAATGGCCAGGCTATTGATTTGAACTTATTAGTGATAAGGAACATAGTGGGCTATGGAAGAGACTACGGCACCTGCCAATTTTAGTCTCATGTTAAAATATTTAGGTGACTTGCCATCCAATTTATTAATTAATTATTATATTCAAGCCGTTTTAGTACGCTTACATAAGGCATAAACAAGAACGCTTACATATACGAGCATGAGAAGTGAAAATACATTACTTTATTAGCATCATAAGCTTTTTTTGGTAATTTTTAGGTCCATATCTTTTCAACCAACTTCCAAGGTTACCTTATAACTTTCGATAGGGTGAACCGATAAAATTCTTTTTTTGTTAGAAAGCTGGTGCTTCCCGTGTGGATTCTTCCCTTTTAAATTTCATCAAATTAGATCCAGTAGTTTTTGAGTTACACTCCAATAACTGAATAGAATGGAAGTCGGTATTAAATTTTTCTAATTGTACTTGTTTTACTATGTAATTAAGGTACAATGCGTCGTGAAATGGTATATTGAAGACCTTTATTAAGATGGTTTGGTCCTTTCTTTCATTGGTGACGCTGTAAATGCCGGTAGAAGCAAACAGCATTAGGCCGTTCGAAAAAAATTTGTATGATTTATGTATACAGTACAAACTGTGAGTATATCTGTGCTACAGTTGTACTAGATAAATGATAGTTTGTACTGAATACATCAACGATACGATTGCGTTGACATTTACGCAAACTTTTGTGCTAAGCCCACTACTGTTGTGAATCTCTACAGGTGTGGAGAAACAGTTTAATTTATTTAATTATCTAATTATATTATGTGCGTATATGAATTCCCTTATATACATATATGTAATTTAAAATCAGTTATAATTAAACAATGGGAGAAGTTGTAGAAATGTGTATTGAGCGTCAGTGCCATAGTCCATTGTAGTGGATAATCGATAACATGTTAGGATGCGTTGCACATTCCTATCCCTATTGACGTTTATGGCCCTACGACTCAGTTGATAACACGGTGACTATAATTATGATTACTCTCCACACACCCGATCCATGTCCCTGCCTGACTCCCAATGGGATTTGCCTTAAATCAATGGGACTTAGTTTTGACTTAGCATGTCTAGTATGAGCTTTTTCCCTCTACTAGTGAATACAGATATTGCAAAGTATAAATAATAGTTTGCTTAACAATATCAAAACTGATTTTGATATTTTCTTACAGACTATTTTCTGTTCTGTGCAAATATGCAAATGTGGTAGTAGACAGATGTCAAAAACTCACATTGCTCAATCCTATCTTTGAGTACCTATGCACATTAGGTATGTTAAAACAATCATGTAAAATCACAATGGCAGCTAATCCGTAGTAGTTCTAAAAAGAGCCACCAGTAGGGCACTGCAGGCAGTGGATAACTGTCTAATATCACTTCAAGAGTTGTTATATTATAACAATGAAATTTCTATTGTGTCTGGCCGCATGATGACCAATGACCTTTGATGGAATATTATCTAAATTAAATCTTTATAGGTGTGTTCGTTTAACTCATGAGGGCAATGGTGGCGTTGTCATTGATAGCTCTTTGGTTTAAGTGTTTGTAAAGCTCAAAAACATTATTTTTGCCACTTTTACCACTTTTGCCCACACCCTATTCGAACGCTCAACTGAGCACAAGACCTAAAATCGCATGATTATGCTGCCAAACAGGTCCATAGCTGTCAGAAAACAATCACAAACAACCATGCTCCGAACGTGGGTCTAAAATTGCACTTTTTGGTGGCAAAAATTCCTCTCTTTTAGCTTTCCGAATGCTGAACAAAAAAAAACATTATTAACATTCACCCACACATTTCACCCACACATTCCCAATTCAAACGCCCCTTATGTGCGTTTTAGCGTTATTTTCGCTAAAATAGCTCAGAAGTGATCTATTCGAACGCACTAATTGTAGATACATTTAATATTAATTGATTTGTAATTAATTTAATAATTATTTAATTAGATAAATATATTACTACACAAAACAAGTTTGACTTGACAGGTCTCGTTGATTGTAGCCCCGCCAACCTTGAGAAATGGCGAGAATTCATGCCATTTAAAATTGCATTCATCTATGAGAAATGAATGTACTGATGGAGCTGGCATGGCTGCAATTAATGCAGCTAAAAGCTCCCTTAATTACTACAGAATCAAAAAAAAAACTATGGTTTTCTGAAATAGAAGAACTCTATGGAGGTCTGACATAAATATAGATTGTTATTGAACACTAACAAACCTTATGCTCCTCTGTGCAAAGTTGCAAATATTTCTCATCTCCTTTCATAGTGTTTTGCATTTCTGCATGTAACTCCTTCAGACGGGCTTCAATATTGGCCAGCTGTTTGCCGAGGTCTCTCCTTTGTTCTTGTGCCGCCATGAATTTATCCTGAAGTATTTAAGAACACAAGTTATTTTTTATGTTATACTAGTGATTTTTTTAAGTGGGGATAGCTAATTCTGCAAACTAAATGAAGGAAAACTGTGGAAACATGCCCAAGACTCAGGGTTGTGGGTCCAATATAAAATAGAAATTAATCATTGAATGTAATGAAAAAAGTATATCCTTGCCTAAAATCAACCTGTTGATTATGAACAAAAATAACAGGCCTGTAGAACTATGCCTACGAAAGTGTTGCGAATAAGATTCATGATAGACCAAATTCTGGAAGTCATGTCTAATGGCAAACTCCAAGAACATGCTATATTTATACTTTTCATTCTTTACTTGGTAGGTACCTCATATTGCAGAATATACTTTATGATATATGAATATATATATTATCTTGTATCTGATACACATAATAATCCTCCATATATAATATATATTTTTGTTGGTTGCAAACTCTATCTTTGTTCAGGATGGACAATAGCTGAAGAGTACAAACTATTTCATGGTCTCTTGTTAAACGCTTTGAAGAAAGGTAGGTACCTCATTGTACTGTACGTACAATACTAAACTTATCGATCGTATAACTCAGACAAAATAAAAAAGGCAAGACAGAATGTTGTGAACATAGAAGTGAGGCCGGGTGAAACTACGCCTCGGCATGTCCATACATATTTACATACAAAACCTACAATGAAATTACGCCTTGGCGCGTCAGTCGAAGTAACACGTAAAGTTTTAATTAACATTTAATTTAAATTTATTAATTATTGATATTTTTTTAATAACTTTAATATAATTTGAATTACCATGACAGTACCGAGTCACGCACATGTAGTTTAGAAAACCGGCCTCACTTCTCTGTTCACAACATTCTGTCTTGAATTTTTTATTTTGTCTGAATTGTATAATAAAAATATTTCACCTACTGTAATGCATATTAGTAAGATAGTAAGTATTTATTGAATTATATATAGAGGAACCTTCCCAAGTTAATGCATTAACCACACACATTGCAGTTCATGGAAAAGTAGGTTGATTACTGCGAAATCTATTGTATTATTGGTCAAATGTAGCGAATCGCGAGTCAACGGGTTAAAAGAGATAGTTTTATTTATTGAAATCATAAATAAAATACTTTGTAGGTATGAACTTTTATTACATTGTACAATTTCAAAAAAAGAATAGGTACATCTGCTTCTAATATAACTAGAATAGTTTTGGTATGTGATGACATCACACGAAAGCTTATAGATTTGCCTACTCATTGAATATACCTACTTCCTTACGAAAATAGAACTCTGCATGGACCCAATGGTAAACATACTGATTCCAGTAGGTAAGAATTTCATGGAAAGGTTTCAAGTAAGTGCCACTATATGATCACTTTCTGGTACACTTATCATTGGAATTATTAGTTCAAAAACAACGAACCGAAGTCAAAGTGATGGAGAATTACCTGTGCTTCTATGACAGTAGTTTGTATGGCCATAATCTCCTCAACTCCCGTGAACTTTTCATATTTCGTGACCAATTCTTGTACTTTTTGTGTGATAGACCCATGTTTGAACTTCTCTGCGATCTCGGAGACCTTAGCTGCTGGGGCATAATTGGTTATAAATTGATCGACTTTTTCCCGACTGCTAACGTTGATTGATGACAGGTGGACCTTGTCTTTAAGCTTTTGTGCTAACTGCTGGAGTTGCCGGAGTCGGTCTGCCATATTCACATGATAAAACTGCTTCTAATATTAAATTAAGTTAAATTTGCATTTTTTTGTGGAGTGATATCATCATCACTGATGAAATGGGATGATTTAAAAATGACATTGACATTTGACATGTATAGGTTTTTTTTTTTCTTCAATGGCCATGACGCGACCAGCGTATTGTGCCAGTGCTTCAAATTTCATTTTGCATTGGATTGATAAAACATGACATTATGTTTAGGTTGCGGAATATTGTCTCAAAGTCAAGGTAGGTTTGATTGCCATCTAGCGTAAAGTTGAAGAACTACTCACGACAATACAAACTTACATGACTTGTAAGAGCCACCTAGCATCGAGTAGCCGAACTATATAGTAAACAAAATAACCTACAGATAGCGTATAACCGTTCTAGTTGAATTAAATAAATAAATAAATAAATTGTTTTCTTTGTTGCATAGACGTTGCAGACTTGCAGACATAACTTACAACAGTTCATATGCAACTTTATATGAACTTAGCCTTGCTCAGTGGACGATATCCGATATCTTTAAATTTTTTGACCAACGTTAATCGATTTTTTCTTACCAAAGAGTATATAATATTTCTTACGACGCTTCATAGAAACATCACTAATAATGTTTGACATGTGGTTACGTTCCGTTTCTCGCATAAGTTTTCTTGGAACCACACAATAATTAGTGCATTGCATCTAACAATTGGAACAAATAACTAATAATAATAATCTAACAAATAACGTTGGATGCAGGCCGCTTCCAACCGGTCCTTTTGGAAAATCATGGGGGAGGCCTATGTTCAGCAGTGGACGTCCTACGGCTGAGATGATGATGATGATGATGATCTAACAATATTATTTTTCCTAAATACATTAAATAAATAATAGATATAATAATTAAATAAATGTAACATAATTGGTAACATATTTTCATTGTAAAAAATATTAAAATGTATGAACTTGTATTTAGTGTCATCTAACTGAAAGTAAAATTACTATTACAATTCCCGGTAAACCTACAGTTCTGTCATTTGTTCTAAGTGAAAAGCGTGTGCTTTAGAGCGCCACTTCCTGTCGACACAATGAGTGAATGATCGTCTCAAATGTCAATAATATTACGTCAAATATAATCTGTCAATGTCACTTGATATTTTGTGTTGCCAACAGGAAAAAAATATATGAAATAAAAAGATAAATGCACGGACCACATAATATGGTCTGGTGAACTCACGAGGTGATTTTTATCATCCTGGAAGCCCTGGGAGTCCACAGACCATATGTGGTATGCATCAAAAAAAAAACATTCAGTAGAGTATAAATATTTTATAACACATTAGTATACATTATAACCCTAAATATACCGAATTTTACCTAAATCACAACGGGACGTACGGGACATTTCCATTCCGAAACCTGGACAGATAACCTGTTAACCAACTTGTCCCACATTGTTGTAGGAAACTGCGTAAACGATGAAAATTATGTTTTCATATCAAACTATAAAACATTGTTGACACCAACCACAGACATATGCAATTCAAATGCCATTGAGGCAGAACCTGCTATAGAATGTAACATTTGCTACATGTTTGAAGAGGTAATTAAATAAAATAGTGGTGAAATGCAGGCATGTGCATATGTCTGTGGCTTTATTATTAAAAACAATCCAAATAATAAGTGCCAACAATGTGTACAAATGTATTTGTGTCTGAGACACAACTGGATGAACACATTTTCATTGACTTCAAAGAGTATGACGATATAAAAAAGTCACTAATGGCATACATTAGCGACTTTTTTAAGCAATTGATTGCATGTGTAGAAGGTGGTGCAACAATCATGAATAAATATTTAGAGAACTAAGCATATTAAAAAAAATATAAAGGATAATGTTAAATACATCCTAACAGAATCAATAGATTTCAGTTTCCTCAGCAATTGTGCAGACCACTATGAATGTAATATAAATTATATGATAAACAGTAGTACTAAATCTGCTCTCAGAAAAAAAATAGATATTCTTCTACACAAATAAATGTTGTTATTGTACACATTACCATGTAATACCATGTAGTAACAGCTAGTACTATATTCTATAGCAAAGCATTTCGACTAAGGTGATAAACGCAAACATTGTTAGTTTAATCCTTTCAAGTGTAATTTTTTTCTTATTTCACGTTTAATAAAAATGTTGTAGCTTTATTAAGACTGTTCAAGTTGTTTAACCATCTTAAGTTAAAGAACAACAAGCAAGCTTTTGTATGGAATTCAGTACAATCATTAGGAGGTGAACCTCATTTCTCATATAGGTTCCTAAACTAGTTTTCATATTTCCAACGGCTTAGGAACCAGTACAAGTAATAATAAGAGTCTATCCAATGACAGTTTCAAAAGGGGAAGACAAGTGACGCTCCAACAAAGCAATAGTAAAGCTTGGTCCCGCTCGGCTCGTCGGGCCGGCTCGGCACACGAGTACTTGGTTCCGAAACTTCCCGACGGTAAAAACACGGCACTCGTATGACAAGGATAGAGTGAGGCGTATGAACTTTCGTTAAAACGAGACAGAGACAGGTCGGTAGTCGGAACCGAATCAA
Source organism: Selenia dentaria (assembly GCA_917880725.1). Taxonomy (NCBI): domain Eukaryota; kingdom Metazoa; phylum Arthropoda; class Insecta; order Lepidoptera; family Geometridae; genus Selenia; species Selenia dentaria. The sequence continues at coordinate 6,393,430 of OU862904.1, read as the reverse complement.
GCGCCGAACACTAACATCGTCAGACGTTGTTCATCATAGAGGTAGCGATAGCAAACAACATTTTGGGAAGTTAAAAAATCTTGGTTTCGGTTGTTCTCTTTTTAATGGAATATTTACAAAATCTATAAATCGAAATATTTACAATAAAACAGCAAAATTTTCAAAGTTCCTTTAAACGCTTTCGCTGTGAAACTAGGCTCAGCATTTAATTTTTTGTACCATTTGGTTAGCGTTCGATGATGAGGTAAGGCGTTTTCAAAAACTTTTCGCACGTATCTACAGCCCGCTGGAGAGTAAAAATTTAGCGACAGAGCAAATTTTCTTATCGCCGGGCTAATATTAAATTTCATTCTTATGTTTTTTTGCGCTTTATGTGCTTACACATTCGTGCAAACAAATCGGCTGCTTCTGCTTTCATACGCAATTCTTGAAATTGATCTTCATGTACACTCAAGTCTTTCTTCAAGATCATGATTGTTTTTTCAGGGATTTGCACATTTGTTCCAGTCTTTTGTGTCTTTTTTTCATATTTTTATTTTCTCTAGTAAGTTTTCTTTAAGTTCCTCTCTTGTCAAATGTAATTTTTCTAACTTTTGATTTAAGATACGCTTTACGCGTATCTGAAACGTAATACGTATCGAGTATTGACTCCAAGTCAGAAATATTGACGTAGTGCAAAGAGTTTGGGGAGCAGGGGTTTGAGGAATAATCTTATGATTGCATAGCCATCTAAAAAAAAAGGATAAAATATATAAAAATTAATTACGTACTTTACTTTAGGACTTAGCTTAACACATACGAGGGTCACTTTTTAATTATCGGAATGGTTCCTGAAGGATTGGGAAAATTAATTTCAACGCGGGCGAAGCCGTGGGTGGAAGGTAGTGACAAAAATTTTCTCTTACATACCTGGAAGAAGGGTACAGCTTCTTTTGATATCCTTTTCAATCCTTAGCTGGTTTTTTATATGTCTTCTGATTTAAAGTGAATTGAGCATACTCGACTGTATAATGAAGGTGTCCAATCAGGTTGTTGTCTTTGTTTCCGAAGAACGGCAAGCCATTTTTGTGTTTTTTTAATTCATCTCTGGGGGAACCTGAGACAAAAAATATTATTAAAACAATCCGTAACAAAAAGAAAAGCCAAACATCAGAACATTAAGTAGCCATGCTAGATTTCTTTTACAATATGTCATGAAAATAATATTTTTATGTAATGTTATCATACAATTATTAACAAAGTAAAAAAGTTTAGATTATAAATATTTCATTGTAAAAATAGTTAGTCATTCAAAATGTTTTTTTTGCTAACGTTACATATCGAGAGTTTTCTTCTAGTTTTTTTTTTCTTTTGTCCTCAACTCGACTCCGTTGAGGAATATGGCGTCGCACGTTTTCTTCTAGTTGCGCCGACTCGTCACGAATGTCATATTGTGTATTTTTGTATTGTCTATCTTTTTCTGTCAAATATGGCGAAGTAATTGTTGTTTATTATTGTAATTTTCACAAAAATACCGTTTATAACCATACTTACGCGTAAAAAGTAATTCCGTGAGATTTATTTTTCTTCCCGGAGTGATTGAAGCACTTTTTATACACTGGAATGCATTTTGATGCGTTTTTCGGTCTGTACTAGACCACAAACATTCACGACAAGGTTCCAACTTTCCTAGTATATATTTTAGTCTATGGTTTCGACCAGGCCCTTCAATCTTACAAAAAATAATCGAGTAAAACAGCTGCCTTATTGTCTATTTTGACTGAGGATGAAATGTCACTCGATTCTCATTCTCATTGATGGTTCCAGTCAATGGGTTTGGAGGAATTGTCTAAGAATTTCGATGGCAATGGACTTCGAATGAACTAGATTGTTGAGTGCAACTATACTCTGTGAACGTAAATATATGCGTTTCGTTATTTGAAATTATTATTACGGCAAAAAATTACGGCAACGGATTGGAGATGTAAATTGTGTACAGTAGTTGAATATAAATATAATAATTTGGTTGCTTTAATTTAAAATAAGTTGTAAATCATTTGTTGTCCTTATTATTGCCAACAATCGCACATTTTTTACATTTATTTAATCGTTCCAGAATTATCTTAAAATAATAACAAAACGCAAATTCGTTTTACATATCAACGTCACTGTCTTGTATATAAAAAAAAAACACTGTCTTGTTTCGCGGCTTTCGTGCACGGATCAAGTCTGCCAACTGTGCTAATTTTGGTTCAACAGCAATACTTCTCGATGTAGTTCAAACATACGAATGTTTAATTTAGCAGCACTATGTTGTACTCGATCCATAAAACGGATTGAGATGTCACTAATTGAAAAAATCTTACTTGAAATAATGGAATAAATCATGCCATACTGATTAGGCAGTTGGTAATGCGTAAATTACATTAATTTGGTAGTCGTCTAAGAATAGTCGTATAATTTTGGGGATGCCGCACTAAACTTTTACTTTTTGGTAGCTTTGTGATCACAAGTCTCATATATTTAAATAAAATATAATCAGTTGTATGCTGAAATAATAAATAATATCTTTATTTTAAGCATTTATAAAGGTGCATGAAAATAAAATTATCACGAATTCAGATATACCTTACATACATACAATACTTGACAGAGTAATATGCTTATAAAATATATAGATTTTAACGACTAGCTTGTTTAAGGAGCCCTGTGGCGGCCTCGTGATTGCTCTCGAGTGTTACGACCTGCGCCCGCGTCAAAAGTTTACGCCGACTTACACCGGTACAAATGGCTCTTGTGCCATACCTATAGCGAGTTAAGAGACGAAATTTTTGTCAGAGATAGTTGAATAACCAAGGAATCTGATACATAAACATTCATGTCAAATGTATTAGAAAAATGTTATGTTACACGAGGACAAACTTGACGTAGCCGAAAAAATCAGAGTTGATGTGGAAAAAAAAATTAATTTAAAAATTTCACATTAATACCTATAGGTTTTTTGCGGTAATTAAATAGTAAAAACACATATCTAACTAATTACATTCAAATATTTGAATTCGTAGCAGAAATATTATCATAAAAAAACTTGCAATCTGACCACAAAAATTAAGTTTTAACAATAAATAATGCTTACTAAGACAGGATTTTGAATTGATATTTATAAATATTTTGAATGTCTAGAACAGACATATTATTTTTACCTAGTAACATATGCTTATGTTACTAAGCTCAAAAATCCTTGCACTTTTGTGGCGCGAGCAAAGTAATCGATAAATAAACTTACTTAGACAACGAACAGCAAATTTAAAAATCAAGACGATACTGAACTGAAATTAATTGGGTTGGCATTTTGGATGTTTTGAGCATCTCCAAAGCATAAAGTCATCATAATTATGTATTTTCAACTGTAATAAAACAAGTTACATGCACTCACATTAATATCATAATCACTTATGATCAGAAATATGTGTTGATTAAGCTGGTACTTAACCTAACATTAACCAATGACTGGTTCTTTGTTTCGAGAAAAAAGTGGTTTCTCATTGTTTGGCCACTTGGCCCAAATGTATATCCAGCCATATCTTGTTATTTCCTGTACGATGAAAATAACAACTTATGCATTGATAATTATGAGCACCAGCTTACCTAGCGGGATAAAGTTGCGGTATACATACTTATAATCTCAATTTGACATGAGTGACAACTCCAATTTTCATAATTAAACTATCCGCTCCAAATCACAATGACAATTACCAACAACAACAAATATCAAGTTTAAAGATTCCGCGTACAAAAATATATATATATTTGATTTCTAATTTACCATTGATAGATGCCTTGTGTGTTGCCTAGTTGACACCCATTCACAATTTTTTAAAAATGGTTGAAATAGAACTATATTTTTTATATAATATAAATATTTTCCAGCTGTAAAGAGTGGGTACGCGCTGTTGGCAATGAGGATCTGATATATTTACCAATTGAAAAGCTCCATCAACTGCGCTATGTATGCGGTGATCATTTTGAAAAGAATGATTAGAATAAAAAAGGAAACTGGCTCAAGAGACGTGCTGTTCCGAAACTGAAACTTTCTGCACCACCATTGTCAAGCAGTCAACTTGTTGACTTCCCCCTTCATGTAAAACAGAAATAAAATGGTAAGTGTGTAGTTGTAATTGTTTAGGTTAGGTTACATTATTTTATATCATTTTATTTACAGTTATAATTACAATATAGGTTAAGAAGTTGCTTAATAAAAGCCAATAACAAGCCTCCACAGATAATTAAAACATATTCAAAACATATGCAGATGCTAAACTTAACAAATGATTAAGCAACTAGATGATAAGCATATCTACATAGCCGCTCAATTACCAAATTAGAATAGGTTAGAAATCACACGGAAATGCAACATGCCAGATTTGCAAGATGTTAATTTTTAGTGTTACCTTCTGTAACCAAGCCTGTAACCCATTAAATGGCGATTCGCCATATTTGGCCAATAATACAATAGATTTCGCAGAAATCTACGTACTTTTCCAGGAACTGCAATGTGTGTGGTTCTATTGTACGCTTTAAACACACAAGTTCTTTGGAGGCATTTGACACTGCGGTGGCAGCATCCAAGACAGGCTCTCACAAGAGACCTACCAATAAAAAAAAACTAAAATTTTTCATTATGGCTGAATATCCATCAGTACTAGCATTATTATAGAGATATCTATCAATTACCTACTAATGAAGAATTCCTTCCTTACAGTACCCTTACCATCAGCAGTTATGCCCTCAACCAGCAATGATCAAGCGTCCATTAACATACTACAGCTACTGCCTTCAGAGGCTGGGTCATATCCATCCCAGAGAAGTAAGTTTCAAGATCACTTTCCTATAATTAACCGACTTTAAAAAAGGAGGAGGTTATATGTTTGTGTGTAAGTATTTTTTTGTGTATGATGGCCGATTTCTCCCCCATTAGAAAACCGATTCTCAAAATTATTTTTTGTTTGGTAGAGTACAATTCCGAAGTGGTCCCATTTAAATTTTATCAAATTCGGTCAAGCAGTTTTTGTGTTACACTCCAATAACTGACGAGTATTTCGCCTATTTTGATGATATCATCATTTACGGTGAATGACAATCGATCCATTAGCAAAGGTCACTAAAATAGGTAATTTTTTTTTAACCAAAAATGGAACCAACTTCAACACCAAAAAGTGTGAAACAACTTGTCGAAGTCGGTACCATGCGCGCAATATTGTGATAAAAGGTACTTTGAACTATCATGGTACCGACTTCTACAAGTTATTTCACAGTTTTTGGTGTTGAAGTCTGTTCTGTTATTTGGTAGGTAATTTGTTTTATGCTAAGTACAAAGACAAGTCATTCAATTGATGGTATGCGCAATATTTGCCTATCGCAGTTGTACGTAAAACTAAAATAGTAAATGTCTCGAAGGTAGAGCACTCGTTTTTTGTCCAATATGTCAACAAATTTAAAAATGTTTTTATAATGGAGAATAGCTAATGCTCAACATTAACAAACCCAGTAGAAGTTTTTGATGTTAGGATTCATCAGATTCGTTTCCAAATATTTGATTTGATTATCTGACGTTTTCTATTTTAGTACCAAGGCCTGCCTGCAAACCTGTCGTAGAGCTATCAACAAGTCACCAGGACATGCACATTATATCACATAGCGAAACGTTTGGTCCCAATCAAAGTGATAATAACAAGATCAGAAAGAGAAAATCCGAAGAAAACTATGGTAAATATAATTTATTTTATTTTGTTTCCGGTAGTGAAAGCATTGGTGGACAATATATTGGTCCAACAATAATGGAGCAGCAAAAATGTGATATATGCCCATGATTAACACAAAATATCCTGCACCAATTTGTTATGTTTACTTGATAGTGTAAATCTTTAAACATAAAAATGAACCCTTATTTTTTCTGGTAACACTATAACTTATGAACGGATGGAACAATCCCGCTAATTCTTTTTTGTTGCGTTAATTATTACCGGAGAAGGTTATAATGTAAGAAAAAGCAAGAGTAAAGTTCACCTAAACGAGCGTCATGGTATGATTTCATTCAAAATTGTATATGTCAAGTTTAAGAACTGCACGGATCTTGCATGGTTTTTACGAAGCGGATAGTAAGGCCCCTGGTATGGAGCTGACCAAACTCATAGACAGCTGACAAGTTACTAGTTACTCCATATTTAGTTAATTAAGTTTATGTAATTTGATTTCAGAATTATCTCCGCGGAAAAAGAGGCTGCTGGAACAATTAAAAAGAACAAAATGCACATTAGCATCTCTGAGGAAGTCCGCTAACCTGGTAGAAAAAATAAAATCGCCAGAACTTAAATAAATTGTAATCGCGGCACTAAAAAATCAGAATAGAAAGCCCAGAGGAAGACGGTGGACAACAAAGAACAAAATTTCGGCCCTCGAAATTTATAAGAAGTCGCCAAAAACCTATCGTTGTCTTCAACAGCTAATGCCTTTACCAAATGAAAGGACTCTGCAGGTATTTAAAAAAAAATCCCCTAAATACAGGGATTAACAAAGCTGTTCTTGAGCATTAAAGAAAACTTTCGGATACAGAAGAACCTAACAACAAAATATGTGTGCTTGCCTTCGACGAGATCGCATTAAAACCGCGATTAATATATAACCAAGCTACAGACTATGTAGAAGGTTACACAGACTATGGCATTCCAGAAGAGCGAGGTCCTGAATTGGCTGATCATGCCCTTGTATTTGTGCTACAAGGACTACGAAATAAATTTAAACAGCCCTTAGCATTTTATTTTGTAAAAGGGACAGTCAGCTATCAAAAACTTGCCTTAATCATAAAAAAGATAGTAAAATGTGTTGAAGAAGTGGGGCATCGAGTTCTCGCCACATTTTGTGATCAAGGTCCAACAAACATGGGAGCACTGAAGATTTTAAAACCCGACACTAAAAAGGCAGAAAACGCCATGAATACTTTTTGGGTAGGCAAACAGAAAGTGTACACCCTATATGACGTGCCACACCTCTTTAAATCAATAAGAAACCACTTTTTAAATAATGGGACGATGGTGATGGACGGGAAAAAGGCAAAATGGGAACACCTTCAACAAGTAGAAGCAAAAAACAACTCGCTGTTATATCTAAGTAAGATATCCGCTATACACGTACAACCCAAATTTAAATAAAAAATGCGAGTTAAGTATGCGGCGCAAATGTTGAGCCGTACTGTTTCTGCTGTTTTAAAACTGATGGCTGAGGCGGAAAAAAATGAGGAAAAAGGAAGTAGTCCTTGACCTGGACAGGCTATTTGATGCCTCAAATGGTCCATCCGGCCCACAAGAAATAAAAAAAATAATTAGGGAAAATGTCACGTCAAAGACAAATCATCTGAAAACATGGACTGAATTAAGAAAAAAATTAAGAACAGTAAAGTTTGTAAAAGCATCCGGTATTAAAGCAAAAAATGTTAAATGCATTGAAGGTTATTGCATGACACAGCTGCTTACAATACATTTGGAATGAGGTGCACAAGTTGGGATTCAAATATTTAAAATTAAGACAGTTAAACCAAGACAGTTTGGAAAACCTATTCCGAGCTATCCGCCAGCACAATCCCACTTGTGCATCTTTTGTTACAGCTTTACGGACTTCAATTATCTCCGGAATTACAAGCTCCAACAGCCGTAACTCTAACTGCCAAAGAGACGCCAACAAGCTACTAACTGATCTTAACCATTATATAGATCTACAGAAAGATGAACTGGAAGAAATCAATGAAGCCGAAGAAAATGATACTCTTAATCAGGATCTAACTTGTTTTGAACTATCGAATTTAAATATACCAGATTTTCCAGAATGTGATGATGAAAGAATTGAAAACAATTTAATCAACATCGAAGACCAACCTACAGTTTACCTTGCTGGTTATTTAGCATATACGTTAAAATCCCGCCCGTGTGCTAAATGTCAATCATGCTTACAAACACATGATATAGAAAGTCAAATGTATTCTTACATCAAACTACGGGAGTGGTGGGAGGAAAAAAATCGTTATGTTATCCATCACTAAATTTATGTAAGACTGTGCAAATATCAGTTACCGTTTTTGAAGCAGAAGTCTTGCCATTCCTACACCACCCCAATGTGTACCATGTATATAATGGTTAAGATCAGTTAGTAGCTTGTTGGCGTCTCTTTGGCAGTTAGAGTTACGGCTGTTGGAGCTTGTAATTCCGTAGATAATTGAAGTCCGTAAAGCTGTAACAAAAGATGCACAAGTGGGATTGTTCTGGCGGATAGCTCGAAATAGGTTTTCCAAACTGTCTTGGTTTAACTGTCTTAAATTTAAATATTTGAATCGCAACTTGTGCACCTCATTCCAAATGTATTGTAAGCAGCTAAGTGTCATGAAATAACCTTCAATGCATTTAACATTTTTTGCTTTAACACCGGATGCTTTTACAAACTTTACTGTTCTTATTTTTTTTCTAAATTCAGTCCATGTTTTCAGATGATTTGTCTTTGACGTGACATTTTCCCTAATTTTTTTTTAATTTCTTGTGGGCCGGATGGACCATTTGAGGCATCAAATAGCCTGTCCAGGTCAAGGACTACTTCCTTTTTCCTCATTTTTTTCCGCCTCAGCCATCAGTTTTAAAACAGCAGAAACAGTACGGCTCAACATTTGCGCCGCATACTAAACTCGCATTTTTTATTTAAATTTGGGTTGTATGTGTATAGCGGATATCTTACTTAGATATAACAGCGAGTTGTTTTTTGCTTCTACTTGTTGAAGGTGTTCCCATTTTGCCTTTTTCCCGTCCATCACCATCGTCCCATTATTTAAAAAGTGGTTTCTTATTGATTTAAAGAGGTGTGGCACGTCATATAGGGTGTACACTTTCTGTTTGCCTACCCAAAAAGTATTCATGGCGTTTTCTGCCTTTTTAGTGTCGGGTTTTAAAATCTTCAGTGCTCCCATGTTTGTTGGACCTTGATCACAAAATGTGGCGAGAACTCGATGCCCCACTTCTTCAACACATTTTACTATCTCTTTTATGATTAAGGCAAGTTTTTGATAGCTGACTGTCCCTTTTACAAAATAAAATGCTAAGGGCTGTTTAAATTTCTTTCGTAGTCCTTGTAGCACAAATACAAGGGCATGATCAGCCAATTCAGGACCTCGCTCTTCTGGAATGCCATAGTCTGTGTAACCTTCTACATAGTCTGTAGCTTGGTTATATATTAATCGCGGTTTTAATGCGATCTCGTCGAAGGCAAGCACACATATTTTGTTGTTAGGTTCTTCTGTATCCGAAAGTTTTCTTAAAACAGCTTTGTTAATCCCTGTAATTATGGGAATTTTGTTTAAAAATACCTGCAGAGTCATTTGGTAAAGGCATTAGCTGTTGAAGATAACGATAGGTTTTTGGCGACCTCTTATAAATTGCGAGGGCCGAAATTTTGTTCTTTGTTGTCCACCGTCTTCCTCTGGGCTTTCTATTTTGATTTTTTAGTGCCGCGATTACAATTTCTTTAAGTTCTGGCGATTTTAGTTGCAATATTAGAGTCCTATTGATTTCTCTGCATATGTAAATAATTAAATTACTTTAGCATTAAGCCACCGTAATTCAATAATATCATTCCATAATTTTGTTACACTATGTATGCCTATTTAGTAATATGTCCAGATTGTAAGATCTGATCAGGTTATTATTGTCTTTGTCAAACATATGTTTGTGGCACACTGTGCATGAAATTTACATAGTGAAATGTATACTGAAAAAGCGAATATTATATTCAAATTACGCCAATACGTACCGTAAAAAAAACGAAGTATTACACAATTGTAATTATAAACGTTAACTTGATGACGAGGTGGAAAATTTTTAAAATTAGCCATCAGATTAGAATTATTGGCATTTTTTATCATTCCTAAGTTTAATTAGTTTGTTAACTAACCATAAATGACTGGAGTTCTAGTGGCTAGTTAGAGTTTCTTTAATGTTAAATTTAAGTGTTATTGATTTTGTTCGATGTAGACAACATAATTAATGGTCTATTACCACTGTAATTTTAAACGTCAAGTCAAATACAACACAACAGAAACAGTGGTCTGTTACCACTTATTTTATTGTATTTAACTAAACGTTTAAAATTACAATTATGTAATATTTCAGGTTTGAAATGTAATATAATTGGTAATAGTTTGTTAAATCGGTAGTATCGGTACTGCAGTGAGAGTACGGTATTTTGTCGATTGATAAATTCGATATATGTATATATATAAGATCGATAAAAGAACTTTTAACTTTTAAATATTGTAAAGTTACATTTATCTATATACATAACGCGTGAATGGATAGAAATATTTCGCTAATTCTGTTTTTGTTGTGTTAATTACTGTCAGGAGAAGGTTCCTGTGAAAGACAAATCAAGAAAAATTGAGGTTATGGTGACGCCGAAGGCCGCGCTACTACGCGAACGATGTTGCGAGCAGTCGCTAGTTTATATTTAAATTAATTTATATTTTCCTTGGTTATCGCATTATGCTTGAACGAATGGAACAATTTCTTAATTTTTTTTGTTCTGTTATTTAATTGTCAGGAGAAGGTTCTTATGAAAGACAAATCAAGATAAGATGGGTCATGGTCATGGCGAGGCCGAAGGCCACGTAAATACGCGAACGATGTTGCGGGCAGATGCTAGTAATTAATAAAACCGATTCTGTCTACGTCGAAGTGTCGAATTTATCGATCTACATATCAATGATGATGTTTATAATTATTAAAATCGATTCTGTCGATGTCGTGTCGAATTTAACGAGCGGCAAAGTACCGTGCTTGCACTGCTGAAATGATGTAAAGAGCATTTACCTTACTGTTACTGTATTTTAAACTCCAATAGAAGTATAGTACTAATAAACTAAATAAATCATAATATGAGTACATGAAGATGCATTTTTATTAATAAAAATATAATAAAATTCTGAACTTAATAATTCCATTATTTATAGTGGTATGGGTCAATATCGATAAATAGTATCGTAGGCACACCACTAGCATCGATATTATGCCCCATACAGCATGCCGTCACTAATGTTAATATTTAGAAGGTTTTTCTTCTATGTTGGTACTATTGACTGTCAGCGCTAAAGAAAACGAAAGTTTGCTACAGTTGTCTAAACATTGTATACAATATCTGTAAAAATGAATATATGGAAGTTCGGACTCTAAATAGTATTATAATATGCTCTTTGGCCATCCCGTCGCCAGTGCGACCGCTTTTATAGGTTACGGCGTACTTGCACGTGGTCGTTTTAACCCGTCCGCATCAGCGCAAAAAATAACAATAGATTTATGAATGAAACTTAACTCGAATGAGTCTTGCTGAGTCGGACAGATTAAACATTAAGATTGCAATACAAAGTGATGGCATGTTTTATAATTAATTGTACATCGTAATAAATTTAAATCATTTTGAGAATAATTATATTATTCATTTTAATTGGAATAATTTACTGTAAACAATTTCAAAAGTATGAATCTATGTTTATAAATCAATTCAAATAAATCAATTTAACAAATCTAAATGTTATAGACTAAATATTATTGGCTAATTATTGTATCCGCGTCGATATTTATGTATATATATATTGTTGGAGACGAAAATAGCCTAGTAGACCGAAAAGTATAAAAGGCGGCGCGCAGAGCGCTCGTGGCTCACTCTGCCTTCAACCGTCGACGAGTCAACATCTCCGAGTTCGTTCTTGCGGTGAGTCAATCCTTGTCGTGATTTTGTATAGGTAGACTATTTTCATCTCCAACAATATATATATATATATATATATATGTTGTTGGATTATATATATATATATTGTTCTATATTATATATAAATATATATTTATATATATATATATACAAGGTTACTGCTAATTAACTGGCGATACGCGACAGGCGTGATGGGTATCGATAACAAAAACTAAAAAAAATGAAAAAAAATTTTATTTTTCATTTTTAAAAAAAATGAAAAAAAAAATTTTATTTTTAAGTTTTTTTTTCAACTTGTCTTTGAGTTATCAATGAGATAGTAAGCGATACACAATACTGTATGGTGCTTAGAATCACTAACAAAACAATAAAAAAGAATAATCACTAAGTAAAAGCATCAGCTGTTTTGAATTAAAGACGCTCGCGCACCCACCCGCTCCGTTGCGATCGCTTAGTGATTGAAACGGCGAAAAATTTTTTTTTCATTTTTTTTAGTTTTTGTTATCGATACCCATCACGCCTGTCGCGTATCGCCAGTTAATTAGCAGTAACCTTGTATATATAATATAATATATATATATGTATAAGGCATGGAATGTTATTCTTTGTTTTCATTGCATAGTGTAGTACGTCGACAGATATTAACACATTCATTTGTTTTTAACTATTACTAACCTATTGTTTTTTATGTCTGAAGCTATTTGTTTTGAATAGGCATTGCTACAAGAACCTTTGCCATGGACGCTTATGTACATACATACCTGCCTTGGTGGCACAGGAGCTAGCCTTTTTTATTTATAGCTCATGCTCATTTTTTTTTATTAATCGATAAATCTTATTAGTTATCTCACTGAAGAAAGTAATGCTATTGTTTTAAGACGCTAACATGATACTTTTTGTGTGTTATAGAAGAATATCTGACTGACGATGGCCCAAGCTGCTGCGCCGTGCAGCTTTCCGAGCCGCTGTCCTGAGTGGCTCTCCGAGCTTCTGTGTTGAGTGGCTCTCCGAGCTGCTGTCCTGAGCGGCTCTCAGAGCTGCTATCCGGAGAGGCTCTCCGAGAAGCTGTCTTTGGTATGCATTAATAAAGAAATATATCACTAAACTGTGCGAGTGAGATGTATGTAAGGCATGGAATGTTTTTCTTTGTTTTCATTGCATAGTGTAGTACGTCGACAGATATTAACACATTATTTTGTTTTTAACTATTACTCACCGATTGTTTTTTTATGTCTGAAGCTATTTGTTTTGTATAGGCATTGCTACAAGAACCTTTGCCATGGACGCTTATGTACATACATGCCTGCACCGGTGGAACAGGATCTAGCCTTTTTTATTTATAGCTCATGCTCATAAATCATTGAATCTTATTAGTTGTCACACTGAAGAAAGTAATGCTAATGTTTTAAGACGCTACCGTGATACTTTTTGTGTGTTATAGAAGAATATCTGACTGACGATGGCCCAAGCTGCTGCGCCGTGCAGCTCACAGAGCTGCTGTCCTGAGTGGCTCTCCGAGCTGCTATCCGGAGAAGCTCTCCGAGAAACTGTCTTTGGTATGCATTAATAAAGAAAAATATCACTAAACTGTGCGAGTGAGATGTATGTAAGGCATGGAATGTTTTTCTTTGTTTTCATTGCATAGTGTGGTGCGGGTGATGGAAGTCCATAATTTTATCGTAGTACGTCGACAGATATTAACACATTCATTTGTTTTTAACTATTACTCACCTATTGTTTTTTATGTCTGAAGCTATTTGTTTTGAATAGGCATTGCTACAAGAACCTTTGCCATGGACGCTTATGTACATACATGCCTGCGCCGGTGGCACAGGAGCTAGTCTTTTTTATTTATAGCTCATGCTCATAAATCATTGAATCTTATTAGTTGCCACACTGAAGAAACTAATGCTAATGTTTAAGGACGCTAGCGTGATACTTTTTGTGTGTTATAGAAGAATATCTGACTGACGATGGCCCAAGCTGCTGCGCCGTGCAGCTCACAGAGCTGCTGTCCTGAGAAGCTCTCCGAGCTGCTGTCCTGAGCGGCTCTCCGAGCTGCTATCCGGAGAAGCTCTCCGAGAAGCTGTCTTTGGTATGCATTAATAAAGAAAAATATCACTAAACTGTGCGAGTGAGATGTATGTAAGGCATGGAATGTTATTCTTTGTTTTCATTGCATAGTGTAGTACGTCGACAGATATTAACACATTCATTTGTTTTTAACTATTACTCACCTAGTGTTTTTTATGTCTGAAGCTATTTGTTTTGAATAGGCATTGCTACAAGAACTTTTGCCATGGTGTACATACATGCCTGCGCCGGTGGCACAGGAGCTACCCTTTTTTATTTATAGTTTATGCTCATAAATCATTGAATCTTATTAGTTATCACACTGAAGAAAGTAATGCTAATGTTTTAAGATGCTACCGTGATACTTTTTGTGTGTTATAGAAGAATATCTGACTGACGATGGCCCAAGCTGCTGCGCCGTGCAGCTTTCCGAGCTGCTGTCCTGAGTGGCACTCCGAGCTTCTGTGTTGAGTGGCTCTCCGAGCTGCTGTTCTGAGCGGCTCTCCGAGCTGCTATCCGGAGAGGCTCTCCAAAAAGCTGTCTTTGGTATGCATTAATAAAGAAAAATATCACTAAACTGTGCGAGTGAGATATATGTAAGGCATGGAATGTTATTCTTTGTTTTCATTGCATAGTGTAGTACGTCGACAGATATTAACACATTCATTTGTTTTTAACTATTACTCACCTATTGTTTTTTATGACTGAAGCTATTTGTTCTGAATAGGCATTGCTACAAGATCCTTTGCCATGGACGCTTTTGTGCATACAGGCCTGTGCCGGTGGCACAGGAGCAAGCCTTTTTTTATTTATAGCTCATGCTCATAAATCATTGAATCTTATTAGTTGTCACACTGAAGAAAGTAATGCTAATGTTTTAAGACGCTACCGTGATACTTTTTGTGTGTTATAGAAGAATATCTGACTGACGATGGCCCAAGCTGCTGCGCCGTGCAGCTCTACGAGCTGCTGTCCTGAGTGGCTGTCCGAGCTGCTGTCCTGAGCCGCTCTCAGAGCTGCTATCCGGAGAGGCTCTCCGAGAAGCTGTCTTTGGTATGCATTAATAAAGAAAAATATCACTAAACTGTGCGAGTGAGATGTATGTAAGGCATGGAATGTTTTTCTTTGTTTTCATTGCATAGTGTGGTGCAGGTGATGGAAGTCCAGAATTTTATCGTAGTACGTCGACAGATATTAACACATTCATTTGTTTTTAACTATTACTCACCAATTGTTTTTTATGACTGAAGCTATTTGTTCTGAATAGGCGTTGCTACAAGAACCTTTGCCATGGACGCTTATGTACATACATGCCTGCGCCGGTGGCACAGGAGCTAGCCTTTTTTATTTATAGCTCATGCTCTTAAATCATTGAATCTTATTAGTTGTCACACTGAAAAAAGTAATGCTAATGTTTTAAGACGCTACCGTGATACTTTTTGTGTGTTATAGAAGAATATCTGACTGACGATGGCCCAAGCTGCTGCGCCGTGCAGCTCTACGAGCTGCTGTCCTGAGTGGCTGTCCGAGCTGCTGTCCTGAGCGGCTATCAGAGCTGCTATCCGGAGAGGCTCTCCGAGAAGCTGTCTTTGGTATGCATTAATAAAGAAAAATATCACTAAACTGTGCGAGTGAAATGTATGTAAGGCATGGAATGTTTTTCTTTGTTTTCATTGTATAGTGTGGTGCGGGTGATGGAAGTCCATTATTTTATCGTAGTACGTCGACAGATATTAACACATTTATTGTTTTTAACTATTACTCACCTATTGTTTTTTATGACTGAAGCTATTTGTTCTGAATAGGCATTGCTACAAGAACCTTAGCCATGGACGCTTATGTACATGCATGCCTGCGCCGGTGGCACAGGAGCTAGTCTTTTTTATTTATAGCTCATGCTCATAAATCATTGAATCTTATTAGTTGTCACACTGAAGAAAGTAATGCTAATGTTTTAAGACGCTACTGTGATACTTTTTGTGTGTTATAGAAGAAAATCTGACTGACGATGGCCCAAGCTGCTGTGCCGTGCAGCTCTCCGAGCTGTTGTCCTGAGTGGCTCTCCGAGCTGCTGTCCTGAGCGGCTCTCCGAGCTGCTTTCTGGAGAGGCTCCGAGAAGCTGTCTTTGGTATGGATTAATAAAGAAAAATATCACTAAACTGTGCGAGTGAGATGTATGTAAGGCATGGAATGTTTTTCTTTGTTTTCATTGCATAGTGTGGTGCGGGTGATGGAAGTCCAGAATTTAATCGTATTTTGTCGACAGATAATAACACATTCATTTGTTTTTAACTATTACTCACCTATTGTTTTTTATGTCTGAAGCTATTTGTTTTGAATAGGCATTGCTACAAGAACCTTTGCCATGGACGCTCATGTACATACATGCCTGCGCCGGTGGCACAGGAGCAAGCCTTTTTTATTTAAAGCTCATGCTCATAAATCATTGAATCTTATTAGTTGTCACACTGAAGAAAGTAATGCTAATGTTTTAAGACGCTACCGTGATACTTTTTGTGTGGTATAGAAGAATATCTGACTGACGATGGCCCAAGCTGCTGCGCCGTGCAGCTCTCCGAGCTGCTGTCCTGAGTGGCTCTCCGAGCTGCTGTCCTGAGCGGCTCTCAGAGCTGCTATCCGGAGAGGCTCTCCAAGAAGCTGTCTTTGGTATGCATTAATAAAGAAAAATATCACTAAACTGTGCGAGTGAGATGTATGTAAGGCATGGAATGTTTTTCTTTGTTTTCATTGCATAGTGTGGTGCGGGTGATGGAAGTCCATAATTTTATCGTAGTACGTCGACAGATATTAACACATTCATTTGTTTTTAACTATTACTCACCTATTGTTTTTTATGACTGAAGCTATTTGTTCTGAATATGCATTGCTACAAGAACCTTTGCCATGGACGCTTATGTACATACATGCCTGCGCCGGTGGCACAGGAGCTAGTCTTTTTTATTTATAGCTCATGCTCATAAATCATTGAATCTTATTAGTTGCCACACTGAAGAAAGTAATGCTAATGTTTTAAGACGCTACCGTGATACTTTTTGTGTGTTATAGAAGAATATCTGACTGACGATGGCCCAAGCTGCTGCGCCGTGCAGCTCTCCGAGCTGCTGTCCTGAGTGGCTCTCCGAGCTGCTGTCCTGAGCGACTCTCAGAGCTGCTATCCGGAGAGGCTCTCCGAGAAGCTGTCTTTGGTATGCATTATTAAGAAAAATATCACTAAACTGTGCGAGTGAGATGTATGTAAGGCATGGAATGTTATTCTTTGTTTTCATTGCATAGTGTAGTACATCGAAAGATATTACCACATTCATTTGTTTTTAACTATTACTCACCTATTGTTTTTTATGTCTGAAGCTATTTGTTTTGAATAGGCATTGCTACAAGAACCTTTGCCATGGACGCTCATGTACATACATGCCTGCGCCGGTGGCACAGGAGCAAGCCTTTTTTATTTAAAGCTCATGCTCATAAATCATTGAATCTTATTAGTTGTCACACTGAAGAAAGTAATGCTAATGTTTTAAGACGCTACCGTGATACTTTTTGTGTGGTATAGAAGAATATCTGACTGACGATGGCCCAAGCTGCTGCGCCGTGCAGCTCTCCGAGCTGCTGTCCTGAGTGGCTCTCCGAGCTGCTGTCCTGAGCGGCTCTCAGAGCTGCTATCCGGAGAGGCTCTCCAAGAAGCTGTCTTTGGTATGCATTAATAAAGAAAAATATCACTAAACTGTGCGAGTGAGATGTATGTAAGGCATGGAATGTTTTTCTTTGTTTTCATTGCATAGTGTGGTGCGGGTGATGGAAGTCCATAATTTTATCGTAGTACGTCGACAGATATTAACACATTCATTTGTTTTTAACTATTACTCACCTATTGTTTTTTATGACTGAAGCTATTTGTTCTGAATATGCATTGCTACAAGAACCTTTGCCATGGACGCTTATGTACATACATGCCTGCGCCGGTGGCACAGGAGCTAGTCTTTTTTATTTATAGCTCATGCTCATAAATCATTGAATCTTATTAGTTGCCACACTGAAGAAAGTAATGCTAATGTTTTAAGACGCTACCGTGATACTTTTTGTGTGTTATAGAAGAATATCTGACTGACGATGGCCCAAGCTGCTGCGCCGTGCAGCTCTCCGAGCTGCTGTCCTGAGTGGCTCTCCGAGCTGCTGTCCTGAGCGACTCTCAGAGCTGCTATCCGGAGAGGCTCTCCGAGAAGCTGTCTTTGGTATGCATTATTAAGAAAAATATCACTAAACTGTGCGAGTGAGATGTATGTAAGGCATGGAATGTTATTCTTTGTTTTCATTGCATAGTGTAGTACATCGAAAGATATTACCACATTCATTTGTTTTCAACTATTACTCACCTATTGTTTTTATGTCTGAAGCTATTTGTTTTGAATAGGCATTGCTACAAGAACCTTTGCCATGGTGTACATACATGCCTGCGCCGGTGGCACAGGAGCTAGCCTTTTTTTATTTATAGCTTTTGCTCATAAATCATTGAATCTTATTAGTTGTCACACTGAAGAAAGTAATGCTAATGCTTTAAGACGCTACCGTGATACTTTTTGTGTGTTATAGAAGAATATCTGACTGACGATGGCCCAAGCTGCTGCGCCGTGCAGCTTTCTGAGCCGCTGTCCTAAATGGCTCTCCGAGCTTCTGTGTTGAGTGGCTCTCCGAGCTGCTGTCCTGAGCCGCTCTATGAGCTGCTGTCCTGAGCAGCTCTCTGAGCTGCTATCCGGAGAGGCTCTCCGAGAAGCTGTCTTAAGTGATATTTTTCTATATTAATTTATACCAAACTGTGCGAGTGAGATGTATGTAAGGCATGGAATGTTTTTCTTTGTTTTCATTGCATAGTGTGGTGCGGGTGATGGAAGTCCATAATTTTATCGTAGTACGTCGACAGATATTAACACATTCATTTGTTTTAACTATTATTCACCTATTGTTTTTATGACTGAAGCTATTTGTTCTGAATAGGCATTGCTACAAGAATCTTTGCCATGGACGCTTATGTACATTCATGCCTGCGCCGGTGGCACAGGAGCTAGCCTTTTTTATTTATAGCTCATGCTCATTAATCATTGAATCTTATTAGTTGTCACACTAAAGCAAGTAATGCTAATGTTTTAAGACGCTACCGTGATACGTTTTGTGTGTTATAGAAGAATATCTGACTGCCGATGGCCCAAGCTGCTGCGCCGTGCAGCTCTCCGAGCTGTTGTCCTGAGTGGCTCTCCGAACTGCTGTCCTTAGCGGCTCTCCGAGCTGCTTTCTGGAGAGGCTCCGAGAAGCTGTCTTTGGTATGCAATTATAAAGAAAAATATCACTAAACTGTGCGAGTGAGATGTATGTAAGGCATGGAATGTTTTTCTTTGTTTTCATTGCATAGTGTGGTGCGGGTGATGGAAGTCCATAATTTTATCGTAGTACGTCGACAGATATTAACACATTCATTTGTTTTTAACTATTACTCACATGTCTGAAGCTATTTGTTTTGAATAGGCATTGCTACCAGAACCTTTGCCATGGACGCTTATGTACATACATGCCTGCGCCGGTGGCACAGGAGCAAGCCTTTTTTATTTATAGCTCATGCTCATAAATCATTGAATCTTATAAGTTGTCACACTGAAGAAAATAATGCTAATGTTCTAAGACGCTACCGTGATACTTTTTGTGTGTTATAGAAGAATATCTGACTGACGATGGCCCAAGCTGCTGCGCCGTGGAGCTTTCCGAGCCGCTGTCCTGAGTCGCTCTCCGAGCTGCTGTCCTGAGTGGCTCTCCGAGCTGCTGTCCTGAGCAGCTCTCCGAGCTGCTATCCGGAGAGGCTCTCCGAGAAGCTGTCTTTGGTATGCATTAATTAAGAAAAATATCACTAAACTGTGCGAGTGAGATGTATGTAAGGCATGGAATGTTTTTCTTTGTTTTCATTGCATAGTGTGGTGCGGGTGATGGAAGTCCATAATTTTATCGTAGTTTGTCGACAAATATTAACACATTCATTTGTTTTTAACTATTACTCACCTATTGTTTTTTATGACTGAAGCTATTTGTTCTGAATAGGCATTGCTACAAGAACCTTTGCCATGGACGCTTATGTACATACATGCCTGCGCCGGTGGCACAGGAGCTAGCCTTTTTTATTTATAGCTCATGCTCATAAATCATTGAATCTTATTAGTTGTCACACTGAAGAAAGTAATGCTAATGTTTTAAGACGCTACCGTGATACTTTTTTTGTGTTATAGAAGAATATCTGACTGACGATGGCCCAAGCTGCTGCGCCGTGCAGCTCTCCGAGCTGCTGTCCTGAGTGGCTCTCCGAGCTGCTGTCCTGAGCGGCTCTCCGAGCTGCTATCCGGAGAGGCTCTCCGAGAAGCTGTCTTTGGTATGCATTAATAAAGAAAAATATCACTAAACTGTGCGAGTGAGATGTATGTAAGGCATGGAATGTTTTTCTTTGTTTTCATTGCATAGTGTGGTGCGGGTGATGGAAGTCCATTATTTTATCGTAGTACGTCGACAGATATTAACACATTTATTGTTTTTAACTATTACTCACCTATTGTTTTTTATGACTGAAGCTATTTGTTCTGAATAGGCATTGCTACAAGAACCTTAGCCATGGACGCTTATGTACATACATGCCTGCGCCGGTGGCACAGGAGCTAGCCTTTTTTATTTATAGCTCATGCTCATAAATCATTGAATCTTATTAGTTGTCACACTGAAGAAAGTAATGCTAATGTTTTAAGACGCTACTGTGATACTTTTTGTGTGTTATAGAAGAAAATCTGACTGACGATGGCCCAAGCTGCTGTGCCGTGCAGCTCTCCGAGCTGTCGTCCTGAGTGGCTCTCCGAGCTTCTGTCCTGAGCGGCTCTCCGAGCTGCTTTCTGGAGAGGCTCCGAGAAGCTGTCTTTGGTATGCATTAATAAAGAAAAATATCACTAAACTGTGCGAGTGAGATGTATGTAAGGCATGGAATGTTTTTCTTTGTTTTCATTGCATAGTGTGGTGCGGGTGATGGAAGTCCAGAATTTAATCGTATTTTGTCGACAGATAATAACACATTCATTTGTTTTTAACTATTACTCACCTATTGTTTTTTATGTCTGAAGCTATTTGTTTTGAATAGGCATTGCTACAAGAACCTTTGCCATGGACGCTCATGTACATACATGCCTGCGCCGGTGGCACAGGAGCAAGCCTTTTTTATTTAAAGCTCATGCTCATAAATCATTGAATCTTATTAGTCGTCACACTGAAGAAAGTAATGCTAATGTTTTAAGACGCTACCGTGATACTTTTTGTGTGTTATAGAAGAATATCTGACTGACGATGGCCCAAGCTGCTGCGCCGTGCAGCTCTCCGAGCTGCTGTCCTGAGTGGCTCTCCGAGCTGCTGTCCTGAGCGGCTCTCAGAGCTGCTATCCGGAGAGGCTCTCCGAGAAGCTGTCTTTGGTGTGCATTAATAAAGAAAAATATCACTAAACTGTGCGAGTGAGATGTATGTAAGGCATGGAATGTTTTTCTTTGTTTTCATTGCATAGTGTGGTGCGGGTGATGGAATTCCAGAATTTTATCGTATTTTGTTGACAGATATTAACACATTCATTTGTTTTTAACTATTACTCACCTATTGTTTTTTATGACTGAAGCTATTTGTTCTGAATAGGCATTGCTACAAGAACCTTTGCCATGGACGCTCATGTACATACATGCCTGCGCCGGTGGCACAGGAGCAAGCCTTTTTTATTTAAAGCTCATGCTCATAAATCATTGAATCTTATTAGTTGTCACACTGAAGAAAGTAATGCTAATGTTTTAAGACGCTACCGTGATACTTTTTGTGTGTTATAGAAGAATATCTGACTGACGATGGCCCAAGCTGCTGCGCCGTGCATTTCTCCGAGCTGCTGTCCTGAGTGGCTCTCCGAGCTGCTGTCCTGAGCGGCTCTCAGAGCTGCTATCCGGAGAGGCTCTCCGAGAAGCTGTCTTTGTTATGCATTAATAAAGAAAAATATCACTAAACTGTGCGAGTGAGATGTATGTAAGGCATGGAATGTTTTTCTTTGTTTTCATTGCATAGTGTGGTGCGGGTGATGGAAGTCCATAATTTTATCGTAGTACGTCGACAGATATTAACACATTCATTTGTTTTTAACTATTACTCACCTATTGTTTTTTATGACTGAAGCTATTTGTTCTGAATATGCATTGCTACAAGAACCTTTGCCATGGACGCTTATGTACATACATGCCTGCGCCGGTGGCACAGGAGCTAGCCTTTTTTATTTATAGCTCATGCTCATAAATCATTGAATCTTATTAGTTGTCACACTGAAGAAAGTAATGCTAATGTTTTAAGACGCTACCGTGATACTTTTTGTGTGTTATAGAAGAATATCTGACTGACGATGGCCCAAGCTGCTGTGCCGTGCAGCTCTCAGAGCTGCTGTCCTGAGTGGCTCTCCGAGCTGCTGTCCTGAGCGGCTCTCCGAGCTGCTATCCGGAGAGCCTCTCCGAGATGCTGTCTTTGGTATGCATTAATAAAGAAAAATATTACTAAACTGTGCGAGTGAGATGTATGTAAGGCATGGAATGTTTTTTTTTTGTTTTCATTGCATAGTGTGGTGCGGGTGATGGAATTCCAGAATTTTATCGTATTTTGTTGACAGATATTAACACATTCATTTGTTTTTAACTATTACTCACCTATTGTTTTTTATGACTGAAGCTATTTGTTCTGAATAGGCATTGCTACAAGAACCTTTTCCATGGACGCTTATGTACATACATGCCTGCGCCGGTGGCACAGGAGCAAGCCTTTTTTATTTATAGTTCATGCTCATAAATCATTGAATCTTATTAGTTGTCACACTGAAGAAAGTAATGCTAATGTTTTAAGACGCTACCGTGATACTTTTTGTGTGTTATAGAAGAAAATCTGACTGACGATGGCCCAAGCTGCTGTGCCGTGCAGCTCTCCGGGCTGTTATCCTGAGTGGCTCTCCGAGCTGCTGTCCTGAGCGGCTCTCCGAGCTGCTTTCTGGAGAGGCTCCGAGAAGCTGTCTTTGGTATGCAATTATAAAGAAAAATATCACTAAACTGTGCGAGTGAGATGTATGTAAGGCATGGAATGTTTTTCTTTGTTTTCATTGCATAGTGTGGTGCGGGTGATGGAAGTCCAGAATTTTATCGTATTTTGTCGACAGATATTAACACATTCATTTGTTTTTAACTATTACTCACCTATTGTTTTTTATGTCTGAAGCTATTTGTTTTGAATAGGCATTGCTACAAGAACCTTTGCCATGGACGCTTATGTACATTCATGCCTGCGCCGGTGGCACAGGAGCAAGCCTTTTTTATTTATAGCTCATGCTCATAAATCATTGAATCTTATTAGTTGTCACACTGAAGAAAGTAATGCTAATGTTTTAAGACGCTACCGTGATACTTTTTTTGTGTTATAGAAGAATATCTGACTGCCGATGGCCCAAGCTGCTGCGCCGTGCAGCTCTCCGAGCTGTTGTCCTGAGTGGCTCTCCGAGCTGCTGTCCTTAGCGGCTCTCAGAGCTGCTTTCTGGAGAGGCTCCGAGAAGCTGTCTTTGGTATGCAATTATAAAGAAAAATATCACTAAACTGTGCGAGTGAGATGTATGTAAGGCATGGAATGTTTTTCTTTGTTTTCATTGCATAGTGTGGTGCGGGTGATAGAAGTCTAGAATTTTATCGTAGTTTGTCGACAGATATTAACACATTCATTTGTTTTTAACTATTACCTACCCATTGTTTTTTATGACTGAAGCTATTTGTTCTGAATAGGCATTGCTACAAGAACCTTTGCCATGGACGCTTATGTACATACATGCCTGCGCCAGTGGCACAGGAGCTAGCCTTTTTTATTTATAGTTCATGCTCGTAAATCATTGAATCTTATTAGTTGTCACACTGAAGAAAGTAATGCTAATGTTTTAAGACGCTTCCGTGATACTTTTTATGTGTTATAGAAGAATATCTGACTGACGACGGCCCAAGCTGCTGCGCCGTGCAGCTCTACGAGCTGCTGTCCTGAGTGGCTGTCCGAGCTGCTGTCCTGAGCGGCTCTTAGAGCTGCTATCCGGAGAGGCTCTCCGAGAAGCTGTCTTTGGTATGCATTAATAAAGAAAAATATCACTAAACTGTGCGAGTGAGATGTATGTAAGGCATGGAATGTTTTTCTTTGTTTTCATTGCATAGTGTGGTGCGGGTGATGGAAGTCCATAATTTTATCGTAGTACGTCGACAGATATTAACACATTCATTTGTTTTTAACTATTACTAATCTATTTTTTTTATGTCTGAAGCTATTTGTTTTGAATAGGCATTGCTACAAGAACCTTTGCCATGGACGCTTATTTACATACATGCCTGCGCCGGTGGCACGGGAGCTAGCCATTTTTATTTGTAGCTCATGCTCATAAATCACTGAATCTTATTAGTTGTCAAACTGAAGAAAATAATGCTAATGTTTTAAGACGCTACCGTGATACTTTTTGTGTGTTATAGAAGAATATCTGACTGACGATGGCCCAAGCTGCTGCGCCGTGGAGCTTTCCGAGCCGCTGTCCTGAGTCGCTCTCCGAGCTGCTGTCCTGAGTGGCTCTCCGAGCTGCTGTCCTGAGCAGCTCTCTGAGCTGCTATCCGGAGAGGCTCTCCGAGAAGCTGTCTTTGGTATGCATTTATTAAGAAAAATATCACTAAACTGTGCGAGTGAGATGTATGTAAGGCATGGAATGTTTTTCTTTGTTTTCATTGCATAGTGTGGTGCGGGTGATGGAAGTCCATAATTTTATCGTAGTTTGTCGACAAATATTAACACATTCATTTGTTTTTAACTATTACTTACCTATTGTTTTTTATGACTGAAGCTATTTGTTTTGAATAGGCATTGCTACAAGAACCTTTGCCATGGACGCTTATGTACAAACATGCCTGCGCCGGTGGCACAGAAGCTAGCCATTTTTATTTATAGCTCATGCTCATAAATCACTGAATCTTATTAGTTGTCACACTGAAGAAAATAATGCTTATGTTTTAAGACGCTACCGTGATACTTTTTGTGTGTTATAGAAGAATATCTGACTGACGATGGCCCAAGCTGCTGCGCCGTGCAGCTCTCCGAGCTGCTGTCCTGAGTGGCTCTCCGAGCTGCTGTCCTGAGCGGCTCTCAGAGCTGCTATCCGGAGAGGCTCTCCGAGAAGCTGTCTTTGGTATACATTAATAAAGAAAAATATCACTAAACTGTGCAAGTGAGATGTATGTAAGGCATGGAATGTTTTTCTTTGTTTTCATTGCATAGTGTGGTGTGGGTGATGGAAGTCCAGAATTTTATCGTAGTTTGTCGACAGATATTAACACATTCATTTGTTTTTAACTATTACTCATCTATTGTTTTTTATGACTGAAGCTATTTATTCTGAATAGGCATTGCTACAAGAACCTTTGCCATGGACGCTTATGTACATACATGCTTGCGCCGGTGGCACAGAAGCTAGCCTTTTTTATTTATAGCTCATGCTCATAAATCATTGAATCTTATTAGGTGTCACACTGAAGAAAGTAATGCTAATGTTTTAAGACGCTACCGTGATACTTTTTGTGTGTTATAGAAGAATATCTGACTGACGATGGCCCAAGCTGCTGCGCCGTGCAGCTCTCCGAGCTGCTGTCCTGAGTGGCTCTCCGAGCTGCTGTCCTGAGCGGCTCTCAGAGCTGCTATCCGGAGAGCCTCTCCGAGATGCTGTCTTTGGTATGCATTAATAAAAAAAAATATCACTAAACTGTGCGAGTGAGATGTATGTAAGGCATGGAATGTTTTTCTTTGTTTTCATTGCATAGTGTGGTGCGGGTGATGGAATTCCAGAATTTTATCGTATTTTGTCGACATATATTAACACATTCATTTGTTTTTAACTATTATTCACCTATTGTTTTTTATGACTGAAGCTATTTGTTTTGAATAGGCATTGCTACAAGAATCTTTGCCATGGACGCTTATGTACATTCATGCCTGCGCCGGTGGCACAGGAGCTAGCCTTTTTTATTTATAGCTCATGCTCATTAATCCTTGAATCTTATTAGTTGTCACACTGAAGAAAGTAATGCTAATGTTTTAAGACGCTACCGTGATACTTTTTGTGTGTTATAGAAGAATATCTGACTGACGATGGCCCAAGCTGCTGCGCCGTGCAGCTCTCCGAGCTGCTGTCCTGAGTGGCTCTCCGAGCTGCTGTCCTGAGCGGCTCTCAGAGCTGCTATCCGGAGAGGCTCTCCGAGAAGCTGTCTTTGGTATACATTAATAAAGAAAAATATCACTAAACTGTGCGAGTGAGATGTATGTAAGGCATGGAATGTTTTTCTTTGTTTTCATTGCATAGTGTGGTGCGGGTGATGGAATTCCAGAATTTTATCGTATTTTGTCGACATATATTAACACATTCATTTGTTTTTAACTATTATTCACCTATTGTTTTTTATGACTGAAGCTATTTGTTTTGAATAGGCATTGCTACAAGAATCTTTGCCATGGACGCTTATGTACATTCATGCCTGCGCCGGTGGCACAGGAGCTAGCCTTTTTTATTTATAGCTCATGCTCATTAATCCTTGAATCTTATTAGTTGTCACACTGAAGAAAGTAATGCTAATGTTTTAAGACGCTACCGTGATACTTTTTGTGTTTTATAGAAGAATATCTGACTGACGATGGCCCAAGCTGCTGCGCCGTGCAGCTCTCCGAGCTGTTGTCCTGAGTGGCTCTCCGAGCTGCTGTCCTTAGCGGCTCTCCGAGCTGCTTTCTGGAGAGGCTCCGAGAAGCTGTCTTTGGTATGCAATTATAAAGAAAAATATCACTAAACTGTGCGAGTGAGATGTATGTAAGGCATGGAATGTTTTTCTTTGTTTTCATTGCATAGTGTGGTGCGGGTGATAGAAGTCCAGAATTTTATCGTAGTTTATCGACAGATATTAACACATTCATTTGTTTTTAACTATTACTCACATGTCTGAAGCTATTTGTTTTGAATAGGCATTGCTACAAGAACCTTTGCCATGGACGCTTATGTACATACATGCCTGCGCCGGTGGCACAGAAGCTAGCCATTTTTATTTATAGCTCATGCTCATAAATCACTGAATCTTATTAGTTGTCACACTGAAGAAAATAATGCTTATGTTTTAAGACGCTACCGTGATACTTTTTGTGTGTTATAGAAGAATATCTGACTGACGATGGCCCAAGCTGCTGCGCCGTGGAGCTTTCCGAGCCGCTGTCCTGAGTCGCTCTCCGAGCTGCTGTCCTGAGTGGCTCTCCGAGCTGCTGTCCTGAGCAGCTCTCTGAACTGCTATCCGGAGAGGCTCTCCGAGAAGCTGTCTTTGGTATGCATTAATTAAGAAAAATATCACTAAACTGTGCGAGTGAGATGTATGTAAGGCATGGAATGTTTTTCTTTGTTTTCATTGCATAGTGTGGTACGGGTGATGGAAGTCCATAATTTTATCGTAGTTTGTCGACAAATATTAACACATTCATTTGTTTTTAACTATTATTCACCTATTGTTTTTTTATGACTGAAGCTATTTGTTCTGAATAGGCATTGCTACAAGAACCTTTGCCATGGACGCTTATGTACATACATGCCTGCGCCGGTGGCACAGGAGCTAGCCTTTTTTATTTATAGCTCATGCTCATAAATCATTGAATCTTATTAGTTGTTGAACTGAAGAAAGTAATGCTAATGTTTTAAGACGCTACCATGATACTTTTTGTGTGTTATAGAAGAATATCTGACTGACGATGGCCCAAGCTGCTGCGCCGTGCAGCTCTCCGAGCTGTTGTCCTGAGTGGCTCTCCGAGCTGCTGTTCTGAGCGGCTCTCAGAGCTGCTATCCGGAGAGGCTCTCCGAGAAGTTGTCTTTGCTATGCATTCATAAAGAAAAATATCACTAAACTGTGCGAGTGAGATGTATGTAAGGCATGGAATGTTTTTCTTTGTTCTCATTGCAAAGTGTGGTGCGGGTGATGGAAGTCCATAATTTTATCGTAGTACGTCGACAGATATTAACACATTCATTTGTTTTTAACTATTTCTCACCTATTGTTTTTTATGACTGAAGCTATTTGTTCTGAATAGGCATTGCTACAAGAACCTTTGCCATGGACGCTTATGTACATACATGCCTGCGCCGGTGGCACAGGAGCTAGCCTTTTTTATTTATAGCTCATGCTCATAAATCATTGAATCTTATTAGTTGTCGAACTGAAGAAAGTAATGCTAATGTTTTAAGACGCTACCATGATACTTTTTGTGTGTTATAGAAGAATATCTGACTGACGATGGCCCAAGCTGCTGCGCCGTGCAGCTCTCCGAGCTGTTGTCCTGAGTGGCTCTCCGAGCTGCTGTTCTGAGCGGCTCTCAGAGCTGCTATCCGGAGAGGCTCTCCGAGAAGTTGTCTTTGCTATGCATTAATAAAGAAAAATATCACTAAACTGTGCGAGTGAGATGTATGTAAGGCATGGAATGTTTTTCTTTGTTC
The DNA here is from genome assembly GCA_917880725.1 of Selenia dentaria. Taxonomy (NCBI): domain Eukaryota; kingdom Metazoa; phylum Arthropoda; class Insecta; order Lepidoptera; family Geometridae; genus Selenia; species Selenia dentaria. Next base: position 6,364,968 of record OU862904.1, on the reverse strand, counting down.
TCATTGCAAAGTGTGGTGCGGGTGATGGAAGTCCATAATTTTATCGTAGTACGTCGACAGATATTAACACATTCATTTGTTTTTAACTATTTCTCACCTATTGTTTTTTATGACTGAAGCTATTTGTTCTGAATAGGCATTGCTACAAGAACCTTTGCCATGGACGCTTATGTACATACATGCCTGCGCCGGTGGCACAGGAGCTAGCCTTTTTTATTTATAGCTCATGCTCATAAATCATTGAATCTTATTATTTGTCACACTGAAGAAAGTAATGCTAATGTTTTAAGACGCTACCGTGATACTTTTTTTGTGTTATAGAAGAATATCTGACTGCCGATGGCCCAAGCTGCTGTGCCGTGCAGCTCTCCGAGCTGTTGTCCTGAGTGGCTCTCCGAGCTGCTGTCCTGAGCGGCTCTCCGAGCTGCTTTCTGGAGAGGCTCCGAGAAGCTATCTTTGGTATGCATTAATAAAGAAAAATATCACTAAACTGTGCGAGTAAGATGTATGTAAGGCATGGAATGTTTTTCTTTGTTTTCATTGCATAGTGTGGTGCGGGTGATGGAATTCCAGAATTTCATCGTATTTTGTCGACAGATATTAACACATTCATTTGTTTTTAACTATTACTCACCTATTGTTTTTTATGTCTGAAGCTATTTGTTTTGAATAGGCATTGCTACAAGAACCTTTGCCATGGACGCTTATGTACAAACATGCCTGCGCCGGTGGCACAGGAGCAAGCCTTTTTTATTTATAGCTCATGCTCATAAATCATTGAATCTTATTAGTTGTCACACTGAAGAAAGTAATGCTAATGTTTTAAGACGCTACCGTGATACTTTTTGTGTAATATAGAAGAAAATCTGACTGACGATGGCCCAAGCTGCTGTGTCGTGCAGCTCTCCGAGCTGTTGTCCTGAGTGGCTCTCCGAGCTGCTGTCGTTAGCGGCTCTCCGAGCTGCTTTCTGGAGAGGCTCCGAGAAGCTGTCTTTGGTATGCATTAATAAAGAAAAATATCACTAAACTGTGCGAGTGAGATGTATGTAAGGCATGGAATGTTTTTCTTTGTTTTCATTGCATAGTGTGGTGCGTGTGATGGAAGTCCAGAATTTTATCGTATTTTGTCAACAGATATTAACACATTCATTTGTTTTTAACTATTACTCACCTATTGTTTTTTATGTCTGAAGCTATTTGTTTAGAATAGGCATTTCTACAAGAACCTTTGCCATGGACGCTTATGTACACATACATGCCTGCGCCGGTGGCACAGGAGCAAGCCTTTTTTATTTATAGCTCATGCTCATAAATCATTGAATCTTATTAGGTGTCACACTGAAGAAAGTAATGCTAATGTTTTAAGACGCTACCGTGATACTTTTTGTGTGTTATAGAAGAATATCTGACTGACGATGGCCCAAGCTGTTGCGCCGTGCAGCTCTCCGAGCTGCTGTCCTGAGTGGCTCTCCGAGCTGCTGTCCTGAGCGGCTCTCCGAGCTGCTTTCTGAAGAGGCTCCGAGAAGGTATCTTTGGTATGCATTAATAAAGAAAAATATCACTAAACTGTGCGAGTAAGATGTATGTAAGGCATGGAATGTTTTTCTTTGTTTTCATTGCATAGTGTGGTGCAGGTGATGGAAGTCCATAATTTTATCGTAGTACGTCGACAGATATTAACACATTCATTTGTTTTTAACTATTACTCACCTATTGTTTTTTATGACTGAAGCTATTTGTTCTGAATATGCATTGCTACAAGAACCTTTGCCATGGACGCTTATGTACATACATGCCTGCGCCGGTGGCACAGGAGCAAGCCTTTTTTATTTATAGCTCATGCTCATAAATCATTGAATCTTATTAGTTGTCACACTGAAGAAAGTAATGCTAATGTTTTAAGACGCTACCGTGATACTTTTTGTGTGTTATAGAAGAATATCTGACTGACGATGGCCCAAGCTGTTGCGCCGTGCAGCTCTCCGAGCTGCTGTCCTGAGTGGCTCTCCGAGCTGCTGTCCTGAGCGGCTCTCCGAGCTGCTTTCTGAAGAGGCTCCGAGAAGCTATCTTTGGTATGCATTAATAAAGAAAAATATCACTAAACTGTGCGAGTAAGATGTATGTAAGGCATGGAATGTTTTTCTTTGTTTTCATTGCATAGTGTGGTGCAGGTGATGGAAGTCCATAATTTTATCGTAGTACGTCGACAGATATTAACACATTCATTTGTTTTTAACTATTACTCACCTATTGTTTTTTATGTCTGAAGCTATTTGTTTTGAATAGGCATTGCTACAAGAACCTTTGCCATGGACGCTTATGTACAAACATGCCTGCGCCGGTGGCACAGGAGCAAGCCTTTTTTATTTATAGCTCATGCTCATAAATCATTGAATCTTATTAGTTGTCACACTGAAGAAAATAATGCTTATGTTTTAAGACGCTACCGTGATACTTTTTGTGTGTTATAGAAGAATATCTGACTGACGATGGCCCAAGCTGCTGTGCCGTGCAGCTCTCAGAGCTGCTGTCCTGAGTTGCTCTCCGAGCTGCTGTCCTGAGCGGCTCTCCGAGCTGCTATCCGGAGAGCCTCTCCGAGATGCTGTCTTTGGTATGCATTAATAAAGAAAAATATCACTAAACTGTGCGAGTGAGATGTATGTAAGGCATGGAATGTTTTTCTTCGTTTTCATTGCATAGTGTGGTGCGGGTGATGGAATTCCAGAATTTTATCGTATTTTGTCGACAGATATTAACACATTCATTTGTTTTTAACTATTACTCACCTATTGTTTTTTATGTCTGAAGCTATTTGTTTTGAATAGGCATTGCTACAAGAACCTTTGCCATGGACGCTTATGTACATACATGCCTGCGCCGGTGGCACAGGAGCAAGCCTTTTTTATTTATAGCTCATGCTCATAAATCATTGAATCTTATTAGGTGTCACACTGAAGAAAGTAATGCTAATGTTTTAAGACGCTACCGTGATACTTTTTGTGTGTTATAGAAGAATATCTGACTGACGATGGCCCAAGCTGTTGCGCCGTGCAGCTCCCCGAGCTACTGTTCTGAGTGGCTCTCCGAGCTGCTGTCCTGAGCGGCTCTCCGAGCTGCTTTCTGGAGAGGCTTCGAGAAGCTGTCTTTGGTATGCAATTATAAAGAAAAATATTACTAAACTGTGCGAGTGAGATGTATGTAAGGCATGGAATGTTTTTCTTTGTTTTCATTGCATAGTGTGGTGCGGGTGATGGAAGTCCATAATTTTATCGTAGTACGTAGACAGATATTAACACATTCATTTGTTTTTAACTATTACTGACCTATTGTTTTTTATGACTGAAGCTATTTGTTCTGAATAGGCATTGCTACAAGAACCTTTTCCATGGACGCTTATGTACATTCATGCCTGCGCCGGTGACACAGGAGCTAGCCTTTTTTATTTATAGCTCATGCTCATAAATCATTGAATCTTATTAGGTGTCACACTGAAGAAAGTAATGCTAATGTTTTAAGACGCTACCGTGATACTTTTTGTGTGTTATAGAAGAATATCTGACTGACGATGGCCCAAGCTGCTGCGCCGTGCAGCTCCTCGAGCTACTGTTCTGAGTGGCTCTCCGAGCTGCTGTCCTGAGCGGCTCTCCGAGCTGCTATCCGGAGAGGCTCTCCGAGAAGCTGTCTTAAGTGATATTTTTCTATATTAATTTATACCAAACTGTGCGAGTGAGATGTATGTAAGGCATGGAATGTTTTTCTTTGTTTTCATGGCATAGTGTGGTGCGGGTGATGGAAGTCCATAATTTTATCGTAGTACGTCGACAGATATTAACACATTCATTTGTTTTTAACTATTATTCACCTATTGTTTTTTATGACTGAAGCTATTTGTTCTGAATAGGCATTGCTACAAGAATCTTTGCCATGGACGCTTATGTACATTCATGCCTGCGCCGGTGGCACAGGAGCTAGCCTTTTTTATTTATAGCTCATGCTCATTAATCATTGAATCTTATTAGTTGTCACACTGAAGAAAGTAATGCTAATGTTTTAAGACGCTACCGTGATACTTTTTGTGTGTTATAGAAGAATATCTGACTGCCGATGGCCCAAGCTGCTGCGCCGTGCAGCTCTCCGAGCTGTTGTCCTGAGTGGCTCTCCGAGCTGCTGTCCTTAGCGGCTCTCCGAGCTGCTTTCTGGAGAGGCTCCGAGAAGCTGTCTTTGGTATGCAATTATAAAGAAAAATATCACTAAACTGTGCGAGTGAGATGTATGTAAGGCATGGAATGTTTTTCTTTGTTTTCATTGCATAGTGTGGTGCGGGTGATAGAAGTCTAGAATTTTATCGTAGTTTGTCGACAGATATTAACACATTCATTTGTTTTTAACTATTACCTACCCATTGTTTTTTATGACTGAAGCTATTTGTTCTGAATAGGCATTGCTACAAGAACCTTTGCCATGGACCCTTATGTACATACATGCCTGCTCCGGTGGCACAGGAGCTAGCCTTTTTTATTTATAGTTCATGCTCGTAAATCATTGAATCTTATTAGTTGTCACACTGAAGAAAGTAATGCTAATGTTTTAAGACGCTTCCGTGATACTTTTTATGTGTTATAGAAGAATATCTGACTGACGACGGCCCAAGCTGCTGCGCCGTGCAGCTCTACGAGCTGCTGTCCTGAGTGGCTGTCCGAGCTGCTGTCCTGAGCGGCTCTTAGAGCTGCTATCCGGAGAGGCTCTCCGAGAAGCTGTCTTTGGTATGCATTAATAAAGAAAAATATCACTAAACTGTGCGAGTGAGATGTATGTAAGGCATGGAATGTTTTTCTTTGTTTTCATTGCATAGTGTGGTGCGGGTGATGGAAGTCCATAATTTTATCGTAGTACGTCGACAGATATTAACACATTCATTTGTTTTTAACTATTACTAATCTATTTTTTTTATGTCTGAAGCTATTTGTTTTGAATAGGCATTGCTACAAGAACCTTTGTCATGGACGCTTATGTACATACATGCCTGCGCCGGTGGCACAGGAGCAAGCCTTTTTTATTTATAGCTCATGCTCATAAATCATTGAATCTCATTAGTTGTCACACTGAAGAAAGTAATGCTAATGTTTTAAGACGCTACCGTGATACTTTTTGTGTTTTATAGAAGAATATCTGACTGACGATGGCCCAAGCTGCTGCGCCGTGCAGCTCTCCGAGCTTTTGTCCTGAGTGGCTCTCCGAGCTGCTGTCCTGAGCGGCTCTCCGAGCTGCTTTCTGGAGAGGCTTCGAGAAGCTGTCTTTGGTATGCATTAATAAAGAAAAATATCACTAAACTGTGCGAGTGAGATGTATGTAAGGCATGGAATGTTTTTCTTTGTTTTCATTGCATGTTGTGGTGCGGGTGATGGAAGTCCATAATTTTATCGTAGTACGTCGACAGATATTAACACATTCATTTGTTTTTAACTATTACTTACATGTCTGAAGCTATTTGCTTTGAATAGGCATTGCTACAAGAACCTTTGCCATGGACGCTTATGTACATACATGCCTGCGCCGGTGGCACAGGAGCTAGCCATTTTTATTTATAGATCATGCTCATAAATCACTGAATCTTATTAGTTGTCACACTGAAGAAAATAATGCTAATGTTTTAAGACGCTACCGTGATACTTTTTGTGTTTTATAGAAGAATATCTGACTGACGATGGCCCAAGCTGCTGCGCCGTGCAGCTCTCCGAGCTGTTGTCCTGAGTGGCTCTCCGAGCTGCTGTCCTGAGCGGCTCTCCGAGCTGCTTTCTGGAGAGGCTCCGAGAAGCTGTCTTTGGTATGCATTAATAAAGAAAAATATCACTAAACTGTGCGAGTGAGATGTATGTAAGGCATGGAATGTTTTTCTTTGTTTTCATTGCATGTTGTGGTGCGGGTGATGGAAGTCCATAATTTTATCGTAGTACGTCGACAGATATTAAAACATTCATTTGTTTTTAACTATTACTTACATGTCTGAAGCTATTTGCTTTGAATAGGCATTGCTACAAGAACCTTTGCCATGGACGCTTATGTACATACATGCCTGCGCTGGTGGCACAGGAGCTAGCCATTTTTATTTGTAGCTCATGCTCATAAATCACTGAATCTTATTAGTTGTCACACTGAAGAAAATAATGCTAATGTTTTAAGACGCTACCGTGATACTTTTTGTGTGTTATAGAAGAATATCTGACTGACGATGGCCCAAGCTGCTGCGCCGTGGAGCTTTCCGAGCCGCTGTCCTGAGTCGCTCTCCGAGCTGCTGTCCTGAGTGGCTCTCCGAGCTGCTGTCCTGAGCAGCTCTCTGAGCTGCTATCCGGAGAGGCTCTCCGAGAAGCTGTCTTTGGTATGCATTTATTAAGAAAAATATCACTAAACTGTGCGAGTGAGATGTATGTAAGGCATGGAATGTTTTTCTTTGTTTTCATTGCATAGTGTGGTGCGGGTGATGGAAGTCCATAATTTTATCGTAGTTTGTCGACAAATATTAACACATTCATTTGTTTTTAACTATTACTTACCTATTGTTTTTTATGACTGAAGCTATTTGTTTTGAATAGGCATTGCTACAAGAACCTTTGCCATGGACGCTTATGTACATACATGCCTGCGCCGGTGGCACAGAAGCTAGCCATTTTTATTTATAGCTCATGCTCATAAATCACTGAATCTTATTAGTTGTCACACTGAAGAAAATAATGCTTATGTTTTAAGACGCTACCGTGATACTTTTTGTGTGTTATAGAAGAATATCTGACTGACGATGGCCCAAGCTGCTGCGCCGTGCAGCTCTCCGAGCTGCTGTCCTGAGTGGCTCTCCGAGCTGCTGTCCTGAGTGGCTCTCAGAGCTGCTATCCGGAGAGGCTCTCCGAGAAGCTGTCTTTGGTATACATTAATAAAGAAAAATATCACTAAACTGTGCGAGTGAGATGTATGTAAGGCATGGAATGTTTTTCTTTGTTTTCATTGCATAGTGTGGTGTGGGTGATGGAAGTCCAGAATTTTATCGTAGTTTGTCGACAGATATTAACACATTCATTTGTTTTTAACTATTACTCATCTATTGTTCTTTATGACTGAAGCTATTTATTCTGAATAGGCATTGCTACAAGAACCTTTGCCATGGACGCTTATGTACATACATGCTTGCGCCGGTGGCACAGAAGCTAGCCTTTTTTATTTATAGCTCATGCTCATAAATCATTGAATCTTATAAGGTGTCACACTGAAGAAAGTAATGCTAATGTTTTAAGACGCTACCGTGATACTTTTTGTGTGTTATAGAAGAATATCTGACTGACGATGGCCCAAGCTGCTGCGCCGTGCAGCTCTCCGAGCTGCTGTCCTGAGTGGCTCTCCGAGCTGCTGTCCTGAGTGGCTCTCAGAGCTGCTATCCGGAGAGGCTCTCCGAGAAGCTGTCTTTGGTATACATTAATAAAGAAAAATATCACTAAACTGTGCGAGTGAGATGTATGTAAGGCATGGAATGTTTTTCTTTGTTTTCATTGCATAGTGTGGTGTGGGTGATGGAAGTCCAGAATTTTATCGTAGTTTGTCGACAGATATTAACACATTCATTTGTTTTTAACTATTACTCATCTATTGTTTTTTATGACTGAAGCTATTTGTTCTGAATAGGCATTGCTACAAGAATCTTTGCCATGGACGCTTATGTACATTCATGCCTGCGCCGGTGGCACAGGAGCTAGCCTTTTTTATTTATAGCTCATGCTCATTAATCCTTGAATCTTATTAGTTGTCACACTGAAGAAAGTAATGCTAATGTTTTAAGACGCTACCGTGATACTTTTTGTGTGTTATAGAAGAATATCTGACTGACGATGGCCCAAGCTGCTGCGCCGTGCAGCTCTCCGAGCTGTTGTCCTGAGTGGCTCTCCGAGCTGCTGTCCTTAGCGGCTCTCCGAGCTGCTTTCTGGAGAGGCTCCGAGAAGCTGTCTTTGGTATGCAATTATAAAGAAAAATATCACTAAACTGTGCGAGTGAGATGTATGTAAGGCATGAAATGTTTTTCTTTGTTTTCATTGCATAGTGTGGTGCGGGTGATAGAAGTCCAGAATTTTATCGTAGTTTATCGACAGATATTAACACATTCATTTGTTTTTAACTATTACTCACATGTCTGAAGCTATTTGTTTTGAATAGGCATTGCTACAAGAACCTTTGCCATGGACGCTTATGTACATACATGCCTGCGCCGGTGGCACAGGAGCTAGCCATTTTTGTTTATAGCTCATGCTCATAAATCACTGAATCTTATTAGTTGTCACACTGAAGAAAATAATGCTAATGTTTTAAGACGCTACCGTGATACTTTTTGTGTGTTATAGAAGAATATCTGACTGACGATGGCCCAAGCTGCTGCGCCGTGGAGCTTTCCGAGCCGCTGTCCTGAGTCGCTCTCCGAGCTGCTGTCCTGAGTGGCTCTCCGAGCTGCTGTCCTGAGCAGCTCTCTGAACTGCTATCCGGAGAGGCTCTCCGAGAAGCTGTCTTTGGTATGCATTAATTAAGAAAAATATCACTAAACTGTGCGAGTGAGATGTATGTAAGGCATGGAATGTTTTTCTTTGTTTTCATTGCATAGTGTGGTGCGGGTGATGGAAGTCCATAATTTTATCGTAGTTTGTCGACAAATATTAACACATTCATTTGTTTTTAACTATTACTCACCTATTGTTTTTTATGACTGAAGCTATTTGTTCTGAATAGGCATTGCTACAAGAACCTTTGCCATGGACGCTTATGTACATACATGCCTGCGCCGGTGGCACAGGAGCTAGCCTTTTTTATTTATAGCTCATGCTCATAAATCATTGAATCTTATTAGTTGTCGAACTGAAGAAAGTAATGCTAATGTTTTAAGACGCTACCATGATACTTTTTGTGTGTTATAGAAGAATATCTGACTGACGATGGCCCAAGCTGCTGCGCCGTGCAGCTCTCCGAGCTGTTGTCCTGAGTGGCTCTCCGAGCTGCTGTTCTGAGCGGCTCTCAGAGCTGCTATCCGGAGAGGCTCTCCGAGAAGTTGTCTTTGCTATGCATTAATAAAGAAAAATATCACTAAACTGTGCGAGTGAGATGTATGTAAGGCATGGAATGTTTTTCTTTGTTCTCATTGCAAAGTGTGGTGCGGGTGATGGAAGTCCATAATTTTATCGTAGTACGTCGACAGATATTAACACATTCATTTGTTTTTAACTATTTCTCACCTATTGTTTTTTATGACTGAAGCTATTTGTTCTGAATAGGCATTGCTACAAGAACCTTTGCCATGGACGCTTATGTACATACATGCCTGCGCCGGTGGCACAGGAGCTAGCCTTTTTTATTTATAGCTCATGCTCATAAATCATTGAATCTTATTAGTTGTCGAACTGAAGAAAGTAATGCTAATGTTTTAAGACGCTACCATGATACTTTTTGTGTGTTATAGAAGAATATCTGACTGACGATGGCCCAAGCTGCTGCGCCGTGCAGCTCTCCGAGCTGTTGTCCTGAGTGGCTCTCCGAGCTGCTGTTCTGAGCGGCTCTCAGAGCTGCTATCCGGAGAGGCTCTCCGAGAAGTTGTCTTTGCTATGCATTAATAAAGAAAAATATCACTAAACTGTGCGAGTGAGATGTATGTAAGGCATGGAATGTTTTTCTTTGTTCTCATTGCAAAGTGTGGTGCGGGTGATGGAAGTCCATAATTTTATCGTAGTACGTCGACAGATATTAACACATTCATTTGTTTTTAACTATTTCTCACCTATTGTTTTTTATGACTGAAGCTATTTGTTCTGAATAGGCATTGCTACAAGAACCTTTGCCATGGACGCTTATGTACATACATGCCTGCGCCGGTGGCACAGGAGCTAGCCTTTTTTATTTATAGCTCATGCTCATAAATCATTGAATCTTATTAGTTGTCACACTGAAGAAAGTAATGCTAATGTTTTAAGACGCTTCCGTGATACTTTTTGTGTGTTATAGAAGAATATCTGACTGCCGATGGCCCAAGCTGCTGCGCCGTGCAGCTCTCCGAGCTGTTGTCCTGAGTGGCTCTCCGAGCTGCTGTCCTGAGCGGCTCTCCGAGCTGCTTTCTGGAGAGGCTCCGAGAAGCTGTCTTTGGTATGCATTAATAAAGAAAAATATCACTAAGCTGTGCAAGTGAGATGTATGTAAGGCATGGAATGTTTTTCTTTGTTTTCATTGCAAAGTGTGGTGCGGGTATTGGAAGTCCATAATTTTATCATAGTACGTCGACAGATATTAACACATTCATTTGTTTTTAACTATTACTGACCTATTGTTTTTTAAACCACTCCCGGAAGAAGAAGATATATGGGTGAGCAATATTTGTTGTAATTAGATATTATATTCATCTAAATCAACTTTAATTCTAGGTTTTTCCAGCTATAAAATTATTTGAAACACATTGTTTGTTACTAATATAATGAAATAGTGGTAGAAGGCTGAAACATTATACTACAGAATTTTTGATAAGATTAACATTACTTTCTGAAAAGAAGCTGAATCTGCGTTCTCACTTTTTTATTTGATTTACAGATGGAAGTGGATGAGGTGACGGGAGAGCTGCACCCTGCGTAAGTATTTTCTTTCTTACTTCAGTGTATACCTGGATATTGTGCCAAAAATGTATCAAGTTTATAACATAATTTTTACAATTATGGTTACGTAAATGATAATGAACCTGATTATATAATTCCTCGTACTAGATGACAATACACCGAGAACATCAGATAATTCAAATCAAAAGTTTTTAGGTATTTACGTTCAGAGACTCCCCCGCCTAGTACTAGTGCAGCTGCGGAACCGGACTATGAGAGTCCTAGGCGTGACAAGTAGACATTTACGCTGCTCATTTAACAACAAAATCTTGAAAAAGACACCATAAACTGATAAACAAAATATTTTTAGGTCATTCCGCCCAGAGACTCCACCTAGTGCGGCGGGAGGCGATGTTTTTGAAGATGCAAGCCCGGGTCGTGACAGGTACTGCCTCAGGATAATTTTATCTTATACGAATGCTTCTAATTTAATTTAAATGTAACTTACCAATAATGAAAAACACATTACAGATCTCACTCACCAACACCGCCACCATACAGTCCGCTAAGTAGCCCCCGACGCCCAACTGAACCGACAGGCCCACAGAGGCCAATGCTGGAGCCAGAGCCTAGCGAAAGGTACATCCAAACTTTCTTATGATTAATTTGTTCTAAAAGATATACATGCAAATAGAGTATTTCAAAATATGATTCCTTTTCAGGGTAATATTTGTGGTACCGGACCCGGAGCTGCTAGGGACAACACGTGGCCGAGGGCAGCGAGCGGGCCGAGGAACGGGGCGCACTCGTGGGTCACGTGCTCGTGGTGCGAACCGAGGGAGCAGAGGACGCGGAGGGACCACAAGGGCGGTAAGTAGTAACGCGGGGTGGCAACGGGGGGAACGTATTATCGAAGTGTGTTTGACTGATGAAGACGTTCCGCCGAGCTTGAGAAATATGGTGCATGATTTGGATAACGCACGTTTAATGAGGACTGAGCGAGAGATGAGGATACGGCGGAACGTCAGAATGAATGATGGTTCTGACGATAGCGAGCAAGATGATGAATTTGTGGATGCCGAAAGCTCCATAGCAGACGAATTGTTCGACGGGGATAGTTCGGCCATGACCTTCCAATGGTCACCCATGGCCAGCTTTGAAGGGGTCCGTGAACCTTTCATACCACAACACCAACCTGGCCCCCGCCTCCGCACTTCGTGCAGCTATGAAGCATTTCGGCAATTCTGGGACGACAATATTTTGGAGCATATTGTCACGGAAACAAACCGATATGCTGCCGAGGTAAAGTCGACATCCCAGAGATTTGCTCGAGATTGGTACAATACAAACATACACGAAATGCTGATCCTCTTCGCGTTCTGGATGATGCTTGGCATCGTCAGAATGCCAACTATTTAATCTTGTTTTTCGACCAACCCCCTTTTGAAAACCCACATCTTCAGTAAGCTGCTCATTGAGCAGCGTTACTGACTTTTAAATCGAGCCCTTCATTTTGTTAATAACGCGACCCGTACTCCAGACTCGTCCAAACTGTTCTGTCTTGGCCCAATAGTAGAGCACCTAAACAAAAAGTTTAGTGAAGCTTATACTCCGGACCAAAGCATAGCAATAGACGAGTCTCTAACTTTGTGGAAAGGCCTGTCTTTTCGGCAATATATTAAGACCAAGGCGGTACGTTTCGGGATCAAAACCTTCGAACTGTGCGAATCGGCCACAGGCTATCTGTGGTCGTTTATTATTTATTTAGGCAAAGACCGCACACCGACCCCCCTTAGTAAATTGCCGAAAAGTGGTAGTGAAGCTTATCAAGCCACTACTCCATCAAGGCTATAATCTTTTCATGGACAATTGGTTCAATTCGCACATACTTGCCAGATTTCAGAAACGCAATCGCACAGATTGTGTGGGCACGTTGCGAAAATCACGCAAGGAAGTCCCTGAATTGATTAAATTAGCAACACTACCAGAAAGGACGTGCGTTGCCCGACATTCAGGGGATGTAGTCGTGATGGCGTACCAAGACAAGATGAAGGTTTGCACCGTCTCAACTTGTCACGCTACTGAGTCTGTTTTTGTAGCTGCCAAATCAGGCAGGCCAGCACTGTATAAACCCGCGGTAATCGTCGACTACAACTACAAAATGGGCGCGGTTGACAAAAGGACCAAATGTTAGAGCCTTATCTAATTGAGCGGAAGAAGTGCCAGAAATGGTATAAAAAAATGTTTAAGAGACTGCTAAATGCCTCTATATTAAACAGTCGCATTATCGTTGATAAGTCATCCGAGGATGAGGCCAAACAACTTGCCTTTAGGTTAGACCTTGTCGACAAAATAATTAAGAGGCATTTAAACCTAGTTCCGGTGCGTAGAGAGAGGGAAGTCTCAAACAGAAACCATGACCTGCCTGAAACTCGTTTCGTCGAATCGCACTATATTGTACGAAATGGCGAAGAAACCGAGCGGACGACAGGTTCAAGTCGTAATTCGAAGAACCGTCGCTACTGCAAATGGTGTTGGTTCGAGAACTATACTGCCGTACTGTATACATATGCGATAGTTGCAATGTACCACTTTGTGTAGATAGTTGTTTTAAAAGTTTTCATACCGAAAATTAGGTCAGGCTCTAATGTTTTATCTGTCCCTACCCTAGTCCTTTGACCCTGTAGTAGTAGTGTGTGTTCGTGTTGTATCAAATGTATGTAAGTTTATGTATTCTAGGGCTATGTTAGGGTAACTCTTTCAATTTGTATATACATATTTGTTGTTTTTTAATATTGTTTATTAGCATTAATTCGTGTCTGATACATGTCTGATTTTTAGTTCATTAAAAAGATAGTGAACTTGTTTACTTAGTAAAAATAAATAATTTGTACCATCCATTATAACAACATAGTTTAACGCGTTTAATTAACTATTGTATTCGATGAGTGCAAATATTTACAATTTTATATTTACTTAATGTGACTCATATACATACTTGAGCATACAATGAGCTTGATCAAGTTCAACTGTAATTTGACATAGCAAAAAATTCACACAAATAGATTCAAATTTACCAAATCATCATTATCAATAAATGTTAATTTATTGTACAAATGCGAAATTTCGTGATCAATTGTTTACCTAGTTCTAATTATGATTATGGTGTTTAAATATTTTTTATCTAAAAGAGTTGTGTTTCCTCCACCCGCCCCATGTTGCCACAACAACGGACACGCCGTTATACTCTCTATATATACTCGTATACTATAGAAGCATAATAATACCTGTTATCGCTCGATTTTCAATGTTGTTTCTATGTAACCGAAGTGTACTTTCGGCTGGATCTTGTTTATCACAATTTGGACAAGGCGCATTGTTTTAAGACTTAAAATCGTAGTTCTAAGAAAATATTTGTGTTTAAGTAAAAATTTTTGACGGTAATTATTTCATTGTTTTTATGACCGATATATGCAACTATAATAGTGTTACATTAAGGTTTTTTACACAAAATCGAATATAGTTTTAATAATTGTTTGCATTGTGCGTAAATTGCACATTTGTATATAGAAATAACATTATGAATAACGTATCAGTCGTTGTTCATGATCGTGAATCGTAATGATATTATAAACATTATAATAATAACGTGTTACGCCATTCAAAAATAATGTTTCAAAAACCTTACGCATCCGTCGCCGTTAGTTTTAATTCATAAATCTTTTGTTCCAAGCGTAAACAGGATGCCGAGTCATTAATTTTACGCGCAAAAGTATGTAGATAAAGCGCGAGCACTGATGTTCGGATGAAAAACAAGATAAATTAGTAGGCAATATCATTATCAGCCCATTTTGTTCCCACTGCTGGGACTCGAGCCTTTCTCTCCTCAAGAGAGGAGTTGGGACATAATCCACCACGCGGGCCCAGTGCGGCTCGATGGATAGGTTAGTGGCCAACCCACGCCGAAGTTTTAAGGCCGCTCGAAGGCCTTCGACATAGCCTAACGACTGTTGTCCTAAGACTCAACAACACAACAACCGAGACAGACCACTTAACGTGCCCTCCGAAACAAGAAAGCGCTCAGTTGAATAATGCCGCTAGCACACACCCATCCAAGTCCTGACCACAGCAAGTATTGCTTAACTTGTTGATCGCCAAGCTATTAGGAATTATAAATACATAATAATATGTATTGGTTTATAAAATGTAAAATATGTATCAAAGCAAAAATATGAAATTGGTCTTTTAAAATATGTGAAAAAAAAAATTTGTTATATTCATGGTCATGAATATAACTAATTTATTTCAAATATGAAAAATTTTTTCTCTTCGAAACAAAGAGCCGTAAATAGGTACTAAAACATAGAATAAAACAATGATTATTAATATTATTATTTATTATTATACGGTTACATTAATGAAATAATTAATACCAAATAATAAAATCTTATATAAATAAGTAAAAAGTAATCACTTGATGTCAAAATATAATAACATAAAAACGTAATGTCAGAATTATCAATTTATTCAAAAATAACAAATCAAGACCTTAATATCTTATAGAATATATTACTACAAATGTCAACAGCAGGGATCCCACTGGTCTCCGAGCCTGTTACAATATTTAAACAATACACATACAATAACACAATAACCATTTGTCAAACAGAAAGCCGTTTCTGCGTAAGCGACAAAGAGCGCTTTGAAGTGGCGTCGGCGTCGAATCAAAGCCCGCCACTTTGGCTACTTTAGCACGTGTCGAGTGTTTTTCATTGAATAGATGTTTATGGCTCGCGTTATCTAAGAATGACACTTAAGAGGTTGTTTTTAAATGTTATTGTACTAACAGATGTTTCGGATAGTGTAAAGCTTGTTTATATTTAACAGTGTCATATTTTAAACTACCGAAACCTAGCTAAGAGTGTTACGTGTTCTTTTTTTATTTATATACTTAGTAAAGCCTTATGAGCAATAATAATAAACTTTGTTTACCTACGTAAATGGGAAACTTATAAAATAGCGATGTTTTACCTGCAATTAAAACATTTATTAAACATACTTACCTAATTCGAAACCTAATTATACATGAGAGTAGCGTACTCGACTTCCGTTCCGAACAAGTCATGCTGTGATTGGTCCGCCCGATCTCCTCGCCCAATCAGCGTCGACTCCGCCCTTTCCGCTCCCCTCAAATGTCAACCATCACCCCAGGTAGTGCGCCTAGCGCAACTTGGCTTCATTGGTTTTCTCATGTTATGCCACCAGGCAGGTATAGAAAGTGTTAGGTTTCGAATTAGGTAAGTATGTTTAATAAATGTTTTAATTGCAGGTAAAACATCGCTACTAAACAACTGTACCGTAATTCGAAACCTAATTATACATGAGAGATGTGTTTGTTATCGCCTGGTGGTGATGGTGACGCCAATGTGATAAATCTTTAATAGGTATTAAATGTTCTGACGCCCAGCGGTCCAGGTTTCATTCACAAAACTTTTGTTGTCTGCGTAAGCATGAACTCTAGGTGTAGGAAAATTAGACTACTCATTTTAGTACATGAAACGTCCATTATTTGATTTGTCTGCCAAATCACTACGAACAAAGAGTAAATAAGGAAGGTACGCCCAATTTCTCAATGGAACTGCTTGCAGACTTGAGGCAACGTCAATTCATCAATACGTTCCACTAATTATGAGTTTTACCAAATTAGTAACCTTGGCACGTGTTGCTGTTCAAGGTTTATTTATGTGCTGCTTGCAACCCATCTTTTAACTCTCGTAATCACTCATGATGTTTTGAATGTGGGGCGGAGCCCCGAGCATTCTTGAATGAGTGTAGTATATATATATATATATATATATATATATATATATATATTTAAATGCCGAGTGCAGTCAGTGTGCTGGACACATTACAACTGTCTGTTTCGTGAGAGTATCTGTTTTAAGACCATAGCAGTGCTAAAGTAGTTTGCAGTTCCGTAATTTAATTCTGGAAAAAAGCTTATAAACTATTGTGACATAGAAATAACGACGGCTACTATGTCCCTTGAATTAGGTAGATAAAAACTATTTTCTTCACAAATGTTCTGAATAAAATTATTGATTTATTAAGGATTCGACTTCCAGGTTGGGGTCGCAGTCGCCCTGGCTAAAATAGTGATTTTAGCTTTAAATATTTATATTTAAGTATTATTATAATTTCGACTTAAAAATGCATGAGGTAAGTATTCCAGATTTGTGAATTAAAAATATACTAAGGGTCGTTTTAATAAGATTGGTTAAGAATCTTGCAAGATTAGACCACTTGGGTTTTTGTTGGTTTCCTGGGTAATTATCTCACGAAGAGTGCTATTTTTCCAAGCTAAACTTTCTCCAAGGAGCAGATAAGCCTAAACATTTTCTTGCATTATAGTCGGTTAGATTTTGATACATTCGTACATCTACGAGTACAACTTTTTGTATCATTTCTATCGCACGCAACATTGGGTAGTCACCCACACAGGAAGCCGACCAGTCGGTCGGCATTGTTGGGAATCTGGATAGATTTGTAATCGTGAACGGGTAATCCAACGATCTATTTAACAGCCTTCATAAAAAAAAACGATAACTAGCGGTACCAATGTTTGAAAAATATTGAATCGTTTAGTACCTAATAGCATCGGTAACTGAGTAATCGTGAGGTCTAAATCGGGTTGCTAATGCTACGACTGTTTCTCATTGTTATTCAGCGATCAGGAAAATTCCTGTTGATTTGTTTTAAATCGGCTAGTATTTCTTATGGTATGCCGGGGGATAAACCCAACCCTACTCTGAAGTTCCAAGTCAGCCGGTGGGGCGTAACAGTGACCTTGAGAATCTAATCTAACAAAAACTGTGTGTTAGTTTTGTAGTACTACAAAACTAACACACAGTTTTGCAACACACAGTTTTTGTAAAGTGGGGCAAACAAGAAACCTATATTTTTGCCTTTCGCCAAGCTTACGAGTGCCCACAATTTCTGCACAATCGACAGATTAGAGTCTGACAGATCTGTTCCGAGTGGTATTGCCAAACAGTGATCTATCACTGTTTGGCAATACCACTCGGAACAGAGCTTCCAAAATAAATAGCTTTTCCATGAGCTGTGAGCTTTGATCTTACTCCAGTTCATAGTAGGTTTTTAAGTAATCATTTCTGTGTATATTTTGCAACGAATACGAGGATGCGTAAACGAGGTACTCGCATATATTCACGGTTAATACAATAAGGTTTTGCAGTATTAGTAGTATCTGATGCGTCAGAAGGAATTCAAATTATTATTACAATTATCCCCAGCCTTGCTCAGTGTCAGGATTTTTGTGATGCTCGCAACCGAACATGTTTTTGGGGCACTGAGCTAAAGACAGATTGCAAGCAGATATGTTTGAGTCATTGGTATATAAACTAAAATAGTCTAGAAATAGTCATTGTAAATGAACTGAAGGAAACGGTGATTGTTTGAATCGACCGACAAGTGGTCCAGAGGAAGATCGACCTTGGCCATCTAGTCTACTCTTAGAGAAAGTAGCACGCAATGCTCGATCCAGTCTTCTCTTGGAGAAACTAGCACGCAATCATGGTTAATCAATCTGAATTTTAAGAGAGCACCGTAGGTACTTGTTCAAGTTTTTTCTGATCCCAAAAACGGTCTTGGTGTGCCGTTGCCTTTAAGTCTGAGAATATTGCTAACAGCTTGGAAAAGACTGGCTTCCCATTTTTATGACACCTCGATCTGTGCATTTCGTCAACCACTTTCATTTCAATTTAGTTAGATATTTTGCTGTAACGGTCGCTCGACAAAAGCAATGACAATTTCGTGTATAATGGTAAATAGTAGTTACTTATTATGTTTAGAATGTCGAGCGGAGCTTCGAGCATTCTTTGATGCGTTCGGTAGCTCGACAAAAGCAATGACCGTTTCTTTGTGAACGGTATACAGTCACTTATTATGCTTAGAATGCAGAGCGGAGCTCCGAGCATTCTTTGATGCGTTTAGCTTTGTTACGGTAGCTCGACAAAAGCAATGACCGTTTCTTTGTGAACGGTACACAGTCACTTATTATGCTTAGAATGCAGAGCGGAGCTCTTAGCATTCTTCGATACGTTTAGCTTTGTTACGGTAGCTCGAAAAAAGAAATGACGTTTTCTTTTTGAACCGTACACAGTAGTCACTTATTATGCTTAGAATGTAGAGCGGAGCTCCGAGCATTCTTCGATGCGCTTAACTTTTGTTACGGTCGCTCGACAAAGGCAATAATGTTTTGTGGTACACATTATAGTCACTTATTATGCTTAGAATGTAGAGCGGAGCTCCGAGCATACTTCGATGAGTTTAACTTTGTTATGGTCGCTGGATAAAAACAATGACGCTTTTTTCTTTTTGATTGGTACACAGTAGTCCCTTATGCTTAGAATGTGAAGCAAGCTCCAAGCATTCTTCGATGAGCTTAACTTTGCTTAATGACCCTCACGAAGGGCTGCTTGTATGCATATTTTATTATTATCACCTATCTCGATGCAAACTAAGCCTCTTGAGCTTTTTGAATGGTGTACGGAAGCCATTTTATTACGTTTAGAATATAAAGCGGAGCCCCAAGACTTTTTCAACGAGTAATTTTTCTTGAAAACCAGTGATTGCAACCTTTTTTGGTAGCTGCCTGGCACAGAAGGGTTTCGAGTCAGAATCTTTTCGTTTTATTTCGTTGCTTCCATATTATGATTTCTTGTCCTAACCCGATGGGATGAGGAGGAATTATTCCTCTTGTCGGGCTGTAAAATTTGTTAGTTACACCGGCAACGCCCTCATGTTAGGGATTGAATATGTCGACCCGGGTTTCAAGCAAAACAGACTCATCTTTGGGTATGCAGCAGCGACTGCGAACTACAGTTGGCCACTGCAGACATTGGCGTGTGCTGTGTCACTTTCTAGACTGACCTACTTTGACGTAGCAATGTGGTAGGGTAGTGGCAGTTAGCCCGTGTTGTTCAGAAACTTATCTTGTGATGCAGTTTTAGATGTTTTTTTTTTTTTTATTTATTTTCAATAAGCATACATTTTTATTACCTTATTCTAAATTCTGTCAAACTGCAGAACAGTTTGTCGGCAGATACACTCTCATTACAAACTGTTTTTGCATGCTATTCTCTATAATATATATATAATTATAATATAATTAATAATAAAATATAATATAATTAATTTTCGCATATATAAACAAGTGACTACTTGTTTATAAAT
Organism: Selenia dentaria; assembly: GCA_917880725.1. NCBI lineage: Eukaryota > Metazoa > Arthropoda > Insecta > Lepidoptera > Geometridae > Selenia > Selenia dentaria. The sequence continues at coordinate 6,345,115 of OU862904.1, read as the reverse complement.
GCGAGAACTTATTACTTGACAATAGATTTTCAACATACAATCTTATTCTATAGTCGAGCAATGAATGTTACATACTAAAGTAAATGCATGACATAACCCTGTCAACATTGGATGTATCTTTTTACACTTGTATTAGGTTGTTTTCATGGGATTTCAATTTTTGCAGCATAATAGATCCTTTACAGTTCAGACTTGTGCGCGTATATATTTTTGTTTTATACAATTTCACTTTTGCAATAACAACGAAAAATTTAGATGTTCACTAATGCTTTTAAGTAAATCAAAATGGTGACTATTAGTCGGCTAAGAACTTTAGCCTTTGATAGTTCTAATTTCAAGCAAATACTATTTTATATTCTATAGGATTAAATTCGTTGCTAATGTAATTACTTTTACTTAAGCAATTACAATGCCGTATGAGTCTTTTTAAAATAAAAGTAGGTAGGTAGTTAAGTAGGTACTAACTTAAATGTAAGTATGGAATGTTCAATGCCGCTGTTCACATATCACTGTTATGTATGTTACATGTTAACCCTATTCCTTTTCCGTTTTATTTTCTAACATTAAGCGTTTCAATGCCTTTTTAAAACCAGGTTTTGTAAAATACATATCAGTAAGTTCTGTGGCAGCTTGTTGTACAATATTGGCACTTTGTATCTGTACATTCGTTCACCGTAGTAGTTTTGAATGTAATTTGTTTCTATAGTAAGCTGGGGTTTAGATGCTTGACGGGTAGAGTAATGGTAAGTTCTAGGTATTTTATACATGTCATTGCAGTAATGTTGCAACATAATTAAGTAATTAACTTTAGCATCAACTGGCAGAATTTTACATACATTGAAAAGTTTATCATATTCTTTATTTAATTCATTTTTTGTTTGATTATTCACTAATTTCTTTATGATTCGAATCTGCAAGTTTTTAATTAGATTTAAATACGTAGGAAATGTGAGTCCATAACAACTTAAGCCATAGCTGATGACAGAATCTGCTAATGCATAATAAATGCTATACATGGTGCTTCGGCTAATTACATTGTGTAACTGGTAAAATTTTCCTGATATTATCCTAAGTTTATTACATACATTATTAATATGAGATTTCCATGAAAAATTGGTATCTATAGTCAATCCTAAGTACTTTATCTGCATAGCTTCTTCTAAAGGCTTACAATCACAGGTGTTTAAATCCGCATGTAGACACATGTAGGAATGACCAATTATTTTTATTGAATTTTCTTGTATGGTTTTATTGTATGGTGAGTATAATCTAATTATTTTAGTTTTATCTGTATTTATTATAATGCCGTTGTCATGTGACCATTTTATGATACTATCAAAATCCTCTTGAATTTTACTTTCAATTATATTGATATCTTTATCTCCATACAGCAAACACATATCATCCGCATACATATAACTGTTACAGTGCTTAATAATGTTTCTTACACTATTGACATGCATAATATACCCGGTGGGTCCATACACCGACCCAGTCGGTACTCCGTATTTAATGCTGCCTGTGTCACTGCTATGCCTATCGATCACTACTTTCATGTGTCGCTCGTTTAGGTATTCTCGAAACCAGTCATTTACATATCCTCTGATTCCACACTCCTCCATAGCTCTCAATAAGCCACCGTGATCAAGAGTATCAAATGCCTTTTTAAAATCTATAAAGACCGCGACCACCTGGTTTCTATTATTTAGATAATTGTTAACATCATCAGTAAACCTTTCAAGAGCAGTTGTTGTACTTCTGTTTCGTCTAAATCCATGTTGTTTATCTGACAATAAATTATTACGTTCTAAAAAATTAGAAATTTGCCCAACAATTACTTTTTCTGTTATTTTATTTATAGTGGTCAATATTGCAATTGGTCTATAGTTTGTGTACTCTTTATGATCTCCATGCTTAAATATTGGCCTTATAATTGAAAGTTTTAGTTCAAGTGGGTATTTTCCATTCACAATACTTAAATTTATAAATTTTGCTAAAATGGGGCTTATTTGATCTTTAATATATTTAATGTCTTTTGCTCTGATACCATCTGACCCCGGTGACTTACTGGTGTGCAGTTTGTCTATAATTTTAATAATGTCATTCGAGTTCACTTTCTTATACAAAAACGTTACATTGCTGTCTTTCACATAGCTTGACCTATCCAAGAAAGTGTGATTACATTGGTGCTTAATATTGACTATTTCATTCGTAAATGTTCTACAAAATTGATCACATACCTTATCCATATCAGTATCTTTGCACATGTATTTAATAATCGTTTTATCTATGCTTTGCTTTTCCTGCCAAACCAACTATTAATAGTTTCCCATATTTTTCTTAAATCACCTTGACAACCATTTATTTGTTCACGTTTGTATTTATTTTTCACACTATTGATTAATTTATTAGCTTTATTTCTAGCTTTTGTGTATTTCAGTCGTAAATTCATATTATTTGGTTGTGCCTTCCAGATTCTAAATAAGTCATCTTTTTTTTCTATCACAGAAAGTAAACTCTTGTCTATCCAAGTTTGACTAACCCTTTTACTTTTAGCAGCAACTTCAATTTTTGACATGGAATATATGTTATCAAACACATTGCGTATCTCCTTATACAAACTAATAGAACATTCTATATCAAGCAACTTCATCCAATTATACTCGTCTAACTTCTCATTTACTAATATTTGGCACATTATGACTTTATTAACTTGATTCAATTGTATCTGTATATCGTATGCAATAGTCAAACCGGTTAGATAGTGGTCCGCGATCTTCGTAGTGAGCGTGTACGCCGCGAGCTCGGTCGCCCCGCCAATCCGCGCGAACATGTGGTCTATGCAGGACGCGACTCGACGACCCATCAAAACCACATCCCGCGTCGCTGATCTTATGCCGCACTGTAGTCCATGTTTACTCAAAACGTTCAAATACCTCGTAGTTGTAGTGCAATTTAAATCCTGTATGTCGATATTGCAATCCCCTGCGAGTATCACATCCTTTTTCTTAGGAATCCGTTCTAAAATATTATTAATTTCTTCAATAAATAGCAACTTATTTTTACTTGGTGGCCTATACACTGCAATGAGTTGGAAGCTGTTGTTATTTATGCATAGATACATTTGCACACCTTCAAACGCCGTATTATTTATATTTGTCGCTGAATATGTGATATATTCTTTTGTATACACTAGAATACCATCTCCTTTTTTATTGACTCTTGGGTTGGAATGCATCGTAAAGTTAGGTATGTTATATAATGATACGTATTCTTCTTGAATATTAATTTCTGTGAGTATTATAACGTCTAGGGCATCAATACAGTTATGTAGTAACAGGAATAATTGGTTAAAATATTTTCTCAGCGAACAAATATTAACATGTATAATTTGCAACGACGTACCTACTCTGCTCGTTTATGCCTTGACTCCAAATATTCAAATCATTATGTATCTCAAAGTTTATCTCGTTTAAGTCTTCGATATTGGGATCCATTTAAAATAGTAGATTTAAAATGTATAGAGGATGATATTGGGTAAATATTGGGTATAGGTAGTTAAGTATTCGAACAACAAATAAGTAGGTATTTGCTATCACTCGCCTCCAGATATGTACTTATTGATGTCGTTTTCACAACGAATTTGCTGTATTTTTGTATTATCATCCTTTTTAATTAATATTTTAGAGTTTTGTATCCATATGTATTTAAATTCACTTTTTAATTTTGTTTTGGCGTCCCAGAATAGTTGCCGAAGGTGTTTCGTGATATTTTCATTGATATAAATGGGAGTATCATCGCCATTTTGGAACATGTCCTTGTTGTTTACACGTTGTTTTCGACCTTGAAGCCATTGGATGCGGGTCTCGCGTGTACGTAGTCTAACAATTATGGGCCGTTGTTTCGGCGCATCTTTTTTACCGCCTACCCTCCAAGCTTTTTCGATATCGGCCGGGTTTAATCTTAATTGTTTTGATATTTTAGTAACAACCTCCATGGTTTTCTCTTTATCTTCTTCTTGTACATTTACAAGTTCAATGTTTTTATCTAACTCCTTCTGTTCTAATACACAAATACGATCTTCTAGCGCCTTGTTACACTTCTCAAGATATATATTTTTTTGTGTTAAATCCATAATTTTATTTTCATTTTTCTTTATCTTCTCACTAGAGTCTTTTCTAAATTTGTCCAATTCTTGGTACTTTTCTGCGTAATAGTCAACCAGTTCCGACAAATCATCGATCTTCTGTTTCATGCTATGTATTACTTCCAATTTATTATTCAACTGCACGAGAAGATTTTCCACGGTGGTATTCGCATCACATGTGACTTTTGATTCATTTTGCGGCACCGGCACCGGCACTGCCTCACACTTATCACAAATCTCTGCCTTCATAAATGCTTTTAAATCCTGAAGACAGGTTTTATGATAATACGCCTGACACTGTCCCTTACACTGTACCACATCACTTTTATTTTTTGCCACAAACAGCTTGCACTTTACACACTGCGGCATTTTGTACCCGTATATTTGAAATGACCTACTAAGTTCGCTCAACAGATCAACACGTCCGCTCGCTGAGAGTGCGCGGGCGGATGTGTTTCATTGCGTTTTGTTTCACCAGAGGTCCAGGCCAATATTTCGTATGTAGGTTGTTTAACAATTACATATAGTCCAGGGACTAAAAAGACTAAGATATATTCGGAGATAAGCCAAAACGCGACCTGAGAATATATGTTATTCTACCAGCTCTGCCTAAATAACATCGAATTTTTCAGTTTTGCTACTTTACCTGGTGTGAAAGTGCATGAATATATGTAGAAGTTTTCTTTGTACATTTTTGTATTAGAATGTGCTTTAACATATTTTAGCCAATCTGGTACATTAATCAGTCGATTGCATGTCATCTAAGAAACCTTTTGTGGGACTCTTTCACTAACGAGTGAACGACTTCGACTGGTTGAGCAAAGCGTAAAGTAAGCGTAGCGTTTGATTTCATTATGGGGGTCACACCATAGCTAATGAACTCATAATATTGGAGATAGAAGTGTTTGAATTTTATAGTATTGGACATTATTACAATATTGTTCAAAAGGTTGTGGTTCTATGAGCTGTTCTACATAACCTTTATTTTTCTGAAGAGTAAACTAAGATTATTACACGCTTTAACCATTTGAAAGTTCAGTGGTTTTAATTTGAGGTGCTCAGTAGGGCTTATCCTCGTTTGATTACCCACACATGTTTGGGTCTGCTCAAATCGCAGTACAAGTCAGAATGACTGTAACTTGGATTGTAATTTACCACGATTATATTATAGTTCATGAAAAATAGTAAGTGTTACTCACGGTTTGGTGATGAGCCGGAGCTAAACTACGAACCAACACTTGAATCCGATACCGTTGGTAGGTTATCATCTTCTTTTTCCTGTTTTTATTCCGCTTCTTCCATTGTTGGGGCTGGACCAGTATAACTATCAATTTAAAGAGTCTAAAATTCAACTGAAACAGTGTGAAACAGTTAAAATATTTCATTTATATCTAGAACCAGCGATAGCACTGGCTATAAATAAAAAATAATTAGTATTGAAGCGAATGGTAACACCGTTAAAATATATTTAGTAAGTATATATAATTGCACATGAACTTACTAATTGGTTCAGGACTTTACCTGAACCAGGCCTCCGTCACTCCATGTACTTGCGCGCTATAACTGCCTACCGCCCAGCCGAGCGGTCTCGGTCCGCCGGCGGTTCAAATTCAGTGCGGTTTTCGCAAGCGAAGCGCGCGCACGCCGTTCAATTTTAATAGTGCTGTTCGTTCGTACGCGTATTACGATGCCGTGTGGTGCCTTATGTGCTGTAGATGGGTGTAAATCAAGCAAAAGAAGGGATAAACACCTAACATTTTTCCATTTACCTGTCAATGAAGAATGGTAAGTGATAAATTATTACTAGTTTTTGTCGTTTAATTTTTTTTCCATTCACATACCGTCATTAGAGACATAATTAAAAGACAGTAGGTGTGCGGACACCGGTATCCACTTAGAATTTGACAGTTTAATAGGTATATACTAAGCATTAGCTTGCCTTTCAGACACAGATTTACATAATTTTGTTGCATAGAAACGTTATACCACAGAATAATTAATAGTACAAGGTACAGAAGATGCACTCTTCGAAAGAAAACATTCGAATATAAACTGCTAAACTAACAACTGCAATAATGTTCATAAAACATTGCAAAGCACGGACGTGACCTTCAAAAAATGTGCCTACAAGTCCTTGACGCGCTCGTAACGAATCAAAATGCGCTTTAAGTCTGTGTAGCGAGAGTTCTTTTTCTTACGCCCGATGAAAACCTTTGAACAAGCCGCGTCTGTTGTAAGGTGACTTGTTGCGAGAAAACGAATCAAATTAATTAATCTTAATAAATTTGATTCGTGATAATTGGTAGTAGTACAATACACCTAGATATGTACAACTAGGAACTAAATATATTTTTTTTATTTTGAAGGCCATCGACTTTTCGCGTGAAAACTTTCGAAAACTGCAGTGTTTATGTATTTTTGTGTGAGAGTGTTACACTCGTTAATAAAATAACTTACGGCTTAGTGCTTTATTTGAAGTCGGTTCCCTTTTTTTAAGGCTTTTTTTTTCATTTCTAGTGAACATCTCCGAAGATCATCATCAAACTAAGAAGTATTATACTTATTTTAAAACGTTCTCCTAAATGTAACAAATCCTTTTCTGAAAACCGCATCGATATCGGTTTAGCCAAACGCGAGATTATCGCGCACAAACATACATACCTACAAACCATACAAGTCAAACATCTCAGTTTGGCCTGTATGTCTGATCACCTCCTTTTTTTAAGTTGGTTAAATATTTTATAAATGATAAAATTTTTAACTGCCACATAAAAGTCAGAACATATTCACAGTTCTCAATAACATAGATAAAAAGTTATGTTAATTTAATTTTATCGAAGAGGCAGCCCTGCGATTACTGTGGAATCGCGCGGTGCGAAGCAATCACTGCTGTACGCTTGAGCTTTTAGGCGCATTTTAGCATACAGTGGTTGTTGACGCGAGGGAGTAGGCTATTATCGTAATAGGTATTGGAAATTTTCTACTGAGTGAAGTATCTGTTCTTATTCAGTAATCTGTGCCTGAACTTTCACCAGCATGACGCAGTCAGTAAAGTAAATATTTCGTACTTACGACTGCTCCGGATGAAAATCCAAACGCCAATGAAGCTAAGTTGCGCTAGGCGCACTACCTGGGATGATGGTTGACATTTGAGGGGAGCGGAGAGGGCGGAGTCGACGCTGATTGGGCGAGGAGATCGGGCGGACCAATCACAGCATGACTTGTTCGGAACGGAAGTCGAGTACGCTACTCTCATGTATAATTAGGTTTCGAATTACGGTACAGTTGTTTAATATCACTGTTTCCATCAAAATCACATACATGCGTGTGTTTTGCGTAAACATATCCCAATACTATTGTAAAATATAACAATACATATATCAACATATTAATTAAAAATATTTATTTATTTAGGTATACATACGAAATGTCCAAGCATAGATTAATAAGCAACTCATTCCCGATTTATGTCAATGACTCATAAGAGTACCTATAGGTTCAGTTAACGAGAACTAGATAAATGTATTTTTTTAAAACATTCATTAAGACAAAAAAAAGACAGCAGTGATGTAGTTCTCTTTATTATAACATTCTTATCAAATAGCATAATTTGACGTGTATGTTGTAATGCCTTTTATAAAAGATTTCTAATAACACTAATAAAAAAAAATTGTACATTTTTGTACGGAAGTACATGACATACGTTTCAATAATTGTAATCAAAATAGTAAACATCCTTTGCTTATTTTCTACAATAGTTTTCTTCTCAAATGTCATTTACTACTACGTACTCAGTTACGATACTATACACGTATCATTCTAAGAAACTATTATTTATCATATTGCAAGAATGTTCCATTTTTTCTTCAAAAACATTTTTAATATAATTTTAGATAAGACTTGGTACTAATTACAAACAAAACTGTATTTGATATTCGACTATTATTAAAATGTGTATTTTTATGTATATCGACTACTTTGCTCTCGCCACAAAACTACAAGTATTTAAGAGGTCCAAATTGTCGGCGCAACAATTGTTGCGTGTTTTTTTCACGCGCGTTTTTTATTTCTCTAATTATTGAACGCGCCCCAAGAGTGAACATATAGTTACGTACTTCAGTAATCGTAATTTGTGTCAATGCATAACATGATGATTTTAATTATTATTATTATTTGTTATTAGATTTTAAATAAAAAGTTGTGTTTATAAATAAATTAATAACAGGAGAAAAATAATAGAAAACTGCCTTTTTATTTACCTTCATACCTTTTCCAAAACAACCACTAGACCAATTATGCTCATATTCGATATTCCTCTTTATAGTTAGGTATCTAATGTGTGTACCAAAATTTATCAAAATCAGTCAGTAAAATGGACTGCAGTAAACTTCCCTCTTTTTGAGGAAAAGTACCCCCCCCTACTTAAAAATCGCCAACTACGAAAAATATACATTGAATAGTAGAACATCCATACCAAATTTCATCAAAATTTGTTAAAAAATGCGACCTGTAGTAGAAGACCAACATACAACGTAACAAACATACGGACAGATGATGACATATTTGTCCACATGTTTGTTTGAAGATAGGTATTTAATGTGTTTTACAAAATTTATAAAAATCGGTCAGTAAATAGCGCCGCAGCAAACTTCCCCTCTTTTTAGGAAAAGTAGCCCCCTATTAAAAAACGCCGACGCCAAAAATTTATATTGATTAGTAGAAAATGCATACCTACCAAGTTTCGTCAAGATTGGTTAAAAATGCGACCTGTACAGGAAGACCAACATACAACCTATAAAAAATATAGATTTTTAACGACTAGCTTGTTTAAGGAGCCCTGTGGCGGCCTCGTGATTGCTCCCGAGTGTTACGACCTGCGCCCGCGTCAAAAGTTTGCGCCGACTTACACCGGTACAAATGGCTCTTGTGCCATACCTATAGCGAGTTAAGAGACGAAATGTTTGTCAGATATAGCTGAATAACCAAGGAATCTCATAGATAAACATTCATGTCAAATGTATTAGAAAAATATTATGTTACACGAGGACAAACTTGACGTAGCCGAAAAAATCAGAGTTGATGTAGAAAAAAAATAATTTAAAAATGTTAAAAGTGTGATATATATACCATATATAATATATAAAAATAAGTATAGATAATGTTATAAACCTAATTACACAATTTCATGAAGTATAATTTTTCACTCAGAATAATGATAATAGTTCATTATTAATAACCAATATATTTTGTGAAAACACGATTTTTAAAATTTTAAGGTTTATTTTATTTTTATTTATTTATCTATTTATTACTGTACTGTGTATGGATTATTTTAATATGGGACTAAATGAGTTATAGTTTATTGATACAAAGTTACCAAGTCGTAGTTCGAGCGGTGAAGGTTGACCTGATAAGCGTTTTAGCAAAAGGTAGATTTCAGTTTTACTGTTTCATTTTATTTAGTATGAAATTAAATAAGTGGTTTTTGATATATATATATATAATTATATAGCTCATATTAAGTTGCGTTATCAAGGGGTATCTTTATGTAAGTTATTATCATCATCATCATCATCAGCCTGTAGCGGTCCACTGCTGGACATAGGTCTCTCCAAAAAAGTTACTATGTTAATATGATTATCGTTAAATATTAAGGGTATAGTATAAGATGCATCGTGTATTTAAGAGCGCTTTATTTTTCTGTGTAGGTTATATAAGTAGGTTATACGTATATACTTAGACAAAATACTAGTCATTAGTAATACTTTATTTATTTAAGATAATAACTATATTTGATATTATTTATAATATATATTAAAATATATTTATTATACATATTTTTTAAAAATATATAATTATTATTTTCTGTCTAAATTATAGATAACTAAATAAAATCTACGATTAAACTAAAAGATGAATGTATAAAATTTACAAACATGTACCTACTACAAAACAAAAACGCCGTCGAGATCACCACCGTGCGGCAGGGTTCCCAGAACACTGGCAGAGTTGCCCCGCTGTATAGCAATACTTAACTTTTGAGAAAAGTATGTGCCAGCTCTAGGATCCCCCGAGGCGAGGACCAGCCTAGTCGAAATATCCTTGCAGAATTTTTTTGTGTCGGACGACCACGGGCCCAGTGTCACTACAGCTAGCGCCACAAACTCATAATGTGCGCTGAGCTGTGAGTACTTCCTGTGTTTGTTCAGTTGGGCCTGTTCGGCCGCAGCCCCGACACTGTGAGCAGAACTGGCGACATGAGAAGGAGCCAGGGTGTCCACGCAGGTGGCATCCCAAACCAAGGCTCGGCCAAGACACCAAGGTACCAGACTGGCTCCGTCTGGTCTCTTGCCATCGTCTCTAGTCATACCGTTCGGTTCCAGTGTCGAGGGCACGGAAGCAGTGGAGAGTGCTCGCCTGACTAAATCATTAATAGCCCAATGACGATATAGTCGGCCGGCACTCTTCACACACGATAGCCCGTGGCGTCCAAATTGGTCCACGGCTCGTCCACACTGGCAGCGATGAGGCTCACACAACTTCGTACCTAGACGCAGACCCACCGCAATGCGAAGACAACTGGGGTCGAGGACAGTACCCAAATTGTCAGAGGGGAGTACGCGCAGCCAGTGACCCGACGATCCATGTCATCCACAGCTTGTTCCAGTAAGGCTGTATACGTGAGTTTGGTGAGTGGAAGATCCCATAACTTCTGCAACCCCATATCGGTGGGCGGGTTGACACCTGGGCATGATGCACACCAGGCAGCCAAGGCTTCCGTCTGGCCAGCAACCCGAACATCGGCTATTGGGCTCTGAAGGATCATGCCGATGAGGGTCTGCGAAACGTGACTGGAAGCTAAGAAAGCCGGAAGTGCTACGCTAGAAGTGCGTCGAATGCCCAGCCCACCGAAACAAATGGGAAGGGTAGCCTGTGCCCACGAGCGGTTGTCAAACTGGAGGTTTAGAATTTTGGTAACTGTGTTTTTCAATGTAGAATCGACCAAATCAGTAATCGAGTGAAAATACCACAAAGGACAACAACGCAACAAATATGTGAATTTTGGAGTAAAAAGACAGAGACGAAGTATGTAGATTGCCATGTGTGGTTTAATTTGGAAAAGGCGATGTGAATTATTAATAAAATTTTCGATTTTTGATGTCAGTAAAGGCGGGATTGCTTCCAAGAATATTGGGGCACCAAGCAAGGTTAGTGAAGTCTTAGTTTGCTGTATAATATTTGGACATAAAGAAACAAACTTTTGATAAATGGAGGAACGGGTATTATTTTGAATATATTTCGTATTTATCAAAATTTAGTGTAAGACCAATGAAGTTGAAACGTTGGATAATACATTGAAGATCTTCCAAAACCTCAGAAGCACCCCCGCCAATAGAGCCATCGTCAAGATACCACATATTGAATTGTGAATTTAACTCCGAATTTATAGGATGGATCCCCAAGCTGAAGATAGCAGGGCCAAGCGGATCACCTTGCTGGCATCCAACGCATGATGCAATTTCTTTTTCACCAAACAATAATTTTGAAGGGGCTCCGTAGCATTGCCACATGTAGTTATAAATTTCAGGTATTTCTTTTTGAATTTCAGATAAAAGGACACCCCTGTCTAGACTATTAAAAGCATTTTTGACGTCAATTTTTATAAAAACTTCATATTCCGTTGACCCCAGAAAAGTACGCGCGGCATGCACAGCAGCCTCACATCCGGCTCTCACTCCAAAACCAAGTTGACGAGGTTGAAATTTTTTCGACAGACGGTCTTGGATTTTTTGGCAGCAAAGTTTAGATGTGAGGCGTCTCAGGGTACTGCCCACGGCAATCGGACGAACCCCACGGTCTTTTTTTGCTAGTGCTACTAGGTTTGCACCACATAATATTGGGACTGTCTCCGTCGGGACATGACCATCCAGCATAAAATTGGCCAGGGCGGTCAAATCCCGGAGAAGACCGCTACCTGCCTCACCGACGAGAGGATCGGTAAGGTCTTTCAAATGTTGAGTCGTTATGCCATCTAAACTACCTGCAGAACCATTTGGGAAAGATCTGATAGCCTGCAGAGTGGCTTCCTCGTCGATGTGCAGAGGTGTTTCTGAGGACGGTGGGTTTGGGAGCTGGGTGGAAAGCGACACTGCTGGGTGTTTGCTGCAAAGAGCTGAAAAAGTCTCGGCGGAATCCGTGGCGAGGGAGTCATCGGAAAAAAGCAGCTTGGCTGCGCCTCTGACGTTTCCGTCTGATAATTTATTTTCGATTAATTTTATTGAATATGAACTTTTAGGCGAGTCCGGACAAATGAGGTGGGATGGGATGGATTGGCGGGACGTATTGAATTTTATGGCTGAGGTAAGTGAGCGATGGTTCGAGTCAGGTGTGATATGAAACGTATAATAGGAAAAAGTGAGTAATTCTTCCCAAGAATTAAGGGAATTCATAGCTACCACCTTCGCCACGGATTCCGACAAGCTCCGAGCAACGCTTACGCGAGCTCTTCTAGGGATGCGTTTAATGATTTTAACTGCTCGTTTAAGGTGTGCGAGCCTATCGGCCAAAGATGTGATGCCCGGTGTGCCAGTCGCTGGAGTCGACATGTGTAGATCCGGTGTTCCACCTGCTGATACTACTAGGTCAGATCTCGGCACATGTCGACGGCTGCAATGTATTTTGAGACCTCTATGGCCTTTATAAAGTTTTCGATCACCACAAATATCGCACTCGAGCAACACATCTGGGACCGACGACGACGTTATTGTTTGAGTATTCATCTTAAAAATCTAAAATACAAAAATATACAAAAATTAACCAAACAAGTCCACTGTTACACACTAAAAACACAACACAACAATGACGCTAAATTATAAAATTTTCACTATATCAATGTTTTCCAAACAATTTTGATAAAATTTTTGATTTCGTAGACCGCAGGCGCGGGGCCGCCTCCATGGCGCAGATGCCGAGTGCCGCTGCCGCCTCCAGCCGAACTATTTCGTTTCCTCTCAGCTAAAATGCTTATTCAGAGTCATCTCAACACAAAACTTTCATTATTATGACTTCCTTTGGGCTCAGTGCCACTGTTCCGTGTAAACCAAATAAAAGTAGCTCTACGGCTTTCGTAAGAATCTTGTTTCAGGTATATACATATGGTTTCAAAAATAGTTGAGTGACACCATAATATGGTTTGTTTTCTATGCCTATTATGTGTTTAAATTTATATTAGTAAAATTTTGATAATAATCTTTGTAGGTCCATAGTGCATAGGCACTAAGTAACATTTTATTGAACTATATTAGGAATGTTTAATTTGACGGAATAATATGCCAGTAACTATTAACATTACATACTATCTGATATTAGTGCGTTCACTTTATTTGATACAGCCACTTTTCATATTGTATACATAGAAGTAGTGTGTATATAATATATGTATATGAGTTTAGCATTTCATTACTATACGTTTAGTGTATTATTTTAATTTGTAGATCAAGCAATATGTATATTCGGTTTCTTTTTAAAATTGTATATGTAGGTGGAATACTTTATACTATTAAAGTCTAGTTTACATGAAAACATTTACGCGTACTTATATTAATTTTATTATAGTAGCTTACATTTGAAATTAATGTTAATTCGATTTAGATTATAAGAACTAATTTATAAACTAGTATTTATACTTACGTTATTTATTAAAATAATAGCTGTGTTGCTAGTTTCAAATTTAGGTTAGTTATAAACGATTAAGTAGTTAATTTATGTATTCATTTACTTTATAATAATATAGTTTAAAAATAAATATTTTAGTTAAATTAATAAGTAACAGTTAATTATTAAGTGACATTAGTTTTTTAAGTTGCTAAGTATTTATTACATATTTTGAAACAAATAGTATTAACGAAATATGTTAAGGAAAAGCGTCAGTAGCTAGTTTGATTTCATCAAAATGATGTTTTACGTGGCGCCTGTTTATAAGAAGGGAAACGGTATTGTTGTTATGAACTTTGACAATTTTGTATGGGCCTTTCCATATAGGAGATAATGCTTTCCTTAATCGGAGATGATTTTTCAGATAAACGTAGTCACCGATTTTATATTGGACGCGACGAGTATGTGCGTCATACTGAGTTTTCGATCTTTCTTTTGACCTTGTGATATTTTCAATTGCTTTTTCACGCGAAAGTTTTAATCGATGATTAAGCATTTTGAGGTATTCTGGATATGTTGAGTCTGGTGTTTCTTCGAAAATAGAGTCTGGTAAGACTGGCTTATGTCCGAAGAGAAGTTCATGTGAAATTGGTTGTCGAATGTATGGACGTATTATAAGTAAGCATAGCGGTATAAACGTATCCCGGCCAATTTTCTTGATTAGAGTCGACGAATGATTTCAAATATTCTTTAAGAGTAGAATGACTGCGCTCAAGAGCGCCTTGAGTCTGTGGATGGTACGGCGAACACCAAAGCTGTTTTATCTTTAAAAAGTCGCACGTTTTCTTAAATAAGTTCGCTGTAAAATTGGACCCTTGGTCAGTTAATATACTTTTAGGGATGCCGAAAATGGAAATGAAATGTATGAGGCATTCTATTGTTTCTTCTGCTGTCGTAGTACGTATTGGGTAAGCTACGGAGTATTTTGTAAGATCATCTTGAAGTGTCAAAATGTATTTAAGTTTCGCTGTACCAGATTCAGGAAGAGGACCGACTATGTCTAATGCAACACGTTGCATAGGGCTTGTAGATGTAGTAGTGATTTGCATCGGTGATTTGTTTGTTATGCGTAAAGCTTTGTTATGTTGACAAAGGCTGCATTGTTGGACATAATGTTCTATGTCAGATCGCATACCTTTCCAGTAGTATCGTTCTTGTATGCGTTTAAGCATTTTGGTTGAACCTAAATGGTCTGCAATCGGAATATCGTGATTTTCACGTAGTATAATTTTAATTTCGCTAAGAGTTGGATATATGACATTATTATGAAACACATTGACATAAATATTGGTGTTGTGAAAAAGATAGAGGAGCATATTATAGATTCTCAGAAATGAAAGTTTTTCGAATGGACTTTTGAAATCTGAAATCGCAATATCAGTACAGTCTTGTGTTATTATTAATTCATTTCTAATGGATTTTAAGACTTTAAAAATGTCTTGGTACGAGCTTTCATCGAAGTGGTGCACTTTGACAAACAACAGGTAAATATGTTTATTGTTTATTTCGAGCTTTTTGAAACTGTGGAGTTCCTTTTCAGAATTAATAAATTCATCTGGATTTGGCATATTAGACAGTATTTCCGGAATATAAGGATTGGCTTCATCTAAGTCTAATGACGTCGGGATAAGAATCACCTTGGATGAAGTTTTCATGAGTGCGCTATTATGTTCTTTAAGGTTTGTATTATAACTTTTATCCTTTTTAGATAATTCTTTTAGGAAAGTAGAATAATCATGATCGTTAATTGTTTCAGATATTGGAGATTGAGTCGCTGCTGAAGGAGCGTCGAGACCAGATGTGTTTAGTAAGTTTTCATTAGTTTCAGGGTTGAGTTGAACAGGTAAGTCGTTTGATCTGTCAGAGTTAGATAATAAGTCGTGTAAGTCAAGGTTTATTTCTAGCAATGGCGCAGAGAATTCAGGAGACACAGGTAAGTTGGTTTGACTTGCAGCTAAATTTTCCAGGAAAGGAGTTGGTTCTTCAGGGGCATAAGGTAAGTTACTTTGATTTGCAGGATTTAGAGCAGGAGTAGGAGGATTCAGAGGACTAAAGTCAATTTTAAGATTGTCGTTGTGAGGACTGACGTTAAGTGATGGACCGAGATCAACTAATGGTTCTTCTTGAATTTCAGAAGGGAAATCAGGATATACTGGGTTTACTGGGAATCGAGATAAAGCGTCGGCTGCATTATTGAGTTTGCCTTTTCGGTAAATTATTTTATATTCATACTCTTCTAATTTTAATCTCCGTCTTTGGAGTTTACTGTTCGGATCCTTATGATTGAATAACCATTTGAGTGGTCGATGATCAGTAATTATTTAGAATTTACGACCATAGAGGTAAGGCCGGAAGGTTTTGCAGCCAAATAAAACAGCTAACAGTTCTTTTTCAGTCGTACTGTAGTGTGTTTCGCTTCTGTTAAGGGTGCGCGATGCGTAAGCGACCGGTTTATCCTTTCCGATAGGACCTTGTGATAATACCGCCCCAACTACGTGATTAGAGGCGTCACAAGTAAGTACGAAAGGTTGACTGAAATCGGGATACATAAGTAGTGGGAGCAGATGTTAGTTTGTGTTTGAGAGTGTCAAATGCGAGTTGCTGTTGGTTTTCCCATTTGAAAATGATATGCTTTTTAAGGAGATTAGTTAGAGGTTTAGCAACCTTTGAGAAGTCTGGAATGAACCGACGATAGTAAGATTTAAGACCGAGGAATGACTTAATGTCTTTTGGTGATGTTGGAATAGGAAAATGTGTTACAGCTTTAATTTTTTCGGGATTAGGTTTGGCACCTTCTTCGGATATGACGTGTCCAAGATAGGCAACTTCACACCTCAAGAATTCGCACTTGTCTGGTTGTAATTTTAAATTGAATTCACGGAGTCTTTGAAATACTGTGGTAAGGTTTAGGATTCGGCTTGGGAGATCATGTGAATAAATCACAATGTCATCAAGGTACACGAAGCACTGGGTGCCTTGAAGACCGGATAAGGCTGTATTCATCAACCTTTGGAACGTCGATGGAGCATTTTTAAGGCCAAAAGGCATTCTAGTGAATTGGAAATGACCTTGAGGTATGTTGAACGCAGTTTTAGCTGCGTCGGCTTCATTTATCCGGATCTGATGGAAACCGGATGCCAGGTCTAAGGTAGAAAAGTACCTGCTATCCCCAAGTTGATCTAATATTTCAGTTATTTGTGGGATTGAATAGGTATCCCCAATAGTTATGTCGCTTAATTTCCTGTAGTCGATTACGACTCGCCATTTTTGTAAGCCGGATGCATCAGGCTTTTTAGGTACCACCCATATTGGTGACGACCAGGGCGAAACAGAAGGTTCTATTATGCCTTGTTCGAGCATTTGATTCATTTGTTTATTAACTTCTGCTTTATGGATTTCGGGGAAGCGATACGATTTTGTATGTATCGGGATTTCCGTTGTTGTTTTAATATTATGATCAACGCTTTGGTGAAAGTTAATTTTTCTCCAGGCAGATGAAAAATGTCTGAGTAATCAGAACATAATTGGAAAAGAGCATCAGCTTCTTCCCGATTGAGATGATCAACACGTAACTGATTTAAAACTTCTTCTGTTCGTCTAACAGTGTCTATGGAGCTATTCGAGTTGACGTTATTGACAGAATGCAACGAATCATTGTTGAATTTAGAAGCGGGAAAAGTGGTAAGTTTTAAATTAAGAGCAGATTTTATGGTTAGTGGTGTTTCGGAAGTATTTACGACAGATATATTAATTCTTTGATTTTCTTTTACACGAGCTATACAGTTGGCTATGAGTAAACCATCGATTTTATTTTGGTCTAATATAAGACCTTCCTTTATTTCAGGATTTTTTACGGAACATTCAATGATTGCTTCGCATCGGGCAGGAATGACGTATGTCGGTTCACAAAAATGAAGCTTTAAGGAGGTTTTCCCAACACGAAGTAAGTTATCGTTATAGTCTATACTGCAATTATTGGCATTTAACATGTCAGTACCTATGATTCCGTCGTATGGGAATTTAATTCCATCAATGACGTGAAATTTATGTGATAATTTAGATTTAGGAAGATGCAATTTAAGTTGAAAATGCCCTAGAGTTGAGAAAGAATCTTCATTTGAGTCAAAACCTTTTAATTGTATGAATTCCTTCACGAGTCTCGCTTGAGTTTGAATGCAAGAGAGTTTTATTAAACTTACTGATGATCCTGAATCGACCAACAACGAGAGCGGAGTGTCGGATATAGGAGTGTCAACGAGAACATGAGGTAATAATGTTTTAGCTGGGTTATTAGAAATTTCGTATACGTTAGGATTTTCATATGATGTTTCATTATTATTTGAATTAAAAGAATGACGACCATTCATTGGTGTCGGAATGGATTGACAACCTTTTGGTGTCTGATTAGAGTAACATCCTTGTGACGGTGTCGATTTGGAGTGACGACCTCGTTGTGTCGTATTAGAATGACAGCCATGTAACGGCGTCGATTTAGTATGATGACCTTGTGGTGTTGTATTAGAATGACAACTTTGTGTTGTCGTTTTAGAGTGACAGCCATGTAGCGGTGTCGATTTAGCATGATGACCTTGTGGTGTCGTATTAGAATGACATCCTTGTAACGGTGTCGCTTTAGAATGACAACTTTGTGTTGTCGGATTAGAATGACAACCTTGTAACGGTGTCGATTTAGAATGACAACTTTGTGTTGTCGGATTAGAATGACAACCTTGTGACGGTGTCGATTTAGAATGACAACTTTGTGTTGTCGGATTAGAATGACAACCTTGTGACGGTGTCGATTTAGAATGACAACTTTGTGTTGTCGGATTAGAATGACAACCTTGTGACGGTGTCGATTAAGAATAACAACTTTGTGTTGTCGGATTAGAATGACAACCTTGTAATGGTGTCGATTTAGAATTTGATTTAGGTGTGTCGTTTTTTGAGGTGCGATGTCCACATACGACACGGAGACGAGACAATTATTAGTTTTTTGTAGTATTGGATTCTTCGTTGAACATGTCATCAACTTCGTCATGGCCCTCATCATGAGGCTTAGACTCAGAGTCATCGTCATCTACGTAGTGGATGCGTCGTGGAGATGATGGAACATGAGGCCTATAGCCTGAACCAGAGGATTGTTGTAGCTTGTAGCCAGAACTAGAGGGCTGTTGTGGCCTATAGCTGGAGCCAGATGATTGATGAGACCTAAAGCCGGAGCCAGATGAGTATGGCGTCTTTAGCCAGACCCAGAGGGTAATTGAAGCCTATAGCCAGAGCTTGAAAACTAAAATATAGCGAAGTACTTACTAGATGTATTGAAAAGAAAGTTTTAGATTTGTCTAAGCTTATGACTTCATAAATCAAGAGGGCATTAGAAAACACAAATTGAATGTGTTCTATACTTAATAGCAATTGGATTAATGTTAAACAATAAGTGAATATATGAACTAAATTATAAATATTATTATGGTAACTACATACTTATTGCGTTGGAATTGGGTATAGTTTGGTGATAGCACGCTTGAAATTACCAAATTTGGTCTTAAAGCGCTGTCGCAGAATAGACATGAGAAGTCCAGGTCCTGTATGACAATTCATAACATGATAATGTTGAATGATTAGATCAACAATGTGGTCATGTATGGGAAGTAAGACAGGGTGTTTCGCTTCAAAAGGAAGGTCTGATTTAGATAGCCTTCCTCTGACACCTAATATTATCTCTTCATCTAAGAAGACAGCTAAGCGTTGAAGCTTTTTTGACGGCAATTTGTTACATTTGATGAGCTTAATGTCACCAACGAAATGGACAAATTGAACTGCGCGGACCATAGCTTGTTCCGCTGCTATCAAGCCCTGAATAGACCGAGGTTCATGGTGATCCTTCGGTCTAGCGAATTTAAGAACGTATGAGATGATGCGGAGTAATTTTTCCCATGACGAAATGCGTTGAGCCAACTCACACAAAACCGATTGTTCAAATTGCGAGGATGATGTTAAAACGTTCGCCTTATGTTCAGGAAGTTCACCACAATTAGCAGGAGAGAAAGGCTTGATGGGCCAATCCTCAGGCGCGCAGAGAACCCATGTTGGACCGTTCCACCAGAGCTCATGGGACATCAGCTGCGAAGACAGCATGCCTCTTGAAAGACAGTCGCTGTAGTTAGCAATTCCCGGGACGTGGTAAAAATGCTGTGCAGCTAAGTTTTCCTGACACTGAGCGACTCGGTTGCTCACAAAAATTGACCAACGGTGTGGAGAGGAATGTATCCAAGATAAAGCAATCATGGAATCCGAAAATGCGTATATTCCTGCAATCGGAATGCGTTTAGCGTAAGTATCACGTACAATCTTTACCAACTTAAACATTAGTACTGCGGCGCACAGCTCAAGGCGGGCGAGTGTTGTAATTTTAGTTGGAGATACTTTGGATTTTGCGCAGAGTAAGCTGACATGGATGTCAGAAGGTTTAGTACAGTGCACGTAGAGGACACTTCCATAACCATTCAGGCTGGCATCGCAAAAAGCGATGAAGCGCACGGTACAGTCATCGGTGACACCTACATGACGTGGTATCCGTAAGGTATCCAGCAAGGGAAATTCTTGCACTAGGGCGAAGAAGCGAGTTGCAATATTTTCAGGTGCGGGATCGTCCCAGCCATAATTCTTTTATCAGCAATTTGGCATAGAGAATCACGGGAGCGACCAATCCGAGCACGTCAAAGAGACGCGCAACTATCGAGAGTATATTTCTCTTAGTGCATTTTTCGGTAATTAGAGCGGAAGTAAAAAGGAAATTGTCATCAGAAGGTTCCCATGAAAGGCCTAAAACCTTGGAACAGTTATTTCCTACGTCAAAATCGAGGGATTTGCGATGCGTGTCCGGAAGACTATGTAAGAGTGCTGGTGAATTGCTAGACCATTTCACCAGGTCAAAATCACCCGATTTGAACATTTTTATAAGGTCCCTTGAGAGCTGCATGGCGGTTTCCTCAGTATTGGCAGAGTACACCAGATCATCCGTGTAAAGGCTAGTTTCTGCAATTTTAGCAGCTTCAGGGTATTGCGGGCTGTCAGCAGCCAGCTGTCGCACAGTGCGCATAGCTATGTAGGGGCTACACTTCAGCCCGAAAGGTAAGCAGTTGAAAACGAAGGTGCGTAATTGTTATATGTAAGTATGTAAGTATGTAAGGTATATCTTTGTTATTAATCCCCCATAGTTTAATTAATAAAAGTCCCGTAAAAATACTATAATTCTTGTTTCTTTTTTACCCTCTTTCTAGACAACTAATTCATTCGTTTATTTAACTTTAGTGTATTCCTTACTACAAATTTCTATTATTTTTCTTTTTCTTTAAGATTACCAGCAATGTGGGTTGCACATTCTTGTTGACCTTGTCTTGTTAACCCCTCCAACTCAGCTAAATATGCTTGTGTCTGGAGTGGGTTCACGTCAATAGTGCATTGGATGGGGATCGAACTCACGACCTTTCGTTCGCAATAGAATATTTTGGAGAGGTACATGGGGCGACGGAAATAAAGTGGCCTACACTCACAAAAAATTTAAATCAGGCACTGGCTGCGAGGTGATAGACGATGAATTCAAAAACTTGTAACCTACGCTGCTCAATAATGTAGCTTTCTGCTGATGAAATAATGTTCATCACATAAGTATTATTATTTATAGTAAGCTGTAGAAAACTACACTCGCTAAAGCACTAGTCAAGCGTGGCGTGGTTGGTTTATCCCTCCTTTGAATTTATTGTGGGTAGATAGGTAGTACCTAGGCCATAGTAGGTACATATAGGTAGTACAGAGACCACAGTATCACAAACAATTTGCGAAAAAGTATTCGTATCGAAAACGTCAACATGTCACGCTTCGACGTACTAACTATGAGTTGACTGTGTCACAGTTGCCCTAGATAAATGACAGTTTGTACTGATTCTAGTGAATCAGTACATTTCATCATCATTTTTTGGTAAACATTAAAAAAAATCTTTAACTTTATCATGTCGACACGCGTTATGTACGAGAACCGTACCCTCTATGGGTACCCCCTTTTCTTTAGACAATATCATCGTTGGAGTTCATGATTTACTTCATTCATCCAATTTCTTATTCAAAGCAATAGACCACATTCAAGGACAATAATAAGTTTACCACAATTGGCGTGTGGTATTGGGAGTAAGAAAAAAATGGTTATTGAATTAATAGTTTGTATATATCCATAACACAGGTAGGCGACGACGGGAAGAAATAATTACCCCTGAAACAGCCAGGTGAACTAGGCTGAACCATGGGAAAAAATAAAAGCCCCTGGTGCACCCAGTTATCTTAAAGTGAATTACGGGAAGAAATAATAGCCCTTGGTACACCCAGGTGAACTATGTAGGTGGACCATGGGAATAGAACGGCTTTAAGTACTTAATTTTCTACTGCAGTGTGCAATATTATTCTCCTTGGTTGTATGCTCCGTGGTTGAAATAAACACTTGATTCTTAAATAAACACTTGATTCTTAAATAAACACTATATATTGGGAACTTGATTGACTCTCATAGTTGACACTTCACTATCTGTCACTAATAAATTGATGAATGTGTTTTTACTAAAGCTGGCCTCAGACAGCCGGAATGGTATTTGTATGGTATTCCGGGCTTTCTGAATTAATAATATGAATCCAGATTATGAATCCAGAGAGGATTCATAATCTGGATTCATATTATTAATTCAGAAAGCCCGGAATACCATACAAAATCAGTATACTCCACATACATTCTGATTTTTTAAGATTATGAATTTATAAGATCGATGAAACAAGTATTTGCGATTGTATTTATTTTTTTCATTTTGTAGAGCCAAAAGTAATGCGATGAGTATTATTTTTTCTTCCGTAAAGACGTGTGCATGTGCCGGGAATCACGAGACTACTGATCAATCTGATTTTTTAAGATATGTGTGAGGCAAGGTGCCGGAATTAAGATTATGAATTCCAGATTATAAATCCAGAGAGCCATTCCGGCTGCTGAGGCCAGCTTTAGAATATTATTGTTCCGAGTTTTTATTCACTTTTTACCCTCAGAGGTGGCATAGACCAAAATATATACTAGGAAAAGAGGTGTCATAGAGTAAATTATATATGAGAGGTGTTGCATAGACTAAAATATATACTAGGATCGAAGTTCCTACCATGGTTTTTGATCCTTTGAAGCATAAACTATTAAGAAATTGACAATATTACCTTCGACAAAAATGTATAGGGGTGGAAACTTACGGTATTTTGCGACATCCTTTCATCCCACTATATATACATAGGTCATTTCTTTATGTGTCGCACAAACTAATCAGCAATCACAATGTTTTGGAGGAAAAAACCAAACATATTGTAAAGCAATCGTATAAGAGGGTGACTCATTGCATTTTTGATATGGATGGAACAGTTTTGGGTACGTTTTGTATGGCTATTCCTGTTGAGATTTATTTATATCGAAGTAGATAGCTTATATCTAAGTAAATAACTACTAACAATAGGGCTAAGCTACATTTTTCATATGGATTCTCCGTAAGTCGACTTAGAAACATAGTCTACGCAGTGGTCTCTGAATAAATCATTTATTCAGAGGCAGTGGTAACATGTAGACAGGTAGATTGTCATAGACTGAAAATTTTAAACTTACATCTGGTTTTTATTAGTTGAATTTTAAAGCACTAAGGATTTAACCGTTGCCGTGGGGTACCGGCTTAGAATAGTAACCCCCCAACTCAACCCGTGGGTGCGTTGAAATCTGCTAAGGGATAACAATCGGAAGGTGAGCAGCAGCACCTTCCCAGTATTAAAACCCCAAAACTGCGCTCGCCAACCCGCCTGCCGAGTGTGGCGAGTATTGGCAAAATCCCCCCTATGGATTTGATAAAAAAGAACCAGGCCCCCAGTCCCCGGCAGCCCCGCTATTCCTGGCTACGGTAGCGGCCACGGTAACGGTGGGGCAGGGGGTGCTAAGAATCCCCGGCAGACGCCCGGCTACCACCCCCAACGACGACGACTGGCCCTGGTGACACACAACATACGCACGATGAGGACAGACGAGAAGATTTATGAGCTGGAAGAAGAAATGAGTAAGTTACACTGGGACATTGTGGGGTTATCTGAAGTCCGTAGAGCGGGTGAGGACACGATAACCCTAAAATCAGGTAACCTACTCTATTACCGGGAGGGCGACCAACAGTCCCAAGGTGGTGTTGGTTTTTTCGTCCACAAGTCCCTTACTAACAACATAGTTACGATCGATAGCATTTCCAATAGGGTCGTATACCTAATACTCAGAGTATCCAAACGATATTCGCTGAAGGTCATTCAGGTATACGCACCGACGAAGTCGCACCCGGATGATGAGGTGGAGGATATGTATGAGGACATTAGTCGGGCCATACATACATCTGAAATGCAGTTTCTAGTTGTTATGGGGGACTTCAACGCGAAGTTGGGTAAGAGAAGCGAGGATGAGTTGAAAGTGGGGCAATTTGGCTATGGACGTCGGAACCGTAGGGGACAGAGGTTGGCCGACTTCCTGGAGAAAGAGGGACTCTGTATGACGAACTCTTTCTTTCAGAAGCCACCTCACAGGAAATGGACCTGGCTGAGTCCCGATGGTTCCACGAGAAATGAGATTGACTTCATTATGACCACCAAAAGGCAAATATTCACTGATGTTTCCGTGATCAACAGGGTTAAAACCGGTAGTGATCACCGAATGGTAAGAGGCACGGTGAATATTAATGTCAAACTGGAGAGGTCTCGTCTGATGAAGTCTACGCTCCGACCCACTCGTGCCCGTATTCAAGACCCCGAGAGCTTTCAACTTGAGCTAACCAATCGCTTCGATTGCCTTGAGAACATCGCTTCAGTGGACGAGATCAATAACAGGTTAGTAGAAACTGTCCATACAGTGGGTTCCAAATACTTTAAGCCCCACCGTACAGATAGGCCACAGAAACTCTCCAACGATACCCTCAACCTCATGGCTGAACGACGCTCACTGAAACTGCAGTCTTCGGATGATGCTGAAGCATATAGGCTGCTCAATAGACGAATATGGAAGTCCTTGCGACACGACATCCGGATCTTTAATACAAACCGTATTAAACAGACGATAGAGCGGAAAAAAGGCTCCAAAGTGTTTGCGAGAGACATGTCTATTGGGCAAAGCCTGTTGACGAAGCTGAAGAGAGAAGACGGCAGTGTAGCGTCGACCAAAGCAGAAGTATTAGGAGAGGTAGAGAGTTTCTACGGACAGCTATACACCTCGTTCGCTAAACCTGTTAGCAGCTCGGTCAAAGACCCAAGAGCCAAGCTGGCCCGACATTATACCGAAGATATCCCGGACATCAGCCTGTACGAGAGTCGCAGGTCGCAGTCACAGGTTTGATGAATTCCAGCCTCCGGAACAAGCCGGTTTCCGAAAAGGCTATAGTACCATAGATCACATCCACACGCTACGGCAAGTTATACAGAAGACCGAAGAATATAACTTCCCTCTTTGTTTAGCGTTTGTGGACTATGAGAACGCCTTTGATTCGATCGAGACGTGGGCAGTGCATGAGTCTCTCCAGCGGTGCCGTATTGACTATCGGTATATTGAAGTGCTGAGGTGTTTGTACCAAAACGCCTACATGTCAGTCCGAGTACAGGAGCAGAGTTCGAAGGCAATTCCATTGTAAAGAGGCGTGAGACAGGGAGACGTTATATCTCCGAAACTGTTCACCGCTACATTGGAAGACGCCTTCAAGCTTCTGGAATGGCAAGGACTTGGCATCAATATTAACGGCGAATACATCACTCACCTTCGATTTGCCGACGATATTGTAGTCATGGCAGAATCCATGGAAGACCTCAGTACAACGCTCGAAGGCCTCCATCGATTTCCCACCGGGTAGGTCTTAAGATGAACATGAATAAGACGAAAATTATGTCTAATGCCCATGTTGTACCTACCCCAATATCAGTTGGGAACTCAGTTCTCGAAGTTGTTGACGGGTACATCTACCTGGGACAGACAGTCAAACTAGGCAGGTCCAACTTCGAGAAAGAGGTCAATCGTCGAATCCAACTCGGCTGGGCAGCGTTCCGGATACTTCGCGAAGTATTCTCGTCAAAAATACCTCAGTGCCTCAAGACAAGAGTCTTCGACCAATGTGTGTTACCAGTGATGACTTATGGCACTGAAACGGGGTCTCTTACTATGGGCCTCATAGATAAGCTCAAAGTCGCACAACGAGCTATGGAGAGGGCTATGCTCGGGGTTTCTCTACGTGATCGAATCAGAAATGAGGAGATACGTAGAAGAACGAAAGTCACCGACATAGCTCAGAAGATTAGCCAGTTGAAGTGGCAGTGGGCAGGGCACATAACACGCAGAACAGATGGCCGATGGGGCCGAAAGGTTCTGGAGTGGAGACCACGGACCGGCAAGCGCAGCGTAGGTCGTCCACCGACACGGTGGACAGACGACCTGAGGAAGGTCGCAGGACGACGTTGGATGCAGGCCGCTTCCAACCGGTCCTTTTGGAAAATCATGGGGGAGGCCTATGTTCAGCAGTGGACGTCCTACGGCTGAGATGATGATGATGATGATGAAGAATTGAACAAAGTTCTCTCCATAATTGCAAGTTTAAATGTCTGTGAAACGCCACCCTTCCAAGTTATAATCGTGAATCAGGTACAAAAAATGTGTGGCGAAATAAAGAAAGTCTTTATTTTCCCGTACCGTTTTAGTAATTAATCTTTTGCGAATTGGTTGGAGAGGCCTATGTCCAGCAGTGGACTGCTACAGGCTGATGATGATGATGATGATGATGATGATGATGAATTGGTACAATTTTCGAATTAACTCCTTCAGACGAATAATGTGTTTTTTCGCATGCAATTCATGTTGGACGCGTGGTCACCTTAGCCACTGCAATATTACTAGCTTAAAATATTGAAGCCTCGTGTAAACGGAACTAGTCTGTTCCAAGCCAGGTCAGCAAGCCAGGACAGTTTAGTAAAAAACTAGCTTGCTGTCCTGTCTTGAAAAACTGGTCTCGTGTCACCCGGGCATAACGTGAGTGTATTGCCAGTTAATAATAATAGTGTCAAGCTCACGAGAATTTCAATATATATGTCCTATATAAATCAGGGATAATGTTGAAATAATTTTTCAAATCGGTCCTGTAGTTTCGGAGCCTATTCAATTCAAACAAACAAATCTTTCCTCTTTATAATATTATATGAATGTATGTGGCATGTGACATTATTATATTTTTACCTACGTTTGTTCCACTAAATAAGATACAATGGTTAAAAAAAACAGTAGATATTTTATCGAGTTTATACGGTATATACATACCCAATTATAACTAAAACAACTATTTTAAAATTGTCTTAAAAACTTACGTGAGAACTCATAGTTAAATGGTAAAACCGGCAAACACTCACGTATATCATCTAGTCATTATTGTCCGACCGGTGTTCGGGCAGTACTGCTACTGATGCACATCCTCATTGAGAGCGTGGTCTAGCAGCGAAGGCCTCGCTGCTAGACCACGCTCTCCATGACCATGACGAGGACTAGCGGCCCTCGGCCCCGAACACCGGTCGGAGAATAATGACTAGATGATATACGCGAGTGTTTGCCGGTTTTACCATTTAACTATTTTAAAATTGTTCTTGTCTGTCGGTCTCTTACTTTGGCAAATCTACGAAAAGGTTGAACCGATTTGTTGACGAGACCTACACTGGTAGATTAAGGATATTTTAAAGAGTAAATTAGGCGTGCATGCTTTTATCCTTTATCTGCTACATACCCAAAAATATATAATTATACAGACATACCATAACACTTCTATTTGTTTACAGATTCAGAACTGCTTTATCACAAAATTATTAAAACTATCTGCGACAAGTACAGAAAAAACTACACTAAAGATCTACAAGTTCGGGTATGCAAACAATTCAAAAATCATATCACTTAAATAATATACAAAAACATCTTTGGTACTGCATATTGATGCTGCATTCAATACCAGTTTCCACTAAACTTAGGAGTTGGCTAAACCACATACTTAAATATATACAAAAACATCTTTGGTACTGCATATTGATGCTGCATTCAATACCAGTTTCCACTAAACTTAGGAGTTGGCTAAACCACATACTTAAATATATACAAAAACATCTTTGGTACTGCATATTGATGCTGCATTCAATACCAGTTTCCACTAAACTTAGGAGTTGGCTAAACCACATACTTAAATATATACAAAAACATCTTTGGTACTGCATATTGATGCTGCATTCAATACCAGTTTCCACTAAACTTAGGAGTTGGCTAAACCACATACTTAAATATATACAAAAACATCTTTGGTACTGCATATTGATGCTGCATTCAATACCAGTTTCCACTAAACTTAGGAGTTGGCTAAACCACATACTTAAATATATACAAAAACATCTTTGGTACTGCATATTGATGCTGCATTCAATACCAGTTTCCACTAAACTTAGGAGTTGGCTAAACCACATACTTAAATATATACAAAAACATCTTTGGTACTGCATATTGATGCTGCATTCAATACCAGTTTCCACCAAACTTAGGAGTTGGCTAAACCACATACTTAAATATATACAAAAACATCTTTGGTACTGCATATTGATGCTGCATTCAATACCAGTTTCCACTAAACTTAGGAGTTGGCTAAACCACATACTTAAATATATACAAAAACATCTTTGGTACTGCATATTGATGCTGCATTCAATACCAGTTTCCACCAAACTTAGGAGTTGGCTAAACCACATACTTAAATATATACAAAAACATCTTTGGTACTGCATATTGATGCTGCATTCAATACCAGTTTCCACTAAACTTAGGAGTTGGCTAAACCACATACTTAAATATATACAAAAACATCTTTGGTACTGCATATTGATGCTGCATTCAATACCAGTTTCCACTAAACTTAGGAGTTGGCTAAACCACATACTTAAATATATACAAAAACATCTTTGGTACTGCATATTGATGCTGCATTCAATACCAGTTTCCACTAAACTTAGGAGTTGGCTAAACCACATACTTAAATATATACAAAAACATCTTTGGTACTGCATATTGATGCTGCATTCAATACCAGTTTCCACTAAACTTAGGAGTTGGCTAAACCACATACTTAAATATATACAAAAACATCTTTGGTACTGCATATTGATGCTGCATTCAATACCAGTTTCCACCAAACTTAGGAGTTGGCTAAACCACATACTTAAATATATACAAAAACATCTTTGGTACTGCATATTGATGCTGCATTCAATACCAGTTTCCACTAAACTTAGGAGTTGGCTAAACCACATACTTAAATATATACAAAAACATCTTTGGTACTGCATATTGATGCTGCATTCAATACCAGTTTCCACTAAACTTAGGAGTTGGCTAAACCACATACTTAAATATATACAAAAACATCTTTGGTACTGCATATTGATGCTGCATTCAATACCAGTTTCCACTAAACTTAGGAGTTGGCTAAACCACATACTTAAATATATACAAAAACATCTTTGGTACTGCATATTGATGCTGCATTCAATACCAGTTTCCACCAAACTTAGGAGTTGGCTAAACCACATACTTAAATATATACAAAAACATCTTTGGTACTGCATATTGATGCTGCATTCAATACCAGTTTCCACTAAACTTAGGAGTTGGCTAAACCACATACTTAAATATTTAGGAATTGTTTAGAGCAATAATACGCGATTTAGATCTATTAATGACGCTAGCCTTTAATCGATCGTAAGAAAGAGTTTATTAGTGAAAACGGGCATAAGTGGGCCGATGCACATGGCGCTCTAACAAACTACCATACAAAGAAACTGACAAAAAACCAAAACCAGATCTTAATACCATCAGGTGCACGTTTCGTGAGAATATGCGTATATACCCAATCCAATCAGCGGATGGTCAAAATAATTGCTTTTGCCAGTCAGGAATTAACAATAGGTATTTACCTATGAAATTGCCGTTCTGCCGTACTGGCTATTTCAAGTGTTTTTTTTAGTTTTTTGCTAAGAATTCCGAGTTCAAATTATTTTGATGATTCTCAATCTACAGCTAAATTAGCGGCAGCTATCGCCGCGATGTTGGTCTGATGTGTCAAAGCAATATTGGTCTATTTGCGTCAAATCGGTAATGTAAAAAAGCTTGACAAATGGGTGCCCCATGAATTGAATAATTGCCAGCGCGAAGCACGCGTCGAGTAGAGCTTTGTACTGCTCAACAGGTACACAAACGAATGCATATTGAATCACAATCACATTGTTACTTGCGACGAAAAATACTGTTTCTAAAGTTATATGATTATTAACGGGATATTTACCGTGGTAAGGTTGTGGAATGAGCTCCCGATATTTCGGCGCAGTTACATGCACCATGTTCACGGGAAGACTGAAGAATGCGGGTGGTTGGTCAAAAAGTTTAAAAGTTAGGTGCAGACATAACGATCTACCCTCTTTCTTAGTCTTTTGCTACGGTTATCACTGGAACTCGAATTCGATCCTAAGTCCCGACAAAACACACTCACTGTATCACTGCGTATAGTATTTTGAACACATTTTGAACGCGGACTTTTATTTTTAAAACAACCTAATACTGGATTCCACGCACTGGCGAGTTGAAAACCATCACCTCGATTGAAATTCTGGCATTTCGAGATCTCAATTTAGCTGCCCAGAAGACTATTTCAAAGAGGGCATTAGTAAGCTACCACTACGTTAGCCTAAATGCATTGATTGCATGAGTACTTTGAATAATAAACATAAACAAGTACAATTTAAAAAAATTAATTCCGACTTTCATTCTATTCAGTTATTGGAATGTATCTCAAAAACTACTGGACTGAATTTAATGAAATTTAAATGGGAACACACGGAAAGCACCTCCTTTCAAATAAAAAATAATTTTTAGAATCGGTTCCCCCATTCGAAAGTCATGAGGTAACAAACATTAAAAAAAATACACTCGAATTGAGTACCTCCTCCTTTTTTTGAAAGTCGGTAGAAAAGGGCGTTAACTTAATTCATGAAAAAGGGAAATTTCATAGGTAAAGGTCTAATATTTTAATCATCACTATCCAGCACACATTTGTGCAACTGCTGGACATAATGTCTGTCCCAGTGTCACCGATTTGTTAGTAGTGTGCCCCGAACGCATTTTTTATCAGCAGGTTTTTTCCCCTAATCGCATTTTGCGACGATCGTGGTTTGTCATATGTGCTTTATGTGTAGCGCTTTTTATCTTAATCTCACATTTCTTGTGCTCAGTTTTTTCGCCGTATTTCGACATAAACGCAATTTTTAATTCTCTATTCTATCTAACTTCTATCTAACCGCGTTCAACATTTTAGAATCGATGTATATATGTTTTCACAATTATGTAAAATAGTTGCACCTCGCGGTTTCTCCTGCGTTAGTCTCGATCCAGTGGCATACTCATAGGAGATTCCATGGGCGGCTGGCTCAGTCTTTCTGAATGAACAGCAAAATTAGCAGGTTTGTAAAATCTTTTGAAGACCACCGTGTGCCATTAACAACATCTCTGAAAAAAGCATAAAAGAAAATATGCTGTTAGACAAAATGTATACCATAATATAAACCAAAAAGCCATTAAATCATCATGCTACAAGGTAAATCACCTATAGGATAACATACGGTCATACATAAAGCACACGTGACAAAACACGATCGTGGCAAATTGCGATTAGAGAAGAAAACTCGCAGATGAAAAATGCGTTCAGTACGGCTATTATGTATCTCAGTTGCTATAGTAGATCCAACCGTTTATCCTCTTTTTGACAGCACCAATAGAACGTAACATGACGATGTTACGCAAAAGTTAACTTATAAATGCGAGGTTTTAAAAATATGACAACTGCTTAAATTTGCTCCTTGATCCCGTATAATAATCATCTTTCACAAAATGAGTCCATAAGTGCAGTAGTTTTTTTATAAATTCCATAAAATAACAAACGTTTTTAAAAAATTACGTTCTATGGCTATCAACATAGTGATGTTACGAAGTTACGATTGAGATATCGATATTGTTTATGAACTATTTTTACACGGGTGTTTTCCGTTCTCGGCACATAATATCGGATTTATTTTTATGTAAAACCGTTATATTGATGCGCCTCAGGAAAACATACAGCATTATTTGAAGACGTGTTTATCTCCTGGTGTATATCCAAAAAAGAACAAGGTTATGATGACTATGATGATTACAAGTACAAGTCATACTTGACGAAGCTGTTACCGGTTAAATCTGGGATGGCCAGCGAGCAACACGGAAGGGAGTAGGCATACACAGCGTTTCCCCTCTGTCAAAGTACAAGTCCGCATGGACCATGGAGTTTGATAATATACTGTGGGGTGAGGGCGGGGCTAGATTTGTGAATGGTGCTTTATTTTTTATGTGTTAGTGATTTGGTTGTGTGAGTATGATCGGCAATGGATCGGTACAGGTATGTTTTGTATGTAATAGTGCGGCTTTGCGCTAGTGTGCAACTTCCCCTCCCGCAAGAAATGACAGAAAGATTTGAACAATATTTTTTAGCTAAGGCTACTCCCTTCCGTGTTGCTCGCTGGGGATGGCAGACATTAAAGTCTGCCGTTTGGTACCAGAAAATAGTAAAGTTTGAGCAACCCCAATTCCAATTTAAGCAAACGAAATCTAATCTTTTATTTTTATTTATTTATTAATCAAAATCAGATTCATCGTTGCTGTCACTCGAGCTATTGCCGACATTTATAATTAATTGTTGACTCATATAATCTATCGCCACGTGTTTATCCCAATCTGCCATTATAGTTTCTTGTGTTTTTTGAATTACATTTTGCCAGCTTTCCGCAGTTACTTTCACACATGCATTTTTTAATAAATTTACCATTTTGTTTGCCGTGAATGGGGGTTTTGTGTTATTTCTAGCAGCGTGTCCTTTAACTTGAGCCCATATTAATTCAATGGCATTGTATTGACAATGATAGGGTGGAAGTCTAAGAACCCAATGACCATGTTCTGCAGCTATTTCGTCGATCACATATCGTTTTGGGAAGTGTTTTTTTGTTCGTAATATATTTAGTAATTGTACTTTTAGTAAGGAGTTATCAACATTTTCACCATGTCGTTGAAGCCAGTCAATGATTACTTGTTTTTTGTCGGCCTGGGTCGGCATTTTATCAATTTGGCGTGAGTGATAGGATGCGTTATCCATAATAATAACTGACGGTTCTTCCAATGATTGTACCATTTCCTTAAACCAACTTTCGTAAACCTCAGAATTCATTTCTTCGTGGTACTCAACTGTTTTTTTGGATTTAAAGGCCAACAAAGCATCTGGCATGAATCCTTTCACAGACCCTGCATGGCAAATGATTAGACGTTCTCCTTTTCCCATCGGTACTGAGGTAGTGGAAGCAGCGGTGTCATCAGTCCAGCTCTTAGACACTGTGTGGTTCGCATTCAGCCAAGTTTCGTCAGTGAAAACAACATTTGACCAATCTGTAATTTTTTTGGCTTCGCTCAAAAATTCGCAACGAGCAAAAGCTACGTCGCGACGCTCCATCAATATTTTGCGTTTGTCCGATTTTTTATAAGTAAATCCAATTTCATTCAAGACCTTTACCAATGACGATTTTTGACCTCGGAACAAATCACATTCACGCAAAGAAGCAACAAGTTTTTTAAGTGTTGGAACTTCTTTACGTAAGTAATAGTTATATATATGACGGCGTATAGCGTCTGCGTCAAAGTTGTCAACCGAAGTCACACGACGTGGTTGGCGTTTTTTCTTCGGCGTACGAAGCTTATTCTCCTGCATGCCGCTTGTTCCGTAGGCTTCGGTAGTAATTTTTGTAATCGTAGATGCACTAATACCTAACGCGGCCGCAACGCGCTCTCTCACTTGCGACAATGGTAAAAGCGGGCCGCCATTTTGATACTCTGCTTCAAAGTAATTACGAAGCTTGATCACCATTTCTCTCGTCTGTCCTTTCAGCACTGATCCTTTCGGCATTTTATAGTTCCAATATAAAACTCAGCAAATAATTACTAGCACGGGCGTCTTGTTGCGAGTGACAGTGACAAATACAAAACGGCGGTGGACCATTGAGTTTTACTACCTTGATAAAATACTACTGCTTACCCATAGACAAAAAAATTGGCAGTCATAGGAATTGCCGATAGAAGTGAAAACTTATAACTCAGAATTTGATAGCTTACCTTGGAAACTACACGGGTGTAACCGGACGGCGTGGCCTCGCCATCTGGGCATGGCCATCTAGAAATGCGTCAGCATTTCCCATTGGCTGATGCGTTTCTAGATGGCCATGCCATGACGGCCTGTCCACGCCCTTTCAACATTCCCCATTGGCTGACGTATTTCTAGATGGCCAATAGCCATGGTCATGGCGCCATTCCTAGGAC
Source organism: Selenia dentaria (assembly GCA_917880725.1). NCBI lineage: Eukaryota > Metazoa > Arthropoda > Insecta > Lepidoptera > Geometridae > Selenia > Selenia dentaria. The sequence goes on along the minus strand of OU862904.1, from coordinate 6,310,718 downwards.
TATTCTCTTTCCGCACAGACTCGATAGAAAAATGAATCGAAATCGTGTCCACTATAATCACTTGGTCACAACACTTTAACTGACAAATTAGATCTGTCAAAAAGAGGATAAACGGTTGGATCTACTATAACAAATGTTGATTGAAATCATGAAAAATGGCGGCCCTATGTCAGTTTTGGCAATTCCAGTAAGCAAAAATGTTAGTAAGTTGATCACTGAAGCTGACAAAAGTGACATAGAGCGGTCATTTTTTCAAATTTCAATCCACATTTGTTAGCAACTGAGATACATAATAGCTCAGCAGGGCACACATCTAACAAATCGTGTCACCATCTTCATTATATCTACGAGTAAGTATGTTATGTCAAAATTGTCTACACGAATCTACAGTATCACGTTCTGTAATGACTGCTTATGTTCAGAGATTTTCTAGTACTAGTAGGGAGGTTAGGTACTACTTGATGTAAAATGTTCAGACTGTTAGATCCCGATATTCTTCAATATCTTCCAGTTGTATGGAGTGACAGACCGACAGATCTGCATGACCGTCGTGAAGGAGCTAAAGTTACCGATATCAGTTGACGAGTTTGAGTTGCAACTCGGAGATTTGGCTGCTAAAGAACTTCCAAGCGCGCCTTTGATGAAAGGTACGTTAAAGACGCTTCTCGACTTCACAGTTAATGGGAACCCACCGCTAGAGGTAGTGGATCTCTCCGGTAGTTCACCTCTCGCCGTGATGATCAGCGTCTCGCACACAGCTGCTGCCATCACTGGCAAAGATCGCGGCTTCACCTAAGTACCACAAAAACATTTAACACAAATAATTTGGTGCTTATATTTCTCAGTAATATCTTAAATGACTTGCTGGTTCCTTCTACGCAGTTAGTTTTTTTCATCGGACATCGAGGCTAGGTGGTCTAGGGGTCATGGGGTCTGACACCGATTGTCGAAAGACGCAGGCTCGAATCCCGTCCGAGGATTCGTATTTTTCTCACTAAAATTTCTAAGTACGCGGTTACCTGCTTGAAAACTGCCAGCCTTTTCAACATAGGTAGGTACTCCGGAGATTTTTGAATACGACGTGTATTTTTTGATGTATTCATAACTTTTTACTGAGTTGTTGAATTCTAGGACGTGTTCCGATTTCAACACCACCTGTTGAACACTTATAAATTCTGGTCTTAAATAAAAAAAGGTGTTTCAGGCTGTGTATTGGAAGTCGGTTTCGTGTTTATTAAATAATAGCTAACGAACTAACTCAAGGAAGCTAATTCAAAATATTTCCCCATGAGCTTGCGGTCATGTCCCTGGTACAAGCTTGGTACTTAATTACAAGCGTTTTAAATAAGGACCTATGTGATACCTTCCACGGCTTTTATTTGTCTATACAACCCGGTCAGAATATCTGTGCACCTCGCTGGAATGCGGCGCCTCTCCCGCTTCCCCTGTCACCTCTCCGCGCACTCCCCGGTGCGACAGTACGGTTAGCATCTTCGTTGCCGATACACGTCCCGATAATTTTGATATTTTCGCTTTGTTGTTGTTTTGTTTTTTAATATTTATTGTTAAGTTTAGACTGTTTACTGTTAAGTTTGGACTGGTTTGGTTGTTATTAAAATTGTTGTAGCTGTTAAACTGAAGTCATGGAAAAAACAATACACAGCGAATCAAGAAATTTAATCTTGAAAGTGCTCAAGTTTTTTGAATCGGAGAAAGCAAATAAACAGTACACCATACCTGTAGACGAAGTGGTTACCAACAATAGACCAACTTTGAAGAAAATTCTGGCAGCAGTTAAGAGAGACCTAAATTTTCAAGGTGGAAGAACATATTTAAGAAATATTTTTATTAACAAATTGGGCTACAAGTTCAAAAAGTGTAAAAATATCCGTTGTGTATTGACACAAAAGCCGGACATCGCCGCATGGAGGGCTCGCTGTTTTTTAATAACAAACCCTTCATCAATAATAAATTGTTATGAATAGGTTAGTAATTTTTTTATACCTCCACATTTCTCGAAAAAACTTTTTTTCACACCGTACCCAGACCGCCGATATGACGTCACGAGGTCAGGTGCACAGATATTGTGACCGGGTTGTAAGTAGGTATATATTGTGAATAGTGACATAGGTAGATGTTACCAAAGATAACTCCACATTTCCAGGAGCGGAACGTCTGCTTACCCACCTCTACGATTACAAGATCCCCATGGCTCTTGCCACCAACTCCACCGAGCAAGCTGTCAGATTGCACGCGACCGCACGACCGAAGCTGTTCGGCATGTTCCATCATAAGGTACCTATGGAAAATAGCAGTTTTTGCAGTTCTATAAATAGATAGATGCCTTAGAGATATGGTGTTGGCGAAGGTTGCTACGTATACCTTGGACTGCTATGAGAACCAACGAGTCCATACTAAAAGAGCTTAAAACCACCACACGGCTCTCCACTATCTGCCGAAAGAGCCCTTAGCTTCTTCGGACATATTATGCGGTCTTCAAAGCATTGTCTGGAGAAAGCCATTACTTTAGGAAAAATTGACGGTAGACGTGGTCGGGGAAGGGCGCCTGTAAGATGGTCCGACACGATTAAGAAGGCTGTGGGTGGTAGCATACACCGTGTGGTTCACACAGCCTATGACTGGAAAAGGAAATCTGTCCGAAGTGAGTAAGTGAGTTTTCAATTCTACCGCAAAGTAATGTTCGCGTTGCATGTATTCCGGTTTGATGGGTTTGGTTGCTCTCTCTTTATGCGACTTTGAGCTTATTTATGAACCCAACAGTAAGATACCATTATATCGTCCGGTTTTCTTTTATTTTAAATATGCTGCTTTCATTGGTGAACATGTTTTTAGGTGAGTGTCACGGATCCGAAGGTGAAGAATGGAAAACCGGATCCTGACATATATCTGGTAGCCGCCTCCAGGTTTAAGGAAAAACCTAAGCCTAAAAAGGTAGGTTATTCATTTAAATTGGCAAATTAGATTAATTATCATTCAGAAAAATAATATATAATATCATAGCTTAACGCAGTAATGCGCATACGTACAACTCTTACTACGCGGCAAAATATCTGAGTAACGGGTGCGCGTTACAATCCAAGTAGTGATAATAAAATAGTATTGATTGCACGCTCATTCCTTGAAGATATCATGGCGCGCCGCGTTACTTGTTTGAATGGTCATAGTGTTAGCGAAAAAGCCCCCATAAATCAGGAGCGTTTTGTAATAAGCTTAGAATAATCATACATACTTGCTAGCCGGCCGAACATATATTACTTAGAAAGAAAAGAAAAAAAGAAAATAGATTTATTCAGGACATCACACAACATAACATACAAAAATACTGACAAAATAGGACAACCATCATAATAATAATGTTGCGTAATGCCATGAAAGAGCCACGACTCAGCATACGCTAGGGTAAACCCAAGCACTGATTTTCAGTCGGCGCTCCTCACTGACATCACGAACGTAACTAGTGACACAACAGAAACAAATAAACAACAAATACTTCAATACTATTTACGGCGTAGTCCTTTTTTGGCCGAACTCGATCCGAATGGTGCGTTTCATTCCAGGATCAATATAATACCCAACCCGAATAGAACACTAACGCAAATGCAAAGTACGCGAATTGAATGCACTGTTTGACAAGTTCAATTTGAAAAATTTAATACCGATTTCCATTCTATTCAGTTATTGGAGTGGATCTCAAAACTACTGGGCCGAATTATATAAAATATGCCGAATTAATGAAAATGGGACCACACGGGAAGCACCGCAGCTTTCATACAAAAAAAATTTTGAGAATCGGTTCACCCTATCGAAACTTATGTATATTAACAAACACAAAAAAAAATACAGTCAAACTGAGTACCTCCTCCTTTTAGTAAGTCGGTAGACGTATATATATGGTAGGTAGAATACGTATATATATGATACGTCATCAAAACGTCTATCGTAATCCAATATTATTTTAAGCTTGCTATATTGACGTGGTGGTACCTAATTTAATGGTATAAGGTTTAAATATTACTACTTTAAGAGGTGGGAGTAGGGCCCCAGGCCACGTCATAAAGCAGTTCTCTCACCACTATAATTAACTATAAATATTATGCTTAGATGGCAAATTATGTCGATGTCTTTGGTTTCAGTGTCTCGTGTTTGAAGATTCTGAGTGCGGCGTGAAAGCTGCTATAGAAGCTGGTATGCAGGTAAAGTGACTTTGAAATTTATAGAGAGAAAAATTCACATCCTCGGATGGGATTCGAACCCGCGTCTTCTGACTATCCGTGTCAGAACGTGGTCAGTAGCCATGTCCTTCTAGGCCACCGAGGCTCGAGGTCTGGAATTTTAACTCTCTATCTGATTTAACCATAATACTATATAAATAATTATAACACTATAAAAATTATAAAGGGTTGCGACAATACGAAAGTTTAAGGGTATTTCTAAAAATGCTTCTTTCGGTTGGATAGTGCTGTCAAAGCTGTTTAATAGATGCCGCTCCGTCCCCGTAAGACGGTAAGGTCCCCGTAAGCAGGCGTTAGTGCTTTAAAAAAGTAATAATATAAAAGTGACTTTCAAATTAGATTATATAATGATACAAGTATAATCTCGCAACTACGCCTAGAATAAGGTTATTGAGATCCCTCGGGAACGAAATCGGGATAAAAAATACTTAGCCTACTAATACCCGGGGTAATCCTGGAAAAGTAGTATGATTTCTGAGAAATCTATTGTATTATTGGCCAAAAATGGAAAGGCGAGTCTACGGGTAGACTACAAACCATCTCCCTTTTCATTCAACTCTGATCAGCCGTATTTGCGTATACTGTGGGCCAGCGCGAATAGTCTGCGTAAGTGTAACATAACGTGGTTGTTGTCTGTAGCCCTACCATGAGTTGGCAACATAAATGTCATCTATTAGTGCGTTCGAATAGGCCCTTCGTGAGCGTTTTTAGCGATCTTAAGGCGAAATGAGTTCCAAATTTCATGATTCGACTTAGCGAAAACTTAGTTTTTCGACGCTTAAACCTAGTAACCGAAGTTCGAAAAAAAACGTAGTGTAAATTGAATATACGCCCTTATAAAGTATGGGAGCCAATACACGATAAAGCAAACTTGGCTCGATAGAAAAAAATCGGCAACATTCCCTAAATTTTGCATTTTTTCTTACGTGTTTCGTGGGAAAAAGCATTTTTATTTAATTACGGGCAAATATATTTCAATAAGTATAAAGTACGAAATAAATATAAAAAGTATTCGCACGTATTCAATTGAATTTTCGCATTAAAAGTTCCATTCTGGTAAGCAATTTTCAACCTTATGTAAAGCACCGTAAATTGTTTTAAAATTAGGATTGGACCGCGCCTTAAAGCTAAAAACGCTCACAAGGGGCGTTCGAATTGAGAATCTGTGGGTGAAAATGTCGTTCATGTCTCTTTTTCTTCAGCGTTCGGAAAGCTAAAAAAGAGGAATTATTGCCACCAAAAAGTGTACTTTTTGACCCACGCCCGGAGCATGGTTGTTTGTGATCGTTTTTGACAGCATAATCATGCGATTTTAGGTCTTATGCTCAGTTGAGCGTTCGATTAGGGTGTGGGCAAAAGTGGCAAAAATAATGTTTTTGAGCTTTACGAACGCTATAACAAAAGAGCCATCAACGACAACGCCACCAATGCCCTCATAAGCTAAACGAACGCACCTTACTTATGTCGATACTCGATCTCGCCTTAAGCTTGTGATTGGCGTTCTCCCTGTCAATTTTAGTATTTATGGACCGCGAGGTGACACTGTTCTTTTTTTCATACATATTTTCGCGGCATTCGATTGGTTTCAATGTTGTAAACTCATGGGAGACCTACTGCTTGTGATTGCTTCACGGTAGAAATAGGTATGGTGGAAGTACTTCCCCGGAATCCCGAAATCGTTCACAATGAGTTCTACTGTTGCTGCACCATTAGACGAAATGTACGCGGCTATGCACCTGAGGTGTTACTTAGTTCTACGGGTAGATTAGTAATGTCTCTCGCAATTATAGTGCCTTGTGATTGATGCGATGTGCAGGTAATCTATAGGTTCATGCATTTACACGCTTCTCAGCTAGTACTTATCAGTAAAACAATGAGATTCCAGCCTAACTTAGGCAAGCATTTTACAGAGCTCATATTAAATTGACTTATGACATCAAACAATATGGGTACACATACACGGGTAGCTTGAAGCAGCCAGGATGGACTGCTTCAGCTGCGACTGCATAGTGAACTAGTCATCTACGTACACACATCTACGAAACCGCTCGAGCAGTTGCAACACTACTTCGGGGGGTAGACAGCACAGGGAATTTTCATCGTGTGGTCGAGCAATCGCCATGCATAAACTGGCTGCTCGAGCTGTCGACTGCTCTCGCGCAGTTACCTCCGCCCGCGCTCTTCATTCCAAGTCGCGCGCGCTTCCCGTCCCCGAATTGAAATTGTTATTTGTTGAGCAGTAAATACCAACTGAGCCAGCAGTGATCAATGGCAGCTTCAAGCTGTTGACCATGAGTGCAAGAGCGGTCCGTGTATGTTGATCCCGCCCTAACTTTTTACAGGTTGTGATGATCCCGGACCATCGCTTGGAAAGAGACCTTACGCGTCACGCAACTCTCGTCCTAAAAACACTCCTCGACTTCGATCCTGAACTCTTTGGTCTACCACCTTTCAATGAGCCCAAGGAAAAGAAAACTGAAGAGCACCAGGCCCCACCACTCGTCCCAGATAAAACTTGAAGCTCAGAAAAAGATACATCTGATGTTTCAGAGCAAAAGTGCAGTATTATGATTTAATAAATTTAGCACGAGCTCTGAACCCTTTAGCATCTGGATAGGATAGGAAACATGCTTTACTTGCTTTTTTAACTATGCAATTTTATGCAACGAATTATACTTAGGTTTATACTTAGTTACAACCATAAGTGGGCACAGTTAACGCGTTAAATTTTGTAAATCTCACACAATTTGACAGGTAAAAAGCTAATCATCCAAAACGCATACCTACTGCTTTTGACGAATCGGATACGTAGGTAAACGAAATAAAATTATTTTGCATATGCATGAACATTCATTTTATATGAGTAGGTACTTAATAGCAACTGCACACGACTTCGTTCGCGTAGATAAGATAATTTATTGATAATTAAAGAATTACAGGACAAATTTGATCAAATTACAATAAATAGTCATACTAACAACAGTAATAATAGAAAAATAAACATTAATAATTTTAAAATATCACTATCAATAATATATAGTAGTCTCGGCCTTCGGCCTCGCCATAACCTTCCATCTTTTCTTGGTTTTGCTTTCGTTTGAACTTTCTCCTGACAATAATTAACAAAACAAAAAAAGAATTAGCAAGGTTGTTCCATCCGTTCTCAAGTACAAAATAGGGATCAGGACAAAATAGGGGTTTATTTTTAAATTTATAGATTAATATTGTCATATGAATGATTAGCATTTCTCTCTCAATTATCTATCCCTGTAGTATAAAGCCGTTCTACTCTGCTTCTTGACGGGAGTGCAGTATAATATTTAGAATAAAGTAACACTTTTTTTAAGTTAACATAAAAATTTATTCGTTTCTCATTTTATTTACTTCGATAACGAGTTAATGTCCATGATGACAACATAGCTTGCAATATACGCTACCACCTTTCTAACATTCTTATAGTATGTTTATCGTAAACTACAAAATCGCACGCCTTGCAGTTTATTATTAGTTATTGGAGTGTCTTGTGGCCATCTACATTGATTCCAGAGTTATACATTCTTAAATTGATAAACGTAAAATATTTTGCAAATAAATGCCCGCAATATGTTGTATTGTTTTTACTGTCAAATCTTATATTAATGAAGTCTTTTGGTTGGCTTATAATTAATCTTTGTTATATATCTGTAATGAATTATTATTATTATTAAATTAATTTGTACTGCTTAGTTTATTATTGTACAGGTCTAAGCGTTGAGATTATGTATTCCTATTTGATAAAATGGGTACTTTACGAAATTATTATTGTCTATCGCTATGATGGAAACGTCAATTTAAACAGTCCCTGTTTATATTTTAATGTTATTTTGTCTGTAATTAAACAATAAATTATAATACATAAGTACATATATGTCGTTTACTTTGTAATGTAGAAAAACTGTAAGTTGATATTGAGTGACGTCACGGACGGCTTCACGTCAACATACGCTCGCGCTAGTTTACGACCAAAAAAATATTAATAAAATATACTTCGACGTAATAGTGACAACATACTGTGATACTTATTGTGGAAAGGCTGTGTTAGTGTTTGTGTCTAATAAACATACTCGGACAGTGAGAAATACGCAAAGTTATATTAAGAAAAATTAAAAATTGACTTCTCGCTGTCGGGTAGATAATAAAACGATAGCAAGAAGTGTGCCGGTTCTGACGATTCGAACGTTCTGATTCTGCGCCATCTAGCGTATACTGTGTAAATTAACTTGGTGACCCAAATACTAGCAATACCTTGATCCCCATCATGCCGAAGTGTTCTGCTTGCGGGAAATTTCTTACCACAGCAGGGGCCGCCTCTTGTTCAACTTGCACATGTGTCTATCATAAAGGGTGCGTGTCAATCCCAGATAATAAGACAATAACAAAAGACTGGATTTGTCCGGATTGTAAAAAGTCACAGCGGAAAAATGAAAATAGCTCGACTCCATTAAAAAACATCTGTGACGCCGAAATCCCCCTCGCCTCCTGCGACGCAATGCCCATCCTTAGCTTCGCCCAGAACGAACCTTTGCATAATATTCCCACAACACATATCGTTCAGCAGGCGGGAGTTTCAAACTCGCAGGAATTAAGAGACATGCGCCGTGAGCTCGCTGCATATATGGCTGAACAACGCGAGTTCCGACATGAGATCCGGACATCTTTGGCGGCAATGGGGCTGCGGATGGACAGGTTTGAGGAAAGACTCGTAACTCTAGAGAATAAAAATATGGCGTTTAATATGGAAGAGGTTGCGGAGCTACAGCAGACTGTCGTGCAGCTTAAGTCGGAACTTAATGAACGGGACCAAGAGGCATTACAAACGGACTTGGATATCGGCCATCTACCAGAAGAACAAGGAGAAAATATTATACATACTGTCATCGTTCTTGCTGCTAAGTTGGGGGTTACAATTGAGGAGCAGGACATTATTTTTGCAGAGCGAGTTATATAATACAGAATATAGACAGAATATAATCACCTCAGTATAAATATAAAAAAAACAAAAATAATTCAATTTAATTCATATAATAACAATCCATTACCCCTTGACATTATGTATAAAAATCAAAAGATAGATGAAGTGGAATCGTTTAAATTCTTAGGTATACATTTGGATAGACATTTGAATTGGAAGGTACATGTCAATGCAGTACATCAGAAGCTGAGTCGCTTTGTTTTTGCGCTGAAGAAACTGAGGCAGACGGTTTCCAAGGAAGCTGCATTAGCTGCTTACCACGGATATGTATCATCAGTCCTTAGTTACGGTCTTATAATGTGGGGAAACTCCGTAGAGTCTGGGTCAGTTTTTAAAGTGCAGAAAAGGTGTATCAGGGTGATAAACAAAGCATGGTACTTGGACAGTTGCAAACCATTATTTAAAAAATGTAAAGTCCTTCCACTTCCATGCATGTATATAAGAGACGTATGCATCTTTGTTAGAACACATTCAAATTATTTTACAAAACGCAATGAAGTGTTAATGAGACAAAAACGAGCAAAGTTTAAAAACTTACTATATCAACCTCCTTGCCGTAAATATATATATGAAAAAAATGTTTTTAATATGTGTATACTAGTGTATAATAAACTACCCGACAATATAAAATCGTTGCAGGGCAATGCATTCAAAACTGAACTTAATAATTATTTAATGGACAATTGTTTTTATAGCATGATAGAATATTTTAATCGAGAATGTAATTAAATTAAATACAATTATTGTTTTAAATACATTTTATAGTAATTAGAGAATTGACATAATATTTGCACGCTTGCTTGCAGGCTGAATACTTGACTGTTGTAATTAGTTTTAAGACCTTTATTGTATGTATTCTTGCAAATAAACGATTGATTTGATTTGATTTGATTTGGAACGGCGTACCGCCCGCCCTGGGTTCAAGTAGACCTATTTTTTGATTACACAGTAAAGTTTACTACGTTTCTATCATGCTTTAATCTGAAGCAGTTAGTCACTGAGCCAACTCATTTTACTAAAACTAGTTAGACGTTAATTGATGTGGTCTGTACAGACTTGTCTTCAAAAAAGATAAGCTTAGAGCATGTAGGAACACTTTTTGGTCACTGCCTTGTAGTATGTGAATTCAATATAAAATGTGAAAAATTAACTCCGCTTTGTTTAACATATAGAGCAAAGAAAAATATATGTCTAGAAAATTTTAATACTGACTTGCAAAATATATATTGGGACGGCATAATATCCCGGCATTATTATGATGTTAACGAAATGTTGGCTGTTTTTAATCACTGTATTGTGGCGCTTTTTGATCTGCATGCACCTATCACGTCAGTCATCATCAAAAATCGCTCCTACCCATGGATTACCGACACCATAAAGCTTATGATGGAGCTGCGTGATGAAGCTGCGAAAGATTATCATAAAAATGAGACTGATATTAGAAAAAAATACTACAAGAGCTTAAAATCAGCAGTAAACCAAGCACTCTTCTACGAAAAAGCAGCTTATTTTAAACATAATATTAATAACAAAATACATGACCCTAAAATGTTTTTAAGATTCTTCCAAAGGAAGAATCTTAAAAACACTTTTTTGCCTAAAAATAACACTGAATTACCTCTATTTTTCGACGATCCTAACGCTATAAATAATCACTTTCTAAATTTAAGTGGTATTTCAGAAGTTTCAATTTCTCATTTGTCGTACTTCGAGTTTCATAGGTTTAGTGGAGCAGTCTTTCATATAGAACCAGTTGGTCTTGACACGTTAATAAAAATAATCAAGAGCTTGAAGTCTAATGCAGAAGGCTTTGATGCTATTAGCTTGGACATGATTTTAATGACGTTCCCGCACACAGTTGACTTTATACAATCTTTAATAAATACGTCTATTTGCGAGTGTACTTTTCCTGATATTTGGAAAGTTGCAATTGTGCGACCATTACAAAAACACTCAAATCCAGTAGATTTAAAAGATCTTCGACCTATAAGCATTCTTCCATGTTTATCTAAAATTATGGAAAAAGTGGTAAGTACACAATTAACCGATTTTCTTGAAAAAAATAATATTTTGCCAGATATGCAGTCTGGTTTTAGAAAAGGGCGGAGCACTGAAACAGCTCTACTAGACGTAACCGACAACATACTTACTGCACAAGACAAAGGTATGTGTACTCTCTTAGTGTTGCTAGATTTTTCCCGGGCATTTGATTCTTTAAATATAAATCTCTTAATGTCCAAATTGAGTTATTACGGATTCGATTGTAACGCGTTACATTGGTTTAATAGTTACCTTAATAATCGTTACCAATATGTGAAACTCAATCAAGCAGATGGTATATCACTGATGTCGGATAAAATGGCGGTAAACCGAGGGGTGCCGCAAGGATCCATTTTGGGACCGATCCTTTTTATATTATATTTGGCTGACATCATATCGCATATTACAAACTGTCAATTTCACATTTATGCTGATGATATCCAGGTGTATATATCTTTTAAACCGAGCGACATTGATGAAGCTATTCACAAACTTAACGAGGATCTCTCCAAGATAGCGTCATGGGCTAAAAATAATTGTCTTCTGCTCAACCCAATGAAAACAAAATACCTAATTTTAGGATATAAACATCACCTTCAGAACCTAAACCAGTCGAACAGTGTCACGCTCATGCGTGAACCCATCGAGCGGGTATTTGAAGCACGCAATCTGGGATTATTAATGGACAGTGATTTACGTTATGAAAAACATATTGCGAATGGTGTCAAAAGTTGTTTTTACAAACTCAAAGTTTTATATAAAATGAGACCGTACCTAAAGATAGAGCTACGTATTCAACTGGTGGAATCGCTAATACTATCAAAATTAAACTATATGGATACAGTTTTTGGCCCACGGTTATTTGCTAAAACGCAAAACCTTTTACAACGTGTCCAGAACGCGTGCGCTCGTTTCTGCTTTGATATTCCGTTAAGGGCACATGTGACACCATATTTAAATAGACATTCAATTTTGAAATTAAGGCATCGTCGTAAGCTACATTTAGCATGTCTTCTTTTTAATGTTATAAAATACCGTGCACCGATGTATCTGTATGACAAACTGTCCTGGAGGTCGAGCCGCAGTGGTTCTCGATCCCGTGAATGCGCAATACAGCTCGTAACGGAACGGCATAGCTCAGCTGCTTTCAGAGGAAGTTTCCGCTACGCCGCGTCCAAGTGTTGGAATAACATCCCACCGCCAATGAGAAACCTGCAATGTTTACATAGTTTTAAATATCAATTAAAAAACATTCTCAACATCCATCAAAAAAGCCAGGAAACTCAAAAAAATGACACAAGCGTTGTCTAAAATAATTTTAGTTCTCACCTTGAACAATTATTACACTTATTATATCACTGTATATTTTATTCTATTATTTCTGTTAAATCTTTCATTATAATTTAACTTCTTCTACTAGGTGTGTTTTGCAAATTGTTTCTTGTATATATTATAGTAAGTACTATGTGTAACCATGCGTGACGTCACCTACCGGCCTCAACGGAAGACCAACGCTGGTTGTTTACGATCAGCACTATGTTGAGTTGGAGCCAATTTGTGGCAGAAGGCTGCAAAAATCATTTATTTTATTGTTTTTTGTGATTATTGTTTGGATTTATGCGTTACTACGAAATGTTTTTGTATGTGTTTTGCCATAAATAAAGTCTATTCTATTCTATATATTTTAACGATGTGCAGAGATATACCTAATATTGGAGTTCTATTGTGAATAGAAAATCAACAATTGTAGAAAAAGTCCTACGTGAAACACTTGTTCTGAATAATGTTGCCAGTTTAGGCCAATGTTGCTATTTGATTTAACAATAATTGTTACTTTATGAAACGGGGTCCAGATGTCAAATACAACCTAAACCGTGAGGAAAGTAAGTAAATATCTATAAATAGAAAGTCTTCCCTACTAGCGTTGATTCACGCAGGTTTGGCGCGAGACGCGTGTAGGGATGTCAACATCGCATCTACGAACAAATCTTCTATCGATCTATTTTGTTCATAGCCTACGTACCCAACAGAAAACAATGACCTTTATAAACTGCCAAGCCCGACCGCTCTGCCGGCACTCGCGTAATGTTCACCGACAAGCGTCCTCCGACCCGCCTCTTCCCACACTTGTTGCGATAATTTTCTACTTACTGGGAGCCGCGCGCTCCAAGTACTTTGCCGTAAGGTTAAATTTTCCTCATCATTAAATTTCAGTGACCGACCCGTGGTACAACTGTGTTTTCCAACTGGTTGTACTACGGAGAAATAAGTTACCCATGGTTCAACTCTTTTTTTTATATGGTTCAACTGGTTGTTCTATGGGGAAATATCTTTACCAATGATTCAACTCGAGTGAGTGATTCTTTCCTTGGTTCAACTAGTTGTACTACTTTACTTACTTTGTAAATTACTATCTCTTTTGATTAATTGTTTATTGATGATTAAAACGTTGACATTGACACTTAGGTTAGGTTAGTTAAATGAATTAATTATTTTAAATGAGTTGAATCATTGGTAAAGATATTTCCCCATAGAACCACCAGTTGGACATAATTCCACCGTTGTACCATGGATCATAATCATAAATATATAAAAAAAGAGTTGAACCATGGGTAACTTTACTTCTCCGTAGTACAACCAGTTGGACATCGCAGTTGTACCACGGGTCGGGCACGTAAATTTCTCTCAGGAATCATAAGAGGCGAGAAGAAGAAAGCTGACACCTAGATAGTTTATTGGCCGGCGCCAATAATCTATCTAGGTATCGTCGGTTTGCCCTACTAGAGATAGATATTGTATGGAGATTATGTCCCATTTCTATCTGTAATAAGGAAAACTGTGTATAGATAGATTATTGGGATTCCCCATTATTTGGATCTTAATCAAGTATGTAGTATTAGAAGTCCCATAACTTTAACCCACTGGGGAGTCCATTACATAGACCGTTAATGCAAGATACCATATTTGTTGCTACTACAACATCGTTACATATATTTTGTCGCACAGCAACATGGAGTCGACATGCCGCCACGCACTATTAAGAGACTTCGACGTATCGGAACTTTTACATATGCAAACTAGCAAACCCTGCGAACTCCGTTTCGCCACCAGATGGCTTCGTTTTATGTAACATTTCGTTTGGCGCCATCTACTTAAAATATTGGTTTGTAGTACATGCTATGTATCAGAGATGGCGCTGTATGTGAAAAAAGATTTTCCCGCTTTTCTTTTTAAATTTTTCCTTAATTTTCTTTGCTATAAACATCACGGAGCCCGAGACCTTTCCAACGAATGCAAAACCGTGGAAATCGGTTCGTGCGTTCTGGAGTTATAGCGTCAGGAAGGAAAACCCGACTTATTTTTATATAGTAGAAGAAAGATGTGTCATGGGTTTAAGTTTGCGTTTTTTATAATAAAGGTTCTTTGGCTCTCATATACATTGAAATTAAACAACTTTAAACGGATTAAATCGCGTATATCCGAAACGTCTGGATTATATTAGATTTAAACCTGTTCCTAAAGAAACCTAAAGTTGTTCTATTTCAATAAAGGATATATATAAAATAAAAATAACACTTACTGCTTTTTTAACCAAACCCAATTTATTGAAATTTGAAATCTTGTACAATTTTATATTTATACATATAATATATTAACTCTTTGTTTATCGGCACATATATAATACACTTCTAGTTTATATGATATATAATACATTATTTACATGAACCGTATGTAAGTGTCTAAACACACTATACCGAAGGTACGCGACCGAAGTTCCGCGGCCGATTTTACGTTCCGACGTATTCGGCTGATATGACACACCATTAGAGCCGAACTTACAGAACAAGTTACAGAATAAGTTGCCGCTGAACTTACGCCCGACCGAAGTTACGCTGTAACGCAACGTGATTTTGGCATAGTGTGTCGTCAGTAATTCAAATAGCATTGCAGACGTAATCATGCCGAACTTCAGTCGCGTACCTTCGGCATAGTGTGTTTAGACACTAAAGGTAGCTCTTTCAATAAAAAATAAAAACCTACCTAAAAATAACCTAGTTAGGTGCCAACCAAACTCGGGTGAGTATATACTTAGTTAAATTTAAACCGAGACCAACGCCAAAAGCTGTAAGAGTCAAGACCTAACTAATAAATGTAGGTCAAAAATTGGGTATCACAGGGTGGCTAGAGGGACGAAGGACTCTGTCTCTCTCTGTCACATCGAAGACGAGGGACTCTTGTCTCTCTCTGTCACATGGCGCGACAGTACCCATGCGCAGTTATCCCCTCCACCCGAAGGTCAAAGCCAAACTCTCGCCGCGCGATCTGTACCTAAGCAGTAAGTACTGAAAATTATTTACCTTAAAAGAGCGTTATAAATCTCCCTGTTTTCAATTAGCAACAGATGAATTCTTTTGTTTCTGTGATATATTCTCGAAAAAATTTACTATTCAAAAAGAACTTAATAAATTTACATATTTTTACTAAAAAAAACTAATGATAGTAAACTACTTTGAATTTATCATGAAAGAGCTACATATGATAATAAAATAATAATACATCAAGTACACAATAATATACAAAAACAGCGAAATCAAAAATACTAGTTTCCTTCAAAACACATGTACGATAAGCTGAAAACTTGTATACAATGATTGTAGTACAGCGCCATCTATAGACCGAAAAAAGTACTTACATAAAAACTTATTATTTTTACCTTTTACTTGGGTCATTTTGAATTAAGACAAAATTATATGTAAACAAACGTTTATTATTCATTACCGTTACATTTATATCTCTATTTTGAATTATAAAGTATTTAGTACATTATAGCGATAATAAATATGTATACTGAATAATAATAAAAAAAAATCTACCTTTTTTAGAATATAAGATTATTTTTAATCTATGCTTACATTAGCAGTGTTCTTTATTCAAAATAACCCACGTATAGATACTAAATGAAAATATTGGTAACGAATTTTGTGCATTTCTTATTCAGTAATTTTAAATTCTAAATATACAGCGCATATCTTATTCAGTTATTTTGAATTCTAAATATACAGCGCATAAGATACGATAACAAATGACTATTTAAAGTAATTTTAATATTAATATAATGATAATTTGCTTGCTATTTATAGGATAATAATTGTGGTAGAATCTGTAGCTATTCACAAAGTATTTTCTGGCCAGTAATAAAGAAAAATAATCCGCCATTTTGCTCATATCTAAATATGAGCATATAATAAAACTAAGCTGAATTATGAATGAACATTGTGTTTCTATCATTTAGTTCTTGTGTAGGCACAATTATATTTTAATTAAAACTATAATTAATTATGTTGACTGTAACGGGCAACATATTTTATGGAGTTAAGTGTTAAGCCGATATTTGACATTTCATGCTATTTTTTCGTTCGTAAGTAGACTCTTACGTTTGTACATTTGCCTTTCCTCAAGTTAACTAAGTATACATTTTAAGTTGTATCAAGTGAATATTTATTCAAATAGAGTCAAGGCACAGTCACTTTATAACATTGCGGTCCCAATTGGCCATAATCGATATTAGCGCGATAAAAGTCGGTCCCTTTCACCGTGAGCGTGATTACGATGGCCCACGCTACGTCATCGATGACGTCTTAACTGCCGCCATATTGACGATTACATGAACCATGCTCTACACCATAATCGTCGTGAGCGTTCTGTCAAAAGTGACAGGTGTTTGTTTATTTCTACAATGTATTTACTGGTGTCCCTTCTTTTTGATGTAAAAGTTGTAAAGGTCGGTCCATTCATTCCATTATTTCTTTTTAATCCACACACTAAATAGTTAACCTTCATACTATGCACGATATTCTTATGAATTTGTTTTTCGCGCGCAAATGGTTCGTTATTGCTACAACTTTGGTCTGAATTAACAACACGCTTACAGTGCCACGAGCTGTCAAAATCGCGATATTTGTCTCGGACCAGCTTTGGTAGACGATAGCACTGTGAGCAAAATTATCGCAAAACGGACCACGGCATAAGTTACGTTCTAGTAAAGCAGTGGGTGCATTACTAAAACTTTATGAATATCATTGACGAGGAAAACACAAACAACACGCATTCATGATTTTGTACACAACTCTTGCACCGTCACAAAAATTAAACGGTTTATTATCCACAGCCAAACGCGAGGACACACGAACCTAGGAAAATTAAACAAAATCAATGACAGCCAGTTGGGTCGTTTCCCGCCAATTTTACAATTTGTTTTTTTTTTAATTCGCGTCAGACAAAAACATGACAATAATAATAATGCTGAAATAAACACATACACAGTGTACGGGTACATTTAGTACTAGATTATAAAACTACAGTTACAGACAAGTATTGCCTTATTATAAAACGCGGCTTAAAGCTAGTCCCAAGTTTAAAGGTGGTTTAAGCCATTTTCCCAAATAAAATACCCTCAAACCATGGTTAAGGCAATTTGAGATGTACTTAAACCATGGTTTAAGTAAATCTTCATCATATTTTTAATCCACGTTTTATAATAAAACGGCAAAAGTTGGATATGTGGCAGTTAAATAAATAAAAAAATAGTTAGATTAAAGTAATTACATGAAAATATTATAACACAATTATGGACAATGATCTTAATCTAGCATTATATATAAGATTTTTTATTTATATGGTCTTTAAATATTTGTAACTTTTTTTTTTTTTTTAATTACATATTTTACATATACAATCGTCAGTCTAATACAAACATTTGACTTTAGGACTTAGCATCCACCCGATTCAGAGAGTAATAAAACCAATTTTGTAAATTTATATGACTCTTGTTCCCAAATCCCTATTTAATTGTCATAAAAGTGATCTAAAACATTACGAAATTAACTTTAAATAAGTTTACTTTTTTTGCTAACCGTACACAATAAAAAAAGGACCCTACTACATGCTGCATGGAATTAATTCATAATTATCTATTTATATTTGAAAATATTGCCTTATAAAACATAAAACAACAAAAAAGAAATACATTATACGAAACTGTGATATCGATAAGATGGTATATGATTTACACCAGTTGAGATAATGGCAAAAAAAACACAAGGAATCTTATCATTGTGATCACAATGACAAAAATATAAGCACAGTTAACGCACCATAGCGAGATGCGTTATATAAATACTTATACAATTTTATCATACATATATATAATAGATAATCTACCTTTAGTTCTGTTTACAGGAAAAGCCTCGACTCTTTTTTACCAATCACCACATAAGAAACAAAAGTGGCAACACTGTTGTGAAATATTTTATTTGTGATGAGACAATAATATCAAGTGCATTAAACAACATATAAAAATACCCTATTTCAAATATTTATGTCCAAATCTACACGAGAAAAAGAAGTACCTGAGCATACCTATAGTATACTATACCTAAACTGAGTTGAGAACGGCCTGGCTATCATGTATCTCAGTTGCTAACAGATATTGATTGAAATCGAAAAAAATGGCGACTCTACGAGTATATCGCTTTTGTCAGCTTCAGTCCTCCACTTACTAACATTTTTGCTTACTGGACTTGTCAAAACTGACGTAGAGCCGCCATTTTTCAAGATTTCAATCAACATTTGTTAGCAACTGAGATCCATAATATGCCCTGCTGATCTTTTTTTTTGCATAACAATACCATGGAATATAAAATACGCCAAAAAAATCGGTGGCGGTTTCTGGAACTAGGTACTATCTAAAACATATACCTCTTTGAGTGGTTCTGACCGACATTAGTTGCATTGCGAATTCTCTTTATGATGAATTCTCGTTACGTCGAATTATTTTTATTGTGAGGTACTAATCGTCGACGCTTGCGCTTGCTATATTTTTTACTGTAGTCGTATTATTTTAAAGATAGTTATGTAAATGTTAATTGCTACATCTTAAAAAAAATATATGATGACGTTTTCATAAGCTATATACTAAATTTGAAAGTTTGGATGTTTTGAGTTTCTTTTTTTACATTTTTGGTATTTTTGGACTACCGTAACAGGCTCTTAATCATATGCCAAAACATGAATTTTAATTGAAATTATTATTCTGTATCATTATTATGTAGTTGGTTGATCACCCCGATTCAGTTACTCTCGATTGGTTATAGTCACCGCGTTACCAACTGAGTCGTAGGGCCATAAACGTCAATAGGGATAGGAATGTGCAACGCGCCCTAACATGTTATCGATAATAATAGGAAGACTGGGTCAAGTGTGTGAGGCATACCGGAGAACTTCAAAACACTGACTTACAGAAAGCCATTATAAGAGATCAAGCACCATTCATAATTAATCTACAGGACGATACAGAGGATGAAGATTCCGATGAGGAAGAATAAACGTTATTTATTTAACATTCATTACAAACGGCCCTTTTCAGGGCCACAATACTATCTACTATGTTAATTTTATTCTTATCGATATGAGCCTTCATACGCACATCACTATGCGGCTCCCTAAGACCAACAAGTGCGAGCGAGATAGACATATTAAAATGATTTATGGCCGCACGACTCAGTTGGTAACGCGGTGTCTATAGTTGTGGACCAAAAAATACACATATCTTTCCATACACGTATGTAAATGTCTGATGCAACTTAATATTCTAATCGATACCATTATTATAAACGAAATAGCATGTCGAATGATGTGAAATGTTTTCTTTACACCGAAGTTCCTTTATAGCGAGTTATATGACCTATATTCACGCTACATATTTTCCCTATACGTCGAAGCATAAAAAGATAAACAAATATATAATAAACCAATTACTAAAAATACAAGAGAAAAAGATCATGATATCATAAATGATCCTGTCGAATCGTTTCGGTTACTTATCGAGGTATGAATCAGACGGCTGACTTATATGCCCGTCCTATAATTAAAACAGTGTTAATTGCTGAACAATGTATTAACAAGGATAATGCGTATTAAATATAGATTTTAAAAAATGTACACAATTTATATGTAATGTTTTATTTGCTTACGGCAATACATCATCGCTATAATATGTCGCTACATACCATATTAAAGTGCAAAGCATTTTGCTTCCAATTTCATGATTCTCAGTGCCAAGACTGAAATTTGTTGCCTGTGTCTGTGTTACCATGTAATGTTGATGCAAGTAAATTTACCCATATACCTTTATGACATACCTATCCTAATGAAACAAAATATACCGAGTATTGTCAATATTGTTCTGGAAACCAATGTAGATTGTTATTATATGAGAAATCTTGGTTAGTTATCGAAAACATCTGAATTGGGGGCTATAATTTAATGTAACGGTGTTTTCTTATTGTTTATATTACCTTTACTCTATTTAATTTATCTATTGTTTTCACAACAGTCAATTGGTCAAGAACTTAACGGTTCAAATGTAATTGTTAATGATTTCACTTACTTCTTGAATTTTCATCGCTACATTTTCATTATCATTTCGAGTAATTAATTCGGAAGACATTTTGCCATTATCGATTTCACAGTTTATGATTTTGTTGTTATTATATTCAAGTAACTTAATATCATCGTCTGCGTTAACATCACTTTTGGAGACATCTTTAATGTTATCATTGACAATGTCATTAATACCTTCCGTGTTATTACATTCTTTTCTATTTTCATGGTCTTTGCTGTCTACATCATCGTTCTGTTTACTTCTTTGTTCTTCTTCGTCATTCGACAAATTACATTCAACTTTTACGATATCGTTATTAGTCGAAACGTCGATTACTGAACTTTCCGATGCCAATCTATCTTCGTCCTTCTTTGCTTCATCCTGTTTTCTCTGTTCTTCTAGACGTTTCTTCTCATCTTCTTTCTCCTTCTTCTCGGCTAGTTCTTTCCGCTTGAGTTGGTTCCACCACGGCATGAATCGTTGGAACATGACTCGGCTACGGTGTTGTGGCTTTAACACCCACGATACTGCAACGTCAACATCTGCAATTCTGAAAAGGAAATGTTATTGATTACATATAAGGTATTAAAAGGAGACTAATCTGTACTTATAATAAAGGAGTAGAGGCCAAAAAGTCTGTACTACTAGAAAAATAAAAAATGAAGGTCAGAAAACGTAAAATTATCCACTGAACAAGAATATGACGCTAAAAAAATAGTCTGTCTATGTGTCTGTATGTTCACGCATGACTTAATAACTACAGCACAGATTTCGATGCAATTTGGTATATGGATAGAATCCGGAATAGAGTCCGGAGCTCGGAGGTCCCAACTATAAACTTTTTATCTTGATCTTTCACATAAATCCAAGATGGCAGCTCGATGCTACACGGTCTCATATAAAACTGGGGTCTCTACCTACCTACCCTGGTCAGCTGTATGTTGCATGCTCAAAAGTGACTAGCTTCCAAAACATACTCGTAGATGGGCAAAGAACATTGCCGCCGCCATTGAACAAGCCGGGTACCAGCTAGTAGATAATATACGGAAGACGATATCTGAGGATAGCGGGAAAAACCGACATTGGCTGTCATTGAGTTTTGTTTTCGTAAACTTGTAATTACCCGAGTTTTATCGTGCAATAATGGAAGATAAATGACCCGTTAAGTGTTCGTAACGAGGCAGGTAGACATATCTTGTTGCCAATCTGTTATAGTTTTTATTTGCTCTATATATAGGCAAGTTAAAGATATTTAATTTTAAGAAAATAAAACATAAACCGTTTTCTAAACTATACCTATTTGTACAAACTTAAACTAAAAAGTAGAAATGCTCTCCTTACGTATTCAAATTCAAATTCACATAACAAAAACGGTTGATACATAAAATTGTAGTTCCTGTGATACCCCGTAAGGGCACTGCAAGTTAAGAGAGGGGTACATTACTTATTTGAACCTCTAATCATCATCATGTTAAACAATAGCTATGAACTAAAACGTAGAATCATGATTTATGTAGGTACTATTATTTTTATGAAAATTTACCAAAGTATTACGGAAAACATTTAGCAAGGAGTTAAATAACTAAATTTATTATATATATATATATATATATATATATTTAAATTAATTAATAAAGTAATTATCAATAAAGAATGTGCGTTTGTGAAGGTGTGTGTGTGTATGCGTATATGGTGTGTATCAGTATGTTCCTGTTCTAGAGACGACCATTTATAATATGGTATTATTTCATTTATTTCATTATGTTCACGGATATCATCCGGTCCTTTACAAAGGCATAAGTGGGACTGTAGCCAACACTTAGAGGCCCGTTTGGTATAGCAAATACAAAGGAGTATAAAGAAACAGAAAAAATGTTGGATGAAGGGTAACTTGGTACTTATAACTAGAAAAAATGGGTAAAATGGCCAGGCTATTGGTATGAACTTATTAGTGATAAGGGCGATAGTAAGATATGGACGAGACTACGGCACCTGCCAATTTCAATCTCATTTTAAAATATTTAGGCAGGTGGTGACTTGCCATCCACTAAACGGGCCCCCCATAAGAGCCACCATAGTATTATTACTCGTATTATTATATTAATTTATTATAGAATATTTAAATAATCTCTATTTTACCCAAGTAGATACATATTTATGTTGTATAATGTAGGTTAGTGTGTATGTTATGTAATTAGGTATTTTAAGTAATTTTAATTGTTTATTACAGTTTATCATTCAAATATTCATCAACTGAATAGTAGCATTTTAAAAGTAGGAAATGTTTTAATTGTTTAATAAATTCTTTATCTTTGACTGCATTTTTTATTATTTCAGGTAAGTGATTGTATAGTTTTGTGGACATGTGCAACGGGCCCAGATGATAAGAGTTTCAGCCGGGAAGGTGGTGCCACTAGTTGTTTTTTTTACGGCTATATCTTAGAGAATATTTAGTGGGTATATCTTCGCGTATCGTAAATAAAATTCAGGATATTTTCTTACAAATTAACAGACTTCAAATATATATAAACGTGGGAGAGTAAATATTTTTTGATTTATGAAATGGGGTTTACAGGTATCAGGTTCTTTGATATTAGCAAGAATTCTTAATATGTAGTATGTGTTGTAGTACGTATTATGTAGTATGTATGTATTGTATTCTCTTTGGTCCTCATCAACACTTTTACTGACGGGAACCAGAAACCAAAACCACATTGTGTCACAGGATTCCATCTACGAGGGCGATAGGGCGAGGGGGGGTCAATAAGTCCGTGACTTTTTGAATCTCTGACCTCTTTACTGAAAAAGCAACACTACTCCTGTCAACAGGCATCTTTGATTGACTCCTGTCAAAATTTGAACTAGCTGCGTCAGTTAGTTTGTGTTTGACAGCTATCTTTATCAGACTACCCAGTAATTTGAGGAAGAAATGGAAAAAGTGAATTTCTTGTGCTTATTAAGCATTATTTTTTGCGAGAAAAAACCATTACCGAGACCAAGGCTAAGCTTGATAAATACTATGGGGACTCTGCACCATCTATTTCAATGGTAAAAAAGTGGTTTACTGAATTTCCTTGTGGCCGTACAAGCACTGAAGATGCCGAACGTCCTGGACGCCCAGTTGAGGTCTCTTCACCCGAAACAATCGAAATTGCTCCCTCATCCGCCCTATTCTCCAGATTTGGCTCCGAGTGACTACTTCTTGTTCCCAAACCTGAAGAAATGGCTTGGTGGAAAAAGATTTGACTCCAATGATGAAGTCATCGCGCAAACAAAGGCCTATTTTGAGGACCTCGACAAATCATATTTTTTGGAAGGGATAAAAAAATTGGAGAAGCGTTGGACAAAGTGTATAGGGAGACTACGTTGAAAAATAAAATGATTTATGTATCAAAAAATCTGTGTTTTATTCCAAAAGTCACGGACTTATTGACCCGCCCTCGTATTTAGACATATACCTAACCTATACCCATGATTTGTCTGTATTTTCTTGTAATAGATGTTATTTGCATGAAAGACTGCCCCGCATGTTATTTTTACTATTGTGGCTTCTTTTATTTTTAAACAAATTAAAACTGCGACATAGTGATCGTGTTTACAGACGCACGCTTGTTCCCGTCACGGCCAGTGCTTCACACCCTCAAATATCTAAAAGTATGCTACGTCTCCTGTCAGAGTAATATCACACATTTTTTTGTTTATGATTTCGTCTTGCTATCAGTGTTACGACTAAATAATATCACATATAATAATTATATAATATGGGACAACATTCACACCAAGGTGCTTGGGGGCCGTACTCCCACCTCTTAAAGCGGTCATGTTTCCACCTTACCATTAAATCTGGTACCACCACGTCAATATAGTAAGCTTAAAATAATATTGGATTACGATAGACGTTTTGATGACGTAGAATCAAATAATTCACGCAATTCGCATACTATTTCTTATGCTTTAGACACTAAGTTTCATTCTTCCAACGTTAATTTTTTTCAAGATTCGTACTCCCATATCAGTATAGTCATATTGCAACGTTACCATTTAATTTGGTTGAACGTTTTGTGTCGGTGGGAGTACGATAGTAAGTATGATTATTCTAAGCTTATTACAAAACGCTCCTGATTTATGGCAGTTTCGTAATAAGTGGGAGTAGGCCCCCAGGTCCCAAACTAGACAGAGCCTGTACTATGGTAACGTGATGACGGACATACATTCTTACATTATACATACACACCCATACATAGGTTAAAGGGGCAAACATGTAGATCCACATAACTATTAGACCTGTCCGGGGATCGAACCCGGGACCCGGGACCGGGGCTTAGAAGGCAGGGGTGCTACCAATTGCTCCAACCGGCCAGTCGAATGTTTACTATGCTAGCAAAGAGTAGGTTACCTGCGCTTGAACCGCTCCCGGTCTACCGCATACCGCTCCCAGTGGCCCGCCCGGGCCTGTCTCGCAGCGAAAGCCCACACACGCATGACATGGACCTTGGGTGGATCACTCGAGAATTGCACCTGGAAATAAAAGAGAAAATACCATTCAATTATGCACCAATGGGACAGCTAGATTTATTGACATTATCGATTTTGGGTGACATATCAAAGTCAAAGTCAAAATCATTTATTCAATTTAGGCATCAACGACGCACTTATGAACGTCAACTTTTCATTATAATGTACTTTAAAGACTCTACCGCCGCGTTCCAAAATATATAGAGCCCACCGAGAAGAAGCGGCAAGAAACTCGGGGCCATTCTTTTCATATAGATGTTTACAATGTTTCTACTTAGGTACTACAAATATTACATTTATGGGTGGTAGAGAGACAGCTTGCCAGAAGTGGAGTATTCCAAGCATTTTTATCTTCTATATAATGTCGAACTTTATAGTAAGCTTTTTTTTATTAAACCGTATTTCACTCC
Organism: Selenia dentaria; assembly: GCA_917880725.1. NCBI lineage: Eukaryota > Metazoa > Arthropoda > Insecta > Lepidoptera > Geometridae > Selenia > Selenia dentaria. The sequence continues at coordinate 6,285,047 of OU862904.1, read as the reverse complement.
CGTGGTAAAGGCAAAACCAAGACCTGTTGGCACATTTGGTAACGAGTAGCAACCCTGCCTTCTGACCTGCTGCCCCCGGGTTCCATCCCCGGACAGGTTCGGAGCCAGCGGCTCAGAAGACATGCGCCACGCGGTTTCAGCCGTGTGGTGATGGATGAGGATGATGAAAGTCTCCTATCTCCTTACCAAACTTCATTACGATCCGTTCAGCAGTTTATGCGTGATAAGATAACAAAAAGACAGAGTGACAGCTGGTGATGTTATACAAGCGTTTTTATAACATTACTACTGTGGGCCCGAGCACGAAAATCTGCGTAATCCTTGCTATACCGTGCAGTGTTGTCAACCCACATTTTGGAAAATTGGTAGATTAAGTTCTAAAAATCGGTAGAAGTTGGTAGAATGTCATGGGAAAAACGGTAGATCTACCTCTCGAGTTTAATTTATACGCCATTATCATGTAATTCGCCTCTATTTAGTTATTACTGTTTAGTATATTCAAATTCAAGTTCTAAAATATATATTTTTATTGAAAGTCACAACACAACAAAGCAAAATAAAATCACACGTTAAAATAGTAGATTCAACTTTAACTTTTCAAATTTGGCCTCTGTGGGATTGCCGCAATGCCGCCAGTACCACGTACATAGATGAGAAAATAAGCTAAGATTGGTCGGTTACGGAACAACGACCAGCGTCATTATCAACGAATGCCAAACACAGAATCAAGTAAACCAACGAAATTGTAGTCAAATTTCCATACACATACCATGAGCAGTTGACAATGTTGACAGTGACACCTTCGTTTCGTGAGATTTACCTGTGGGTCTAGCACGAAAATCTGCATAAGTGTAACGTAATTGTACTGTCAACATTATCAACTGTCACGCGATGTTAATGTTCTTTACTTTTAGTGAATGCTCATGTCCACGTCTTTGGTTTTTACTTTGCTCGCATCCTGCGCAGAAAGTAGAAACCAAAGACGTGGACGTTACTGGTTCTGTTACAAGCATAGCTCAAGATTAATGTCAACATTATTTTCAATAACACGTGGTATCGAAAATAGGTAGATTTAGGGCTTAGGGTGGTAGATAGCGAGACTCAAGCTAAAATAGGTAGATCTACCTATAAGTAGGTAGATATGACAACACTGATACCGTGTGACAAATAAAAGAATACACCACCATTTCCGCTAGTCAAACATGGCGGCAACCACGTGAAACGAAGTACTTCCGCGAGTCCAAGATGGAGGGCATCACGTGGTTTGACGCATTGTCCCGCCAAGAAAATGGCGGCGGAGAAGGGAAATCCCAGCGGAAGACATCGCTAGGAGTAGTTGCTGGTATAGTCTTGTCAGAGTCAGCCAGATGGCAAAATACTTAGAAATGTGTATTAAGGCTGATAATTATAAGCTAAGTATATTTCTGTGTAATCTGCTTTGTTGGGTTTATTTATTTAAATGGCTTGGTTTTGAAAAACGACCCGTTTCCCGCCAAACGAGCAATCGCCTTGACGGACCTATGGCTGAGAAAAGTTCCGTGCGCCGCCGTCATATCTGCAAGACGCCACGGCGCCACTGTCTAACATCGTGCGAGATACAGCGCGCGCGCTCCTCAAAAAGTCCATGAAATTAAACAAAATCACATATTTGGATTCCTTATAACAAGTGAAAATAAACTATACATAGTGCAAGTGGCCCATGAAACTGTGTTCTGGTCCCGGGACGCGCTCTGAGTGAGGCTCTGGAATTTTGGTGAGTTTCCAACATTACCAATGCCATTTTATGATTACATATTATTCATAATTAGCTATCGAACCACACATTTTGGTCATTCGAGCCAGGATTAACCAGTTACGAAATCAATACAACTAAATATGACTCTTAATTAAACGTATTTATTGGTATAATTCTTGCAAATTTATTGATATTTGTTCATAGCGGGTATGCCTGCGATTTATAACTTGTGCACAAATTCAGTTATATCTGTGTAAGTATACAAGTTACGAACTTCAAACTTATTCAAAAGTCATTTTTATAGACTCTTTTACCTAATTCAACGCCTTTTTCATTTCCAAACTTAATATTTCCAGTCTTCAATTTCAAATTATATTTACGTAAAACCTATCGAATCCGTCCGACCGCCATTGTAATTGTCGCGTACCTACGTTTAGTAGGGCAAAATGCCTAAACAAGATGTCAAAACTTGCGATGATGAGTATGACAAGTTGGTACAGCCACATATAGCTACGAAAGAAATGTGTTATTTGAGATTACAAACTTTGTATGAGGTTTCAAAGAAAATTTGCGATAAGCCAGAGTTTCTAAGTGAATTTAATGCCCGATTTAGTGAATTGTCGAGTTGGCGGGCAAAGTTTGAGCAAAGTATGCAAAGTATCACTGTATTAAAACGCAAATATTATCCAGAGTACGTTCCGTCATACAAAGAGATCCAAAGTTTTGACGAACTTTATTATTTCATTATTGGTGTAGCAAATAGTTTGAAGGTAAACGTGCAACAAAATGTAACCGAACTGAAAACGGAGGGCAGTTGTGTAAAACCTAGGTTACCTAAATTGGAACTGTATCCTTTCGACAGTAATATTGAAAACTGGCCCACCTTCCGTGATACGTTTTGTAGCCTAATTCACATTAACACACAGATAGCGGATATTGAGAAGTTTTATTACTTATAGTCGGCCGTTAGTGGACCGGCCCTAACGATTGTTAAGTCTTTGCCAGTTACATCAGTTAACTATCAGTTAGTATGGAGCGCTTTAGTTAAACGGTATGAGAATAAGCGTGCATTAGCGACTACTTATCTCGACAAGATATTCAACTTTAAACCTTTGGTGAATGAGTCGGTCGCTGGACTTCATGAATTCTTACAGACATTTCAAGAAAACATTAAGGCACTGCATCTCCTTCAAATCAAAGATCTATCGGGATTTCTGTTGTTCTATGTCGCGTTGCGTAATCTTGACCCCGCTACTAGGCGTGAGCTGGAACGTGGATTAGACCAAGATGAGCTACCTACTTACGACGTATTGATAAGGTTTATAGAAAAACACGCGCGTGTTCTCGAGATGTCAGAGTGTACAAATTCCACTACTAATAAAAGTGTAACATACACTCGAGGACAGTCAAAGGTCAACCAGCCAAAATCATATAATTCAAATTCACAGCGGCCTACCTTATCGTCAGCTGTTGTTAATAAAGACCAACATGAAAAATCATATAAATCCATGGAGTGTCTTTATTGTAAAAAGATGCATTCTATTTATCGATGCCTCGACTACACCGACTTGACACCGGCGCAGCGTCTCGATAAAATAAAACAATTGAAATTGTGTGAAAATTGTTTACGAGAACATTCTATCGACGACTGTCCATCCAAAGTACGGTGTACGATCTGCAAAAACAAGCATCACCATACACTGCACATAGATTCTTTTGCAAATTCGAGTTCTAGTGCCATTGCATTAACGTGCGCAGCTAAATCAACAGTTTTGCTTGGCACTGCGGTTATACACGTCGCAGATTGTTGGGGTCAGTACCAAACCGTACGTGCTATAATTGATAGCGGCGCTATGTCGAGCTACATAAGTCAAGACTGTGCAAAACGTCTAGGGCTACCACGACGTAAATGCAACTTTGAACCCATCGGTCTAGGTGGCAATCCGGTGCGGGAGTTCGGATTAACTACTTGCAAAGTTAAGCCGCGACACTGCAACGGTCCTATCTTGTCAACTGATGCGGTTATAGTCTCCAACATTGCAGGTAATTTACCCACAATGACCCTCTCTAATAAAACTGTGGTTGAATATCAACATCTGATGTTGGCCGACCCGGCCTACCATAAACCCGCTCCCGTCGACATGTTAATAGCAGGTGATCTGTTTCCATACATCTACGATGGACAAAAGATACTGCCACGCGAACATGGTTTACCGGTTGCCATGAGCTCGATATTCGGGTACGTCATTCTAGGCCAAACTGAACTCGGTCGTTCTGATCATGACGTTGCTAAGCAGTCGGTTAAAGGACTCTTTTCTGGAGTTTCCATGAACCTCGATCAAATTATGCACTCGTTCTGGGAGGTAGAAAATATACCAGCTGAAGAGCGACGTAGTCCTGACGATGAATTAGCTGAGTATTTGTTTGCGAAAGAGCATCGTCGTGATGATACGGGTAGGTATGTGGTCAAGTATCCACTTCGACCATCAGTCGAACTAGGTGACTCACGTCAAATGGCAACTCGCCGACTTCTCAACTTAGAGTCAAAGTTAAAGCGGGAGCCCGAGTTGAAAATTCAATATCATCGATTTATGCGCGAATATGAGGACCTTGGCCATATGACTTGTCTTGGTGATGTTATGAACGTAGATTCAAAATACATAATTCCGCACTTTTGCATTGTCAAACCGACAAGTACCACAACGTCTCATCGCGTGGTGTTTGATGCGTCTGGAAAAACGTCTAATAATAAGTCGCTCAACTCATGGGCACTTCCGGGTCCCAAACTTCAAGCTGATATCAATAAACTATTAATCAACTTTCGGCTTCACGAAGTTTGTCTCTCAGCGGACATCTGTAAGATGTTCCGAATGATTAACCTTGACCAAGATCAACGGCCATATCAACATATTCTATGGCGTTATTCTCTGGATCAACCAATTAAAGTTTACCAGTTGAATACCTTGACGTATGGCGTAGCCAGCTGTCCATATCTTGCAATAAAAGTGTTGCACACTTTAGCGGATGATGAAGCTTACAAATATCCAAAAGCAGCTCCTATTTTAAAAGGGGCATTTTTCATGGATGATCTTATCTGGTCTGTGGAAACCGTAGAAAAGGCACTTGAGCTTCAGAAAGAGCTCATGGAGTTGTTGAAAGCGGGTGGCTTCGTTCTCCGCAAGTGGTCTAGCAACTGCCCACAAGTGGTTGAGCATCTGGATGTAGCTCATCGTGAAACGCCAGTGGCATTCGACGATGAAAAGAATTTATCTATCAAAGTGCTAGGCCTTCAGTGGCTGCCGGCTTCCGATGCATTCTCCTTCGCGACTAGCCCATCCAACCCAGTAATTTCAAAGCGAACGGTTCTATCGCAAATAGGTCGTCAATTCGATCCACTTGGTTTCGTAGCCCCGTGTGTGTTTTATGCGAAATGCTTTATGCAAAAACTCTGGTCTCTTCAGTTAGACTGGGACCAAAAGTTGCCGTCCGAACTTGAAGCGCAGTGGCAAGCATACGTCAAGGAACTTCCGTTACTGTCTAATATAAAACATGACCGGCATATCAAGGTAGTACGTCATACATATTGTCATATTCTTGGTTTCTGTGACGCTTCTACCCTTGGCTATGCTGGTTTGGTTTATCTCCGAACTCAAAATGAACAGGGTGAGACGAAAGTCAGTCTAATCATCGCTAAATCTAAAGTTGCGCCCTTAAAGACTGTTACCATTCCGCGTCTAGAACTCATGGCTGCACACTTGCTAGCTAAACTTATCAAGTATGTCCAATCCATTTTGTGTAATCAGCTTGAAATCAATGAAACTTTGTTGTTCACGGATTCCTCGGTCGTGCTAGCCTGGCTTAATACTCCTAGCTACACACTTAAAACGTTTGTGTCCACAAGGGTAGCTAAAATTAATGACAGTGTACCTCGGGAATGCTGGTATCATGTTAGTGGTGTCTCTAATGGCTCAGCTGATATGTGCTCTCGTGGCGTATTACCATCAGCACTACTAGCGACACAAGAATGGTTCAACGGACCTGACTGGCTCCAGCTAGACCAGTCAGAGTGGCCGATCAAAACCATGCACGAATTTCGCGACTGCAATCTTCCTGAACTCAAGAGTACGACTCCGAGGGCAGTTCTTGTTACTATCGCGGCTGAGGCAGCTGATATGCTTTATACTCTCACCGAAAAACATTCTAGTTTCAACAAATTGCTCAACATTGTAGCTCGATGTTATCAATTCATTCATAACTGCAGATCAGCGGCTCAAGAACGAAAGTCAATCTCGCTCGGTGCGCTTAAAAAAGCGCATGATAGTTTGGTGAAATCAGTGCAAAAGCATCATTTTTCAAGCGACATTGACACATTATTAAAGGACGGCAGTTGCAGTCAATCCTTGAGAAAGCTCAACCCTTTTGTAGACCCCAACTGTTTTCTCAGGGTGGGGGGTAGACTTTCTCAATCGGACTTAACCTACGACAAGAAGCATCCGCTGCTTCTGCCAAAGACATCAAACTTCACGAGCATCTTAATTGACCACTTTCATAAACTTCATTTGCATGTGGGTCCACGGACACTTCAAAGTTTGATTAATCAAAAATACTGGATTATATCAGCACGCAGTGCTATTCGATCACGTACCACAAAATGTATAGCATGCTTTAGAGCGTCTCCTACAAATCGACAACCTATAATGGGTGAGCTGCCTAAGTTTCGCTCACAAGATATTCACGTATTCCATACTGTGGGTGTTGACATTGGTGGACCTTTTCCAACAAAAGAGTCAACTCGTAGAAATGCTCATGTGTCCAAATCGTATTTGTGCGTCTTCGTATGTTGTGCCACTCGAGCGGTTCACTTAGAGGTCTTATCTTCTCTGAGTACAGAGTGCTTTCTCGCATGTTTAGATCGTTTCACGGCAAGAAGAGGCCTGTGCCATTCCATTGTATCCGATAACGGTACCAATTTTGTTTCTGCAGGCAAGCAGTTGAAAGAAGTATCGGAATTTCTAAATACAAATTCGGATAAGCTGTCCAAAGGCTTTGTTTTTCGTGGAGTCACATGGAGACACAATCCACCGACAGGAAGTAATTTCGGTGGACTGTACGAAAGTACCATAAAATCTGTAAAATCACACTTGAAGCGCTGCGTAGGCTCTAGGGCTTTAACTTTTGAGGAACTCAATACAATCCTTTCCCGCGTTGAAGCCGTACTTAACTCAAGACCCCTTTGCGCTTTGTCGTCCGATCCAAATGAGTTTGAGGTTCTGACACCCTCCCATTTCCTGATAGGTAGGGAACTTTTATCAGTGCCAGAGTACGACATAACGGAAATATCCAGTTCGAGGCTGAATCGTTGGCAGTCCGTCCAACAGATATGTCAACAATTTTGGAAACTTTGGAGGCGGGACTACTTGCATACTTTGCAACAACGGCAAAAATGGTTTACCAACTGTCGCAATCTCAATATCGGTGATCTCGTACTCATTAATTCTGATGCGCCGCCGCTCAAATGGGCGCTTGCTCGTGTTTCCAAGTTACATCATGGTCCGGACGGAGTCGTGCGTGTGATCAGTGTACGAAACGCGAACAATCACGAGTTTACTCGTCCGGTTTCAAAAGTAAGTCCTCTCCCGTTGGGTCAGGACTCCGAATAGTTCTTTATATGTTGTTCTACCTTCTTGATAGCATACGTAAAATCTTGTTTATGTATGGTATCACATTAAATATACTTAAGTACTTTTATGTTAATAAATATACAGTCCACTAACTATGAAATCTACAAATTTGCAACCACCTTTAAATATATGTGCACACTCATTATTGGTAGGCATTCGAGGTTCAACTAATTCAAGTTTAATTTGTCCTGGTATCGTAACTGGGAAATCCTTGCGGATTTCGGTGGGGGGAAATGTTGGGTTTATTTATTTAAATGGCTTGGTTTTGAAAAACGACCCGTTTCCCGCCAAACGAGCAATCGCCTTGACGGACCTATGGCTGAGAAAAGTTCCGTGCGCCGCCGTCATATCTGCAAGACGCCACGGCGCCACTGTCTAACATCGTGCGAGATACAGCGCGCGCGCTCCTCAAAAAGTCCATGAAATTAAACAAAATCACATATTTGGATTCCTTATAACAAGTGAAAATAAACTATACATAGTGCAAGTGGCCCATGAAACTGTGTTCTGGTCCCGGGACGCGCTCTGAGTGAGGCTGTGGAATTTTGGTGAGTTTCCAACATTACCAATGCCATTTTATGATTACATATTATTCATAATTAGCTATCGAACCACACATGCTTACTGTAACGTAACTTTTGTGAAATTTGTCTAAGTTCGAATAGAGCTTTCCAATGTTACTGATATGGTGTTTATGTAGGCTTTAATGTAATTGTTACTTAACTAATGTTAGCATCTTGTAAATTCAGTTGAATGTAATTGGTATAGATTTGAGTTTCAAGTTATGGAATACATGTGCATAATCTGGTTTTATTGTTTTAAAAAAAAACGATATTAAAAAATATTTAGTGACACTTCCGCTGAAAAGAAAACAATGATTTTGGCCTATTTGGGGGCGTGCACCACCCTCCCTCCCGCATAAAATGCTAATAGGAAGAATACAAAATAAAAAACACAAGAAAACCCAAATAAACATTTGACTGAAGTGTGTATGAGACAAAATTACTTTAGGTTTAATAATCAGTACTTTTCTCAAAAAGATGGTTTGGCCATGGGATCCCCGTTAAGTCCATTAATGGCTGAACTTTTTATGGATGATTTTGAAAAACATCATGTGGTGAACGAATCCCGTATCCTGTTTTATTATAGGTATGTTGATGACAGACGCAAAGGGTTAATTGTAACGCTATCGTATCGTTTACGTATTCAGTACAAACTATGAACTATCTGTGCCACTATTGTACTAGACAAATGACAGTTTGTGTTAAATACGTTAACGATGCGATAACGTTACACTTTTTTCGACCTCGGCCAGTGGGCCGAGTGAGGGATACCAGTGGGTGTTGGATGATGATGATGGCGAATCAAAATAATAGCCTATGTGCATCAGGGATAATGTAGGATTCTAATGGTGAAAGATTTTTTTTAAACGATCCAGTAGTTTCGGAGTCTATTCAAATCAAACAAACCCATCTTTCCGCTTTATACTCGTAGTACAAAATAATAGCAGTGCTCCGCCATTCCACCCGCGTGGTGATGGATGATGATAATGATGAATCTAATTAGCGTATGTTACTCAGGCATAATGTAGCTACCTACTGCTAAAATATTGTTTTAAACTATCACGGTTGTTCACTAAAGCTATATGATTATTAACGGGATATTTACCGTGGTAAGGTTGTGGAATGAGCTCCCGATATTTCGGCACAGTTTCCTGCACCATGTTCACGGGAAGACCGTCTTCCCGTGAATAATCATATAACTTTTTTTTGCAAATTTTTTTTATTGTAAGTATAAGTAGTTTTTGGTTTCCATTAAAAACATACAAATAATAAAATCCTTCTCTATTATAAGAATTAAATACCAATTTAAAATAATGTCTCAATTTTTACCGGATTACTATTTGCATACTTAAACGTGAAAAAGTAGTTTTCGGTAGCGATTCACTTGTTCAAAAAAACTAAACTACCGAACGAAACATTTATTATGATGGTCCTTATTCAGTTAACAATAAAATCCAAACTCATTTAACACTTAGAGTGACACTACTAAAAATAGCATTATTCTATCAATTTTAGATTATTTTAGGTTAGTTTAGCGAGCACCAAGTTACGTGACTACTAAACTGTCTAAAATATGCCCACAATTGAAGAGAAATATCTAATTTTCGTGCTGTCATTCGGAAGTGTTATACTAATTTGGATTTTAGCGTCAACAAAATAAGTACTGCCATAATTTAAAGATTTTTAGTTAAGGCGCGGTCGTATCCTGATAATAGTAAAAAGCAGAATCTTTAAACATCTAGTGTAACAAAACAGATAGATAATAATCTACGAAAAAAATATTTAGGTTAGAAAAGAAAAAGGCAAAGAGTAATAACCGAACAGAATTCATAAATATTACTCGCTCTCTGCAGAAAAAAATCCTAAATAGGTCCATAAAAATAAACTTTCACGTCCAAACTCTCAGAATTTTCAGCTATAACACTATATTATTTTTTAGGCAATACATAGCCAACGTATAGTACTAAAGTTATAACCAGCAGTTTTTTCAATTGTAATAGTATATATCGAAAAATATAAAGAAAACGTACAAAATTAATGCATTTCGCATTAGATCGTTGAATCTAACAAGCGATTTTCAACCTTGCGTAAAGCATCGTAAATTATTTTGAAATTGGGGTTGGACCGCGTCTTAAGAGAATGCTTACAGAATAGACATCATTGTGACATAACTGTAAAAGTTATAGACATATGGTATTGCAGATTTTTATGTAGATATGTCTTCTATAAAACTGTAGTACATCACTTTGCTCTATTGTCAATAGTTACAGCCCGCGGCACGTAACTCTAGCGCTGAGCGAAATGTGGAGGGGATATCTGCGCATGGGTACAGTCGCGCACATGTGACAGAGAGAGACAAGAGTCCCTCGTCCCTCTAGCCCCCCTGTGATACCCAATTTTTGACTTCTGCGCAATAACGGTCAGCGCTAGAGTTACGTGCCGCGGGCTGTACCGCAGCGTATAATGATTTTTCGGCGATACAATTGTATATTTTAACAGGCAAATTTGTTGTTGTCGTATTTATACGCGAGTACCGTATCTTAAGATCATTGTAAAAAAGTATTTATTTTGACAAAATTTTAAAAACCAGACAAAAAATATGGTATTGCAGACATGTTACTAGACATTGTCGTCTTCTATAAAAAGATTTCATCACTTTGCTCTATTATCAAGTTTCCGCAGTGTACGCGTTATAAAGTTTTTTAATCTGTACACATCAGGTTTACGCTATAACAAAAGATGTATGAATGAAGTGGAGGCTTGCTGATTTGGACGGGTTATGGTATGATTTTCACACCTTGGGTTACATTGTCGAAGTTTTCAAACGGATACCAAAATTTTAGTAAATATCCTAAAGCCTATGGTCATCAGGGATAATGTAGGATTCTAATCGTGAAATAATTTTTCTAATCGTTCCAGTAGTTTCGAAGCCTTTTCAATTCAAACAAACAAATTTTTCCTCTACAATATTAGTGTAGATTACGAGTAGTATAGATTCCCAGTAACCTACAAATCTACAAATACACCGAAGCATAACACGTATACAAAATTAGCCAGCGAGCTCCAAAGCTGTTCACAGAGACATAGCAATGACCGTGGCGCTATGACGTCACATCACGTCATGCTTGACTCACCCAAGCGTCATCATGCTTACGAGTACTTATAACAATGACGGTCTAGAAACAAACACTGACCGTCTTAATACACGTGGACTAATAGATAGGCCCAAGTCCCAATTCTATCTTTTTATCCGACTTCAAAAAGAAGGTTTTCTCAATTCAACCGTATATATATATATATATATACGGTTGAATTGAGAACCTAACCTATATATATATATATATATATATATATATATGTATATATATATATATTTATATATATATATATTATATATATATATATATATATATATATATATATATATATATCGCACTAATAATACAATAGTGTTGTAACTCAAAATCGATCATTTTTCAGAATCAACGAAAAACGCATTACTCACTTCCTATTATAGATACAAATGAAATAAAAGCCTTATGAGATTTTAAAATGAAATGAAAGATATTATATTTTAACAAATATAAAAAAAATATTGTAATAGTGAAGTTATTTAGGAATTTTGAGTTAAGACAGTATTACTCCAAACATAGTTTTCAAAATAAAATATTATTTTTAGTTACATCGCTATTGATGAAACATTTTGTGTTACGACAGTTTGAATTATAAATTTTCTCTACGATTTCAGGTGATTTTTTTGTACTTACAACAAAATAAATACAACAAAACTGACTCTTGTATTTCGTCTAAAGGTAGGTCCTTTGTTCAAATAAAACCAGATTATTTTTATTTGTGTTTTAATAGAAAATTGACATTTGGACCTTGCCTATACTTACTACTAAGGAGTTAAACACTTTCTTTAACAAAAACAGTAATTTCTAACACTGATCACAAAATAAGTGGTAAAGGTACACTTTTTATTCTTCAAAACATTTTGTACTTATTCTACAAAATAAACCTTCCAAAACAAAATACTTATTTATTCTGTCAATTGCTTACGTAATTACACAAAAATAATCGCATTGCTCATGAAAAAAAAGACATTTAAACAAAATATAAATACCAAAACGAATTTAAACATTTCCGCAAAAATGAAACAAATCTTCTAAAACAAAAACAGTCGTTCCTAATACTAGTAGCAATTTAAGTACACTTTCTACTTAACATTTAACAAAATAAAACTTCGATAACTAATAAAAAAATAGTTTAACGAAATTAACGAAGTACACTATTATTAATATTTCTTCTTATAATAATATATTTAAATTAGCCAGTTACTGAAGTATTTGCACAGCAGTATTCGTATTAAAAAGAAACATTATTCTTACTTAGTTATAATCAGTCTGAACATCACAATGTATTTTCAATGAGTATTTAAATAGTAATACTATTTATTTATTTTTAATCAGTCAAATCTTTATAATACGTTTCACGATAATTTCTGGGTATTATATTTTTATCGAGCAATTCTTTTATGTCCCTTTTCTTATTTTGAGTTAAAGGTATCTTGCTTGTGTATTCTCGTGTCAAACCATGAGAGAATAATAAAGCTTAATTTCTAGTTTGTCGTATGTTACGTACCAAAACTTTTTGGTAATCTCCATCCTCGTAAGAATTTTTGTAAAAAAAATACAATGTCTATTTTAGCTATTTTAGTCTATTTTAGATTGTCTATTTTAGCCTGTTTGTCTTTTTCTTTTTCCTTTCTGGATAATTCTTTTTCTTTCAAATGTTTTTCATATGCCTGAATAATACTTTGTTTTTCATCTTCATTTGCATTTTTGAATGTTTCACAAAGATCACACTGATCTTTTTTTGGTATGTGGAAGGAAATATTAAATTCTTTATTTTTAATAATACGGTTGAAAGTAGATGCAGATGCAAATGGTAAGTTTTGTTCTGTACGTTCATTTTTGTAGTCTCGGTATAAATCGGCTAAAGACTTGTCACACTGGATATATTCTCGTGACGTAAGGTAATGTGATTCGACGCATGGTATAGCATTTATAAAATTTTTGAAGAATTGTAGATGATGATGGCACCTAAAGTGTCGATTGTTCTTTCGTAACGTCGTTGCCCTCTCTCTGGGTAGTAGATTCATCGATTGTACTCACCGATGTCAATAATGACGGTGACGAATTCCTGACAAGTTCATCGTTTTCTTTTTCATGGGGACAACTTGTAGTATTTGTTGCCATACCAACAAGTAAACGTCCACGATGCATATTGAACCTACAAAAATGTTATCAATTATTAATTTAGTCCAATACGTCCTCGTACTTTATGCGTGTCTGTCACAAAGACTGTAGTAACTCGAAATTTATGAAATTATAATACTTAGTAGGTATTTTTCTCATAACACTGCTAAACATTCGATTGAGTTTTAAATAATACTGTAATTCACAAATAGATATTATGACTAATTTATTAATAAACCATACAAAAAATTACTTAAAGTTATGATTCAACAAAACTGTATTATATCAAAAATTACTAACTGAATCAATAATAGTGTTATAAGTAAAAATATTATTTTATGTATTGCTTGTGTAAATCAGTAATAGTGTAGTAACTCGAATAACAATACAGTCATGTTTAGACTTAAATCAACAATAGTGTATTAATTCAAAATAGAAATATAAATTTTACATACCTGATTCAGTAATAACGTTGCAACTCGAAATATTGCGCCAAGCGGTGCGTGCTTCCTCGATCACTGTTGGTCGCAACTGAAGATGACGCAATATTGCGGGTGGGGGGGTAGGCGACCAGTCAGTCATTAATAATGTCTTATAGCGCCATCTCTTATTCATTTTTTGCAGTATTTTTACGACGGTTTTAATGACTTGTGAGGAATTAAATTTTACGTAAGATTTTAATATTACGTCAAGTTCGATGTATTTTGAGTTACAACACTATTGTATTATTAGTGCGATATATTTTCATAAAAAATTAACCCCTATCTCTCATGGTCACCCTATAACTTGAGAACGGATGGAACAATCTCGCTAATTCTTTTTTTGTTGTGTTAATTAGGGTCAGGAAAAAATTCTCATGAAAGAAAAACAACAAGTAGGTAAAGATGGGAGGTTATGGCGAGGCCAAAGGCCGAGCCTGCTAGGCGAACGAAGTCGCTAGCACGGTAATATTATATTACCGTGTCGCTAGTAATATTATGAAAAAAAATCCAGTAACCTACAAATATATAAATACACCGAAGCAAATCACATTATACAAAATTAGCCAGCGAGCTCCAAAGCTGTTCACAGAGTCATAGCAATGACCGTGGCGCTATGACGTCACATCACGTCATGCTTGACTCACACAAGCGTCATCACTCTTGCGAATATAACAATGACGGTCCAGAAACAAACACTGACCGTCTTATTATAAAACGTGGACGAAAGACAGTCCCGAATCACAATTCTATCTTTTTAACCGACTTCAAAAAAGGAAGAGGTCTCATCAATGCGACCGTGTATATATTTTGTGTGTTTGCGGATAACTTCGTCGTTTATGAACCAATTTTTATGATTCTGTTTTTGTTTTGTAGAGTATAATAGAGCCGAGGTGGTTCTAATTAAATTTCATCAAATTCGGTCTAGTAGTTTTTGAGTTATATAGGTATATACCTATTTTGATATCGTGAGTAGCAGGGGTCACTAAAAAGGGAGTGAGTGAGTGAAATAGTGTTTTAAGGCGCGGTCCAACCCCAATTTTAAAATAATCTACGCTGCTTTACGTAAGGTTGAAAATCGCTTGTTAGATTGGACGATGTAATGCGAAAATTAGTTAATTTTGTACGTTTTCTTTATATTTTTCGATATATACTAACAGAATCGAAAAAACTGCTGGTTATAACTTTAGTACTATACGTTGGCTATGTATTACCTAAAAAAAAAATAGTGTTATCGCTGAAAACTCTGAGAGTTTGGACGTGAAAGTTTATTTTTGTGGACCTATACAGGATTTTTTTCTGCAGAAAGAGAGTTATGTTTATGAATTCTATTCATAGGTTAGGCAGGTTATTACTTTTTTACAATCCCTTTGCTAACCTTAGTATTTTTTTCATAATATATTATCGATCTGTTTCGTTACACTAGATGTTTAAAAATTCTGCTTTTTACTATTATCAGGATACGAGCGCGTCTTAAAGTTTTCTAACACTTCGTAGTAAGTAGGGTTTTCCGGATTTTTTCTATGAAACTTACGTACACAATAAAAAAATTACGCGGTCGAAAACGCGGGGCGCAGCTACAAACAAATATTAAAAAAATATAATATAAGCTGTACGCAAATTATATTAATAATTTGCGTACAACGCGGTTCTGTCATGACGTAATGCAACAGTGGGCCTAGCAACAATGGCGCAAGTGTAAAGGTGTCGTTCACGTGCAACAGTACAAACTGTCATTTATCTAGGACGAATGTGGCACAGTTAACTCATAGTTTGTACGCCGAAACGTGACGCATTGAAGTTTGCGATACGAATACCTTTTCGCAAACTGTTTGTGCTACGAGCTCAGAATAACTAATAGGAGAGGCATGCGATGCGACATCGTGATGCGAGACAGTGACCTTCGATACGTGAGGAAAACCCCCAACTAGTATTCGATGTATTTACTGAGCTCGGTTCAATGTTAGAACGTGTTTGTTTTCTGTTAGGTAACCGTGTCTTGTGTCACGCATGTATTTCAAGACATTAGCAGTCGTGCTGGGGTAACTTGTGTTACAACAGCTAAGCGCTTTCCTTAACTTATACAATGTATTTCTTTATACACCAATTAGCTGGTGCCCGCGACTACGTCTGCTCAGGATTAGTATTTCGAGTAGCTTATTATCTTCTCCAAGGCTATTCTACCTTTATACCAAAATGTCATAAAATATGTACCTACATGGTCAAACGCAATTGCTATAATAGTATTAAATATATGAGTAAATTTAAATACTTAGTATATCAATCAATAAACATTAATAATAAAATACAAGACTAACGTACATACAAATATAAAATTAATCACCATGGAAAAAAAACTGACATTACATTTCATCACCCTTGACGGTCGCCGAGCACGTCTAGTGTATCGAGCTGTCAAATTGACTTGAAACTTGAACTGACACAAACTTTGACAGAACTGTCATCATTACGATCTTGACGTAGGCGGAGATCTTATTATTATGTCTATGCTGCGCCCAAGCATATTACGCTTTTTCACTTGCTTAGTGATGAACGATGATGATGATAAAAGTATCCTATGTGTTACTCCAGCGCCTCATCTACCTCCATACCAAATTGCATCAAAATTGCCCCCGGCGTTTGAGCGTGAAAGAGTAACAACGATCCACACATCCTTCTTCACCTCGAAATCGTCAATCGAGGAAATAAGGAATGTCAATTGCATTGACTTATCAAGGAGATTACGAAGTACGTAGGTAGTTATGTACTATGATAAGATATTTGTAGATGTATTACACAATAATTAGTTTCAACGGACACTTTTCCTAGAAATCTTGTGGGCTCGACTAAGAACTTTCAATACTCGGATGGCACTCATCATCTCTGGGGCCTTACTATCAGCTTCGTAAAAACCATGCAAGTTCCGTGCAGTTCTTAAACCTGGCATAAACAGTTTTGAATGAAATCATACCATGACGCTCATTTAGGTGAATTGTTTGAATATTGCTTTCTCAAAGGTGAACGGATAATATTGTCTCTGGCATTCTAACAATTAACTATAACCAACATTGAAGACGCCAAGACGTTCGTAAGCTGATAAACTGAGTGGATTTAGAGCGTAATGTTAACGAGAGTCCATACAAAAAAAACAGGTGAACGGTTTTTCTGCGGTGCTTGAATAGTAGGCCTGGGCAGGCCTGCTTTTACGTTGTCATGGTACGAATAAACCGGGCAGTTGTCTAGAAGTCCTGCTTTAAGAGCTCATAGTAAGGCCCCAGCTGTAGGACGACCACTGCTGAATATAGATCTCCCCATATATTTCCAAAAGGACCGGTCAAAAGCGACCTGCATCGAGCGTTGTCCGGTGACATTTATCAGATCGTCCATCTACTTTTTCTGTGGACGACCTACGCTGCGCTTGCCGGTCCGTGGTCTCCACTCCAGAACCTTCCCAACCCATCGGCCTTACGGATACTCAAATGTTTAATATTACGAGCAACAAGCAATCGAAGTATATTAATACTTCGATCTGATAGAAACAAGTTTACAATAAGTCCAAGGCGTTCACGGCGATATCAATGCAGGAGCCATAACACTAGAAGTCCAAGATGGCGTCGCTAATGACGTAATTTATGACGTCACATTTGCGCAGCCCGTTATTCGCTTGTATCCCTTACTTAACGTCTATTTCCGCTGGTCCAATATTAAAAGGCGCGATATCGTCACCCACAGCGCTGTTTGCGCGCTAATGGAATCGGACCGGTATGTAAACAAAGCAAGGATATCTGACCTATGTGACATCTATTGACAAAAGTCAAATTTGACAATAAATTAGTCGTGCGATTCTCTAATGGAGGGTCCCAATAATCTATCTAACCACGGTTTTCCTTACTACCGATATAAATTTGACATAGCGTTCATACAAAAAGTGTCAAATATCTATCTTTAGTAAGCTAAACCGGCGATAGATAGATTATTGGGACCGGCCGTAAGAGCAAACATCGTTGCATCTTTGACAACATCTGTGAAACAAATGACGAGAAGACAAGAAACGTTGGAAAAACAACTCTATATCTCATAAAGTATTTGACATTGGTAAGCTCGTCGACGAGTACAACGACGAATCATTAGAGAATCGCACAGCAGGACGCACACGACGATTATAATCAAGGAAAAGTCAAAATCATTTATTGAATTTAGGCATCTACGAGTAAGATGCACTTATGAACTTATGAAATTAATTATAACCTTATATTATATTAATTATACTTACTCTAACGACTCTACCTCCGCGTTCATATAAGATAGGAAGAAGGATATAAGAAGGGCAATAATAGACATCACTTACGACTTCACTTTCGCCTACCATTTGCCCACTCACACAACTTCGGGACACTCGAGCGTGCTAGTAAAGCGGCGTGATTCGGACCACGCAACTCCTATTGTCTGCCGTTTGGGCGCTCAAAAATTCGGAGCGCAACAATAACGCTTATGGCTTGATTTGGACCAGTGCTAACGTAGCTTGGCGGGACGCCAATGTACTTATTGTTTACAATTACAGAGCTCATTGTTCTACTATATCCAATACAATAAAGCATTTGTTTATGTAGACACATTGTTTACATTCTTTAAATGTTATGGCTGCGAGATATCAACAAATTACGGTACTTCTACTATTTAACTTGGGCTGACTTGGAGATTCTCCAAACATAGGTATTCGAGGTTAGAATTCCACAACCACACTACTTGAAGATCAGTATAGTTCTAGATCATCATTGGTCAACATACCACCAATATCACTGGAGAAGTTGTGCTAGCGACCCAAAGCCATACTCCGTTACATTAAGGAGTTGGGATGGCTCGGGTAGCTGGCGGGGGAAATGCACAATACACCCCAAGCGGGACGTCAGTGCAGGACTTGTCGCCCCCATTTAGAATATGGTTCAAATTTACTGTAGAAACAACATTGGTCCAGTCAACAAACCACAAATATCAGTGGAGAATATGTGCCAGCGACCCAGAGCCATAGTCCGTTACATTAAGGAGTTGGGATGGCTCGGGTAGCTGGCGGGGAATGCACAATACACCCAAAACGGGACGTCAGTGCAGGACTTGTCGCCCCCATTAAGAATAAGAATACGGTTCCAATTTACTGTAGAAACAGCATTGGTCCAAAAACATATGCAATCTAAAGTCCTCCTGTGGGCGTAGCACGAAAACTTTAGTAAGTGCAACGTAATCGTATCGTACATGTATACAGTACAAACTATGAGTTATCTGTGCCACAGTTGTACTAGATAAATGATAGTTTGTAAGGTATACGTCAACGGTACGTAGACGTTACACTGACGTAAATTTTCTTATTAGGCCCACTGTTAACAAGGACAATAAAATGATGCTACACTGGGCTGACGTTAGGGCTGAGACGAGAACTGCTAACATCATAATCAGCCCGTTTTGTTCCCACAGCTGGGACTCGAGCCTTTCTCTCAGAGAGAAGAGTTGGGCCATCCACCACGCGGGCTCAGTGCGGCTTGGTGGATAGGTTAGTGGCCAACCCACGTCGAAGTTTTCAGGCCGCACAAAGGCCTTCGACGTAGCCTAACGACTGTTGTCCTAAGACAAACAACCGACAGCTTAACGTGCCCTCCGAAGCACGAAAGCGCTCAGTTGAACAATGCTACTAGCACACACCCATCCAACTCCTGACCGCAGCAAGTGTTGCTTAACTTGTTGATCGATTAAGATCGCCAAGTCAAGCTCCGCTACGAGCGCTTCACTAACATGATATAATATATAAACCACATTGTATGGTATTGGTATTATTACATAATATAATCTAATTTATTAATGTAAAACAGAATCTCTATTTCCACTGATAACGCCACTTGAGAATGACTTTACCGATTTCCTTGGAATCGGCAAGAGATAGAGTATGCCCCAGGTAACGACAGGATACTTCTCATCATCATGCCCATCCATCACCACGCGGATGAAACCGCAAGGCGCAGCTAGGAATTATATAAAAATAAACCCCTATTGCCATTGGTCACGCCTTAACTTGAGAAAGACTACCGATTTCGATGAAACACAGCAAGCAGATAGATTATGGCCTGGGGAAGGACATAGGATACTGTAAGTAGTGCTTACCATCAGTCGCATGACTGGCCCGTCCAATAATTTGATTGCATGATGATAAAAGATGGTTGAATTGAGTCCATCATAAACTGCATTGGATTGGCAAACAAAACACAAAGTAAAATTGCATTGTCACTAATCAATAAGTTGCGTAAGTTTTCTGGTTATTCCCACCTTTACAATTAAACATAGTCAAGGTGATACCTATTAGTTATTCTGTGGTGATATGTAATCTAATAAGGATGACGAGTTCGCTATACGCAAGCAACCTGCCGTTCAGAAGAACATATGAATTACGTCGTTAATGCGCGCTCGTATCGTGATAAAAGTAAACAGCAGAAATCTTTAAACATCTAGTGTAACGAAACAGATCGATAATATTGTAAGAAAAAATATTTAGGTTATAAAAGGAACAGGCAAAGAGTAATAACCGAACAGAATTGCTAAATATTACTCGCTCTCTGCAGAAAAAAATCCTAAATAGCTCCATAAAAATAAACGTTCACGTCCAAACTCTCAGCATTTTCAGCGATAACACTATATTTTTTTTAGGTAATACTTAGCCAACAAATAGTACTAAATTAGTAACCAGCAGTTTTTTTCAATTGTGTTAGTATATATCGAAATATTTTAAGAAAGCGTATAAAATTAATGCATTTTCGCATTACATCGTCTATTATAACAAGCGATTTTCAACCTTGCGTAAAGCATCGTAAACTAATTTAAAATTGGGGTTTGGGGTAAAATTGTAAATTGGACCACAAGGGAAGCACCAGCTTTCAAACAAAAAAAGAATTTTGAGAATCGGTCCACCCCAATCGAAAGTTATGAGGTAACAAACATAAAAAAAACAGTCGAATTGAGTACCACCTCCTTTTTTGGAAGTCGGTAGAAAAGCACATTCAATTTCTATTCTACGTTATGAAAAGGTGGAGTTCGTTTTTTAGTTTCGTCTGCAACATCACTATATGAGTATTCAAATATTAGTTTATAGAGTAAACAATAGTCAGTTTCATATACGAGTGTTTCCTTTGATACGAGTAGATCTGCTCTCTCTTTACCTATTCCGCACAGATCAAAGTCGTACTGTTGCACGATCTATGTCTCCTTTAATTCGTGCCCGCTGTCATTTCAATGTGCTCCTTTCCGCTAACACTGATTCAGATTTATTTTTTGACAATTGGCGAACTCTTTTAACACACTTTTTGACATACTGTGAAAATTTGTATGATCAGTGGGACAGATCCCAAAAATGTGATAGCTCATTTGGTTTTGACGATGTTTTTACTGATTTATGACATTAATATTTTAATTGTTGGACTTTTTTTTAATTTGATTTATGGATTAATGTATTTTCTATTTGTAATGTATGTGTTAAAATTTTAAATTAAATTGTGTTTGATGATGATTTTGTGACATAAATGTAAATGTGTAATTCGTTTTTATGTCAATAAATACGGTTTAAGATATTTATATCTCTAAAGAATATTAATTCACTTCACAGAGAAATACAAGCATCCTTAAATGTAGGTAGGTATACATCGTAATTGCGAACATAGGATTGAAACGAACTATAATGAGATAATTATTTGTAGGAACATAAACAAAGCAATATTGGATTATAAAACGCGATTGCAAATTATCAGGTAGGTAAGTACCTACAAACAACATAAAAAAGGCGAACTCTTTGAGTAGGTCGGTACAAATTAAGTTACTTGTAAGTATGCACATAGAAAAATTAACAAAACTTTAAATTCGACGTTCAACAACTGAGCTAAACAAACAAAATAACATACTTATATCTAAATTAAAGTGTAACATATAAATCAATGCCTTTAACAATTGCTATTAGTAGGTAGGTTAGGTAGCTACGAGTAACTAATTCATGTTTGGCCGGTACGGTAAACATATTGTTAAAGAGTTACGTCGAAATTTCAAAACTATTGCATACAATAAAACTTGCAATTATCTGATAAGTAGGGTAGATGTACCATCTAGTAAGATGATATTCAAATTGTGTTGTGTGTGTGTTACATTATCGGTAGGAAAGATAGTGTATGTGTGAGTAAACAAGCCGGGTGGGTTGCTATTACGTGTAACAAATTGCTCTTTATATGTTAGCAATTAGTGATGATATTATAATATTATATTGTTTCTGATGTTTCCGTTATTTTGGTTAATCAAACATAGTTTGTAGATAGGTTTAGTATCAAATTAATAGGTACCAAATTTAGATTTTTAAGTTAAACACATACTATGTGTGTTAACTGTGGTTACTCGTTATTGTATCCGATATTGAAATTGATTCGTATTTATAAATTATGAGTAGTAATTAAATTATATTAACTCGGAAAACCTAATGTAAATACCATGTATGTAATGTCATAGTGTAATGTGTTATTTTAGTTTTTAAATAAAATAAATAAATCTGCCCGATGTAAATATCTAGTAGGTATCCTTCTAATCCGTTAAAACCTTCCAAAATGTACTCAAGATATGAAACGTGCGTTTGATACGTAGGTACACGGTAAGCATTCGTTCCCACGAAGTGAGACACGATCATAGATCTATTGCGCTACTCTGTCATAGTTGTTTATTAACACTAAAGTGCAAGGCATCGCTCTGTGATAATGGTAGCTGTCCGCTTATATACCTAACACAAACTAAACTAGCGAACCAAAATCTAAAATAATTAAACTATGATGGTTATCAAAAACGATATTAGAAGAAATATTTAGTGACACTTCCGCTGGAAACAATGCTTATGGCCGAGTTGCGGTGTGCACCACCCTCCTTCCCGCACACACCGACGGTCTAGCGCTCGAAGTGTCAACATTGTCCTGAGGATGCCTCGTGTAGAGGCGAAACACGTGCGCAATCGGTTTTGGTTGATTGTGTTCTTTTGTGTGTGCTTTATTCTGAATACTTCCTGTTTGCAGTTTGTGCGGGAGGGAGGGTGGTGCACACCGCAACTCGGCCATAAGCATTGTTTTTAGCGGAAGTGTCACTTAATATTTCTTCTTATATCGTTTTCGATAATGGATTTCCGCAAAGTAAACCCTGAATCAATAAATTATTATAGTTATTATTCCGTTCGTACTAAAATCTACATCGGTATATTAATACTTACGAAGACAATTATACAATTTTTATTCTATAATTGTATATACTACGCTAATAAATAAACGAATTTGAGTACATCGCGCTCATGATCTATCGAGTTAGCAGCATTTAAAGTTTTTATCGAACGCTGGCGTCAACAGAAACATATCTGCAGCTGGATAGCAGAATAAGAAGTATACAAACCATCGTTCAGCTGCAGTTGGATTGCAATTCGAGTAAAGTTTAGTTAGTGGAATCGGCCCCATGCAGGTGCATTCAATAACGTGCGACTGAACTGTACAAACCTAATTCGTTATCAAAGTGAAACATGTTCATTGCCACTTGCGGTGTGTTCGTATCAGTTCTACGTTATAGCATGATGAAACTTGTTGAAATATTGACTGTGGTGTTTGGAAATAATTTTTATCCCTATACTATCATGTAGGCAAATGACAATTGTATTTAGGTACTAGTAGTTCTGC
This sequence comes from Selenia dentaria, assembly GCA_917880725.1. Taxonomy (NCBI): domain Eukaryota; kingdom Metazoa; phylum Arthropoda; class Insecta; order Lepidoptera; family Geometridae; genus Selenia; species Selenia dentaria. The sequence goes on along the minus strand of OU862904.1, from coordinate 6,261,609 downwards.
GAACAGTAGACCTCGCGAGCACATAGTCGTATCAACGGCAATTTTGCGCACTACTTCACAATCTCGGAAACCAATTGACCAATTCTGTTCATATTAGAAACTCCTCTTTGATGTGTACTGAACTGTTGGTAGCTAAAAGGTCTACCAAAAAACTCCGGGCTCCGCCCAAAGGGATGATGGAAGCTGGAGCCCCCCGCAACAGATAGAAGACCTTGTGTCCGAGTCGAGCATCTTAGGAGAAACTAAATCGGCAAAACTCCGATGGCTCGGGCATATATACGTAATTTGTATAATTACCAAAAAAAACAGCACTATATGCTGCTGGTACTTAATATATACATGGGAAGAATATTTAAAACTACTTTAAAAAAAAAACCCACATAATCATCAATATTTGGTCAAACGTCTAGATTGATTCACACCTACAAATTTTATTCTAGGCATTTCCACTATTCATTAAGATATACTACATGCGCGCGGTTTATGCATGAAACTTAACACCCCTACATAGAAATGTATCATTCATGGTCCTAGCTCGTTAGTTCATATTATTATTCATTCTGTGCCACAGATGGGGGGTTATCTGTGTTCTGTGCGCTCGGGCATTCCCGCAAGACCTCGACAATCTCTTTCACACCGAACGCTCGGGTGGGGGGTGTAAGAAAGAGTAAGAGAGATATTTTTTCACTGACGCGAATCATGTGTTTTCATTAATAAGTTGTACATAGGCATGTAGTATTTTTGTTAAGATGTTGTCCATACTTTTAGATGGAATTTTCGAAAACTAACAATTAATAATTATTTCACTGTGAAGTAATAAAAAATTTTGACTACATATCTACAATGTATTAACACTTTTGTACTGCCCATTTTTTTTTTTGGTAATTATACAAATTACGTGTATAGTTCGAATAAGTAAGGATCGCGCGGGCAGGAGCGTATGTGGGTCGCCCAAGTGTCCGAAGACAATTCTACTATTTTACAACGTTCAAAAACCTATTTCTCGACGTACTAAAAGTTACCGTTCAATTACGTTTCGATTACAATTTAGTTAGTGAAATCGGCCCCCAGCTTTGTGAATTGTTTTTATTGACTTTGAAGCCAGATGATAAGCGCGCAAAAAAAGGAGAATGCTCTTGATGCCCTGTTTTGTTTATGACATTGTTTTTGTTGTATGTATGCTCATCAAAGATTAATTTACGATCGAAGACAACTAATTAATAATAATAAATTAATTAGTTTTGTCACGAATTAATGTAACTCTTGAGATAAATTATTATTACAAATAAAATTGATCGAGCTAGTGGAGAGTCTCTGCTTTAACTTGTCGCATTTTTCAACTAATAATGACGAAATTTGGTATGCATGTTCTACTATTCAGTTTTTTTTTGCAGTCGGCGATTTAAAAGTTTACTTTTCATAAAATAATAATAATAATAATATATATGGGACAACACTACACAAAGGTCTTCAGGTCCCAAACTAGGCAGAGCCTGGAAAGGGAAAAAAAAGGGGGGGGAAGTTTGCTGCGGAGCTATTTACCGACCGCTTTTGATAAGATTTGGTACCCACATTAGGTACCTGACTTTAAAGAAGAAATTAAATATGAGCATAATGGGTGTTGACCTGCAGATAGTTCAGACTGTGAAAAAATGCCGCTGATAAGATTGAGCTCGCGAGGACTGTTCGCAGAACTACCAGTATTAGGGTAGAGATATAGATACCAAGTCATTGTACTATAAATCTATACTATCATTGAAATCGCTAGTGACGGCTGCAGCGTGGTTCTTCACACTAGATAAGTGTAACATATAGGTATTAAGGCGAAATCAGTTCCAAATTTCGTGATTCGACTTCGCGAAAACTTAGTTTTTCGACGCTTAAACCTAATAACCGAAATTCGAAAAACCTTATTAAATTCTGAACCTTATATAAAGCATCGAAAATTGTTTTAAAATTAGGATTGGATCGCGCCTTAAGCAAGACAGTGTTATCATTTATCGAGCACCTTTCTCAAGTGGGCTGAGCCAATATCTGTCATTATTGATGTATTTTGCCTAGTCATTAATTTGTTTTCATCGTCATTATCATCATCATCATCACGCGGCAGTTAATCTCGTGATAACATGCTAAATTAATTAATGTGTAGAACCTACACGAAAAAAGGGTAATTACCATTATTACTTTTATACGAGCAATTCTTGTTCATTGTACAATCAATTCAATCTTGTTCTTCATAATACACTGAATCTCGGAAACGGCTACAACGATTTTCATTAAATTTTGCATGGGGGCTTTCGGAGGCGATAAAAATGATCTTAATGCTCCAGGTGAAGGAGCACCTTAAAAAAGGGGAATTTTTAGCGTATCTTTTTTGTACTAACTGACTTAGAATAACGAGTTACGCATTTTTTTCGTCATATTCATAGTTAATTGTGTTTTTGCATACTATTTTAGTAAGCATAAATATATAGTTTAGTTAGGCTAATAGATTTTGCACTAATTCTGATTTGCATTAAGTTATAAGGCTCCTCGTTTTCAGGCAATGAAAAACAGACACAACACCAAAGCTACTTGACTATAGATGGCGTTGTTAAGCAACACTAAGCCAATGAAAGTTTGGTTTGAGATGAGACCAAGATAATAAACCTTCACTGATGTAATGCTCGAAGTGAGAGAGCACCTTAAAACAACTTACATTACAATCGAATGCTCGTCAAATCAGGGAGGCAGTATTGTAATGCAATGCTCAAATTTGAATTTAAAATGTTACGTGAATGCTCCAGGTGAAGGAGCACCTTAAAAAAGGGGAATTTTTAGCTCGGAATTTTAGGTTAGGAATGTATAAGGCTCCTTGTTTTCAGGCAATTAAAAACAGACGCAACAACACCAAAGCTACTTGACTATAGATGGCGTTGTTAAGCAACACTAAGCCAATGAATGTTTGGTTTGAGATGAGACCAAGATAATAAACTTTCACTGATGTAATGCTCGAAGTGAGAGAGCACCTTAAAACAACTTACATTAGCCCTTTTTTAGCGTACTTTTTTGTAGCTTAGCATAACGAGTTACGCATTGTTTTCGTCATAATCATAGTTTGACACCCTTAATTGTGTTTGGGCATACTATTTCAGTAAGCATAAACATAGTTTTTGCACTAATTTTGATTTGCATAAAGTTATATGGCATATTGTTAATTCGTCTAATAGTTGTTAGGCATAAAGATCCGGTGTACCTCTAAATTTCGCAAGTTCAATACTTCGATAGTTGCTTACGTAGAAAAAACATGATTCTACAAGTCATTGCTTCGACAGAACATTATATTCAACACGAATTACTCCCACATAACTTAGCGGAGTATCTAGTCAGAGCAGTCACGATAGGTGCGACGACCAGCGATGCGAGGGGGGGTGTTAGGTTGAATGGTGACCACACAACGCCAGAATTCGGCTGTATACCTCGACAAGCACACACTTTTGGTATAAAATACTTGTCAATGTCCTGTCGAAGCAATGAGTTTGCTGGTCGAAACCTGACTTGATACTTATCAATATTGCGTTATATTGTTGCGGTATATACCTCACCACCTTGTTATCAGTTAAGTTTAGAAACTGATAATTGATATTTCATGCAAGTTTTTAACATTTGAAGGTTGATTTCAAGGTTTTGTCTTTATACTAATATAAAATTACAAATGCGAAACGGTCTGTTTGGAAGTTCGTTAGTCTACATTGCATAAATTATAAAGTTAATATATTTAGTTAAAAAAAACATGATCCGACTTTTAGGCTGAGTGCAGAATTGAGTCACGATAGTTTAAAGACAGACTATTGCTTTACAAAAATTATGAAGACGCGCACACTTCAAACAAAACGTCTCATAGACAAAACTGTCTAATACCTACAAGAACTGCACGGCGACAAGTCTGACTAAAGGTGCAAGTTGGAAGCCGCAGCAGACGACGTGTCGCAGCGACACTACTTACTGGTTTCTATGTATTTCTATGAAATACCATTCGTAATTAGCGACACGAAGCTAGCGTCGCGTCACCGAGCGGCAGACGTCACTGTCGCTCGACCTCAGATTAGTAGTGCCGCTCGCGGGTACCAATCTAATAAAACAACTGAAAAACTTTATAACTAAACCTTTCGTATCGCTTTTCAAATGGTTTGTGCCATCTGCAGTTGCCGTCTGCAGTCGGGTTCGAAATCATGAGTGCAGACATGAAGCGACGACACGTCGTCTGCTGCTGCTACGTGTAGCCGGCTACCAACTTGCACCTTAACGATTGTCGGCTTCCCTTTTGTATGTATGTGGGCGCGCACATCAAAGACAAACTAGTCTAGTGACGTACCCCCTCTCTTTTAGTCCTGTCCGAGCGTTCAGAGAGTTAAAGCATCGCATAATGTTTACAGACAAAAACTCGTAGAAAAAATAATTGACGAGGTTGAAAAGAGGCCTGTACGTTTTAATAAAATGTGTAAGGAATAGTCTGATGTCAATTTAAAAAAAACAAATGGGATGTGGTTAAAATGCAACTATTCGGTATTATGAGGTGGGGAGAAATGTCGGCTGAAGAAAAGACAAATTCATGTAAGTATCCTCGTATTTGCAAAACAACAGTATCGATGAAGTCTATTTTGACACTAAAAAGAAATGACGCAGACGGTGCGCGTCGTTGTAGTACTCAAAACAGTCATAGGCAACAATTTGGTTTTAGTTTTAAGACAGACTTGTCTATGTGAGGAAAGTCTGTCTTAAAACTGTCGTGACTCCAATGTGCGCTCAGCCTTAGACTATATTTATGTGTACAAAATTAAAATAAAAAGTTAATAATGCTCTCCTTACGTATTAGGTCATGTATTATTGTATTCTTTTTGGTATTCATCAAAACTTTTGTTGAAGAAAACCAGAAACCAAAACGCTATCTGTGTCACAGAATTTACACTATTTAGATTTTTTTCTCTAGCTATATTTATTTTGTATTTCTTGATTTTGTTCAAGAAGCGCTGAATCAATTCCGATAAAATTTATATGGGATCACCTCTGAATTATCTCTGACTGAAGTCTAAAGTATGACCCAAACAAAAAATGTATATGGGATCACCTCTGAAGTATATCTGACTGAAGTCTAAAGTATGACCCAAACAAAAAATGTATATGGGATCACCTCTGAAGTATCTCTGACTGAAGTCTAAAGTATTACCCAAACAAAAAATTTATATGGGATCACTTCTGAAGTATCTCTGACTGGAGTCTAAAGTATGACCCAAACAAAAAATGTATATGGGATCACCTCTGAAGTATCTCTGACTGAAGTCTAAAGTATGACCCAAACAAAAAAATGTATATGGGATCACCTCTGAAGTATCTCTGACTGAAGTCTAAAGTATGACCCAAACAATAAATGTATTTGGGATCACCTCTGAAGTATCTCTGACTGAAGTCTAAAGTATTACCCAAACAAAAAAATGTATATGGGATCACCTCTGAAGTATCTCTGACTGAAGTCTAAAGTATGACCCAAACACAAAATGTATTTGGGATCACCTCTGAAGTATCTCTGACTGAAGTCTAAAGTATTACCCAAACAAAAAAATTTATATGGGATCACCTCTGAAGTATCTCTGACTGAAGTCTAAAGTATTACCCAAACAAAAAAATGTACCTTTATGGGATCACCTCTGAAGTATCTCTGACTGAAGTCTAAAGTATTACCCAAACAAAAAAATGTATATGGGATCACCTCTGAAGTATCTCTGACTGAAGTCTAAAGTATTACCCAAACAAAAAAAGAATCATCAAAGTCAATTCATAATTGACGGAGTAATTGCGTAACAAACATTCAACAAGTCGGTCCCTGCAAAAGTCCTACTACTACAAATTAAAATATTACAAGTCATATTGAGTTTAGGCTACACAACCTACGTCATACGCATAGCCTTATCTCAGATAAGGGTAAAGCAATACCAATAGCAAACGTAAAATTTATTCATATTGTAATAAACAATTTTGAACGGATTAAATCGCGTATAATTTTATATTATTATTTTCGAACACTTTTAAGTGAACATGCTTACGGGTAACCATGTTCAAGTGAAGGGTGTGCATAATAACTTTTCAGTGCTCATTGAAAAGTTATTATACACGCGTTATATACAGTTAAAAGTTGCTAAATACCAATATATAAAAATCGCAAAAGCCTCAAAAAAGACCTATTCATAATCAATTAATTAAAAATCAAAAGGTTATTATGAATATTCCCCGTTCCAATATATATCTAGTGAATTTATGAATCATTGTTTTGCGTTACAGCTAAATGTTTGCACAACAAAAAGCATCATTTACTACTCTATGACTAATCGTCAATAATAGTAAGGGTGGTGTAAAATCTAATGTTTATTGTCAATTGAGCTAAACAAACTTTCACAGCCAAAGTAATAAATCCGTATACTCGATATATAATACATTATCTAGACATTATTTATAATGTCTCCTCAATTTAGATAAAGTGATAATTGACACAGAATTAATCACATCAACTAGCAATTTTTTTTTAATCCTTTATGGATACCGCAGAGCAGTGTCTATGAGGTTATGTCCCGAGTCCGCCGGCGGAGATGGAAGTGTCGGCGTTTACGGACTCCAACCTCCCTGTGCTTCACCCGTGATTTCAGTTTGAAGCGTGGTCGTTGAAACCGCATACTAGCGTCTTGATGACGTAATCCATGACGTCACATGGGTCTACGTTGTCGCGCTTTTGACGAATATTCGCACAGAATGAATAATATATTAGGTACTGATACTGATATTTGTTCCGAATCATACGTATAATTGGGTATTAGCACGGGGCCTACCTGATGTTACGTGGTAACCTCTGCGAAGACCATTTCGGCGCCCGTAACCCTGAGACATTAAGTTGTAAGTCTTATTTGCCTGTAATTTCGCCGGCAACCATACCCTTCAAACCAAAACACAGTATTGCGAACATTACTGCTTCACAGTAGAGAAAGGTATGATGCCAGTACTGCCCCGGACGAACTCATTCACAAAGAGTTCGACTGCACTAATAAAAAGTATCCAAAGCCTTGAGACAGAAACATTATCTTTTGTTGTCTGCGTTAACACAACCTCAAAAGGTCAAAACTGCCATGTTTATAGGCTTGAGATATAAACAAAAGCAACCAAGGAGTCGACATTCAAATCTTTTGTTGTCTGCGTAAACACAACCACAGAACAATTAAACAACCTCTACTAACAGGCCAAACCCGACATATATGCCTCGGCAGTGTTTCATACACTGACCGAGGCATATTATGTCATGGGACCCTACCTACGCGCCTAAAGCTAGAGTTACCAGATGAAAAAAATAGTCCGGAGAAAAAACCTGATTTTGAATGCAGTTTCAGAATTGTTTACGCAAACGTACTTAACCATTTAAAAAGTTATATACCTAATTATCGTTTACATACACTGCGGAGCTCGGGGTCTCACTCACACGTCGCAAATAGCCCTCATAGCGGGGGTGGCAACGGCAAACCCTTCGCCGCTTTAGTTTGTTTAACATCTTATTAAAGAGATTTTAAAATGTGTATTTCATTGAAAATTCTAAAATCCTGAAATCACATGACAGGGAGACTGGGTAACCAACTGCGCTAGCGGAGCTGTCAAAAATGACCTTGCTCGCTTTACGCTTGCCATCTAAATAGCTGAAGTATAGAGTTGATATGACATCCAATCAGGCGTGTCACGATAAAACCCTACACCTGTCTGTGTGATGGTTCAAATCATTCTTGGCCTACTTGCCTTGCTCCCATTCTTTATTCAGACCTAAATCCTTGTAAAAGTTGCAGAGTCACACGTAAGTGAGTCAATATTTCAAAACATTTGCACAATCAACTCCAAAGTTGCAGAAGTTGAATGACTGTATGATGTATGTATTCAGATTCAGACGAATTGTTACAAAGAGATTATACACCTTACTGTGGGCCACATTAACAAGCTTAAAGTCGCTCAACGAGCAACGGAGAGGGCTATGCTTGGGGATTCCCTGCGTGATAAGATCCGTAGGAAAACTAAGGTCACCGACATAGCTCTCAAAATTACCAAGTTGAAGTGGCAATGGGCAGGCCACATGGCTCGCAGAACTGATAACTGATGGGGAAGAAAGGTTCTCGAGTGGCAACCACGCACCGGAAGACGATGTGTAGGCCAGCCCCCGCTAGGTGGACCGACTACCTCGTCAAAACCGCGGGGAATCGCTCGATGCAGGAAGCGAGTAGCCGGTCTAAGTGGCGTTCTATGGGGGAGGACTATGTTCAGCAGTAGACGTCTTCCAGTTGGTAATGATGAATGATTATTATACCCCACCTCATTAATTATAAATGTTTCAAATGCATACGTGGATTTTCCTCGCTTCCGCTTTTTTTACCAACTTCAAAAAAGGAGGAGGTTCTATGTTAAGACTGTATCTTTTTTTATGTATGTGCTTCGATTTTATTTTGTGTACCGATTCTCAAAATTATTTTTATATGAAAAAATATACTTCCGAGATGGTCCCAATTCAATTCGGGCGAGCGGTTATTGACACTCCAATAACTGAAAAGTGTTTCACCTATCTTGATTATTATCATCATTGACGGTGTATCCCGTAAGTAGCAAAGGTCACTAAAAACATAAAATTATTTTATTACCAAAAAAATTAAACCGACTTCAACAGTAAAAAGTGTGAAATAACTTGTTGAAGTCGGTCCACTCGCACAATATTGTAATAATAGGTACTTTTGAACTATCATGGTAACGTCAACAAGTTATTTCACACTTTTAGTGTTGAAAACGGTTACACTTGTTTTTTTTCAAATCTGACCTATTTTCTTACAAGAATCACACGTGAGTCAGTATTTCAAAGCTTTTGCACAACTAACACGAAAGTTTCAGAAGATGTATTGCTGTATTAGAATGAATGCGTCACTTTCTCCTTGGTTCGGGGAACTTCGTAGTGGGAAACGACCTTTGTAGCGTGACTCCATTGTGTTTCGTTGTAACTCGTGAGTTGTACCACAGTAAAACACAAAACAGTACGTTATCTAGCGTCTTGCATGATATTTAAATGCCTATTCTAGCCTTCACGTAGGGTTGTCCATAACTAAGTTTTTACGCGGCTATGTAATGAATATTATAACGATTAGCTAAACTGAGTTTAATTATTTTAAATGTAGTAACACTCTCAACTCAGTTGTGTAAACAAATGAAGACTATGATATACGTAGTATTCTTCAAATACCTGTCGTTCGTTTGTCCATAAATGTACTATTTTGCTTTCAAGTCTAAGTTCTAACGAACAATACAAGCCGAAAGCCCAAACAGCTGATGAAGAGTAGCCATTTTGTTTTTATACAGACAGATCATAGAGAGTCTAATGTGTAAATAAGACGAATTCTGAGACACAGATGTCGTTTTGGTTTCCGGTTCCCTTCAGGGGCCTTACTATGAGGTCTTAAAGCAGGATTTCTAGAAACTGCCCGGCTTATTCGTACCATAACAACGTTATAGCAGGCCTGCCCAGGCCTACTGTTCAAGAACAGATTTGAACTGATACTACGTGATGGCCAAGCGAGTTGGTTATAAATGTGCAATATATTTTAACCACACACGTTGCAGTTCCTGGAAAAGTAGTATGATTTCTGCGAAATCTATTGTATTATTGGCCAAATATGGCGAATCGCGAGTCAACGGGTTAAATATGCCATACCATAGTGCAAATGCATCTTTTTTAGCCTACCTCAAAAAAAAGAGGAGGTTTCTCAATTTGACCTTATATTTTTTTTGTTTAATTATGTGTGTTCGCGGATAACTTCTTTTTTTGTTTGATAGTATACTTCCATGGTGGTCCCATATAAAGTCGTCAAATTCGGTCGAGCAGTTTTTGAGTAATACTTCAATAACTAAAAAGTGTTGATGAGAAGAATGATAAGACCATTGACGGTGTATCCCGTAAGTAGCAAGGCCACTAATGTGTGGAAATAAAAAAAAATGCGACTTCTACACTAAAAAGTGATAATTGGTACTTTCTAACTATCACGGTACCGACGTCAACAAGTTATTTCACACTTTTTAGTGTAGAATTCGGTTCTATTTTTGACACTTGAAAACTTGTTCCCAATTGGTGGCATTACCCCATAAAAATAGCATACCTTAACCTGGATGCGACAAACCCGTGGTAAGATATGAGTAGTGTCGGGGTTAACCTTTTTAGCTAGCATGTAAAGATGGTATGCCGATTGAGACAGTTTTTTAAACACGCATTCTAAATGATTTTGCCATTTTAAGCTAAGAGCCATGGATTAAACTGCGGATATTACGGGCCATAGTGTGCGTACTGTGCCGCGTGCATACGGGCGCGCATACTAAAGGCCAACGCAGACTAGGACGGGATGGCAAAGGATTTTGCCGTCAGTCAGCGCACACTAGCCGCTCAGATACCGCAGAATTTCAGCGCCTTGTCACGACAAAGTTTGCCTCAGTTTTAAAATGGTAGATTGGGATTTGGTGTTAATATCGATTATTGTAGACGAAGAAGGTGCACAGGCTTTAACATGAATTATTTTATATGCGCCTCACCCCACGGTATATGTCACAACAAGTGCCGGCGGCGTTGTCGGCATGCCGTGCCGTTGCCTAACGCAATGCGCCACGGCATCCCGCCGCGAGAGCCCGTGGCGCGTCTTTCAATACCGTGCAATGAAATCCCTTTCGATGCCACGCCATCATTTTAAAGCATAGCGATTCATGTCGTATTTCTATAACAATTTCCATCGGTAAAAAAGTAGTTTGAATGTCCATTGGCAACAAAATAAATCCCTTGCCATGCCGTCCCGGTCTGCGTAGGCCTTAAGGCGCGGTCCTACCCCAATTTTAAAATAATTTACGATGCTTTACGTAAGGATGAAAATCGCTTGTTAGATTCGACGATGTAATGGGAAAATGCGTTAATTTTGTACGTTTTCTTTATATTTTTCGATATTATGCTAACACAATTGAAAAAACTGCTAAGTTATTACTTTAGTACTATACGTTGGCTATGTATTACTTAAAAAAAATATAGTGTTATCGCTGTAAACTCTGAGAGTTTGGACGTGAAAATTTATTTTCCGAGGGTTACGAATTCAGGATTTTTTTCTGCAGAAAAAGAGTTATGTTTATGAGTTCTATTCGGTTATTACTCTTTTCTTATCCCTTTTCTAACCTTAGTATTTAATTTCATAAAATATTATCGATCTGTTACGTTACACTAGGACCTTTATTAATAAACGTTGCGTAAACCGTAGATTAGGCGTAACATGCTTTGTCTTGCTTTCACGCGTGACATTTACTGCAAGCGAAAAATTGACAGATAGATGTTTTAACTACTCCGGGCTTATTACAAGTTTATTAATAAGGCCGTAGGTGTTTAAAAATTCTGCTTTTTACTATTATCAGGATACGAGCGCGCCTTAACGCGTCGCGTTTGGTATTGCTGTATGAAGTAAACCTACTTTTTTGGTTTTACTATGGTTCCACGAGTGTGTGACAAAGACAACACAATGGTCAGTCAGTTTTATTGTTAATAGCACACGAGTCAAGCAAGTACATAACTAAGGCTTACGTTAACTAGAGGTGACTGAAGAGTTACGTAGCCAAGGTTATGTATGTAAATCTTGGCTAATGTATCTTATCACCCTCAAGTTGGAACATCTGTCGCTAGTTACGGAATGAGCACGAGGTTTCTCAGAGTACATTATACAATGTTTTAAATTTATGCAGCGTTTACGAGTAAGGTCGTTAACTTTTTTAACTTTATTTTAGAAAGCACATTATCACATCTATTTTATAGATATGTAAATGAACAAGTACAATTTGAAAAATTTAATACCAATTGGAGTGTATCTCAAAAACTACTATACCGAATTTGATGAAATTTAAATGGAAGCACCAGCTTTCAAACAAAAAAAGAATTTTGAGAATCGAAGATAGCTGATAAAAGTGAGTTTATCGACTCGACAAGTTTTTCGTGAGATCCATGCTCGAACGACAGTTAGTTTTTTTTTTGAGGGCCTGTCTACTTCTATTCTGCTACGGGGGTTGACAGAAGGGGTATGTGGGCTCAGACCCACTAAACCCCCCCGTGAGTAGTCCTCCGCCAGATAAGGCCAGATGCGATCGCGCTAGCATTCAACATCTCGCCCCAGCGGTAGCCCGGGCCTTAGCGCCTGTGAAGGGGGTCCCTTGCTCACTAAGGGCACTGCTCAGACGTGTGGGGTTGTGCAAGCAGTGTCTCCAACAGGTAGTTTATATGCCAAGCCCCGTCTAGCCGAAGGCTATTTTTAACGATACATATGTTAATAACTTATATCACGCAGGTAATAACGTGCGAACGCCGTTGGCCATGACATTTCGAAAGTTATCTGTTTTTATTGGCGTAGAGTTCTCGACGAATTTGACTGGGCCCTAAGTCTCATTGCTATTGAACTGCGTTATCGCAACTCAACTGCACGAAAATTGACGTTTTCGACAGTTTTCGTAGTCTACTCGCTATTTAAGTTCGATCGTGCTTCAAATATTGGTTCTCTGGAACATTTCAAGCTATATTCTCACGATCTCTCCCTTCTCCCTAAATCTCATCTAGATTCTTGGTCCAAATACTGGAAATCATCAAAAGTTCTAAAAGGAAAGTATTATGGCGACATTTAACCGTTTCTTCCCAAAATTCCTTGGTTTTTCAAATTTCGCAAAACAGCAAAGTCACTACATCGACGGTCTGCCGCCTCCGGCTGGGTCATGCTTGTACCCCCGTTCACTTGTCCAAACTGAGGATACGGGATAGTTCGTTATGCGAATGTAGTTTAGATGAAGGAGACTTTGATCATATTTTCTTTAGCTGTCCAAATTTAAAATATTCCCTGTATGATATTCTTCTGCATTAAATATCCTGTCCTATTTCATTCAAATCTCTTCTAGTCTCGTTTTTTGTAGTTTTTAAGTTCTAAGAAGGATATTTTGAGTAATTTGAAATACTGCAAAAATCAAAACGTACCCGTACGTTTTGATAGTAAACAATGTGATGCTTAAATGAAAAAAAAATCACTGAAATCGGACAAAGTAAAGAAGTAGAAAAGAGTTATATTTCTTTTAGTATGGAAACTAGCTATGCAATCCTCTTGAAGGCATTGTAACTAATTAAATGTTTTCCCGTTTCCGAATAGTAACCCGTCTTGTTGGCTACCAACGCAATGACTAAGATTAAGACTGGACTAGCGAGGTCTGCTGTTTGCAAAACTACTAGTATGACTTCATAGTAATTTGTGTATGCATGTTACATCCTTTGTATCTACCATAGAGATCTAGAGAAATGCCAATCCGTGCGCTGAGTACAAATCCTGGTGTCGCAAGCAGCTGCCGTATCCCGCGATTCAACGTATTGTTAGCTTCAATAAGTTCATTATCCACTGCGGCATTAAAACTTAACGTTTGAATATTCGTAAGTACAGAGCCAGCATTGTAAACTGTTTACATACAATATCCCGACCGGCGTTCAGTCACATAATACAAAAGTTGCAAACCGCCGCATGCAATGTGTTCTTATTTTGGGCATATTGCTGCGACACCGGCTCCACGCTCTTTTCATATCTCCCTTGTTTCTGTGATCTGTGGTATCTGCTTATGCTCTGTGTTTGTTGCCCATAGTCACCACGCTGGGCATGCGGGTTGGCAACCGCAGAACATAGCTCCTTGCACCGGTGACGCTGCTGCCGGTCAACAGCCTGTAGTATTTAGCTACATTTGATTTGGATGGTTATACCGCCATCTATCGGTTGGCAAGAGCCCCGTTCGCTATTGGGCAGGATGTACCACGGGCAGGAGGGGTTGGCTTGGAGCAGAAAAGTGTAATTGTAAGGCGGTTGGCAATAACTGGATGCGGAGAGCTGAAGACCGAGCTCGGTGGCGTACTTTAGGAGAGGCATATGTCCAGCAGTGGACCAATGTGGGCTGATGATGATGCAAAATTTGGTATTTGTAAGTTTGCCAGATATCTATTTATTTCAAATATGGTGTACTGTAGTCTATTAAATGAATAAGTAATAAAACAAGAGTATATCAATAATGAAAATAATGAAATGAAACAACTCATAATAATACAAAACTTTGCTATCAAATGTTGATTGATATGGCTGAATCTAATTTTAGTGATTTAATTGTTTGTTTAGCTCATGACTTATTTATTGGGTGGATAATATTTCTTGGTATTTTTAAGTTATGAAAAGATCTAGGTATATATATAAACTACTATAATTAAGTATGTCGCGATAATAGTTGATTGTAATTAATGAATTTAATTAGTGATTTTAGTAATTTGTGGTGATAAAAAGCCCAACATACAAATATATTAAAAAATATGCATCTATTATTATTATTATTTAATTCAAATATAACATCCAATATCCAATCATTTCAATCCTAATTACTCACTAACAAGAATTTAAAGATAGACTGTGCACACGGTTTGTAATATAAGAAAATACATTTGATTCTGATGATAATTAAGAAATAAACAAAATGCATGACTGGTTAAATGTAACCCAATGCCAATGCCAATGTAAAAAAATAAATATATATAGGTATATATATATATCTGTGGTGAATCTATGAAAGAGAGGGCTTTTTGTGTAGTAGTAGGATTTAGGCAGAGTCTGCCTGAGGAAGTATTACACCTTTGCCAGTTATACAACCGTGAAGCAGTAGTGTGCACATTACTGTATTTTGGAAGGTAGCACTGTTCATATCCTAATATAAAGAGGAAAGATTTGTATGTAAGTATGTTTGACAAACAAATTGGCTCAAAAAGTACTAGACCGATTTCAAAAATTCACTTTCACCATTGGAAAACTACATTCACTTTGAGTAACATAGGCTATATAAGATTCATCATCATCATGATGATGAATCTTATTTCACCACACGGGTGAAACCGCGGAGAGCAGCTAGTTTTTTCATATATTTTTTCGATTTAGTCGATAGCGATCAATTTGTGTCAATGTTGTAAACTCATAGTAGACCTACTGAACTCTTGTAGTGTAAAACTCTGAATGGCACTGAACATGTATTAACAAGATAATTAAATAAATGAATGCTTATATACTGAACCACTCAGTCCTTATAAGTATATAATACGAATAAAAAAATATCTTTTAGAGTTCAATTCACATCAAATCTTGGATCACATCTGATCATGTCTAAATAACCGATTGCCGATATTACAAGGAAACAAATTATGCCTTAAATTGACTTTTCAATGCCAAATGGAAGGCTGTGCTTTTGTCTTTGCATTGTTTTAATTGAACACTGGCCACCCAGAGATTAATAAAGTATAATGTTGTATTTTTATAAATCAAAACAATGGAGATGATGACATACCTAATATAAGGAAAGATGGATCTCATTGTTTCCTGTTATACTTGTATTCTCGAATAGGTATACAACTACATAATAATTATTCTCGTAATTATATATTTGGAATTGTAGTGTAAAACACACTCTATAGTACATGTAGAGCACTTGGCATTTGCTTTAGCACAATGCCACATGAGGATAAGAGTGAGGGATGTATGACTTGTTTTGATTTTGTAGAGCATTGTATCTGTCAGACAATGCACTTAACATATCACAAGGCGAGTGAGTGCTGTAGATAAAAAATGAGTTCAATTAACTGCAATCTATAATTTATTATTTACATTTGCTTATTCCTTGTCAGTGTTCCACTTTGAAGGCTGTATACACTGTAAACACACATGTTGACTAAACATTGTATGAAGCACCTGAGAATAAAGGTCATCATGCATCTGCACTGGACCTAAGCTATTCAAATTCCAAAATGTTGACCACAGCATGCAAGGTTTGTCAATATTATATCAGTGATTAGGATATCCAAAAGAAAATTGAGTTAATAAAGAACTCACCTTCTTAGACGGTTGACACTTTCTCATCAGTTTCTTTGCATCATTCAGCAGCAGTCCACACTTTCTTTCCGGCACTACATCACTATCCGTCTCCACTTTAGCAAAATCCACTTCATCTTCACTCTCAACATAAAGACTGTCATCGGCCAAGTTGCTGACTGTCCGTGTCAGCGTATGTGCAAGCTTGCATGTCCCCATGCCACATCCTGAATCACTCATCTCTGATTCAGACTCGGAATCACCAAACACATCCGTGGTAGTATAACAGCAATCCGGAGAGTCTTCAAAGACGATAAACGAGTCTTCCGAATCGCAGTCTGAAGTTGTCCGGATGCGGCCAGATCTTGAGCTATCATTGAACACAATTTGGAACGAGTCATCGCTACCGGTTGACGCTGTACGGAATCGGCCCGATACTTCATCAAAATAGTCTCCAAAATTCACATTTGTGTGATACATCGGAGAGTTTTCTACACTCGGTGGAGTGTCTAGATTAATTTCATTAGCAAATACAAGATCTTCTTCAATTCTACATTTGAGTTTTGAGCTTGAGCGCTTGCTACTTCGTCTTTTAGGGTTTTTGTAACGTTTGTCAGCAATTTTAGACTCAATGGGAATGGTTTTTGCAGGAGATGTTCGAGTTTCGTTGATGTCTCTTCTCTCTTTGCACTTCAAGCGCTTTTCTTGAAGCAGAGCCTTTAGTTTCGATAATTTATCTTCACAGGAAGATACTAGTTGATGTTTGATGGTTGTATTTTCTCCATCTGTTTGATCTATATCTACAATTATACAATTTGTATCTAACTCTTTTTTCATGTTTATATCTTTATTTATTTGCATTTTGCTCTGTTCCAGATGCATATTCACCTTATCTAATTGTGGTACATTGTTTTCCAATAACAAATTGACTGTTTCTGTTTGTGAACTGTCATTTCTGGATTGGAGACTAACTGTTTCTGGGAAATCAACTTTCTTTAATTCTAAATCACTTTTGTTTGTCACATCTTTGACAATTTCAGTGTTTTCTTTGGTAGGGGATGAATTAAGCAATGTTTTCGGCGCTGCAGACTCATACAGCTGCTCACAATAATTTTGCACAGGACTGTAGTACTCAATGTATGAGTCATCAGGTAGACTACCAAAGTCTTCTGGTGAGAAGGCATCTTCAAAGCTTTCACAGACCGATCCAGCCTCAACAAAGACTTTTTTAGGCCGTTTACGCACCCAAACAGGACTTGATGTTTTTCTCGATGACAGCAAGTTTAGTACTTGGTTAAGCTTGGTCTCACAGCTTGTGACTGTAGCTCTGTCACTATTCATATCTGTACTCACATTTGGGTTAGGTTGGGCGTCGTAAGTCTTTCGCTCGGCTGCTTGGCCATTTTTATCTTGTTCATCTGTTTTGGCGCGCTGCCAATTAGCTGGCGACCCCTGGTGGCCATCAACCTCGAAACAATCGTAGTAGTTAACTGGGGACCGTGATCTGAACATCACGCTCGTAAACACGTTCATCACTCCCGAAAAGAAGCCACGCATGCCTCCGAAAGCCGTACCTGGCGGTTCGTCAGGCGATTTTTCTGATAACATATTTTTAGAAGGCACTTTTCGGTCTTGATGGGATAATTTCACTTCTTGTTCTACTTTTTCAGGCTTTTTCGGAATATCAGTGTTAAATAACGTATCTGCTAGGTTCTTCTTTAGGGGATCGGGAATCAAATGGATGTTTTGGAGGATATAGTCGTCAGCAAAATCGTGTTTCATTTCGTTCTTGTGCAATGCCTCAGTCCAGTAACTCGCAATGGAGTTGTGCATGGGATGATACATTTGGCCTGGATTACGCTTTTCGCGCTGGTAAACACCTGAGAAATTCATTTTTTCAACACTTCACTAAATCACAGTTGGAGATGCTAAGACCTAACGAACACACACGCACATTTCACAAACTGCTTTTGTCTCTAAATAAGTCAGGCGGGGGTGTATGGAAGAAGCTACAGGGTTGTCTCCGATAAGCACACTTTGAAGGTCTATCTTGCAGTGAAGACCAGCAATTCTGCAGTTCAAAAGAAATGTTTATATCACGCACTTCACGGTATACGTCTTCAATAGTTAGAGGTGACAATGTAGCATCAATGATCAAAACACCGGAATCTTTGATTACTTCGAAAGGAAAAACTTCGTGGGGCTCCATTGTGGCAAAAATAGCAGAAATACACGTCTTTACAGTTCAGCCATTTTGTTAAAATAATTATGAAAACACGACCGACAGGACAGACCAGAGACAATTATGCAACAGATAACAATTGAAGTTTGACATTTCCTTTTGACAGGTATATGTGCTGCATACTCTGTAAAAGTTTCGATTATCAATCGGTTATATTCATACTTTTATCTGTATCACAGTTATATTGCTTGCAAAGTACGACTCAATTACGAGATGTGATGATGCAAATGCTCTTGCAAGCTGGGGCCTTGCTATGAGCTCTTAAAGCAGGACAACTGCCCGGTTTATTCGTACCATGACAACTTTACAGCAGGCCCAGCCCAGGCCTACTATCTAAAAACCGCAGAAATAACCGGACACCTGTTTTTTTGTATGGAATCTCGTTAACATGTCGCTCTAAGTCCACTCAGCTTATTAGCTTACAAACGCCTAGGCGTCTGCGATGTTGGTTATAGTAAATTGTTAGAATGCCAGAGACAACATTATCCGTTCGACCTTTGAGAAAACTATATTAAAACAGTTCACCTAAATTAGCGTCATGGTATGATTTCATTCAAAACTGATTATGTCAGGTTTAAGAACTGCACGGCACTTGCATGGTTTTTACGAAGCTGATAGTAAGGCCTCTGATCACTTACGGGACACTGGTGAAAGACTACCATATTTTTATACACAGAATAAGAAGTCATGGTGTTGAGACGGTACCGACGGTAGTCGTCTATTCAAATTTCCCATCCACAAGGTCTTAAGTACCTAACGTAGCTTTTTTTACGGTTTTAATACATTTATACTCATTAGATCTAAACCTGTATTGCCTTTCGAAAAAGACGTCAATAGAATTTAAATATTTTTCCAAACGGTTATGTAATACTTTGTCAAGAACTTTTGACAGCACTGGTAACACAGAAATTGGTCTGTAATTTATAAGTCTGTATTACTAGGATCTGTTTTTAATCCTGATTGATATATGGGGGTAACTTTGGCTATTTTTAGCGAATCTGGAAAAAAACACCCTTAGTTAAAAGTTTATTAAAGCATTCAGTCAATTTAGTAAGTATTAATCCTTTTATGCATATTATAACCTTTGTGCTTATGCCATCTAACACAGGGGAGCCCATAGCTACGCTGTCGATTTGGATGTAAAATTTCTTCTTCCAGAATATGTAGCCAGATATTAGGTAATGTTTTAGTATTTATGGATATTCCACAGATAGGTATTTATTTGTTAATTTAGCCGATGAAATGACTAGACACTTTAGCAGATTATATTAGTTTGACAAGTGAACAATCCAATACTAGCGTACTGTTGCTAGATGTATGGGTTGTTTGTTGGTTGGCGACTTGTGTTAGCTAACTAGGATAAAAAGTCTAAGCAGTATAACCAATTGTTGAAGGAAACTGAGCATACATTGTTAAAAATCTGATAACAAACATCATACTAGACCAAGCTTAACAAAAAATTCGCTCCTAAATCACGTCAGCACCAATTTCAAAAACGACCATTTCCATATGATCTTAGTAAACTCTTCCTTGTCTGACCATAGTCAAAGTCAAAGTCAAAAATCATTTATTCAATTTAGGCATCAAAGACGCACTTATGAACGTCAACTTTTTATTATAATGTACTTTAAAGACTCTACCACCGCGTTCCAAAATATATAGAACCCACCGAGAAGAAGCGGCAAAAAACTCGGGGCCATTCTTTTTATATGGATGTTTACAATGTTTCTACTTAGGTACTACAAATATTACATTTTATGGGTGGCAGAGAGACAGCTTGCCAGAAGTGGAGTATTTCAAGCATCTTTATCTTCTATATAATGTCGAACTTTATTGTAAGCTTTTTTTATTAAAACGTTTTTTACAGTCAACTTGAATTTGCCCTCTGTGAGCTCAGTTATGTGCTTTGGTATTTTATTGTAAAAACGCACACAATTTCCTAGGAATGACTTATTAGTCTTCGCAAGTCTAAAACTAGGTACAGCTATCCTATTTGTATTTCTGGTATTAAAAGTGTGGTGATCACTATTTAACTTATATTTATGTAAATTTTTACGAACATACATTATGTTTTCAAATACATATAAGGAAGGCAACGTTAATATATTGATTTCTTTAAATAAATCTCTCAAAGATTCACGGGGACCCATTTCGTATATAGCTCTAATAGCACGTTTCTGAAGGATAAATATGGTCTCTATATCAGCCGCTGAACCCCATAGCAATATCCCATATGACCTTACGCTGTGGAAATATGCAAAATACACTAACCGCGCCGTAGAAGCATCTGTTAGCTCTCTTATTTTACGTACTGCATATGCAGCAGAACTGAGTCTCCCAGACAGGGCATTTATATGAGGACCCCATTGTAATTTTGCGTCAATTTTAATGCCCAGGAAGACTGTTTCCTTGTCCATTACGAGTTTAACTCTATCAAGCGTAACGTTGGACTCCAAATATGGAACAGTAGGCAAAGAAAACTTCAAACATTTTGTCTTTTTTGAATTCAGAAGTAAATTATTAGTTGAAAACCATTTAGAGATACTAGATAGAGCGTTGTTTACTTGAATTAGTGTGCTATCTTTCCTATCTACTTTAAAAATCAGAGATGTGTCATCCGCAAATAATACAATATCACAAAGATCCTTGGCCATAAGTGGCAATTTGTTAATGTAAACTAAGGACAAAAAAGGCCCTAAAATGGACCCTTGTGGAACACCCATTTTAATTAAAGATTCTGAAGATGTTACACCATTTATGCTAACCTTTTGCATCCTGTCAGATAAATATGACTCGATGACATCAAGCGCAGCTCCACGAATACCATAATGGAAAAGCTTTCGAATCAGTATACGGTGTTCCACACAATCAAATGCTTTAGAGAGATCACAAAAAACACCAATAGCATCATGTGAGCTCTCCCAAGCCTTTAAGACATACATCATTAACTTCACACCGGCATCCTTAGTTGATCTTGTTTTCGTGAAAACTAACTTATTTTCGTGCAGTATTGAATGCTCGTTGAAGTGCGCCAAAAGTTGTTTGAGCATAATTTTTTCAAAGATCTTACTCAAAATTGGTAGTATAGATACTGGTCTATAATTTGAGGGGTCTGTTTTCTCTCCAGCCTTAAAAATTGGAGTGATTCTACTATATTTCATTAAATTAGGAAAGGTACCTCTATCTATACAAAGATTAAATAAGCGGGCCAAAATAGGACCCATAAAACTAATAATTGGCTCTACAATTTTTACTGACATTCCCCATAAGTCTTCAGTAGTCTTTATATTTAAGCTTTTGAATGTTTTTATAATTTCGACAGTTGAAGTATATTCAAAAGAAAAACTAGGTACTTCGTTCGTGAAATTAGCTTTAAGAATAGCTTCTGCAGCATTGGGGCAAGAATTCAGTGACTTGGTGACTTCTAGAGGTAAATTAGAGAAGAAATTATCAAAAGTATTTGCTACATTTATTGGTTCTGAGACAGTCTGATTGTTAATTACAAGGACACATGCAGTGTCTTTTGGTTTATTTTTGCCGGTCTCAATATTTATAGTCTTCCAAACTGTTTTTATTCTGTTATTCGATTTCCGAATTTTATCTCTAATAAACAAAGCTTTAGCACGCATACAAACAGTCTTAAATAATTTTGAATAAGTTTTGACATAGTTATGGAAAACTTTATCAGATGTCATAGTTTTTTTATGATATAACTCATACATGGTATCTCTACTTTTTTGAATACCTCGAGTAGCCCAGTCACCAAAAACTAACTTCCCAGTTGTACACATTTTAACCTTTGGACAAACTTAATTGATCTCGGTACTAACTAAAGATAATAATCTATAATAATAATCGTTAGGGTCCTCTTCCGAAAGCTTCGCGATGCAAAGTTTTGCTTCAATATTTTGCTGAAGCTTTCCGAGCCTACTAGTTGTTAACGGCCTATGTTCGATTATCATCTTTTTCATGTTTTGCCATTAAATTTTATCGCAAGGCCCTTGTGATCAGACCTAACACCGGTCATAATTGTAGTTTCCTTAGCCTTACAATTTGAATAAATATTGTCTATGCAGGTAGCTGAATGGTCAGTTATTCTAGTGGGCTCAAAGAATAAATAATTCAAATGGAATGATTTAAACAGTGCAATTAGGTTTGTTTTATCTGATGAATCTGTTAATAGATCGATATTGAAGTCACCACAGATATAGATTTGTTTGTTACATTTAGAGATTTTCTTTAAAATTGATTCCATTGTATCCATAAAATTTTGAAAATTTGATTTATTCTCTTTACCATATGGTGGTCGATATACACACAACACTAGATGCTTTTCCACCTCTACACAAGCTACCTCACAGACACGCTCTATCGCACATCCGACTAAGTCATGCCGCTCTTTGAACTTGATATTGTGTCTAATTAATATAATACAGCCTCCTCCTTCAGCGGATGTGCGGTTGAACGAGCTAGCCACCTGGAAATTACTTATATTAAATAACATCATATCTTTTTTAAGCCATGTTTCGGTAAAAACACATCAAAAGGATGTTTATTTAAATGAAGTTCAATGTCAAGTATTTTGCCAGAGAAACGATTAATGTTTTGATAATACAATGTCATATCAGATTGTTTCTCTTTTGTCTTACTTAAAAGTTTAAACAATTTATATTATTAGTACTTGTACTTAGTACTGTTATGTCATTTTAACACTTCGTTATATTTCCTATAACTGCGTTAATATTATATGCTACTAAAGTAGCAATTAAATTCCTATATCTCTTAGGTAGGTACATCCTATCCCGGGTCAGCTTAAAATTAGTAATAAAATTATTACAATCAAAAAATAAAAATTTGTCACTGTGACATGTCATATTATACATTAATGTATTTAATGAATGAATGTGCTCATTCTGTCTTTTTGTTAGCACATTCGAGTATGGAAAAGATATTAGCATTATTTTAAAAGCATTAAGTTTGAGAAGCGAGGTAGTTCTAGTAATAATATCTTTCCTGTCAATACCTAAACTTTGCCCTAGATAGACAACCACTATTGTGATATTATCTATTTCAGAAGACATGATTTTCTTTTCAATCTCAACATATGAGGCTCCAGGCATGCAGTGATTTATTACTGAACAGTGCTGCAAGTTACCTAATAGTGATCCAAAATTTCTGCCAATCGCATCTGAGAACACCAGAACTCTCTTAATATGATTTCGACTTATGACATTCTCAACCTCCCCCTGGTCCGTTGATAAGATGATATTATCATTTGAAGCTTCTATTGAATCAGACCCAGCTCTAGACAGTGACTGACTGTGAGAGCTTGGGCTATTCCTCTCAATGTCTCTCACACTTTCCACATTATTAGTAACCAGGTCCAACAGCCCAATTGCTTGTTTATAATGTTCACTCAGATGGTTTTGAGCTAATATGTAGTCAGAAAAAATATCTTGCAAGATTTTTTCTTTCTCAAGCAGGTCAGAGCGGAGCTTCAGAAGGTCATCATCATACAAACGCTTAGTAATTTCCAATTCATCAGTGCAGCTTTGCAGCTTTTCTTCTAAGAGTAACTTTTCTTTGATTAAATCTACATTTTTGAGAAAATAATTGCGTATTTTAAGTGTTTTCTGGCATTTGCGTATAATTTTTTTAACTTTCAAATATTTTTTTTATTTTTTATGACTTTTAAAATTTGAATTACTACATAAAGAGTGATCACTTGTTAGGTCTATGGTAACCATCGGTTGAGGGCCACTAGACTCAATGCCACTACCTATCAGTTCATTGTATAGACTGACAGTGTCAGCTGTCCGTTCATTGAATTTAGAAGACTTTAACACTAGGATTTCTTGATGAGCCTTATTCAAATCAAATTCTAGCTCAGTTATGCGGCTTAAGGCCTGCTCGTAGGTGTCACTACACTGTTTGAATGATACAACAATGTCCTTGAGCTGTTCATTTACATGAATCGAGTCAGATAAATTTGTGTGTAGATCAGCTAGTTCACATTTTAGATCAGAGATCTTTTGCACTATGTTGTTCACTTCAATCTCACTATCTTCTCTTTCTTGTAGTAATTTGTCAGACAGGTCCTTATATTTTTTTAGTTCTACGAGTGTCACTCTGAGCTTTTCTTCTAAATCTCTAGCTGTGGCTTTTCTAGTCATCACAGGCATCTTGGTTGTCTATCCTCCGTCAATCTGTTAAAAATATATAAATTGTGTTTAAGTATATTCAAAGCACTAGTGTTTTGTTCTCAAACTGTATGTAACAGCTACACCTTGGAACTTTGAGTCTGAACTTATATGAATTGTAAAGTATTTGTAGTGTGGTGTTGTATGTGGTCAACGTTTCGCCATCAAATTTGCTTCCACTAATTAGTCAAACAAAGTGAGGCCAAACTGGACCTTGTGTGTATCTCGACGTTGCTCACTAAAGTGAGTCCTGTGTCACGGTCCTGTGATGTGAGTACCTAGATAAATATTGAACACAAATACTCCCCGAGAAAAGCTGGCTTAGGAATCCAACTTTTAAATCCGTCGTTTTTCGTAACAGCTGTTTCCAATCCAAACGTCAAGTCCGGGTTGTATAAATACGACACAAATTTACTGGCCGAAATATAGACAAATAATAATATAATAAATAGCCATAGACAAATATATTTATAGATAAAGTAATGAAAATCCCCACAAAAGGCTATCTACAAAGCTATTAATTACGGAAAGGTATTTCGATCCTAAGAAAGATCTAGAATTTGTGAAACAGATATTGAAATCGCAAAGTTAGAAGAGCAAAATAAAAAGTCTGTAGAAGAAATAAACAAAAAGACAACAACAAAAATTATAAATGAACGCACAAAGAGTGGATTAATCTGTCCGAACCAGCAAGACTCATTCGAGTTAAGTTTCATTCATAAATCTATTGTTATTTTTTGCGCTGATGCGGACGGGTTAATAAAAATGCATTCAGACATCAATTGCAGTATCGGGTAAGATGGCATAAGCTCTCTGGTTCTCTACCATTGCCGGTATTCCGAAATCCTACAAACGGTATATTGACGGTACCTACTTTTGCCATACTCCCCAAAAAGTACGTAACTGCGTTTTCAAACACGCTAAATTCTATAAAAAATTAAATTATATTATCAAAATTATTAGACTTATGGTACTAGAGATTAACAACTTTTAAGATTTTTAGACATAATAAACATCCCCATCCATAACTCTCTAAGTCATACAATGTGAAACCCGCATTAAGATAAATATCACAATGGTAACTCCCATCACCATCCATATCAGTAAACTTCCGTTCGCAAATTTTGTTTCAGAAAGCACATGAAATCTGTGACACTGACCACCTATCAGAGGGGCTTCAGCACATAAGACATATATTACGAAGCAATAATCGTGAACATCCAAGATTGAGTCATAGAAGCCGCCCTAGCTCGTCACAGCTGAGCGCCAGTCTGCGTACCTGGAAGACGCAGGAAAAAGCAAGAAAAGCATTTACTTACTCATACACATGTAATATTAAGAAATGAAACACATGTAAAATTAAAGTGTTCTACTCGTATATCAACAAAAGAATTATCTCCATACAAAATGTGACGTATATACCAAGGTATAAAATATCATAGTTTTTTTTGCCAAAAATAACATTTTGAGGAGAGCTACCCACCTACAACCCGGTCAGAATATCTGTGCACCTCGCTGGAATGCGGCGCCTCTCCCGCTTTCCTTCTTTCCGCTTCACCTCTCCGGTCCTCTCCGCACTCCCCGGTGCGACAGTACGGTTAGCATCTTCGTTGCCGATACACGTCCCGATAATTTTGATATTTTCGCTTTGTTGTTGTTTTGTTTTTTAATATTTATTGTTAAGTTTAGACTGTTTACTGTTAAGTTTGGACTGGTTTGGTTGTTATTAAAATTGTTGTAGCTGTTAAACTGAAGTCATGGGAAAAACAATACACAGCGAATCAAGAAATTTAATCTTGAAAGTGCTCAAGTTTTTCGGAATCGGAGAAAGCAAATAAACAGTACACCATACCTGTAGACCAAGAGGTGAAACGAACCTTAATCAAGCCACCTTATCATTGTGACCTGAACCCTATCGAATATATATGGAACTTGGCAAAGCAAAGGGTGGCAGATAAAAACATTGACCAATCGGAAAAGAAAATAGAACAACTTACAAAAGATGCGATTAAGTCAATTACGCCAGCTGACTGGAAAAAAGAAGTGAATCACGTGGAGAGACTACAGCGAGAATACTGGGAAAAGGATCATCTAGCAGATGACAACATCACACAACTTTTAATATCACTAGGGGAAGATAGTTCGGAGAGTTCAGAAAGTGAGAGTGAGGAAGATACAATGTCAGGCATAGAGTCAATAATTGATAGTGACTGAGTTTAATAATAAATGTTTTTATAATCAAAATTATTGTTTTTTAATAACAAACCCTTCATCAATAATAAATTGATTTGAAAAGGTTAGTATTTTTTTTTTACCTCCACATTTCTCGAAAAAACTTTTTTTCACACCGTACCCAGACCGCCGATATGACGTCACGAGGTCAGGTGCACAGATATTGTGACCGGGTTATACTACGAGTAACCTAGATGAACGTACGCATGCATAGTTTTGTCTTTTGCACTCAACATTTGATAAGTCACTGACAACCCAAAGTCATTTATTAATTTGGTCGTCAAGCAGTTTGTAACTGCTATAAGACTGACTACGAAAAAACAAAAACATATAGCTTCGTAGGACTTCAATAAATACATTTTAGTACCTAAATGATATCAAAATCTGTCCAGTAGTTTTTGCATGATGCGCAAACAGAAATCCAGACAAGACGGAAGACAGGCAAGTAATAAAATACCTACTCAAATAATAGTGATTTGGATTGTAATACTTTACTACTCCTACATACTAATTAAACCATACACCATACCATTCATTCTCCATTCTTTTTCTCCTGGGCGACCTGTTATTGGCAAAATTTTGTTTATGCAATTGTCAATGGCAACAAGAGGCGTCAGTGACTGATGATATTTGAAATTCAGTACCATAGAGAAAATTGTATATGACATATTCAGTACCTAAATCTAAACAATCTCACGGTCAGACAGAACGTGAATTATCACTTACCTTCTCATATCACTACTTTGATACATATTAATGTATAAAATTTAAGGCACGAAGTAAAGATCAGAATCTGAAGATTGTTTTTGGAGTACATACAGCTTTATTCCAATTGAATCGAAAAATGATAAATCGATTATCTACAATACCTGCCATGAAATCGATATCTATCAAGTGCCCCTTGTTTTTGCCAAGTCAGTTGTCCTTCAATCATTTTCTGATGCAATAGTTTGTTCTTGATTGAAACATTAATTATTTACAATTGTTTTAGTTATCAAGGTTTAATGTTGAATTGGTGTTGAATGTAGTGCGTTCGAATATACTAATTCTGAGCGTTTTAGCGAAAATAACGCTAAAACGCTCACAAGGGGCGTTCGAATTGGGAATCTGTGGGTCGTTCATGCCTCTTTTTGTTCAGCGTTCGGAAAGCTAAAAAAGAGGTATTTTGCCACCAGAGTGCAATTATTGACCCACGTCCGGAGCATGGTTGTTTGTGAACGTTATTTGACAGCTATGTATTGGACAGCATAATCATGCGATTTTAGGTCTTATGCTCAGCGTTCGAATCATAGATTAATCAGACTATATCTAAAGATAGATGGCAATCACCAAAGACCTTACACTTACTACTCGTAACTAGACTGTGCAATATGGCGAAAATACCGGTCCGCGTGAGAGGGCTCCCGTTGGGAGTGTGTCCCTTTCTTAATGTGGTGACCATGACCAAGCAGAATACAGGACAAATTGCTTGTAAAAACGATTGTATCCTGATATATTGATGCTAAACATGGCATTGAATCTTAGAATAGCAGAAATCGCCCTTATTTTCATCCATAGACAAATTCACAATTTTTATTTGGATAGATCACGTGGTGTACATGATAGCCGCAAACGTCAAAATTATTTTTTTACAGTTTACTTCAAAGAGTTTAATAACGTTTGATTATAGTTTTGGGTGTTGATCGACTGACGTTACGTCGAGTTAGCTCCGTGCTTATCATCTCACATTTTAAACTGTATTTCGCTTTGATTATTTTAAACATCGTTCTTGTTGTATTGCTAATTGTGGTAGAAGGCGAAACTCCAGTGGTGTTAAATTCCACCGATTTGCAACACGTGAGACGTATAGATGCTAACTAACTACTCTACATACCTACATATACTTAATTTTTTGTAAGTAAAAAAACTACCAAACATGGTATGTATATTTTTTCCGAATCTACATTACTTAGCCTACACGTGGGTTAAGGGTCTGAACTTATGAAGTACAAGGTGTCTCAAAAGAAAGTTTATATTTATTTAGCTTACTGCGTGAATGTTTCAGAAACACCATGTCAATATTCCGCCTAAATCAACGCTACTCCAATACTTGTCTGGCCATTTATCATATTGTTTGCAGCTTTGATGGCTATTGCATCTAAAATTAAAGCGACGTTCATTTCACCCTTTTCAGCCTTATCCATCAAGAATTCCATCATTTCTGTCATAAAATCCAGGTCGCATTTAGGCGTCGCCAATATCCTTCGCAGAGTTGCAGGGCGAGGTAAAAGGAATCGTGTCCTTTTACCTCGCCCTTCAACTCTCTCTCTCCTCAAAAATTAATAGGCTTTACCCGAATAATCATATAATGATAAATAAACGGTTTTATTTTATCTCAATATTTATTGGACGTGTTAGATTTTGTCGTATTTAATCTTGTGTGAATGTTTTCGAAATTATGTTGGACCATCTGTTCGACTTCAGAATAACTATCACATTATTTTTATTATTTTTAATAAATATTTTAGGTTATCTTTAACAGGCGTTGTTGTAAGACTTTGATATCTCGACGTATTTTATTTTACATGGTGAGGCAGTAGTTGCAGTAGATGCTGTTTGTGTTCCTGGAGTAGACGGCTGGCGGTGGGTCCGCGGAGAGGAGCCGGAGCCACCCGGTTTCTCGAGGCGGTCTGGCCAATACTGGATGAGTGGGTTCACCGGAGACACGGGTCGCTTACCTTCCGAATGACTCGGTCCTCTCGGGGCATGGTTGCTTTGGGAGGTACCTGTGTAACGTGGCTCGGAGGGAAGCGACTCCTGCGTGCCACCAGTGTGGCTGCGCAGAGGAAACCGCGCAGCATGTATTGGAGATGTGCCCGGGGGCAGAGGAACCGCGGCAGACACTTGTCTCGGTAAAAGGGCCGGACCTCTCTTTACCGACCATCATAGCCAGGATGGTCGATGACGAGAGGTCATGGGAGGCGATGTCGATACGAAAGTTTCAAGTATTTCTAAATAATGCTTCTTTCGGTTGGATGGTACTGTTAAACTGTCCAATAGATGTCGCTCCGTCCCCGCAAGACGGTTAGTCAAATAGAGAGTTAAAATTCGATGCTCGGGCTAGATTCTCGGTGGCCTAGTTGGTCAATGGCGTCTGACACGGAGAGTCAGAAGACGCGGGTTCGAATCCCGTCTGAGGATGGAATTTTTATCTCTATAAATTTCAATGTTTGAGATCGCTTAAGCAGGCGTTAGTGCTTTAAAAAAGTAATACTATAGGAAAAAAGTAGTCACATTTAAAATGCGATCTGTAAACGGCAGACGATTTTGACATTTTTCCAGGCAGTGCATTTTCCCATTTTAATTTCTGGTTTTCATTGTTCGGAACAATACAAGAAATGTAATTAATAACAACAAACATCATCGGTGCAAAGTCGAAGGACACGATAAAACGTCAGAAAATTTAAAAATGAAAAAATCTTAAGTTTTGGGTTTTCCGTTTTTGTACAGTCTGAAGGTGACCGGTACATCTCCAATTTAAGACAGTCGGACAGAATTATCTACCTACGTACTATAGGGATATGGAATTGCAAAAAAATCTTAGATCTACAATATTCATGGTAACCCTGAAGAATATTCAACAAACCACCATCTTGCATTTAGTATTACCAGACCCAAACATTTGAGTACTACTTTTTACTCAGTATTAATTAATTACTTTATAAAGTACAACGAATTAACGAATTACGCTTCAAAGTTTATGAATCATTCGTTAACGTAAAATTTAAAAAAAAGCAAAATATACAATTTTCAACCATTTCTACTTAACCCGGCATTGAGTGCAAGAACCAAGGTGAACTTTATAATAGCACATATGGGGTATAATTTCACATGTAAATACAAGAATTCACATGTTTTTATGTAAAAATGCGGCTGTTATAGTATTTGGTACATAAAAACCAAATACTATAACAGCCGCATGTGGCTTTTTATTATATGTAGGTATATTATTACAGTAGAACCTCGATTATTCGAACCAATTGAGACAGACTAATTCGAATAAACAAAATTTCGGATAATCGAAAATTGGATGACGTGCATCGCGTACTATGTAATACTAATCTTCATTCTGTGATCCCGGGTCACAGAATGAATAATAGTACTCCATACGCACATGCGCGCGCATAGTTGAGGTTCTATTCATTCCTAGTATATATAGTATATCTTTCAATCAAAGCTTTCAATTTGTTTGCATGATTACATTTAAGGTTTGACATTGTTATTAATAATTTTGGTAGGTTCATACATTAAAATACTTTATTTTAAAATTGTACTTTAAACTATTTTTGCACGCCTTGATGAGGCAGAATGTACTGGATCCTTTCTATTTTAACTATAAGAACTACTGTACCTACATTTCTCGCAAATAAAAGTTTATTATTATTATTATATTTTAGTCTATGGTTCTATTGTATATTATGCCCTCCATGTGATCGTTGATCATCAGCATCCACAAAAATATCATATTTATCACTGTTGTAATTAGGTGCATACGGCGAATGTTTAGATGGTTGGAGGTTTGTTACTCAATCACGCCAGAACTGCTGAACGGATTTGCATGAAATTTCGTAGAGATAGATAAGGCGCTGGAAAAGCTTGTAGGATACTTTTTATCATAATCATCATTTTCCATTACTGCGGGACGCAGAAGTTTAATATTTATGTCAAAATCACGAGATATTGAAGACAAGAAAACTAAAGAATATGTATAATGTATTAAGTTTATTACTCAATCGAATTTTCAACAATTTACAATCATAATACCTACGTAAAATCTTTGCGCATAAAAATATTAATTAATAATAATACAAAAATAACTAAAGTAATTTTAAGTAACTTATTTTCTAAGTTCTAAGATCTATGGTTCCAACGCTTAAGCTATAGTTCAGGTTGAAGAGTGTCATCAGCTTTGACCTGGCCGATTGGAGGCATACTCTTGAGGGTGCTATCCAGCAGTTCGATTGATGAGGTAAAGATGTGGCAGTTCGAGTAGAGGTACCAAACTAGGAGACCGATGAAAAGCAATTTGAAGATTCTGTCTACGAAGTACCGTCTGTAATAAAAAAAACACTAATATTATAAATGTGAATTGGGTGAGAATAAATCTATTTTACTCCAGGGGACAGGAGTTACGTGGATGCATCTTTTTAGCAAACTTAAAAAAATAGCAGGTTCGCTAATTCAGGAGTAGGTATATTTTTTATACAGTGTGTAACAAAATATGCTAAAACCTCACACACAGAAGCTTGCATGTAATTTAGACCTAACTACAGCGTCCCAAGAAATAGTAAAAGTTTCAAGTTACTCATAACTAAAGTTTTTCTAATACTCAACAAGGTGCATCCCTGAAAAACTAGGCCAAAGACGGCAATGACCTCCAGAACGTAGACTACGTAAACAAGGGGCGTAAGCAGGGATTGGGGTGCGGCGCTGGGAGAAGGTGCATTCAAGGACGGATGTAAATGTATAGGTGACGTGGGGATTGCAAAGTGCATTGACCCTAACGAACTCCAAGAATATACAGTCTAATAGGGCTGTCCAAACAATTTTCGTTGTTTTTTAAACTTTGATTATTGCGATTTAAATTTTGATACTTTGCCATGTGTATGATACAACAAGGGGCCCCGCTTAGGCCCCTTGTTTATGTACGTTGTGTAGGTCATTGCCGTCTTGGGGTGTATCCTGACTATAAGAACGTAGACATCTTTCAGTATTAATACACTTTTATGCATCACATTGTATATACTCGTAATTACCACGCATAACTTTTTACTGGATCATCCGATGTGAATGGCGACCTTTGGTTTAAAACTTTTCAAATTGCTCATTAAAATAGTTTTAGATCATAGATAAAAGGTATTCGTGTACGTGGATGATATAATATCAGGCGTAGATGTAACACGTAGCAATGGAATGGAATGAACGGAATGGCGGTTTTGGATATCTGGGGGCACTATTTAATTTAAAACATTAAAGATTACGATACGATTATTAAGATATGATCACTATGAGATGTTGTTAGGTTAGCTAATTACGTAATAACTTAAGACAGAAGGTCCCTTATGTAGGGGCTGAATAAATTAACCGATTTGGTATTACATGAATCTCACAACCTTTTACGATAGATGTACTGAGCTGCGAGACTTGGTTTTTACAAGTTTTGTTTTTGATGGCATTATTTTTTCGACTGACAGAAGAGTGAGATGTAAGGTGCCTACAGGCAATGATGTTAATATATATAACTAATATAAACTGAGGTAGATACGCCTTACTGCGCTCGGCTTGGCGACATCAACACAAGCTAGTTGTCTTGAGTCAACTTAGTTCCAGCCTGTCTGACAACGACGCAGCACGTGTACTACATTTAGGAAAAAATGTATTTTAATTTAAAATAACTCCTGCGACGTTGCCGGTTCGCCACCCACGAGAACGAGACAAGTAGCGAGCGACAGAGAGAACGAGTCTGTCATTGGGGGTCGAATGGTCGGTCACAGGCGAACGTTGTTAATAATATATTGATCCCTTTCTGACAACTAGGATTCATATATCTTCGTGCTCGTTTAATCTTGTCAATGTAGTTAATGTCGTTGTGCGAGTTGTGTACTTTAGCTATAGGTAGGTATAGCATAAAATTTGCCATGTTTATACTTTATATTCAAGGAGTAATAGTCAATCTCATTGCCTACAGGGTGGTATTGTGACGTAAGTATGTAGATTAATAGAATAATTTTACAGCCTAAACAACTCTTTGGTTTGGTTTTTATTAAGGACTAGCTGCGCCCCGTGGTTTCAACCGCGTAGTGATGGATGATGAAACTAAAGTAGCCTAAATTACTTCTAATATCAGCAGCTATCTGCCAGTGAAAGTCCCGTAAAAAATAATTCAGCCGTTTCAGAGATTAGCCGGCATAAACAGACAAACAGACAAAAAATTTAAAAGTTTATTTTTTTATGAAAGTACCGTAATACTTTCATATGCATTTAGTACACAAATAGACACTCCAATTTTATTTATCTGTATAGATACCGTTACCTATTGTCTACGTTAGCGTTGGATTTGACTTTACCACGCGAGTGAAATAGGATATCTATATCTATACATATAATAAAACTGTAGAGGTCGAATTTCTGTAGGTACAGTGAAAAAATATGCTAAAAACCGAGTCAGGGGGATGCAAGGAGTAAACACGACTACTATTATATATACTATGTATACTATTATATTATATGTATTTGAAAATATAATGTATGTTCGTAAAAATTTACATAAATATAAGTTAAATAGTGATCACCACACTTTTAATGCTAGAAATACAAATAGGATAGCTGTACCTAGTTTTAGACTTGCGAAGACTAATAAGTCATTCCTAGGAAATTGTGTGCATTTTTACAATAAAATCCCAAAGCACATAACTGAGCCCACAGAGGGCAAATTCAAGTTGACTGTAAAAAACGTTTTAATAAAAAAAGCTTACTATAAAGTTCGACATTATATAGAAGATAAAGATGCTTGGAATACTCCACTTCTGGCAAGCTGTCTCTCTGCCACCCATAAAATGTAATATTTGTAGTACCTAAGTAGTAGAAACATTGTAAACATCCATATAAAAAGAATGGCCCCGAGTTTCTTGCCGCTTCTTCTCGGTGGGTTCTATATATTTTGGAACGCGGCGGTAGAGTCTTTAAAGTACATTATAATGAAAAGTTGACGTTCATAAGTGCGTCTTTGATGCCTAAATTGAATAAATGATTTTGACTTTGACTAACTAATTTAGATTTTTTACATTTTTTTTGTTAATCTGTCTGTTCCTCTATATGTTTGTACGGGTTAAGCTCCGAAACTTTGATTCTAGTAAATTAAAGAGTTTCCCTTTGGGATAGTTAAAAACTGTAATAACCATATGCCGCGAGGCCACACAAGCGACACCGCTGGCAGATCAGCTAGTATTAAATAATAATTATGATCTGTCAAAAATACAAGATGGCGATTATACGCCATGTTTTTTTTTCACCACCTTACTCCGTGCGTTACCAAAGCAAAATTTGACTAAATCCTTTCGAGTGCATTAGCTCTTAGCATTGTACTAGGATTTCATGAAGCTCGAGAGGTATGGGTAGGTACACAAACACTATGTCACCTGTATGGCTCGTGAAACAAACATTAATTTTGCAAAACCGGGTGCTCTGGTTTCAAAGTAGGTACACTCAGGAACGCCAATATGTCAATTTACTCACATCCTATGAAGTTTCCTCGCCCTTGGTAACGTTGATAAATCTTCTTTACAGCAGAACTCCCTAATGCCTATCACGTAGTTCTTCAAATATTCATTAGGATTCAATGTCGACTGATCCGTAAAGAACACCTCGTCATCTGCTTCGGATATCCTCTTCCGTAAAGACGTGAAGTTATCATTTCTGAAATGCCACTCTTTAGTCGTGTAGTATTGCAGGACGGAGAGGCCGTGGCTGATACGCTTTTGGATATTCACCATACTGGAAATAAATATAAACGTAAGCTAAATGTATCTATACTAAATACTTAGATTAAGGATTAGCCTCCGCGCGCACGCAGAGTGAGACCAATCATTAATCTAAGAAAAAAACGATATTAAAAAATATTTTGTGACACTTCCACTGAAAAGAAAACAATGATTTTGTCCTATTTGGGGTTTTTTTTTGATTATGGATTTCCGCAAAGTAACGCCTGAATCAATAAATTATTAATCTAAGACTAAATATTTTTCTGAAAAATGAAATAATGAACCGGGGTAGGGGAGCCCAGCCTCCGCGAGTTAACCTGGGCTGCGCACCAGCAAGCCTCAGACCAAATAATGTTCGGCCAAGATTTGATTGAGCGTTGCTAGAACGTCTTTTACCATTATCTGTCGAAAACGAGTTAGACATATAGTCTTAGGTCTAAGCTTTGTTGGTTTCAAACTGATTTGAGGATTTTAATAAATGTCCATCGATCAAGGAAATGTAATTTGGGACTTCGAGTTTAGTGCTAATAAATAAACCTGTCCATTCGTCGTGAAAATGCAACAAAACTTTGTCTCTGTCAACGCTCTTTCACTTTTGACAGCCGACCAAGATTTGGCTCTCTCAAAAGGTAGAAAAATTTTGGTCAGTCGTCTGGTCAGTCAGCACAAAATTTGTTCTGAAAGGGTGTCGTGAAACAGGCGTGATCAAATCTTGATCCGTGCAAATTTTAGCCTAG
Source organism: Selenia dentaria (assembly GCA_917880725.1). Taxonomy (NCBI): domain Eukaryota; kingdom Metazoa; phylum Arthropoda; class Insecta; order Lepidoptera; family Geometridae; genus Selenia; species Selenia dentaria. Next base: position 6,225,708 of record OU862904.1, on the reverse strand, counting down.
AGGCGTCGTGGACCGCCTGTTTTGCCAAATTGTTGGCTTGTCCTGTGGGTTGCTGGCACGCAAACCTGGTGCCCACCCTCGAAAAACACGATCATTTCAATCCCATCGATATTTTAGCTACAACGTCACCGACCAGCCGAATCCAAGTCTACCAATCGAGTCAGCCGACTCAACTGTAGAATTGGATGAAAGTGAATAATTTGATAACAGTAATTTTATATAAGCTGGCCTTTACTATAGTCTTTTTCAAATAGCTACTCACTTAAGACACATCCGAAATGTTTTTTATTTAGAATGGTTTTTATATAATAAAACATAAAAAAAATCATTTGGCTGGTGAGTCAAGTGTCTTAAAAAAATTAATGCTCATGATATTATTTTTCTAAAATAACAAACGAGAATAAATATTTGTGTCTAATTTGCTTACCCAATTCAATATTTAGGGTATACTTTCCACACGGGGGGCATTTGTTTAATTTAATCAAACCTGTATATTGCGTGGTGGCATGGAAATATTAATTAGCAGGATGATATTAATGATACCGTAGGTCTACCATGAGTTTAAAACATTGACATCAATCGATGCTCGGTATCGACTGTCGCGAAAAAAGGTTTGAAAAAATGAACAGTGCCAGCTTGCAGTCGATTGTAGAACTAAAATTGACAGCGAGTACGCCAATCACAAGCAGGTAGGCAAGATCGAGTATCGAACGACTATAGATGACATTTATGTTGCCAACTCATGGTAGAGCTAATTATAATATAGTAGGTACTTACTTTAAAATCCATCAAGCAGGTTGTAGGACGATCCTATCTAACATCTATGTACATAGTATTACCTGTGATCAAAATAATTCGTTGATCTGTGTATTACGTCACGCTGAGTCCATTTTCGTTCGCGGCACAAGTTCGCGGTATCTTGAGTTCTCCTCAGGAGTTCTCTAAACCTTTATTATTGCGAAAGAAGGGTAAATTGTATAAGCGAGTACTTACAATGTCTTTTTCCCTAACAACAATAGTAGTGTGTCAGCAAAATAGGCGGGAAGAATGTGCAAGAAGAAGAGGCATATTTGATGAGTTATCCAATAAGATTTTATTGTGCCGCCAGGATACCACAGGGCGATTGTGTATGGGTATTCGTTTACCCATTTCTCTCCTGAAAATAAAAATGGTTGTATGTAAAGTCGGTTACGAACGATAATTTTACGTGATAACGTCATAAGACAAGCCGAACTTAACGTTAGGCTTCACTCACACTCGTCGTGCCTCTCTATCGCTTGTCCCGCGCTCTCGCTTCCGCTTGGCTTTGGCGGAACGTGACAATGAGTCATACTTTTTCGTACAGGCAAACTATTGTAGATGGCGTGCGATTTACAAAACGGTATTACGTCAAAAAAATAAACATTTAGAATAACTATTACTGGTGGGTAGGTTTCCAGAAAACGTCTTGTATAAGCTACAAACCCGCTTTAGGTTGGCCGTTTATCTTAGTTAATCTGAGATCTTAACAATAGGTAGGTACTTACCTAATTCAATAATTTGCATCCAATTGAGTTTGATTATACCGGATAGAGTGAGATTGTACACTTGAGTGTCGCGAGGTCTGAAACAGATAGGTAATACATTTAATACAATCGGTACCAATGCAAATTGCATTATTTTTGTACTTATATTAAAATAAAGTACATTTTACGAATGCTCAAACCATGCGAATCCGATAAGAAAAGATTAAAAAAGACAAACATTAGTAGTGCCATCTGCTACCAAGTAGAATTAACTCATGATAAATTTTAAGCATACGGATGGGTTATGTCTATAAATATTTTGCGAGGACTCAAGATAGTAGTATCATTGAGCTGATTTCGCTACTCATCGCTAGATGGCGCTTTAAGCAATACAAAGATGTTATCGAAATTTTAACGGCGTATTCGTAGTGCACACAAAATATGTAATTATTTTTATAGGTACATGAATGTAAACAACATACTTGTCGAGTGCAGTAGCATACGCGATGAGTATGCAGGCGTTGACGACCACATCTACCGCGATGGCATCAGCGGTGTAGGAAGGCTCGCAATGCATTGTGCGGATGACACCTTACAAATTATAAAGAGCAATGATAATATTGTATAGATCTATGTGGTAGCTACATCATCATCGTCAGCCGGAAGCCATCCACTGCTGTATGTGCACGTAAGCCTCCTAATGCCGCAATGAGTGGCTATTTGCAATCATCAGCTCCCTGCTAAGTCAGATAGGCTAGGGCAAGGGCCGCACATAAATGGCAACAGGCGCGAACATGGCACGGGTCGCTTCCTATTCCATTCAAATTTCATAGAAAATGCATGGAAATAAAGCTCAATTTAGAACACACGATATGTCGTTGCTCGGACGTGGTTATGACGCAACATTTCGTGTTCTAAATTGCGCTTTATTTCATGCTTTTTGTATGAAATTTGAATGGAATAGGATGCCGCCAGTGCCATGTCCGCGCCCGACGCCATTTATTTGTGGCCTGCGCCTTAAGTCCACCACCGGGCCGGTTCCACTATAACTAAATTGCATTAGAAGTTAGAACCATACATAGCGGCCGTGATAATGTAGGGCTCGAAAAAAGAAGAGGGTGTTCGGCAAAACTCACGAAATATCACAAGGGGGAGAGGGGTGCAGTAAGATATCACGTGTATTTATTTTTTCGTCAAATGCGATACATTAAATATCTTCATGTATATAGTACAATATGTTTTTCGCATGATTACATTCCATTATATTTTATTTATATATATTATCAGTCAAAAACAACCTGCAACCTATCCGTCTAGACTTTTCATTGTGGTGCTTAATTTTCTAGACTAAAATTCGATTTCACTTTAAACCTGTATACAAACGATAATATTTAAAAAAATAAGATTCTTTGTATATACTAAAAATAGACGTGATTTTCGTGTGGGGGTGGGGGGTTTAGTCTTAAACCTCACCACGTATCACCAAGGGGGAGGGGGGTTAAAAATACTAAAAACAACATCACGTGATTATTGGACGGCCCCATAGCTGAACGGTGACTTTTATACGTATTATGCTATTCAGTCCAGCTGCAGTTACGTTTCTGTTGACGCCAGCAATCGAGCAAACCTTTGTATTCTGCTAACTCGATAGATCATGAACGCGATGAGCTGCTAACTCTTACTCGTGTTTAGTAGCTAAATGTATTATAGTATAGTAGGCAGTGAGAATCAATGTACCAAGTATTTACCAAGCTATGTATGCTGTACCAAGCTATGCATATAGCTTGCAACAGTGCTTCACTTTCGAATGTCACGAGCCCCTGTTCTTGTCCGTAAAAGTAAAAAAACTAAAAAGGGTGAATATATGTTTTTAACAAAAAATAGAACCGACTTCTACACTAAAAAGTGTGAAATAACTTGTTGAAGTCGGTACCATGATATTTCGAACGTACATATTAACACAATATTGCGTGCATGGTACCGACTTCAACAAGTTATTTCACACTTTTAAGTGTAAAAGTCGGTCCATATTTTTGATAAAAAAAACTTTTCTTCCTTTTTAGTAACCTACTTACGGGATACACTATAAATGATGATGTCATCAATATAAATCAATACTTTTCAGTTTTTGGAATGTAACTCAAAAACTGCTTGACCGAATTTGATGAAATTTATATGAAACCACCACGGAACAAAAAAAGAATCATCAAAATTAGTTTATAAACGACGAAGTTATCCGCGAGCACACAAAAATATATACGATCGAATTGAGAAACCTCCTTTTTTGAAGTCTGTTAAAAAGTTATAAAAAACAAAGCCTTTTACCTTTTCCGCTTCCTATAATGATACCAGTGGGGCCATTCAGGTTGTCTACCCATCCAGGAATGGGTTCCTTCCAGGCCGCAGTCACTGAAATAGACGAGCGAATAAGTCTCTCGATGGAATGGAGATTTGGTTTCGTTTATCCTACTAATATAATATATATACTACTAATATATTCTTAAGTCAAAGTCAAAGTCAAAATCATTTATTCAATTTATGCATCAAAGACGCACTTATGAACGTCAACTTTTCATTATAATGAACTTTAAAGACTTTACCGCCGCGTTCCAAAATATATAGAGCCTACCGAGAAGAAGCGGCAAGAAACTCGGGGCCATTCTTTTTATATAGATGTTTACAATGTTTCTACTTAGGTACTACAAATATTACATTTTATGGGTGGCAGAGTGACAGCTTGCCAGAAGTAGAGTATTCCAAGCATCTTTATCTTCTATATAATGTCGAACTTTATAGTAAGCTTTTTTATTAAAACATTTTTTACAGTCAACTTGAATTTGCCCTCTGTGAGCTCAGTTATGTGTTTTGGGATTTTATTGTAAAAACGCACACAATTCGGTATGCTAAAAAAAATTAACCTACGCCAATTCCGAAACCATTTCGAGATTTTATGTTACAAACCCTTATTTTTCTACTCTGACCTTTTAAAACGATAAGATGCCATTTATTTTAACAAAAAACGATGAAATAATTCGACTTTCATTGACCTCTAAATGACGTCACTTTTTTGCACTTTTGTTTTGATTGAATAGAGACTTACGAATTAGTAGGTGTCACTGTCAAGTGTTCTAGTTTCTTTTTTTTTACTCGCGTGCTTTTCTTGGCTCCTCAACGCAACTACATATTTGTGCAAAAAAGTGACGTCATAGGATTCAAATTTTCAAAAAAATATTATAAAATAACTACTGAATATAAAACAAAAATATTGAAATTAGTTTCTTATAATGACCTAATCTACGAAATAAAAATATAAAAAAAATACCAAAAAAAAACTTTACATACCGAATTTCCTAGGAATGACTTATTAGTCTTCGCAAGTCTAAAACTAGGTACAGCTATCCTATTTATATTTATCTTCGCAAGTCTAAAACTAGGTACAGCTATCCTATTTATATTTCTAGTATTAAGAGTGTGGTGATCACTATTTAACTTATATTTATGTAAATTTTTACGAACATACATTATATTTTCAAATACTTATAAGGAAGGCAACGTTAATATATTGATTTCTTTAAATAAATCTCTCAAAGATTCACGGGACCCATTTCGTATATAGCTCGAATAGCACGTTTCTGTAGGATAAAGATGGTTTCTATATCAGCCGCTGAACTCCATAGCAATATCCCATATGACATAACGCTGTGGAAATATGCAAAATACACTAACCGCGCCGTAGAAGCGTCTGTTAGCTCTCTTATTTTACGTACTGCATATGCAGCAGAACTGAGTCTCCTAGACTTTTATATATATATGAGGACCCCATAATTTTGCGTCAATTTTAATGCCTGGGAAGACTGTTGCCTTGTCCAATACGAGTTTAACTCCATTAAGAGTAACGTTGGACTCCAAATATGGAACAGTAGCTTAACCTATATGGTCCGTGGACCACAGGTTAAGAACCATTGATCGAAACTAAAAAGAAAAACGAAAAGTTCAATAACCCGACTACGAAATAACATTAGAGCATATTTTGCGCATATATTTTTTAAACATTCGCCTTCAATACGAATCTAATGATGTGTTATTTATCATGAGCGGTTGATAGTAGCGAGCGGACATAGGAACGGTCATAAATATTAATGGGCAAACATAATCATAACCCTCTTATCTTATTAATAATTTATTGATTCAGGCGTTACTTTGCGGAAATCCATTATCAAAAACGATATAAGAAGAAATATTTAGAAAAACAATGCTTACGGCTGACACGTCGAGCGCTAGACCGACAGCGATCTGTCGGTCTAGCGCTCGACGTGTCAACATCTCCTGAGGATGCCTCGTGTAGAGGCATCCTCAGAAGATGTTGACTATTGCGCTACTCTGTCATAGTTGTTTATTAACACTAAAGTGCAAGGCATCGTTCTGTGATAATGGTAGCTGTCCGCTTATATACCTAACACAAACTAAACTAGCGAACCAAAATCTAAAATAATTAAACTATGATGGTTATCAAAAACGATATTAGAAGAAATATTTAGTGACACTTCCGCTGGAAACAATGCTTATGGCCGAGTTGCGGTTTGCACCACCCTCCTTCCCGCACACACCGACGGTCTAGCGCTCGAAGTGTCAACATTGTCCTGAGGATGCCTCGTGTAGAGGGAAACACGTGTCTAATCGTTTTTGGTTGTTTGGGTTGTGTTGTGTGTTGTTTATTCTGTATACTTCCTGTTTGCAGTGTGTGCGGGAGGGAGGGTGGTGCACACCGCAACTCGGCCATAAGCATTTTTTTTAGCCGAAGTGTCTCTAAATATTTCTTCATAAATCGTTTTCTCTTATTATATTCATCAACCCTTTCATGAATTCTACACGTCACATAAGTTAGCAAATTTTATTCTATGACGTACTTTGCCTAAACAGTCCCGATCTACATTGATACACAACATCCATAATACATTACATTTATGTTCAGACAATGTCGCATACATAAATCTTAAGGCAAACGCTATCTATCAGCGAGCACAATTTGTACTCTGGCTGAATGATAAGAGGTTTATTACTGGGACATAACTAGGATTTCCTCTGGGGGCACGTAGCATGGGAGCAAGTGCCATCTGCAACCAATGTTAGGTACATTGGTTGCAGATGGCACTTGCCACTTGTAATAAAAATAGTATTGATCTGGTATAGGGTTACCAGCTCAACGATAAATACTTATATTGTAATTTATTAATTCAGGCGTTACTTTGCGGAAATCCATTATCAAAAAAACGATATTAAAAAATATTTAGTGACACTTCCGCTGTTTTTCAGCGGAAGTGTCACTAAATATTTTTTAATATCGTTTTTTTACTTATATTGTAATAATATAGGAACCCTAAAGTTGAAAGAAAATAACAGGTGCAATTTGAAAAATTTAATACCGACTTCCATTCTATTACTTTGGTAAAAATCAGTTATTGGAGTGTAACTCAAAAAGTATGTACTCGATGAAATTTAAATGGGACCACACGGGAAGCAGCAGCTTTCGAACAAAAAAATAATTTTGAGAATCGGTCCACCCTATCGAATGTTATTAGGGAAGGAACATAAAAAAAAAAACTTAAAAAAAAACAGTCGAATTGAGTACCTCCTCCTTTTTGGAAGTCGGTAGAAAATGGCATTATTGTCTAAACGCGGTACCAACTTATAGAAATAATTAACGTTCATGACTTCCCGGAAAGATTATTTAAATTACTGTCCTAATAAAATATACTTAGTTCTTTAGATATTTTCTTTCCAACCCAGCGTTTACCAGACTTTCAAATACACCTAACATTTAATCTCAATACTCAAAAGTTTGATGCCATCGTATATAGGTATACTTACAAGTTACAAGTCTTAAATACTCATTCGTATCCATCTAACATATGACCCTGTTTATGGTGAAGCAAGAGAGGTGATAGAACGCCCACAATACCATTCAATAATCATCAATTTTGTCATGAATAACTTACACTGTAAGGGCCACATAGACAGAGAAATGGACAGCCAATTGATCGTTTAAAGTTTAAACTTACAAGATCACTTCGCTGTCAAAACCCTTTCCGCAGGATGCATGTGGAAGTATTATCATTATCAACAGCTTTATGTCCATTTCTTTCTAAAACTTTTGTTAGCTTTCTAAATCTTATGTTGCATTTTGTGATTTTCTGCTCTGTATGTCTTTGATAAATTTGGTTCACGGTTTCTACTAATAAACTTACTGTCTATATCTGCGACACAGTCTTGAACTACTTAAAGAGTTAGGATGCAATTTATGGTTCCAAATAAAAGCGCTCATTATTATAGTATTATGTTGATTAAAAAAAAACGTTTGTTGAAACTAAAATCAAATACTTACTTAGTTTTAACGTCCATCGGAGTTATAAGAACAAATTTTTTAGATTACGGACATATTTTGCAGTTGAATAATTTATAGATTTAAGAAAAAGAATTGACGAATATCGAAGTAGGGGCTAAGTTTCTTAGAACTATAAAGTTAAGTTTGTCCTTAAGTTAGATTTTTCGCTGGTTGTACGAGACCACAGAAAAGCTGAGCTGTCTGCGAGTCACACTTGCATTTCTGTCGTTTTATATCGGAATATACTTATACCATCACAGAATCTAGGATTTTTTCGATCCAGGACAAACACTTGATAGTGGCGCCCCTCTCCATCGTTTGAGATAAATCACTTTGAAAAACTGTCAATTTGTACTCTTTATTATCTATTACCCAATTTCTTCCACCAGACTTCCGTATGCTAGGCGATTTGTGCAGCAAGTGTTTATTTTAATCATACCATATTATGATGTTGTCGTCCCAGAAACTGCCGCTCAGCACAGGTCCCCCGTTTGCCTCCCCCTAGATCCGGGGCTGACTTATACGCCCATCCATGTACACCACTTCTCCTAACAACATCATTGTCTTACGTATAGATGACTCAACTATAGCTACGAAGAATTTGCTACCAAACTCTATGTCTGTGATAAGTACCCCTGCTTTTACCTGGATACAACCCTGGCTTACCTATAGACGGCCTTGCGATCGCCACAGGGAACTTGCTGCCATACTCAGCCACAAGGTCTTCGGTGATCGCCTTTGTGTACGAATATGTGTTGGGCTCCGATGCTATTACTCTGCAAATTAGATTGTGATTGGTTAGACATGATTAGACTGGAACTTAGAACTGCGGCCATCTTTACGGAGAATGGGAATGGGCTTCATTTTGACATTTAAATCCCATTCTGGGCGAAACACTGTAAGTGGTTCTTTCAAACAAATTTTTAAGCCTACAACATTCTTTGTAATGAACACACACGAACATATAGATTTTGCTAAAAACAAAAAAGGGCTTCACGAATTTATTAAGGGGTTGGCTACGCTTATTAGTTAAATAAAATAACTAAAGATGTTGCTTCTTTATGACGGCGTACTTATAAAAAAATGTAGTGCATCTTTATAACTAAATTCTAAAAGTTGGTTGGAACCATCAATGGGAATAAGAATGAAGTGACATTTCATACTCATTCAGGTTAGACAATAAAGGCAGCAAGAACGAGGGGGGCAGCGGGACGGAAGCGAGGGGTTTCAGGTTCGACTCCTGACTGACCTTTAAATTAGCAATTGTTGTTATATAGTCTAAATCTCGGAAAGAGCTGCAGCAACTTTCGTGAAACTTCGTACGTAGGCGGAGGCGATATCGATCTACCTAGGTATCATTTTTAGAGAACGTCGTTTTATCCGTGTTTTCAGGCAGTGAAAAACAAAAGTTTTTTCGTTTCGTTCAAACTAGATGGCGTAACAGTCGCGTTGCAAAATCCCGAAGCGCGATTACAAGATTCTTACGGAACATGATGTGTTGTTATTTTGTATTCGTTTCTAAATCGAGCAGCTCGGAGAAATATGTTTATAAAAAAGACAGACTTGCTGAGAGAATAAATATTTGCGTTGATCCCTTACCTCTACCTATTGAACCCTCATGCATATAAATTCACGCACCCTTTCAAACAAACCAAATCTCAGTTATGCGAGCAAAAAGGTAGAAATAATTACGGCGGCTTTATTTACTTCCCAGAATAGGTAATATTTTAATATTCCTTATACAATATTATTCATCCAAAGGTAAAGTCGTCTGGAAGAGATCGCTTTTAATGTACCTTTACCTATTCGTTATTTTCAGAGATTATTACTTACGGCCTTATTAATAAACTTGGCTTACACCCGGAGTAGTTAAAACATCTATCTGTCAATTTTTCGCTTGCAGTAAATGTCACGCGTGAAAGCAAGACAAAGCATGTTACACCTAATATAGGTTTACGCAACGTTTATTAATAAAGGCCTAAATGTTTAAGTTTGGGGTCAATAAAGTGTTTTGCATTGTATTGTTTTAATCTTACAATCTTTCATTTCATCTTTAATATGTGATGCATGTTAAAAATTGTAACTGGATAATTTAAATATTATTCCTCAAGTCATAAGAGAGGGTTTACTTTAAGTATGGGTTTAAAGGCGTCACCTTTCAACTCCATAGAATAACAAGTACAATTTGAAAATTGAATATCGACTTCCATTCTATTCAGTTATTAGAGTGTATCTCAAAAACTACTGGACCGAATTTGATGAACTTAGATGATGTTGATGAGGTCACACGGGAAGCACCAGCTTTTAAACAAAAAAAAAAGAATTTTGAGAATCGGTTCACCCAGTCGAAAGTTATGAGGTAACAAAAAAATACAGTCGAATTGAGTAACACCTCTTTTTTTTTTGGTTGTCGGTCGATAAAATCTTTCATTTTGATAGAAGACCAGAAGATCATGTTGACGTCTGGAAGTCCACAACCGTGCGCTTCCGACGGCACTTTCTGCCTCACACTACCACTATGTGGAACCAGCTGCTATTTAAGTCCAGTCATTGAGGGGTTTGACTTTGCAATAATTCCTGACGCTGAAACTTTGGAGTATGTTAAAGTAAATTATTTCATTTTATATTCAGACCTGAGCGTTATTCGCTACCGCTGTGGGTAGCGAAAAATACCACGCGGAACTCGATAGGTAAATAGTATGAAGTTCAGATAATTTATTGATTCAGGCGTTACTTTGCGGAAATCCATTATCAAAAAAACGATATTAAAAATATTTAGTGACACTTCCGCTGAAAAGAAAACAATGATTTTGGCCTAGTCGTCCGACCGACGAGTCAACATCTCCTGAGGATGCCTCGTGTAGAGGCAAAACACGTGTCGAATCGGTTTTGGTTCATTTGGGGTTTCTTGTGTTTTTTATTTTGTATTCTTCCTATTAGCATTTTATACGGGAGGGAAGGTGGTGCACGCCCCCAAATAGGCCAAAATCATTGTTTTCTTTTCAACGGAAGTGTCAATAAATATTTTTAATATCGTTTTTTTTTAGTATGAAGTTCCATAACTGCAGCGAAACTTGTACCGCCTAGTGAGGCGGTATTTTAACTTGTTTGGCGAAACTAGTTCCGCCGCCCCGCTAACCGTTGCCATATCTCTACCGCGCGCGGTAGAGATATCCGCTTTGGTGTGAACAGTGAATTAAACGCATACCCTTTCGGATTTCTCTATCGCTCGCGGTAGCGAATAAAGCCCTGGTTTGAATAGGCCTTTATGTTTAAAGATTACGATTAACATATTATCAAAAAATAATTCTTTTTTTAATTTTTCTTTTTTTATACTTACGTGGCGTGATAGTATTGTTATTTTTTTTGGATAATTGTGAAAAGCTATACATTTAAAGAAATAAAAAAATCAAATTTGACAGAGATATTTTCCTGAACAAGGTATGATACAAAATAGGTTTTTTTAAGTTTCTGCCTCTTTGACATGAAGATATTCCTGGATTCCGTTGCATTCGCAACCTATACATATGCATATACATAAACTAACATATACCAAAGGAATTTCGTATTAACATCGTACATCGTACTATTTGAGGTATTACCGAACCAATACGACTTGGGAGCCTACAAGAAGAGAGCTTATTCCTTCCTCAAAGGCTGTCAACGCATCCTCGAGACCTCAGGTATTGTGGATGTCCGTCGGTGATCACTTGCCATCAGGTGAGCCACCTGCTCGTTTGCCAACCTACCTCATTTTGACGGCGGGAAAAAACCCATAAATATCTGTACCTATTGTTCTATATCTATCGTTGGTATTGTTTATTGAACTGTAAACTTTTTTAGGTGCGTCGAGCACTTCTTGGTCGAACATGGAACTCGCGTTATCGTCACCAAACGCTTTCTCATAGATAATGTAGTTTTGAAGTGAAAACTTCTTTAGGCGCGTTGAGCACTTCTTGGTCGAACATGGAACTCGCGTTATCGTCACCAAACGCTTTCTCATAGATAATGTAGTTTTGAAGTGAAAACTTCTTTAGGCGCGTTGAGCACTTCTTGGTCGAACATGGAACTCGCGTTATCGTCACCAAACGCTTTCTCATAGATAATGTAGTTTTGAAGTGAAAACTTCTTTAGGCGCGTTGAGCACTTCTTGGTCGAACATGGAACTCGCGTTATCGTCACCAAACGCTTTCTCATAGATAATGTAGTTTTGAAGTGAAAACTTCTTTAGGCGCGTTGAGCACTTCTTGGTCGAACATGGAACTCGCGTTATCGTCACCAAACGCTTTCTCATAGATAATGTAGTTTTGAAGTGAAAACTTCTTTAGGCGCGTTGAGCACTTCTTGGTCGAACATGGAACTCGCGTTATCGTCACCAAACGCTTTCTCATAGATAATGTAGTTTTGAAGTGAAAACTTCTTTAGGCGCGTTGAGCACTTCTTGGTCGAACATGGAACTCGCGTCATCGTCACCAAACGCTTTGTCATAGATAATATAGTTTTGAAGTGAAAATTTCTTTAGGCGCGTTGAGCACTTCTTGGTCGAACATGGAACTCGCGTTATCGTCACCAAACGCTTTCTCATAGATAATGTAGTTTTGAAGTGAAAACTTCTTTAGGCGCGTTGAGCACTTCTTGGTCGAACATGGAACTCGCGTCATCGTCACCAAACTCTTTGTCATAGATAAAGTAGTTTTGAAGTGAAAACTTCTTTAGGCGCGTTGAGCACTTCTTGGTCGAACATGGAACTCGCGTCATCGTCACCAAACGCTTTGTCATAGATAATGTAGTTTTGAAGTGAAAACTTCTTTAGGCGCGTTGAGCACTTCTTGGTCGAACATGGAACTCTCGTCATCGTCACCAAACGCTTTGTCATAGATAATGTAGTTTTGAAGTGAAAACTTCTTTAGGCGCGTTGGGCACTTCTTGGTCAAACATGGAACTCGCGTCATCGTCACCAAACGCTTTGTCATAGATAATGTAGTTTTGAAGTGAAAACTTCTTTAGGCGCGTTGAGCACTTCTTGGTCGAACATGGAACTCGCGTCATCGTCACCAAACTCTTTGTCATAGATAAAGTAGTTTTGAAGTGAAAACTTCTTTAGGCGCGTTGAGCACTTCTTGGTCGAACATGGAACTCGCGTCATCGTCACCAAACTCTTTGTCATAGATAAAGTAGTTTTGAAGTGAAAACTTCTTTAGGCGCGTTGAGCACTTCTTGGTCGAACATGGAACTCGCGTCATCGTCACCAAACGCTTTGTCATAGAGAATGTAGTTTTGATGGAACACTTCTTTAGACACGATGATGGTTTATTATTATTACCTATTTTGTTGTCGATTGTGCGTCTTAAAAATAATTTGGATAGTTTTCACCTCTGTCGGCAGTCTCCAAAGACTGGTCCAGATCCCAGAGAGACAGTTTTGTCGTATAATAGTGGTGGGTTATTAACCGTTAAAAGTTTATTTATTTATTTATTATCCAAAACTTAGACTATCATTCGTGATGATGCATGATTTAGGCAAAGTGAACACAATCATGAAACGTTGTTTTGTGTTCTCCTTATCACTTAGAAAGTTTTAGTAATGCATCCTAGACTCCCATCCCTGCATTACTAGAGCGGACTTAGACAGGACAGTGACTTAATTAAACTCTTATGTATGTATATTGTATGCATGTAGGCTGTAATTTGACTATGACTACTTGAATAAAAACTTAACTTATGCCACTTTGAATATTTACCTACATAACTTGAGGTATGGCACTTACTTACTTGGTACTTGGTACTTGGTGGGCTGGCTCTTTTCCGCAACCAGGCCGCTGTGGCGCGGCCCATTTTGCGTGATAGCCGGGTGAAGCTGATCTTGAGGTATGGCAAATGAAGAAAAGTATGTGACCAAATACTGTCAAAGTAAAAGAAGAATAAAGAACTTGCCTGGGTTCGACATGACGCAGGAGATCGTCGTCCATCCATTCCACCATATCCATGATACGTCGTGGGTTGTGAACAGCTGGGTATAGCTTCTCCTCAAGCACATCCAGGTCACAGCGGCAGTACGCGGTCGAGAGGTGGACGAATACCTGGATATAAGAGATGCTGTTATAACTTCTGCCTTTGGTGGTAGTGCCACGCTGTAATATTATATGGCTTACAGCTAATTGGGCCAGCACGTACCATACCATACACTCACATAACACCAACGTGACGTAATTTTGCTTGCTATTGCGTTTCTGTCGGAGGCTTTGGAAGCCCAAATCCCCTTCCTCTCTCCCTTCATCTGCTCTCCCTCTTCCCTCCCCTTCCCCGTTCTATTCCTTTTATAAGTCTTCAACGCGTTGGCAACGCCCTTGGTTTGCAAAAAACGTATATAGGCGACGGTGATCACTTTCACCGATTCACTGACCAACCACCTGTCTGCCTACTTATGGCAATTAAAAATATTTAAAATTAAAATTACATGACTAATATGATATCTGTTAGAATGAATGAATGAATTCAGGAATAAATAAATGAATGAATAATTTATTTAATGAACGATGAATGAATAATTATAGATTAAATGAATGAAGGAATGAGCACTGGAGATATGTGCACCTATTATAGCTCCAATCCTTGTTTCTGCAAATAATTTTATGAATCCTACGACTCTTTGTTGAAGACTTTGGAAAAAATTAAATATTAAATTAGTTGTTTGTACAATTTTATATACAATTACAAGTGAATTGGTTACTTGGTTTGTAAAAAAAGTCTTATCAGCATTGTCAAATCTACGAATAATATATACAGGGCGTTTGGTAGCGGGAGCGACAAACCAAAGGTCCGTGTTCGTGGGCTTGGAGAATACACGTTGGCCAAAAAAAATCCCCGACACCTCAATTTTTTTTAACTAAATCATTTAGTTAGCTCTGTTTTGTATCCAATTTTGCTTTGCGTGGCCTGAATGTGTATTAGAGACCAAATTCAACTGAAAACATCCGGTCTAAAACAGATTTTACAAATGTTATGGTGGTAAATAGGTACAATTTCGGAGAAAAAGGGTTCACAAAAAAAAGTTAAATATATTGGGGGGGTCGGGGATTTTATTTGCCCAACTTGTATTCTCCAAATGGTCCCCCGAACACGCTCATTTGGTTTGTCGGTCCCTCTACCAAACACCCTATATTCGAATCAAATCAAATCATTTATTTGCTAGAACAAATAATCAGGACATATTGCATTCTGTTTGCTGGCAGACGTGCAAATTAATGTCCTATTTAAATATTCAAAAATTCAAACAAAACATTCCCAATATTGCTTTAAACTATAAAAACAATTAATCAGAAACCAGTATGATAATGTTGGTACACATTTTTAAATATATTTCCATCCAAGGTCTTAATGTCATCTGGTATATAATTAAAAAGTTATGCACATATCATACTCAGACTAAAAAAGTCTATTTGTTTGAGATATTATACACAATTATTTTGTTTAACCACACATGTCGCGTTTCATGGAATCGTAGTATATTTTTTGGCAATCAATTGTTTTATTGGCCAAATATGGCGAGTCTACGGGTTACGGGTTGCGATATAGGTTCAATAAAATTTATTCTCTTATTTGGCGGGTACAAAGACGTCGATGTTTTTTGGCTGTTGTTTGACTAAGAGCTCTTACATACGAACGGCATGTTGCCAACGGCAGAGATAACTGATGCCGTCGACTTGTAGCGACACTTGCAGTTGCAGCGTGCCGCGTCCGCCGTTTTGTCAGTCGACTGCAAATAGTTCAAGAGCGCACATACGTCGGAAATTTGTTAAATGATTTCTGAGTATAGTTAATATGTACTGTTAATAACTATTATTGTTCCTATAGGTAGTAAGTTATTTGTTTTTTATTTCAAACTGCAAGCTTTGTATACTGTATAAAAAATATGCCAAATTATGTTGATCTCATTAAAGTAATAATCTAAATTACTTATATCTTTTTCCTCATCCCAGATACATTCCGTTTCCTTCTTTCTCTTTCTTGTCCTAATTCCTTCTCTTCGTTTCTTCGAGGAATCCATTGTGCAACCGACTCCTATACTATGAGAGCGGATGACGGCTGCCGCTAATATTCAAAGTTAGAATGTCGACGGCTGCCGTCGACACGCAAAGACTGCCTTCGACGCGTGTTGGCGGCTGCAGTTGCCGTTGGCCACATGCCGCTCGTGTGTAAGGGCTCTTAGACGATTGCTGTTTAATTGCTTAGGCATCAAATTCAGAAACTGTGTAGCGAGTTGAGACATCTTTGTTCTATACCTACTGATTCTCTAGTACTGATAATCTGCAAATTTATTAGATTAATGCGGTTAAGTAGAATCAGTTATGTTCTTCTATAAGAACCTTCTCCTGACAATAACGAACACAACAAAAAAATACCAGTGACCAGGAGAAATAGGGGTTCATTTATATATATTGAAAAACAGTCCAGCTGCAGTTTCGTTTCTGTTGACGCCAGCGATCGATCATTACTTTATATTCTGCTAACTAGATAGATCTAAAACACAGCAGGATAGATTGTTGAACGTTTTGGAATAGTAGAATCGGCTTCCGGGCAGAGTTGCGAACAGTATACTTCTTCACGGTAGAAATAGGTACTCGTATGATGGCAGTATTACGCCGGACAAACTCATTCACAAATAGATCTATTGCTACTAAATTTCTGTTAGGCAGTCTACATTTTTTTGCGTGGTAATCGTTCCGTTGCGTCATCCGCCATCTTGATTTTAAGCGTCATTTTTTATTGAATAACTCGTTTACTTTCAATTGAACACGAAATATAGTTTTACAAAAGTTGTTTAAAAATAAATTGCCTACAATTTGGATTCCCAATTTTTTCCTAAGATATTTTCCGAATTATACCCAATAGAGGAAGGATAATTTTGTTTGACTAACAACTCGTTTATTCTTAATTTTGCAGAAAAAATTGTTACCAACAAAGTTGTTTAGAATTGAGTAGAGGTGGGGGTAAAATCTTATCATTGCATTATCATGTTTATTTTGACACATGATAATGCAATGTGACACATACACATAGGTATTTCAATTTGTCGTATTTCTTTCTGTCTCTATTAAATCGTCTCTATTTATCGATGATAAATAAGAAATACGATTCGCGAATGTATCATTCGTACCATAATGAAAGTTCCATGGTACATGGTATGGACACCTGGATAATGGTGCGTGTACTATAATTAATATATAAATACGTATGACATCGCTGCCGAGTAAGTAGAGAGTCATCGCGATAAATAGGCGATAAAAGTATGAAGAGGTGGTGGGTGGGGGCGGAGGACGCTTGCTGGCAATTATTACGTGAGTGCCGGCAGAGCGGTAGGCAGTTTTTAAATGTCATTGTTTTCTAAAACACTGTTTTAAACTATCACGGTTGTTCACTAAAGTTATATGATTATTAACGGGATATTTACCGTGTTAAGGTTCCCGATATTTCGGCGCAGTTACATGCACCATGTTCACGGGAAGACTGAAGAATGCGGGTGGTTGGTCGTAAAGTTAAAAAGTTAGGTGCAGACATAACGATCTACCCTCTTTCTTAGTCTTTTGCTACGGTTATCACTGGAACTCGAACTCGATCCTAAGTCCCGACAAAACACACTCACTGTATCACTGCGTATAGGAGCTGGAGCTCATTCCACAACCTTACCACGGTAAATATCCCGTTAATAATTATATAACTCATTGTTTTCTGTTGCGTATGCAGGCTACCAACAAAACGTAGATGCGATGTGCACTTGTTTAGTGGCGATGTTGACATCCCTACACGCGTCTTGCGCCAAACCTGCGTGAATCAACGCTAGTAGGGAACGTTCTACTCATAGACCAAAATATATACTAGAACTACTATATATATTTGCTAACTTTGGTATTTAGTCCAGTCAAATTAGGCGATATTTTACAAAAGAGTGGAAATAATTCGCGACAGTGGGTTTTTTTATTTTATCATGGTTTAATATGCATTAAGAATCATGCCTAATCCCTACGAAACTAAACCTCCGGAAGAGGGTTAAATCGAGTAAAAACTTTGAAATTGCATAACTTCATTCAGGAAAAAGTGGCGGTCACTATATTTTTATACTACACTTTAAATATTATAATCTACCTTCTTAGTAAGTATTTTTCGACTAACGTCCAAAAACAGGAGTATTTTATCAAGTCAACATTGACTTGATAAAATACTCCTGTTTTTGTTGTTGTATATTTTTTTTATGTAAAATCACGAAAAACTATTTGCAGAGTAGTCCGATTTTAACAATTCTTTTTTGTTTGGTAGAATACACGTCTAAAGTAGTGCCATATAAATTTTATCAAATTCAGTCCACCAATTTTTGAATTAAAATCTAATAACTGAAAAATTCGCCTATCTCGATGACATCAATTACGATATCATCGAGGCAGGTGAAACACCTTTCAGTTAAGGATTGTAACTCAAAACCGATTGTCCGGACTACCTTGGACGTATACTCTACCAAACAAAAAAATAACTATTAAAATCGGACTACTGGGTAAAAAGTTATGCGTGCAATGATTAAACATAAAAACAATATACACTTCGACTTGTTTTTGGAAGATGGTTGAAAAGATATGATCCGTAACTTGCACATTCATACAAATTTATCTGAACGTTTATGATGCTTATAAATACCTAATTTTAAGTTTGCACCTTTATCGAAAATTTCCTAAAATAAAAAAATAAAACAATGACAAATATTCTGTATGTGGCACGACTTTTTTCATTCTA
Source organism: Selenia dentaria (assembly GCA_917880725.1). Lineage (NCBI taxonomy): Eukaryota > Metazoa > Arthropoda > Insecta > Lepidoptera > Geometridae > Selenia > Selenia dentaria. The sequence goes on along the minus strand of OU862904.1, from coordinate 6,207,040 downwards.
AGTCACTATACATAAAAGAAGCATATATTCATATATACAATAAACTATTCCGACTTCTTTAAATTCTTCCAATTAACGGCCTATTAAAGTTTATACCTAATATTTAACATGATGCAGTAGGTACTAGAACCGGTGCAAACCAGGGAGATACTCCTAGCTGTGTTTCCTAACGATTCCAGAATAATTTATTATTGTCAGATGCTCAGATTATAAAACTTGTTTTATAAAACTTGTTTTATAATCTGAGGTCAGATGTATTTCCGTACTTTACCCTAATTTGACTAGACTAATTACCTTCTCTTGGATATAGATTAAAAACAATACGGAAAGACAGTATAAATAATATATGTAACGCGCGACCAGGAGGCCAATTCTGTTATTTCACAACGTTCAACAATCTATCCCGCTGCAACTGCAGTTCAACTCCGGTTGTGGCTAGCTAAGGCCTAGATAACTTTGATTGTTAATTTTATTCCTGTCTAACTCTTGTGAAATGTTATACCTGTTAAATTTGTAATCTGTTTGATAATAAAGTGCCTGATATAACATACACCCGTTATATATATCATTATCGCCCTTCTGTTTCTTGTTACTTCCGTCTTTATTTTTGGATTAAGTATTCCATTACCTTCAAGTGATTTCCGGGCTATATATAAATAACTCACTTTACCTTTTTAGGTTCAATTTATAAATACAATCTATAATAAATATATTTATAGAATGTCGGTGTGCACAAACAATAAGGAAGTAGTGGTAAAAATAACTTTTCCACCGACATTCAAAAAGGTCTCAATTCGTTGTGTTTTAATGTATTTCACATTATTGTTCAATAAAATAGTTATATTAATTAAAATAATTGTAACTATTAATATTTAAACGGATTTCCATTATATTGATGATGTTTATAAACATTATTAAAAAACTACGGGTAAGATTTTGTTCAAATATAAATAACACCACATAACATGAGAAACACCGACTTTCAAATGCAAAAGTTAGATACTTACTTTAACACTTACTTATACATAAAAACATACGATAAAATTACTCCTTTTTTAATAAACCTAAGTAGTTCTGTTACAGAAGGAATTATTAACTAATTATTTTTACTACGCCGTCGGGTTGCGAATCGTATCACGCTAAACCAGAAACCCGACCTACTAAGTAGGTCTCTTGTGCAAAGAGGCTGTCTTGGTCAGTATCACCGCAGAGCCAGATATTCTGCCGAGAACCAACAGTACGCGAGCATACTAACACAGTAGTGTTAGGGTGTGAAGGGCGCTGTAGCATGTGAAATTACTAAGCTATAAAAACTCAAGTTTTTGTTGTGGTACCTATTAGGACTTTAACATTACTGTGACGCGTTCATTGAAACAAGCAATTATTTTAAATTATTCGTATACTTTCTAAATTTAAATTTAATTATATCTAACATGTTGTTCGGATTTAACCACAAATTAGAAGTATATTGCCTGTACCTTTATGGCCTTATTAATAAACTTGACTTAGACCCGGAGTAGTTAAAACATCTATCTGTCAATTTTTCGCTTGCAGTAAATGTCACGCGTGAAAGCAAGACAAAGCATGTTACGCCTAATATAGGATTTCGCAACGTTTATTAATAAAGGCCTATGGGTTGCAAATAAAATCAAATACAACTCTACAATTACTGTTTTTCACTGAAGGGCAATGTTAACAGTGAAATTACAGGGCAAGAGATTTGACATCTCATCTCAGGGTGCCGAGCGCAGTGCATTCAGGGTTTTGAGCTGTTGTAGTTTACAATTCTGGACAGCATCGAACTGTCATGGAGAACCGTGACGCTGAACATCGAGCGACTTCCTGTCTTGTCACAATATAAAACAGAGTGCAAGAGCAGACCTTGGACAGACACGGTCGAGTTTAAGATATACCCTTTTAATGCCTATCGACCTACCAGTTGAGATTTAAATCATAAATATTTAATGAAATGAAAAAAATAAATATGAAAATGAAATGATCAAAAATCACAGACACACACAGACAAAACAGTAATTAGTCAGACCAGAATTAATAATACAACTTATACACAACCACTATATAAGAGTATATTGTGATGTCAAACCGGCCCTGCCTCAGCATAATGCTGCCCCACATTTGTAAGCATGGGGCAACGCTGGTTTTCAGACAGAGCCAAGGACAGGGTGACTTCACGGGCGGATCCCGACAATATAAATAAAGGAAGGAAAACAAGTAATATAAACATAGGTACATAAAATAATAATAATAAAAAAACGTTATTAAAAAATATTTAGTGACACTTCCGCTGAAAACTTTTTCAGCGAAAGTGTCACTAAATATTTTTTAATATCGTTTTTTGATAATGGATTTCCGCAAAGTAACGATAAGAATCAATAAATTAATAATAATAAAATAAATAAGTATGTAATACATATTTAATATCTAAAATTGTGTATTTATCTAACGATATCCAGAAAATGGGGAGATACTCAATTCGACTGTATTTTTTTTTAATATTTGTTACCACCAAACTTTCGACTGGGTGAACAGTTTCTCAAAATTGTTTTTTTGAAAGATAAATTTCTTCAAATTCAGTCCAGTAGTTTTTGAGATACACTCCAATAACCGAATAGAATGGAAGTCAGTATTAAAGTTTTCAAATTGTACTTCTATCTATAACATGGTTGTAAGTATAGGTGAGAGCTAGAGTGACTATACAGAGAGCTAGAGTGGCCGGCTATACATAGACTTCCATATAGTCACTTTTACTTTCTTGGCTATTATTAGAGTTATATGATTATTAAGGGGATATTTACCGTGGTAAGGTTGTGGAATGAGCTCCCGATATTTCGGCTATCTATCCCGGTATTAGGTTGTTTTAAAAATAAAAGTCCGCGTTCAAAATGTGTTCAAAATACTATACGCAGTGATACAGTGAGTGTGTTTTGTCGGGACTTAGGATCGAGTTCGAGTTCCAGTGATAACCGTAGCAAAAGACTAAGAAAGAGGGTAGATCGTTATGTCTGCACCTAACTTTTAAACTTTTTGACCAACCACCCGCATTCTTCAGTCTTCCCGTGAACATGGTGCATGTAACTGCGCCGAAATATCGGGAGCTCATTCCACAACCTTACCACGGTAAATATCCCGTTAATAATCATATAACTTTAGAGAACAACCGTGATAGTTTAAAACAGTGTTTTATTATTAGAGTTCTTGAAGTAGGTTTGGGAAACACGTAGCAGGTTGAACTTGAATATGTTGTTGAAACAGGTTGTATTTCATAACACGTAAACAAGTCTTATTATAAATGCACGCGAGAGATTTAAGCGATTTTAAATTTTAATATTTACACTATTACCTATATCGACAATGATTTTAAATTGTTCTGGCTACATTAGTAAAGAATTAACGTTAGAAACGGGAAATTTACCATGTATTGTATTTATTGTGAGCTCTCGATATTTCGGCAAAATTGCATGCGCCATGTTCACGAGTAAACTGAAAGTTACTTACTTCTATTACAATACATGGTACTTATCCCGTTTCTAACGTTAATTCTTGCATTAGTGATCATGTCAGTTTAAAAGGCTTTATTATTATTATCTTTATTTCATTTTTATCACGGATTTCATCCGGTCCTTTACAGAGGCATAAGTGGGGCTATAGCCAACACTTAGAGGTCTGTTTGGTATAAAATATACAAAAGTGTATAAAAACAGTATTTGGGATGACGGTGACATGGATTATCTATAAAAATAATGGGTAAAATGGCAAGGCTATTGATACGAACTTATACATGTAAGGAAGATATAAGGCTATAGACGAGATTACTGCACCTGCCAATTTCAGTCTCATCCTAAAATATTTAGGCAGGTGGTGACTTTGCCACCCATTAAACGGGCCCCCATAAGTGCCACCATCAATGGTGGCAAAAGAGGTGACGTTGGTGTGAATAGCTAAAGGGTGTCGAGAGGTATGCTGCGGTTTCACTCGAGCGCTACTACCGGCGTTATGCCCTTTAACACTTTATTATTATTTTTATTATTTATGGTTGACTGAGGACTGGGTAGGTGATGATGAAGATCATGAAAGTCTGCGAGTTCAAATAGTTTACCTCCAAGTTTTTCATTGACTCAGCCAGGGTCAGCATTCGGAGGGTCCCTCTAGTGTTCATGTTCACCGCGTCTTTCAGTTTCTGGTCAAATCTGAATAGGAGTAGGTATTAGAATAGGATAGGAGTAATGTCAAATATGGCCTACCAGCTATCAGCCAGTAAAAGTCCTGTTAAAATAAGACCAGCCGTTTCGGAGATTAGAAGAACAGACGGACGGACAAAAAACGGCAATTATTTTTGTAATTAATATATACTACAATCAGCTGACCCGCCAGCGGCTTCGCTTGCTTGGTCTTGGTGTAGTGGAGGAGGCGCCGCTTTGGAAGTTTGAGGTCCTGGGTTCGATCTCCGGGTCGAACAGTTATTGGGGTTTTCTGACAAGTAAATTCTCAATATCAGCCCGAAGTCTGGAACAGTGAAGTAATCTTTCCTCATTATAATATTAGTATAGATAAATCATCATCATCTCAGCCGTAGGACGTCCACTGCTGAACATAGAGCTCAGAAATTTCCAAAAGGACCGGTTGGAAGCAGCCAGCATCCAAAATCGTCCTGCTACCTTTGTCAGGTCGTCAGTCTACCTTGTAAGTGGACGACCTACGCTGCGCTTGCCTATCCGTGGTCTCCACTCCAGAATCATCCGGCCCATCGGCCATCTGTTCTGCGTGCTATGTGGCCTGCCCACTGCCACTTCAACTGGCTTATCTTCTGAGCTATGTCGGTGACTTTAGTTCTTCTACGGATCTCCTCATTTTTGATTCGACCACTTCGAGAAACCCCGAGCATAGCCCTCTCCATAGCTCGTTGTGCGACTTTGAGCTTGCTTATGAGGCCCATAGTAAGAGACCACGATTCAGTGCCTTAAGTCATCACCGGTAACAAACATTGATCAAAGACTCTTGTCTTGAGGCACTGAGGTATTTTTTGACGAGATAAAGAAGATATAAATAAACTATTATTGTTAAATGATCATTAATCATATGTTATGGTTGTTTACCTGACACAAGCGGCGCTGTGAATTACGATGTTACATTCCTTCTGTAGCTCTTCCGTGTCTTCCTCAGAAATGCCAAGAGATTCTTCCAGGATATCTCCAGCGATTAGCTTCAGTTTCTTGAAGGCATCTGGATTGTTTTCTCTGATGACATCGAATATCTATAGAAATGGTTACAGTTAAAACAAAATATGGCGATAATCATTAAAAACAGTAATCTGTTTGGTTTACGCGACAGGTGACCTCCAGGGCTATTATGTATCTCAGTAGCTTACAAATGTTAATTGATATCGAACAAAATGGCGAATCTACCTATGTCACTTACTTACTGACAGCATAATCAAGCTATTTTAGGTCTTATGCTCAGTTGAGCGTGCAAATAGGGTGTGGGAAAAAGTGGCAAAAATAACGTTTTTGTGCTTTACGAACGCTTTAACAAAAGAGCTGTCAATGACAACGCCACCGATGCCCCCATAAGCTAAACGAACGCACATAAGGGATAATAATAAAATTTAGTTAGTTATATCGCTCACAATAATAATAGCTTTATATTTAGAAATTACAGTAGATGAATAAAGTTATTAGGTATACTTTGCGTCATCCATATGCATATACCTACCCGATATGAGAGACGTATTTTATTTTTGTTTGGTTTATTTGCACGTATTACCTTATTATTACATAACTCCTTTAGCCGTTCTTCGCTGCTGACTCCTTTCTTTTGCCTCATCAGCAAGTAAATGGTCTTTACATCTGGACAGCTCCTCAGCAGCTTTTCTACTAACGCCTGGAATACCAAGATAATGTTGTGATAATAATTCTTATTTTAAACCAGCTGCGCTTCGCTGTTTTTTCAACAAATTATATTATTTTATGATATGACAAACAAGAACACATCAATATATTATGTACTCCAAAAAAAATAAAAAAGCGCTGCTTGCGCCGAAACATTAGATATAGCGATTCGAAGCAGATCGATTATCATCGAATAATTTACTCATGTAGCTACTTCCTAGTAGCTTGAACAAAAACTACAACTACAACTTTAAGGAAATCGAACTGCAATGCAATATAATGGAATTATTTTATTAATTATTGTAACGCCTAACCATATGCCAAGCCAAGCCAGCCAGCCAAGCCAAGCCAAGCCAAGCCAAGCCAGCCAAGTCAAGCCAGCCAAAGCCAGTCTAGCCGATTGAATGCCCCGTCATAATGTAGCTTGCCAATAACAGCTATGATCGTCGTCCATTGGCAGTGACGTCATAACCGCTAGTTCGTGATAGTAGGCGGGAGAACGCTTAAATAGCCGTGGACGCCATTTTATGCTATCAAACTCAAGAGAACCAAGCGCTCCGCGCTATCGTTGACGCGCCGCGCTACGTCCGAAACTCAACGATAGCACGTGACCTCAAGATAGAAAGCATTGAAGCCTTTGTAAAACGCCTCACGACGAAGTTATTCGCCACAGCGGACGCTTCAAGGCACCAGCACCTAAAGGGCATCGTGCCCTTACACACTAGACCACCTGACGTACCCGGACAAAGGAAGACGAAACCGACATCGCGCATGCTCGTCCCACGGGTGGACGAAGAAGATGAAGATGCAAGGGCGGATCCGCCGGTGTTCGCAATCGCGGTCGCCGATCGGCTCGCTGGGCTTCCCCTAGGGCCACTAGGGGTCTCACCCGGTGTGCCTGACTCGCCCCGACATCAGTGACCACCGGTTCGTGGAGAAACCCAAGAAGCCTTTACACCCAATGACGCGCTCATTGTAATGAGCGAAGACGAGCTAGGGGCAGAGGGCACAGCCCTGACCCCCTTTCTCCGTTCAACACATAGTCTTGAACGAGAAGAAGACCCGAGTTTATGCTATCATTCTTGAATGCGAAGTGAGTCTGAGTAAAAACTCTGTTAAATTAAATTGTATAATAAAACTAGTGATTTCCCAAGAGCGTTTCCGTTTCCTTTTGTTTCAATATATTAAAATACTTGTGCGTTGTATTGTAATCATATAATATACTAGCTGCGCTCTGCGGTTTTACCCGCGTGGTGCTGGATGATGATGACGATGAACCAAATATAGCGTATATTACTCAGGTATAATGTTGCTTTTTATTTGCCTGTACTGTCACCGGCACCCCTACCCTTCCAACCAGAACACAGTATTGCGAACATTACTGCTTCACGAGAGAAAATTGTAGGATGTCAGTTTGTTTATGTATGTAACCCAAGTCTGAAAAGTCATTGCATAAGTCTGTTACCTTTCCAACAAAGCCAGTCCCTCCAGAGATGAAGATGGATTTTCCTGTGTAGAACTCTGGCACGGTAGGAGCCATGGTCAACAGGATCTGAAGAAGAGAGTCATTATCAATTGTTTTTTAATTTGACTGGCCGGTCGGCGCAGTAGTATAGTAGCAATATTGCCTTTCTGAGACGCTGGTCTTGTGTTCGATCCCCGGACAGGTCAAGCATATGTCCATGAACATGTCTGTTTGAGCTGTGTCTGGGTGTGTATATATTTAAGTATGTATATCAGTCATCAAGTTACCATAGTACACGCTCTGTCTAGTTTGGGTCCTGAACACCGCGTGTGCATGAACATGTCTGTTTGAGCTGTGTCTGGGTGTGTATATGTATATAAGTATGTATATCAGTCATCAGGTTAACATAGTACACGCTCTGTCTAGTTTAGGTCCTGAACACCGCGTGTGCATGAACATGTCTGTTTGAGCTGTGTCTGGGTGTGTATATGTATATAAGTATGTATATCAGTCATCAGGTTAACATAGTACACGCTCTGTCTAGTTTAGGTCCTGAACACCGCGTGTGCATGAACATGTCTGTTTGAGCAACCTATGCTCAGATTGAAAAAACAATATTAAACTCAAAAATAGATAATAAATCAATAGTTGTTGTCTTCTGAGGTCATAGTTTAGGTATTGATAGAAAAGAGGTTATTACTAGAATAACCACTTTGTTAGAACTTAAGGCATGTAAAATAATGTTATGTGCCTTCCCTTATTCAGATTTATTGTCTGAAAAAGAGAACTTGCACATACACTCACTCAACACATTAATGTATAACTTGACATGTCGTCATAGTGACAAACTTTTATTTTTTGACTGCAATAAGTTTATTTGTAATTTTAAGTTGACATGGGACAGCATGTACTGTCCTAAAAAATCCAGACAGCTAATTGCTACTTTGGTAGCTTTCAATATTGAGGCAGTTATAGGAAATATAACAAAGAGTAGTGACAATGTTGTAGTTTTTAGTACATGTACTAATAATAGTAATAATGTAGTTATTAATTGTTTAAACTTTTAAACAAAACAACAGAGAAGTGTGCTGACATCTTATCGCTATTTTATCAAAATATTAACCGCTTCTCTGGCAAAATATTAGACATTGAACTTTTATTAGATAAACATAGATTTGATGTATTAGGCTTTACAGAAACGTGGCTAAAACCAGATAAAATGTTATTTAATGTTACACATTTTGAGGTAGCCAGTGCGTTCAACAGAATATCTGCTGAAGGGGGAGGGTGTATTATTCTTAGTAAAAGAAACATAAAATTTAAGGAACGGTCTGACATAGTAGGTTTTTCTGTTGAACGTGTCTGCGAAATTGCTTGTGCAGAACTGGAAAGTCATATATTATTGTGTGTATATCGGCCACCAGCATCTAATTTCTGTAATTTTATGTCCATAATGGAATGTGTACTCAAGAGACTAACTAAAAGCAATAAATCAATCATTGTATGCGGTGACTTCAATATTGATATTTTGGTAGATTCAACTGATAAAACTAATCTTATCTCTTTGTTTAAATCTTTTAATTTGAATTTTTTGTTCAGTGAGCCAACTAGAGTAACCGACTCTTCATCCACCTGCATTGATAATATTTTTTCAAACTGTAAGACTACAGAAAAATCAGTAATGGTGGGAGTTAGATCAGACCACAATGGCCTCGCTATCAAATTCGAAATCGGGAGAACTAAGAAAAATACCATTATCGAACATAGGCCGCTAACAAAAGGTAAACTAGAAAAGCTTAAACAAAATATAGAGTTGAAACTTAGTCTGGTGGAATTCACTTCTGAAGATCCACATGACATTTATAGTACATTATTTTCATTAGTAAGTACAGAATTTAATGAAATCTGTCCGAAGAAAAAACTGCAGCTCAACGGTAGGTTACAATTTGGTGACTGGTCAACTAGAGGTATTCGAAAAAGTAGAGACATAATATTTGAGTTATATCACAAAAAATCTTTAACTTCTAGTAAAGATTTTCATGATTATGTAAGAAATTACTCAAAAGTTTTTAAGTCAGTATGCAAACGCGCAAAAGCTTTGTTTATAAGGGATAAAATTCGAAAATCTAATGACAAAATTAAAACAGTTTGGAAAACTATTAATACAGAGACCGGCAAAAGTAAATCTTTTAATTCAGAATATGTGCTAGAAATAGATAACCAAAAAGTTTCAGACCCAAGTCATGTTGCGAATTCATTTGAAAATTTCTTTTCCAATATACCACTAGAAGTCACCAAATCTCTTGATTCTTGCCCTTGTGTTGCAGTGGGCTTTCTGAAAGACAACTTCCCGCTCCAAATTCCTGAGTTTAGGTTCCGACATATATCTACTTTTGAAATAATAAAAACATTTAAAAGTTTAAACGTTAAAGCAACAGAGGATTTATGGGGATTATCCGTAAAAATGCTAGAGTCAATAATAGGAGTTATAGCGCCACATTTGATGATCATATTTAATTTATGTATTGATAGAGGTACATTTCCTGACCTAATGAAAATGAGTAAAATCACCCCTATTTTCAAATCAGGTAGTAAGGCCGACCCCTCAAATTATAGACCGGTCTCTGTGCTTCCGGCTTTGAGCAAAATATTCGAAAAGATAATGCTTCAACAACTCTTGTCTCATTTTAATGAACATAGGATTTTACACGAAAATCAGTTCGGTTTCACGAAAAGCAGATCAACAACAGATGCAGGAGTCCAGTTAGTCAAGCATGTGCTGGAGGCTTGGGAGTGCTCACAGGATGCCATTGGCGTATTTTGTGATCTTCCAAAGCTTTCGACTGTGTAGAGCACCGCACTCTAATTTATAAGCTACACCACTATGGAATTCGTGGAGCTGCTCTGAATCTTGTAGAATCATACTTATCTGATAGGCAGCAAAAAGTTGGCATTAATGGCGTGACATCTTCTGGATCTTTGGTTAGAATGGGGGTTCCACAGGGGTCGATCTTGGGTCCGTTCTTATTCTTAGCATATATCAATGACTTACCACTTATGGTTGAGGGCCTTGCTGACATAGTTCTTTTTGCGGATGATACTTCTCTGATTTTTAAAGTAGATAGGAAAGATAGAGAACTAGTTCAAGTCAACAACGCGTTAACTATTGTTTCAAATTGGTTCGTCGCAAACAAGCTGCTTCTCAACGCAAAGAAAACGAAATGTTTAAAATTTTCCATGCCTAATGTAAGACATATAGAGCCAAACGTATTACTCGACGGAAATAAATTGAAAATTGACAAGGCAATAGTCTTTCTAGGTATTAGCATAGACTCTAAATTACAATGGGGTCCTCATATTGATGCACTATCTGGAAGACTGAGCTCAGCTGCATATGCGGTTCATAAAATTAGGCAATTGACAGATATAGCTACTGCTCGACTGGTCTACTTTGCTTACTTCCACAGCATAATGTCATATGGTATCCTGCTGTGGGGGTCAGCGGCGGACATAGAGACAGTTTTTATATTGCAAAAGCGGGCAGTTCGAGCCATCTACGAAATGGGTCCCCGCGAATCCTTAAGACAAATGTTCAAAGAAATTAATATATTAACTCTTCCATCTTTGTATATCCTAGAAAATATAATGTACGTTCGTAAAAATATAAAGAAGTTTAGAATAAATAGTGATATGCATAATATTAATACTAGAAATAAGGATAGGATAGCTGTATCTAAATTTAGACTCACGAAAACTAAAAATAAGTCCTTCTTAGGCAATTGTGTACGTTTCTATAATAAAATCCCGAAAGACATTACTGAGCTCACTGAAGGGAAATTCAAGTTACGTGTCAAAAATATACTAATGAAAAAAGCCTATTATAAATTGAGTCACTACTTAGAAGACAAAGATGCCTGGAAGCTTTCCACTACTGCCTAATAGCCAACTATTGAATAAATTTGTTATTTTAATACTACTCATATGTAACCTCAATGTACAAAGACTTGAAAAAATAATGGCCCACGAGTTTCTTGCTGCTTCTTCTCGGCGGTGGTTCTTTTCCGAAGACAGCGGTAGAATCATTTAAAAATTTTTGACGTTCATAAGAGTGTCTATGATGCCTAAACTGAATAAATAATTTTTGAATTTTGAATTTTGAATTTTGAATTTCGAGCTGTGTCTGGGTGTGTATATGTATATAAGTATGTATATCAGTCATCAGGTTAACATAGTACACGCTCTGTCTAGTTTAGGTCCTGAACACCGCGTGTGCATGAATATGTCTGTTTGAGCTGTGTCTGGGTGTGTATATGTATATAAGTATGTATATCAGTCATCAAGTTACCATAGTACAGGCTCTGTCTAGTTTGGGACCTGAACACCGCGTGTGCATGAACACGTCTGTTTGAGCTGTGTCTGGGTGTGTATATGCATATAAGTATGTATATCAGTCATCAAGTTAACATACTACAGACTCTGCAGTAGTTTGGGACCTAAAGACATTGTGTGGATGTAGTCCCATAAAAATGATGATAATTGGTCTGCCCGACGTGGATTCCACGGAATGATAGTACGGAGAGCGTGGTGCCAGGGTACATTGGCGGTGGGAACTTACGGGACCAGGGGCCTTATTCTCTATGACCATTGAACAAGTAACGCGGCGTGATTCGTTACCTCCAAGGAATGACAGTAAAATTGTATTGATTTCACAGTCATTCCTTGAAGATATCAAAGCGAGCCACGTTACTTGTTTGAATGGTCATAGCAAATAACGGCCCTGGAGGTCAGTTCTACTATTTGACAACGTTCAACAATCTATCCAGCTGCAACTGCAGTTCGACTCCGGCTGTCGTTCGATCATTACCCAAAACGTCATTAGATTATTTATGGAGATAATATGGAAAGAAACGTCATCTCTTTAATAGTAGTTTATGCAACTGTCATATAATGAAGGGTATTAAAACACGAGTGTGAGTTTATGAAACGAGCGCAGCGAGTTTCATAATAGTAACGAGTGTTTTAATACCCGTGTTATATGCAGTTGCATACACTACTTTATCTTCACTAATGCAATTAATCAAACAACAAGAGTAAAAGCTGACAATAGTTTATTTATAATAATTGTTCAAATTTTGGATGGTACAATTTTGAAAGTTAATGTTAATTATTGATCCAGCAGCTGTAGCGGTCGCGGGGCAAGCAGTAGAGCTCGTAGACGGAGTCGGAATATTTATAATTACTTCATTCGTCTTGTTTTCTATACTGTTCAAGATCGTATTTGAGACTTGAATTTTATCCATTAAAGACTCATCAATGTAGCTTTCAGCCACAGTAGAAGACTTCCACCCCCCGTGTCGTTTCAGTGCGGTCAAATCACCACCGCTATCTATGAGAAGGGTCGCCGAGGTGCGCCGGAAGCAATGCCCCGTGTACAACGCTGGGTTAGGCAGATTCAAAAAACTTGCGATAGTTTTTCCCAGAGCACCAAATTTATTAATACCAATTCTTTGATCGACGCACTTCCCCGATCTATAGCTCAAGAAAAAGGCAGGGTTTCGACAGGGGGTGGGTCGAAGTTCCATGTATTTTTTACAAACGGCATAGCAGTTGCCCGTCACAACGAAAGAACGATCTATTTTCGTTTTTGTTTTCGAAACTTTCACCATGATTGTACTGTCGTCTATGTTAGAGACTTCATCGAACTGGATGTTGTATAGCTCTTGCCTTCGGCATGCCCCCATTATGCCATGAGGATTAGTGCAACCTGTAACAATAAACGATATAATAAGCTTGAGGTACATAGCCAAGGCAAAAACTATGATTTATGAAGTAGTAAAGTGTAGGTACCTACTACCAAATTTATACACAAAGCGCTTAAACGGAGTGTCTAGATAACTTGCGTGTGTAGTACGTAAGTACTAGGTAGATTAAATAACAGAACTAAAATACACTTACCTTTTCAAAAAGATACAAAATATCTGGTGAATCTTCCAGGAACATCTTTATTTGACCTGATGTAAACGTCAAGGACTTTTTTTCCTTGTGTCCTTCTGAACTGCGTTTCAGGCTCGCTATGACCTTTGAATACTTCGTGATATCAATATTGTTGTAGATACTCAGTGTGGACTTGAGCATAGAATATTTAGCCCACATAGAAGATGGTTTGAATTTGTCGGAGAGGTCTTTGAGATACGCAAGAATGACATTTTCAGAAAATGATGTAGTTTTCTTTTCGGTCTTCCATGCCAAAAAGTTATTATATTCTTTTTCATATAATTTTCTAGATTTTTCTGGCAAAAGATTGTGAGTTACTTTTGTTGCCAATTCTAGAATATCCGGAGGCGTACAAATATCATCGTCGCTATCCATTTTTAACTTTTAATTTGTATTTTAAAAACAAAACAAACATTAAATTCACGCGTATTTATTGTCACAGTGAACTTGCCGCCAATAAAATGCAGCTGCGCGCGCAGGGCCAATCAGGAGCGAGCGCGCGCTGTTCTTTTTTTATTTAATTGGCACAAGATCTTACCAAAGAGTTTTGTGTATGTAAGTTTAGTAGTTTCGACGAAGTTTTCACGTATAACCCAACTGTTTTCAAAAGCCAGCCTAATATCAAAATTGTATACAACTTGTATGAGGATTTTGACATAAGGCTCGCCACGTTAATTGGTCGCGTTTTATTGATGTTATAATGAGATTTTACGATATCGATGTGGATATTATACCATCATGTGAAATTGCTTAAATTGAGTGTTTTGTTGTCTGTTCTATAACAGTAGTAATTATAAGTCAAGTATTGGAAACATAAGTAGAATGTTACAACATTAGTGTAGATAAAATACATAACATACAATTGATTAAAATTTCAGTGCATGCGCGGACGTGAAAAAGCGGCTCTGAACGTCGCCAAACTGGTCGAGTCCTACATACTCGGCTTATTGCGTAAGTTAAAATCGGTTACTAATCGTTTAAAAATAACATACTTACATTGTACGCTATTATATACGAATATGAGTTAGCGCCGCGTTCATGATCTATCGAGTTATCAGAATGTAAAGTTTTGATCGATAGCTGACGTCAACGTAACTGCAGCTGTTGATAGCAGTAAGAGCTCTTACACACGAGCGGCCTGTTGCCAATGGCAGTAGTAACTGCAGCTGTCGACACGTGTCGACGGCAGTTGTTTACGCTTGGGCGGCAGCCGTCGACTTTCTAACATTGAAGATCAGCGGCGGCAGTCGTCAGCACGCCTACAACTGTACGTGTCGCTGTAGTTCGACGGCTATCGCCGACCCGTCGACGGCTGCAGTTACCTCTGCCGTTAGCAACATGCCGCTCTGCAATATGACTTCAACATTAAAAAGTCTGAAATAACCTGTTGAAGTCGGTACCACGACAGTTCGAAAGTACCTATTGTCAAAAAATTTCGTAAACTTTTTAGTGTAGAAGTCGGTTCTATTTTTTAATAATTTTTTTTTACTCTTTTTAGTGATCTGCTACTTACGTGATACACCGTCAATGATGATTATCATCAAGATAAATCAACACTTTTTTAGTTTTTGGAGTGTCACTCAAAAAATGCTTGATTGAATTAGATGAAATTTATATGGGACCTCCACGGAAGTATACTCTATCGGCTCATAAACGACCAAGTTAATTGCGAACACACATAAAAGTCAGTGACGCCAGTGTAATCGCCAGTTGACGAAGCTGAAGAGAGGAGACGGCAGTGTAGCGTCGACCAAAGCGGAAGTGTTAGGAGAGGTCGAGAGTTTCTACGGACAGTTATACACCTCGGTCGCTAAACCTGTTAGCAGCTCGGCCAAAGACCCAAGAGCCAAGCTGACCCGACATTATACCGAAGATATCCCGGACATCAGCCTGTACGAGATTAGAATGGCCTTGAAACAGCTTAAGAACAACAAGGCGCCTGGTGACGACGGTATCACATCTGAGCTTTTGAAAGCGGGTGGAACACCGGTACTTAAAGTCCTTCAGAAGCTCTTTAATACCGTCTTACTCGAAGGTTCAACGCCAGAAGCATGGAACAAAAGCGTGGTGGTGCTGTTCTTCAAGAAAGGTGACAACACTTTACTTAAAAATTACAGACCCATCTCGCTTTTGAGCCATGTTTATAAGCTGTTTTCGAAGTTCATAACGAACCGTCTCAGTCGCAGGTTTGATGAATTCCAGTCTCCGGAACAAGCCGGTTTCCGAAAAGGCTATAGTACCATAGACCACATCCACACGCTACGGCAAGTTATACAGAAGACCGAAGAGTATAACTTGCCTCTTTGTCTAGCGTTTGTGGACTATGAGAAAGCCTTTGATTCGATCGAGACGTGGGCAGTGCTTGAGTCTCTCCAGCGGTGCCATATTGACTATCGGTATATTGAAGTGCTGAAGTGTTTGTACAAAAACGCCTACATGTCAGTCCGAGTACAGGAGCAGAGTTCGAAGGCAATTCCATTGCAAAGAGGCGTGAGACAGGGAGACGTTATATCTCCGAAACTGTTCACCGCTACATTGGAAGACGCCTTCAAGCTTCTGGAATGGCAAGGACTTGGCATCAATATTAACGGCGAATACATCACTCACCTTCGATTTGCCGACGATATTGTAGTCATGGCAGAATCCATGGAAGACCTCAGTACAATGCTCGAAGGCCTCCATCGAGTTTCCCAACGGGTAGGTCTTAAGATGAACATGGACAAGACGAAAATTATGTCTAATGCCCATGTTGTACCTACCCCAATATCAGTTGGGAACTCAGTTCTCGAAGTTGTTGACGAGTATATCTACCTGGGACAGACAGTCAAACTAGGCAGGTCCAACTTCGAGAAAGAGGTCAATCGTCGAATCCAACTCGGCTGGGCAGCGTTCCGGAAACTTCGCGAAGTCTTCTCGTCAAAAATACCTCAGTGCCTCAAGACAAGAGTCTTCGACCAATGTGTGTTACCAGTGATGACATATGGCACTGAAACGTGGTCTCTTACTATGGGCCTCATAGATAAGCTCAAAGTCGCACAACGAGCTATGGAGAGGGCTATGCTCGGGGTTTCTCTACGTGATCGAATCAGAAATGAGGAGATCCGTAGAAGAACGAAAGTCACCGACATAGCTCAGAAGATTAGCCAGTTGAAGTGGCAGTGGGCAGGGCACATAGCACTCAGAACAGATGGCCGATGGGGTCGAAAGGTTCTGGAGTGGAGACCACGTACCGGCAAGCGCAGCGTAGGTCGTCCACCGACACGGTGGACAGACGACCTGAGAAAGGTCGCAGGACGACGTTGGATGCAGGCCGTTTCCAACCGGTCCTTTTGGAAAATCATGGGGGAGGCCTATGTTCAGCAGTGGACGTCCTACGGCTGAGATGATGATGATGATGACACATAAAAAATACGGTCGAATTGAGAAACCTCCTTCTTTATTGAAGTCGGTTAAAAACAAACATTGTATTGCGTAATTTTAATTTATTGGTGCCCGCTGACTGTTTTAGTATGTACTGTATATTAATTATTCAATCATACACATTAAACATAGTCCTGGGTTCGTTGGCATATCGTAATTTATTTATAATTCATGACCTAACATTAACATTGTCATTCACATTAACATCACCTATTGACTTTGCATTACATTAATCAGCTTATGTACGCTAAATTCTGTATTCCGCATGGACTCTAGACTTGAGTCCAAAGATATACAGCGTGTATCAAAAAGGTGCAATAATTTTGTAAGTTGTGCGTTTGTACCTAGTCAGGATTCACATAGCAAAGTATCAAAATCGAAATCACACGTAATTTTTTTCATACAAATATAAAAATATGTTACTCGAATTTTTTTTGGGCATGCCTATATTCTTACAGTTTGTTGGGATCAATGCGCTCAGCCACCTATTCATTCACCGTCCGTGCATGCGGCTTCTCCCCGCACCGCACCCCAACCCAGACCCCCCTTAGACCCCTTGTTAACCTAGGCTACGTTCCGGGAAGGACCGAAATCACTCGTGACGCTCGATACGTCATCAATGACGTCACCGAAAACGCTCACGCCGCGCTCACAGCGCTCGCGGATCTTAGGTCTACGTGATCATTGCGAGCTGTCACTGTCAACCAAAGGGAACGGCAAACCGGGGCGCGAGCAGCGAGAGCAGTTGTGAGCGTTGACGGCGCTTCCCGGAACGCACTCTGTGTTTATACGTTCTGGAGGCCATTGCCGTCTTTGGCCTAGTTTTTCAGGGATGGGTTACGCATAACTCGGAATGTTTACTACTTCGTGGGACGTAGCTGTTAGGTCCCAATTGTATGCAAGCTTCTGCATGTATATATATTTTTAGTTTATCTATACCTTTTTGTTACACGCTGTATATGTAGTAGACGCATATTCATATATTAGTTTTGAATAAGATTTGCTTGTGACCTCCCTTGACCTCCCTTACTGTCATTATTGACGAATTATTTATATACCTATCCGTTTTATTTTATTATAAATTCTAATTATTTAGTTAAACCGGGGCATTAGCTGTTTCTTATTTATCTACCAACTTCCAAAAAAGGAGGAGGTACTCAATTCGACTGTATTTTTTTTTCTTTTTTTTATGTTTGCTACCTCATAACTTTCGACTGGGTGGACCGATTCTTAATTTTTTTCAAAAGTAGATACTAGGAGCTCATAAATGTAAGAATGTATCCTTGAGAGCCACGAGCTATTCTAGCTCTAGTGTGATACCACCACCGACCGCAACATCACTTACCATCAAGTGTTCAAACACTATCCTATCAAGTGTAAAACAAAAGTACTAGGAGCTCATAAATGTAAGAATGTATCCTTGAGAGCCACGAGCTAGTCTAACTCTAGTGTGATACCACCACCGACCGCATCATCACTTACCATCAAGTGTTCAAACACTATCCTATCAAGTGTAAAACAAAAGTACTAGGAGCTCATAAATGTAAGAATGTATCCTTGAGAGCCACGAGCTATTCTAGCTCTAGTGTGATACCACCACCGACCGCATCATCACTTACCATCAAGTGTTCAAACACTATCCTATCAAGTGTAAAACAAAAGTACTAGGAGCTCATAAATGTAAGAATGTATCCTTGAGAGCCACGAGCTAGTCTAACTCTAGTGTGATACCACCACCGACCGCATCATCACTTACCATCAAGTGTTCAAACACTATCCTATCAAGTGTAAAACAAAAGTACTAGGAGCTCATAAATGTAAGAATGTATCCTTGAGAGCCACGAGCTATTCTAGCTCTAGTGTGATACCACCACCGACCGCATCATCACTTACCATCAAGTGTTCAAACACTATCCTATCAAGTGTAAAACAAAAGTACTAGGAGCTCATAAATGTAAGAATGTATCCTTGAGAGCCACGAGCTATTCTAGCTCTAGTGTGATACCAACACCGACCGCATCATCACTTACCATCAAGTGTTCAAACACTATCCTATCAAGTGTAAAACAAAAGTACTAGGAGCTCATAAATGTAAGAATGTATCCTTGAGAGCCACGAGCTATTCTAGCTCTAGTGTGGTACCACCACCGACCGCATCATCACTTACCCTCAAGTGTTCAAACACTATCCTATCAAGTGTAAAACAAAAGTACTAGGAGCTCATAAATGTAAGAATGTATCCTTGAGAGCCACGAGCTATTCTAGCTCTAGTGTGATACCAACACCGACCGCATCATCACTTACCATCAAGTGTTCAAACACTATCCTATCAAGTGTAAAACAAAAGTACTAGGAGCTCATAAATGTAAGAATGTATCCTTGAGAGCCACGAGCTAGTCTAACTCTAGTGTGATACCACCACCGACCGCATCATCACTTACCATCAAGTGTTCAAACACTATCCTATCAAGTGTAAAACAAAAGTACTAGGAGCTCATAAATGTAAGAATGTATCCTTGAGAGCCACGAGCTATTCTAGCTCTAGTGTGATACCACCACCGACCGCATCATCACTTACCATCAAGTGTTCAAACACTATCCTATCAAGTGTAAAACAAAAGTACTAGGAGCTCATAAATGTAAGAATGTATCCTTGAGAGCCACGAGCTATTCTAGCTCTAGAGTGTACCACCTTCGACCGCATCATCACTTACCATCAAGTGTTCAAACACTATCCTATCAAGTGTAAAACAAAAGTACTAGGAGCTCATAAATGTAAGAATGTATCCTTGAGAGCCACGAGCTATTCTAGCTCTAGTGTGGTACCATCTTCGACCGCATCATCACTTCCCATCAAGTGTTCAAACACTATCCTATCAAGTGTAAAACAAAAGTACTAGGAGCTCATAAATGTAAGAATGTATCCTTAAGATCCACGAGCTATTCTAGCTCTAGTGTGGTACCATCTTCGACCGCATCATCACTTCCCATCAAGTGTTCAAACACTATCCTATCAAGTGTAAAACAAAAGTACTAGGAGCTCATAAATGTAAGAATGTATCCTTGAGAGCCACGAGCTATTCTAGCTCTAGTGTGGTACCACCACCGACCGCATCATCACTTACCATCAAGTGTTCAAACACTATCCTATCAAGTGTAAAACAAAAGTACTAGGAGCTCATAAATGTAAGAATGTATCCTTGAGAGCCACGAGCTATTCTAGCTCTAGTGTGATACCAACACCGACCGCATCATCACTTACCATCAAGTGTTCAAACACTATCCTATCAAGTGTAAAACAAAAGTACTAGGAGCTCATAAATGTAAGAATGTATCCTTGAGAGCCACGAGCTATTCTAGCTCTAGTGTGGTACCACCACCGACCGCATCATCACTTACCCTCAAGTGTTCAAACACTATCCTATCAAGTGTAAAACAAAAGTACTAGGAGCTCATAAATGTAAGAATGTATCCTTGAGAGCCACGAGCTATTCTAGCTCTAGTGTGATACCAACACCGACCGCATCATCACTTACCATCAAGTGTTCAAACACTATCCTATCAAGTGTAAAACAAAAGTACTAGGAGCTCATAAATGTAAGAATGTATCCTTGAGAGCCACGAGCTAGTCTAACTCTAGTGTGATACCACCACCGACCGCATCATCACTTACCATCAAGTGTTCAAACACTATCCTATCAAGTGTAAAACAAAAGTACTAGGAGCTCATAAATGTAAGAATGTATCCTTGAGAGCCACGAGCTATTCTAGCTCTAGTGTGATACCACCACCGACCGCATCATCACTTACCATCAAGTGTTCAAACACTATCCTATCAAGTGTAAAACAAAAGTACTAGGAGCTCATAAATGTAAGAATGTATCCTTGAGAGCCACGAGCTATTCTAGCTCTAGAGTGTACCACCTTCGACCGCATCATCACTTACCATCAAGTGTTCAAACACTATCCTATCAAGTGTAAAACAAAAGTACTAGGAGCTCATAAATGTAAGAATGTATCCTTGAGAGCCACGAGCTATTCTAGCTCTAGTGTGGTACCATCTTCGACCGCATCATCACTTCCCATCAAGTGTTCAAACACTATCCTATCAAGTGTAAAACAAAAGTACTAGGAGCTCATAAATGTAAGAATGTATCCTTAAGATCCACGAGCTATTCTAGCTCTAGTGTGGTACCATCTTCGACCGCATCATCACTTCCCATCAAGTGTTCAAACACTATCCTATCAAGTGTAAAACAAAAGTACTAGGAGCTCATAAATGTAAGAATGTATCCTTGAGAGCCACGAGCTATTCTAGCTCTAGTGTGGTACCACCACCGACCGCATCATCACTTACCATCAAGTGTTCAAACACTATCCTATCAAGTGTAAAACAAAAGTACTAGGAGCTCATAAATGTAAGAATGTATCCTTGAGAGCCACGAGCTATTCTAGCTCTAGTGTGGTACCATCTTCGACCGCATCATCACTTCCCATCAAGTGTTCAAACACTATATCCTATCAAGTGTAAAACAAAAGTACTAGGAGCTCATAAATGTAAGAATGTATCTTTGAGAGCCACGAGCTATTCTAGATCTAGTGTGATAAGTACCAACTTCGACCGCATCATCGCTGACCATCAACTGAGATCAAACACTAGTCTAGCTAGACTAAGGTGAATTCCGGTTTTCATAAGTCAACTTTTACAAGTACTAGAACCGTTTAAGTAAATATATTTAAAATCACTAGCGGCTGCCCGCGACTTCGTTCGTGTAGTAGGCTTGGCCTTCAGCTCGCCATAACCTTCCGTCTTTTCTTGATTTTTTTAATGTAAGATCGTACTACGAAGTATAAGAAAACATTTTAAAGCCGTTCTCAAAATATAGCGTGACCAGGGGGCCGATTCCACTAATTAAACTGCAATCGAACCGTAACTGAACGGCGACATTTGTGCGTTTTCTGATTCAGCTATTGAACAGCAGTCCAGCTGCAGTTACGTTTCTATTGCCGCCAGCGATCGATCAAAACTGTATGTTCTGCTAACTCGATAGATCATGAACGCGTTGTTAACTCACATTCGTATATAGTAGTGTCAATTATATATTTATTAAAAAGTAGCGTTTACGTTATGTTTATGTGACGCTACAACCCAACTTGTCTACAGAAGTAGTAGAACGGCTTTTTGCCAAAGTATCGAACGACAACCGGAGGTGAACTGCAGTTGCAGTGGTATGGATTGTTGAACGTTGTGAAATAACAGAATTGGCCTCCAGGAGAAGTAGGGGTTCATTTATATATGTAATGCACCCCGCGGTTTCACCCGCGTGGGGATTGTGGTGTAGATTTTTATTTCTAAACCACCTTCCGTTCTGGTAACAGAACAGAAAAAAAGCAAATAAAATATTTAAAAACATCGATCTGTTTTTCAGTTGTAGCAAGACAACAGCACCTGAATTTGATATAAAAGAAGTAGATGAAGAACAAGTACAATTTGAAAAATTTAATACCGACTTCCATTCTATTCAGTTATTGGAGTGCAACTCAAAAACTACTGGACCGAATTTGATGAAATTTTAATGGAACCACACTGAAGAAGCACCAGCCTTCAAACATAAAAAGAATTTTGAGATTCGGTTCTCCCTATCGAAAGTTGTATAATATATGTAACAATTAATTAATAATAATTAACAACAATATCTATGTAACAAACATGAAAAAAAATACAATCGAATTGATTACCTCCTCCTTTTTGGAAGTCGGTAGAAAAATATTCAGAATCAA
Organism: Selenia dentaria; assembly: GCA_917880725.1. Lineage (NCBI taxonomy): Eukaryota > Metazoa > Arthropoda > Insecta > Lepidoptera > Geometridae > Selenia > Selenia dentaria. The sequence continues at coordinate 6,184,474 of OU862904.1, read as the reverse complement.
CATTTTTTTAAATGACTATCTATCTAATTAAAAAAATCACATCAATAAGTCGTCAAAAACAAAAAAAAACCTACTAAGTTTTATACTCTATTCAAAAACAAATGACTTTCATGCAAACGTTTTCATCAAGGGTTACCCCCTTAGAGGTTGACTTTTAAAATCCCTTAGTACACCAAGACCAGCACCAGCACCAAGACAAAAGCACCCTCCAAATGTCAAGTCTCTACGACTAGTAGTAGTGTAGTAGGTAGTTTAGGCTGTGCGTTGTCTTTCAGTCAGTCGATGAGGCCAATTCTGTTATTTCACAACGTTCAACAATCTATCCCGCTGCAACTGCAGTTCAACTCCGGTTGTCGTTCGATACTTTGGCAAAAAGCTATTCTACTATTTCTGTAGACAAATTGGACTGTAGCGTCACATAAACATAACATAAACTAACTAATTAATTAATAAATATATAATTGACACTACTATATACGAATATGAGTTAACAACGCGTTCAAGATCTATCGAGTTAGCAGAACATAAAGTTTAGTTCGATAGCTGGCGTCAATAGAAACGGAACTGCAGCTGGACTGTTGTTCAATAGCAGAATAAGAGTATAAAATTCGCCGTTCAGCTACGGTTCAATTGCAATTTAATTAGTGGTATCGACCCCCAGGCCGATTCGTCTAAATATGGTTATTTTTTATGCTTTGTTTTTATTGTTACATATTGTATATTTCCTAATTATTAATACATTGTTTTGTGCTTTTTACAGTGGGCAGGGCACATCACACGCATAACAGATGGCCGATGGAGCCGGAAGGTTCTGGAGTGAAGACCACGGACCGGCAAGCACAGCGTAGGTCGTCCACCGACAAGGCGGACAGACGACCTGATAAAGGTCGTAGGACGACGTTGGATGCAGGTTGCTTCCAACCGGTTCTTTTGGAAAATTATGGGGGAGGCCTATATTCAGCAGTGAACGTCCTACAGCTGAGATGATGATGATGATGAATACATTGTTTTATTTCTACATTATCAACTTTAACATTTAGTATTATTCTGTCGCTACTATGCAGGGCTACTGGCCACTGACTCCTGCCTCTGCCAGGCACGGATCCAGCCCACAAAAAAGGTTGCGGTCACAGCCACCCGAAAACCAGCCAAGTGCGAGTGGAGTACGAACTCTCAACTGCCATTCAGAATTTTGGGTACAGTACAACACTTCAAAACCCTCCATGGCAATGGCAACTACAAAAGATATCAACTGATGTCAAATGAAATTCTTGTATTACATAACAAATTAATGCAAGCTTACGTTTTTTTATTGCAAAAACATTAATAATGTAATCGATATCCAGGTTTTGTATATTTTACTAAGACTTTGGATATGAAAGTGTGACGTCTGATGTTACAAGCCATTTAGGGTTGTGGGCATGCCCACCGTGCCCACAACGGTGGAACCGCGCTTGGCCTCTGCCATGTTGTTTTTAGCACAGCCTCGACACTCTTCCATAGTATTCAGTACTGATTGCATACAGTAGCTCTACCATGAGTTGGTAACATAAATGTCATCTATAGTCAATACTCGATCTCGCCTACCTATCAAGCTTGTGATTGGCGTACTCGCTGTCAGTTTTAGTTCTACAGCTTGGGACTGATCACTCCAGGATCTATCTACTCGTGTACTAAGATGTCAAAGTGTAGCGTGTCTTGCCCTACTGATACCATTATTATGTTCTCTTTTGTAAGGCAACACACTGGAGCTAATATTTGTAGTACCTAAGTAAAAACATCTATATAAAAAGAATGGCCCCGAGTTTCTTGCCGCTTCTTCTCGGTTGGCTCTATGTATTTTGGAACGCGGCGGTAGGCTTTAAAGTACATTATAATGAAAAATTGACGTTCATAAGTGCGTCTTTGATGCCTAAATTGAATAAATGATTTTGACTTTGACTTTGACAATTGACCGCAAGGTGGCACTGTTCATTGTTTCATACATTTTTTCGCAACAGTCGATAGCGTCATTTGGTCGTCGGTTTAGCGTCGATTGGTGTCAATGTTGTAAACTCACGTCTACTGCTGTTTCGAAGAACATGTGAATACTACTGGTACTACGGTAGTAGCTAACAAGACGGACTCTTACATAAGAAGCACCTGTTGAATCGGTCTCATATTAATATTCCGACGTTGGAAACAATTTTCTTTAACTCCGCCTCGACGGAATAAAAACAAGGCCTATTAAGTAATTATATAAACTTGCTTATAACGAACGTTACCCAATTGAAGGAATAGAATACCGGCCAAGTGCCGGTCGGACTCGTACATCGAGGGTACCGCTCTATAAAGGTGCAAGTTGGTAGCCGGCTACACGTAGCAGCAGCAGACGACGTGTCGTCGCTGCAGTCATGGTTTCGAACCCGACTGCAGACGGCAACTGCACATGGCATCAACTATTTGAAAAGCAATACGACAGGTTTTGTTTAAAAGCTTTTCAGTTGTTTTACTACGTAGATTGGACCCGCGAGCGGCACTACTGATCTGCGGTCGAGCGAAAGTGTCGTCTGCCGCTCGATGACGCAACGCCAGCTTCGTGTCGCTAACTACGACTGGTATTTCATACAAATACATAGAAACCAGTAGTGTCGCTGCGACACGTCGTTTGCTGCGGCTTCATGTTGCTGGCTATCAACTTGCACCTTTGAGCTAAATTACTTTTTTTGGTTTTACTATAGTATGGATGCTGGTAGACACGTTTTTATGAGGCTTTGTAATTTTAGAGGGAAAAAATACACATCATCGGACACGGATTGTCGAAAGACACGGGTTCGAATCCCGCCCGAGTATGTTTATTTTATCTCTCTGTAATTTTTTTTACCAAAACATGGAACCGACTTCGATACTAAAAAGTGTGAACTTGTTGATGTCGGTACCATGTTAGTTCACGAGTACAATTTGAAAAATTTAATACCGACTTCCATTCTATTCAGTTATTGGAGAGTATCTCAAAAACTACTGGACCGAAGTTGATGAAATTTAAATGGAAAAAAATTTAATTAAAAAATTTAAATAAACACGGAAAGCATCAGCTTTCCAACAAAAATATTTTGAAAATCGGTACACCCAGTCGAAAGTTATGAGGTAACAAACATAAAAAAAATACAGTCGAATTGAGTACCTCCTCCTCTTTTTGGAAGTCAGCAGAAAAGTGCCTATTATCACAATATTGTGCGCATGGTACCAACTTCGAAAAGTTATTTTATTTCACACTTTTTAGAGTTTTAGTGTTGAAGTCGGTTACATTTTTTAGTAAAAAAAAGTTTCACTCTTTTTAATGACCCTTGCTACTTACGGGATCGATTGTCATTCACCGTCAATAAGGACATCGAGATTGCCGAACCACTTTTCAGATATTGGAGTATAACTCAAAAAACCGCCTGAATGAATTATTGATGCAATCTAAATGGTACCATCTCGGAAGTATAGGTACTCTACCAAACAAAAAGAAGTATTAAAATCGAACTAGTCTGTAAAAATATACGCGTCGACTTGAGAACCTCTTTCTCTTGGAAGTCAGTTAAAATTGCAACGTTTGGTCGCGCTAAGCGGGCGTGCTTTGAAAATCATAGTATAAAAGTTACGCATAAGAGCCTTAAGCCGCGCTCGTATCCTGATAATAGTAAAAAGCAGTATCTTTAAACATCTAGTGTAACGAAACAGATCAATAATATTGTATGAAAAAAATAAAACAGAAAAAGAAACAGGCAAAGAGTAATAACCGAACAGAATTTATAATTATTACTCGCTCTCTGCAGGGAAAATCGTAAATAGGTCCATAAAAATAAACTTTCACGTCCAAACTCTCAGAAGTTTCAGCGATAACACTATATTATTTTTTAGGTAATACATAGCCAACATATAGTACTAAAGTAGTAACCAGCAGTTTTTTCAATTATATTAGTATATATCAAAAAATATGAGGAAAACGTACAATATTAATGCATTTTCGCATTACATCGTCGAATGTAACAAGGGATTTTCAACCTTACGTAAAGCATCGTAAACTATTTTAAAATTGAGATTCGACCGCGCCTTAAGAGAATTGCATAGCTAGTACTTGTGCATACTAAAAGAAATAACTCTTTTCTACCTCTTAATGTTGTCCGATTTCAGTGAGTTTTTTTCATGTAATCAACACATTGTTTACTATACTACGGCACGAGGCACGCGCACAGGCTTATTAATCCTAAGCATACACTCGCCAAATCCGGCAAGTGTACGAAAATTATTGGTGCGAAGGTGTTCAACGCCCTTCCTGAACCAATACGAACTGCTCAAACTATTCGTGCTATTAAAAATAAACTTAGAAGTTTTCTGACTGACATGGCACCGTACAGCGTCGAGGAATTCCAAAAATGATTTAATAACAGAATGGAATTTATGAATATTCTTCAATATTCTTGACATGGAATCTTATTACTATTGTATAACTTGAACTACTATTGAATAATTATATTTTTAAGTAGGCTAATAATAACAATTTATTACAGCATATTATAATTATGAGTACATAGCAATAATGTGAAATTGAATTTTTGTATATTTAACAAATGATCTAATGAATAGCATAATTTTTGACATGTAATTCTTTATTACCAATAAATATCAATATGCTCGTACGCTTTGATTTTATTCAGTTTTTTAAGTTCCTTAAAGGAACTTTGAAGTACTGCATTAGGTACATTATATACATTACATTACACCGTACGTTTAGATTTTTGCAGTATTTCAAAGTTCCTTTAAGGAACTTAAAAAAAACTGAAAAAATCAAAACGTACGGGCATAGTATACAATGTGATGAATACATGAAAAAAAATCACTGAAATTGGAGAATATTAAGAGGAAGAAAAGAGTTATTTCTTTTAGTATGTAAAAGTACTAGCTATGCAATACTCTTAACAAGTCAATGTGGGGTTTCAGGTTATGTGACTCGTCACGTGGCGCACGTCACCTATCCAGGTTTATATGTGCGCCCTGATCCTTCCATATGCGTGTTCTATCTGCCTACTGGGATGGGTCAATAAAACTATGACATTCCGGTGATCACCATTACTATTTCTTCATATCAGAATTACTATATATATATATATATATATCAAAAGGTTACATTATGTAAGAGGGCTGAAGTACGGACACTCGGTACAAACGCGACAGCGCAACTGAGCGCACGACGCGACTTTTGCAATAGCAGCAAATTACGCTCACGTTGCATGTATCGTGCCCCTACACTCAATATCAGGGTGATGAACGCAGTGCATTTCCTCACTGTGTAGAATTAAACAATTGGCTCCCATATTCTTGAACGGAACTCTAAAATTATCGATATTATTTCAGTTAGGAGCAGTCGACTGTAACCTGATACGGTTGTTCACCTGCCCATCAAACTGCAAATATGTACATTGAGTTACATCAATCGACGCATCCTATGTTTTGACACGTCCAACTGACGGCCAATTAATTGGTTTGTATCCTGAAATTGGTATCCTGTAGTTGTATTTTGATGCAATTAATTGATAAGACGAGCAATTACGGCGTACTTCTGAATTTAGCAAGTTCAATATTTCGACAGTCGCTTACTTCGAAGAAATATAGTTCGACAAGTCATTGCTTCGACAGATCATATATTCGACAAGAATTACTCCCACAGAACGTAGCGGAGTATCTAGTCAGAGCAAAGTGGAATTTTTTCAAAATTCAAATCGCTGGAATCGATTGAGAAGAGAGCCAGGAAGCTCATAGGCAGTGAATCCCTTTGCAAATCTAAGCTGCAAAGTTTAGAACATCGTCGCAAAGTTGCTTGCCTTTCGGTTTTTTATCGGTTGCACTTCGGAGAGTGTGCATCGGAATTACACGATCTTATTCCCCCATCCCCATTTTATCACCGGACGAGCAGAGACACCTCAAGGCGTCACCGCTACATGGTTGAAGTTCCAGGGACTCGCACTAAGCGGTTTTCTGGCTCTTACATTGTGCGAACTGCCAAACTGTGGAACTTACTGCCGATGTCTCTGTTTCCTGATAAATATAATCTACGAGTCTTTAAGTCGAGAGTGAATCGGTATCTTCTAGGTAAGCGCGCTCCATCGTAGATCACAACTACGCTTAACATCAGGCGAGTTGTGGTCAAGCGCTAACCTATTGTACATAAAAAAAAAAAAAAAAAAAGTCACGATAGGTGCGACATTAGGTTGAATGGTGACCACACAAGCGCCAGTAGGCCTAGCACGGAGAGAAATAGTCTTTCCACCGTTTTTATCCACCTGTCAGTGGAAATAATTGTCTTCTCCACCTTACAGAGCACGGCAACCGGGGAAAGAGATAAAATGTCCCTTTTGACGTATCTCGTAGACAGTATGCCCCGCTACTCCCGCTGTAGAGCACGGACTCGTCGGAGCGTGGATATAATTCTCTCCGATTGACATAACACGGAGAAAGGTTATCACCTTCTTTAAAGGTGGGGGATAAAAGTTTATTTCTATTTGAAAACCGTTTCGCGCATATTATGATAATTATATATATATATATAATGGATTGCAGCCTCGAAACCATACGGATGGTTTGCCGGTATATATCAAGGTTATTATTATTGTATTACTTTCCTATCTACATTCTGTGAAATACCTAAGTTAAATAATTATTATTTGTTTTTACTCTACAATAGGTCCCCACTTCCATACGCATAATGAGTCTTAAACGAAATAGGATACTATGTAGGGCTACTTATGGATATCATACGCTATACTCAGAGACTTTTGTTACATATGCTTTAAACGGCACCTACGAAGTACAAACCATAGAGGACGCTACTCCCGCCGTCTATCCACGTGGATAAATTAACCTCTGGCGTTGCCGTGCTCGCAAGGGAGCTAAAAATGACATGGTGGAAAAAATTGTTTCCTCTCCACGGAGAGAAATAGTCCACTGCCCGTGCTAGCCCTGCTGAATTGGTCTAAGCTACACCTAAGTTTTGACTTCTAAATAAGCCAGTCATAGGGACTGCCGACATAATTACTGCGCTCCTTTGTCATTTCACGTTTAATGCTAACAGTTTCTTAGGCAACCTCTTGTTTTACGTATGATGCTAACTTTAGCATCTTGCTTTTAAAGTACCTAATTAGATCATTAAGGAGTGAAAACATAATTTACTGCTAAATAGGCTCAACGCAGCTAAATAACATAAGCAACCATGGGCTAGAAGACAAGAAGTGCAAAACTGCAGACAGAAGTGAAACATGCTACTACAGTAAGTGAAGTTTTGAGCTGAAAAGAAGATAGAAAAATGTGTTCACTCCAAAAACCTTGTCTTTAAATAACTGCAATAAACACAATGTAGTCTGATAACATGCGTAAACTTCAAGACAAATTACAGTTAATTGTGTAGTGATTTATTGTAATGTATTCATTTATTAGCTTTCAATAAAGTGCTATTCACTAATGTGCGGCAATGACTTTTAATTACTTAATATGTAGTCATTTTCTAAAGTGCTTTATCACGTTAAATGAAACTCTTTTGTAATATACGTCTTTTATGTGCATATATTTGTATATATGTATGAGCAGAAATGTTTGTACTTGGGGCTTGGATGTTTAAATTGTAATATGTTCTTGTTGCCGATTTCTCCCGCGACATAGGACTCCTTAGAATGAGTACGATCTTATATCTACACTTCATTAAGGTAATTCAAGCTAAGGTATAATCTCCCGAACCTGGTAACGAACATCAGCCAGGAGTGTACGCGATGTACGTACCGGAACCCAATGGATGTCGCGTATGCACTGAGGGAAATCCTCAGTTCCCCGTATAAGGTCCCTGCGCCTCGAGAGGTACACAGGTGCGAATTTCCCTAAATCCCTTTCACACACCCTGTTCCTAGTTCACACCCAGGAAGAAAAGGAGACCCTGAACAGCCTGGGCTACGGAAAGGGAGAGGGATCACGCACACTTACCATACACGAGGCGCAGGGACTGACTTTCGAGTCAGTCCTAGTCATAAAAACAAAGAGCAAAATGAAGCTGCACGAGAGCGTCCCGCACGCATTCGTTGCAGTTTCCCGGCACACTAGGACCTTCATATATTGCGCCGATGATGACGATGTTGCCATTGGATGATTCGTGATGCCAACGATGGTTGTAAACATCAATAACATCCAAGGCGATCAGGGTCGGAACGTAGCGGTAATGAAGGCCCTGCTTCAGTGCTTAGTGGGTTCTCAGCAAGTGCAATAGATGTTGTAAAATCATTGACTATGAGTAGGTATATGCTTTCAGAGCAGTCATGCTCACGAAAAGGTGTTGGCAGGCGGTGGCGTGTGCGGCGGGTCGCCATCTTCCCTCAAATATGGTTGAGGAAGGCGATGGCTGCCACATGCGTCAACTCGTGAACGGGTGCTGCCTGCGGATACTGGTCTGCTTTGAATGCTTATACCAACTCAGAAAAAAATGTCTTTTGTCTTTAGAAAATAAGTAGTTCCCCTATGTCTCCTAAATTAGCATGTATGTTGTCTTAAAAAATAAATGTATGTCATTAAATTGCAAATGTTTTTTTAAAAGCACGGTCGCTGGAATATGTGGAGTGATGGTGTAGATAATAAAAAAAAACAAGTGCCAGTTCTTATTATGTTTAGGTTAAAATCCAAATTAGTATAACACTTCCGAATTCATTTTAGTGCTGTCAGCACTAAAATTAGATATTTCTCTTCAATTGTGAGTATATTTTAGACAGATTAGTCGTCACGTAACTTGGTGCTCGCTAAAATAACGTAAAATACCCAAATTTTATAGAATAATCCTACTTTGAACCGATATCCCAAAGGTTCTCAAGTCCACGCGTATATTTTTCATAATTAATGAAAACGCACAACTTTTTACAGTGGCTCTACCATGAGTTGGCAACATAAATGTCATCTATAGTAGATACTCGATCTCGCCTACCTATTAAGCTTGTGATTGGCGTACTCGCTGTCAGTTTTAGTTCTACAGTTGACCGCGAGATGGCACTGTTCATTTTTTCATACATTTTTACGCGGCAGTCGATAGCGACTCGCTATCTCGCTGCGAGAATCGTTTGGTGTCAATGTTGTAAACTCTTGGTAGACCTACAGAATAGTCAGTTTTTGATAATCCTTTTCTTGTTAGGTAGAGTACTTACTTCCGAGGTGGTTCCATAAAAAATATCAAATTCCGTCAAGTGGTTTTTGAGTTACACTCCAATAACTGAAAAGTGTTTCGCCTATCGATGACAGGCCTGTTGGCGCAGTTGGTAGCACCCCTGCCTTCTGAGCCGCTGGTCCCGGGTTCGATCCCCGGACAGGTCAAACATTTGTCTGCATGAACATGTCTGTTTGAGCTGTGTCTGGGTGTGTATATGTATATAAGTATGTATACCAGTCATCAAGTTACCATAGTACAGACTCTGCTTAGTTTGGGACCTGAACACCGCGTGTGCATGAACATGTCTGTTTGAGCTGTGTCTGGGTGTGTATATGTATATAAGTATGTATACCAGTCATCAAGTTACCATAGTTACAGACTCTGCTTAGTTTGGGACCTGAACACCGCGTGTGCATGAACATGTCTGTTTGAGCTGTGTCTGGGTGTGTATATGTATATAAGTATGTATACCAGTCATCAAGTTACCATAGTACAGACTCTGCTTAGTTTGGGACCTGAACACCGCGTGTGCATGAACATGTTTGTTTGAGCTGTGTCTGGGTGTGTATATGTATATAAGTATGTATACCAGTCATCAGGTTACCATAGTACAGGCTATGTCTAGTTTGGGACCTGAACACCGCGTGTGCATGAACATGTCTGTTTGAGCTGTGTCTGGGTGTGTATATGTATATAAGTATGTATATCAGTCATCAGGTCACCATAGTACACGCTCTGTCTAGTTTGGGACCTGAAGACCTTTGTGTGGATGTTGTCCCATATTATTATTATTATTATATTATTATCTTGATGACATCGTTATTGACGGTGAATGACAATCGATCCCGTAAATAGCAAGGTTCACTAAAAAGGATAAAACATTTTTATTAATTGTTATTAAACATTTATTACCAACCATGATAGTTCAAAAGTACCTATTATCACAATATTGCGCGCATGACTTCAACAAGTTATTTCACACTTTTTTGTTTGGAGTCGATTCCATCTATTTTTAAAAATTGTATTATGGGTCCATCTATAAAATATCTAATAGACAAAAATAAAAGAGTTTAAATATTTGGTAACATGGAAATCCAGAAACAATTGTAAATAATTCATATTAGAGATGCGTCCAGTACAAATTCTACCGAGTATCCGAGTACCGAGTATTGCTCGGTATTAAGTTACGCGTACTCTGCCGAATAACTCGGTTTAACTGTCAACAACTTATACCACTTCTTCATAAAGTGCCTCTCCAACTAGTGGAGGTTGCCCATCAGCGTGGTAACAGTCCTTTCTGTTTCTGGTTCGGCGGAACACCTCAGACGCCCTCGATATTCCAGTCCAATCTCGGATATTCTACAACCACGACTTCATTCTTCTCCCCACCTTTCTTTTTACAGCATTTTACCCATAGTTATCAGCTGCAGAAGGTCATATCGCTGATGACGGAGAACATGACCGAGGTAAGAGATTTTACGTATCTTGACCGTAAGCTAGAGGTTGCGTACTTATACCACGGATTTAGGTAAATCCGTGACTTATACCTACGAAGAGAAAAAGGAATAAACGCCGTCCGTCCCCATACAACGGTTAAAATCATACAAAGAGTTAAAGATCGATGCTCGGACTGTAAGCTTCGGTGGCGTAGCGGTCATGGCGTCTGACTCGAATTGTTGGAATACTCGGGTTCGAATCCCGCCCGAGAATGTGAAATTATCACTATAAAACTAGTAGTTATGTGAGCACTAAACCTCGCGAGCAGTACTCTTATCAGCGGCAATTTTTCGCAGTACTTCTCGTACTGTCTCGGAAACCACGTGACCAATTATGCTCATATTCGAAATTCCTCTTTAAAGTCAGGTAACTAATGTATGTACCAATTTTAATCAAAATCGGTCGGTAAATAGCGCCGCAGTAAACTTCCCTCCTTTTTAGGAAAAGTACCCCTTCTACTCAAAATCACCGACAAGAAAAAAAAAGACGTGTGGCACTCGGAGACTGCCGCGGTAAAGCTATTGCATAGCTGTTTTTATCAACTTATGAAAATATAATTATTTAACCAATGCCATCTAGAGGCGAATTGCTAAACTAAAAAGACAAGCGTGATATTTAAAAAAGTCATTAAAAGTTCTGCTATTCATCGATAGATGCCAAATCAACTTATGCAATTATAATTGTTTAACCAATGCCATCTAGAGGCGAGTTGCTGAACTAAATAGATAAGCGTGATATTTCAAAAAGTCATTAAAAGTTCTGCTATTCATCGATAGATGGAGTTGGGGTGGGGGGTGTTAGGTTATTTTCGGTACGGAATTTCTGGATTCGATCTCCACGCTCAAGGCCCGCGATAGAAGCTATGCAATAGCTTAAAAAAAATACATGCATACCAAGTTTCGTTAACATTTATTTAAAAATGGGACCTGTACATAGGAAGACAAATGAACAACCTAACATACGAACAGATTAATCAATTTGGCCAGTTAAAGCAGAGATTTTCGCTCGCTCGGTTAATTACAATGTACAATCAGTTATGGCTAAGCAGGCTTTAGTGCTGAAATTCATATAAAATAAATATAAATATAAATCCATATTTATTACGAAAGGTTGCGACATCAATTCGAAAGTTAAGAAGATATGAAAAAAATATGTTTTTAAGATTTTTATCTCTAAAACAGCAATGAAGAGAATAGACTGGTACCAAATAGGGTTTTGTTGCACTCAAAAGGTACTTTTATGACGTCCATATTAATATAAATTACCAAAACGCATAACAATCAAAATAAATACCAGTCTTATTAAAGATTTAAAATAGTACTGATTGACAAAACAATACATATTATCCAATTAATTGCTTATAAATATATAAATTATAATTTAATATTCACAATCATAATGATAAGTAAAACAAACTACCGATGAAAAATAAGATATAAAAATTATTATAATAATAACTGGATATTCATTAAATGACTGGATATATTTAATTTAGGCTTTAAGTATTATTTTAAATCGAAATATACTAAACTTTTGACTTTTCAATCTTATGCAAGAACTAATAAGTATTCCTCTCTTCAAATTACGCGGTTGAGATAAATATATAATAGATGAAATATATCTATTTACTACCTACTAAATGCAATACAATATTGAGTATTGAGTAGAGAGTACATAGTGTAGTCTTCCTTCGCCAAACTTTGCTATTGCTAAAGAAGGTACAAAGATTTATAAAGCCGGTTTGGGTTATTTTCTGCCTACTTCCAAAAAGGAGGAGGCACTCAATTAGACTGTATGTTTTTTTCCTCATAACTTCCGACTGGATGAACCGATTCTCAAAATTATTTTTTGTTTAAAACCTGGTGCTTCCCGTGTCCCATTAAAATTTCATCAAATTCGGTCTAGTAGTTTTTGAGTTACACTCCAATAACTGAATAGAATGGAAGATGGTATTAAATTTTTGAAATTGTACTTGTTCTTTTAGGTTGTAAGATTCACACTAATAGAGAAACATTAATTAAATAAATATGTTCCTTCTACTCTAGTATTTTTTCAGTCAGTCACTATCTACAATAATATTGTAAAGAGCTCACTTATTTACTTAATTATTTATAATATACATTATTTCTTTTATTCAAAAGAAAATCTCGGATTTCATCCGGTCCTTTACAAAGGCATAAGTGGGGCTGTAGCCAACACTTAGAGGCCTGTTTGGTATAGCAAATACAAAGGAGTATAAAAAACAGAAAAAATATTTGATGAAGGGTAACATGGTACTTATAAGTATTACAAATATGAGTAAAATGGCACGGCTATTGATATGTACTTATTATTGATAAGGGAGATATAAGACTATGGACGAGACTACGGCACCTGCCAATTTCAGTCTCATTTCAAAATATTTAGGGTGACTTGCCACCCACTAAACGGGCCCCCCATAAGGGCCACCTTCAATGGTGACAAAAGGGGCAACGTTGGTGTAGATGGCTAAAGGGTGTCGAGAGGTGTGCTGCGGTTTCACTAGAGCGCTACTACCGGCGTTATGCCCTTTAACACTTCCACCCTTGGAGCTTTTTGTTACTTGCTCTTGCGTCTCCACCCCCGGACGGCCAATTAAGGCAAGCCGAGGGTCAGGGGTCTCATTTTGCCCCAGGGAGAATCAGGGTCCACGGTGTTGCCACTCATCGATCGCTCGCCACAAGGCCGCCCCTGTGGGTTTATTATTATTATTTATACATTCAAAGTTTAATAATCATTATAAAAACCTTAGATTAATGATAAGTCTCCGCGCGCGCGCTTCAACTAGATACCGCCGGCGTACTTGCAAAATGCGGCAACTAATACTACGCCGAATTCGGCGTACTGGAGCCCGCTCGAGCCAGTCACGTCCCAAGCAGCGTGGTGTTAACATACCGAGTGTTTTTTTGTAATTTTGGTCGTAATCCAAAGTAAAATGCCTGTTTGCAAAGTGAAAATGTGTAAAAATAATTCTACAAGAAATAAGAAATACACTGGGATCACATACGATCAGTAAATACCATATAATTTCAAAATTTCATCATAAAATAACATTAACCTTAAACGCCATTCCGTGTTGCCGTATAATATAAGAATCAAGTACCTATGGTTTAGATTTTTATAATGTGAATTTATTTTTATTATATTTTACTACTAAATATACCAAATCGAAATATACTAACGAACTTAAGAAATTCTGTTTAACTTTAAACTTTTACTCTCTATCTGCATATAACTACGTGAGGAGTAAACATCGGTGCTATACATACAATTTAAATGATTCGGCTAACCAAGTATTCACTTCTCAACCACTAGCTGAATCAAATTCTCTTTTCGATATTCTTCACATATGTACTATTATAATAGAGATAGAAATATAGAGATATAGAGAGAATAGAGACATTTTGCAGAAATGTTTAATTCCCAAAAGGCAAATGTATCGTAAAGTAGTACAAGTTAGTTGAATGTGATATTTAATTAATAATAATAATGTTCCAACTCGTCAGGGGCCTTACTATGAGCTTTTAAAGCAGGCCTTCTAGACAAATGCAAGATTTATTCGTACCATGACAGCTTTAAAGCAGGCCTGCCCAGGCCTACTATTCAAGAACCGCAGAAAAACCGTTCACCTGTTTTTTTGTATGAACATGTCGCTCTAAATCCACTCAGTTTATTAGCTTACGAACGTCTAGGTGTCTGCAATGTTGGTTATAGTAAATTATTAGAATGCCAGATACAATATTATCCGTTCACCTTTGAGAAAACAATATTCAAACAGTTAACCTAAATGAGCGTTATGGTATGATTTCATTCAAAACTGTTTATGACAGGTTTAAGAACTGCATGGAACTTGCATGGTTTTTAAGAAGCTGATAGTAAGGCCCCTGGGCAGCGTTCCGAAAATTTCGCGAAGTCTTCTCATCTAAAATAAATCAGTACCTCAAGACAAGAGTCTTCGACCAATGTGTGTTACCAGTGATGACTTATGGCACTGAAACGTCGTCTCTTACTATGGGCCTCATAGATAAGCTCAAAGTTGCACAACGAGCTATGGAGAGGGCTATGCTCGGGGTTTATCTACGTGATTGAATCAGAAATGAGGAGATCCGTAGAAGAGCGAAAGTCACCGACATAGTCCAGAAGATTAGCCAGTAAAAGTGGCAGTAAGCAGGGCACATAGCACGCATAACAGATGGCCGGAACGTTCTGGAATGGAGACCACGGACCGGCAAGCGCAGCGTAGGTCGTCCACCGACACGGTGGACAGACGACCTGATAAAGATCGCAGGATAACGTTGGATGCAGGCCGCTTCCAACCAGTCTTTTTGGAAAATTATAGGGGAGGCATATGTTCAGCAATGGACGTCCTACAGTGGCTGAGATGATGATGATGATGATGAATAATGTTTAGACTGTCCATTAACCTGTACATAATTAGGTACTTGTAGGTTTAACTATGCCTATATTATTATTGTTTTATTATTTTTTTGTTTCTACGCAGCTTGGTATTCGTTGTAAATTAGTCTAAGACGTTACGTACAAAAGGTAGGACCGAAATTACTGACTGATATATGATGATGGAATGGAAATAGAAAGCACTATAGATACGAGTATTAGTAAATACTTGTTATTTGTCTTCTCATATAAATATCTAAATACATAGTTAAATAATAGTATATTATGATATACGTGAGCTAAGCTTCTCATTATACACGAGGCTGATGTATTTTCTGAACTACATTTATAACCAGTAACATACATACTTAATCACAACATACAATATTTTCCCATTAATTGGGTGACAGTTTAGTAGCTAGCAACACAATTCTTCACGCACACTAGCATCCTCCCAATTTGCATTACACACACTACAATATTGAGTTGCCGCATTCACGGAGCTGTTGTTTTTAAATAGCGCGGTATCTAGTCGAAGCGAGAGCGAGATCAATGATTAATCTAAGATAAAAACATTACATCCATATTGTGTTCGGATAGCTCTGCTGGGCTATTATGTATCTCAGTTGCTAACAAATGTGGATTGAAATCTGAAAAAATGGCCGCTCTATGTCACTTTTGTCAGCTCCAGTCATCAACTTACTAACATTTTTGCTTACTGAAGTTGCCAAAACTGACATAGGGCCACCATTTTTCAAGATTTCAATCAACATTTGTTAGCAACTGAGATACATAATAGCCCTGTTGGTTGCATAACCAACAAAACCTGATTTGCAAAACAACGTGACAGTTGCTGCACAAACACGTCGTAGGTACCTACTAGTAACACTGCAACAGATGCCAAAATAAAGGTTACACAGCGCAGACAGTCAAGGTGACTGAGATCGAGTCCGCGAAAACATTCGCGTACAATATTAGTCTAATATGATTACTTGTAATAACTTTAAACGATAAATTCTTGTACATATATACATATATGTACTTATCTATCTATATATATATAACCCTTATTTTTCCTGGTCACGCTATTACTTGAGAACGGATGTAACAACCTCGCTAATTCTTTTTTCTTGTGTTAAACATTGTCAGGAGAAGGTTCTTATTAAAGAAAAACCAAGAATAGATGGGAGGTTATGGCGAGACCGAAGACCGAGCCTACTATGCGTACGAAGTCGCGGGCAGTCGCTAGTCTGTAATATAAATTGAACCCTTATTTTTCCTGGTCACGCTATTACTTGAGAACGGATGTAACTACCTCGCTAATTCTTTTTTCTTGTGTTAAACATTGTCAGGAGAAGGTTCTTATTAAAGAAAAACCAAGAATAGATGGGAGGTTATGGCGAGACCGAAGACCGAGCCTACTACGCGAACGAAGTCGCGGGCAGTCGCTAGTCTGTAATATAAATTGAACCCTTATTTTTCCTGGTCACGCTATTTTTCCTGGTCATGCTATTACTTGAGAACGTATATAACAACTTCGCTGATTCTTTTCTCTTGTGTTAAACATTGTGAGGAGAAGGTTCTTATTAAAGAAAAACCAAGAATAGATGGGAGGTTATGGCGAGACCGAAGACCGGGCCTACTACGTGAACGAAGTCGCGGGCAGTCGCTAGTCTGTAATATAAATTGAACCCTTATTTTTCCTGGTCACGCTATTACTTGAGAACGGATGTAACAACCTCGCTAATTCTTTTTCTTGTGTTAAACATTGTCAGGAGAAGGTTCTTATTAAAGAAAAACCAAGAAAAAATGGGAGGTTATGGCGAGGCCGATGGCCAAGCCTACTACGCGAACGAAGTCGCGGGCAGTCGCTAGTAGTATACATTTATATAATCTGTATCTCGGAGACGGCTCCAACGGTTTTGTAATTTAGTACGCAGGGTGATAAATCTACTCTAGCTAGGTTTCATTTTCAGAAAACTTCGTTTGATCGTCGTTTGTCGTTTTCAGGCTATGAAACACTGGTATCGATTTACTTGTTCAAAAAAACTTAACTAAAAATGTATTACGGTGGTCCTTATTTGTTAACAATAAAAACCAAAATCATTTAACACTTAGAATGACATTTCTTAAAATAGGATTATTCTATTCAATTTTGGGTTATTTTAGGTTAGTTTAGCGAGCACCAAGTTCCGTGACGACTAAAATGTCTAAAATATGCCCACAATTGAACAGAAATGTCTAATTTTAGTGCTGTCATTCGAGAGTCAAAGTCAAATTCAAAATCATTTATTCAATTTAGGCATCAAAGACGCACTTTTGAACGTCAAGTTTTCTTTATAATGTACTTTAAAGACTACCGCCGCGTTCCAATATATATAGAGCCTACTGAGAAGAAGCGGCAAGAAACTCGGGGCCATTCTTTTTATATAGATGTTTTTACAATGTTTTTACTTAGGTACTACAAATATTAGCTCCAGTGTGTTGCCTTACAAAAGAGAACATAATAATGGTATCAGTAGGGCAAGACACGCTACACTTTGACATCTTAGTACACGAGTAGATAGATCCTTTTTTTTTTGTCCCGGGGAAATCCTTAATGGATACCACCCACCACGGGGAGGTAGGTGGTTATGTGGGAGTCCGTATACCCACTAAAACCCCGGGGTGTTCCGTCAGTGCCGCTTTTGGCGGGAACGCGGGACAGATTTTGCACACGACCGCGAACCCGCCGCGGCTGTCCGTTGCCGGACCCTTCTCTTCGCGGCACGCCAGAACACATGGCGCACCGCAACTGCCTCGGAGACCGAACCCGCCATCAATGGGCGCCAGACTTCCCCGTGTCTGGACGCCCGTGGTCTCCCTGCGGTGGGTCGGATACGTAGCCCCACCGCCTGCTACGTCAGCCACAGGGGATAGCCCCCCCGCGACCCCACCTCCTCGAGTCTGCGCCGAGCGCCTGGACCCCACCTCCTCGAGCCTGCACCAAAGTGCCCGGGCCCCACCTCCTCGGGTCTGCGCCAAAGCGCCCGGACCCCGCCACTCCTATGTGGACTTGGCGGCCAAAGCCCATAGGAGCGGCCCCGCCTGAGCCGGCCAGCGCACCCCAACGCCAGCGCGGCCAAGCCACGGCTACTGAGCCCCCCCGCCACGCCAATGCGAGAACCCTTCGGGGGGGACGAGTAGATAGATGCTGGAGTGATCAGTCCCAAGCTGTTTTATCCACCAAGTAATCCGAAATTTTGTGGAGACGCGTTACATGTACGGATAGCTTGTGCTGATTTCGCGTGTTGATGGAATGAGCATCATTCCTTTTTATCAAAACTGCTAATGTTTTTCTTTACATACTGGACCAAATTTGATGAAATTTGGTTTGAGGAGGTAGACGAGGCACTGGATTAACACATAGGGTAATTTACATCATCCATCACCACGTGGGTGTAACCGCAAGGCGCAGCTAGTAATAATATAAATAAAGATCTCAAGAATCAATACGAAAGTTTAAGTATTTCTAAATAATGCTTCTTTCGGTTGGATGGTACTGTTAAACTGTCCAATAGATGTCGCTCCGTCCCCGCAAGATGGTTAGTCAAATAGAGAGTTAATAATTCGATGTTTGGACCAGAACCTCGGTGGCCTAGTCGGTCAATGGCGTCTGACACGGAGAGTCAAAAGACGCGGGTTCGAATCCCGTCCGACGATGGAATTTTTTTCTCTATAAATTTCAATATAAATAAAATCTCAACATCAAAGTCCGCTCAAGAATTTTAAAGTTTCGAAGCGATAGGTTTGGCTGGTGATTAGGAAGGTAACATCGTGATGAAATCCACAGCATGGTGGTAGGACACGCCTGGTGTCTACCTGACTACCTACCATCCTCAAGTTTGTACACCTGACGCTGCACACCTAACAGTGCGTTCTGGCAGCTATCCTTGAGAGCCACGAGCTGTTCTAGATCTAGTGTGATACCACCACCGACCGCAACATCACTTACCATCAAGTTAGATAATGGTCAAACCATAGCCTAGCAAGTGTACCTATTACTTACTTAAAAAAAAAAAAATTTCAATCGAAAAATAAACAGATTTTAAGTGTATCCATTACAGTCTTAATTAAGGACCTGGCTTTTGATGTAAAGTTCAAGGAAAGTATTCCTCTACTAGATATATACTCTCATTTGTGAATCTCTGCCTAAGTAGAGATTTGACAGTGAACCGTATACTTTACTAAGATCTGCACTTAAGATTCAGTGCTATGTGTATGCTAATACATACTAGAATAAGACCCTCAGAGTCAAAGACTCACTAAAATTGTAAAAAAAATATTATATCACATCTATTCAAAAAATGTACCTCATACTAGAATAAGACCCTCAGAGTCAAAGACTCACTAAAATAGTAAAAAAAATAATTATATCACATCTATTCAAGAAGTGTACCTCATACTAGAATAAGACCCTCTGAGTCCTAACCTCACAAAATTTGAAAAAAAAATTATATCACATCTATTTAAAAAGTGTACCTCATACTACGAGTAGAATAAGACCCTCAGAGTCAAAGACTCACTAAAATTGTAAAAAATAATAATTACACATCTATTCAAAAAGTGTATTTCATACTAGAATAAGGCCCTCAGAGTCAAAGACTCGCTAAAATTGTAAAGAAAATAATTATATCACATCTATTCGAAAAGTGTACCTGATACTAGAATATGACCCTCAGAATCAGACTCACTAAAATTGTCAAAAAATATATGTCACATCTATTTGAAAAGTGTACTTCATACTAGAATAAGACCCTCAGAGTCCAACTAACTAAAATAGTAAAAAATAAATTATATCACATCTATTCAAAAAGTGTACCTCATACTAGAATAAGACCGTCAGAGTCAAAGACTCACTAAAATTGTAAAAAAAAAATATATCACATCTATTCAAAAAGTGTACCTCATACTAGAATAAGACCCTCAGAGTCAAAGACTCACTAAAATTGTAAAAAAAATATTTATATCACATCTATTCGAAAAGTGAACCTAATACCGCGAGCAAAGTACTTAGACCGCGCGGCCCCGATTTACTTACTTTGCCGCGAGGGCCCGTTTCTTATTTTGCCTTAGGACTAAAAGATATTTGAATGTAAATATTAAATTACAAAATCGTCAAAGAAATCAATTACTAACATTATCTGTTACGCAAGTACGAGTATGCAACAGGCAGAAGAGAAATCGCGCGCCGAATAAAAAAAAAGCTTGAAAAGAAGTAAAAATACTCGCGAAATACATTCCGCCTTTATTCTTAAAGTAATTGCTTACACATATTCGAATTTTAGTGTCATATATGTGGTTTTATAAAAAAATAGTGTCTTCGTCATGTAATGAGAATGAAATATAATTGTGATGATACACCATAATTGTAGAAATATAAATAAAATTTTAATTATTTTTATTTATGTCTCATTGTTTCAAATTTTATGCAAATAAATAAACATGCTATAGCATCTATGCCTTCTAAATAATGTATTACTTATCATGTAATTTTCATTAAAAGGGTTTCTAGCAAATTTGTTTTTTTTTACATGAGCTCTGATATTATTAAAAAAGTACATTAAGTTACTTTTTAAAGGTATGGCACAAGAGCCATTTATTCCCAACTCGGCGCAAACTTTTGACGCGGGCGCAGGTCGTAACACTCGGGAGCAATCACGAGGGCGCCACAGGGCTCCATAGGCAAGTTAATCGATAAACTAATTCAACAACAGTTTGCAAGAGAGTGTGATATATGTATTTGAAAATATAATGTATGTTCGTAAAAAAATACATAAATATAAGTTAAATAGTGATCACCACACTTTTAGCACCAGAAATACAAATAGGATAGCTGTACCTAGTGTTAGACTTGCGAAGACTAATAAGTCATTCCTAGGAAATTGTGTGCGTTTTTACAATAAAATCCCAAAGCACATAACTGAGCTCACAGAGGGCAAATTCAAGTTGACTGTAAAAAACGTTTTAATAAATAAAGCTTACTATAAAGTTCGACATTATATAGAAGATAAAGATGCTTGGAATACTCCACTTCTGGCAAGCTGTCTCTCTGCCACCTATAAAATGTAATATTTGTAGTACCTAAGTAGAAACATTGTAAACATGTATATAAAAAGAATGGCCCCGAGTTTCTTGCCGCTTCTTCTCGGTGGGTTCTATATATTTTGGAACGCGGCGGTAGAGTCTTTAAAGTACATTATAATGAAAAGTTGACGTTCATAAGTGCGTCTTTGATGCCTAAATTGAATAAATGATTTTGACTTTGACTTTGAGTTTGATAATTATACTCTTACAAATAATAATAATAAATAATATTTATTCTTAAGTCTTATGAGAACTATACTTTTGCTAGAACTAATATTATTTATTCTTATATCTTATAAAAACTAAATTATTAGTAGAATACATATTATATTATATTATTTATTATATCTTAGGTAATCAATGCAAACCAAAATAGCGCGGGAAGTTTTGAAAAGGTAAGTTATAAAAATTGTTATATATTTGTTACAAAGATCGATATATATATGTACAGATAAAACACTTACATTACAATCCGTGAAAGGCACCAAACTAAATATGAATTAAACAGTATTATTTTTTAACAGAAATGTAAAACAATTATATTTTTTTTTTAACACAGCGCACTGACATGTCGACATGCAATCGATGCGGTCAACCAACTATTGTGAATTAATAGTAACTGTTTATCATTATACGTACAAGCGGGGCCAATTCTGTCAATTGGATATAGGTTATAATCTTGATGGCATCATAATGTTACCTACTATACTTTTATGGCTCATACGGATCTCCTTTCAAGCGGTATAGCTTTAAAAATAGAACACTTGCCGTCTTCTATTTTTAAACGATTCGCGGCGTACGTTTTCGCCTATATACCGGTTAAACCGGATAACAAATCCGTGAATAAAATTGAATAAATAATAAGAATAAAAAATATAATATAATCTAACTAATTTGTCCTCGAATACAAAAGAATGGCGATCATTTACTACATCCGGTCATTGAATACATTTTGAATGTAGTTTGAAACCATATATAAATATTTACAAATGTAATTATTTACTTTCGAGTTATCGGAAACGTTTTGATTATTGGTCTTTATTATATTTTTTTGGTAAGAAAACTTAGGGCGTCCAAGTAGGTATTATTTGGTGGTCATTATATTTTAACCCAAATTAATAACCATCCCACAAGAACATTCTCCATGGTATAAGTATGTGAGATTAATGTATAAATCATGTCATAGATAACCTACTCATGTTGCAAATTACACTCAAATCGATTCAATAGTTATAGCGGGAGAGAGTGACTAACCAAAAACATACTTTAAACTTTTGTGACGACATTCTATTCCGCTTCGTTGGTTCCGTGCTTCGTCGGCAGGTTCATTACTAACTATTGAACCCGCCTACGAAGGGCGCAGTCCCGGGTTTGATCCCAGGCCGGGGTAAAATACTTGTGTGATAAGCAGAAATCATTTGGTTTTGGATGCAGGAAATCCTAGTGCGAGCATATGAGTGTGTAAATATAACTTTTTCTGTACTAGTACCTGGGTGACAGAGTTTTTCTCGTCAGAAAACAATTAAACGCGCAAATTGTTGCATCTTTAAATATTGTGTCTATACAGGGTGTTTGGTAGAGGGACCGACAAACCAAATGAGCGTGTTCGGGGGCCCACTTGGATAAGCCAAGGTGGCCAAAAAAAACCCCCGACACCCCAATTTTTTTAACCTATTTTTGTGAATTTTCTCGTTTTCTCCAATATTGTACCTATTTACCACCATAACATTTGTAAAGTATGTTTTAAACCAGATGTTTTTAGTTTTTACAAATTTTACAAATGTTATGGTGGTAAATAGGTACAATTTCGGAGTAAAAGGGAAAAATCACAAAAAAAAGTTAAACATATTGGGGGGTCGGGGATTTATTTTGGCCAACTTGTATTCTCCAAGTGGTCCCACGCTCATTTGGTTTGTCGGTCCCTCTACCAAACACCCTATATAATATACTATCGAGTTTGTAATTAATCTATCATGGAAAGGAACTGCATTTCCTTAACTGTGTTACAGGGTAACGTTACCCTGTAACACAGTTAATACTAGTACAGGGTACAGAGATTCCAAATCGTGTAAATAAAGTAACCACTTATTTCTATTGTTATCAAAATATCGAGTGTTATTATATACGAAACATTGTACCTAAAGTTGTAAATAAAGAATTGTTGTTATTATTATTATAATTGATTTTCGTGGTCTAACCTCAAACCATAGCAACCTCAACTCATAGCCTTAGTGTTGCTTAACAACGCCATCTATTGTGAAGTATTTTTAGTGTTGCTGTGTCGGTATTACACTGCCTGAAAACACGGATAAAACGACGTTTTCTAAAAAGTAAACCTAGCTAGATCGATTTATCGCTCCCGAAACCCACTGCATACTAAATTTCATGAAAATCGTTGGAGTCGTATCCGATATACAGATTATATATATATATATTAATAATGGCTCGATTAACGGTTAGTTAATTAGTTTTAGCTTAGCTACAAACTAGAAAAAAAATTACTACAAAATATATTCGTTTTTTATGAATAGTACCTGTTATCTAATATATTCTATGTAAATAACATTATGCTAATATGTTATTATTATTATTATACTTATAAAAAAATATAAAAAAAACCATATGATTATATCGTAATCGACATGGACTTCTTCTTTCTGGTTATGAGTTTGCCATTGAAAAGTTTTGTCAAGACAAAATCGCAGAATTAAGGCCATGAACTTTATCATTGTTGTTGACAGATGTAGGCCAGTATAGCCGTTTTTTTTAGTCAACTTCGCACTAAATTTCGGGCCAATTTTCTTTTTTTTATATAGTTTAGGGTCACTTGCTGAGCATACAATCACAAAATGCTCAGATCCAGGTGGAGCTGCAAGCGCCATCTAGAACAAAAACTTTTGGTCGAAATCTCGAAAATTTTAATATTTACGTAAATCATAAGCTGCAAGAAAAAAAGAGATCCTTCGCTTTGGTATTGGGTTGTAATATAAATATATTGCAAGTTATTGTTATGGCGTAGGTTTTCAGCAGTACCACAGAAGTTCATGCGCACCGACTAGTTAATCGAGACCGTAGTTTTATATGACACCGTGTAGCATAGAGAGATCAAGCTGCCATCTTGAATTTATGTGAAGGATCAAGATAAAGGTTTATAGTTGGGAGCTCCGGACTCTATTCTATTCATTTATAAAAATATCATCACATCTGTGCAGTAACTTTTAAGTTATGCGTGAATATACAGATTTTTTTTTCAAAATCGTCATATTCTTGTTCAGTAGGTAATTTTACGTCTTCTGACCCACCTTTTTTCTTTTTATTTTCATGTACAGAGTTTTTGGCCTCTACTCTTTTAATAAAATAATACGAGTACCTACGTGTCAGTTACACGCAACCGTCACAGAAGTCGAGAATTATGCGAGTTAAGCCGACAGTGGTAAAACTAAACTAAACTACCTAAACTAAACTAAAGTACCGGACTAAAAATTTATTTTGTTAATAATAATAATCCAAAATCATTTAACACTTAGAATGACACTTCTAAGAATAGGATTATTCTATAGAAATTTGGGTTATTTTAGGTTAGTTTAGCGAGCACCAAGTTATATGACGACTAAACTGTCTTAAATATCTAATTTTAGTGCTGTCATTCGAAAGTGTTATACTAATTTGGATTTTAGCCCTAACAAAATAAGTACTGCCATAATTTAGAGATTTTTAGTTAAGAGAATGCTTACATAATCGACACCAGTGTGGTCATTTTGGTTTTGACATCTGTCAAATAGATAATCAATCACAAACGCATGCCGTACAAGACGTTAACGTAAATTACGCTTACTAACTCAAGATGAATTTGACTGATTCAAAACTAAAACTTTTGGTGCAAGTGGCCCTTAATATATTACACACTAATACTCGAAATTACACAAGTATTACAAAATAGTACAACATTAGCACAAGAGAGCCCATGACCTTACAGGGTTTAGTGCTCTCGTGTTAATTGTTATTTGTTATGCAAGGCTGCAAATATATTTTTTTGATGCAAGTACTTGTATTGAAACCTGAGCAAGCGAAGGATTCTGGGATTCTATAGATATATATTATATAAATATGTTATACTCGTATATATCGCCTTTATAGGTAAGGTTTAAGGTTTAAAGACATTTGATTGATCTGTGTCTGGGTGTTTATATGTATATAAGTATTTAATATCATATATAAGTATGTAATATCAGTCATCAGGTTACCATAGTACAGGCTCTGCCTAATTTGGGACCTGAAGACCTTTGTGTGAGTGTTGTCCCGTATTATTATTATTATTTTTATTTATTCTCAATAAGACACATACAGAGTCACTTACTTGAGAACTTAACTATTTATAAATATTATACTTCGCCATATCATTTCTAAAAATACTTTAAAATAAATTCTATTTTGCAATACATATCCAATAAATATTTACAGCCAACTTTTGATTTCTTTACTCATCACACTTTACATCACTTGTAACATTATTCTAAAAGCTGGATGTCCGATATCAAATAATCAGCGAGGTGCTTTTTAAATGCGTTGAATGAGTGCATGTTTATTATGCGTAATGGTAGCTTATTATACAATATTATTTCTACATCTATTTAATAATTTTGGGTCAATATACTTATAAATAATTTTAATTTTAACTTATTAAGTACTGTAAAAAGGGATAAAATGTAACAACTGACTTGCCTGTAAAATTTACTTCTCTTTATCTTTATTCAAATGTTCTTATCGAGTCATGAGACCTTTGAAACCATCGCTACGGCGCGGCGAGGGTTTCAAAGGTACGAGATGCAAAATAACTTTGCTGCCGAGTGAAACACACAATTTTTCACCTCACTACAGCGAGGAAAACAAAAAAAAGTTTGGTTTTTCACCCGCCATCTTTTCAAGAATTCAGTCAACATTTGATCGCAATTGCGTTACGTATTGTCGGTTCCCAAAAAAGTCTGATTATTACGTTTCTGCTTCATATTTCCTTCATACAAAGAAATTTTTAAATAGCTAATAATAAAGATTTATTTAGTTAAAAGGTCACTCCGTGCGTAATCGGCTAACCACAAACATAATATCATTAACATAGATACCTTCTTTCTTAGAATAATACAAACATTTGACGTAGTTTACTGTAATAAATTAATTCCTGAACGTTAACTACTTATGAATAATAAGGATAAAGCCAATAGTAATTTATGTTTATTTTTAAACGGTTCATCAAAGTGACTCTCTCTCGCCTGTTGGAATGCGGAGATGGAAATAAGAAGTGCTGCGTTAATCGTCACCCCTATGATGACCTGAGAGATCCTTTTTCACGCCCCACTTGAAAGACCCAGGGACATAGCTGCAAGGAAATACGTACGCCAGCAGAGCATTCCACAATTTACTTACACGACAGAGGTTGGAACTATGTAACTTTTTAGATCGGAGTAAGAAGTTTTGAACAGTATATGGATGCAATGCTAGGTCAGAACGAGTAGTTCAGGATCGGAATGGTGAGGAAGGAATAAGATTCTAGATAACTTAGCTCTTCAGAACATTCGACATGAAAGAAAAGGTAGAAACCGCCAGAGAAGCGTTTGTTCTACGCATTTGTAGGGTTCTAGGTGTTGAGTGACTTCAGTGTTTCCAATAAGGGCAGCGCGACGTTGAAGTCTGTCAAGAGCATAAGTACTTGGCGGATCCATCCCACAGGTAGCAATATCAAAATTCAATACAAGGGCGCACCTGAGTTTTATAAAGGAGGCAACGCTGATCAGGAGTGAAGAAACGCCTCGCTCTGTTCAGCAGTTCAGCAGTCATAAATGACGTTAATTCAGCTTAAAGTATGTTGAATTCACTTTTTATGTAAAATAAAAAAAAAATGTTCTTTAATATTTTTAGACAGGGATGATTTAGGGGGCTGAAAAGGAGGATTACAGTTTGTTTTTTTCTTTATTTTTATACAGGGTTTTAATAAAATGTCACCCTTATAACTAAACAAGTATGTACATAATATCTTAAACTGCTGTCGATCTACATTTGAGAGCTGTATGGTACACATCGATCAATGCTCTGGCATCCTGTGACTCAGGGTCCGACAACACACTGTTGCAGCCCCCTACTTGCCACAGGACACGCTCACTATTGCGGAGTGGGAGAGGGAGATTACCTCTACTCTTCCGATCCGCGCCCGGAGAGGCGTAGAAGGAGGGCATATCAAGGCTTCTCCATCCCCCATAACAGAGGTCGCAGTGATGGACACGGGGGTGTCCGTTGCCGCCGAAATACCTCGTGGTGGCGCGCGCGGTGTTTCCGTGCGCCCCTCAGGAGCGCTGGGATGGAGTGACTCCTACTTCATCCGGGATGGGGTCCTCATGGGATGGCCAACGCCGCCGGGACCTCGGACGATTGCAAAAGCGTGCCCGTTGTCCCGACATGAAGGCGCCCGGAAAAACACCGTGTGGTGGTTTAGTCGGAATGGTCTGCTTGCTGCTATGGGTGCAGTTGGTACGTAAAGGACGAGTCCGACATACCCCGTCAAATCCCCCCGGGTTGGCGGGGATGTGTAAGTACATTTCCCACAAGTTAAAAAAAATGTACATGCCCACTATTGAATAGTTGATGGCGCATTGCTTCGTTCCAGGCATTCCATTAAAATGTGGTACCAAAATTGTATTTCTTAATATTTTTTGATAGGGATGACTTATACGGTGAAATTGAGGATAAAAGTTTGTAGAGAGCATATTTTGTTTTTGAACTTATATAGGGTGTTTGGTAGAGGGACCGACAAACCAAATGAGCGTGTTCGGGGGACCACTTGGAGAATACAAGTTGGCCAAAAAAAATCCCCGACCCCCCAATATGTTTAACTTTTTTTGTGATTTTTCCCTTTTTCTCCTAAATTGTACCTATTTACCACCATAACATTTGTAAAATCTGTTTTAGACCGGATGTTTTTAGTTTAATTCGGTCTCTAATACACCTTCAGGCCACGCAAAGCAAAATTGGATACAAAACAGAGCTAACTGATTTAGTTAAAAAAAATTGGGGTGTCGGGGATTTTTTTTGGCCAACTTGTATTCTCCAAGTGGGCCCCCAAACACGCTCATTTGGTTTGTCGGTCCCTCTACCAAACACCCTGTATATAAATGACAGTATCTACATAAACTTTTGTCATATATCACACGTAGTCGCGGGCAATAGCAAGAACATAGCTCTTAATTATTACGATAATTCATATCCGGAACAAAAGGCCCTTTACACGGATGAAGTGGGCAAAACCTACAATAAAAATAGGAATATTTCACCGTAACGCAACGGCGGTCTCTTATTGCCCAGACTCTAGTAATATACAACATGACTACCAGTCGGCACAACCTAAGCTAATATATTGTAAACTAGCTGGTGCCCGCGACGTCGTCTGCGCAGGATTACTACTTCGAGAAGCTTATTATCTTATCCAAAGTCATATCTATCTAAATACCAAAATGTCATACAATATTTACATGGTTATATATATGAGTAAATTTAAGTACTTAGTAAATCAATAGAAATAGATAATAGAATAGAAATAGATCTATTTCATTGTACTCTGAGTGAATTTACTAAAATAACTTTAAGGGTTTTGTGTTATGTTAGTAGGGTAGGTTAGTGTAAGTTCTAATTATGCTACGCTATCGCATTAGGTTAAAAAAACCTGTAATGATAGTTGTAAGTTAAGAAAATAAATAAATAAATCAGTACACACTAATAATAATATATACAGTACTTACGTACACACTATACTTTAAAATTATTCACCATGGAAAGAACCGTCTTTACATTTCATCACCCTTGACGGTCACCGAGCACGTCTAGTGTATCGAGCTGTCAAAATGATAGCGAGCTTTTGACGAACCTATCAAAAAGTGACACAAACTTAGACAGAACTGTCATCATTAAGATCTTAACGTAGGCCGAGATCTTGCTATTTTGTCTATGCAGTGCCCAAGAATAT
The DNA here is from genome assembly GCA_917880725.1 of Selenia dentaria. NCBI lineage: Eukaryota > Metazoa > Arthropoda > Insecta > Lepidoptera > Geometridae > Selenia > Selenia dentaria. Next base: position 6,155,234 of record OU862904.1, on the reverse strand, counting down.
TACGCTTTTCACCCGCTTGGTGATAAATGATGATGATGAAAAGTATTCTAAGTGGTAATCCAGCGCCTCATCTAGCTCCATACCAAATTTTATAAAAATTGGCCCCGCCGTTTGAGCGTGAAAGAGTACATAACAAGAGTCACAAACTTTCGCGTTTATAATATTATATATAATAATATATCTATATTAAGTAGGAAGTAGGATAGGATGTCATTGCCAAATGTTTCGCCTGTGTGTAGTTAAGTCATTATGAATGTACTCAGGCAATATTTGGACAGGCAGAAGTCAAGGCTTTCATAGAACGGTCTGTGTCTTTCACAGATAATTTAAATGTAAACGATTTTTGGTAAAATGACCTGGTATGTTATGCTGTTCATTTTCAAATAATTTATTTACTGAATATTCAATACTCAATCATTTATTGCCACATATACCTACTATATGTTTACATGCAGGTCTTGATCACATGTTTTAGGATGAAAATAGATTCACCCAATAAGCGCATGGCAATTGTTTGTGCGAAATGATTTACTCATCAAAATTATCATTGAAAAAATAATCTAATGCATAATAACATTTTTACTCTAGAATACTATTTGTATTTCCAATAAAGCTAACTTCATTTTCTACGTCTTTAAGGACTTTGAGGGCATGAAAAAAAAACACTGAAATCTGTCAATAATAGTAAGAAAACAGTTTTTTTTTATATGGACAAGTACTAGGTATGCGTTTCTCATTATGTACTCAGTCAATATTGTGACATGCAGAATTGAATGTTTTAATTTTTTAAATGCTATTTTGCACGTTCTGTAGCATTTATTTATTTATCAATTTATTTAATAAGACTTATCAATAACAATTGCACTTATACAGACACCATATACTTTGTCAAAGTTTTGTAGCAAAACGCATTGTTTTTTAAACCGTTGACTCGCGATTCGCCATATTTGGCCAATAATATAATAGATTTCGCAGAAATCAACCTACTTTTCCACGAACTGCAACATGTGTGGTTAAGATAAACACAGCATGCATTAATTCTTATCCGATAGGGAAGATAATATGAATAGGCATTTCATGGATGATTTAAATATTAATTACTTAATTGTGTCTACGTCATTAAGAAGACCGAGAATGTCGTTCGCCTTTGAGTAAGTGACATTGCTGAAAAAACGTCGTATTTTATTTTAAACAGAACTCACATTCTATTAAATCTCTAATTACTCTAAAATTATTTTTGAAATTATTTGAGTTGACTGTTATTTAGTATTACCACCTGCTTAGCAGACTATTCTACATGATTTAAAAAGAAAGACCTTCTTTTACTGATGCCGGAACCCATCAAAGGTCACGATTGACAGGCAAAAAATCGCCCGTAAAATCTTTAAGGGCATAGAGGATTGGTTTCCTGGTGACCTTATACCGTGTTTGGGTATAACTACTTTCTTTTTTATTGTTATTATCTCGTAGTACACAAAGACACATAAGTCTGACACAGTTTATTTAAAAAAAAGTTAAATCATCTTTTACAAGTCGGATTTATATTTTAAGACTCCGAGTCCGCGCAGCGTAGATACATATACAGGGTTACTGGTAATTAGACCTATTCCTGGTTATAGGGGGGGTCAAAACAAATAAATTTCATCCCGAAAGCCCCTATTCAAAAATAAACCATTTCAGAGATAAATTAAATTACTTTTTTTAATTTATCGAGGTACGAGGTATCGAGGGTTACTTAAAAATTGATTTTAAAAAGTTATGGTTTTGATCCATGGTTTTTTTATTGTTACATAGCAGAGACAGCAGGCAATAATAATGAGTAAAAACTAGCACTAGGTGTCCTCATCACATAATACCAGACAGACACATTGAAAAAATTTTATAATTATGACTAATTGGTCATCTTTGATTGACAATTAACAAAAAAACGCCAACACACTTGGCGTGCAGATTATTTAAAAACTACTACATACTTATAGCTGCATATAACTAGCTGGGCTCCGCGGTTTAACCCGCGTGGTGATGGATGATGGTGATGATGAATCAAATATAGCGTATGTTACTTAGACATAATAGCTTTCTACTCGTGAAAGATTTTTTGAATTGGTTACGCAGTTTTTGCGTTTATCTGTTACAAACAAACAATCAAATACATCCTCTTTATTATTATATAGAGTATATAAATACCAGGGTGCAAGTAATGTGGCCTAGTTTGTCCTGCGTTAATATTGCATATATTAAGATGGATAAGTAGTTATTGTGACATAATTGTAACAGTTAGACATGGTATCGCAGACTTCTTTAAAAACATTGATTTCTGCTATATAACCGTATGTCACATTGCTCTATTGTCAATAGTTTCCGCAGTGTACGAGATTAATAGTGAAATAATTTTTCAAATCGGTGTAGTAGTTTCGGAACCTATTCAATTCAAACAAACAAAAAAATCTTTCATCTTTACACCATAAGCGTAGATGTACTCTTTGGCGTAGATTGCCTCGTGAGAATGTGGGTCTAGCACGAAAATTTGCACAATTGTATCGTTGACTTTCACAGTAGAGCCACTACTTTCGCACTAGCGGTTTAGTCTTTGCGATGAAGAATCAGTCGGTCAGAACAAGTACCTAGGTATATATGGTGTTTGGTAGAGGGTCCGACAAAGCAAATGAGCGTGTTCGGGGGCCCACTTGGAGAATACAAGTTGGCCTAAAAAAATCCCCGACCCCCAATATGTTTAACTTTTTTTTTGTGATTTTTCCCTTTTTCTCCGAAATTGTACCTATTTACCACCATAACATTTGTAAAATCTGTTTTAGACCGGATGTTTTTAGTTGAATTTGGTCTCTAATACACCTTCAGGCCACGTAAAGCAAAATTGGATACAAAACAGAGCTAACTGATTTAGAGCTCATAGAGTGAAACTATGAAATAAATTTTACCTCATAGTTCAACTTTCACAGTGATAAAAAAACCCACTAGCAAGCTTTTTTGGAAGATAAAGGAAAATAAAAATTGGGGCATCGGAAATTTTTTTTGGCCAACTTGTATTCTCCAAGTGGGCCTTCGAACACGATCATTTGGTTTGTCGGTCCCTCTACCAAACACACTGTATATTTTTAGCAACTTTAACTTTTAAAAGTTATATTATAAACACCGTTTAAGTCTACATACATATAAGATTATTACATTTTTATTTTATTTCATTTTTAGAAATTGGCAGGTGCCGTAATCTCGTCTATAGCCTTATATCTTCCTTACATGTATAAGTTCATAACAATAGCCTTGCCATTTTACCCATTATTGTTATAAATAATCCATGTCACCGTCATGCCAAATACTGTTTTTATACAATTTTGTATATTTTATACCAAACAGGCCTCTAAGTGTTGGCTACAGCCCCACTTATGCCTTTGTAAAGGACCGGATGAAATTTGTGATAAAAATTAAATAAAGGTAATAATAATAATATAATAATAATAATAATACCGCAGGGGCGGCTTTGTGGCGAGCCGTCGGTGAGTGGCGACACCGTGAACCCTGATTCTCCCTATATTATTATCCCTAATGATAAGGGAGATATAAGGCTATAGACGAAATTACGGCACCTGCCAATTTCTAAAAATGTAATAATAATCTGCTAAATATATTTTTTACGACGATGCAATTAACCAATTTAGTTATCAAACGTTTTTCAAAATTGTATGAAGACAAAGGATCTTAATCTGCGTGTTTTCAAGGTAAGTATAATGTTTATTAAAGTATCAATTCCACAATTATTAGTACTAAACGATAAACTTTCACGTTATTCATATAAATAAATAACCCGTCGCGTGTCGCGCGTACACTATGTGTACAACAAAAAAGTGCTATGCCATGTCGCGCGTACACCTAATACCTAATTTGAGCCTTGAATTTGTCATACGACTTAGAAAACTGGCTATATCGACCTTGTGTCGAGAATTGCAAGTAAGTAACACAATTAAGCGATCGGTAGACAAATTCGATAAGCTTTTACGATTATAACGATAACCATGGCGCTGTTAAATTACGTTTGAGATCGTCTATTTATATATGTATATAGCTTATCGACAGGCAACGGGAATGGGGAAAAGTTTAGTTGCGTTTGATCTTACTAATATTACAAACGCGAAAGTTTGTATTTATGGATGAATGGATGTTTGTTATTCTCTTACGCTTATTTTTTATACCTCTTGTTTGTAACTAATTTTATCAGATCAAATGCACTCCACCGGTATAAACTTGCTTTTAGTTTGTCAAACTATTTAAGCGAAGTATTTTTTATCTGAACTTTTATGCGTAGTTCGGAAAGAAACCGAAAGCAGTGGACACTGGACGGATTAATTGACATAGGTTTCGAACATGTTATTACGTTATGTTATCACCACGTGGTTTCTCCCCGCAGGTGGTGAATCACGATGAAAAGTATCCTATCTGTATATTCCAGAAACAAAGAGTAGATCAACGGATATTGTCCATTTTCGGCCATCCGTGAACAGGTTGACCATCGCATGAACATTCAATATAGTAAATAATTCAACTTCGATTTTAAAATAATTACCGTGCTGTATTTTTGTATCGAGGTGTATCTATCAAAAGTTATTTTAAATAATATTTATTTTGATTATATCCTGTTATATAATTGATTTCATATTGCGTGACGCGAATGACGTATCTGTAGAACGAAAAACCTCCATGCAATATCCCACTTCCGGCTCCGACATTATGTTTAATGCCGGCACTTCACATGGCTATTTGTATTTGTGTATATGTCATATATGGCAAACAATTACAAAGTGTGGACAGTTTCTTTGACAGAGTGTTTGCCTTATTTGCCTATTTGACAAATAAGGCGAATACTACACGTTACCGTGCGCTTGTCGGTTTTTCGAGGCACTTCAAACGGATCAAATAGACAAATACGCAAACAAACCGTCAATTGCCTTGTTATTTAACTTTGTTTTGAATAAGAAGACTTATATATGCATTTAAGCTACTTCGCAATGTTGCGGATAAAAACCTCTTGCTACAGACTTACAAAGCACTTGGTGAATCCATTATTAGTTACTGTATCTGTTCATGGGGAAGCGCTGTTAAGACTCACATGTTAGAGGTAGAGCGTGCTCAACGCGCTCTGCTTAAGGTAATAATGTTTTTGCCATTCAGACACTCCACAACTGACTTATATAAAAAGTGCAATGTCTTTTCGGTTAGAAAACACTTTGTTGACCAAAGCATCAAAAGATACTTACCACAAAGTCACAATTCCACTTCTACCTGTCAATAAAAAGAGGATTGTGAAATGTCCTATACCGAGTTACAAGTGTGCTTTGGCATGGAGGCATTATAATCACATCGGACCTATTTTATATAATATGCTGAACTCCAAAATTAAAAACGTCCCCTCACACTAATTAAAAAATATTTTAAAAGACTGGCTACAAGAGTTTGATTATGATCTCCTTGAAAATATGTTCGTAAAAATTGGTTGAAATTCAAACTATCACACACCCACACTTTACACATGTGCAAACTTATTTGGTAACACTTTGCACAGGTGTTGTCAGGCCTGTGCAATTGTTTTGTGTATTTTTATTGTTTTATTATCTCAGATTTGTTTCTTGTTTTATATTATTTGAGTTATAGTTAGTTTATATATTTGCTTATTGTTAAATCTACTTATTTGGGGAAGACACTGACTGCTGCAACACAGCTTACGCTAAAGCAGCAGGCAGGGTAACCTATATTTATATGTACGATGTCTAAGAACAAACAATAAACAATTTGAATTTGAATTTGAATTTGTCCGAGAAGTGTGGATGTTCGTATTTGTATTATATATTATATAATTAGTATTATTTTCATGAATATTATAAAATACTATTAGTTAGAAACTATTTGGATCTGTATTATCATCATCGTCACATTCGTGAGACGTCTACTGCTGAAAATAGCCGAACCACGAGATGAAGAGATAAAGCCAAATATTCAGGATGAGGTTCGAGCAGTAATAAAACATCTTAAGAAAGAAAAGCCACAGGGAAGGACGCTATACCAAGTGAAATCATCAAAGCGTCCGGAGATTATGGTGTTGATGTTTTCCATTCCCTGTGTAACAAAATAAGGCAATCTGGAACCTGGCCCCAAGAATGGACTCGTACTATTTTCATCCCATTGCATAAGAAGGGCTCGCCTAAAAGTTGCAGTATCTACCGCCTAATAGCTCTAATCTCCCATTCAAGCAAAATCTAACTGCATATTCTAAACGAGTGGCAATCTCTCCGCATCAGGCTAACGCTATAACAAAACATTTAGGAATGAACTGGAGGCTTGCTTAAATTGTACCTTTCCAAAGAAATTTCTCCCGAGCAAGCTGGCTTTGTAAAAGGCAAGGATACCCGTAAGCAAATAATAACTCTGAGACAAATCATTGAGAAATCCCGTGAATGCAACAAGCTGACTTACATATATGCTTTGTTGATTTCTCAAAAGCGTTTGATTCTGTCAAGTGCCCAAAACTTTGGGAAACTCTTCTGGCCATAGGCATGCTTAAACACCTAGTCCATCTTTCAAGGCAACTCTATCAGGAAGGCACAGCATCTGTCAAAACAGATGACATTTCACGCCACTTTCATCCAGCGCTGGAGTTCGCCAAGGGAGTATTATGTCACGAATTGTGCCATGTTTACGATTCAGGTGTTTATTAAGTTTCGACAGATGGCACTACACGTCGAGTTAGAACACGGTATCTTTTCTAACTATCGTTCAGCTATGCTCGTAATAAATGCCTGTACTTTCAGAGATTATAGTACTTAGATTTTATTCCTCCTCCTTCAGTGCTCGAATTTTCTTCGGGCCAATGCATGAAATTTGTGCAGTAGCCTCAATCTCGAGGACTTCCCGTATCCGTAATACAGCCCACTAGCACAGTTAAGGTGCGTACGTTTGTACATTTAGCTTTTAGGGCATTGGTGGCGTTGTCATTGATGTCTCTTTTGTTAAAGCGTTCATAAACGTTATTTTTGCCACTTTTGCCCACACCCTATTCGAACGATCAACTGAGCATAAGACCTAAAACCGCATGATCATGCTGTAAAATACATAGCTGTCAAAAAACGATCACAAAAAACCATGCTCCGGACGTGGGTCGAAAATTGCACTTTTTAGTGGCAAAAATTCTTCTTTTTTAGCTTTCCGAACGCTGAACAAAAAGAGACATGAATAAAATTTTCACCCACAGATTCCCAATTCGAACGCCCCTTGTGAGCGTTTTTAGCGTTATTTTCGCTAAAAACGCTCACAAAGGGCCTATTCGAACGCACTATATATGAACTTATGCTGTGCCACTAGTCTATCGAATTACCCCACATACACTTTGATATTAAATCTAAATTACACACACGTTCTTTGCTCAAATAGCTCCAAATGTTTGTATTTTATAACATGATTTAACTTAAAAAAGTTATATGATTATTAACGGGATATTTACCGTGGTAAGGTTGTGGAGTGAGTCTTCCCGTGAACATGGTGCATGTAACTGCGCCGAAATATCGGGAGCTCACTCCACAACCTTACCACGGTAAATATCCCGTTAATAATCATATAACTTTAGAGAACAACCGTGATAGTTTAAAACAATGATTTAACTTGTTAAATATTTTACTATTATTGGAATGCAATGTTTGTTATTACTTGATTTTCTACCGACTTCCAAAAAAGGAGGAGGTACTCAATTCGACTGTATGTATTTTTTTTATGTTTGTTACCTCATAACTTTCGACTGGGTGGACCGATTCTCAAAATTCTTTTTTGTTTGAAAGCTGGTGCTTCCCGTGTGGTCCCAATTTAAATTTTAACAAATTCGGTTTAGTAGTTTATGAGTTACACTCCAATAACTGAATAGAATGGAAGTCGGTATTAAATTTATTAATTTGTACTTGTAGAAAGAAAACTCGCCGTTCCACAATAAAAGTCAAAATCTAAACAGATATAAAAGTTGTAATAGTTTATTTTCCAAAAATCACTTATAAAGGAGAAATCTAACCTATATGCTTTAATATTCTTTTTATTTCAAAATACTTCTCTTTTCTAAAAATACTTCTTTTTTTCCCAAGATAACGTAGAAGCCCTACACTAGGCTCGAGGCCCGTAACTGGGAAGATAAAATGACAGGTGTTCGTATTTATTTTTTACTAGCTGCTCTCCGCGGTTTCACCCGCGTGGTGATGGGTGATGATGATGAATCTTATATAGCCTATGTTACTCAGGGTGAATGTAGCTTTCCAATGGTGACAGAATTTTTGAAATCGGTGCAGTACTTTTTGAGCCAATTCGTTACAAACATACATACAAATCTTTCCTCTTTATAATATTATAGATTAGTTGACCCGCCAGCGGCTTCGCTCGCTTGGTCTTGGTGTAGTGGCGAGAGAGTTATTGTTTAAATTTTTATAACTTTATTATTTATGAACCAATTGACATGAAACAAGCTGAATGATGAAAGAAGCTTACCACAATATATTAGTGAAAATAACATCTAAAGCGGATAAGCCGTTTATGAGATTAGCGTGCACAACGCACAGTCAAACAGACAAAAATTCAAACAATTTAATTTTTTTTTTCAATCTATTTTCGTTTATAAATCTCCCAATAATATTTTATCTCATATATCTTCCATTTACAGACAACAATCCGATACATTTTTACTATACGTATAGATAACCTTTAAATTAAACCAATGATTTATAAAAGCATGGATACGTCACATACACATATCAAACGTAAGAACATAATGGTGTCGATTCTGTAAGCATTCTCTAAACTAAAAATCTCTAAATTATGACAGTACCTACTTATTTTGTTTAGGCTAAAATACAAACTAGTTTAACACTTCCGAATGACAGCACTAAAATTAGACATTTCTCTTCAATTGTGGGCATATTTGAAACAGTTTAGTCGTCACGTAACTTGGTGCTCGCTAAACTAACCTAAAATAACCCAATATTTAATAGAATTATCCTATTTTTAGAAGTGTCATTCTAAGTGTTAAATGATTTTGGATTTCTTTAACAGAATAAGAACCACCATAATACATTTTTAGTTCGGTAGTTTAGTTTAGTTTTTTTGAACAAGTGAATCGCTACCACTATGACATTTTAAGAAAGAATATTAAATTCAGATCACCATGAATAAGGAAAATCCTGATGTTTTATTCTTTGCATTTTTTTATTTATTTAATAAAACTACACTCCACAGACTCCAAGATCCGTGCCTTTTTTTAAGTTTAAGATTTTTGACAACTTACGATAAATTTATAACATACAACAAAATACATGAGGAACATATAAATATTTTTTTTAAATTAACTCATACATATAACATAATACACTTAAAGTTATTGATACATTTTATTCTGAGTTGGTGCAAGCATTCACAGCAGACCAGTGCCCGCAAACAGCACCCGTTCACGAGTTGACGCATGTGCCAGCCGTCGCCTTCCTCAACCATTTCTGAGGGAAGATGGCGACCCGCCACACACGCCACCGTTTGCCAACACATTTCCGTGAGCATGTCTGCTCTGGATGCCCGCACCATCTCTTTGTCAGTTATAATTCTATGCATTATAATACCTAACCTTTTTTAGTAGTAGTAGAAGTTTTTAGAAAAACTATTTTATTGTTTCTATTGTTACCGTCGATTTCCCATTTCTACCGCTAAGCAGCCGTACTGTGACTACCGTGACGGAGGCCCTGGGCCGGGTGGAGAAAGCCGACTTATATAAAAATTAGTTATAAAAATAAATAAAAAAATAGACAAGCTTAGGCTTTTGTATTATGTATGCGTGTATACCTTGAGCATTAACGCTCACTAAAAGGCTTCTTCTCGCGGCGGCGTCGTGTGGCGGGTCGTCCTCTTCCCTCAAATATGGTTGAGGAGGGCGATGGCTGGCACACGACGTGTCAAGCTCGTGAACGGGCGCTGCTTGCGGGAGCCGGTATGCTCTCGGTATGTACGATATTTAGAAATTAGTTAAAAGTCTATTTGTGTACTAAAAAAAAAAAAAATATATTATGTTAGTTTAGTTAAGAAAAAAAAAAATGTCCTCCTGTATTCTGTTAGTAATTATAATAAAAAATATAAGTTTAAAATATAAATGTAAACAATGCCACGGACCCATTGAGTCTGTGAACATAGGCAATAAAAAAAAAAAGTAGCCGTACTGTGTTTCGTTTTGAAGGGTATGGTTGCCGGCGACATTACAGGCACATGAGACTTAACAACATAATAAATAAATAAATAAATAAATATTCCACAACTATCACACAACGCCATCTAGTCCCAAGCTAAGCAGAGCTTGTGTTATGGGTACTAGACACCTGATAAACATACTTATATATTTCTAAATACATACATATTATAGATAAATTACACCCAGACACAGAACAAATGATCGTGCTCATTACACAAACATTTGTCCTGGGTAGGAATCGAACCCACGACCTCCGGCATAGCAGTCAGGGTCACTAACCACTAGACCAACAGGCCTGTCAATTGTGTTGTGTCACAATAATGTCTCAGGGTTTAGGTGCAGCCGTGCGATTCTCAAAGAACAAACATCGTTGCACCCTTGACAACATCCGTGAAACAAATGACGAGATGACAAGAAACGTTGGAAAAACAACTTTAAGTACAAGGGCAATTTCTCATAAAGTATTTGTCATCGGTGAGCTCGTCGACGAGCGCAATGATGAATCATTAGGGAATCGCACGGCAGTGCAGTTCGTCACTTGTGAGGAAATGCATCTGTTATAGGGTGGATTTGTATGCACTGTACCGTCTCCTAAACACACAGTCCTCTGCTAGCTCGTAGGTAGAAGCTTCTTCAATGATTGGTCCAAATAGTCGACAGACCTGGTCAAGACCTGATAATTAGAGTAGACACACCAAATAAGAAACACGTAAAATGCGAGCTTCACAAGTCTGTCGGCGAAGTAGCGACTGCAACAATAAGAAAACAATAGATTAATTGATAACAATCAAAAATACATCAAATCCAATTATAAAGAGGAAAGATTTGTACAAAAAGTACTGGACCAATTTCAAAAATTCTTTCACCATTGGAAAGCTACATTCACCTTGAGTAACATAGGCTATATAAGATTCATCATCATCATCATCATCCATCACCGCGCGGGTGAAACCGCGGAGAGCAGCTAGTCTTATATAATATATTACTTTAAGGCTTATGTACCAATCATGATTTTAAAGTATACATAAACGTTATTGTTACTATATTTTTTCTTTTTTTTTCTTGGCTAAAGTAGGCAGACAGGCAGGCGGCCCACCTGATGGAAACTGGTTACTGTCGCCTATAGACGTTTGCAACACCAAGGGCGTTGTCAACGCGCTGCCGACCTCTAAAAGTAATAGAAGAGGTGAGGGTGAAAGGGTGAGAGGGAGGAAGGGGGAACTGGGCCTCCGGAACCTCCCACAGACCGACTGAAACGCTATAGCAAGCTATGTTACTTAACGTCGGTGTTATGTGGGAGTGTGGTACTTGCCTGGTCGGGCCGATCCATTCGGCTGTGACCCACAAGCGTGGCACTACCTCCACAAACCTTCACTAACATCTTGCAATAAACTTACATTTTATGTATCTTCCTAGCTCTGGGCAGATTGGAAGGGTCCTCCTTACAAACATACTGCCTGATGCCTAGTATAGCAGTCCGGAAATATTCCTCCACGTTCACGTTGGATATATCCGTGTAAAATATTTCGTTGTCCTGTTTAGAGATCCGTTTGCGAAGGGACTGATAGCGGTCGTTGGTGAAATGCCATTCTTTGGTGGTGTAGTATTGCAGAATGGAAAGTCCGTGACTGATTCGTTTCTGGAGGCGGACCATGCTAGAAGAATAAAGGATAAATATCAGTACCAGGATGCCCGAGCTTTGCTAGTAAGTAAACAATTGATTTTCTTGATGCAACCTCAAACCAAACACGCATAGGCTGTATTTATAAACAAGTACAACGTGGTCACATTAACTAGACGCTTGACTATGTGACGTCATTTTGGCGCTCAAGTACGGTGTGCAAAAAAACCGGCCAAGTGGCCTTTATTAAGATCGAGTAAAAATTTATTAAAAATTAAGTTGGTTAATGAATAAAAAATATGTATTTATTTTGAAATATTAGATACAACTACATATTCTGTGAAAAATTAAGGTGTTGACCTGTTACCGTTATTAATATTAAGCATAAAAATAGGAAAAACTACAAACTAGCTCTTGGACTAGTGTCGGGAGAAGTACGCGGCGATGATACACATGCCATTTTAGCCTTTTTTTTATCCGAGTAAGAGTACTTTTAGATATTCCAGTTGCGGCACAGGTACGTTTTTCAACCTGATCCACCGGTATGGAAAAACGTTTATTTTTCTTCTCATTCTCGAAGAACTGTAGCACTTTTAACATGAGATTTCTCCCTTCACTGTGTATAACTTTCCCCATGTTATTCTGGTTTGAACACAGTTTAACAGTTAATATTCATCAATCAACAGTAACAAAAAACTTAACAAAACAATAATCAAAACAAAAACTATATAACAAAAAACAGAAAACAAGCCAAATTTAGCAAGAAAATTAGCCAAATTATCGACCCGTGGCGGTAACAAAGAGGCTGACTGTACTGACACTTGCCGGGCGAGAAAAGGGAATGCGGGGGGAAGCGGGCGGGGACCCGCATTCCAGCGATGCGTAGAGTTAATGTGACCGCGTTGTAATTACTTATTGCTAAGTATTTTCTCAATGAAGTAATAACTTCACGATAGAAAATTTCAACATAAAATCATAATCTATAGTCGAGGGATGAAAGTTACTTATAGTAAATGCATAATACAACCCTATAAAAATTCGATGTATCTGTTAGGGTTTGGCCTCTAACCAGAGACAAACAATTAATTCTAAACTAGCATAAGTTGTCGTTGGTATTTTTAAGTATATGGCAATAAAAACGCAATGTTTTCTTCTTCTTCTTGAATTGATAGCTAACCAAGGCGCAGGTATTTTATTTTCGACCTTATATAATACCCAAAAATTAGTATTCTTAACACAAATCGAGCTAAAATTAACGCGATAGCGGCACGAGCGCAAAGCAAACGTGCGAGTGCGACAATATCTGGCGACCGTGACAGCACGAAAATAAAATACTTGCGGCTTGGTTAGCTATCAATTCAAGAAGAAGAAGATAACATTGCGTTTTTATTGCCATATACCTTAAAAATACCAACGACAACTTATGCTAGTTTAGAAACGATTGTTTGTCTCTGGTTAGAGGCCAACCCCTAATAGATACCATCGATTTTTTTTAAAACTAAACGTCACAATTATTTGCGGCAAATTCAAACTTGCTTGATGAACTTCTTTAGGATCAGCCCAAGTATAAGAAAACATTAAATATAACATTATTTATTATTCCTATGCCCATCTGATGACTGTCATCCAAAATTACAAATAGCTGTACGTAATTAAATTAATATTATCCTAGCATTTTAATTTAAATTCTACTTTACATAACAAATTGAAATTAATTTCTTCTTACAAATTACAGCAATAATTCAGAAGAAATTACATAGAATCCAACATAATTATGAGTCCATAACTTGACTTAATCAAGTTCTTGAGACACAATATAATACCAAATTATCAATTAGTTAAATTATTTTTTTATTATATATATATGTAATACAAGAATGCAACTGCAACTATTTGCAACTGTTTAGTGTTATACAATATGTACAGTCGTAATTTGTAGTGGTAGGACTTAGCATAGGCTGCCTGCGAAAGGACTGCACATTTGCCAGTTACTCTGAATGAATATGAATATGAATATGAATATGAATATGAATATGAATATGAATATGAATATGAATATGAATATGAATATGAATATGAATATGCATATGAATATGAATATGAATATGAATATGAATATGAATATGAATATGAATATGAATATGAATATGAATATGAATATGAATATGAATATGAATATGAATATGAATATGAATATGAATATGAATATGAATATGAATATGAATATGAATATGAATATGAATATGAATATGAATATGAATATGAATATGAATATGAATATGAATATGAATATGAATATGAATATGAATATGAATATGAATATGAATATGAATATGAATATGAATATGAATATGAATATGAATATGAATATGAATATGAATATGAATATGAATATTACAATGTTTTCCTTCGGAACAGAAAGAGCAGCCCATCGACCAGGTATGCAGGTATGATGTGGAACAGCACCACGCAGATCTGGTGGGTGATCCAGAAGGATTTGATTGTCCCGCCCGGGTACCACAGCGCTACAGTGTATGGGTATTCATTAGACAACTTTTCTCCTGAAAGAAACAAGAACCAACTTCTAGATTTCACCTATTATAGTAGATCCAACCGTTTATCCTCTTTTTGACAGCACCAATAGAACGTAACATGACGATGTTACGCAAAAGTTAACTTATAAATGCGAGGTTTTAAAAATATGACAACTGCTTAAATTTGCTCCTTGATCCCGTATAATAATCATCTTTCACAAAATGAGTCCATAAGTGCAGTAGTTTTTTTATAAATTCCATAAAATAACAAACGTTTTTAAAAAATTACGTTCTATGGCTATCAACATAGTGATGTTACGAAGTTACGATTGAGATATCGATATTGTTTATGAACTATTTTTACACGGGTGTTTTCCGTTCTCGGCACATAATATCGGATTTATTTTTATGTAAAACCGTTATATTGATGCGCCTCAGGAAAACATACAGCATTATTTGAAGACGTGTTTATCTCCTGGTGTATATCCAAAAAAGAACAAGGTTATGATGACTATGATGATTACAAGTACAAGTCATACTTGACGAAGCTGTTACCGGTTAAATCTGGGATGGCCAGCGAGCAACACGGAAGGGAGTAGGCATACACAGCGTTTCCCCTCTGTCAAAGTACAAGTCCGCATGGACCATGGAGTTTGATAATATACTGTGGGGTGAGGGCGGGGCTAGATTTGTGAATGGTGCTTTATTTTTTATGTGTTAGTGATTTGGTTGTGTGAGTATGATCGGCAATGGATCGGTACAGGTATGTTTTGTATGTAATAGTGCGGCTTTGCGCTAGTGTGCAACTTCCCCTCCCGCAAGAAATGACAGAAAGATTTGAACAATATTTTTTAGCTAAGGCTACTCCCTTCCGTGTTGCTCGCTGGGGATGGCAGACATTAAAGTCTGCCGTTTGGTACCAGAAAATAGTAAAGTTTGAGCAACCCCAATTCCAATTTAAGCAAACGAAATCTAATCTTTTATTTTTATTTATTTATTAATCAAAATCAGATTCATCGTTGCTGTCACTCGAGCTATTGCCGACATTTATAATTAATTGTTGACTCATATAATCTATCGCCACGTGTTTATCCCAATCTGCCATTATAGTTTCTTGTGTTTTTTGAATTACATTTTGCCAGCTTTCCGCAGTTACTTTCACACATGCATTTTTTAATAAATTTACCATTTTGTTTGCCGTGAATGGGGGTTTTGTGTTATTTCTAGCAGCGTGTCCTTTAACTTGAGCCCATATTAATTCAATGGCATTGTATTGACAATGATAGGGTGGAAGTCTAAGAACCCAATGACCATGTTCTGCAGCTATTTCGTCGATCACATATCGTTTTGGGAAGTGTTTTTTTGTTCGTAATATATTTAGTAATTGTACTTTTAGTAAGGAGTTATCAACATTTTCACCATGTCGTTGAAGCCAGTCAATGATTACTTGTTTTTTGTCGGCCTGGGTCGGCATTTTATCAATTTGGCGTGAGTGATAGGATGCGTTATCCATAATAATAACTGACGGTTCTTCCAATGATTGTACCATTTCCTTAAACCAACTTTCGTAAACCTCAGAATTCATTTCTTCGTGGTACTCAACTGTTTTTTTGGATTTAAAGGCCAACAAAGCATCTGGCATGAATCCTTTCACAGACCCTGCATGGCAAATGATTAGACGTTCTCCTTTTCCCATCGGTACTGAGGTAGTGGAAGCAGCGGTGTCATCAGTCCAGCTCTTAGACACTGTGTGGTTCGCATTCAGCCAAGTTTCGTCAGTGAAAACAACATTTGACCAATCTGTAATTTTTTTGGCTTCGCTCAAAAATTCGCAACGAGCAAAAGCTACGTCGCGACGCTCCATCAATATTTTGCGTTTGTCCGATTTTTTATAAGTAAATCCAATTTCATTCAAGACCTTTACCAATGACGATTTTTGACCTCGGAACAAATCACATTCACGCAAAGAAGCAACAAGTTTTTTAAGTGTTGGAACTTCTTTACGTAAGTAATAGTTATATATATGACGGCGTATAGCGTCTGCGTCAAAGTTGTCAACCGAAGTCACACGACGTGGTTGGCGTTTTTTCTTCGGCGTACGAAGCTTATTCTCCTGCATGCCGCTTGTTCCGTAGGCTTCGGTAGTAATTTTTGTAATCGTAGATGCACTAATACCTAACGCGGCCGCAACGCGCTCTCTCACTTGCGACAATGGTAAAAGCGGGCCGCCATTTTGATACTCTGCTTCAAAGTAATTACGAAGCTTGATCACCATTTCTCTCGTCTGTCCTTTCAGCACTGATCCTTTCGGCATTTTATAGTTCCAATATAAAACTCAGCAAATAATTACTAGCACGGGCGTCTTGTTGCGAGTGACAGTGACAAATACAAAACGGCGGTGGACCATTGAGTTTTACTACCTTGATAAAATACTACTGCTTACCCATAGACAAAAAAATTGGCAGTCATAGGAATTGCCGATAGAAGTGAAAACTTATAACTCAGAATTTGATAGCTTACCTTGGAAACTACACGGGTGTAACCGGACGGCGTGGCCTCGCCATCTGGGCATGGCCATCTAGAAATGCGTCAGCATTTCCCATTGGCTGATGCGTTTCTAGATGGCCATGCCATGACGGCCTGTCCACGCCCTTTCAACATTCCCCATTGGCTGACGTATTTCTAGATGGCCAATAGCCATGGTCATGGCGCCATTCCTAGGACTATTCTCTTTCCGCACAGACTCGATAGAAAAATGAATCGAAATCGTGTCCACTATAATCACTTGGTCACAACACTTTAACTGACAAATTAGATCTGTCAAAAAGAGGATAAACGGTTGGATCTACTATAATGTACAAACAAACTAAAAAGTATATAAATACTCTTCTTACATATTAAGTAGTGTTGTATTGTCTTTGGTCTTCATCAACACATTTGCTGAAGGGGACCACAAACCTAAACGCCTTTTGTGTCATATAATTCAACCTATTTATACATCAGAGTGACTCTCTATATATCTATGATTTGAGCACAATATTTTTTGTATTTTTTCAAGCGCTGAGTTAATTTCTACACAAATACAATTTAAAAAAATTAATACCGACTTCCATTCTATTACCTTGGTAAAAATCAGTTATTGGAGTGTATCTCAAAAATTACTAGACCAAATTTGATGAAGTTTAAATGAGACCACACGGGAAGCACTAACTTTCAAACAAAAAAATAATTTAGAGAAACAGTTTACCCAGTCGAAAGTTATGAGGTAACAAACATAAAAAAATATACAGTGGAATCGAGTTCCTCCTTTTTTTGGAAGTCGGTAGAAAACTTATATAATGGGACTACTTCTGAAGTATAATCTACCAAACAAAAAAATAATCATCAAGCCAAAATTAATAGTCGTAAAAAGTTGAACTTTACAAATAAAAGTCAAAGTCAAAACCATTTATTCAATTCAGGCATCAAAGACGTGCGTTTGAACGTCAATTATTCATTATAATGTACTTAAAAGACTCTACCACCGCGTTCCAAAATATATAGAGTCTACCAAGAAGAAGCGGCAAGAAACTCGCGGCCATTCTTTGGCTTTTTCAATGTTCCTACTTAAGGCGCGCTCGTACCCTGATTAAAGAAAAAGCTGAATTTTTAAACACCTAGTGTAACGAAACAGATCGATAGTATATTATGAAAAAAATACAAAGGTTAGAAAAGGAATAGCAAAAGAGTAATAACCGAATAGAATTTACAAATATAACTCTCTTTCAGCAAAAAAAATCCTGAATAGGTCCACAAAAATAAACTTTCACGTCCAAACTCTCAGAATTTTCAGCGATAACACTATATTTTTTTTTAGGTAATACATAGCTAACGTATAGTACTAAAGTAATAACCAGCAGTTTTTTCAATTGTGTTAGTATATATCGAAAAATTAAAGAAAACGTACAAAATTAACGCATTTTCGCATTACATCGTCTAATCTAACAAGCGATTTGCAACCTTGCGTAAATCATGGTAAATTATTTTAAAATTGGGGTTGGAACGCGTCTTTAGTACTACTATTATTACTTTTTATGAGTGGCAGAATGACAGCTTGCCAGAAGTGGAGTATTCCAAGCATATTTGTCTTCTATATAATGTCGGACTTTATAATATGCTAATCTTTAATGCTTACCTATTTTGATTATTTGTCCCCAATTCATCTTGATCATGCCGGATAAGGTCAAGTTGTAAACTTGTGTATCACGAGGTCTGAAAAAACATCATAATTTAAAACTATTAATCGTTGCGCCCCCGTGTGGTGAAGGATGATGATATGTGTATATGCGACATCAGAGGCCCTAGCACGATTAACTGCGTGCGTGTAACGTTACGTGTCGTTCACGTGAAACAGTACACACTGTCGTTTATCTATGGCAACTAGGGTAAAATAAATAAATAACAACTTTAACTAGGGTAACTCATAGTTTGTAAGACGTAGCTCTACCATGAGTTGACAACATAAATGTGATGATAGATAGTAGATACTCGGGCTACGTTCCGGGAAGCACCGTCAACGCTCACAACTGTCGCATCCCGGTTAAGCGTTCCGGTTGGAATGAATGCTTGCAATGTTCAACCGAAGTGGAACAGTTACGCGGTCGCGAAAAGCGCGCCAACTTTTCTGTCAAAAATCGATAGAATCCTATACATTTGATGTTAGACAGTGACAGCTTGCAAACGTCCACGAAAACCCACCTACGATCTGCGAGCGTTGTGAGCGTTTTCGGTGGCGTCATCGATGACGTATCGAGCTCCCTCACGATGATCGCGGGCTTCTAATGGAATGGGTGTGCGAACGCCGCGAGTGATTTCGGCGCTTCCCGGAACGTAGCCTCGATCTCGCTTTCCTATTAAGCTCGTGATTGGCGTACCTACTCGCTATCAATTTTAGTTCTACAATTGACCGCGAGGTGGCATTGTTCTTTTTTTGTCATACATTTTCACGCGACACGCTTACGATACAAATACTTTTTCGCAAATTGTTTGTGCTGCGGCCTCAGGTTGCCTGAGAAAGACCTTGTGTGGATGCTGTCCCATATTATTATTAAAAAAACATAGATATTTAAGAACTCTGCGGTTTCACGATGATGTTGATGAAATGTATCCTATGTGTTGCGTATCTTTAAATCGCTACTAAACGTTCAAATCCATTCAACCGTTGAAATGGAGAGTTATTTTATAGGAGATAAATTAATTCCTTAGTAGTATCACAGCATATAATCTGCCGTATCCTAAATCGGAACCCATGTTCATCATATGCACATCATGACGCTTCTTCCTATACATGTTTTGTTCTGTAATTGATGTGAATTCTGTTTTTTTAAATTTCCACAACATGTAACATGATCTTGTGTGTCTTGAATAAATATATTTTCATTGGTCTGACACTGATTGTGGGCAGACACGGCTTCAAAACCAGCCTATAGATCTGTTATTTTTCTCTCTAAAATTACAAAGTCTGGTCTAGCTAAGCAGGAGTTAAAATCATATACTTAATCAAAATTATATTAAGCGTTTGTGACATTATGAGAAAACCAAGTAGGTTGTTTATCACTGTAATTCCAGTCCTAGCATGGAAATTTGCGTAAGTTGTAATACTTCTTGTTGACATATACAGTATAAATTTCGTATTATTTCATAATGAGATTTATGCGGAAATAAAACTAGATACGTACTTGTCAAGAGCTGTAGCGAATGCGATGAGTATGCACGCGTTGACGATAATATCTACAGACAAAGAATCACTCGTGTATGACGACTCACAGAGCATTGAACGAATCACACCTGAAAAGTAAACCTTATTAGTAGTGGTAATAAGCTTGAGACAAACAAATCAGATGGTGGTGACTGCAATTAAGTCGAAAACTTGAAGCTGGCAATAGAGGTTGGAATAGCAGATACTTTACTCTTAATCTATCTCGAAGCGCAAAGTCCTGCATTGACGTTCAGCATGGGGTGTTTTGAGCATTTCCCCCGCCAGCCTTTACCCAAGCCACCCCAGCTCCAGGAGAACGTTGGGTAATACATCAAGACAGATTATCAGGAAAAATATTGTGTATACTATTTGTTACCTTTGCCACTGCCTACGATAAGTCCAGTAGGCCCTTGCATGTTGTCTACCCAGCCAGGCATCGGCTCCCTGAACGAAGGTAACACTGTAAACGCACTTGTACTTTTAATTAATGGTTTTAGTAATGCCGCAAATATATCTCAATTGAGACGTGTTTCAATTAATTAAACAAACATTTATGCTCATAACACTAATATCTATGCTCTGGCCAGGGATCATCCATTAAAATTTTGTAATTGCTGAAATTTGTGTGTGAGAGAGCGTGTATATTCCTTACTTATTCTGGTTCTAGGTCGGGTAGGTCAACAGAGGACACCATTATCTATTGACCACCTCCTGAGACCCCCGGTGCTCAAACGATGACATAAACTTACAAAAATTATGGAGCTCAATTATTAGCACAAATTTAAATTTGGCGCTGTCTGGGATGTAGGTCAGGAATGCCAACATAAGAAAAAAAAAATGTACATGGTTTTTGAACGCCCACCTGTCATGGCGACCGAGACAGTGTAACGAAGAGGGCCATCATGCCGCGGGGTGAGTTTAATCAATTTGAATCCATACAAAGTCACGTTTTTTTTATAGTTTATTGTATAAAACTAATAGAGGTACTATTTGGTGATATTTCTAAACCATTATTTCAAGCAAAACATGATTTTATTCTAAACGCCATAACCTTAAATTTAATGTCATCATTCGATGACACTCGTTCTTAGTTCCAACTTTTAATGTCATCGCTTGATGACATCAGTTCTCAAATTTGTTATTATTTTACAGGTACGGAAACAGATATTTTGTCATGGCTGTGTCAATCGGACAGTGAGGCATTGTCAGAGGAAGAAAATGAAGGTGCAGTTGCGTCAACCAATGTTGAACAGGATTCCAGCTCAGATGGCGAAGAAATCACCAGTGACGTACAAAGTCAGCCTGAAATTATGAATTTTTTGGATGAAGAAACTGCCAGTACAAGTACTCCTCGGCTTCCACCAGTTTTAGTTCGTCGTGGTCGAGCAAGAGGTAGAGGAAGAACTTTGACAAGAGGGCTGGGACGAGGAAGGGGCTCACAATCAATATCCTCAACTCAGAGTCGTGGCATGCGTCAACGCGGACGCGGACGCGGTCGCGTTCGAGGTGTTCAGCAGCCGCGAAACCAACATCCAGTCCAGGAATGGACCCATATTTCATTCACGCCCGACATCAAAGAGTTACAACAACCAGCGTACTTGATCCGTGACCGATCGGAATGGAATCTTATGGATTTCTTGCAAGAATATATAGACGATGACATTCTGGAGAAAATGGTTATAGCTACCAACAGGACGGCTGTACTAAAAACCGGCAATTCATTGATGCTCACTTTGAAGGAGCTAAAAATATTTATTGGAGTGAATTTTATCATGTCTTGTCTGCGTTATCCAAAAATACGCATGTACTGGAGTCGAAAGTGGCGTGTTTCTATCATCGCTGATTCAATGACAAGAGACAGGTTTTTCAAAATCCGTTCTTCACTGAAAGTCCTCTACGATGATGATTTGAGCCCTGAAGAGAAGAAAAAAGACAAAATCTGGAAGGTTCGGCCTCTTATTAATCGAATTCTGGATGGGTGTCACAAGCAGGAACGTACAGTAGATATGAGTATTGATGAGATGATGATACCATTTTCAGGCCAATGTGGTATTAGAGTATATTTGCCTAACAAACCTAATCCACTAGGGTTGAAAGTTCTTGTATTGGCGAATCCCAATGGAGTTGTATGTGACATGATAGTTTACCAAGGTGAAACTACCTTTGCCTCTGAACTCACAGATCGTTACAGCTTGGGTGAATGTTCGATAGTTTTTTTAACGCGATCCTTGGTACCTGGACATATAATACACTGTGACCGGTATTTTACTACTATGAAGCTTGCAGACACAATGTTGGAAAATGGATTTTACATAGTTGGTACCATCATGTCAAATAGAATACCCCGAAACATTCCCATAATATCAGATAAAGAATTGATGGCCAAGGGTCGCGGGACAACTTTCACGACTGTTCGAGAAGATAAAAAATTGGCTATAACCAAGTGGCAAGATAATAAACCTGTATATCTGCTTTCTACTCGATATGCTGCTGAAAAAACAGACACTTGTCAACGTTGGTCTAAAAAAAGAAGGTATACGAAACCGTTAATCGTCCTGAAGTTGTCAAAGAATACAATAAGTCAATGGGTGGAGTTGATTTGGCAGATCGCATGTTGTCGGATTGTCCATCTCGAGCTCGAACGAAGAAGTGGACAGTACGTTTTATATTCCACATGTTCGATTTAGCTGTCACCAACTCTTGGTTTGTGTATCGCCAAGAATGTGCTACGACAGGTTTACCTCGCAAAAAAATAATGCAACTGCAGGAGTTCAAAATGAACCTAGGACATATGTACGTAGAAGCCAATGACGTGTCAAGTGATAGCACGGATTCAGAATCTGATGGAATACTGGAACCGAAACACAAAAGAAGGAAGGCTGCAATCGTTCCACTTCCATCAGAACTTAAAAGGTCTCAAAAAGCCGCTCACATGCCCATAAGGACTTCAGTTCAAAACCGATGTCGCTTACCGGGCTGCAAACAAAAAAGCAGGACCAAATGCTCAAAATGTAACATTTATTTATGTAACACTACGCAACGTAATTGCTACCAAAGCTTCCATACATAAAGTATTATTATTAGACTGATATTTTAGTAGAAAGATCTCTTTGGAAGAAATATTTTTAGAGCTAGATAGACATTTAGGTAGTAAAATACCAAGTCTGATTATTGTGTTCACTAGCTATAAGATAATTTTGTTTTGATAAAGTCTAATAAATGTTAAAAACCTCGTATAACTTCTTTTATTCAAAGTATAATTGTAATTCAATATAAAACGATTTTATGTCCTCATATGAGAACACACGCCGAGTGACCTCATATGATCACATAAAATAAAACAGGGAGGGGGGAGGGGGGATTTTTTTCACAATTTTTTTTTAAGTCAATGCTATATGACTCTTCATAATATAGCATTTTTTCAAACATATTCCAAAAAAAGCAGTCTTGGGTCTCAAGAGGTTAAGTAGATTTTGTTGCAAGCAAGCTTTAATAAGGTCAGATATATGTTAGTCTTTCTTTACCTAACGAAGGCATTTGACAGTGTCACGGAAATTAATACAGAAACAGTTGGCAAACGTTGGAGTGCGACGAAATACGATAAATTGGTTTGAGTCTTACCTCACTGATACAAAAAAAGCGTGAAATGAGTTAATAAGTATAATAGTGATATCCAAGATATATCACATGGAGTTCCACAAGGTAGCATTTTCAGCCCATTACTGTTTTAGACTACCTTAATGATTTCTGGCAACTAGATATACGCAAGCAAATTATTTGCATTTGCTGACGATAAACCTAGCGTCGTCTATGATCGAAACTAGATTGCGCTAACAAAAGTTAATGATAACTTAAGGCTTATAGTGGAAATGATTACAAAATATAATATTTATATTGAATTCTGATAAGAAAAAAAATACACTTGTCGAGTATCATGACGCACTATACACAATAAATCTCTTTCAATCACTTGTGACAGCATTTATTTATACAAATAATTAAAATAGCGGCTATTTATTTACCTACTAGCTGGGTCTCGTGTTGCGCCCACGTGTTGATGGACGATGATAATAATGATGAAAAGTACCTATCTTATAAATAATATAATATCGTAAGCAATCCTCTTCTGCATAACACTAAACTAGAATTCTCTAAAGTGAGGTAGTTCTTATTCTATTCTTACTAAAACCCACATACCTACTGGTAACACTTAGAACGAAAATTCTAAAAAAAATATTATTCTATTGAATTAATGTGGGTAGTTTTAGATCAGTTTAGAGAGCACATGTCGTTTGAGGATGGCACGAAGTTACATGACGACTAAATATGCGTAAACATGAAATGGCAAATTTAAGGTTTGTCATTCGCAAGCATTATATGAATTTGGATTGTATTATAAACAAAATAATACCATAATTTACTTATGTAGTAAGTAAATTAGATTAGATTCGCTAGTTTAGTTTTGCGTTTGCCACTAGCGAATCGCTACAATTGGCTACTTACCAATAGACGGTCTTGCAATAGCAATAGGGAATTTGTTTCCATATTCAGCAACCAGATCTTCCGTGATAGCCTTTGAGTAAGAGTACGTGTTCGGCTCAGATTCTACCACTCTGCAATTAGACAGTTACAGTAATTTAGTTTCGTGATTTTAATAACTTAGTGATTTTAAATAGGGATATTGTTTTTAACTATATTTGAAACCATCTTCCATTTATCATCAACATACATGATGTTGATGATAAATTATTATCAAAAGAAACTACTGGTCAGATCTTGATCATAATTAAAGCATCTATCTAATAAGATCACATGAGAAGCATCACTTTTCAAATAATAATCATCAAAATCGGTTCACTAGGTAAAAACCAGTTAGCCAGACCGAAAATTAAACAGCATAAAAAAAAACAATACCATGAATTGAGAACCTCCAGCTAGAAAAATGAGAAAAGAGTTGGGAAAGATTCCTATGAAAACGACTACTAACATCGTTCTCCAAGATGTAGCCAAAGAAGGGATCATCTATACTACCAGTTCCGCGAACAGTAGACCTCGCTAGCTAAGTGGTATCAGCGGCAATTTTGCGCAATGTGACCTATCGGCAGACTGAACCACATGTTCTTGCCAAATATTACTAATATCGTCCAGTTTTGAAACTTCACGACCTATTATCTCGGCAACCACTTGACTATTTAAGCTCACATTCAAAATTCCTCTTTAAAGTCAGGTACCCAACGTATGTACCAAATATTATCCACATCGGTCGGTAAATAGCGCCGCAGCAAACATCTCCCCTTTTTAGGGACTGATGATGAAATCTGAGTGAAGTAGTCTCATACGAGTACATAACTGAACGCAAAGACTCGTTCCAAGTGTATAGGTACCTATGTCAGATTATGATAAATTTATAATCGAACTGTTTTACATACATACGTTGGTTTCAACAGCTTGGAACGTACCATATTTAGAGTCCCACATAAAATAATATTTGCGGTAATAATGAGAAACGCATAGAACGTTACAAACGTTTCTCATTATCAACTATATTTATATTTATATAATTATTTAAAATGCCAGTTTAGTATCCGTTTAAACATAAATTTGGAATAATGTATATAAATATAATAAATCTGGTCAAAACAACACCGTACCAAAATGCTGGCCTGTATTTTGCTCAAACATTAGGTATTGTCATACAACATGGCAATGCTGCCAGCATGCCATGAATGCCATAGGGAGTCCGTGTCTACACAGGGAAATGGTGAGGCTGGGTTCTAAGAGCCATTCTAATTCTTAAACCTAATGTTGAAGCAATGAGCTATTGAGGAATTAGCAATTGTGAATACACGAGGTGTGGTGGGTCAGTGCCCCTGTTTGAGGAATATTTCGGTGTCACCCGGTTAGACCTACTTGTGGAAAAGTCTTTTCGAGGCAATTAAGCAGTTCATTAAGGTCATCTTACTTAGGTTCCACATAATCAAGCAAATCATCGTCCATCCAGTCCACCATGTCTATGATGTTCCGGGGATTGTGAACGGCAGGGTATAGCTTCTCTTCAAGGACGCTCAGCTCGCAACGGCAGTAGGCAGTCGATACATGGAGGAATACCTGTGAGCAACAAACATTACCAACAGCCCAACGAAATTGAACCTTGAAGTAGTCCAACTTGAGCCTTTTTATGCCGCATTAGTTAGGTGACTTATAGACTATACTCGTACATTACTAGGTAATTGAGATGCTATGGGTAGATTTTCTCGTCTCACTTAATTTAAATAGCTCTCATAAGAGAATAAGATGGGGCTACTCCGTGTCACCCAAGTAGTATAATCAGAAACGGGACTGCCCAATGTTCTGTATACCTTAAAAATGTGATGACTCCCGCGTGAATCTTGGAAAACGGGGCAATTCTACCCGCGCATGCTTTAAGAAATGGGACGATTTGATAAGAGAGAAAAATAGCAATAAAAAAAAGAATAGGCACGAATGTGATTGGCACATTTCCAGCA
Source organism: Selenia dentaria (assembly GCA_917880725.1). Lineage (NCBI taxonomy): Eukaryota > Metazoa > Arthropoda > Insecta > Lepidoptera > Geometridae > Selenia > Selenia dentaria. The sequence goes on along the minus strand of OU862904.1, from coordinate 6,128,569 downwards.
CTGAGCTTTGACCGCTTCTAACACAGCTAAGTCGTTTCTGGTGCATTATGCGGCTTGAATAAACTTTGAATCATGGCGTGGCGTGGGACACTTTAAAAAAAGTTGCTTAAGACAATGCCTAATTACACCGGCAAATCGCCTCAGTGATCATGATGATCTGATCATGGCGTCTGACACGGATTGTTGGAAGATGCCGTTCGAGAATGTTAATAAAAAGAAAGAACTCTCTAAAATTGCAAAGTTTGGTCTCGATAATCTGGCGTTATTGCTTTAAACATCTAATCTATATCTCTACTAATGTTATGAAGAGGAAATATTTGTTTGTTTGTTTGAATTGAGTAGGTTCCGAAACAGTAGTTTCAGAGCCTATTCAATTCAATTCAAATTTTTAGTAATTAAAAATTAAATTAAAAAAATAATAATAACTATCTAATCTATAAGCCCCATGGTGGGGGAAAAGTGTCAGTGCTGGAGTCCCGTCAGTTTTGGAACCAAACGGATTGATGCGGGATGACGGCAAGAGACCAGATGGGATGACTATCGTCCCGTGGAAGATGGGACAGCACCTGGTTTGGGATGCTACATGTGTAGACACACTGGCGCCGTCTCATCTCCCTGGGACGATTGATCGGGCTGGCGCTGCCGCGTCTAAAGCGGAAGACCTCAAACGTCATAAATATGTGTATTTAGACAGAATGTACATGTTTGTGCCGTTTGGGGTCGAAACTTTAGGCCCATGGGGGCCGTCCGCTCTCAACTTGTTTAGGGATCTGGCGAAACGTTTGGTTGAGGCGTCGGGTGACCGAAATGCTGGCGTCTATTTTAGGCAAAAACTTAGCATTGCCATCCAGCGTGGCAATGCCGCCAGCGTTTTGGCCAATTTTCCCCCCACCATGGGGCTTATAGATTAGATAGTTATTATTATTATTATATTTTTTTATTTTATTTATTAACAATGTAATGTTTAAATGGAATTTTCATTCAAATTCATTTCAATTGAGTCCAGTAGGACCGATTTGAAAAATTGCCATTAGAATCTTACTTTATCCATGATGAACATGAGCTATATTTTTATCATCAAACATCACAATGGGCGTGAAACCCCGGAGCGTAGCTTGCTAGCTAGCTAACGAGTTTTTTTGTAAAGGCGAAAGTGAATTGGTTGGTTTGTTTGTTACGCTCACACGCCTAAACGGCTGAATAGGTCTCGATGAAATTTGGCATTTAATATTATAGATATATTATATCTCGGTAAGGACATATAATTCTTTCATTCTTATCCATCACGACGCAAGGCAGCTAGTATGGAATATTTACAATAATGTCAGGTGTAAACCAACGATATTTCACATGATGCGTTATGTCTAGACAATTCCGGCAATTATTTCCAAAACTATTGCCAGAGTATGAAATACTTACTGCATCTTAAAAGAGTATTTATGTGAAATAAAATATTTTTACCTCTAAGTTTTTCATAGTTTCAGCTAGAGTTAACATCCTTAGGGTTCCTTTTGTATTCATGTTGACGGCATCTTTTAGTTTTTGGTCAAATCTGAAATAAATAATAATATTTCTTTAATCATATGTTTTTTTTTTTAGTGCATTCAAATTTATTTTATTTTATTTATTTCTAGCAAAAGTATATAGCAGTAAATAACAAATCAGCCGTATCTTAATTAAACCAAAAAGTTATACAACTATTAATTAACTATAGGTACTTATATTTACTAGTTTTAAAGTTATACAAGAAGATTTTAGATGTGATATGTACCTAATAAGGTTCTGCTATTGATCTCCTATCTAACCAAGCTTTCCAGATGGCGTTCCACCTCTTTACTCGAATCACGTTAAATTATTAAGGAAGCAATTCAGAGAGATTTAGCAAAAATATTAATACTTTGAAGAAAGATCACGTGAGCGAGAGTATTTGGTTTATAACAATCCAACCACAAGTTTCCTAATATTCTTATGGATGGAGGCAGTAATACGCTTGTCCAGGGGCCTTACTATCAGCTTCGAAAAAACCATGCAAGTTCCGTGCAGTTCTTAAACCTGACATAAACAGTTTTGAATGAAATCATACCATGACGCTCATTTAGGTGAACTGTTTAAATATTGTTTTCTCAAAGTTGAACGGATAATATTGTCTCTGGCATTCTAACAATTTACTATCACCAACATTGCAGAAGCCTAGAAGTTTGTAAGCTAATGAACTGAGTGGATTTTGAGCGACTTGTTAAGACGCGGTCCAACCCCAATTTTAAAATAATCTATGATGCTTTACGTAAGGTTGAAAATCGCTTGTTAGATTGGACTGTTAGATTAGATGTAATGCGAAAATGCGTTAATTTTGTACGTTTTCTTTATATTTTTCGAATCGAAAAAAACTGCTGGTAACTTTAGTACTGTACGTTGGCTATGTATTACCTAAATAAAAATATAGTGTAATCGCTGAAAATTCTGAGAGTTTGGACGTGAAAGTTTATTTTTGTGAACCTATTCAGGATTTTTTCTGCAGAAAGAGAGTTATATTTATGAATGCTATTCGGTTATTACTCTTTTCCTATTCCTTTCCTAACATTAGTATTTTTTTCATAATATATTATCGATCTGTTTCGTTACACTAGGTGTTTAAAAATTCTGCTTTTTACTATTATCAGGATACGAGCGCCCATACAAAAAAACAGGTGAACGGTTTTTCTGCGGTTCTTGAATAGTAGGCCTGGGCAGGCCTGCTTTAAAGTTGTCATGGTACGAATAAACCAGGCAGTTGCCTAAGTCCTGCTTTAAGAGCTCATAGTAAATTTTAGTTTAGTGTTCAGGACACTAAACTAAAATTTTCTAAACTCTAGTGGTTTTTATTCTATTTATATCAAAATCCACATTCATGTAACACAATGACAATTCTAAACATATGATTATTCTATTCAATTGTACTTCTATTCATCAGTTTAGAGAGCACGAAGTTGATGACTAAATTTGTAAACATATCCCCAATTTAATAAAAATGGCAAACGTATGAGTTTTCATTCGCTAGCGTTATACGAATTTGGGTTTTAGATTGAACAAAATAAGAACTACCACAGTTTACTGAAAATAGATTTTAGTTCACTAGATTAGTTTAATGTTCTAAACAAGAGATTGGTTCATCATCATAGTCGGCATCTTCATTTCTGAAGGTCGTGTCTAGTCTGAATGGTTGACCGATCGATGTACTATGCTTTTCCACGTAGTTCTGTCTTCGGCGGTCTTAATAGCTTTCGTGATTGGCAGGCCGGTAAGCTTCTTTACTACGTCTGACCATCGGGTAGGTGAGCAACCGCGTGGTCTTTTCCCGTCGACCTGGCCAACAACTATGGCTTGTCTAGGCTGTCAGGGTTTACACGAGCGACATGTCCAAAATAGTTAAGTATCCGCTGGCAGCAGATAGCGGATAGCCTTGTGGTTAGAGAATGATTACCAATACCGATTTAGACAGAAATATCTTAAAAACTGTCCTTAGTGGCTATCACCGCATTGCAGTGACATACTTCCTGTGTGTCTGTGTTTACGATTGGACGGCATTATGGTCAAATCAATGGATGCATTAATTTTTTACACTTCTTTATTGATAGGCTAGTGTTTGACCACTATCTCACTTGATGTTCAGTGATGATGCGGTCGGTGGTGGTACCACACTAGAACTAGAATAGCTCGTAGCTCTCAAGGACAGCTACCGGAACACACTGTTAGGTGTGCAGCGACAGGATTTCAAACTGCAAGGTGGTAGCAAGCCAGGCAGACACCAGAAATGATGGTGGTACCACACTAGTGCTAGAATAGCTCGTGGCTATCAAGGACAGCTGCCGGAACACACTGTTAGGTGTGCAGCGACAGATGTACAAACTTGATAGCTAGCCAGGCGGACACCAGGCGTATCCTACCACCATGCTGTGGATTTCATCCCGATGTTACCTTCACCGAAAGCTCAAGCCCGAAGTGGGGATCGAACTCGAGACCGTCTAATCGACGACCTTTCTTACCCCTGAGCTATCAACCCTTCCTCTTCTAAAACATTACACATTACAGTTTTCTAAGTTCTATTTATCTATAAATATGTATATTGGACTAATAAAGGCGTTCTACAGGGTTCATTGTTAGAACCTTTCTTGTTACTACTGTTTATTTTCGATAGCTTCTTGTTTCAGCACTATTCTCTGATTAGTTTTGCAGATAATATGAACATTGAAACAGCCATAACCTACGCTACTAATTGTATTTTATTTCTTAAACTATATTCTATAGCATAACTTATTATTATGTCTGTTAGTATTCCTAAAATATAATTAATAAATACCTATATGCCACAAGGTAATCGTAGCTTTAGAACTGAATTGTTCAATAACTTCCCAATCGTAAAAAATAGCATATAGGATGCCAATAGATTCAGGCCCATTTTTTAATTGATGCCAAGAATATGACTGTTAAAATATTTATGGTGTAGTTTTTATGGACAACAAGTCAGTCATGTCCCTAGAGTATATACCCTGGTCCTTGGTACTCTTCAGCGAATCCCTAAAAGTCAAATCACGTGATATGCTGAGTGGTAGGAATGTACCACCTGTTTCAAGGTGTCCATCCTGCTTGATGCATGATCGCGTTAGTGTTTAATGAGTACTGTAGAAAGTGTAATAATAGGGGATTGCAACTGCAACTTTCATGTACAGGGAAAGCACTCACCATCAGGCACCGTTATTATTTTATTATTCATCCCCCAATTCTAGGATATTGTTCGCTCTGTGATCTGCACTGCCTGCATAACAACACGATTCCTGGAAGCGTCGCTTTAGTATAAAGCCTCACCTGACACAAGCAGCACTATGAAATATAACGTTGCATTCATTCTGCAGCTCTATTTTGTCCTCATCGGAGATACCAAGTGCGTCTTCAGTAATATCTCCCGGTATCAGCTTCAGTTTTTCCGGGAAATCTGGGTTTGTGTCTCTCAGGGTCTCAAATACCTGGAACATAGTTAAGCACTTACTGCTGCTTCACCCGGACGGAAATTGCATATAAGACGAAAATAATTTCTTTTTACGTTGAACCCGAAAGGTTTCATCACACCAAAGGCGGGACGTGCGCGGTCAGTCGACGGACCCGCGTGTGATGTATTAAAACGAAATGCACATATCAAATACGGCACATCATATACAAGCGTGAGCCCGCCGATGCAGCCGTTTTAGTCTTAACCCTCACCACGTATCACCAAGAGAGAGGGGGGTCAAAAAATGCTAAAATAAACATCACGTGAGCCATTAGGTTACCATACCAGGACCTGAAGACCGTGTATGGTAGTTGTCCCATATTATATATTATTATTATTATAATTGGTTTGCTACTTACTCTATTAGCGCATAGCTCCTTCAACCTCTCCTCACTGCTAACTCCTTTCTTCTGCCTCATGAGTAAATAAATCCTCTTTACTCTTGGACAGCTTTTTAATAGCTTGTAAATTAACACCTGCAATAAAAGGGCGTTGATGGGGAAAAAGTCTAACAATGGATATTGTCAATTTTGTTTATTTTTTCTACATTTCTTCGAGTTTATACGTGTAATAGTGTTAGATAATTAACCGTTAAGTGTTCGTAATGGTACACGAGGGTAGGCAATCAATATCATGCAATGTTGTTTTACGTTTAAGTAATTTTAGTTAAGTGGAATTTAATTTTAGTTAAGTGGAATTAATTTTAGTTAAGTGGAATTAATTTTAGTTAAGTGGAATTTTAATTTTAGTTAAGTGGAAACAAAAATTGGAGAAGGCGTTGGTCTTCGAATCACTGTGTAACGCTACATCGATGACCAAAGGCTTGTAAATTTAAATTATACACTCTTTTACGTAAATAAATGAATTTTAATGTATGTTTTTTTTTAATCGCCTTAAAAGAACCGCGTTACAAGAACGTGATTTAGTTAGGACAGTGACTTAACCCTTTGCTTCCCAGAGACGTAAATATACGTCAGTTTCATTCATAAATCTTTTGTTTTAATTATCACGGTATAGGAAGGATTAATGATATACTTTTTTGTGGGACTTGACTCTGACTACTTGATTAACAATATAACATGATGCAAATCTAAATATTTACATAATATAAACACAGTCTACTAAAGCAACAGTGAGCCGTCGCCTTTGTTCGAATAAAAGCCGACTCCGCATCGCGCAGGGTTGTCACAGTCTTTTTAAGTTATTAAAATATAATATTACTACTGTTGTTGTATTACTGCTCGATTCTAACAGAATCGAAAAAACTGCTGGTTATAACTTTAGTACTATACGTTGGCTATGTATTACCTAAAAAAAATATAGTGTTATCGCTGAAAATTCAGAGAGTTTCGACGTGAAAGTTTATTTTTGCGGACCTATTCAGGATTTTTTCTGCAGAAAGAGAGTTATATTTATGAATTATATTCGGTTATTACTCTTTTCCTATTCCTTTTCTAACCTTTTTTAGTATTTTTTTCATAATATATTATCGATCTGTTTCGTTACACTAGGTGTTTAAAAATTCTGCTTTTTACTATTATCAGGATACGAGCGCGTCTCAATTAGTTTGCGAACAGTATTATAGGACTGTTTCCTAACTAATACGCAGCCATCGGTACCTGCCTATATTACTTACTTGATCTTCAGGTAAATCATTATCATAAATCATCTTCAGGTGTACGTAGGTACGTACTTACCTACATTTTATTAAAATGTAATGGATATCTAGGAATTTAAGTTGACCTGCATTAAGCAGGTAACTACAACCCGGTCAGAATATCTGTGCACCTCGCTGGAATGCGGCGCCTCTCCCGCTTCCCCTGTCACCTCTCCGCGCACTCCCCGGTGCGACAGTACGGTTAGCATCTTCGTTGCCGATACACGTCCCGATAATTTTGATATTTTCGCTTTGTTGTTGTTTTGTTTTTTTAATATTTATTGTTAACTTTAGACTGTTTACTGTTAAGTTTGGACTGGTTTGGTTGTTATTAAAATTGAAATAATATATATGGAATAAAGAATGTATATGGAACTTGGTAAAGCAAAGGGTGGCAGATAAAAACATTGACCAATCGGAAAAGAAAATAGAACAACTTACAAAAGATGCGATTAAGTCAATTACGCCAGCTGACTGGAAAAAAGAAGTGAATCACGTGGAGAGACTACAGCGAGAATACTGGGAAAAGGATCATCTAGCAGATGACAACATCACACAACTTTTAATATCACTAGGGGAAGATAGTTCGGAGAGTTCAGAAAGTGAGAGTGAGGAAGATACAATGTCAGGCATAGAGTCAATAATTTATAGTGACTGAGTTTAATAATAAATGTTTTTGTAATCAAAATTATTGTTTTTTAATAACAAACCCTTCATCAATAATAAATTGATTTGAAAAGGTTAGTAATTTTTTTTTACCTCCACATTTCTCGAAAAAACTTTTTTTCACACCGTACCCAGACCACCGATATGACGTCACGAGGTCAGGTGCACAGATATTGTGACCGGGTTGTACTGTACCTAACTAGTAATGTTTAAGCTCCTGGTTTTGCGTACTTCTCTGTGGAGCTGTACTACCCAAAAAATTAGTTTTGCGAACAGTACCTTGGTCTGTTTCCTAATCATTTGAAATCAATTGATTTCAGAGCAAGATCGTTTAGCTATCAGTGAAGCGTGCGAAAATAACGTTTCACAGCTACTCGATCGCGTCACTGATCTCAAACCAGATATTGGCATAGGCCATGGCCTATGCCAATATCAATATCAATATGGATCATGATCCAGAACCCAGTACGGAGTCCACTACGTGCGCAACCACGGTTGTCGCTACCTCCGTACCCGCCAAGGAGCTAAATCCGAGTACCAGCGCATCAAGAGAACAACCAGAGCTGACAGACGTACTACTAGATAATTCTATTATGGAAATATTAGGTGAGGATCCTACCGTTTGTAACAAGTATGGTGCAGAAATACATAAGGACTTGGCAGTTCGGTTGGGATATGCAGCCACCAACGGTCTAACTTAGGAGCTTCGTAAGGAGATTACATACATACATACATAAAATCACGCCTCTTTCCCGGTTTCTAGGGGTAGGCAGAGACCACGGATTTCCACTTACTACGATCCTGACATAATATCTCTTTCGCTTCATCTATACTCATCAATCCTTTCATACATAAGCGTCGGTTTAGGGTACTTTTGACCGGGCCTTTTTTTCAGAACGTCTTCAATCTGATTTCGGAACGTTCGCCTAGGTCTTCCCCTTCCAACACTTCCGTTTACTTGTCCCATGTATACCTGTTTAGTCATTCTCATTTCATTCATTCTCTCCACATGTCCAAACCATCTTAACATACCTTTCTCGATTTTTGTCAATACACCCTCATTCACACTACATCGTTCCCTTATCACACTATTCCTTATCCTGTCACTCCGTTTCACTCCAATCATGCTCCTCAATGCTCTCATCTCCACAGCATTTATTCTACTTTCATGCTTTTTCTGCCACACCCAACTTTCACTACCATACATCAGTGTCGGAACCAACACTCCCCCATGAACAGCCAACGAGCCTTTTTAGACACCTTCTGACTGTTCATAAAAGCGTGCAATGCTCCGTTTACCATGTTTCCAGCGTTCACTCTCCTTTCTATATCACTTTCACACTCACCATCTTTTGTAAACATGGATCCCAAGTATACAAACTCCTGAAACCTGAACCGCTGGGCGTCAGAGCATTCAATACCTATTAAAGATTTATCACATTGGCGTCACCATCACCACCAGGCGATAACAAACACATCTCTTATGTATAATTAGGTTTCGAATTACGGTACAGTTGTTTAATAGCGATGGTATACCTGCAATTAAAACATTTCTTAAACATACTTACCTAATTCTAAACCTAACACTTTCTATACCTGCCTGGTGGTATAACACGAGAAAACCAATGGAGCCAAGTTGCGCTAGGCGCACTACCTGGGGTCTCCGAGGACCTGGGGCATCGGCTGTGGGGACGGCCGGTGCCCCCCATCAGGGTTAGGTCCTCACGAGGTGTGGACGTGCCCTGTGTTCCGGGTAGTCCATCTCACGAGGCGGAAATAGGGTGGGCTCTTTACACCCACCCCAGAGGCTGGGCCTGCGTAGGCGGGCAGCGACGTCGGTGGGGGCTGTGGCTGAATGCACGAGCGGGCTCGCACCCCCTGCCACATGTCGACGACGGAACACCGCAGAGGTTTGGTGGGTAGGTCGCCCTTCTGGCGGAGACTCCCACACGCGCACCAGCTCTCCCCAGAGCTGGTGACAAAAAGGCGCACTACCTGGGGTGATGGCTGACATTTGAGGGGAGCGGGAGGGCGGAGTCGACGCCGATTGGGCGAGGAGATCGGGCGGACCAATCACAGCATGACTTGTTCGGAACGGAAGTCGAGTACGCTACTCTCAAGTATAATTAGGTTTCGAATTAGGTAAGTATGTTTAATAAATGTTTAAATTGCAGGTAAAACATCGCTATTATATTATCATATTTCCTTGTTTGTTATACTTTATGATGTAGGGTTGCAATAAAGAGTATATTTATCTATCTATCTATGTTATTAGAAGTTAATTAGTCTGAATTAGTGTACGAGGTGAGGAATAGATAGATAGACAGATTAACTCTTTATTGTAACACCACATGACACATAAGTACATTTCGATACATTTGTATACACAAAAATATCTTGCTAATATGATATAGTGTATGATTTAAGGATAGTTTTTAATTGTGCTACATTTACATATTGAAGCAATTATCCAAAGCAATAGCTTACAATGTAGTCCATTATTGCACAAATAATTTCCGCTTAACAAAATACTGCAATTAGCAACACAGTTGGGGTGGACTTCCAGTAATTAAAATGCTTACACAATTGCGCCAATAATTTAAAGACTATAAATGAAATCTTTCACGCGTTTTTTGAATCTATGACCAATCATAGTTTTATACTGAATGAAATAATTTATTGTTTGTTTTCGATAGGTAATAAAATAATGGTAATAATAATAAACCGCAGCGGTAGCTTTGTGGCGAGCCGTCGGTGAGTGGCGACACCGTGGACCCTGATTACCGCAGGGGCGGCTTTGTGGCGAGCCGTCGGTGAGTGGCGACACCGTGGACCCTGATTACCGCAAGGGGCGGCTTTGTGGCGAGCCGTCGGTGAGTGGCGACACCGCGGACCCTGATTCTCCCTGGCGCTAAATGAGACCCTTGACCCCCGGCTTGCCTTAATTGGTCGTCTGGTGGTGGAGACACAAGAGCAGGTATCAAAAAGCTCCAAGGGTGGAAATGTTAAAGGACATAACACCGGTAGTAGCGCTTTAGTGTAACTGCAGTACATCTCTCGACACCCTTTAGCCATACACACTAACGTTGCTCCTTTTGTCACCATTCATGGTGGCCCTTATGGGGGACCCGTTTAGTGGGTGGCAAGTCACCACCTGCCCAAATGTTTAAAGAAGAGACTGAAATTGGCAGGTGCCGTAGCCTCGTCAATAGCCCATATCATTTGAGATTTCATGTCAATAGCCATACTATATTAGGTACCAACTTTTTCGTTATCAATATACCATGTCACCGTCATCCTAAATTCTTTTTTATGCTTTTGTATTAAGTATTATAAACCAAACAAGCCTAACTAAGTGTTGGCTGTAGCTCCATTTATGTCTTTGTAAAGGACCGGATAGTGCATCAAAGGTCGCACGGCCAGACACAATAGAAATTTCATTGTTATAATGACATCGACCCTTGAAGGGATAGTAAACCCATGAAAAAAATTAAATAAATGTAATAATACTTTATTCGAATGTATTTATTGTTTATTTTATTTGTTGCCTTTATATTTCATGAAAACGTTTGTAACGCACCTAATTGAATTTAGACACTATATTATTGTATTAGTATATATATATATTATTGTTATACTATATAGTAATTGAAAGAATATTTCAGCAAACATAATAAAATTATAAAAACGACTAACACACTCTTTAATATACGAGTAAGCATTATTATGATTTAGTGCTGGCAGCATGATCTTTACTTAAAATAAAAAAGAGGGAAATATTTGTTTGTTTGAATTGAATTGGCTCCGAAACTACTGGACTGATTAGAACAATTCTTTCACCATTAGAATCCTACATTATTCCTGATGAACATAGGCTTTGTTATATTATCAAAAATGTTATGGATACTTAAGTATGTAAACTTCGATGTCACCCAAGGTGTGGAAAATATACCAAACAAGTACAATTTGGAAAATTTAATACCGACTTCCATTTAATTAGTTAATGAAGTGTAACTCAAAAACAACTGGACCAAATTTGATGAAATTTAAATGAGACCACACAAGAAGCACAAGCTTTCAAACAAAAGAATTTTGAGAATCGGTTTACCCAGTCGAAAGTTACGAGGTAACAAATGTTGTTTGTTGTTTGTTGCTTGAAAGCTGGTGCTTTCCGTGTACAGTACGGCCGACGGATCAATGCCGCTCGGAAGGTAGGCACGTAGACTGTTCGCGCATGTACAGTTGTGTGAAAAAGTTTGTTCACCGAAACGAGATATCAAGCACTAATTTTATGTTTTAAATGACAGGCTTTTTGTCATATATTATTATTCTTAAGTAAAATTGAGAATAAATAATGACTAAATATACCTGTTCTAAATCCGCTTAAATTTCCCAGTCGTAACTATTTTGCTCCATCAATATTTATCAAAATAATAATATAACATAACATTTATGTATAATGCGTAAACTATTAAAATTATATTTGGTTTAATTTATAAAGCCTAACTTCATATCTAAGATTATTTTATTTTTCAATTATGTATAACATTTTCTTCAAATATTATTGCTCTTTTCAATTAGAATTTGTTGAGTTCTGATTTTCCCTAATGAAAACTTAATTATTCTGTTATTGTATCTAAACGACTACGATCTCCTTGAAAGTTTTTATATTTTTTTTTAATTTCGACCATTCATGTGAGTACCATATGTGAGCACGAGCACACTGTTCAAAAACTTTCACTTTGAAATGGAGAGGTAATTTGCCACGTAGAGTTTCCTTGTTGGCTCCGAATGCGGCCCAGGCTTGCGAGATTCGTCGTTCAACCTCCGCGGTCTGATTCTCAAAGCCAAGAGTTAATTTATGTCCCAAGTAAACATATTCAGTTACCATGTCAACAGGAAGCTGATAACTTGTAACGTATAAAATAAAATAATACGGCATTTTATTTTTATTTCATAACGAAATAAAAGCGTAATAATTTAAAATGTTAAAATGACATACGTTTTTGCCTTTGTTTATAACTAAACTGTCATTTTGTGACATCATAGCTTCCACGGTCTATAAACATTGTTGTTATTCTGATTCTGAGTACAGAATGGCCTTACCTTCCCAACAAAGCCAGTTCCTCCCGTGATCAAGATGGATTTCCCTGAGTAGAACTCTGGTACGCTTGGAGCCATGGTTACCAGGATCTGTGAATAAATCTTTGTTTTTGAAGCATTTTTATAATAGTCAATGTATCACGCTCCATGTTCCTTGATATATTTTGAACGGTTCTGGGATGTAGAAAATGTAATTTCGACCATTTCCATATCCACATATAGGAAGTTAAGGTAAAATCAGTCATTTAGCTAGTTTCTTTCGTGTAAGTATATTTTTTTTTTGATATTTTTGAAAATATTTTCTAATATTGAGTATTACCTATTATTATTAATTTATTTATTTTCAGATATATCCATAAATTTACACTTTTCATTAATTAATTGATTTGAAACATGTAATAATCATAATATTAGGACATCAGACAACACAAAAACACAAATTTTGGGGTCGAAACTTTAGGCCCATGAGGGCCGTCCGCTCTCAACTTGTTTAGGGATCTGGCGAAACGTTTGGTTGGGGCGTCGGGTGACCGAAATGCTGGCGCCTACTTTGGGCAAAAACTTAGCATTGCCATCCAGCGTTTTGGCCACTTTTCCCCCCACCATGGGGCTTATAGATTAGTTATTATTAATTTTTTATATAATTTTTAATTACTAACAATGTAATGTTTAAATGAAATTACTTATGTATATATTGATTATATTTTTAAAACACAAATTTAATTTTTTTACCCAATAAGGTGTCCATCCACTTATTGTGTATAGGGCAGTCTAGCCTGTCACTTATCAGCTTCAGGATGCTGTTACGGCTGCCTCACACTCGCTTTCGTAATGAGGCAACCTTCTTACGGATGATCGCATGAAAGTCATCCGTATATGCTTCATCGAACATCAGAGATGCACTGCACCAGTATTACAACAGGGTTAAGATTTAATTTAGCCTCTTGTGATATTAATGAATAATCATCAACATCTCAGCCGTAGGACGTCCACTGTTGAACATATGCCTCAAATTTCCAAAAGAACCGGTTGGAAGCGGCCTGCATCCTGCATCATACGTCGTCTTGCTACCTTTGTCAGGTGGTCAGTCCGTCGTGTCGGTGGACGACCTACGCTGCGTGCCGGTTCGTGGTCTCCACTTCAGAACTTTCCGGCCCCATCGGCCATCTGTTCTGTGTGCTATGTGCCCTGCCTATGCCACTTCAACTGGCTTATCTTCTGGGCTATGTCGGTGACTTTAGTTCGTCTACGGATCTCCTCGTTTCTGATTTGATCACGGAAAGAAACCTCGAGCATATCTCGTTGTGCGACTTTGTGCTTGCTTATGAGACCCATAGTAAGAGACCACGTTTCAGTGCAGAGCAGTGCATTAATTAATAGGAGCTTAAGTCGGTAATGTGAGAACACAAACTTTGGGCTAAGCAAATCATTATATAATTATTATGGTTAAACATATTTATTATATCATTTATCTAAAAATACCTGCATTAATCTGACTAAATGGATACAACTGAGAACCAAAAAAAGTGCCGTGACATGACACAAGGAAAAATCCAGTATGGCTATTATGTATCTCAGTTGCTAACAAATGTTAATTTAAATGGCCGCTTTATATCACTTTTGTCAGTTTCAGTAATCAACTTACTAACATTTTTGCTTACTGGAGTTGTCCAAACTGACATACAGCCGCCATTTTTCAAGATTTCAATCATCATTTGTTAGCAACCGAGATACATAATAGCCCTGCCGTTCTGCATGCATAGTTTGACACTAACTAAATGCACAGAACTGACGCAGCAAAAAAATAATAGAGAATACAATTATGTAATTATAGATAACTGCTAACTAAATAGCTCTTGAATAAGAGAAGCCACTGACTCCTGAAACACAGTGTATACTAGTTCGGGAGGCTACGGATTCACCATAGCCTCCCGAACTGTGTTATATTTTTTTGTGTCAAAATAAATGATTTGAATATTTGACACTGATTAAATGCACAGAACTGACGCAGCCAAAGCAAAAAATGGTGACACAACTTACGAGGAATAATTAATTAAACTACTTATAAGAAAATAAACGTATAAAATAACTGCATACCTACTTGAGATGACTAAATGCTCACATGCAGTCAAAGAAAAAAATGCTAAGACCAAGGAAAAATTGAATTAAATAACTGCATACTTGACACAGATTAAATGCACAGAAATAATGCAGCCAAAATTACAAAACAAAAAAATTGTCACTATTTTGAAGTTGTTTTAACAACTGCATGCTTGGCATTGACTAAAAGTACAAAAATAAAAAATCTAAATTAAAAAAAATGGCACTTACAAGCTTAATTCGATTACATAGAAACAAACAATTTTAACCCATGGACTTTGGGAACAATAACAAAAACAAAAACACTTGACCAACCGTATTCTAGTCATAATTACAGATAACTTACCAAACTGATCGCTGCAATGAATTCAAAAGCTGCAAAAAGCTAATGGATCAACACTGGCCTAGAGTTCAAACTGCACTGATACGAAACTAGTTTTAAGAGTAAACATGATCAACAATTATGTGAATATTATAACAGATTCGATTCAATTAAAATCTCATACAGTCTATATAGTGCCTTCAAGGTCTTGCATCTCAGCATGCAACTTTAGGAAGCCTATGATTACCGTTTGCGAATCTTATTTATGTGCTAACAGATTCAACCTTGTAGCTCGTACGCGTGTGGAATGAATTATTTGTATCTTTGTAAGGCACTTGGATCGATGGTTGACAAAAGGGATTTCGTTGAACCTCTTTGTACGCGACGCTGGGTAGTGGTGACCGTCTAGAGGCATAACGCCGGTAATAGCGTTCTAGAGAATTCGCAGCACACCTCTCGAGACCCATTAACCGTTCCGTTACTGCCGCTTTTGGCGGGAACGCGGGATGGATTTCGCACACGACCGCGAACCTGCCGCGGCTGTCCGTTACCGGACCCTTCCCTCTTGCAGAACACTTGGCGTACCGCAATCGCCTCGGGGACCACACCCGCAAATGGACGCCAGACTCCCAGAGTCTGGGCGCCCTAAGTCCCCCGACGATGGGTCAGGTGAGTAAGCCCCACCGCCCGCTACGTTGGCCGCAGAGGATAGGGACAGCGGTGCCTCTCAATACCGACAGTCCTCTTCCCCTGCGACCCCACCGCGTCCGCCATCTAACGGTGGCGGCCCCGTCAAGGCAGTGGAAAGCAGGGAGAGCGGCTCACCGTAATACCGGCACTTCTTTCCTGCAACGGCCTCTAACTCTCAGCCGTGGTGGCGCTCATACGACACCGCAGCCCGCCTCAGTTGCAGTGGCACCCATACACCACCGCAACCTACAGTGGCCGGTCCTATGTGGACTTGGAGGGCAAAGCCCACAGGAGCGGTCCGACCTCGGGTCCGCCAGCTATCTGCTATCACTGGCAGGGCCATTGGTTCCTCTTAGCTTCCCCCGGCTACTGAGCCCCTCCCTCCACGGCAAGGCGGGAACCCTCCCTTTTCGCTTCGTTTCTGTGATCTGTGATTTGGCCAATATTTTGTTTCACACATAATTGCTATAGATTTTTCGCTCATAATAAAAATATTTAAATAAGTCGCTGAAAACTTTTTGTTTAATTTACAATTAATATCATGCGTTATGGTTGCGGTACCCTATATTTGTGTAAAGAGAAGAAATGCTTCTTGTCGAGACTTGTGTGTCCATGTCTCTCGCGAAACAGGGACAGAGAGCGGTCACGCGTTCGCGCGGTCAGTTTTTCGTTCGATGTGTTGTATTACGTTACATAGATATACCCACAGTTGACCGACAAGCTCAAAACGTCCCCTGATTGGTTATATTTATGCAACGAACTCAAAACTGACCGCGCGAACGTGTGACCGCTCTCTGTCTGACAGCACCCCATGTGCGCGGGTGTGAGCGTGTAAATGTTATAACATTATTTATCTGGCAACTCTTTTAAGTTTATTGTATACACAGCCAAGTGTGAGTCGAGCATCTATACAGAGAGTTTTATAGATACATCTATACCACCGCACAATATTATAATTGTAAATATATATTATGGAAAAATTAAGGCTTTGCCACACTGGATGCGGTCTAGGGTCTGCGGTCAGGTCAAATTGAATGTAACCCGCACAAGGGCAACTCTCTATATATTTTTATAGATATGCGTTCTGACAGTGCGGGCAAAATTCCCCTGTTTGCCCTGCCCGCATCGCTGACCGGTTTCCCTGCTCGGACCGCTGATCGATTACCTGTGAGCTGTGTTCAATTTGACCTGACCGCAGACCGCATCCATCAGTGTGGCAAATTATTTGAGTTTAAAACTAGAGCTACTTACCTACATTTTTATCCACTTAGAAATAAAGAACAGTGGTAACATCAATTATAAATATTTATTAATTGCAGGTTTGGAAATTTTAAGTCTGAATGAGTTCGTCGTTCGTCACTCTTTGTGAATGAGTTCGTCCGGGGCAGTACTGCCAGTATACGTATTCCTACCGTGAAGCTGTAATGTTCACAATACTGTGTGATTTCAATGGCATGGTAACAACTTAATGTCTCAGGGCTGTCTCTCAATGTAACTTTATGTGTCTAAAAAGCATCTGTTATTATAAGCAGAGGTAACCACGTAACATCAAGTCCCTTTCTTGTATCGTCTCCTTAGAACCTAAACTGTTCTTTACTTTGTCTTTCGAAGTCATCTACTGCATACTTCCCAATGTCATCTCAGCTGTTTTTGCTCTTTTTTCATTTATTTTAAACAGGGTTTTATTCTACAAGAATATGCCACCCTTATAACAGACTTATTACACGTAATTTGTATAATTACCAAAATAAAAAAAAATGGGCGGTACAAAAGTGTTAATACATTGTAGATATGTAGTGAATTTTTTTTATTACTCACAGTGAAATAATTATTAATTGTTAAAGTTTTCGAAAATTCCATCTAAAAGTATGGACACCATCTTAACAAAAATACTACATGCCTATGTACAACTTATTAATGAAAACACATGATTCGCGTCAGTGAAAAAATATCTCTCTTACTCTTTCTTACACCCCCCACCCGAGCGTTCGGTGTGAAAGAGATTGTCGCCTTTCGGCTTTCGTTCATTCGTTTTCGGAAGAAACAAAGGCCGCACGGTGGCAGGGCGGAGGGTGCGGGGTTGGTCCGGTGGCCAGGTCTTGCGAGAATGCCCGAGCGCACAGAATGAATAATAATATGTACTAACGAGCTAGGACGCGAGTTTGCCGAATGTTATGATTATGAATGATACATTTCTATGTAGGGGTGTTAAGTTTCATGCATAAACCGCGCGCATGTAGTATATCTTAATGAATAGTGGAAATGCCTAGAATAAAATTTGTAGGTGTGAATCAATCTAGACGTTTGACCAAATATTGATGATTATGTGGGAATTTTTTTTAAAGTAGTTTTAAATATTCTTCCCATGTATGTATTAAGTACCAGCAGCATATAGTGCTGTTTTTTTTTGGTAATTATACAACGTGTATAAGTATAAAGTCACTTATAACCTGCTTTTTAAAGCTGCTTGATAGAGATCGTATAACTTTCTGGCATCATCTGTTTCTGGTTGAGATAATATTGTATTACAACCACCTACCTGCCAGAAAACGTGGCCACTGGCGAACAATTGCCGCCGAAGACTTTCGTTCCCATATCCTCAACGACTCCGCATTGCTCACACTTTGGATTTTTGCTCTTGTAACTTGTATCACCAAAGATTGTAGGTTATTCAACGGCTCATACTTTTGAGTTAGCAGCATAGATCACAAAGTCAAGGGAGATATGAAAAAGGGGTGGGGCCGGTCTCGCAGCAATATGCCCAAACACATTGCGGCGGTTCGCAACTTTTGCATTATGTGACTGAACGCCGTTCGCGATGTTGCAGGTAAAGTTTACAATGCTTGCTCTGTACTTACGAATATTCAAACGTTAAGTTTTAATGCCGCAGTGGATAATGAACTTATTGAAGCTAACAATACGCTGAATCGCGGAATACGGCCGCTACTTGCGACACCAGGTTTTGTACTCAACGCATGGATTGGCATCTCTCTAGATCTCTATGTTCAGCATGTTGAATTGAAAGTGCTTATCCAGACTTTATCATTGGGCCTAGCATGTACATTTGCGTAAGTGTATACACATCGTTAACGTATACAGTACAAACTATGAGTTATCTGTGCCATAGTTGTACTAGATAAATGATAGTTTGTACTGAATAGCTCAACAATACGATTACCTTACACTTTGCGCATATATTCCTACTAGACTTATTGAAGTCGATTTTTTCTGTTATTTATTCGCTTAAAAAGTACTCGTGGAACAAAATTGGAAAATAAAACTCCAGTGTTTTATTAAAAAAATATTTTATTTTACAATATTTTAGTCTTATTTAAAATTAACTACAATAATTATTATGGACTGATGAATTTGCATGAGGTCCTTATTACATTTTCAAATCGGAAGAGTTCGTTTTCAGACAAAAGTAAAATTATGTGAAAAGTTAAAAAGATACACGTTTATAATTATAATACAAAACATGATAATATGTGTCGTCAGTCAAATAAATATCAATCAAGGTGGTCCTGAATACACAATATCAATATTATTATTATTATTATTCAAAAAAACCAGTAATAAAATATAGTGGTTTGTTTCAGCAGCCATTTCATATTTGAAACAGTTGAAATTTATCCAAAAAATACATAAAACCTAAATCATAAAATATCAAAAAATAATTATGAAATTTTGAAATAGGTAAAGTAACATTATTCTTTGTTGGTTTTTTTCAAAATGTTATCATACTACTATTATTACTAAGTTTATATGTTCAGATGTTTGTTATTCAATCAACGATCGAACGAAGTCGCGAACGGATATTAGTGAACAATATAGGAAATCATATGTAAATGTTTAATACACAAGATAATGTAAATAATAATCTTAGAATATCGCTAGTTCCATAAACGTATACAATAGTAATTTTTAAACTTTCGCGATTTGAACACATGTTTTAAATGTTTATCGGGACTTAACACGTATTATTTAATATAGGTAAACAGGTATAGGTAAAAACTCGCCGGACTCACCCGCAGTTTTCAGTCAGCTCGTGACCACGGCCATTGTAACATGGTCGAAACGTGGAGCGAAAGGTATATATTTTTACCTATATTAAATAATACGTGATAAGTTCCGATAAACATTTAAAACAAACGTATACAATAATATGTAGGTACCCGAATTAGCAACAATAAAGAAAAAGAAATATAAATCATGGATTGGCCACTCTAGATGAAACTAAGGACTATAAATGAAACTTATAATGTACACATAATCCTTGTTAACATTCTGAATATACACAGGGATAAATGTAATTAACCGTAAACCTTCTGTGATAAAAATAATTTTATTTTACAAAAAAATCCGCCATTTTGTTCTACACACACTGTATAAATGTCTGATAGGGGCTAATTCTAAAAGACAACACATAACCAACTTGAATGGGACGAACAAAATTATATTATAATAGTTGATTTGATACTATTGGAATTTTAAATAAAGTTTCTGTTCGTATTATATAAAATCATATATGTATATACTATTTTTACAAAATCATTGCCTGTCGTAATTTTTTTGTGGTTATACTAGAATTAGCCGGATATATAAAATACCAATCGATGTATAGCTTCGATGTATAACAATTTGAAATTGCCGTTAAAGTCGATGATATTAAGATTGTTCTACCATAAAATCTTTGGTTTTGGCAAATTGGTAAAAAAACTCAAGCGATCTAATTCAAAAACAAACATTCACGGTGAAAGTAAAATATATAAGGCCTCATATTAATTCTTAATACTACTAAATAAACATAATTATTGCTTTAAAAATACCCCTCACATAATTCACACAAACTTATATCCTCCTCCTCGCGTCGTATTCCTCATTACTGAGGGTCGTGACTCCCTTGCTGAATAATTTTCTTATGGACTAAGTACCTCCATCTGTTACGGTCTTTTGCTTCGTGGAGGGCTTTGTGGAGATTAGTATTTAGCGCAGATCGAATTTGATCCGACCACCTCGTTGGACTGCGGCCTCTTGGTCTTTTGCCATCAACCTTGCCTGTCACCATCAGCTGTTCGATGTGTTGACCGTCTTTGCGTGCTATGTGTCCGAAAAATTCTAATATTCTGCTTCTATAACTTATATCAAAATTACCTAATTAATGTAGTTATAATATGACTATCAATAACTCAAAATATTTAATATAAAAAAGTGGATCAGACTCACAATAATGTAGGTACGTACCTAGGACGAGAAAACAAGAAGACCTTCCAAAGCTCATGTCAAAAGTAAAGCACTATAGAAACAATAGAAAGCTACGAGCGCGTCATATTCCCACCGCGCAATGCTTTCTATCATAGAGTAAATAATAATTTCATTAAAGCTCGCTCGTATCCTGATAATAGTAAAAAGCAGTATCTTTAAACATCTAGTGTAACGAAACAGATCAATAATATTGTATGAAAAAAATACTTAGGTTAGAAAAGGAACAGGCAAAGAGTAATAACCGAACAGAATTCATAAATATTACTCGCTCTCTGCAGGATAAAAATAAACTTTCATGTCCAAACTCTCAGAAGTTTCAGCGATAACACTTTATTATTTTTTAGGTAATACGTAGCCAACATATAGTACTAAAGTAGTAACCAGCAGTTTTTTCAATTATATTAGTATATATCGAAAAATATGAGGAAAACGTACAATATTAATGCATTTTCGCATTACATCGTCGAATCTAACAAGCGATTTTCAACCTTACGTAAAGCATCGTAAACTATTTTAAAATTGAGATTCCACCGCGCCTTAATGATTTTTACCACATGAATACTGAGTTAACACCAAACATTGTAACTTACACAAATTTTCACAGTTTTTTAACCATGAACGGGATTTGAATCCGTGTTTCCTGACTGACCCGCGGCCTTATTGTCTATCTACGGAGAATGGGAATGGGCTATATTTTGACATTTAAATCTCATTCTGGGCGAAACCATGTAAGTCTATTGGCTGGAACCATCAATGGGAATGAGAAAAAAGTGACATTTCATTCTCATTCAAGTTAGACAATAAGGCAGCCGGGCCCTACAAACGGAGTGAAATTTATCTCTTGCTTCTAACCGGTATTATGGGAACGGAGTGGCCATCTATCGGACAGCTTGAGAAGCCTTATCCGATCGAAAGAAAACTTTTTAGTAAAACTTTGATATTGATGGCGCAACTCTTTTAATATATGAATTATAAGCATTTATCAGCGCACACACATAGTAGAATTAATAGAAATCAATAGTATTTACAATGTGTTCGATGCTTCGTTATGGTATTAACATAGGTAGGTATGTAAGCGGGTCGGCATATGCACCTACTTAGAAATCTTAGAATGCTTCACATTTGGGATGAGAGTCGCGGAGCCATCTTGTTTTTTCGTCTGCAATAACGATTATGTATAACTAAAACAATGCACTCAGATTTACAATGTGACTTAATGTCACGTGTCAAAATCATAATTACAAACAACGCCATCTATGCTTAACATTTAAAAACAACTGTAAAGAAACGTGTTTATGAGTATTTTTGTCATGTAACTAACATTACCACACTACCGGCACTCC
The DNA here is from genome assembly GCA_917880725.1 of Selenia dentaria. NCBI lineage: Eukaryota > Metazoa > Arthropoda > Insecta > Lepidoptera > Geometridae > Selenia > Selenia dentaria. The sequence continues at coordinate 6,106,400 of OU862904.1, read as the reverse complement.
ATACAAGCGAGTTGAAATATGACGTAACGTGAAGGTACTGATAGACATGCTCATTACTAGCACAAAAGCATGCTATCGATGAGCAATTGCTACTTAGTTGTATGTGTGCCAAAGTTAGTAATTAGCATGCTTATTAGGAGCGTGATTTTTGAGCAAGCTCATAATAAGCATGCTAATTACTAGCATGTCTGTCAGTACCTTGATAATTAGTAACTCACAGGCATTAAATTGACGTTACAGAGACCATTCTTTATTTTCGTCCTCTCAGAGTGTAAACTTGAGCTTACTATAATCTCATAAAGCAGGACTTCTAGAAAACTGCCCGGCTTAATCGTACCATGACAACATTATAGTAGGCCTACTATTCAAGAAACGCAGAAAACCCGTTTACCTGTTTTTGTATGGACTGACTGACTATGAAAATCAGTAAACTTGTGATGTTTATCTACGTAGAGTTTTAAATAGCAATTGCATAAAAAGAGTTATTGCTTGTGAATTTGTGTAGGGCTATTTCACTCTTAGCTCATGTACGAGTATAATGCCAGAGACAATATTATCCGTTCACCTTTGAGGAAAACAATGTTCAAACAGTTCATCTACATGAGAGTCATGGTATGATCTCATTCAAAACTGTTTAAGCCAGGTTTAATATGTACGTAAATTCCATGGGTTAAAACGCTCATAGTAAGGTCCCAGAGCTCGATCATTGACTTCAGTAGGTCTACCATGAGTTTAAAACATTGACACTAATCGATGCTCACTATCGGCTGCCGCTAAAAATGTATGAAAAGTTGAACAGTGTCACCTCGCGGTCAATTGTAGAACTAAAATTGACAGCGAGTACGCCAATCACAAGCTTAATTGTATTTTAAGTTTGGTTTGAGTTACATTGACTACACTATCTCAGGGCGTTTTCCAGAAGTACGCTCAGACAATTTTTTACAGCATTTTCTGTCAAATTTCAAAACAGATAAAAAGTTCACAACTGAGCATCATTATGGCATTCCAGCAGGAGCGCGTTCGGAACCTCAGTAAGAGCGCACTCTAAGTGCAAGTTTACGTACTAACGCCGTTCGGAACCTCAGGGTAAAGCACTCGGCTGTTCCCAACTCGAACGGTAAACGGTTCCAAAATCATTTGACATGACTTGACTTTCACGTTGTCGTGTGACAGCATTTTAGGCGGCATCTTCTACAACCTTCTTCTTCTTCCCTTTATCAAAGAAAACGAGATAAGATTCTAGCGGCCTATCAATGTCGAATTTGTCTGTTTTAGGTTAGGAAACAACCGTGGTAGTTCTATATCTAAGAGTGAGTTGGAAAACAACTGAACAACTTCACTCTGTGGCTCCGAACGCGCTCCAGAGTAAGTTGCAATTATACAACGTCACGTTTGAAATCGCGTTTGTTTTTATCACAGATCGTATTTGCGACCTGTCGGTTGTTTCTGCTTTCTTTTTATAAATGGAGTGCTTGGCGTATCGTTTAGCTAAGATTACAAAAGAGTGTTTAGTCTATTTTTTTTTTATAATTTGTATAGAAACCCAAAGAGTTTAGTGATCGGTAGGTAATATGTACATTAAGGTACTTAAGAACAATATATAATTAAACGTGTTGGAAGATTATAGGGACTATAACGCGTATGTAGTAATATATGAAGTATGCGATGAGAGAGCAGACCACCACTTGCGTTACTTTGTCCAAATAATATAATCTGAAAAAGAGAAAAAAACAAATTAGTGAATGTCTTATAGCAGCATATACTTTTATACAAAACTATTGTACAGAGGATCGCGTATCCGAGTTCGTACGAGTACGTATTAATACGCACGTAGACGTACAAAAACGTACACACATTAAACAAGCACAATTTGAAAAATTTAATACCGACTTCCATTCTATTCAGTTATTGGAGTGTATCTCAAAAACTACAGGACCGAATTTTATGAAATTTAAAAATAAACATACAGTCGTATTGAGTACCTTCTCTTTATTTTAGAAGTCGGTAGAAAAAGTTTGATATCGCTTTGAAAAATCGAAATCTTTTTTGGTATGTTACATTATATTATGATTTCTTCGTCTTCTTTTGATGGTATCCTGGTCTTCTCCAGCCACGGACACGTCCGTTATCTGGATTTAAAGACTCTAAAAAGACGAAGAAATCATAATATAATAAATATAATATATATTATATATAAATATATACATAATATAATAATATACTGTAACAAAAAAGATTTCGATTTTTCAAAGCGATCGCAAACTTTTTCAACCGACTTCCACAAAAGGAGGAGGTACTCAATACGACTGTTTTTTTTATGTTTGTTACTTCATAACTTTCGATAGGGTGAACCGATTCTCAATTTTTTTTTTGTTTGAAAGCTAGTGCTTCCCATGTGGTCCCATTTAAATTTTATTAATGTCGGTCTAGCAGTTTTTGAGTTACATTCCAATAACTGAGTTTTACCAAAGTAATAGAATGGAAGTCGGTATAAAAAAATTTTAATTGCACTTGTATATTATTATTTTCTTTTGATATTAGAAAATGTATAAATTTTATTGTAAATATCAAATTATAAATAAATTAAATATAACTAAAATATTATTATAAAATGTTGCTGTTTTTATCATCGCACATATTATGTTGATGGTTTACGATTATTAAGCACTTAATATTACTTATGTGTTCTGACTTTTTATTTTCTTAAGACTTATTATTTTTTTACTACTTAAAATTAAATGAAACTAAACATTAACGGCCTTACTTATAAACGCTGCTTAACTTTAAATGACGTTATTTAGTACTGCGCAAAAGAAAAATGTTCTGCGCCGTACTAAGTGACGTTATTTAAATTTAAGCAACGTTTATCAGTAAGGCCGTTTATGACTAAATAGGTATTGGCACAAAACGGCCTCTACTCAGGGTAATACCTGCTGAAGTGACCAGCGCTTATCTTCCATAGAAGCCGGCTAGAGCTCTGTATTGATATTGAATCAACTCTACATAGAGTTGTCGTACATATTATATTTAAATTATAACTGAATTTTTACAAATAAATTGAGTATTCATTATGGATTGAAATAAACTTACTGATGATTCAATCTTCTGGCCGCGGGCAGAGTCGCGGGGTCTTCCTTACAGCAGTACTCACGGGCGCCCTTGATGTAGTCCCTGATGTACTGACTCCAATTGATCATCTGGAAATAATAACAGTAAAAACATACATAAGTTAACAGTTATCGTAATTTATTGATTTAGGCGTTACTTTGCGGAAATCCATTATCAAAACGATATTTGAAGAATTATTTGGTACCTACTCGTCGAGCGCTAGACCGTCAGACCGACAGTGCACTGACGGTCTAGCGCTCGACGAGTCAACATCGTCCTGAGGATGCCTCGTGTAGAGGCGAAACACGTGTCGAATCGTTTTTTGGTTGATTGGGTTGTTTTGTGTGTGGTTTATTCTGTATACTTCCTGTTTGCTGTTTATGCAGGAGGGAGGGTGGTGCGCACCGCAACTCGGCCATAAGCATTGTTTCCATCGGAAGTGTCATTAAATATTTCTTCTAATATCGTTTTTTCAACAGTAATCAATAAGAATGGACCGGAAATTACGTACAATAACCGACTTTCGTTACTGACTGTCGCTTTACCATGCTCAAGGGCGGCTTGCTCTAGCCATCAATCGATTTGAACTATGCTTGCTTTTATACCTAAAGTTCTAGCTTACATTTTACTTATATCATTTTCTGTATTTCTTGTATTCTTATATTTTACTGCTTTTGCCTGCTGATTATCATGGCGTTGAAGGCCATAGAAATCAATTCTAGTTTAAGGATAATCTCTAGACTTAAACACGTAGATAAGTATTTGGGGTATTGTGCCACACTAATGATATTATAGGTCTTCCGTTTCCGTACCGATACATGCGAAATTTTAGTTGTTGGGCTGTAAAAAATATTTTTAACGATGGTGATCCATTTAGGACGTATCCAGCAAGAAAATCATCCAAAGTGGATAAAAAGAATCACTGTGGTCTTACTTACAATACATAAAACAATCGTAAAAGAGAAAGAGACCAGTAGAACTCTTTGTGAATGAGCTCGTCCAAGGATTTTTTTTTTTTTTTTTTTATATACCGAACTGGGTAGCACTTGACCACTATCTCACCTGATGCTAAGTGATGATGCGATCGATGATGGAGCGCGCTTACCCAGAAGATACCTATGCACTCGTGTTTTGAAGACCCCCATATCGTACTTAACCGGAAACACCGACTCAGGGAGGGTGTTCCATTCCCTAGCGGTTCGTATGATAAACGAAGAAGTAAATCGCTTCGTCCGGGTAAATGGAATATCCACCATAAAGCGGTGGCGCTTCTGAGTATCTCTGGATGTCCGATTATAGAATGGGGATGGCGGAATCAAATTGTGAAGTTCCATTGCACACTCACCGAAATGTATCCGATAAAAAACCGATAAACAAGCGACTTTGCGGCGATGCTCGAGACTCTGGAGTCTCTTGCGTACTAGGTGGTCGGCGTTAATGAGTCTCTTGGCTCTCCTCTCAATAGCTTCCAGTGTCTCCAGCTGGTATTTGGCAGAACCATCCCAAAGGTGAGAACAGTACTCCATACACGACCGGACTTGGGCTTGATAAAGATTAAGCAACTGTCCCGGTGTGAAGTATTGTCTCACCTTAGCCAAAACACCAAGCTTTTTTGAGGCAAGCTGGGCTTTGGATTCAATATACTGCCATCATACCTGTTTCTACCGTGAAGCAGTAATGTTCGCAAGCCAAATACACATTTATATTTTTTTTTACATGGCAAGAATTAATTTACATTTGCCATAAGCATTATTCTGTTGTTCCTCAATTATCTACCGACTTCCAAAAAGGAAGAGGTACTAAATTCGGCTGTCTTTTTTATGTTTGTTACGCCATAACTTTCGACTGGGTGAACCGATTCCAAAATTCTATTTGTGTTTGAAAGCTGGTGATTCCCGTGTGGGCGCCCATGTTAGTTAAAAAGTTTATAAACTTCGGTCCAGTAGTTTTTGAGTTCTCCACTCCAATAATTGATTTTTAGATAGATAGATAGATAATTCTTTAATGTTACACCACTTAATATACAAAAATAACATAAAAGTAAAAGAAAGCTTAAAATAAAGTGTTACAATGGGCGTCCTTATCACTAATAGTGATCTCTTCCAGGCAACCTTAGGATGGAGAGGAAATACTATATAACAAGACGGGGCGTAATATAAAGATAAAGGTACAATCAAATCAAGACAATAATACATTACTAAATCAAATTAATAATAAATTATAAACAAGAAAAGAAAAATATCTACTAATACATAAAAATACACTAATACATATTGAAATATATATAAACATATAATTAATTCATTGATATACTTACATAATATATATATATATATATATATACACTACAATACAATATACTTCCATACATATATTTATACATTAATTCTTTGATGTATTATAATCAAAACCCAAGTTCACACGGGTTAAACTAATTGGCGAGATAGAAACTTTTTACTTGGCTTTTGAAGGTCGACAAGGATTGTGCACGCCTGATAGTAACTGGTAATAAGTTCCATAAGCGAACAGCTTTCACTGAAAAAGAGTGATCATAAAATACTGTGCCATGCATACTGAGGGCAAGATTTTCTGATGACCTAAGATTGAGAACGTTGGTATTGTGAAGGAAATTGAAACGTTCCTTTTTCCTTTTTAGATATTGACATTGTGAATAGGTGTAAAAATGGAAGTTGTATGTAATGGACGTTGTATGTAATTATTGACATTGTATTATTTGAATTGCGTATATTTATATTATGACATCTAACTATTAATCGCATAAATTTGACTATCTCACTGATTTTTCTTATTGTATAACCTTAATTTCGTTTAGTTAATTAATGTAATGATAATAATTAAATAATGTAATGTATAATAATTAATAAATGAAATCGTATATATAATTTAGAAGTATTAAGAAAAATCATAAGTATTTTTTTGAACATGTTGCACACCTCTTTATGAGGTAGATTGTATATGGTAAACTTAAAATTTAAGATCTTTGTACAACTACAATCATATGCAATAAATGAATTTGAATTTGAATTTGAATTTGATTGTAGACGTGTCAAAGAATTAATATTGTAATGTAATTAAATTTGTAATGTAAAATTGTAATGTAATGTAATTTCATCTACATGCATAAGCATGTAGATGAAATTACACTAAAATATACATGCAAAAGAATGTGAGGGTGTATTTGTTACTGTTTCACTTTAAAATTCAACGAATCTCTGTGTAGAGGCTTGCGCAAAGATGAGACCATGGCACACGTACCATTGGACTGTGAATCCAGAATTATACCAAGGTCACACTGAAAGTTTCTGGATTCTGACAATAACAGTATGTACTTAGTAAGTAATATTTATCAGAGTAAATAACACCAGATATAAGACTTGTTATACTGTTATTGTTTTTCAATTCAAAGTATGCCCTCCCAATTTATATATTTTTGCACTCACTGGAACCATAGTAAAAAGCAGTTCAAAGGCTTCGTGGAAAGTATTTCGCCGCCGATTCAGGGCTCGTAATACGTGTGCCTCTAAATTGAATGTGTCTTTAATATTAGGAAACAAAAAAAGTCGCAGAATGCGAGGTCTGGGCTGGAAAGCGGATGCGTCGGTTTTACATTTGAAGCCTTAGAATAAGCTTCTGTTACCTTAGCAGAAATTTGAGAACGAAGGACACTTTGCACGATTTTTTTCTAAGACTCCGGGTTAGCAAGTGTTGACGTACCAATCTGCGGTCCTCTGCTCTTCAAGCGATTCTGTTGTATAATGACCTGATTTTCGAAAAAAAACGCAACCATTTTCTAACCGATGCTTCGATTTTTTTTAATTTTCATTGATAAATCTTCAAAAGGAAAGACCCATTCTGCCGATTGGTATTTTCTTTCCGGTTCAAAGCAGTACACCCAGGTTTCGTCGCCTGTCACGATATTATACACAGCCAATTACTGTCCTCCATGAAACTTTATTATCATTTTACTGTATCACTCGACACGCAGTCCATTGTGGTCTTCCATAAAATTCATCATGCGGTATCCATCGAGTGCAAAGCTTCCGAACCTTTCAATGCAAATGAAAAAGGTTTTGAACAGTTTTCTAAACGGAACTCTTCCTTTGAAACTTTTACTTTTTTTGCCATAACTTTCTTTTTAGCTTTTTAGATAATTCCATTTTCGAATACTGTAACTGCTTTTTTATTGTAAGTGGTCAGTTCCAGAAACATTCTGTATGTCCCACGTTACGAGTCTGCATGAGCCATTTTCGACACCACCGGCACTGTAGCAGGTATGCCAGCGACCTAAAGTTCTCCTTCGCAACATTAAGGAGCTCGGTTGGCTTGGATAAAGGCTGGCAGGGGAAAATGCACAAATCACTCACGGGACGCCAGTGCAGTGCTTATCGCCCCCATAATTAATGAGAATAAGAAGTCAAAAAATCAAGAGAAACTTGGATTAGCGGTAAGTACCATAACGATCTATGGACAAGGTTATGCTCAGGTTTAAATTATGCGTTCCGCAAATGTTTCCCGCATAAAAGTGCCGCCCGTTGTGTAGCAAGTTGCGCCATGTTGTTAAAAGTAGTTGAAACTAAAGCTATGTCTCATCAATGCTATTCAATGAATCTTAAGGCGCGCTCGTACCCTGATAATAGTAAAAAGCAGAATTTTTAAACACCTAGTGTAACGTAACAGATCGATAGTATAATGAAAAAAATACAAAGGTTAGAAAAAGAACAGGCAAAGAGTAATAACCGAATAGAATTCATAAATATAACTCTCTTTCAGCAGAAAAAATCCTGAATAGGTCCACAAAAATAAACTTTCACGTCCAAACTCTCAGAATTTTCAGCGATAACACTATATATTTTTTTGGTAATACTTAGCCAATGTATAGTACTAAAGTTATAACCAGCAGTTTTTTCAATTGTGTTAGTATATATCGAAAAATATAAAGAAAACGTACAAAATTAACGCATTTTTTTTTAAAGCATCGTAAATTATTTTAAAATTGGGGTTGGACCTCGTCTTAATCATTTATTCATAAATTTCCAATATATATCATATCAAACAGATAACTGAGGTACGAAGAAGTCAGCAATATTTTTTTCAGTAGCGCTCTCGGGTTACAGGCACATTATAATGATGCAACGTTTTAAAAAATGGGAAAATAATTCCACCTGCTCATAAAGCATGATGAAACGGCAAAACGTAGATACTGACTACATTATCTTACATAACAATGTATCAGGTGAAAGAACTTCTTTTCTCTTTCATAGTGGTTAACTAGTAGTCCCCAGGTGGCGAGTCGGGGGACTCTTGGTGAGCAAGATCACCCCTTCAGAGGCCCTGAGGCCCAGTTTTGATAGATGCGATGCGGGCCTACCGATGGGAAGAAATGGTGAATGCTAAGGGGGCGTCCATAAATTACGTGAGGTGTTTTTTTAAATTTTCTGTCTCTCCCTCCCCCCTGGTGAGATGTCGTGAGATTTTATTCAACCCCTTCCCCCATCCCCCAATCTCACGTGAGATTTTTCAAAATGTGGGTTTCTTACGTAAACGCGTTGGATTGTTATTGCGAAAAAGAAAAAAAAATTGTTTCGTGCTTTTATATACGACTAGTTAAGACTAGTAATCAATATTGCTCAGAGTTTCATTATAAGTGTAATAAAAATTTAACAGTAGAATACTTAAATCGTAACTACTGTGATTAAAAAAAGAATATCTACTCTAATTCAGTCCATGGAGTGCTTTTCAGTAAAATATGATTTTCAGTAAAATCATCTTATCCTTCAACTTCGTTCTGATCTAGCCACTCCAAGCCGTTGGCGCTTGCGCACAGTGACTCATTAGCTCATCTTGGTGCAAAAAATAAATCTTAAGCATGTACAATCTGGATTAAATGGACCAAAATAGTATAATTTTTTTTTGTTTCAATCTGAAGAAAAATTGTGTGATATTTGCCGAGACCCCCCCCCCCCTCTCTCCAACGTAAGATTAGATGAGATTTGACTCGACCCCCCTCCCCCCCTTAAACATCTTACGTATTTTATGAACGCCCCCTAACGCGATCCTATCTCGCCCCCACTTTTACTGAGGACTGCAAATGTGGGCAATATAAGCTACTAACTTAAACCAAGAACAAAAGTCAATTGTACCCTTATGTCTGTATAGAATGTCTTGTTATCCTCCTCGGAGACAGCACTCTGGAGAGCCAGGAAGTTGTCATTTTTGAAGTACCATTCCTTGGTTGTGTAGTACTGGAGGACTTCGAGGCCATAATTGATGCGTTTCTGCATTTTCACCATACTGGAAATAAATGAATCATTGATGAGTGATAATTTAAATGTAATTATTGTACCTATACGCAAATCGGTTATTTTAATAAAATATAGGAAATTAAAATAAATCCTAACTATTATATTATTTATATTTAAAAATGAATAAAATCAATCTTCTAGTATTTTAGTGCAGTACAACTCTTAATGAATGAATCTTGTCCGTGGAAGTACTGCCACCATTTCTACCTATCTCTTCGGCGAAGCAGTTCGCAATACTGTGTTCTGGATTGAAGGTATGGTTGCCGCTGAAGTTACAGGCACATGAGACTTAACAACTTAATATCTCAGAGTTACGGGGGCGCAGTAAGTTCGTCTTTTGTGAGGGAATGTTTCTGTTATAGGTATACGTTACTACTTAACATTAGATGGACCATGGCCTTGCTCCATCTTCTAATAGCAGAAAAATAGAAGAAAACAAAACTGCGCTCGCCTTGAGTTCAACATCGTGCTTGTCTCTAACAATTAAATCACCGCAAGAGTTCAATTCACTTCAATGCACTGCGCTTGCCACCCTGAGATGTTAAATCTCTTACTGTACCTTCGCTGAAAAAATTGCTACTCAAACCAAAACCCAGTAATGTTTGCACACTACTGCTTCACGGTTGAATAACTGACAAAAGTGTGGAACTTCCCCAGGCAGACTCTGTAAAAGTACTACCACTAAAAAATGCTAAATGACATGTCTCTGGTAAAAAAATCATCAGAGGTTATAGTCTCAACGTCAAAGGTTGAATGGCCTATTTACTATCCATACAAACAGGTTAATAGGTCCATATTATGCATTCCTACACTATATATACTATATTAGACTATCTTTCGGTCTAGCGCTCGACGTGTCAACATCTCCTGAGGATGCCTCGTGTAGAGGCGATATAGTCTCAACGACAAAGGTTGAATGTCCATCTATCTACTATCCATACAAACAAGTTAATAGGTCCATATTATGCATTCCTACACTATATATACTATATTAGACTATCTGTCGGTCTAGCGCTCGACGTGTCAACATCTCCTGAGGATGCCTCGTGTAGAGGCGATATAGTCTCAACGACAAAGGTTGAATGTCCATCTTTCTACTATCCATACAAACAAATTAATAGGTCCATATTATGCATTCCTACACTATTACTACTATATTAGACTATCTGTCGGTCCTGAACATGCCTCGTGTACAGACGAAACACGTGTCGAATCGTTTTTGGTTGATTGGGTTGTTTTGTGTGTTGTTTATTCTGTATACTTCCTGTTTGCAGTTAGTGCGGGAGGGAGGGTGGTGCACACCGCAACTCGGCCATAAGCATTGTTTTTAGCTGAAGTGTCACTAAATATTTCTTCTAATATCGTTTTTGTCAATAAATTGTCTATATTAGACTACTATATTCCTATACCAACTATACTTATACATTTCTTTTTAAACATTGGTTTAGTTTATTAAGGTTAAAAGCTGTATTTTTTAATATACTTGTATTTTTTTGGTAATAAAATATTAATATCATCACTATAGAATACTTACAAGGTCTTCTTTCCCATTAAGAACATGAGTAAATCCACGAAGTATGCCGGCAGAAGGTGCGTGAAGAATAAAGCGAGCTGATGTTGCACCCACGAGCTTTTCGCAGAACCCCCTGGGTACCACAGGCATACTGAGAATGGGAATTCTTGCACGTGGACTCGACCTAAGGGGAATCAATATATTATATATGTATTACATTATATTTATATATTTAATTTTATTAATAAGTACGCTTATTATTATAGTAATGCGAGCGTGGTCTTGGAACTTGGTCATGGAACACAGAGTGACTTAATACACTTCGCCCAATTAGTAATACTGATAATATTAATATGGGACAACAAACTAAATAAAATAAAAATAATATTCCAAAATAATAATAAAAAAACATAAAAAAATTATGGCTACAGGAAGGTATGAGAAATGGTAGACAAATTGACATAATTAACGTAAAGAACACCGATATCAAGATAATATAGACAAATTTGCGCTGCAGTGCAAAACATTGAAAACCAGTTTTTCCACGAGTTTTTACGTTTTACCTTCATTGATATCGTGTTCGGGGTAAATTTTCATAATTTTAAATTCTGCTTCAAACTTTTTTAACTGGCCGTCAGACTCCATTTGCCGGTGATAACATGCTGGCATTTTTGACCAAATATTTGTGCAGAATAGTTTTATCAGGGTTTAAAATATATTCCGGGATATAAAAGCTAAAGGGTGGACGTTGCCGGCAATTATTTTACGTGAGTGCCGGCAGAGCGGTCGAGGTTGGCAGTTTTTCAATGTCATTGTTTTCTGTTGCGTAGGTTTGCAACGAACAAAACGTAGATGCGATGTGCACTTGTTTTGTGGCTATGTTGACATCCCTACACGCGTCTCGCGCCAAACCTGCGGGAATCAACGCTAGTAGGGAACACGTTCTACTTATAGATGTTAACTAACTTTGCCCTAGCCTTATTGATGAGATAAGTATGAGTTACTTACCCATATCTAAAGCCTCTCCCCAACTGAGGGGATTTATTCCTGATTGGGTGATGTTGCAGAACCGTATTTCTTCAGGCCTGGAACAATCAAAATAATATTGAAAAATGAAATGAAGATATACATAGTTTCAAATCGAGAGCAGCATATGAAATCTAAACTTATCTATAATAAAACTGTAACTGAGCCAAATATTAACATTAAATATTATTTAAAGAAGAAATAAGTCAGAACAAATTCCACACAAAAAGTGGCCCTTCAAACCAAAACGACGTTTGATTCCAAATAAGAATTACTTCCGAGGTTACAACAAATAGACATGTTCGGTGATTGGTTTAAATTTCAGAAGGAAAGCAGGGATTGGTCCACGCGCGTGCTGCAACGTCTACTATGACAGCTGAGTCATAGCGGCGTGAACGATGTTATTGAATTAGCACGACTTTTATTGGTTCATTTTTTAAGGCAGTTAGTTACTCTTCCTGATTTCTTCTTAGAATGAAGGTGTATGGGGAGGCAAATGTTCAGCAGTGGACGTCCTACGGCTGAGATGATGATGATGATGAATGGACGTGTATTTTGTTATCGATATAGGTCAAAAGTGTATTTTTAACTGACTTCAAAAAAGGAGGAGGTTTCTCAATTCGATACCGGATAACTACGTCGTTTATGAACCGATTTTGATGAAACTTTTTTTGTTCGATAGAGTATACTTCTGTGGTAGTTCCAAATATTACAACAAATTCGGTTAAGCAGTTTTTGAGTTACACTCCAAAAACTTAAAAGTGTTGATTTATCTTGATGATATCATCATTGACGGTGTATCCCGTAAATAGGAAGGTCACTAAAAGTGTGAAATACCCAATACACACTGGACTGTAAAGCTGCCAACAAACTATCGGACGCTTCCATCAGCCGTGGCTGAACAGTATCAACGGCTTTGGACGGCATCTTCGGACGTGTTGCCAGTGGCAGATCAACCACAACATGAGACAGCTAAAAAAAGTAAAATTTTCTAGTGAAAAGTAAAGATTATTTATGTGGAAGGTGAATGTAAAGTACTGCTCTACAATCTGTAGCAGTTTTTGTTGGTTTCTTGGTTCTTGGTGGCTGAAAACGGAATATACCAAGGCAACTTCGCTAAAACGGCAACACTGCCGTTTGCCAGTGTTGCCACAGCCTCCAAGGCCTGTGCTCACTATAAGTCGCGTCCGCGGGAATGTTTAGCCGGCCAGATCTGAATCGGACGTCCGAACGCTCAAGGACGGCACAAGATCACGTCCGCGGATGCGACTAACAGTGTGCACAGCTTAGTGTCTTGTGTAAGTACAGCTGTGCAATTCTCTAAGAGAAAACATCGTTGCATTTTTGACAACATCCGTGAAACAAATGACGAGATGACAAGAAACGTTGGAAAAGCAACCATATGTACAAGGGCGATATCTCATAAAGTGTTTGATATCTGTCAGCAGTCGACGAGCGCATCTACGAATCATTAGAGAATTGCACGGCTGTTCAGATACCAATAAGCCGCGTCCGTCAGCCGCGGATGTTGGACGCGTCTGATCGTTTGCTGGCAGCTTTACGAGCAAGCATGACGCTTGAAATCAGGCGAGTGACTCGCTCGTCTCGACATAAAAACTTACTTTTCCATTCCAGTCGTATAGCCCAGTAGTATGCACGCGTTCACAGCCAAGTCTACTGGCAGTACATCGGCTAAATACTCTTCGTTACAGTGCATCGTTCGGATCACACCTGGAACATTGAAAGAGGTGGACAATCAAGAAGCCAATTCTACAATTTCAATTTATTTGCATAAATATGGGTAACAAAGTTAGTATCATATTTTATCGGCTCACCATATTTCACCATCATTGGTATGCAAAATTTTAATAGATAATATTGTTATAATTATTAATTTATACAATACAATTTTAGTCATTTAAATTATTGATCAAATATAGTAAACCACAACAAACTTGACAGTCACTAGCACTAAGCCATAGATGAATATAATACCTAGCGAACACTAAGCCACCCAAAGTACAATAGTAATTTTACATCAAGTACAGTTTCACAACGTTCAACAATCTATCTCACTGCAACTGCAGTTCGACTCCGGTTGTCGTTCGACAATTACACTAAAGTCATTATTCACTCACTAGTCACTATTCCTATACAATATAGACAAATTGGAACGTAACGTCATCTTATATGCTACTCTACTATTTCCTACTATATTATTTATTTTCTTTTCTATGTGTATCCGGCAGTAGTTTAGTTTCTTATATTTTGTAAAAAAATATCGGGTCTGTTATCGTGTTACGTTTATCGATATAGCTCCATATCTATCAGTTTCTCTGACTCTGGTATAACCTTCTGCGTGTGTAAACGTCATATTTCATAAAATAATTCACACATAATGTAAAATAGACGCTCGTTCAAGTTTTCACAGGAGCTGTCATCGAGAAAATAAAGAAATGGAAATAGTATGTATAGGTATATTCGAATATGAGTTAACGTCGCGTTCATGATCAATCGAGTTAATAGAACATAAAGTAATGATCGATAGTTGACGTCAACAGAAACGTAACTGCAGCTGTTTTCAATAGCAGAATAAGAAAACTTATAAAAGTCACCGTTCAGCTACGGTTGGACTGCAATTTAGTGCAATTGAACCTAGAGTTTTAAATTGGGCGGGAAAAGCCCAACAAAGGCTACGAATGATTTCATTTAATTTTCCTATATTTGTATATCTTCAAGTTTTTATTAACCGTTAAGTGTTCGTAATGATGCACGAGTGTTTTTTTTTTATAATGTTTCATCAAAGTAACTCCCTCTCGCCTGATGGAAAGCGAAGGTGTAATCAAGAAGCAAATTTTATTTAAGATTGGTATGCATTGAATACCAATCCTAAATACAATTTGCTATTGATTCGCTTATACGTAGACTAAACTAAAATTCTCTATTCTTAAAATGACTATTCTAAACATATGATTATTCTATTCAAATGTGGGTAGTTTTAGATGAGTTTGGTTTAGTTTAGAGAGCACGAACTTACATGACGAATAAATTTGCACTAAACTTACCCACAATTAATCAGAAACGGCGAATTTAAGAATTGTCACTTTGCAAGCATTATATACATAGGTAGATACGTATTTGGACATAAGCATGAACAAAATAAGAACTACAATAATTTACTAAAAATGGATTTTCGTTCGCTAGTTTAGTTTAGTGTTCTGGGGCCTTACTATGAGCTCTTAAAGCAGGACTTCTAGAAAACTGCCCGGCTTAATCATACCATGACAACGTTAAAGCAGGCCTGCCCATAGGCTGACTATTCAAGAACCGCAAAAAAACGTTCACCTATTTTCTTTGTATGGACTATCGTTAACATGACGCTCTAAATCCGCTCAGTTTATCACCTTAGAAACGTCTAGCTGTCTGCAGTGTTTAGTAAATTGTTAGAATGCCCGAGACCATATTATCTGTTCGCCTTTGCGAAAACAATGTTCAAATAATTCACCTAAATGAGTATCATGGTATTTCATTCAAAACTGTTTATGCCAGGTTTAAGAACTGCACGGAACTTGCATGGTTTTATGAAGCTCATAGTAAGGCCCCTGAAGGGTTTTTTGTATTGTATTAAATACCTTTGCCAGCGCCTACAAGGAGTCCAGTCGGCCCGTTAAGGTTGTCCACCCAACCCGGCATCGGCTCTTTGAACGCCGCGGTCACTGAAACGAAACATATTATTTCAGTCAAAAACATACACACACATTTTTCTGCACTTGGACTTCCTGTGTCGCGAGAGGCATGGATTAGCGCATCACAAACGTCCAAAATATGATATGTAGGTATGTGTTTATCACACAAATATTGCTCCCAGTCAAGTATAAATAAAAAAACCTCGATAATACATTAAATATTATAATAATAATAATAAATGTTCTTTTCTTCAACTTAGTTTATAAGTTTACCGTGTTTACAATATTATATACCGACTTACAAAAAAGGAGGAGGTACACAATTCGACTGTATTTTCATTCAACCTCATAACTCTCGACTGGGTGAACCGAATCTCAAAATTCTTTTGAGAATCGGTTTTCAAACAATTTTTTTGTTTGAAAGCTGGTGCTTCCCTGTGGTCTCATTTAAATTTCATCAAATTCGGTCCATCGGATGGGCATCGGACATGCTCGAAACCTAGGTCGATAACGTCAGCTAATTACGTGAGTAAAGTCGGCTTTGATATTTAATAAATATGTGAAACTCGCGAGAATTTTCAAACTTAATTCATACTTTATGTTTTTACAATTTTTTTTGCGATTTTTCATTTTTTTTTATAAAAGCTAAGATGTGTTTATACTAGGGTTTTTCTGTGTATGTAGGTGTGTTAGTGTCATACTGTTTTAATCAATAACAAACATTACAAATCGTAGTTTTAAGGTTGTAAATTTATAGTCATTATTTTATTGAAAGTGAAATATTTGCCTAAAAAATGTAATTGTCTTATATTTGTCTAGTTGCCCGAAATAAATGAATTTAATTTTACTTATTTATTTATTGCAATTTTTTTAGATAGAAAATTTTTCATTTTCCGGCGGGATTCGAACCCGCGTCTCGCGACAATAGTGTCAGATGCCGTGACCAACTAGGCCACCGAGGCTCGACGCCCGAGTATCGAATTTTGACTGTCTATTTTAACCGTCGTATGGGGACGGAGCGACGTCTTTTGTACAGCATGACAGCATTACCTAACGGAAAGAAGAATTTTGGTGGATGTGAAGTTCAAGTTAAGGAAATTTTTTCGCTAAAGAATATAAATTAACTTCACAGAGAAACACACGCATCCATAAATTTAGGTAGGTATACATTGTCATTGCGAACATAGGATTGAAACGAACTATAATGAGACTATTTAATTATCTCTTTAAAAACAAGTACAATTAGAAAATTTTTATACCGACTTCTATTCAGTTATTGGAGTGTATCTCAAAAACCACTGCATGAGTTTGATGAAATTTTAATGGGACCACACGGGAAGCACCAGTTTTCAAACAAAAAATAATTTTAAGAATCGATTCTCCCAGTCGAAAGTTATGAGGTAACAAACATTAAAAAAATACAGTCGAACTGACTACCACCTCCTTTATTTGGAAGTCGTTAGAAAATTGCCATATACAGGAAATCTGTTCATGTAAAAACGAATTTACGCTAATGTTATAATTTTAAGGTTTGGATGTTTCGTATAAACGCTGAACGGATTTTGATGAAATTTGTGGTGGAGATGGTTTGTAACCGAGCTTTAAGGTTTATATTTTTAAAGCATTATAACATTGAAATTTATAGAGAGACAAATTCACATCCTCGGACGGGATTCAAACCCGCGTCTTCTGACTCTTTTTCTCTCTCTATAAATTTCAATGTTTGAGATCGCTAAAGCAGGCGTTAGGGCTTTGAAAAGTAATACTATAAAAATTACAAGGGTTGCGATGTCAATACGAAAGTTTAAGTATTTCTAAATAATGCTTCTTTCGGTTGGATAGTACTGTCGTGGCTGTTCAGTAGATGTCGCTCCGTCCCCGTAAGACGGTTGAAGTAAGATAGAGAGTTAAAATTCCATACATAGGTTTATAGGTTTTATTCTATGTAGCGCGTAGGAATATTTATTTATAATATATGCTTTATTTACTACTAGTTTTAGGAAGTCGTTTGGCAGCGTAACACAGGTTAAACCTAGTACGCCGCTGAAATGATATTGTATTTCTTGTTTTTTTACTTAAAAACTACTTTAAATATTTGTAGGTATATAAAAATGTACCCGAAGATGTATGGTTGCTAAATATATTGCAAAATGTGTTCTGTAAGAATGTATTTATTGGTAAATTCTTATTATTATTATTATTGTTTTTATTCAAATAATTTCTCGGATTTCACCCGGTCAGTTTACAAAGGCATAAGTGGGGCTACAACCAACACTTAGAGGCCTGTTTGGTGTAAAACATAAAAAAGTGTATAAAAACAGTATTTGGGATGACGGTGACATGGTTATCTATTACAATAATGTGTTAAAAATAACAAGGCTATTGATATGAACTTATACATGTAAGGAAAATAGATGGCTATGGATGAGACTACGGCACCTGCCAATTTCAGTCTCATTTTAAAATATTTAGGCGGTGGTGACTTGCCACCATTTATTATTTATTTTATTATTTTATTTATAATTTATTTATTTATTTTATTTGATTTGTTCAGTTTTTTTAAGTTCTATCAAAGAAAATGTATAGGACTTTGCAATACTGAAAAAGTCAAAACGTACGGGCATATAGTAAACAATGTGATTACATGAAGAAAATGTCACGGAAATCGGACAATGTTAAGAGGAAGAAAAGAGTTTTTTCTTTTAGTATGGAAAGTACTAGCTATGCAATCCTCTGCTTGCATCGGTAGACCGACTTCTACCGATGCACGCAGTAATCACTCAGAGGCTGTGGTATAATAGTTCTGCTACTCACCGATAGATGGCCGTGCGATGATGATAGGAAACTTCCCTTGGTACTGAGACACGAGGTCCTCGGTCAGGTTTTTTGTATATGCGTAAGTGTTGGGCTGAGGTTCGATTATCCTGAAAGATAAATACATAAGTTTTTCAATAGTCAAGCAAGTCAATAATAGTAACAGAGAAAACAGAGGGTTTTATTAGATATGCTTATCACAAAGCAATTAGAATATGCATCGTATGTATGAATTTCTTGACAAGTCTCATACATTATAAAGATTTTTATAATAAATTTCATACACACCTAATAAACCTAATTTTTAATGAATTGTGGTTGAAATGTGTGTTTATAATAAATTGTTATAATACATTATCTGTAGTGAAATTAACGCATATTAGTGAAATTAACGCATATATGTAGTTTAATTTAAGTAATTTAAAATATAATATTGTTTACTGAGTACCTTAACTTTGCGTATATGCATAAAAAGTATAGAACTAAATTTTATAAATATATAATAAATTAAAAATAGGTGATTATTAGGTATTATTCATTGCGAAATATTACTTTTACTATTTAATTTGCGTGCATAAGCATGTCTGTTTGAGCTATATCTGCAGTGCAAGTACTTTTGATCGCAGATGAGCGAAATGCTCGTAGAAATCTTCAAATGATAGAAGGACGCATTGTGGAATGCAAACAGTTCGTAATAATCGATATACTGTCGACAATTTGACGATAGTATAAGTCGTCGATATGACATAGAGATATGACTTCCATACTTGCTAGAGCTCGATACGATTCTTTAAATTTATCGATTCTTAGCGATTCGACAAATTTAACGACTATTACGGTACTTGCACTGCTGGGTGTGTATATGTATATCAGTCATCAGGTTACTATAGTATACAAATACAAGCACTGCCTAGTTTGGTATCTGAACACCTTGTGTGATGTTGTCTCATATTGTTTTTATTATACAATAAATAACGTAGAGAGTATACGAACTTGGGCTGCAGATGTGCCAGCAGTTCATCATCCATCCAGTTGGCGCAGTGCATGACGTGCTCTGGTCTGTGCTTGGCCGGATACAGCTTCTCCTCCAGAAGCGGAACTTCGCAGCGGCAGTAAGAAGTTGACACATGGACAAACACCTGGAATGTACAATGGTGAAGGTCTTAGAATAGCTACATAAAGAAACCAAGTAAAATAAAAATAAAATAATTAATCCTTTATTGCCGCTAATGTAAAAAATATTTTACACTATTATAACTAATATATACATTTTGATGTATATTATGAACGAAAAGGTAATATTATTTAAATAATCATATCTTAGAGCAATACCGGTAAACTCAGCATGAACTCGTATTTTGTTCACACTCTGTGATCATAACTCTGTTTTCCAGTTTACCCTTGCTCAGGCTGAGATCAAGGCATAGATACTAAAGTAATAAAAAAAACAGGAACACACAAGATGACATCAATTACATTAGAATAGTTAGTTGTACAAAAGTGCATGCAATAAATGTAAGTCGTTTATTGGAAGCCATTTATGGCTCACTATAATTGCATCGTCGGTACAGCAGTATACAACTCTTAATAAATATCGCTAGTTCTATGTACTGTTAAACATTATTTATTTTTTAATGTATGGAATACATTTTTACCATCATATCAATCATATCATAATCAACCACCCATCTTCAACCCCACAACTGACGTGTGGCAACTCTCGTAAGCATATTGAAATATAGTCTTGTAAAAGTCCGAAGCCTGAACGAATGTTAAGACGCGGTCCAACCCCAATTTTAAAATAATTTAAGATGCTTTACGTACACTGGTTGACACTCGCTTGTTAGATTGGACGATGTAATGCGAAAATGCGTTAATTTGGTACGTTTTCTTTATATTTTTCTATATATACTAACACAATTGAAAAAACTGCTGGTATTACTTTAGTACTATACGTTGGCTATGTATTACCTAAAAAAAATTAGTGTTATCGCTGAAAATTCTGAGAGTTTGGACGTGAAAGTTTATTTTAGAGGACCTATTCAGGATTTTTTTCTGCTGAAAGAGTGTTATATTTATGAATTCTATTCTGTTATTACTCTTTTCCTATTCCTTTTCTAACCTACGTATTTTTTCAAAATATATTATCGATCTGTTTCGTTACACTAGGTGTTTAAAAAATCTGCTTTTTACTATTATCAGAATACGAGTGCGCCTTAACCGATTCTTTCGAGATTGAGGCGTGTGAATTATGGCTTCATTTGTCTGAGTTCGATAAATATTCTCCAACATAAACTAATCATTAAAACAATCGCAAACGCTCTTAGGTAAATTAAGTTTTATTGGAAAACTTTTTATCAGACGATTATTATTATATTATTTGAGTGTATACTAATAAAATTAATCAAATATCTATGATATCGTTTAAAAATTCCATATGAATTTAAAATTATTATTATTTGTGTAAAAAAATCAATATTCTTCCCCTTTCTAAGAGGAGAGAAATCACAGACATATACCTTCTTAAAATGACCTCTAACTTGGTTGATTGTCCCGGTCTGTTACATAAAAATTTACTAGGTCATTCAAGACAATTGAGGTTTATTCCCCCTTTAAGTGTGCCGGCCTTCAATAGTAATTATAGACAGAATTCATATGCGTGGAGAGCGAGTAATAACTTTAACAACTTATCTAAACGCTTAGATATTGATTTGTTTTGTACAAGCATAGTGTCCGCTCGGCGACTGATGAGTAGAGAGTTTTTTGGCTGATATACTTGTATTAGGTGTCTACTAGGCACTACATTGCGGTTATGCATGTTCACAATTTGTAACAATTTGTGTAACATTTATCAGTGAGGACCTATAATTGGCATAATGTTTCTACCGTCTCTGTTATAATATTATATAGCTGTTGGTCTTCCAGTAAATAAATAAATAAAAAATATGTTTGCATGTACGCGCGTGACAAGGCAAGTAGGTAAACACAGCACACATAGCGAATTTGTAGCGTGCGGTCTAAGACGTCGTTTGGAAACCTACCTTCTATAGACCTAGTTATTCTAAGAATAAAAAAGTATTCTAATTTCGTCAAGAGAGGGAGAGAGGATGGTAAGTACCTACAGTTGCAAGGCATATTAATTATATATGTTTGTACTAGACATATGATAGATTGTACTGAATGCTACCTTATGATTACGATTTAATTATTCTATAGAAAACCATTATTTTCAGGCCTAAATTATTGACGACACCTGAATAATGACAAAAGCTTATTACTGTTGTGAAGACGTGGAAATAGACATTACACATCAGAAGCATCAAATACCCTGACCAGAGATCGAACCAAGGACCCCTAGTTTCTAAAACAGGGTCACTAACAAGGCTTATAGTGTTGTTACATATAGATACAGTTAAACACCTTACAAATGATAAAGTAAGGCCCACAAAACGCTTCTTTGCCTACGAATGCTTCTAAAGACAAACATATTTACCTCAAGGTTTTTGACTCCTTCAGCCAATTCTAGAACCTTCTTAGTTCCAGCTGTGTTCATTTTGACAGCGTCACGAAGAAACATGTCAAATCTGGAAACAAATGACTTATTTTTTATAATGGCTGGAAAACAAAGGGCTTACAAGATTGATATTTAAATGTATGTTGTCGACTAGCTGATTTACATAATAGAACAGTACCCGTAAAAGAAGAATGAAGCGATCGCAGCGGAGCTTGATGTGACGATCTTAACCGATCAACAAGTTAAGCAATGCGTTCAGGAGTTGGATGGTTGTGTGTTAGTGGCATTGTTCAACTGAGCGATTCCGTACTTCGGAGGGCACATTAAGTCGGTCCCAGTTGTTTGTCTTAGGACAACAGTCGTTAGACTATGTCGAAGTCCTTCGGGCGGCCTGAAAACTTCGACATGGGCTGACCGATAGCCTAACCACCAAGCGCGTTAGCACTAACGCCTGCTCAACAAAATCAAATACGTATTCTAATTTTATTATTTATAATAAAATTTGAGCTTTACTTATATATTAGTAAATAAAATTAGTTACAAGTACCTCACACAGGCAGCACAGTGGAATATGATCTGACACTCCCGCTGTAGCTCCTCTCTATCCTCGACGGAGATCCCCAGGTCCTCAGAGAGGATGTCTCCAGGAACCACCTGAAGTTTTTCCAGTCGCTTGGGGCATTCCTTTTGGAGGCGGTCAAACACCTGAAACATTTAGGATAGCTACTTGATAATAGATGGCGTTGGTTGCTGTAGTAATAAACGAGTGTAACTTTAACTACGAGTATGTACGACACACATGTGTAGTAATACTGATCACGCTTACAGGCTGTTGTTTAATACTATATTATGATACAAGTCAGTGGGAGAAAAAGCATACTTATATTGCTTTTACCACAGAGCGATATATACAATATAAACGAAATAGGAAAATTATAGGAAATGGCGCTGTTTTTTACCCGCCCATTATATATTGGCACAATTTTAATACCTATAAGGTTAATGTAATTATTATGCAGGTCTCCTGTGCCAGAGTATTGAGTATCACTGCAGTGCGAAATGTTTTACTTCGTTTGAAGCGTTCGTTAAGCTCAAAAACGTTATTTTTGCCACTGTTTCCCATACCCTACTCGAACGCTCAACCGAGCATAAGACTTTAACTCGCTAGATTATGCTGTCAAATGGATAGTTGAAAAAACGATTCGGACGTGGGTCAAAAATTGCACTGTTTGGTGGCCATAATAACACTTTTTAGAGCATTCCAAACGCTGAACAAAAAGAGACATGAACGACATTTTCACCCACAGATTCCCAATTCATGAGCGTTTTTAGCGTTATTTTCGCCAACTTGGGGCTATTCGAACTCACTACAAAGATCAGTGCATGTAAAATGCACTGTACTGTGGCTTTGTTTGCGTGGGAAACGTCTATCCCATACAAATCTAATTCTGCGATCAAAACTCGTCACTGTTGCTGATATTATTAACATATTATGTTATGTTTAAAAAATCAGCCACTTGTCTTAGTAGGTGAGACGTAAAGGACAGCAACTAACACCCACACTAATAGACGAACTTTTTGCATCTTTAATGATTATGTACTACGAAGTAAATTTTTAAAAACAAAGCAAGTAGCTAACAAGAAAAGTACAAGTGCTAATAAAAAATACTGAACACAACCAGTTCCGCTACTCGAAACTAGATGTCGCAACTTACACGAACGTTTAGGAAACCATCTAGTCTTTCTCTGCTATTGTGTCCCTTTTTGCCCCTCATGAGTAGATATATCTTTTTCAGGTCAGGACATTCCCTGAGGAGCTTTTCCACCAGTACTTTGCCCATAAATCCTGTAGCACCGGTGATGAAAATCGATTTTCCCGCGTAGTATTCTGCTACGCTCATAGAGGGCGCCATGTTGTGTTGACTTTATCTGGAAAAAAGAAATAAAATTATTAATAATAAAATAAATAATCAGTATGATATGTCACTCGTATTCACTATAACAGCGTTTAATTTATTAGATATATCCTACTCGTAGTAGCGTTAAAATAAGTAGAAAAGATTTTTGGGTAATTATCGAGCGATAACATCAGGACTATTATTGTGTTACCTATCAGCTACCTATCTCAGTTCCAATCAAATGTTAATTGAAATCTAAAAAAAAACCGGTTATATGTCACTTTTGCCAGCAGGGCTTTAAGTATAGGTAGTAACAAAAGTTGATTGAAATCTAAGAAATGGCGGCTCATGTCAGTTTTGTGAACTCTAGTCGGCAACTTCCTAATAATTCCGCTCACTGTAGTCGTCAAAACTGACGCAAAGCCGCCATTTTCAAGATTTAATTCAAGATTTGATTGTGAATAAGATACGTAATTTACAAGCTGGAATCGAGCTGCAGTTGCAGCGGGATACATTGTTGAACGTTGTGAAATAGTAGAATTGGTGGTCTCCAAGTACCAGGTTAACATAAACACGAGTGAGTCTCCCACTTTAGTTTAAGGTGCGGTCCAATCCTAATTTTAAAACAATTTACGGTGCTTTACATAAGGTTGAGAATTGCTTACCAGAATGGACGATTTAATGCGAAAATTCAATTGAATACGTGCTAATACTTTTTATATTTATTTCGTACAATCAAATGATTAAATTTTAATGATGAAGAAGTCCATAGTTCACTAGTAAATTTCATTGGGAATTCGAATATGATACATTCATTGAAATATATTTGCCCATAACAGAATAAAAATGCTTTTTCCCACGAAGCACGTAAGAAAAATTGCAAAATTTAGGGAATGTTGCCGATTTTTTTCTATCGAGCCAAGTTTGCTCAACCGTGTATTGGTACCCATACTTCATAAGGACGTATATTCAATTTAGACTAGGTTTTTTTTCAAACTTTGGTTATTAGGTTTAAGCGTCGAAAAACTAAGTTTTCGCGAAGTCGAATCATGAAATTTGGAACTCATTTCGCCTTAATGATGATTACAAGATTATTCAACTTTTGATTGCGATATGTAATTTCGGCCCAAGTACGAACATTTGCTAAAGTGTAACGTAATCGCATCGTTAACATATTCAGTACATACTGTCATTTATCTAGTACAATAGTGGCACAGATAACTCATAGTTTGTACTGAATACGTCAACGATACGATAACGTTACACTTTAGCAAATGTTCGTGCTCGGGCCTGACTGCAGTTGCAGGGGGATACATTGTTGAACGTTGTGAAATAGTAAAATTCGCCTCTATGTACCAGGTTAACATAAACACAAGCGAATCTCCTAGTAGGCACTTTAGTTTAATGATGCAGACATAGAATTCAAACGACATGCATATAAAAACGTACAGAGCATATAAATTAATAATAAGTTGTACATTTATATTCTTAGTACATGCTGATACCTGCCGTTTTTAATGTTTTATTTATAAATATAATATAATATACAAGTACCGAAACAGCAGTGCAAGTACCGAACGATCGATAAATTTGAGTCTTGAATTCGTTATACTCATATATATAAAATTGGTTCTATCGATCTTGTGTCGATCATTGCAAGTAAGTAACAAAATTAAGCGATAGGTAGACAAATTCGATAAGCTTTTACGATTATAACGATAATCCTCGCATGCAACTGTTAAATTACGTTTGGGATCGTCTATTTAATCGATTTAACGATTGTTTTGTCAGCTTTGAAAATGACCTCGATATAGCTTATCGACAGGCGACGGGAATTGGGATATGGTTTAATTGCGTTTGATCTTACTAATATTATGAACGCGAAAGTTTGTATTTATGGATGAATGGATGTTTTTTATTCTCTTACGCTCAAACGGCTGGCCCAATTTTGATAAAATTTGGCATGTAGGTAGATGGGGCGCTTAATCAACCCATAAGAGTATTTTCATCAACATCGTCATCATCCATCACCATGCGGGTGTAACCGTGCGGCGCAGCTCAATCAATTCAATCTTCAATGAAATATAGACTTCAGCCTTCTCTTGATCGTAGAAGAGCGAAAGACTTGTAGAAATCTTTAAATAATAGAAGGACGCTTTGTCCACAATGCATTACAATTCGTAATAATCGATATACTGTCTACAATTTCTGTAGACAAGTCGTCGATATGACTTCCATACTTGCTAGGGGCGATATGTTTTTTATTGATCTTAGCGACTCGACAAATTTAACGACTATCACGGTACTTGCACTGCAGGTTTATATATTATTTGACACAATATTGCTTTCTGACACAAATCACTTCCTTCCTTGGAGCCAGTATATTACCTATACACCAGTAGAGATCAGTGGTTGCGTTGTAAAGATTATGGCTTATACTTAAATATAACCTACTAGTCCGAAAGGAGTCTATTAGGGTGCGGTACGAAAGGGCAAAATGTAGGTTAGCCCGGCAAAGGTCGAATAACTTCTATTATAGGTTTGCTGCGTAAGTACTCACAAGTATAAAACTTAACATGTATCTTTTTTTGTTTTTTGTTATAAAAACTAACGTGGTTTTCACTCATTATTAATTAGAAATACGGGATTACTAACGTTATATTTATCGGATAGGTCCGACTATAGTTTCAACCACATTCGGTGGCCTTTTTCAAGGAGTGTTCGGGACGCCCGCGTCGATCAAGTCTCGCCTAGCACTTAACATGTATCGTTAAATTGATATTTTATTACTCGCCTTGTCACATTATTTCACATTACAGATATTTAAAATGTATTTATTTGTATGCATCCAGATATTTAAACATTAAAAATGATGATAGACCCAATTTATAGATACTGACCGCTTTACAACCGATATCGGTCGGTTAATCGCCACAGACTACAAATTTGTCTTAGCTGCGACTCCACGTAGCGTAAGGCGTAATCTTATTAAACAAGGAAACAAACTTAGAGTTAAAATGACTCGATTACGGAAATAATTAGCACAATTTATTTATATATTTTATTTATTTATTAATTAGCACATAGTATCCACCATTTTGATTATCAAAAGCATTTTATTTACGTTTTTGCAAAAAAAATTACAAACAATTTGCAACAAAATATTCATATCGCAAACGTCAACACGTCACGCTTCGGCGTACAAACTATGAGTTATCTGTGTCACAGTTGCCCTAGATAAATGACAGTTTGTACTGTTTCACGTAAGCGACACGTTACGTTACACTTATGCAGTTATTCGTGCTAGCCCCCCAGAATCACACGACTTTGGGTTCCATCACACGGGTAAAAATTAAATTAACATTGAAACATGGATCCACTATACTTTAATACTTGGCAACTTTAGAGAGAAAAATTCACATCCTCAGACAAGATTTTTCTCTCTAAAATTAATTTAATAGAAATAGAAATAGAAAATACGTTTATTGCCAATAAAAATACAGAAAAAACACACTACTACACACCTAGTAAACATCATTTCAATAAATACATACAACTAAATACCTAATAAACAGCATTTTAAGGGTGTATGCTCAGCTGGAAACAGTAATGTTTATACTCGTACAGGGCTGGTTATCAGCATACTCCTTGCTCGAACTTAGACGTTAGTCGAAAGTATTTTGTAATTTAAGTCTCGCTAAGCAGCCATTAGTGCTTTAAACATGATTTTATGTATTATCTAGCTGACCCACCAGCGGGTCATTACAGTTATTTAACTGTCCCACGGGAACTCTTTAATTTACCGAGATCAAAAGTATCCTATATGTTGACCAGAGATATAAGCTACCACCATACAAAATTTCATTTAAATCGTTCAAGTCGTTTCGGAGATTAGCCCGTACAAACAGACAGACAAACAAAAATGTTGAAAAAAATATTAAATTAGTTCGTCGGTAACGAATGGAAGGACCTACCAGTAGAAGGGTTCCAGCATGGTGACTACGGAACCCTGATTCATAAGGCCAACTATGGAATGTGCCGAGAATGTCTAATGAGATGTTCACTTAACGAGTAATGACGTAATTAATGTACCAATATTAGTTGTAAGTACATAGTTTACAATCAACCAGTTGTCAGGCTATCTATACAAATTATACATTACAATACACAATTAATAAAATGAGAGTGGTAGCGATTCACTTGTTTAAAAAACTAATTTACCGATCTAAAAATTTATTGTGGTGGATATTCTGTTTTCAATAAAATCCAAAATCTTTTAACAATTAGAATGACACTACTAAAAATAGGGGTTGGCTTTAGAATCGTGACCCCTGAATTTGGTGAAACAAAAACTGTGGGTGGGTTGAAGGGGTTTGTATAAAGCGTATTTACAACATTTTAGCTGCCGGAGACACGCCAAAATAGTCTAAATAGTTTTTTAAAGTTTCAATAAAACACCGTAATTTTGATAGTGACAGGTGACATAAATGACATTAATGCGTAAAACGAAACGTTTCTAGGTAACTTTTAGCCTTTTTTGACATGTACGTTGTATGTAAGTTCTTGAAACGGAACGCAAACATCGAAGATAGCGTAATGTCACTGTCGGAATACTCGCGTCATTCCGTTACTTCCGAGTGTACGTGAATGTTTTCTCCTGTTTTTCTGCGCTTTCTTTTGATATCTCAACGACAATAGTATATTAGTACCTAATGAATTGGCAATGTCACTAGTCTGTGACAAACCTATAGGTTAGGTTAGGTTTGAACTGTGACCCACCAGGCGCGAGCCGAGCGAGCGTAGCGAGCGTGCCGCGGCAGCGGCCGGCGAGCGCTTCATCAAACTACTTTTGTTCCAAATTTGTGCACAATAGTATATCAGTAGCTATCTAATGAATTGGCAAAGTCACTTGTCTGTGACATACCTATAGGTTAGTTATAGTTAGTTAGAATAGGTCGAAGTCAGTGACAGAACCGACTCATAGCACCCCGATTTCAAGCAGTCTTGTCGGATTGCACAAACTAATGGTCTCCGGCGGGTGGGGTTTGCGGGGGGGCACTACCCGAACCCCCCTCCCCCCTCCCCCCCGAATTCAGGCGCCACGATTCTAAATGTTTACCAAAAATAGCATTATTCTATTAAACTTTAGATTATTTTAGGTTAGTTTAGCGAGCACCAAGTTACGTGACGACTAAACTGTCTAAAACATACCCACCATTGAAGAGAAATGTCTAATTTTAGAGCTGTCATTCGGAAGTGTTAATTTTAGCTAATTTTGAGATTTTTAGTTAAGACAATAGACAATTTATTGGTAAATAAAATATTTACAAGTCGGTTTCATAAAGTTACAAATTAAATTAGAGTTAAAAAAAATATTACAAGAAGGTATAATAAATAATAGAAAAAAATAAATAATAATTAATATATATGTCAATAATCATATGATTGAGATAGTACTGAGACAGTAGCTTATCGTCAAGGTACTCCTTAAGGGAGTAGTAGGCCTTGATAATTAAGAAATTCCTTAACCTACGTTTAAAAATATTAGGTCGGCAAGTTTCATTTTTAATTACATTCGGTAGGTTGTTAAGAACCTTTGGTCCAAGGACATAACGGATTGGTTTGACTTGACCAGGGTGTGAGCAGGTGTTCGAAGTCTGTCCTTGTGTCTGGTCTCATAGGTGTGTGCTGCCCCGAGGGTTTCAAATGTTTCTGGGTTAGCATGAACAAACTTGCATATTTGGTAAATAAATATCGAGGGCACCGTCATTATTCCAAGTTTGATGAAGTGTGGCTTCGCAGACTCATCCCATTTCAAATGTACGATTGCGCGTATGGCCCTTTTTTGTATAAGTAGAGTGCGTTCAGCCTCGGATGTGTCACCCCACAACTCCGTTCCATACGTAAGTCCAGAGTGAATTGTTGCGTAGTAACAGCTCATAACTGCGTGACGGGGGGCTGACGCTGCAAGACGGCTTAAGGCAAAGCAGGATTGCGCCAAGCGGCCACATATTGTGTTTATGTGTATATCCCATTTCAACGCGCGGTCCACATGGAAACCCAGCATTTTTACAGTCGACACTTGCTGTAACGCAGCTGCTCTGTACAGTTACTGCTAGGGCCTCCTGCGGTCTATTCGCAAGATTGAAATGCAGCATGTTTTATCTAAGTTGAGAGCGAAACCGTTTTTTGCAAACCATTTCTGCAGCTGATGCGCCACCTCCGCCAGGTTCTTTTTCAGCGCTGGTATGTTTGGTGCACTCACCAGCGCCGCAACGTCATCAGCGAACATATACACTTCAGCTCCAAAAATAGAGTCAGGTAAGACGTTCAGGAGAAGGGCGAAGGTGGTGTTCGATATACACGTTCCCTATGGGACACCGAGCACTGGGGTACCTTCCTCCGAGCGAATCCTACCAGGATCACCCACAACTCTTTGTTTTTTGTCCGTTACAAAGTCTGATAAGAGTCTAACTGCGGGCCCTCTCACACCGTAATGTTGGAGTTTGGCCTCTATCAGGTTACGATCCGCGGTGTCAAAGGCACGGGAGATGTCGCAGCATATTGCTGCAACCTGCTGCTTACACTCGCGTGCTTGCAGTAATTTATATATTACTTCTCGTAATAGAGAGGGCGTCGATCTTCCCGCGCGGTAGGCATACTGTCTGTCGGTAAAGACATTACAGCTGTAGAAGAAATCAAGGAGCCTCTTGTTTATACCTACTTCTAGAGTTTTTGCTACTGCTGATATAATGGCGATGGGGCGGTAATCCTTCGCAGAAGTTTTTTCTCCTTTACCCTTGTAAATAGGCGTAATTTTTACGTTTTTTAATGCAGTTGGATAGCAGCCTATTGAAAAGTTCTAAAAGGGTCGGCGCGATCACGGGAGCTATCTTTTTTTAGTAAGCTCGTAGACAGGTCGTATATATCCGCTGTTGTTTTAGCTGCATATTCATATGTAATAATTTTTATGAGTTAACAAATAGAGAAAGGTTTTAGAAGGACGGAGCACGTGTTATATGGAATAACACTAGCTAAAATTGACATACAACAAGGTATCGCGGCGGTTGGGGCTCCGGCTTGGGCACGGGCTGTCAAAAATGTGTTGTTTAAAAAGTTTACGACGAGGGTTGTAGGCAGTCGAAGGAGACTTTTCCGATTCTAAATCTGAAATTCTCCAGAAAACTCCTCAATCTTAAAAGAAATAATGTACGACATATCGTCGGAATTATGACCGGTCATTGCTCCTTAAACAAACACCTGTTTAATCTAGGTGTTACAGACAGCCCCCTATGAAGAGGCTGCATGGAGGCGGAAGAAACAGCTGCGCATCTGCTCATCGAATGCAGGAGCGTGGCGGCTCAAAGGGCAGCCAACCTCGGCTCGCCGAGGACAGTGTGGGAAGCCTGCGCCAAGCAGAAGGAGCTGCTGGCTTTCCTGGGCGACACCGGGTGGCTGGACTGATCAGCGTCACCCGGCTATCACGCAAAATGAGCCACGCCACAGCGGCCTAGTTGCGAAAAAGAGCCAGCCCACCAAGTACCAAGTACAAGTAAGTTTACGACGTCTATCTTATTATTAAACTTCTGTCCGTCATCGCGTTGAATCAGGTCAGTGTAATCTGTTTTTCCATGCGATCTACGTCCCGTTTCTTTGTTGACAATAGACCACATAGTTTTACACTTATTCGAACTTTTATTTATGAGAATATTGTAGTAGTTTGCTTTTGTAGTGCTGCATTTGTTATTATATGATTTGCGTAATTTTTCGTCAAATATTTTTAGGTCATTATTGGTAGGAAATTGTAATATTAATTTATGTATGTCAACCAATAAATGTTTTAAATTAATTACATCATTTGTTATCCAATTATAGTCGTGTTTACGTATGGGTACATATATTATAGGGTTTTTTTTTAAATGTCCTGAAATAGAATTAATTACCTTCTCGGTCAGGCTATTTATATCCTGGGTCGTCTGAACAATCGTTGCAAGCTATCAGTTCACCCGCTCTCGATAGAATCCCCGATGACATACAGACAGTAGAAGACGTATCAATTGCGATCGAGGCTCTCAGTGACCACCTCCGCACCGCAGTAGGTGAATCCTCAAAGCAGGTCCAAGTGGCGGATGGTCGCCGCTTCGAACTGCCCGAGGGTGCGAGGAGGTTACTGACAGCTAAGAACGCCGCCACTAGGGCGTATGACTCGATGCCAACCCCAGAGAACAAAGCCACCATGCGCTATTTACAGCGTGCTGTAAGGAAACGCATGAGTGAGCTGCGTGATCAAAGGTGGGACGACATACTGTCAGAGATTGAGCCAACTCACCAGGCATACTGGCAGTTGTCAGTGCCACCATAAAGTCGCTGATATGTGCGTGCGTAATCACCCGTCGTTTT
Organism: Selenia dentaria; assembly: GCA_917880725.1. NCBI lineage: Eukaryota > Metazoa > Arthropoda > Insecta > Lepidoptera > Geometridae > Selenia > Selenia dentaria. The sequence continues at coordinate 6,074,118 of OU862904.1, read as the reverse complement.
ATATGTGTAGGTATATTGCATAGCCTTTGGAAACCAGCAATTGAGGCACGCAGACCGTAGTGATCACTCACGTTCGACACTATTGTATTTAGCGGTTGTACGGACTGGGTTCATATTTGTATAAATGTGGTCAACTAGTGTCGAACTGTGATGTATCTGTCTGTGACCCTTGTGGGCGTTTTAAGAGAAAGCTTACAGAATCGACGATACGATTTTTTAACGATCTTAGCGACTCGACAAATTTAACAACTATTACGGTACTTGCTGTTTCCTGGTAGATCCGAGGCGGGCGGCATCAACACCTTGTGCAATGCATGGAAGAATAATGCTGCTCTTGAAAATAATAGCTTTAATTTTTTTATTTCGGGGTTAACAATTGCAACACCTTACCGCGTCCAGCTACTGTAATGTTAACAACTACTTTTATTATTTTTATAGTATTACTTTTTTTTAAAGCACTAACGCCTGCTTTAGCGATCTCAAACATTGAAATTTATAGAGAGAAATATTCCATCCGCGGACAAGATTCGAACCCGAAATTCAGAAGACGCGGGTTCGAATCCCGTCTGAGGATGCAAATTTTTCTCTCTTTAAATTTCAATACTCTTATTATGTCACTTATGGGGGATCCCAATAATCTATCTAAGCCTACGAAGAATCAATGTCAGGAAGCATAACTCAGAACAAATTCCACACAAAAAGTGGTCCTTCAAACCAAAACGACGTATGATTCCAAATACGAATTACTTCCGAGGTTACAAATAGACATGTTCGGTGATTGGTTTGAATTTCAGAAGGAAAGCAGGGATTGGTCCACGCGCGTGCTGCAACGTCTACTATGACAGCCGAGTCATAGCGGCGTGAACGATGTTATTGATTTAGCACGACATTTAATGGTTGGGTTTTTCAAAGCAGTTACTCTTCCTGATATTACTTCTTCGTAGATTTAACCATATTTTTCCTTACTACCGATAGAAATGTTGACATAAAGTCCATACAAGTAGGGTCACATATCTATCTCTAGTAAGTTAAACCGGCGATAGATAGGTTGTTGAAAACGGCTATTAGTTAGGTAGGTATATGGCTTGATAATAAAAATAAACTTTTATATATGTATATATATATAGATAAACTTTTTACCGTTTTAGCTCTTATTACAACGATGTTTGTCAGGAGTTAGATATCTTCAATGCATCGGTTAATAGTATTAAATCATTCTTATATCATAATGTTTCCTAAATTGGTTAATCACATATTTTTCTTGTTTCCCAAATAACGCTACTTAAAACTATGTGTAATTCTTAACTTTGGATTTTCTACTTTTTTATTAATGAATTAATAACTTTGTATTTTATTCGTTTACCTTACTTGCAATTGAGTTTAATCATTTACCGAATGTAAACTAACAATTTGTGTGCATGTTGTGTTCGCACCTATAAGGGCGTTCAACAAAGTATTAATTTTATTGTTACAATTTAATTTAGTATGTAAAAGTTGTATTGTCCCGTTTGTGAACCATAAATTAAATAAAAAATAAAAAATAAAAAAATTACCTTCAACCGCATCGCCATTCATCATATTAGTTATATTGTATTGGTACCTAAACTCTATTTGCAAGAGGGTGCTGATACTCGGGAAACAGAATTTCTTGTCCGAGTGTCATAACACTGCATTATAAAGTAATATAATTAATGTATAATTGTTACGTAGGTAGGTACGATATTAACTTAACAACACATTCAAACTCGCAGGAGGTCGATGACATTCGGGAATCAGATTTTCTTGTCCGAATGTCAACAAACCATAAATATAGTACCTACCTAGATGTGCCTCTATTTGTTTAATTACTTAGCTTTAAGTATATTGTGTTAACTACCTATAATACTCGTACTTTAAAGAAGTTTATATTAATTAGATACCAGTTGGTTGTAGGTACTTTTGTATGTTAATTAACACGTACAACGTACCTACCTACCTGCACAGTCTATATTTTTATGCTGTGGTACCTACGAGCAACTGTGGCAATCCACAGAATGTTTTATGTTGTGTTATGTTGAGTATTACTAGTTAATGAACTGTTTTGTAAGAACCCCAATAAAGATTATTATTATTATTATATTCATCAAGTGAAATGGTAACCCTCTAGTGTAGCGTGGCAGTCTTTGTGGCCTACCGATAGAGGTGAGGTGAAAACTATTTGAATTATGTTTAAGACACACAATAGGTAGTCATGGAAACCATTATCGCGTCTTTTTCACTTTGAAACTTCATTGTCTATGACAAAGCGTTCGTTGACGGTGATGATGACGCGAGCTCGTTGATGTTTCTACACCCAAAAGCGTTAGGCGACGAGTTTCTTGATTTTTATTCACGCAAAAGCAGATGACGATGACGCGAGTTCCATGATTTTTCTGACCCTTCTTCCTTTATCGTTCCCTCATTACTGAGGATCGTGACTCCTCTGTTGCAGTTTGTTGACTGTATCTCTCCACCAAGTTCTGTTGCTGGCCTGATGTAGAGCTGTGCTGGAAGGTATCTTCAGCTGTTCCGATACCTGATCCGTCCGTCGCTTAGGGCTTCGTTCTCTTGTTATTTTACCCTCCATTTTGCCAGTTACTATAAGACGCTCAAGGTTGTCAGAGCTTCCACGCGCAATATGTCCGAAGTAATGTAATACTCGGTGTAAGCATATTGCAGAGTCTTTGGGAACGTTCTAAATTTAGCTCTTCTAGACAGACATTTGTGCGGTGAGCTGTCCATGGTATTCGTAGAAGACGGCGCCAGACCCACAACTCAAAAGCGTCTATCCTTTGCCTGTCAGCTTCAGTTTTCTTCACCCAAAAGTGCTAAACTCACCTAAAGAAGTTTTCACATCAAAAACTCACCCACAAACTTTCTCATTAACATCAGTGTAATTAAAAATTAATTAGACACTATAAAATCTAAGCGTGTATCATGATTGTATGTTGACATTGGAGTAATTGTGAAACATGTACAGAAAACCATTAATAATACGATTTGGATAAGTAATGGGCTAGACATGGAAAGAATAAAGATTTAATTACGGCTCCAGTCACATACTACGAGATAAGACTTTTGAAATTCAATGTACAATCGCTAGAGTTGCGTCGTAAGTACTTTCATTTTGTTTATCTTTATAAGATCGCACATTCCATCACGGATACTTTCAATTTACTATCACACTTAACCCTTAACATAAAATACAATGCACGCAGATCCAAAAATACCGCCTTGTTTGTTCTTAATATTCACAGAAACAATATTTCTTAATATAATCCCCTTGTCCGTATGGCCCGCCTGTATAACGAAACTTTCGTAAAATTTCCTGAGCTAGACGTATTTCATCCAAGATATAGTGTTTACATTAAAACTGTAAAAGATATCCTCTTCCCCAAACAAAATAACTCAGACAAGATCGGCGCTGTCGCGCCTCGTCTGTCTGAAAGATAGTTTGATTAAACATAATTTGATAATTAGTTTAAGTTTTTCTTTTAGTATTATTATATTAGCAACATTACTAGCTACGAACACACACGCATGATTTATAATTAGTATAGCTGTAAGCGCATGTAGTTGGACTGCAATCGAGCTTTAAAAATATTAGAATCTATATTTTATATTATTTTGATTGTGATCTGTTTTGTGCTTTAAATAAATAAATAAAATAAAAGTCACAAGTATGGTATGATCCATATAAGGTATCTTTAGCCCGGGTTTTTAAAGAATAGGGCTCTGGGGGACTGTAACTTCTGCCTTTCGCAAGAGCCGACTAAAAGGGGACCCTAAGAGCTCGGGTATAGTTGGGGGTGGGGCCCTAACTATCTCATCAACGAGCTCGAGGAAGACGGCGTTATGATGTAGCAATTGACGCCGTGCCATCTTCATGGCTTTAGAAAATGCGAAATGTATTGTAAAAAAAATTGCTGAAGGGAACCACAAACCAAAACATTATCTGGGTATATATTTTGTCCATTTTCCCATAAACACCTGAATCAATTTCGATAAAAAATTTATGGGTCTATCTCTGAAATATGATTTATCATACATTTATAAAATTAATTTATCTGAAGTATGTTAGATCATAGGTACCTACTTCAGAGGTTGTCATATACAGTTTACGATTTACCCATATACATTTTATAATTCTTTCCTTATTCTTTACTTATAATCACCAAAAATACTACTTCCTCCTACTGTAATATTATAAACGCGAAAGTTTGTGAGTATGGATGTATGGATGTGATAGATAGATAGATAGATAGATAGATAGATTTATTGGTAAAATCACATTTTACAAGTCAAACTTAACATTATTATTACGAGTACAATGGACATAGTTATACCTATATAGTATATACTTAAGTACTTGAATGTACAATCAACTCATCTTGAGTATATTCTTTTATATTATAATACGATTTCATTTGAAGGAATAACTTCAGATTTCTCTTAAAAATATTCAAAGAAGCTGCATTTTTTACACTATCTGGCAGGTGGTTATATAAATTAGGGCCTCCCACGTATACAGATTTACTAGATTTAGCAAGTACGTGAGAAGGTGTTGCCAATCTGTTCCTAGACCTGGTGTTGTAGGTGTGCGACGCTCCCATGGCACAGAATTTCTTCATATTGGTGCGCACAAATACACACACCTGATATATATATATTCCTGGTACAGTCAATACTCTTAGTTTAGTAAAATAGGGCTTCGCAGACACGTCCCATTTTACATCCGCAACAGTACGTATAGCGCGCTTCTGGAGGATCAATGTGTATATTTGTTGCTCTTTCACGCTCAAACGACAGGGCCAATTTTGATGAACTTTGGTATGGAGGTAGATGAGGCGTTGAATTCACATATAGGATACTTTTCATCATCATCATCCATTATCACCCGGGTGAAAAAGCGAAAAAATAATAATAAAATAATAATAATATGGGACAACATCCACACAAAGGTCTTCAGGTCCCAAACTAGGCAGAGCCTGTACTATGGTAACCTGATGACTGATATACATACTTATATACATAAACACACCCAGACACAGCTTAAACAGACTTGTTCATGCACATAAATGTTTGACCTGTCCGCGGATCGAACCTAAATATTCTTGGGCACAGCATAGACAAAATAATAAGATCTCCGCCTACGTCAAGACCGATAAGACATTTCTGTCAAAGATGTGTCAGTTTCTAATAACTTAGTTCACGCTATCATTTTGACAGCTCGATACACTAGGCTCGGCGACCGTCGAGGGTGATGAAATGTAACCATAAATACCGTCAAGGGTGATGAAGGTATAATAACAGGGCTTTTTTCATGGTGAATAATTTCATATTTACTCATTTATATAGCTAAACTAGCAAACCCTGCGAACTCCGTTTCGCCACCAGATGGCTTCGTTTTATGTAACATTTTGTTTGGCGCCATCTACTTAAAATATTGGTTTGTAGTACATGCTATGTATCAGAGATGGCGCTGTATGTGAAAAAAGATTTTCCCGCTTTTCTTTTAAATTTTTTTCTGAATTTTCTTTACTATAAACCTCACGGAGCCCGAGACCTTTCCAACGAATGCAAAACCGTGGAAATCGGTTCGTGCGTTCTGGAGTTATAGCGTCAGGAAGGAAAACCCGACTTATTTTTATATAGTAGATATTTAAATGACTCATATAACACTATTATAGCAATTGCGTTTGACCATGTAAATACATATTTTAAGAGTTTAGCGCAGGATTAGTACTTCGAGTAGAGTACCACTCTACTCGAAGTACTAATCCTGCGCAGACGAAGCCGTAGGCTAGTAATTAATTAGCTAGTAATTCATAATTGGTGGAATGGTCGCGTAAGAAACATACAAATAAATACAGTCGAATTCAGACCCTTCTTTATTGTTGAAATCGGTTAAATAGGGGGAATGTAAACAAAAAACAAATAATTGATTTCAACAACCGTCTATCTAATCTTACAGTAGATAATGTCATAATGTTTACATTTCCCTATAGTAATAGTTTGCCACAGGTGGAAAATGATATTAGATATAAGCTTAATTTGACATTATACACTATATGTAATAATAATTTTAATGGAGATAAATTTAATTTAATTGACATTAATAATTATATAAAAAAATTCTTCTTGACGAAAGATAATTACTATCTTTCTAATTATTATAAAAGACAGATAGCTGTGTCGCTATCATATTTATTTGATATTACAGCCAAAAATTTGGCTAACAAGGTTGCTTCTATTGAGCAATCCAATTGTATTGACAATGCTTCTATTGAGCAGTTTGACATTTTTAATTCAGCCAATTGCTTGGCTACTAATGACATTGTACATAATTTAAATTAGTGTCTAAGACAATAGAGACAACCTCTTGCATTAAATCAATCAATATTGTTCATCAGAACATTCAAGGTATGATGGGCAAAGAGTTGGAACTGGAATTGTTTATAGATGATAGCAAAATAGATATTCTTTGTATTACTGAACACTGGCTTAAAAAGAACCAACTCTTATTTAATTTTAATAATCATCTAGTTGCTAGCTCCTTCAACAGAGAAAAATCTATACGTGGTGGCTCTTTAATTATTACAAATAAAAATATAAAACTCAAAGAACGAAAAGACATTGTGAGCCTATCTGTTGAACGAGTAATAGAAATGTCCTGTATTGAGTTTGAGCAGTTCCTTGTTCTATGTGTATACAGACCTCCATGCTCACAATATGATGATTTTGAAAAGTGCATGGAGGAAACATTAATTAAGCTTTCTAATACAAATAAATCAATGATTATCTGTGGAGACTTTAATATTAATTTGCTAGAAAATAATCAGACAGTGGATAAATTTTTGTTACTGTTTAAATCTTATAATATGTACAATATTTTCTTGGAACCAACTACGATAACAGCCACAAGTTCCACCTGCATAGACAATATATTTACTAATCTAAAACCTATTAAAAATTTCATTATAAATAATCTAGAATCAGACCACTGTGGTCAACTAGCAGTGTTTCCAAGAAAAACAAACAAACCCCAAAGCAAATATGTTAGCTTTGTTCCAATAAATGCAAGCCGCCTAGAATTGTTAAGAAGTAATATATCCCAGAAAGTGCCAGAGTTGACCAGTCACAATGACCCAAATATATTATATAACTCACTGTTCCATCTTATCAGCGATGAATTTGGCAAAGTGTTTGTACCAAAAACAATATCTGTTGGTAATCGTGCTAAGTTTAGTGAATGGGCAACTCCAGGAATTTATAAAAGTAGGCAAAAGTTATATGAATTGTACCATGAAAAATCGCATAATCATAATCCTGTATTTTTGGAATATGTCAAACGTTATTCTAAGTTATTTAAACGAGCCTGTTCCTCAGCAAAATCTATTTATTTAAGAAATAAGATCAAAAATTCTGTTAATAAAATAAAAATGACGTGGAACATTATAAACAGTGAAACTGGTAGAAATACAGTGCGTAATCGAGACTTTAATTTAAAAATTAATAATAAAGATGTAAGAGCAGATTTGGAGGTAGCGGCCGAGTTTGAGAAATTTTTCACTAATATTCCTTCTTTAACAACCAAAACTCTAAAATCTTCCTCCATTTCTGCTGAGATCTTACTTAAACAAAGTGTAACTGAATGTGACACAACTTTTAAATTTTCAGTAGTTAATTGCAAAGATATTGTAAGCAGTTTCAAAAGTCTAGATGCAAAAAAAACGGCAGACCTATGGGGTCTTTCTGTGAAGACCGTTTCTTCAATTATAGATGTCATTGCACCCAATCTAGCAGCTGTGTTTAATAGTTGTGTTGCAAGTGGTGTATTTCCTGACCTAATGAAGCACAGTAAAGTGGTTCCTTTATTCAAATCTGGTAGTACTACTGATCCAACAAATTTTCGGCCTATTTCTGTACTACCTACGCTAAGTAAGATTTTCGAAAAAATCATATTACATCAATTAGAAACTCATTTTAGTGCAAACAAAATTTTCCATAAAAATCAATTTGGGTTTACAAGGAATCGCTCTACTATAGACGCAGGTATAGAACTAATAAAAGATGTGTTTGATGCCTGGGAGAACTCTCAAGATGCCTTAGGTGTTTTTTGTGACTTATCTAAGGCATTTGACTGCGTCCGACATGATATACTTGTCAGGAAATTACAACACTACGGTATTAGGGACATGGCTCTCAACCTTTTGACTTCATATTTAAATGGTAGAATTCAAAGGGTTGACATAAATGGTAAAAAATCGCCCGGCTCTATAATCTCAATGGGCGTTCCACAAGGTTCAATACTAGGGCCGTTCTTGTTTTTAATCTATATTAATGACTTACCTTATTATGTAGAGAAGAATAACGAGATTGTATTGTTTGCAGATGACACTTCACTGTTATTTAAAATTAAAAGGCAGTTACTTAACTATGTCGATGTTAACAATGCATTAGCTAAAGTTGTGAATTGGTTCAATACAAATAATCTTCTCCTCAATGAGAAGAAAACTAATTGTATAAAATTCTCGACACCAAATGTGAGACAAGTAGAATCCAATATACAATTGAATGGAACAGGGTTGGACCTTGTGGAGTCAACAGTCTTTTTAGGAATTACTATAGACGCTAAATTGCAATGGGGTCCCCACATTAAAAAATTGTCTAGTAGGCTCAGTTCAGCAGCTTATGCTGTTAAAAAAATTAGACTATTAACTGATGTAGACACAGCTAGAATAGTTTATTTTAGTTATTTCCATAGCGTTATGACTTATGGCATACTGCTCTGGGGATGTTCTACAGATATTAATTCTATTTTTATACTGCAAAAAAGGGCTATACGAGCAATCTACAGTTTGGCTCCCAGAGTTTCCCTTAGACAGAAATTTAAAGACATAAACATTCTAACTGTTGTCTCTCAGTTTATCTATGAAAATCTAATGTATGTAAAGAAAAACATTAGCAGTTTTGATAAAAGGAGTGATGCTCATTCCATCAACACGCGAAATAAGCACAAGCTATCCGTACATGTAACGCGTCTCCACAGAATAAGTCATTCTTTTATGGGACAATGTATACGATTTTATAATAAAGTTCCCAATGTTATCCGAGATTTGCCTATTAATAAGTTTAAAATTGCTATTAAAACTAAACTCTGTCAAAAAGGTTATTACAAAATTTCGGATTACTTGGAGGATAAAACAGCTTGGGACTGATCACTCCAGGATCTATCTACTCGTGTACTAAGATGTTAAAGTGTAGCGTGTCTTGCCCTACTGATACCATTATTATGTTCTCTTTTGTAAGGCAACACACTGGAGCTAATATTTGTAGTACCTAAGTAAAAACATTGTAAAAACATCTATATAAAAAGAATGGCCCCGAGTTTCTTGCCGCTTCTTCTCGGTTGGCTCTATGTATTTTGGAACGCGGCGGTAGGCTTTAAAGTACATTTTAATGAAAAATTGACGTTCATAAGTGCGTCTTTGATGCCTAAATTGAATAAATGATTTTGACTTTGACTTTGACTTTGGTTAAAAAGTATATAATGCGGGTATCAAACGGAAAGCACCAGCTTTCTAACAAAAAAATAATTTTGAGAATCGGTTCACCCTATCGAAAGTTACGAAGTAACAAACATAAAAAAAATACAGTTGAATTGAGTACTTACCTCCTCCTTTTTTGGAAGTCTGAAGAAAACACAGAATCAGTAAAAGTTGAGTAAAACTGAGAAAAACGTGAGCGCAGTCGCGGCATGGGAGTCTGTATGCCATTGTACAAAACGACATACAATCGCACGTTTACAACTGGAACGTGTGAAATCAAATGCACACACACATAACCTCACATTACATCATATTAATTATATTGTTCTAATTATTACAATGAAGTTCTAAGAAAAATTGGGACAGAGCGAGTACTAAGCATTTTTAAGCCCAGAAGGAGGGTTATATTACCTGCATGTACAGTAAACAAGTACAATTTGAAAAATTGAATACCGACTTCCATTCTATTCAGTTATTGGAGTGTAATTCCAATTCCACTAGGCCGAATTTGATGAAATTGGAACCACACGGGAAGCACCAGCTATCAAACAAAAAAAAGAGTTTTGAGAATCGGTTCACCCAGTCGAAAGTTATGAGGTAACAAACGTAAAAAAAAAAAAAAAAAACATAGTCGAATTGAGTACCTCCTCCTTTTTGGAAGTCGGTAGAAAAAAGTGTAGTAATATTACCACACACGCAGAAGCTGGCATACAATTGGGGCCTAACTACTGCGTCCCAAGAAGTAGTGCCTAAACACTCCAAGCTATGAGTAATCAAAGTTTTTCTAATTCAAGCAGGTTCATCCCTGAAAAACTAGGCCAATGACTAGACGAGTGGACTGGCGAGTCCACTGTTGACCTCGATTTAAAAGTTAACAGCGGCTGGAAGATGATGATGATGAAGAAAATTGAAATCAGGACTTCTAGTTTTTATTGTTTTTTTTTTAATTTAAAGCTCTCAAATGTATGATATGGTATTTCACAATAAAACAATAATAAAATATTTAATTCTTTTCTTTTTATTTAGTATGGAAATAATTATTATAACAAGATTAGAATTTAAATGTAACCAAAGTATTACCCATACTTACTTATAATTACACGAGTAGATGAGTGTTATTAAATGAATAGATACAGAATTATTGAAAAAAAAAAATTATTAGTAAAAAAGAAAGTTATTTAGATATATACATTTATCAATAACTAGCTGACCCGCCAGCGGCTTTGCTCGCGTGGCATCGCGGGATACGGTAATTACAGATTTCAATGGGTCAGATTTCTATTAGGGGTCCAATTTCACAAAATCCCGTCTTAGTGAGTACATAGGTCCAAAAATGATGCATGTCCATGCAAAATTTACTACTATAATAACTTTTAGAACTCGCAGTAACGAAGTTTCATACAAACTATCAACCTCAAAAAAATCCTTAGGGGTTGAATTTCATAAAATCCCGTCTTAGTGAGCACCTACGTCCTAAAAATAACCCCCATGCAAAATATCAAACTTATAGAACTCGCAGTAACGAAGTTTCATACAAACTATCAACCCCAAAAAACCCCTTAGGGGTTGAATTTCATAAAATCCCGTCTTAGTGACCACCTACGTCCTAAAAAGAACCCGCATGCAAAATATCAAAATTTGAAACTCCTAGCAAGTGCTAGCTAGTGTTGTTTCTGAGATTTCGTGATGAGTGAGTGAGTGACCTTTCGCTTTTATATATATAGATTTATAAGCCATATACGGCGTGTTTTAAATCGGCACTACAGGATGACTTCCAATAATACTCTCAAACACTGCGCGCGCTCTCCCCTCTATCTCGAAAGTTCATGATTTCAAAAAAATACTTAAACAAAAGTTGTAGAGAATTTAGTCTTCTACAATATTTATATTAAATACAAATGGTATAAAGCCCATAACAAAGGAGATATTTGCAAGAATGTATAAAAAAATGATTTTTTGGCTTTTGCCCTATGTCCCGGCATCAACCTACGATAAGTAGGTTTTGAGACTTGTGTTTAGGGTGCCAAAATATAGGTTTATAGCTGACTATCTCTCATTTCGAGGTGAAACCCCTAATATTCCTGACACGTAAGTGGCAGAGTAAATGAGAGTGACAGAAATGCGGAAAGAGGTCCGCAGAAAAAAACTATTACACGTCAATACTAAAAGAAACATAAATCTAAGAAAAATACACCAAATCAACGATCACCATAGTTGGGGGGTTTCCCGCCATCTTGTTATTTTTGTTTTTCGTTTGTTATTGGTTATTTTCATGAAGCGCTGAGTCAAATAACATTTGAAGAACACCCCTGAAGTTATGACCTGCCAGACAAAATGAATTATCAAAGTCAATTCATAATGGCGGAGTATAGGTATATTAAAATCCAGTAACAATCATTCAAATAACATACCCACCGAAAATATATCTCATTTTTACAAAGAACTAACAAAAAAACTAAGCACTATGCAAATAGTAGATAGTAATTTAACGTTTATGTACATAATGAAATATTATAAATGTCTTCTACGGAACTTTTCTTTTTGTATTAGCATATAACTTTAATTTATTAACTAACGTTTGAAGGTGAATGCAACGTTTTATTTTATTTCAAATTATTATTGTAGTATTTCGTACAGTTTTATTAATTCATATAAATATTAATTCACATTTATAATAATTTATGTTCCATTTATATTCAAATGATATAACTCTGCCTAAAAGAGGGTATTGAAAAATGCAACCTGTAGACGAGAACAGAGACAGACGGACAAATTTCATGTTTAGCCGAACATAAAAGTAACTTTTTAGAATATTTTATGTACTTACTTCAAGTATAAGCATAAATCTATCAGTTCCGATAGCATCCAGATTTATTTGTTTTAGCGTTATGTATCTAATTGTACTTGCTCAGAAATGTAAGAGTTTGCTCAAGTTATAATTTGAAAAATAAAGCATTTGGAAAATTGCGAAATTGTAAAATTAAGATTACGCATTACCAAGAAATTGGAAAATATATAATGTGGACAACTCAGAATTGGAAAGTATGTAACGTTGATAACTTAGAATTGGAAAATATATAATGTGGATAAATCAAAATTGGATAATATATGATATGCATAACTCAGAATTAGGAACTTTCCGCTGACATGGTTTTGGTCAATCTCGAAACGGAAACGCTCCACTCGCATCCTTCAATAATCGCTCGGTCAATAAAGGTGGTATAGAAGTATATATAGGGCTAGAAGCATTGTACTGACTGCCCGACAATGATTATAGGGCAGACAGTCAGCCGACACAAATCAAGTGGTTAGTCCGTCAGTATTTTAACATTCTAATTAAAATCCAGAATAGCTGCGCCAGTCCGATCAATCGACCCAGGAAGATGAGACGGCGCCAGAGTGTCCACACACATTGCATCCCAAACTAGGGGCTGTTCCATCTTCCACGGGGCGATAGTCATACCATCTGGTCTCTTGCCGTCATCCCGCATCAGTCCGTTTGAATCTAAAGCGGAAGACCTCAAACTTCATAAATATGCGTATTTAGATAGAATGTACATGTTTGTGCCTTTTAGTTTATACTCGTATATATATATTTTTACTTTTCGTACCGCCATGTTGTCGAACCTCCTTGCCAGAGTGTGTATTTTTTGATAAGTACAATTTGAGGACTCCAAGCCCAAAGTACTAGTTTTCAAAAGCAAGGCTATTAAGTACAATAAAAGCTAAGATAAGAATAAAATATTCTTAATAAGGTCCATAGATCACTAATGAGACCTTTGACCTCAAAATCTGCCCTTCCCACGCATTGCCAGAAATGATTAAGCATTTTTGATAGATGTTAACCTTATAAATCATTTATGTATGCAATGATTGTTATTTTTTACATAATAATCATAATCAGCCCATTATCTTTCCACCTGTTAGGACTCGATCCTTCCTCATATAGATAGTGGCCAACCCATGTCAAAGTTTTAAGGCCACCTGAAGGCCTTCGACATAGCCTAACGACTGTTGTCCTAAGACAAACAACCGGGACCGACGGCTTAACGTGCCTTCCGAAGTACGGAAGCGCTCAGTTGAACAATGCCACTAGCACACATCGATCCAACTCCTAACCGCAGCAAGCGTTGCTTATCTTGTTGATCGGTTAAGATCGCCAAGCCAGTCTCCCCAGCGAACGCTTCAAATTATTGTAACTTTTTTTAGTATACGATATTTTATTATTTTTTACTAGATCATTGAAACAGTGATGCCTGCTTAGAAAATTAAATGAAGCAATTTCAGAGAGAAAAGAAAAGGCAGTCATGTTACTGCTGACAGAAGTGAAAACTTCTCTTACAGCTACAACAGTATGTCGAGCAGTACAACTCCCTGTGAACGAGTTCATCAGGAGAAGTACTACCAACATACCTATTTCTCACAAGAATTAATAATGTTCGCAATACTGTGTCCTGGTTTGAAGAGTAGGAGGTAGGTGACGAGACAACAAAAATTGGCACGACCAAATTGTGTCGTGTGCTTTTCGCCTAACATACTTCACCAAGCCCTCTAATGTTGCAAGTCATTCAAAGCTTTGTTTATTGACTTTTGCAATTTAACGGCAAGTGCATGACACTGCATGACTTAGCGGTTATTTCAATGAGTATTAAGTACAAGAGTCCAATTCTACTATTTCACAACGTTCATTTGTTAGCCCACCTATTTAGTTGGTTTGGGCAATACCTATTACACTTAGGTATATATTCTTTGGTCCACATCTCCGTCATTTATTTTTTATCAACCAAAATTAGCAGCAATCTATTCCGGTACAACTGCAGTTCGACTCCGGTTGTCGATCGATCATTACACATAAAGCTATTCTACTATTTCTATTGACAAAGTAACGCCATCTTAAACGTTGTTGCACTTTCTTTAAAGGTATACTAGTAGTTTTGCAATACAGTAGACCTCGCGAGCAGTTTTATCGGCAGTTTGACCTATCTGCACGTCATCTAAATTCAGAAAAATAAATACAAATATTAAATTCGAAACGACCTTGCCCAACTTCTGCTGAAGTCGGTTCTATTTATGCTAAAAAAATATTGACAGTTATGTGATACGATAAGTGTCAAAAAGTATTGAGTCGTGAGCCAAACGATCCGTTTCTGGAGACAGGAACTCGGCATTATCAGCAGCATCAGATCTCGGACAAGAGGGAGAATGACGGGTGGACTTTACCAGCTTGTTTTTGCTACGTTATATTACAAGAAAACGTATGTAATACTTATGGCGTATGTAATATTTATTTTTATGCTATTTCATTCGCTGTATTCTATTTGTTATTGTTAATACATCATGATGACTTGGTAATGTTTTGAGCTTTGCGGTTATAAAAGTTGAGATTAATAACAATACATCAATTGTAAGTTTGTTTTTAATCATTATGTTAGTTGTTATCATTGTTAGACTTTAATGTGTTTTTGTAATAGTTCTTATATTTTTTGTGTGTATTTTTTGGCAATAAAATAATTTCTATTCTATTCTAAAAGTAAAAAGTTCAATTTGCAAAATTTTTAACCGACTTCCATTCTATTCTGTTATTGGAGTGTAACTCAAAAACTACTGCACCGAATTTGATGAATTTGTAATATGTATTTTTAGCTTTGATCCTGATGAAACATTGACACTCTGTTGACTCGTCTGATAATACATTGAACTAAAGTTGCTAACATGTTCTGCAATGACATTTCTAATATTATTTTGATTTTGTATTATGAAACTGTCATTTTTCTTACTTGTTTATATTGTTATTAAGTCTATCATTAATATTTAAGTTTATTTTGTATAACATCACTTTATTTCATCATTACTTTATTTAAAGTTATATGATTATTAACGGGATATTTACCGTGGTAAGTTTGTGGAATGAGCTCTCGATATTTCGGCGCAGTTACATGCACCATGTTCATTGCATGCATTCTTCAGTCTTCCCGTGAACATGGTGCTTGTAACTGCGCCGAAATATCGGGAGCTCATTCCACAACCTTACCACGGTAAATATCCCGTTAATTATCATATAACTTTAGTGAACAACCGTGATAGTTTAAAACAGTGTATTACTTTATTTGGCTAATTAGTAACCTCTTGAAAATTTTAAATACCTACTAAGTACCTATATAATTAATTAATTTTAAATATTTGTACAACGGAAACGGTAGAATGTTTGAGATATTATTTTTATTATTGTACACAAGAACTGTATCAAGAAATAATATTCTTACAAATGAACAAATTGAATTAAATTGAAATTTTAATGGGACTACAGGACAAGTACCAGCTTTCAAACAAAAAAGAATATTGGGAATTGGTTCACCCAGTCGAAAGTTATGAGGAACCCTTTCTTTTCCAGTCGGTAGAAAATGACTCTTCAGTTACGTTATTGTTCGAGTGGGCCTAACACGAAAGTTTTCTTCATCGTATCGTTGACGTACACAGTACAACCTGTCATTTATCTATTACACACAGAACTCATAGTTTGATCACAGATACATTTACCTACATAGATAACATGATTGAAACTTTCGTAAGTTTTATCATTGATTTTATAATAGACATTAATTAATCTATGGTATTATTTATTATTTTAATGTTATTTTGACGGTTTAACTTACGCGGTAGGTATAGTCGACCGGTTTCGTGACCGTACGGGCCACTTCTTCATGGAGTAGGTACTTGCGCACCCGGCTGCGTTCGCGCTAGTACTCTCCATTGACAGTTTTTTTTGCTTGATCACTTTCACAGTAGAAATCGTGAAATCGTTTTTGGTAGTAGGCCTCCTGATATATTAGACGTCATTAGGTTCGTCTTGAAAACGTTAGTGGGAGTTTTGGCGCGAACGCGGAAAGTCAACTTTTTCCATTGTATTATTTATCAAAACTTATGCTTTTTTTCAGTGTTAATGTTTAAAATTGGTGGCGTTTCAATCATTAAGTGCTGTTTTACGTGCATGAGTGTGGGCAAGTGATATAATGTGGTGAAACGTGTTTTTCCGTGTTGTTTCCAAAACTCTATAGAAGCTGATGGTAAAGTTGCCACCACTTTACTAAAGCATGACTTAGACTGACTGGACCATGACTGACTGACATTTTGGACTCTGACTGACTACGACTAATATCACCAGAATATTCTACTAAAGCTTTGTAATACAAATAACTTGACACTGGCAAATGCACGAGAAGTGCGGGACCATAGCCCTCTAAGGAGGGAAAACGAAAAAAAAAACGTTAGTGTCAATGGGAACACGAGTGCATAAAAGATATAAAAAATCCACCATTTTGATTGAAAAATCAATTTTTTTCCGTTTTAGTTTGTTTTGTTTGGATTCTTTTTTGTCAAATTTGTGATTGTGTGAGCGTTTGCAAAGTGCATTGAAAACACCAACCTAACATTGTCAATATTTCCCTGTAACTATTACTGCTATGTGTTAATAATAAAGCTCATATTGGCATGCGTTAAAAAGTGTCAAGTTTCAAAACAGCTTGTACCTATATCGTCATAAAAACTTCCGTGAGAACTCATAGCTAAATGATACAACCGGCAAACACTCACGTCTATCATCTAGTCGTTATACTTAGGTGGTAACTACATTATCGATAAATAACGCATGATATAATTAAGTCGTTTTGATATTGTTTTATGAATAAATTTCAAATCCACACAAAGGTCTTCAGGTGCCAAACTAGGCAGAGCCTGTACTATGGTAACCTGATGACTGATATACATACTTATATACATATACACACCCAGACG
Source organism: Selenia dentaria (assembly GCA_917880725.1). Taxonomy (NCBI): domain Eukaryota; kingdom Metazoa; phylum Arthropoda; class Insecta; order Lepidoptera; family Geometridae; genus Selenia; species Selenia dentaria. Next base: position 6,056,758 of record OU862904.1, on the reverse strand, counting down.
CAGGCCAAACAGACATGTTCATGCACAAAAATGTTTGACCTGTCCGGGGATCGAACCCGGGACCGGCGGCTCAGAAGGCAGGGGTGCTACCAACTACGCCAACCGGCCTGTCATGAACCCCTATTTCTCCTGGTCACGCTATAACATGAGAATGGATCACGATTTTTGTTGTGTTAATTATTGTTCGGAGAAGGTTCTTATGAAAGACAAAACAAGAAACGATGGGAGGTTATGGCGCTCAAGCCTCGTATACAAACGAAGTCGCGGGCAGTCGCTATCAAATTAATAGTTTATAAATAAACCAATATATTTTTATAAGAGCAAAATGGTTACAACTGGAATACTGGAGGTCATGGTTTTTCCCTCAATCTATCTCTAATATCTATCGATATATCTGCAGTCACAGATGCACATGACATTATTTTAAATTTTCTTTTTATTTTAGTGAAGTAGGTACAACAAAGCGAGAAGGGAAATATACACAATATAAAAATATAGCTTTTTCTCATGGTGAGCACTACGCTTGCCTATGCTAGTTGCAGTGCTACCCTTCAGGGTATGTCACACAATTTTTATATTTTGGCAACTTTTTTTTTGCCATTTTTATGGCAAAATAATCATGTCTGTTGTATGGGAGTTTTATAGATCGGAACCCTGCGTGCGTAAGTCCGAATTGCACTTGGCCGATTATATTAAATCATACCATAAAAACCACCAATAATAAAGACCCAAGAACAAATTTAAATGTGTTATTTCATCACACAAATATTATTATATATAATCATTTACCCCATTCAGGGATCAAACCTGCAACCCCGCTTATCTATAGCAGGGTTAGGTTATAATATACTATTATTATATTGTATTAGTATTATTCGGAGTAAACAAATAAAAAAGCACAAAACAACTAATACACAAAAGTTTTAAAATAACAGAACAAGAAAAACAACAGAAAAATCCTGATTTCAAAGTCAATGGAAAATATTATGCTAATCGAAAATACGCACTTAATTGATTAATGGGTGATTTCGCAATTTTATGTTATAGTAGGAGAGCTGACAGGTATTTTGTAAAGATTCTTAATATGTCATTACGTATTTGAAGGACATTTACTACGTCGCCGAATTGTGATGACTGAACTATAGTCGGACCTATCCGATAAATATTACGTGAGTAATCCCGTATTTTTAATTAATAATGACTGTGGGGTGCTTGAAGATGTTGTATTGATGGAGTATGTCCGAAACTGTTTATTTAGAATGTCTTGTTTTAATCGTGATATGAATATCCACATTGGCTTTATAAATAGTATATTGGCTTGTCCTAACTCTGAAGAAGCCAAAATGTTATATAAGTTTGCACGTTTATGTTTGGCTAAGTCTTGATATGTATACTTACTTTTAGTTTTGCTGTTTCATGTGTGGACTTCTTGGAATGATGTTGTCGCTCAGCGACAAAGTCCTATATATAAAAAAAAGGAAATAGAAAAGAAGGACATTTATTGATAAGAATAGAAAGCAGAACGATATGTTCGCTAATCAAATATATATTTGCCGTGCTGTAGGTTGTATAAGACAGATTTTTTCACATATTTGTAAGATCGTATAAGACTGATTATTCAAGGTCGCATAAGACCACAAATCACAGAAACAAAGGACATATGAAAAGGGAGTGGGGCTGGCTTCGCAACAATATGTCCAAAACAGAATACATTGCTCGCGGCGGTTCGCAACTTATGTGACGGAACGACGGTCGCGATATTGTATGTAAACAGTTTACAGTGCTTGCTCTGTATTTACAAATATTCAAACGTTAAGTTTTAAAGCCGCAGTGGATAATGAACTTGTTAAAGCTAACAGAATAGGTTGAGCCGCGGAATGTGGCCACTGTTTGCGACACTAGGATTTGTACTCAGCGTACGGATTGGCATCTCTCTAGATCTCTATGGTCATACTCATAGTTTTTTATTGATATCACATATACAGGTCTAACAAAACATAATACTAGTACCTTCAGCGGTACAGTTATCAATACATACCTATAGGTAATACATATATGTCATCATGTTAATCAGAATAACAAGAATAATTAAAAAATTATAATTAACACACATTAAAATCAGTAAGTCCATTTTAAATAAATTAATGTCACAGTAAAAAAAAAACATAGCATAAGACTAATCGTTTCGCATCTTTGTAAGATCGACTTGTTATCTCTTCGCTTAACATTACCGACGACACGCGACGCTGTCCTATAATTAAAAGTGATACAATGACTCACTGACATGATACGCAAGCATTCAGGTGATTAGATGAGTAAAACCTTTGAGACGCGCTGGTTTCCTGATAATAGTACAAAGCAGAATCTTTAAACAGCCTGTGTAACGAAACAAAACGATAATATTCTATGAATGAAAATAATTAAGTTAGTTAAGGAACAGGAAAAGAATAGAATTCATAAATATGAATTTTAGAAAAAAAAAGCCTGAATAGGGCCACAAAAATAAACTTTTACGTCCAAACTCTCAAAATTTTCAGCGATAACACCATTTTTTCAGGTAATACATAGCTAAAGTATAGTATTGAAATAGTAACCAGCAGTTTTTCAATTGTGTTGTATACGACTTAATATTATAAATAGGAAAGATTTGTATGTATGTTTGTAACGAATTGGCTCAAAAAGTACTAGACCGATTTCAAAAATTTTATCACCATTGGAAAGCTACATTCACCCTGAGTAACATTGGTCATAAAAGATTTATCGTCATCATCATCATCCATCACAGCGCGGGTGAAACCGCGGAGAGCAGCTAATCAAAAATATAGAGACAACGCACAAAATTAATCCTTCCTCGCATTACATAGTCCAATCTTATAAGCAATTTTAAACCTTGCGTAAAACATCGTATTTAAAAAAAATTGGTATTGGTCTTTCAATTAAACTTAGTGGTTATTAACCCACCAATATTCCACGTCAAAACTCGAAGAAAAACAAATCTAGGAAACTGACACAAACAAGGAAGGCTATTGTCGGTTTTTTTCCCCGGTATTAATAGTTGTTTACTTGTACGATAAGCTTTTCGCAAATTATTCGTGCGGCCTCTTTAATGTCAGGGTAATATAAGCCCCGAAACGAACCCCCTGCCGTCGAATGGCGAACCCCTAGCTCGACGGCAGGGGGTTCACTTCGGGGCTTGATGACTGGTAGGCATGTTACGAAAGAAACAAGCACACCCATCTCATTAATATTAAAAATATATTTCTTTTGGCACCATATTTTCTTGAACACTCAATTTTAATATTTTCTTTGGGGGATTTAATTAGTCAGGTAAGGGGTTCGCTGTCACTTGGAATTTAAACAGCCGTGCGATTCTGTAATGATTCGTCGACAAGCTCACCGATGTCAAATACTTTATGAAATATCGCCCTTGTACATAAGGTTACTTTTCCAACGTTTCTTGTCATCTCTTCATTTGTTTCACGGATTTGCTCTTGGAGAATCGCACGGCAGGGAAGTTTGAGAAACCCTGCCCTTGATAAAATACAGTTTGTACTGTTGCACGTGAACGACACGTTACGTTACACTTACGCAGTTATTCGTGTTAGGCACACTGAATAGTTTTTTCTGTATACGTACATATAGGCTTAGAATAAGCGTTATTGTTCTGCCGTGCGATTCTCTAACAGCAAACATCATTACATCTTTGACAACATCTGTGAAACAAATGACGGGATGTTAAGAAACGTTGGAAAAGCAACCTTATGTACAGGGGCGAAGTATTTGACATCGGTGAGCTTTACACGAAGCATTACAGAATCGCACGGCAGAGCCTCTAGGTAGGTACTTATTCCAAACAGACGTAGCCTAACTTACAATTTACGATATTAATACCGTTTAAAATTGTTGAAATTTAAGTGCATAGTAATCATGATAACCTAAGAAATCATTAAAGTTAAGTTATTTTCCGACAGAAATCTGTGCTTAAGTACTATTATATATATTATAGTACTTGCTTAAGATGCGGTCCTTTGGTTGAAAATCGTAGATTGGACGATATAATGCGAAAATGCGTTAATTTTGTACGTTTTCTTTATAGTTTCGATATATACTAACACAATTTAAAAACTGCTGGTTATTACTTTAGCACTATACGTTGGCTAAGTATTACCTAAAAAAAATATAGTGTTATCGCTGGAAATTCGGAGAGTTTGGACGTGAAAGTTTATTTTTGTGGACCTATTAAGGATTTTTTTCTGCTGAAAGTGAGTTATTATTTATGAATTCTATTCGGTCATTACTCTTTTCCTATCCCTTTTCTAACCTTTGTATTTTTTTCATAATATACTATCGATCTGCTTCGTTGCAGTAGTGGTTTAAGAATTCTGTTTTTTACTATTATCAGGGTACGAGCGCGCCTTAAGGCGCTGTCAGCTCAGCGCTTGGCTACGTTAAATTTCCCTTACATTAAATTAAGCAAGCGCAACTCGTAAAAACGTAAAAAAAAACATAAATAAATAATGTGAATTCTTAAATTTAAAAAAAACCGTCAATGTATGTGTATTAAAAATAGCTATTTTATGGTATGTGTTTCATGACAATCACAATAGTGAATAAAGAGAAAAACTTTAAAGGTGAAGTTTAGTGGTATGTTTGATTTTTTTTTAATTAATCTAGTATGTTAAAATATGTTTTTAATTCCGTTAATGTGTACTTTGAAGTGTAAGAAATGTCATACTATTTTTCGTAGGTTAAATTAAATCGCTGCTTATGAGTTAAACTGCTTTAAAAACCCTCATTTTATCGACATCATGATATGACAGCACCTTAAGCGTGGAATAATTACAGCTATAACATGTCAGCCTATCAAGATAATTAAGAATTTGCGGTTTACGAGAATTCGGCCTTCAAGTTGCAGGGCTTGTTGCACAATACTATCGATTAACAAGTACAATTTGCAAAATTTAATACTGACTTCCATTCTATTCAGTTATTGGAGTGTCACTCAAAAGCTACTAGACCGAATTTGACGAAATTTAAATAGGACCACACGGGTACAACTTCAAGCTTACAAACAAAAAAAATTTGAGACCAGTTCACCCTAACGAAAGTTATGAGGTAACAAACATAAAAAAATAAGATACAGTCGAATTGAGTACCTCCTCCTTTTTGGAAGTCGGTAGAAAAGTATGTTGCTTTAAGGACAAACAACTTCAACGAACAATGGCAGGCGTTTATACTTAAAAATAGCTGAGGTCAAATTCATATCAGTCTTTAATCCATAGATACCTTAAAAACAAGTTATATACCGACTTCCAAAACAAGTTCAATTAGAAAAATTTAATACTGGCTTCCATTCTATTCAGTTATTGGAGAGTCTCTCAAAAACGACTGGACCGAATTTGATGAAATTTAAATGGGACCAAACGGGAAGCACCAGCTTTCAAACATTTTTTGAGTTACACTCCAATAACTGTATAGAATGTAAGACGGTATTAAATTTTTTAAATTGTACTTGTGATTCATCATCATCATCATCATCCATATACTCAATGCAATATCGAAGAATCTTAAAAAGTACAGAACCGATTTCAAAAATTCTTTCTCCGTTAGAATCCTACAATACCCCTGATTCACATAGACTATGTGTTTTGATTCATCATCATCATCATCCATCACCATAAGGAATAAACACAAAAGCTACAGGACCGATTTCAAACGTTATTTCACCATTAGAATGCTACTTTATCCCTGAGTACCTAACACAGCTTATAGATATATTTCGATTCATCATCATCATCATCCATCACCATAAGGAATAAACACAAAAGCTACAGGACCGATTTCAAACGTTCTTTCACCATTAGAATGCTACTTTATCCCTGAGTACCTAACACAGCTTATAGATATATTTCGATTCATCATCCATCACCATAAGGAATAAACACAAAAGCTACAGGACCGATTTCAAACGTTCTTTCACCATTAGAATGCTACTTTATCCCTGAGTACCTAACACAGCTTATAGATATATTTCGATTCATCATCATCATCATCCATCACCATAAGGAATAAACACAAAAGCTACAGGACCGATTTCAAACGTTCTTTCACCATTAGAATGCTACTTTATCCCTGAGTACCTAACACAGCTTATAGATATATTTCGATTCATCATCATCATCATCCATCACCATAAGGAATAAACACCAAAGCTACAGGACCGATTTCAAACGTTCTTTCACCATTAGAATGCTACTTTATCCCTGAGTACCTAACACAGCTTATAGATATATTTCGATTCATCATCATCATCATCCATCACCATAAGGAATAAACACAAAAGCTACAGGACCGATTTCAAACGTTCTTTCACCATTAGAATGCTACTTTATCCCTGAGTACCTAACACAGCTTATAGATATATTTCGATTCATCATCATCATCATCCATCACCATAAGGAATAAACACAAAAGCTACAGGACCGATTTCAAACGTTCTTTCACCATTAGAATGCTACTTTATCCCTGAGTACCTAACACAGCTTATAGATATATTTCGATTCATCATCATCATCATCCATCACCATAAGGAATAAACACCAAAGCTACAGGACCGATTTCAAACGTTCTTTCACCATTAGAATGCTACTTTATCCCTGAGTACCTAACACAGCTTATAGATATATTTCGATTCATCATCATCATCATCCATCACCATAAGGAATAAACACCAAAGCTACAGGACCGATTTTTAAATTCTTTAACCATTAGAATTGCTACATTATCCTTGACAAGTACAATTAGATAATTTTTATACAGACTTCCATTCTATTCAGTTATTGGAGTGTATCTCAAAACCTACTGGACCGAATTTAATGAGATTCAAATGGAACCACACGAGAAGTACCAGCTTTCAAACCAAAAAAATTGAGAATTTTGAGAATCGGTTCACCCAGTCAAAAGTTACGAGGTAACAAACATAAAAAATAATACAGTCTAATTGAGTACCTCCTCCTTTATTTCGAAGTCGGTAGAAAATCAACCTACTTAAGGATAACGTACCTACTATGTAATGTAACTCACTGGGCTATATATTTTTAATCATCATCATCGTCATCTATCACCACGCGGATGAAACCGCGGAGCGCAGTGTTTTTTAAATTAATCTAATACCATCTCCTTTTACTAATATAATATAAACTACATAAAAAGGGTTGATAAGTTTTGAATGTTTATGACCAGAAACCAAGCAGTTTGATGGTTTACTCGATACCAAGGACCTTAATGGATTACATGGAACTTGAAGATGTCATAACTACACTGCGAGCTTTGGACTGTCGATAGATTAAATTTGACAGTAATTATTTTTCCTTATTTATTAATTTTTTTTTATTAGCAAACGTTTGGTCTTGTTGAATAAATAAGTCTACGAGTTTGTAAACTTGCGTTAGTCATATGAATGTTCAACTCTCATTTTGCCTTGCACGACTATAAAAGATCACCGGTTTTGCTAAACTGACATTTGTAATCTTTAGATGGGAACATTGAAATTGTCTATGCGCTTATATTGTAACCTGAGCAATCATTAATGAATCAAATAAAAGTGAAACTTATATCTATCTCTTTGGCACTACAGTACAATGTATATAGACTTTCTTGTTTATCCTTTGTTGTATGAAATTTGACGACTTTTTATTCTATACGTATTGTCTCGTGTCATTTCGTCCAAAGAGTACATTATACAGCAGAATGTAACATCAATTTCTTTTTACACAAAACTTCACTAACCCTAGTTAAAGACTTAATCCTCATTGATGGGTATTTCAATAAATAACCTCAGATTTACCCCTAACCTTTAATGGTGCAAGATAAATTAATTATAAAATCCCGTTTTAGCAGTTGACTCTGAGTTATTGAAGCTAGCTCTGGAAAGTGCAAGTGGGCCTTATTCGATAAACGACAGTCTGCGATATAGCTGACGCGGATGGATCCATGCCAGAGACAAGGTACGATAGATAAAATGAGTTCGTCGACAAGTTTATCAAACCGTAAATCCATGAAGAATAAGTATTTTTTGCCACGGTAATATTACCGTGCTTATGCCGACTTATAATTACAATATACAGGGTTATTGGTAATTAGACCGGATCCTTTTAAGGGGTGGTAGGGAATGCCATTTGCAACAATATGACTGTACATTGTGATATCCGGAAATGAATCATTTCTGTGATATTCTTTTTTTTTATTTTTTTTTTGAAAATCCAGTTTTACTACTTTAAAATTCAATAAAAAAAAAAAGGAATCAACCGATTTCAATTCTGTTCGCAGTTTTAGAGAAACCTTGTTACAGCTCTTAATAATAAACAATAATATCGTACTAATGTAGATCCATCCAAAAACTAGAGGCTTTTTCATAATTTTTATTTGATAATTTTTGTAAGATGCTTTACAAAAACCTTTATTTTCTCTACAAAAACGATAGTAAATTAAGTCTGCATTTTATTTAAAAAACATCTACAAGTCTTTAGCTATCCAACGAGGTAAAAAAATTAGCACTTTATTGCACAATTGCAGAAATAATGCGATAACAAAGACTCAGGTAGAGACATTCCGAGAAAGGGTTTTAGACAACGGTATCGCCGTCTCCCTCTCGCTTATGTTTGTTGAACGAGCAATGAGAACCCAGTTTGCTCAAGCGCATCGTACTGTTCAGACGCTCTTTGGCAACCCTTTATTACGATTAAATTTCGACCTTGATAACGTTATTGGACTTGTGTAACTTCTTTTTCTGTGATTCGGCTAGTGAACTGGACTTTTTGATTGATTGCTTACCCGACGACTTGGCTTGTACTAAAGGATCTGATCATGACTGCGGAATCCCACGACCATCTACCTCGGCTTCGAGAGTTCACAAACGAAGAGTATGCGGACATACTGTTTTGCTATGGTTTTGCCAACGGCGTCGCTACACATGCTCGAACGGAGTATCAGTCTCGATTTCCACAGCGCCGTTTACCCCATGTGAGTGTATTTGACGGAGTGTACCGGCGACTACGAGAAACTGGTCAAGTTCAAAGACGACAAAGTGATGCTGGACGATCTCGTATTTATCATTCGGATGAAGAGGAACAGATAATTCGCATGTTTGAGCAAGATCCTACGACTTCAACAAACATCATTGCACGACGTCTTGGCATGTCGCAATGGAAAGTATGGAACACAGTGCACCGCTCAAGACTCTACCCGTATCATTTGACTCCGGTACAAGTTATCCAAGACGGAGATCCTGCACGTAGAGTCGAATTTCGCAGATTCATGTTGAACACCGATATGGAAGATGCCAATTTTTTATTAAAAATCTTATGGACCGACGAATCCAAATTTGATCACGATGGAATATCAAATTATCATAATATTCATTATTGGGCCCCGAAAGATGACGGTAACCCAAACAAGAAAAGATTACAAGGATCACAAAGAAGGTTTTCCGTTAATGTGTGGATGGGCATTATTAAGAATGAATTGATCGGCCCTTTCTTTCTGCCCAACAACCTCAATGGTGAAGCGTATGAATTTTTTTTGAGAAACGAACTTTATGAGCTACTCAGTGAAGTACCCCTTGAAACCCGCAGAAACATAATTTACCAACATGATGGTTGCCCCGCACATTTTAGTTTGAGCGTCCGTGAGTGGCTCAATCGTCAGTATCCCAATAAGTGGATTGGCAGAGGAGGACCCATTCCGTGGCCGGCCAGAAGTCCCGACTTGACTCCCGTCGACTATTACGTATGGGGTCACATGAAAAGCTTGGTGTACGACGATACTCTTGGACCTGTGGCAACCATCGAAGAACTGAAACAGCGCATAATAAATGCAGCTGAAAAAATGAAAATTAATTTAAATACAAGTGTTGTTAAAAGCAATTTACGCAGACGTATGCGTCTCTGCATTCAAAATTCTGGCTCACATTTTGAGAACGAACTGTAAAAATAATAAATACAGACTAATTACATCTACTCTTTTATTTCTTTAAAAGAAATTAAGTTACCTTAAGAAAGTATTTCTTCCATAGCTACTTCTCATGGACTATTCTCTTTCCTTTCTCGGCCTTTTGTAATCGCATTATTTCTGCAACTGTGTAATAAAGTGCTAATTCTTACCTCGTTGGATAGCTAAAGACTTGTAGATGTTTTTTAAATAAAATGCAGACTTAATTTACTATCGTTTTTGTAGAGAAAATAAAGGTTTTTGTAAAGCATCTTACAAAAATTATCAAATAAAAATTATGAAAAAGTCTCTAGTTTTTGGATGGATCTACATTAGTACGATATTATTGTTTATTATTAAGAGCTGTAACAAGGTTTCTCTAAAATTGCGAACAGAATTGAAATCGGTTGATTACTTTTTTTTTTATTGAATTTTAAAGTAGTAAAACTGGATTTTCCAAAAAAAAATAAAAAAAAAGAATATCACAGAAATGATTCATTTCCGGATATCACAATGTACAGTCATATTGTTGCAAATGGCATTCCCTACCACCCCTTAAAAGGATCCGGTCTAATTACCAATAACCCTGTATGTTGAAATTATAAGTTTTTAATTTTTAATTTTTCTCTCTATAAATTTCAATGTTTGAGATCGCTAAAGCAGGCGTTAGTGCTTTAAAAAGTACTACTATAAAAAAATTACAATGTATGTGTTGCAGTCAAGACTCTTACCCAGTCAAAACTACTTTTAACCCAAGGAAATGGAGAGATTTATTTAAAGAAATCGAAATATTAACTTTGCCTTCCTTATTATGTATTTGAAAATATAATGTATGTTCGTAAAATTTACATATATATAAGTTAAATAGTGATAAGCACCTTTTAATACTAGAAATACAAGTTTTAGACTTGCGAAGACTAAAACGTCGTTCCTAGGAAATTGTGTACGTTTTTACAATAAAATCCCAAAACACATAAGTGAGCTCACAGAGGGCAAATTGAAGTTGACTGTAAAAACGTTTTAATAAAAAAAGCTTATTATAAAATCCGACATTATATAAAAGATAAAGATGCTTGGAATACTCCACTTCTGGCAAGCTCTCACTGTGCCACCCATAAAATGTAATATTAGGTATTAGTATAAAATGATTTTTAGAATTTGTTCACCCTATCGAAAGTTATAAGGTAACAAACATAAAAAAATACAGTCAAATTGAGTACCTCCTCCTTTTTGGAAGTCGGTAGAAAATACAACTTCATATCTTTTAGTGTAACATTTTTGTAAAACTTATCGTTTTCGATTTATGGCCCATTTAATGAACCGGTTATTTCTATAAAAATGTAAGGCGAAATGCTACTAGGTTTAGCCTTCATTATTATTCACGGTTCACGGGGAGTATCTAGTCAGAGCAAAGTCACTATTAGTGCGGTAACGTTGAGTGAAGTGTTAGGTTGAATGGTGACCACACAATGCGCGAGCCGAGCGAGTGAAGCGAGCGTGCCGCGGCAGCGGCCATTCGAAACGCCAGAATTATATAGTTCTAAAGTCATAACAGTAAATTTATGGTTTACGAGAAGATATAATATATGCAAATAAATTTATTTTGTATTATTATTATTTTTTGGTGGTTATTTCTATATACGTTTAAACATGATATTATTTGCTTAATAAGAAAAGATTTAAGTGTTAATAAAGATAACCTAAGGGAGAAAAATAGCTCTAACACACAGGGAATCCTATTGTATATAGGGCCGCATGTATGTTTATATATTCATTGTTTTAGAATTTCGCGGTTGTTAAATAAATTATAACTATTACTCACGGGATGTGCACCACGATTAGGCAGGGTTTTGAGTTCCCGATACTTCGGTGCAGTTACATGGATCATGTTCACGGGTAGGATCAGAAATAGAAATATCGGCAACTCCAAAATCTGCCTAAACGTGGTAAACATCCCGTGAGTACTAATAATAATGTTTTATATTCATGTATTCAATAAGTTTTTATTCATAATTTCTTTTATGTTTTTAAATTATATTTGTTTCAGATAATATAATCATGAATTATGTCATGAAAACACATATTATTATTATTATTATTATTATTAGTTCTAACCTAAGATTTTCAGTTAAAGTACTGTTGATGAAGACCTTCAGTAAGAAGAACTTTGGACTGGTTTTGAGATTTGACTACAACATTATAAAATTACATAATGTATAGTCGAAAACGAAAGAACAGAGGTTGGTTTTTACGCCGTGTGCAAATGTAACTTGAACAGGAAATATCAAAAAAACACTTATGATGTTTTGCAATGTCATATTTTTCGGTGAAACATATGTGAAAGGTTATGGGCGTGATGAATTTGTATAGGCTTAACGTTGCCACAAGCAAAAATTGTAGTTAACGCCTTAAGGTGCTGTCAATTCATGATGGTGTAGATTAAAATTAGGAGTTTTAAAGCAGTTCATCTCATAAGCAGCGATATAATTGAAATCACAAAAAGTAATATGACATTTCTAAGACTTCTAAGTGCACTTTAATTGATTTAAAAACATATTTTCTACCGACTTCCAAAAAGGAGGAGGTACTCAATTCGACTGTTTCTTTTTTTTCATGTTTATGTTTGTTACCTCATATCTTTCGATAGGGTGAACCGATGCTCAAAATTCTTTTTTTGAAAGCTGGTGCTTCTCCTGTGGTCCCATTTAAATTTCATCAAATACGGTCCAGTAGTTTTTGAGTTCCACTCCAATAACTGAATAGAATGGAAGTCGGTATTAAATTTTTCAATTTGTACTTGTAACATACTGGAGTACGTTAAAAAATTAAATATACAACCTAATTTCACAATTAAAACAATTTTCCTCTTTCTTATTCACTAGTGTATTTGCCACGAAACACATACCATAAAATTGCAATTTTTAACACACATACATTGACGGATATTTTTTTATTTAAGAGTGCACATGATTTTTTTATATAAATTTTGTACGTTTTTACGAGATGCGCTAGCTCGGTTTCAAGTACAGGAAATTGAACGTAGCAAAGCGCTGAGCTGTCTGAAAGCGCCTTAAAGCCGTGTGCAAGTAATGATTATCGGTAATAAAATTTGGTACGAATAACGTTTGGAAAGAATAATTAATAAATAAAAAGGAAAAAATAATAAGTGGAAAAAAATACGTTTACATACTCTTAGTACTGCATTAGAACCTTGTTCGCAACACGCTTATCACACACACACACGAAAACAAATATTTCTGCTCATATATTTTCCCCCGGCTGAGAATCGAACCTTGTACACCGACGTTCAAAGGCAGGGTCACTACCAACTAACGGAACCGCCAAAGAAAGGGTATGTGTAAAACCTGATGTTTAACATTCCACTTAGAATAGATAATAACATTAATAATAATTATTGCAATATTACATTTATTTTACATTTACCGTTTTACCAATTATTATAATAGATACACTATATAACCATCCATCCAAAACGTTTCTGTTTTTATACTACGAGTACTTTGTATTTTTATACCAAACAGGCCTCTAAGTGTTGGCTACAGCCTTACTTTGTAAAGGACAGGATGAAATCCGTGAAATCTTTTGAATAAAAGGAATAATAATAATAATATTTTTTAATAATTATTATTATTAAGAATAATAATAATATTTTTACCGCAGGGGCTTTGTGGCGAGCCGTCCGTGAGTGGCGACACCGTGGACCCTGTTTCTCCCTGGGGCTAAATGAGACCACTGACCCCCGGCTTGCCTTAATTGGCCGTCCGGGGGTGGAGACGCAAGAGCAAGTAACAAAAAGCTCCAAGGTGGAAGTGTTAAAGGGCATAACGCCGGTAGTAGCGCTCTAGTGAAACCGCAGCACACCTCGCGACACCCTTAAGCCATCCACACCAACGTTGCCCCTTTTGTCACCACTCATGGTGGCCTTTATGGGGGGCCCGTTTAGTGGATGGCAAGTCACCACCTGCCCAAAAATTTTAAAATGAGACTGAAATTGGCAGGTGCCGTAATCTCGTCCATAGTCCACTATATCTCGTACCACTAATAAGTACATATCAATAGCCATGCCCATTTTACCCATTTTTGTAATAGATATACCATGTAACCATCCATCCAAAATGTTTCTGTTTTTATACTACATTGTATGTTTATACCAAACGGGCCTCTAAGTGTTGGCTGTAAAGGACCGGGTGAAACCCGTGAAATATGTCAAATAAAAATTTATTTTCAAAATCATACCAGACACCTATAATGAAGACTTATACAATGCTTTGTTTGTTGTCTTAAGTAAAATACAAGTTTGGTATAGGTACATTAATAAGACCGCAGAACCTACACTAAGAATAAACTTGTGTTGTAGGTTTCTGCTTAGATTTACCTATTAGTACTTACGTAAGCGACTAGTAGTTGTTTCTCAGTTTATCTATGAAAATCTAATGTATGTAAAGAAAAACATTTGCAGTTTTGATAAAAGGAGTGATGCTCATTCCATCAACACGCGAAATAAGCACAAGCTATCCGTACATGTAACGCGTCTCCACAGAATAAGTCATTCTTTTATGGGACAATGTATACGATTCTATAATAAAGTTCCTAATGTTATCCGAGATTTGCCTATTAATAAGTTTAAAATTACTATTAAAACTAAACTCTGTCAAAAAGGTTATTACAAAATTTCGGATTACTTGGAGGATAAAACAGCTTGGGACTGATCACTCCAGGATCTATCTACTCGTGTACTAAGATGTCAAAGTGTAGCGTGTCTTGCCCTACTGATACCATTATTATGTTCTCTTTTGTAAGGCAACACACTGGAGCTAATATTTGTAGTACCTAAGTAAAAACATTGTAAAAACATCTATATAAAAAGAATGGCCCCGAGTTTCTTGCCGCTTCTTCTCGGTTGGCTCTATGTATTTTGGAACGCGGCAGTAGGCTTTAAAGTACATTATAATGAAAAATTGACGTTCATAAGTGCGTCTTTGATGCCTAAATTGAATAAATGATTTTGACTTTGACTTTGACTTTGACTAAGTCTTATATTCAATCGACTTCCAAAAGGAAGAGGTTCTCAAGTTGACGCGTAATTTTTTAATGTATGATCACGCAGTAGTCCGATTTTGTTATTTTTTTGTTTGGTAGAGTATACTTCCAAGGCGATCCCATTTAAATTACATGACAATCGGTCAAGCGGTTTTCGAGTTACACTCCAATTATCTGATAAGTGTTTACTTATCTTGATATCGTAATTGACGGTGAATGACAATCGATGCCGTAAGTAGCAAGAGTCACTAAAAAGGGTGAAAAATGAATACCAAAAAAATGGAATCAACTTCAACACCAAAAAGTGTGAAATAACTTGTTGAAGTCGGTACCATGCGCACAATATTGCGATAATAGGTACGAACTATGATGGTACCGACTTCAACAAGTTATTTAACACTATTTGATGTTTTTTTATTATAAATAATGCTTTTGTTCACAGACATCAATGGGTCCGTGGCATTGTTTACATATATTATATTTTTAACTTTTCATTTTTTTATAATTTCTAAAGGAATAGAGGAGGAAATTTTTTTTTTACTAATATTGACTTACATAATAAATTTGTGAAGGCCTGAAGGGCACTTTTAAAACTTACTTAGCCTGAAGGCACATACGATAAGGGCACAAAACTTTTTTTTTAAATTTCTTAGCCTGAGGGGCACATACAATTTAAGGAGAGACCAGAAGGGCATATTTTCATTTTTTTGTACACTATTTGACGTTGAAGTCGGTTCCGTGTGTTCATAAAAAAATATAGGATCATTTTGTATACTTTGAAAGATAATAATCTACTTATGAACTATAAAAGAAAAATAAAGATTTATACACTATAATGTCATGTGTTTACGTCACAACATTATAGTGTATAAATATACATACCTAGTAAATATATAAGTTATACCTTTTAAAGCCTTTTAAAGTAATGGAGCATAAAGTTTTTTACTGCTGTATAAAATGTATTTATGCGACTGATTTATTGCCAGTTCCTTTTGAAGGTGTTTAGTACATTGTAAAATGCGGAAATAAAGGGGATTACAAAGAAGAGCTAATGTTACAATTATTTAAGTTTGTAAAATTATTATTATTTTATATACATAATAAACTGTACGCAGAAGGGATGGCTAATGAGACCGGAAGGTTCTGGAGTGGAGACCACGGACCGGCAAGCGCAGCGTAGGTCATCCACCGACAAGGTGGACTGACGACCTGATAAAGTACGATGTACTAAGTCATAATTTATATGTACATCCTGATAATAACTCCTCTGTCGCTGAAACTTTGTAGTGTAATAAATTAATGTTGATAAATTACATCTTATGTTTATCAAAGTTTTTATCTTGAAGTTAGATATTTGTACCTAAACTTGAACATCGGGCGAGAGGGAGTCACTGATGGACTATAATTAAAAAAACAATGTTTTTTCTCGATAGAAAATTTTCTTGTAGATAGAAGAATAATAATATGTTAACATCTGGTCCAACGGCTCACTGTAACACAGCATCTCTGGTAGTAACTTTGCACTAGGGCTAAGATGAAACAGTAAAAGGATAATAGAAAAAAAAATCGTAATTTTTTTCTATATTTTTTTTTCGATGACGCGTATTTTCCGCATGCTAACAGTAAAATGAATTCGATCATGTCCACTCTTATTCTTATTCGTTTTGGGGGCGATGAGGCCTGCACTGACGTCCCGCTTGGGGTGTTTTGTGCATTCCCCCCTGCCAGCATTACTCAAGCCAGCCTAACTCCTTCACATAGCGGAGTATGGCCTTGGGTCGCTGGCACAATTGCTCCGGTGTAGTTTGAGATGTTGTATGAACCGTCGATGATGCTGATGATGCTTCATGCGTTCTGGAGTGGACCTCCAGTAATCCTGTTTTTGCTCTAATTTCTTCCGTAGCACTACAGCACATGCTCATAGTCTTTTTTTATATAATGGTTCATCAAAGTGACTCCCTCTCGCCTGATGGAATCAAGAAGCAATGACCATTAGTGCAGCCGTAAGCTGCACTAATCGTCACCCCTATAATGACCTGAGAGATGCTTTTTCACGCCCCGCTTGAAAGACCCAGGGTCATAGCTGCAAGGAAATACGTACGTCGGCAGAGCATTCCACAATTTA
The DNA here is from genome assembly GCA_917880725.1 of Selenia dentaria. Taxonomy (NCBI): domain Eukaryota; kingdom Metazoa; phylum Arthropoda; class Insecta; order Lepidoptera; family Geometridae; genus Selenia; species Selenia dentaria. Next base: position 6,039,585 of record OU862904.1, on the reverse strand, counting down.
CTTACACGACAGAGGTAGGAACTGCCAAACTTTTTGGTTAGTGGTAGTCCCGTCCTTCTGCAGACAACCTCTACATAGAGGGCTGTCCGTTACTCCAATCTTGTATGACTGGTAATTTAGATTACAGTGACCAGTGATAATGCCCACCATTAGGCGAAGGTCCTGACGTTGTAATCGTAGTAATTTGTTCGTAGTATTTTTGTTTAGGATCGGAGACATGGTATTCGACAATCATGTCCACGTGCTAACTATTCACATATAAAAACGTGAATATAAGGTGTCCAAACATTTGTTACTCAATTAATATAATTTGTCTGGTTGTGATTATGGATTCGGGCCAATGCCACCAATTCGCCAGCGATTGGTTACTAATGGAGTCAAGGTGGTAGTTTGGCAACTGCTAAAGAAAGCGGTCACTTTAATGTTAAGCTTTTAAGCTTAGGGCAAGAGTGTGTGGTTTAACCCGGTTTTAGGACTTTCAAGTCACAAGGTCACAGTCATCTTTTCCTTGTTGTAGCTAGAAGAGTTATCAATATACTAGCTGAACCGCCAGCTCGCCTCGAGTTTTTTTAAATATCCCACGCGAACTCTTTGATTTACCGGGATCAATGTATTCTATATGTTGACAGGGATACAAGCTACCACCGTACAAAATTTCATTTAAATCGGTCCAGTCGTTTCGGAGATTAGCCCGTACAAACAGACAAACAGAGAAATACAAAAATTTCAAAAAAACTAAACTAGTTCGATTTCACTATTTACATATCCTGACTTGGTTTTTAGCAATTTTTTTTCATTTTACAGAAGTTCGACCTCTACAGTTTTATTGTATGTAAAACAATATAGTTTATAGATATAAAGAATCTAAATACTGACTGACTGACCGACAACGCACGGCCGTTGAGTCGTTGACGACTGGAAACTTGGAGAGTGTTTTTGTATTGGTGCGTAGAGGTGTACCTAAAATTTTTCTTTCTTTCTTTCTTTCTTTCTTTCTTTCTTTCTTTCTTTCTTTCTTTCTTTCTTTCTTTCCTGAATACTAAAAATGGGTTCTTCGAAATTCTACCCCCAAGCTAAGAAGTTAAAAATGGGTGTAAACGTTTGCATACAAGTCCATTTTTGAACATGTGAATTTTTTTATTTAATTAGTTAATTTAAAGTAAAACACAGTGTTTCTTTATCTTTGACAGGGATGACTTAGGGGGCTGAAAAGGGGGATGAAACTTTGTATGGTAAATATCTTCTTTTTGAACTTATAGAAGTAAAGATGTGTATTTCGATACTAATTTAAAAAAAATCTCTAAGCGGCCGAGGTCGTGGGTAAAAGCTAGTTTGAATATAAAAATATATAATCATTTATTACAATGGCTCACTGCAATACAATATCTTTGGTAGTAACTTTGCACTTGGGCTAAGATCAAACTCGCAGTAAAAGGATAATAATAGTAAGAAAATTCATAATTTCTAACCGAAGTTATTATAACCTTCTTCTTCTTCGACCCGCCAAATATTACGCTGTTACCTTTAACTGTCAGCGTAGTGTTTGGCGGGAATGCAAAGACGGAAAATGCGCTCTTTTCCCTCGTGATTAAAACTACGATTTGGGCTGTTTTTTGTATGAAAATATATAAAGACCAATGTATTATATTAATCCTTGAATTTAAGCTATGTGTCTGTATATATTTTAATGTAATATTTAAACTAACGGAATATCTAACACTATAAAGCTGTAGTTATATACAAAGTTTCTTCACTTATTCACCCTTCAAAGTCATTCCTGTCAAAAATGTTAAGTAACACCATGTTTTTTTAATGAACTATCTACATGCAAGTTATCACTGTCATAAGTTAAAAAAAATAGAGGACTTTTATACAAACGTTTTCACTTATTTTTTAAAAATTATACAGTAAAATAATCTCTAAGTGCACCAAGAAAAAAGCACCCTCCAAATTACAAGTTTCTACGACCAGTGGTTTAGGCTGTGCGTTGTCTGTCTATCAGTCAGGACCTTGATTCTTAATGATATATATTGAAATGTCACAAAATATTTATTTCTGTATAATTACTAGCAACTGCCCGCGACTTCGTTGGGTAAGTAGTCTCGGCCTTCGGCCTCGCCATAAGCTCCCATCTTTTCTTGTTTTTCTTTCACAACAACCTTCTCCTGACAATAATTAACACAACAATAACAGAGGTACCAAGGTTGTTCCATCCGTTCTCAAGTTATAGCGTGACCAGGGGAAATAGGAGTTCATATATTTTATTTTATTTTATTTATTTATTTAAAGCACAAAACAGATCACAATCAAAGTAATATAAAATATAGATTATTTTATTTTTAAAGCTGGATTGCAATCCAACTACATGCGCTTACAGCTATACACATTATAATTCATGCGTGTGTGTTCGTAGCTAGTAATATTGCTAATATAATAATACTAAAAGAAAACCTTAAACTAATTATCAAATTATGTTTAATCAAACAATCTTTCAGGCAGACGAGGCGCGACAGCGCCGATCTTGTCTGAGTTATTTAGTTTGGGGAAGAGGATATCTTTTACAGTTTTAATGTAAACACTATATCTTGGATGAAATACGTCTAGCTCAAGAAATTTCACGAAAGTGGCGGGCCATACGGACAAGGGGATTATAGTAAGAAATTTTATACATATATACATATACTAGCAACTGTCCGCGACTTCGTTCGCGTAGTAGGCTCGCTATAACCTCCCATTTTTTCTGGATTTTTCTTTCATAATAACCTTCTCCTGACAATAACTAACACAAAAAATAGACTAAGCGAAATCGGTAAAGTCGTTCTCAAGTTCGTAGTATTATCATGTTTATATATTACATAGATATATGTTAATATAGATTTTCGCAAAATAGCTTGAATCAATAAAATATTTATGTTTTTTTTTTTTTTTTTTTTTTTTTTTATGTACAATAGGTTAGTATTTATAATTATAATGTAGTTGACAGCCTTTATTTTATATATATATAACTATGTCTTATATAACATATATTATATATTTTATGTATATATATACCTATATTATATAGGTATATATATACATAAAAAACTCCTGGTTACGGTGGAAACTTCGCATTAAGTAAGTATTTATCTACCGACTTCCAAAAAAAGGAGGAGGTACTCAATTCGACTGTTGTTTTTCTTTTCTTTTTTTATGTTTGTTTACCTCATAACTTTCGACTGGGTGAACCGATTCTCAAAATTATTTTTTTGTTTGAAAACTGGTGCTTCTCCTGTGGAATTTAATTTTATTAAATTCGGTCCAGTAGTTTTTGAGTAACACTCCAATAACTGATTTTTACCATAGTAATAGAATGAAAGTCGGTATTAAATTTTTCAAATTGCACTTGCAGAAAAAAAAATATCCTTGGACGGATTGACATTTTAAAATTAAATATGTTTGAAATTTAATCTAATAACTATTCTTCTTTATGGAAACATATAACTGATTTTTTAACATCATCCGTGAGTTGATCTTAAGAGGATTGCATAGTATACATGCATACTATACATTACCGTTTTTTAGAACTTAAAAATACTGAAAAAATCAAAACGTACGGGCATAGTAAACAATGACACGATTCCATGAAAAAACAATCACTGAAATCGGACAATGTTAAGCGGTAGAAAAGAGTTTTCTCTTTTAGTATGGAAAGTACTAGCTATGCAATCCTCTTAAGGGATTTGATCAAATCTCCAATTTCAACACCTCCCTGCAACATAATGTACACATAACGCTTAAGCCTCTTCAGATAAAGACGTGTTTGTAAAAATAAATATTCTTAAACTCTTGACGTACCTAAGTGTATAAGTAAGTACTTGTATGATTTGAAGTAGGTAGGTACATAATGTTTTCAAACCAGACTATATGAGTATACAAGTACAATTTAATAAAATTAATACCGACTTCCATTCTATTCAGTTATTGGAGTATAACTAAAAAAACTACTGTACCGAATTTGATGAAATAGGACCACACGGGAAGTACCAGCTTTCAAACAAAAAAGGAATTTTGAGAATCGGTGCACCCAGTTGAAACTTATGAGGTAACAAACATAAAAAAAATACAGGCTCTGCCTTATTTGGGATCTGAAGACCTTTGTGTGGATGTTGTCCCATATTAAAAAAAAAAATATAACAATCCTTAGATTGTTAAGTCCTGACTGAGAGACAAAGCACAGCCTAAAATACTGCCGTGTGATTCTCTAATGATTCGTCGTTGCGCTCGTTGACGAGCTCACCGATGTCAACGTTTATTGTCATCCCGTCATTTGTTTCACGGATGTTGTCAAAGATGCAACGATGTTTGCTCTCAAAGAATCGCACAGCTGGTCGCTGAGACTTGACATTTGGAAGGTGCTTTTATCTTACAGCGGGTCCCAATAATCTATCGATCGCCGGTTTACCTTACTAGAGATAGATATTTGACACTTTTTGTATGGACGGTATGTCAAATTTCTATCGGTAGTAAGGAAAACCGTGGATAGATAGATTATTGGGATCCCCCATTAGTGGGCAGAGGCGTAATAAGAAAGGGTTTTTCGAAATTCAACCCATAAAAGAGTAAAAATGTTTGTATGAAAGAATATTGGTTTTGTACTTTTTGTGTAAAAACTTGTATCAAACAACTGTCTTTGATGTTTTTAGACAGGGATGATTTAGGGGGTGAAATGGAGGATCAAACTTTGTAAGAAAAATTCGTTGTTTTTGAACGTATTGGTGTAAAAATTGTATTTTATATATGCATTTTAAAAATATGGTGTTTCTTAAAAAAATATTTTCTAAAAAAAAATATTGTAAAAATATTTTTAACATAGCTCTGTATTGATACAGTAATTCATATATTGATAAAAAATACTCTATGCGGACGAAGTCGTGGGCAAAAGCTAGGTAATAATTAAAAACCTTAAAACGGTCAAGGCAGTCAGACGCACCCACAAAACTGCGTCACAGCGTTACATAAGCATTGGCAGAGAAAATCGCATTCGTTAGCCATGAACTTTACTAATCACCCGAGTGTACTGTATACTTCTTAAAGATTAATTATTTCGTATGACAATGATAGATGCTTTGTTATTTGTCTGGCCACTGACTAAACAGGTAAGTTTTCGATAAACAACACAATATAATATAAAAGGCAATGACCAAAATTGGTGCAAATTTTATTTACTGCGGCCGTCAACCAAACCTAGGTTATTGAGTGTAAAATAATATAATAAACAAAAGTTATTACAAGATTGTATACCATAACATCAGTCTGAACTGAGTTATACAGGTTTGAAAACAATTAAAATTCCGTTATTATTAACATGTGACTAGCATGTATAACTCAATTTTTAGTATTATTATAATGTCTATCCCTGTCGCATCGCTGCCATGGCTTTGAATCCGATACAGAAGGATAAACTCTCTCAGCGAGTCCGACCAATCACATGCCTAGGATTGTTTACAACTGCGCCTGAGAAGATTACGAGGCCCTTTTTTCTATTATGATTATTATTATATGGTATATATATACATATATGTATATATAGGTGTGTATATATTATAAACAAATCCGACTGCGCCATAAAATATATATTAATGTCTATATACAACATATTATCATTTACTTAGACGACATGATGACTATTATTAAGGTTTTTACTCATAACTCGAGGTGTTATATCTCATCTCAGACTGCATATATTAAAAAAACGTTCATACATAGATATTCGTGTTAATGTTTCCAACTCACCCCAAAGTTTCAACGATGGTCGTGGAAAAAAATAAATGCGCCACTTCCCATAGTGATTTGGTCATTGTCCTTTATATAAAGTCTTAAACTAATAATTATGTCAATGTAATGTATTTATTGATGAAACAGTCAGTACCTAGAAGTATTTTGGGTTCCGTACCGAAAGGGTAAAACGGGACCCTATTACTAAGACTCTGTCAGTCTGTCTGTCTGTCTGTCTGTCTGCCACCAGGCTGTATCTCATGAATCGTGATCGTTAGACTGTTGAAATTTTCATGTTCTTATGTTTACGCTGTGAGATTTTAACCGACTTCCTAAACAAAAGGAAGAGGTTCTCAAGTAGACGCGTATATTTTTTTAAAGTATGATCACGCATAACTTTTTACGGAGTAGGTAGTCCGATTTTTATATTTATTTTTGTTCGATAGAGCATACTTATATACTATAGCTAGATAAGCTAGTTGAAGTGGCAGTGGGCAGGGCACATAGCACGCAGAACAGATGGCCGATGGGGCCGAAAAGTTCTGGAGTGGAGACCACGGACCGGCAAGCGCAGCGTAGGTCACCGACACGATGGACAGACGACCTGATGAAGGTCGCAGGACGACGTTGGATGCAGGCCGCTTCCAACCGGTCCTTTTGGAAAATCATGGAGGAGGCGTATGTTTAGCAGTGGACGTCCTACGGCTGAGATGATGATGATGATGATGAGAGCATACTTGCAAGGTTCCGTTTAAATTTCATTAAAATTGGTTGAGCGCTTTTGAGTTGAGTTGAGTTGCAATCCAATAACTGAAAAGGATTTCGCTTATACTGATGATATTGTAATTGGCGGTGAATGACAATCGATCCCGTAAGTAGCAAGGGTCACTAGAAAGGGAGAAAAAAAACTATTTAGCAAAAAAAATAAAAGTTATTTCACTCATTTTAGTGTTGAAGGCAATTCCATTTGTTGGTATTTTTTTACCGACTTCCAAAAATCGGAGGAGGTACTCAATTCGATTGTTTTTTTTATGTTTGCTACCTCATAACTTTCGGCTGGGTGAACCGATTCTCAAAATTCTTTTTTTTTAAAGCTGGTGATTTCCGTGTGGTCCCATTTAAATTTCATCAAATTCTATACTTTACTACTTTGGCCAGGGGCCTTACTATAAGCTCTTAAAGCAGGACTTCTAGACAACTGCCCTGTTTATTCGTACCATGACAGCTTTAAAGCAGGCCTGCCCAGGCCTACTATTCAAGAACCGCAGAAAAACCGTTCACCTGTTTTTTTCGTATGGACTCTCGTTAACATGTCGCTCAAAATCCACTCAGTTTATCAGCTTACAAACGTCTAGGGGTCTGAAATGTTGGTTTTAGTAAATTGTTAAAATTCCAGAGACAATATTATCCGTTCACCTTTGAGAAAACAATATTCAAACAGTTCACCGAAACGAGCGTCATGGTATGATTTCATTCAAAACTGTTTATGTCAGGTTTAAGAACTGCACGGAACTTGCATGGTTTTTACGAAGCTGATAGTAAGGCCCCTGGTTACAATATAAGCGCATAGACAATTTAATGTTCCCATCTAAAGATTAGAAATGTCAGTTTAGCAAAACCGGTGATATTTTATAGTCGTGCAAGGCACAATGTTTATGTTTTTGTTTGAAAGCTGGTAGGTACTTCTCGTGTGGTTCCATTTAAATTTCCTCAAATTCGGTTCAGCAGTTTTCAAGATACACACCTATAACTGAATAGAATGGAAGTCTGTATAAAATTTTTCGAATTGTACTTGTTTACATATTTAGTCAGAGTAAAGTCGAAGTAATAATAAACAAAGCTGTCATTAAAACACTGTGTACTTTCTAATAATGCGGTAGGTACATTATTAAAACTTTCGAAGATGATTTGAGGTAAAAACAAAAACAGCGGCGCGTTTGACGCGCTTCATGATTTTGCACAGTTTGCCTAAGCTCGTACACATTTTTGAAAACTTAACAGTTAAATAATTTTAGTGAACAAATGAACTTACACAAGTATGTGAATTTCGATAACTATTATTGGAAGACTTCATTCGACGCGATTTCTTCTTTCTTCTTTGATTTCTGTGCGTGAGCCTGGGCCTCAGCTACGGTAAGTAAATCAAAGAAGATAGTAGAAATGACGTCGAATGAAGTCTGATAATAATTAACGATAGAATGAATTTAAAAATTTAAAATAATAATAATAGTATGAAACACCTACCCATCCATATTGAGGAAAATGAAAAAAAATTGTAAAAGTACTTTATCCGCCATTTTGTGATGACGGCCATCTTTGATTTGAAATGTACTCGTAGTATATACTTAGTATATAAAGTATTCTAATAGTCAAGCCCTTTCGTTTGAAACCCATATTGACGGAGTTGTTTACAAATATGTAATTCGCCATTTGTTAGCGGCCATCTTGGACCGATTTTCATCAAACATAGCTGTTAGGAACACTACAGACTCATTAGCCTTTAAAAAAAAAAAAAACATCCGTTCGGGAGCTAAGACGCCACACACACACACACACACACACACACAAAAGTTTAACACTATCAAAATAGGTTAGGTTTTTCCCCGCCATCCATAAAACACCTTCACTAATGGAAACTTACTACGACGCACCGTATACACAGCATTGGCGGCCATTAAACCGTACAGTAACACGTGTGTAAAACAATAATTATACATTCTTGTGTCATAATTACACATTCATTAATACGTTTATTGAATGAAATAGCCTTTTAGTAGTACCTCTCAGTTTTGTGTGTAGATGATAATAGGGTTGCTTGTTGATACCATCTAAGGTACTGTCGGCGACATACACGTTTCAGAAAGACATAATATGTATGACTAGATAAAGAAACAAAATGGAACCGCCTTAAATACTAAAGAGTTTTTAATAACTTGTTGAAGTCGATACCATGATAGTTCAAAAGTAATCGAATCGGATACATCAGCTACACATCAAACATTTCAAAACTTAAATTGCTTATTAATTCTCTTAAGTTGTGACTAAAAACTTCAAAAACAAAAATATCTGATTCGCCGGCCTACCCGAGTTCGATAAGTTATTTCACACTTTTAAGCGTTAAAATCAGAGAAAGAAAGGTGCTCAGGAATATATTATGGCCAATACAGACCGAGGACGGAATCTGGAGAAGAAGGAAGAATAAAGAGATACAAGATGGTTGCTGAGCCAAACATCATAGGCGAGATGAAAGCTCAAAGGCTTCGCTAACTATAATATATTATAAACATATATTTGGCCATATTACACATAGTGGTCGACGCCCAGTCGGCCGTCCTAGATACCGCTGGAGCGATGAAGTTGGAAAAGACCTACGCGAAATCCAAGCCGATGATTGGCAGGAGATGGCACAGACTAAAATGGCAGATTTTACTATCGGAGGCCAAGGCTCAGCTTGAATGAATTAATTAATGAAAAGAGAAATGAATGAAGTGTTAAAATTGGTTTCGTTTTGTTGGTAAAAAAAAAATTTCACCCTTTTTAGCTTTGCTTTTTAGTGACCCTTGCTACTTACGGGATCGATTGTCATTAACCGTCAATAAGGATATCATCAAGATAGGCGAAACACTTTTCAGTTATTGGAGTGTAACCCAAAAACCGGTTGACCGAATTTAATGAAATATAAATGGAAACACTTCGGAAGTACTCTACCAAACAAAAAATAAAATATTAAAATCGGATCGCTGTAAAAATCTACGAGTGGTTGAAAAAATACGCGTCGCCTTGAAAACGTTCACATTTTGGGAGTTGGTTGAAAAGTGACAAACATGTTTGGCGGTTCCTACCTCTGTCGTGTAATTAAATCGCTGAATGATCTGCCGGCATAAGTTCTTGCAGCTGATCATGAGTGAGGCATGAAAAATCATCTCTCAGGTCATCATATGGGTAGCGATTAACGCAGCACAAATGTCTGCATTAATGGTCATTGCTTCTTGATTCCATCTCCGCTTTCTATCGGGTGAGAGAAAGGTACTTTAGGTTGTCTTTTACCGATCATTTTATCATATCGACAATCCGTTTGGATTGTATCGCAGGTTTGATAATGAAATAGATGTTATTGTCGATTCAGTTTTTTTATGGTATAGGTTGACAAACGGGCAAGCGGCTCACCTGATAGTAAGTGATCACCGTCGTCCACGGACTTCCGCAATACCAGAGGTCTCGAGGATGCGTTGCCGGCCTTTGAGGAAGGAATAGGCTCTTTTCTTGAAGGTTCCCAAGTCGTATCTGTTCGGAAACACCTCAAGTGGCAGCTGATTCCATATAGTAGTAGTATGTCAATTGAGTTTTTGGAAATTTACAGAAGCAAATTAATTTCATAGGTTTTTAGTATCCTGATGAAACTAGATGGGTTTGGCAAATTTAATATGCGCGGTGAATATTTATCCAGTTTAACATAAACAAACACATTCTCGCGAGGTCTAGGTCACAGAGCCATTAGTTTAAAAGGAGCGCAACTTTTTGGTTTTTGTTGAAACTCCAGACACTAGGCCTGGCTACTAACCGCCAACCACACTGACCCATGGTGAATTATGGCCCTCTCAATCTGAGAGTAAGGCCTGTGTGGGATCAGTAAAAGCGCAGTTGAAAAAGGTTTTAAATGTCTAGATCTTCGGGAACTGAATTAAGAATATATTGCGAAATTTCCTCACTGATCAAACAAACAAGAACACGAGCTAATTGTAAATAAAACTTATCTATAAGCCCCATGGTGGGGGAAAAGTGCCCAAACGCTGGCAGCATTGCCACGCTCTATGGCAATACTAAATTTTGTCCAAAGTAGGCGCCAGCATTTCGATCACCCGTCGCTTCAACCAAGCGTTTCGCCAGATCCCTAAACAAGTTGAGAGCGGACGGCCCCCATGGGCCTAAAGTTTCGACCCCAAACGGCACAAACATTCTGTCAAACAACAATACGTACTTACACATATTTATGATGTTTCAGGTTTTCCGCTTTAGACGCGGCAGCGCCAGCCTTATAAATAGTCCCAAGGAGATGAGACGGCGCTAGTGTGTCCGCACATGTATCACCCCAAACCAGGGGCTGTCCCATTTTCCACGGGACGATAGTCGTCCCATCTGGTCTCTTGCCGTCATCCGCTCTCAACTTATTTAAGCATCTGGCGAATCGTTTGGTTGAAGCGACGGGTGACTGAAATGCTGGCGCCTACTTTGGTCAAAAATTCCATTGCCATCCATCGTGGCAATGCCACCAGCGTTTTGGCCACTCTTCCTCCACTGGGGCTTATAGATAAATGTTCAACTTATTTAAGGATCTGGCAAAACGTTTGGTTGAAGCGACGGGTGACTGAAATGCTGGCGCTTACTTTGGCCAAAAATTGCATTGCCATCCATCGTGGCAATGCCACCATCGTTTTGGCCACTTTTCCCCCCACTAGGGCTTATAGATTAATTTTTATTAATACTTTTAATACTTTGTAAATAAAGTTGTACTATGTCGACTTGTATAAACTACGAGTAATTCATACATTATTATTACTTTGTATTATTATTGTTAATATTATGTAAATAATAATAATAGGTATGCACTATAATACAAGTACAATTTGAAAACTTTAATAATGATTTCAGATTCAGATTCGGATTATTTATTGCAACCATACAGTACAAGATTTTAAAATAATATATATACATAAGTACTAATATATGTACATAAGTTCGTATGGACCCCGTCGGGCACAGCAAACTAGAAGAGAGGAGGGTATTTAGGAGGTTAAATGATATTACGCAAATTGTACTACAGATTATCTAGCTAGATTATTTTGATAAATATGTCTTGTTCATAATTAATTAATGTAAATTATAGTAGAAGCCTTCCATTCCATTAGTAATTGGAGTGTAAGTAAATAAATACTGGACCGAATTTGATGAAATAATAAATTGAGACCACACGGGAAACACCAGCTTTGAAACAAAAAAGAATTTTTAGAATCGACCCTTTCAAAAGTTATGAGGTAACAAACATAAAAAAAATACAGTCGAATTGAGAACCTCCTCCTTTTTGGAAGTCGGTAGAAAATACTTGTCATTATAATCTTACCTTATTGTAAATACCTGTGAAACTCCTAATTCTCGATAGATAACATTTTTCTCTCATAAATAAACCTATCTTACATAAAATCGTAGCATAAACCGTTCCATACCGAACAGTAACTACCACGAGCCATTTTAATAGGTGGCGAGGTACTTCACATGTCAGTAACACTGTTATTAGAGGTTATGTCATTCAACAATGGCTTGGCGTGGCTTGTGCAATCGGCAGATCGATGCGAGGACTCAGTGACGACATAACGAATTACTGGCTCTTGAGTCTTCATACTACCAGCTGCGTCCCACGGTTATACACGCAAGGTGTTTTTTAATATTGGTTCATCAAAGTGACTTCCTCTCTTCTGATGGTAAGCGAAGATGGAATCAAGAAGCAATGATCATTAGTGCAGCCGTCATCATTATCGTCTCAGCCGTAGGACGTCCACTGCTGAACATATGCCTCCCTCAAATTTCCAAAAGGACCGGTTGCAAGCGCCCTGCATCCAACGTCGCCCTGCTACCTTTATCAGTCCACCTTGTCGGTGGATGACCTACGCTGCGCTTTTCGGCCCCATCGGCCATCTGTTCTGCGTGCTATGTGGCCTGCCCACTGCCACTTCAACTGGCTTATCTTCTGGGCTATGTCGGTCACTTTATTTCGTCTACGGACACCTCATTTCTGATTCGATCACCTAGAGCAGTAGTTCCTAACCTTCTTGGTCTGGCTACCCATATGACCTATCAGGAAAACTGGTTTGTCCCCCCTATAAAATGTTATCGAAGAAAACAACGTATGCATACTTATAAATAGCTTATAGTAATTATAAAAACAATATTGTAAAAACAAATTGCATATAATATAATAATATTATAAAAACAAATTGCACAAAAATATTGCAAGACCCAATCACAATTTCTATGTAAGTGTAGATACGTATAGATTAATTAATTAATAATATTTAATGTGAAGGTCGGAAGGCTGGAAGGTTCTGGAATGGAGACCACGGACCGGCAAGCGCAGTAGTGTGCACAACATTTTTAAATACCTACTAAAAGTGCAGCATGATTACCCTTGCGAAAACTTAGTTTTTCGACGCTTAAAACTAATAACCGAAGTTCGAAAAAAACGTGGTGTAAATGGAATATACGTTCTGATGAAGCATGGGAGCCAATACACGATTGGGCAATCTTGGCTCGATAGAAAATAATCATCAACATTCCCTAAATTTTGCAATTTTTCTTACGTGCTTCATGGGAAAAAGCAATGTTATTCAAATATGGACAAATCTCTTTCAATAAATGTATAATATTCAAATTCCCAGTGAAATTTACTAGTGAACTACGGACTCCTTTATCAATAAAATTTAATCATTTGATAGTACGAAATAAATATAAAAAGTATTAGCACGTGTTCAATTGCATCCTCGCATTACATCGTCCGATTTGATAAGCAATTCTCAACCTTATGTAAAGCATCGTAAATTGTTTTCAAATTAGGATTGGACCGCGCCTTAAGTGCAATAGCCCAAAAAAATCGAGCCCCCAAAGGCAAGGACATTTCCTACCACAGGTAAGTTTAAAATTTAATTAAGTAAAATTAAATTATGCGTAAGTTCACGTAGGTAATTAACTTAATTAATGAAGGATCCCAATAATCTATTTATCCACGGTTTTCCTTACTACCGATAGAAATTTGACATAACGTCCATACAAATAGTGTCAAATATCTAACTCTAGTAAGGTAAACCGGCGATAGATAGATTATTGGGACCGGCCGTAAGTCGGCACGCTTGGTTTCAGTACAAATCGTGAAACTTGCGATATCCAGTGTATCTACTATATCTGTGATTAAGAAGGTAGGTAATATTTGTATTAACAAGTACAATTTGAAAAATTTAATACCGACTTCCATTCTATTCAGTTATTGGAGTGTAACTCAAAAACTACTAAGACCGAATTTGAGGAAATTTAAATAGGACTACACGGGAAGTACCAGCTTTCAAACAAAGAATTTTATGAATCGGTTCATCCAGTCGAAAGTTAAAAAAAAAACAAACATAAAAAAAAACATACAGTCGAATTTCGTACCTCCTCCTTTTTGGAAGTCGCTAGAAAATTAGCTTCACCTTGCTATCCGAGAAAATTGCCTCCGTTAAAATCTGGCACTTGTCAAGTTCAGTGAACGTTAACCTTTGAACCTTACCCTTCTAAAGTAAACAAAAGGTTTCCTTCCGGAATCCCAAAATACTCGTAGTTTGAAACCTTGCAAAAATATCAGTTTGCATGCTTGATGCAACTATCAAATATAAACTTTATTTACTTAAGTAACGGCAATTGTACACTCGTACGAGTCTAATTATAAAAGCAAAAAAAAGTTATGGGCCCACATGACCTTGCCAATGGCTAAGGTCTGGGTTTGCACTCTTCGACAGCTTTCACGGCCCTACACATCTAGGCCTAGGGGGTGGCCTTGGCGGAAGATTGCTCACGGAGGGGTTTTTGTGCCCAGGGGGCAGTACACAGTATACCCCCCTTAAAAAAGGGGTTGCAACGCAACAATAATCAAATCCTATTTATTTTATTTTTTAACCGACTTCAAAAAAGGAGGGGGTTCTATGTTGTTATGTTTTTTTTATGTGTATGTTAGTCGATTTCTCCCCCATTTATGGACCGATTCTAAAAATATTGTTTGTATTGTAGAGTATACGTCCGAAGTAGTCCCATTTAAATTTCATCAAATTCCGTCAAGCAAGTTTTGAGTTACACTCCAAAAACTGAAAAATATTGTTTTATCTTGATGATGATCTTTGACAATCGAACCCATAAAGAGCGCCACTAAAAATGCTAAAAAAATATTTGCCAAAAAAATTAACAGACTTCAACATCAAAAACTGTGAAATAACTTGCTGAAGTCGGTACCATGATAGTTCAAAAGTACTTATCACAATATTGTGCACATGGCACTTCGACAAGTTATTTCACACTTTTTGATGTTGAAGTCGGTTAATTTTTTGGCAAATATTTTTTTTACCATTATAATATATTACCTACATATTTTTTTTTTATGTTATAGACGTCTGTAATCTGTGTTTTAAAATTAGTTTTTGAGTTTATCCATTACAAACAAAACAATGAAATCTTTCCGTTTTATAATATTAGTGTAGATAACCTACATAAATATGGGGAATGTGGGTAATTAATGACAGTTTTTTTCCAAGGTGATTAATTTTATGTTTGTATATACGTAGGTTTTGTATTTTAATATAAGTATATACTCACATAATACTATTATATGTATAAAAAAAAAGTTATTATAGCAATTGCGTTTGACCATGTAAATATTTTATGACATTTTGGTATAAAGATAGATCCATATCTATTTGTTGGAGAAGAAGCTACTGGAAGTACTAATCCTGCGCAGACAAAGTCGCGGGCACCAGATAATAATATAAATATTCATTTTGATTTAAATGTGGAAGTTTAAGAAATCATTATAATCTCATGCCTACATTCACATCAATTTAACTTATTGGTTTATGTACTGTAATATAAAAACAATATAATTTGTATCAAATAATGGTATTAAGAATCGTAGCAGAGCTTGACTTTGCGATCTTAGCCGATCAAAAAGTTAAGCAACAACAATTACATGAACAGTTTTGATAAAAGGAGTGATGCTCATTCCATCAACACGCGGAATAAGCACAAGCTATCCGTACATGTAACGCGTCTCCACAGAATAAGTCATTCTTTTATGGGACAATGTATACGATTCTAAGTATAATAAACTTCCCAATGTAATCTGAGATTTGCCTATTAATAAGTTTAAAATTACTATTAAAAATAAACTCTGTCAAAAAGGTTGTTACAAAATTGTGGATTACTTGGAGGATAAAACAGCTTGGGACTGATCACTCCAGGACTCTGTCCCGCGTTCCCGCCAAAAGCGGCAGTGACGGAACACCCCGGGGTTTTGGTGGGTATACGGACTCCCACATAACCACCTACCTCCCCGTGATAGGTGGTATCCATAAAGGATTTCCCAGGGACAAAAAAAAAAAAGATCACTCCAGGATCTATCTACTCGTGTACTAAGATGTCAAAGCGTAGCGTGTCTTGCCCTACTGATATCATTATTATGTTCTCTTTTGTAAGGCAACACACTGGAGCTAAAAACAAGCGAACATTTGTTATATCATTAAGAAATCGGCGATACAAAAAATGTAACAAGACAAACCCGCTGAGTTTCTTGCCGGATCTTCTCAGTCGTGGTCGCGTTGTAGATTTAAGAAAAAATAAATGTCCAATGACAATTTGTAAGACGTGGGCCTATACAGAATAAATGTTTTGAGTTTGGGTGACCGCTAGTGGCATTATACAACTGAGCGCTTCCGTTGAACAATGCTACTAGCGGAGGGCACGTTAAGCCGTCGGTCCCGGTTGTTTGTCTTAGGGCAACAGTCGTTAGGCTATGTCAGAGGCATTTGGGCGGCCTGAAAACTTTCGACATTGGTTGGCCACTAAACATCCACCAAGCCGCATTGAGCCCGCGTGGTGGATTATGGTCCAATTCCTTTCTCTGAGAGGAAAGCTCGAGTTCCAGCAGTGGGAACAAGGCCTGATTATGATTATGAATCGCGGAAGTTAAAAACAAGAACGACAAGAAATTATTACATAATAAACATCCAATTAAACTTATTTGTTTATTAATTTATTCATAGTAGCATAAATACTATAAAATCTATATAATTTGTGCCACATTTCATCTGCAATTAATGACTTGACTAAAAGTATGGAACGCACAGATGGCCAAACTTGCACTTTTGTTTCGGCCATACCTCACTCGACGAGTTTTATCGAGTAAAAGTTTTTTAAATTGCGACATCCGAATGCGGTTGGCAGATTCTTATAAAAATAACATTTACGTATATTATGAAAGCAGTATATAACCTTGAACATAATCCTTGAAAGTAAACTTAATTTTATGACATGGCGAAATTTAATGTGTTATTTATACTTTCGATTATTAAGTTATGTTGATTTGGCAAAGTTTTAAATTACGTATTAAGGTAGTTAAGTAAAGAATGAGGTTGACCTATTTCTACCCTCAGTCTTATACAAATAATTCTACTATTATGTTTCCCGAATAAGAACATTTTTATAAAATTTTGATTAAATAATCCTTAAATAAGTGTCAATTAAAATGTCTAGTATAAATTTTATGTAGATTTTTATACAAGTACTTATAAATATGAGTTCAATTGAATTAATTGTAAATGACATCGATTTCTGTAGTTACGTGACAATAATAAAAATAATGTAAATAAATATTCTACAAACACTCACCGTCTATCCAGAAAAAAACAAACTCTAAAATAACACAACACTGGCCGGTTTGAAAAAATAAGTCCTTCACTCCACTTTTCTGCATTCGAAGTTTGAAATAAAAGAACCGTATTTCGCGAGCTCACACATAAGAATGAGTTTGTAGTCGTTCTTTACGATGTAGGAGGCTATGTCACAGATTAAGCTACGTGATCAAATGTTAACCTGCAAATGACGTCGCTGGCTTAATAGACCTTCTTGGAAGCAGAAATAAGTCGCGGTGACATTCAAATCAATTTATTAAATTAATGAGATTTGATATTACGAGTATTATTATTAGTAGAATTCCAAAATCTTCAATGAAATAGACATTTAAAAAAGCCTTTTTATTTAAAACATGTAAAGTTTTGAATGATTAAATTAAATAATATTTTGTCAAAGATTATTTTCTTTACATTTAAGAATAGGTATAAGTAATGATTAATATAGTAATTTTAGATTAGAATAAGTCAATACGTTTTAGAATAGATAATTTTCAGTAGGTACATTTTTATTTTCAATAAATGTATAATCCTATAAGCGAGCAATTCTTGTATATATTGTACTGCCCGCGGCTTCGTTCGCGTAGTAGTCTCGGCCTTCGGCCTCGCCATAACCTTCTCTCTTTTCTTGTTTTTTTTCCATAAGAACCTTGTCCTGACTATAATAATTATTGTTATAAACTTGAGAACGGATGGAACAATCTCACTAATTATTTTTTTATTGTCTACACCAGGGGTCGGCAAGTTATTTTGAATGAGGTCCGGGATAATTTTTGTCAAGGTCCAGAAAAAAAATCTTTTAATATGTATTTACTAATGACTTTCAATACTAGGTAGGTCCATCCCAGCAATCCAACACTCTTGCGCCATACTGCTGTGTGCAGCATAGCCACAGTTATGTGTCTACTTTAGCTAGGTAGGTATATACTTGGGTTTTGATTATAATACATCAAAGAATAAATGTATAAATATATGTATGGAAGTATATTGTATTGTAGTGTATATATATATATATATATATATATATATATATATATATATATATATATATATATATATATATATATATATTATGTAAGTATATCAATGAATTAATTATATGTTTATATATATTTCAATATGTATTAGTGTATTTTTATGTATTAGTAGATATGTTGCCTGGAAGAGATCACTATTAGTGATAAGGCCGCCCATTGTAACACTTTATTTTAAGCTTTCTTTTACTTTTATGTTATTTTTGTATATTAAGTGCTGTAACAATAAAGAATTATCTATCTATCTATCTATATAATCAAAGGCGTGTTACCTACTTGTGTATTAACTAACTAATCAAGATTATACGATGGTCACGTAGAATCACATATATTTGGCGGACCAAGTTCCAATTATTCGCGGTCCGCAGTCTGCCTGTTGCCGACCGACGGTCTACACTAATATTATAAAGAGGAATGATTTGTTTGTTTGAACTGAATAGGCTACGAAACTACTGGAACGATTAGAAAAATTCTTACACCATATAGAATTTTACATTATCCCGGATGAACATAGGCTATATTATATAGCCTATATATATTATATATATATATATATATATTTTCAAAAATAGGGATCCGTATGAAAACTTCGAGAATGTAACCCAAAATGTGGAAAAAATACCAAGAAAGGCCTTGTATCGCGTACGCTGCGGAAACTATTGACAATTATAGAGCAAAGTATTTTAGTATTATATGTATTTAGGAAAATTTTTACCCAATTTCATACACAGACAAATATGTCTTGCATGTATTGCCTAACAAAAAAATTTCATAGCTATCCTTTATTTAAAAAATTGCTAAAAAATTATTACTTAATAATATTTTTAGCAAGTTTCACCTTAGGTTTACCAATCAAATGTTATTGAAAGTAAAGATAGAGAAATTCATTTATTATAAATTTATTTATTAATTTATCGAATAGGTGTATGAGGTATTAACTACATGTTTACGTTCATGACTAACGGGCAAGCAGGTGTAAACAGGTAAGTAAATATAGGTGACTGCACCGATTTGTTTACCAATCAAAATATATATAAAAAATAAGATTATTTAATAACAAACGAGATATTGCCAGGCTTTAAAGTTCAAAATCGGAGCAAGTAAAGTTGCCCAAGAGAGAAATCCGAATCAAAAAAAAAAATATCTTTTAATAAGGATAGCTATGAACATATTATTATATAGGGTGTTTGGTAGAGGGTCCGACAAACCAAATGAGTGTGTTCGGGGGCTCTTGGAGAATACAAGTTGGCCAAACAAATCCCCGACCCTCCAATTTTTAAATTTTTTTTTTTTGTGAAAATTCCCTTTATTCCGAAATTGTACCTATTTACCACAATAACATCTGTAAAATCTGTTTAGACCAAATTCAACTAAAAACATCCGGTCAGTCCAACAGATTTTACAAATGTTATGGTGGTAAATAGGTACAATTTCGTTGAAATGGGAAAATTCACAAAAAAATGGGGGATCGGGAATTTTTTTTGGCCAACTTGTATTCTTCAATTGGGCCCCCGAACACGCTCATTTGGTTTGTCGGACCCTCTACCAAACACCCTGTATGATAGGCAATACATGCAATATGTTATTGTCTATTTATGAAATTGGTTTAAAATAATTTATTAGGTAAAAAGATGGGTGAAGGTCAATGTATATTCGGAACTTAGACAATATATTCTCTATCAAGATTAATAATTTTAACTTTTTAGTCCAGTCATTGAGGGGTTTGACTATGCAATAATTCCTGTCGCTGAAACTTTGCAGTATTATAAGGTAATGTTTACAGATTACAAATTACATAATTATCCACAATTTTTTTTTCTTTTTTGTATACAAAACCATAGTGGCGTGATAGGAATTTTTTTTTGGGATAATTGTGAAAAGCTTTACATATAAAGAAATAAAAAAATCTAATTTGACGACGGAATTTTCCTTAACAAGTTTTGATGCAAAATAGGTTTTTTTAAGTTTCTGCTTCTGCGACATGAAAATATTCCTGGATGCCGTTGCATAAATATTCATATACATTAACATATATCAAAGGAATTTCAATCATGTCCAATGTCCATGTTCCACCTATACCGGTAATTGTTGGAAACGATACACTCGAAGTTGTAGACGAGTACGTCTTCCTGGGACAGACTGTCCAATTAGGTAGGTCCAACTTCGACAAGGAGGTCGCACGAAGAATCCAGCTCGGATGGGCAGCATTCGGGAAGCTTCGATCCATCTTTTCGTCCCCAATACCTCAGAGCCTGAAAACCAAGGTTTTCAACCAGTGTGTGTCGCCAGTGATGACTTATGGCACTGAGACGTGGTCCCTTACTGTGGGCCTCATTAACAAACTTGAAGTCGCTCAACGAGCAATGGAGAGGGCTATGCTTGGGGTTTCCCTGCGTGATAAGATCCGAAATGAGGAGATTCGTAGGAGAACTAAGGTCACCGACATAGCTCTCAAAATAAGCAAGTTGAAGTGGCAATAGGCAGGCCACATCGCTCGCAGAACTGATAACCGATGGGGAAGAAAGGTTCTCGAGTGGCGACCACGCACCGGAAGGCGTAGTGTAGGCCGGCCCCCCGCTAGGTGGACCGACGACCTCATAAAAACCGCGGGGAATCGCTGGATGCAGGAAGCGAGTAGCCGGTCCAAGTGGCGTTCTATGGGGGAGGCCTATGTTCAGCAGTGGACGTCTTCCGGCTGATAATGATGATGATGATGAAAGGAAT
This sequence comes from Selenia dentaria, assembly GCA_917880725.1. Classification (NCBI taxonomy): domain Eukaryota; kingdom Metazoa; phylum Arthropoda; class Insecta; order Lepidoptera; family Geometridae; genus Selenia; species Selenia dentaria. The sequence continues at coordinate 6,018,599 of OU862904.1, read as the reverse complement.
TTCGGACAGAGGAAATTTCCACCGGGAGCCAGAAGCGTTTTCATGTTAAGGTAACTTTTTTTGATAATATTTTTTTCGTAATCTATTAACGTTACCTACTGTATCATACTGCAAAATTTCAGCGACAAAGGAATTATTGTCAGGGTGTACAAACAAATGATTTCCTAGTGCATCGGACTATTTAGTCTCATTACACATAATTAATGTGATTTTACTTATATGTTCGTACGTCTAATGTATGTCTAATGCCCATGTTGTACCTACCCCAATATCAGTTGGGAACTCAGTTCTCGAAGTTGTTGACGAGTATATCTACCTGGGACAGACAGTCAAACTAGGCAGGTCCAACTTCGAGAAAGAGGTCAATCGTCGAATCCAACTCGGCTGGGCAGCGTTCCGGAAACTTCGCGAAGTCTTCTCGTCAAAAATACCTCAGTGCCTCAAGACAAGAGTCTTCGACCAATGTGTGTTACCAGTGATGACTTATGGCACTGAAACGTGGTCTCTTACTATGGGCCTCATAGATAAGCTCAAAGTCGCACAACGTGCTATGGAGAGGGCTATGCTCGGGGTTTCTCTACGTGATCGAATCAGAAATGAGGAGATCCGTAGAAGAACGAAAGTCACCGACATAGCTCAGAAGATTAGCCAGTTGAAGTGGCAGTGGGCAGGGCACATAGCACGCAGAACAGATGGCCGATGGGGCCGAAAGGTTCTGGAGTGGAGACCACGTACTGGCAAGCGCAGCGTAGGTCGTCCACCGACACGGTGGACAGACGACCTGAGAAAGGTCGCAGGACGACGTTGGATGCAGGCCGCTTCCAACCGGTCCTTTTGGAAAATCATGGGGGAGGCCTATGTTCAGCAGTGGACGTCCGAAGGCTGAGATGATGAGATGATGATGAACTTATATGTTTATATTTCAATCATCAGATTAAAAATATCTGACTGATAAAGGGTTAACCGAACAAATTATAACAAATAAACATTTCTCTGGAATCACCATTATTTGATCTTTTTATATTGGTTGTGTATACATATTATATGCATAGTCGTATCTATTTAAAATCAAAAGTTGACTAAAACTACTGAATAAATCAAACGATGAATACAAACAACTAAGTAATTAACTGTATTTTTTATGATTTAAAGTTTTGTAAGTACTTGTCATCTACACTAACTCTCTCTCTTCGGTCGTTCCCTCATGACTGAGGATCGTGATCATCATGGCAGCACTTTGGTTCTAACGAACTGTCTCCATCGGCTCCGGTCTGTGGCCATCTCCACCGCGGTGTAAAAGCGGGACGTTGGTTTTTCTTTAAGTTGGTAAGACCACCTGGTCGGAGACTGGCCTCGTGAACGTCCTCGTGAGCGCCATACACTAACTAATAAAGAGGAAAGATTTGATTATTTGTTTGTAATGGCCAAACTCAAAGACTACGTAACCGATTAAAAACCTTCATTCTCTTATAAAACTATTACTGTTAACCGGCAAAACACTCACGTTAGGGGTCGAATACGTCGACTCGGGGTTCTAGTTCTAGCACTCTTTCTCTTATCGAAAGCAACACTATTCTGGACTAACATGAGCTATATTTTATTATTGATTTTATTGTAAAGAACCGCCACATAAATAAATCTGCGATCGCTGAACATCTGCTCGAGTCAGGACCTAATCACTGGATTGAACTTCACGACCCCAAAATTCTCTCTACGGAGCGTCACTATTACTCGAGAATGGTATGTACGTGAAGCGGTTGAGATTAAAAAAACACCGTAACTTCAACCGGGAGGATGGTTTCAAACTGGCGGCAACATGGAATCCAGTGATTAAAAAGTGTTCCCGTCGCGATTTATCCTCAGAAAAATATGTCGATATCGTTAGTGTTGTGTGTCGGGACAATTACTTTTTATACCAACTGTTGGGGGTATATTAAAAAGTATCTCAATACTTCAAGACAGTGACATCTGCCTCTTCAGTCCGCTCGTGACCACGATCAATGCAACTTGATCGAAACGTCGAGGTAAATATATACTATTACTAACGCGATTAAGCCCCGTTAATATAATATAACTATGTGTTCAAATCGCGAAAGTTTAAAAATTACTATTTAATTATTATTCTATATACTAGTACTTCGCGTAGCGCTCGCAGCGGAGCTTGACTTAGCTATCTTAATGGCGTCTCACACGGATTGTCAGAAGACGCGGGTTCGAATTCCGTCCGATTTTTCTCTCTCTAAATTGCAATGTTTGGTCTCTCTAAGCAGATGTTAGTGCTTTAAAAAGTCATATAATAAAAATTAATTATATTTTAGTTTGCTTTTGATCTTTTTTTTTTATTTTTTTTTATTTTAAACTTTACCTACTCCACAGACTCCAGGGTCCGTGCCTTTTTTCAACTTTTAGGATTTTAAAAACTTACGATAAATTTATTACATTCAATAAATATACATACATGGGGAACATATTAAACTAACTAACTATTTACTATATTATATACTAAATTTATTAACTAATACATATAACTAAATTTATTATTACTATTAAGATTATTCAGAGTTGGTGTAAGCATTCACAGCAGACCAGTGTCCGCAAACAGCACCCGTTCACGAGTTGGCGCATGTGCCAGCCATCGCCTTCCTCAACCATCTGAGGGAAGATGGCGACCCGCCACACACGCCACTGCTTGCCAACACATTTCCGTGAGCATGTCTGCTCTGAATGCCCACACCATCTCTTTGTCAGTTACAGTTTTTATGAGAAATTAACGCTAGTTACATGTTATTGTGAGCCCACATTGCCCACATTGCGCTGAAGCAGGGCCTCCATCCCCACGCTGTTTCGATCCCTGATTGCCATCTTCAGGTTGTAGCTGTTGCTTTTGATCTTGCAGCGTAAACTCCCTGAGGATGGGTATCGGACATACCCGAAACCTAGGTCGAGAACTTCGGCTAATTACATGAGTAAAGTCGGTTTTGATATTAAATAAATATGTGAAAGTCACGAGAATTATCAAAGTAAAATAAATAATGTTTCATTTAAAATATTTAATACAAATTGTACATGTATGTTTTGTTTATATATTAATAAGGTCAAGGCGTTAGCATTTGTGTAACACTAATTAAAAATTGCAAATGATGTTGAATGGTTCGGTAAGAGAGAATGTGGGGGTTTTCAATTAAAATTGTTATGCGTTAATTGGTATTTCATAATGTGCAATTAATGAATAAAATTTTTTATTTTACGTGTATATTCTTCTTTTTTGTAGATGTTAAATCAATTGCTGTTCGTTGCAAAAGCTCTTGATCGGCTTGACCGATTTTCATAATTCTTCCCAAGGGGTAAAACGGGAACTATGAACTGTCCGTCTGTCTGTCTGTCACCAGGCTGTAATTTTCACACATGATGTATTTGTTGTCGCTATAACAGCGACAACAAATATAAGAGCAGATATAATAAAAAAAAACCGTGCGAGTCGGACGATAATTATAGATAATAGTAGTACGGAACCCTTTTCGACTCTCACTTGGCCAGTTTTTTGGTTTTGTTAATCTGATACATAATTAAACAAAAACAGGATTTAATAGTTAAGAAATTAAAAAAAAACATCCATCACCACGCAGTTAAAACCGCAGGCACAGTTAGTATTATATACATATATGTATAAAAAGTATTTAATAAGACTAAGTATATACCTACTAAATTATATTATCATCTAAAATTAACACGTTTTTATGCGATTAATTAACGAGACGGGCTAGTCGTGCACCTGATGGTAAGCTATATGATTGCCCATGGCAGTTGCAGTGATACCCAGAGCTTACAATTGACGTTTTGTGTACTGCGCTCGTCACCCTGAGATATTGGCTTTTATGTCTCTTTCACCCAGTTCTTATCTTGTTATATACAACACTTCAAGATATTACGGGATTTTCAATTTTTTTTTTAAAATATATAATATAATATAATATGGGACAACATCCACACAAAGTTCTTCAGGTCCCAAACTAGACAGAGCCTGTACTATGGTAACCTGATGACTGATATACATACTTAAATACATATACACACCCAGACACAGCTCAAACAGACATGTTCATCCACACGCGGTGTTCAGGTCCCAAACTAGGCAGAGCCTGTACTATGGTAACCTGATGACTGATATACATACTTAAATATATACACACCCAGACACAGCTCAAACAGAAACGTTCATGCACACAAATGTTTGACCTGTCCGGGGATCGAACCCGGGACCAGCAGCTCAGAAGGCAGAGGTGCTACCAACTGCGCCAACCGGCCTGTCAAACCTGGTTGGTCATCAAAGTGACTCCCTCTCGCCTGATGGAAAGCGAAGATGGAATCAAGAAGTGATGACCATTAGTACAGCCGTAAGCTGCACTAATCGCCACCCCTATGATGACCTGACAGATGCTTTTCCCGCCCCGCTTGAAAGACCCAGGGTCACAGCTGCAAGGAAATACGTACGCTGGCAGAGCATTCCACAATTTACTTACACGACAGAGGTAGGAACTGCCTAACTTTTTGGTTCGTGTTTTTTTTGTAAAAGATTATCTTTTTGGTTCGTGGTTAGAAGTTTTGAACAGTTATGGATGCAACGCTAGGCCGGAACGAGTAGTTCGAGATCGGAATGGTGAGGAAGGGATAAGATTAAAGAGCTCTTCAGAACATTCGCCATAAAACAAACGGTAGAAACGCTTAGAGAAGCTATAGTTCTACGCATTTGTAGGGGTTCTAGGTGTTGAATGATTTCAGTGTCTCCAATAATACGGACAGCGCGACGTTGCAGTCTGTCGAGAGCATCCATAAGGTACTTAGTAGATCTATCCCAGAGGTGGCAACAATATTCAATACATGGGCGCACCTGAGTTTTATAAAGAAGGCAACGCTGATCAGCAGGAGTAAAGAAACGCTCTGTTCAGGACTCCAAGTTTACGGGAAGCTAACTTGATAATACTCTTGATGTGACAACATTTTAACGCTGGTTCAGGTCACTACAGGTTTCCATGCCAAGGATTCGGTATTATCTATCCATGAATATTAAGAAATACAATCTAGTACAAATATATATATTAATGGATAGGTAAAACCGAATTAGATAGAAATAGCAAACTGCTCGGGACACATTCCATCAAACAAGTTTGCATGTTTAATGCATAAACCTGCGTCGCCGAATCGTGATGACTGTGGGGTGCTTTACGAGCAAAATTCAAAATTTATCAACATATTTCTACTATGCATAGTGAACTAATTGCTATCTCAGAATCGCTATCATACTTATCAGCGGTGAACGCCAGCCATTTCGTAATTTTCACGGATTCAAAGAGTGCAACCCAACATTTGGCTCGGCTAACCTCGAATATTCGAGGAGATCCGAATTCCGATAGCCTATACCTATACCTAAGTGGTGTGCAATTGGAGAGGCATATGTCCAGCAGTGGACTGCTACAGACTGATGATGATGATGATGATACCATATTGAAGAGTATCCATAAGCTTAAGGCTGCAGATAAGATTGTCTTTATGCAATGGGTCCCCACTGACATTGGTATCATGGGTAACGAGGAAGCAGATCGAGCCGCAAAAGAAGCTATTAGCGAAGGGATTTCGTATAGTTGCCTCCCACTTCATACAGAGATGCTTAAAACCGTCAAAGAACTATGTTGTCAAAATTGGCAGGAGTACTTCGATGAGAGGGCTTGATCCGTAGGTATATGGTACAAAACAGTACAATGCCAACTGTCTCGGTACCCTTGGTTCGACACAATAGACATGAAGAGGGAATGTGTTGTAGCCCTACTTAGACTTCGTACCGGGCACATTCCAAGTAACAAGTTCAAGTACCTAATGAGAAAAACCAGGTCACCACTCTGCTGTTTTTACGGGTCGGTAGAAGACGTAAATCATGTGTTGTCGGAGTGTGCGCGATACGAAGTCCAGCGGCGAGCACTGCCGCATTTTATTGCAAGTAAGGTAATTGCAACAGTATCTTGGCCTCATTTGGCTCCGGGGAGGCCAGGATACTGGTGCAAATTTATTTAATGTTTAAAGAACTTAACTGCCTGTGTGGAAACTGTTCCGGGTAGCTTTAATTATACGTATAATATGATTTTACGGGGTGGCATTGTCATCGTTGATAGAACCCCATAAAAAAAAAGAAAAAAAAATACTTACATACACACATGAAAAAAGTTTGTGATCTAATGCTGATATAGTTTTTTTTAAATTGAACTTATACAACAATTTATTATTAAAAGGTTTATACTCAATATAATATAACTCCTCCCCTGGCTCGAACACATGCGGTGATCCTCCTGGGCATGCTGAGAATCAAGTTATCCAGCATTTCTTGGGGTAACCTTACTCATTCTTGAATAGTGGCTTCCCTGAGCTCTGGCACTGTCTGGGGACGTGGCTGATGGTTCCAAACAGCAGCTCGTTTAAGAGCACGAACGCGTGCTCTTGGGTTTAAGTCAGGCGAGTTGGCAGGACAGTCTAACCTTGCGATGTCGTATTCTCGGAGAGCAGCATTGACTCGTTGAGCTCGAAGGGCGGGCGTATTATCATCGACCAACAAATTGGTACCCATGGTTTACTCGGAATGGTCTGACAATTACATCTAAAGAATCTAAAGAAAAATAAGAAATCATAATACAATCTGCCGTCACAAAAAAGATATCGATTTATCAAAGTGATCGCAAACTTTTTTGATCTGTGTATCTTGTCGGAACGTGTCCGAAACGATGCATTCAGAAAGTATTGTTTTGATACTGTACTGTACACTACGAAATAAAGATATGCACAGATTCCAAGAACAGAAAACAATGACATTTAAAAACTGCCAACCCCGACCGCTCTGCCGGCACTCGCAGAATGTTCGCCGGTAAGCGTCCTCCGCCCCCACCCACCGCCTCTTCCCACTTTTATCGCCTATTCATCGCGAAGACGATCTACTTAATCGAACACCGACAATTATAGGTATGTACAACTTACTCGAGGCCGCGCGCTCTAATAGGTTGTACGAAGCACAAGGTAGCATTGTAATATCAGTTTTATAGTAAATACGTGACATTTACCTTTAATTATTAAAAAAAATACTTGTAATTGACAAGTACTTTTTTTATTAGAATAATAACTATTTATTAGCTTATCTGTATTCAGACACAAAGAGATATTAGATCCTAACAAAGAAGAGCTAGGGTTACCATCGCAATAAATAATAAATTATACCTATAAATGACCTTACGACGTTTTGACCTATCACATAATGTACCTTGACCTCAGTAAAAAGTCACATTCACACGGTTTTTAAAATATCTATTGTTTGGTACGTCAATATAATAGATTAAACGTATTTTGGAAAAGCCTTTGTGTTTAGAAGATATGTTGTAAAAAGACCTTAGTTTGGGGTGATAATCTACTATATAAAAATAAGTCGGGTTTTCCTTCCTGACGCTATAACTCCAGAACGCATGAACCGATTTCCACGGTTTTGCATTCGTTGGAAAGGTCTTGGGCTCCGTGAGGTTTATAGTACAGAAAATTCAGGAAAAATGTAAAAAGAAAAGCGGGAAAATCTTTTTTCACATACAGCGCCATCTATGATACATAGCATGTATCTACTATATAAAAATAAGTCGGGTTTTCCTTCCTGACACTATAACTCTAGAACGCACGAACCGATTTCCACGGTTTTGCATTCGTTGGAAAGGTCTCGGGCTCCGTGAGGTTTATAGTAAAGAAAATTCAGGAAAATGTAAAAAGAAAAGCGGGAAAATCTTTTTTCACATACAGCGCCATCTATGATACATAGCATGTATCTACTATATAAAAATAAGTCGGGTTTTCCTTCCTGACGCTATAACTCTAGAACGCATAAACCGATTTCCATGGTTTTGCATTCGTTGGAAAGGTCTCAGGCTCCGTGAGGTTTATAGTAAAGAAAATTCAGGAAAATGTAAAAAGAAAAGCGGGAAAATCTTTTTTCACATAGAACGCCATCTATGATACATAGCATGTACTACAAACCAATATTTTAAGAAGATGGCGCTAAACGGAATGTTACATAAAACGAAGCCATCTGGTGGCGAAACGGAGTTCGCAGGGTTTGCTAGTGTCTTATAAATCACACCGGCTGCACGCACGATAAGTATTACAATCCAGTTACAGTCTATCTGTCAGTAGACTGTCAAGCAGAGCTATCTGCAGTTATTACAGAGTATTACCAAAACGTCCACCTCTGAAACTTCACAACCTACATATTCATATTCGTATTCTCTTTTAAATCACGTACCTTATGCGTGTACCAAATTTTATCAAAACCGTTCGGTAAACGGCGCCGCAGAAAACTTCCCACCTTTTTTACTACCTATTTTACTACCTATTTTATTTTATTTTACACTATTAGGAAAAATACAGCTTTATAACAGGTGTTCCATAACATTCAGCAGTATACAGTTAAAAGCTATTAAAAGTTTCCGCAAACGGATATTAAAGTGCACAGTACAAACTTATGTATAGGTAATACATAGTTATATTATGAATAGGCAAAACATCCGTTGTGAATAATACAATGTCGATTGGGCCATCAGATGACAAGCCAAGTAATAACAGTATGTAAGTGTCCTGTACATAGACACCCACCCAGCTGGCAGTCAACTCGGCACAATCTGAGCAAATAGCTATGTACATACACCTACCCGAACTCTAAACACAAGTAACCCAGTTTTAGGAAAAGTACCCTCCCACTCAAAAATCGACAGCGATAAAAATTATATTGAATAGTAGACCATGCATACCAAGTTTTATCAAGATTGGTTTAAAAATGCGACCTGTACAGGAGGACACACGAACAACCTAACAAACATACGGACAGATGAAAGTCAATTTGGCCAGTTAAAGCAGAGACGCTTCGCTTGCTTGGTCAATAAGCTATCCTGTCTAAGTAAATTTTAGTAAAGCGTGAATGTATTGCTAAAAGTTTCAAAGGCTTATTAATAATAACCATGTTAGGTTTTTTATCTCGTAAATATACCTACTTCCCTCGAAAAGTTTACGACCCAATAATGCCATATAATTATAATGATCGCGGTGTTCAGGTCCCAAACTAGGCAGAGACTTTACTATACTAACCTGATGACTGATATACATACTTAAATACACAGCGACACAGACCTAACTGATATGTTCAAGCACGCAAATTTAATGTGACTCGTGTCTAACCCAGGTCACCAGATGAAAAATATCAAAAGTCCGCAAAAAAGACCCGTTTTCCATTGAATAACCTTGAGATTTTGTGGCAGTTTAACAATTTTCTCTCCAACGTACCCTACTTAACAATTTAAAAAGTCATATTATTATAGCGAGGGTGGCAGCCGCACCCCCTCTCACGCACCTCTCCTCGCCGCTTTAGTCTGAGAACATTGTACGAAATAATTTTAAAATTAATTGTTTTTTATTTAAATTCAAAAAATCCGGAGATATCCTCATAATTGCAAAATCCGGCCGCAATCCTGAGAAGAGTCCTAAAATCCTTAAATCTCAGGACAATTCTTGAGACAGGTATGATAACCCTAAACCCGGAACCAGCGGGTCAGAATGTAGGGTCACTACTCACTACTATTAGTGCGTTCGAATAGGCCCTTCGTGAGTGTTTTTATCGAAAATAGCGCTAAAAACGCTCACAATGTTGTGTTCGAATTGGGAATCTGTAGGTGAAAATGTCGTTCATGTCTCTTTTGTTCAGCGTTCGGAAAGCTAAAAAAGAGGATTTTGTGCCACCAAAAAGTGCAATTTTTGACCCACATCCGGAGCATGGTTGTTTGTGATCGTTTTTTTACAATTATGTATTTGACAGCATAATGATGCAATTTTAGGTCCTATGCTCAGTTGAGCATTCGAATAGGGTGTGGGGAAAAGTGGCAAAAGTAGCAAAAATAACGTTTTTGAGTTTTACCAACTTTTTAACAAAAGAACCATCAATGACAACGCCAATGCTCTCATAAGGTAAACGAGCGCACCTCATATACGCCAATCGGCCAGTTAAATAAGACCGCGCCACTGTTAAAGGGTTAAAATGACAATCAAGATGCCGCATGGACATGTACAAGCGTCCTTTTCTGCTATATTACACACTGCAGTAAACAATGGCGATCATACACGCTCATAATTGTAAGGTATATGTAAGAACTAACTTACTTACTGGTGTCGATTCTGTAACCATTCAAAAATCTTAATGAAATGAAATGAAATGAAATGAAATGAAATGAAATGAAATGAAATGAAATGAAATGAAATGAAATGAAATGAAATGAAATGAAATGAAATGAAATGAAATGAAATGAAATGAAATTACATTTTATTTCACCGTAACACCTTTTTAAATGTTCCAAGAGAATCTACAAATGTATCAAACAACGTACTATTTTTATTAACAAGTCTGCTCATTCTAGGTATTGGAGATTTTGACCCTGTAAGCCCGGGTTTTCAAAGAATAGGGTTACGGTAACCTATGCCTGTCGTAAGAGCCGTCTAAAAGGGGACCCTAAGAGCTCGGGTATAGTTGGGGGTGGGGCCCTAACTATCTCATCAACGAGCTCGAGGAAGACGGCGTCATGATGTGGCAATTGTGCCGTCTTTAGAAGAATGAGATGCGAAATGCTCTCAGAGTCAAGCCGCCAAAGGGCAATATGTCTTGATGGTCCCAGTGCGTTTCTATGGAGATCCTGGGGTCATCCATAAGACTTCGAAGAAGGCCACCGAGGGGGTTTTAGTGAAAAGTCCCACATAACCCGGACGCTCTCCATAGTGTCCCGGTATATAATAAGATTTCCCCCTCGAAAAAAAAGGTATTGGAGAATTGCGGCGGCAATAAAGCTATCATTTTGATAGCTTTATTTTACTTTTCTACGAAAACTGAATCCTCAATGTCAAACAATTTGAAAAAAGAACATGTGAAAATTGCAGACGCCATTGGCGCCATTTTCAATTTGTGTGTTGTTTGAGGATTTAGTTTTCGTAGAAAAGTAAAATAAAACTATCAAAATGATAAGTAGTGATAGTGATGATGAAGATTTTTTAACTCCGCCGCAGTTGAAGGAAACAGCAAAAATACTGATTGATAACCTTTTACCACAGAAATCAATTAAAAAATATAATAAAACTTATGCCGATTTTTTTGCAATGGAAAAGTGAAAAAAATGCGGCATCTTTTTCTGAAACTGTTTTGCTAGCTTATTTCAGTGAAAAAGCGCAAAAATACAAACCAAGTACGTTATGGTCTATGTACTCAATGTTGAAAAGTACTATATTGACAAGAAACGACATAAATATTCAAGAATACAAAAAACTTACAGCATTTCTGAAAAGAAAGTCGGAGGGATTCCGTAGTAAGAAATCAAAAGTGCTTACTACAAAGGATGTTTATTCCTTTTTGCAGAATGCTCCAGATGACAAATATTTGTTGATGAAGGTAAGTTTATGAACAAAATGCACTGGTTTAAAATTTATTACGTACCTATTTATGAGTAGAAATCTACTAGGTTTTCATGTTTGATATTTTTGTTTACAGGTTATTTTGATTTTAGGAGTAAATTTGGCCTGTCGTTCGCAAGAACTTGTGGATATGACAACAGACGATATCGAAATCCTCGAAAATGGAATAATCGATAATATTCCTAATACAAAAACCAAAATTCAGCGATCATTTGTTATATCGGGCTTATTTTATGAGATAGTGAAGAAATATAACGAAATTCGCCCCAGTGACCCCAAAACCAAGCGGTTTTACTACAATATAAAAACAAAAAATGTACGAAACAAGTAATTAGGAAAAACAAAATAAGTACTGTGCCAAGAGAAATAGCTTCGTACCTTAATTTACTCAATCCACTAGAATACACTGGCCACTGCTTTCGCAGAACTTCAGCGACTATTCTTGCCAATACTGGTGCTGATTTAACCACAATAAAACGTCACGGTGGTTGGAAATCGTCTGCTGTTGCAGAAAGCTACATAGAGAAATCCGTAGAAAACAAAACACGAATAAATAACCAAATATCGGGATCGATTAATGTGCATCAAGACTCATCTCCTCAACCATCAACGAGCGCGGCGATGCCAGATGCCCCTCAGCAGCCAGTTGCCCCTTTGGCACCACAGCCTTCTACGAGCGCAGTGCCAACAGCACAGCCAGTTATTCCTCCTACATTATCGCAAACATCTCAAACAAACATTAATGGAAAAAGTGTTAAATTAAGCTTCACTAACTGCAACAATTTCAATATAAATTTCAATTAGTAAAGATTTAGTTTTTTATTTTCCTCGTAGGTGTAGTATAAAGCACTATGTATCACTCGAGAGAAAGTGCGATTCCCGATCTCGGGTGTTTTAAAGCCCTCGCCTACGGCTCGGGCTTCAAACGACACCCTCGACGGTAATCGGTCACTTTCTCCTCTCGGTGAACAATGTACTATTTATTATATATCAGTTTGCATTATGAAATATGCAAATATCCTGAAGTCTATATCTAGGTATCTACATTACAATTTATGCAAACGTTGTGAAAAGTCTATCCTTCCTACTATTATTATAATAATAAAAACGCGAAAGTTTGTGTGTATGGATGTATCGATGTGTGGATCTTTGTTACTCATTAACGCACAAACGGCGGGGGCAATTTTGATGAAATTTGGTATGGAGGTAGATGAGACACAGGTTTGACACATAGGACACTTTTCATAATCATCATCATCATCCATCACCAAGCGGGTGATAAGGCGTAATATGCATAGGCACAGCATTGACAGAATAATAAGATCTTATTATTTTACGATCGATTTACGATCTTGATCGTAATAATGACAGTTCTGTCAAAGTTTGTGTCCGTTTCTGATAGCTTAGTCAAAAGCCAAGTCAATTTGACAGATACACTAGACATGTTCGGCGACCGTCAAGGGTGATAAAATGTAATGACAGTTTTTTCCATGATGATTAATTTTATTTTATTAAGTATAATTGTTTACAATATTATTTTTTTATTATATTTATTTTATAATTTTTAACTAAACGGATTTATGCGAGATGACGGCAAGAGACCAGATGGGATGACTATCGTCCCGTGGAAGATGGGACAGCCCCTGGTTTGGGATGCTACATGTGTAGACACACTGGCGCCGTCTCATCTCCCTGGGACGATTGATCGGGCTGGCGCTGCCGCGTCTAAAGCGGAAGACCTCAAACGACATAAATATGTGTATTTAGACAGAATGTACATGTTTGTGCCGTTTGGGGTCGAAACTTTAGGCCCATGGGGGCCGTCCGCTCTCAACTTGTTTAGGGATCTGGCAAAACGTTTAGTTGAGGCGTCGGGTGACCGAAATGCTGGCGCCTATTTTGGGCAAAAACTTAGCATTGCCATCCAGCGTGGCAATGCCGCCAGCGTTTTGGCCACTTTTCCCCTCACCATGGGGCTTATAGATTAGATAGTTATTATTTTTTTTTTTTATTTAATTTTTAATTACTAATAATGTAATGTTTAAATGAAAGTATTGTTTACTGATTGATCTACAAGTACTAAGTATTTAAATGTACTCAAATAATACTATTATAACAATTGCGTTTGACCAAGTACTCGTACATATTTTTTGACATTTTCGTATAAAGCTTGACATGCCCTTTTGACATTGGATCGCACGTGCACTGTAAGCTAAGGTATTTATTTTTCTGACTTTACCTTTCTAAACCTGCACTCTAAGTTCTCACAATTTTTTCGTGTATAATAAGTACTTATAACCTATTATCATCAATTTGGTTTTTAAAAACTATAAATGTATTCATCAATAATTGCACAATGTTATTGCAAAACAAGTTCGGAAGTTATTTCCAGAAGTGAATATTAAAATCACATTTAACTAATAACCTGATTAAATTAGTCTAATTACGTACGTAAAAACTAATAAATGTATTGTATTCACTAACTAATGCTCATGGAAAAATTTCGAAATAACTTCAACAAGTAATGTCATTAATTTTTTTTATAATATTACTTTTTAAAGCACTAACGCCTGCTTTAGCGATCTCAAACATTGAAATTTATAGAGAGAAAAAAAATCCATGCTCGGACGGGATTCGAACCCGCGTCTTCTGACTCTCCGTGTCTGACGCCATTGACCAACTAGGCCACCGAGGTTCTGGTCCGAGCATCGAATTTTAACTCTCTATTTGACTAACCGTCTGGCGGGGACGGAGCGACATCAACACATATTGTTCATTATTATCTTTACAGACTTAGGTTTGGAGGTCTCGGCATTCGCAAAATTCCTAGTGTAGCATTACCCGCTTTCCTTTCATAAATTTTCAGTACTCAAAAGTTAGTAAAGACAATTTTATCGCCTTCTATTCAAATTAGTTATATGACTGATGCGTTAGGAAACTGGAAAATAGCTTGTCTAAGTCAGTCCCTGCCCAAAGCTCCTGCTTCTCAGAGGCAGTGGGACGGGCCGCTCTGTGAGTTAGAACTTGAAAACCTGATCAATTCAACTAGTTCTTCCGCAGAGCGTGCTCGCGTGTTAGCTGTTACTCGATGGGAGTCGGGGCTTTGGCTACATGCTTTGCCGTCTAAAAATATTGTAAATCTTTTGGACAACAATACTTTCCGAATAGCCGTATCCCTACGAGTAGGTGCCCCTTGCCAGGTCCCTCACCGTTGTGTCTGCGGTGAAATGGTGGATCGGTTCGGCCACCACCCACTCTCATGCGTAAAGAGCGCGGGGCGCATACCGCGGCACGCCAGCTTGAATGATGTCATCCATCGGGCATTTGTCAGGGCTGGAGTCCCGTCAGTTTGGAACCAAACGGATTGATGCGGGATGACGGCAAGAGACCAGATGGGATGACTATCGTCCCATGGAAAATGGGACAGCCCCTGGTTTGGGATGCTACATGTGTGGACACACTGGTGCCGTCTCATCTCCCTGGGTTGATGGATCGGGCTGGCGCTGCCGCGACTAAAGCGGAAGACCTCGAACGTTATAAATACGTGTATTTCGACAGAATTTGTGTGTTGTGTTTGTGCCGTTTGTGGTCGAAACTTTAGGCCCATGGGGGCCGTTCGCGCCCAACTTGCTTAGGGATCTGGCGAAACGTTTGGTTGAGGCGTCGGGTGACCGAAATGCTGGCGCCTACTTTGGGCAAAAACTTAGCATTGCCATCCAGCGTGGCAATGCCGCCAGCGTGTTGGCCACTTTTCGCCCCACCAAGGGACTTATAGATTAGTGTTTTTTTTTAATACCTTGTAAATAAATATACAGGGTTATTGGTAATTAGACCGGATCCTTTTAAGGGGTGGTAGGGAATGCCATTTGCAACAATATGACTGTACATTGTGATATCCGGAAATGAATCATTTCTGTGATATTCTTTTTTTTATTTTTTTTTTGAAAAATCCAGTTTTACTACTTTAAAATTCAATAAAAAAAAAAGTAATCAACCGATTTCAATTCTGTTTGCAGTTTTAGAGAAACCTTGTTACAGCTCTTAATAATAAACAATAATATCGTACTAATGTAGATCCATCCAAAAACTAGAGGCTTTTTCATAATTTTTATTTGATAATTTTTGTAAGATGCTTTACAAAAACCTTTATTTTCTCTACAAAAACGATAGTAAATTAAGTCTGCATTTTATTTAAAAAACATCTACAAGTCTTTAGCTATCCAACGACGTAAAAAAATTAGCACTTTATTGCACAATTGCAGAAATAATGCGATAACAAAGACTCAGGTAGAGACATTCCGAGAAAGGGTTTTAGACAACGGTATCCATGTTGAATGCGCCGTCTCCCTCTCGCTTATGTTTGTTGAACGAGCAATGAGAACCCAGTTTGCTCAAGCGCATCGTACTGTTCAGACGCTCTTTGGCAACCCTTTATTACGATTAAATTTCGACCTTGATAACGTTATTGGACTTGTGTAACTTCTTTTTCTGTGATTCGGCTAGTGAACTGGACTTTTTGATTGATTGCTTACCCGACGACTTGGCTTGTACTAAAGGATCTGATCATGACTGCGGAATCCCACGACCATCTACCTCGGCTTCGAGAGTTCACAAACGAAGAGTATGCGGACATACTGTTTTGCTATGGTTTTGCCAACGGCGTCGCTACACATGCTCGAACGGAGTATCAGTCTCGATTTCCACAGCGCCGTTTACCCCATGTGAGTGTATTTGACGGAGTGTACCGGCGACTACGAGAAACTGGTCAAGTTCAAAGACGACAAAGTGATGCTGGACGATCTCGTATTTATCATTCGGATGAAGAGGAACAGATAATTCGCATGTTTGAGCAAGATCCTACGACTTCAACAAACATCATTGCACGACGTCTTGGCATGTCGCAATGGAAAGTATGGAACACAGTGCACCGCTCAAGACTCTACCCGTATCATTTGACTCCGGTACAAGTTATCCAAGACGGAGATCCTGCACGTAGAGTCGAATTTCGCAGATTCATGTTGAACACCGATATGGAAGATGCCAATTTTTTATTAAAAATCTTATGGACCGACGAATCCAAATTTGATCAGGATGGAATATCAAATAATCATAATATTCATTATTGGGCCCCGAAAGATGACGGTAACCCAAACAAGAAAAGATTACAAGGATCACAAAGAAGGTTTTCCGTTAATGTGTGGATGGGCATTATTAAGAATGAATTGATCGGCGTATGAATTTTTTTTGAGAAACGAACTTTATGAGCTACTCAGTGAAGTACCCCTTGAAACCCACAGAAACATGATTTACCAACATGATGGTTGCCCCGCACATTTTAGTTTGAGCGTCCGTGAGTGGCTCAATCGTCAGTATCCCAATAAGTGGATTGGCAGAGGAGGACCCATTCCGTGGCCGGCCAGAAGTCCCGACTTGACTCCCGTCGACTATTACGTATGGGGTCACATGAAAAGCTTGGTGTACAACGATACTCTTGGACCTGTGGCAACCATCGAAGAACTGAAACAGCGCATAATAAATGCAGCAGAAAAAATGAAAATTAATTTAAATACAAGTGTTGTTAAAAGCAATTTACGCAGACGTATGCGTCTCTGCATTCAAAATTCTGGCTCACATTTTGAGAACGAACTGTAAAAATAATAAATACAGACTAATTACATCTACTCTTTTATTTCTTTAAAAGAAATTAAGTTACCCTAAGAAAGTATTTCTTCCATAGCTACTTCTCATGGACTATTCTCATTCCTTTCTCGGCCTTTTGTAATCGCATTATTTCTGCAACTGTGTAATAAAGTGCTAATTTTTTTACCTCGTTGGATAGCTAAAGACTTGTAGATGTTTTTTAAATAAAATGCAGACTTAATTTACTATCGTTTTTGTAGAGAAAATAAAGGTTTTTGTAAAGCATCTTACAAAAATTATCAAATAAAAATTATGAAAAAGCCTCTAGTTTTTGGATGGATCTACATTAGTACGATATTATTGTTTATTATTAAGAGCTGTAACAAGGTTTCTCTAAAACTGCGAACAGAATTGAAATCGGTTGATTACTTTTTTTTTATTGAATTTTAAAGTAGTAAAACTGGATTTTCCAAAAAAAAATAAAAAAAAAGAATATCACAGAAATGATTCATTTCCGGATATCACAATGTACAGTCATATTGTTGCAAATGGCATTCCCTACCACCCTTAAAAGGATCCGGTCTAATTACCAATAACCCTGTATTTATTTGTCCTAGTAAATAGATATCTATACAGATAAATAAAATGGAAGTGTCTGTTTGTTATTCTAAATTAACAGCTTTTCACCAAATGCATATAAAAATATATATCTACGGTAATTAGATAAAAAAATATTTTTTTAAACTTTTGTCTCTCTGGCTGTGTGTTCCAGCTAATCTCTGAAACGGGTGGACCGACTGTTTTAACGGGACCTTCACTGGCAGATAGCTGATGTTAAAAGGAGTAACTTGAACTACTTTTATTTTAGAAAAAAAACATAAAACTCTGTCTCTTTTTGTTTGTTTTTTAGGTTATAGATTATATTCCGGAAGTCATACTTTTCATCATCATCATCATCATCCACCACCACGCGGGTAAAATAGTTTTCTCAAAAATGGTATGTAATGTTGCCATAACATCTCTAAAAAGTATCCTGAAAGTGAACTCTACCGGAGACTTATTCACAACTGTCCAGTAAGAAGCGAGATTTTAAATTTGGAATCTCCGACTGTCCAGTAAGTAAGTACTTACTGGACAGTAGGTCATCCTCTTTAGATCTGCATAGAAAAAACATAGTACCAGACACAGATTAGAGTTTAGCCTAACATGACTATAGGAGGGAGGCTCCAAATATATATCTATCTCTCTTTTTGGTATGACATTTTATGAGACACAGCCATTTTATAGTCTGTGTCACTTAATGCGACGAAGAAGAAGTGTATGCACGATGCGTTTTGTACTTAGTAATGTTGCAGAAGTATAGTGTGGGATTTTATGTTTGTATTTAGTAATTTCTGTTTATAAACCATGTTGGATTAAAACATTCAATTTTAAAATTAACACGGAGATTCAAAAACAATGATTTAAATTTATTTACGTAAACATTCATGTCATGTAAAAATAGAACAATGTTCAAATCTAAACGCAAACTTTTTAGTAAAATCAACGACTGGCGGGATTTCACATTCAATTGCGACAATTTACCGCGTGAACATAGATAACCCCAAAAAATGCGTTCAAGCGAATCTGATTCAGTAAAATAGATGACACTCCTCCTGATTTAAAAGCTGAGGCTGAATTAGCAAATACAGTGCAACCTCGATATAACAAATCGGAGGGGAACAAGAAAATATTCGTAATATCAAGTAATTCGTTGAACTGAGGTTTGTTATGTTGAGGTTAGATTGGTCTAAAATTCGTTATAAAGAGGTAACTTAAATTTTAACTTAAATCTTTAACAATAGTGACGAGCAGAGGTGTTTACATTACTTTCCATCAAAACAACAATGATTACTGTACAAACAAAAGCGTGTCGAAACATGTCGAGACATGAATCACATTACAAGATTAAGAGTTATATTATTGGTGGAAACTTTATATAAAGGTTTTGGGTTGGCAAAATTCGTTAATTAGAGGTATGAATACTTTTTCTTGATAATTGAAAATTAGTTATAAAGAGGTTGTACGCAAAGAATGTTCGCAATGTAAAGGTATATTTTATATTGACTCTTATGGACAATTCAAGGGGATTACGAAGAATTTGTTAAATCGAGGAAGTCGTTATATTGAGGTACGTTATATTAAGGTTGCACTGTACTTTCTTTCATTTTTGAGAAAAGCATTATACAAGCCTCCGGTTAACTCATACTTGGTCAGGAAGGCTTACTTACTGGTGGATTCTGCAGTAATGTACTATTTCATCATAATCATCATCATCCATCTCCACGCGGGTAATATAGTTTTATGTAATAATAAAACGGGACTAACGCGAGATATCCGTCATTATCGATATTGCGATTGACAATTATTGGGAATCATCCGGAAGCTGAACGCTTCGTGAGTGCTGAAGCTGAAATTATTGATAATCGTTTTAAAAGCCGGTCCCGGATTCGATCGCCGGACAGTGGGCTTACCCTTGCACGAATAACTGCGTAAGTGTAACGTGTCGTTCACGTGAACAAACTATAATGTATGTATGGCAACTGTGACACAGATAAGTCATAGTTTGTACGGTGAAGCCTAACGCGTTGACGCTTATGAATTACTTAGGAATACTTTTTCGCAAAATTGTTTATGTTACGGTCTCTGGTCTAGCATAGCATATATATATTCATGCATACAAATGTATGAATTAACATTTTATTTTATTTTCTACCGACTTCCAAAAAGGAGGAGGTACTCAATTCGATTGTTTTTTTATGTTTGTTATCTCATAACTTTCGGTAGGGTGAACCGATTATCAAAATTCTTTTTTGTTTAAAAGTTGGTGCGTTCCCATTTAAATGTCATCAAATTTGGGTTAGTATTTTTTGAGTTACACTCCAATAACTGAATAGAATGGAAGTCGGTATTAAATTTTTCAAAATGTACTTTTTTTTTTATTTGGCCATTTGCAACATCTTCAGTCCTACCAAAGCGATGCTACAAGTAATTATATATGCACAATCTTAATTTAAAAAACAATAATATGTACATACATAAATTTAAACAAAATTTATAATTTATATAAACTTATTTTTACTAGTGCACATTTGTAATTTTAATGCGAGCACTTTTGAGCGCCTTCATTGAAGTTCGTCAAGCTACATGCAAAAATATCATGTCTGTTTGACCACATAAACAGTTTTTTAGTTTGACAGAAACAAACCCAATGCTAATCAGCCAGTACTATTTAAATTATTTGTATGGTTCAGGGAAATCAAAACTTCCTTCATCAAGACCAGGGATCCTCAAACTATTACTCGCGGGCCAAATCAGGGGGCCGATTCCACTAATTAAATTGCAATCGGACCGTAGCTGAACTGCGAATTTTATGCGTTTTCATATTCTGCTATTGAAAAACAGTCCAGCTGCAATTACAGTGTCATTTAACAGACGATGCTCATCAGTGGCAGTCCATTTTTGGTCTTTGGTGCGAGCCATGTGCCCTGCCCATCGCCACTTTAGCCTTTGCTCTTGTTGCGCATAACTATAATGCGATGAGTAAATTAGATCTTGACCCTTGGGGCTTTGAAAACAACCCGTCAGGCCCCTAGGCTGAAAAGTGTGGACACCGCTGATCTAGACCAAATGAAAGTATACAACCCTGATATTTTTACATCCGGTTACTTACCGCAACCTCTCAAGGTCCAAATTGACAAATATAACAGTGAGTGTGGTTAAACCGTATGTCATTGTAAAGGCATTTCCGGAAAAAGGTTGGATATTAAAGGCCTTGCTTGAACAACACATTTTGTAGTATTAAGATCTTTATTAACAAAAAAATTCACATCCTGTTCTAAGATGGGAATATTTTTTCTCTAAAACTGCAATATCTTTAGCCAGAATTATATAGGGTGTTTGGTAGAGGGACTGACAAACCAAATGAGCGTGTTCGGGGGACCACTTGGAGAATACAAGTTGGCCAAAAAAAATCCCCGACCCCCCAATATGTTTAATCCAAATATCCAAGTGGGCCCCCGAACACACTCATTTGGTTTGTCGGTCCCTCTACCAAACACCCTGTATAATAATTCCTATTAGATTAGGTAAGTACGGTTTAGCGGCTTATAGCGAAGCGATCCCCAACTCGGGGTTGAACATTCACTGAAGGTAACATCATGATGAAACCCACAGCATGGTGGTAGGACACTCCTCGCGTCCACCTGACTACCTACCACCTTCAAGTTTGTACATCTGTCGCTGCACACCTAACAGTGTGGTCCGGCAACTGTTCTAGAGAGCCGCGAGCTATTCTAGCTCTAGTGTGGTACCACCACCGACCGCATCATCACTTACCATCAAGTGTTCAAACACTATCCTATCAAGTGTAAAGCAAAAGTACTAGGAGCTCATAAATGTAAGAATGTATCCTTGAGAGCCGCGAGCTATTCTAGCTCTAGTGTGGTACCACCACCGACCGCATCATCACTTACCATCAAGTGTTCAAACACTATCCTATCAAGTGTAAAGCAAAAGTACTAGGAGCTCATAAATGTAAGAATGTATCCTTGAGAGCCACGAACTGTTCTAGCTCTAGTGTGATACCACCACCGACCGCAACATCAATTACCCTCAAGTGTTCAAACTCTATCCTATCAAGTGTAAAACAAAAGTACTAGGAGCCCATAAATGTAAGAATGTATCCTTGAGAGCCACGAGCTATTCTAGGTCTAGTGTGATACCACCACCGACCGCAACATCAATTACCCTCAAGTGTTCAAACACTATCCTATCAAGTGTAAAACAAAAGTACTAGGAGCTCATAAATGTAAGAATGTATTCTTGAGAGTCACGAGCTAGTCTAGCTCTAGTGTGGTACCACCTTCGACCGCATCATCACTGAACATCAAGTGTTCAAACACTATCCTATCAAGTGTAAAACAAATAGTAGATTGTATCATAAGGGAGCAAAATAATATTTTTACGGCGAGGGCGCTTTTTTGAATCCAGAGCGAAGTGAGGGATTCTTTAGTAGAATCCTGAACGTAGCGAGGGATTCAAAGTACGTCGCCCGAGCCAAAAATATATTTTGCGCCCGAGTGATACACTCTACTTTTCATCACCCACTATGAGAAAATAAAAGCGCCTCATATTTTATTGTAATATTATTATTTAATAAAACATAGAGTAACAACTAAATTGAAATTAAATAGTATCCTTTATTAAAACAACTAAAAACTTATATTTACATTTGAGACATTTTCGCAATTATGAAAATTTATTGTTACAGTTTTATTAGGAATAGAGATTGTTGTAGATTTTATATTCTGCGTGTTTGAAATGTCCGAATCTGGATCATTTTGAGAAAAATGTGACGGTGAATCTCGTTGTTTGGATGTAGATAGGCGCGGCGACAGTGGTATGGATGGATTAACTGAAGGTTGCAATTTAATGTTTTCCACGATGCGTTCAGATGTTTTCGCCTTGTTCTCAATGGAATCTTCTATATACCCTTCTGCTACAGCACTCGATTTCCATCCATGTCGCTTGAGAACAGTTAAGTCCGCTCCAGTATCTGCCAAAAGGGTAGCAGAAGTACGACGAAAACAATGTCCTGTATACAGTTTGATATCTGGTAACTTCAAATAAGTAGCAATTTCTTGTGGCATGTTAGAAATTTTATTTTTTCTTATCACTTGTTTGAAGCACTTGCCATTTTGATAACGGATGAAAAACCGATCGGTCTTCATAGCAGCAGGACGCAGGTCCAGGTATTTCTGTACAATAGTTTTGTATTCTCCTCGTATTACGAAGGATCGGTCAATTTTGGTTTTTGTATCGGTCAGCTTTACTAACAGTAAATCATCCGAGTGATTTTCGATATCATCAACAGTTATTTTTAAAAGTTCATTGCCACGACAAGCTCCATGTAATCCGAAAATTAAAGCCACCTGTAACAAAACCGAATGTGAATAAGACAAGTATCTATCAAAGTACAGGTTACAATAAAATGTGCATTTTTATACACTATGATTATATTTTACTAATCCACCGTAAACATAGTTACCTACTTACTTTTACGGCAAGAAAGACTTTGTCGGGTGCCTCATTAAGGAAAGTCTCCACGTTTTTGACTGAGAACACTTTGGATTTTTTAGGTTTAAATCCATCAGACATCCTCTTCAGGTACGCTATTAATTTCGAATATGTGTCCAGTTTTACATCGTTATTAGAACTGACTGTTGATTTTAGCGTTGAGTATGTACTCCAAAGAGTGGAAGGTTGTTTAGTTTTGGCTAAGTACTGGAAGTAGGCCAAAAACACAGATTCTGAAAAATTCTTGGCGCTTCTTGCATTTCTCCATTCAATAAAATTACCATAGGCTTTCATATATTTCTCCCGGGATTTTGCAGGTAATAGATTATCCATCACATTTCTTGCGTCAGTTCTAATGCTTTCAGGAGTTAATTCTATACTTTCACTGTCACTTGAAGAACTCATTTTTCAAAACAAAACAAAACAATGAATTTCTAACAATCCGTGAAAATTTACGAAAACGCGGGCTGTAGTTCGCGCTTTTTTAATTTGTTTTTTTTTTTTCATTCATCCGGCGGCGTGACTATGGGCCGTCGTACCAGCCAGTCTTTATTCAAACAATATTTGCGTTCGATTTCTTTGGTGCTGAACACTAAGATGTTCCAAATTCAAAAAGTGCGCGGCAAAGATAATTGCGGCGCACTTATAAAGAGGATTAAAAACTCATTACTGTCCGCTAAAACTTTCTTATAGAAAACACCACCTTTGGGTGCACATAAAGGCGAACCAAGTCGTCCTTTTCGAATAGATGGGATGAAAAAGTACTAGGAGCTCATACATGTAGGAATGTATTCTTGAGAGTCACGAGCTATTTTAGGTAGTGTGGTACCTTCGATTCGACTGCATCATCACAGAGTACTAAGGGGCCGTCCATTAATCACGTAATGTTTTTTAGCATTTTTTGACCCCTCTCTCCCCCTTGGTCATACTAACTCCCACACCCCCACCTAATATCACGTGTATTTTTAGTACCTACAAAGAATGTAAATTTTTTTAGAATATTATTTTTAATTACCATGATAAAAACTTTTTTTTTTGTATTAATAAAACTACGCTCCACAGACTCCAGGGTCCGTGCCTCTTTTTAACTTACACATTTTTGACAACTTACTTATAAATTTATAACATACAACAAAATACATATATGAGGAACATATAATATTTTTTTTTTTAATTTGTTTGAGTTGGTGCAAGCATTCACAGCAGACCAGTGCCCGCAAACAGCACCCGTTCACGAGTTGACGCATGTGCCAGCCATCGCCTTCCTCAACCATTTCTGAGGGAAGATGGCGACCCGCCACACACACCACCGCTTGCCAACACATTTCCGTGAGCATGTCTGCTCTGGATGCCCGCACCATCTCTTTGTCAGTTATAATTTCTTAACGCTAGCTTACATACAATTCGAAAAACTACATAGTACATTTATTGTGAGCCCACGTTGCCCACTTTGCGGTGAAGCAGGGCCTCCATCACCACGCTGTTTCGATCCCTGATTGCCATCTTCAGGTTATAGCCGTAGATGGTTTGCTCGCTCGCAACCGTCGCTTGCCTCACAAACCGTCCGATGGCATCATCCTCGTCGTCGGCGTAGTAGACAAAGGTCCTAGTGTGCCGGGAGACCGCAACGACTGCGTGCGGGACGCTCTCGTGCAGCTTCATTTTGCCTTTAGTTTTAATCACCGCGACTGACTCGTACGTCAGTCCCTGCGCCTCGTGAATGGTAAGGATGCGTGATCCTTCGCCCTTACCATAGCCCTGGCTGGTCAGGGTCTCCTTTTCCTCCTGAGTGTGAACCAGGAAGAGGGTGTTTGGAAGGGATTTGGGGATTTTCGCTCCCGTGTAGCTCTCGAGGCGCAGGGACCTTATACTGGGAGCCGAGGAATATATACCGGAGTATATTTCCCTCAGCGCATACGCAACATCCATTGGGTTCCGGTGCGAGGTAATAGAGGGTATTAAAACATGAGTGTAGTTTTTTTTTAAACGAGCCGCAGGCGTGTCTCAAAATAAGATTACACGAGTGTTTTAATACCTACCTAATTATATGCAGTTGCATACACTACTTTATTTAATCTCATGACATTTTTGCTACTAAAGTTTTCTCCAACAAAATATTACTCAAATTCGTATGTACGAAAAAGCGCCAAAATGGAAAAAGTCTTCTTCTTCTTCTTGTTTGTATGGCTTGTGCGGCTTAACCACAATTTTGCCAATATCAGTGGAAAAAGACTGTTATTGGTCTATTGGCTCGGAACCAGCGCGCTCACCACAGGTAATGTGTACTTAAATTGAATGGAAATCTCCTTGGTCGGGACACATTGTACTTTATTAATTAAAAATTGTTTTAAAGCATTATTTTGTTAGGAGAATAATGCTATAATTTAATTTTTTAATTTTCTTAAATAAGTATGTAAATAAAATATGCCAATAAAAGTCTGTATTTCATTTCATAATTAGAATATTACCGAATAGATACGAATGAGATTATATAAAATATCTTATAAAATAATATGTTTGTTTGGTACATATTAATTCTGATAGATTTAGCCATGACCTTCCACCTATTTCTTATTTATATGGAAGAAGTTTTACATCAAAATAGATCAATGGTTTAACAATGAAACACACCTATATCACAGAATAAAAAATAACAACTGCCTAATTAAAATTTGGCAACATCTAGCCGACTGGTATCAATGCCAACCGATTAACTATAAATATTTGCTTGAACCACACCTGTTTTATCAGAAAACCAAGTGATGTAACCCATGATCGTACCGTGTTGCAACCAGAACAATCATACATGCTTAATTTGCACATAAAAATGACCGTGTTACACAACACATTCATTCATTACCATTTTTGCTGAGGAACGAGTGTTAATGCCATCTAGCGGGGAGATGCAGAACTGCATATGCACTATATAGTGAAAGTTTTAAACTTTTATCGTCGTTACTTGTAGCTGCGCCTCCCGGTTATACTCACGTGTATGATGATTATTTATGAGAAGTGTCATTAATAAACATCCATCCAAACTTTCACATTTGCAATTCCATACTTGGTTGAATTTATAATTATAAGTATCGTACTCGTATGACATGCCATTTGTACTGTTAATCTGAACTAAATTAATCTAGTTATTTTTACTTACTTAGAATAAGACTGTGTTTTTAAACTAATATAGGAGAAATATTAATTGGAATAAATACAGTTTATTTTTTTTTGCAGCATTACTTATTTTTTTAATTTAGCGACATCTATGAAAATACTAGATAACTACTAAAACTATGCCTTAACTGCCTGGACGCTCCAAGAGTTAGTTAACTTATGGTATGCTAGATGTAGCTGATATAAGGAAAGATAAATTTAAGTTTCGAATTGGCGAGAGCAGGCTCAACACAACGATGGCTGTGTGTCGACTGTCGAATTACCTACTTTACTTTCATTTACAAAAAACATGATGACCTAACCTACACAGGTTAGGTCATTATGTTTTATTAAATATTTCAGTGGAGGGTAAGTCAGTAAAGTCATTAAAATTATTTGCGAAAAATTATTCAAATCGTAAACAATTGAAATGCACTGATCTGTGCAACACTTGTAGGTACCTACCTACTAATCGAATGATAGAAACTTAAAGGCCGGTCCCAATAATCTATCTATCGCCGGTTTCCCCTACTAGAGATAGATATTTGATACTATTTGTATGGACGTTATGTCAAAATTTCTATCGGTAGTAAGGTAAACTGGGATAGATAGATTATTGGGATCCCTCTTAAGTACGATGCGATTGCGTTTTCGCAACTTTTCGTGCTAGGCTTTCATGCAAACTTAGAGGTAAGATATAGCCCGCTTTATTAATTTATCGGACTAGAGTTTTCCCATAAGGTTAGCGCTAAATCGTGTTTCCATGAGAACCTAGGAAATGTACAAGCTTTGGAGAAAGCGGTTTAGCGTCATTACTTCATAGTGATGGGACATTTTAAGGACACGATTTTATCGATAACTTCATGTAGGTACGTACCTATAATATCTAAGTTAATTTATAGTGTATTCGAAAAAAAATACTTATATTGACATATTAACAAATTTAAAAATATTTAACACTAGTGCACGCGCCGGCTACATATGTAACCCAGCGTGTAATAGTGTCGTATATTTCATTAATTAGGCGTCGTACATTGCTATCCTCAAGTGTATTCCTTAAGTATAAGCCCCCGCCCCCTCCAGCAGCGTGCCGAGTCATGCAGCATGCGGAGGACTTCAGAAATCGTTGTTGAAGTTGTTGGGCTACGTCTGTACCACGCGCGTGTGCTCGAGCAAATTTAATGTTTAGTCAACAAGTGGTAAATTCGAAGTAAACATGATACATTTTCTGTGTTGTTACTATTTATCATACAGTAAATTCATTTTATATGTATTTTATGTTTGTATTTATGGATTTTGCATGTAGTTTTATCATTTATTATTCACTTTTTAAGATGGCGGGCAACTCGAAAGATTTGTTTGAACAAATTCAGAGATTGCTGATAAAGACCAACAGATCCCAGCAAAATATACACCTAGAGGTATAAAACTGAAAGGCAAATGTCTAGGATGGGCAGATACAGACCCACAACATGGTTTGCCTATCCGGGGACGAGTTGGTCGGTGTTTTTTAATTTTGCAGCATTGTCGCGACCGTAGCAAGCGCAAGCAATGCAGCAAAATTTGTAGCGAATATCTGGCAGTCGTTTGTCCTGTATGCATGCCAACAAAGTGACTTGTTAGCATTGCAGTATTACATTGGTTCAGATGATTAGAAACCAATTTTATAATGGTTATTATATTTTATATTTCTGAATCAAAATAATACATATAAATTTCTGAGATACGAAATATAGTTGATTTTTAAGATTACGTTTAATTTTGAAATTATGATTAAAGAGCAATTTTTTTTACATCTTTCAAGTTTTTTATAAAAAATTAAATATTTTTGTAATTCTATATCGTTTTTTACTCATTTTATGTTTTACGTAGGGAATTATTTGACCCATAAGTGGGCTACACCTGTAGCCCGCGCGTGCGTATTTATGGGCACTCTAGTGTTAAGGCACGCCTTGCGTTTTGCGCGCTATACTTAGGATCTCGGGTGCACAAGTGGTTGAGCCTGGTATAATAGTATAGGTTCGACATCGTTCGTAGGACCGACTAGCACAGACTACGCAATGCACACTATTTAGAGCGTTATTACTAATCTTAATCCTTTAGTAGTAATTTTATTATTTTTATTTTTTCCCGCGATGCAATTCATTTGTTTTGATTTATACAGCAGCTTTTATTGTAAACAAATTTAAATAAAACCTTTATATCTATATATATATATATAGATCTCCTTGATTGTGAATTAAATGACATATATGAGTTTACTATGTAAGTTGTTTGGCCGCTAAACCACAACAGATATGGATTTTTATACAACTACGCTATGGAATCTTCATAGAAAAAAATATAATGCTATGATTTTGCCAGATTGATATACTAGAATTCGTAGTATTCCAGAGTATGTGCTCCCAACACCTTTTCCTCATCCTTTTCATCATGCGGGTGAAACCACGGGGCGCAGCTATTTAATTCATCGTAATTTTCACGTTATGGCATATGCGATTGAGCATGCATCTACAATAAATATTGCCATGACACGTGGATTTATCTCACTAGGTTTTACTAGCAAACATTAGGAAAGATTATAAGGACTGCAATCCATTGCCGAAAAAAAAAGAAAAATGGCGACTTCTAGTGTATCGGTTACCCCTTCGTACCCCTGTCGTACCGTTATACCCCTCGCCTATTGAGTTTCCAGTCTATAGTAGTACATATAATTGCATGTGAATACAACTTTTGCCGGCCGCTGCTCACGTCTGCCGGCTGCCGGCATGAATTTGGCCAGTAGAGCAATTTTATCTTGAAGAATGTTGTAAAAATAATGCTCAAATTTACAAGCATGTTTGCGAAAATTTTATTAGACGAAAATAATCTGCCTTGATAAATAAAACACCGGATAAAATTGTATATTTATTTATCGTGCGGATCGTGTCCCATCACTAAAGCATCAGCAGACAACCGGTCTTGTACCCATACCTACTGTACCGTAGTTAAGCGTTATGTCACATCGTTTCATCCGTAACAACATTTAACACAACTTCGTTGCAATATACAACAAATGTTGGATTCTCTCCTCTATAGAAGAGATGATCCTTTATTACATTTATCGGTGCTTTATTCGCTATGGCCATTCAAACACGTAACGGTTGCATCCATCACTATTTCAGCAACATCGCACGAGATCACGTGATAAGCGGTATCTTTCAAATAAAAACAATCTTAGGATACTGTCAGAAGAGGGTTCAGCGTTCAAGTGTTCACGCGTTCGTTGTATTACGTTACATAGATACACCCACAGTTGACCGACGCGGTCAGAACGCGTCGGTATGTCTATAGGTGCGTTCGTTTAGTTTATGAGGGCATTGGTGGCGTTGTCATTGATGGCTCTTTTGTTATAGCGTTCGTAAAGCTCAAAAACGTTATTTTTGCCACTTTTGCCACTTTTGCCCCACACCCTATTCGAACGCTCAACTGAGCATAAGACCTAAAATCGCATGATTGTGCTGTCAAAAACGATCACAAACAACCATGCTCCGGACGTGGGTCGAAAATTGCACTTTTTGGTGGCAAAAATTGCTCTTTTTTTAACTTTCCGAACGCTGAACAAACACAATGAGACATGAACGACATTTTCACCCACAGATTCCCAATTAGAACGCCCCTTATGAGCGTTTTTAGCGTTATTTTCAGAATAATATCTCAGAAGTGATCTATTCGAACGCACTATTAGTAACAGCGCACGAGATCACGTGATAATTGATATCTTTCAAATAAAAAAACAATCTAAGGATACCTACTATCAGAAGAGGCTCATGCGTTCAAGTGATCACGCGTCCTGGAGGCCTGCTCCACCTTTAACGAAACTATCATAAATTAAGAGCGTTTTGTAATAAGCTTAGAATAATCATACTTATAACCCGCGGCATATAACTCTAGCTCTGAGCGAAATGTGGAAGGGATAGCTGCGCAGATAGAGAGGACAACAGTCCCTCGTCTTCGATGTGACAGAGAGAGACAAGAGTCCTTCGTCCCAATTTTTGACTTCTGCGCAATAACGGTCAGAGCTAGAGTTATATGCCGCGGGTTCTACTATCGTACTCCCACCGACACAAAACGATGGAACATATTCAATACCATTTAATTTACGGCGTGTTCCTTTTTTAGCCAAACCGATCCGAGTTCCAGGATCAATACCTATAATTTCCAACCCGAATTTAACACTAACGCAGTTGCAAAGTACGCGAATTGAGTGCACTATTTGATAATACGCCATCAAAACGTCTATCGTAATACATTGTTATATAGCTGGCTATATCGACGTGGTGGTACCAAATTTAATGGTAAGGTTTAAATATGACTACTTTAAGAGGTGGGAGTAGGGGGCCCCTGTTCGGGTATGTCTATGTAACGTAATAGGTACAACACAACGAACGCAAAACTGACCGCGTGAACGCGTGACCGCGCTCTGTCTTTTTTTTTTTACACATTTCACATAATCTTTATTGTTTTGTACCATTAAACCAGCTCTGATAGCACACATAATCGGATCACAAAGAAAAAAAAACAAAATGACATACTTAAAAACACAGTAGAATTCGGTTTAAAGAGTTTATTTCTCAACAAGAATGCCACTAGCGGTTACCCATCCAACTCCTGACGGCAGCAAGCATTGCTTAATTTGTTGATCAGTTAATCGCCAAATCAAGCTGAGAGCGCTTCTAGCCTCTAGCTTCTAGCCTATCAATTAGTGTAGAAATAAAAATTCGCATTTATTATCTGCTCAACACGTTTGGTGTTACACACACTTATTTTATACTCAGATTCACGCAAGCATAACCAGTTTCCGTCGAAACCGAGAGTGCATCGTTATGTACCGTACCGTCGAAGAAAATATGTGAATGATGCCGGGCAGTTCGGTTTACGTAACTCTCGACTGACGGCTCTAATGACCCACTGATATACTTAAGCTATAACTTTGCCCATGGCCCGTTTTCCGGTTGTAATCGAAATTTAAATTACTTTGTTACACTCTTGCTACCCTTTAAAGTTGAATAAAAAGAAAACAATACAGCTTAATGTTTACACAATTTACAATTAATGTTTAGAAGAATAATATGATTTAATTTTGATACTAAATAAAACCTTTGAACTTTTTATATTGTTTTAGTATACTGTGTTGAAACCTAAAAATATTTTTAATTATTTCCTTCTTAAGAAGGTGCTATACATCACAAACATACCGTAAAAAATACATACAATAGTCCCTCACTTCAAAAATTGCCTAAAATCGACATATCTTTGTCTCGGTCTGAAGCATTATTCTTAGTTTGTACTTGGTATAGTACAGCCGGCAGATATGACTACTGATGTTAATAAAACACGGGACTTACGAGGTTAAGGCGCTGTAAGAGCAACTTTAGGTACCTACTTGAGCGTGTGAAGCACGGGCCGTGACAGGAACAAGCGTGCGTCTGTAACTTTTTCGCTTTAAAAATAAAAGACACAAAGGTAAAAAAAATATAGTCTTAAATATATTACCTTTATTCTGATTACAAGAGTATATAAGTAGTCGCTCAAATATTGAAAATGCGATACGAAAGGTTTTTTGTCGTTTTATTTGCGGTTTTTTTCTTCAAGATGCCACCTTGTGCAATATACCTATATAAGTATTTTTTTAAACTCTTAACTATGCGCTATATTTTTTTCAAGTTTGTATCAGTAACTGTGCGACGAAAAATAGCGTTTTACGGATTTTTGGGTTTGGGAAGCGCCTTAAATAAGAATGCATAGATACCTTTGCGCTGTCCCATATTCTAATTTACTGAAGCTGAGACTGGTGCAGCGCCTGAAGCAGCCGATAACCTCAAAAGACGTAAATACCGATGATAGTGGTTACTTGTTTGAAATTTTTGGGGTATCGGTTGAAATACGATTATGGCTTGCTCTCGAGGTTTAATAGTTGAATTCATGATTTGAATTAATTGAATTCATTTTCGATTTAGAATATGTATTGCAACATAGACCTACATAAATATGGCGAATTCTGTGTATTGCAAGATGTTGGTTATGTTTTCTATCGTGAAATAAAATTCACGATTATAAGTTAACGATTAAGTGACTTTAATTGATACCTACGAATTATCAACGGACATTATAATCTATATTTAGATAACACATTCAACCGACACAAGTTTCAAACGAAACGGAAAGTGTACACTTAACCACAGTATACATATAGAAAAACAGTACTGAAACTACCTACAAACGTTCGAAACGGCTCACTCACTCAAACATGCGCACTGACCCCTAAGCGGTTGTCGCGGTGCTGTCAGTAGTGAGGCCGCGTCAAGACGAGTGGTACGTATAAGTTTATTTCCGCTTAACTAGGCTTACTTTCCGTACTGTTGCAACTTTATACTATGACTTGCGTTGTGAGTCGGCACCGCCGTAACAAATGTACGTATATGCGAGAATATCGCCACGAGCAGTTTACGTAAGCCACTCGTCTGGCCGGTATACTGACCGACTAATACGCTTTGCTTCATATTTCGATACAGATAAATAAATACATATACTTAAATAATAATTATCTATACTACAATATTATAATAAGGAATGATTTGTATGTATGTTTGTAACGAATTGGCTCAAAAAGTACCGGACCGATTACAAAAATTCTTTCACCACTGGAAAGCTAAATTCACCCTGAGTAACATAGGCTATATAAGATTCATCATCATCATCCATCACCGCGCGGGTGAAACCGCGGAGAGCAGCTTGTATTATTATAAAAAGGAAAGGTTTGTTTGAATCGACTCCGAAACTACTTGACTAATTTCACAAACTCATTTCCTATTAGAATCCTACATTATCCCTGATGAACTTAGGCTAAATATTTTTGTATCATCATTATCATCATCCATCACCACGCGGGGGAAACCGCGGAGTGCAGCTTGTAATATTATTATGAGAAAATATTTGTTTGTTTGAATTGAATAGGCTACGAAACTACTAGACCGATTTGAAAAAATATTTTACCATTAGAATCCTACATTATCCCTGATGAACATAGGCTATATATATGGATGATGATGATGATGAATCAAAATATTGATTCATCATCATCATCATCCATCACCTGCGGACAAACAAACTGCGGAGTGCAGCTTGTAATATTGAGGAAAGATTTGTTTGTTTGTTTGAATTGAATAGGCTCCTAAAATACTGGACCGATTTGAAAAATTCTTTCACCATTAGAATCCTACACTATCCCTGATGAACATAGGCTATATATTTTAATTCATCATCATCATCCATCACCACGCTGGGGAAACCGCGGAGCCAGCTGCGCTCCGCTTATCCTTATAGATGCAGATGACTTCCAACCGGTCCGTATGATTTGTAGAGGAGGCATAAGCTCACAAGTGGACGTCCTACGGCTAAGATGGTGATAATGATGATGACTTCTGTAATACTTAGGGGATTTTATTGTAAAACGCACACAATTTCCTAGGAATGACTTATTAGTCTTCGTAAGTCTAAAACTAGGTACAGCTATCCTATTCGTATTCTTAGTATTAAAAGGGTGATGATCACTATTTAACTTATATTACTTATGTAAATTTTTACGAACATCTGTATACTTACAAATACATACAAGGAAGAATATTCATTTCTTTACATAAATCTCTCAAAGATTCATGGGGACCCATTTCGTATATAGCTCGTATAGCACTTTTTTGTAGGTTAAAGATGGTGTCTATATCAGCCGCTGAACCCGATAGGTCTTGCAAACAGGTCGTGGAAAAGCGTCTGTCATCATAGGGGGTGGCGATTAACGCAGCTTACGGCTGCACTGATGGTCATTGCTTCTCGATTCCATCTCCGCTTTCAATCAGGCGAGAGGGAGTAACTTTGATGAAACGTTACAAAACAAGTACAATTTGAAAAATTGACTTCCATTCTATTCAGTTATTGGAGTGTAACTAAAAACTACTGAACCGAATTTGATAAAATTTAAATGTAACCACACGGGAAGCCACCAGGGAACCAGTTTTCAACCAAAAAAAGAATTTTGAAAATCGGTTAACCCTATCGAAAGTTATGAGGTAACAAACATAATAAACAGTCGCATTGAGTTAAGATAGTAGAGAAAAGATAGTATTTTGTCACACATTTTCTATATATGGAATTGATTTTTACTAGCATTTTGTGGGGAGGACATAAACACACTTTTGACTAGTATCTGCAATCGCAAAGGAGAATGATCATCGGGGTACCCACTGAGAATGAAAACCGCAGAGAATGTGGGCAATAACGAAACGCTATTCAGTTCATAGACTATAGGATACTATACAACTTTCTTGATACTACGTATATTCTGCCAAAAGAGTGTGACATGTGACATGACAAAGTGGACACCAATAGTTTTTCCTTTGTTGTTGGATTCGTACGTGTGGTACATTTGCCATTTCTCAAGTTAGTTTTATCATGTTATCACATAAAATATATGTAGTTGCATGCATAGCTACGATAACGATACCTAATGCCGAGCACCCGTTTCTCTATTACGGTAGATTTCTTATGAAAAACCCAGTCAGACACGAGTATTTTAAGCTAATGAGTTCTGCCTATCTAACTTAACCTAGAAAAAATATCAATGCTGATAACTTTTAAGCCCCAACTTAAAAAAATATGGTACAATTTGATAATATCTTAGTCTTACTAAGGACTACTGGTTTTGCATGGGTTCCTTTCTCGTGGGTCCGTCTATGTAGGGTACCCAAAACACAAAGAGGTTTGCCATTCTTCTTTGCCCGCGTGGAATAAGGTTATAGTGATCCCTCCAGGAACCTTCCCTTGAATGGAGATAAAATGTAGGCTATATGTTAATCTCAGTACAAACCATCTCTAGTACGAATTGCGATCCTTTTTGTATGAAAAAAGGTTGAGTAAAAAGCGTCCATACATCCAAACTTACACTATTAGGTATAACTCACCGAGCGAGTGCGTTCGAGGGAAGCGTAGCAATACAATACAGTACAATAGCTTGGACAAAACTGATTTCGTATGTCCCGATGTTCGGCTGTTCTTTACAGCCGTGCGATTCTGTTATGATTCGTCGACGAGCTCTCCGATGTCAAATAATTTATGAGATATCACCCTTGTACATAAGGTTGCTTTTCGAACCTTTCTTGTCATCTCGCCATTTGTTTCACGGATGTTGTCAAGGATGCAACGATATTTGCTCTTAGAGAATCGCACGGCTGGTCGCACAGGTTCGATAATTATATATAATTTTCTGCAGAGTTTATGGAATGTTTTTAAAAATAAAATTCATAGGTTTTTTGTATCCTAAAATAAAACTAGATGGCGTTGGCAATTTAAGGTCCGTGGGTAATATTTACTCACGAGATACAAAGATATACTCACGAGGTCTACAGCTCAAGAGCCACTAGTATCAGTGTGATTTCGATTGGTTTTGGTAGCAATTCGCTTGTGCAAAACCAAATCTAAACTAACGAACTAAAATGTGTTTTTGGCAATTATGGTTCTTATTATGTTTGTACTAAAATCCAAATTCATATAACGATTGTGAAAGTTGCCAATGACAGCCCTTAAATTTGCCATTTCTGTTCAATTGTGGGTAGGTGGTAGGTATGTTTACGCAGATTTATGAGGGATCCCAATAATCTATCCATCCACAGTTTTCCTTACTACCGATAGAAATGTGACATAATGTCCATACAAATAGTGTCAAATATCTATCTCTATATCTATCTTTTAGTAAGGTTAACCGGTGATAGATAGATTATTGGCACCGGCCGATTAGTTCTGTGCTTTCTTATAGTGCGTTCGAATAGAACCCTTGTTCACAAGGAGCGTTCGAATTGGAAATCTGTGAGCGAAAACGTCCGGAGCATGGTTGTTTGTGATCGTTTTTTGACAGCTATGTATTAGACAGCATAATCATGCGTTGTAGGTCTTATGCTTGAGCGTTCGAATAGGGCAAAAGTGGCAAAAAAAACGTTTTTAAGCTTTACGAACGCTTTAACAAAAGAGCCATTAGTGACAACGCCACCAATGCCCTCATGAGCTAAACGAACGCACCTTTAACTGATCTAAAACTACCCACAATTGACTAGAATAACCATATTTTTAAAATTGACTTTCTAGTTTAGTGTTAAACGAATGTGGTTTTTAGTAAGAACGGAGTAAGAACAATAATAGTTTGGAGAAATCTGATTTTGGTTAGCTAGTTTAGTTTAAAGTTCTGTACAAGCGAATTGCTACTTTTATAAACCTTCATCAGAGTCCTTGTACGTAGGAAGTGGTACCCTTAGGTAGGTAGCGAATTGTTGCATGTTTTTCCGTGATGGCGACAATAAGGTGCTGTCATCATTATCATCATCATCATCAATATCATCATCATCATCACAATCATCATCACCATAATCACTATCATCATTTTCATCATCATCGTCATAATCATCGTCATCGTTATCAGCCGAAATACGTCCATGCTGAACATATGCCTTCGGCACTCGGAGACTGCCACGGTAAAGCTATTGCATAGCTGTTTTTATCAACTTATGCTATATAATTATTTAACCAATGCCATCTAGAGGCGAGTTGCTGAACTAAAGAGACAAGCGTGATATTTCAAAAAGTCATTAAAAGTTCTGCTATTCATCGATAGATGGAGTCGGAGTGTTAGGTTGTTAGGTGTTAGGTTTTTCGTTACGGAATTTGAAACCTACATAAAATATTTGACCTGTCCGGGTATTGAACCCGGGACCAGCGGCTCCGAAGGCAGGGATGCTACCAACTTCGCCAACTGGCGTATCAAAACAAGTACAATTTGTAAAATTTTATACCGACTTCCATTCTATTCAGTTATTGGAGCGTAACTCAAAAACTACTAAACCGAATTTAATGAAATTTAAATGGGAATCGAATTGAGTACCTCATCTTTTTTTGGAAGTCGGTAGAAGATTAAATTAAAGGATCATAGTCTCACGGCAACAGTCATGAACTAGCGTGGTGTTTACCATTGCATGGCATGCCCGTCACGTTTATCAGTATGTTAAAAAAATATTAATTAGTTAATTATTGGAATAAATAATTTAATTAATTAATCAACTTATATAACTAGAAAAATATTTACTGTTAACGAAAATCTGATGTTCGGAAATTTAGTGGCGCGTAGACCATGCGGGGGTAGCTGCGGGAGGGTACGCAATACCCATAAAAAGTATGTTACGCGGGTTTCAATGCGGATCTAGATAGTGGTCGATGGTCAAGAAAAGCCCTAGCGAACGATTCGATAATGAATAGGTAATCGTAACTTACGCGTAAGCTTTGGAAACATACGGTTGATGAAAACATGCAAACTGGCTGTGATAAAAACAGTTGCTTATTTAGTATAGGGTCGCTCCTATTGATACCAATTCGATTGTGCAGCACACCAAAATAAACTAACGAACTACAATTATTCGTGCAACAAGAGAGCAAAGTCGTTGATCGCGCCAAAGGCGCGAGCACGAATTCGAGGTGGCGACACCGTCACGTAACAAAGTAACTACGCTATATCTGTGTTTAAAAATTATAGAAAACGCCTAAAGTATATAAAACTAGCAATAAAATGTATATAATAGTGCAATAATTGTGTAATATCGTTTGTGACTTCATTAAGTAAGTGATAATTAATAATATAATAATAATAATAATATTTATTCAATTCAAAAAAAGGGGTACACTGTTATATTAATCATTATCATAAAAAAGCATGCAAAGTAAAAATTACATATTAATTATTTAATTATTTAGCCATAACAGTTCCAATTTGGTACATCTGTACCAAAAAAAATCTTATAACACAAGCCCTCACGGTAGGATACCCTGAGTCTGTAAGGGCTAGTTTACTTCTTGTGGTTCATGAATTATGAATTGACGTGCTATCAACTTTGTGTAATTTCTAGAGTAATAGGCACTGAGTATACAATAGGTACTGTGAGACATATAGTCTTGTTTAAAAGAAGGTGATGACATAGTGCGATCTTGAATAGGTTTCTTAAGTTCATCATTGTGTTACGTGTGGGAGGCGAAAACTATATGAAATAGGTGGGGGTTGTTTATATTTAAGCTATAGTGTGCTGATTGCAGGCGAAAAATAGATAATAGTTTAATGAGTATTGAATTTAATAATCGTTATGTAATGGTAGTTCGCGTGTTTTAATTAAATTTAATTGAAATACAACGATTTAAAATATTTTTGGAACACTGTGAATGATATTATATTATATATATTACTGCTTACTGTGGTACAAATACATACAGAATTTCACGGAAACGATCAGTACGCTACTTAGAACAACACCATCCACTGAAACAACCACGCAGTAAGTAATAAATGCACAATATTAACTGAAAACATATCACAACAAAGTTTGTTTACATCAGTGGGTGACTAATCACACATTTCAAACACTAACTGATATTGTGAAGTTGCCAGTAAAGAAGAAAAAAACTTAAACAGAGATAAGAATAATCGAGATAAACTATCGACTAAAATATCACGATATTGGTAACATATACCGTTCTAGTTCGATTCTCAGAGTCGACATCTCTTTTTGTATTTAAAATTATTTTTCAACATGAATTTCTTTGAAAACATCACATTTAGACGCAAGCGCAGTAACTCAGACTGTAACAAAACGAATGTAAGTGAATTTTCGTCAGAAATCCTAGATGGCACTACTAGTAGCTTACCAGATATTTCGAACGATGAAACCGAGCTATCAAAACAACTGCAAGAACGCATAGAAATGTTAGAATTAGAATTAAAAAGTGCCCACCAAGAAATTGAGATACTTCTATTAGAGAATAAAGACTTGAAATACAGTAATGAGGAATTATTAAAGAAAAATGAATTGTACAAAAAAGTTACCCAAAGTCCAAGCAAACCAAGAACTACAACACCAAAAAAGAAACCACCAACAATCTCATATAACAAACAAACACAATCAGAACCAGCGCACATGAATGATCAGACTACAATAAATAGATCAACACAACATACACAAACTGAATTAAGACTAATACCTGAAGATAAACAAATACAACAAACATTTGAATTCACACAAGGAAACCTTAAAAATACATTGGAAAGAACGGAACCTCAAAATGTAAACGATAAACGAGTGTGTATATTAAGTACGGACAAAAAAAGCAAGACATCAGAAAATAATGTACCCGCAAATAAAAAGTACCAAATATGTCATTACCTTACACCCAACGTTGACTCAAAACAGATGCTTAAAGGACTTGGCTCCAAAATATCACATTTAACAAAAAATGATTACTATGTTTAATAATTATAGGCGAGGAAGATTTTTTAACCCCTAGAGACCATTTTTCCATAGCGCGTCACATCCAAGAAAGACTTCTTAAAGAGGAACATACGAATATTATCATTTGCCTCCCCAAGCTTAAACATTGCAACTCAATTAATCACGATATGAATATGTACAATAAATAACTTTAATAACATTCTTTGTCTAGAGCTGCAATCACTTAAACATGTATTCATCTTCAACTCAAACAAAAATGTGAAATATAACTCATGCATGATTTATAAGATATCGGGCACACTGAATTATAAGGGAATGCGCGCCATAATCCAAGGAACAAATTAATCGAAGATACAGAGACACAATATATACACACAAGAAGGAAAAGAGACAAATACACAGTTTTTTCGTTAACAAATATCTCCTTGTAATGCACCAAAATATAGCAGGACTCATAAATAAATCTGATCAACTATTAGTATCACTAAATGAATTAGAAGACAAGAAATTACCTGTAGATGTCTTATGCATATCTGAACATTTTATCATGTCAGGCTACGAACAATATTTGCATATACCAAATTACTCTTTAGCATCGAGTTTCTGTCGGACAAATTCAAATCGAGGGGGAGCCTGCATTTTACTAAGAAACGGACTTAAATGGAAAGAACTGGATGAAATACGTAAATTTTCAGTGTCTGGAGTGATAGAATGTTGTGCAATTTAACTATTAGATTACAGAATATCAATATTGTGTGTATACAGAGTCCCAAAATTGAAGAATTTAAATGTATCTTTTAGTAAACTAGAACTGATTTTACAATGCTTACAAAAGAAAAAGTATGAACATACTGTAATTGCCGGTGATTTTAATATTGACACGCTAAAATGTAACAATCT
The DNA here is from genome assembly GCA_917880725.1 of Selenia dentaria. Lineage (NCBI taxonomy): Eukaryota > Metazoa > Arthropoda > Insecta > Lepidoptera > Geometridae > Selenia > Selenia dentaria. The sequence continues at coordinate 5,977,926 of OU862904.1, read as the reverse complement.
CACATTGGACTTTGAATGTCTTTTATTGAACTATAGATATACTTTAGCACTGAAACAGCCAACTAGATTAGAAAGCCAAACATGTATTGATAATTTCGCACATACTTTTACAAATAAACTTAAGACGGAAGTGTTAGAGTTAGCATTGTCAGATCACACAGCTCAAATTTTACGATGTCCGATTAAAAAAATCTGTCTCCTTAAATATTGGCGTAAAAGAAAAAGGGATTACAGTCACGAAAGTGTAATAAAATTTAAAAAATACATTGAAACCTTGTCTTTCTCAGAAATTTACAATACATCAGACCCCAATATAGCATATAGAGAATTTATGAGTACATTTATGTTTATATATAACCTCTGCTTTCCTTATAAAACCATAACCATAAATGTACAAAAGAAAGTAAAGTGGTTGTCCCGGGGAATAAAGACCTGTAGTAAAAATAAACGACATCTTCTGAATATCTCTAGAACCAAACCGACATCAGCAAATAAAATAAAATACAATGAATATTCTAAACGCTTCAAAAAAATCATAAAACTGACTCAAAAAGCCCAAATAATTACAAAACTAAAACAGCTGACAATACATCAAAAGCAACCTGGCAAATAATAAATAACATTCGAAATAATATACCAAAGTCTCAAATAACCACTATAAAAATTTATGACAAAAATCTTACAAATCCCAATGCAAATGCTTTTAACAATTACTTCATTGACAAAATATCACCAATACCAAATTCGGGAGAAAGGGTAACGCGACCTATAACCAAACGCAACAACTCAATGTTTTTGACACCATGTATACCTTATGACATATATAAAATAATAAATAACTTAAAAAATACAAATAGTGTGGGATACGATGGAATTGCTACTAAAATTATTAAATCTGTTAATATTGCTATCTGTAGCCACCTAAGTCACATACTGAATCTTTGCATTAGTACAGGAATATTTACTGAAGAACTAAAAAAGAGTGTTGTTATACCATTGTTTAAAAAGGAAAACAGGGAACTCATGGAATACTACAGACCGATAGCCTTAATACCAATAATTTCAAAAATCTATGAAAAGTATTTGTATCAACAGCTTAATGACTATTTCGAAAAACATAATATTCTTTGTTATGAGCAAAAGGGGTTTAGACAAAACAAGACAATCAATTTAGCCATCCATGACTTTCTCAATAATGTAATGACAAATGTAGATAAAAATAATGCAGTATGCGCCATCTATTGCGATATGACTCAAGCTTTTGACTACGTGAATCATGACATTCTGTTTAACAAATTAGAAGCATATGGTGTAAGGGGTAACGTATTGGATTTGAATCATTTCAAAGTATAGACATTTTTGCTTGTTCCTTATATAAATTCAAAAAGCTGCTCTTCTGGCAGAGTAACGTCTTTCCACGTTAAAAAGCCACATAAGAAGAAGAAGAAGAAGAAGAAAGCTGCTCTTTGCATCACTTCTAAAAGACGACCTTGCACTGTGCTCGTCTACATAATAATTGTAGCTTGTCAGTTATACTGTTATGTATGTTGTTTCAAAAAACTAATACAATTGTTTTCATTTTTATTTTTATTTGCTGTTCATTTGAACCGCCTTACACTTATTTATTTCAATATGTGGACGATGTTGTGGACTACATTATTAATAATTTTATTTTGTACTTAGATGTAAACAATATGTATAATGTAGTTGTTTATTGTTCCTATATCAATAAAATAAAATAAAAGATTACATCATATCTAACAAATAGGAAGCAAGTAGCCAAAATTAATAAAATTAACCTAAATACTAAAACTGAAGAAATTTACACATCCACGGAACGTATAGTACAATTTGGAGTACCACAGGGCAGCGTAATAGGACCACTCCTCTTCATTATTTACATAAATGATTTACCTAGAGTATCAAAACACCCATTCTCTCTTTTTGCAGATGACAGTACAGTTACAATTCCATGTGAAAATAGACTAATTTATGAAACTGACATTAATAATACTTTAAATTCAATAATAATGTGGCTTAATAACAATAATTTAAAAATTTATATAAATAAAACAAATATAATGCAATTTTCTCAACGATTTAATTATATCTCTGACATCAATATAACATATCAAGACAGTAAGATAAATGAAGTAGACGCGGCAAAGTTTCTTGGCCTAACAATTGATAAGAAATTAGACTGGAAAGCCCACACAACTGAACTAAGCAAAAAATTGAGTAGCTCTGCTTACGCTCTCTACAAACTCAGTTACATAGTTGGGAAAGAAGTTCTTAAAACAGCATATCATGGTCTTGTGGCTTCGGTACTAAGATATGGCTTAATATTTTGGGGGAACTCAACCAACGTCAACCTAGTTTTCAAAGCTCAAAAACGATGCATTCGATCTATGTTTGGCCTACAAGTAACGGACAGTTGTAAATCAAAATTTATTGAGAATAATATTTTAACACTTCCATCACTCTATATCTTAGAGGTATCACTATTTGTTAAAACTAATCCGCAACTATTCACACAACTATCAGACATAGTTCAACGAAACAGACGCGACCAAAGTAAACTAAATCTGCACTCAGCCAAGAAAACGCTCATGCGCAATAGCATCTTTTGCATGGGTCCCGTTATCTACAACAGGTTACCGCAATGCCTCAGAGATTTAAACGCTAATAAATTCAAAATAAATATTAGAAATATATTAGTAAAAAAATGCTATTACAACGTAAGCGAATTCTTGACTGACAATGTATTTCTTATTGCTACTGATACCTTGATATGACATTATTTTTAATATATATAACCTTATGACATTTTTGTAACAACAATCAATTTCAATGATATTATTCATGTGATTATTATTATTATTGTAAATGACGGCCATCTCGCTACATTTGTACGCCTAAAACAGGCAAAACATGTTGATACAGACATGCATGTTATTATTATATGTATGACATCACATGTTTTCGCAAATAAAAATTATCTTATCTTATCTTATCTTATCTTGCTCTTGCGTCTCCACCCCCAGACGGCTAATTAAGGCAAGCTGGGGGTCAGGGGTCTCATTTAGCCCCAGGGAGAATTAGGGTCCGCGGTATCGCCACTTACCGATGGCTCGCCACAAAGCCGCCCCTGTGGTAATTATTATTATTATTAGCACATTTAAAATTACGTTGACATTAAAATGTCTAAGCAAAAGTTCTATGAAGAAGTGACCGGAAGTTTACGAAACTGTTCAGACAGTCTTCTGTAACTAGAAATTAAATCCTCAAGATAATATTAGAATACTTCTCGAAAATATTTCGTTCCACTTGTAAGGCTCTATAAGAACTTGACGTGATGGACTTTACACTCATTGACTACCTACTACAATATTAGCACACTTGCATATACATTATATAGGATGTACAAACTTTAATGTGTTAGCTTGTGAAATTAAAAGAAGTTTTACCTTTGAATTCTATGAAACTACAATATTAGAACTGACATAACGTCAACGTAAAAAAGGTGTACTCGAGCATAATCGCCACGGGCCCGTCCAAGCTTCACCGCCGTGTGTATACAGAATATTACAGGGGCACTATTACGTGAGGCCGGCTCCAGTGAAAGGCGGGTCGCGGTAGACGGCGTACTGGTGAGCCGCGAACAAACAATGATATAAAAATAAAAGTGTTTTTTTTTTAATCTGGCACGGGGTGAGGAGCTTCCCGATATTTTGGGTGAGTTTTTTATTATTGTATGTGATTATTTTTGAGAGTGAAAAATGACAAAATATAATTGTAGGGTTGATATGGTGATAAAAAATATTTTTATTTAGAGAATATAATAGAAAATATAGAAAAATAGTACTGGTGCAAATTATGTCAGATACATAAATTTATATTTTTGTTAGATATGTTTAAAAAAACGCAGTAAAACACATATAAAAATTATATGGTAGAACATGCGTTATATATTTGCAGACCCGAGTACTTAATACAAAAATCAACTAGATACCTCTACGCGTCTGTAAAAAAAGGATGTTGACAGATGGATAACGTAGTGATCCTGTAAAGCAGGGTTTCCCAACCTTTTTTTTGTTGAGGCTCCCCGGACTGTTCATAATATTTTCATGCCCCCCCTTTACTTTTTCAATAAATACAAAAAAAGCGTACATTATATACTTAAAAGCTTTTTGTTTTAATTCTACTGAACAAGCTTTTAAAGTTTTATTTTTTAAATTACGATAATGAATATTATTTGTCCAAAAAATTCAATAAAATAAGAGTAGGTACTAATGAGATACTTGAGATTGCATGTTCTGTACCAGTTGGTTGATTCTAGGTTCTGTTTTTGCCATAGCTATCATCAGATCGCTATCGACATCAAGACGATTTAGCTGTTTAGTTTTAATTAAAGCTAGAGCAGAAAAGCCTGTCTCACACAAGTAAGTTGAAGAAAAAGGAACTAGTACTCGTAAAGCAAGAGAGGCAAGTTTCGAATTAACAGGCATTTTGATCCAAAATTTCTCCAATGTCTAAAGATGGAAGTCATCTTTCATGGACGAATCAGCCTTCATTTCTAGAAATTCTTCCTGAACTTCTTCTGGTAATTGTAACACTTCGATAACACTCTGAATCGATGTCTCGATAGTATCGGCGAAATTCGTCTTCCAGCGCTTGCAAATGAGTTTTTATGTCAGCTTTCAAATTTGCGTCCATTTTGTTATTTTTAATCTTGCATGTTTGCCACATCAGTGGTATATAAAAAAAAGATAATGCAAACGCTTTCCGCCCCCCTTGATATCGGTCTATGCCCCCCTTGGGGGGCGTGCCCCCCCTGGTTGGGAACTCTTGCTGTAAAGGTTTCTTTTTTCCTGTAAAGGCACGGAATTTCCTGGATTGTCCAATTTTCCTGGAATTATAATATTTTTTTTGTTTCCTATAATATAGGTAATACGTTTTATAGCGAAATAACCCGGCTCAGATTTTCTCAAAAAAAAGCGCTTGCTCACAGTGCATAACATTTAATTTTTATTTATAAAGATATACTAATTAATTAATATTTACATAAATACCTAATATCATTTATGTATAAATCTGTCGTATCATATCATACTCAATCGGTAATAGCAATATCTTATTGTAAAACGTAAACGTAATGTTAAAAAACGTTAATGTTAATGTTATTGTTTAAAACGTATATATCATTATTCTTATGGTTCTTACTTACTCTACTAAACGATGGTAAATTACAACATAGTCAAGTCAAGTCAAAATCATTTATTCAATTTAGGCATCAAAGACGCACTTTAAAGACTCTACCGCCACGTCCCAAAATATATAGAGCCCACCGAGAAGAAGCAGCAAGAAACTCGGGGCCACTCTTTTTATATGGATGTTTACAATGTTTCTACTTAGGTACTACAAATATTACATTTTATGGGTGGCAGAGTGACAGCTTGCCAGAAGTGGAGTATTCCAAGCATCTTTATCTTCTATATAATGGGATCAATACCTTATTCATCCAAGGACCTAGTTTAAATTTATTTGACTGTTCACTGACTTGAGTTTATCTTAATTCGTATAACAGGCTTTGTATATATCATTATCATCATCTCAGCCGTAGGACGTCCACTGCTGAATATATGCCTCCCTCTCAAATTGGACTGGTTGGAAGCGGCCTGCGTAACTTTATCAGGTCGTCAGTCCATCTTGTCGGTGGACAACCTACGCTGCGCTTGTCGGTCCGTGGTCTGCACTCCAGAACCTTTCGGCCCCATTGGTCATCTGTTCTGGGTGCTATGTGGCCTGCCCACTGCTACTTCAATTGGCTTATCTTCTGGGCTTTGTCGGTGACTTTAGTTCGTCTACGGATCATTTCTGATTTGATCACGTAGAGAAACCCTGAGCATAGCTCTCTCCATAGCTCGTTGTGCGACTTTGAGCTTGCTTATGAGGCCCATAGTAAGAGACCACGTTTCAGTGCCATATGTCGTCACTGGTAACACACATTAATCAAACTCTTGTTTTGTATATTGTGTCACAACAAGAACCCCAGGTAGATGAGCAGTGATGTTAAATTTTCGTTACTGTAGAAGATCCTTGATCTCCTACTCTCGTTGCCTAAAATCATGTCATTTGATAAAAATCAATGTCTTACAACTAGATAACCGTATAACTATGTAGCTTAGTCACAAAACAATGCGGATTTACTATTACAAACTTATTATTTGCAGTTGCTTCAATAACTGTGTCTGGGAATGGAAGGGCAAAGTTAAGTTTGTCGGAAAAGTCCTCGTACTATTGAACATAGTTTATATACCTTACCTGCAAGTTTGTACGGAACCCTCCGTACGAGAGTCCAAATCAAATGTGACTGATTTGAAACGATTTGAGAACCAGCAAAACACGTTAGGGGTCGAATACGTCTCGGTTTCGAGCATGTCCGATGTTCACCTTCAGGGCGTTTGCGCAGCGGCGTCTGCGAGCTCCTGGCGTTCGTTGAGAGCTCGCATGAGCATCTAACATGCTCGAAACCCGAGTCGACGTTCGATCCCTAACGTGAGTGTTTTCCCGGTTAATAGTAGTAGTTTAATATGTCTTCTGGATTTTTTATCAAAACAGGCGTACCGCAGGGATCTATTTTAGGCTAAATTATTTCCTAATCACTTGCCATATAATTATGGTCAAGGTTCAAGGGTTCACATTGTTCTATTCGCATATCATATTTCTTATTTAAAAAGTAAATAGCGATAGTCAGATGCCGAAATATTTCAAGACATAACATGTATAGATAATTTTGTTTTTACAATTTTAAGAAATTTACAGCTAGGTGTAACAAAACAAATAAATGAATAAAATACAGAAGGCCAAGAAAAAGTTTTCACCGATACGAGTAAGTTATAAATATCATGAATACAAAGAATAATTTGAGTAAATATAGTATAGTAGAAATTATATGAGTATAGTATAAATATCTATGTAATCTATATATATATAAAAGCGAACGGTCACTCACTCACTCACTCATCACGAAAGCTCAGAAACTACAAGTGCTAGGAGTTTCAAATTTTGCATGCGGGTTCTTTTTAGGACGTAGGTGCTCACTAAGACGGGATTTTACGAAATTCAACCCCTAAGGAGTCAAAAGGGGTGAAAACGTTTGTATGAAACTCCTTTGTTGTTGAACTTATAGTTGTGAAAATTTGTATATGGATAGGTCATTCAAAATAAAAAATGTTGGCCTATTTTTTTTTGCATAGTGATGGTTTAAGAGAGTGAATGGAAAGGTGAAAGTTTGTATGGAAAGTTTTGTGTTTTCGAACATACAGTGGTGAAAACATACTATATATACAGTGGTGTAATAAGTCATTCTTTTATGGGACAATGTATACGATTCTATAATAAAGTTCCCAATGTTATCCGAGATTTGCCTATTAATAAGATTAAAATTACTATTAAAACTAAACTCTGTCAAGAAGGTTATTACAAAATTTCGGATTATTTGGAGAATAAAACAGCTTGGGACTGATCACTGCAGGATCTATCTACTCGTGTACTAAGATGTCAAAGTGTAGCGTGTCTTGCCCTACTGATACCATTATTATGTTCTCTTTTGTAAGGCAACACACTGGAGCTAATATTTGTAGTACCTAAGTAAAAACATTGTAAAAACATCTATATAAAAAGAATGGCCCCGAGTTTCTTGCCGCTTCTTCTCGGTAGGCTCTATGTATTTTGGAACGCGGCGGTAGGCTTTAAAGTACATTATAATGAAAAATTGACGTTCATAAGTGCGTCTTTGATGCCTAAATTGAATAAATGATTTTGACTTCGACTTTGACTTTGAAAATTAGCATTTGGACAGTTTAAAATGATGATTTCAATATTTATTGACAGGGATGACTTAGGGGGGTAAAAAGAAGGGATATTTTTTTCAAAAGTTCTTTCTTTTTGGAGCTACAGTGATGAACATTGATATCTGGATAGGTAATTTAAAATAAATAGTGATGCTTCCAATATTTTTGTCAGGGATGATTTAAAGGGTAAAACGAGGGATGTAAAAACTACTACCTATTATAAACAGTAGAGGTCAAATTTCTGTACAATGAAAACTATGCTAAAAACCGAGTCAGGGGATGTAACGAGTGAAAAATAAGTTCAAATTGTTATACGGGTTGTTGTACGGGCTAATCTCCGAAACGACTGGACCGATTTCAATGAAATTTCGTATAGTGGTAGCTTATATCCCTGATCAAAATAGAGGATATTTTTGATCTCGGTAAATTAAAGAGTTCCCGTGGGATAATTAATAATCTGTAATTACCGTATGCCGCGAGGCCACGCGAGCGTAGCCGCTGGCGGGTCAGCTAGTATTATATAAAAGTATTAAAGGCGAGTGCACACGTAATAAAAGAACATTATAATAAATACTACTTATTTATGTAATCCTGTACCGCTGTATATCGCTATATATCATGTATCTGTAGATGGTTCTAAAATACAATTTTAATACTTTTGAAATTTAGTTCCTATTACACCGTATTAAGAGCCCGGCGTTTATGGAATTATTCTTTAAATTAATACAAAATGGGGTCATCGTATAAAACTACTATCTAAGGCACAGCATTCTTCTGCATATGCGAGTCTTGAAATAAAAGAATTGGTAAACGTTTCTACGGCTCGGTTAGGCCCACTTGCACGTTTGCTCGGGTTGAATAAATAAGTCTACTAGTTTGTTAACTTGCGTCAGTCATATCAATTTTTAACTCTCATTTTGCCTTGCACGACTAAACAAGACCACCGGTTTTGCTAAACTGACATTTGTAATCTTTAGATGGGAACATTGAATTGTCTATGCGCTTATATTGTAACCTGACCAATAATTAAACAATCGAAAAAAAAGTGAAACTTATATCTATCTCTTTGGCACTACAGTACAATGTATATAGACTTTCTTGTTTATCCTTTGTTGTATGAAATTTGACGACTTTTTATTCTATACGTATTGTCTCGTGTCATTTCGTCCAAAGAGTACATTATACGGCAGAATGTAACCTCAATTTCTTTTGACACAAAACTTCACTAACCCTAGTTAAAGACTTAACTGTCCCACATTGCTGGGTTAAATTTCAATAAATAACTTTAGATTTACTCCTAACCTTTAATGGTGCAAGATAAATTAATTATAAAACCCCGTTTTTGCAGTTGACTATGAGTTATTGAAGCTAACTCTGGAACGTGCAAGTGGGCCTTAGTCAACTTTGCGTATTTCTACAGCATATTGTCATACATCAATGTCATTTATTGCTGTGGGGTTCAGCTGCTGTTGCAATTCAAACTACATACGAGATGGGTTTTCGCAAATCTTACTGAGTTTTTAGTTAGTAACTTAGTTATTTTAAAGACAACGCATCCTCGAGACCTCCGGTATTGCGGATGTCCGTGGGAGACGGTGATCACTTACCATCAGTGCAAGTACCGATCGAACTTACCGATTGATAAATTTGAGTCTTGAATTCGTCATATTTTATTGTTCGAAAAAACTGGCTATATCGATCTTGAGTCGATCATTGCAAGTAAGTAACAAAACTAAGCGATCGGTAGACAAATTCAATAAGCTTTTACGATTATAACGATAATCCTAGCATGGAACTGTTAAATTACGTTTGGGATCGACTATTTAATCGATTTTAACGATTGTTTTGTCAGCTTTGAAAATGAGCTCGATATAGCTTATCGGCAGGCGACTGGAATGGTGATATTGTATAATTGCGTTTGATCTTATAGAAACGCGAAAATTTGTATTTATGGATGAATCGATGTTTGTTATCCTCTTACGCTCAAACGGCTGGTCCAATTTTGATGAAATTTGGCATAGAGGTAGATGGGGCGCTGAATTGTGGCTGAATTAACACATAGGATAATTTTCATCAACATCGTCATCATCCATCACCATGCAGATGTAACCGCAGGGCGCAGCTAGTATTCAATAAAAAAGTAGACTTCGGCCTTCTTTTGATCGTAGAAGAGCGAAATGCTCGTAGAAATCTTCAAATGATAGAAGGAATGCAAACAATTCGTAATAATCGATATACCGTCGACAATTTGACGATCGTTTAAGTCGTCGATATGACTTCCATGCTTGCTAGTGGCGACACGATTTTTTATCGATCTTAGCGACTCGACAAATTTAACGACAAATACGGTACTTGCATTGCAGGTGAGCAGCCTGCTTGTTAGCCAAACTAACTCATAGAAAAAAAAGTTATGTATAAAAATATCAATATACTTTAATTGTATCCTATTAGTATATTATATATAATTTTGTAGTTTGTACGTAAAAATACATAACTTTAAAGTTAATTTAATTAGCACTACCTATGTTGTAGATTCAGGCGCATTTAAAATTTACATTAGTACACCAAATAACGTTCAAAGTTAAGTAAGGTTAGTTAGGTAATTTAAAATATTTTTTTCGCTTATTTCTATTCAACCATTAACTGACATTGCCATACAAAAATAGCATAATGTGTAGTTTATTTAGATTTTGAAAATAACTACTGTTTTAGTTATTGTGTTGTACAAGACCAGCCTCAAAGACCTGCAAACTCCAGCAGTGGAAGCGCTTTGTATTTAGAGTATGCGAGCTGCTGGTTCAAGATTTGACTGATACAAGTGCTGAACAAATAATATGCCCAACAAGATCTTCTACAACGAGTTCCTACAATATGTAACTACCTAACCTACACGGATGGAATAACTAATCTTAATAGAACAGCCATCCCGCTGCGTCGAGCGTAGCATCGGTAAGCCGGTTCTGTTAGGGGAAGAAGAGAATAGGCGTTGGGCAGGAAACAAGGATGGGAAAAACCAACCAAACACATCATCCATGTGTCGCCACTTCAGTTTCCCAGGCGTCAATCTGCTGCAGTCCACGATTATCCCATATCACAAGTAAGTAAGTAGATTCAAACCGGTGAAATACACTCAAACTCAAATCATTTATTGCTTATGTACAAAGTTAATACACAATGCAGTTCATGTTGCCTAAGGTTCACAATAAGTACATGTCACATGTTACCCCCTGGGGGTGTTGCAATTGTGCAGAGAGGACCAGTCTATTTTATAGTATTATTATTGAAGAATTTGTCAATATTATAATAACACTTCTGCAAAAGTATTTTTTTAAGTGTAAATTTGAATACGTTCATTTTATTTTCGTCTTTTATTTTGTTAGGTAGTTTGTTATTTATTTTAACTGCCGTTGCCTTGGTACCGGAACTGTGCATTTTCAGTCCAGAAGTAGGTATTAAAAGTGTATGTTTCCGTGTTAGTCTAATTTATCGTCTTTTCACATGCTTTTAAAAAGTATTGAGGATATTTTCGAATAAACATGCACATTTCCAAGATGTAGATGGAGGTGAGGGTCAGCATTTGATATTTGATAAAATATGGTTTATAGAAATGATGTAATGTATACCACTCTAACACTAATTACGCAACACTGAACTACAGTGATTGCCTAGTTTAACTTCAATTAATTACATTAAGTATAATCTAAACCAAACTTAGCTTCTTACTTTTAGCCATTTTTAACAGAACAGTGAGCTCTCTGCCTAAGCTGGGCGCATAAGTCAATACAAAATCCTAGTGACGTTACGAGCTGCGCCATCTAGTTTAAGAGTTCGGGACTAAACATCTACCCGCACTGGACGGGCAAACCTGTACGCTAATTTATTGATTCAGGCGTTACTTTGCGGAAATCCATCATCAAAAAACGATAGAAAAAATATTTAGTGACACTTCCGCTGAAAAAAACAATGATTTTGGCTTATTTGGGGGTGTGCACCACCCTCCCTCCCGCATAAACTGCTAATAGGAAGAATACAAAATAAAAAACACACAAGAAAACCCAAATAAACCAAAAACGATTCGACACGTGTTTCGCCTCTACACGAGGCATCCTCGGGAGATGTTGACTCGTCGAGCGCTAGACCGACAGTAAGAGTTGGGTCTTATGTTTATGCGGGAGGGAGGGTGGTGCACACCCCCAAATAAGCCAAAATCATTGTTTTTTTCAGCGGAAGTGTCACTAAATATTTTTTCTATCGTTTTCTGTACGCTAATCTAATGCAATGGCGTGACAAAGTTGCTACCGCTCGTTTCAAGATCGATCCATCCACCAAGATCTCGGCAAATCGCGGCACTCCATCGGTGCCTATTACGGCGTTGTTGAGCTGAGCCAGACACAATAGAAATCCATTGTTGTTCTGGTTAAGATGATGCCATAATAATAAAATCAAATAAAAACTAGGAAAGTGCTGACATATATGTCACATTTTTGACCACATTATCTGTTTGGCTTCTACTACTATTACATATTCTTCTTCTTCTTCTTCTTCTTCTTCTTCTTCTTCTTCTTCTTCTTCTTCTTCTTCTTCTTCTTCGTCTTCTTCATCTTCTTCTTCTACTACTTCTACAACAACTACTTCTATTGCGCACATGAATACTTTTACTGAAAAAAAGAGATGATTGTTGGCTTTAGCCAGTTTGACAATGAACAGAACAAGTACAATTTAAAAATTTGAATACCGACTTCCATTCTATTCAGTTATTGGAGCGTAACTCGAATACTACTGAACCGAATTTGATGTAATTTAAATGGGACTACACGGGAAGCACCAGCTTTCAAGCAAAAATATTGAGAATCGGTTCACCCAGTCAAAAGTTATGAGGTAGCAAAACAAAAAAAAACATACAGTCGAATTGAGTACCTCCTCTTTTTTGAAAGCCGGTAGATAACATTTTACTGATTAATTAGTTTACTATATAGTGTTCATCCCACAGCTTTGGCCACGTGAAACAATGCATTTTAGATAATCTTACTGTCATACTGAGAGTATAGGAAGTATTTCTATCATGTATGAACTCGTCATTATTCCAACTCGCACTTGGCCGATTTTCTGTTGACTTTGACCACACTATTTCGAGGGCTGGACCCGCGCCTGGTTAGGTCAAAGTCAACTAGCCACAGTCACACAAATAAGTCTGTCTTAAGTCATTGTCTATGACACGTTAGTTCTAGTAATGTTTTACCGATTGACGAGGAAAACACATTAATTAACAAAGTTTCATTATTTTGTACACTCATGCACTACTGAACACTCGACCTCTTGAAACTACCACTGCTAGGTACTAGAAACGTCAAAACTCATTTAAACGTAAATCTAGGTCATATCACTCGATCCTTCCTCTCAGAGAGAGGAGTTAAGCCATAATCCACCACGCTGGCCCAGTGCGGCTTGGTGGATAGGTTAGTGGCAAACCCATGTCGAAGTTTTCAGGCCGCCCGAAGGCCTTCGGCATAGCCTAACGACTGTTGTCCTAAGAGAAACAACCGGGACCGACGGCCTAACGTGCTCTCGGAAGCGCTTAGTTGAATAATGCCACTAGCGGTCACCCATCTAAGTTCTGACCGCATCAAGTGTTGCTTAACTTGTTGATCGGTTAAGATCGCCAAGTCAAGCTCCGCAACGAGCGCTTCGTATCGTAATCTAGGTAAATTACACAAAATAAACGATAACCATTGTTGAGGTTTTCCCGCCATTACATCCCGCCAGTTGAGTTTTTCACACACTAAGTGGAAATGCAAACTCTCACACTCATTCACAATCATTTTGCACTCACAACTGTTCTCAATCAAAAATACATATTATAAATACCAAACCTTTAATGCAACCCTCTTGAATTTTCTTTACACACGCGCGCATACAAACACTCACAAACACACACACACACACACACACACACACACACAAACACACACACACACACATACACACACGTGCGCACTATATTAACTTTTTTAATATTTTTAGGTTTATTATCTACTTATATTAGAGAACGTGAAGTCTGTATCGGTCATTTTATTTAGACACGAATATTTCTGCTCCTAATATAAATAACTTCTTACTTACCAATTTTATAATTAATAATTCTTGTTACTAACTTTATTTATCATAATAATATAGAGCAAGCGGAATTTCGTTTGTTTATTGCTACGAAGAAACTATTATTTATTCGTAGGTTTATTGCCATGCAGTTTTCTTTGTTAAACGTGATCGCTTTATATAATTTCCTAACGGCTCGGATCTCAATGGCACCTCAGCGGTAATCACCAACATTACACACTTGTACATAAAGTACTATTTTAATACAGTTGCTCAAAAAGTGGCGTATTGCAGGGACGTATAGCGTTCGGGATATGGGCTATTATCGTGCTTTTTTTTACCTTTCCCGAACTCGTGCGTTCTCTTTCCCAACTATCAAAATAATCTCCATTAAAAAGAAAAACCAACCATGAAGTTTTTACTAAAAAAAATTCATAGAAGTTTTTATGATTCATGCAAATACGTATATTTCTAAAAAGAAGGTACTAATTTGTTTCAATATCAGATTTAATGATTTGATTGAATGAGTTAGGTTAGGTTTCATTTCATTTCATCTCATTAAATTTCCTTTTCATTTCATATCAATAAAAAAATCCACTAGAGGACTTAGCTGCAAGGGCATAAAAAATATCTGCTTATATTCTACGGTTGGCACCATTTTCCAGAAATTTTAATTTGCGAGTTTATTTTATTAAATTGCTTAATTTTTTCGCAACTGTATTATAAATAGTCGTTCAGTACACGTGCGGAACCGTCATTGCAACTTGTTCCGACTGTCAACCTCGCCTTCGGCTGCGCCTCGGCTCGGGTAGACATTTGTCGGAACTCTTTGCAATGACAGCCTTTCCCCACTTATTATGAAATATACTATTCTATTTCGATGTGAAATTATCTCGCGATGTCTGCACCGATGTAATTTCACGAATCAAGTAAATATTTCGAAATAATATTTCATTAAATGACTAATATGTAAATGTTGTCGGATCCTATTTGCTTAACAGTGCGTTTACATGTAACACTGCTTCTATAACCGTGTTGGCGGGAAATCGAGTGTAACGTAATTGGAGTGTAGCATTCTGCAACTCGTTTCTACTTATTGATTTAGCAGTTTTGTAACACACGCATGATAAGAACGGAAAGTACCTAATGGACGGACATTATTAACAATCATACTTACTATACATAATAATAGTTTATCTACACTCACAACTTAATATTCCAAATATGAATTCATAAAAGATTGTACCTATAAACACGTACTTTTTTCGAGGATAGGTAAAATTTTAAAAAATAACCTTTACAGTGCAACATTTACCTTCGATTTTTAAACAACTGCATCATAAAAAAAATCGCTTAGCACACTTTTAATTTTTATTTGATTGACATATGGGCTCATTGACTTAATGTAGAAAAATAGTGTCATTGTCTATGGATGCGCGCGGCGCCGCCGCGCGCTACGCAGTCGTGATCAATGAGAATATTGTGTGATCTTAATTTCCCGCCATGCCACATATTTTCGTCATAAAATTTAAATTTAAATTAAATTCATAACTCATTTTCCACTATTGTTTTATTTGAACTGTATGTGTGAAGATAAAATAGTGTATGCAAAGGCATACATGACTATAAACTACAAGCGTGTAAATTACATCAACGCTTTAACAAAAAGTGGTATAGAATAAAGTTATAATAAATAGATGTCATTACCAATATTTTATACATACCTGCTATCATTTAAGTTTTTGTGAGTGTCTGAGATAGTGAGTAAGGTATACCCTGTGTGAGTGTGTGTAGAACATATTTTTGTAGCCAGATATCCCGGGATTAACATGGGTTGGCCCCACTTGCCACTAACTGCTTCATCTAATTTTATTAAATGAACTTAGCAGCTACAACCCGGTCAGAATATCTGTGCACCTCGCTGGAATGCGGCGCCTCTCCCGCTTCCCCTGTCACCTCTCCGCGCACACCCCGGTGCGACAGTATGGTTAGCATCTTCGTTGCCGATACACGTCCCGATAATTTTGATATTTTCGCTTTGTTGTTGTTTTGTTTTTTTTTTTATATATATATATGGAACTTGGTAAAGCAAAGGGTGGCAGATAAAAACATTGACCAATCGGAAAAGAAAATAGAACAACTTACAAAAGATCCGATTAAGTCAATTACGCCAGCTGACTGGAAAAAAGAAGTGAATCACGTGGAGAGACTACAGCGAGAATACTGGGAAAAGGATCATCTAGCAGATGACAACATCACACAACTTTTAATATCACTAGGGGAAGATAGTTCGGAGAGTTCAGAAAGTGAGAGTGAGGAAGATACAATGTCAGGCATAGAGTCAATAATTTATAGTGACTGAGTTTAATAATAAATGTTTTTGTAATCAAAATTATTGTTTTTTAATAACAAACCCTTCATCAATAATAATTTGAATTGAAAAGGTTAGTAATTTTTTTTTACCTCCACATTTCTCGAAAAAACTTTTTTTCAAACCGTACCCAGACCGTCTATATGACGTCACGACGTCAGGTGCACAGATATTGTGACCGGGTTGTACGGACTGTAACGAAGGTAGCAAACTGCATTGCAAAAAGCACTGCAAATACCAAAGATAGACGTATAGTATTATTTATTTGCATAAAAACCAAGTACTAAATAAATGTTAATGAATAAAATTAGACCTAACTGTACGTAAGTATGCGTGCAAATATTATTGCAAACAGGAATAACATCTAAAATTACCAAATTAATTCAAAATGTTTATACGGAACATTAGTTACATCGTTTCTTGATTTCGTCTTCGTTTTCCATCAGGCAAGATGGAGTCACTCTGATGAACCATTATATAAAAAAGTCACTGATCACTGAACAAGGGAGATATGAAAAGGGGGCGGGGCCAGTTCGCAGCAATATGCCCAAAAACAATACATTGCTCGCGGCGGTTCGCAACTTTTGTATTATGTGACTGAACGCCGGTCGCGATATTGCATGTAAACAGTTTACAATGCTTGCTCTGTACTTACGAATATTCAAACGTTAAGTTTTAATGCCGCAGTGGATAATGAACCTATTGAAGCTAGCAGAAGAGAATACGTTGAATTGCGCAATACGGCCGCTGCTTGCGACACCTGCAGGCCTAGACAAAATTCAAACAGGCGTGTTTCCGCACACGCTACAGACAAAAATGTGTCTACGAACATAGCGCAACGTCACGTGACTTTGCCTGCAGGACGCCTAGACAAAAGATGTTTCTGTTTACGTTAACGCCAAACGACAACTCCAAAATGTATGGCGTTGACATTGCCTGTGGAAAAGTCACGTGACGTCACGCTAAGTTTGTAGACACATTTTTGTCTGTAGCGTGTGCGGAAACACGCCTGTTTGAATTTTGTCTAGGCCTGCAGGTGCCGCAAGCAGCGGCCGTATTGCGCAATTCAACGTATTGTTTGTGTATTATATATACGGAGACGGGACCCGAGAACGTTTTGCTGTGCGATTCTCTAATGATTCGTCGTTGCGCTCGTCGACGAGCTCGCCGATGTCAAATTCTTTGAGATATCGCCCTTGTACATAAGGTTGTTTTTCCAACGTTTCTTGTCATCTCGTCAATTGTTTCACGGATGTTGTCAAAGATGGAACGATGTTTGCTCTTAGAGAATCGCACGGCTGTCGTGTGCGGATAAACGCCTGCTTGAATTTTGTCTAGGTCTACAGGTTTTGTAGGTACTCAGCGCACGGATTGGCATCTAGATCTCTATGGTTTTGGTACTCCTGCCTGCTCTGATAGGTATTTCCCCTTTTACTCCTTATTGATAACAAATATCACATAGCAGAGTTTGTTAACTTTTAGTGTGATCATTAAAATAAATGAGGAAAACGTAGTGAAAGTTAATTAAATTAAAATAAATACATTTTTAACCTTTAAAATATTATATTAAAATATTTTTAATAGCTCAAACCAGAATCAATTGAGACAAGCCGTGTGTCAAAGCAATACCTATATTGTTATTTTAAGAACATTTTCTTCTGTTTACATAATACTCGTGTCTATTCTGTAAGCATTCTCTTAAGTATGGCAACTCTTATTCTGTTTAGGTTAAAATCCAAATTAGTTTAACATTCCCGAATGACAGCTCTAACATTAGACATTTCTCTACAACTGTAGGTATATTTTACACAGATTAGTCGTCACGTAACGTGGTGCTCGCTATAGCACAGATTACTGAATAAGCTATAGTAACGTAAAGATACCTAAAATTGAATAGCACAATTCTAATTTTAGAAATGTCATTCTAAGTTTTACATGAGTTTGGATTCTAGTGTTCACAGAATAAGGACAACCATAATTACATTTTTTTTCCATAGTATACTACGAAGAAATAATAGTCTTATTTCTTCGTAGATAGTATAGTTTAGTTTTTTGAACAAGTGAATCGCTACCACTATTCTGCATTTTTATGCAAAGTTTTGTAAGTTTCAAACATGGGGGAAATAAATGATTATAATTTCTTGCTACATCATCTTTGTTTGAACAAAGTATGTTAATGCTGTCCCAAAACCCCACTTAGGTGACATTGGGCAATGAACGAAAATTATTGTAATTCTTACGTAACGGCCGTTTGGTCGCTGCCGGCAGACATTATGACTTGCTTGTTTAAGTTATCAGTGTTATAGTGTGGTTATTCGGTCAAGGGCCGAAAGCCGAATATTCGGCAATCAAATTGGCAAAAGTTAATTTATGCGATCTATTTGAAGTGGATTTCTATTATATTCGATTATTATTATAATATTATGAATAGATTATACATATTATTAAGGATAAAATCTTTAGATTAGGTCTTAATTTATTTATTGAGTGTGTAAATAAAATTGTATTCAACGGTTGTATATTTTATGTATTAAAACTGTTAGTCGTTACAATATAATGTATTATTACTAAATGAATTACAATAATGATGTAAATATGGTTTTAGGATAATTCATTTCTGTGTGTGGCTAAAGTAAAGTAGCTTCTCAGGAGAGAAGTAGAGATGTAGAACCCTTTAAGAATAAGATATAGAAGAGATGGCTTCAAATATATATATTTGTCAAGTATATTCTGTTTCTGTCTTTGTTCGTGTCTAATAATACTTTTGTTTAAAACCCGCATTAACTCTTTTTTTTCTGCTCGACTAACATCAATTCGAGCAGGGATATGCTGAAAAATAGCGCAGTGAGTACATGTCTAAATGTAAACACTGCAAACGCTGAGCATAGCTCTATTGCCCAGACATTGTATATAGCATCAAGATACTACCAACTAAGTAGTTACTTTTTCTGATTTGGTAACAAATTGTTTTTTTTAGTCCTTTGCTTTGTGTTCGCAAAAACATGTACCAGACTGAAACTGTCTCTGTATTATAATTATAGTATTTAATCTATGTGTAAATTGTATGTGTATTAATATGGAGCAATAAACTTTTTTTTATTCTTATTCTTATTCTTAAATATAGTTGATCTCTATTACGAACTGCAATTTGTATAGTAAAAAGTATATAAATACAAATAAAACATTCAAATAACTATAAACATATATTTTTATATTTCAAGTGCACAGAATCGTCAGTTGTTACTGATGAGAAAATAAATAGTGGCCCTATACTAAAAAATACCATGTAATGGTCCTATGTGGAAATTAATTTATAAATTATGTTGGTACACAAAGATACTTGTTATAGTCTATAGTCTAAAATACACTTAACTGTATTAAAACAATTGTTGTCAGCGCACACTTCTTATATAGTAATACAATTCTAGAAATACTGCACAATTTAAAAACATATTTTACGTGTTAATGTGCCAGAAATAGTAAGTACATTTACTTATTTTTTTAATACTATTACCTAATACAATAAAATTTTAATGCGGAAGTGTATATTGTATACGTTGCCAAAAACTCACTAACCAAGAGTTGCTCTTATTATCTAGCTAGTTTAAAGAAAACAACTAATACCGAAACATTATACGTACAGATTTTCAATTATTCGATATTTCCATTTAAAAAGTAGAAATTCGATTGTTTTTTCTTAAACCCGAAAGCCGAATACAAGGAAATTATTTAGGCCGAATATCGAATAGATTCGTGTTCCCAACCCTAAGATGTTAAGTAAGAAAGTCGCGTGAGAAGTCCGAACACGAGACTCCGCAATAACGGTTCTTATACATAACGCAATAGGGCCTTGTCATAGTGCAATAATTAAGGTTTCGTAGTCAAACTAAAAATTCTTGTAGCTTTGCCGTATCTAGCTGTCTATTTATAACTACGACACGGGGTTTTCCCTTGCAGCCAACTCAGACAGCAAAGATATATAAAATGTACAAATATAAAGCGTGTACTTTGAGTTGGTGCACAAAGCTTTGAAAGCTTGTTTCAAACTGACGTCGGAACTCTAGAGAAACAGTCAGTGGAGGATCTTTGCTTGATCGGATATTAGCCAGTAAATGTATTTTTTGTGATTAAGAGATGGTACAAGCAAGAGGCCTATTCGGTCACCTCTGCCTGTAACTGTGCTTGTAACCCTGAGACTTGAAGTTGTTAAGTCTCGTGTGCCTGTAATTTCGTCTGCTACCACACCCATCAAACCGGAGCATAGTATTGCGAAAATTACCTAATGGTTAATGGTAGTAATGGGTATGGACTTCCTCGTACGAACTCTGTCGCAGAGTTCTATGTTATACGAAATTTACTCAGATCTGTTGAGTACAGTCATATTTTCTACCGACTTCCAAAAAAAGGAGGTACTCAATTCGACTGTATTTTTTATGTTTGTTACCTCATAACTTTCGACTGGGTAAACCAAATCTCAAAATTATTTTTTTCTTTGAAAGCTGGTGCATTCCGTGTGTGCCCATTAAAATTTCATCAAACTCAGTTTAGTAGTTTTTGAGATACACTCCAATAACTGATTAGAATGGAAGTCTTATTAATTTTTGCAAATTGTACTTGTTTTTTTTTATGTTTGTTACCTCATAACTTTCGACTGGGTGAACCTATTCTCTAAATTATTTTTTGTTTGAAAACTAGTGCTTCCCGTGTGGCACCATTTATTCATTCAATTCGGTCCAGTAGTTTTTGAGTTACACTCCAATAACTGAATAGAATGGAAGTCGGTATTAAATTTTTCAAATTGTACATGTAGGTATCAGTTAGTTTTGATTAATTTAAAATGTCTATTTGTTACAGGTTTTAATATTGAGGAAGCAAAAATCAAAATCCAAAAATGGATACGGAGATCAAGAAAAACGGGTCCGTGAAAATGGATGACAATCAGTAAGTATTAACAAGGATTCATGTAGTATATGAATTCTTGGTATTAATTAATTCAAACTCAAAACACAAAACATGTATTCTGTATAGGCCTACGGGGGCAGTTACAAATTGTCATTTTACATTTATTTTTTCTTAAATCGACAACCGGATCGGAACGCGACCACGACGAGAAGATCCGGCAAGAAACTCAGCGGGCTTGTCTTTTTAAATTTTTTGTATCGCCAATTTCTTAAATGATATAAATGTTCGCTTATTTTTAGCTCCAGTGTGTTGCGTTACAAAAGAGAACATAATAATGGTATCAGTAGGGCAATTAACTTCTTTTTTTTGTTTTTGTTTTGAATTAATGAGCTTGGTTCGAGAAATACCATTTTTATTGCGGAACCGCATTTCTTGTAACAATAAACTTAACCTAAGTTTCTTCTTATAACATCAGCTAAGGCCAGTAAAATCCCGTTAAAACCAGTCCAGCTGTTTTAGAAATTAGCTGGAACAGACAAACGAACATACATTTATTTTTTCATGTATATTACCTATACATATATATGTACGTACCTAAACGAAAAGAAAGAAAGAAAACTTTCTAAAAAAAAATTTTAAAGCGGAAGACCTCAAACGTCATAAATATGTGTATTTAGACAGAATGTACATGTTTGTGCCGTTTGGGGTCGAAACTTTATGCCCATGGGGGCCGTCCGCTCTCAACTTGTTTAGGGATCTGGCGAAACGCTTGGTTGGGGCGACGGGTGACTGAAATGCTGGCGCCTACTATGGGCAAAAACTTAGCAAAAACTTAGCTTAGCTTAACATTGCCATCCAGCGTGGCAATGCCGCCAGCGTTTTGGCCACTTCTCCCCCCACCATGGGGCTTATAGATTCGTTTTGTTTTTTTATTGTTTTTTTAGAAATGAAATTCTATAAAAAAATTGTTACAATTTAATTTCAATTAAGTTGTAACTCTATGTTTTATTAAATAATATATGTACGTATATTATATGCATTTAGTAAAAGTTTTTATTTTATCATTACAGAAAAATCTAAATCATTCATTTATAAAATGTAAATGGGACTAACTTCTAGCTATAACCTGTTCAACAAAAAAGAATCGTCAAAATCGGATGATCCAGCAAAAAGTAATATCACATATTATTATACAGATAAATAAAATTTAAGTGTCTGTTTGTAATTCCAAATTCACAGCTTTTCACTAAATGCATATGAAATTATATACGGTACTACAAGTTCCATTCTATTCAGTTATTGGAGTGTAACTCAAAAACTACCGCACCGAATTTAAATGGGACCACACGGGAAGCACCAGCTTTCAAACAGAAAAAGAATTTTGAGAATCGGTGTACCCAGTCGAAAGGTAACAAACATAAAAAAAACAAACAGTCGAATTGAGTACATCCTCCTTTTTGGAAGTCTAGTTACGGCCGTTTTCAATATTCTATCTATCCACAGTTTTCCTTACAATAGTGTCAAATATCTATATCTAGTAAGGTAAACCGGCGATAGATAGATTATTGGGACCGGCCGTAAGTAGTAAAGTAAAAGTATAAAGTAAAGTTAAACAATGTTAGTCTGTCTGTTAGTTTCCGCTAAACTCTGAAACCGCTGGACTGATTTTAACGGGACTTTCACTGGCAGATAGCTGATGTCGTAAGGAGTAACTTAGGCTACTTTTTTTTAAAAAACTCCGTCTCTCTGCCAGTGTTTACCTTATTACGTCAAAACGGTTAAACGCATTGTAATCGTTGTACTTTGGCAAGGTTATAAATTATAACTCAGGGAAGCACATAATTATGATACTTTCCATCATCATCACCATCATCATCATCATCACCACCATCCTCATCATCATCATCATCATCATCATCATCTATCATCTATCAACACGCGGGCGAAACCGCGGAGCGCAGCTAGTTCAAAATATAATTATCTGACTTCTTACTAATATATGCAAATGTTTGTTTGTTACTCAATCACGGTACGCAAATTAAGTATATGGATAGATGAAGCGCTACTCCCCTCTCTCCTGGCGACGGCCCAAGCCGAGGTCCGTACCTTAGTGGTGCCCTTGAGCAAGTCGCCTACTCCTCTCCTTGCGGCGTCTTCAACGCTCGCCTTAGGCGGTGCGCCCTCTGCGCTCGCATCTGTCTGAGTGCCATCTGCGCTCGCCACCCGTCCGGTGACGCTGTAAATGCCGGTAGAGGCAAACAGCATTAGTCAGTTCGAAAAAAAAACAGTAAATTTTCATCATCATCGTCATCATCCATCACAACGCGAGCGACACCCCGGGATGTAGCCAGTTTAAATCATACGCATCAACTTATCTTCCTTTTCTGGAAGTGTTAACAGTTTAATAGTTATCATTTAATCAACTCCATTTAACATAATCCATAAATGTATCTCATGACAGTTCAATTAAAATTTAAATACAAAGGTTGAAACATGTTTTCAAAAGGAGTGTTGTTTAGTACAAACATAGTGTCACTGATTTATTAGTGGTTGTCTACATACCTTCATGAGAAGTACTGAGGCTTAGTCATTAACTCATCATCATATCACCTGTATGACATCCACTGTAAAAACATAGCTTCCCTATAGGTTTCCAAAAGAACTGGATGGAAGCAGCCTGCGTTCAACGTCTTCCTGCGACCTTTATCATATCGTATGTCCACTTTGACGAAGTCTTGATGATGCTCTCGCAGCGAAGCTTGACTCGGCAATCTTAACCGATCAAAAAGTTAAGCGACGCTTGCTGCGGTTAGGAGTTGGATGGGTGTGTGCTAGTGGCATTGTTCAACTGAGCGCTTCCGTGCTTCAGAGGGCACGATACGCCTGCGCTCGTCGACGAGCTCACCGATTTCAATTACTTTATGAGATTTCGCCCTTGTATATAAGTTTGTTTTTCCAACGTTTCTTGTCATCTCGTCATTTTTTTCACGGATGTTGTCAAAGATGCAACGATATTTGCTCTTAGAGAATCGCACGGCTGATTGAAAAATGTCATCTATAGTAGATACTCGATCTCGCCTACATATTAAGCTTGTGATTGGCGTACTCGCTGTCAATTTTAGTTCTACAATTCGGTATGCTAAAAAAAATTAACCTATGCCCATTCCGAAACCATTTCGAGATTTTATGTTACAAACCCTTATTTTTCTACTCTGACCTTTTAAAACGATAAGATGCCATTTATTTTAACAAAAAACGTTGAAATAATTCGACTTTCATTGACCTCTAAATGACGTCACTTTTTTGCACTTTTGTTTTGATTGAATAGAGACTTACGAATTAGTAGGTGTCACTGTCAAGTGTCAAAGTAAATTCTAGTTTCTTTTTTTTTACTCGCGTGCTTTTCTTGGCTCCTCAACGCAACTACATATTTGTGCAAAAAAGTGACGTCATAGGATTCAAATTTTCAAAAAAATATTATAAAATAACTACTGAATATAAAACAAAAATATTGAAATTAGTTTCTTATAATGACCTAATTTACGAAATAAAAATATAAAAAAAATACCAAAAAAAACTTTACATACCGAATTGACCGCGAGATGGCGTGTTATTTTTTCATACATTTTTTCGCGGCAGGAAAACTCGAAAAACTATTGGTGTCAATGATCTAAACTCATGGTAGACCTATTGCCCTCAGCTCCAACATTGACACGTTAGTTGCGCCGGCGGTACTCGACGACCCTGCAATAAAAGAAAATGCTTTAGTACAAAATGTATATTTACAACCAGAAGTAAATAACTGGTAATTCTTTAAAATATATCCCGACGTTTTAAACACTTCAGTGACCACGGGTCACGGGTAGACTGGATGACTGTTGTCTTATATAGTTATGGACATTATTTTTATGTACCTACCACCCTCAGACAAAATAAAAAAGTCAAGACGGAATGTTGTGAACAGAGAAGTGAGGCCGGGTGAAACTACGCCTCGGCGTGTCCATACATTTACATACAAAACCTACAACGAAACTACGCCTTGGCTCGTCAGTCGAACTATCGCGGCGCGTGGAAGCAAAACGTAAAGTTTTAATTATCATTTAATTTAAATTTATTAATTATTGATACATTTTTAATAGCTTTAATTTAATTTGAATAACCATTACAGTACCGAGTCACACATGTAGTTTAGAAAACCGGCCTCACTTCTCTATTCATAACATTCTGTCTTGACTTTTTATTTTGTCTGAGCCTACCACCTATCATATTTCAAAACGTTTCTAATGCACGCAGTAGTCACTCACAGTGTCCAGAGGTCTTGCAGTATTGTGCTGGAGGCGGGATTCTATTAGCTTGATCACTAGATGCCAAGCAGGTGGAAATTGAAACTTGCCAAATTCTAACCTCACTTGTTTTTTCAGGAACAGCTTAGAATTCCTGAATGCCAACGACCGCTCAGTCAATTACAACCACGTCAACGATGAGCGTGGGGACGCCTGTGAAGCCATCGCTGACTTCTATGAAGGTGCCGTGCTTCTGGTCACTGGTGGTACAGGATTTGTTGGTACGTACTTCTCCCTTCACCAGTTTTGCTGACTGACCATTCTACAACAGTAGCTTTACCATGAGATGGCAACTTAAATGTCATCTATAGTCGATACTCGATCTCGCCTACCTATTAAGCTTGTGATTGGCGTACTCGCTATCAATTTTAGTTCTACAATTGACCGCGAGGTGGCACTGTTCATTTTTTCATACATTTTTGCGGCAGTCGATATCGAGCATCGATTGGTGAAAATGTTGTAAACATGGTAGAGCTGCTGTACCAGTGAAGAATAGAAGCTGTTTCTGGTTACTACTAATATTCTTTTTCTAAAATATGCTTGCAAATTTTAGCTTTATTTTGACAACATTCGAGATAAATTGAAATTGTTGTAATACACGCGAGCAGCGGCCGGCAAAAGTTGTATGAAAATCCATATCTGTCTTGGTTAAGCGGCAAAATATGTTTAATTACGTAGTAAACTCATATCTGTCGTGTAATTTAAAAATGGAACAAACTTTTACTCAGAAATATGACAACCTCGGAAGAATAACAAGGCATGGAGTCCGGGCTAAAACAGAACCGAGTACTTTAAAACTTATTCATTTATGTCGAATAGCATGTCCTAAGTTATGAGTGTAACAAAACGTGACTGTTTGTTTTAATTATGTTTGAACGTGTCACAAGCAAAACATGAGCAATGTCAAATGGTTACCTTTGGTCATCTTATAATGCTAACAAATACAAAAGTTCTATCGAATACGTCAAATACTTTAAGTCGGCTGACAACTTAATTTTGTAGTTTTATGTTAATCCCATAGTTCGAGAAAAGAAAATGAGGATGGATCGTCACTATCCAAAAATTAACTTGTGACAACCTTCATGATAACGAAACAAAACGGTATTTTGTCTCTTTTCTACGCACTATTAACATCGTAAGTAAAAAAAGATAGGCATATGCATTTCATTTCTGATTTTAGCCCGGCTTCTATGCCCTGTTATGTTATTGTTCCGAGATGGCAACCCAGGACTTATAAAAGGTTTTATTCAAACTTCGAACTGGCTTGCAAATAAAGCCATTTATTGTGTAAATGTACTATTATAATATATGTACTATTAAAAATGTACTAAGTATTTAAATAAAAAGTTCTCCAGTACTATAGTATTACTATTCAATTCAATTCAAATACTTTATTTGCATGAATATGGGTACAAATAAGATCTATAACAATAATTTAAGTCCGCCATAACAACCTCGTATGAGGTATGCAAATGTCAATGTAGAATAACTAAAGTCGTCAGTGAAGTTATATAATGTAATGTCAATTGATAAGTTTACTGTTTGTCATGGTAAATGTAATACCTAAATAATGTTTTCTTCAAAAAATCTTTGACCGAATAAAAGCACTCGCTCACCAACCACTTTTCTACGTTCCGGCAAGCGTCGTCAACGCTCACAACTGTCGCGCCCCGGTTTAGCGCTCCATTATGGACCAATGCTTGCATTGTTCAATCCAAACGGAACGGTTACGCGGTCGCGAAATGCGCGCCAAATTTTATGTCAAAAATCGAAAGAATCTTATACTTATTTGATGCATTGACAGTGATGGCTCCCACACGCACGGCAACCCACCTTCGATCCGCGAACGTTGTGGTCGCGACGTGAGCGTTTTCGGTGACGTCATCGATGACGAACGAGCTCGCTCGCGATGATCGTGGGCTTATAAAGGAATGGGTGTGCGAACGACGCGAGTGATTTCGGCGCTTACCAGAACGTATCCTTAGTTATAATTTTTGCGCAATATTTAAGACAAGTACTATACTGCCCTTGGCCAATACTAGGCATTGATGCCTCTTTTGCTGGCCGCTGCAGTGACGTACTGTTAATCGCTGATCGTTACCTACAGTTATGATGAGATCACTCTTATCTCCGTGAGGGGTCGAAGTAGAATATTCCCTTGACTATCTGTGTAACCTGCAACAAGAGTCTGTCTTAGTTGGTACCACTGCAGTGCCAGATATTCTGCCACGAAGCAAAAGTATGCAAGCAAGGTGTGAAGGGCACTGAAGTAAAACTTCTGGGCGAAAGACACTCAAAATCCAGTGTCTCGGTATGAAAGCAGCGCAGTGCCGCTCAAAGCTACAGCTCTAGCTCTCTCTATCTCTCTCTCTCTCTCTCTCTCTCTCTCTCTCTCTCTCTCTCTCTCTCTCTCTCACGACTTTAAAAACACCTATCAAGTACTCGTATATCAAAGTAAAAGTCGAAATCATTTATTCAATTTAGGCATCAAAGACGCACTTATAAACGTCAATTTTTCATTATAATGTACTTTAAAGACTCTACCGCCGCGTTCCAAAATATATAGAGCCTACCGAGAAGTAGCCAGAACCTCGGGGTCATTCTTTTTATATAGAGGTTTACAATGTTTCTACTTAGGTACTACAAATATTACATTTTATGGATGGCAGAATGACAGCTTGCCAGAAGTGAAGTATTACAAGCGTCTTCTATTTAATGTCGGACTTTATAATATTTTTTTTATTAAATCGTTATTTACGACTAGTCAACTTGAATTTGCCCCCTGTGAGCTCAGTTATGTATTTTGGGATTTTATTGTAAAAACGCACACAATTTCCTAGGAATGACTTATTAGTCTTCGCAAGTCTAAAACTAGGTACAGCTATCCTATTTCTATTTCTAGTATTA
The DNA here is from genome assembly GCA_917880725.1 of Selenia dentaria. Taxonomy (NCBI): domain Eukaryota; kingdom Metazoa; phylum Arthropoda; class Insecta; order Lepidoptera; family Geometridae; genus Selenia; species Selenia dentaria. The sequence goes on along the minus strand of OU862904.1, from coordinate 5,949,454 downwards.
AAAGTGTGGTGATCACTATTTAACTTATATTTATGTACATTTTTACGAACATACATTATGTTTTCAAATACATAAAAGAAAGGCAAAGTTAACATATTAATTTCTTTAAATAAATCTCTCAAAGATTCACGGGGACCCATTTCGTATATAGCTCGAATAGCACGTTTTTGTAGGATAAATATGGTCTCTATATCAGCCGCTGAACCCCATAGCAATATCCCATATGACATTACGCTGTGGAAATATGCAAAATACACTAACCGCGCCGTAGAAACATCTGTTAGTTCTCTTATTTTACGTACCGCATATGCAAGAATAAGAAGAAGAACGGAACAATATTTTTAATAAGAGTCAGCCTAACTGCTCTCATTAAAAATATTGTTGCGTTTAAAGAAATTAGCACTTTTCAGGCATACTGCACCAAATGTGTTCATTTTCATAAATAATATTAATAATTTAACTCTTAACTCTTCCTAAGGAAACCGATTTTCATGGTTGTTTTGAAATCTGCTGCTTCTTATGCCATTTAAATTTGATCATGGCCGGCAGGGTTATTATGTATCTCAGTTGCTAACAAATGTTGATGGAAATCTTGAAAAATGGCGGCTCTATGTCAGTTTTGACAACTCTAGTAAGCAAAAATGTTAGGAAGTTGATGACTGAGCTGACAAAAGTGACATAGAACGGCCATTTTTTTCGATTTCAATCAACATTTGTCAGCAACTGAGATAAATAATAACCTGCTAGTCTATTATGTATCTCAGTTGCTAACAAATGTTGATTGCAATCTTAAAAAAATGGCCGCTCTATGTCAGTTTTGACAACTCCAGTAAGCAAAAATGTTAGGAAGTTGATGATTGAAGCTGACAAAAGTGACATAGAGCCGCCATTTTTCAAGATTTCAATCAACATTTGTTAGCAACCGAGATACATAATAGCCCCACCGATCGCTAGTTTCTTTTGATTACAATTTATCATCAACATCAGGTATAGCAAAATATATCTAGTATAACAAGATCTTAAACCGACTTCCATTTTGTTATTAGAAGTTTGATATTTTTCATGAATACTAATTTCCTTACGCAGTCAAAAAATTATATATAAGGTCATTGTTAATTAGTACACAATATCGAATGGGTTAGTTTGGAATCGACAACTGGTCAATAAAGTGAAGGAAAAAATGCATATTTTTTTATTTTTATTATGATATGAATCCATATTTGTTACTTCGCAGCTAATGCACTACTTAGTCTTTGATTTAAATTATTGAGTTTAGTTATGTTTAGTTGTATTATTTTGTATTTAACTATTTCAATTTAATTTACACCATTATTGTCAATTTGTCATCACATATATACCCAATTTGTAATAATTATAATATTTGTCATTATATTGTCTATAGCACAGAACCCTATAACACAGGCTTCTTAGCTTAGCATAGGGTTCTGAGGCTTATCATTTTATATGGAATATTGATATTTTAATTATTGATGATGAATGTTTCGTATTTGATGTTGCCTTAAGTTTCTAAAAAACTTTATTCTTAAGTCTTTTGAATTTTTGCTAATAAAAATTTGAATTTTGAATTTGAGCTAATAACTATTGCGCGACTGAACGCACGCCGCTACATCACAGAATAGACAACAGTGACTACGCGAGACATACCTACCCACTTAGAATAGGTACAACGACGTACGAACCTACCTACACGCGAATGTTTACGCAGCTGGGGCCTATCAGCTTTGTAAAAACCATGCAAGTTCCGTGCAGTTCTTAAACTGGCTTAAACAGTTTTGAATTAAATCATACCATGACGCTCATTTAGGTAATCTGTTTGATCATTGTTTGCTACAAAAATGAACCGATAATGTTGCATCTGGCTTTCTAACAATTTACTATAACCAACATTGCAGATTCGTAGACGTTTGTAAGCTGATAATCTGAGCGGATTTAAAGTATCACGATGACGTCATCCATACAAATACTAGGTGAACAGTTTATCTTCTTCTCTCGGTGCCTCTTCAATCAATGAAGGTTGGCCATCAGCTTTGCGTACTCGTCTTTATCCTTGGCGAGGCGAAAAACTTCAGCGGCACTCGCAATCCCTGTCCACTCCCTGATGTTTCGTAGCCATGATTTCTTCTTGCGACCAGCTCGTCTCTTTCCCGCAACTTTTACCATCATTATTAATTGAAGAAGGCAATATCTGTCATGTCTAAGAACATGGCCCAAATATGCTACTTTTCTTTGTTTGACGGTTTTCAAAAGTTTGCGTTCTTGTCTAACTCGCCGCAGTACGTCCACATTGGTAACTCTGTGAGTCTAGGAAATCGCCATCATGCGCCTGTAGGCCCACATCTCAAACGCTTCTATACGTTTCCTGAGTTGCTCTTTTATAGTCCAGGCCTCGCATCCGTATAGAAGTATCGGCCAGATATAACAATGAAGAAGGCGGGTGCGCTGTGAGATATTTAGTCAGCGATTGCATAGTACGCTCTTCATGTTCCCTAAGGCACTACGGGCAATCTCTATGCGGGTTTTAATTTCCGTATCACTGTCCCACTCTTCAGTCAACCACGTGCCCAGGTACTTGTACTTGCGTACTCTTTCCAATGTTTGGCCTGCTACAGTCACCACTGGTTGTAGAGTAGCGTTTTTAGAGATAACCATAACTTTGGTCTTGCTCACATTCATTTTGAGATCTGCTCTTACGCTGCAGTTGTTCACAGAATCGACAATTTTTGGAGCTCCTGCTCTGAAGATGCTATGAGGACTGTGTCATCGGCATATCTCAGGTTGTTGATGAGACGTCCGTTTACTTTGACACCACAGTCGATATCTTCTAGAGCTTTTGACATTATTGCCTCTGAGTAGATATTAAAAAGCGTAGGCGACAATATACACCCTTGTCTAACTCCCCGTTTAATTTCTACCGCTTTGGTCTTTTAGTTTTCCACTCGAATAGTCGCTTGTTGTCTACAGTAGAGGTTTCGTATTATGCGAATGTCTCTTTCGTCTGAGCTTACATCGCTTAATATTGCTAATAGGCGATCATGTTGCACTCGATCAAACGCTTTTTCATAATCGATGAAGCAGAGAAAAACGTCTTGCTGCATATCCCGACATTTCTGGACTAGTACCTGTACCGCAAACAGTGCTTCCCACGTGCTTACTACTGAACGAAAACCAAACTGACTGTCTCCTAGTTGTTCGTCACACTTAGATCTTATTCGCTCATGTATGATGGACAGAAATAATTTGAGAACTTGACTCATGAGACTAATTGTGCGGAAGTCTTCGCATTTTTTTGCATTCTTCTTTTCAATTTCTTTTTTTGAACAGTTTATCTACGGTTTTTGAATAGTAGGCCTGGGCAGGCCTGCTATAACTTTGTCGTGGTACGATTAAGCCGGGCAGTTTTCTAGAAGTCCTGCTTTAAGAGGCCCCTGATGTCTATGCCTAAACGATGGCAGGCCCGGGCGGGTCATCGTCCGCACGTTGTACCTATACTAAGCGGCTAGGTATATCTCGCGTATTTATTGCGATGTAGCGGTGTGTCGGGTCGTGCGTTCAGTCGCACTATGGCTCTTAGCCGTGGATCGGCAAATATGAATTCATAATAATAAAAAATATATGTAATTTTTTTTTACTTTCATGACCAGTTATCGATGCTAAAGCACCCTGTCCAATATTGTGCACTAATTAACAAATACATTATATGTTTATTTTAGGCAAGGCACTACTGGAGAAGTTGCTGCGCAGCTGTCCCGGGATTGAAACCATCTATGTATTAATGAGACCAAAACGAGGGCTCAGCGTGGAGCAGAGGTACAAGGAGCTACTCAAGAACCAGGTGTGTGGAGAACTTATAGATTTAAACGTTCTTACTTAGATTCCTTAGCGTTACGCTTTATTTAAATTTCAAACTGCAAATAGAAAGCTATTTATTTAAAAAGTGTATTATTGAATAATATTCAAATAAAAGTTCTGCCTGGTACTTACTACTTTATACTTTTGCACTAACAAGCTTTGGCCACAACTAGGCATTGATGGACTTACGTATGTGTGCCTCGGTTTAGCTTCGGCCCACATTTACACATTCGTCCATCAATGTCTATTTTGCTGGCCGTAACATGCTACACCTATAAGTGAATATGCTATACGTATAACTGCAATTCAACACGGTAATGCATTGGATAAGCCAAATTAACCAAGTCATTTTCAGGTCTTCGACCGGATCCGAACATGCTGGCCTAAACGTCTTGGCAAGCTGTTCCCAATAACTGGTGACGTATCCGCGCCTAACCTTGGAGTCAGTCCGGAACAAATCCAGCTGCTGAAGCGGGTTACTGCGCTGTTCCATTCAGCTGCCACTGTCAGATTCACTGAGCCGCTTCAAGCCGCTGCACTGCTTAATGTACAAGGAACTTCTGCTCTGTTGAATTTGGCCCAGGATATGCCTCATTTGAGGGTAAGTTTCTGGTGCTAGTGGGCTTTGTAATCGACTTAAAAAAAAGAAGGTTCTATGTTCGAATTTATGTTTTTTTTTTATATAACAGAAAAGTTTTTCGCATATCTTGATGATGTCATCATTGGCAGTGAATGACAATTGATTTCGTAAGAAGCAAGGGTTACTATAAATGGTGAATTTTTTTACATAATATGGAACCGACTTCAACACTAAAAAGAATGAAATAACTTGTCGAAGTCGGTACCATGTGCACAATATTGTGATAAAAGCTACTTTTGAATTATCATGGTACCGACTTCAACAAATAATTTCATTCTTTTTAGTGTTGAAGTCGGTTCCATTTTTAGACATTGGTAATTATATTATGAACGTGCGTGTAGCAAACGGTTATATATTTTCCACTGATGGTACTCGAGCCTTTTAACAGAGAGGGAGTATGGGTCATATCATAGAGCACCATGTGAGCTCATTTCGGGTCTAAACCCTCCAAAGGCCTCTGTAGGTATACCATGAATTTATAACATTGACACCAATCGATGCCCGATATCGACTGTTGCGAAAAAATGTATGAATAAAAGAACAGTGCACCTCGCGGTCAATTGTAGAACTAAAGTTGACAGCGGGTACGCCAATCGCAAGCTTTAAAGGTAGGCGAGATCGAGTATCGACTATAGATGACATTTATGTTGCCAACTCATGGTAGAGGTACTGATAGGACCAGCCGTGTGATTCTCTAAGAGCAAACATCGTTGCATCTTTGACAACATCCGTGAAGCAAAAGACGAGATTACAAGAAACGTTGAAAAAACAATCTTATTTATAAGGGCGATATCTCATAAAGTATTTGACATCGGTGAGCTCGTCGACGAGCTTGTCGACGAATCATTACAGAATCGCACGGCAGGTCCGAGGGCTTAAGTTACCCTCCAAAGCGAAGATTAGCTTAGTTAAAAGTACAATTTGAAAATTCGTTGACGAATCATTACAAAATCGCACGGCAGGTCCGAGGGCTTAAGTTACCCTCCAAAGCGAAGATTAGCTTAGTTAACAAGTACAATTTGAAAATTCGTCGACGAATCATTACAAAATCGCACGGCAGGTCCGAGGGTTTCAGTTACCCTCCAAAGCGAAGATTAGCTTAGTTAACAAGTACAATTTGAAAATTCGTCGATGAATCATTACAGAATCGCACGGCAGGTCCGAGGGTTTCAGTTACCCTCCAAAGCGAAGATTAGCTTAGTTAACAAGTACAATTTGAAAATTCGTCGATGAATCATTACAGAATCGCACGGCAGGTCCGAGGGTTTCAGTTACCCTCCAAAGCGAAGATTAGCTTAGTTAACAAGTACAATTTGAAAATTCGTCGATGAATCATTACAGAATCGCACGGCAGGTCCGAGGGTTTCAGTTACCCTCCAAAGGGAAGATTAGCTTAGTTAACAAGTACAATTTGAAAATTCGTCGATGAATCATTACAGAATCGCACGGCAGGTCCGAGGGTTTCAGTTACCCTCCAAAGCGAAGATTAGCTTAGTTAACAAGTACAATTTGAAAATTCGTCGATGAATCATTACAGAATCGCACGGCAGGTCCGAGGACTTAAGATACCCTCCAAAGCGAAGATTAGCTTAGTTAACAAGTAAAATTTGAAAATTTTAATACCGACTTCCATTCTATTCAGTTATTGGAATGTAAGTCAATAATTACGGGACCGTATTTGATGAAATTTTAATGGGATTACACGGGAAGCACCAGCTTTCAAACAAAAAAAGAGTTATAAAAATCAGTTCACCCAGTCGAAAGTTAAAAAATTACAAAGATAAAAAAATACAGGTGAATTGAGTACCTCCAAATTTTTTAAGTCGGTAGAAAAACAGAAATAGATGTCAAATGTTGGTTTATTTTCTTTGCAACAGGCCTTAGTCCACGTTTCCACAGCGTACAGCAACGCCCCGCGCCAACACATAGAAGAGCTGGTGTACCCTCCACCGTACGACCCTGACTCCATCATCAGGTGCACCAAGATGCTGCCCCCAGAGACCGTAGAGGTCATATCTGCTGCTTTACAGGTACCATGAGAATTTAATCATCTAAATAAATTAATGAAATTGTGATAATTTAATCAAATATTAAGTATTTATTTATTTATTTATTGAGATATGCCATTAGCACACATATTAAACATTTACACTAGATACATATTGCACTAGGTATAATCATACCTCATATTCTGATACCTGCACCAATTACAGGATATACAGCATTCACAATAAGTGGTAAGACAGTATGAGTAAGTAATTATAATATTAAAACATTAAATTACATTAAATTTGTTAGGTTGAGGTCTGAGACAAAAGTACTCAATAAACGCGCGTTCAAATAAACGTATTGAGATGGCGGTCATTTGGACCCAATTAGAATTAGCATATTTATATACTACTATAAAAGTCAAACAATGGCGGTAAAAACCCCAAAAATAGCTCTCGTTGATTGTGTTTAACTTTTCTAGTACTATATAAGTATTCTAATTTTTAATTGGGTCCAAATGACCGCCATCTCAATACGTTTATTTGTACAACTTGGTACGCAAAGCAAAATATGTTGAAACCTATTAAGATTTAGATCTATACACGCACATTCTTGTATAACTACACACATGTTTATCTTTGTCTAGACTTGTGTTTCTAGTTTTGACATGTAATAGTGTTAAATTATTAACCGTTAAGTGTTAAATTTGTAATGGTAAACGAGTGTAGGCACAGTGTACAAAATCTTGAAACGTCATATGTATTTTTCTCGACAATCGCCTTATGAAAATTTAGTAATGCGTCCACCGCTTAACTAGAACTTGGCTTATGGGGATCCCAATATTCTTTCTATCTACAGTTTTCCTTACTACGGATAGAAATTGACCATTACGTCCATAGAAATAGTGTCACATATCTATCTCTAGTAAGGTAAACCAGCGATAGATATGTTATTGAAACCTGCCTTTAGAGAGGACTATGAATGACAGACTTATTAACGTGTCTGTGATGTGACTTCTATCCATATTTCTAGTGTTATACGCATGATGATTCAGCTATCTATAATATATAAAAATGAACCCCTATTTCTCCCGGTCACGCTATGACTTGAGAACCAATGAGCCAATCTCGTTAATTATTTTTTCGTTGTGTTAATTATTCTCAGGAGAAGGTTCTTATGAAAGCAAAACCAAGAAAAGATGGAGGTTATGGCGAGGCCGAAGGCCGAGTCTATTACACGAACGAATTGGCGGGCAGTCGTTAGTCGTAGGAGAAATAGGGGTTCATTTTTATATATTATAGATAGCTGAATCATCATGCGTATAACACTAGAAATATGGATAGAAGTCACATCACAGACACGTTAATAAGTCTGTCATTCATAGTCCTCTCTAAACGCAGGTTTCAATAACATATCTATCGCCGGTTTACCTTACTAGAGATAGATATGTGACACTATTTCTATGGACGTAATGGTAAATTTCTTATAGTTATGATAAAGCCGTAAATCTGCCATTTTAAATATATATTTAAAATCATTGCAAAAGATGAATTGAAATATGTTACTCTAGACTAACTTCTTACAATTCTGCTATTTGACACAAACGTAATTCCTATATTGTGAACCATTTTACGAATCTCCATACAAAACTGTCAAACAGATGAATTGATAAATATGAATTGTATGCAGATCATATTATGAATCGCCGTTATGTGGCGATTTTGTGACTAGTAATATGAATCATATTAGGATCATATTATGATTCATGGAAAGTGGCCTTTTTAGGCCTGTCATGGTCATGCTATGGCTTGAGAACGGACGGACCAATCTCACTTATTCTTTTTTGTTGTGTTATTATTGTCAGGAAAAGGTTCTTATGAAAGCAAAACCAAGTATAGATGGAAGGTAAGTGCGAGACCAAAGGCCGAGCCTACTACGCGAACGAAGTCGCGGGCAGTCGCTAGTCTATATATGTATATAAAAATGAACCCCCATTTCTCCTGGTTACGCTTTAACTTGAGAACGGCTTTACCGATATCATTCATCTTTTACACTAAAACTGCTTTAACATTAAAAAAAATCAGAAGAGAAGAGGCCGAAGAACAACCCTACTACGCGAACCACGTCGTGGGCAGTTGCTAATTTTATATTATGTTTTGATTAGCGAGTGACCCTCTCTATTTGTACCTCTGAACTAATATCACTTTCAATGGTTAAATGCTTATAAGTATGATAATGTTTTCGCAGGGGGAACATCCTAATCCGTACACCTTGACTAAATCCTTGGCTGAGTCCATAGTGTACAGCCACTCGGAACTGCCTGTCTGCATCGTGAGGCCTTCTATTGGTAAGTTTTACGACTGTACTGGGGAAAGATATGAAAGCGACAATAGTGCTAGATTAGATAGAAAAAAACATTATTAAAAAGACAAGCCTCAATACAAGAGTCTTCGATCAATGTGTGTTACCAGTGATGACTTATGTCAGTGAAACGTGGTCTCTTACTATGGGCCTCATAGGTAAGCTCAAAGTCGCACAACGAGCTATGGAGAGGGCTATGCTCGGGGTTTCTCTACGTGATTGAATCAGAAATGAGGAGATCCGTAGAAGAATATAGTCACCGACATAGCCCAGAAGATTAGCCAGTTGAAGTGGCAGTGGGCAGGCCACATAGCACGCAGAACGGCTGAGATTATGATTATTACAAATGCAAAAGTTTTGAGGGAGAGTGGAAGTATGTTAATTATTTCTTGATGCTGCTTTGTTAGACGATACGCTTATTTCTTTCCTTTCGTAATAATTTAAAAAAAAAATGTAGAGTAGGTGGTCCTCAGTGACAAAAATATAGTTGAAACTGTAGCTGGATATTCTAAATCGTGACATTTAATTAGATTAAAACATAATTATTAAATGATTTGTATAATAAAGATTGACTCATTAATATACTTTTATTGAGCACAGAAATTGAGGTCTAAATCTACTGGTACATATACGTGAAGAGTTTCGTTAAAGTCTATTTTTATAAATAATTGAGTCAATTCGTAAAACGTTTCACTCTAATTTAACTCCTTTTATACGTAGTTTTACTTATACGTGAAGCGTTTCGCTACTATCTAATTATACTTATACGTGAAGCGTTTCGCTATATTCTTATTCTACTTATACGTGAAGCGGTTCGCTACTATCTAATTATACTTATGCGTAAAGCGTTTCGCTATATTTCAAATCTACTTATACGTAAAACGTTTCGCTATCTTCTAGTTCTACGTATATGTAAAGCGGTTCGCTATATTCTAATTCTACTTATACGTAAATCGGTTCGCTATATTCTATTTCTACTTATACGTAAAGCGGTTCGCTATATTCCAAATCTACTTACAAGTAAAGCGTTTCACTATATTCTAAATCTACTTATACGTGAAGCGGTTCGCTACTATCTAATTCTACGTATACGTAAATCGGTTCGCTATATTCTAATTCTACTTATACGTAAAGCGGTTTTCTATATTCTGATTCTACTTATGCGTAAAGCGGTTTGCTATATTCTGATACTACTTATGCGTAAAGCGGTTCGATATATTCCAAATCTACTTATACGTAAAGCGTTTCGCTATCTTCTAGTTCTACTTATATGTAAAGCGGTTCGCTATATTCTAATTCTACTCATACGTAAAGCGGTTCGCTATATTCTAGTTCTACTTATACGTAAAGCGGTTCGCTATATTCTGATTCTACTTATGCGTAAAGCGGTTTGCTATATTCTGATACTACTTATGCGTAAAGCGGTTCGATATATTTCAAATCTACTTATACGTAAAGCGGTTCGCTATATTCTGATTCTACTTATGCGTAAAGCGGTTTGCTATATTCTGATTCTACTAATGCGTAAAGCGGTTTGCTATATTCTGATACTACTTATGCGTAAAGCGGTTCGATATATTCCAAATCTACTTATACGTAAAGCGTTTCGCTATCTTCTAGTTCTACTTATATGTAAAGCGGTTCGCTATATTCTAATTCTACTTTTACGTAAAGCGGTTTGCTATATTCTGATTCTACTTATGCGTAAAGCGGTTCGATATATTCCAAATCTACTTATACGTAAAGCGTTTCGCTATCTTCTAGTTCTACTTATATGTAAAGCGGTTCGCTATATTCTAATTCTACTCATACGTAAAGCGGTTCGCTATATTCTAGTTCTACTTATACGTAAAGCGGTTCGCTATATTCTAATTCTACTCATACGTAAAGCGTTTCGCTATATTCTAGTTCTACTTATACGTAAAGCGGTTCGCTATATTCTAATTCTACTCATACGTAAAGCGGTTTGCTGTATTTTAATTCTCCTTATACGTAAAACATTTCGTTCTACTCTTATTTTACTTTTTCATAATGAATTTTTTATTTGCTATTTTATTGTAAATTAGTTCAATGTTTCTAGCGTGTAGTTTGGTTAAATTTGGTTATGTATTGAATAATTAATTATATTGATCCGTTACATTTTCCGGCGCCAAACTATCGCTACGTCTAAGCTATAATTAGTTTATAACTAGTGCGACAATACCCTGGGAAACCCCAACTGTTCCAGTAATCGATATTCCATGACTATTTAATAAGTACCATGAGAACCAGTTCGGGGTTAGCAGACGGCCAAATTGCCTCCTACTTAGAATTGGTGTCACCGTTGATATAGTTAAAACTAGAATATACTAAAGTATGCTGAAGTGACATTTAGGTACATACATACTTAGTATTTATGTTTTACTAACTAACCTGTCCGCGGCTTTGCTCGCGTGGCCTCGCGGGGTAACTGCTTTTTTTGCATGGAACTCTAATTATTTTTATAAAATGAAAGTGCCTACGTTAGTGACAGTGAAAGCACAGATTACTGAATAAGGTGAAAGTCTAGTCAGGATCGATCCAGCCTTTTGTGAGATTATACGGAACAGCAGGCAGTCAAACCAATTTTTTAGCGATTGCATTTTAGTTATAAGTAAAGTAACGAGGTACATTTTTGAGACGAGACAGTAAAGGCACCTGAACCATTAACCACGAATCTATTGGGTCAACTAAGATTTGAGTACTAATGTATGAGAAAAGTTTTTGGCAATTACTAAGATTTCATGTACTCAAATCTTAGTAATTGCCAAAAACGTTCATACATTTTGTATTTTCATTTTTTGTTCAGGCTTATCTTTTAAAAGCTTATAAACAGAATGCCCGCTATTATAATGTTGGTAGAAGAGTCATTTCTTTTGATGTTGGAGATATTGTTTGGAGAAGAAGTTTTGTTCAATCTAATGCACCTGCATATTTTTCGGCTAAGTTTGCACCTAAGTTTATAAAGTGTGAAGTTATTGAAAGAGTTTCATATAACGTTTATATTCTGAAGGACTTGAAAAAAGGTACTTCAGGCCGTTATCATGTTAAAGATATTATTAAATATTAAAATTACTTTTTATAACCTACAATTTTGTACTTAGTTTTGATAATCTAAACAAGTTATTTTACGTTTGAAAGATGAAGAATGAACTGCTATCGTAATTCGTATGGTGAGGTATGATAGGTACTTATTTTATATTATCAATTCTGACTCATAAAATATTTAGAGTTCAACTTTGGTCACTTTTGGATTTTGCTATAACAATATATCTAACAACAGCATATATAAATATTTTTATGCCCGTTATTTGTGTGGGGATCAGAACACTATGGGGCCATCTGAGATTTGTAAACTAAAAATGTAGATTTTGTTTTGTTTTTGTCGTTAGTAGCCGCTTAGTTAGTTAGTAGTGCTAGGCTACCCTGTGTTGCGGCTACTAAGATTCCTTTCTTTGTATTTGTGTTAGATTAATTTGTTAGCTTTTCTTTACTACAAAAAAAACAAGTAAATTGCCAAAAACATGTACTTACCGAAATCTACTATAATCTAAAATCCACTCTGTAATTTTCGGTACATGTTTTACATATAGTTATGTTTACATTTAGTAAAAAGCTGTTAGATAAGATAAGATAACACAAGATAAGATAATAATAAATGTACGTATTATACATACACTGGGCATGTACATGGATGTTGTAATATATAATATTTAAAAGCTCGTCATGTTTTGCCTCTGTAGGCGTACAAATTTTCGAGAGATGGCTAGAACAGCATGAGCAATTAAATTAAAGCTTAAAACAATGGTAAATTGTAAAACACTACGAGTACTGCGAGTATATACATTACCTATAAGAAAGTCAATGAGGAGGCTAGTGAAAATGACAATTGAATTAATGCAGTCTTGTGTTTTTTTTTATTAAAAACAGACAATTTCATTTTATATATTTGTATAGATATAAACATTTTATTCTTAACATATAAAATAACGGTGATCCTTACACACATAGATAGATCGATTTTTATATATGTGTGTAATCGGGGTATTTATAAGTATGACTATGGTCGTGTTCCTATAAGAGCCGAAATCAATCGTGTCGTTCGCACACCCATTTCCTAACAAGCCCACGATCATCGTGAGCGAGCTCGATACGTCGCGAGTTGACGGTGAGTTTTTGCGGTCGTTGCGAGCTGTCATTGTTAAATGTCAGATAAGTACAGGGTTGATTTGATTTTTGAGTAGATAATTAGGCGCGCATTTTGTGACCGGCTAGGCTAATATATATCTCAGTTGCTAACAAATATTGATAGAAATATAAAATCATTAACTTACTAACATTTTTGCTTATCAACATTTCTTACCGACTGAGATACATAATAGCCCTGCGGGTGAGTGTTCCATTCGAATTATTTGAACCAATTTGGAGCATTGGAACCAAAGGGAACGGCAAACCGAGGCGTGACAGTTGTGAGCGTTGACGGCGCTTATCGGAACGTAACCTACATATATGAAAGGCCTCGTTTGTATGGTCTAGTACTACAACGAAAAAAATTATAAAATCTTCTATCCGTTTTAATCCTTTTAATGCATTCTATAATGAGCACCAAAGAAAGCAGGTGCAGGGAAGTAAAGTCAGTAAAAAGGTGGGTCAAAAATTTGTTTTATTTTATAACTGACCTACATTCTTTGATACTTTGTGTATTTAATACACAATCTCTTTTGTGTCCCACGTGTGGGGTAAAATGCTAGATTCAAGATCACTCTGTTGTACTAAGCATGCCCGAAATTTCGAGAAAAACAAATTATTAGAGTACGTGCTTCTTGTCAATACGCTATTGTTTTTTTCATTCCAGTGACTGCTGCTCTTCAAGAACCTTTTCCTGGATGGATTGACAACGTGTGTGGAGTGACTGGTATGTTTGATTCATAATATAAATAGTCAATTGAAATGTTATATGAGTTTTGCATTTTTTAGAGGACGCCATTTTATTTTTGGTACATGTGTGGGGGGTCAATAGAAGCTTAACCTCAAGTTTGTGGGTTCGGCACCCTTGTCCCCCGGCCGCCATCTTGGAAAAAGGGGTGAAAACACTTTTTTCGCGATATCTCGGGAACTATGCGTCTTAAGGGAAAAAAAATTCTCCAAACATCATCTACAAGATTGGTCTGAGGTAATATTTTTGTAAAAGTTTTTTTTAAATTCTCACTTTATTGCTTATAACTTCTTTAATTTTTTATTTAGGGCAATAAGTTATGTAAACATATTTGTAGGCAAAACAATTTGCTACAAATTATGACTTAACAAATTTCTTGTAAGACGCATAGTTCCCGAGATATCGCAAAAAAGGTGTATTCACCCCTTTTTCCAAGATGGCGGCCGGGGGACAAGGGTGGCGACACCACAAACTTGAGTTTAAGCTTCTATTGACCTACACATGACCCAAAAATAAAATTGCGTCCTCTAAAAAATTCAATATTCGGTCCTTAAATTGTAACATTTCAATGGACTAAAATGGCCGGCAACAGTATAGAAACTCTTATATCATATCATTACTTATTTTAATCTAAAGTAAACTATTATATTCTTCTTCTCTAGTAAACATTACATAGTATATTCTATTCTGTGAAGATTCAGACTTGGTGCTATGGTATTTATCTATCTACGAGTATCTATCATTGAAAAAAAAATAATTATGCAAAAATATGTATAATGTATCATATTTACGCCATCTTAGTGTTTAAGCTACAAGCGTACTCCTGATATGATAAACACTAAGCTTGATCTAACTTCTATGTATTTAGCAAATAACTTACTATGCAACTTTATTTGATTTAAGGGTACTTGGGTTTACTTTTCGCGAAAAAATTATATTTATAAAAATTTTATCCTTAGGTTGAATCTTCAAGTATTTAACAAAAAAATACTTTTTTATAATATATTTTTGAAGCTAATTGACGTCATTATGTGATCAAGTATTTTAATTAATTTACCACACATATATATTTTGAACACTTACACTTTTATATATAACAAAATATGTATGTTCTATCAATCTGTCTGTTTTATTGTATACTACGTAAAGGTTGTAAAATAAAAAAATTGTTATGTTCAGAATATGGACAGAGCCTGTAGTCCGGTTTTTTTGGTGACATCTGTATCTTCTAAATTTACAAATCAACCGTCAGTACAGATCGCGCGGCGAGAGTTTGGCTTTGACCGTTATTGCGCAGAAGTCAAAAATTGGGTATCACAGGGTGGCTAGAGGGACGAAGGACTCTTGTCTCTCTCTGTCACATCGAAGACGAGGGACTCTTGTCTCTCTCTGTCACATGGCGCGACAGTACCCATGCGCAGTAATCCCCTCCACCCGAAGGTCAAAGCCAAACTCTCGCCGCGCGATCTGTAGTACCCTTTTCTCGACACATTACAAAACCTGTCATTTGAATTTCGATAAAGTTACAATAAACAGTGTAAGGTCCACTTGCACGTTCCAGAGTTAGCTTCAATAAATCCGAGTCAACTGCTAAAACAGGGTTTTACAATTAATTTATCTTGCGCCATTAAACGTTAGGAGTAAATCTAAGGTTATTTATTGATATTTAACCCAGCAACGTGGGAGGGTTAAGTCTTTAACTAGGGTTAGTGAAGTTTTGTGTCAAAAAAAATTGAGGTTACATTCTGCTGTATACTAGGTACTCTTTGGACGAAATGACACGAGACAATACGTCTAGAATAAAAAGTCGTCAAATTTCATACAACAAAGGATAAACAAGAAAGTCTATATACATTGTACTGTAGTACCAAAGAGATAGATATAAATTTCACTTTTTTTTCGATTCTTTAATTATTGGTCAGCTTACAATATAAGCGCATAGACAATTCAATGTTCCCATCTAAAGATTAGAAATTTCAGTTTAGCAAAACAGGTGATCTTTTATAGTCTTGCAAGGCAAAATAAGAGTTAAAAATTGAAATGACTAACGCAAGTTTACAAACTCGTAGACTTATTTATTCAACCCGAGCAAAAGTGCAAGTGGGCCTAAGAAACTCAGACTAGAGCAAGGGTTCCCTAACTGTTTTATGACACGCCCCCTTTCTCAAAGAAAAAAACATTTACTATAGAAAAAAATCTGCTCATATGTGAAAGTTTTTTTTCATATTTTATTTACACAATAATCATACAATAACTACGAGTACTAGTGATCTTAGTTAGCTTACATGTTTTTACGAGATTTCCGTCTCTCGGCTTTATCACAATAATGAACGGCGCAGAAAAAAAAATGTCACATTTAAAGGAAAGATAATCATAGTTGTATTTTTAATTAACTTTTAAACATATTATGTTACTAAGTTTACATGTAAATGATGTACTGCTCAAATGTTATTCACTACATAGTATAAAACAAAGTCGCTGTCGCTGTCTGTCCGACCCTATGTGTATGCTTACATCTTCTAAACTACGCAACGGATTTTGAAGCGCACTTTTTAATAGAAAGAGTGATTCAAGAGCAAGGTTTATATGTATAATACATGCATAATATTGTAGAGAAACACTGAACTTACAGGTTTCTAATGTGATGTCGTAAATAACCACATTTTTTGCGCTTACATTGCAAACGCTGACTGAACCCCACGAGATAAATCAAAATAATGTACTACGGTATTTTACACCTTAAAAAGGCCAACAAAACAGTCCGCGATGGTAGGTATATATAAATATTCCACAACTATCACACAACGCCATCTAGTCCCAAGCTAAGCAGAGCTTGTGTTATGGGTACTAGACAACTGATAAACATACTTATATATTTCTAAATACATAAATATTATAGATAAATTACACCCAGACACAGAACAAATGATCGTGCTCATTACACAAACATTTGTCCTGGGTGGGAATCGAACCCACGACCTCCGGCATAGCAGTCAGGGTCACTAACCACTAGACCAACAGGCCTGTGAACCATATATCTATCTCTTAAGGATAACCCACAAAAACCATGTTGATCCTTTACATTTTACGTGAAAAAATGGCTTATTTAGGAAGTTATTTCAAGCAATACAGCATTAATTCTTATCCAATTAAGTACCTTAAATACATTGTCCATTCAATATACGCGTAGATCAATATGGTTCTTTACATTTCATTCTGTAGTGGGTAGGTATATTATTTAGTATCAGCATTGCACCCGTGCGAAGCTGGGGCGGGTCGCTAGTAAATATATAAATAAGGTCTTTACTTAACTATACTGGTAGCCCCCGCCCCCTTTCGCTGGTCTCTGTGCTCTCTTTGAGTGGCGCGCCCCACTTTGAAAACCCCTGGGCTAGAGGCTCAGAAGTCCAATTTAAGTTTTCGAATTATGGGGGAAATTATGTACCGAAATGGCGTGCAGGGACTCGCTGATTATGTCAACTTTAATGGAGTTATGAAGGTATTTCGACATAAATAGGTTCTACTGCAACTAAAACATACTGCGTCTTAAATCTGATTCATTAATGTTATTCCCAGGTATAATAATGGAGATATCCCGTGGTACTTACCGCTCGGGATACTGTCGCGAGCGATACGTCGTAGACCTGGTTCCAGTAGACATGGTCGTCAGCTCCTGCATCCTCGCCGCTTGGAGACAAGGGATCAAAAAGTAAGTGTTGAACATTATCTAATAGCACTTAAAGTGTTGTACTTTACAGATATAAAATCACTTATTCTAAAAAATCAAATACGAAAGTAACTTACACTTTGACAGGCCGGTTGGCGCAGTTGGTAGCACCCCTGCCTTCTGAGCCGCTGGTCCCGGGTTCGATCCCCGGACAGGTCAAACATTTGTGTGCATGAACATGTCTGTTTGAGCTGTGTCTGGGTGTGTATATGTATTTAAGTATGTATATCAGTCATCAGGTTACCATAGTACAGGCTCTGCCTAGTTTGGGACCTGAAGACCTTTGTGTGGATGCTATCCCATATAAAAAAAAAAAAAAAAAAACTTTGTTTGTTAGTGCGTTTGCTACGCTTAGAATACTTAACGATTCGTAATGAAATTTCTTAAGGACGTAGATTACATCCCAGCGAAGGACATAGGATACTTTCATCATCATGGAACACCACGTGATTGATGATGATGATGAATCTTATATAGCCTTTGTTACTCAAGATAAATATAGCTTTCCAATGGTGAAAGAATTTTGGAAATCGGTTCAGTACTTTTTAAGCCAATCCGTTACAAACATACATACAAATCTTTCCTCCTTTTATTAGTATAGATAATTTATCCCGACTACTATAAGTGGGAGAGTTTGGATGTATGGATGTTTGTTACTCAATGATGAAATTAAATTTGATATTTATATAGATGAGACACTGGCTGAACACCTTCCATCATCATCATCTTCCTACACAATGCGGGTAAACTACGGAGCCCAGATAGTATTAATATATTAAATGGTGTAACTTGCAAAAGTATCGAGTTATTTAATTGTATTTTTAATTATTAATATCATATTTAATCTTTGTCCATTATTTTGTGTTAGTTTATTATATTTATGAAATTAATTACGAAACTTATTCTAAGGTAAAATGTATCTGGGTGCAAGCGCAGTGCACGACACTTTTGAGTTCTAAAATCTGGGTGCCACTGCAACTGTAATAGGCAGGCATATTGCTTACCATCAGGCAAATGACTTACCCATGTCTTCACTGTCAAGTGAAAAGAGTTATTTAAAAAAAAGGTTCCCAAATTATTGTGTAGTATGCATATTGTACGAACAAAAGACATCAACGCGTTTGTCATTCATAATTTTCTAGACAAGACATAAATAAGACAAACGGAGTTTAATAGAAGTCTTTGGATTATAATAAAACTCAAAATACATATTTAGACACCTATGACAATAAAAGTAACTAGATAATAGTATATTATGCAACTAGTGAATAAAGGACGGATTTAAAGCGAGGGCCATAGATGAATCACGAGTAAGTGATTCGTGATTATTGGATCACAAGCGTATCGAGTTATTCAAGTGTTAGAATCCTGAGCGATGCAAGTGATTCATGGCCTTCGATATAAATCCGTTTTATCCAAGAGTTGCATACTATACTTTATACCATGACTACGAGAAAAAGAAATAATTTAAGCGAAAATAGACATTTAATGAAAAAAAGGAAGGTTAAATTAATTAAAATGCACATTAAAATTGGAACAATTACTAAACATAAGAGTAATTTATATATTTTTTTTCTTCTATAATGGCTGCAAAGAACACAATACAGTTTTTTTTCTAATGCTAAACTCCTTGTCTCAAATATCGACCAATCAAATCTCGAGGAGTTACTTGCACAAAGAGTTTGTAAGTCGATTATTCTAAGCGTAAGGAAAATGTTTAAGCATTGAGATGGAGGTCGAATATATTGGTGTGTTCTAAATTCAAACACCAAAACAGTGATTAAAAGGCCTTTTTATTTACTGTTTTCAGTGAATATAAAAAGCTTTTTAGAGTGGGGATGGTATAAAACATCTTAATTAATTATATATATGTTATAGATATAAAAAAGCTGTGCCAAAAGCTGGAAACGTTACCTCGTTGAATAGCTAGACAATACGTTGGCTAAGGTTAGCACCAGCTCATTGGTCACATGTAGCTCCTTACTTGCTATACCGAGATAATAAAACCAAAGATTTATGAATAAAACGCACGTAAATTTACGTCAATATACGCAAAAGCTTAACGCATCTGGACAGCTCATTCATGAAACACCGTACATCTGGACCTCAAATACCCATAGTTTCACTCACTTGATGTTCAATGATGTTGCAGTTGAAGATGGTATCACACTAGATCTAGAATAGCTCGTGGCTCTCAAGGATACATTCTTACATTTATGAGCTCCTGGTACTATTGCTTTACACTTGATAGGATAGTGTTTGGACACTTGATGGTAAGTAATGATGCGGTCGAAGGTGGTGCACACTAGATCTAGAATAGCTCGAGGCTCTCAAGGATACATTCTTACATTTATGAGCTCCTGGTACTATTGCTTTACACTTGATAGGATAGTGTTTGGACACTTGATGGTAAGTAATGATGCGGTCGAAGGTGGTGCACACTAGATCTAGAATAGCTCGAGGCTCTCAAGGATACATTCTTACATTTATGAGCTCCTGGTACTATTGCTTTACACTCGATAGGATAGTGTTTGGACACTTGATGGTAAGTATTGATGCGGTCGAAGGTGGTATCACACTAGATCTAGAATAGCTCGTGGCTCTCAAGGATACATTCTTACATTTATGAGCTCCTGGTACTATTGCTTTACACTTGATAGGATAGTGTTTGGACACTTGATGGTAAGTAACGATGCGGTCGAAGGTGGTGCACACTAGATCTAGAATAGCTCGAGGCTCTCAAGGACAGCTGCCGGAACACGCTGTTAGGTGTGCAGCGACAGATGTGCAAACTTGAGGGTGGTAGGTAGTCAGGCGGACACCAGTAGTGACCTACCACCAGGCTGTGGATTTCATCACGGTGTTACCTTCAGTGAAAGCTCAATCCCAAAGTACCTTGTTACGTCTAAGTTAACATGGCTCCAGAAACTTTGCATAAACATTTTTTTGGCACTTTTTAACTGACGAACTATAAATAAGAATCAAGTGTTTTGTATATATCTTGTAAAATGAAATGTACCTACGTGTCGAGAGGCAAAAGTAATTTACCTTTTTTTTCAGGCCTGGCCACTGTCCGGTGTACAACGTGACTTCCGGTTCTATAAACCCCCTTCAGTGGGGAGAGTTCACCAAATTATGCATCAAATGGGCCAGAGAGAATCCAACCAAGTAAGTTAAAACTCTGAGAGGGTGAAAAATTAAAAACGTGAAATAATTTAATAACCATTTCACATTTATGCCACATGTAAAATGTTAAATGTGAAACATAAATTGATTTATATAATCTCATTCGGTAAAATTCTACTCGTAATTATGAAATGAAATACAGACTTTTATTGGCATATTTTATTTACATACTTCTTTAAAAAAAAAAAAAAAAAATTAAAGCATTATTCTCCTAACAAAACAATGCTTCAAAACAACTCTTTAATTATTAAAGTACAATGTGTCCCGACCAATGAGATTTCACTTCAATTTAAGTACACATTATCTGTGGTGAGCGCGCAACGCGCTGGATCCGAGCCAATAGACCAATAACAGACTTTTTCTACTGATATTAGCAAAATTGTGGTTACGCCGCACAAACCATACAAACAAGAAGAAGGAGAAGAAGACCTTTTCCATTTTGGCGCTATTTCGTACATACGAATTGGAGTAATATTTTGTTGGATAAAAGTTTAGTAGCAAAAATGTCATGAGATTAAATAAAGTAGTATATGCAACTGCATATAATTAGGTATTAAAACACTCGTGTAATCTTAAAAATAATCGTTAAAACTACGCTCATGTTTTGATACCCTCTATTATATGACAGTTGCATAAACTACTATTTCACTTCTCATGCTCGTAAAGCTCTTGTCCATGCCCAATGTAAGCGGACTAAAACGGTTTTATGGCATAAAAGTCTGTTTTTAAACCCAAGGGCATAAACAAGATAATTTTATTTAAAATTATTCCAAAAGGTTCAGTTTACAGTATTAGTAGTATTTTATGTAGGAAGATTGACTGGTGCACTACTGTATATTTTTTCGCTCCACTCCCTCGAGTGAGGTATAATTAAATAAGGCTAATGAAATAAAGGTTCGTTGCATACATCACTTTTTTAGATGTAATGTTTGCATTATAACAATTGTATCTCTCTGTATCCCCCTGATTAACGTGCTCTTTGATGCACGGAAGTAACTGCTTCGGAAATGGCTGCTATTAACGTGCTCTCCGATGCACGGAAGCGACTGCTTCGGCCACAGTATAAAAATATAACAAATAAAAAAACACGCTACGTTACACAACAATAACTCGCAGCTTAAACCAAATCTGGTTTTGATTTCATTAATACTGCGGTCCTAATTGGCTATAATCGATATTAGCGCGATAAAAGTCGGTCCCTTTCACCGTGAGCGTGATTACGATGGCCCACGCTACGTCATCGATGACGTCTTAACTGCCGCCATATTGACGATTACATGAACCATGCTCTACACCATAATCGTCGTGAGCGTTCTGTCAAAAGTGACAGGTGTTTGTTTATTTCTACAATGTATTTACTGGTGTCCCTTCTTTTTGATGTAAAAGTTGTAAAAGTCGGTCCATCCATTCCATTATTTCTTTTTAATCCACACACTACATAGTTAACCTTCACACGATATTTTTATGATATTTGTTTTTCGCGCGCAAATGGTTCGTTATTGCTACAACTTTGGTCCGAATTAACAACACGCTTACAGTGCCACGAGCTGTCAAAATCGCGATATTTATCTCGGACCAGCTTTGGTAGACGATAGCGCTGTGAGCAAAATTATCGCGAAACGGACCACGGCATAATATATGTACACTTTTAAGTTCTCGCTACAAATAAGCGACAAAAGTGGTGCGAGGGGGTGTGGTGGGGGCGGAGGACGCTTGTCGGC
Organism: Selenia dentaria; assembly: GCA_917880725.1. NCBI lineage: Eukaryota > Metazoa > Arthropoda > Insecta > Lepidoptera > Geometridae > Selenia > Selenia dentaria. The sequence goes on along the minus strand of OU862904.1, from coordinate 5,927,006 downwards.
GATCATTACGCGAGTGCTGGCAGAGCGGTCGGGATTGCGTCAATGACACAATTGTTTTCTGTCGAGTACGTATGCTACTAACAAAAAATATCGTTCAAAGATTTGTTCGTAGATGCGATGTTGACATCCCTACACGCGTCTCGCGCCAAACCTGCGTGAATCAACGCTAGTAGGGAAGATCTCTTATAGATATAGAGGGGATATCTTATAGATATTTACTTACTATAGGATTCCAGGATTGAACCACAAACAAAGCGAGTGGTTCAAACTTATAATATCCTGATCTGAACAAGAGTTTCAAAGGCACCAGAAGCGGAATAACTTTGTTGCCGAGCGAAACACACAGCTTTTCACCTCGCTACACTGAGGAAAATGATATAGGTGTCAGGAAAACTTAATTACTTAATTACTAATTACTTAACTTAATATATTAAATGAGCACCTATTTATTTATTATAAGTAAAGATACAAAGACTGTATAGAAAGTACTTCGTATCAACAATAATAGAAAAAAGGTTAGATACTTCATAGTTCGTTACATTCGAATAATTTCAAATTACTTTTCCACGCTAGCGGATAACTTGAACTTTTGCGCCTAGAGGCCGTGGCTAAAACAATATGCGAAAAAGTATTCCTATCACAAACGTCAGCAAGTCACGCTTCTGCGTCCTTGCTTTCAGAGTCGCGTCAAAATCACTTTTAGCGCTGTGTAAAAACGCTCACAAGGGGCGTTCGAATTGGAAATCTGTGGGTGAAAATGTCGTTCATGCCTCTTTTTGTTCCGCGTTCGGAAAGCTAAAAAAGAGGAATTTTTGCCACCAAAAAGTGCAATTTTTGACCCACGTCCGGAGTATGGTTGTTTGTGAGCGTTATTTGACAGCTATGTATTTGACAGCATAATCATGCGATTTTAGGTCTTATGTTCAGTTGAGCGTTCGAATAGGGTGTGGGCAAAAGTGGCAAAAATAACGTTTTTGAGTTTTACGAACGCTTTAACAAAAGAGCCATCAATAACAACGCCACCAATGCCCTCATAAGCTAAACGAACGCACCTTATGTAGACACATGTGACGTCATGGATTATTTCACCAAGGACGCCATTTTGCGATTTCAACGACCACGCTACAAACTGATATCACCGTGAGTAGTCCGTCAAAAATGACAGTTTGTTGATGTGTGCATGATGCGATACTTAGAGGAAGAAAGCTATAGAGGATCGGGTAGCGTGGCCACACATGAGACAAAAAACTAAACTCAGTGATACCATAAACCTTACCCTCTACCCAGACACAGGGAGATTTAAGTACCACGCAGTTCCAACGCGGAGCGGAGCACAGATTAGGAATATAACGTGGCGTGGAGCGATATAATAATAATATATAAATTATAGCATATTCTATCGTATATCGTGATATATAAAAATATATATTCTTCTACGTAGTTATCAAGCTGGGTAGTTAAAAGCCTCGTTATACGATCGGATTACGAGATCGATGGTTCACTTTTATCAATGGTTCATTATATCACCAGTTTAAATTTTAGTTCCTCGAGAATAAAACAAGGGTCCAAAAATAAAGGCATTACCTGAATCACAATCAACATTTTTATTAATGTAAACATACTATATAAGACGACAGAACTGAGAGAATCATTTATTGCCCTTTGAATAGCACTAGTTTATTATGTATATTACGAATCCTATCTCTGGGTGCAAAAAACTGTTTGGTACTGTGGTGAATCCTTACTTCAAAGTAATTCATGGCGACTGCTTTCAAAAGCATTATTCTATGATTTCCAATCAGTATTTGGTCATCATTATTGTGAAGATTTTCAAACATATAAATGTCACATATACAGTCCTTAAAACATGAAAGTATTAATTTCTGCATTAAGTTCTTCTCATTGTAAAATTTGATACCTTCATGTGAACGCAATCTAAATATTTTTTCAGCACGTTCGCATATTTTAGTAACGCTCCTCGATGGATAGATCAACCCTCCTTTATCTTTTTTGGCAATAAATCCATCATATTTATTGGAGATTAAAGATAGGAGGCATTCCTCACATTTAATTACTTTTCTCAACTTTTTAACAACGAATCCGGCTATGTACACAATGACTTCTTGTGTGTACAAAGAAAGCCTAGAGGGGTCTGCCAAGTAGTCATGGTCACCATCGACAGCTGGTAGGCTTTCTACTGACTCGTAATTATCAATAGATTCAGTTGTATGCGTAAATAAATTAATTTTATTTTCGTACCGCATCTCACTGAACGTTAAAATTTTTATGTCTTCTAGGGGGATGCAATTTCCTGACGTAATATGTTTTATTTCCCCATGTATAACTAGTCTTTTATATGCGCCTTTAAATTGTATAGCAGTGGGGTTATTGTTAAATCCACCTTTGGCACGAATAGAGCTAAAAAAACATTCCAGGTGATCCTGGCTCATTTTGTACAAGGGCACAAAATTCAAAATCTTGGAAGCGATTAAATTTCGGTAAACCTTTTTAAGACTCTGAATACAAATATAGAATCCAAAAAAACCTACTTTTCTATTAGTCTGTAATATTGGTTGATCTTTTAATTTTAATCCAACTATATAATTTTCCATTTCATTCAAGAAATTTTCAATGTCACTATAGTTCTTATCATTCATAGGTTTTTTGAAACCAAATGTATGGAAGTTTCTGCTATTTAAAATATCAAATATGCTATTATGTTTTTTTATAAATTCTACTGTAGCTTCTGAATCAACAAAATCTGCTATTTCTAAATCTTTTCGACACAGTTCTATAGATTCAGCTACAGAATAACTGAACGTTTGGGCTGCCAATTTCACTTTCATAATTTGTTTAGCAAAATTGATATGTTGGCTTCGGAGTCGATTAGCCAAATGAAGGCCTTCATTGTTTTGTAAATTATGAAGATTAACAATAAATTGCCAAGATATTTTTTGACCATTTAAGTTGGTAAGCTCTTTTTTTTCTCCAAGGGTGTTTCTCACTAATTTCAGCATATGTGCTGGATCGGGAAAAATAGAGATTTCTTGATTCTGAATGGTAAAAGAAGTTTTAAGATTACTCAAATCTAAAGGATCCAAAAGACAGTCAAGGCATTTGGCCATAGAAAAATTGGCAGGGCAACCGTCAAACGTCAGTGATATTATATTAACTCCACATGAAATTAAAAGTTCCACACATTGTTTTACCAAATTTGCCTTTTGTGCCCCTGTACAACCATCCACCAAGAAATAGCCCACTGGAATAATCCAACTGTCGTTTACAGCGGTGACCATAAATACTAGAGCTTCCCTAGCAACAGCAACATTATCTCCATCTAACACTTCTCCAAAATTTACTAATCCCACGCATTGCTTACCATCCCACTGAACATGTTTCCGAATCGCCATTTCATCCAGAGATAGAGCGCAATAAATTGTTTTACCTTTAGCACGTTTAACTAATAACTTTATACATTCAAGTGATTCATCAGTAAATCCTGGGCTACCGTCAAAACTCTTATACCATGAACGTAAAGTAGACGGATGTGGTAAACAAGAATTGAATGAATTTCTTACAAAATTGTATGCCTTTGGGCTTATATAATGCAAGCAAAGCGCAAATTTTCGGAGAGCTGGAGAATACTTAGAATTAGCAGGACCAGGGCTAATAACTTTTTTCAAGAAGTCTTTGTTGCCGCATTCAAGTGATCCAATTAGGTCGCAATCTTCTTCACTAAAAAGTGATCTTGACTTCAATTCTGTTAGAATATTTTCTAAATTTGCCACTTTCTTATTCAACCGTCGCGATTTTTCTCGAAGCGCTCTTAATTTTTTCATTCTTTCTTTAGATCGTTTTTCTTCATTTTTCCATTTTCGTTTCAGAGTTCTTGGTGTTAGTTCAGGTGATTTTTCCTAAAAGAATTGTTACATTAAGTGAAGTACTTATTTCTATGACAACATCATCCTAAAAACTACATAACAAAAATTAATATAAGTGTTGAATATATTTATGAATGTCAGTAGGCTCGCCTCCTATTACATGGGGCTTATTAACTGCGAAACTTGGGTGTAGAAACACCTGTAATAGGAGAACACATATGCCTACCCCGTCGGGGTTTATAGGCGTAGTGATATGTATGCATCTTATTGTAAAGATAAACTTACAGGCAAACATTTTGTTGGTTTGCCTCTGGCAGAAGGAAGGATTGACGGATTAATAAAAGGAGAAGTAGACACTTACAGGCACAGATTGTGTATCGCATTGCAACACGTCAGTAGACACAGGGTGACTATCTGTGATGGTAGTCAACGCTATTGCTGCAGATGCTGATAGATGTTCAGATAGCTTTTTAGAATTTTCGTCATCTCCAAGCTGAAAAACAAAAAAATATCTATTTATTTTAAAAAACATGCATTGTCATCACAGGCTTACCTAATACAATAGTGTACTTATCTATCTAGTTAGTTAATTTCATAACACTACTGTATAATTTAAGTTGTGAGATTAAATAATTGTCAAACATTAACGTATAATAAAACACCGGCTAAGTGCGAGTCAGACTTGGGCACTAAGGGTTCCGTACCAACAGTATCACCATTATTTCCGAAACAACTGAACCCTTAATTTTATTATAAAGGGAAATCATACGATAAGAATCAAATTTATATAAATATTTCTCTCACGATCATAACTGGAACAGCTTCAGGATGAATGTAAGTATATCTTCCTTTTTTTAATATATGGTCCGCATCAAAATGTCTGCTGCACATTTTAGACCTCTTTTTTTGAACCCATTCATTTCGACCACAGGCAGCAACCCATTTTTTTTCGAATATCAGGGTTATACGGGAAACTGTAATATAAGATAAAATTAAATTATTTATTGAAAATGATGCAATCAAATAATTCAATAGGTATCTGCTTCTATTTTTGATTATATATCTTACATTAGGTATTTATCTAATTACTAATGTATAAATCGTTGTTACAATGGGAAATTGCACGACCCGACACTAGCAACACTGAATTTTAGGTTATGATAAAAACATTATTTTAAATCGCGATTTTAAGTGCTTTGACCACTCTTATTATGACAAAAACTAATACTATGCCACTTAAATAAAACAGTTAACACACGGTACATTGTTATAATAACCAAATGTTTAAGAAAACTTGAAACTTACATATGAAAGGATAATCCAGGAATTTTCCGCTCACTATCACTTTTACAGTTAAGTACACTACACCGCATTGTTTTATAGGTTTATCTCTGCTTTAAAACCAGATATGCAAGCAAATATATTTAAAGTGATACAGAAAAATGCCAAAATAAACTTCACAATTTTACAAAGACGAAATAACTGTCAAAGTTTGTTTAGCTACTTATGTCGCTGGCCTTGAAAAAGCTGGCACGCTCTTAGAGACGGATATAGTATAGCTTTGTCCTTTTCTGTTACTTATAATAACTCAATACTATATCTCTTTCTTGTTGAAATGAAACGGAGCTACCCGCCGTCTATTCTTTTCTTTGTCTAAGATGCGATAGCTAGCATCTGTCTGTGTGTGCGTGTATTCTATGCCGTGAGCAACGTGAGCGTGATTTCAACCCATTCCGAATGGCTGACAGATCTCGCCTGTTAAAAGCGCGATATTGAATTGGAATGGAAAATAGTGATAATATGACGCCACTCGGAAAGCAAGGTATGAGGTGTTCTAGATAAATGACAGTTTGTATGTGTCACGTAAACGACACGTTACGTTACACTTACGCAATTATTCGTGCCAGGACCACATATTTCGTACAATAAACGAAGTCTTTCCAAGGTATTGACATGATGAATATGACGAGTGTTCTAATATAACAAAACTCTTGATCTAAATACGGATAATATGATTGGTAAGTACTAAGTATTTAATGTTTGATTTATTTCCTTTACAGATACGTCATGTGGTATCCAAACTTCTCGTTCACCGAATCTCGGTTCATGAACACCTTCTGGGAAGTAACTTGCCACTTCTTGCCGGCTTTTCTATACGACATGCTTCTGAGAGCGCAGGGAAGAAAAGCCATGTAAGTATTGTGACCTAAACAAGAACATATAAATCTCCTATGATTAGTATTTTTGTACTTTAGCAGCCTTACTTATAAACGTTGCTTAAATTTAAATAACGACACGTAGTACGGCGCAGTACTAAATAACGTCATTTAAATTTAAGCAGCGTTTATAAGTAAGGCCGTAAGGTTTAATCCATTGTTATTCTTATGTATTTTTGGAAATGTGATTAATACATTTATTAATACATTTTATTAATACATTTCTAAATACTGTTTAACTTAAAATGAGGTTATAAAGGCTACGTTCCGGGAAGGACCGAAATCACTCGCGGCGCTCGATATTTCATCAATGACGTCACCGAAAACGCTCACGCCGCGCTCACAACGCTCGCGGATCATAGGTGGGTCTATGTGATCATTGCGAGCTGTCACTGTCAACCAAAGGGATTGGCAAACCGGGGCGCGAGCAGCGAGAGCAGTTGTGAGCGTTGTCGGCGCTTCCCGGAACGCACCCTTAGTACTGCGCAAAGCAAACATGCACCGTACTAAATGATGTTATTTTAATTTATAAGTAAGGTTCATGTTAATGTTATTCCAGTCCATATCCAGTATAATTATATTATCAAACGATGATATTACAATTGTACAAATTAATTTATAATAGATTATCTGCTCTCCGCGGTTTCACCCGCGCGGTGATGGATGATGATGATGATCATGAATCTTTTATAGCCTATGTTACTCAGCCTACATGACTCTTATTAGGATCGTGGCCGGATTTAGCAAATCTCAAGAAAACTCAGGATTTTAATGGAAATGGGCCTATTCTCCGGAATTTCTATTTTTGATCTGGTAACCCTAAACGCAGCCAGCATTCTGGGCATTTTCAACAAATAGCTTACTACATTTTTAAGTATTTGTTAGTTTTTGTCCATTATTTTCTATGACTTTTTATATTTGTAAGTATAATAATGCAATAAAGTATTTAATTATTTTTGCACTTCATCCGCAGACAGTGATTTTAGCTTATTAGTTTTTATTGTAATAATATTTTAATTAGATTATTTTATTTTAGTACTAAGTAATGGTGCTACTCACTTTATAATAAAAAAAACATTCATCATCATCATCTCAGCCGTAGGAAGTCCACTTCTGAACATACGCCTCCTCCAAAAGTAGTAGGAAGGTAATGAGGCTCGGCAAACCGAAGGTCGCAGTAACCCTAATACTTGAGATTTCTTTGAAGGTAAATATCGTGATGAAATTCATAGCATACTACGAGGTGAGAGGCTTACTGGTGCCTAGCTAGATACCACTCTCAAAATTAGATATCTGCTGCTAAGCATTTCACTATGGCCTCATAAGTAAGCTCAAAATCGCACAAACTATGGAAAGGGCTATGCTCGGGGTTTCTATACGCGAGCGAAACAAAAATGAGAAGAGCCGTAGACGAATTTAAGTATATAGCCCAGAAGATAAGCAAGTTGAAGTGGCAGGGGGCAGGGCATATAGCACGCAGAGCAGATGGCCGATGGGTTGGGAAGGTTCTGGAGTGGAGACCACGGACCGGCAAGCGCAGCGTAGGTCATGGACCGACACAATGGACAGACGACCTGATAAAGTCGCAGTACGACGCTGGATACAAGCCGCTTCCAACCTTTGGTAAAATATGGGAAGGCATATGGTGAGCAGTGGATGTCCTACAGCTGAGATAATGATGATAAAGGACGTAACAGTGTGTTCCGGCAGCTGCCCTTGAGAGCCATGAGCTAGGTCTAGTGATACCTTCGACCAAGGAAGTTTGTAATACACAAAATAAATAGTATATTTATTCCAAAATCTTTTAAATCTGGTTTCTTTATTTTTCCAGCATGATGAAACTGGCTCGCCGATTCAAGATGGCCGCTGCTACGGGGGAGTACTTCGCTAACAACGAATGGCAGTTCGGCGTGACGTCATTGACGGCGTTACATGACGAGGTAATTGTAATGTTTTACTGAGGTGATAGTCGAACACATCGCAGTACATACTCGTATATATATATATATATACAAGTTAATAATATGGGACAATATCCACACAAGGTGTTTAGATCCCAAACTAGGCAGAGCCTACTGTACTATGTTGACCTGCATAGCTATTATATCTCTTTATATGGTTATGAATTTTAAAAACAGGACGATTTTGGTAATACGTGATAATTATGAATATGAAGGTACGAAGGAAACTACATTTGGCATTTTTTACACAAAAAGTTATGTGGAACAAGAAACCGGAGTACCTTTTTGAAAAGATTACATGGTCTAAAAACATGCATTCGTTAAATACACGCTCAAAGTTCCGCAACACCCTTGTAATCCCTAAACATAATGTCGCTGGTTTTAAATGTTGCTTTAAGTTCATTGCATCAAAAATTTGGAATGATCTCCCACCACCTTTAAGAACTAAGACTAGTTGCAGCATATTTAAAATAAAATTAAAAATAATACTTCTGGCCCACCAAAAGCATAATTTTAAAGCAACATTTAAAACACATAGAAAGTCAGAACAAATACCCCTGGCAACATCTCTAGATTAATCAAGACCCTTTAACCATAAACAGTGTACACACTCGCCCCACACATAATAGAAGATCTACGGATCGTCATAGACATCGTACTGAAGCTAAAATACTATACTGTTGGTAAGGTTTCGATTTAGGTAATAATATAAATGTATTGTATTATGTATATTTTACCTACTGCTTTTAACTGCTGTTTATTCTACTTTGTCTTTAAACTATAAAATGTTATCTTTGTAATTAAATATACACAGCTTGTTATTAAGTAATATTAATATTTTTTCTGTAGATATTTAGTATTGTACTGTATAATTTGGTAAATCAGCTGTTTCTTTATATATATATATATCAATTGTAATCCGCTTTTATCATCCTTAAGTCTCGGCAAACATCCGCCCGAGTAGGTTTATGCTGAAAAACAGCGTTGCGCACGTACTTCATGTACGCTGCGCTGCATAATGCTGAGCATATACCATTTGCCTTAAGTAAAACTATTTTTATAATACTATTGTAATAAGTACTTTTAACATGTACATAGGTAATAAATGGATATTTGTTTTTATAATAAAATGTAAATGCGTTATTGGTTTATGGCATTATGTTATAAAGAGCTGTGGATTCAGTTAAATAAATAAATATTCGTTAAGCACATTTGGTACCTTCTTCAGATAGCACAGACTAGACAGAAAATAGCCGCTGATAAGGCAATGCTCGCGAGGTCTATTGCTCGCAGAACTACTACCTAAATTAGTGTGATGACTAATTTGACAGGAGGAGGCATTTTTCCATACATTAATAGGTTTTTGTATACTTTGTTTTAGGTGGCTGCAACGTCTGACGGTGGGAACTTCTTCCACTGGCCAGAATTCAATTGGGATTCGTACATCGGAGCCTATATGCTGGGCATCAGGCGTTTCATACTAAAAGATTCCACTGATTCTTTACCAGCCGCAAGGACAAAGCTGAATAGGTAACTTTACTAAGACACTTACCATAATACTAATAATCACTTAGATACAGCCGTGCGATTCTCTAAGAGCAAACATCATTTAATCTTTGACAACATCCGTGAAACAAATGATATGACAAGAAACGTTGGAAAAACAACCTTGTGTACAAGGGCGATATCTCATAAAGTATATTACATCCGTGAGCTCGTCGACGAGCGTATCGACGAATCATTCAAGAATCGCACGGCAGATGTTACCTTGTGTATATATAAGTATTAATATGATCTTAACATGGTACCGAAGTAGTAAAGTTCGCAATGCTGTGTTCTGGTTTGAATGGTATGGTTGAAATTACAGGAACATGAGACTTAAAAACTTCATGTCTCATGGGTGATGGGTGCAGTGCAGTTCGTCACTTGTGAGAAAATGCATCTGTTCTAGACAGAGGTTACTACTTCACATCAGGGCCGAAGTCTCATTGCTTTTGGCAAACTTCTCGCTACAAGTCTGTTAGATCTAGTTCTCACTCGCAATTGTATAGCTATTACATTGCTGTGCTGCGGCTTGTGAGTGTTGCCGCTGAAATAAGATTAAGATAGAAATCCACTGTATTGATGTTTTGACTGACGCAAGATTGACACAATCTTTTTAAACACTAAATAAATCCCTAACAACTTTCAAAATATCACGGAAACTTAATTGATGGATCAGACTGCTAATGTACGCCACTGTAGCAACGCAACATAATAGTTTCATAATCATAATCAGCCCATTATGTTCCCACTGCTGGGACTCGAGCCTTCCTCTCAGAGAGAGGAGTTGGGCCATAATCCTCCACGCGGGCCCAGTGCGGGTTGGTGGATAGGCTAGTGGCAAACTCATGTCGAAGTTTTCAGGCCGCCCGAAGACCTTCGACATAGCCTAACGACTGGTTTTCCTAAGACAAACAACCCGGACCGACGGCTTGACGTGCCTTCCGAAGCACGAAAGTGCTCAGTTGAATAATGCCACTAGTGGTTACCCATCCACCTCCTGACTGCAGCAAGCGTTGCTTAACTTGGTAATCGGTTAAAATCGCCAAGTCAAGCTCCGCTGCGAACGCTTCATAATAGTTTACAACATACCAATTAAAGGCCTATTCTAACCTCAGCGTTATTCGCTACCGCAAGCGATAGAGAAATCCGGAAGGGTATGCATTAATTTCACTGTTCACACCAAAGCGGATATCTCTACAGCGCGCGGTAGAGATATTCGTTGGCGAAGGTTAGCGGGGCGGTGGAACTAGTTTCGCCAAACAAGAGAAAATCCCGCTCGCCAGGCGGTACAAGTTTTGCTGCAGTTATGGAACTTCATACTATTTACCCATCGAGTTCCACGTGGTATTTTTCGCTACCCACAGCGGTAGCGAATAACGCTCAGGTCTGAATAGGCCTTTAGTCAAAAATTTTCAATAAGCCGCTATCGAAACTAAAACGCTTCGGCTGTCTACGTTACCATAGTGCCGTAACCAATTACAAATGAGGAAAAAATGATATGTGTGATGAGAATGATGAAACCAGTTAGGTACGAAGAATTTCATTTCCGTATACGAAACCACTGTTCCGTACAAGGAATTCATTTTTATCTTTCATCGAATCTATTTATTGTTAAAAAATGGTTTTCTGTTAAGTCGGTTACGGGCGGTAATTTTACGAGATAACGTCATAAGACAAGCCGAACGCTTAGGCCGATCGCACCTCTTAATATAGATCTCTCTCTCTCTCAAACGATAGATAGGCACAATCAGCTTAGCTCGGGCGTAAAGTGACAATGTAACGTGACAATAAGTCATGCATTTTCGTGGGTGAAGTCAGTTATCGTTATCACAAAAAAATAAAAACAATAAATTAACTTCAAACAAGAACATTCGCTTCGATTGCCTTGAGGACATCGCTTCAGTGGACGAGATCAATAACAGGTTAGTAGAAACTGTCCATACAGTGGGTTCTAAATACTTTAAACCCCACCGTACAGATAGGCCACAGAAATTCTCCAACGATACCCTCAACCTCAGGGCTGAACGACGCTCACTGAAACTGCAGTCTTCGGATGATGCTGAAGCACATAGGCTGCTCAATAGACGAATATGCAAGTCCTTGCAACACGACATCCGGATCTTTAATACAAACCGTATTAAAGAGACGATAGAGCGGAAAAAAGACTCCAAAGTGTTTGCAAGAGACATGTCTATTGGGCAAAACCAGTTGACGAAGCTGAAGAGAGAAGACGGCAGTGTAGCGTCGACCAAAGCAGAAGTGTTAGGAGAGGTAGAGAGTTTCTACGGACAGCTATACACCTCGGTCGCTAAACCTGTTAGCAGCTCGGTCAAAGACCTAAAAGCCAAGCTGACCCGACATTAGACCGAAGATATCCCGGACATCAGCCTGTTCGATATTAGAATGGCCTTGAAACAGCTTAAGAACAACAAGGCGCCTGGTGACTACGGTACCACATCTGAGCTTCTGAAGGCGGGTGGAACTCCGGTACTTAAAGTCCTTCAGAGACCCTTTAATACCGTCTTACTCGAAGATTCAACGCCAGAAGCATGGAAAAGCGTGGTGGTGCTGTTCTTCAAGAAAAGTGACAACACTTTACTTAAAAAAATACAGACCCATCTCGTTTTTGAGCCATGTTTATAAGCTGTTTTCGAAGGTCATAAAGAACCGTCTCAGTCGCAGGTTTGATGAATTCCAGCCTCCGGAACAAGCCGGTTTCCGAAAATGCTATAGTACCATAGATCACATCCACACGCTACGGCAAGTTATACAGAAGACCGAAGAGTATAACTTGCCTCTTTGTTTAGCGTTTGTGGACTATGAGAAAGCCTTTGATTCGATCGAGACGTGGGCAGTGCTTGAGTCTCTCCAGCGGTGCCGCATTGACTATCGGTATATTGAAGTGCTGAAGTGTTTTTATAAAATCGCCTACATGTCAGTCCGAGTACAGGAGCAGAGTTCGAAGGCAATTCCATTGCAAAGAGGCGTGAGACAGGGAGACGTTATATCTCCGAAACTGTTCACCGCTACATTGGAAGAAGCCTTCAAGCTTCTGGAATGGCAAGGACTTGGCATCAATATTAACGGCGAATACATCACTCACCTTCGATTTGCCGACGATATTGTAGTCATGGCAGAATCCATGGAAGACCTCAGTACAATGTTCGAAGGCCTCCATCGAGTTTCCCAACGGGTAGGTCTTACGATGAACATGGATAAGACGAAAATTATGTCTAATGCCTATGTTGTACCTACCCCAACATCAGTTGGGAACTCAGTTCTCGAAGTTGTTGACGAGTACATCTACCTGGGACAGACAGTCAAACTAGGCAGGTCCAACTTCGAGAAAAAGGTCAATCGTCGAATCCAACTCGGCTGGGCAGCGTTCCGGAAACTTCGCGAAGTCTTCTCTTCAAAAATACCTCAGTGCCTCAAGACAAGAGTCTTCGACCAATGTGTGTTACCAGTGATGACTTATGGCACTGAAACGTGGTCTCTTACTATGGGCCTCATAGATAAGCTCAACGAGCTATGGAGAGGGCTATGCTCGGGGTTTATCTACGTGATCGAATCAGAAATGAGGAGATCCGTAGAAGAACGAAAGTCACCGACATAGCCCAGAAGATTAGCCAGTTGAAGTGGCAGTGGGCAGGGCACATAGCACGCAGAACAGATGGCCGATGGGGCCGAAAGGTTCTCGAGTGGAGACCACGGACCAGCAAGCGCAGCGTAGGTAGTCCACCGACACGGTAGACAGACGACCTGATGAAGGTCGCAGGACGACGTTGGATGCAGGCCGCTTCCAACCGGTCCTTTTGGAAAATCATGGCGGAGGCATACGTTCAGCAGTGGACGTCCTACGGCTGAGATGATAATGATGATGAAACAAGAACATAATATTTTATTCTATGTCCACAATAATGTAGTAAAATGATAATCATATTTTTTTTTTATTTTACAAATTTTTTTTATACGACGTACGTCTGTATGGTGAACTTTTGAGAAAACAATATACCAATATATTATTATCATTAAAGCGAAATATCCTTATTGACCGAGCGAGCGAAGCGTCTCTGCTTTAACTGGCCAAATTGACTTTCATCTGTCCGTATGTTTGTTAACTGCCTTCGTTTGCCAGTTGTAAAAAGGACGATGATGTAGTTATGTCTTCATTTGAATCTTTTTTTTTTTTGCAGATTATATTGGGTGCATAGATTGTTCCAAGCTGCCACCGGTTACTACATATTCAGACTAATAGCAGGCCGTATGCGGTAAAATAACTACACTGCAATGTTATGTATACTTATTTAGTAAAATACGTAGCAAGTGAGTTTTGCTGGGCTTTAAAGTGGATGTAAGGCAGGTAACATTATGTGTCATTGCAACTTGTTTAGAAATATTAGACGTAATTCTGCTGCATTAAAATAAACATGAAGCGTCATAATGTCGTCACAATGACGTCACAAAGACGTCACAATGACGTCATAATAGAGTCATAATGACCGCTTGGATACTTGTTATATTTTGTTAAGGCGTTTGAGATGTAAGTTTGGCCTTTAAACAAATAAGTTGTATTGTAAATAGTTGACTACATATCGCTATGGTAATTAATTATTACATCATACCCTTAAAATACTATATTGTCACTTGTAGCAGAATGGAACCTAGGGAATCTGCCCATCATGGCACCATTCGTATACCACAGACATCACTTAGACATATAGACAGACAGATATAGATTGTACCTAATACACATTAGAACTAAAAAAGACTTCACCCAAGCACAGAGGCTAAGACGTGATATATATTTTTAAGTATTTTTTGTGTTACATGTGTATACAACCTTTTCTTTACTGATTTACTTTTAAGCCAACGTCTTTTTTTTCTCCGACCTTATCCTATTTTCCATGTATTGCTGGAGTGAATACGAGCAGAACTCAGTTATACATTTTATTTTATAAGTCTTTATATATACACGTGAAAACAGAATTAAATACATAAATATGAACAGGGAGTGCCATAATATGAAGGCTAATAAACATATAGGTACCTACTATTTTGTATACATCATTACATTTTGACAACCAAAATATATTTTTTAATAGGTAGCGCCACTGTCAATTATTATTCATGAATTTTTTTTAAATATCGCCGGCAGGTAGCATAATTTTTATTCTTGGTAAGTAATACCAAAAGTAGTGGTGATTATTGGCCTTACATAAAAACACTGCTAAAATTTAAATAACGTAATTTTTGTAGTGCGCAAGACGTTATTAAAATTTAAGTATCGTTTATAAGTAGAGCCGTTAAACTTATGTACCTATTATACACAAAGCTAAAACAATCTTATCTAAGTTATTGTTTGATAATAAATTTGAATAAGTTAATTTGCTTTATTTTACATTTGTTATGTATTGGATATATATTAAGAACCAAGTAAGTAAATATATAAATCTTTATTTTATACACATTGGTTTGGTTGTGAGATATATACAAAACATTTCATGGAATTTATAAAATCTGCCAGTAATCTCAATCAATACTTTGCAAAATAATAAGTAAGTACTTACATAACTCTATAATAGGTGAAAACTAAAACCGTTAATTAGAAGTTTAAAACACTCAAAAGCGTAACATAATCTACAAAGTACTTAAGACACTTAAAAAGTATGTATACACCACTACCAACTAACGTTCTCACTTATAAACGCTGCTTAAATTTAAATACCGTCATTTAGTACGCACAGAACAGAGTGCGCTGTACTAAATAACATTGTTTAAATTTAAGCTGCGTTTATAAGTAAGGCCGTAGCTATAAGTAAGGACTACTAAATTTGTAGTTTAAAGTGACCGATGTAGAAAACAGTTCTGTTGCCAAAATTATTAATGATGTTGACTTCGAAGTGCAAGATCCAAAGCTTTTTCTAAACGCGTTGACTGCACAATTTACTAATGAAAGGAAAATAACAAAAATAATCTTGAGTTGTGGTCATAGAATAAAAATCAATGAATAATCTATGGATACATAATTATTGAGTTTTTGAGGTATTTTTTTGGTATGATTACGTTTAGTAGCGGCATCGGATAACGCTAGTACATAATTAACTAAATAAGTCAAGTGTTTTAATTCAATAATAATTATATTTGTTGACTAATTTTGTAATATTCGCATAACACGGTCACAAAGGGACCTAATGTATATTATTTTTAATTTAAGTACACTAAGCTAATTCTGTGTCACATAGATCAAAGTTAGGATAGGCTATTATTTTAGACTTTTAAGTAGAATATCTCAAAATGTTGTATGAAATTTAATGAATTATACTTATTATCGAATTAAACATCTATAGTTTTTTTTCTGTTCTTCTGGACTTTCTGACCGCTGTGTTGGCAGCATCATCAACTGTTAACCTTGAATAAAAATCCGAAGAGGGCGGGCAAGAAATGCTATCTGTTTGGTACCAAACGTTATTCTATAGGGCAACGCTTTGTAATGTCACTTTGGATTTGACATTTAGCTTGTCAACCTCTTCTTATCGCGTCACTTGTTTTTTGTTGGAAAAGAATTAAAATTAATTTTGGAAGTTATAATTTGTAATCATTTTGTAGTAAATGTACTTCACTATAGTAGATCCAACCGTTTATCCTCTTTTTGACAGATCTAATTTGTCAGTTAAAGTGTTGTGACCAAGTGATTATAGTGGACACGATTTCGATTCATTTTTCTATCGAGTCTGTGCGGAAAGAGAATAGTCCTAGGAATGGCGCCATGACCATGGCTATTGGCCATCTAGAAATACGTCAGCCAATGGGGAATGTTGAAAGGGCGTGGACAGGCCGTCATGGCATGGCCATCTAGAAACGCATCAGCCAATGGGAAATGCTGACGCATTTCTAGATGGCCATGCCCAGATGGCGAGGCCACGCCGTCCGGTTACACCCGTGTAGTTTCCAAGGTAAGCTATCAAATTCTGAGTTATAAGTTTTCACTTCTATCGGCAATTCCTATGACTGCCAATTTTTTTGTCTATGGGTAAGCAGTAGTATTTTATCAAGGTAGTAAAACTCAATGGTCCACCGCCGTTTTGTATTTGTCACTGTCACTCGCAACAAGACGCCCGTGCTAGTAATTATTTGCTGAGTTTTATATTGGAACTATAAAATGCCGAAAGGATCAGTGCTGAAAGGACAGACGAGAGAAATGGTGATCAAGCTTCGTAATTACTTTGAAGCAGAGTATCAAAATGGCGGCCCGCTTTTACCATTGTCGCAAGTGAGAGAGCGCGTTGCGGCCGCGTTAGGTATTAGTGCATCTACGATTACAAAAATTACTACCGAAGCCTACGGAACAAGCGGCATGCAGGAGAATAAGCTTCGTACGCCGAAGAAAAAACGCCAACCACGTCGTGTGACTTCGGTTGACAACTTTGACGCAGACGCTATACGCCGTCATATATATAACTATTACTTACGTAAAGAAGTTCCAACACTTAAAAAACTTGTTGCTTCTTTGCGTGAATGTGATTTGTTCCGAGGTCAAAAATCGTCATTGGTAAAGGTCTTGAATGAAATTGGATTTACTTATAAAAAATCGGACAAACGCAAAATATTGATGGAGCGTCGCGACGTAGCTTTTGCTCGTTGCGAATTTTTGAGCGAAGCCAAAAAAATTACAGATTGGTCAAATGTTGTTTTCACTGACGAAACTTGGCTGAATGCGAACCACACAGTGTCTAAGAGCTGGACTGATGACACCGCTGCTTCCACTACCTCAGTACCGATGGGAAAAGGAGAACGTCTAATCATTTGCCATGCAGGGTCTGTGAAAGGATTCATGCCAGATGCTTTGTTGGCCTTTAAATCCAAAAAAACAGTTGAGTACCACGAAGAAATGAATTCTGAGGTTTACGAAAGTTGGTTTAAGGAAATGGTACAATCATTGGAAGAACCGTCAGTTATTATTATGGATAACGCATCCTATCACTCACGCCAAATTGATAAAATGCCGACCCAGGCCGACAAAAAACAAGTAATCATTGACTGGCTTCAACGACATGGTGAAAATGTTGATAACTCCTTACTAAAAGTACAATTACTAAATATATTACGAACAAAAAAACACTTCCCAAAACGATATGTGATCGACGAAATAGCTGCAGAACATGGTCATTGGGTTCTTAGACTTCCACCCTATCATTGTCAATACAATGCCATTGAATTAATATGGGCTCAAGTTAAAGGACACGCTGCTAGAAATAACACAAAACCCCCATTCACGGCAAACAAAATGGTAAATTTATTAAAAAATGCATGTGTGAAAGTAACTGCGGAAAGCTGGCAAAATGTAATTCAAAAAACACAAGAAACTATAATGGCAGATTGGGATAAACACGTGGCGATAGATTATATGAGTCAACAATTAATTATAAATGTCGGCAATAGCTCGAGTGACAGCAACGATGAATCTGATTTTGATTAATAAATAAATAAAAATAAAAGATTAGATTTCGTTTGCTTAAATTGGAATTGGGGTTGCTCAAACTTTACTATTTTCTGGTACCAAACGGCAGACTTTAATGTCTGCCATCCCCAGCGAGCAACACGGAAGGGAGTAGCCTTAGCTAAAAAATATTGTTCAAATCTTTCTGTCATTTCTTGCGGGAGGGGAAGTTGCACACTAGCGCAAAGCCGCACTATTACATACAAAACATACCTGTACCGATCCATTGCCGATCATACTCACACAACCAAATCACTAACACATAAAAAATAAAGCACCATTCACAAATCTAGCCCCGCCCTCACCCCACAGTATATTATCAAACTCCATGGTCCATGCGGACTTGTACTTTGACAGAGGGGAAACGCTGTGTATGCCTACTCCCTTCCGTGTTGCTCGCTGGCCATCCCAGATTTAACCGGTAACAGCTTCGTCAAGTATGACTTGTACTTGTAATCATCATAGTCATCATAACCTTGTTCTTTTTTGGATATACACCAGGAGATAAACACGTCTTCAAATAATGCTGTATGTTTTCCTGAGGCGCATCAATATAACGGTTTTACATAAAAATAAATCCGATATTATGTGCCGAGAACGGAAAACACCCGTGTAAAAATAGTTCATAAACAATATCGATATCTCAATCGTAACTTCGTAACATCACTATGTTGATAGCCATAGAACGTAATTTTTTAAAAACGTTTGTTATTTTATGGAATTTATAAAAAAACTACTGCACTTATGGACTCATTTTGTGAAAGATGATTATTATACGGGATCAAGGAGCAAATTTAAGCAGTTGTCATATTTTTAAAACCTCGCATTTATAAGTTAACTTTTGCGTAACATCGTCATGTTACGTTCTATTGGTGCTGTCAAAAAGAGGATAAACGGTTGGATCTACTATATTGAGTGTTAGTCAGTGTTAATAATTGGAACCACTTGGTTTGACTTGACTTGTGAAACCGCTGAACTACAGTGGAAAGTACACCGAAGTTAACCGGAACATGGATGGACAATGGATCTACGGATGTGGAGAAGCTGTTTGGTGTGGTTCTACCCTGCCTTCATCTCCCTAGTTGATATTATTTAATTAACCTGGATTAAAAAAAAACGATATTAAAAAATATTTAGTGACACTTCGGCTGAAAAGAAAACAATGATTTTGGCCTATTTGGTTACTTTTAAGATTTTAAATGTTTGTGAAAAAAGCTTTCGGTTAAGTGTGTTGGAACAATTAGAGATTATAAAACATAATAATAATAATCTTACACTATTGAATGACCAAACCAACATGGTTTCATCTCCATTATTGCGTATATTTTCCCAAAATACGTCACCAACAACAATATAGCAGCGGCCGGCGCGCGTACAGTGAGTCACAAGGTGGCGGAGTCTGCATGCGCGGGCGATTTTGCGTTGTTCTCTCTTCCCGATGAGCAATTTGGTTTTAGAGCCAAACACTCTTGCGTCCAACAAGTGCACCGCGTAACGGAGCACATCCTAGGCGGTTTCAATAAGAAACCAAAGCCCCAAGGGACCATAGCTGTCTTCCTCGACGTAGCGAAAGCGTTCGACAAAGTCTGGCACAACGGCTTGATATTCAAGCTGTACCAACTGGGTGTGCCAGACCGTCTTGTAATCATCTTACAAGACTTTCTCAGGGATCGAACGTTTAGCTATCGCACCGAGGGAACGCTCTCCTCCCCGCATCCCATTCACGCAGGTGTCCCTCAGGGCTCTGTACTCTCACCCATTCTCTTCTCGCTGTACACCAGCTACATCCCACGATCTGAACCTAATGTTCAGATCGCTCAGTTTGCGGATGATACTGCAATCTACTCTACTGGCTGGTTCAAGGTCAGGCAGAGATGCGCCATCCAACGAGCCATCACCGTAATTGATGCATGGTTTCGTAAATGGCGGATTGCAGTAAATCCTAGCAAAAGTGCAGCAGTGTACTTCACTGAGACCCGGCGGACTCTCATGCCGTCACCCATAGTCCTATTCGGCGAACCCATCCCTTGGGCTAAATCTGCCAAATACCTGGGCGTCACCCTTGATCGCCAACTCACTTTCGCGATACACATCCAGATTGTTCGCAATAGGGCGGCCTTCATTATGGGTCGTCTTAATCCCCTCATAGGCAAAAACAGTAAAATGTCTCTTAGAAATAAGACGACTCTTTACAAACTTTGCATCCGTCCAGTCCTGACTTACGCATCTGTAGCGTTCGCCCATGCTCAGAAACACGACCTCCACAAACTTCAAGTGATTCAGAATCGGAGTCTACACCGCGGCCCCGGCCTCGATGTAGACTCCGGCCCAGATAACGGCTGTGGGCGAGGTACTACACATTCTTATTGTAGCCCCACCCAAAGTATCCAAATCTCAAAATCCCAAAATATCCTGGTCGCGGTGTGGACCCATGTCGCGGAAATGGGGGGAGGCGAGGTATTTCCATTTGTAGCCCCAGTCAAGGTAGTGATTCCGATCACGGTGTAGGCTCCGGCCGAGGTAAAAAATATGTCTTGGTTAGATTCTCTCCAAATAGCCATAGAGTTAAAATTCATAGGGCCCACTTTCAACGGTACACTTATGTACCGGGGCGATTCTCTCCTACTCCCCTCTCTCCTGGCGACAGCCCAAGCCGAGGTCCGTACCTTAGTGGTGCCCTTGAGCAAGTCGCCTACTCCTCTCCTTGCGGCGAAGCGTCTTCAACGCTCGCCTTAGGCGGTGCGCCCTCTGCGCCCGCATCTGGCTGAGTGCCATCTGCGCTCGCCAACCGTCCGGCGACGCTGTAAATGCCGGTAGAGGCAAACATAATGATGTTTGCCTCTACCGGTCCGTTCTAAAAAAAAAAAAAAAAAAACCTTGTTCTCTCACTGTCGGTCTAGCGCTCGACGAGTCAACATCTCCTGAGGATGCCTCGTGTAGAGGCGAAACACGTGTCGAATCAGTTTTGGTTGATTTGGGGTTTCTTGTGTTTTTTTATATCGTTTTTTGATAATGGATTTCCGCAAAGTAACGCCTGAATCAATAAAATAACCTGGATTAGCTGGATATGTGTTTCTTCTGGCCTCTTGGTTATTTAACGTGAAATAGCGTTTGGTTATTACCCGTCAAGTGTTCGTACACTCGTGCACCATGCATTTCCTATATCCAGAAACGAATCGTTTTTCTTGCGACTCGTTATATTTTGACAGTTATCAGTGTCAATAAGTTACCAATCGTAAGGAAAACGATCAGCTTCATTTTATAGGAACCCAGCGTTGAAAAGTTTTTGAAATGTATCACAACAGCTTTACTAGAACGTCACTTAGAGCCGATCCCAATAATCTCCACAGTGTTCCTTACTAGCGATAGAAATTTGACATAACGTCCATAGTGATAGATAGTGTCACATATCTATCACTAGTAAGGTAAACCGACTATAGATAGATTATTGGAAACGGCCGTAAGACAGCACTGTGAATGACAGACTTATTAAAGTGACTGTGATTTAACGAACTACTTGAATAAAAATGTAACTTGATACAATTAAAACTACTTATTACTTATTATTGCTAAAGTTCGTGTGGATGTTTGTTAGTCTTTCACGCAAAAACTACTAAATAGATTTTAATGGAATTTGGTATGTAGATATATGAGGCGGTGGAATAACAAACAGGATACTGTTTCATCATCATCGTCACCATGCGGGTATAACCGCTGGGCGCAACTAGTAATATAATTATATCTTTTGGGATGACAAATGTACAATCGTCGTAATTGTCGTTTTGCAGCTACGTCGATTCTCAGAGACAATTCGACTTAAAAGAATATTCAATTCGATCTATCATAACTGATAATAGATGTGTTTATACAGCAAAATTGATTTCATTATTATTTTCTTTAATAGTTCTATTAATAATATATTCGAATTATCAATATATTAGTAAATACAATTTACTAGCGTCAATTTAAATTAGATCAAAACATTAACGTCTTTACTTATAAACGCTCCTTAGATTTAAACAACGTCATTTAGTACAGCGCAGAACAGTTTTGAAGTGATGACTTCTTGCCTGTCTGGCTTCCCTTTCTCTCACGCATCCACTCTCACTCTCACAGTGCTCGGTTAGTTTAGGTTATCACTTCTGTCGGGCATCCAGAGATGCACACCTTTTTTGTCTTTGCGCACACCCACACAACGTCATTTAAAGTTAAGCAGCGTTTATAAGTGAGGCCCCAAGATATCGAAGTTTACTCGTACTTGGGTGCAATCCAATCTGAACAAACATTTAATATGAAAAATATAATCGTTATGATACAATGATATGTATTAATAACATATTCTTTATTGATATTAGAATGACCTCTCGACAGCGAATAATTTAATCATAATAAGTAATTTATTTGAACAAATAGTAAAGCACTGTTTACAATAGAATATATAACTAAATTAGTATAGGCAGTAGGCACTAGTACATTCAAAGGATCATCAACATTCAATTAATTCGATGTAGTTAAGTAATTTTACAAACTTTCCGTAGGTAATTAGGAACACAACGAATAATTTACGTAAATAGGTACTAATTAGGAAAGCTTATAATTTTAGTGTAAATTATATGCATGATTTGATCCCTGTATCCCACACTAGGATTAGTTCTGTGTTGTGGAATCCAATCTCTTTCGTTTGCTAAGTCAATGAATTTATATACAATTATATATATTTCAAGAATGCAAATGTAACAATACTTATAATAAGACATAATCACATTTAAATGATTATTGCTAACTAATTGACTTACTACGGAGTCTCGGTGAGCCAGGATTTTGATCCTATATAATTTAGGCTCTTTGGTAATGTACTCAGGCTATCGGTCAAAAATACTAGCCTAGTCTCAACTAGGCCCAACACGTATATGTCAGCTTTTCAAATATTGTGTGTGTGCCACTATCGAGATCGGATACAAACACGCTACTCGTTTTCCTTGTCAGCGCTGGATTCCATATAAAAAGAAACGGATCTTTTTGCTTACGACTCGTTACTTTTTGACACTTGTGTCACTTCTCTTTTTTTCAATACATTTACGGGCATGTCCTGCACCTGCATGATTTGGATACTACGCTTGCCCATGACAGTCGGAATGCCACTCAGAGCTTAGAATTGTAATTTGGCTTGGCCTGCTCTACGCTCGTCACCACGAGACATTGGTTTTTGGGTATCTCTCAGCCAGTAATTTGATTTGTGTAAAGGTGTATGGCGGAAATCATACAATAGATATAAAAAATACTTTATATTACATCACATTCCATCGACTCGAAGGTAGGTACAAAAAACGTATTATGTATATAACTTAACTAACGAATATTATTACGTATTACACTTCTTTTTTTCTCAACCATATTGCCTACCATTGGTTGTATAACATTTGTGGCTTACAAAGATAAGAACATTGTTCTTCCCTTTGGCACGCGAAGTTTATCCAATTGCAATATAGATCTGTGGAAATCTATAAACTAAAATTAATAGTGATAACTTTAGTTTTCATCTGACAAGTTATTCTGTTTATGCATTATGAGCCTAACTTATAAACGCTGCTTAACATTAAATGACGTTATTTAGTTGTGCGCACAGCAACGTGTTCTGCGCCGTACTAAATTACTTTATTTAATTTAAGCAGTTTTTATAAGGCCGTATAAATTCAAATAGTTTCAACTGGTTTCAAGAGCAGGGTATCTTGTGAGCTTAATATTTTACTTTATATTAGACTTTATTTCTGCCGCGTAATAAATGACGCTATTTAATTTTATACAGTTGGTAGTCGGTTTATTTGGTATATGACGCCATAGTTAGCTATTTAGAAAATAAAACCAATTGGCACCGTTTTTAAGTCAAATTTACGTCTTCTAGTTTATTTGACTGTTTCCAAAAAGTGAACTAAGAGATGTTATAGTACATAATTCTAATAGCAAAATATATTGCAAAATAGGTTCAGATTCAAAACTTGAAGACAAAAATTCACTCAATGTAGCTCTTTTCAAAATAACACGAAATATTAATACACAAGTGTAATTTATATATAGTCTTTAATTGATGACATTGTGGATACACCTTTATTAAATCTATAAGTAACTTAATCTTAAAGCTCAAAAATAAAGTAGACATTAAAATTAAACCACTTCTGATATATTCCAACCATTTGTAGGTAATTGTTTTATATTAGTCTGGAAACGTTCCGAATACTTACTTTTCAGTTATCTCGGCTG
Source organism: Selenia dentaria (assembly GCA_917880725.1). Classification (NCBI taxonomy): domain Eukaryota; kingdom Metazoa; phylum Arthropoda; class Insecta; order Lepidoptera; family Geometridae; genus Selenia; species Selenia dentaria. The sequence continues at coordinate 5,902,645 of OU862904.1, read as the reverse complement.
CCTTAATGATATTTGGCTAGTAAAGAGCTCCAAAAATCTCTTCAGATCTTCGGAGATATAGATTAATTAAAGTTATTTTCATTTACTTACCCTCACCTCACCCTACTATCATAGTATAGCCATAATCGAATATGCTTATCACCAAAATTTGTTAAATTTCAATGCACGATAATAGCGAAAATCGCGTTTACAAGCTAAGAAATAATTACTGTAGACAGTCTGATACGAAAATTTACTAACTAAAAATTTGAGCAAGTATACAGGAGCCTGCTGTTCACAACACAAGAGCTTAGGTTTCATTTCAAACACGAAACTATAAGAAAACATAATATACCAGAAGATACACTGCTGCCAAGATCTTGCTAAATAAGAGCACTTACAGATTCGCGAACGCACTCAGCGGAGCAATTATGTATCTCAGTTACATTCAATACAAAAATTTAGAAAAACGGCGGCCATATGACAGTTTTGAAAAATCCAATAAGCAAAAACGTTAGTAAGTACAAAACTGACATAGAGCCGCCATTTTTTAGATTTCAATCAACATTAGATATACAAACCGTGGGCTTTTATTGCGCGGAGGAAGAAGAATTATTTTATAAATTGTTTTTATTATATAGGGTGTTTGGTAGAGGGACCGACAAACCAAATGAGCGTGTTCGGGACCACTTGGAGAATACAAGTTGGCCAAAAAAAATCCCCGACCCCCAATATGTTTAACTTTTATTTTGTGATTTTTCCTGTTTTCTCCGAAATTGTACCTATTTACCACCATAACATTTGTAAAATTTGTAAAAACTAAAAACATCCGGTCTAAAAAACATACTTTACAAATGTTATGGTGGTAAATAGGTACAATATTGGAGAAAACGAGAAAATTCACAAAAAATGTTTACAAAATTGGGGTGTCGGGGATTTTTTTTTGGCCAACTTGTATACTCCAAGTGGGCCCCCGAATACGCTCATTTGGTTGGTCGGTCCCTCTATCAAACATCCTGTATGTAAAGTATATACTGCCATATGCATTTTAGTAAAAATCAAGTGGTATTCATTTAATGGTATTAACAGCCATGACAATATCTTGATAAGCGATGTAGGCAAATTATGACTATTATATGCTCTGAGGCAGTATTTCTTCTACTGGGTAATTATGTTATCTTATGATTCATAATATGTGAAGTCCTCCTCCAGTGAGTCTTCATCTATTGAGTCCTCATCTATTGAGTCCTCGTCTATTGAGTCCTCATCTATTGAGTCCTCATCTATTGAGTCCTCATCTATTGTTTTATCTAGATTATTCTAGAGTATAACATTTCAAACTCTTTTTAAATGTTCTTTTATACTGGTTTTAGCAAACTCCCTAATTCTTCCAATACCAATAATTGTAATACATTTAACACAACCATATAAAGCTAAAAGGTATTCTGTGATTATACTATTGATATTTGTAATATTTGTATTTGTATCATAAAAATGACGTGATGTTTGAATCTTTTTATTTTTTATTTCCAGTCTTATTATATTGTCAGACGATTGAGTTTAGTTTCCAAAAGTACACAAAAACATATAAAGGTCAAACTAATTTTAAACTTAATACGGTTACTTATAAGGTCGTAGACAAAACGTGGTGGACTATCCCTCATTTGCAAGTCTAGACCTTATAGCTATTCTGTAATTATTGTGCTCATACCTTTTAAAAATGTGCATTTAACACATATAGGAAAAAGAAATCACATTGTTATATCCTCCCTATAAAACTACTGGTAAAATACTAATTACAATTATTAATAAAAATACACTAAAATGGCAATAACTAAACTATGCGTCCATGGCGATCACAGAGGGAGTTTCATTGGAGCTGGTTACGAACGAGTAGATGGAAGACACCCAACCACTCATCCAGTAGACCATGAGACCCCAGAATATCATGCGGGTAACCAGGTCAACAAACCACATTCTGTAAATAAAAAATATATTTAAGTTATTCTTATTATAATATCATGTCAAACGAGTCAAGGAAAGGAATACCTTGAAGATATCTAAGCATTTCGTTTTCGCATGACAGTTGCTGTGACACCCATAGTTTGAGTTTTGAGAGATACTTCAAACCTCTCCCTGAATGACTGGACAAAATATTGAAAACTCAGTAAAATATTCTATTACCCACCCAGCCTACCCTAAAGCCTAAAAATCAGTAAGAAAGTAACTCTAATAATTAATAAAGTATTTATTTTTGGAAAACGAATATAATCCCACTTCAAAACTATATCAATATAAACAAATGCAAAAATAAAAAGTTGAAAAACTGTTCTTCGTATTATGTAGTATTGAATTCGGTATGCTAAAAAAAATTAACCTATGCCAATTCCGAAACCATTTCGAGATTTTATGTTACAAACCCTTATTTTTCTACTCTGACCTGTTAAAACGATAAGATGCCATTTATTTTAACAAAAAACGATGAAATAATTCGACTTTCATTGACCTCTAAATGACGTCACTTTTTTGCACTTTTGTTTTGATTGAATAGAGACTTACGAATTAGTAGGTGTCACTGTCAAGTGTTCTAGTTTCTTTTTTTTTACTCGCGTGCTTTTCTTGGCTCCTCAACGCAACTACATATTTGTGCAAAAAAGTGACGTCATAGGATTCAAATTTTCAAAAAAATATTATAAAATAACTACTGAATATAAAACAAAAATATTGAAATTAGTTTCTTATAATGACCTAATCTACGAAATAAAAATATAAAAAAAATACCAAAAAAAAACTTTACATACCGAATTCAATTTGTTCCTCATCAACACTTTTGCTGAAGGGAACCACAAACCAAAACGTCACCCGTATCACAGAATTCAGCCTCTTTACACATTAGATACTGCATATCTTCTACTAATAAAACTACTTACACTTTCATATGCCTCCTGGCAGCAGGTAATGTATCATCGTACTCCTTTAGGATGAAGACACGGGCGGCCAAGATGCAGTCTTCGAAGTATTTCGAGATGTCCAAGCCTAGAAGAAAAAGAGAGTGTAAGAAAGATGAAAACTATACGGTTATACGCAAACATCTGAGTGACATAGATAGAGGGGGTAAGGTCGAGAAAGAACTATGATAACGTATCCAAGAGGGTCCCAGGCCCGGCTCCCAGAAAAACATGATCTAATATAATAAACACGAAAATTATTAAAATGATTGAAGTTCTTCGAAATAATTCATTAATTTATTCAATTATATTGATGAAATGGATATTTCATTTACGACCTCACGGCTAATCAACTCTTGACTCAGTTATAGAAGTAAACGGATACAAATAATTAAAAAAAAAAAATTGTATCGGGTTGAGCTCTTGTAGGCACAAAGTAAATACTAATAGTAGTGCGCACAGCAAAATTCTTTTGCGCCGTACTAAATGACGTTAATTAAATTTAAGCAGCGTCTATAAGTAAGGCCATAGTTTGTTATATTATTCTAAAACTTGACACTGGCAGAGTTACGTCTCCCTACTTTAAAATATCAAAGAAATAGAACAAGACTTACCAACAGCATCGACTTTATAATCCCGTCTTTCTTTGGCATTGAGTCGTCGTCTCACAGTCTGAGCGATGTCAGACTTGAAATCCCACTGGTTGTTTGTGTAGTACTCGAACACTTCGAAACCTTTGTTGATACGACGTTGTACTCGCATTAATCTGAAAATAAAAAAAAATATAAAGTGATATTTTCCGCCTTACTTAAAATACGCCACATAAAAGTAACTATAACTAAATGACTATATTTGATTTTATGCATCTTTTATAAGTACTACCATTAATGTTAAATCAAAAATAAATCGAACTATATGAGCGGTCTAGACTTAAGCCTATATTTGGAACCTTTTTTGTTGATATTACATTGGACTCTCATCAATCTGCAAATAAAAACAGTATTTTTCCGCCTTACTTAAAAACGTCACATAAAAAGTAACGTCATTTAGTACTTCACACTTCAAAACTATTCTGCACTCTACTAAATGACGTTGTTTAAATTTATGCTGCGTTTATAAGCAAGGCCGTTATTGTTTATTTATATATAAATCTAACAATAATATGAGGGGTCTAGACTTAAGTCTAAAGATTGAGAGATAGAGTTGTGTAACCTTTCGTTGTATTAATATTAAATGATGCATCAATTGTTATAAAATGATGTTTCTATCCGTGAGGACCTTAAATTGGCATAATGTTTCTACAGTCCCTGTTATAATATTATATACGAGTCGCTGTTGATCTTCCAAGTAAATAAATAAATAACAACTACAATTTGAAAAATCGAATACCAACTTCCATTCTATGTAGTTATTGGAGTCATTGGAGTGTATCTTAAAAACGACTAGACATGTAAATGGGACCACACGGGAAGCTCCAGCTAACAAATAAAAAAAGAATTTTGAGAATCGGTCCACCCAATCGAAAGATATGAGGTAACAAACATAAAAATGCAGTCGAGTTGAGTACCTCCTCCTTTTTTTGGAAATCGGTAGAAAATAAATCTTTATACACTTTCCGCACGCTGGTGGTATAGACGGTGTTTTTGATCTTAAATATTATTTACTATGTGTATCTCTATATTTATTTATCTATAAATCATTGTAATTATATAAATACGTACAAAATTAAAAGGTCTGTAAATAAGGTTTCTGATTTATGTATAAATGAGGAATGACACAGTTTAATTTCTGCTAATTTTATGGACAGTTTAACAGTACCATCAAACCGAAAGAAGCGATATTTAGAAATACTTAAACTTTCGTATTGACATCGCAACCCTTGTAATTTTTATAGTATTACTTTTTTAAGCACTAACGCCTGCTTTAGCGATCTCAAACATTGAAATTTATAGAGAGAAAAAATTCACATCCTCGGACGGGATTCGAACCCGCGTCTTCTGACTCTATTTGTCCAATAGATGTCGCTCCGTCCCCGCATGACGGTTAGTCAAATAGAGAGTTAAAATTCGATGCTCGGACCCTAACCTCGGTGGCCTAGTTGGTCAATGGCGTCTGACACGGAGAGTCAGAAGACGCGGGTTCGAATCCCGTACGAGGATGGAATTTTTCTCTCTATAAATTTCGACATTTTTAATGCTAGATATCTATACTAATATTATAAAGAGGAAAGATTTGTTTGTTTGTATGAATTGAATAAGTTACGAAACTACTGCACCGATTTGAAAAGTTTTTTCATTAGAATCCTACATTATCCCTAAAGAACATTGGCTCTATATATTCTGATTCATCATCATCACCATCCATCACTACGTGGGTAAGACCGCGGGGCGAAGCTAGTTAAATGGTAAACTAATATATTCTAAGACCGTTGATGATTGAATGAACAAGTAAGTACCAGATGTATTCTTGCAGACAATTGTGTTACTTAGCACGAATAACTGCGTAAGTGTAACGTAACGTAACGTTCACGTGCAACAGTACAAACTGTCATGTATCTAAGGCACTACATAGTCAGGACGAGCCATGTAGTAGGTGATATTATGTATGGATATCAGCATGCCGAGCGATAGCAAGGCTGCTGAGATCTGCTATGCGGTTATGGTAGCCTGGTACTATGCGGTGATGTTGCGAGGAAACTGTAGTCTATACTTACTAGGCTATCATAATTGGCAGACAGTGTAAGTGTACCAACCAAGACGAGCAGTGTGCCTAGCACGAATAACTGCGTAAGTGTAACATAACGTAACTTTCACGTGAAGCAGTACAAACTGTCATGTATCTAGGGCAAATGTGACACGGATAACTCATAGTTTGTATGCAGAAGCGTGACACGTTGACGCTTACGATACGAATACTTTTTCGCAAATTGTTTGTGCTACGGCCTCTGTAGACATACTTGACAGAAGTATCATATATAAATACTGTATTCTAACTAACAGCACCTACACCTACCTATATAACCTCTAAGTTTTGTAAAACCGTTTGGTTATCGGTTTATATACAGGGTGTTTGGTAGAGGGACCGACATACCAAATGAGCGTGTTCGGGGGCCCACTTGGAGAAAACAAGTTGGTCAAAAAAAACCCTGGCCCCCCAATTTTTTTTAACTTTTTTTTGTGAATTTTCCCTTTTTCTCCGAAATCGTACCTATTTACCACCATAACATTTGTAAAATCTGTTTTAGACAGGATGTTTTTAGTTGAATTTGGTCTCTTTACACCTTCAGGCCAATCCAATTCAAAATCCAGGTAACCAACCTGGATTGATAGAAGTTGATAGAATTAACAAGTAAGTACCAGATGTATTCTTGCACACAATTGTGTTACTCAGTGTGCCTAGCACGAATAACTGCGTAAGTGTAACGTAATATATAATAATTCTATCAACTTCTATCAATCCAGGTTGGTTACCTGGATTTTGAATTGGATTGGCCTGAAGGTGTAAAGAGACCAAATTCAACTAAAAACATCCTGTCTAAAACAGATTTTACAAATGTTATGGTGGTAAATAGGTACGATTTCGGAGAAAAAGGGAAAATTCACAAAAAAATGTTTAAAAAAGTTGGAGGGTCTGGGATTTTTTTTGGCCAACTTGTATTCTCCAAGTGGGCCCCCGAACACGCTCATTTGGTATGTCGGTCACTCTACCAAACACCCTATAGAATTGTTTTTCTTAGCATTAATTTGATAGTGGGTATACGATATATAGAACAATTGATTTCCAGTGGGCCGAGCACGAAAACAATCGTAAGTCTAACGTAATCGTATCGTACACGTATTCAGTACAAACTATGAGTTATCTGTGCCACAGTTGTACTAGATAATTCATAGTTTGTACTGTTTATGTCATCGATACTATTACGTTACAATTACGCAAACTCTCGTGCTAGGCCCACTGGAACTCGCAGCCTCAGTACCTAAAGTCATACTCACACAGGCTTATATCCGAGGCAGAAGAGGAGAGTGTCAATGATTATAGCGGGAATTAAGTGGAAGAAGAAAACGCAGATGTTGTGGTACAAGCGGGAATGTTTCATGGATCCACCGGGGTACCTAGAAAAAAAATGTTAAATATAAACACTTATAAAATGGGACAACATCCACACAAAGGTCTTCAGGTCCCAAAGCCTGTATTATAGTAACCTGATGACTAATATTACATACTTATATATGATATAAAATACTTATATACATATAACCTGTCCGGGGATCGAACCTGGGACCAGCGACTCAAAAGACAGGGGTGCTACCAACAGCGCCAATCCTGTCGAAACTTGTGGCGTCTGAACGCACACTTATATTCAATACATGCAACACCATCTGTGTTTTTGACTCATATTTTATCTGTGGCCAATAATCGGAAGTTATACTGTACTTCAGTTTGGTAGAGGGACCGACAAACCAAATGAGCGTGTTTGGGGGCCCACTTGGAGAATACAAGTTGGCAAAAAAAAAAACCCCGACACCCCAATTTTTTTTTACTTTTTTTGTGAATTTTCTCGTTTTCTCCAATATTGTACCTATTTACCACCATAACATTTGTAAAGTATGTTTTAGACCGGATGTTTTTAGTTTTTACAAATTTTACAAATGTTATGGTGGTAAATAGGTACAATTTCGGAGAAAAAGGGAAAAATCACAAAAAAAATTAAACATATTGGGGGGTCGGGGATTTTTTTTGGCCAACTTGTATTCTCCAAGTGGTCCCCCGAACCCGCTCATTTGGTTTGTCGGTCCCTCTACCAAACACCCTATATAAGGTTTCTACATTAACTGATATCCTGCCTCTTGGAAAAGCGTGAGATGTGGACCAGGAGGCAGTTCTCCCTTAAGCATTGGACAATGGAAAATATTATAATATAGGTACATAATTTCAATAGTTTACATAAAACGGTTTTTACATTAATTTCTTATGCTATGATGTAAGTATGCAATCATACCCCGTTGTTGAAACAATGAGCTATTGAGGTTTAAATATGCAATTGTGAATACTTGGTATGTTGGCATCTTGGCCTTCTAATGAATCCGGTATCACCCGGTAATGCGAGTACGGCTTTGTTCGGTGTTGAAAAAGTCCTTTCGAGGCAATTAAGCAGTATGTATGCGCGCATGTTTGAGAGGATGCGAGTGTGTGAGGGAATGTTAGGTGTGAAGCTGCGCGCGTGTGAGGTTTGGGTGTGTTTTATATGTCACGTTTACATAATATACTATATTTAACTATATACTATATTTAATTATATACTATATTTAACTATATACTATATTTATATATTTAACTATTGGCACTATTGTTATTAAATCTACACTTTACATAATTACTTATCAACTTTTTATTACAACTATTATTTCGCTACTTGTGGGAATGTTTTTATATCTTTTGTTTTTTTTTTGTTTTGTTATTGTGAATGTACTCTGTGGTCAGTGGCGTGCGTGACGTCACTTGCCGGTCCCAACGGAAGATCAGCGCTGGTTGATTACAACCAGCATTATGCTGAGTTGGAACCGGTTTGTGCCAGAAAACTTATTAATTAAGTAGGTATTTTAATGTTTAGTAAAATTATTATGCATTAATATGTTTTCTGTGGCAAATAACAGTTTATTCTATTCTATTCTATTCTATTCTACTTGAATTAGAGTTTCCGTGTCTGTATAGTCGTAATTCTTCTTGTTTCAGTTGAAAACTGCTCAAGTTCTTTATTTTTAATTGTCGATCTATTTTATTATAAAGTCTCGGTATCAACATACACGTCGAGCAACCAAAGGAAGCAATGCAAATTGCTATATACCACAATATAGCTAAACACTCTTTGGAGATACGAGTGGGAATGGCCACTCCTTGCCGGTCCGTGGTCTGCATTATAGAGACTTTTTATCGGCCATCTGTTCTGCGTGCTGTGTGCCCTGCCCACTGCCACTTCAACTGGCTAATCTTCTGGGCTATGTCGGTGACTTTCGTTCTTCTACGGATCTCCTCATTTCTGATTCGATCACGTAGAAAAACTACATAGCTCTTTGTGCGATAATCCTGTATCTGTCTATAGTTTGTTTATTTTCTTTTTATTTTATTTTATTTTCTTTTTCTTTTTTTATTCTTTTATTCTATTTTATTGTTGGTATTATTAATGGCTTACTTACCACACAACCCCGTTCAGAGGCACTCGGTTCATGATGATCTCGCGTCCAGCGTCGATCATCTCCGACCACGTGACCTTGATCTCAGCTGATGACGTGAAGTTAATAATGTTCGACTTTTTGTCTCTGAAATTGGAGTATTTTTATCGTTACATTTTTGGAAAAGCCAACTATAAAAATTTATTATTTATCTAACTTTATCGCCTTTTTATGGTTCCGTAATTAAAGGGCAAAACGGGACCCTATTACAGCTAAGACTCCGCTGTCACCACCTATAAGTGCGAACAGTAGTAGTGGTGCCCCGCATAACAACAAAAACTATAAGTGCGAACAATAGAAAAAACGAAAACGAAAACGAGTACGGAAGAGGGTAGACCGTTTCGTCTGCTAGTAAACATTTACCCACCCACAATTCCTCAGTTCATCCGTGATCCGCTTGCAACAGTGCCGAAATATCGGAAAATCACAGAAAATATACATGGTAACTATTCCGTTGATAATTTGAATACTTCTAATGTTTATGACCATGATAGTTTAAAAACTTATAAATTTACCCATATTTCAAGTAGTTCCATGTTACGATCATGATGCCGTTGATGAAGACGTCTACAGGAAGGTAATCGGCATAGCTGTTGCTTTTGCAATACATCGAGCGGATCACGCCTTTGCCTGCACCTGTAAAAGTAAAACAGTATTAAAACAAAAACACACAATGACGATTTAAGGTGCGTTCGTGTAGCTTTTAGGGCATTGATTGCGTTGTCATTGATGGCTCTTTTGTTATATATCCTATATTTGTTATAGGCCTACATATAGACTTTTGCGTGTAGATTTTGAACGACGAATGAACCCGTTCGGAGGTAGTGAGGGGCAAAGAAAAAGGAGAGGTTGAGACGATTAGAAGACTACGACATCGATTCCCACCTCGGACTTGCCTTCGTTTGCCTTCCTTGCGTTCGTGATAAAATCTACATAATAGTGGTAGGGTGTCCGATTTAGAAGTGCAAATCATTATATATATATATATGTTATAATACTATTAGGGAGTAACAGAAGTGCGAGCATGGATCTATCCAATATAAACTAGTCACGTCGATAAACTGACTATCGATCTTACCTCTACTCTAGTATGGATCTAGCCGCGGTATAGATAGATAGATAGATAACACTTTGTTAAGACACCACATTATTATTAGAAAATAAAATGAAAAAAAACCCTCAAAACTAGGTGCAACAATGGACGCTGTTATCGCTCAGAGCGATCTCTTCCAGACAATCCATTCGAAGAAAAATATCAAATAACAGATGGACGGTAACAATACAAAAACAGTAAACACACTATAAATACATAAACGCTACGAAGAAATAATGTCAGGAAGCATAACTCAGAACAAATTCCACACAAAAAGTGGTCCTTCAAACCAAAACGACGTATGATTCCAAATACGAATTACTTCCGAGGTTACAAATAGATGTTCTGTGATTGGTTTAAATTTCAGAAGGAAAGCAGGGATTGGTCCACGCGCGTGCTACAACGTCTACTATGACAGCTGAGTCATAGCGGCGTGAACGATGTTATTGATTTAGCACGACTTTTATTCGGTCATTTTTTAAGGCAGATACTCTTCCTGATATTATTTCTTCGTAGTTTAAACGCTATATTAAATAAACTAAGACAAATACATAAACAACATACTTTATAAATAGGTTATATATATATATATATATATATATACGTAAATTATACAAATGCAAATAGCGGTAGCTGTATCGTGGGCTGTCTTTTAACGATAATTACTGTCAAATTTTGTCCTATCGACTAACTATGTTCAAAGTAAAGTTCACATATACATACCAATGAGCAGTCCTGTGGGTCCGTTGATGTTGTCAGTCCATCCGGGAACGGGCTCTTGCCAAATTGGAATCACTAAAATGTAACAAGTAATCTATGACAATAAGCAAGTACAATTTGAAAAATTTAATACCGACTTCCATTCTATTCAGTTGTTGGAGTGTAACTCAAAAAGTACTGGGCCGAATTTGATGAAATTTAAATGGGACCACACGGGAAACACGAGCTTTCAAACGAAAAAAATTGAGAATCGGTTGAAATTTATGAGGTAACAAATATTTAAAAAAAAATCACAGTCGAATTGAGTACCTCCTCATTTTTGGAAGTTGGTAGATAAAAGTGTAACTGGGCCAAATCTGTAAATTAAATACGTTTAAATTTTTTTATTAAAATTATATTCCATGTTTACTATGTTATCGATATGGAAGTATAAAGCACATTATTTACAAGTTGTTATCTGTCTGTCTATTGTACGCGCATCACTCTGAAACTACGAGATACATTTTGAGGAAACATGTAACAGGGACAAGTAATATTATGGTGTAACGTATTCTAATATATTTTAAATAATCTCAGTCGGTAATATTCTAATTATGAAATGAAATACAGACTTTTATTGGCACATATTATTTACATACTTCTTTAAGAAAATTAAAAATTAAATGAAAGCATTATTCTCCTAACATAACAATGCTTTAAAACAATTTTTTACTTATTAAAGTACAATGTGTCCCGACCAAGGAGATTTCAATTCAATTTAAGTACACATTATCTGTGGTGAGCGCTGGTTCCGAGCCAATAGAATAATAACAGACTTTTTCCACTGATATTGGCAAAATTGTGGTTGCGCCGCACAAGTCATACAAACACGAAGAAGAAGAAGAAGACTTTTTTCCATTTTGGCGCTATTTCGTACATACGAATTAGAGTGATATTTTGTTGGATGAAACTTTAGTAGCAAAAATGTCATGAGATTAAATAAAGTAGTGTATGCAACTGCATATAATTAGGTATTAAAACACTCGTGTAATCTTATTTTGAAACTCTCGACGAAAAACTACACTCATGTTTTAATACCCTCTATTGTATGACAGTTGTATAAACTACTATTTTAACACATAAAACTAAAGGTTTTTTTTACAGGTATTACTTTTTAAAGCACTAACGCTTGCTTTAGCGATCTCAAACATTGAAATTTATAGAGAGATAAATTCACATCCTCGTACGGGATTCGAACCCGCGTCTTCTGACTCTCCATGTTAGAGGCCATTGACCAACTAGGCCACCGAGGTTCGGGTCCGAGCATCGCATTTTAACTCTCTCTCTGACTAAACGTCTTACGGGGAGGGAGCGCGATCTATTGAACAGTTTTGACAGTACTATCCAACCGAAAGAAGCATTATTTAGAAATACTTAAACTTTCGTATTGGCATCGCAACCCTTGTAATTTTTATAGTATTGCTTTTTAAAGCACTAACGCCTGCTTTAGCGATCTCAAACATTCAAAATTCACATATTCGGACGGGATAAAACTAAGGTTATTCTGGAATAGAGTATGTAAGTTTAACATTTTATGAGTAAATTAACTAAAGAAGTGATTTTTATGCAATTAGTTTAGTAGCTGAATTTAAATTCTAAGACATAGCTTAGAATTTAAATTAACCTCATGTTGTATACATTTTTCTTATAAATATCTCTATGGCAAGTGGGTTGGTAAAGTAGATTTTGGAATTCATCTGTTTTTGATATCAGATTGCTACAAAGAACGTGTTGAAGAGTTTTACGTGTAGAATAACAACTTCGAACACTCTGCTTATTTCGATTTTCAAATTGCGGTGGCTCAGACTGCGAGAGTGTGCGATCAGGAACTAACAGTCCAAGGTTCGAGCCCCAGCCAATGCATTGTGTGTTTGGGTTTTCGCACTTTTATTATTTTTATTTTTAAGAGTCAATACAACTTTAATACAACATGTATTTTGTGATAAAAAATAGTATGTGTATATTACCATTATTTATTAGAATTAAAAAAACTGTTATTTTGACAAGACGTTACAAACGTTAACGAGAGCCCATACTAAAATAACTGTACGGGTTTTTCTGCTGTTCTTGAATAGTAGGCCTGCTTTAAAGTTGTCATGGTATGAATAAACCGGGCAGTTGTCTATAAGGAGCTCATAGTAAGGCAAAAAAGTAGTTTAAAATTCTGAATGGCATTGAATTGTTATTGACAAGCATGATGCTCAACATCAAGCAAGCGACTTGCTCGCCTTGCTATCGATTTTTTAAATAAAACGTTGTCTTACCAATGGAAGGCCTCAGCACCATTGCTGGGATGTGGTCCATGGCCTCCACGACTAAGGCTTCGCCGAGCGCCTTCGTAAACGCATACGAGTTCGGTAGTTTGTTTAGTAACCTGTAATGATAGGATTATCTCATAAGGAATTATTTTATACTGTCACTTGCGACCCGCTCTGGCTTCGCACAAGTGTAATTCAGAACAGTAACTACTTTTTTAACAAAAATTTTAAACCAAATGCTGATTGAAATCTTGAAAAATGGCGCCTCTATGTCACTTTTGACAACTCCTGCCGTGCGATTCTCTAACGGCCGGTACCAATAACCTATCTATCGTCGGTTTACCTTACTAGAGATAGATATTTGACACTATTTGTATGGACGTTATGTCAAATTTCTATCGGTAGTAAAGGAAAACTATGGATAGATAGAATATTGAAAACGGCCGTGAGAGCAAACGTCGTTGCATCTTTGACAACATCCGTGAAACAAATGACGAGATGACAAGAAATGTTGGAAAAGCAACCTTATGTACAAGGGCCATATCTCATAAAGTATTTGACATCGGTGAGCACGTAGATGAGCGCATCGACGAATTATTAGAGAATCGCACGGCAGTAAGCAAAAATTATGTAAATTGAAGACGGAGCTGACAAAAGTGATATATTCATTTTTTTAGATGCCAGTTAACTTTTGATTGTATATGAACTACATAATAGCCCTGCTGTTCTATTATACCCAATGTTGATGAGTTGAAGTAACACTTGAAAAATACAGAATAGTTGACGACATCCTCCTTTCTTCGGATAGTTTCATGTTATCAGGAGACGGTGAAAGTTCAAGGCCTACTTGGGTAACCTCTGTCTAAAACAGATGCTTTTTGTCACAAGTGACGAACTGCACCGCGCCCGTAACGCTACGACATTAAGTTGTTAAGTCTCATGTGTCTGTAACTTCCCTAACACCCTTCAAACCAGCATATAGTATTGCGGACATTACTGCTTCACGACAGCATTTACCCGAATGAACACTAGCCTTATTGCCAAAAAAATTAAAAGGAAACTTAAGAATTTACTGTCTCCTAAATCCTATGTAAAAATCTTTAGGAAAGATACAATAACCAGCTTACGATCAAAACGTTTCCAACGACACCTTATTTATCAAATTCTGATAAGTAGTTTAGAAGTTATGAGGGAACAGATGAACATACATACACACATACGGTTAAAATCATAACCCTAATTGCATTTTGTCCGGACCAATAATCCCTTAGAATTTATTAGTAAAACAAATCGTCCTTTTATCTAAACCAGTAGCCCAAGAGCCCAGTTGACCTTTGTCAAATTTTTAAAAGGTTACACTGGTCCTTGGAAAGGTAAAACAGGTCCTTGGGAAGGTGAAACTGGTCCTTGAGAAGCTGAAACTGGTCCTTGGGAAGGTGAAACTAGTCCTTGGGAAGGTGAAACTGGTCCTTGGTAAGGTGAAACTGGTCCTTGGGAAGCTGAAACTGACTTGGGAAGCTGAAACTGGTCCTTGGGAAGGTGAAACTGGTCCTTAGGACGAGTTTTAGACTTGGACGACCTGCCTCCTATTTTCTCCATTTTTTGCTTCCCCGTACTCTAGTAAAAGAGAGGGACTTACTTGGGAGTTAGAGTGCTTACAGCGTCCTCGTCCATCCACTCCATCGTCTGAATGATCTGGTGTGGGTCAGCAGGAGGGGGATAAGCTTTCTCTTCCAGAAGTTTCTCGTGCAGGTGGCAGTATGAGGTTGAGATGTGGATGAACAGCTGAAAATAATAAGTCATCCAATATGTGTAATAGCGAAAATTCTGGGTAAGATGTATGTCAACCAGTTTCAAGTCCCTCGCGCGATATTTTCAGATAAACGCTTGTCCTTAAAGGTTCAGGTGTTATCCAGAATCTCTTGCCCTGTAATTTCGCTGGAAATATTGCCCTTCAACAAAACACAGTAATGTTTGCACTCTACTGCTTCACGGTTGAAATTGACAAAGGTGTGGTACTTCCCCAGATAGATTCTACAAAAGTCCGACAAGAAGACACTACAAAGTAAGGAGTTACTATGGGGGTGATACACTGGGCCAGCAAAGAAAGTGCCACGGTTTTAAAAAATTCGTTATTTGGAACAAATATTTGGGCAATCATTTTAAAAATAAAACTTATTATAGTGATGTAGAAAGAAGTACAACCTTTTAATATATTTTAAAATTTTTTTTCACTATCATACTGTTGAACATGCCAAAGTATAAATACAGCTTTATATTCATAATACATTTAGTTTTTATATTAAAAGGTTTGCTCTAATAATTTCAAACTAATGCCCTTTTTTATAAAAATACTAGATTTTTTTGCAGCCGAGTGTTTCACGCTGACATGGCTGAATGGATTTAAAATGACATTGACAATTGAAATAGTTTATATCTAGAATTGCACACTACACTCTATTCGTTACACACACACAGACACACACACACACACATACTGTTAAAGGTGTGGTTACGGAGATACCTCGATAACGTCCAGGACGAGGACTTATTGATTGGCTTTGAAGGAACGCTGACGGAACACACCATTTGGTGTTTCGTGGCAGATTTTCAAATTTGAGGGTGGTAGTTAGTCAGGCGGATACCAGAGTGTCCTACCACCATGTTGTGGATTTCATCACACTGTTACCTTCACCGAAATGAAGGCCGAGGCAGGAATTGATCCTGTGCCTGTCGGATTAGGAGCTGACCCACATTACCCCTGGGCTATCCCTCCATTCTATCCCTCGTCATATATTACTACTAAATTGAACCTTACCTTGAGATTCTTGCACTCTTTGCCAAGTTCCACCATCAGTTTCGTGCCTCTCACGTTCAAAAGAACAGCTTTCTTCAGCTCTTCATCGAACCTGCAAATTTGAGATGTGTTTATCGTATTAAGTAGCACTAAAACCTGTTTAGTATAAACTGAATGTTGAAATTTTAGAAACATTGCATTTCTTGGACAGGATCCAAAGCTGCGTCATCTGGCTGAAAGTCAGACGCCACTAGGCCACCGACGTGCCCATCCGAGCTCTACTTAGTTGGTTTTAACCGTCGTATGGGGACGAAACGGCATTTATCGAAAAGCTTGGCAAGTTTTAGCAACTAAAGAGTAATGAGATAAAGATGCTCGTATGTTGCCTAGGTAGGGTTGCCAGATGACAGGAATTTTCCTGACATGTCCGGAATTTCAGCATCAGGGAAACAAGGAAAATTGGAAATTGTCAGGAATAAAAAAAAAGAGAAAATAAGAAATAAAACTATAATTAAAGAATACAATCTAATAATTAGCAATCAATTTATTGATTATTTATTAATTATTCATTTGATTCTTTCTTTTCATTGCTGAATATAGCTTTCAGCAACTGCTGGTCTTTCATACAATTTTATGAAACTCGTCACATAATGTATTCTTAAGATTAAACTGTGTCAACAGTAGAGCCTTAACAGAAACTATTGACAGTCTATTTCTCTCCTTTGTCCACTGCGCACTCATTAATGAAAACACTCTTTTCCGCCCGCATCTCACACGCATAATTCAACCTTACCTACCCACGAGTTTTTAGAATAAGATACTTTTGCTCCCGAAATGTCAGGAAATTTATTGCTAAGGCAGGGATTTATCCTGGAAAACCCTTTTTCTGATCTGATAACCCTATGCCTAGGTGGCCTAGCGGTCAGGACACGGATTAGTATTTTGCATGGATTGGGTACTTCCTTCTTTTGTTTGAATTAGCCACAAAGTGAAAACATCGAAATCACTTGAATCATGCACCTAGTGGTGTAATCAATATGAGTTTGCATTGCGTTCATTATCAATCGAGTTAATAGAATATAAAGTTTTGATCAATCGCTGACGTCAACAGAAAAGTAACTGCAGTGGACTGTTTTTAATAACAGAATAAGTCATCATCATCATTATCTCATCCGTAGAACGTCCACTGCTGAACATATGCCTCCCCCATAACTTTCCAAAAGGACCGGTTGGAAGCGGCCTGCATCCAAAGTCGTTCTGCGACCTTTATCAGCGGTCCGATTCCACCAACTAAATTTATTCCAACTGCTATCGAACCGTAGCTGATTTACACACAATCTTATTCTGCTATTGAAAAACAGTGCAGCTGCAGTAACGTTTCTATTGACGCCAGCCTTAGAGCAACGCGGGCCACCGTCGGGCCGGCCTATCGGTGGCCCGCGTTGCTCTAAGACGCCAGCGATCGAATAACATTTTATATTATAGTAATTCGATAGATCATGAACACGACGCTAACTCATATTAGTGTTTAATATTTAACTATTATGTAGTAGCGTTTACGTAATAGAAGAATGGCTTTTTGGGTATTTATCAAATGGCAACCGGAGTCGGACTGCAGTTGCAGTGGGGTGGATTGTTGAATGTTGTGAAATAGTAGAATTGCCCCCCAGGTCGTCTGTCCGCCGTGTCGGTGGACGACCTACGCTGCGCTTGCCGGTCCGTTGTCTCCACTCCAGAACCTTTCGGCCCCATCGGCCATCTGTTCAGCGTACTATGTGCCCTGCCCACTGCCACTTTAAATGGCTAATCTTCTGGGCTATGTCAGTGACTTTCGTTCTTCTACGGATCTCCTCCTTTCTGATTCGATCACGTACAGAAATCCGAGCATAGCCCTCTCCATAGCTCGTTGTGCGACTTTGAGCTTACTTATGAGGCCCATAGTACAGAATAAGTGAACGTATATAAGTGACCGTTCAGCTACGGTTCGAATCCACCCCCTATTCCATTGCGATGCAACCATTCTCAAAGATTCAAAGTTCCACTGCATTCAGCCTAAGACATGGCTGTTTAGGCCAACTTCGCTTACTGCACTACCCTAGGATCTGGTTTTAGTCTACAGCTTCGAGATAACCACTGACGGACACTTTCATAAGTTTAATCTGAACAAGATTCGTACCTGATTGTAGCAGCAGCGTGTATGATGATATCCACCTTCTCAGTGAGGTTCTTCCGATCAGCGGGAGATATCGCCAGGTCTGGTTCGCCCACGTCTCCGGAGACGATGGTGCATTTGTCCAGCATCTGCTGGATACCACCTTGCATGTCACGGAGTTTGGTGAAGAGCTGTAGAATAGAGAATAAAAAGTAAGTTCAAAAAATAAAATCGAACTACTTAAAATTACACTCTAAAAAGTATGTAACAAGAAAATTTTCTCATTAGAATATAATAGCCGTGGTCTAATGCCACCTTCTTTTATTTTGACGGGGAAAATCTTATCAGATCCGGATACCATTTGGGGGCATCCGGGTTATTTGGGACTCTCCACTAAACCCCCCTCGGTGGCCTTCCCCGTTGTCTTACAAATGGTCCCGGGATCTCCTGACATACTGACTTTTGGCTCGTCACTGAGAGCGTTTCGCATTTCCTTCTTCTAAAGCTATGAAGATGGCACAACGTCAATTGCCACATAATGACGCCGTCTTCCTCGAGCTCGTTGGTGAGATAGGCCCCACCCCAACTATACCCGAGCTCTTTTGGGCCCTTTTTAGTCTGGTCCTGCGACAGGCAGGGGTTACCGTACCCCTATTCTTTAAAACCCCGGGCTTACAGGGTCGGGTCTTATGCCGCCATAACAAAACAATACATTCCAACAGTAGTAAGCGTGATCGCTTATTTTCGTTTTTGCTTATGATTAAGAAAAATAAGCTTTCATAAAAAAACTAGAAAATATACCGAACTATTTAATTGCAATAGTACAAAAAAGCTTTTCTTAGGTAGCGTGTAGTAACATAAAAGAAAGAAAGAAAGAAAGAAAGAAAGAAAGAAAGAAAGAAAGAAAGAAAGAAAGAAAGAAAGAAAGAAAGAAAGAAAGAAAGAAAGAAAGAAAGAAAGAAAGAAAGAAAGAAAGAAAGAAAGAAAGAAAGAAAGAAAGAAATAAAGAAAGAAAGAAAATGTTTATTTCGGACATAGAAACACACAACAGCAAAAAATATACAATAAAAAAACCATAAAGTACTAATTACATATAAACTATAATAAGAAAAAACGTAATGCAGGACATGACATTTTTTAAGGTAGCAGAAACATTGCTGTCGTGTGCAGCCCAAAGAAGGACCTGGCTCCGCATAATGCTGCGGGCCTACAGCGCTGATTTTCAGCCAAGCCCTAAGTGACGCACAGATTAATATAGGACAAATAAAAATACACTACCGAATTAACATAACAAGATTAATGCTGTATAGAAAATTTGCATAAATTGTGAGAAGTGTTGGAATACCATTGTGACCCTTAGGTCACTAACCGTAGTTAGTTTTTATAAAATATATATAATTGTCAAGCATTTAAATAAAAGAATAAACATGACAAACCTGCATACACGATATTTCATGACACCCAGCCATAGAACAAATAATAATATAAAATTACAATAATACAAATAATTATTAGGAATTTAAAAATCATCGACCTTGTGACAGAGATTCTTGCAATTAAACTTAAGAGGATTGCATAGCTAGTACTTTCCACGCTAAAAGAGAAAACTCTTTTCTACCTCTTAACATTGTCCGATGTCAGTGACTTTTTTTTCATGGAATCATGACATTGTTTACTGTGCCCGTACGTTTTGATTTTTTCAGTTTTTTTAAGTTCTATAAAAGGAAATTTATAGTACTTTGAAATACTGAAAAATCAAAACGTAACGAGCATAGTAAACAATGTCATGACTCCATGAAAAAAAAGTCACTGACATCGGACAATGTTAAGAGGTAGAAAAGAGTTTTCTCTTTTAGCATTGAAAGTACTAGCTATGCAATCCTCTTAATAGGTGAGCATTTTCAGACCGTGGCTATACTGAACCATCTGATGCTACGTCATTAGGCAATTTTAGATGTTACAGGTAATAAAAAAATCTGTGTGAGAGATCAGTACTAGAAAAAATCTCGAGATTTGAGAACCTGAAATGCTACCAAAATCTGTCGGCCCGTTAAATTATTCCAGGAGAAAATATTCTTTGTGTGTTAAGCGGAATATTTAGGATTCGGGTTGGATCTATGTGTTAATGTATCCATGCCTTTCGCGACACATGGAATCCTAGTGATTGGAACCCTACTGGAATCCTACGATTGTGTAAACGTGAACTGGCGAATTCTCCTTAGAATTGTGAAATACGGAAGTAGAGTCGGAATGCATTGCGTATTTTCTGTCTCTCTTGCGCATTAGCACTCTCATCTTGGAATAAGTATGCGCTGCACAATCTATTAGCACGCTCGCAATATTACAATGCGGTCTAAAATGTAGGAGACAATCCTAGAACAAATCTCTCATCGCTCAAGACTTGAGAACTCCCAGACTCTACTAATCACAGAAACAGGTATCTACTTATTCATCATATCAACTGATGCACACACACTGAAACCATTTATCATTTTTTACGAGGGGGAAATCTTATTAGATACCCGGACACTATGGGGAGCGTCCGGGTTATGTGGGACTTTCCACTAAAACCCCCTCGGTGGCCTTCTTCGATGTCTTATAGATGACCCCAGGATCTCCATAGGAACGCACTGGGACCATCAAGACATATTGCCCTTTGGCTCAACTCTGAGAACATTTCGCATCTCCTTCTTCTGAAGATGGCACGGTGTCAATTGCCACATCATGACGCCGTCTTCCTCGAGCTCGTTGACGAGCTAGTTAAGGCCCCACCCTAACTTTACCCGAGCTTTTAGGGTTAACTTTTAGTCGGTTCTTACGACAGGCAGAGGTTACCGTAACCCTATTCTTTAAAAAACCCGGGCTTACAGGATCGGAACACATTTATCTAGGCCAGCACAGACACACAGAGTGTGTAAGCCGAACCGTGACGCGTGGACGCTTACGATACGAATACTTTTTGCAAATTGTTTGTGTTATGGCCTCAGTGATAATATCGCAAAAAATAATTGTGTCATAAATTGGAAAGCAGGGATGGTATCAGAAGGTTATTCCCCTTTACCATAATTATTACGTAAACAAGTACAATTTGAAATATTTAATACCGACTTCCATTCTATTCAGTTATTGGAGTGTTACTCAAAAAGTACTGGACTGAATTTGATGAAATTTAAATGGGACCACACGGGAAGCATCAGCTTTCAAACAAATAAAATTAAAAACGGTTCACCCGATCAAAAGTTATGAGGTAACATAAATAAAAAATACAGTCGAATTGAGCACCTCCTATTTTTTGGAAGTTGGTAGAAAATAATGGAAAATTACTATATTACATTAAGATTGTTTACCACATATGAAATAAGACAATAAAAAAGTAGGTATAGGTAACCTAAGTGACTTTTTTTGCTGCATGCATTTAAATTTTAAGTACAGTGTTATCTACTATATTAGAGTGTTTACCCGTTCAACTGACCGTGACCTTTAAAAATTCAGAATTTGTATACTGACCGACGTCTTAGAGAAAGGTTATGTTTGTTTTTCCTAGATTAGTGTAGCCGTTTCTCTAGTTTGCCGTGTAATGGTGTATAATGGTTGATTATTAATCGTTAAGTTGTTTCTGAGCACGAGTTAAACTTTTATTCACGAAAATTTATAAACTCATGATAGTATGTTGTTTTTATGTTTTCCTGGTAAATGGTCTTAACTATTTTTAGTAATGCATCCACCGCAATCCTTTGCCAAATATTACGATTCGTTTAGCCGTTTATGTGTGTATGGTAACAAAAGAAGAAGATACAGATATTTTTTTTATATAAAAGTAGCCTAAGTATTTTTTTTTTTTTAGTTTGTTTGGTTCACAATTTGGAATATACACATATTTTACTACTAAAATCTTACACAACAAAAAATCACGGTGTAATTCCTAATACTAGTGAACACAGCATGCAGTTTACGGACAATGTTAAATATTTAGATTAATCATGATTGAAAACAAAATATTAAGAGGAAAATTACTAAAAATCACCCAAAACACCAAAAACTCTACTTCTTGCTGAGGCCAAAGAACCATAAAATATGTCATATTTAGACCTGATTCCATTATAATATGAAAACATTCTGTACAATGGGGAATGTTGACCAACATTGGTTCTGCAGTGTGGTAATTTGAAACATTTCCTATTTATTAACCGCTAGCTACTAGCAATATAAAGACAGAATTTTTTTTTTTAATTTTTTTTTTATGTAAGTGCCGTACCTACTTTCATATGGACTTAGTGAAAATCTGCTAATTTGGAATAACAAACAGAAAAATTGTAGATGTAGTATACATATGTATTTCTGAACTTTATTTACAAGGTAATAAAATGTTTTATTTTTATTTTTTTATACCGAACTGGGTAGCGCTTGACCACTATCTCACCTGATGCTAAGTGATGATGCGATCGATGATGGAGCGCGCTTACCCAGAAGATACCTATGCACTCGTGTTTTAAAGACCCCCCAAGTAAAAAAAAAAGTAAAAATAAAATGCTAATCTATAAGCCTATCTAGCTATAATCTATAAGATGGGGGCAAAAGTGGGCAAACGCTGGCGGCATTGTCACGCTGGATGGCAATGCTAAGTCTTTGCCAAAAGCAGGCGCCAGCATTTCGGTCACCCGACGCCTTAACCAAACGTTTCGCCAGAACCCAGTTTCCGTTTTAAATTTAAATCAATAATTCAAATTTAAATTTTCCAGAACAGAAAAAAAATATCTGTATGTATAGATTGTTGTACGTCCTGAATGTGTGCGCTGTTGAAACTTATTAAACTTAAGAACTTATTGTAGACAGTTGCGCAAAAAACAATATTACAATTCCGATATACTAGTCTGATGTAGTAGCAAAACGTCGGAACAGACAAAAAGACCAAGTTTCAAATCGCCAAGTTACAAACTGACTAACATGTTTTCATGGTCAGCTCAAATCGCCACCTCACTAAAGTCATTACGTAACACAACTACTTAGGCAGTCATTCTTGTTTGTCGTTCATTACCAAAGGTTATGCAAGATGCCGTCGTGTGTTACCTTGAGCTTATTTACATCTGTTAGCTAATCTATGGCTTTATTAGTTACTATCTAGGCCCATTAGAGCCCGCTGAGGTAGCTATCACACTCGAATTGGAGCTCAGTCGCCAAGCATGTTCCGGTGTCTTCTAGACGCTTCTTTTCAGAGTCAGTATAACTGGGGATAAATAGATAAATAGACCATTCTAAGAGATACTTTGGCTTTATTCTCAGCGATGCTTGATAGAACTTTCTTTCAATATATGTAACGAAGAGTAATCGGGCTAAGAGACAAGTGCGTGGATAACAGAGTAAATAAGTTTGTGACTAACATGCTCTCCAATAGAGTCGCAAGCATTGAAAACTCTAGCACCACACGCTGTCGAGTAACGAGAGGATGCCCACAGGGTGGTGTCCTATCACCTTTGTTATGGGTAATCGCAGCAAACGAACTCGTAGAATTGTTAAACAAAGATGGAATAGTTACTATCGCCTACGCAGATGATTTGGCCATAATGGTATCGGGGCTATTCGAGTCTACTCTCTGCGAAAAAATGCAGATGGCACTTCGAATTGTCGAGGGATGGTGTCACAGACACGATTTATCAGTAAACCCAAATAAAACAGAAATGGTACTATTCACACGTAAAACAAAGGTAACCAAACTTAAACTACCTACGCTATTTAGCAAAGAGCTAACTCTAAGTAAGGAAGTTAAGTACTTGGGCATTTGGATGGATAGTAAACTTTTATAGGGAAAACATCTCGAACATATTACCAGAAAAGCAACAAATATTCTCATGCAGAGCACAAGAGCAGTAGGAAAAGACTGGGGACTAAAACCAAAGCTATGCCGCTGGCTATACACGGTCATTGTGAGACCAGTCCTCACGTACGGATGTGTAGTGTGGTGGCCAAGAACAAATTTGGTAACCACAATAGCCAAACTGCAGCAAACCCAAAGATTAGCTTGCTCTCTTATTAGCGGATGCACAAAGACCACACCGTCGGCAGCCCTAGATGTAATCTTAGGCCTAACGCCATTGCATCTTCACATACAGCAGGAAGCAATGGCATCAGCGCTACGGATAAAATCTACGGGCCAGTGGAAGGACTCCGGACCTGATACACACCATAGTAAAATTTTACATAAGGTGACAAAAATTATCCCAGAATCATCACAAGGCACTGACAGGATAGTCAGCACGCACCTTGATGAGAGAAAGTACGAGCTGGTCACTGAGAAGACTGGTTTGGATGGTTGTTCACCGTCATACAACATGTTTACGGATGGGGCGAAAAATAAAGCGGGAGCTGGTTGTGGATATTTCTCGCCGGAACTTGGTATATCAGATTCAAAGGCCTTAAATAAGACCACATCACCAGCACAAGCAGAGGCTATGGGCCTACTGTTAGGAGCAAAAGCTATACCATATAGAGACGAGGTGGGCTCCATATCATCACCTGTGGAAAGAAAACTAATCGCATTCACTCTAGATAGTGCGGCGGTCATCTATGCACTCAGAAGGCCGGTAACCAGGTCAAGAGTGATAGCCGAGTGTCACGCGACTCTACAAAAACTATCAAACAAGTATAAGATAGTGGTAGCTTGGACAAAAGGGCATGGCTCATGCCCAGGAAATGCGAAAGCAGATACCCTCGCCAAAAATGCGACTAAGAAACAGGTAAGTGGAGATGTAAATGATCTCTGCAAGCCCTCAGCGATGGAAATACGTAATCTACTCCGTCGCTTTACTGAAAAAGAACAACAACACATTTGGGATAACAAAAAGGACTGCAAACAAGCAAAATCTATGTTTCCAACCTTGAACAGATATACAACTAACAATTTGTTGAAACTTCAACGACAGGACCTCCGCCTAATGGTAGGCATTATCACAGGTCACTGCAATCTCAACTACCATCTATATAAAACTGGTGCAACAGATAGTCCACTGTGCAGAGGATGTTTGCAGGAGAACGAGACCGTGAAGCACGTGCTGTTAGAGTGCACGGCTACGGAAAATATACGGAACACTACCGGTCTACTAGAGGATCACTATAGTTCTAAATCAACATCAGTTTTAACACCTCAAATATCACTGGAGCAGTTGTGCCAGCGACCCAGGGTCATACTCCGTTATCTAAAGGAGTTGGGATGGCTAGGGTAGCTGGCGGGGGAAATGCACAATACACCCCAAGCGGGACGTCAGTGCAGGACTTAGCGCCCCCAATCAGAATAAGAATAAGAATAAGAAGAGTAATTCTATTCTTATTATTAATTCACTCAATTGAAACACTGTTTTAAACTATCACGGTTGTTCACTAAAGTTGTATGATTATTAACGGGATATTTACCGTGGTAAGGTTGTGGATTAGGATCGAGTTCGAGTTCCAGTGATAACCGTAGCAAAGGACTATGAAAGAGGGTAGATCGTTATGTCTGCACTTTAACTTTTCGCCCAACCACCCGCATTCTTCAGTCTTCCCGTGAACATGGTGCATGTAACTGCGCCGAAATATCGGGAGCTCATTCCACAACCTTACCACGGTAAATATCCCGTTAATAATCATAAAACTTTACTCAATTGATCTTCATTATCAGCCCAGTTTGTTCCCACTGCTCGGACTCGAGCCTTCTTCTCAGAGTGAGGAGTTGGGCCATAATCCACCTCGCGCCCAGTGCGACTAGGTAGATAGGCTAGTGAGCAACCCATGTCGAAGTTTTCAGGCCGCCCGAAATCCTTCGACATAACCTAACGACTGTTGTTTTAAGACACACAACCGACACCCTCAACAATGCCACTAGCAGTCACCCATCCATTTCCTGACCGCATCAAGTGTTGCATAACTTGTTGATCGGTTAAGATCGCCAAGTCGATCTCTGCTACGAGCGCTTCAATATATAATTGATTTAGAAAAACAAAATCATCTTTGAAACATCTGTATAAATAAATAAAATTGTAGTGTTCGTGTATATTTTAATGTGAAAATAACAGGTCTTAACTAAATCTCTATGAAAGTATATACAGTACCTACTAACATAGATAACACAAGTACAATTTGAAAAATTTAATACTGACTTCTATTCTATTCAGTTATTGGAGTGTATCTCAAAAACTACTGGAGCGAATTTGATGAAATTTAAATGGGACCACACGGGGAGCACCAGTTTTCAAACAAAAAAAATTGAGAATCGGTTTACCCAGTCGAGTTAGAGAAGTTTTGAGGTAATAAACATAAAAAAATACAGTCGGATTGAGTACCTCCTTCTTTTTGAAAGTCGGTAGAAAATAGTAAAAAATACTATTACATATATAACGTACTACTGCTTAAAGATAGATTAAAAAGCGATAATTAGCGATTACCAATCCACCTATTGCACTGAAACTTGTGTATTCAATACATAGAAGCAGTTTTGTAATTTCGTTGAAATGGTATTGTTAGAGAACATTTCAAAATGATTTTCATTGTATATGACAACTTCGAATGTTGCACATAGATGATAATGTCCGAAATGTCTGAAGAATCGTAAAGGTTAATATATTTGCATACATTACCTACCAGATTCTTTCGCTCTAAATTTTCAAGTGTTATTATTTATTTCAAGTGTACATAACTCAGAACAAATTCCACACAAAAAGTGGTCCTTCAAACCAAAACGACGTATGATTCCAAATACGAATTACTTCCGTGGTTAGAAATAGACATGTTCGGTGATTGGTTTAAATTTCAGAAGGAAAGCAGGGATTGGTCCACGCGCGTGCTGCAACGTCTACTATGACAGCTGAGTCATAGAGGCGTGAACGATGTTATTGATTTAGCACGTTTTTTATTGAGTCATTTTTTTAAGGCAGTTACTCTTCCTGATATTATTTCTTCGTAGTTTACAATAAATACTGGTACAAACTGATATAAAAAAATATAATTAAACAATGTTCTTTGAATATAAACTGTGGCGTCAGTGTGATGCCCGTACACAAATGGCATGGTACTGCATTTGCAAGCATACAACAAAACGGATGCCCTGATTATTTACGCACATAACGCAAGCAATAATAGTAGTTTATCTACGCTCACAACGTAATATTCCAAATATTAATCCAAAAAGATTGTATAA
The DNA here is from genome assembly GCA_917880725.1 of Selenia dentaria. Taxonomy (NCBI): domain Eukaryota; kingdom Metazoa; phylum Arthropoda; class Insecta; order Lepidoptera; family Geometridae; genus Selenia; species Selenia dentaria. Next base: position 5,875,263 of record OU862904.1, on the reverse strand, counting down.
ATTGGTACTCAAAAGGTAATATTTAAAATGACCATTACAGTGGGACATTTATTTCGATTTTTAATCAACTGCATCATAAGATAACTTTTTTTTTGGCGGCGCTCTCGTATCCTGATAATAGTAAAAACCAGAATTTTTAAACACCTAGTGTAACGAAACGGATCGATAATATTTTATGAAAAAAATACTAAGGTTAGAAAAGTAATAGAAAAAGAGTAATAACCGAATAGAATTCATAAATGTACCTATCTTTCAGCAGAAAAAAAACCTGAATAGGTCCACAAAAATAAACTTTCACGTCCAAACTCTCAGAATTTCTAGCGATAGCACTATATTTTTTAGGTAATACTTATGGCCAACGTATAGTACTAAAGTAATAACCAGCAGTGTTTTCAATTGTGTTAGTATGTATCGAAAAATATAATGAAAACGAAATAAACGCATTTTTGCATTACATCGTCCTATCTAACAAGCGATTTTCAACCTTACGTAAAGCATCGTAAATTATTCTAAAATTGGGGTTGGACCGCGTCTTAAGAAATTGCACGTGATTTTTCAAACTAAAATTAGCCACTAAACCGCAATGTTTAGTTAAGTAGTTAAGATAAGAAATACTTTAGTGACCAAACCCTTCTGAGTCACACACACGTTCACTTCTTCAAATAGGTACCTAGTTACCTACTTAAGTAAAAGCTGTTCATCCAGCCAATGTTTTAGTTCCATTTTATGTTACAAAACCAAAGTGCGAACATAGAATAATGTGTAGTTAGAAGCAAACGCATTGGCCTAGTAAACTGGATGACTTTATTGTGAAATTCTGTTCAATGCTTGCATTATGTGCGTAAATATATTAATTGGATCTACTACTTGTATAACTCGAATTATAAACTTCAAAACTACTTTATATTGAAATCAGTGCTACAGTAGCCACCAACTTATCTGTTCAGGTGGGCTAAATTGGAACTACCGTTTTTTCAACGTTTCTTGTCATCTCGTCATTTGTTTCACGGATGTTGTCAAAGATACAACGATGTTTACTCTTACGGCCGTTTTCAATAACCTATCTATCGCCGGTTTAACTTACTAGAGATAGATAGATTATTGGGTACCTCCATATGGAGGATCCCAATAATCTATCTATCCGCGGTTTTCCTTACTACCGATAGAAATTTGACATAACTTCCATACAAATAGTGTCAAATATCTAACTCTAGTAAGGTAAACCGGCGATAGATAGATTATTGGGACCGGCCGTATGTGTGGACGTTATGTCAACATTTCTATCGGTCGTAATGAAAACCGTGGATAGATAGAATATTGAAAACGGTCGTTAGAGAATCGCATGGCAGATAAGATGGTGGGACAGTATTCATATTCATATTAATGTTATGAAAAAGTTTGTAACTCTGTCACTCTCTGTCACTCTGACTATTTGTTACCTTATCGCGCCTAAACGGTTGAATGAATCTAATTAAATTTATATTATATTAACGGGGCTTAATCGCGTTAGTAATAGTATTTATTTACCTCGACGTTTCGATCAAGTTGCATTGATCGTGGTCACGAGCGGACTGAAGAGGAGGGTGTCATTATCTTGAAGTATGGAGATATTTTTAACATACCCTCGAAACGTCGAGGTAAATAAATACTATTACTAACGCGATTAAGCACCGTTAATATAATATAAATATGTGTTCACATCGCGAAAGTTTAAATATTATTAATTAAATTTGGCAAGGAGAGAGATTAATGCCCGTTTTCACTAACAACGAGAAAGGCAATGCCTAATTAGGCAACTCCTAATGTAAGCAAACCCCTAAGCATCATTTTTCGTTTCACCAATCCATCCGTACAAGGTGACTCCTAAATAATGCGTTGCCTAAATTTACGATACTTATCTATGGTTTTTTTTCTTTAGTTTGAGATTTTGACAGCTTGAGATTTTGGCGATTGACAGACAAATATTAGTACTTGGGTTCACAGACTTGTCGCTTGGGTTTCTTGATATTTATTCTTGAAATCATCGCATGTCGTGCTATTTTAATAAATTTTATTACCAATTATAATACATATAATATAATTATTAGTTGTTACAACTATTGATAATTTTATATTCATATTTAATAGCCACAGCCACAGTGGGCACACTCAATCCATGAGCATCAGCTATGGCTTGAAGATGAGTTCCAGTGGCATAAAATCTGAGAGCTATTAATAATTGTTGTACTGGGGCCACACTTTCATTTCTGTACAAGTAATAATTTTGTTTATCAAACAACTGCCTCTTTAAAAGAGTAAGCACTTAGGCATTTCAACGACGATGGTACTCTGAATATAGGTATGATTATCTTAGTGATGGTAGACTACAAGAGGGAATCTTTTGTTCAGCAGGGCACATAGATTAGGTAGTAATGAAAATTGAACCATAGAAATTGGACTTACCTGTTACTATCAAACTCCAAATATTCATCGATTTGTTAATGTACTCGTAATATGAACAACACGGTGTATTTGCTACCATCTTTAAAAAATGTCAAGATCCTAGGTCGAATCACTCGTGGTCTAGTATTAATATGCAAATCCATGTCATTTATGTTGTATAATAACTCTAATAACTCCTCAGAACTCATGTTAAAAACTTCTAGTTGAGGTTGTCATAGTAAAAGAAATAACTGGAGGCTGGCAATATACCTAAAACCTATTTTAGGGGTTGCGTAGCGTTTACGCACCGCCGAATCGGTGTCGTAACTTTAGGTGACGCCTAACATCGTTAGGTGGCACCTTAGGGTTGGTGAAACGATTTTTTGCTCTAGGCAATTCTTAAATATTTGAGCATCCGATTTAGGCGACTCCTAGGGTTAGTGAAAACGGGCATATGTCTCGGGAAAGAACCTAGGATACTTTTCATTATCATCATCCATCACCACGCGGGCACGCGGGTAACTACTTTATAAATACGATACCGAAATTCATAAACAGAATCATATAACACTTATTAGAAAGAAACTAATGTTTTTTTTTCTAACACTATACCTACATGGCAAATCCAAGAAGTTAATAATCACGGAGATTCCACCAATTACGAGCATTTGCAGTGCCCGCTTTAGCGCATGCGCGGTGATGTGCTCGGTTTTTGGCGCCATTTTTTAACGCTTGTTGTGTCTCATATTCATATTTTTTATTCTCGTTTATAAAGCAATGAGACTAGATAAACTAGTGTATGAAACTGCACGTATTTAGGTATCAGTTTCAAAGTTTTTGATTATATCTAACCTTTTTTCACGTTTTCAGTGAACTCGTACGATTGTGCATTTTAAAATCCTCAATCTGAGGCCTTAGCACAAATAATTTGTCACAAATAAAGTTGTTTAAGAAACTGCACGTATCTAGGTAGGTGCCTTTATAAAAACTCGTGTAATAGTTTATACCGTGTTTTAATATCCTTCATGATGAAACAGTTTCATAAACTACTTTTATTGCTTGCATTCTCAGACAAAATAAAAAAGTCAAGACAGAATGTTGGGAACATAGAAGTGAGGCCGGTTTTCTAAACTACATGTGCGTGACTCGGTACTGTCATGGTAATCCAAATTAAATTAAAGTTATTGAACATTTATCAATAATTCATAAATTTAAACTAAATGATAATTAAAACTTTACGTGTTGCTTCCACGCGCCGCGATAGTTCGACTGACGAGCCAAGGCGTAGTTTCGTTGTAGGTTTTGTATGTAAATATGTATGGACACGCCGAGGCGTAGTTTTACCCGGCCTCACTTCTCTGTTCACAACATTCTGTCTTGACTTTTTCATTTTGTCTGAGCTTGCATTACGTGCGTAAATAATCGGGGCATCTATTTTGTTGTATGATTGCAAATGCAGTGCAATATTATGCCATTTGTCTTGGGCTGGATGGTTTCATACTGACAACACAGTTCTTAAACGAACTACACATAACCTAGAAACAATATTGAGAATATCCAAATCACTTTAAACACCACAGTTTCAAAGTTTTTGATAATATCAAACCTTTTTTTTTCACCTTGTCAGTGAACTCGTACGATTGTGCATTTTAAAATCCTCAATCTGAGGTCGTAGCACAAATAATTTTCGAAAAAGTATTCCTACTAGGCGTCAACGCGTCAGTATGAGTTATCTGTGTCACAGTTGCCCTAGATAAATGACAGTTTGTATTGTTTCAGGTAAACGACACGTTACGTTTCACTTAAGCAAAAATTCGTCGTAGGCTCAGAGGTATTATTTAGGTGAATATAGGGTGAATATTATTTCATTGCAATAGCTGCATTGCTGTTAATACACGGAAAACATAATCAATGAAAGCCATTGTTGAGTTTTTTCCCGCCATCCATCTGTCTAAACTTAATAAGCAGACAAACATAATAAAATTGGTTTTAACTTTGCAAAAACATGATATTAAAATCATTGTTTGCGTGTGAGTATGCGTGCTTGGGTGCGTTATTACAACACCACATAGACACCGTTTCATGCTTGGCAATAGTTTATCAACCTTGAGGGCCATATGTAGCTCGGTGGACGTTAGAAAGTAACCTAGAAGTCTTCTAGAATTCCTCTATTTCGTTTTGTCGAAGCTTGAGCACAAACAATACATTTACAGTGTATAGGTACTGTAAATAGTCAAAGTCAAAACCATTTATTCAATTTAGGCGTCAAAGACGCACTTATGAACGTCAATTTTTCATTTCAATGTACTTCAAAGACTCTACCGCCGCGTTCCAAAATATATAGAGCCTACCGAGAAGAAGCGGCAAGAAACTCGGGGCTATTCTTTTTATATAGATGTTTACAATGTTCCTACGTATGTACTACAAATATTACATTTTATGGGTTGCAGAATGACAGCTTACCAGATGTGGAGTATTCCAAGCATCCATAATAGTAGATCAATTCGCGCGCAAACATAAAAAAATAATATTTCATATAAATTATCATTACTTAAACATTAGGTAACTAAGTTAAAAACATAGAGATTATACTTAAATAATAAATTCACCTACAAAAGGAATAGGCGGTACCATGATAGTTCAAAAGTGCCTATTATCTCTACTCTGTAAGAAGTTATGCGTGGTCATATCTACTTAAACAAGTACAATTTGAAAAATTTAATACCGACTTCCATTCTATTCAGTTATTGAAATTTATCTCAAAAACTACTGTACCGAATTGGATGAAATTTAAATGGGAAGCACCAGCTTTCAAACAAAAAGAATTTTGAGAATTGGTTTACCCAGTCGAAAGTTACGAAGTAACAAACATAAAAAAAACAGGCGAATTGAGTACCTCCTCCTTTTTTTGGAAGTCCGTAGAAAATACGCGTTGACTTGAGAACCTCCGCCTTTTGGAAGTCCGTCTAAAAGTTTACACTCCCTGTTACACATGAGGTATGGATGGGCACACAATAAGACATCATGACATATAAGACTCAAGAACTAATTTCGAAGGCAGTTTCGCTGCCAACAGAACTAAAAGAGCTGCCAAATAACAAAAAATACTCACATCTCCATTGAAAATTTCTTCCAAACGTTGTTTTGGCACTTTTCCTTTCTTCTCTCGAACCAGAAGGTAGATCTGACTGAGGTCTGGACACTTTCTGGAAAATAATTAGATAATTTTGAATTATATGTTTACTTCTTCAGTGTGGTTGTAGTTTTGATGCGGTAGACGCTTTTGGGATATCATAAGATACGGAGGTCAATCCAGTGGCTGTCAGATTGACGATAATTTCAACACAATTTCGCTTGCTGTTCTTGAAATGGTTACATGTATTATTTGATTAATTTAATCATAATCAGCCCATTTTGTTGCAACTGCTGGGACTCGAGCCTTCCTCTCAGAGAGAGGAGTTGGGCCATAATTCACCACGCGGGCCCTGTGCGGATTGGTGGATAGGTTAGGGGCCATCCCATGTCAAAGTTTTCAGGCCGCCCGAAGGGCTTCGATATAGCCTAACGACTGTTGTCCTAAGACAAACAACCGGGACCGACGGCTTAACGTGCCCTCCGAAGCACGGAAGCGCTCAGTTGAATAATTCCACTAGCACACACCTATCCAAGTCCTGACCGCAGCAAGTGTTGCTTAACTTGTTGATCGGTTAAGATTCGCAAGTCGAGCTCCATTAGGGACGCTTTAACATCTATTCATTCCAATATTTCAAGAGTTATCGGCCGAGATAGAAAAACCGGTTTGTTACTTAACACTAGTACCTATATTTTATTTCCTCTAATATAGCTAGTTTTCTGCCAACTTCCAAAAAAAGGAGGATTTACTCAATTCTACTGTATTATTATTTTTATTATGTTTATGTTTTTTACCTCATAACTTTTGACTGGGTGAACCGATTCTCAAAATTCTTTATGTTTGAAAGGTGGTTCTTCTCGTGTGGTCTCATTTAAATTTCATCAAATTCAGTTCAGTACTTTTTGAGGTACACTCCAATAACTGAATAGAATGGAAGTCGGTATTAATTTATTTGAAATTGTACTCGTTACCTATAATTCCTAAGTTGTTATTGTACTTAAAATTATGGTGAAAAAAGATTTTATAATAATTATTATTTATTATTATTGTTAAATGGGCTATATCGTAAACGGTAAGTTTTATAAAAAAGTTTACAGAAAATAAAAGATCCGAAATTTTATTTTCTACAATATTAGTTTTACAACTTTTACCCTAAAGGGCATACTTTCCAAGATATCGACCAAAAACTTGTCCCAAGATGGCGCTTGAAGCTCCACCTGGATCGTCAGCATGTTATTTGTGATTTTATGCTCAGTAAGTAGCCCTAAACCATATTAAAAATATGGGATCGGTAATTTAGTGCGAGGTTGACCAAAAAAAAACCGCCTATTTTTACTGACCTAAGAACGTAGCGACGGGTATATTAATTCAAAGTGCATTTCCAGTTGAATAAAGCAAAAAATGTGATAAAAGCTGTTTTTCTCCTGACCCCTCCCTTCGTATTATCAAGGATTCATATATATATATACTGCAATCATTGGTATAAACTATATCTATCTTCTTATATTATATATATATATATCTTATATAAGTCGGGTTTTCCTTCCTGACGCTATAACTCCAGAACGCACGAACCGATTTCCACGGTTTTGCATTCGTTGAAAAGGTCTCGGGCTCCGTGAGGTTTATAGTAAAGAAAATTCAGGATTTTTTTTTAAAAAAAAGTAGGAAAATCTTTTTTCACATACAGCGCCATCTCTGATACATAGCATGTACTACAAACCAATTTTTTAAGTAGATGGCGCCAAACGAAATGTTACATAAAACGAAGCCATCTGGTGGCGAAACGGAGTTCGCAGGGTTTGCTAGTCTATTTATAAAATTGAACCCCTATTTCTCCTGGTCACGCTATAACTTGAGAACGGCTGTACCGATTTCATTTTTTTAAATATTTTCTTATACTTCGTAGAAGGTTCTTACATTCAAAAATATAATCTATATATATAAAAATGAACCCTTATTATACTCCTAGTCGCGCTATAACTTGAGAGCGGATATGTAACAATCTCGCTAATTCTTTTATTGTGTTAATTATCGTCAGGAGAATGTTCTAATGAAAGAAAAACCATGGGAATGAAAGAAAAGTCGCGGGCAGTCGCTAGTATCAAATATGACTATGGGTATGTATAAATAATCATTATGACAGCATTTAACGTAAACTTAAAAATCCTAAGTATGTCTATTGTATGTAGATGATTGCACATAAGTATAAATTTCTTGCAAAACCGTTGCGTACTTTACCTACTCCGTTCACAATGGCATTAAGCAAGCATGTGTGTGTACTCGTAGATAAATATAGGTGTGTTAGTGTACAGTCGCCTGCAAAATATGTACACATTCTATAGTTCTCAAAATTGTATCCGCCCTCTCTTAAGAGGATTGCATAGCTAGTACTTTCCATGCTAAAAGAGTAAATTCTTTTTTACCTCTTAACATTGTTCGATTTCAGTGATTTTTTTTTCATGGAATCATGACATTGTTTACTATGCCTGTTCAGACCAAAACTGAACATATAATTTAAAATATATAATTTAAGTAAATTTAACTTTAAGTATAGCAACACTAAATAATGTGGAGATGATTTTCGTGCTATGGCAACATCTCTTCCTTCTTTCTCCATCATTCAATACCAACGGCAGTGCTCTGTAAAATAGATTTATAAAATAGGAATAAAAAACCTATTTCAAGTTATTCCACGCATTTTTATTTATACAATGCCCGTTTTGAATTTTTCAGTTTTTTTAAGTTCTAAAAAAGGAAATTTATAGTAAACAATGTCATGATTCCATGAAAAAAAATCACTGAAATCGGACAATGTTAAGAGGTAGAAAAGAGTTTTCTCTTTTAGCATGGAAAGTACTAGTTATGCAATCCTCATAATGTTTCGTAGTTTCAAACTTTGTTGAATGTATACATACTATTACAGGCGACTGTACAATACAGTGACGATAAAATAGTTGAAAATACATAGCTATACAAATAACAATACAAAGTTCGTCGTAGGTAAGTAGATAAAAGCCGGCCAAGTGCGAGTTAGACTTGTGCACCGAGGGTTCCCTACAAACTTGGTATAAGATCAATGTTCGCCCATCAAAGACTTTTTGCGAAAAACTTAACTTTGTCGTTCGATCCTTAGACATAGTTGTTGCGCCAATTGCAAATAATAATTATTTGTGATAATAAATATTTTAATTGTGATTAGGTATATAATTTTCAAATATTAATAATTAATGTACGTTATACTTAATAATACATTAGTATAATAACCCGTCTCGCATCGTACATGAAGCAAATGACCCTGCGACGATCTCCTTGATGTTATTATATAAATATAATTTTTGACTATAATAAGCTCACTGTTTTTAACCACCATTAACCAACATCCAAAAAAGAGGAGGTTTCTCAAATTGATCGTATAATTATTTTTTTTATGTGTGTTCGCGGGTAACTTCGTCGTTTATGAACCGATTTTGATGATTGTTTTTTCTTTGATATAGTAAACTTCCGTGGGGATACCATATAAATTTCATCAAATTCGGTCCAGCCGTTTTTGTGTTATATGTACTTCAGTAACTAAAATCGTTTCGGCTATCTTGATGATGGCATCATTGACGGTGTATCCCGTAAGTAGCATGTCACTAAAAAGGATAAAAAATTGTTTATCAAAAAATAGAACCGACTATTACACTAAAAAGTGTGAAATAACTTGTCGAAGTCGGTACCATGCACGCAATATTGTGTTAATAGGATACTTTCGAACTATCGTGGTACCGCCTTCAATAAGTTATTTCACACTTTTTAGTGTAGTAGTCGGTTCTATTATTTGATAAACATTTTGTTATACTAAACTACATGTTTAAGGATTTCATTCGATATTGATATTTTCTTTTACATGTGCTGTATGACATGCGTCTTGACAAATTTTATGATTCTAGGCAATGAGATTAACTATAGAGACGTGTTACTTATAAAGTGAAGTTTAAACATGTCAAATTTTATGCTATACCTACCTATAGCTAAAGTACACAACTCGCACAACGATATTAACTACACTGACACGATTAAAAGAACACGTAGATATATGAATCCTAGTTGTCAGAAAGAGATCAACATATTATTAACAATGTTCGCCCGTTGAACACGCGCTGCGTCGTTCACAGACAGGCTGGAACTAAGTTGACTCAAGACAATTAGCTTGTGTTGATATCGCCAAGCCGAGCGCGGTAAGGCGTATCTACCTCAGTTTATAATTTTATAAATAAAATCATTGATTCTAGGTCAACGGAAAGTACCTACCCTTTAGGTTTTGATTCTACTGTGAAATAGCAAAATGTACGACTTACATGGTCATATTTTTTGATCAGATTGACTTACAAGTTTATTTTTTTTCACAGCTTAAAGAGACCGTAGAGTTGACCTGATGTTATTAACATATAAATTTCAACGCTTCCAATTTCCTCTACGCGTTCCTGTAGGGCTATTATATAATCTCAGTTGCTAACAAATGTTGATTGAAATCGAAAAAATGGCGGTCCTCTGTCAATTTTGTCAGCTCCAGTCGATTAACTTACTAACATTTTTGCTTACTGGAGTTACCAAAACTGACATAGAGCCGCCATTTTTCAAGATTTCAATCAACAATTGTTAGCAACTGTTATACATAATAGCCCTGCTGAGTAAAAGTGTCTTGACAGACAGACTTAAGGACAGACGAACAACTAAGTGATCCTTTATGGTTTCTTTTTTATTTGGAGTTACGGAACCCTAAAAATAAATAGAATTTCTTGAACGTTAAATTCAATTAGATACAAGGTTTGCCTAATTTGCTTCTCGCTGCAATTGTTTAAACTGTTTTGTTATTCTATAACTATTTGTTTTAATCCATTATGCTCTTTTAAATGTCATCAATTATATTTAATTTTTTAAAATAAATGTTTCTTTTTCTTTATTAGAAATAATTTGTCAGTGTCATTAAATATATAAAACACAACCACTCGGTTTCACGTTTAAATTCACAACTTGGAAAGAACTTTGTACGTGTTTTACATAATAAAGTTAAAGCGCTCGCAGCGTAAACTAAAGTCACCGACATAGCCCCTGAAGATAAGCCAGTTGAAGTGGCAGTGGGCAGGCCACATAGCAGGCAGAACAGACGGCCGATGTGGTCGGACGGTTCTGGAGTGGAGACCACAGCGTAGGTCGTCCACCGACAAGGTGGACTGACGACCGATAAAGGTAGGACGACTTTGGATGCAGGCCGTTTCCAACCGGTTCTTTTCGAAAATTTATAAGGCCTATGTTCAGCAGTGGACGTCCTACGGCTGAGATGATGATGATGGCTCGCAGCGGAGCTTGACTTAGCGATCTTAACCGATCAATAAGTTAAGCAACGCTTGATGCGGTCAGGAGTTGGATGGGTGTGTGCTAGTGGCATTGTTCAACTGAACGCTTCCGTGCTTCGGAGGAATCGGAGGGCAAGTTAAGCCATCAGTCCTGGTTGTTTGTTTTAGGACAACAGTTGTTCGCTATATCAAAGGGCGGCCTGAATACTTCGACATGGGTTAGAATATCCCGCCAGCGCGGTGGATTATGGCCCAACTCCTCTCTCTGAGAGGAAGGCTCGAATCCCAACAGTGGGAACATAATGGGCTGGTTATATTGTACACGTGTATATAATATAGAATATATTTATAAATATCAATTATATTATGAACTTGGTATCTGGTCATAAAAAATTGTGAAAACACTATTGAGGTGTTTCCGAACAGATACGACTTGGGAGCTATCAAGAAAAGAGCCTATTCCTACCTCAAAGGTCGGCAACGCATTCTCGAGACCTCTGGTATTGCGGATGTCCGTGGGCGACGGTATCACTTACCATCAGGTGAGCCGCTTGACCGATTGCCAACCAATACCATAAAAAAACTGTCGTTGGTGGTTGGTTTTAATACAAATTTGAATGCAAGTAGTCGTATTATTAATTCATTATTTAATTAGTGATAAGTACGATACATTCAATTACCTCGACCAGAAAATTGCGATTAAAATCACACCATTTATTATATTTGTATTTTTCCTGTTAAACTTATAAGTAACTATTTTTTGTCAGAAGAAACGTTCTTGAAATTTTAATGAGGGTATTAAATACTTCCTCTTATCCGTTCATTGCACCATCTTTGTATTTTATATGCAACCTTTTTGTTAGATAGGTAATTAACTCGAACAGATTCAAAGAGAACACCAAAAAATCATGTTTGTTGTATAAAGCTGTATAGATAACTAGCTGCTCTCTGTGGTTTCACCCGCGCGGTGATGGATGATGATGATGATGATGAATCTTATATAGCTTATGTTACTCAAGGTGAATGTAGCTTTCCAGTGGTGAAAGAATTTTTGAAATCGGTCCAGTACTTTTTGAGCCAATTCGTTACAAACATACATACAAATTTTTCCTAAAGAGGAAAGATTTGTATGTATGTTGTAATATTATATATAAGTATGATATGATGATACGGAACCCTTCGCTCTTGGCCGGTTTTGTTAAAGTATGTTCACCGATTTCTCCCCCATTTGGGGGCCAATTCTCAAAATTATTTATTCGAAATACCTAGTATACTTCAGAGGTTGTCCCATTTGAATTTCATCAAATTTGGTCTAGCGGTGTGTGAGTTATACACTCCAATAACTGAAAAGTGTTAGGTCTGATTCCACTTACTACTTTTTGCTCCAATTGTAATCAAATCTTAGCTGAACGATGCTATTGCAAAACAGCCCAGCTACAGTCACGTTTCTATAGACATCAGCGATCAATCAAATTTACCAAAGTAAGTAAATATCTATAAGTAAAACGTCTTCCCATAGAGTTGATTTACGCAGGTTTGGCGCAAGACGTGTGTAGGGATGTAAACATCGCCATAAAACAAGTGCACATCGCATCTACATTTTGTTGGTAGCATACTTTTTTTGGGGGGGAAATGCTGTCCACTTCCCTTCCGCCACGATGGAAACGGAAGGTGGTATGTGGGGCTCAGACCCACTAAATCCCCCCCCCCGTGAGCAGTCCTCCGCCGAGGTGGGGCCAGATAAAGTCAAGCTAGTATTCACCATCTCGCCCCAGCGGTAGGCCCGGATTGAATTTGACCGGGCCTCAGTGCATGTTAAGGGATGAGGGCAACCTAGACGTGTAGGGCCGTGCAAGCCGACGAAGAGTCTTGACTCTCGGCCAGTGACCCCACTACGGCGGAGAGAGGAGGCGTGCGAACTGCCTCCTCCGTACCCCCGTTCGTCTGTGCCGGAGCGTGTCAGATCGAACATTATTCTCTCTGACCCGCTCCGCGGCCTCTTTCTGCGCCATCACCGCTTCGCAGAAGGTAGCCACTGCCTGCCATGATGTCTCGCTGTCGAGCATACAGTTGACCACGCCCGGCAGCGAGAGATAATTCTGAGAGTTGGTAGCATACCTACGCAACAGGAACCATTGACATTTAAAAACTGCCAACCCTGGCTTTACTGCCTCACGTAATAATTGCCGGCAAGCGTCCTCCGCCCCCACCCACCGCCTCTTCCCACTTCTATCGCCTATTTATCGCGATGACGCTCTACTTACTCGGAGCCGCGCGGTCTTAGTCTTTGCATAAACCCTACAAACATACGACATTTCATAGAACTAAGTTGAATTGAAATCGTAACATCGTGATCGCATACACCAGGAGACGAGTGTGAACTAAAGGCACGAAGTGGGTACAGGGTGCGAATTTCAGGGGGCCAGTGGGTCCACACCCATTAAATAAAATGTTTACCTGAGCAGTTTCTCGACGAGCACTTTTCCCATGAACCCCGTGCCTCCAGTGATGAGGACATTCAGACCAGCGAAGGTCTCTGCGATGCGGTCTGGGAGCGCGTCCACTTCTGCTGCTGATAGACCTTCGGCTGACATTGCGCTGTGGACAAAGTAGATGACAGAGTCAGATTTGTATCCTATAAGGCGGCTTCATAATCCATGCAAATTTCATACATGCATGAAAATAAATCGCTATTTAGAACACACGGTATGTCGTTGCTAGAATGTGGTTATGACGTGTCATTTCGGCGACCACGCCTGATAGGAAGCTTCTAAATTGCGCTTTATTTCCATGCATTACACTATCGACGAATCTGGCAAGTTGTTCTCGTATGTACGTTGGACTTTCGCAATGAGGGTTTCGTACATACAGAAACCATCTTACATTATTTCTCTAACTAAAGACTAGGTTTGTACCTATCGTCAATTTGAACACATAAAAGAGTTAAAGGGAGATAGCTATAGGGTAAACACGGATCGAATGCATTACAAATAATCAATTGCGGTTAAAAAATAAACGTTCACACTGAATTAAATTCTATTATTAAGAATATAAGGTCACATTTTTGCTTATCAAAGCATAGAGTGAAATGGTCGGAAGGTCGGCAAAAACAGGTGCAGTCGACCAATCGGGGCAGGCCAGCGAACGGACGCTTGCTCCAGAGATCGGCGGTGCTCGTGGGTGTGAACCCGAATTCTTTGAAAGTCGGACGCGCGCGCATTTGTTTGGAAAATATTCTGAAGTCAGGGTGTGTACCGGGATTAAAACGACGGTCGCGCGTTCGTTAAATTGATAACATAATTAAATTAGAGTCAAGTGAAGTGTAGTGTCTTCCAAGGCTGATTATGTAAGTGGTTCTTTAATTTTAACCTCTCAGCGAAACTCCGTGGGTTTTGTTTTAAAATTGGACTTATTATTTAAATTTTAATATTTCAAAGCTTGCTGTTTTTTTTTAGTGATTATTATTAACGGGATAATTCCTATAATTTTATGGTCTTTTATAAAATTTTGTCATTTAAAACATAGCAAAAATTGTCTAATAATTCATTATCATGCCAAAATAATTAAATAATTATTGTATGATAAAATGATTTACATATATTATAATATTGATTCAATACACAATTAATTAAATGTTTTCTAATATTTATGTAGTTAGTTTAAATCGAATTCTAGTATAACTTAGCATAGAAGAACATATTCATTATTCTATTATTAATATTATAACCCTTCTGAGCTTTGTCTGTGAGTGATGGTATCTTTTATGCATTTGAAAGGGTAGAACATTCATTAAATGTATCAAAAATTGTTGTTGTAAAGTTATATTTTAATGAGTGTTTTATTACTTCTGTCATAATCATATTTTTATTGTATTGTTCATTTTATTTCTTGTGTTTGGTTGTATCACTCATATAATTACACATTACATTATAATATATAATTTAAATTCAATTGGACGTGAATTAATATAATCCACGGATCTAAATGAATTTTAGGGAATGCTTACTCAATAAAAGTAATGATTTATTACTCTTAGGAGGATATAATAAATCATGAATGTGTGACAACATAAAATTAACACAGCTTAAATTTAAGTAACATTTAGAAATAAGTAGTTACCTTCACATTTTTACATCATAAATAACACACCATAATTCATTTACCAAGATAAAAGGGAGCCTCGACATCATATATAATTGAATAACTGTAATTTCGTCTGTATTAAATTATTTGTATTGTGGTACAAGGCTAAGAATAATGATGTTACCCAGTCGATATTGAATCGAGCCTATCTGGGGATATCAAAATAATCTTGCATTGTCGGTGGGTTTCAATTTATTGATTATCCTATCGACAACCCTTGTGTCAAAATTCAAATTTGTTCATAAATAACAACACGCAAGTACACGACACTACTTAACAACAATTTTAAAGCTATTGGTTTAAGTCGGTAGTAATAAGGCTATTTGTACATGCCTTTCGATTTTAGTTTTAAGAATTTAGGGCAGTACTTAAACCAAGGCTTGAGATTAAATCTCTGTAATAATGAATTTAGTAAAATACACCTTCTGTGTATTTAAATAAATACATATGAGTGGTTCACCAGTTTTCAGCTAGTTTAAGTGGGAAGTTAGGCATTTAATAGGGACTGTGTTACATAACAAGAAACTTAGTTTGTATGCTCGTTATTTAGAGCGAAGTGCTAACAAGGGCGACTGCTTTTCGAATGAAGTTATTTCCCTTGCAAGTAAGAAGCCATAATCTTTAATTAGGTTTTTTATGTGTGAATGCACTTAATAACTTTAATCATTTGGTAAATAAATATGAACACAGACGCGAGTATAATCTTAAAATTATTAAATAATAAAATCCTGTCGAAGTTAAATAATATAACATTACTTTTGGAAATATCAAAAATATCCGAAATTGGATTTGATACTCTTAAGGTAATGAAGAGGAGAAAGTGACAAAAAATAATCAAACTCGTGGATACCCGATGACGTGTGCCGGAGGTTTCATGTAGATTTAAGTTAATAACTTTTTCTTTCAGCGTCCACGTGTAGATTTAATTAGACCTAAGTGTAGTTAGAAACATGAAACCATTAGTGATGGACAGTCGGGATCTTCTTCTTTCTCCTCCGCGGTAAATTCCTATTTATATAGTTGTAATAATTGCGTTATTTCTTCGATTTGGGGGGGTGATAATTCTGTTTCTTCCAGAACACAGGAAGTTCGAGAGCTGTTTGCCGAACTGTGGGTTGTCATGTAGATTTATCGTAAAGAATTGAATTATTCTAATATCGTCAATACTGAAAATACGTATTAAACTAGTAGTGTACTAGAGTAGATACAGATGTGTAAATTTTATCCATTGATTAAACGAGACTTACTAGGACGTATCGACGTAATTGAATCTTAAAGCAAGTAACTATTTACTGGATGTTTAACTTGAATTATTTTATTCCAAAATACAAATCATTCTTCTGAAGTCGACGAAATAATATTCAACGTAAATTCAAGCGTAGTGAGGATTAAATAATAGATTGGTACTATTAGGTAAATTTCCAGGTTGAATTACATGACGACTCACAGTCTAAAAGAAGTCTTCGGAGGTTTGTGGCATGTTATTATAAACTCACCATATCGGTTTTGTTTACATCCAACTGTTGTACTATAAAATTAAAATTATATTTTAATTGAAATAATTGTCTTACTAAAAAAAATATATATTTTGAATATATTATTTCTAATATAACTATCATTTCTCAAGATGAAACGTTGTGTATGCTTAACCGATATGGGAAATCCTAATTAATACAATGGGTGACTTATTACCTTGCCAATATTTAATTTATTAACAGTAAATAATTACAAAGTCACTTATTGTATAACAAGGAAATACGATGAATTTGTCTATCCATTTTGTTTTCAGAGATGTTTACATATACGTTTTATATTATCTTGCTGTATATTATGCTTGCTGTTAAGTATATGTTGACGTGATCACTACTTCTAGGTATATCATAATACTACTGTATATCAAGGGAACTTATGTGCTTTTGTTTAACCAAATTCTTTCAGAGATGGTCATTGTTTAATTGGTATTAATTTATATTATGTTTTATGGTTACACAACTTTTTTATAGGTATGTCAATGGAACATTATATTGAACTTTAATTAACCAATTTTCAGAGATTGTCACATCGATTAATTAAAACTACCTAATCTAACGGAATATTATTAATATGAGTATGTTTGACGTATTCACCATTTGTTATAGATTTTTCGAAGGAGACTTAATCATTTTACGGAATAGTTAATATTATCCTACCTTACCTAAGCTTTATAGCGGGTGGTAGAATATTCACAAGATATTTTTAAAGTTACAGCAAATAAGGCGACTCTTAGGGGTCAGTGTGTTCTTGGCTTGGAATTTATTACTCTTACAGGAATGTATGGGGAATATATGGAATAGCCTTGACTTAATATATTGATCTTTAATCGATAAGCAATTAAGCGTAATTAGATTCACTTACGAGTTAGAAATGAACAGGGACCGGAAGTAATCTGCTTTCAAAGTAACGTATTGCAGCCCAGCTTTGTTATCATTCTGTCTCTTAAGATGAATAATTAAGTTAATGCAGTTAAGGCGTATCTGTTCAATTACCAATTATTGAGTGCCAAGACTCGGAAATCATATTTCATAATCAATTCGGTTGTGATAATACTGGTTGCCTTTGACTTGATTAAATTAGATTCTTGTTAATTGAACTTAACTATGAAACCCTAAGTCCTTCTTTCGTTAATTCGTTCAAGTATTTAAATTGTGATATATTTAACCTGACAATAGTTTGATAAATTCATCAGACTGGAGTGCTTTTATAATTATGTAATAAATGTTGAGCTAGTTGCGATTTTGGGGCCTCACAACCCCCGGGATTAATAAACTCCCTCGCATGATTGCTTAATTTGGAAAGCTTCGACTGCAAGCATAAGTACTATACACGTCGGTGAGAAATTTTCCCCACACTGGACAAAGGTTCGATAAAGGGTGCTCTACGGCCAAAGAGTTATTTATTTATTGAACCATTTACAAACATTATACACGACATCATCGAATTATGGTTGGGTTAATATTAATTGATCGCGGGAGGTTGAAGTCCTACCCTAATCCATTTAATCACTTCCTACCCTTCTGTTCCTATATATTAGAAAGGAGAACTGATATTATTACAAGTAATTGAATAAAACTATTCAGCCCTAGCATGATGTTACTTATGAGTATAGAATTAATTATTCTTAAACTATACACATACTAAGTTCTATGTGAAAAAAATAATTTATATGAAACATATAGAATTAATTATTATTTCAAGATGAAATTAACTTTCTTTAACTGTTAAACAGTTTGGTTGTAATAAACCCCAGTATGATATGGTTCTTGTTTACTATCATGAATAACCAGATTGGTTTGAACCCCAAAATAATAATCTTTTATCTCATCTTGTGAGGCAAGGAGATATATCTGACTGTATTTATAATACAGGTATAAAACTATGACCGATTTATAGTCGTATTGAGTATTGATTACTAGGCCACTGTTGTGTGCCAATTTGCAAACCTAGGACAACTGGTCCTTTTACTACATTACTAGTCAAGGCTAGTGCAACAGAACACTGATTTATAATCGTATTGATTGCTAGGCCACTGTTGTGTGCCAATTTACAAACTTAGGACAATTAGTCCTTTTACTACAATACTAGTCAAGGCTAGTGCAACAGAATTGAAGTTCCATCAAGCAGAGTTGAATGGTTATTGTTATACACTAAGTCAACCATTCCTATACTATCCTTTCCCCTCCAAGGGGGTGCAGACATTGGATGGCACTCATAGTTGTGGGCGATGGATGGGGCCCACAATCTTATATAACAAACAAAATTTTTATTACTTATATACGCACACATTAATTACCTTGGAAGTCTCTACAACTCTAAAAGAACCAAGGTTACTTATATTTACATAACGTATGGGTTGACGATCATTTGGCCAAAACATGACGAGAGTAGTAAGTTCTTATGAGAGAATTGGTATAGTTACAATTTGGTGCCTTAGGAACCAGGATTATTAACTTCAGTAGAGTTATCTACTTAAAATGTAGGCTTTACAGCCTACAATTTGGTGTTCGTGAAGACGGAAAGAGTTAGAGTATTTTGAGGAATTAAATAAAGTATATGTTGTGACACTGAAATTAATGAATTTTGAGTGAAGATGGATTGATAGTTATTGTGGATATGGAAATTAGGATGATGAGAGTTAGGGGGGTGAGGAAACTGTAGGAAATAAAAAAAATTTATAAAGTCTTGCCCTTTGCAGATTGCTACAAAAATAGGAAACTTAAAATTTAAATTCTGACGATCTTGAAAGTATTATATCGTTGGTTACAAATGTGGTTGTGCACTAATATGATAAAATCACTGATACCTTAACTGACCATAAATGCTTAAAAAAAAATCTTTTCACAAGTAGTTGAATCGCAAGTAGAGTATAGAAACGCTATGGTGAAATAATAAAGAATCTAACTATATATAATTTATACATAAGAAATAAACGGGAAAATATATTTCTATCATTTAAAGTTATATAATCCTTTAACAGAAGCTAATTGAAAAGTAATTAAATAAAAGAAAAGAGACATAGTAATTCTAGCGTCCACCTTGTATCGCGTTAGAATTCGAGAAGACACGCTAACAAATATTTTTTTTGCTTGAAGCGAGAGACAACAATAAATATATATACTCACAGATTCGGAAAATAAAATCTTTCTTACATAATAATTTATAGAGTAGAAAATGTAATACTTTAGTAGTTAGATTAGTAAAAGAATGACCGCACTAATATGTTATGTATTGCGTCAATTATTACGACTTAGCTATCAGTGAGCATCTTTAATTCGCTTTATGTTCCTACCGTTTCTGAAAGTACATATTTGGTAGCTGTTGGTCTTCCAGTCAATAAATAAATCAAATAAATATATAAAAAGAAAGAGCGTAAATAATCAAATTCATTTTTAGATGGAACACTAATCGGATTACAAACTATTGAAGAACTTGAAGTATACATTTTATTTATAACCTCATAATAAATATTACTATTGGATCATAAGTTAAAAATGTTAAACACGCGGTACAAAAAAAAAACTTATGTGCTAGCTTCTAAAAGTAAAATTATTCGAGCAGTTAAACCTTGTCAATCTATAAATCTGAAAATATTAGGAATCATGTATTGATAGGCTTATAGGGTCATAGAGAATCAAAGGGCAAATATGTAGTTTTATAAATGATAGTCATTCAAGGTTAGTTCAGTAAGTTAATAATGTATTGTTAATTGCGAAAACCTAGATAAAATCAGTAGGTTACAAACTGGAACTTAAAACAATGCTCCGTTCGATCATAAAAGATAATAATAGTCAAATTATAATAAGGACTTAAAAGGAACATTTAAGATAAATTGAATTGAAACTAATTACCAACAACAATTCTCGACCAAACACTATTGAACGGTCAACAAAGACTTGGGCGGTCTATTTCGGACTTACTGTCATAAAAGGCATTCAAGAAGGTTCTTTGTGGCTTCCGAAACTTGAACATCTGTTTTATAATAATTATTTTATGATAGTATACCATAAATGCCTAATGTCACATAGCTAAAATACTAATAGCAAAACAATATAGCTCATAAACTGATAAAAATTAACTTCGATTACGTCATGTTCCTGAAGCAGAACTAATCAAATGCTATACAAATCACGAACAGGACTGAATAAATATATGAGGGACGACATTGTAAAAAGTAACCCTTTTCCAAACGTAAATAATGTTTTGGACCTAGTTACCTAAAACTTAACAGGTTACTGTAATGCGATTTACTTATCCAGATAATTTGGTAGAGTTTAATTTAGAGTAAATTGATTAATAATATTGACGTTAATGGATACCAACGACCATTTAGTGATAAATATAATGATTTAAAAATAAGTAGTTGGTACTACTCACTCTATAGTAGAAACTAAAAGAACAATATCCAAATCGCGAATATTGATTATTATTAAGTAAAGTTATGTGTTTCGTTAAATCATATTGTATGTGTGAATAACTTAGATTGATTTAAAATATAAAACGCTCAAAATTAAACATAAATCTTTTATTAAAAAATTGTGTTGGAATAAGTAGGAGTAAAACGTTAATAAGAAACTTAAGAAGATAGACATAACAAGTTTTACAGCCGAACAAATAGAAAAAACATTGATAGGGATAAGTGTTATTAATTAGGGAATTATAAAAAAAAAATATAATATATATTTGTTAATTACAAAATTTAATTCGTTTAACACTCATAAAATTTTGGGGGGTGAATGTACCTATCGTCAATTTGAACACATAAAAGAGTTAAAGGGAGATAGCTATAGGGTAAACACGGATCGAATGCATTACAAATAATCAATTGCGGTTAAAAAATAAACGTTCACACTGAATTAAATTCTATTATTAAGAATATAAGGTCACATTTTTGCTTATCAAAGCATAGAGTGAAATGGTCGGAAGGTCGGCAAAAACAGGTGCAGTCGACCAATCGGGGCAGGCCAGCGAACGGACGCTTGCTCCAGAGATCGGCGGTGCTCGTGGGTGTGAACCCGAATTCTTTGAAAGTCGGACGCGCGCGCATTTGTTTGGAAAATATTCTGAAGTCAGGGTGTGTACCGGGATTAAAACGACGGTCGCGCGTTCGTTAAATTGATAACATAATTAAATTAGAGTCAAGTGAAGTGTAGTGTCTTCCAAGGCTGATTATGTAAGTGGTTCTTTAATTTTAACCTCTCAGCGAAACTCCGTGGGTTTTGTTTTAAAATTGGACTTATTATTTAAATTTTAATATTTCAAAGCTTGCTGTTTTTTTTTAGTGATTATTATTAACGGGATAATTCCTATAATTTTATGGTCTTTTATAAAATTTTGTCATTTAAAACATAGCAAAAATTGTCTAATAATTCATTATCATGCCAAAATAATTAAATAATTATTGTATGATAAAATGATTTACATATATTATAATATTGATTCAATACACAATTAATTAAATGTTTTCTAATATTTATGTAGTTAGTTTAAATCGAATTCTAGTATAACTTAGCATAGAAGAACATATTCATTATTCTATTATTAATATTATAACCCTTCTGAGCTTTGTCTGTGAGTGATGGTATCTTTTATGCATTTGAAAGGGTAGAACATTCATTAAATGTATCAAAAATTGTTGTTGTAAAGTTATATTTTAATGAGTGTTTTATTACTTCTGTCATAATCATATTTTTATTGTATTGTTCATTTTATTTCTTGTGTTTGGTTGTATCACTCATATAATTACACATTACATTATAATATATAATTTAAATTCAATTGGACGTGAATTAATATAATCCACGGATCTAAATGAATTTTAGGGAATGCTTACTCAATAAAAGTAATGATTTATTACTCTTAGGAGGATATAATAAATCATGAATGTGTGACAACATAAAATTAACACAGCTTAAATTTAAGTAACATTTAGAAATAAGTAGTTACCTTCACATTTTTACATCATAAATAACACACCATAATTCATTTACCAAGATAAAAGGGAGCCTCGACATCATATATAATTGAATAACTGTAATTTCGTCTGTATTAAATTATTTGTATTGTGGTACAAGGCTAAGATTAATGATGTTACCCAGTCGATATTGAATCGAGCCTATCTGGGGATATCAAAATAATCTTGCATTGTCGGTGGGTTTCAATTTATTGATTATCCTATCGACAACCCTTGTGTCAAAATTCAAATTTGTTCATAAATAACAACACGCAAGTACACGACACTACTTAACAACAATTTTAAAGCTATTGGTTTAAGTCGGTAGTAATAAGGCTATTTGTACATGCCTTTCGATTTTAGTTTTAAGAATTTAGGGCAGTACTTAAACCAAGGCTTGAGATTAAATCTCTGTAATAATGAATTTAGTAAAATACACCTTCTGTGTATTTAAATAAATACATATGAGTGGTTCACCAGTTTTCAGCTAGTTTAAGTGGGAAGTTAGGCATTTAATAGGGACTGTGTTACATAACAAGAAACTTAGTTTGTATGCTCGTTATTTAGAGCGAAGTGCTAACAAGGGCGACTGCTTTTCGAATGAAGTTATTTCCCTTGCAAGTAAGAAGCCATAATCTTTAATTAGGTTTTTTATGTGTGAATGCACTTAATAACTTTAATCATTTGGTAATTAAATATGAACACAGACGCGAGTATAATCTTAAAATTATTAAATAATAAAATCCTGTCGAAGTTAAATAATATAACATTACTTTTGGAAATATCAAAAATATCCGAAATTGGATTTGATACTCTTAAGGTAATGAAGAGGAGAAAGTGACAAAAAATAATCAAACTCGTGGATACCCGATGACGTGTGCCGGAGGTTTCATGTAGATTTAAGTTAATAACTTTTTCTTTCAGCGTCCACGTGTAGATTTAATTAGACCTAAGTGTAGTTAGAAACATGAAACCATTAGTGATGGACAGTCGGGATCTTCTTCTTTCTCCTCCGCGGTAAATTCCTATTTATATAGTTGTAATAATTGCGTTATTTCTTCGATTTGGGGGGGTGATAATTCTGTTTCTTCCAGAACACAGGAAGTTCGAGAGCTGTTTGCCGAACTGTGGGTTGTCATGTAGATTTATCGTAAAGAATTGAATTATTCTAATATCGTCAATACTGAAAATACGTATTAAACTAGTAGTGTACTAGAGTAGATACAGATGTGTAAATTTTATCCATTGATTAAACGAGACTTACTAGGACGTATCGACGTAATTGAATCTTAAAGCAAGTAACTATTTACTGGATGTTTAACTTGAATTATTTTATTCCAAAATACAAATCATTCTTCTGAAGTCGACGAAATAATATTCAACGTAAATTCAAGCGTAGTGAGGATTAAATAATAGATTGGTACTATTAGGTAAATTTCCAGGTTGAATTACATGACGACTCACAGTCTAAAAGAAGTCTTCGGAGGTTTGTGGCATGTTATTATAAACTCACCATATCGGTTTTGTTTACATCCAACTGTTGTACTATAAAATTAAAATTATATTTTAATTGAAATAATTGTCTTACTAAAAAAAATATATATTTTGAATATATTATTTCTAATATAACTATCATTTCTCAAGATGAAACGTTGTGTATGCTTAACCGATATGGGAAATCCTAATTAATACAATGGGTGACTTATTACCTTGCCAATATTTAATTTATTAACAGTAAATAATTACAAAGTCACTTATTGTATAACAAGGAAATACGATGAATTTGTCTATCCATTTTGTTTTCAGAGATGTTTACATATACGTTTTATATTATCTTGCTGTATATTATGCTTGCTGTTAAGTATATGTTGACGTGATCACTACTTCTAGGTATATCATAATACTACTGTATATCAAGGGAACTTATGTGCTTTTGTTTAACCAAATTCTTTCAGAGATGGTCATTGTTTAATTGGTATTAATTTATATTATGTTTTATGGTTACACAACTTTTTTATAGGTATGTCAATGGAACATTATATTGAACTTTAATTAACCAATTTTCAGAGATTGTCACATCGATTAATTAAAACTACCTAATCTAACGGAATATTATTAATATGAGTATGTTTGACGTATTCACCATTTGTTATAGATTTTTCGAAGGAGACTTAATCATTTTACGGAATAGTTAATATTATCCTACCTTACCTAAGCTTTATAGCGGGTGGTAGAATATTCACAAGATATTTTTAAAGTTACAGCAAATAAGGCGACTCTTAGGGGTCAGTGTGTTCTTGGCTTGGAATTTATTACTCTTACAGGAATGTATGGGGAATATATGGAATAGCCTTGACTTAATATATTGATCTTTAATCGATAAGCAATTAAGCGTAATTAGATTCACTTACGAGTTAGAAATGAACAGGGACCGGAAGTAATCTGCTTTCAAAGTAACGTATTGCAGCCCAGCTTTGTTATCATTCTGTCTCTTAAGATGAATAATTAAGTTAATGCAGTTAAGGCGTATCTGTTCAATTACCAATTATTGAGTGCCAAGACTCGGAAATCATATTTCATAATCAATTCGGTTGTGATAATACTGGTTGCCTTTGACTTGATTAAATTAGATTCTTGTTAATTGAACTTAACTATGAAACCCTAAGTCCTTCTTTCGTTAATTCGTTCAAGTATTTAAATTGTGATATATTTAACCTGACAATAGTTTGATAAATTCATCAGACTGGAGTGCTTTTATAATTATGTAATAAATGTTGAGCTAGTTGCGATTTTGGGGCCTCACAACCCCCGGGATTAATAAACTCCCTCGCATGATTGCTTAATTTGGAAAGCTTCGACTGCAAGCATAAGTACTATACACGTCGGTGAGAAATTTTCCCCACACTGGACAAAGGTTCGATAAAGGGTGCTCTACGGCCAAAGAGTTATTTATTTATTGAACCATTTACAAACATTATACACGACATCATCGAATTATGGTTGGGTTAATATTAATTGATCGCGGGAGGTTGAAGTCCTACCCTAATCCATTTAATCACTTCCTACCCTTCTGTTCCTATATATTAGAAAGGAGAACTGATATTATTACAAGTAATTGAATAAAACTATTCAGCCCTAGCATGATGTTACTTATGAGTATAGAATTAATTATTCTTAAACTATACACATACTAAGTTCTATGTGAAAAAAATAATTTATATGAAACATATAGAATTAATTATTATTTCAAGATGAAATTAACTTTCTTTAACTGTTAAACAGTTTGGTTGTAATAAACCCCAGTATGATATGGTTCTTGTTTACTATCATGAATAACCAGATTGGTTTGAACCCCAAAATAATAATCTTTTATCTCATCTTGTGAGGCAAGGAGATATATCTGACTGTATTTATAATACAGGTATAAAACTATGACCGATTTATAGTCGTATTGAGTATTGATTACTAGGCCACTGTTGTGTGCCAATTTGCAAACCTAGGACAACTGGTCCTTTTACTACATTACTAGTCAAGGCTAGTGCAACAGAACACTGATTTATAATCGTATTGATTGCTAGGCCACTGTTGTGTGCCAATTTACAAACTTAGGACAATTAGTCCTTTTACTACAATACTAGTCAAGGCTAGTGCAACAGAATTGAAGTTCCATCAAGCAGAGTTGAATGGTTATTGTTATACACTAAGTCAACCATTCCTATACTATCCTTTCCCCTCCAAGGGGGTGCAGACATTGGATGGCACTCATAGTTGTGGGCGATGGATGGGGCCCACAATCTTATATAACAAACAAAATTTTTATTACTTATATACGCACACATTAATTACCTTGGAAGTCTCTACAACTCTAAAAGAACCAAGGTTACTTATATTTACATAACGTATGGGTTGACGATCATTTGGCCAAAACATGACGAGAGTAGTAAGTTCTTATGAGAGAATTGGTATAGTTACAGGTTGAAGGACAAACTTAACTGCACCGTTCGATCCCTACACACGGCTATTGCATCGACCACAAATAATAAGTTTGTAATAGTAAATTGTCTTCTTTTGTTATGAAACTATATATTTACGGTTTTCAGATGTTTTCTTTTAAATATGTGAAGCAAGACATTGCTTTTTGCCTAGGTAATGACTCTAGGTCAACGGGAAGTACCCTATGGGTTTTGATTCCCTTGTGAAATTGCAATATTATGACATAAACGGTCGTACCTTTAGATTGCGTTGACTTAAAAGTTTGGTTTTTATTACGGCTGAAAAAGACCAAAAAAAACTCGAGCATTTGATACTTACAAACTTAATCTTGATACCTTTATGCGTTGCTGAGAAAAAGGGACTGACAGACAGACGGACAACAAAGTGATCGTATAAGGGTTCCTTTTTAGGGTTATGTACCAAAAGGGTAAACAGGACCCTATTACTAAGATTCCGCTGTCCGTCCGTCTGTATGTGTGTCTGTCAGTCTGTCACCAGGCTGTATCTCATGAACCGTGATAGTTAGACAGTTGAAATTTTCACAAATGATGTATTTCTGTTGCCGCTATAACAACAAATACTAAGAAAAAAGAAAAAAATATTAATAAACATGTTTTTTTTAATCGTTTTATTGGTGATAGGGAATTTGGGGGAACCCTTCGTGTATGAGTCCGACTAGCACTTGGCCGGTTTTATTCCTTTTGAGGTACAGAACCCAAAAAAAGGACCGATTGGTACCAATAAAAATGTTGTTGTCGTCGTCGAAATAAATATGCCTGACCTTGGCAATGAATGACCTTTTGGCTCCACTTAGTGTTCAAAAATTATTCAACGTCGTCATCTGCCACAGTAAATCACACAGGACAGTAGACACGTTGTAAATACGTCATTTTTTTATTTTTTTTATAAAAGGACATAATTTAGTAGATTATTTTTGAAAAAAATTAATTAATTTTTTTTTTTTTATTATTATTATTTGACATTTTTTAGTAAATTTACTAAAAAAATGCACTTTAGGAATATCTTGAGAAAAGGAGTTTTAGAGCAAAAAGGCCGCTTGTTTGGTACTATGTTTGTATGTATGTATGTTATTGTTTATTGGTAAATGTTTATCAATTTTATCTGTGTGTGTTTAGTTATAGTTATCTCCTTCATTGTGTACGAATGATAAAAAAGGGTTACCCCCTTCACGGTCTACGAATATTAAAGAAAAAAACGCATCTGTTTATATAGATCATTGTTTAGCAAGGGCTCTAATCTTTGTGAGATTTATGAATGCAATGTTACCAATTTCTATCTATGTGCCGTCATTGTTAAGTTAGGGTTATCTCCATCCCCATTTTGGTGGGTATACGGACTCCCACATAACCACCTACCTCCCCGTGGTAGGTGGTATCCATAAAAGATTTCCCCGGGACAAAAAAAAGGGTTATCTCCATCATGGTTTACGAATATTAAAGAAAGAAACGCTTCTGTTTATATACATCATTGTTTAGCAAGGACTCTATGCTTTGTGAGCTATATATATATTTAATTTCTATTTTTAGCGTCATCATTTTTAAGTTCAGGTTATCTCCTCAAAAAATCTCATCTGTTTAAAGACGTCATTGTTTTCAGTATTTCAAAGTACTATAAATTTCCTTTAATAGAACTTAAAAAAACTGAAAAAATTAAAACGTACGGGTAAACAATGTCATGATTCAATGAAAAATCACTGAAATCGGACAATGTTATGAGGTAGAAAAGAGTTTTCCCTTTTAGCATGGAAAGTACTAGCAAACTATGCAATCCTCTTAAATAATGTCATTCGCAAGCGTTAAACGAATTTGGACTTTAACATCAATAACTACCATAGTTTACTGAATAAAGATTTTAGTTCAGGCAGCGTTCCGGAAACTTCACGAAGTCTTCTCGTCTAAAATACCTCAGTGCCTCAAGACAAGAGTCTTCGACCAATGTGTGTTACCAGTGATGACTTATGGCACTGAAACGTGGTCTCTTACTATGGGCCTCATAAGTAACCTCAAAGTAGCACAACGAGCTATGGTCAGGGCTATGCTCGGGGTTTCTCTACGTGATCGAATCAGAAATGAGAAGATCCGTAGAAGAACGAAAGTCACCGACATAGCCCAGAAGATTAGCCAGTTAAAGTGGCAGTAGGCAGGGCACATAGCACGCAGAATAGATGGCCAATAGGGCCGGAAGGTTCTGGAGTGGAGACCACGGACCGGCAAGCGCAGCGTAGGTCGTCCACCGACACGGTGGACAGACGACCTGATAAAGGTCGTAGGACGACGTTGGATGCAGGCCGCTGCCAACCGGTCTATTTGGAAAATTATGGGGAGGCATATTCAGCAGTGGACGTTCTACGGCTGAGATAAGATTTTAGTTTGCTAGTTTAGTTTGGTGACCAGCACACGCGAATTGTTATCAATGTGTAGACATCTTCATTCATAGAGATTCATAGTTAATAATGTTACCGATTATGTATGTCGAGTCAAGCAAAATTCCCAATTTGACGTTATATCTCTTGGGAATATTTACTTTATGAATCTATGCTAGTGATATAAAAGCCACCGAATTACAAAGTATATTACATACAAGCCCATTATGTTCCCACTGCTGGGACTCGAGCCTTCCTCTCAGAGAGAGGAGTTGGGCCATAATCCACCATGCGAGCATAGTGCAGTGTATAGGCTAGAGGCTCGAAGTTTTCAGGGCACCCGAAGCCCATCGACATAGTCTAACTACAGTTGTTCTCAGACTAACAACCGGGACCGACGGATTAACGTGCCCTCCGAAGCACGGAATCGCTCAGTTGAACAATGCCACTAACACACACCCATCCAACTTCTGACCACAGCAAGCGTTGCTTAACTTGTTGATCGGTTTAGATCGCCAAGTCAAGCTCCGCTGCGAGCATTTCAAAGTTTATTAGTTGATGTGAATAAAGAAGGGCCTTTGCATATTTAATTAAGACATCAAAAACCTTATTATGAACGTCAATTTTAAATAATAAATTTTAGTGTGCTTTACAAGACGCTACATCCGCGTTGCAAAATACTTTTTATATTGCAACTGCATTTGTGGCCATTACGAGAAATACGGGCAAGAAACTCGGGGCCATTTTTTTCTTTTTATAGTGTATTAGTTTTATAACAATCTTGAACATACATGTAACTTTTCATTGCAACAACAGTGAAACGTTACATGTATGGAAACTGTCAATTTGCCAGAATTGAAGTACCCCAAGCATGTTTGCTTTCTAAACACATTCTTAAAAAAAAATAACATTTATAACCTAAAACTGTTTTACGGTTAACTTGAGTCGTCTATCCTTGAGCTCTTTGGGAGTCTAATAATTATATTAAATAATTAGTCACTCTCTTGTCTAATTTCGTTCTAGTAATGTGGTGGATGACGATTGACGGGAAACAAAAAAAGATTTCATGATTTGTTCTCTTTGCTTACACTTATGCCCCATTACGAACATTTATTGCTTAATAATCCTGGTGGACTATTACACGTCAAAACTAAAAAAAATATCTAGGAAAGTTAAAACAAAATAAACGATAGCCGATTCACTTGTTCGAAAAACTAAACTAAAATTTAATTTTGGCTGTCCTTATTCTGTTAACAGTAGAATCCAAATTTCGGAAAGGTTAAACTAATTTGGATTTTAATCTAAACAGAATAATAGCTGCCATTCTTTAGAGATTTTTAGCTTAGAGAATGCTTACAGAATCGACACCGACATTTTTCCCGGCATACCTAGTTCAGTATTGTTATATGTAGGTCACCAAGATATTTCCTCTATGGCTTAATTTAAATTTAGAAGGGACGAATCATTATGATCTCACAGTGGAGCTGGTCATTTTCATTCAACCAATCAACGAGATGAAACAACCCAGGGGGCCTCCTCCCACCTTTTACGAAACTATCATAAATCAGGAGCGTTTTGTAATAAGCTTAGAATAATCATACTTACTATGGTACTCCCACCGACACAAAACGGTCAATCAAATTTAATGGTAAGGGTGCAATATAACTATTTTAAGAGATAAGAGTACGGATCTTCAAAATTTAACATTGGAACAATGTAAAAGTGCCAAAAGTCAAAGTACGCGAATTGAGTGAACTATTTGAATATACTACGTCATCAAAACGTCTATCGTAATTCATTATTATTGCTTGCTATATTGAAGTGGTGGTACCAAATTTAATGGTAAGGTTGAAACATGACTACTTTAAGTGGTGGGATTAGGGCCCGGAGTCACGATTTGGATAGGTGACCGTAAGTGGAGCGTTTCCGTGCTATAAAGTCTCACAAACAACTGGGTTGCGATCACCATTCTAGTCAAAAACTAACCAAGAATTCTAGTCTATATCCTATTCTTTCCACTTTCAAACGTCGGACGTTGCCACAGTGATTTGTTGGCGCAATGTTGCGTAAACAGTTCGTTGACTGACCTTGGCCCACTGCACTTACTTGCGCTGTGGCACGGTGAAGTGGTATTGGTCGATGGTATTTGTGTTAATACTATAGTACTTGAATACGTAGACCCGATGTCTTATGAATAAAATGTATGATACATACAGCTTAAGGGTATTGTATTACACATATATTATTATAGGGAATGAAATTTAATGACCACCAATCGTTGCCCTAAACAGCCTCATCCAAAAAAAATATATGTACAAATAAATGAAACCTGTACCAAAATCTTTCGGGCTATTTAAGTCATGCCTGCACTACAAAAACTTTTCATAACCCAAAAAGGCCACGCGTGCACCAAATTTTAACTAGCAAAGTTTTGTGTCATTGACGTTGCGTATTAGGTTAGGTTAGGTTAGTTTAGTTTAGTTTAGTTTAGTTTAGTTTATTAAAAAAGAAAAAAAAAATCTAAATAAAATTTCGCGATTTAGTCACGCGCGAGCGTGACATATTTGGATGAAATTTTAATTAAAATGTGAGTATATAATATTTGGTGCATGCGTGGCCTTTTTGGGTAGCTCAGCGATTATTCTGAAGATACTTGCCTTTTTTAGGATAACAGACTTTACGTTTATTGGTGATAATTTCATATTAAAATGGGGACTAAATTCTGGTAAGTACTTACGATTTTTTGGACGTTATATTTCATTATATCTGGTGATTGCTTAAACCTAAGCTTTGTTATAGTAGGTTGTGCATATCCTTGTAAGTATATTTGTGAAGGGACGGAATTAAGGCGCGGTCCAATCTTAATTTTATAACAATTTACGATGCTTTACATAAGATTGAGAATAGCTTACAAGATTGGACGATATAATACGAAGATGCAATTGAATACGTGCTAATATTTTTTATATTTAGTTCGTACAATCAAATGATTAAATTTTAAGTATAATGGTGTCCATAATTCACTAGTAAATTTTATTGGGAATTCGAATATGATACATTCATTGAAATATATTTGCCCATAATTGCTTAAAAATGCTTTTTCCCACGAAGCACGTAAGATAAATTGCAAAATTTAGGGAATGTTGCTGATTTTTTTCCATCGAAACATTTGCTCAATCGTGTATTGGCTCCCATACTTCATAAGAATGTATATTCAATTTACACTACGTTTTCTTTCGAACGTCGGCTATTAGATTTTCTATGTCGGTTAATGAAATTTGGTCGTAATCTACACTCTTTTCGCCTGAGAATCTTTCATCGTTGGGATGGGAATTGTAAGATGAAATAGTATTGAAGCTGTATGGTTGTCTATACTAATGCCTATTAGGTATAAAGAGTTAGAATTGAATAGGCTCCATTAGTGCAGGACCGATTTCTAAAATTCTTTCACCATTAGAATCCTGCATTATCCCTGATGAACATATGCGATATATATATCCAATTCAAAATCCAAGTATCCAATTTTGCTTTGTTTGGCCTGAAGGTGTATAGAGACCTAATTCAACTAAAAACATCCTGTCTAAAACAGATTTTACAAATGTTATGGTGGTAAATAGGTAAGATTTCGGAGAAAAAGGGAAAGTTCACAAAAAAATTATAAAAAATTGGGGGGTCGGGGATTTTTTTGATCCCCGAACACGCTCATTTGGTATGTCGGTCCCTCTACCAAACACCCTGTAGAATATTTTAAAATAAGTTAAGGAAACTTCAATAAAATAACCCAAGGTGTGAAAAAAATACCTAAAAAACATTCTTATATCGCGTACGCTGCGAAAACTATTGTCAAAAGAGCAAAGTGATGTAGTACAGTTTATAGAGGACATCAATATCTACAAAAAAGTTTACAATACCATATGTCCAACTATTACAGTTACGTCACAATAACTACTTTATCACGTTAAAATATACAATAGTAACGCCGGTACAAACTAGGCCACTTTATTCGAAACTTTGTATTTATCCGCATCTACTTCTAATAATAATAAATATAAAAAGAGGAAATATTTGATTGTTTGTTTGTAATAACGGAAAAACTACTTACCTAACCAATTCATAAATTCTGTCACCAATCAAAAGCTACATTATGCCTGTGAGTAACATACGCCATATTTGATTCATCATCATCATCATCCATCACCACGCGCATCATTCTCTTATATTATATAATATTGTATTTATGTACATAATCTAACATATTCTGTGAAGGGTCAGAATTAATGGCAGTATCCTCAATCGTCAGGCTGCGAATTTTAATATGAATAAAGTTGTATCGTTGTAATAAATAGTAGTACTTAAGAGGATCGCATAGCCAGTACTTTCTATACTAAAAGAAATAACTCTGTCCGAGATCTTGGAGTTATCTTCGATGATGAGCTGAACTTTCGTCAGCATATTATTTCAATATGTAAAGAAGCTAGCAAGGCATTAGGTTTTATAATGAGAACAACCTCACAATTTCATGACGTAAAGATTGCCATCATGCTTTTTAATGCGTTCTTCGCAGCAAGCTGGAGTTCGGTGCTATAGTTTGGGATCCGAATGAGGCTATGTTCAGGGGCCTTACTTCCAGCTCTTAAAGTAGTCATGTTTCAACCTTATCATTAAATTTGGTACCACCACGTCAATATAGCAAGATTAAAATAATAATGGATTACGATAGACGTCTTGATGACGTAGTATCAAATATTTCACGCAATTAGCATTCTTTTTCGTGACTTTTGACACTAAGTTTCATTGAAACAATGTCAAATTATTGAAGATCCGTGCACTCATCTCATAAGGTGGTCATATTGCAACCTTACCATTAAATTTGGCTGACCGTTTTGTGTCGGTGGGAGTACGATAGTAAGTATGATTATTCTAAGCTTATTACAAAACGCTCCTGATTTATGATAGTTTCGTAAATGGTGGGAGTAGGCCCCCTGGGTTTGATGATTGAGAGGCTGCAGCGTGAATTCGCTAGGTATGTCTATAAACGTATGTACGGATAAATACGTTTATCCATCACTATTTGTCTCAGTAATGATCGGAGTAAGTACATTTGAGTACAGGCGTAAATTGCTATTAGTCATTCACTATTGCCAAATGCGCAATAGAGTCAATAATCCGTGTTGGGTAATATTATTTTAATATATAATTATTTGTGCCAAATAACTACATTCGCACAGGGAGTCGACGCTGTCATCAACTGTTCACATGTCCCGTGTCACGTGCCATCCACGGCAGGAACGCGCCTACGCGCAGGCTGTTGACTATTCTCAATCAATTTACGCACGAGTTCCAGCATGTCGACATTTTCAATGACGTTGGGAGCACAATAAAACTAGTGTATCTAATTTAAGCCTTTTTTAACATGTTACCTAAATATTTAGCATTTTGGTCTATATTTTTACCCGTCGCGTGTCGCGCGCACAGCATGTGTACGTTTAAAAAAGTGCTAAGCCATGTCGCGCGTACACAAAGTGTATACACATTTTTAAACCTCGAGTTTGTAACTAATTTTATCAGATCCAATGCACTCCACCGGTATAAACTTGCTTTTAGTTGGTCAAACTATTCAAGAATAGTATGTTTTATTTGACTTTCATGCGTAATTCGGAAATAAACCGAAAAACACTAGACACGGGACGGGGTAAGCTTACTATGTCATTTAAAAAATAAATAAATAATTAAACTCTTTTCTACCTCTTAACATTGTCTGATTTCAATGATTTTTTTTTCATGTAATCATCACATTGTTTACTATGCCCGTACTTTTCGATTTTTTCAGTATTTCAAAGTATTATAATTTTACTTTTGTAAAACTTAAAAAAACTGAAAAAGAGTTATTTCTTTTAGTATGGTCTATGCAATCCTCTTAACGTGCGCTGTCAAATCTTTTCAATATTACTTGTATATTATTTTTTAAATTATCTATAAGAATAAGAATATTTATAGGCTTAAAATGTAGGTAACAATAAAGTTGGAACCTAAAAACAAACAGCCCCATACATTTTGTCGCATAGCGACGTGCAAATAATACAATTTAACTTATTTAGTTTGGTGGGTATACAATTATTAAAGTCAAAATGAAAATTACCACTAATGTCAAAAGTGTCATTTCAAAATACATAATATTATTATAATTATAATTACAAAATTTTAATTTAATCAATCTTTATTAATAGCAATTTTTGAGAAGGAACGAATAATAGGAATTTTCTATGAGCCAGAGTTTAAGTTTCCTACAGAATCTGTTCATTGGCAGTTCTTTGATCTCTTTTGGAATAGAATTATATAAATTCCCACACATTGCATAACAGTTACTCAGGTGCAGCTTTGTTCTCGGGACCCTTGGTAAGACGATTCAGACGATTCAAACTGGATTTCTTGTATTTCTAGGAAAAATATCTTTGCTGTTTTAAATAACTCTGGATGGAATTTCACAAATTTAGCTGATTCCAAAATAAACATACAAGGTAAGGTGAGAAAATGAAATTCTTTGAAAACTGGCTTGCAAGATTCTTTATAAAAAAAGAGCTCATTAAAGTATTTCAATGTTTGAAACTATACATTTTTTGTAAAAATCTCTAGCATTGAGACTAAACGGAGTTTATTTATTCCATCGACAGCAATACGAGTGTTTTTTGGGAAACTTTGCAATTTTTGACATCAATCGAAGTATCTCTAATCGGGTATCGGTGAACATATCCGATAAAATTGTCAAATTTGAGTTTTCGCTTTTACAGACGAAATATATTTGCAGCTTATTTCGTCTTTAAAGGCGAGGAATCCTCACTTGTTTAGTGGTAGGCCCTTATGCAAGAAGCCGCCTTAGTTAGTACCACCACTGTGCCAGATATTCTGCCATGAAGCAACGGTGCGCAAGAATTACAGTTATAGTGTGAAGGGCGCCGGAGCAAGTGAAACTACTGGGCGGAAGAAACCAATGTCTCTTGATGATGACTGCAGTGAGTGTCACTCCAAATTACAGTTATTACAGCGTTGCGGGGGGTGCAGCAACTGGTAGTGCAAGCGTAGTACATGATTCTCGTCTATACATATATAGGTCCATATATACTATATATATAGTATCAAGCGTAGTACATGATTCTCGTCTATACATATATAGGTACATATATACTATACTATATATATAGTATAGTATATATGTATAGAAGTTAAGGATCCGTATAAAAACTTAGATAATGTAACCTAAGGTGTGAAAAAATTACCAAAAAAATAGTACGAAAACTATTGACAATTGAGCAAAGTGATATAGTACAGTTTATAGAGAACATCAATATCTAAAAAAAGTTTACAATACCATATGTCCAACTATTACAGTTACGTCACAATAACTACTTTATCATGAGAAAAATTCCATCCTCAGACGGGATTCGAACGGGAGACGCGGGTTCGAATCCCGTCCGAGGATGGAATTTTTCTCTCTATAAATTTGAATGTTTGAGATCGCTTAAGCAGGCGTTAGTGCTTTAAAAAGTAATACAATAAAAAAAATTACAAGGGCTGCGATGTCAATACGAAAGTTTATGTATTTCTAAATAATGCTTCTTTCGGTTGGATGATACTGTTAAACTGTCCAATAGATGTCGCTCCGTCCCCGCAAGACGGTTAGTCAAATAGAGAGTTAAAATTCGATGCTCGGACCAGAACCTCGGTGGTCTAGTTGGTCAATGGCGTCTGACACGGAGAGCCAGAAGACGCGGGTTCGAATCCCGTCCGAGGATGGAATTTTTCTCTCTATAAATTTGAATGTTTGAGATCGTTTTAGCAGGCGTTAGTGCTTTAAAAAGTAATACTATAAAAAAAGTTATTTAAAGTAGGTATTTATGAGGTATCTAATCATAAATATGACCTTCCCATATTTGCCATTATATGACAGCAAAAACTGAGTTACGCGAAATGAAAACATTACGAAACTCCAAACAGATGTCAAACCTCTTGAGCAATGTTTGAAGTTACACTTCAGTACTTGCTATGTTACTAACTATGACTCTGTGTAGGCAAGGTAAGTAAATGGGCGCGCGCTCTAACTACTTTGGTGTAGGTATGTTATGGAAAATAACTTGCAAAATTAGGTAACGGCTAACCGTTGCTTAATTTAATACTGCTCCAAAGAATTTTACCGTGCAAAGTACCAAATAACGTCATATTTAAAGTTTTAAGTAGCGTTGATAAATAAAGCCGTACGTTGTAAATATTTTTTCCAAATCTTTTCCTAGCCACCTTTTATTGTGTATTTCTTTTTGACGTGATTACGTTTTATAAATCGATGAACGCCGGCTGCACGTACGAAAAAGTATGAACCATTGTCACGTTGTCACGTTACGCCTGAGGCGGGCGTGCAAGCGAGTGCGCGGAACAAGCGATAGAGAGGCACGATCGGCCTAAGCGTTCGGCTTGTCTTATGACGTTATCACGTAAAATTATCGTCCGTAAACCGACTTTACAGACGATATTTTTTATATATATAATTTATGTCTTGTAGTTATTGTAATACTTCTTAGTTTTAGTGGTGGATTGGGTTTATTTATTTTGGTGATGTACTTTGTTTGGTTAGATAAATCATATCCACAGGGCCAATCACAGCTCACCCTTCGTTTGATGTTCTATTGTTTAACGGCCGGTCCCAATAATCTATCTATCGTCGGTTTAACTTACTAGAGATAGCTATTTGACACTTTTTGTATGGACGTTATGTCAAATTGCTATCAGTAGTAAGGAAAACTGTGGATAGATAGATTATTGGGATCCCCCATTAGTCTTTCGTTACAAAACCTACAGAAATAGAGTAATAATATTTTATTAAGACTACTTTAAGAGTCATATCTAATCTTAAAGTATCATACTTCAACCTTACCATTAAATATGGTACCACCACCTCAATATAGGTAGCATCTCATTGTGTAATATAATTTCATGATCATATTTCATTACATTAAATCCTTATTTTGTGTATTTAAAAACTATTTCTTGATTAACATAAAATGTGACAAACTTTAAAAAAGGAGAACCATGATGGAATGACAGAATAGAGACGTCAGGGATTTTTCATATTTTTTTTTTGATTTGGATTTTGGGAGAGAGAGTATTGGATTACGTCCGATTAAAAAAGATTATAGGAAGATTCCAATTTGATGAGCCGAGATACGAAATAATTATATTCCCTGGAAACCTTAGTTGACGGTGAGGTGTTGAAGTTGGTGAAATAGTGATTTGTAACCGACGAGTCACTCTCGATATTGTCAATTACATTCCTGAAGTCAAGACTTGGAAAGATATTTTCATATGTATTAATTAATAACAAATCGAGGGTGTTGGTTTGATGAATACTCTCGCCTTGATATATAAAACAAGCTATTTGGGG
This sequence comes from Selenia dentaria, assembly GCA_917880725.1. Taxonomy (NCBI): domain Eukaryota; kingdom Metazoa; phylum Arthropoda; class Insecta; order Lepidoptera; family Geometridae; genus Selenia; species Selenia dentaria. Next base: position 5,836,932 of record OU862904.1, on the reverse strand, counting down.
TATCCTGTGTTCTCTGAGCTCAGAACTGAAGCCTTGGATAAAGCAAGAAGCTAACTGGAACCTTTGATGGAACGTGTGTGTGTGGACTTGTGGTGAAGTGTTATTCGCCAGGTCACGTAATACTTATTATTATAACTTTATTTATATTTCTGATGTTCCTTTTTATTTTTTAGATAGCTAACTAGGCCTTCAGCTAGGTATTCTACCAATGTAAGTAACCATTACATTACAATTGTTTTATAATCTGAGGGTAGCATGCTTAAAATAATAATGGATTACACTCAGATTATATTGTTTTATAATCTGAGGGATCACAATAGATGTTTTATTAAATATTATCTACTTATCTATATGTATATGTATAATGCCGTTTCCAAGACTTTAAAAATGTGTGTAATTCGTGTACTTGTGTTGTTAGTGGTGTGTGACGTCACTTGCCGGTCTATACGGAAGACCAGCGCTGGTTGGTAACAACCGGCATTATGCTGAGTATAGGTCGGTTTGTGTCTGAAAACTTCATAATATAATTTATTATCTGTTTGTTAGTTAAATGTATGTATGTATTTAGTTTTCAGCCGCAAATAAAACTATTCTATTCTATTCTATATAAAAATATATTGAAGTAGTATTCGTCTCTTTTGTGTATTAGTCAGAGTATATTTATACTAAGCTTATTACAAGTTACTCCTGTTTATTATAGTTTCGTAAAAGGGGGCAGTAAACCCGCGGTGTGGGCGTCAGACTCGTCCCCTTTCTACCGACTTCCAAAAAACGGAGGTGGTACTCAATTCGACTGTATTTTTTGTTATGTTTGTTACCTCATAACTTTCGACTGGGTGAACCGATTCTCAAAATTATTTTTTTTGATTGATAGCTGGTGCTTCACGTGTGGTTCCATTTCATCAAATTCGGTCCAGTAGTTTCTGAGTTACACTCCTATAACTGAATAGAATGGAAGTCGGTATTAAATTTTTCAAACTATACTTGTTGTTAGATCATAAAGGTTAAGTTAGATTGACAAGAAGTGTCAAAGTCACAGCAACATTGACGCGTGTGTTTTTTGTCAATTATTAAATCATTAATCATCAATACTTAAAAGATTTAAACATCCTGATTGATTGACTGACTGACTAATAGACAACGCACAGCCTGAATCGTTGGTCGAAGAGACTTGACATTTGGAGGATGTAATTATTATTTGTCTTATTTATTTCTTATTATTTTTTATTTATCTTATTATTTGTCTTAGTGGGTAGATGTGTACTACGAAAGGGTTTTTGGAAATTCATCCCCTGAAGGGATAAAACTTGTTAAAAAACTATTGTATAAGAAGTACAATTTGAAAAATTTAATAGCGATCCATTCTATTCAGTTATTGGAATATATCTCAAAAACTACTGGACTGGATTTAATGGAACCACATGGAAAGCACCAGCTATCAATCAAAAAAATAATTTTGAGAATCGGTTCACCCAGTCCAAAGTTATGAGGTAACAAACATAAAAAAACATACAGTCAAATTGAGTACCTCCACCTTTTTTTAGAAGTCGGTAGAAAACCTTTTTTTTTTAAATAGGTCTGGAAATTTGAAATACTATTGATCTAAAATGATGTCCCGTTTAGATTTAAAATTCTAAGTCCCAATTAAAAGGATTGCATAGCTAGTAGGTACTTTCCATGCTAAAAGAGAAAACTCTTTTTTAATACAGTTGCTCAAAAAGTGGCATATTGCAGACACGTATAGCGTTCGGGATGTGGGCTTTTACATACTCGTGCTTTTTTTTTACCTTTCCCGAACTCGTGCGTTCTCTTTCCCACCTTTCAAAATAAAGTCTATTAAAAAGAAAAACCAACCATGAAGTTTTTACTTAAAAAAATCATAGAAGTTTTTATGATTCATGCAAATACGTATATTTCTAAAAAGAAGCTACTAATTTGTTTCAATATCAGATTTAACGATTTGATTGAATGAGTTAGGTTAGGTTTCATTTCATTTCATCTCATCTCATTAAATTTCATTTTCAATTCATATCAATAAAAAAATTCTGCTGTAGACTTGGCTGTATGGGCATAGTTCCCTTTGCCTACCAGAATGGGTGAAGAAAAAAAAAACTCTGCTTATAAGAGTATTCTACGGTTGGCGCCATTTTCCAGAAATTTTCTTCGCGAGTTTATTTTATTAAATAGCTTCATTTTTTTGGCAACTGTATTAAAAATACTCAATCAGTACACGTGCGGAACCTTGCACCTTGTTCCGACTGTCAAGATAAAATATAATAGATAAATAGACATTTGTCTCTTGGAACTCTTTGCAATGACAGCCTTTCCCCACTTGTAATGAAATATACTATTCTACCTCTTAACATTGTCTGATTTCAGTGATTTTTTTTTCATGGAATCATGACATTGTTTGCTATTTCCGTACGTTTTGATTTTTTCAGTTTTTATAAGTTCTAAAAAAGGAAATGTATATAGTACTTTGAAATACTGAAAAAATCAAAATGTATGGGCACAGTAAACAATGTCATGAGTCTATGAAAAAAATCACTGAAATCGGACAATGTTAAGAGGTAGAAAAGAGTTTTCTCTTTTATCATGGAAAGTACTAGCTATGCAAACCTCTTAAGGTTTGATTCGCGATGTCTATTAATAAGTTACAGGGACAAACTCTGAATTTAACTGGAGTTAATTAGCGGCAGGGCTGTTTCTCCCGCGGCCAGTTTAATGTGATCTGTAGGGCTATTATGTATCTTAGTTGCTAACAAATTATTTACTATGTTGATTGAAAGCGAAAAAAAATTGGCTCTATGTCGCTTTTGTCAGCTCCAGTCATGAACTTACTAACATTTTCGCTTACTGGAGTTATCAAATCTTACCGCCAGTTTTCAAGATTTCTTTAAACTTTTGTTAGAATCTGAAATATATTATAGCCCTTCTGCTCACGTATGAGTAACGCAACCATTTTTTTTTCGTGTCAAAGCGGGACGCCCAAGGAATTTTGTATATAAATAAATACATATATAGGGTTAGTCGGTGTAAGACGTCATATTGAAATGCAGAATAAAAAATATGGTTTTAAATTACTTAATGGTAGTAATTCGCTTGTTCCGAACACCAAACTAAACTAGAGAACTAAAATATATTTTTAGTAAATATGTGATAGTTCTTAATCTGTTCATGCTTAAGTCCAAATTCGTATAATGCTTGCAAGTGAGAATTCTTAAATTTGTCGTTTTTGTTTAATTGTGGGTATGTTTAGTGCAAATTTAATGGTCATGTAAGTTCGTGGCCCCTAAACTAGTCTAAACTGATGTAAAACTACCCACATTTCAATAGAATAATCATATATTTAGAATTATCATTCTAAGTGTTACTCGAATGTAGATTTTAGTATTAACATAATAAGAACTACCATAGTTTAGAGAATTGTAGTTTAGTGTACGCACAAGCGAATCAGTACCAATATCCTTTATTGTGGTATCTTACCCTCACTGGCATCTTAATTTTTACATCGACGTACCCTAATAATAATAATATTTAATTAATTAATTTATAGTCTATCCCGTTCTTGCATGTCAGTCGCTCGCTCGCGCTTGTTCCTGACTGTCGTCTACCCGTGTCTACGGTGAGGCAAGTAAAGGTTTATTCGGAAAAGCGGGACATTTTTGTTTATTTGGGGACAGCGGGACGGACAGCCTGAAAGCAGGACAATCCCGCCCAAAGCGGGACGTATGGTCACGTTACGTATGAGCTCTCTAACTAGCCTGGTTACTACCAAATTAGTGAACAACATTGTATAAAGAAATACTGTAAAGGAATCTACACGAACTTTTGTCAAATATCACACGTAGTGGCGGACAATAGATATGAACATAGCTCTATATTGCTACAGTAACTCATTTATCATCAATCAAAAGAAATACTCTACACGGACAAAGTCGTGGTCAAAGCTAGTAAACTTATAATGAAATAACAAGCATCATAATTGTTTTGGTTTTACACATGACGCAGCTACTACCAATTATATACGAATAAAGGCTTATAAAAAGATAAACCGGTTTAATGATTTCTGGTTACGCTTCAGATGCAGCGCAGTGCTAACACTTAAATTAAACCAATAGTCTGTGAACAGACCTCGCGAGCGAGTCTAATCAGTGGCAATTTTCCGCAGTACTTCACAATTTATTATCTCGGAAGCCACTTGACCAATGTATTTTTTAGTTTTATTATTACTAGATAGTTATTTCCATTACGAAGTCTTTGTAGGTACATCCGGACATTCGTACCCTGCTTGCCTATTTGTTTTTATATAGTATTGTATTCAGTATTTAAAGTGTTGTTTGTTTTGTTTTGTATTCTTATAAAATGCGCTCGATGCAGTCGTGTGTGACGTCACTGCCAGCCCCAACGGAAGACCAGCGCTGGTTGCTTCAACGCAATCAGTTTTATGCTGAGTTGGGGCTGTGTTGTAGTGAAACAATAGATTGTGTAGTGTAGAAAATTATTTATTAATTTTATGTATATTGCAGAATGTCATATTGTTTTTCATCAACAAATATATAAATATACAAATATTTTCTTTCTTTCTTTCTTTCTTTCAATTATACTCATATACGAAATTCCTTTTTAAAGTCAGGTACCTAATGTGTGTACCAAATTTTATCAAAATCGGTCGGTAAATAGCGCTCCCGCTTTTTCAGGAAAATTACACCACCCCAATCAAAAATTGCCGACATCAAAATAACGCAATTAAGGCGCTGTCAGCTCAGCGCTTGGCTACGTTCAACTTCCTTTACTTGAAATCAAGCAAATGCAATGCGTAAAAACGTACAAAATTCACAAAAAACTAATGTGTACACTTAAATAAAAAAATCCGTCAATGTATGTGTATTAAACATTACTATTGTATGATATGTGTTTCATAACAAATACAATAGTGAATAAAGAGAAAAACTGCTTTAAAGGTCAATTTGAATTTTTTTAATGTACTCTAGTATGTTAAAATAAGTTTTAATTCCTTCAATGTGTACTTAGAAGTCTTAAAAATGTCATATGATTTTTTGTAGTTTTAATTAAATCGCTGCTCAAGAGATCAACTGCTTTAAAACCTTCATTTTTATCGACATCGTGATATGACATCACCTTAATTAGAACCTTAAAGAACAAACATACCAAGTTTCGTCAAGATTGATTGAAGAATGCAACCTATACAGGAAGACATATAATATAAATTAAATTACATAGAAAATATTTATAAAAATAAAACACTGAAAATAATAATAAAAATAAAATAATTGAAAATTGTGCAACTTACTTTAGCTCGAAACTTCGAAAGAAGAAGAAAAAAAAGTTTCGAGCTAAAGTAAGTTGCGCAAGATCTACGAAATTTTTTTCATGGTAACACCAGTTTGTAACTAACGGATATAAGAAACAGCTGCACTCATGTACTAGTTGAAATAGGCAGGTGGATGTAATGAGTATGATGAAAGTGTAACCTTGGTGCCTAGTTGCGTGTGGGCACAGTCAGAATCTTTTACTATACCTACCTGCGTTCGAATAGCCACAAGTTGGCAAATATAACAACTATTATATCCTATAGTATAGTATTATTGGAGACACTGAAGTCACTCACCTAGAACCCCTACAAATGCGACTCTCATGAAAGACCTGTGTGTTACATTCGACATAACATTCTACGACAACATCCACATTCTAGCGAAGGAGTCATTTAGGCTGGAGTTCCCTGGAGTTCCTGAGGATGAAACCCAACCGGTTTCATTCTCAGGAACTCCAGGGACTTCCATAATCCTCGCGTCATCTGTTTTGGTATTCGAATCTTTGGTACGTTTCAAACTAGAGCTCCATGTGTGTATGGAATCCCCGTGAGAAATACATACTTCAACTTGAAAAGGTGCAAAAAGCGTTTCTGAGATACTTGTTTAAACGTTTTTTTTTTTTTATAGTATTAATTTTTAAAGCACTAACACCTGCTTTAGCGATCTAAAATATTGAAATTTATAGAGAGAAAAATTCCATCCTCGGACGGATACGAACCCGCGTCTTCCGACTCTCCGTGTGAGACGCCATTGACCAACTAGGCCACCGAGGTTCTGGTCCGAGCATCGAATTTTAACTCTCTATTTGACTAACCGTCTTGCGGGGACGGAGCGACATCAATTGGACAGTGTAACAGTACCCTCCAACCGAAAGAAGCATTATTTAGAAATACTTAAACTTTCGTATTGACATCGCCCTTGTAATTTTTATAGTATTACTTTTTAAAGCACTAACGCCTGCTTTAGCGATCTCAAACATTGAAATTTATAGAGAGAAAAATTCCATCCCGTCCGAGGATGGAATTATTCTCTCTATAAATTTCAATGTTGTATAAACGTGTTTCAGATATATTCCCCTTTTGTACCCCACAATGTTTTTACTTGGTTGTCTGTGCTACAAGTCCTTTAGTATCAGACAGGAAATGGAGCAATTAAAAATCATGTGCAAGATACTACGCGGTGATATTAACGTGCCTGATTTGCATGACAAGTTGTGCCAAATCTATGTGCCTAACAACTACTGCCGCAGTAGATATCATTGCCGAACCCCGTTGTCGTACAGTGGTTCAATCAAACTCGCTTATTCTGCGCACTCTCACGGCACTCAACGCTCTATTGAAAGCCAGCCCCGAATGTGATGTGTCTGAAGACGGATGATTGGACTTAATGTCGGCGTTTTTAACGTATTGCGAGAAAAATTAATGATCGAGTTAATGTAGTTTTAATTGTTTAATTTATCTGATTTTTTATTTTATGTGTTTTTATGTATTCTAAATCTCTACTTGATGAATTTCATATGAATAAACATATTGCTACTCACGGGATGAAAACCGTGGTAATGATTTAATTAAAGTCCAGAGTCCGAGAGAATTGAGTCCATATTAGGCCGTTTATGGATCTATCTATACACGGTTTTCCTTACTACCGATAGAAATTTGACAAAACGTCCATACAAATAGTGTCAAATATCTATCTCTAGTAAGGTAAACCGACGATAGATAGATTATTGAAAACGGCCGTTAATCTTTCATCCACCCACCCGCATTCTCCAGTCGTCCCGCGATCATGGCGCTTGCAATAGTGTCGAAATATCGGGAGCTCATTAAAATAATTACCACGGTTTTCATCCCGTAAGTAGCAATATGTTTATTAAAAACAACCGTGAAAGTTTAAAAAAGTTCATATGAATAATTTGTAACATAATATAATATAATAATGAACCCCTACTTCTCCTGGTTACGCTATAACTTGAGAACGGACGGAATTATCTCGCTAATTATTTTTTTGTTGTGTTAATTACTGTCAGGAGAAGGTTCTTTTGATAGAAAACCCCAGAAAATATAGGTTATGGCGAGGCCGAAGACCGAGCCTGCTACTCGAAACAAATCGCGGGCAGTCGCTAACAAATAATAAAAGGCTACTGTTTTATATTTACTTCAATGCATTAGTTACTAAAAGCTTCCGTAACTTTTTGTAAATCAGGATTACCTGTAACTTTGATGGGTTTGGCAATAACTCCGCAGGCGCTCACCATTACTGCACTAAACCTATTTTTCTACCGACTTCCAAACAGGAGAAGGTACTCAATTCGAGTGTTTTTTTAATGTTTGTTACCTCATAACTTTCAAAAGGGTGAACCGATTCTTAAAATTATTTTTTGTGTGTGTGATTTATAGATATAGAGATAATACGAAGGGGTCAGGATCAAGGACCTTAAAGCACCATCTTTAAAAAAGTTTTTGGCCCATATCTCGATACGTATGCACTTTAGTGCAAAAGAAATAAAGGCCTTTATTGTAGAAAATAAAATTTCGCATCTTTTATTTTCTGTATACTTTTTGTAAAACTTACCGTTTACGATTTATATCCCATTTAATAGACCGGTTTACGTAAGGAGGTACTTAATTCGACTGTTTTTTTATGTTTGTTATCATATAACTTTCGAATGATTCTCAAAATTCTTTTTTTGTTCAAAAGCTGGTTCTTCTCGTGTGATTTATGCCATTCAAATTTCATCAAATTCGGTCTAGTAGTTTTTGAGTTACACTCCAATAACTGAATGAAAATGAAAATATTTTTATTGCATCATAAACATCAAAAACAGTTTTATAAAATTTAAACTAATTTATATTACAGCATGTTTATGACGAACTCAAGGTACAAAAATAGATAAAGCTAAGGTTCCCGCACTAGGCAAAGCCTGTATCGCGGGGACCTACATACGATTTGATTTTACATGGTTGATTGCCTTGGATTAACAAATAAATCGATGGAGTTATATAAAATTAAATTACAAAATTAAAAATAAATAAACAACTAAAATAAGACGCTTTACAATATATACATATATTATATTTCTTAAATAAGATTTAGATACAGATTAATATAGGTCAAATTTAGTAGGTATATATATAATAGAATGGAAGTCGGTATTAAATTTTTCAAATTGTACTTATTTTACTTTACTAATAGCCAGAACAATTTAAAATCATTGTCGATATAGGTACAAGTGTAAATATTACAATGTATAATCGCTTAAATCTCTCACGTACATTTACAAAAGACTTGTTTACGTGTTTAAAATTCAAACACGTAAACAAGCCTTTTTCAACTTTAAATATTTTTTTATGCATTAAACCTCAACTGGTAGGTCGATAGGCATTAAAAGGTTATATCTTAATCTCGACCGTGTCTGTCCAAGGTCTGCTCTTGCACTTTGTTTTATAAAGTGACAAAACAGGAAGTCTCTCGATGTTCAGCGTCACGGTTCTCCATGACAGTTCGATGCTGTCAAGAATTTTAAACTACAAGAGTTCAAAACCCTGAATGCACTGCGATAGTAAAATAAAATTAAATCGTTTATTCTGTATAGGCTTAGGGGGGTACTTACAAATTGTCATATTACATTTATTATTTCTTAAATCGACAACCGGATCGGAACGTGACCACGACTGAGAAGATCCGTCAAGAAACTCAGCGGGCTTGTCTTTTTAATTTTTTTTTATCGCCAGTTTCTTAATGTATATAACAAATGTTCCTTTATTTTTAGCTCCAGTGTGTTGCCTTACAAAAGAGACCATAATCATGGTACCAGTAGGGTAGGTACACGCTACACTTTGACATGGTAATACACGAGTAGGTAGATCCTGGAGTGATCAGTCCCACGCTGCGCTCGTCACCCTGAGATATATGTCAAATCTCTTGCCCTGTAATTTCACTGTTAACATTGCCCTTAGGTGAAAAACAGTAATCGTAGAGTTGTATTGGATTTTATTATTATAAAAAAAATGAAGAAAAAAACATGTTATATCATAATTAAATTGGAATTTAGAAAGTATACGAATAATTTAAAATAATTGTTTGTTTCAATGAACGCGTTACAGTAATGTTACAAGTCCTAGTAGGTAACACTACAAAAACTTGAGTTTTAATAGCTTAGTAATTTCACATGCTGCTTCGCCCTTCACACCCTAACACAGTTATGCTCGCACACTATTGCTTCGCGGCAGAATATCTGGCGCTGCGGTGGTACCGACCAAGATGGCATCTTCCACAAGAGGCTGGGATGTAGATCGGGTTTCCTAGCGTGGTACGATTTGCAACCCGACGGCGTAGTAAAAATAATTAGTTAATAATTCCTTCTGTAACAGAACTACTAGGTTTATCAGAAAAGGAGTAATTTTTTTTGTAATTTTTTTGTGTTTACTTAGTTTTTCATTTGAAAGATGGTGTTTCTCATGTTATGTGGTCTCATTTTTTGATCAAGATCTTAACCGTAGTTTTTTAATAATATGATTTAATCAATATAATAGAAATCGGTTTAAATATTAACAGTTATATTTTTTTTTTATACTTAAACTACTTTTATTATATACAATTTATTGCATTAACCTATCATTTTTAGTTTCCGAGATTTTTAACATTCTTTAAGTGACCCGGATTCATTGCTCTCGAGTGTATTTTATTTAACAATAATGTGACATACATTAAAAAACAACGAATTGAGACCCTCCTGTTTTGAAAGTCGGTGGAAAAGTTATTTTTACCACTAGGTACTTCCATTGTTTGTGCACATTGACATTCTGTAAAAATATATTAATTATAGATTGTATTTATAAATTGAACCTAGAAAGGTAAAGTGAGTTAATTATATTTAGCCCGGAAATTACTTGAAGGTATTGGAATACTTAACCATACTCATACTATACCTATACTAGGCAGGGTTGCCACGTCAAACTCAATATCGACGCTAATATTTCAATCATGCACATTGAATAAATTGCTATTGCAGAAGCTTTGTCGTATAGCCAGACTGTCGTATCAACTGTCGTATCAACTTTAGTAAAATTGTCATTCTAACTGACTCGAAAAGCTCGCTGCAACATCTGGCTCGATGTACCTCGCAAGTGCGAGCCGCACCGATTGCCTATAGTATTGTGGAGTCGATCTGGAGTTTACAGGCAACAAACAAAAAAATATACCTGCAATGGATACCATCTCATATCCAGTTAAGTATGGAAATGAGGCTGTGGACCTACTAGCTAAGCAAGCTGCGGTGGATGGAATCCCATTGAGTCTGGTTTCTTTATACTCTGACCATACTCATTTAGTAAGAGAACATCTGCATTGTTCTCTTACTAAATCTAAACACTATGGCAGGAGTATTTCGACGAAAGATCGAAAGAAAAAGGTATTTAGTATCGCACTGTCCAACCAGAAATAACCAAATATCCATGGATTGATGACAATACTTTGAGCCGGTATATGTTAGTCACAGCCCTCAGGCTGCGCTCTGCACACATTCCATCAAAGAAGTTCGCATTTTTGATGAAAAAAGTGTCATCTCCCAATTGTACTGATTTGTTGTACTGGGTTGTTGAGTATTTGCAGCATATATTGACGGAGTCTGTGCGGAATGTAAGCTATAGACGAGCATGCTTCAATCCAGCAAGGTTGATGGAGCTCGGATACTGAAACAGTATCCTGGCGAGTCCTATGTCAGATCAGGCAATTAAATTGTATAGACTAGCAGAGTTATCCCTATCATAAGTAGTTAGTAAGTCTATTTGTATTATGGAATAATTGGGCGATGTGTCAGCGACAAAGCCCATAAAAAAAAAAAAAAAATACTAAACTTATACTATACTATTATAAAGAGCAAAGATATGTATGTATGTTTGTAACGAATTGGCTCAAAAAGTACTGGACCGGTTTCAAAAATTCTTTCACCATTGGAAAGCTACATTCACCCTGAGTAACATTGGCTATATAAGATTCATCATCATTCATCACCGCGCGGGTGAAACCGCGGAGAGCAGCTAGTCTAAAAATAAAGACGGAAGTAACAAGAAACAGAAGGACGTTAAGGATATTTATGCTTTCCTTCCGTATTGTTTTTAATCGACATTATCATCAATTAGCAACTATTACAATTTTTGCTTAGTACAGTAACCTTTAAAATCTTTTAAGGGCATAAGGGGCAGTACCTACTAGTAGTTCTGCGACACTTGCGAGCACATTCTTATCAGCGGAAATTTATCGAAGTCTATCTGCAGTTGGAGAATGCTAAATATTACCAAAAACTTCTAGTTTTGTAACTTCACAACCTAATATCACGGCAACAACTTGCTCAATTATAGTTATATGATTATTAACGGGATATTTACCGTGGTAAGGTTGTGGAATGAGCTCCCGATATTTCGGCGCAGTTACATGCACCATGTTCACGGGAAAACATCGGGAGCTCATTCCACAACCTTACCACGGTAAATATCCCAATCATATAACTTTAGTGAACAACCGTGATAGTTTAAAACAGTGTTTTGTCCAATTATGTTCATAATCTAACTTCCTCTTTAAAGTCGGGTACCTAATATGTGTACCAAATCTAAAAAAAACTTCTCCTCTTTTTAGGAAAACTATCCCCCGCTCAAGAATTGCTGCCTACAAAAAAAAATTGTAGAACGTGCAAACCTACCACTTTTCATATACAGGGTGTTTGGTAGAGGGACCGACAAACTAAATGAGCGTGTTCGGGGGCCACTTGGAGAATACAAGTAGGCCAAAAAAAATCCCCGACACCCCAATTTTTTTTTAACTAAATCAGTTAGTTAGCTCTGTTTTGTATCCAATTTTGCTTTGCGTGGCCTGAAGGTGTATTAGAGACCAAATTCAACTAAAAACATCCGGTCTAAAACAGATTTTACAAATGTTATGGTGGTAAATAGGTACAATTTCGGAGAAAAAGCGAAAAATCCCAAAAGTTAAACATATTGGGGGGTCGGGGATTTTTTTTGGTCAACTTGTATTCTCCAAGTGGTCCCCCGAACACGCTCATTTGGTTTGTCGGTCCCTCTACCAAACACCCTATTGATTGGTTGAAAAATGCGACCTGTACAGGAAGACGTACACACAACCTAACAAACATACGGACAGATGAAAGTCAATTTGGTCAGTTACAGCAGAGACTAACTAGGATGCCATTCTAAATTGAACCACATATTCTTCCTTGAAGCAATAGTACGCAAGCTTTATTGTGTTAGGGCATGAAAGGCGCTGTAGTAAGTTAAGTAATTGGGTGAATGACACTGAAAAACTAATGTCTTAGGATGATGAGCGCAGTGCAGTGTCACGGAAAACTAGTTGTAAACTCTGGGTGGCACTGCAATAGTCATTGGGAAGATTATTTTTTTCTAAATATTACAGTAACACAATTTGAAAAGTATACTTAGCATCATCATCATCATCTCAGCCGTAGAAGAATTGTCATTTGCAAGCGTTATACGAATTTGGACTTAAGTGTGAACAGAGATATACCGTAATTTACAAAAATTGATTTAAGTTCGCTAGTTAAGTTTGATGTTCTGAACAAGCGAATTGCTTTCATTGTTTGTGAAGTTATTTAGACATTCTGGGAAGTACTGACGTTATAAAAAACGATAGATGTTTGTCGTAACGTTCCTTACGGCGCAACAATATAATTTTATAATGTTATTATTCATCATCATCTCAGCCGTAGGACGTCCACTGCTGAACATATGCCTCCCCCATGATTTTACAAAAGGACCGGTTGGAAGCGGCCTGCATCCAACGTCGTCCTGCGACCTTCCTCAGGTCGTCTGTCCACCGTGTCGGACGACCTACGCTGCGCTTGCCGGTCCGTGGTCTCCACTCCAGAACCTTTCGGCTCCATCGGTCATCTGTTCTGCGTGCTATGTGCCCTGCCCACTGCCACTTCAACTGTCTATGTCGGTGGTAATCTTCTGAGCTATGTCGGTGACTTTCGTTCTTCTACGGATCTCCTCATTTCTTATTCGATCACGTAGAGAAACCCCGAGCATAGCCCTCTCCATAGCTCGTTGTGCGAATTTGAGCTTGTCTATGAGGCCCATAGTAAGAGACCACGTTTCAGTGCCATAAGTCATCACTGGTAACACACACTGGTCGAAGACTCTTGTCTTGAGCTTGAGATACTTAGCATACCAATCGTTAATCATAGATACAGCTTTTACCAATATTTGATACTTATCTATAAGTAAGACAGACAGTCTATTACACAGATAAAATATAACAAATTTTGTAGTTTTCTATGCTTGTAACTAATAAACTCAAAAACTACTGAGTTATTAAGTGTGCAGGGAGAAACGTTTAAGAAGTAATGTAATTCTAGCTGACTTATTAAACTTTTGTTTATTTTTATCTTTACTTCTATTGAACTAAAAAAAAAACTAAAAAAATTGAAAACAAGACACAGAAAATGTACAAGTTACTATATCCTTGATACATAATGAAAAAAAAAACTCAAAGGTTAAATAATAATAAATTTCTTTTAATATTTTCAGTCTTTAGGAAACGGTGCAAACACGAGGCCCACACCTCATGATAATTTGTAATCTCTGCCTAGAACAGATCCATTTCCTCACCACAAGTGACGAACTGCACTGCGCCCGTAACTCTAAGACACTCAAACTCAAATTATTTACTTGTGATGCACATATAAGATCTTAAATCGTTTGTTGTTCATGCTGTGATCAGCTGCAAGCATACAAATGCCTAGAGGTAAATTATTATATAGATTGGTACATTTTAAACATTGTATAATTTGTAATAAGATACTTAAATTAAGTTGGTAAATTGTCATTAAGACGCGGTCCAACCCCAATTTTAAAATAATTTACGATGCTTTACGTAGGGTTGAAAATAGCTTGTTAGATTGGACGATGTAACGCGAAAATGCGTTAATTTTGTACGTTTTCTTTATATTTTTCGCTATATACTAACAAAATTGAAAAAACTGCTGGTTATAACTTTAGTACTATACGTTGGCTATGCATTACCTAAAAAAAATATAGTGTTATCGCTGAAATTTCTGAGAGTTTGGACGTGAAAGTTTATTTTTGTGGAACTATTCAGGATTTTTTCTGCTGAAAGAGAGTTATATTTATGAATTATATTCGGTTATTACTCTTTTCCTATTCCTTTTCTGACTTTTGTATTTTTTTCATAATATACTATCGATCTGTTTCGTTACACTAGGTGTTTAAAAATTCTGCTTTTTCTTTAATCAGGGTACGAGCGCGCCTTAAATTAAACGATGTCAATAATTACAACACTGTTTAAAAATATCTTGTTGTTCTCATTATTTTTTAAGGAGGCAGTAGGTCCATTTAGTTTTCATTCAACCCGAGGTAGCGATTAACTTGTTCAAAAAACTCAACTAAACTACCGAAATAAACATTTATTATGATGGACCTTATTCTGTTAAAAATAAAATCCAAAACCATTTAACACTTAGAATGACACATCTAAAAATAGGATTATTTTATTCATGTTTGGGTTATTTTAGGTTAGTTTAGCGAGCACCAAGTTACGTGACGACTAAACCGTCTAAAATATGCCCGCAATTGAAGAGAAATATCTAATTTTAGTGCTGTCATTCAAAAGTGCTATACTAATTTGGATTTTAGCCTAAACAAAATAACTGCTGCTATAATTTTGATATTTTTAGTTAAGAGAATGCTTACAGAATCGACACCTGAAGATCAAAATAAATAAATTAGTCATTGTAGTTGCAAATAATCTTACAAAGAATAAAATGTTTACTTACAATCAAGTACCTAAAGGAACAATATCTTTAAATTCGTTAAATTAATTCGTCTTTAAAGTTGTTATGTTTTGAATCTTTTATATAGGGTTCGGGGGCCCACTTGGAGAATACAAGTTGGCCAGAAAAAATCCCCTAGCCCCCAATTTGTTTTAACTTTTTTTTGTGAATTTTTCCTTTTTCTCCGAAATTGTACCTATTTACCACCATAACATTTGTAAAATCTGTTTTAGACCGGATGTTTTTAGTTGAATTTGGTTTCTAATACACCTTCAGGCCACGCAAAGCAAAATTGGATACAAAACAGAGCTAACTGATTTAGCTCATAGAGTGAAAATATGAAATAAATTTTACCTCATAGTTCAACTTTCACAGTGATAAAAAAAAACCCACTAGCAAGCTTTTTTAGAAAAAAAAGGAAAAACAAATTGGGGTGTCTGGGATTTTATTGGCCAACTTGTATTCTCCAAGGGCCCCCGAACACGCTCATTGGGTTTGTCGGTCCCTCTACCAAACATCCTGTATATTTGGAAATTTTATTGTATATTTTAGTTGTCGCATGTGCTTGTAATTTCATCAGAAACCATACCTTGAAACCAAAACACAGTAATGCGAACATTACTGCTTCACGATAGAAAAAGGTATGGTGACAGTACTACAGCGACTCATTCAACCTGTGGAATCACTCGTTTTCTGAGACCAGTGCAATTTGAAAAATTTTATGCCGACTTCCATTCTATTACTTTGGTAAAAATCAGTTATTGGAGTGTAACTCAAAAACTACTGGACCGAATTTGATGAAATTTAAATGGGACCACACGGGAAGCACCAGCTTTCAAACAAATAAAGAATTTTGAGAATCGGTTCACCCAGTCAATAGTTATGAGGTAACAAACATTAAAAAAAATCGAATTGAGTACCTCGTCCTTTTTTTGCAAGTCTGTAAATAAAAATGAGCTATGTGTGACAAATCTAAAAAATAGCCTCATAGATCTGGCTATTACATACAAAACATTTTCATAAACTGCACTGGTAGTTCCAGAAATTAGCGCGTTTAAACAAACAAAAAACTTAACCACTTAATTTTATTAGTGAACACTTAAATAGATTTCGTAAAAATTGATCTGTTGAGTGTATGATTTTTTTTATTGATGTGCCTTTGGATGTTAGTTTTTCAGTCACATAATCGGTATTAGACCATGAAGTATTTACACAATAAAAAAAATACTACGTATATTAACTAACTAATCGAAGCGTTGACAAAACTTATCAAACTCGCGTGCACGTTAATTGTAAACTAAAATCGTTTTCGTGATCCATATTATTATTAATACTGCTGTGGAATAAATATAAAATATTATAAATTTGACTTACATAATATCCAAAAACAAGACACAGGTAAGCGTATAACCACTAAGGAGTTTAACTTAGAACTGACTCGCCCAACTGAATTCAAATGCGGTTACGGCGCATTGCAAAATGACTCTTGCGTTACTGCAAGTACCTAACCTACCTATTTAGTTTACTTGCTAAGATCAGATGTTAAGAAATGTGGACTTTTGACGTTTTTGCTCCGTGCTTTGTGACGAAATTGATAAAAAAAACAAGTGACGTGCGGGTTGAGGATGTGTTAAAAAGTATTTATTCTGTGTTTCTTTTTTCTTTGCAAGGTTTGTGCGCTCGGCCAGTCTCAGGTTATTTGCTGTGTTTGGTTGAAGACCTTCAAAGTGCCGTATTTTAAATCTGACTTCAAAGAAGGTTTTGAATTTAGTGGGTTTGTTTTGTATGTTTGTTACGCAATTAATCTGTTGATTATTAATTGATTTTCATAATTATTTTTAAGTGAAAACTGATTGACGCGTTAAACACTTTTTGGATGAACAACACGTACAATTTGAAAATTTAATAACGGCTTCCATTCTATTCAGTTATTGGAGTGTATCTCAAAAACTACTGAACCGAATTTGATGAAATTTAAATGGGGAAAAATGTTGAAAAATTTAATATTTGATTGACTGTACTCATGCCTGTAGCACGTGCATTTAACTCAGTTATTATTGATTCTAGTGCATTATTTACAAGTACAATTGGAAAAAATTTATACCGACTTCCATTCTATTCAGGTACTGGAGTGTATCTCAAAAACTACTAAACCGAATTTGATGAAATTTAATGGGACCACACGGGAAGCACCAGCTTTCAAACAAAGACAGAATTTTGAGAATCCGTTCACCCAGTCGAAAGTTATGAGGTAACAAACAAAAAAAAATACTGTCAAATTGAGTATCTCCTCCTTTTTTTGGAAGTCGGTAGAAAATCAAGGAACTCACGTCATCGTCACCTAACGCTTTGTCATAGATAATGTAATTTTGCAGTGAAAACTTCTTTAGGCGCGATAATGGTTTCCATGACTACCAATTGGTGTTGATTATATGTTATTATTATTTATTATATTATTATTTTTTATTCAAACAATTTCACGGGTTTCACCCGGCCCTTTACATAGGCATAAGTAGGGCTGTAGCCAACACGTAGAGGCCCGTTTCGTATAAAAATACAATGTACTCGTAGTATAAAAACAGAAACATTTTGGATGGATGGTGACAGGGTATATCTATTACAAAAATGGGTAAAATGGCAGGGCTATTGATATGTACTTAATAGTGGTACGGGAGATAGTGGGCTGTGGACGAGACTACGGCACCTGTCAATTTCAGTCTCATCTTAAAATGTTTAGGCATGTGGTGACTTGCCACCCACTAAACGGGCCCCCCATAAGAGCCATCATCAATGGTGACAAAAGGTGCAACGTTGGTGTGGATGGCTGAAGGGTGTTGAGAGGTGTGCTGCGGTTTCACTAGAGCGCTACTACCGGCGTTACGCCCTTTAACACTTCCACCCTTGGAGCTTTTTGTGTCTTGCTCTTGCGTCTCCACCCCCAGACGGCCAAGCCGGGGGTCAGGGGTGTCATTTAACCCCAGGGAGAATCAGGGTCCGCGGTGTCGCCACTCACCAACGGCTCGCCACATAGCCGCCCCTGTGGTATATATTATTTTTATTATTTATTTATTATATGTCTTAAAAATAATTCAAATAATTTTCACTTCTATCCGCAGTCCCCAAAGACTGCCCCGCATGTTTTTTAACTGGTAAGTCATACTTTAGAGGTGTCCCATATAAATGTTATCGAAATTAATTCAACACAATTCAACAATTTCATCGAATGGGAAGTGTTTCATAAATATATACTTTTATTACTTACTAGCGACTGCCCGCGACTTCGTTCGCGTAGTAGTCTTTTTTAATTTTTCTGCCGACTTCCAAAAAGGAGGAGGTACTCAATTCGACTGTATTTTTTAATGTTTGTTACCTACTCTATAACTTTCGACTGGGTGAACCGATACTCAAAATTATTTTTTTGAAAGTTGGTGCTTTTCGTGTAGTCCCATTTAAATTTCATCAAATTTGGTCCTGTAGTTTTTGAGTTACACTCCAATAACCGAATAGAATAGAAGACGGTTTAAAATTTTTCAAATTGTTCTTGTTTAAGGGTAAGAAATAACCTTCTACGAAGTATTAGAAAACATTTGAAAGAAGAAAGAAAGGAAAGATTTTTTTTTATTGCCACAAAAGATACAATAATAACAAACAATTTACCTAATATTTGAAACAATAGGGCAATAAGGGGTATGCTCAGCGCATAGCTGCGTAGACACTTAAGTCTATGCAAGGCTGATTTTCAGCATACTCCTTTTCTCGAAGTAAGATGTTGTTCGAGTGCTATTAGAATTGCGGGTTACATATACGATATTTAATCATAAAAGCTGTTCCATAGTACATACATATAAAATACTTTGTATTACAGGTAAATAGAAATTATATTAGAGCATGTTTTCAACAACAAGCTGCAGTCGGATTCTGCACTATGTATGTGATACAAATCACAAATAATAAACTATTTATACAAAAAGAAAAGCAAATAAAGATGCATGATCGAACCGTTAGGTTTTATGTAGTAGTACCTATGAGAGAGATGAGATGTGTGTTATAGTGTGTATTAATGTGTGTGTGTGTGTGTGGTAAACAAAGATGAATGAAATCGGTAAAGTCGTTCTCAAGTGTTAGAGTGACCAGGGGTTCATTTGTATATTATAGACAGATATAAGAGTTTAACCAAAAAATATTAATGTAAAGAACTTGATTGACTAGAAGGTTATTAGTTTTTGTAATTTATTTAATATGTGTAATTGTAATTTGACATGAATAAAACTACCTAACTACGATTTATCATTTAATATGTTACCTTATAATTAATGATCAAACGAACTTACCTGTACGTGAAGTTCGATCATTCATTACATTTCGCAGCTTCATTTGACGCGACTTTTCCTGTTACATATTGTAGCTGAGTCCTAGGCAACGGCACACACAGATTATTTAGATAACTAGGAAAAAACCTAAGAACAACCTGGCAACACTACGGTAGTTTATCTCTTAAAACACATTTGTCGCATTATATAATTATGTATCTTCTACGCTCGAAAAGATATAAAACTTTTTTATGTAAACTGAGAAAATGTCAAACAAATAGGAACATACACGTGAAGAAAACCATAGATTTGAACAACCGATTAATTTTGAAGAAAACACTGACATTGACAAGTTTAGTGAAGAGAATTCAGGAACCTGACTGCTCCATGAAATTAAAACAATAAGATATGGCATAAGGACAAGTATCCAAAGCCATGTTATTTAAAAAATAAAATTATCTCTTAATCCTCATTTGGCGGTTCTTCATTCTTGTTTAAAGCTTGTGCAGTGTATAATATAATTAAAATCTACTTAGCTAATTATTTTTATTCTTTCTGGGTTGGGATATCCAATAGAATGGTTTTTGCGAGGGTTATTATTAGTCGCGTCAAATGAAGCTGCTCATGTAATACTGATCGAACTTCACGTACAGGTAAGTTCGTTCGATCATTAATTACATTTCGCAGCTTCATTTGACGTGACTTTTCATGTTACATATTGTAGCTGAGTCCTAGGCAACGGCTTCACACACAGATTATTTAGATAACTAGAAAAAAAACCTAAAAAACAACCTGGCAACACTACGGTAGTTTATATCTTAATCCTCATTTGGCGGTTCTTCATTCTTGTTTAAAGCTTGTGCAGTGTATAATATAATTAAAATCTACTTAGCTAATTATTTTTATTCTTTCTGGGTTGGGATATCAAATAGAATGGTTTTTGGGAGGGTTATTATTAGTCGTGTCAAATGAAGCTGCGAAATGTACTAATGATCGAACTTCACGTACAGGTAAGTTCGTTCGATCATTAATTACATTTGGCAGCTTCATTTGTCGCGACTTTTCCTGTTACATATTGTAGGAACTTTAGAATATGTCCTCATAAAATAATAATAAAACCAAAAATGAGACTTATTAAGGGTTTTAAGCCTTATTTTTTTATATAAATTATCATGACACTTACAACTCATAGCATTACAGTACCCAGTTCAATTGAAGTGATATTTCTATCACATTCTGGAACTCATCACACGGGGAAACCTAGTTTGAGTGCCAACTTACACTCATGTGTCCATAATTATAGTGATGTCAAATTTTTCACTAGATTTAACTAAATTTACTCTGATGTGAATGAACGATATCAGCTTACGGATTACTATGATGGTAATATTTAGGTGATTCTATAACTATGTGTAATTGTGTACCTACTTTAGCTTGATTAAATAATAGACAACATGTTTACTTTATTCATAACCTAAGTTTTAAATTAATAAATAAAAAATAAAAATCATTTTTAAGTCTATATTAGTATACAATATAACAAACATTATGATATTGACATTTTAGTATTAGTAACTTATTCATAACATATGTGTCCAAATTGCATATGCAAATTTTATAGGATCATAAATAGTTTCTTGTTTGTAAAATGTTGCAAATACTTTATGGACCAACGAGCTGTTCTGCTAATGACGTCCAGAGTAACGCCGTGCTTGCTGGCAGTGGAAGTGCTTACAGCATACCATGCTTACGTAACAACAACCTTGCGTTATGCAGTTATATTTTGGAGAAACTGTTCGGAACGGGAAATAATATTCAAGGCCCAAAATAAATGCTTAAGGTCTGTCTGTCATTTAAAGCCAACAGATTCCTGCCAGCCATACTTCTCCAAATTTAAGATCCTGACTTTTCCATGCCTATATATTTACGAGATGTCGCTATTTGTTCGAACTAATCTCTACCTTTATGAGTTCGGGTAACGTACACAAAGCAGAAACAAGTTGAAAGTTCCTGCACACAGAACAGCATGTTTTAGAAAAGGTGTGTGCGGCATGGGTCCTAAGATATACAATCATTTGCCAGAAACAATATTAAATTCGGAGAGTGTCACTGCATTTAAAAGAAGTTTGTTTAATTTTCTTTCACAAAAACTATATTACAAAGTGACTGACTTTCTTATAGATAGATTCTAAATTTGATGATATTTAATTTTACTTAGATTTATATTGTTTTATTCATGCGTACTATATATAATTATTCATGCCTTAATAATTAAATGACTATAAATATGTATTAGATATAAGCACATTATTATTGTGTGTCCGAATGGACTTAGCTGTTGGTACTATTTATAATATTTAAGAACTATATGTAACACAGTCTAACAATAAATAAATCTGAATCTGAATCTGAAGTGGCGAGTACCTGTGGCCACCAAATAATGAAGTGTCTATCCCACTCCTTTGAAGAGTATTTATGATCCAATTGCTAAGTGTCTGTGATATCACTTCCGAGAATAGTTTTCTGTATGAGATTAGTAAATTATTATGTGTTGTTACGCAGCAATTTTGTTTTCTTTACATAAAAGCTACGTTTTGATATTGCACTATTTTTTTATTGAATTAAATGAAAGAAACATGAAATTTTCACATGTTTTAAATATAAATAAAATGTACTTATGTACAAGTTTAGAAATAAAAATCATTGTTTTTTAAACATCTCCGTCAATGTAAGCTGTTTTGCGGTCTTCAACCGTTTTCGGGCAGCCAGGTCAGGTTTTTTGTGATTCGGATAATCGGCGATTCGGATAGTCGGAGTTCGGATAATTGGAGTTCTAATTATATTGTAAACGAAAAAGTTTGCAGTTACAAGTGCTAAAAGTAACATTTTTTTCTCTAAATTTTGCTGCTTAACAAAAGCTCATTGGGCCATTATTGGCATAAATCAATATTTGGATCCCAAGTTTAAACTATATTTAGGCGCCATTGGTCTTAACCATAAGGATAACCCAAATACACCTTTCATAAATCGATATATGTGATCATCATGAAAAGTTTTCGGAATAAGTAGGAATAAGGTTTCCAACCCTAGCATATGCTGAGGCGGGTCTCATTCCCGACATCACACAACATTATAAAAGTGTTTTGTTTTCAGGTTTAGTTAATAACTTTGTTATCTTCACCATGTAATTTATTGTTATGATGTGTGACGGACTGGAATAAATGTGTACATGATGCCTAATCTGTGTACCAAATTTATAAATCGGGTAGTACTTACTCGTAAATAGCGCGTCAGCAAATGTCCCTTGTTTAAAAAAAAAGTCCCCCGCCCCCACTCAATAATCACCAAAGGCAACAATTTATATTGAATAGTAGAATATGCATACCAAGTTTCGTCAAGATTGGTTGAAAATGTGACCTACAGGACTTCTGTACAGGTCGCAACACAAAATCTAGCAAACATACGGACAGATGAAAGTCAATAATCAATTTAATTGTCTAATTTTAGCCAGTTAAAGCTACGTTTCGCTCGCTCGGTCAGTAAACACATTGACGTAAATAGCACTATGTATATTCTAGTCTATGTAGGTAATACGATTTCTATGCTGTGTAAATAGCGTGGTTTTGTTATGGGGGGGAGCTTGGAGAATTCCATCCACATCTAAAACCTAATTGAAATGATCGACTGACTGGGTTAACGAGTTTTAGATCATCCATAAATAATATTCTTCGTTTTGGAGCCGTGCTTTATCATTTACAGATGTATAATGCTTAATATAATAACATACAAAAAACAATGTACCTACGTAATACCGAACATAAAAATAAAGAATATAATTATATTATATAGTATAATTATATTATAATGTTATTAAACTTATTAATATTTGCCATCAGGTGCAAGCGAGGGACATTACGCTTTGTCAGGTAATTGCATAGAAATCTTGATGATATGCAATTAAATTAAAAAAATCCTTAAGATTATTCAATAAAATAATGTTCTATTAAGAATTAAATTTACAGTATTTTTTAATGTATGATTATTGAATCACGAACACCTGCTTAGAGAAACCATAATTTTACAAAATGACAAGTACAATTTGAAGAAAATAATACCGACTCCCATTCTATTCAGTTATAGGAGTGTAACACAAAAACTACCGGACCGAATTTGATGAAATTTAAATGGGACCACACGGGAAGCACCAGCTTTCAAACGAAAAAATAATTTTGAGAACCATTTCACCAGTCAAAAGTGATGAAGATGTAAAAAAGTAATGAACAAACATAAAAAACAGTCGAATTGAGTACCTCCTCCTTTTTAGAAGTCGGTAGAAAATACGTGCACGGACGAACGATTCTAACCCGCGTCTTCTCTATATCCCGTGTCGGACGCCGGGACTGTTCTTTGCTTTGTTATATTTGTTAACCATTATCCATACTTCATATTATACAAAAGTTTGTAACTCTGCCTTCTCCGCCTGTTTGTTACGTTATCACGCCTGTATGGCTGAACGGACCGCAATCAATATTTAGGCACAGATTACTGAATATTTAGGGACGGATAAAGATTAAGTATATCCCGGACATTTGAAATTTGCGAGATATATACGAGTATATGCACGAAATTTCATAGACACGAACGGTTATTTAGATTAATATTAATTTTATTTTATTATTATTGTTTACTGATTGATATACTAAGTATTTAAATGTACTCAAATAATACTATTATAACAATTGCGTTTAACCACGTACATATTTTTTGACATTTTGGTATAAAGATAGATACTTGGATCAAGAAATAATAAGCTACTCGAAGTACTAATCCTGCGCAGACGTAGTCGCGGACACCAGCTAGTTTTATTATAATTTTTCAATTATTTGAGGATATTAGGGACACTTATTAAAATTGCCTGTAATATAAGAATTAGCAATCAAAATTGATGACAGCCCGGTCTTTACAGAACTGGCCAAGTCAGGCTTCAATACATAATTTATAAGAAGAAATGATATTTTATGACGTTATAAATAAATTTCAGAACTGACCATTAAACATGGCACCATTTAGCCTTTTGTCGTTGAAGTCAACAACCGACGCATATATTGAAATTGGCTTTCATTTCACATATATGTTTTTCATGGGATAGAAATATAGGAAATTTATCATATCTATACAGATCTTTAGATCATCACTTTTTAATACAGGCACGGCCATTTGCATAAAACATACGTTTATTATTTCATTTATTTGACTTAAAACTATAATACAAACAAACCTCGCAGACTGGCTGTTTCCGTCAATAAGATCAAGCTGATTTTTCGTTGAAAAGTTTTGGCCTTGAAATGTCATAACAACACGTTAGTACATTTATACTGAAAAACGGAAGGAGTTTTGGCGCGAACGCGGAAAAGTCAACGTTTTTGCATTGTATTATTTATCAAAACTTATGCTTTTTTTTCAGTGTTAATGTTTAAAATTGGTGGCGTTTCACTCATTAAATGCTGTTTTACGTGCATGAGTGTGGGCAAGTGATATAATGTGATGAAACGTGTTTTTCCGTGTTGTTTCCAAAAGTCCATAGAAGCTGATGGTAAAGTTGTCACCACTTTACTAAAGCATGACTTACTGACTAGACCATGACTGACTGATATTTTGGACTCTGACTGACTACGACTAATATCACCAGAATATTCTATCAAAACTTGGTAATACAAATAATTTGACACTGGCAAATGCACGAGAAGTGCGGGACCATAACCCTCTAAGGAGGGAAAATGTAAAAAGAAAAAAACGGAACTTCAACACCAAAAAATGTGAAATAATATGTTGAAGTCGATAATACTATGATAGTTCAAAAGTACCTATTATCACAATACAGGGTGTTTGGTAGAGGGACCGACAAACCAAATGAGCGTGTTCGGACCACTTGGAGAATACAAGTTGGCCAAAAAAAATCCCCGACTCCCAATTTTTTTTAACTTTTTATTGTGAATTTTCTCGTTTTCACAAATATTGTACCTATTTACCACCATAACATTTGTAAAGCATGTTTTAGACCGGATGTTTTTAGTTTTTACAAATTTTACAAATGTTATGGTGGTAAATAGGTACAATTTCGGAGAAAAAGGAAAAAATCACAAAAAAATGTTAAACATATTGGGGGGTCGGGGATTTTTTTTGGCCAACTTGTATTCTCCAAGTGGTCCCCCGAACACGCTCATTTGGTTTGTCGGTCCCTCTACCAAACAGCCTATATAGTGCGTATGGTACCGGCTTTGACAAGTTATTTCACACTTTTTGGTGATGAATTCGTGTCCGTGTTTTGGAAAAATAAATGTTTTTACTCTGTGACCCTTGCTACTTTCAGGATCGATTTTCATCACCGTCAATAAGGATATCATCAAGACGAAACACTTTTCAGTTATTGCAGTGTAACTCAAAAACTACTGGACTGAATTCAATGAAATTTGAGGACCACCTCGGAGGTAAACTCTACCAAACAAAAACAAATCAAAATCGGTCTACCCTGTAAAAAGTCGTGCACGGGCAGTCGCTAGTTAATATAAATTACAATAACTCACTATTATAATTTCAATGAAACTAAAATTAAATTAAAACAAAGAAAAAACTGTATTTACAAACTTTATGACTACCAAAAGATTATCCAGTTGAAGTGGCAGTGGGCAGGGCACATAGCACGCAGAACAGATGGCCGATGGGGCCGAAAGGTTCTGGAGTGGAGACCACGGACCGGCAAGCGCCGCGTAGGTCGTCCACCGACACGGTGGACAGACGACCTGATGAAGGTCGCTGGACGACGTTGGATGCAGGCCGCTTCCAACCGGTCCTTTTGGAAAATCATGGGGGAGGCCTATGTTCAGCAGTGGACGTCCTACGGCTGAGATGATGATGATGATGATGACTACCTTATGTCATCTCGCGCGCTACGTGCTGCTGCCCGCAGTGCGAGGCGAGACGCAATCGCGAGCGTTCTGCACTCTCCTTGAAAAAGACCACCGGATGTGGTTGAAACTATAGTCGGAAAGATCTGACTTCTTTACGTGAGTAAATCCCGTTTTTCATATTAAAAAAAATGTATAACCTTTTGTTATTTTTTTATAAGGTTTTACATTTTACGCCCTGCCATTTTCAACCGACTTCCAATGTAAAGAAGGTTCTCAATCGACGCGTATATTTTTTATGAATGACCACGCATACACAGAGTAGTCGGATATTGATCATTCTGGCCTTTATTAATAAACGTTGCGTAAACCTATATTAGGCGTAACATGCTTTGTCTTGCTTTCACGCGTGATATTTACTGCAAGCGAAAAATTGACAGATGTTTTAAGTACTCCGGGTCTAAACCAAGTTTATTAATAAGGCCGTCTTTGTTTAGTAGAGAGTTTACTTCCGAGGTGGTCCCATTAAAATTTCATCAAATACGGTCAAACTATTTTTGAGTTACAATCCAATAACTGAAAAGGTTTTGACTTTTCGTAATTGATGGTGATTGAAGGGTCACTAAAAAGAGAATTTCTTTTTATCACAAAATGAAACCGGTATCATGATAATTCAAAAGTACCTATTATTACAATATTGTGCGCATGGTACCGACGTCGACAAGTTCTTTCACACTGTTCAGTGTTGAAGTCGGTTCCATTTTTTGGTAAAAAAAAAATTATTAGGATCAGCCTGGCTAATCAACGAGGTAACATTGCCAGCTTTTTGGGCACTCTAACCGTAGACGGGGACTTAAATGCTGTTTTTTTATCTATAATATATCTATAATAGAAATATTTTAGTGAATTAGTTTTATTGTAATATGTAGATTTATTTTACATCAGTAACTTTGTACTTAGATTAAAATGTAACTGTATTTGTTAATTACATTAGTGTTATTATATATATAAAAAAATACTTATGTAACAATTCAGTTTTTTACTTATGATGTTGATTGTGCCTATCTTAATTTTTTTATTGATCTCATTCTAGTTATAAGATTGTTAATTAAGTATAGCTAATATATGTAGAAGACTATCATTCTATAATCAAGTTCTACGTACGTAAACTGGTGATACATACCTTAAACTAGACTGAATCTTTATATTATACTTTTAAAAGCGTTATAATATTTGATTTATTGAGTTTATAAGAATAATGATGAACTGCTTTGTGTTAAATGACTGTACCTGTTTCAATAAATACCTACCTTGTAAACCATGGTGTTTTTTTATTTCTTTATTGAATATATATATACAAAATATGACACCTATTTATAAAATTTATTACCAATGGGGGATCAAGCAAGATGATCCCAGTGGATCATCTTGCCCATACCTAGGAATCATCTTGGACACCCCAATGTACAAGATGATCCTTTAGTATCTTTTAAAAAAAGTGTTCTTATTTCAATCAAAACATAACAATTAAAAAAAAACAAATATGCTATTACTTTGAAGGATATACTAACTATTTGATAGCGCAATAATATCAAAGTTATTTGAAATATTTTTAAACTTATGATCATTCTCCCTTAAAGGGATCATCTTGTACCACTTTCCCCAAATAAAACATATTACCTAGATACTACAGGTAGTCCAATAATTATGTTTCAAACGAAATACTAACTGCAAGGCTATTAAATATACAAGAATAGTACATACCTATACTAAAAAAGCTCTTACCTTTCGTGCGCTCCCATGGTTAAATAGTTATAAATCACTAAACGCCAGAACGGAACACAGTTATTTTAGTTCTAAACAAGTTATATATTAATAACGGTAATACTAAAAGTACCAAAATCGTTACAAAAATATCAATGTTTAATCCAAAAATAGAACTTCAATTTTACTCAAAGATTTTCCTGTAAACACAATAGGTTATAGGAACTAGACACTCGGCATCTGGCTTAGTAATGACGCTGCGAGCGATGGTTAGATCTCTAAGAGTAATTACAATCTGAAGGTACCTGTTGTAAAAGCTATGGTAAGCAATTGTTGCAGAATCCGTCATCAAGTTGCTATTTGATGGGCATAACGCAATGTATTAGGTAAGCTAACAGACTTAAAGCGCTTTGTTGTCCTATGAGGCATACATTTGGTGTCGCATTTTCAAAGCCGTAAAACGCAGTGCAGTGGTAGGGTAGGCCTTTGGCAAAGTCCGCCTGGGGATGGACCACACCTTTGTTAGTTATGCAACAATGAAGCAGTATTGCACAAGCATTAATGGGTTTTGGTGAAGAAATGGACAATCTTGACGGGCGAACTGCTTACTCGTATCACAGTGATTTAATTAAAAAAAGCTATGGGTTCTTGGGGTCCAGATGCACGGCGTTTAGTAAATGAGCTGTCCAGACGCCTCAAAGAAATTACAGGTGACCAAAGAGCTGGTACTTGCCTCGGGCAACGTATCAGCCTGGCTATTCAACGAGGTAACGTTGCCAGCTTTTTGGGCACTCTACCCGTAGACAGGGACTTAATAGTATATTTCATTACAAGTGGGGAAAGGCTGTCATTGCAAAGAGCTCCGACAAATGTCTACAGTCGGAACAAGTTGCAATGACGGTTCCGCACGTGTACTGAACGACTATTTTAATACAGTTGCGAAAAAATGAAGCAATTTAATAAAATAAACTCGCAAAGAAAATTTCTGGAAAATGGCGCCAACCGTAGAATATAAGCAGATTTTTTTTCTTCACCCATTCTGGTAGGCAAAGGGAACTATGCCAATACAGCCATCAAATGAAAATGAAATTAATGAGATGAAATGAAATGAAACCTAACCTAACTCATTCAATCAAATCATTAAATCTGATATTGAAACAAATTACTCGTAGTAGCTTCTTTTTAGAAATATACGTGTTTGCATGAATCATAAAAACTTCTATGCATTTTTTTAGTAAAAACTTGGCTGGTTGTTTCATGGTTGTTTTTTTTTAATAGACATTATTTTGACAGTTGGGAAAGAGAACGCACGAGTTCGGGAAAAGTAATAAAAGCACGAGTATGTTCTCTGAAAAGAGGTACCTACTCATAGATAAATTCTAACTGAAGCTATGAGCTATAAGCTATGAGCTCTTAAAGAAGGACTTCAAGAAAACTGCATGGCTTATTCGTACCATGACAACGTTAAACCAGGCCTGCCCAGGCTGTCTATTCAATAACCGCAGAAAAACCGTTCACCTGTTTTTTTGTATGGACTCTCGTTAGCATGACGCTCTAAATCCACTCAGGTTAACAGCTTACAAACTTCTAGGTGTCTGCAGTGTTGGTTATAGTAAATTGTTAGAACTCCAGAGACCACATTATCCGATCACCTTTGTGGAAACAATGTTCAAACAGTTCACCTAAATGAGCGTCATGGTATGCTTTTATTCAAAACTGTTTATACCAGTTTTAAGAACTGCACGGAACTTGCATGGTTTTTATGAAGCTGATAGTGAGGCCCCTGTGGTACTGTAGGCGTGGTTTCAGTATTACTACACCTTTCTGTTACACATTGTATATTAACTTCTAGGTAAATACGCAAATAATAATTATAAATAATAATAATGAAATAAATAATAAATAAATAAATAAACAAAAAAATAAATAAACAAATAATAATCACCTGTCAAAACGAACTTTTGACAGGTGATATCTGTCAGCAATTAGGAATGGGTTGAAATCACGCTCACGTTGCTCACCACATTGGCTGACAGTGTAGTGATTCGTTATACGTTATAGTTTATGAGATGTAATGGACATAATATAATAAACAATGAAAAGATTTGAAACAGGCCACAAAAACTTTTGTTTTGCCGGAGCGAAGAGTCACACGCATGCATTTACAAACTGTAATTTGCGATAGAACTGCTTACGGTGATATCAGAACGTAGCGTGGTCATTGCAAAATGGCATCCTCGGCGAGGTTATCCATGACGTCACATGGGTCTACATTGTCGCTCTTTCATTGATTTGGAATGACGAACACAGCGTCAAAATCGACATTGACTTCAATTGGAAAACGGAAGGTTTGTTTGGTTCAAATATCCATACCTATCGTTACATTCAAATACAAATTCAAATCTGTTTATTTTTCAAGCACATCAAACAAAAACGATATTCATACGATTATATTTAATTACTAGCTGTCCCGCCAGGGGCTCGCAGTCGAAGATGGTATCACACTAGCTAGACCTACAATAGCTCGTGGCTCTCAAGGATACAGTCTTACATTTATGAGCTCCTAGTACTTTTGTTTTACACTTGATAGTGTTTGGACACTTGATGGTAAGCGATGATGCGATCGAAGGTGGTGGTACCACACTAAAGCTAGAATAGCTCGTGGCTCTCAAGGATACAGTCTAACATTTATGAGCTCCTAGTACTTTTGTTTTACACTTGATAGTGTTTGGACACTTGATGGTAAGCGATGATGCGGTCGGTGGTGGTACCACACTAGAGCTAGAACAGCTCGAGGCTCTCAAGGACATCTGCCGGAACAAACTGTTAGGTGTGCAGCGTCAGATGTACTAACTGGGGGTGTCAGGAGGTGTAGGTAGTCAGGTGGACACCAATAGTGTCCTACCACAATGCTGTGGGTTTCACCACGATGTTACCTTCACTGAAAACTTCATTAAGCCTGAGGTGCGGGGATCGAACCCACGGCCGTCTCATCGACGGCCGATCCTTGTTACTCCTGGGCTGTCATAGCTTCACTTAATTCATTATTCTTGAAATTAGCTATAAAGCAAGTAGAATAGAGTCTGCAAAAAGAGAACTGCCGTGACATTGCGGGGAACTAATTCAGATGTTTATATGGCCCCCAATCCAGCTGTTATATGTGAGTCACTCAACTGTCAAGTGTCAACTACGCCAAAATAAAAAAAAATATCAAAAAATAGAACCAACATCAACACTAACAAGTACAATTTGAAAAAACTTATACTAACTTCCATTCTATTCAGTTATTGGTGTGTATCTCAAAACTACTGGACTGAATTTGTTGAAATTAAAATGGGACCACATGGGAAGCACCAGCTTTCAAACAAAAATGAATTTTGAGAATCGGTGTTCACCCAGTCGAAAGTTAAGAGGTAACAAACATAATTAAAAAAACACAGCCAAATGAAGTACCTCCTCCTTTTTTTTAATTGGTAGAAAAGTGTGAAATAACTTGTTGAAGTCGGTACCATGCTAGTTCACCTATTGTCACAATATTGCGTGCTTGGTACCGACTTGGACAAGTTATTTCACACTTTTTAGTGTTGAAGTCGATTCCATTTTTTGGTAATTATTTTACCCTTCTTAGTGACACTTGCTAGTTACGGGATCGATTGTCATTCACCGTCAATAAAGATAGGAAGACTTTTCAGTTATTGGATTGTGATTCAAAATTTGATGAAATTTCGGAAGTATACCTACTCTACCAAACAAAAAAGAATTGTCAAAATTGGACTAATTTGTTAAAAGTTATGCGTGATCGTACATAAAAATATATGTATGTACGCGTCGAAGAACCACCTCCTTTTTTGCAGCCGGTTGAAAAAAGATAATAATAATATTGGATCTTTAGAAGTTTGAAGATCAGAATAGGATAGCTGTACCTGGTTACCTACGTTTTTCCAATAAAATCATAAAACACATAACTGAGCTCACAGAGGGAAAATTCAAGTTGACTGTAAAAACGTTTTAGTAAAAAAAGCATATTATAAAGTCCGACATTATATAGAAGACAACGATGCTTGGAATACTCCACTTGTGGCAAGTTGTCACCTGCCACCCATAAAATGTAGCACCTTAGTAGAAACATTGTAAAAATCTAATTGAAAAGAATGGCCCCGAGTTTTTTGCCGCTTCTTCTCGGTAGGCTCTATATATTTTAGAACGCGGCGGTAGAGTCTTTAAAGTACTTTAAAGTAATTATAATGAATAATTGACGTTTAAACCTCTTTCATTTCTGAATTGAATAAACGATTTTGACATTGGTGGACTCTCCCTATGACTCACCGATCATATTCTTAACAACCTCCGAAAAGTTTATGAAACTACCGTGAAACGGACATTGGCGGAATTGCAATACGCAGCGTCATTAAACAAAATCAAGTCAATAAATTAGCAGCCATTTTATATGTAATTATTAATAACCTAAGGATACTAGGACATGTTACTAGGTATAAATCATATTTATGTTCTAGACATTCAAAATCCTGTCTTGGTACGCATTATTTATTGTTAAAACTTAATTTTTGTGGTCAGATTGCAAGTTTTTTAATGATAATATTTCTTATACGAATTCAAATATTTGAATGTAATTAGTTAGATATGTGTTTTTACTATTTAATTACTGCAAAAAACCTATAGGTATTGGTGTAAAATTTTTAAGATACAATTTATTTTCCACGTCAACTCTGATTTTTACGGCTATGTCAAGTTTGTCCTCTTGTAACATAACATTGTATTATTACATTTGACATGAATGTTTATGTATCAGATTCCTTGGTCTTTCAACTTTCTCTGACAAAAATTTCGTCTCTTAACACGCTATAGGTATGTCACAAGAGCCGTTTGTTCCCAACTCGGCGCAACATCTGACGCGGGCGCAGGTCGCAACACCTTACTAGGGTGCCGCAGCGGTCGTTAAAGTCATTTAGTCGTTGTTCAGCTTTATAATTTATTTAAAATAGTAGATTAGCACACTAACGATCTAAATTCCTAGACGCTTCACTTATTCCACAGATTCTGCTTCATCTTCTAAATTAACTAGACAACAATAGCCGCTACATTTTTACAGCGGTTTCTTGTCCAAGGTCAATTTCGTAAAACATTGCGTTACATAGAGTAATTTGCTGCCGAGTATGACCGAAATCATGAATCTAAGTTAATGTCAGGGCTGCATTCATAATTTGTACAGACATACTATAATGTCCTTGAGTAGGCATACGCTGTCATATATTTTTTTACCAAAAAAAATGGAACAGACTTCAACAGGAAAAATGTGAAATAGATTGTTGAAGTTGGTACCATGATAGTTCAAAAGTACTTCATAATCATAATAATCAGTCTATTTTGTTCCCACTGTTGGGACTCGAGCCTTCCTCTCAGAGAGAGGAGTTGGGCCATAATACACCGCGCGGGCCCAGTACAGCTTGGTGGATAGGTTAGTGGCCAACCCATGTTGAAGTTTTCAGGCCGCCCGAAGGCTTTCGACATAGCCTAACGACTATTGTCCTAAGACAAACAACCGGGACCGACGGCTTAACGTGCCCTCCGAAGCACAGAAGCGTTCAGTTGAATAACGCCACTAGCACACATCCATCCAAGTCCTGATCACAGCAAGCGTTGCTTAACTGTTGATCGGTTAATATCGCCAAGTCAAGCTCCGCTGCGAGCGCTTCAAAAGTACTTACTTATTATTACAATATTGTGCGCAAGCACGTTATTTCATACATTAAAGTGTTGAAGTCGGATCCATTTTTTTACCCTTTTTAGTGATCCTTGCTACTTACGGGATCGATTGTCATTCACCGTCAGGATATCGATATTAGTGTGTAACTCACAAACAGCTTGACCGAATTTGGTAAAATTAAAATGGGCCTCAGAAGTAAACTCTGCCAAACAAAAAAATAATTATCTAAATTATTTTAATCGGACTTGTCTGTATAAATATAAAGTTATGCGAGATCATACATAAAATTAAAAATACGCGTCGCTTGAGAACTACCTCCTTCAGGAAATCGGTTGAAAAATAACGTTTACCTACAATGGTTAAGCTCGAAAACAGCGTTTTCCAAGCAGGCAAATTGTGAAAAAAGTGCCACTATTCCGCACTGGTGATTTTCACTATTCAGTTTTTTTTCACTCCGTCATCAGCCCGACCCAAAGAGTTTTTATTGTTTGAGAAAAGTTTTACAAATTGGTAAATTTTTCTCACATAAAGCAGGTACATATATGCCGAATGCCGCATGTCCCACAAGCATTTAAAAAAAATTAGATATAAGTACCTATTATTTATTTCCTCGCACCATATACAGCCCCGGATCTACGAATTCTTCGATCCGGAGCGGAAGTTTGATATTGGCGCTCTCTCCAGTGTTTGAGATAAATTACTTAACCCTTTATAAGGCCACAAATAAAACAGTTCATTTTATACAACACAAATATATATATTTTTTAAATTAAATAATAAAAATGCAAGAAAGATTTTTTTATATTTTTTATGTTTTAAGCCTAGAAAATGATTATAAACAGTTAATCTTACCATTTTAGCCAAAAAATAGATCCAACTGGTTTTTTTTTAATTATGGCAATTGTTTAGAACATTCATGCCAGCATCATGTCAAAAGAGAAAGATATAACTAACAAAATCGGAGAAATTTAGAATTTTGTAAGTATCTGAAACAAAGGAAAAATATCTTCTACTACATACTATAATTACAAAATTATCAAATTACTAAACTGGATTATAATATTAATCTGAAAAAGCCACTTTCGCGCAATAATGGCCGACACAAGCTTGACAGCTTCCAACTATCTGTCAATGCCACACTTTTGCGTAAAAAATATCAGTGTAGTTATTAGTGAAAATATGTGGCATGTATTTGCCACATTTGTAATCTTTATTATCTTCTTACAAGTCGACGGTGAGGTTAGGCTAGGCGCATAGTGGCGCAAGTATTTTAATTAAATCAATAATACTATATTATAATTTTGGCGCCCCCAGAAACATAGCGTAGCGTAATCATGCTCGCTAGTTTGACGACTATGCTAATAGACGTCAAACTACTCGCTAGTCAAATAGTGCGTTCGAATAGATCACTTCTGATTGTTTTTGGCGAAAATAACGCTAAAAACGCTCACAAGGGGCATTCGAATTGTGAATCTGTGGGTGAAAATGTCGTTCATGCCTCATTTCGTTCAGCGTTCGGAAAGCTAAAAAAAGAGGAATATTCGCCACCAAAAAGTGCAATTTTTGACCCACGTCCGGAGCATGGTTGTTTGTGATCGTTATTTGACAGCATAATCATGCGATTTTAGGTTTTATGCTCAGTTGAGCGTTCGAATAGAGTATGGACAAAAGTGGCAAAAATAACGTTTTTGAGTTTTACGAACGCTTTAACAAGAGAGCCATCAATGACGCCACCAATGCCCTCATAAGCTAAACAAACGCACCTGTAGTCGTTCATATTTGAGGAGATATGAATAACAAATAAAACTACATCAAGTACTTTGCTATAGGTATTTTTTTAATCTAATTTTTTTTTAAATTCTATCCATATGCTAATAGTACCTACTACATAAATAAGTCAATATAGTATGATCTATATCTCGGAACAATAACAGGGCATGGAAGCCGGGCTAAAATCACAAATGAAATGCATATGCCTATCTTTTTTTACTTACGATGATAATAGTGCGTAGGAAGGAGACATATAATACCGTTTTGTTTCGATATCATGCAGGCTCTCACAAGTTAATTTTTGGATAGTGACGATCCATCCTCATTTTCTTTTCTCGAACTAAACTAATAAAACTACAAAGTTAAGTTGATAGCTGACATCAAGTATTTTGATGTATTCGATAGAACTTTTGTATTTGTTAGCATTATAAGATGACCAAAGGTAACCATTTGATATTGCTCCTTTTGTGCTTGTGACACGTTCAAAAATAATTTAAACAAACAGCCATGTTCTGTTTCACTCACACAAATGCTATTACCATAAATGAATCAACTATAGAGTAGGTACTCGGTTCTGTTTTAGCCCGGATTCTATGCCCTGTTATTCTTCCGAGATCTATAAATACAGCGTGTAACAAAAAGGTTTGTTACTACATAAATAAACTAAAACCAACACGCAGAAGCTTGCATACAATGAGGACCTAACTACTGCGTCCCAGGAAGTAGTATACCCGCGTGGTGATGGATAATGATGATGAAAAGTATCCTGTGTTGAGCCTAATCAACCTACATACAACGCGGTCACATTAGCTCGACGCATCGCTGGGTCCCCGCCCGCTTCCCCACGCATTCCCTTTTCTCGCCCGGCAAGTGTCAGTACGGTCAGCATCTTTGTTACCGATACACGCGTCGATAATTTGGCTAATTTAATAATTTGACTAATCGACTACATTCCTGTTTAAAAATGCCAAATAAATAAATATTAATTGGGTAGCCATACAACAAATGTGTGTTCTTCCTATTTTTATGATCAATATTAATA
Organism: Selenia dentaria; assembly: GCA_917880725.1. Classification (NCBI taxonomy): domain Eukaryota; kingdom Metazoa; phylum Arthropoda; class Insecta; order Lepidoptera; family Geometridae; genus Selenia; species Selenia dentaria. The sequence continues at coordinate 5,800,257 of OU862904.1, read as the reverse complement.
ACGGTAACAGGTAGACACCTTAACTTTTCACAGAATATGTAGTTGTATAATATCTTTCAAAATAAATAAATATTTTTTATTCATTTAACAAGCTTAATTTTTAATAAATTTTTACTCGATCTTAATAAAGGCCACCTGGCCGGTTTTTTTTTGCACACCGTATTTGAGCGCGAAAATGACGTCACATGGTCAAGCGTCTAGTTAATGTGACCGCGTTGTACAAAAATTTCACCTTTCACATTTTTTATCAATTTTATTTAACTATGCATTTCACAAAGACATCCTTTTATTTTTCAATTAAACAATTAACTCGATACCAATTTACTATTGCGTTTTGTGTCTTCATATGTAGCACGAATATCCGCGTAAGTGTAACGTAACGTGTCGTTCACGTGAAACAGTACAAACTGTCATTTGTCTAGGAAAACTGTGACACACATAACTTCCATGAAGACAAAAAGTAATACACTCGAGAGCAATGAATCCGGGTCACTTAAAGAATGTTAAAAATCTCGGAAACTAAAAATGATAGGTTAATGCAATAAATTGTATTTAATAGACAATGTAATACTCCTTAAATGAAAGTAAAAAAAATATGAGTCACCATACATTTTATTAACACAAAATTACATTAAAAAAAAACTGCTGATCTCTCCTTAAAACAAAAATAGGAAACATGAAATTTTTGAACTTTATTACGATTTTCTTGAATTTTAATACTTCGTATTGCCTCCTCGTGCTTCCATTACTGCGTTTACGCGGTTTGGCATGCTGTATACCAAGTTCCTTATACGATTTTGGGGAATATTCTCCCATTCCTCTGTGAGAGCAATTTTGAGCTCACGAAGCGTGATTGGGGGAGGGTTTCGTTGTTTTACGCATCTGCCTAGCTCGTCCCAAGCATGCTCGATCGGGTTGATATCCGGGCTGCGCGCTGGCCACTCCATACGAGTAATGTTCATCTCTTGAAGGTAGTCATTCACAATCCTACCTGTATGAGGTCGGGCATTGTCATGCATAAATATAGCATCCTCACCTAAATTGACCATAAATGGACCAACGTGATCATTGAGGATTTCTTCCACATATCTTTCGCTAGTTAAAGAGCCGTTTTCTATGATCACCAGCTCTGTGCGACTTTCAGAAGAAATTCCGGCCCACACAAGTACAGACCCACCCCGTAGGCTACTTTTTCTTCGATGCATGCTTGCTTGAATCTTTCCCCTGGTCTTCGATACACTCTGTGTCTTCCATCGTGCTTGTAGAGCATAAATTTTGATTCGTCGGAGAACATAACTTTTGACCAATCTTCAATACTCCAATTTACGTGGCTCTGGGCATATCTTAGTCTTGAAATACGATGCCCACGCTCCAGTTTAGGGCCGTTTGCAGGTCTAAGGGGTTTTAAGTTAGATTCAGCAAGCCGACGTCTTACTGTCCATGCACTTGGGTTACTTCCTCCGAGGCGTCGAAACTGATTTGTGAGTTCAGTTCCTGTGAGAAAGCGATTTCGAAGCATGGTGTTCACCAAGTATCGGTCTTCTCGTGCTGTGGTACACCTGGTTCTGCCCGTTCCTGGTCTGCGTAGGTTAGAACCAGTTTCTTCGTAACGTCGGAGAACTCTTTGTACTGTTGACAGCGACACACCGACAGTCCTGGCTGTATCGCGCTGACTCCGGCCGGTTTCCAGCATTGTAAGTATTCTGGTGCATTCTTCAGGCGTAAGCGACATAATTTCAGCTTGAATAATGAATATAGAGCACTATCAACATGGTTTATGTACCCACATAAATGACAGATTACAAACAAAAGCAAAACCAAATGCTGTAATTTCGTAGTTCCATCTTCGAAAGTGGCCCTTTTTCAAATTTGATTTTTTTATGATATAACTTTACAATAACTAAGAAGTTTTAATACCTTCATTTAAGGAGTATTACATTGTCTATTAAATACAATTTATTGCATTAACCTATCATTTTTAGTTTCCGAGATTTTTAGGATTCTTTAAGTGACCCGGATTCATTGCTCTCGAGTGTAGTTTGTACGCCGAAGCGTGACGTATTGATGACCCTTACGGTACAGTAACATACGAATATTTTTTCTGAATTTGTTTGTGCTATCAGATTACGTCAAAATTAAGGACTTGAAACGTGTTGTAACTTGTTTTGTACACGACATCCTCAACGTAACCCCACAAGAAATAGTCTAATGGGGATAAGAAACAAAAGAAAGAAAGAACAATATATTATTAATATATTTATCGAAGAAAAATAATGACATTTCGCCTTAAATATACATAAAATAAACTAATTTTCTACACTACATGGTACTTTGTTTTACTGCAATAAATAAATAAAAATGTGAATATATATTAAATAAATGTAAATAATAAATAATAATAAATAGATAAATCCATTATTGTAATTTTTTTATTTGTTATATAATCATAAACGAATTGTTTATGACACTGAAACTATCCTAGATAACAAATCTGCCGGACTAATAAATAAAAGAAGTGTATGAAACAAGCTGCGATACCATTGAAGACCTACACTGCGGTCCCAATTGGCCATAATCGATATTAGCGCGATAAAAGTCGGTCCCTTTCAGCGTGAGCGTGATTACGATGCCCCACGCTACGTCATCGATGACGTCTTAACTACCGCCATATTGACGATTACATGAACCATGCTCTACACCATAATCGTCGTGAGCGTTCTGTCAAAAGTGACAGGTGTTTGTTTATTTCTACAATGTATTTACTGGTGTCCCTTGTTTTTGATGTAAAAGTTGTAAAAGTCGGTCCATCCATTCCATTATTTCTTTTTAATCCACACACTACATAGTTAACCTTCACACTATGCACGATATTTTTTTATGATATTGTTTTTCGCGCGCAAATGATTCGTTATTGCTACAACTCTGGTCCGAATTAACAACACGCTTACAGTGCCACGAGCTGTCAAAATCGCGATATTTGTCTCGGACCAGCTTTGGTAGACGATAGCACTGTGAGCAAAATTATCGCAAAACGGACCACGGCACTACAAGCAACCAAATTATAGACATATTGTTTGGTCCCGAGCGATGACAATAGATGGCGCCGCTCGTAACTTCTTTTGGATATTGTATTGTTTTGGAACGCCACTCTTGGACTGACAGCTATATATACTGTTTAACTTTGTATAATAATGAAATACAACGCATTTAATTTATTTTAGATTATGATGTATCATAGTAACATTTAGTGTTTAGGATCTACACCATATATATCTAAGTAAATAGAAATAATGTAAGTATTTTCTTCAATACGACCGGGTTCGTTTTCCGAACCGCGTAAAAGCTGTTTATAAATGCATTTTTCTTGTCACTGAAATCGATGCCTTGGTTACTAAGAGATCTTTGTATGTCTAATATTTGTAGACTTGCACATAATGACCCATCTAAATGGCCCATGCTGTTTAGACTCGCCATTCGCCATATTTAGCCAATTATACAAAAGTTTTCTCAGAATTCTTACTACTTTTCCAGGAATTGCGACATGTGTGGTTAAATTGACAGACAATTTTGTTGATAGTATTTATTTACAGATTTTTAGAACATATTGACTCCAAACACTAACGCTCAGTGTTAGGGTTCCCTAAATGGATAACTTAGTTGTCCGTCCATCTCCCGCCCGGTGACGCTGTAAATGCCGGTAGAAGCAAACAGCATTAGTCCGTTCTAAAAAAAACCGTCCATCTGTCAAGGCCCTTTTTCTCAGGAACGCGTACACATATCAAGTTCAAGTTTATAAATATACTCGCCGATAATAAACTCAACTAGTACCCATTTCAATAAGCTGCTACTAGATGGCGCTTTTAGAAACTCATAAAAAATTCGTGTAGCTTGTTAATTGTCGCAATATTGTTAATTTTCCTAGATTGCGTTTTGACATCTAATAGTGGTGGATAATTAACCGATAAGTGTTCGTACCGGTACAGGAGTGTAGGCAAAGTGTACAAAATTATGAAACATTGTTTTTATGTTTTCTTAGTCAATCCCCTTAGAAAGTATCAGTAATCGATCCGCCTACAGAAGGTGACTAACGGTCGTTTTCAATAACCTATCTATCGCCGGTTTACCTTACTAGAGATAGACATTTGGCACTATTTGTATGGACGTTATGTCAAATTTCTATCGGTAGTATGGAAAACCGTGGATAGATAGAATATTGAAAATGGCTGTTAGACACGACTTAACTTTGGACCACTAATAAAAATCTAACTTGATACAACTAAAAATGTTTACATAACTTGAGAAATATACAAATGGCAAATATACAAATGTACGAGTCCACTTATAAATGGAAAAAGATTAGTGATTAGAGTACCTCAAAAACCTAGCATCTTAGCATTAGTCTAGTTGTCTATAATGACTTTATAAATGAGTATTTACATTGTTTTTAATTAGAAATATGGGATTACTCACATAATATTTATCGGATAGGATAGGATAGACTATAGTTTCGACGACATTCGATGATCCTTTTCAAGGAGTGTTCGGGACGCTCGGGTCGATGACGTCTCGCTTAGCACTGGTTTAGCCGATAAATATTACGTGAGTAATCCCGTATTTATAATTAAAAATGACTGAAAACCACGTTAGTTTTTATAACAATATTTACATTGTATTATTAATAATAGGTTTTTTTTCAACGTTCATCGTTCCAAACGAATGGTTGCAAGCGTTTTTCTTCTGGTAACATGAGATTTAGTTCTTCTACGTCTAGTAAAGTCTGTAACAAAAAATATATATATTTAAGTGCTTTATTACTTATTAGTATATTTTATACTTGAGTGCTTTATTTACTCTACAGCCTTGAAGAATTTAGAGAATTTCAAATATGATATTAGTTAAAATTTATTAAATTTTACTTTTTAGTATTTTAAAATTGATATTACTACTCTTATTACCATCCTGATCAATCAATGTACAATCTATAATTAATACAGTGCAACCTCGATATAACAAATCGGAGGGGAACAAGAAAATATTCGTAATATCAAGTAATTCGTTGAACTGAGGTTTGTTATGTTGAGGTTAGATTGGTCTAAAATTCGTTATAAAGAGGTAAAAGAATAGTTTTATTCACCTGAGCCATTTTAACTTAAATCTTTAACAATAGTGACGAGCAGAGGTGTTTACATTACTTTCCATCAAAACAACAATGATTACTGTACAAACAAAAGCGTGTCGAAACATGTCGAGACATGAATCACATTATAAGATTAAGAGTTATATTATTGGTGGAAACTTTATATAAAGGTTTTGGGTTGGCAAAATTCGTTAATTAGAGGTATGAATACTTTTTCTTGATAGTTGAAAATTCGTTATAAAGAGGTTGTACGCAAAGAATGTTCGCAATGTAAAGGTATATTTTATATTGACTCTTATGGACAATTCAAGGGGATTACGAAGAATTTGTTAAATCGAGGAAGTCGTTATATTGAGGTACGTTATATTAAGGTTGCACTGTATTATAAAGAGGAAAGATTTGTATGTATGTTTGTAACGAATTGGCTCAAAAAGTACTGGACCGATTTCAAAAATTCTTTCACCATTGGAAAGCTACATTCACCCTGAGTAACATAGGCTATATAAGATTAATTATCATCCATCACCGCGCGGGTGAAACCGCGGAGAGTAGCTAGTTTAATCCTATTTTGAAAGAGAATTTAAAATGTGACATTAGCAAAAAAAATTACTTTTTAGTATTTTAACATGGATATTACTATTTTTGGTACCAACATGAACAATACACCTTTAATAATACTCGTAGTTTGATAGAATTTAAAATGTGACATTAGTGAAAATTTATTAAATTTTACCATTTAGTATTATAAAATGGACATTACTTTTTTTAGTACCACCACGATCAATCAATGTATAATTGAATAATAAATTGAAATGTTAATGTTAAATGCAGATATGGTGCTAAGTGCTAACTAAGTTATATGTTATGACATTTAATATAATTTATAATATTAATTTATTAACTTTTATACTTTGGTTTTGATATAAGTAATAATTAATTAAGTTATTACTAGATTGTTGTATTGCTGTTGACACGCTCAACTCTTCTAAAAGTTTTCATACATCATCATTATCATCATCATCATCATCTCAGCCGTAGGACGTCCACTGCTGAACCAATGCCTCCCCCATAATTTTCCAAAAGGACCGGTTGGTAGCGGCCTGCATCCAATGTCGTCCTGCGACATTTATCAGGTTGTCTGTCCACCGTGTCAGTGGACGACCTACGCTGCGCTTGCCGGTCCGTGGTCTCCACTCCAGAACCTTCCCAAACCATCGGCTATCTGTTCTGCGTGCTGTGTGCCCTGCCCACTGCCATTTCAACTGGCTAATCTTCTGGGCTATGTCGGTGACTTTAGTTCGTCTACGGATCTCCTCATTTCTGATTCGATCACCTAGAGAAACCCCGAGCCTAGCCCTCTCCATAGCTCGTTGTGCGACTTTGAGCTTACTTATGAGGCCCATAGTAAGAGACCACGTTTCAGTGCCATAAGTCATCACTGGTAACACACATTGGTCGAAGAATCTTGTCTTGAGACTCTGGAGTATTTTTGACGAGAAGACTTCGCTTTCATACATATTATATTTTAATTGTGACGTGTATTTGTAATTTACGAATAAATTGGACATGAATTATTAATGATGAGAGTAATGAGCAAACATAACCTTTGCTAATGCCGCTAAAGCTAATGCTAATTTAATAGTAACAAAGTTTCATTCATAAGCATTATTTTTTACCACACAAACACAAAAAACACTCTACTTTATGAGAAAACTGTTGTTTGGGGTTTTCATTTAAAACACACAAAAAAGTTCTGTAAGAATCATCGGAAGTCTTTTCAAGGTACTTATTTAAAAGATTTGTGTTATGTTACAGTACATAGACTGGTTTTATGGAACAGATGCTGTGTTAATGTAACTCTTTGTTGCAGGGAGATTATGTTTCTCAGTTGCAATCAAATGTTGTGTACACTTTTGAAAGATGACGACTCAGTTAAGGAGTTGATAGTTTTGACAACTCCAGTAAGCAAAAATGTTAGTAAGAAGATGACAGGAGCTAACAAAACTGACGTAGAGACGCCCTTTTTTTCAAAAAACATACCTGGTTCATCTATTTATAAGTTGCGTTACGTGTTACCTGGTGTGTCGATTTATGTGTTATCAGCAGGGCTATTATGTTTCTCAGTTGCATTCAAATTTTGATAACAATTTTGAAAATTGGCGGCTCTATTACAATTTTGACAGTCTAGTTAACAAAAATATTAGTAAGTTGATGACACGAGTTGACAAAACTGACGTAAGCCGCCATTTTTTTTATCTCAATCATTATTCGTTCGCAACTCAGATACACAATAGCCCTGCTGGTTCGTCGATTTGTATATGTAATGTTATAAACTACCTGGTACATCTATTTATTTGTTATGTTATTTGTTCTTTGGTTTATTTATGTGTTATGCTATTTATTCAATGATTTTGATTACGTGTCGTGTTATTTGTTACCTGGTTCATCTATGTATGTGTTATGTATTACCTGGTTGAGTAGAGAGTTGCATCGCGTTAACTGATGCGATATCTCGTGCACTCTCGCGAGCCTCTCCGCATGCCGTGCGTTGCTTCTCTGCCTTTCTACCATCACGTTGTATAGGCGAGCTATTTCTGAATCTACCTGCAAATAATGTAACACGAATGTTTTGAAGTGACACTTAAGAAAAAAAAATTGTATGCAGCTTAAAATGCAGGGAGGTGCCTTTTTTTACATACTGATCTATTTGTTTTTGATTTATTTTCCTGACTACGAAACATGATCACAGATACAAAATATTAGATGTTTTTATTGCCAAAAAGAGTTATGTAAATACTAAAAATTGTAACTTAAATAACGAGTAGTAACTAATATTTATTGTATGTACAAACTATATATATTACCGGCGGACCCCAAACTAAGCACTAGGCCTGTATCTTGGGGCCCGAGTGCAATGTTAATTAAACAGCATAAATCAATTAAATACAAAACTCGTCATAGTAAAATGGCAGTAAAAACAATACGAGTATTTACCTTAAGGCTTTTATCGTTATGTCTATGAGGCGACACTTACATTATAAGATGAACTCAAGAACCCTTGTTCTCAGGCCTACTACCACCTTTTATAAAACTATCATAAAAAAGAGGAGCGTTTTGCAATACGTTTAAAATAATCATACTACTACACACACAATGGAGACGAATAATATTTTTAATGCTATTTAACATAGGCACAAATAAAGGCACGTCGGAGTACGCGAATCGAGTGAACTACTTTATTATAACATCTACAAAACCGTTTTCCCTGACACTACTGCGTGGCACTACTAGTAGAGCCATAGGAGGTTTTTATTTCCTGTGACTCAACCAGTAGTGCCATGGTTACAACTGCATTTCCTATGATACTACCAGCCACGATTAGTGTCAGGAAATTGAACGCCTACCATTACTATTTTAAGCTTGCTATGACATGGATGTACCAAATTTAGTGGCAAATTTGAAATCTGACTACCTATTTTGTATTTATAAATATAGTTTATAGCTAAATATAGTATATTAGGTAAACGTGACATATAAAACACACCCAAACCTCACACGCGCGAAGCGTCACACCAAACATTCCCTCACACACTGGCATCCTCTCAAACATGCGCGCATACATACGTTTACATCATAGGATAAGAAATTAATGTAAAAACCGTATTATGAAAAACTATTTAAATTAAGTACCTATATTATATTTTCCATTGTATAATGCTTAAGGGAGAACTGCCTCCTGGTCCACAGCTCACGCTTTTCCAAGAGGCAGGATATCAGTTAATGTGGAAACCTTATATATTAATGCAAAATAAAAAATAAAAAAATACTTACAGGTGGCAGTAAGGCCCCCAAAACAAATATCCTAACGGCAACTAGCCCTTAACCGGTCCCGTGTCTAGTGTTTTTCAGTTTATTTCCGAACTACGCATAAAAGTTCAAATAAAAAAATACTACTCCAGAATAGTTTGACCAACTACAACAAGCAAGTTTATACCGGTGGAGTGTTGGATCTGATAAAATTAGTTACAAACTCGAGGTTTAAAAATGTGTATACAATTTGTGTGCGCGCGACATGTCTTAGCACTTTTTTAAACGTACACATGGTGTGCGCGCGACACGCGACGGGTTAAATAATGTTAACATTTCTTATGATTGCGCGACTATGACAGTTTATATATATATATACCTGGATAACCGAGTTTTGCACGTAAGCAAACTATTGATTTTCATGGTCAAACCTCAAACATCTCTCATTATCTTAGCGTTGCTTCACAACGCCATCTGTTGCCAAATAGCTTTAGTGTAGTTATGGTGGTAAAACAGTACAGTGTAGCAGTTTTTCATAGCCTGAAAACATGGATAAAACGTTTTCTATAAATAAAACCTAGCTAGATCGATGTATCACCCCCGAAACTACAACTAAATAAGCGTACTAAATTTCATGAAAATTGTTGTAGCCGTTCCTAAATTCATTTTATGTATGTACATATTAACAAAAATTGCTCGTTTAAGGCAGTTGTTCCACCGCCGACGATGAACGAGTAGCGAGCAGAGCTAGGAAGTAGAAACCGGGAAGCGAGTGTGCAGTTTCGATAGTTTTGTCGCTGGGCTATTATAGCGAGTGCGCGAGTGCGACGGGCGATTACTCGCGCCACTCGCTCGTGGCGGCCGAGCGTACAGTCCTGCCATGCCACAATCCTCTCTCGGCGCGTTCTGACCGCCAAGCTAGCATCGCCGAGCGAGTATTATCTTTAATAGCTGTTGTTGCTCAGCGACAAACTAGTGGAGCGAGTTGTCGCTGGCAGTGTGAACAGTCAGCGATCAACCATTTATATATGCATCTCTTTTCTTTACACGTAATGTATACAATGTCCCAAAATTCAATGATAAGCCAACACCGGAGGATAGACCTGCCCCGGAATAATCGGGGAAAAAAAGAAAAAAATATATATCCCAATTATATTTTAAGTTATAATAAAAAAAATGAAATTCTTCAGAAATTGAGACCGTTTATGATATTTTTCACTACCATGACCACAATTTTTTTAATATTTGTTTCTTTTTTTTATAGGCAACCTGAATAGCACTGCTATCTACCACAATTCTTAAAAAATCCAGAATAACTCTTGTTTTATCACGAAAATTAATGAAAGATATTATATTCCCTAAATTTTTTGAAGACTTTTACTTTTAACCAACTTTAACTTATTGTGGTGTAAAAAAAAGTATGAACACTAGTATGGCAAGTTTTTTTTAAAATTGACGCAACTAACCAACATTCCAAAATGGTATAATACTCTAGGAAAACAAGTTATAAAAAAATATGGGCCTATTATTTCTAAACATAATTCACCAAATGACGGTCGGGTGTAATAAAAGTATTAGTTCTTGAAAAATGTTTAATATTTCAAAACAAATGGTACAAACAGTTTCACGTGTAATTTATTAAGTTATTAACATTATAGCAAATGTTCGAACTGTTTGCCACCAGCATTAATACATGCACGACATCGCCTTAAAAATGATCGTTTTATTTGTCTTGCATATCTTCTGCTATTAATGTAATCAGCAGCCTGAGTGATATTTCGACGAAGCTCGTCCAATGTCGCAATGGGTTTTGAGTAGACCCTGTCTTTAAGACAACCCCAATAGAAGAAGTCCAGGGGGTTCAAATCGGGTGAACGGGGTGGCCATAAGATAGGACCAAGTCGCCCGATCCAACGGCCTGGATACTCTTGATTTAAATATTCTCGCACAGGACGGGCAAAATGTGCTGGGCAACCATCATTTTGGAACCACATGTTTTGGAGATCACTTAAGGGCACGTCGTCTAACAATTCTTGCAAGTAATTTTGTAAAAAGTTTAAATAACTATTGCCATCTAAGTTTCCTTGTAACTCAAAGGGCCCAATTACTTTTCCATTTAACATATTACTATAACCTTAAATAAAATTATTTGACCCGGTTAGGGATCGAATGTGACATGTCGTTTTGAAATTAACGTCAGGGCTCGATCTTGGGACTTAGGGCCCTACTTCCACCTCTTAAAGCAGTCATGTTTCAACCTTACCATTAAATTTGGTACCAACACGTCAATATAGCAAGCTTAAACTAATATTGGATTACGATAGACGTTTTGATGACGTACCTACTATCAAATATTTCAGTCAATTTGCGTACTTTGACGTGACTTTTGACACTAAGTTTCATTGTTGCAATGTTAATTTATTGAAGATCCGTACTCTCATCTCTTAAAGTAGTCATATGCAAACATTACCATTCAATTTGGTTGACTGTTTTGTGTCGGTGGGAGTACGATAGTAAGTATGATTATTCTAAGCTTATTACAAAACGCTCCTGATTTATGAAGCTTTGTAAAAGGTGGGAGTAGGCCCCCTGTAGCTTCGAAGGCAGTTACTATTAACTAGGCCAACGGTGCCGAATAGCTAGTTGAACAATTAGTAATGCCTAGGAAGCTCTTGTTACCTACCTCTCTAACTTTACCAGCCAAGTTGATCTCTTCGGCTGCCAAGGGTTGCGCGCATGCGGCTAAATGAGCTTGCAACCTCGATGTTAACCGCACCCACGGTCTGTAGTCGAGGCCTGAAAGAAAAATTCATATTTTTGTCGTGATTCTTCTCAGACGTTAGGCTCTTGACAGAGTGGTCGTGGTCGTCATGTAGTTGTGGTGGAGGCATATGTAATGCGCCTCACGATGTCATGCCATCCCCCTCTATTCGCAGTCATCCTGGTGCATTCATGCAAGGGACCTCCCATCGCAGATTCGATCTGATCAGTCCATCGCATGGGTCACTTCCCGCGCGGTCTACTGCATTCTACTTTGTCCTGAACGACAAGCCGCTCTATAGACTGGCTGCCCCGCCTCAAAACGTGTCCGAAGAATGCGAGGATCCGCGATTGCATCAAAGCTGAAAGACGCTGCTTGATGCCAAGTTCTTGAAGTATCGAGCATTTGTACGAAACTCGGTCCACGACGTTTGACGTGATAACGTCAAATCAATGAATGCCGGTTGTCAATGACTCATGCCACGTTCCGCCCGAGCCGAGCGTGCAAGCGAGAGCGCGGAACAAGCGATAGAGAGGCACGATAGGCCTAAGCGTTCGGCTTGTCTTATGACGTTATCCCGTAAAATTATCGTCCGTAAACCGACTACATAGACAACCATTTTAAAATAGTAAGATGGCTGTAGGAAACATTTTATACCCTCGGAAAAGATTTGAACCCCTGATCTTGACAATTAGTGCGTTCCCGCCAAAAGCGGCAGTTACGGAACACCGCAGAGGTTTGGTGGGTATACGGACTCCCACTGGGGAGGTAGGTGGTTATCTATAAAGGATTTCCCCGGGACAAAAAAAAGAAAAAGAAGCTACGTAATTAGTTCATTTTGTAGTGGCAGGACTTTTACATAGTCGACCTGGAGAAGTACCTTAGCCAGTTATTCGACCATGAAGCAGTAGTGTGCAAACATTACTGTGTCACGGTTTGAAAGGCGAAATTACAGGGCAAGAGATTTAACGTCTTATTATATCAGGATGACTAGCGCAGTGCATTGCCGTTCAGGGTTTTGAACTCTAGTAGTTTTCAATTCTGAATGACACTGAACTGTTATGGGCAAACGTGATGTGACATCAGGCGAGTCACTTACTTGTCTCGTCACCGAAAGACATTAACCACACACGTTGCAGTTCCTGGAAAAGTTGATTTCTGCGACAGCTATTGTGTTATTGGCTAAATATGGCGAATCGCGAGTCCACGGGTTAAACAAATTAAACCTAAGTAACACATTGTAAAAAAACTACAATGGCAACACTTGTGGTGAATTATATTGGTTTTTAATCATTATGACTACTTAGAGCAAACACTGCTGGTTTATGTAAAGATTGTATCAATAGACTTTACCACTTCTGCAAGTCTATTGCATATTAATTCAGCTGTCACGGAACTAGACACAATAGAAAATCCAGTACTCCTGGTTAACGACAGCGGATTTCATTTGACAGATTTTAGTGATAATCACCTTTCAAAGTGTACAACGATTAGCTGTCAAAAGTCAAGATTTTGACTGTTGTGAATTTATAATGCTATGATAACCTTGGTAGTTACATTGACTGAACTCCAACGTTCCATAATTCACTGGACGATAAGGCAGCTTTTGATCACAGCTGAGGAGCTTAGTGCTTCTCCCATTCCTTTAAAGTCTAGTTTTACCAAATTGTATACCGACGCCTGACACAATGCTTGCGGCAAGACGATTTTCTTTAATTTATTGATTCAGGCGTTACTTTGCGGAAATCCATTTTCAAAAAACGATATAAAAAATTTAATAGTATTACCTTTTTAAAGCACTAACGCCTGCTTAAGCGATCTCAAACATTGAAATTTATAGAGAGAAAAATTCCATCCTCGGACGGGATTCAAACCCGCGTCTTCTGACTATTCGATATAAAAAATATTTTGTGACACTTCCGCTAAAAGAAAACCGATTCAAAATCGGTTGAATCGGTTTTGGTTTATTTGGGGTTTCTTGTGTGTTTTTAATTTTGTATTCTTCCTATTAGCACTTTATGCTATTATTTTATTAGGGAGGGTGGTGCACACCCCCAAATAGGCCAAAATCATTGATTTTCTTTCAGCGGAAGTGTCACTAAATATTTTTTAATATCGTTTTTTGAGTTTCTTTGGAAAGGTTTTGATCTGCCGTGACAAATTGCATAGGGATTAGTCCTGTATCACTACAAAATCAGAGTTCGATGGACAGCCACACCTAGTTAGTCCCTTCAAATGTCAAAGTTAGACAATAGCCCTACAGCAGGCCTAGACAAAATTCAAACAGGCGTAGTCCACACACGCTACAGACAAAAATGTGTCTACGAACTTAGCGCGTCGTCACGTGACTTTTCTACAGGTAATGTCGACGTCATACATTTCGGAGTTGTCGTTTGGCGTTAATGTAAACAGAAAAACTTTTGTCTAGGCATGCAGGTCAGTATTGGTTCTATATATTTGAATCCCGAAGTTATACCTTCCATAACTTCTGGGTCTCTTGCTCCGGGCAGTCCAAGAGTTCCTCTCATGATGGGAAGAAATGTCGGTATGTCCTGAAACAACGCGAAGACAAAGGTGTATATTTTTTGTCACACAACGGAAAATTTTAAAGAAGTTTGATGTTATTGGGACAACATTAACATTAGGTCTACCATGAATTTACAACATTGACTCTAATCGATGCTCGGTATCGACAGCCGCAAAAAATGTATGAAAAAATAACAGTGCCACCTCGCGGTCAATTGTGGAACTAAAATTGAAAGCGAGAATGCCAATCACAAGCTTAATAGGTAGACGAGATACATGCCGTGGTCCGTTTTGCGATAATTTTGCTCACAGTGCTATCGTCTACCAAAGCTGGTCCGAGACAAATATCGCGATTTTGACAGCTCGTGGCACTGTAAGCGCGTTGTTAATTCGGACCAAAGTTGTAGCAATAACGAACCATTTGCGCGCGAAAAACAAAAATCATAAAAATATCGTGCATAGTGTGAAGGTTAACTATGTGGTGTGTGGATTAAAAAGAAATAATGGAATGGATGGACGGACTTTTACAACTTTTACATCAAAAAGAAGGGACACCAGTAAATACATTGTAGAAATAAACAAACACCTGTCACTTTTGACAGAACGCTCACGACGATTATGGTGTAGAGCATTGTTCATGTAATCGTCAATATGGCGGCAGTTAAGACGTCATCGATGACGTAGCGTGGGCCATCGTAATCACGCTCACGGTGAAAGGGACCGACTTTTATCGCGCTAATATCGATTATAGCCAATTGGGACCGCAGTGCGAGCATCGACTATAGATGACATTTATGTTGCCAACTCATGGTAGGGCTACAGAATAGTTTGTGTGTGAGAGATTAGGATGTCTGTTTGTGAAAGAGACAGAGAGAGCAAGCATGTGTGTGTGCCGAGTTGGTGCTGAGCCATATTGCGGATGCAAATGTGTTTGAAACCTGTATGGTACATGTCCACATAATTATCGAGGGATGTTTTTAACATGATTGGGTTGATTTTCATTAAGCATAAATAAGATTATGTATTAAGAAAAATATCCTCGCGCCATCGGGATGCAATTGGTAAGAGGTCAAGGTAGGCGGAGGCCATTTTGGTTGGTACCACCACAGTTCCAGATATTCTGCCACGAACCAGTAGCGCGCAAGCATATTTGAGCTTACTTATGAGGCCCATAGTAAGAGACCACGTTTCAGTGCCATAAGTCGTCACTGGTAACACACATTGGTCGAAGACTCTTGTCCTGAGGCACTGAGGTATTTTTTAGGGGGCGGCTAAGAGCGAGTCGGACTCGCGCACGAAGGAAACGGCAAACAAATAATGTCTGTTGTATGAGAGATTTATAGATAACTAGCTACTCTCCGCGTTTCCACCCGCGCGGTGATGTTTGATGATGATGATGATGATGAACCTTATATAAAGAATTTTTGAAATCGGTCCAGTACTTTTTGAGCCAATTCGTTACAAACATACTTACATACAAATATTTCCTCTTTATAGTATTAGTATAGATATAGATGGCACGGAAGCTAGTCAGACTCGCACTTGACCGGTTATGTTATTGAGGTATCTCACCTGCAAACGTTGTATGTCTTCATCGAGCTGAGTGTCTGTGGCTTGTTTCACTACGACGATGTCTCTCGTCCGTTTGGTCTTCCTCGCTTGCAAGCTCAGCTGTTTCCGTTGAAGGATAGACTTCTTGTTGGATGGCTGCTGTCCTTTCGTAGAGGTTTTCGGCGAGTCTGTAACAAGTCTTTACTTGTTTTTAAACTATCATGGTCAAAAACGTAACAAATATTTTCATTATTTTTTGGATAGCATTTTATTACGCGGGTCGATCAAAACATTCACGGATGAACGGGTTAGAAATAGACAGGATTTCGTATACTTAGGAGTAACTGATGACTCAACTTCATAATAAATTTTAGTTAAAGTTTTTTAGTTAAACCAAGTTTTAATTAAATGTGGTCAATCATGTTCGAGTTATCGCCAATTCAACAAGTCAATCTAGAAGAAACATTCTTATATACAGGAAATTTTGCTTCGCGCTGTTATCAAAAGCCTCACCAAACACAAATAAAAAAAAACAGAACAAATTATCTTACAGATCGGAAAATGTGAGTCAAGAGAGAATGGTTGAAACTCTTTCGTAAGTATTACACATTTTAATGTCATTTTGACAGTTTTTTTTAAGTTCTAAAAAGGGAAATTTGTAGTACTTTGAAATACTGAAAAAATCAAAACGTACGGGCATAGTAAACATGTCATGATTCCATGAAAAAAAAATCACTGAAATCGGACAATGTTACCAGGTTGAAAAGAGTTTTCTCTTTTAGCATGGATAGTACTAGCTATGCAATCCTCTTAACTTCCTTTAAGTACTAGCGCAAACGCAGCCGGGTGCGCAAGTACTCCATGAAGAAGTGGCCCGAACGGTCACAAAACCGGTCGAGATATTCGACTTTGTCTACCGCGTAAGTTAAACCGTCAAAATTACATTAAAATGTGTAAAAATTTTCAATCAAGTTATAACGTTAAACACGTACTTGCTCGCAATTTTTTTGCGTGTTATCTTCCCCTTTAATTGTAAAGGCATTTCGGCTGCTCCAAAATAAAACACTGAATGCGAAAAATTACTCATTTTACACCAGCTGGGCTATTATGTATCTCAGTTGCTAACAAATGTGGATTGAAATCTGAAAAAATGGCCGCTCTATGTCACTTTTGTCAGCTTCGGTGATCAAATTACTAACATTTTTGCTTACTGGAGTTGCCAAAACTGACATAGGGCCGCCATTTTTCAAGATTTCAATCAACATTTATTAGCAACTGAGATACATAATAGCCCAGTAGAGCTACTTTTAAAAAATATGTTGTCCAAGCTGTTAATTTGGTTCAGATTTTTATGGAACAAGGCAGTAAATTATGACAATACTTTAGTTTGTGTTTATTACGAGTACTTAAATGCCCACGAAATATTTCATTAATCATGGATATTCAGTGTCAATTTTTGCTCTTACTTATCAGATTATATTTGATTACCAAAATCAAAATAGATTATTTAATATAAGACATTAATATAGATATAATTAATTATGAGGAAATAATATTATTTTTAGAATATTTAGATATATTTCTTATACATGACTTTTAATCAAACGGTTGTCTGTGATTTTGACTAGTTTTAAGTAAATATTAATCAAGACTGATTTGTAGATACTTAAGTTTTATTTGTTGATTTTGAATGTAAACAACCAATAAATAACTGTCATTTTTGTTTGTTTAATTGTACTACTACTATATTGTCTATCTCATTATCAATTACGGGTGATTTTTTTAATATATGAGTATTAACAAGGTCTGGAGTGTTATTTTTTCTCTTCAAGATTTTTGTTCACGAGTGTACAAAAATACTTTAGAGCATAGGTTTTTTTTAAGTGGGATCAAATGACAAAGCAATAATAATATAAATAATTAATTAGTCAACTCATCCCGCGGGATAAGTTTGAAGCGGGATCAGCTGACTAAAGAGCCAAATAAAACACAGATTATACCTACCAACTCGAGTGAGTTTCTTTATAAACTAAGGCCGTATACATAATGAGAGCTGGTAGCCGGCGCCGATTTACCAGCGCTTATTGGCGCTGGTTCATTCTGGTACCAGTTACATAAAGGAAGCAGATTGAAGCCGAGCGAGCAAAATGTCGTACTCATCGGACGATGATTTGTTTGGCGGCATCAGCGCTGACCGGCGCGTTTCGGAACTTGTCGGCGGCGTTCGGCGCTTGTTCATATAAATGTCTGCGCCGGTTACCTGCGCGGCCCGGTTCCTATAAGCGCTGGTAGGTTGCCAGCTTTCTTTCTGTATACGGCTTAAGGTACGAACAAATAAATAAAAAGCATTTAGATGGGAACTTTTAATATTATCTGTTACTAGCTGATGATAATGATGATAAAAAGTATTCTACGTTCTTCACCGGGATATAATCGACCTCCTTGCTAAATTTAATTACGATTCGTTCAGCTGTTTAGGCATGAAAGCGTAACAAACAAACACGCTTACTTTCGTATTTTTAATATTAAGTTAGGACTAGCTACGCCCCGCGGTTAAATCCGCGTAGTGATGGATGATGATGATGATGATGATAAAAAGTATCATGTGTTAATTCAGTACCTCATCTACCACCATACTAAATTTAATCTAAAATGGTCCAGTCGTTTGAGCAAGAAAGAGGTAACAAACATACAAACACACCGACTAACTTTTGCCTTTAAACAATATTATAGAGTGATATTATTTGTTTTCATATATCTCTGTGTAAGACTTTCGTTAAATAAGAAAAAGTAACCTGAACCTAAACTAGGTACCTAAACAAACTATAAGTTTTGCAGTGATCCTTCCACCGTTTCTACCAACTTGTTTATTCGCAGTTTCTACATAATCATTATAGTCTTTTTTTTATATTACATATTCGTATAGACAAGTGATAAACACTTTTTAGGTACATCACATTGAAATTTATAGAGAGAAAAATTCACATCCTCGGACGGGATTCGAACCCGCGTCTTCTGACTCTCCGTGTCAGACGCCATTGACCAACTAGGCCACCGAGAATATGGTCCGAGCATCGAATTTTAACTCTCTATTTGACTAACCGTCTTGGGGGGACGGAGCGACATCTATTGGACAATTAACAGTACCCTCCAACCGAAAGAAGCATTATTTAGAAATACTTGAACTTTCGCATTGACATCGCAACCCTTGTGATTTTTATAGTATTACTTTTCAAAGCACTAACGCCTGCTTTAGCGATCTCAAACATTGAAATTTATAGAGAGAAAAATTCACATCCTCGGACGGGATTCGAACCCACGTCTTCTGACTCTCCGTGTCAGACGCCATTGACCAACTAGGCCACCGAGGTTCCGGTCCGAGCATCGAATTTTAACTCTCTATTTGACTAACTGTCTAGTGTCTTGTGAGGACGGAGCTTTTTACATCTCTCATATTCGGTAAGTAGGTCCTTATTACCCCCAAATGGGGCTTGTAGGTGACCAATTAGCGCTCTAGAGTAATAATGTAGCTAGAAAAGACCTAGGGCGCTAATTAATTTTAAAAAAATCACTTCATCTTTCAAAAAGTTCGCATACATCTAACCATCATACTGGCAATAGACATCATGCATTCAGCCCAATGACAAAAGAGGTCGCTTCGCTATTCAGCCTTGTCTTCGTACGAGTCTAATAGTCATCGATTTTATTTTTGTAATGCTGGTTTTTTTCTACTTACCTTACAATCGAGATGTAAAGCAGAGTAGTTAGCTCGGGTGTAAGCATCAATTGCACCCTCGAACTATATCAATATATATATAAAATATCTTGGGCTGCAATTGATGCCTTACAGCCCTTGGCTACTAATCTACTATTAATTTGCGATTGTGATTTCCAGTGTTTTATATTGGTCTTATCGAGTCGAATGGCGTATTCAGTGTTTTGGTCCTTCTGTACCTTTGCTATTAGAAAAGATATTGAACAAAGGTCTTTGATTCTGATACATTTAGACACGGTAAATCCATGTTTAAGAAAACAACAAATTTATCAAAATGGCATATTCAGTGTTTTACTTTGGACCAGCCGATTTAGCATTATTTCTTAAGTTACCATAGAACCTTTTCTAAAAGGCAGTTCAAATAAATAAAACTGAACAAAAAACCATTCACATATACGGAACCTATGATGCATGAGTTAAAATTTCCCAAGCTGGTATTTTTGTCATATTCATTGTTACATGTTGATTTATGACCTACCTCCAATAGGTCGATCCACAGTATAGGATATGTAGGGCAGCTCAGAATCTGAACATACGCTGGCACCAGGCGATGAACGTCCACTAGGAGGAGGGTCTGCGCTTCTACAAGCTTCTGGAAATAACATCTACAAGTTTAACAAAAGGAAGCTGCTTAGCAGTTGTACTGTGGTAACCTTACCATAGTACAACTGCTAAAGTAATGTTTCCTTATGCATGGGACAAATTGTTATGCACCACATTTTCACTTTAATATGTATGGTATGCTCTTAGCAAGATTTTAAAACATTTTCTAAATGCTTTATTAATCTTATATTAATCTATATTTCTTCCAATGGATCCATGTCTCTTGCTACTCTCAACCAGAATGGTCCCGCTGTCTGTTTCAAGTCATCTTCCCATCTTCCTAACTTGACAACCCCTACCTCTTTTGCCGTCTCTTGGTTGCCAGAGGATGACTTGCTTGCTCCATTTGTTAATGGGGTGGCGTAGCAAATGTCCAGCCTATCTAATTTTTGGATTAGTAACGAGATTAAATTACCAGACCATATAAAATTGCTGCATGGTAATAAATTTAAATTAAACCTACATAAGTGGCTATTGGACAATTGTTTTTATAGTGTAAATGAATATCTTAATTTTAAATAATATAATAATTTAATAATGTTTGATTCGAAATTTGTTGAATGTTATTTTATTACTTTATATTTGAATGATAGTTTATATTTTAATTATTATAATATTTGCACGCCTGCCTGCAGGCTGAATACATTGACATAATTATTAGTTAAAGACCTTATATAATATTGTATTCTAGCAAAAAAATAAATTTGTATTTGTATTTGTATTTGATGTCTATCCATGTAAGAATATTTGTGAGTTTTGTTCTTGTTCTCATGTCTATGTTCCTGACTCTGTCTTTAATTTTTAAACTTAGCATGCTTCTTTCCATGGCACATTGATAGCCTTTCCCTGTGGTGAAGTGTTGTTGACCAAGTTTCACAGCCATAAGTAAGAACTGGTAGAATACAGGTTTTTCTTTTTTATGTGATTGCCTAGATCCTTAATTTTCACTGTTTCCTTCAGTGAGCAGCTGCTAAACTCAAGTAATGTTTCATTATGCATGGATCAAATTGTTATGCAACACATTTTCACTTTAATAAGTACATGTATTTTAAATAGAGTTGGTATGGTATGCTCTTAGCAAGATTTTAAAACATTTACTTACAGTACGGTCCCAATTGAGCCATAATCGCTATTAGCACGATAACAGTCGGTCCCTTTCACCGTGAGCGTGATTACGATGGCCCACGCTACGTCATCTACGTCTACGTCTTAACTGCCGCCATATTGACGATTACATGAACCATGCTCTACACCATAATCGTCGTGAGCGTTCTGTCAAAAGTGACAGGTGTATGTTTATTTCTACAATGTCTTTACTGGTGTCCCTTGTTTTTGATGTAAAAGTTGTAAAAGTCGGTCCATCCATTCCATTATTTCTTTTTAATCCACACACCACATAGTTAACCTTTACACTATGCACGATATTTTTATGAATTTGTTTTACGCGCGCAAATGGTTCGATATTGCTACAACTCTGGTCCGATTTATCAACACGCTTACAGTGCCATGAGCTGTCAAAATCGCGATATTTGTCTCAGACCAGCTTTGGTAGACGATAGCACTGTGAGCAAAATTATCGCAAAACGGACCATGGTCTTAATATTTTACTAAAATAGGTACTTTAGCTTTATCAATTAAATTTAGTTGGAGATTAATCTTTCCAAAGTATCTCTGAGTTTAGTTCTGCTGATCAACTGAATAGCATGAGAGAATCTATAAACTAAATATTGGATTTTAGTTTTTTAGTATACTTAGCTAAGTGTTTAGAACAAGGAAATTGCTACTAGCGCCAGTTTTATCTTTAATTTCCAATTCAACTTCTTTTTAGTAGTTTTCTTTTTACCTGAAGGTGGATTGGAGACAGCGATTGTGTGTCCACGTCTTATAGGAGCTCTTTGCACTTGCTTTCTTTGAGGCTGAGATGACTGTTCTGACCCCATAGCTTCTTCTACAACAGAAAATATTATTATATATATATATATAAATAAAATTATTATTAAATATTATCTTCTACAACTTTGCGTCCCAGAGACGTAAATTTAAGCATTTTTTTATTCATAAATCTTTTGTTTTAATTAACATGGTATAGAAAGGGTTAAGTAATACAGTAAAAACTGTAATTTTGTAATAAATTTTTGCTTCCGTATATTAGACACTAGACTTTGTTATATATGGCTTCTGTGGCTAATTTACATTAACACACATATTTATCATTATGTAGTTTGAGAATATGGTTCATGATTAAAAAGAGAATTGAGATTTACCATAAACAATAAGATGGGTGGCTATCTAATACAATATACAACAATCAGCTAGGTGATAGACCAAGCCAGAGTTAGTTACGATTTTAAATACCTAATAACACTATTCTAGTTTGTGGTCTACTTAAAAGTGTTTTAGTTTGCCATTACAATTTTAACAGTCTATTAGACAAGTAACTTATAAATTAATATAAACAAATAAAATAATATCAGAGGAAACGGTTAAATAATTATTAGGGGGAAAGATATCCAAACAAATTTTAATTTTATTTTGACGGTTAAACTTACGCGGTAGGTATAGTCGAATATCTCGATTGGGTAACACTTGATATCGAAAATACTACAGAAAACTGTAGCAAGATAGGTGCTTACCTCCGTGATTATTTGACTTCAAAAATTAGATAGTACCTAGTTAGTATAAATGTGTTTTGTTGCAACTGGTTGTTTTAATAATTACAAAGTAACTACTTTTGTTTATACTTATACGGAAAATGTTATTGGATATAAATGCGATTCGTCGTAATTCGTAAATCAAATTGTTTATAAATTATCCAGAGAAATTATCTTTGAGTTTGATTTTTAATTGTTTCATATTCTTTTCTTCTTCTTCTTAGCTCTTTTCCATAACAATCTGATCGTTATATGCCAGTGTCAAGAATCAAGATCTTTTATGACATCTGTGACATGTTGTCTGCTCTATCTACAGGGCCCCGTTTCATAAGGCTACAAGTAACAAATTGTAATTTACTATTTACAAGCCGAAAATTCTAACAATTTACAATGAAATGTGTTTCAGAGACTTCATGAACACCACCGAGACGTGTAAAAGTGGCTTCGTACTTTTGTTACAAGTAAAACTCTCGATTCATTATAATAGCTGCTGTACAGCCCTAAATCATTCGTTCCATCATTCATTCTTTTCACTCATACGTCGTAGAATCTTCTACAAATGTGTTCAAATAGACCCCTTGCGAGCGTTTTAACCGAAAATAACGTTCACAAGGGGCGTTCGAAATGGGAATCTATGGGTGAAAATGTCGTACATGTCTCTTTTTGTTCAGCATTCAGAAAGCTAAAAAAGAAGTATTAGTGCCCACGTCCGGAGCATTGTTGTATGTGATCGTTTTTGATAGCTATGTATTTGACCGCATAATAATACGATGTTAGGTCTTATGCTCAGTTGAGCGTTCAAATAGGGTGTCGATAAAAGTAGCAAAAATTACGTTTTTGAGCTTTACGAAAGAGCCATCAATGACAAAGCCACCAATGCCCTAAGCGCTAAATGAACGCATACAAACTTTTCAGTCTGTTTGTTTTGTTTAAAAGTTGATTTTGTGATAAAACCTAATAATATTATTTTCTCTGCTATAAACGTACCTAAGATGGATAGAAAATAATTAAGAAACATTAAAAAATATATAATTCTTATTGTTACTTTTTCACTGTTGAACTTTCGCACTCAAAGCCTGGTATCTGTGTGTTGGATGTTCTAACAATGGGCCTAGCAGACTGACCATTTGATCATCACCATCACTGACCAGAGACATTTCTTTCATTAAATCATATTTCATCTTAAAACTGTGTTGATATGCGTTGACGAAAAGTTCTGGGCAACCGGTAATTTTCATCGTCTGAGGAATCAGAGGAATCGATTAATAATTGCCACATGTACCTATGTAGATTTAGATTATCGTAGATTCTTTATCGTAGTTGTACCTAGTTTAAATTATACCCTAACATATTTATTTTTTATGCACCGAGGATAAAACGATTTTACAAGTTACCGAACTCTGAAGTAAGGTGGACTTGTAAAAATTTTAACAGTTATAATATATATATAGTGCCGACAAATAACGATACTTTATGAAACACTTGTTCGACTATTTTGATGTTTTTTTTTCGACTTTTCTACTGTTATGTAACAATAAAGATAGACAATTTGTCTATATTTGTAACTTTGTAATTGTAGCAGAATATCAACAATTGTAGAAAATGTCCTACGTGAAACACTTGTTCTGAATAATGTTGCCAGTTTAGGCCAATGTTGCTAAGGTAACGATCCCAATGATGGACACTTTTAGGACAACATTTTGTGTCTTGTTAAAATTTCTTGTCATGTAATTAATATTATCAGGAAATATATGGAGTTATTTTAGGTCCTGTGTTTGTTGTAAATAATTATTACTTAATATTTATGTCAATTAAGTAAACTAACCTAAAATTGACCTAACAAAATATCATATTTTTTCACCATTGGTGGACACAAAAAATTTAGTGATGGACACCCAATTATGAACAAGTTCTAGTTATGGACTACCAGTTTTGAACTGGTCCCAATGTACCACCCCCAGTAATGAACATACTTTTAAATGGTTATATAATGAAAAACTATTTAATAGGTCTCTTTTTTATTTTAGTATTATACTTTCGTTTACTAGATACTATATTATTATCAGTTTCATTAGTATGCTACTTAGATACTAATTTGTACTGCGGTTTTGTATCTTAACTAGGTACAAAAAAAAATATAGTATATGCTTTTTATTAATTAATCAACAGTTTCATTTACGCAAACCAACAATAACTATAACTAGTTTAGAATAGTAAGTAGGCACTTAAATTTTGAAATAATCAAGTATTATTTCTACATAGTAAAGCATAGTACAGACAATGATTACTAGTTTAGACTTATTATGCATAAGAAGACTTAAGTGCCTATAATCAACAAGTTTTGTTTCCTTTAACTATAATAAAGTACCTATCAATTATCACAACCATTGTTAATTAAGAGATCAAAATACAAGTTCTGTAAAATTCTAAGTAAAAAAATATATAAACATCAAACTTTGTCATTTGAAAGACTCATTCTAAGGCGAATGGAAGGTATTTTCTCATCTCTTTCACGACATAAAAGCCTCGTTTGTTACTAAGTACTGGTACATCAATTACTTCGACAATGTCTTTCTCCGCATACCAAATTTTGTCTGGCTTATTTGGCCATCTAAAAGTATTTCCCGTTGAGAAAGTCATTGTGCTTATTTCGTAGGATCCTTCATCTACGTTTTCTATTACACCTGGGAAACGTTCTCCTTCATATGTTATGATTACGTAGATTCCCTTTGATAGTTTATTCTTCTTTGGACATAGTTTTTCGAGTGGTATATCTTCGGAGTCAGAGCTGGAATGGTTATCCTGTTGTGATTTTCTTACATTAGCTAAATATGTCTCATTTGAATAACTGTCATCACTCTCAGCATAGGGTATTTCCACATCTGTCTCGTCTGATGATGTACCTTTAGGTACTTTTGGTTTACTTTTCTCTTTTTTCTTTTTCTTAAGTTTGTTTGATGTCTCTTTTAATAGTTTCTTATCTGCTCTTTCCTTTGCCCGTCTTTCCTTTTCTTCTAATTTCAGCTTTTTTTGAGTTTCTTTCTTTTCATAGTACTCTATCCACGCCCGACTCGTCACAACAGAAGGTATTTTTTCCTTAAGTCTTCTTTTTTCCCTTTTTGTGTTTCATCTTCTTCAGGCCAGAATAAATTTCGTTTAAATGGAGATGGTATTATGATATTTTTATTTTTTTCAGAGACTCTTTGTGATTTACTTGGTGTAATTCGGCTTTCTTTCAATGCTCCTACACCAACAGTTACACCAACAGGATTTGATGTAAATGCTTCTCTCCTTGGAGTTTTTTCTACGGCAGATATTATGTCAACTCCCTTGTCATGTGAAGTCTCAGGTGTATGTATTTTTATGGGCGTCTTATCATGTTGTATCACTGAAGGTGAATATCTTGCATCTTTGGCGTCACTGTTTTCGATTCCATGAGATGTTCCGGGATTAGATTCAATCGTAAATATAGATTCAAGGGCATCTTTAATTTCAGGACCTTTCTTTGTTTTAGAGGCATTTATTCCAGAAGTGGCAGGTTCTGCTACTAAAGCATCCAAAAATGTTGTAGGGTCAGTTTTTCTAGTAACAGAGCATGTTGGCGTATGCTCCGGTAGCATGTCATTCGACAAACTTTTAACAGGAGGTTCGTTATTTGCAATCGCAATTTCTTCAAGATCTGGCAATGCAGTTTCTGCAATGGCTGGGTTCATAACATCAAGTGCAAGTAGAGATGTTTCGTTGCATTGATTTGACCCGACTACTGATTGCTTCATACTAGCCCATATGACGTAGAGAGATGTATCTTCTGCTGGTAAGCGTTCTTCTAATTCATGTCTGTCTTTGTAATAGAGCTCTTTGAACAGATCTAGCTTTTCGCGCCGAAGCACGGACGTTATTTCCTTTTCAAGTTGTTGAAGCAGGCAATATTTTTGGGAACTTCCTGAAGCTGTAGCATCTTGTCGTGACCGGTGAGTTTTGATTTTTGTTAAATCAACATAGCTTGGGCCAAAAGGACATAAACCAGCGCCACGGAAGCCATTTTTGATTGTATCTTCAGTCAGTGTTTGAAGCGCAGTTTTTAAAACCGGAGCAAAATGTTCCTTTTTTAAATTTTGTCCGAGGTTGCGCATCTTCCAATTTGTTACAGCCTTTTTCCATGATGCTTTTAATGGCCTAAATACAGCCAGGTCCATCGGCTGCATAATGTGAGTGCTGTTGGGGTTTAAAGTGATCACTTCTATCCCATTTTTAGCACAAAAATTGGACAAGTGCAGTGTCAAATGCGATTTGTGGCCATAGAGGAAAAATAGCACGGGTGTTTTTATATTTTGCTGCACAAGCCAGGGATTAAAGATGTTGGTTATGTATTCATAAAATGTACTACCGCACATCCAGCGGGTTTGCGATTTTCCGATGGCGCAATCATCAGGAAAGTTTCCTGCTATAGCTGCAGGAATGCGCTCATAACTAAACACCACCATGGGTGGTGCAAGTTGGCCCGCCGCACTGCCTGTTATCAATACGGTAAGATTGTCTTTTTCATCGCCTGATGAGCTATAAATATGTTTTTCTCCTCTTTGAGCCAATACTTTCCCTGGCTTTGGCGACAAAAAAAACGCACTTTCATCTGTGTTAAATATTCTTTCAGGCTCTTCTAAAATTGACATCAGATTATTATTATTTAAGTAATCCTCAACTTCCTTGAACCACTTCTCTATATCTTTTTCTGAGACATTATCACGTGCCGTAGTTAAATTCTGCGCAGTTCTTTCCGCAATGTTAGGGTGTCGTTTTAAAAATAGATTATACCATTTTTTTCCGGGCCTGTTGTCGTTAATTGGGGTTTTTTGATTTTTTTCTGTAATTATCCGTTGGACGCTGTCCAATAATTCCTCTTTAGTTATTGGAATATGTTTGTTATTCATATCTATAATCCACTTTTCAAGAATGTCTTCGTCGTTTTTTGTTAAATATGTTGCCGGACCCATGGAACAAATTAAAGGACTTTTCCCACAAATTTTATTGTGCAAAGTAATCCTGGGCACACCATATTTTGAAGCAGCTACTGATATTTTTTCTCCTTTGTGCACAGCTTCTATAGCGTTTTGCATTTGTTCTGGAGTATACTCCTTTTTTGGTGCCATATCTGCAGAAATACAAGTTTAAAAATAAATAAAGCGATGATAAAAAAGTATGATGTCCATGACTGGATTGAAAGAAATTCCCAGTAATGGACACCTATGTCCATTACTGGAAGGAGAAGTTGAAATAGAACACAAGTAGTCTATAACTTAACAGAATAGAAAGCGCATTTAGAAAATGACGTTGAACTATGAAAGTAAAAAAAAAATAAGTTTCGACATTTGTCCATTATTGGAAAACAAGAAAAATATAATCCAATATTGGACACCAACTCACATACGCAAAATTTTAAACACTGACTTTAATACAATACCATAAAAATCTCTTAAATATACCCACAATAACAAGAAATAATGATTTTTTTCATTTAAGCATAGCAAATACTAGCAAATTAAAACATTTTGTACTTACTGTCTTAGCGATGGATGCAATAAAAAACGATTTTTGACGAGGGCAACGCTCGAGGTCACTTTTACATTCGCCATTTGCAAACAAAATGGCCGAATGGAATGAAATGTCATATTACGTAAGTCAAATAGATGTAGTCTATGGTCAACATTCAACCGCGCGCGAAATTAAAAAAAAAATCCTTATTTTCGTACTTTGTTTTAGTTTTTGTCCATAACTGGGGGCTCGTCCAACACTGGTGACTTTACCTTATATTATTTTACAATAATTGTTACTTGTAGCTTTATGAAACGGGGCCCTGGAAGCGAACCCACACATGCCACTCATATAAGAAAACTAGAAACTAGACATCTGTGACATATATACGGTATGGTCTTCCGTCTTATAGTGCGTTCGACCCCTTGTCAGCGTTTTTAGCGAAATTAACGCTAAAAGGGCACTTTAAAAAATATCCCTTTTCACATAACATGAATATTTTAGTAGTGGTCACTTTGATTTCAAGTTTTAGGAAATTCAAGTCCTAGAAACAGTTGAAAATGCGTTAGCTGGATCGAGGCAAGCCATTTTACATGCTATTAACAATTAATATTAACTTGATTTAAGTTTGTAATGTAATTTTTTCATTAACCTGCGTGTGCAACGAACGGTGTGCGAGAATATTTTTCTGTTAATTATTTATACATTAGGTATAAACTAAATCAAATAAAACATTTAATAACATTATGCTCAGGCTTTGTCAAACAATGTACTCCTAACTCAAATGGTTGGAATAAAATAAATTTTTAAATATAAAATTTGTAAGCATAAAATTCTATTTCACTTACCACCTTGAGCATTTCTCGGTTGTTACAACACTATTATTATCAGTATGGCCACTATTCCCCTCTCGTCACGTCGTCTCATTTGCCTGCCAACCGCGGAAGAAGTAAGGTTTGTGCGAGTGTATCAACAGCGATCGAAAAAAGGGTCAAATATACGTCGCGTGTTTTGTAACGGTAAGTTCTCTTGAATCTGCCAAAAGTATCTTTTACAATTTATGAACAGTTCTGATTAAGGTTTATTTTCGTAAGTACATGAGAACTTCAATGTGAAGAAGGCATGATCTCGCTATATACACGTAATTTGTATAAATACCAAAAAAAAAATGAGCGGTACAAAAGTGTTAATACATTGTAGATATGTAGTCAATTTTTTGTATTACTTCACAGTAAAATAATTATTAATTGTTAAAGTTTTTGAAAATTCCATCTAATAAAAATAAGTCAGGTTTCCTTCCTGACGCTATAACTCCAGAACGCACGAACCGATTTCCACGGTTTTGCATTCGTTGGAAAGGTCTCGGGCTCCGTGAGGTTTATAGTATTTATATATTTATAGAAAATTCTGGAAAAAATTAAAAAGAAAAGCGGGAAAATCTTTTTTGACATACAGCGCCATCTCTGATACATAGCATGTACTACAAACCAATATTTTAAGTAGATGGCGCCAAACGAAATGTTACATAAAACGAAGCCATCTGGTGGCGAAACGGAGTTCGCAGGGTTTGCTAGTTCCATCTAAAAGTATGGACACCATCTCAACAAAAATACTACATGCCTATGTACAACTTATTAATGAAAACACATGATTCGCGTCAGTGAAAAAATATCTCTCTTACTCATTCTTACACCGCCCACCCGAGCGTTCGGTGTGAAAGAGTTTCGGCTTTCGTTCGTTCGTTTTCGGAAGAAACAAAGGCCGCGCGGTGGCAGGGCGGAGGGTGCGGGGTTGGTCCGGTGGCCAGGTCTTGCGAGAATGCCCGAGCGCACAGAATGTACTAACGAGCTAGGACGCGAGTTTGCCGAATGTTATGATTATGAATGATACATTTCTATGTAGGGGTGTTAAGTTTCATGCATAAACCGCGCGCATGTAGTATATCTTAATGAATAGTGGAAATGCCTAGAATAAAATTTGTAGGTGTGAATCAATCTAGACGTTTGACCAAATATTGATGATTATGTGGGGTTTTTTTTTTTTAAAGTAGTTTTAAATATTCTTCCCATGTATGTATTAAGTACCAGCAGCATAAAGTGCTGTTTTTTTATTTGGTATTTATACAAATTACGTGCATAAACGTTTCGAAAATAAACGAAATAACGGCAATTTTCTAATTAACCTGTTACTATTTAACCTGTCATTTGCAGGTGAATGAGATCGTTTCGAGTGAATGAGACCGTTCCGCTTACATTATAGGAATAATGCAATTCATACTTACTTGATCCTGACAATGACCTAAAACAAAACATTTTAGAAGCTACAAAGCTGCTCATGTTTTGTTTTAGGTCGACCATAGGTAGAAAAACTGGTCAACTGAAGAAAGAGATTCCTTTATTTTTGTTCTAGAACGGACTAATGCTGTTGGTGACGCTGTAAATGCCGCTAGAGGGCATTTACAGCGTCACCAGACGGTTGGCGAGCGCAGATGGCACTCAGCCAGATGCGGGCGCAGAGGGCGCACCGCCTAAGGCGAGCGTTGAAGACGCTTCGCCGCAAGGAGAGGAGTAGGCGACTTGCTCAAGGGCACCACTAAGGTACGGACGTCGGCTTGGGCCGTCGCCAGGAGAGAAGGGAGTCGGAGAGAACATGGAATTCCATGCTCGACAGTTCCTTATAGGAAGATGGAGGGGGCGGCTGGCCCAAACAACGGTTGGCCACGGGACTGTTGGGGCTGTCCGACCCGTCTCACAAGATTGGTTAGACAGGGAATACGGGATACTTACCTTCCAGTTGGTGCATGTCCTTACGGGCCACGGGTAGTTTGGGAAGTACCTGTGTCGCATCGCCGGAAGGGAACCGACACCAGAGTGCCATAATTGCAGCTGTGACGAGGATACGGCGCAGCATCCACACGAAGAGTGCCCAGCATTTGAGAGCGAGTGTTGAGATCTCATCGCAGTGGTGGGGGATGACCTCTGTCTCTTGGTTAAGGCAATGGTGGAGAGCAACAGGTCGTGAACGTGGGGCTAGACCTCTGCGAACGGGTTGTATGTCAGAAGGAAGCTGAGGAAAGGGAGATTACCTGAACTCTTCAACAGGAGGAGGTCGTATCAAGCCCTCCTCCATCCTCCATAATGCATCAAAGGTCGCACGGCCAGACACAATAAAAATTTGTTATAATGACATCGACCCTTGAAGGGATAATTTAGATCGCGGTGATGGACACGGAGGTACCCGTTGCCCTTCAAAAGATCTCAAGGAGGCGCGCGCATCCCGCACAGACGCTGGAGTAGAGTGACTCTTGCTGCATCCCACGAGATGAGGTCCTCATGGGAGGACCAACGCGCCTTAATGTCGGGACAACGGGTATGCTTTTGCAATCGTCTGAGGTCCCGGCGGCGTTGGTCCTCCCATAAGGACCCCGTTCCGGATGGATTTTGAGTCACTCCATCCCAGCACACCCTAAGGGGCGCGCGGAAACACCGCGCGTACCACCTCGAGGTCATGTATTGGCGGCAACGGACACCCCCGTGTCCGTCACTACGACCTCTGTTATGAGGGATGAAGGAGGGCTTGACGCCCTCCTCCTACGCCCAGGTCTCCGGGTGTGGATCGGCAGAGTAGAGATTATCTCTCTCTCCCTTTCCGCAGCCTCCTTCTGCTACACGACCCATTTGCAGAAGTCAAGCCCCGGGTTCCACGACCTTTCGCTTTCCACCATGTCCTTGACCAATGACGGAAGCGAGACGTTATCTCCCACTACTGCGACGAATTCACGGTGCTCGCTCTCCCAAGCTGGGAGAGCGAGCATCCACTCTTTTAGCGTATGCTACGCCGTATCTTCATCGCAGCTGCAATGGTGACACTCCGTTGTCGGTTCTCTTCCAGCGATGCGACACAAGTACTTCCGAAAAAACCCGTGGACCGTAAGGACCTGCACCAACCGGTAGATCAGCGACCCGTTCTCCCTATCCAACCAGTCCTGAGGGATGGGTTGGATAGCCTCGACAGTCGAGTGGCCAGCCCTATCAACGGTTCGGCCAGCCACTCCCTCTCCCAGTAAGGGACTGTAAAGCGTGGTTCTTCCACGCTTTGTTCTTCCCTTGGTAGGCAAATCTCCCCTAGGATCTGGCGCTGCGATCGCCACTCGTACATACTCGCGTAGACCTTGACATCCAAATCCCAAGGGGGATACCTCGCTAATACACACGCCGCCTCGTAGGAGGTATTGCGATACCTACGTATGACCCCGACGGCCATCACTTTCTGAGATCTCCTCAGCAGAGCGACGGTTGCCTCTGTCAGGTTATCCGCCCAGATAACGCCGCAAAAGGGCCATGGACCGCACCACCTTCAAATACAGGCGAACCCGCTCAATATCTAATCTAACCTGCCAATATCTAATTTAACCTGCTAGTATCTAATTAACCTGTCATATACCTACTTAAAAACAGACTATAGCCTTTTCCCTCCTAGGGCAAGATACTCATTTTACATGATAAATCGATTGCCATACAAATAAAACCGATCCAGAAAATTTTATATTTTTCCCAAAACCGGCAATTTTTTTCTAAATCTACCCAAAAACACTCACAAGGAGGCGTTCAAATTGGGAATCTGTGGGTGAAAATGTCGTTTATGTCTTTTTTTGTTCAGTGTTAGGAAACCTAAGAGTTATTACCGCCATCAAAAAGCGCAATTTTTGACCCATGTCCGGAGCATGGTTATTTGCGATCGTTTTTTATAACAGCTAAGTATTTGACAGCAAAAACATGCGATTTTAAGTCTTTTTCTAAGTTGAGATTGAGAGTTCCAGTAGGGTGTGGGCAAAAGTAGCAAAAATAACGTTTTTGAGCCAGAGAGTTGAAATACATAGAGTAGTTATATAGGAACAACACTGCTCTAAAAACTAACTAGAGTTTACTTGTTTACATACCTATGCACATGTATATGCAGTTTGTAATGACAAGGAAAGAATATTCAAATATTATGCGTCATATCTGTTGTTAGAAAGAGATAATTAAGCAATTTGTGTTACGGTGTTAATAGCTACTAGTTGATTGGCCAGAGCGCCCGCTGGTGTGATGTTGCTGTGAAAGAGGAGAGTAGGGCAAAACAGACACTCAGATAGGTCGTATTAAAAATTGTTAGTGGGAGTGGTGTCTGTGAACCTAGCATAACAATTTCCTGAATCTCAAAATTTTTTCGGAGTTCTAGTAGCATCCCCAATAGTTCTATAGCTCCTGATAGTCATTTTGAATAGTTCACCTACTCGTATTATTGACATGAAAAATGAATTTAAAGGTGAGATGTTAGATAACTTCGCATGCCGTCACCCAGCATCTCAACAAATTTCAATTATTAGACCACAAATATGGTTGAAAATACAGAGTTCTATCGACTGCCGACGTTCCAACAATAGTTGTGGTAAAAAACATAAAAAAATCAATTTTCAAAAAATGATATGCTTACTTCACACACCATATGTTAGCATCTCAGAAGTTCTGAAAAGTAAGGTTACAAATATGCTTAAAAATAACTAGTTCTATTCATTCATTTAGAGTGTTAAAGCAATAATTGCACACTAAAAAGTAAAGTCATATTTTTTTACTAAAATCGATCGAAAATCGAAGTCTTAAGATTCTGCACTATTGCTTGCAGTTATATGTAGCATCTCAGGCGTTCTCGACTCCAGAAGCACTAATACGACTGAAAACGCAAAGTTCTGCAGCCACAAGGTCATACAGCCATAGTTCTAGTCATAAACTTGGAAAATAATGTAAATAAAATCATCAAGTCTTGAGATGCTGCACTATAGCTGGCAGTTCTACGTAGCATCTCAGGCGTTTTCAACTCAAGGAGCACTAATACGATTAAAACTGCACAGTTCTGCAGCCACAAGGTCATACAGCCATAGTTCTAGTCATAAGCTTGGAAAAATTGTAATTAAAATCATTAAGTCTTGAGATGCTGCTCTATAGCTGGCAGTTCTACGTGGCATCTCAGGCGTTCTCGACTCTAGGAGCACTAATACGATTGAAACTGCAAAGTTCTGCAACCACAAGGTATGTGGTACGAAAAATATTTGATGTGCGAATTATGATCAAAAAATTTCCAGTTGGACAGAACACATCAAATTTTCGATATATTTTTTAGAAATGAAAACACTTCAGAAAATTTATTGATTCAGGCGTTACTTTGCGGAAATCCATTATCAAAAAACGATATTAAAAAATATTTAGTGACACTTCCGCTGAAAAGAAAACAATGATTTTGGCCTATTTGGGGGCGTGCACCCCCTTAGAAGAAGAGGAAAAACTCAGACAAAATTTCAATCTTAAGTTTATTTTTGGAACATCAAAACCTAAACAAAACTTTTTTTTTAATTTGTTTGAAAACTTAAAATTAATAAGTCGTGGATCCACCTAAGACTCTCCTGGCACATCTGCAGTGGTTCTGCATACTCAAAACTCATACGATATTTGGTGCTAAAAAATAAAAAAATCTGCATCACCCAGCGTTTACAATAAATAATATACCAATCCGCCGTTCTCATCAAGAAAAATATCTCGGCCTTCAACTGGACGACAAGCTAAATTGGCAGGCTCATATAGAACAAACAAGATGTAAAGTTGCTTCGGTGACAGGAGCATTACGCAGAGTAGTCGGATGCATACCTCGCAGAGCCCGCATGACAATATATAACTCTTTAGTAAAGTCACACCTGGAATATCTTGTCGAAATATGGGGCTGTGCAGCACAGACTCATATAAAGCGTCTTCAAATATCGCAAAACAAGTTAATTAAAACTCTTTTTAATTATGACCATCTTACCACATCTAGTACCTACGTTGTATAAAAAAACAACAATGTTTAATTTAAAACAATTATTCATTTATACTACATGCGTTCTGATCAAAAAAGTACTATTACAAAATAAATACAGAAATTAAATTTACTAATAGAACATTTCAATATAATTTAAGAAATGTGCACAAATTAAAATTACAAGCACACAGAACCATGTATGGTAAACATAATATTCTGTATGAGAGTGCAGCATTTTATAATAAGTTACCTAACGATATTAAAGATAGTAAAATTTCTGTTTTTAAAAGTAAACTTAAAAAATATATTTATAATGAAATAACCTAAGATTGCTGAACAAATATGATAGCGAGTTAAGAGACGAAATTTTTGTCAGAGATAGTTGAATAACCAAGGAATCTGATACATAAACAATCATGTCAAATGTATTAGTAAAATGTTATGTTATACGAGGACAAACTTGGCGTAACCGAAAAAATATGAGTTGATGTGGAAAAAAATTGTAATTTAAAATTTTTACATTAATACCTATAGGTTTTTTGCGGTAATTAAATAGTAAAAACACATATCTAACTAATTATATTCAAATATTTTAATTCGTACAAGAAATATTATCATAAAAAAACTTGCAATCTGACCACAAAAATTAAGTTTTATCAATAAATAATGCTTACAAAGACAGGATTTTGATTTGATATTTATAAATATTTTGAATGTCTAGAACAGAAATATTATTCCCAGTCATATTGCCTTGTATCCAAACGAGGTTTTTCTACCGCCGAGACGAATTCCTGCCCAAATCATAATCGTGCCACCTTGATATGTATGAACTTGTTGTGGGTCTTGCAGTCGATTCCAACGTCCAGGTTCTCTCCAAACGCTTACTCTTCGCGAATCAGGATGAAATCCAAACCTGGATTCATCAGTGAAAAGCACAAGTGATCATTGAGAATAGTTCCAGTTTTCGTGTGCAAAAGCCCATTGTAATCTTCTTCCTCGATTGCCTCTCCTTAGCGCATTAGCATTTACTATGAATCGGTCCTGTACACGTGTTGTAATGCGTTGAGGTCCTCTGTGCCGTTCCACCACTTCCCCGTGACACGATAACGTGACCAAAGCCTGGATATAACGCTCTGACTGGTCCTCATGGCTTCAGAAACCGCAATTTGGGTAGCGCCAGCTTGAATCATGCTCACTGCTCTTAACATTTCGTTACTGGTCAAGTGTCTACGTGGCATGATTAAATGAACACCGGAAATGCGTTTGACAAAGATTTATAGAAATTTATGGAGTTTTAATTAAGTAAGAAGTTCGTGAAGATTTACTTCTTTGGAAGAAATTCAATGAATGCGAATTTCATCTTAAAACAAAACCTTTGATATACAAATTTGAATTTAAAAAATGAATTTAATAATGTTTTTTTTATCTGTCATCAATAGTTTTTGTAAGGCCAGTACTTTTTAAGTTATTTAAAAAAGTTTTATATATCCCTAGCTAGACTATGTTGTGTGTGTGTGTATAAATTCGCGTTGACACGATCAGAGTCTGCTTGACCGAGTGGACTCGGATATAGGTATCCTCGAGATACAGTACACTCGAGACATGGCATAATGGCATGGGTTGCCACAATCCGAGGCCACTCAGATGACGGCGTCGGATCCGTGTAGACTCGATTGTGTTCTACTTTTCTGAGTAGTGAGTTAGCTCATATACGTATTATACGAGTAGGAAAACAAAATGGCGTATATAACAACAACCAAACATCTCGTGTGTTGAAAAACAGTGGTTTTCAGCGTGACAAGTAGATTTGTAGAACTTTCAGAACAGAAGAGGTAGAAGATAATGTTTTGGGAGCGCTTCAAAGAGTTATTGTATAAAAACTGTTTTTCGAATTTCATGAATTTATGTTATGATGTTGACTCATAAAAATAATTGGTAGAATGAAGAAAATGATCCGAGTGAACTATGTTAGTATCAACGGCTATCCTAGTACACTCGTATGAAGCTTACTCGTACGAGTCCTCTTGTTCCTAGGCGACTGATCAAGTCAACGCGGCTTTAAACTTATGATACGATTACGATACGACCCATCGATGTTAGTTTACTAGGTACTACTCATGTTTAATCTGTGGAGTGACACGTCGCGTTTGGCGAAACGTCAGTCGTTACATACGTCATACACTGACTGAAGTTTTACTTGTCGAACAAAATTACGAAAACAAAAGCTAGATTTAAAGTTTTATATAGTTTATAACTAAAAAATATGATCTAAAGTGATTTAATACCATAGCAATGGTAGACGAAAGCACTAGGAAGACGCTAAGCAGCATCCCTTTGCTTCAAACTAAAGCTGGACCGAGAGATAAAGAATTATGGGTGAACAGATTAAAAGAAGAATATCAAGCTTTAATAAAGGTAAAATTCACTTCCGGGTACACGTATACATACGCAAAGATGTCTTTCTCCGTATTTACACTATTTTCTTCATTCGTTCATTAATTCTCCAGAAAATAACGAATATTATAATATATATAATTATATCATATAATTAATAGGTTCACTATTACAAATATATCGATATGGGTTGCATTTGGTGTTGCAGCCAGAAATTCAGCACCTAGGTATTACGGTCAGAGAATATTGTAGCAACTTAGGTAGGTACTACAAACATTTGAAGAGCTGTGTACTGAAAGTGACTTCTTAATTTGGGCTTCAAGTTTCTATGAGCTGTGTAGATGTATAGTGACTGCCAAAAGTTATAACACATTTCAAAACTAAAAGCTTCGCTGATTGAAAAAGCATATAACACATATGACGGGTTTATATCCAACAAGTCACTCGCTGATCAGTCCTAAAAAGTCGACTATACTATATAAGTAGATATATAAGTACTAATTTAAAAAAGTACAACAACTTAGCTAACACTTATTTATATCATTGTGAAATATCTATGTAGAAATTAATTATATAGGTTACTTTTAAGTATGTATATAGATATGAACTATAATGGTATAAATACCACCAAGTCAAGCTAAAAAGTGGCACAGCCATACCATACCTTTCTCGAAGCAGTTCAGGCCATTTTCGACCCCCTATAACTTTGTTGCGGATAAAACTAGAAGCCTGAATTTTCAGTAACCAAGCAGGCATTGTATAAACACGGTATATTTCAAATTACATTCTATTTGGACCAGTAGTTTAAGAATGATATCTAGTCAAAGTTTCTTAATTCTGTCGCTCACTGACTGACTGATCATCAAAACTCTAAGGCACTTCTAGCAGACATAGAAACTTCAAACTTACAACACAATTAGTGTTTAGTGTATAAATCAAGGAAAAACTAAAATATTTAGAAATTTCAGTTTTCTACTTACATCAACTGCATAAATAACTTTGTAATTCCATATAAATATAAAGGATTACAATGTCACATTTACAGTGAATAAGTCAGTGTAGGTACCTGTATATTATGTATAATATAATGGAATAATAGGTGGATGTAGCTAGAAGGAAGGCAGTACCTAGATTAAATTTGTTCAAAGGCAACTTGTAAAATGGTCAACGGAATGAAAAAGCAAGAATGAGATACGTCTTATGAAGTTGTACCAAAATCCCGAAAAGTAATAAGTAGATAATTGGCCGAAAATGCCACGAAAGAAAGAACACTAACAATCATAACTGCGGCCGGCGGATGTGGCTTGAAAAGAGGCCACTTTCTTCCAGGCAACCTTTGGGTCTTACTGTGATATTGCAGGTATACACACAACACAAACCACATTTTATTTATCTTATGTTAATTGTACGAGTCAGTATGAGTATAAAAAGACTAATACGGGGCATCAAATCCTCAGCAACAGAGTAGTTAACAGCTGGAATAGGTTGCCCGAGAAGGAAGTCAATCTATTTTTTTTATTTTATTTGATTTATTCTCTTTTTTTAATTTAAGGACTTTGACTTGTACAACGACTATGCCAATCCCATAGTTTACTCAAAAATTATGTACACATTTTTACACTTTGAAATTGAGCATCTTATATGTGGACTGATAGAGCATCCCAGCTGCATTAGATGTTGGCTCAGCAAATGCTCTGAATCAGGCCCACATCAAGGCGGTTAACGTCAAGGACCTTAAATAGGTTATCTCTTATAGATGCACTCTGGACGCACTCTATCAGAAGATAGTACACATCTTCGTACACACCACATGTGTCGCAATTAGGGCTCCTAGCTTTGTTCATTAAGTACTTGAATCCATTTAACGGCTTGTGTCCAGAATGCAACCTGTGACCAATTACTACTAGTTTTCTACTTAACTTCACGTGGGTGCACCATGGAATATGAGGAGGCTCACTTTGTAGAGTTCTATACCATATCCCTTTCTCACGAGAGATAACATCAAAATATTCCTTCCACTGCAATTTAATTTTGTTTTTGTAATGGGCAAGTACTTCCGTATATTCGGGTTTCAGGTGAACCTCTGTACCACTTACTCTTGATTCCCTAGCTAGCTTGTCTGCTTCCTCATTTCCATGTATGCCGACATGTGAAGGAACCCATTGCAATCCCAGAGTCGCTCCCCCATCCATCAGACCAAGAATTTTACTTAATATATTATATGCTATCGATGCACCTCTGTGTCCAGAAGCGCATAGAGCTATATGCTGTAAGGCACTTTTGCTGTCAGACAAAATAACTACCTTTTTGAGTCCTGAACTAGTAATATAGGACAGCGCCTTCGAGATTGCAAAAAGTTCTACAAACATTATTGAATATCATATTAGAACATATTAGAATCATTTAATTTAATTTCTCTCACATTGTGACTGGGATCGTAGTAGGCCGCCCTGCGACTGTCTTCCATTTGAGATCTGTGTGAGATCTACCATCTGTATAAATTTTAACCCAACCATTGTACTTATTGCCTAACATAAAACATAAAAGATTTTTAATACTCGTATTAATATGCTTACTAAAAGATTTTAGGTAGCTAATTACGTAATAACTTAAAACAGAAGGTCTCTTAAGTAAGGACTGAATAAATTAAGCGACTTTGTATTACATAGATCTCATAACTTTTTACGATAGAAGAACTTGCGAGACTTGTTTTTTTACAGGTTTTGTTTTTGATGGCATATATATAATACCTACTATGAATGTATGACATATAAGATATAATCTATCTTATTAATAAATAAATAAAAAAAAGACGTGTGGCACTCGGAGACTGCCGCGGTAAAGCTATAGCATAGCTGTTTTTATCAACTTATGCAATTATAATTATTTAACCAATGCCATCTAGAGGCGAGTTGCTGAACTAAAGAGACAAGCGTGATATTTCAAAAAGTCATTAAAAGTTCTGCTATTCATTGATAGATGCCAAATCAACTTATGCAATTATAATTATTTAACCAATGCCATCTAGATGCGAGTTGCTGAACTAAAGAGACAAGCGTGATATTTCTAAAAGTCATTAAAAGTTTTGCTATTCATCGATAGATTCGGATTCGGTCTCCACGCTCAAGGCCCGCGATAGAAGCTATGCAATAGCTTAATAAAATTTAGATTACATTAAATACATACCTACTAAGGAATTCCTAGCAATTGGTAGATTCGTACCAAAGTCAGTGATGTTGATTCTACAGTCAGTAGATTGCTTTGATGTTTATATGAAAGTTAAATGCTTGTACTTAATTCTAGTATATTAATACCTTTACTCTATGACAAACTAATATTAATTTTACAAATACAAAATACTTTTATTGACATATAAATATTTACACAAATTTTATGAATCCATAGCCTCTTGAACTAGAGTTACTGTGTTTCAGGAGCCAATGGCTTCTTTCATGGAAGACTTATCTCTAAATATGTCATAAGTAGATACAATATTTAAGTACTGTACTGTAGAACTGTAACTGTACTACTTCTTGAGTGGTAGCACTTTTGCACAGTCTGCATGGGGTAGTACCACAGGGAAGCAGTATTGTGCAATCATTACTGTTTCCTTGAAGGGCAATGTTTCTGCCAAAATTTCAGGATGAGATTTAACATCTTATATCTTAGGGTGGAGAGTGCAGTGCATTGCCATGCATAGTATTAATCTTATCGTATCGGTATCGCAATTAATCTTATAACAACTGCATCTTGTATAAGCGAATA
Organism: Selenia dentaria; assembly: GCA_917880725.1. NCBI lineage: Eukaryota > Metazoa > Arthropoda > Insecta > Lepidoptera > Geometridae > Selenia > Selenia dentaria. The sequence continues at coordinate 5,758,927 of OU862904.1, read as the reverse complement.
TTGATCACGATACAAACGATATGGTAGGTTTTTATACGTAACACCGGATAGCAGATCGGGCAACATTATAGAAGATTGTATAATTACTAAACACAAAGTAGTAAGTAATTATATAGCAACGAACGAATTGTTTCTTGGGGCCTTACTTATAAACGCTGCCTGACTTTAAATGACGTTATTTAGTGCGCACTACAAAGTTGTTCTTCGCCATACTAAGTGACGTTATGTAACTTTAAGCAGCGTTTTATAAGTAAGGTCGTTGTAGTTTCAAACTCTGAATGGTGTTTACAGAAACTATTATGGCTCAGTATATTTATTATTTTGGCATTAGAAACAGACACTTCAGTTTTATTTTGCGCGGACTACTGACCACCAGCCTAAATTTTGTATTAGGTTGTTCATTAGAACATTTCTGTTGCGATTTTAGCCTGTCTCATAGCCTCATGAACCCTATATAATCAGAATAGCCTTCTGTACCTTCCATTACAAAAGTTGTTTCTTATTCCTTTTGTATCGGCTCTCTCAAGCTCTTCTGGGTTATTAATTTTGGGTAGGTTAGAAAATGTCAGTTACTTATATTCATGTAATAAAATTACACTTACAGTATGTACAAAACAACAAAGCTGCAGACAATGACTGGTTCCGTTTGGAGTCCGACAAAACTGGTACCAGATGGTTCGGAAAGTGCTGGTATGTCCACAATCTCCTCAAGTATGAGTTCGACTTGGAATTTGATGTGAGTATATTAAATAAATAATTATGTTTTTATTATTACGGTGAATTGTTTACTTAATTTAAACGGAATTATTGGAGCATCCTAGCTACGCTAACATCTGGTGCAGCTAGGATGCTCATCTACAAGCTGTTCATAGACAATTGATATCTGTTGATATTATAGGAACATGAATGTAATGGAACTTGGGACTGACATGGTCAATATGTGAATCACAGTCCCCAAAATTTATTAAGAAAAACAAAAAATTAAAAGTAAGTTTTTTTTAAAGTATTGCAAAGTTGAATTTTTATTAGTTAATCTGGAAACATTGACAACTTGTAGTTTTATTTTTAGTTGATACTCTTACTAGAACACAAAACACAAGTGCAATTTGAAAGATTTAATACTGACTTACATTCTATTACTTTGGTAAAAATCAGTTATTGGAGTGTAACTCAAAAACTACTGGACCGAATTTGATAAAATTTAAACGGGACCACACGGGAAGCGCCAGCTTTCAAATAAAAAGAATTTTGAGAATCGGTTCACCCAGTCGAAAGTTATGAGGTAACAAACATAAAAAAAAACAATACAGTCGAATTGAGTACCTCCTCCTTTTTTTGGAAGTCGGTAGAAAATATTGTTTAGCAACACTTCAAAAAAAAAAACGATATTAAAAAATATTTAGTGACACTTCCGCTGAAAAGAAAACAATGATTTTGGCCTATTTGGGGGCGTGCACCACCCTCCCTCCCGCATAATAACTATATAAAAATAAATAAATCAAGGCCCCCAAATAGGCCAAAATCATTGTTTTCTTTTAAGCGGAAGTGTCACTAAATATTTTTTAATATCGTTTTTTTGATAATGGATTTCCGCAAAGTAACGCCTTAATCAATAAATTGTTTTATTTCATTTTATAGTATGAATTTTGGAAATTTTACCTAAAATTAAAAAAAATAATTACCATGTAACTGGGGTAAGAGCAGGTTATTGGGAATCCTAGGCAATTACCTTCCATCGCCTCCTATTTCATTAAGAAAACCGCCTGTTTAACATCCTGTATAAAACTCTCACGTCAAAACATGATACAACATTACAAATACTTTTAAACCTCAATCGTGGTATTTCTTCTATCCACAGATACCAGTAACATACCCCACTACGGCCCCCGAGCTAGCCTTACCTGGATTAGATGGCAAAACGGCTAAAATGTACCGTGGGGGCAAAATTTGCCTCACAGACCACTTTAAACCACTCTGGGCAAGAAATGTGCCTCGATTTGGGATCGCTCATGCTATGGCTCTTGGGGTAAGTCTCCTCAAGCCCATCACACACGACTAAGATAATATATATTATAGCGTCGAATATAAAAGTTATGTTAACTTAACCCACCACACACGGCGCAGATACTATAATATATAGCAAGCGTACATTCTATCGGAGTCCGTCTCGGGAGCCGCACGTCTCGATCGTTCACATACTGAGTACTACAGTACTCAGTATACAGTAGTGTAGTGTAGTATACAGAGTGTTCATATTTTTTATTTTGCGGTGATTCGTATTTTGTTGCTGGACAGTTCCTCAGATGATGATTGGGACTGTGAATATGATATAACCTAATACTAGCTAAAAGTAAAAAACGAAGAATCTGGATAGAAGATTACATAAAACACAGGAAACACCGTAGTGAATTTAAACTTTACAATGATCTTTCAGAAAAAAAACAGCTTTTTCTTACATTCATATGGTTATTTGCACGATACCTACCAGTTTTTTATTGTTTGTTCGTCTGCCTCTATAATCCGGGTAATTTCTGAGATTGCTGGACCAATTTTGATGGGGTTTATACTGAAAGCATTAATCAAAAGGGCCACGCGAACGAAGTCGCGGCTGCAGCTAGTCTAATAATATAACATAGCCTTAGTTACCTATTCATGTGGTTATTTGCACGATACCTACCAGTTTTTTTAGTGTTTGTTCGTCTGCCTCTATAATCCGGGTAATTTCTGAGATGGCTGGACCAATTTTGATGGGGTTTATACTGAAAGCATTAATTAAAGGGCCACGCGAACGAAGTCGCGGCTGCAGCTAGTCTAATAATATAACATAGCCTTAGTTACCTAGTTTGATTGATCTATACGTAGTACCTACAATCTAGAAAAACCTATGGAGGCGAGGCCCATAGAAATTAAAAAAAAATTGTCATACCGCTAGTTCGGTTAGTAGATAGAAAGTCTCACTTTTTCGATGATTTCCTTTGTTTGACACATTCGCGTTAGTCATACGTTAGTTTCATTTTTATTTACAAAAAATATGTCTACAGGTTCGAAACAAAATAGGTACATGAGATAATGTGAAGCTTTATTAGTTGTTATTGTGAAAATATAAATTTGTTTGGTAACTGAAGACCAGACGTCTATTTATTGCAACGGTAAAGTCAACATCCTGTATTTAATCTTAAGATCAGTATCGGACACTATCTTAAGATGTCTTCATGATCTGCAGTAGTCTTAGCGTATGTTAACAAGCCTTTCGAATATCGGTGGCATCTTAAGCTACTCTAAGGTAAAATATTATAGTATATTCACCGTGTGTGGTCGCTCATTGAATTATATGGTGAGCGATATGTCCGAATCGGCTCTAAGATATTATATATTTTATAGTATCTTCATCGTGTGTGATGGGCTTTAATCTATAGATCTATAGAACTAATATTGACTAATGTACAGAAGAGTCACTCTCCTCCCAAGCCCACCGAACATAGTAATTAACATACATTTTCTTTTATTTACTTCTCATAGAGAGATGAAACAAGGCTTAAATTGAAGTTAGCTTTTCAGCTACTGAACAATGAAAATTTCAAAACAAACCAGTCTTGTAGTAATTTTACTTAATTTTTTTTTCTATTCCAAAATATTACTCTTACCAATATTATTCTTTTAACTGGATAAAACTGTCCTATATGTAAAACCATAATATTAAAGAAGTAGTGCCTTAGATTTATAAGACAATAATAACTGCATATACAGTGTAATCTCACTAATCCGGCACTATTAAAAACCGGAGGGTGCCGGATTATTGGAATGTTCGGATTACTGGGTTATACTGAAAAAGTCATCGGTAATAAATAAAATAAAGCATTTCATAGAGAGAATAAATGTATGTAATGTATTATGGAACAATTGAATAAACATACGTTATAGAAACAATACGTTAGCACGTGCACGTGATAAGTTTTGAGGTTAGACTGCTAGTCGATGACGCAGCGACCAAAGCGCACAGGTATAGAGGGGAAAGGGAGGCGTGGGCGGAGGGTGCCGGATTATTGGACGTGCCGATCTATCGAAGTGCCGGATTAGTGAGATTGTACTGTATAATTATTTTTTTAATCTTTTACTTTTGTCTGAATACATCTGTCTCAACTCCTTTCACGACTTTTCTCTCTCGTGTTTTCGGACTTAGAATAGGAAAAGAGTAATAACCGAATAGAATTCATAAATATAACTCTCTTTCAGCAGAAAAAAATCCTGAATAGGTCCACAAAAATAAATTTTCACGTCCAAACTCTCAGAATTTTCAGCGATAACACCATATTATTTTTGGGTAATACTTAGCCAACGTATAGTACTAAACTTATAACCAGCAGTTTTTTCAATTGTGTTGGTATATATCGAAAAATATAAAGAAAACGTACAAAATTAACGCATTACATCGTCTAATCTAACAAGCGATTTTCAACCTTACGTAAAGCATCGTAAATTATTTTAAAATTGGGGTTGGACCGCGCCGCAACACTTGCTGTGATCAGGACTTGGATAGGTGTGTGCTATTGGCATTATTCAACTGAGCGCTTCCGTGCTTCGGAGGGCTCGTTAAGTCGTCGGTCCCGGTTTTTGTCTTAGGACAACAGTCGTTAGGCTATGTCGAAGGCCTTCGGGCGGCCTGAAAAACTTGACATGGGTTTCGCCAGTAACTTATCCACCAAGCCGCACTGGGCCGCGTGGTGGATTATGGCCCAACTCCTTTCTGAGAGGAAGGCTCGAGTCCCAGCATTGGGAACAAATTGGGCTGATTATGAATATCTTACAGTCTAATCCAGTAATTCTCAAACATTGTTTCAGTTGGGGCCATGGCTAGCCGTGGAAATTCCAGATCTGATAGAAAAAGGCGCGATTACCTACCAAGAGAAGTCAGAAGACGCGAAATGATAACTGCTGTAGCCTTTATGGTATCAAAATAAATGTATATAAATAAAATTGTTTACACTAAAATAAAATATATATATATATTTTTATATTCGTGTATTTTTCATTCCAGTTTCTATGGGTATTTACTTATGTAGTGATGCGCCGTGTAATCGTTTATTACTCGGTACTCGGCCATCTTGTTAGTGTGTAAGTACTCGTTATCGGCGTAAAAACTGGGTTGACTGCTGAGACACCCGAAAAGAAGTCGTAATAACTTGACTCTATATAATATTAATGTAGCTTAGTGATTGTGAGAAAAATCAATATACCTAGAGAAAAGACTAACATTTAATTAAATAATCAGTCTTTACTATAGTCACCGCGTTACCAACTGAGTCGTAGGGCCATAAACGTCAATAGGGATAGGAATGTGCAACGCATCCTAACATGTTATTAATAATCCACTACCTGCATTCGACCCTCATTAGCGCTCGCTTATCGCTAGCTTCTGATGCCGCCGCGCTGCCGTCGTCGCAAAGTTTCATATGACAACTCTCGTCAAGTCTCGTCGCTCACAATGAATAATTTATTTTCTAACGTAGACCTCAAGAAGTTACAAGGTGATGTTAGCCCTCAAATTCGGACAGTGATTCACAACGTATTTCTGTTTTTAAACGAACTTAAAAGTGGCCCTAAAAACTAAATTCAATTTCAATAAGCGACCTGAAATGGCAGCGCTTATTTGTGGTGTGAGGTTTGAGGCATGCCGAGGAACTTCAAAACACTGACTTACAGAAAGCCTTTATAAGAGATCAAGCACCATTCATAATCAATCTACAGGACGATACAGAGGACGAAGATTCCGACGAGGAAGAATAAACGTTATTTATTTAACATTCATTACAAACGGCCCTTTTCAGGGCAACAATACTATCTACTATGTTTCTATCTGATTTTATTCTTATCGATATGCGCCTATCTTACGCACATCACTATGCGGCTCCATAAGACCCACAAGTGCGAGCGAGATAGACATAGTGAAATGATTAATGGCTGCACGACTCAGTTGGTAACGCGGTGACTATAATTAAGTAGATTAGTATGAATCAGGTAGGTACGTACAATCAACATAAAGAAAAATAAACTGAAATCTACTATCTATATTAGGTATACATAATATTAGTATTTTAGCGATGACAGGTTATGGTACAGGTAGACTAAACGGTCTGCCCTATCTGGTAGCACTATATCCCTCTTCTTTTCTGTATATTTTTTTTTTCCTTCGGCCTTTTTGGCCAGATTATAGACGATATCTTGACGACCTTACTGCCTTTTCTTCAGTGAATCTTCTTCAAAGAGTAGAAAACCTAGTTCTTCTTTCTCCCATTCATCTTCATGTCTTTAGTTTCAATTTTTTTTTAAATTCAATTAGTCTGTGAGTCTAGTCCAATTCTGTGTTCTTAATCGGTTTTTTTTTATTTCCAATAGAATCCTTCTATTCCTCTTATAATTGTCACCATCGAGTCTTTCTTCAAAGGGTCTTGTTGAGTATGTGTGTATTTATATGTACTGATATTGTGTACTTGTATTGTTTAGTAATAATTGTGTATAAGTACATACAGCTATTATATCATATATTTTACAGAATAAACAATATATACTTATTTACATACATATAGTTAATATAGTACATTACTAACTTGAAAAAGATAAAAATTAAATCTCTTTAACGGTATTTAATAAACATTTAAAAATATACTTGAAAGTTGACATATCCCTAAGCAACTCCTGAATGCAACGCGGGACCAAATCAGGCTTATCATTTTTTTGTATAAGTTGCTGACAGCTAAACAGAGTTAAGTACTTGGAAGAGTACTCAGTATTGTAAACGTAATACCAAGCAATACTCGGTACTCGGATACTCGGTATAATAACAATAATAAACACGGTTGAATCAAGGGTCAGAAGGCAATTCTACTATCAATCAATCATTAATTTATTTGTATGAATTTTGGGTACAACATTGCGAAGATATTACAGCATATACAAATAGTTTCCAACAAAATTCTGCCAACATTGGCGTGCAAATATTAGAATACAATTTTTAAAATAGATTATTAGCAAACTGTTTATAAACAATAATAATACATGAAAAGTCACAATATCGATTGAGTAAATATAAAGAAAAATATTATAATAATGGAATTTATTAAAATCATTACAGTCCAAATAATACTTAATAGAGTAAGATACATAATATAATTATTTCCAAAAAAAATTGCCTACATTGGTGTGCAAATATTGGAATACAATTTTTAGAAGAAATTATTAGCAAACCATTTATAAAAAATATTAATAAAATGGAAATAATTAAAATCATTACAGTTCAAATAATCCTTAATAGAGTAAAGTACATAATATAATTCCCATCGAAATTCTGCCTACATTGGTGTGCAAATATTGGAATACAATTTTTAAAAGAAATTATTAGCAAACCATTTATAAAAAATAATAATACATGAAAAGTCACAATATCGATTGAGTAAATATTAAGAAAAATATTATAATAATGGAATTTATTAAAATCATTACAGTCCAAATAATACTTAATAGAATAAGGAACATAATATAATTATTTCCAAAAAAAATTGCCTACATTGGTGTGCAAATATTGGAATACAATTTTTAAAAGAAATTATTAGCAAACCATTTATAAAAAATATTAATAAAATGGAAATAATTAAAATCATTACAGTTCAAATAATCCTTAATAGAGTAAAGTACATAATATAATTCCCAACAAAATTCTGCCTACATTGGCGTGCAAATATTGGAATACAATTTTTAGAAGAGATTATTAGCAAATCATTTAGAAACAATATTAATAAAATGGAATTAATTAAAATCATTACAGTTCAAATAATCCTAAATAGAGTAAGGTACTTAATATAATTCCCAACAAAGTTCTGCCTACATTGGTGTGCAAATATTGGAATACAATTTTTAGAAGAAATTATTAGCAAACCATTTATAAAAAATATTAATAAAATGGAAATAATTAAAATCATTACAGTTCAAATAATCCTTAATAGAGTAAGGTACATAATATAATTCCCATCGAAATTCTGCCTACATTGGTGTGCAAATATTAGAATACAATTTTTAAAAGAAATTATTAGCAAACCATTTATAGAAAATATTAATAAAATGGAAATAATTAAAATCATTACAGTTCAAATAATCCTTAATAGAGTAAGGTACATAATATAATTCCCATCGAAATTCTGCCTACATTGGTGTGCAAATATTGGAATACAATTTTTAGAAGAAATTATTAGCAAACCATTTATAAAAAATATTAATAAAATGGAAATAATTAAAATCATTACAGTTCAAATAATCCTTAATAGAGTAAGGTACATAATGTAATTCCTAACAAAATTCTGCCTACATTGGCGTGCAAATATTGGAATACAATTTTTAGAAGAAATTATTAGCAAACCATTTATAAAAAATATTAACAAAATGGAAATAAAATCATTACAGTTCAAATAATCCTTAATAGAGTAAAGTACATAATATAATTCCCAACAAAGTTCTGCCTACATTGGCGTGCAAATATTGGAATACAATTTTTAGAAGAAATTATTAGCAAACCATTTATGAAAAATATGAATAAAATGGAAATAATTAAAATCATTACAGTTCAAATAATCCTTAATAGAGTAAGGTACATAATATAATTCCCAACAAAATTCTGCCTACATTGGCGTGCAAATATTGGAATACAATTTTTAGAAGAAATTATTAGCAAACCATTTATGAAAAATATTAATAAAATGGAAATAATTAAAATCATTACAGTTCAAATAATCCTTAATAGAGTAAAGTACATAATATAATTCCCAACAAAGTTCTGCCTACATTGGCGTGCAAATATTGGAATACATTTTTTAGAATAAATTATTAGCAAACCATTTATGAAAAATATTAATAATAATGGAAATAATTAAAATCATTACAGTTCAAATAATCCTTAATAGAGTAAGGCACTTTAAATGTGGCTTCCAATTTACGATATGGATTGTTACTTTGGGGAAACTCTGTAAACGTTAAGAAAGCATTTTTAATTCAAAAGAAATGCATCAGAGCACTAACGGGAGCTAGACAAAAACAAAGTTGTGTGCCAATATTAAAAAAATTGAAATTACTTCCTTTAGCGTCAATGTATGTTTTAGAGGCATGCTTATTTGTAAAACAGAACTTAAATAGCTTTGACATAAAAACTACACGTAAACCACGAAATACTCGCAGAAATTATTATGTGTTACCTCCTCAGGGCTCTAGAACAAAATTTTATAATGACAGTATTTATGTAATGTGCACTAAATTATTCAATCATTTGCCAGATACAATTAAAGTTATGACATTTAGAAAATTTAAATATAATTTAATCAAACTATTACTTAACAAATGCTATTATAAAATTGACAATTTTTTAAATGATAAATATATTTCCATGATATTATGTAATTGACATTAATTGTATCTTATTAACCATTATACAATTCGCATGTATGTAAAATTGCATGCCCAAAAGGGTAGCTGTTGATACTTTTAAGTTTTTAACAACATGTAACACACAGTTGACAATAAACGATTATGATTATGATTATGATTATGTACATAATATAATTCTGCCTACATTGGCGTGCAAATATTGGAATACAATTTTTAGAAGAAATTATTAGCAAACCAATTATAAACAATAATAATAGGATTGAGTAAATAGAAATAAAAATATATATAAATATAATTTAATTAAAATTATTACAGTTCAAATAATCTTTAATAGAGTAAACACATTTGTCTAATAACAAATCAAATAGTTTTTAGATAAGCCATCGTCTTTGATTTTATCAGGTAATTTATTATAAACACGAATTGCCATACAATTAACATTTTGACTGTTTAGACTTAATCGTTGTAGTGGCACGTACAATTACGTCTTGATGTATCGGCAAGATCTTTTTATTACGTCACGATGTTTAAGAAATAAACTAGGATTCTTTTTTACGAATATATACATATTTCATTGATATAGAGAGTACTATTTCACAATCTGCAATTCGGTATGTAAAGTTTTTTTTTGGTATTTTTTTAATATTTTTATTTCGTAGATTAGGTCATTATAAGAAACTAATTTCAATATTTTTGTTTTATATTCAGTAGTTATTTTATAATATTTTTTTTAAAATTTGAATCCTATGACGTCACTTTTTTGCACAAATATGTAGTTGCGTTGAGGAGCCAAGAAAAGCACGCGAGTAAAAAAAAAGAAACTAGAATTTACTTTGACACTTGACAGTGACACCTACTAATTCGTAAGTCTCTATTCAATCAAAACAAAAGTGCAAAAAAGTGACGTCATTTAGAGGTCAATGAAAGTCGAATTATTTCATCGTTTTTTGTTAAAATAAATGGCATCTTATCGTTTTAAAAGGTCAGAGTAGAAAAATAAGGGTTTGTAACATAAAATCTCGAAATGGTTTCGGAATTGGCATAGGTTAATTTTTTTTAGCATACCGAATTGTAGTACGACTCCGGTTGTCGTTCGATAATCTCCCTATCAAACATTCTACTATCTAAAGACTAATTACAAAGCAACGCCATTTTTAACGCTACTACACATATCTACTATATAAAAATAAGTCGGGTTTTCCTTCCTGACGCTATAACTCCAGAACGCACGAACCGATTTCCACGGTTTTGCATTCGTTAGAAAGGTCTCGGGCTCCCTGAGGTTTATAGTAAAGAAAATTCAGAAAAAATTTAAAAAGAAAAGCGGGAAAATCTTTTTTCACACACAGCACCATCTCTGATACATAGCATGTACTACAAACCAATATTTTAAGTAGATGGCGCCAAACAAAATGTTACATAAAACGAAGCCATCTGGTGGCGAAACGGAGTTCGCAGGGTTTGCTAGTTATTTATATATATTTAACTTTACATAGATACGCAAAAGGAGATATTGAAAGCAAGGAATAATACAATAATTCTCATTGTGTTGGATCTAGGGCTGCCACCTCTCCGGGTTTGATCCGGAGTCAATGGTCCGGGCTACGGGTTGAACATCCATATCTCCGGGTTAGACCGGGCGGTGGCAAAATAATTGAATAAAAAAAATTCCGTCCCTATAAATGTTACTGAGGATTTGAAAGATGATGTTGACATAGAAAGGGAGCGTAGAGCACTGGCAGTTCGGGGCAATATGATCGCACGTAGGTTTGTTCGCTGCTCGAGGGAAGTGAAGATAACTCTGTTTAAGGCGTACTGTCAGTCCTTTTACTCGAGCAGCCTATGGATTAATCACACTCGACGAACTGCCAGTGATCTACGCATCCAGTATAACGACGTCTTCAGGGTGCTGATGCGGCTGCCTCGTTTCTGCAGCGCATCTCAGATGTTCGCTGAAGCACACACGGACGACTTTCATGCAATCATTCGCAAGAAAGTCGCATCCCTACGACAGCGAGTGCGAGCCAGCCGCAATAGTATCCTGCAGATGGTTGCTGCCCGACTTGACTGTCCCATACAGCACAAATGGATGTCTGTGCTCATGGGACAGAAGATATAATAATTGTTTTGTAATAGTGTCCCTAAATCTGTTTCTAATGTCGTGTGTTTTTGTGTCTGTTTTCAATGATTTTCGATTTAAAATGTGTTAGTTATAATATGATCGTCTAATTAATAATGATTTAAAATATATATAAAAATTTAATTAATCTATTTAATCTAATTAATTTTAATGTATAATATGGATTTTTATGATCTGAAATAAATGACATTATTATTATTATAAGCAATGCTTTTGTTGAACGCGTCTTTTCTTTAATGGGAAGTTTGTGGTCAGACGAGCAAAACTGCTTGTCAGTGGATATGGTGAAGGCAGTCTTAATTGTGAAGATTAAGTATAATATGAATAGCCAAGAAGAACCTGGGCTAGAAAAGATGCTTAACCAATCTCTTCAGAATAAAAAATATAGTTTTATGTGTCAAGTTGTTCCAAGTCGGCCTAGCACTTAGGTAGGTCACTTTTATTTAATAAAAGACATAACCATGTAATAAATAGTAATTTATCACGACATTTTGCCTTAATGAAATAATCCATAAGTACTAAAAAAGCTTCAAATTTTAAAAAAAAATCCTTTTTTTCAGAGGTTTTAGAAATATACATAGTTATTTCTAAAATCTCCGGGTCTACTGTTTTTTTTAAGGTTTTTTAATGGGCACCATGAAATGAGAAATGAGTATCTCACCAATAAGCAAAAGACGGGCGACCCTCGCGCAGATTTTCAGGAGGAACTCATGAATAGCATCACGAAAGCGCAATGTAAAATAAACAAAGAAAATAAAACAAAATAGCAAGACCATAAAGATGCAAGTTGGAAGCCGGCTTCATGATCCGTAGCTATCCGTACATGTAACGCGTCTCTACAGAATAAGTCATTCTTTTATGGGACAATGTATACGATTCTATAATAAAGTTCCCAATGTTATCCGAGATTTGCCTATTAATAAGTTTAAAATTACTATTAAAACTAAACTCTGTCAAAAAGGTTATTACAAAATTTCGGATTACTTGGAGGATAAAACAGCTTGGGACTGATCACTCCAGGATCTATCTAAGGTCCCCCCCGAAGGGTTCTCGCATTGACGTGGCGGGGGGGCTCAGTAACCGTGGCTACGTACACCACGGTGAAGCCAAGAGGAACCCAGGGGCAGCGCCGGCGTTGGGGTGCGCTGGCCGGCTCAGGCGGGCCGCTCCTATGGGCTTTGGCCGCCAAGTCCACATAGGAGTGGCGGGGTCCGGGCGCTTTGGCGCAGACTCGAGGAGGTGGGGCCCGGGCGCTTTGGCGCAGGCTCGAGGAGGTGGGGCCCGGGCGCTTTGGCGCAGGCTCGAGGAGGGGGGCCCGGGCACTTTGGTGCAGGCTCGAGGAGGTGGGGTCCGGGCGCTCGGCGCAGACTCGAGGAGGTGGGGTCGCGGGGGGGCTATCCCTTGTGGCTGACGTAGCAGGCGGTGGGGCTACATATCCGACCCACCGCAGGGAGACCTAGGGCGTCCAGACACGGGGAAGTCTGGCGCCCATTGTTGGCGAGTTTGGTCTCCGAGGCAGTTGCGGCGCGCCATGTGTTCTGGCGTACCGCGAAGAGAAGGGTCCGGCAACGGACAGCCACGGCGGGTTCGCGGTCGTGTGGAAAATCTGTCCCGCGTTCCCGCCGAAGACGGCAGTGACGGAACACCCCGGGGTTTTGGTGGGTATACGGACTCCCACATAACCACCTCCCTCCCCGTGGTAGGTGGTATCCATAAAGGATATCCCCGGGACAAAAAAAAAAAAAGGATCTATCAAAGTACTCGTGTACTAAGATGTCAAAGTGTAGCGTGTCTTGCCCTACTGATACCATTATTATGTTCTCTTTTGTAAGGCAACACACTGGAGCTAATAATTGTAGTACCTAAGTAAAAACATATATATAAAAAGAATGGCCCCGAGTTTCTTGCCGCTTCTTCTCGGTAGGCTCTATATATTTTGGAACGCGGCGGTAGTCTTTAAAGTACATTATAATGAAAAATTGACGTTCATAAGTGCGTCTTTGATGCCTAAATTGAATAAATGATTTTGACTTTGATGCTGCGGCAATCGTCGTGTCGCAGCGACACTACTGGTTTCTATGTATTTCTATGAAACACCATTCGTAGTTAGCGACACGAAGCTAGCGTCGCGTCGCCGAGCGGCAAATCAAACTGTCGCCCAACCGCAGATCAGTAATGCCGCTCGCGGGTACCAATCTACCTAGTAAAACAACTGAAAAGCTATTAAACAAAACCTTTTGTATCGCTTTTCGAATGGTTGATGCCATCTGCAATTGCCGCCTGCAGTCGGGTTCGAAATCATGAGTGCAGCGACATGAAGCGATGACACGTCGTCTGCGGCTGCGACGTGTAGTCGGCTACCAACTTACACCTTTAATTTAAACATGTTTTTGTTCGAGTGAAATTTGTAGTGATGGTATTAAAGTCGTATCAAGTACTATAGGTACCTACGTAACGTATATATACGAGTAGGTACTACTCGACCGCCCAACTCTGTCGAATGTACCTGTAGTATAATTTTATTGTCTCGCCACTGTACTAGTAACGTGTAATCAACCCATTATTTCTTAACAATAAAATAAATTCAAGAACTATAACATAAAATTTAATCCAATTGGCAAGTCTAAGCAATAGTTCACTCGAAAAATATAAACAAAAGTCGTAAAATATATTATTTGAATATAATTTTCTTTAGTAACAGTGCTTGGTGATAAGTTTTTTATTGTGTTTTGTTATATTTCTGTTTTACAATTTTACATTTAGGTATGTATTTTTGTTATGTTTTTCACATCTATTTTTTCGCAGACGACGTCGCGGGCACCAGCTAGTTTTATATATTCTGAACATTTAAGAAGCCCTACATACTCGTATGTAAAGGACCTGTAGATATATGTTAAATTAAAAAATAAATAAAAGGTGTTATCCTTACATATAGGTAGTAAGAAGCTAGCTGCGCCCCGCGGTTTCACCTGCGTGGTATGGATGATGTTGAATATGATTATTTCATTTTTAAACATCCTTGTGTCAGAGTGACAAATAAAAAAGTAATTATGCAAATCGGCAAAGTTGTTGGAAAGTTATGGGCGTTCGTACATTTTGGGATTCATTTTTAGTTATGCAAGGTACCTGGGTCGAATATGGCCACCATAAGGTTTGGTGTTTGCTTTTTAACGACAATGAACATAAGAGGACAATCCACGGTATTTATTTCTTTATATACCTATCAAGCTTTCATATTATAGGTAGGCAAAAAATAGCTTAAGTAAACCTATAGGTTTTACAGAAAATAATGGCTTTTAAAAACAATTGGAAAATAGCCATACTTTCGACAGGGTGGGTAAATATGCCCATTGAAATGGCCATATTTACTGTAAGAATAATAACTATTTTCTAATGACTGCATAGGCAACATAAAATAAAAGAACTTGCCCAATTTTATAGTTGTGTTTGTCTTGTCTACATTTTTCTGATCAGGATTAAGGAGTGGTTTTCTGCCCAAGGTTGATTTCGTCTGCATTTTTTCTTGTAAATAGCGTGAATACCTTTTCGTTTTGTATTTTATGTTACGACATTTACAATAATTTTCGCATGTTTGGTTATGTTATGCAGCTACCTCAAAGCTTGTAATGGTAGGATAGAATAAACCACTCTGAAAGAGTACACTATAGGTAATAGGCGAGATGGTGAATGCTAGCGAGACTTGTTGTGTTTTCTTACTCCTTTTTTATGTTAGTTATTTCAGTTATTTTATTAAAAAAACTTGTGTCGTAAATACGCGGATTATTATTTTATTATTTTTTATTATAAATTTTAATTTTAAAGTTAATGATTCTAAGTAAATTACTAAAACTAAAAGTAAAGTTTCGTTTCATTATTTTAACGAAAAATATATTTTAATATTATTAATATAAGTCCTGGTTCATTGTGTGCACCCTTGGTTCATTCTGTACCAGTCCCCGGTTCATTGAGTGCCACGGGGTGCACACAGTGAATCAATTCGCATAATTAAAAAAAAAAATCTCTAAAGTTCTATCAATTTAGTCTAAAGAAAAATACAAAAGTCTTTTAAATTATCTATTATTCAAAATATTAGGCTTGAAAATTGGATTAAGAAATCCAGAGTTATATTTATTTGAAATTTCACCAAAGTCCACCACCAAACCCTACCTGGATGACCGAGCTTTGCTCTAAGTAACACATAACAATATATACTCCAAGGAGCTAAGTAAACAATTGATTTTCTTGGTCCAATTTCAACCCAAACACTCATTGGCGTGTTGCTTAACAACGCCATCTACTGTCAAGTAGCTATAGTGTTGCTGTGTCGGTAAAACAGTTTTAAATCAGGTTTAATCTCAAGACAAACCATCATTGGCTTAGTGTTGCTTAACAACGCCATCTCTTGTCAAGTAGCTTTAGTGTTGCTGTGGCGGTAAACAGTTTTTAATTGCCAGAAAACACAGATAAAACGACGTTTTCTAGAAATGAAACCTAGCTAGATCGATTTATCGCACCCGAAATCCCCTGCATATAATGTCATGAAAATCGTTGGAGCCGTGTCCGAGATTCAGATTATAAACAGGCTGTCCCGAAAATTAATGATAACCTGGTACCGGGCGAGAGGCCAAGGTATACCAGTTAGGAAAAAAAATAAGTACTTACTATTTTTTTTCCAAGATGGAGTGTCACAGTTTACTGACAATAATTTTGTTAACCATTCCTCGTCAAAGCTTAATTTATTTTACTTAGTTACTCGTAACAATGTATAATACTTTGATTTGTGGTTGCGATTAATAGCACTGTTATTTGAGATGGCATTATTTAAAAAATCACTGTAAAAAAAACTACTTTGCGAAAAATGACCATTATCGCTTATCTAAAGCGCGATTTACACTTCAATAAGTACAGTAGCGAGTTAACTTACGAATTCAGCGAGTTAAGCTGTTATTGTCGTTTGAACGGCAAACGCGAGTTAAGTAGTTAGTCGTTGATTAAGTTGAGTTGAATAGATCGCTATCCTATTTTATGGCAAGTCCAGTGCGAAGTAGGCCCCTTTCTCGCGTCTCCCACACCCCGCCAACTTAACTGGCCTGCATGTAGACGGAAGAGTTTAGTACAGTCAATAAGTTTGTACACTGCGGAGGCAGACACGTATTATTTTGTTATTTCCCACATGCGTTTGGGTCTGTTCAGTTCTATTAATATTTCATTTTCAATGTTTTCTAAAAGTATTCATACTATTTCTCTTATTATAGCACCTCAATTGGTATTAAGTAATTAGACATCCATTTTATGAAATAAAACAACTGTTTTAATATAAAGAAACTAAACAACCGACGCGACTGATCTTCTCGGAGTGGTAACTTATGACTACTAAACTCGCGTAAGCTTAGACGCTACTTACGACTTACTACTTGCTACTTAACTGACGGGTTACTTAACTCGCTACTGTACTTGTTGATGTGTAAATCGGGCTTTAGTGACATGGATTTATTTCTTATTTCTTTCATTACTGAGGTGTACGTACGGTTCTAATCACAGGAGCAAATGACAAGACGGTGACTGGAGAATAATTAGTTTATTGCTTTGCTTGCATACAGTAATATAGGTGGCACGCTCGAGTAGGTACCTATATACATTTATAAGTAGGCTGATATATCACAATTACTGGTATGGATATACCTAAGCTTCTCGCCCGGTACCAGGTTATCATTGAGTTTCGGGTCATCCGATATATATATATATATATATATATATATATACAAGAATTGCTCGTATAAAGGTATTAAATTAAATGAATTATGTTTTATATTTTGTTTTAGATCGCAAAATGAAAATTACACTAGTTATTTTGATCGCATTTATATCTGGAACTGTGAGATCCGATCCGAAGGTAACTATTATTACACGCATACGTAAGTAACCAGTAGGTCTACATAGCATTGTCACCAAACGATGCTCGATATCGACTGCCGCGAAAAAATGTATGAATAAAAGAAAAGAGCCACCTCGCGGTCAATTGTAGAACTAAAATTGACAGCGAGTACGCCAATCACAAGCTTTACATGTAGGTGAGATCGAGTATCGACTATAGGTGACATTTATGTTGCCAACTCATGGTAGAGGTACAGGTACAATAACTATAGATATCAGCAGGGCTATTATGTATCTCAGTTGCTAACAAATGATGATTGAAATCTTGAAAAATGGCGGCTCTACGTCCCAATTGTCAGCTCCAGTCATCAACTTACTAACCTTTTTGCTTACAGGAGTTGTCAAAACCACATAACCGCAATTTTTCAAGATTTACATCAACAGTTGTTAGCAACTGAGATACATAATAGCCATACTGGTGTCTAGGTATACACTTAGCCATAATACAAAAGCAGATCGGTAGATCTACCACGAGTTTATAACATTGACTCCAATCGATGCTCGATATCGACTGCCGCGAAAAAAAATATGACAAAAAGAACAGTGCCACCTCGCGGTCAATTGTAGAAGTAAAATTGACAGCGAGTAAGCCAATCACTTATATTTGAGTGATTTCGTACGTTTGCACGCTTGCTATCCCTCAACGTATGTAAGTAATATTTACCTATATTTGCATCAAGTGAGATGATTATTCAAGTAGTCAGTTTCAAGTTGACCAGCAGTCGATAGCATTGGTTAGTGTCAATGTTGTAGACTCGTGGTAGGCCTTCTGTTGAGTAGGTTTAGTGATTGTCTCGGACGCACTGGGCTCGAACATATGAGTTCGAATTCTAGGCCAAGCAACATTTTTATGATAATTTTATTTCTCTACAAGAAATGTTTGTGTTAATTTTGATATTTAATGCTTAAACATTAATATTCGTTTCATTTCCATGTAGCCACAAGAAGATGTAAGTATTTTATCCACTCATATTTTTTTAATAATACGAACAAGTATATGTAGGTATAAAAACAGTATAAATGGTAATGTATTAAATAAATACGATTTACTTATACTAAACAATATATAGGAATTTGAATATATTCACCCAAGCAATAAACATTGCATGGCTATTGCTTAGTGGGTTCATTGACCATACATGACGGCTGTTATATTACTCAATTTAGTGCTGTACGCGCCTACGTATGTGTAACGCACGGTACTATAGGTGCTATACGCGGTTTATTAAGTGTATCGCTTGGTAAACTCACTGCTATAGGCGTACAGTGCTATACGCGCCGGATTATGCATAATGCAGAGTACTGCTACATGCGCCTTATTATGCGTACTTAGCAGCAAACTCACTGCTTTACGCGCCTATCGGGGCGTAACGCAGGGTAAAGTCGATAATTATATTTAATATAAGGCATAAGACATAAGTCTGGTATTAATTAACTTCAATTCAAGTTCTACATTGACATAATTTGGCTTTTATGACGATAGTAAAAAAAAAAGATAACTTGTAATTTAACACATAATCTATTTATGCATTTCTATTTAATGAAACACATAAATAAATTATGCGCTAATAAATAAACGCAAGCTTTATCTAATCATAAGTGCGTCTTTGATGCCTAAATTGAATAGGTAAATGATATTGACTTTTGACTTTGACTTAGAATAGTAATAAAATCATGAATTTTGAATATTGCCAACGTATTATCATATGTTGTCTCTCGTTACTAAGGTAATAATATTTTTTAAATATCATATTTAAAAAACTATATTTATTTATGAAATATGGAAATATAGATCGTATTTTAATATTATATATATATCGGAGGGCAGAAGGCCTATCGTCGTTATCATTTGACATCGTGGGCGTAATATCAGGGGATCCAGGCATTCATGAGGCCAGAGTTTCATGTTCACAATTACTTTTATTCTAAGTTCGTTACAAACAATATTCAACTTTAAATTAAATTATCACTCGTGACCAATTAATATTATAATGTGCACTGGGTAAATAACGAAACACGGGACAGTTCCTAGACTTTTAGGCGACCCGTGTTGACTCGATGAATTTCCATAAAATACTGTATCGTATCGAAGCCAACACCGCGCCACCTTGGATCGGTCGACGCCATCCTTCCTGCACGTCACTTGGTGTGACGTTATCAACCCAGCAACTGTGGCTACGTTCCGGGAAGCGCCGTCAACGCTCACAACTGTCGCGCCCCGGTTTAGCGTTCCGGTTAGAATGAATGCATGCAATGTTCAACCCAAGCGGTACGGTTGCGCGGTCACGAAAAGCGCGGCAACTTTTCTGTCAAAAATCGATACAATCCTAATACATTTAATGAGAGAGAGAGAGAGAGAGACAGAGAGAGAGAGAGAGAGAGAGAGAGAGAGACCCAAATCAACTATTTGGAATATTAACAATAAAAACTATTTTATATGTTACCTTATAATAATATAATATTATAAATTGAAATTTGATTAAACTGTTGTATAGGTTCATTACTTTTAACTAATAAGTACTATAATTATATTTAAGATGTTTTAATGTTGATGAATTATTATGATATGGTCATGATTATTGAAAATGTGTCATATTATATATGTTACCAACTTTATCAAGTTCAGTAATGTGGGGAGCGCAGATCCCTATAACACAGGCTTCTAGCCTAGTATAGAGTTCTGAGGCCTATCTTATATTATTTGAATGCCAGTATCCAGTAATGTAAAATTAAAATTTGTATTCTTTATGTCAATATGTACCTACAAT
Organism: Selenia dentaria; assembly: GCA_917880725.1. Lineage (NCBI taxonomy): Eukaryota > Metazoa > Arthropoda > Insecta > Lepidoptera > Geometridae > Selenia > Selenia dentaria. The sequence goes on along the minus strand of OU862904.1, from coordinate 5,738,659 downwards.
ATGCCAATAAAATTATTATTATTATTCCTTTTATTCAAAATAAATCACGGATTTCATCCGGTCCTTTACAAAGGCATAAGTGGGGCTGTAGCCAACACTTAGAGGCCTGTTTGGTATAAAAAATACAAAGTAGTATAAAAAAAACCAGAAACTTTTGGATGGATGGTGACATGATAAATCTATTATATAAATGGGTAAAATGACAAGGCTATTGAAATGATTTTATTAGTGATAAAAAGATAGTGGGCTATGGAAGAGACTACGGCACCTGCCAAATTCAGTCTCATTTTAAAATTTTTGGGCAGATGGTGACTTGCCACCCACTAAACGGGCCCCCCATAAAGGCCACCATGAATGGTGACAGAAAGGGCAACGTTGGTGTGGCTGGCTAAAGGGTGTCGAGAGGTGTGCTGCGGTTTCACTGAAGCGCTACTACCGGCGTTATGCCCTTTAACACTTCCACCCTTGGAGCTTTTTTTTACTTGCTCTTGCGTCTCCACCCCCAGACGGCCAATTAAGGCAAGCCGGGGGTCAGGGGTCTTATTTAGCCCCAGGGAGAATCAGAGTCCACGGTGTCGCCACTCACCGACGGCTCGCCACAAAGCCGCCCCTGCGGTTTTATTATTATTATTATTATTATTATTATTTGATGCTTGACAGTGACAGCTCGTAAACGACCGCAATAACCCACCTACGATCTGCGAGCGTTGTGGTCGTTTTCAGTGACGTCATCGATGACGTATCGAGCTCGCTCACGATGACCGTGGGCTTTTAAGGGAATGGGTGAGCGAACGCCGCGAGTGATTTCGGCGCTTTCCAGAACGTAGTCTTGGTGTGACGTTATCAACCCAGCAACTGTGTCTCTGACTATTGTCTATATCTGGACCCGCCATATATGTATAAATACTTCTAATTTAAATTGGTATACCTTCTAGGCATTAGATAAAGAGAAATGCTTGTTTTTCAATGTATGAATAGTGATAATTCTCCTCTCTTAAAGTTTTTCTTATAATTAATAGCTCTTATATATTTATAGGCAGCACCAGCTGAAGTAAGTATTTATATTACTTTGACTTTTATCATTTAATATCTTTACGAAGGTAGGTAGTTAGTGAGCGTTCTATTTTACCTCCTTTTTTAAAAGAATGTAGTATTAATACTTAAAACAAAAACTGGGTATGCTAAATTAAGAAAATGTACATTTTATTATATTCTTAAAACAGTGATAATGACAGAAAAAAAAACAGAAAAGAGGTGGGCAATGCCACCAATGTACCAATGGTACCGTATTTATAAATTTATTTAAACTAGTATTTTATGCGAGCAGTAGACCTCGCGAGCACAAAACTCTGATATTATCAATATTAACCGATAGATGGCGCCGCAGCCAATTTTCCCGTTTAAGGGGAAATACGTCTACATTCAAAAAACGTTGATCACTAATAATTCTATACAATTGTAGTACCTGTACACCAAATTTCATCAAATTATACTAATAGAAAGATACCGGCTTCACTCACTTGGTATTATGTCGGTTGAAGTCCGACGACGTTCACGCTTGGAGATCGCGTCGCGCACGCAATCTCCAAGGGGCCCAGTTGGAGAATACAAGTTGGCCAAAAAAAAATCCCCGACACCCCAAATTTTGTTAACTTTTTTTGTGAATTTTCTCGTTTTCTCCAATATTGTACCTATTTACCACCATAACATTTGTAAAGTATGTTTTAGACCGGATGTTTTTAGTCTTTACAAATTTTACAAATGTTATGGTGGTAAATAGGTACAATTTCGGAGAAAAGGGAAAAATCACAAAAAAAAAGTTAAACATATTGGGGGGTCGGGGATTTTCTTTGGCCAACTTGTATTCTCCAAGTGGTCCCCCGAACACGCTCATTTGGTTTGTCGCTCCCTCTACCAAACACCCTATATATAAAGAAGGTAATTTTAAAATAAAAGGTGAAACTCGTATTATTATTTTAATCATAAAAACATTATAATTTTATACTTTTATAAACTCTTATGACTCAATATTTCCTTAATCTGTCAAGTGCAGATGGTATCTTTATATTCATATTAAGTAGTAAGTATTAATATTATTTAATACTCACGATAGTTTTCAAACTCTAAATTTCATCAAGATTAGTTGAAGAACACGACATGTACGCGAGTCCCAACACCCGGACCGAAGAAAATTAATTTGGCGGTTCGTTGCAGAGACTTCGTTTGCTTCGCTCATTTATATTTATAAAAAGGTTTATAGAAAACAATGAAACATATCTTTTGACAACAAAAACTGTCGAGATTTATTATTCAGAACATCCAGAAGGTATTGAGCAAACATTAAAACTGTTTATCCGGGTATATATGAGGGTAGTTTTGGTAGGTTAGGTACATTAATAGTACTGTTGACTTATTATAATTGAAATAGGTTCATGTTAGTGTATTGTAGTACAGTCACCTGCAATAAGATGTATACATTTCGTAATTTAAAAACTATGATGATTTAAGGATTATTTTAAACAACAAAATAATATAAATTGTATCATTTAACATTATTTTTGATGTATACATTTTGATGAAATAAAATGCTGAGGCACTTTTGAAAATTGTGAAATGTATTTATACATCTTATTAAAAGTATAATTTAATAATTACTGTTACAACTTTAGGGTAGTTTTATATATTTTTTATTTACAATATTACCTTTTTGTAGGGGGATGTGAGTACCTAGCTGTTTATTATTATTATTTTATCTAAATATTCCTATTTTCATGATAATAATAATTATAAACTAAATAATATTCAAAAACAAACTTTCAGATAATACATCAGATTAATTTCATTATATTATTGAAGAAATATACTTATATAAGTACCTATGTATAACAGAATTTCTAATTTTTATACAGGCTCCCGCCGCTGATGTAAGTACTACGTTTAAGTTTTTATAAATATTATATAGAAATATATACGTACTTAAATACTCGTATATGTACCTACATTCACATTTATATTTTTAGGCCCCTCCCGCTGACGTAAGTATCCTAAAGATTTTATTCTTATTGTTATTATTAAACAAAATTGATATGAATAATTATTTTAAATGTGTAATAATAATTTGCATTTAGGGTTCACTGTTTAATAAATTATAAATAAATGGTTTCTATTTATTTTTAATCTACTGACTTTCAAAAATGAGGAGGTACTCAATCCGACTGTTCTTTTTATGTTTGTTACCTCATTGACTTTCGACTGGGTGAACCGATTCTCAAAATTTTATTTTTGTTTAAAACTGGTCCCGTGTGTTCCTATTTAAATTTCATCAAATTAAAACAAATTTGTTGAGTTACACTTCAATAACTGAACAGAATGGAAGTAGGTTTATAATTTTTCAAATTATACTTGTTTATATCTCATATTTCAACTGATGAAATGGCGATATTAGAACAAAGTAAAATAACAAGCTGGACCTATATATATATATATATATATATATATATATATATATATATTATATTTATTATATATATATATATTGTCATCATAACAAAATATTCCCTATGACTAATACAAATAGCAGAAGGCTTTAGATCCCAAGATCGCCCTTTCGTAGGTAACATTTTACAAAGATATTTTATCTTAATGAATATTAATTTTCGATGAATTGCATCAAACTGTTATTTACAATAAACTGTCAAGCATAAGATATTATGCAATACAAGGAACCGTCGAATCAGTGAAACTGTAATATCTGCTAAACTAAATCAACGAAAGTGACCAATCAACGAAACTGACCTATCAACGAAACTGATCAATCAACGAAACTGACAAATCAACAAAACTGACCTGTTAAAGAAATTGGTGGGGGAGGGCAGCAGACTATACTGCATCTCTCATTTTATATGAACGCAACTATCATCACCTGTATCTACTGCTAGATGACTAGCTAAATTGTCCTAGCACAAGTTTGTGCAATAAAAATAACTAAGTATTAATTAATAATATTATAATGTTTGATGTTTTTATTGAAAAATATTATATACTTAATATATTTTTTTAACGTAGGGTCCACCTGCAGAAGTAAGTAAAACGTACTGGTAAAATTATATACCATAATTAAATTATACTTATATAAGGTTACCAAGTCGCTAACATATAAGTACACACATATAATTATAATATACATACTAATATTACTATGTTGCACACTAACATGGCGCGGCCCCATCTGGTGCCGAAGCCTCTTCAAGGCTTCTAACAAACTGTGGGCTTATTCTGTTTTACCTAGGTAAATAATGTGAACATTTTCTATTCAATCATATTCTCTTTTTAATAATTTGTTATTTGATGTTGATAGGCTCCTGCTGAAGTAAGTACTCCATCCGTTATTTAGTAGTTATAATAAATTCATAGGTTGCTTTACTTGGCTCCAGCGCGGATCCACCGTTGTGGCTACGATGGGCATGCCCACAACCCTAATAGACATGTTACGTCAGACATCACAGTTTCAGTCTATTTTTTTTTATTTAGAAGCCGCTTGGACCACAGACATAAGGTCCGTGCCCCTGGCAGTACACTTTGAATAAATTTTTCAACACTCAATTTATTTTTCTTTAACTTCATAAGTCTTAACAACTTTGAGACAAGATGACAAGAAAAAAAATATTGTAAAAATATCCAAAGTGTAACAATTTCAGTTTATATAAATTACAGGGCAAAAGATTTAACAATTATATCTCAGAATGAACAGCCCAGCCCATGCCAGCTTTTGATCTGTTGTATCTAGCTCAAAATTCTCTATGAAACTGAGCTGTTATGGACAAGAGTGATGCTTAACATCAGGTGAGCGATTTGGCACTATATCGATCATAAACGAGTTCATAGAGTTATCCAATTTTTGGGTGGCTGTGACCACAACCTTTTATGTGGGCCGGATCCGCGCCTGACTGGGCTTCAGGTATAATATTTTAACATAATTATATTCTTATCTCATATAAGTTGTTTGTTAACTTTTAATTCGATACCCTCAATAGGAAACCCCTTGGGGTAAAATATTGTGGCAGGATTTTAGTCCAATTCGAACTTGTTTTTGTACAAAAAACAATTTTGATAGGTCTAAATTTACAGTACATTTTTACAGTACATTTATAAATTAGGTCTGTTGCACTAAGTTCAACTGGTTGAAGTTATTGGACAAAAAACGTCCATTTATTTCAACTTTGATATTTTTCATAAAAGTAGAACTTATTGGACAAATTTGATCCTATAAGTTCAACTTTTTATTTATTGTGACAGCTGTAAATGTGATTGATGACGTATTTCATGGATTTTATTTTACTCTTAGACTTCAATCGGCTAATACTCGTACATAACACGGGTTTGGGTCTAAGCTGCGAGATCTGTCAGAGTGACAGTTGATGAGGTATTTAATGGTTTCGATTTTACTGTTGGACTTCATTTGGCTTGAAAATAATTCAAAAATAGGTCTTAGTTGTGACAGCTGTCAAAGTGATAGTTGATGACGTATTTTATGGTTTTAATTTTACTTTTAGACTTCATTCGGCTTGAAAATAATTCAAAAATAGGTCTTAGTTGTGACAGCTGTCAAAGTGATAGTTGATGACGTATTTTATGGTTTTTATTTTACTCTTAGACTTCATTCGGCTGGAAAATGACACGGATATAGGTCTAAGCTGTGACAGCTGTCGAAGTGACAATTGATGACGTATTTTATGATTTTGATTTCACTATTACACTGAACTAACTTACTAATGAAGTTACTGAGCATTACAGTAGTATTTTGGATCGCTATATACGCTATATCTAATAACGACAAGTACATTCCTACCAATAGAAAAAAACAGGATAAACTTTCAAAAAAAATGAATTCAAGTGTTCGCATATTGTTTCCACACATTCACAAAGTTAAAATTGATTCAGTTTACGCTCATTTTCTTGCGGATTTTTAGGTTAGATAAAATATTATAAGCGTGAAAAAAAATAATTTCATCACTAACCAGTGGAACTTGTTTTCAATTATGATTAAAAAAACAGTGTCTTTGTCAGTGATAATGCCTGGAGTAATGTAAATATTTTCTTCGTAATTTTTTTAAAATACTATATTTTGATTTACTGTTTTTAATTTGCAAAAATACAGGGAGAAGCACCTGCTGAAGGGGGAGAAACGACACCGGTAATTCATGTGATTTTTTAAACTCTTTTCACACTAGTTTTTGTATCGCCTTAAATATTTAGAAATATTAAAAGTAATAAGTATAAATCAAAGTAGAATATGACATAATGATTGACAGATAGTTTTCCTCACTAAAATATATACTTACTGTGGGGCGACATCCACACGCGGTTGTTCAGGTCCCAAGCTATGCATAGCCCGTACTATGGTAACCTGATGCCTGATATACATACTTATATACATATACACACCCAGACACAGCTCAAACAGACATGTTCATGCACACGCGGTGTTCAGGTCCCAAGCTATGCATAGCCCGTACTATGGTAACCTGATGCCTGATATACATACTTATATACATATACACACCTAGACACAGCTCAAACAGACATGTACATGCACACGCGGTGTTCAGGTCCCAAGCTATGCATAGCCTGTACTATGGTAACCTGATGCCTGATATACATACTTATATACATATACACACCTAGACACAGCTCAAACAGACATGTACATGCACACGCGGTGTTCAGGTCCCAAGCTATGCATAGCCTGTACTATGGTAACCTGATGCCTGATATACATACTTATATACATATACACACCTAGACACAGCTCAAACAGACATGTACATGCACACGCGGTGTTCAGGTCCCAAGCTATGCATAGCCTGTACTATGGTAACCTGATGCCTGATATACATACTTATATACATATACACACCTAGACACAGCTCAAACAGACATGTACATGCACACGCGGTGTTCAGGTCCCAAGCTATGCATAGCCTGTACTATGGTAACCTGATGCCTGATATACATACTTATATACATATACACACCCAGACACAGCTCAAACAGACATGTTCATGCACACGCGGTGTTCAGGTCCCAATCTATGCATAGCCCGTACTATGGTAACCTGATGCCTGATATACATACTTATATACATATACACACCTAGACACAGCTCAAACAGACATGTACATGCACACGCGGTGTTCAGGTCCCAAGCTATGCATAGCCTGTACTATGGTAACCTGATGCCTGATATACATACTTATATACATATACACACCTAGACACAGCTCAAACAGACATGTACATGCACACGCGGTGTTCAGGTCCCAAGCTATGCATAGCCTGTACTATGGTAACCTGATGCCTGATATACATACTTATATACATATACACACCCAGACAAAGCTCAAACAGACATGTTCATGCACACGCGGTGTTCAGGTCCCAATCTATGCATAGCCCGTACTATGGTAACCTGATGCCTGATATACATACTTATATACATATACACACCCAGACACAGCTCAAACAGACATGTTCATGCACACGCGGTGTTCAGGTCCCAAGCTATGCATAGCCCGTACTATGGTAACCTGATGCCTGATATACATACTTATATACATATACACACCCAGACACAGCTCAAACAGGCGTGTTCTACTCACAAATGTTTGACCAGTCCGGGGATGGAACCCGGGACCAGCGGCTCAGAAGACAGGCATCTACCAACTGCTCCAAGCGGCCTCTCTAAATTTTTATAGTAGCCCTTTCCGTTTAGAATTGCAGTTTGAGTGTTTGTTGGACACATCACAGAGGCAATATTTGGAATTATTGATCTGAAAATAGGATTTTTATTAGTGACAACTTCGAATTCGAATTAAATTCTAAGATATACGATTCCGATACTACAAAGTCACGGTTATATCATATAATATTACCAAAGTATGTAAAATATATCTACCTATACCTAAGTAGAACGTGTTCCCTACTAGCGTTGATTCCCGCAGGTTTAGCGCGAGACGCGTGTAGGGATGTCAACATCGCCAAGAAACAAGTGCACATCGCATCTACGTTTTGTTGGTAGCATACCGCATCAGAAAGCCAATGACATTTAAAAACTGCCAACCCCGACCGCTCTGCTGGCACTCGCGTAATAATTGCCGGCAAGCGTCCGCCCCCACCCACCGCCTCTTCCCACTTTTATCGCCTATTTATCGCGATGACGTTCTACTTACACGGGGCCGCACGGTCTAAGTACTTTGATATTACCGTGACAAACACACACACTCTTTGACCTACCTACAGATTGTGAGAATATACATAACGTTCGTTTTATATTGTTCAAGATTTTGATGGACATAATATTAAATTCTTTAACTTGTCACAAATACCTAATTTGACCTCTTTTATAATTGAGTTTTAATCCAATCGTATAATTTTGTATTCGCATATTGCAGGCAGGTGCGGCCGAGGTGAGCTATATACTAATAATTATATTATTATAATTTTATTTAAGTACTTACTTAAATTAAATTACATTAGTTACTTATTTAAATTACAAATTCAAGCTTACGTTTATTTTTAGTGATAACTAACGTGACCATTCGTCCCGCTTTGGGCAGGATTGTCCCGCTTTCAGGCTGTCCGTCCCCAATGAGAACAAAAATGTCCCGCCTTACGAATAAACCTCTAGTTGTATTTTATTACTTGCCTATATTATTATATCGCGAAAGACGGCAGCGCACCGTAGACACGGGTTGACAGTCAGCAGGAACAAGCGCGAGTGAGCGACTGACATGCAAGAACGGGATAGACGAAATGAAGCTGTATTGTATTACAAAATACATACAAGTAACTCTAATCTGGCTGTTATGTTTCATGCTTAAACCGTTGAACCGATTTTGCTGTAGCAAAGTAGTTTTTGTTGAGAAATTAGTTATAAATATTATTTTTAGGGTAAGTCGGTGTAAGAGTTTAGATGCCAGTTTTTTTTTAAAGTAAATAGGCTTGCGTTTGACTACCATCACGCCGCGATGATGCGGTCTGCGTTGGAGCACGCTTGCCTAGAAGGAACCGATTCACTCGTGATTTGAAGACACCCAGATTGTAACCTTCGGGGAACACGCATTCAGGCAGCGAATTACACAGACTAGCAGTTCGCATAACAAATGTGGAATCAAAGCGCTTCGTACGGGTTTTCGGAATATCAACCATAAAGCGGTGACGATTTTCGTGCCCGCTCTGGCAGTCCGATAGAAAAATGGGCAGGAGGGAATTAGATCGTGCAGATCCGATGCACACTCTCCGAAATGTATCCGATAAAAAACCGATAGACTAGCAACTTTACGACGATGCTCAAGACTAAGAAGCTTAGCCCGAACTAAGGATTCATTGCTGATGAGCTTCTTGGCCCTTTTCTCTATAGATTCCAATGCCTCAAGCTGGTACTTAGCTGATCCATCCCAAAGGTGAGAGCAGTACTCCATACACGACCGAACTTGTGCTTGATACAGTGATAGCAACTGTTCCGACGTGAAGTACCCTCGCACCTTCGATAGGATACCCAGCTTTTTGGCAGCCAATTGAGTCTTGCTCTCAATATAGGAGCCAAATTGAGGGTTGATGTCAGAGAAACGCCAGTGAGTGTGAGATACCACAAGAAATTATTTTAAGTCGTTATTTAAAGCGTAATTTTTATTTTGCACTTAAATTTGACATCTTACACCGACATACCTTATACCTATATGTATATGTATTTATTTACGAGTATATACAAAATTCCGTGGGCGTCCCGTTTTGACACGAAAAAAAATGGTCACGTTAGTGATAACGTTAGTTTCATCAGGTTTTTTATATTTTACTCAGGCATAGGTAATAAATTTATTGAAATATATATAGAGATATGGCCAAACATTTGTTTGAGGTGACGGTGGCATGCTGGCGGCTACTTTGGGCAAAAAGTTAACGCACACCAGCATGGCATTTGGCAACTTTCCCCCTACAATGGTTTATAGCCACAGACCAATATATATGGTCTGTGTTTATAGCAGAGGTCGGCAAGTAATTTTGAATGGGGTCCGGGATAGTATTGAAAAATTTGATCGAGGTCGAGAAAAAAAAATCTTATGTATTTACTAGTAATAAGTATCAATACTAGGTACCCCAGCAATCCTACACTCTCTTGTACCATACTACTGTGTGCAGCGTAGCAACAGTTAAGCGTCTACTTTAGCTAGGTTGCAGCTAGGTACAGGGGGTCCCACGGCTATGCCACATGGAGGGAAAGTACCTTGAACATTGATATATTGATTCAGGCGTTACTTTGCGGAAATCCATTAACAAAAAACGATATAAAAAAATATTTTGCGACACTTCCGCTGAAAAAAACAATGCCTATTTGGGGGTGTGCACCACCCTCCCTCCCGCATAAAATCCTACTTGGAATTTACACAAGAAACCTTGTATTTTGTTGAACATTTTACTGAAAGAAGGCATTATTTTATTTTCCAAAACTACATTCAAAGATTTTATAAAAAATACTGGGTTCGTCTGGGAATCGAACCTACTCAAATATGTAAAAAAAATATAGTATTTTTATAATGGCATCAAGGGTTCTACCTACTAGTACTAAACTTACTTATCATGTTTCTACGTGACAGAATATAAATAATATACTATGGTGAGGCGAAGCCATCATACGGTCGAATATTAAAAGGCATATATACAATATATACATATATATACGAGTATATATATACAATATACTATATTGTTGTATATCTATCACATAGAATCACATATATATTTGGCGGTCCAAGTTCCAATCATTCGCGGTTCTGCTGGGCTATTATGTATCTCAGTTGCTAACAAATGTTGATTGACATCAAAAAAAATGTCGGCTCTGTGTCACTTTTGTCAGCTCCAGTAATCAACTTACTAACATTTTTGCTTACTGGAGCTGTCAAAACTGACATAGAGCCGCCATTTTTCAAGATTTCAATCAACATTTGTTAGCAACTGAGATACATACGAGTGATAACCCTGCGAATACGGACCGCGGTCCGGCTGTTGCCGAACGACGGTTTATAGGATAGTATTCATTTTATTTTATTATTCTGTAAATAATTTAAATAGAGATGGTGGACGAGGCTCTCATGAACCATTTCGGGGCCATAGTAATGGCTTCTAGGCTGTCTGGAGCTAGCGAACTTGTCCTCATCGGAGACGTCAACCAATTACCTTACATAGACAGGGAGAACCTGTTCGATCTAAGGTATAACCGCCCTAACCTGGTTACGAACATCAGCCAGGATAATAATAATAATGTTTATTTCCAAAGATAAGTTACATTTCAATTAACAGTGTTTATAGTAAGCTTAGCTAAATTAACGTAGGCACATGTGAACGTTGAGACCCAAACTAGGCGTTAGCCTGTGTCTTGGGGACAGAGTACGATTTTTATTACATTTAGCGTCAAGCACTATAGGTGCCTAAAAGTGATTTGAAAGAGTCGAATAGTAATTTATTATTATTATTTAATATTTTAAGTTATGTTGATGTTTGAACTACTATAGCCAAACGATCATGGTAAGATTGACAACTGTTACATGTGTTTATTGATGTGGTATGTGTGTATGTGTGTGTTGGGTGTATGTGTGCGTGAAGTAAGGTGCGCGTGCAAGATTTAAATAAAATTCTCTGTTTCTTCATAAGTTAGGGTCATAAGCCAGTTCTGCACTGTCTTTCTACAAGAGGATACAGTACAGTCTTTAATTGGACAAACTTTACAAACCTTGTTGTATGTGTTAGATTGTGCATACGCTGGGCTTCTACGGGTTAGTAGAGATGTGGCAGTAGGGAGAGGGACTCGGTAGTCACGTCTGGATAACAGAATGTTATAGTCAAGCCGGTTAAGCATGGTTTTATGAACTTTTGCTGTGGCATTTAAAATAAAAAGTTGACGCATTCGCAATACTTTGAAATCATCATAAAGAACGTTGGTAGGATATATAAAGGGTTTCTTCAGAGCAACCTTGATAAGGGCTCGCTGTGCTCTTTCTAAAATCATGAAAAATGTTTTTCCGGCACTTCACAAATTATTGTAGTCATTAATTTCAATGATTATTTATTGAAATTAATGATCAATATTTATTGATTTATTTTATATCAGTAACTTTGTACTATGATTAAATTTATTTATAGTTATAAAAAATAAACCCTGAAAATTAATATTATTTTAATAAAATTTGATTTTTTCGTTTTTATATCTAAAACGATATTAAAGAAATATTTCCGCAAAGTAACCACTGAATCAGTAAAGTGTTATATCTACTAGTAAGTACCAGTAAACACACTGAGTACTGATATGTACTTACGTTATACACTAACATAGCGTGAACTCGTGTCAGGGGTGTCTAAACCTTTTGAAAGACCCTTGAAAATAAGTTTTTTAATAGTGAACTAATAGTATTTTTACCTATGTAACGGCCTTGCTTATACACTGCTTAAATACAAATTAAATAATTTAGTACTGTGCACAACAACTTTGTAGTGTGCAACACTAAATAACGTCATTAAAAATTATAGTAGAGTATAATTAATTATATAAGGCCTTACTTATAAAATATAAAAGGTATAGTTTATAAGTAAAGCCGTAAGTTATTTTTCTTTTTTATTAATTTGTTATTTTCTTATTTTGATAGGCTCCTGCTGATGTAAGTAGAAGTAGCAAGTAATTATAAAATTATCGTAATTTTAGAATGACGACGATATATAATATTGACAATTGTTTTACTTAATTAATTTAAGTTTCCTATTTTTTCTAAAGAGCTTTACTTTTCGTATTAAGTAATTATTATTGATTAGTTATTATTATTCATCTACTGACTTCCAAAAAAGGAGGAGAAACTCAATTCAACTGTATTTTTTATGTTTTTTACCTCACAAGCTTCGACTGGTTGAATGGAGTGATTCCCGTGTAGTCCCATTTAAATTTCATCAAATTCAGTCCAATAGTTTTTGGGTTACATTCCAATAACTGAATAGAATGGAAGTCGGTATTAATTTTTTCAAATTGTACTTGTTATTATTTCGTATTTACTATTACTTATTTTTATTAATTACTTTACTTAATAATTTTTACAAGACTCTTGCAACGATGCCTCATTTATCTAAATATGACAAGTAGATTAGAAGTTATGAGGGAACATATGCACATAATTACCAGTAACACACATAACCCTCCCATTTGCTTCGCCGTAGTCGGCTACATAGTATAATTATAAGGTGCTAGCGACTGCCCACGATTTCGGCCTCGATATAACCTCCCATCTTTTCTTAGTTTTCTACCGATTTCCAAAAAGGAGGAGGTACTCAATCCGACTGTATTTTTTATGTTTGTTACCTCATAACTTTCGATAGGGTGAACCGATTCCCAAAATTTTTTTTTTCAAATAATTAAGTTCAGTAGTTTTTGAGTTTATTTATTTATTTTCTTAACTTACAACTATCATTACTGGTTTTTTTTAACCTAATGCGATAGTGTAGTATAATTAGGAGTTACACTATATTATTAATATTAAATAAATATTATTATGAGTTACACTCCAATAACTAAATAGTATGGAAGTCAGTATTACATTTTTCAAATTGTACTTATTCTTTCATAAGAACCTTCTCCTGACAATAACTAACACAACAAAAAAGAATCAGCGAGATTGTTCCATCCGTAATCAAGTTATAGCTTGACCAGGAGAAATATCAGTTCATTTTTATATATAAAGATAAGTTTTGCTAAATATTTATTATAGTATATAATACTTATCTACCAGTGGGTAATATGTAAACTGAAATACCAACCGAACTGAACAGTTTTTATTGAGAAAGGTGACTAAGGTCTAATTATATTTAAATTGAAGACTAAACCAAAGACCATTCTTCGTTACCTATTAATTTATCGGGCAAGTATAAATAGACCTACCCGCTTCATTTTATAATTCTAAAATGCAACAAGTGAGTGCCTCAAGACAAGAGAGGTGCCTCAAGACAAGAGTCTTCGACCAATGTGTGTTACCAGTGATGACTTATGGCACTGAAACGTGGAGCTATGGAGAAGGCTATGCTCGGGGTTTCTCTACGTGATCGAATCAGACATGAGGAGATCCGTAGAAGAACGAAAGTCACCGACATAGCTCGGAAGATTAGCCAGTTGAAGTGGCAGTGGGCAGGGCACATAGCACGCAGAACAGATGGCCGATGGGGCCGAAAGGTTCTGGAGTGGAGACCACGGACCGGCAAGCGCAGCGTCGCAGGACGACGTTGGATGCAGGCCGCTTCCAACCGGTCCTTTTGGAAAATCATGGGGGAGGCTTATGTTCAGCAGTGGACGTCCTACGGCTGAGATGATGATGATGATGATGATGATGAAATGCAACAAAACAACCAAATTTAACAATAAATATAATTGTCCTATATTATATAAACAAATTTGTAAGAGTTTCAAATAATGTAGCTGCTTCAAAGGTAAATGAAAATTAAAATAATTTGGTTATGTACAGGAAGGGGAAATAACGTATATTTACATAAATCAGATTTAGTTTATACATAGATCCCATTTTTAACCGACTTCCAGAAAATAAGAGGTTCTCAGGTTACGATTGCGTAGCGGAAGCTATATATATCTGACCACATGCACATATCCTTTAACTGGATTATCCGATTTGGAAGATACCTTTTTATTTGATAGGCCTATAGGAATACTAAAGCTTCATTCGAAGAATTCATTCCAAAAATGATTTCAAAACAAATGGCCGTAAAAATATATATTAAATTACCGGTTCAACTACAAGATATTGAAAATGAATACATAATTACAAAAAAGTTACTGTTGACGAAATGTTACCTTAATGAATACTTTGATGACAAAACAATTATTATAGAATAGATCGGTACGTTCCGCACAATGTTGCCATACCCACATAATATGTCGAATTTTTTTTTTATTTAATTATTCTTCCACACTACAGACTCTTTGGTCGTACCTTTTTTAGCTTTGTTTCTTTTATATTAAATTTTTCTTGGAGATTCGTTCTCCAAACATCTCCAAACATGTTTGGAGAATATGTATAATTAAGACCTGCATTGTAAAATGCATAATGTTGCAATACATCGATTGAGTATTGAAAAGAATGGAATTTATGAATATTCTTCAATATTCTTGACATGGAATCTTATTACTATTGTATAACTTAAACTACTATTGAATAATTATTTTTTTAAGTAGGCTAATAATAACAATTATTTATAGCATATTATTATTATGACTGCATAACAATAATCTGAAATTGAATATTTGTATATTTAACAAATAATCTTATGAATAGCACATGATTTTGGCATGTAATTCTTTATTACCAATAAATATCAATTTCAAGTTCAATTAGTTTTTTCTTCACTTGCAACATGGACTCTTCTAAGCAACAAAGCTTGCAACTCTTCGAGTGTAATAATATGAGCTCAATAAAAGAACAAGTGCAATTTGAAAAATTTAATACCGACTTCAATTCGATTACTTTGGTAAAAATCAGTTATTGGAGTGTAACTCAAAAACTACTGGACCGTTTGATGAAATTTAAATGGAATCACACGGGAAGCACCAGCTTCCGAACAGAACAAAACTTTGAGAATCGATTGACCCTATCGAAAGTTATGAGGTAACAAACATTAAAAAAAACAGCCGCATTGAGTACCTCCTCCTTTTTTTGGAAGTCGGTAGAAAATAGGTTTTTGTACACGTGGAAGATTAAGGTTATTCAAAACAAAATAGAAACCGTTGGGGTTTTGGTTATTTTTTTATAATAACTTATTTGTTGTGATTATTAATTAACTAACCATGTTTTAATTATTATTAGGGCGCTGCCACAGTAAGTGAAAATATTTTCGTAGATACTAATTACATAGAACGATGCTAATCCCTAACTAATACCTAACACTAACGTAGTTGTTGCACGACTCTAAGTCCTTAATTAAAAAAAAACAACCTAATACTGGTAATCTTTTAAATACCATGTAATACTTATAATCTTTGAAATACCAATACGTAAAACTTGTAATATTTGTAATACCAATACGTATTAATAGTGATCCTTTAAATTAAAATACGTAATACTTAAAAAAAAACGATATTAAAAAATATTTAGTGACACTTCCGCTGAAAAGAAAACAATGATTTTGGCCTATTTGGGGGGCGTGCACCACCCTCCCTCCCGCATAAAATGCTAATAGGAAGAATACAAAATAAAAAACACAAGAAACCCCAAATAAACCAAAACCGATTCGACACGTGTTTCGCCTCTACACGAGGCATCCTCAGGAGATGTTGACTCGTCGAGCGCTAGACCGACAGTGAGAGAACAACGCAAAATCGCCCGCTTATATAGCAAGCAGACTCCGCCACCTTGTGACTCACTGCACGCGCGCCGGCCGCTGCTGTCGAATCGGTTTTGGTTTATTTGGGGTTTCTTGTGTTTTTTATTTTGTATTCTTCCTATTAGCATTTTATGCGGGAGGGAGGGTGGTGCACGCCCCCCAAATAGGCCAAAATCATTGTTTTCTTTTCAGCGGAAGTGTCACTAAATATTTTTTAATATCGTTTTTTTTGATAATGGATTTCCGCAAAGTAACGCCTGAATCAATAAATTATCTACGTAATACTTATAATCTTTGAAATTTCAATACGTAATACTTGTAATATTTAAAAATACAATACGTAATACTTATAATCTTTGAAATACAATACGTAATACTTATAATCTTTGAAATACAATACGTAATACTTATAATCTTTGAAATACCAATACGTAATACTTGTAAGATTTGAAATACCAATACGTAATACTCGTAAACTTTAAAATAACAATACGTAATACTTCTAATCTTGTAAATACTCATACCTTATACCTACTTTTAATCTTTAAATACCAATACCCAATACTTGTAATTCTTTTGAAGTATTAGATCATTTTTCAATAATATATTTTTAATTTATCAGGAAGAGACGACTGTAAGTAATATTATAATAATAATAATCATTTATTTCAAGTAACAAAGACTCATATCAATTAAATTATAATAGTCATATTAAATTTAAAAATTACAATCAACATAATCCATTTATATCCATATCCATTATATTAATACATATACCAAAATTACATTAAATTATTAGATTAAATTAAAATTACCTATTAATATTAAGTTTATTTATATGCAATTCACAACAATGACATATATAGGGACAGTCGAGCCTGTCTGCGAGCGCGGCCAGCATGCTGTTAGCGCTCCCCCGCACCCTCCGCACCAGGGAGCCGCATCTCTTGCGCATTGTAGCGTAGAAGCAGTCTACTCGCGCTTCCGCAAACATTGTAGATGCGCTGCAGTAGCGGGGGAGCGCCAGCAGCATCCTGAACGCGTTATTGTACTGGATTCGGAGGGCGCTGTAAGATTTTTGTGTAAAGTCACTCCACAAGCTGCACGTGTAGAACGTAGTGCAGTAGGCTCTAAATAGAGTTAACTTAACCTCTATTGAGCACCGTGCAAACCTGCGGATCACCATGTTGGCTCTTACCGCCAGCGCCCTCCTCTCCCGCTCAATGTCAGCGTTGTCCTTTAGGGTATGTGTCACGCAGTGGCCCAGATATTTGAACTTCTCGACCAATTCTAATTGCGAACCATACAACCTTATGGGAGGAACCACCGTCACTTTTCTCGGCCCGCCCTGGAATACCATACATTTGCTTTTTTTGACATTATACCGCAGTCCGTGATCCTCGGCATATCTCTCACACGTACTCAGCAGCTTTCGAAGTCCACAGACCGAGGCGCTCAGTAACACCATATCGTCCGCGTAGCTTATATTATTAAAACAGACGCCGTCAACGTAGCAACCGATATGTTGTCCACTAAGCGCCTCGATCAGTCCGTTAATGTATAGGTTGAAGATAGCAGGTGAGGTTAATCCTCCCTGCCTCACCCCGCACTCCAACCTGTATGGGTCCGACAACGTCCCCGCCCACTTGACATTGTTGACCTGGTTCCCATACCAGTACCTCAAGATGTTGATGAGTTCGCTAGGTATATGTAGTGCTCTCATTTTCTCCCAGAGTATATCATAAGAGACCAGGTCAAATGCCTTAGAAAGGTCGAGG
This sequence comes from Selenia dentaria, assembly GCA_917880725.1. NCBI lineage: Eukaryota > Metazoa > Arthropoda > Insecta > Lepidoptera > Geometridae > Selenia > Selenia dentaria. The sequence continues at coordinate 5,720,462 of OU862904.1, read as the reverse complement.
AAGCAAGAATAAACAGGTGTTTTCCTTTCTGTGTAGTACTTGACAGCACTCTTAAAACACAATATCGCCGTTTCTGTAGACAATTCCGGCCGGAACCCGAATTGATTGTCATGCAGCTGTAAGTAGTTAATTAATCGTGTATTAATAATGCTGTCAAAAACTTTTGCTATTATTGTTGCCAACGAAATAGGACGATAGTTTGTTATGTCAGACACATCCCCGGCCTTATTTTTTACTACAGGCACAACATTAGTTCTCATGAAGTCGGTAGGCAGATAAGAGTGTGATATGCATAAGTTATATAGCATAGCCAACACTCTGCATATGTGGGGTCCAGCGTATTGTATATGCTCTATGCTTAAACCATCATGGCCCGGGGATTTACCTTTTGATATAGAGTTTATCGCCCTGAATACGTCCCTGGCCGTGATTTTGGTTTCAACATGTTTACCACTGGTAGTTTCCGCACTGCCACCCATGTCTTGCGATGGTCCCAAAGGGGAATTTACTACAAAGTGATTTTTGAATTTATCAGCTATGCATTTTACGTCATTAGAGCCGTCCACACTCACCGGTCGACCAGGGCGATTTTTCATGCGATTTGTATTTTTCCAAAAACCAACAAAATCCTTTTCACTGTGCTTAGAGGCAAGTATATCCAATTTCAATTGCTCCTGAATATTCTGACACCATTTTATACGCGACTTGAATATTTTTTTACTCTCACACATCTTAGTATACATAATACCAGTCTTTGGACTACCACACATCAACCATTCCTGAAAATCCGCCCTGGCCGCCCTGTGGCTGTCACTAACATATTTATTCCACCCCACAAGTGTCTTACTCTTATGTTTCTTCTGTTTATGCTCCCTTCCACGACCATTCCCAGATGACACACATAACGCATGCACAATACCGGAATACAGTTTATCAATCACACAGATATGCGCCGGATCACTACAATATTTATCACTACATTTTTCAAACATGCTAGGGAAGTCAATAAGTCGAATATGTTTATTACATTCTGTTTGATACTGTGTAATTTGCTCAGCGGTTCTTTCTCCCCAAGCTACTCCATTAGACACTACCTTCACATTAAATGACACGGGAGTCAAATATTCTAAATTACACTCGCATATAATGGGAAAATGATCTGACCATAATACATCATATTTCACATAAACTTTACAAACAGAGTTGTCAGCTGATTGTGACACAACAACATGATCTAACCATCGTTTAGACCCACATATTTGATCTACAAATGTAAATGTGTTTGAGGTTAAACTCAATTTATCTATGTCAATAGGTATCCAATTAAATTCATTACAGGAGATAATCAATTCATCATAAAACAGTTCACCAGGATGAGCATTAAAATCCCCTAATATAAAAATAGGTTCGTTTTCGTAATCATTATTAATCGCACTTACAGTTCCTATACATTCCGTGAAAGTCGTCAAGTTAATCGATTTGTTTGTCGGCATATATACACTCACAACTATAAATGCACTAGATATTGTTTTTATACGTATAGCACACACTCGCGGATTGCCGCAATCTATCACAGTAACGCACTGAAACACGTTGTTATTCCAGATCAGCCCAGTCCCTCCATGCGGGCGCCCCGTTAGAAGAGTGTTCGTATCCACAGCAGAAGTACCGGTGCAGCTAAACCTGTTATCTATGGTATTCAGATATGATAACTCTTCCGGGAGCAGCCAAGTTTCTTGCAGTGCTATCACAGCGCATTCATCACATAATATGCGTATATCAGCAAGAGCGCGTTTCACGTTTTTGCAGTTGTAACTAGCAAACTTGTAGGTACTACCCATACTCCGTGTGTAGGGCGCCGTCTACTGCAGCAGACATTCTGTCTGTCTGTCGAGCTTTGAAGTGTACAAAACGTCGAAATATGATTCCTTCCGGCCAAATTTTTTCGTCTAGAAATAAAGTCACTTTAGACTCGGACACAAAGAATTTATATGCCTTATAATCCAACACTTTTTTGGTGTTAATTTTTTCTAGGGTTACCTTTTCTTGGGTTTTTTTCATTATGTACTCGACAATATCAGACTCCATTGTATCTTTATCCACATTAGTTATAAAAATAGGAATTTTTTTATTGGCAGCTTTGAACGATGTTTTAGGCACCTCAGCTTTTCCTATTTCGCCCAAATACCTGTATTTCGGTTTCCTTTTACGTTTGTGTACAGTTTGCCAGGTACTAGTATCTTTGCTCTCGCGACTTAGTACCATTGTTGACTTAAGTTGTTGAGTACTCAAACCAGCATTATTTTGTCGCTCCTGTGCAGGATTTAGTTCGGGATTGGTAGCACAGGCGATCGGTGATAACAGAGCCGGCGCGGGCGACGGCGGCGACGGGGTCGGCTCCGCGCAAACTTCAACGCTGCCCTCACAGCTGAGAGGCACCTTGGCCGGCGCCGGGTTCGGGTTAATTTGTTTAGGTACTACCAGTGGCGAATTGATTTTACGTTTATATCGAGATAAAGGTGTACACTCAATATTCGCTTTAGTTACTTTGCATTTATCTGAGCCCACCGTTACATTACAAGTCGTTGCACTTGGCGAGTTTTTTCTCAGCACATAGTTACTTGATTGTTGTTTATCGTCAATCGTCGTTTCATTGTAGCTATGAGTCATCCCCATAGGGCCACTTTCCATATTCCACGCACCTCTTCTAATGTTTACAAATGTGCCGGGAGTGTCAATTATTGGTGGAGGTAGTGACGCGTACTTTAAATTGTGTACATCAGACCGCAATTCTTCCAGTTGTTTTACCTTTGCATAAGTACCCTTAACTTCCTCAATATCCGCTCTAAGTCTTGTAATGTCCTTTAGCAATTTTGTGCAATCAAGATGGTCGAACAAAATCGGAGGCAGTTTTTCAAGATCCTTCGCCACAAATACTGGAATCACATCTGGGTCTATTGTTTTGAAGAGGCTTACGATGTCATCTAGGTCTCTATTCTCCTTGCCTCCACCTTTTCGGTTAATTTTACGCTGCTCCGTCGTTAACGATTCAAACAGTAACGTTTTAGATTTGCTTATCACAGCACTCGAGAACGCTGTTAAACAGATTCGTTTCAACGTTTCTTCGTCAATCACTGATATTTTATTTTGTATATAAGACAATAATTCGTCTATTACTATATTACACACATTGCACTTCAATATTTTCGCCATTTTATTTGGACGCACAGTCGCGCTCGGCGCAACAACAAACACAACCGACCTTAACAGCGGCGTGCGGCTGACCTATTACCTAATATTGATTTAAATTACGTAACATTATAATATTAGTATAATAATAGTGTTAGGTAGTAACTAAGTATATTTTTTTTATTTGTATAATTATTTTTTACATGATCAATAGACTGCATAGAGACAATTATGGAGGGTCTCAATAATCTATCTATCCACGGTTTTCCTTACTACCGATAGAAATTTGACATGACGTTCATACAAAAAGTCTATCTCTAGTAAGGTAAACCGCCGATAGATAGATTATTGGGACCGGCCGTTAGACGTTTAAACTCATGTGCCTGTAATTTTGCCGGCAACCATACCCTTCAAACCAGAACGCAGTTTTGCGAACATTTCTGCTTCACGGTAGAAATTGGAATCTTCTACTGCTATACTAAACTACCATGTAAAATACCTTTGTAGATTATTAAAAAAACAAATTTAAATAAAGTAAAATTTAAATGTAACAAATATTATATAACAAAATCAATATATTAATCATATACTTATTTACCAACTGTTAATGTTGCAGGTTGCAGACGTAATTATATTTTTATTTGTATTATATTTTAATTATAACATTAATTGGCTGTTTAATTTAGCTTTTTTATATAACTTATACAGGGTGCTTCTCCATCACCTGACGCTGTAAGTAAACAACTTATATACATGTTTTATAATAATATAACAATATATAAATAATAATACCTACTTAAAAGTGGGTGCGTATACAGCACACCTACGCAGTACGCACACATACTCGCAATGTTAAATGGTTAAACCGGCAAACACTCACGTTTATCATCTAGTCGTTATATTCCGACCGGTGTTCGGGCATCAGTACTGCCCGGACACCGGTCGGAATATAACGACTAGATGATAAACGTGAGTGTTTGCCGGTTTAACCATTTAACTATGAGTTCTCACGGAAGTTTTTATGACAATATACTCGCAATGGTTTTTCTAACGATAAAAATATCAAAATCAGCCCATTATGTTTGCACTACTGGGACAATATAGCCTTCCTCTCAATAAGGAGTTGGGGCGTAATCCACCACGCGGGCCCAGAGCAGTTTGGTGGATAGGCCAACCCATGTCAAAGTTTTCAGTAGGTCTACCATGAGTTTACAACATTGACACCAATCGATGCTATCGGCTGCCGCGAAAAATGTATGAAAAAAATAACAGTGCCACCTCGCGGTCAATTGTAGAACTTAAATTGACAGCGAGTACGCCAATCACAAGCGTAATAGGTAGGCGAGATCGAGTATCGACTATAGATGACACTTATGTTGCCAACTCGTGGTAGAAGTACAGACCACCCGAAGGCCGTCGACATAGACTTACGTCCGTAACGTAGCCTGTTGGCCTAAGATAGACAGCCGGAACTGGCGGCTTAACGTGCCTTCCGAAGCACGGAAGCGCTCAGTTGAACAATGCCACTAGCACACACCCATCCAATTTCTGAACGCAGCAAGCGTTGCTTAACTTGATGATCGGTTAAGATCACCAAGTCAGGCTGCGCTGCGAGAGCTTCTCTAATGAGATATAGAACAGTAATTTTGTGATATACCTTGAAGGAAGCAGACTCCTACCCACAATATTATGAGCATAAAGCTCACAAGCTTTGCAAATAATTTTTCTTTATGAACCATAATTATTGCAATAAGTTCTAATTCAATAATCTTTTTTAACCGTATTCCAAAAAGGAGGAGGTTTTAAATTCATAATTTGTTTACGTGTAACCTATTAACTTTTTTCTAGGTGAAGCGATTTTTATTTTGACGATTGTTTTTTATTTGAAAGCTGGTGCTTCTCATGTGGCCCCATTTAAATTTGATCAAGATCTGACTAGACATTTTTTGGGCTTATTCCACTATTCCCCCCCTGGAAATCCTCCTTAGAGGGAAAACAGGAATCTAAAAAGAAATGTTTAATAAACCCCTTATACATCGACAAGTCATTGTTTTTTACCGGACATATATTCGACATGTATTTGTGTTGTGCAAAAGTGCTGCGTTATATCTGTATCGAGGTATACCCTAATTTTGGCGCTTCGCCGGACGCTGCCGCGGCACGCTCGCTACGGCTCGGTTTGCGCATTGTGTAGTCACCATTCAACCTAACGCTCCTCGCTTCGCTTGCCGTCGCACCTATGCGTCTACCTGTACCTAACCTGTGACTGCTCTGACTAGATACTCTTCTACGTTCTGTGTGAGTAATTCTTGTCGGGGGTGGACCGTAACTTTAAATAATAAACATTAGACTAATTAATTATATGCCTTATAAAGATATGAAAATCAAAATTAGGGCAACTAATTAGATTACCTCGATAGGGATATAACGCAGCACTTTTGGGATAAAATACTTGTCGAATATTATATCCTATCGAAGCAGTGACAAGTCGACATATAAGGGGGATTATTAAACATTTGTTTTTAGTTTCCCGTTTTCCCTCTTAAGGGGGATTATCTGGGGGGAATACTGGAATAAGCTGTTTTTTGATAATATTTTTAAGCTATTGCATAGCTTCTATCGCGGGCCTTGAGCGTGGAGACCGAATCCAGAAATTCCGTAACGAAAATAACCGAACACCCCCCACTCCGACTCCATCTATCGACGAATAGCAGAACGTTTAATGACTTTTTGAAATATCACGCTTGTCTCTTTAGTTCAGCAACTGGCCTCTAGATGGCATTGGTTAAATAATTATAGTTGCATAAGTTGATTTGGCATCTATCGATGAATAGCAGAACTTTTAATGACTTTTTGAAATATCACGCTTGTCTCTTTAGTTCAGCAACTCGCCTCTAGATGGCATTGCTTAAATAATTATAATTGCATAAGTTGATAAAAACAGCTATGCAATAGCTTTACCGCGGCAGTCTCCGAGTGCCACACGTCTTTTTTTATCTACATCGGGCTATAATTTATTATATTTGTAAAAATGTTGTAATGTGTGTCAGTATATAAATAAATAATTAATGTGGTAGACTTAGTTATATTTTATATGTAGTTATCATTGCTTTAGTATTACATGATGAAATAACAGTTATATATTTTACTATGTTTATTAAAATAAATAAAATGTTTTTAAAGGAAGGTGAGACAACTACTCCTATGGTGAGTTGGAATGACATTGACTTATAAAATAATTATGTTTATAAATTTTACTCTACGCAAAATATTTTTTATAAAAAAACTATAGTCACGGACTTTAATTTTAAGGAAGGAGCAGAAGGTGAACAGAAAGAGGTGAGTAGATTTTTGGGAAGATTATAATAATTCACTATTTAAATTAAACAAGAAAAAAATAAAAATGTTACCCCCAATCGGACTCCGTAGACAACAGTAGACCGCTTTTTTCTACGGAGTCCTGCATTTAATTATTTTATAATTAAATTTGAATTAATATTAAATTAAAATTAATTTAACCACATAATTGTATTTCACACAATAATAAATTTTTTTATTACAGGGAGAAGGCGGTGTATGTATTTATTTTATCTGTTTTAAGTATTTAAGTTTTTTTTCAATCAATAGTAAATACTTTGTATTAAGAAAAGGTAAGTATGTCAGTTTGCTTGTAGGAAGTAATCTCTTGAACTACTGAACGGTTTTTGATTAAATTTGGCCAGAAGGTAGTTTATATTCCAGTGATTTACTACGGAAATTCAATTACCTACACGTTAAGAGGATTGCATAGCTAGTACTTTCCATACTAAAATAAATAACTTTTTCTACCTCTTAACATTGTTCAGTGATTTTTGTTTCATATAATCAATACATTGTTTACCATGCCTGTACCTACGTTTAGATTTTTTTAGTTTTTTACGTTTAAAAAAAGGAAACTTATAGTACTTTGATATACTAAAAAAAATCAAAATGTACAGGCATAGTAAACAATGTAATGAGTACACGAAAAAAATCACTGAAATCGGACAATGTTAAGAGGTAGAAAAAGAGTTATTTCTTTTAGTATGCTAGGACTACGAGGGTCATTTGAAAAGTTCTTAGCCTAACATACTTAATGAAACCACACGATTTTGAGTTTAGTTTTATTTTTCAACATACTCTCCTCCGAGCTCAAAACACTTTTTCCATCGACCCGGTAAGGCTTCGATGCCCGTTTTAAAAAAAATCTTCGTCTAACTCCTCAAAATAAACGTCCACGGCGGCTATGACCTCTTCATTTGTAAAAAAAATTTTAACCACCTAAAAATTTTTTCAGCTTTGCGAACAGATAAAAGTCGGACGGTGCTAAATCCGGTGAATATGGGGGATGAGCTACGAATAATAATAAGTTATTCGTAGGGGATGAGGTAACAATTCGAAGCCACATTGATGGATTTCTGCCATGGATTGCACAGAGGTGTGAACGCGCGCATTGTCCTGATGAAACAAGACTTTTCTTCTCAATAAACCTGGACGTTTTTCTTTGATTTCTTCTCTCAATCAACGCAAGAGGTTGCAATAGTAATCGGAGTTTATTGTTTCACCCTTTTTTAAATAATCCACGAGAATTCGCATTCCTTTGCATCCCAAAAAAACGGATGCCATGACTTTGCCCGCCGATAAAACCACCTTTGCCTTCTTTGGGGTGGGCAATCCTGCTCTTTTCCATTGTTTCGACTGTTCTTTTGTCTCGGGTGTATTGTGGTGAACCCAGGTTTCATCCATGGTTATAAATCTTTCAACAAATTCTATTCAGCTTCATATAACTCTAAACAGTCACGAGAAGTTGTGAGTCGGTTGCGATTTTGTTCCACTGAAAGCAGTCGCGGTACCCACCGCGCAGACACCTTAGGGAATCCAAGTTCAGTAGTAATTATATGATGTGTTCGCTCAGATGAGATGCCTACAGTCTTAGCTATCTCCTCGACAGTCAATCTTCGAACAGATAAAATTAAATCACAGATTTTTTCTTTGTTTTGATCAGTGGAAGCAGTCGAAGGCCGGCCACTACAGGGCTCATCTTGAATGGTCTCACGACCACGTTTAAACTCTACCACCCAGTTTTTAACAGTCGCATACGAAGGAGCGGACTCACCCAAAGTAGCAGACATGTTTTTATTTATAGCTTTTGGAGTTAAACCTTTCAAATTCAGGTATTTTATCACTGCACGATGTTCAATTTTATCCATATTCAAAAATAGCTCTGACATGACTTACGGTATCACGTGTAAACGAACAATGAGTTACTGTGAATAAACTAAACTGTGCATACTTGTTGCTAAGTAATGTAACTACAAAATGAGGGTAGTTATAAAAAAACCAATGAATTTACCCTCGTAGCTATGCAATCCTCTTAAAGCTAATAAAATCAGCTATATTGATTTTTGCATTGAATGTACCCACTATGAGACACTCGCTCCATCAAAACGACTCTATATATGACTTGTCATTTATCAAAATCGGTCGAGCCCTTGAGTAGTTACGAGCGGACACAAGAACGGACAAACCATAACCCTACTTTTTGACACACCGTTTTGTTGCCGCAGTTGGCTACAACAGTTGTTTTGTTTTCGCGTGATAACTCTGGGTAACTTACTTACGTTTACTATCATATTATTATTATTACTTAGGTATATTATACTTACTATCGATTAAGTACGAAATTTGCACCTTCGGTAGGTGCACATTTCGTACTTAATCGAGTATGATAGTTCAAGTAAGTAAGTAAGTTAAGTAAGAATCTTCTTTAAATTATATTTAATACTAATACTGGTTAAAATATTTAAAATTAATGCATCTGTTGACATAATTCAATTTATTACTAACTTTTAAGTTTCTGTAATCAGCCGTGCGATTCTCTAAAAGCAAACATCGTTGCACCTTTGACAACATCCGTGAAACAAATGACGAGATGACAAGAAACGTTGGAAAAGCAACCTTGTGTACAAGGGTGATATCTCATAAAGTATTTGACATCGGTGCATGAGCTTGTCGACGTGCTCGTCGACGAATCATTACAGAATCGCACGGCTGGTCGATCAAAATAAAATATTTTGCACAATATCATGTAAATATTAATTTGAGTAATGATGGCAAATATGTACAATAATTAATAATGTACAATAGTTACACGGACTACCTACAAAACAAAAAGATAAATGATATTATTATATTAAAACTTACTTACTAAGAAGGCGCGGTAACCCCAAAGTGGGCCTTGGCCTCCGACAGCACAAGACGCCATTGCTCCCTGCATTGTGCAGTTAATATTAATAAATTTTAAGCTATTGCATAGCTTCTATCGCGGGCCTTGAGCGTGGAGACCGAATCCAGAAATTCCGTAACGAAAATAACCTAACACCCCCACTCCGACTCCATCTATCGATGAATAGCAGAACTTTTAATGACTGTTTGAAATATCACGCTTGTCTCTTTAGTTCAGCAACTCGCTTCTAGATGGCATTGGTTAAATAATTATAATTGCATAAGTTGATTTGGCATCTTTCGATGAATAGCAGAACTTTTAATGACTTTTTGAAATATCACGCTTGTCTCTTTAGTTCAGCAACTCGCCTCTAGATGGCATTGGTTAAATAATTATAAGTTGATAATAACAGCTATGCAATAGCTTTACCGCGGCAGTCTCCGAGTGCCACACGTCTTTTTTTTAAATCTTTTTAATCATTTTATTAATGCGCATAACAAACTTGTTTGCAGGACATGGTAGAAGCTAAAGTAAGTTAAATTTTACGCATAATATTGTTAATTAAATATAAAGATTTTTATATACTTAAGTAAATATTAACTGTATTTATTAATTTATGTTTTAGCTAACGGTATGTAAAATGCAAATTATTATCTACTGCAAAGATATTCTTTTATCATTATTACAATAAACTTCAACTTATTATACTTACTTACTTTCAGTTCGGTGTAAGTAATATAAATGAATTTTATTTTGTGCTTTAAATAACTAATTAATTTATTAATACATTATTAGCGTCTTGAGAAATAGCCATAGAAATCTTCACACTCGAATTACCTCATATATTAGTAACAAATAATTGATGTATATTTTCTACCAACTTCCAAAAAGGAGGAGGTACTCGATTCGACTGTATATTTTTTTGTTTGTTACCTCATAACCTTCAAAATAATTTTTTTTGTTAGAAAGCTGGTGCTTCCCGTGTGGTCCCATTTAAATTTAATCAAAATTAGGTTCTGTAGTTTTTGAGTTACACTTCAATAACTGAATACAATGGAAGTCGGTATTAAATTTTTCAAATTGCACTTGTTTTATCTACCGACTTCCAAAAAGGAGGAGGTACTCAATTCGACTGTTTTTTTTATGTTTCTTACCTCATAACTTTCTGACTGATTCTCAATTTTTTTTTTGTTTGAAAGCTGGTGCTTCCCATGTGGTCCCATTTAAATTTAATCAAATTCGATACAGTAGTTTTTGAGGTACACTCCAATAACTGATTTTTACCAAGGTAATAGAATGGAAGTTGGTATTAAAATTTTCAAATTGCACTTGTTTTATGTCAATTGGTGATGAGACGCTTGTTCATAACTGTTCAGTGTCATTTTATCATCATCATCTACTTCAGAGTTTTATATATACAGGTGACCCCTGAGATACCTAATATAAGATGTTAAATCACATGCCCTGTAATTTCGCTGGAAACGTTGCCCTTGAAACAGGAACACAGTAATGTTTGCACACTACTGCTTCACGGTTGCATAACGGGCAAAGGTGTGCTACTCACTTCCCCCAGGGTTACCAGATGAAAATATCAAAATTCCGGAGAAAACGCCTGATTTCCATTAAAACATCCTGATATGTTGTTGCAGTTTGAGAAGTTTCTTTTAATGGTACTTAACAATATAAAAAAGTCATAAAATTACACTTTTTAAACACTGCGGATCTCGGGGGTTTCGGTCATACGTCGAACGTTGCACTCAACGCGGGTTGCAGCGTCACCCGCCCTCCCACTTTAGTTTAAAGCCGCCGCTTAACTTTTTACTAAAAATATACTGTATTTATTGAAAATTATATTAACTCTTTGCGTCCCAGAGACGTATATATACGTCATTTTCATTCATAAATCTTTCGATTTAATTATCACAGTAGATTAATGCTTAGATTTACAAAATCCCGCCGCAATCCTGAAAAGAGACCAAAAATCCTGAAATCTCAGGACAAATTCTGAGATCTGTAGGGCTATTATGTATCGCAGTTGCTAACAAATGTTCATCATCATCATCATCTCAGCCGTAGGACGTCCACTGCTGAACTTACGCCTCCCCCATGATTTTCCAAAAGAACCGGTTGGAAGCGGCCTGCATCCAACGTCGTCCTGCGACCTTCATCAGGTCGTCTGTCCACCGTGTCGGTGGACGACCTACGCTGCGCTTGCCGGTCCGAGGTCTCCACTCCAGAACCTTTCGGCCCCATCGGCCATCTGTTCTGCGTGCTATGTGCCCTGCCCACTGCCACTTCAACTGGCTAATCTTCTGGGCTATGTCGGTGACTTTCGTTCTTCTACGGATCTCCTCATTTCTGATTCGATCACGTAGAGAAACCCCGAGCATAGCCCTCTCCATAACAAATGTTAATTGAAATATAATAAAATGGCGGCTTTATGTCAATTTTGCCAGCTCCAGTCAGCAACTTACTAACATTTTTGCTTACTGGAGTTGTCAAAAGTGATATAAAGCCGCCATTTTTCAAGATATCAATCATCATTTGGTAGCAACTGAGATACATAATAGGCCTGCTGGTAACCCTACCCCAGGCGCGGAGTCTGCAAAAATTCTACTACTACAACTTAATCTAAAATCTACTTATTTGTTATTTAGCCTGAAGAGGTAAGCGAACAAGTAATTTGAATGGAATATAATAGTATACATATCAAATGTTGATATTATATATTATCATATTACAAATCACTTCTAATAATTATTTTTTCTGTTGTAGACTACAGTAAGTACACGACTATAATATATATATTATATATACAGGCTGACTGGTTGAACACTTTACATAAACAAGGACATGATAATTCATGGTCACATGAAACGTTTAAAAAAATAAAATTAAAAAAATACCGTTAAACTACAGAGGAAACCTTCATTCTATGAATGTGCTATAACTCGAAAATTATGGACACCGTCCGAACGGGGTTAATGACCCAAAGCGCCGCGCCGCGTTCAAAGGAATCAAGCTGCGTCCGAACGGGGTTAATGACCCAAAGGGCCGCGCCGCCCGCGCCGCGTTCACAGGAATCAAAGGATGCCGCGATCGTCGGCCGCCCGTTAAATTTTATTACTACACGCGCGCCGCGAGTGACCATGTTTATTGTTTTGAGTAGACAATTAAAGTTAAATTAGGTAAATATTAGGCACCTATTTTTTTTTCTTAATTAGAACGAGAATCGAGTACTGAGCACTATATATCAATATGTAAAGTGTTCAACCAGTCAGCCTGTATATACTATAATTTTATAATATTATATATATATATTATATTATATATACTATAATTATATAATATTATATATATTATATTATATATACTTACTATAATTAATAATGATCATGTTTATGAGAAAACACTAAAATGTTATTTGTATTAAAATGTTCCTTTTAATTACAGCCAGAGGTATAATTTTGTATTTATGTTGTTTATTGAATTTAATACATGAACATAAAGGATATTTTCAGTAAATTCTAATACAAATGTATTTACAAAATTGCAGAACGTCGTAAGTATATATTAATATTCATATATTACATTAATTTATGCAACTAATTATAAAAAATTAATAAATTTTACTGTAAATGTTTCAGGTAACGGTCAGTAAAATTCACTTAGTTAGAAATATTTAATGCTTAATATTTAATTTAAATTAAAAATAAACGTTTTACTTGTATTTCACAGGATCGATGGGTAAGGCAGAGACTTCGTAATAAATATACACTATACCTAATGAATTAAACATTTTATAACATTTTTTACATAATTACTAATAGGTTTTTTTTTGTTACTTTTCATGTCAACGTCAATTTGAAATGGTAAGTCACTCTATTTTTATATTTAGCAATTTATTACTAATTTAAATCTCCTTAGTAAAATAACTATATTAATAATAATAATAATGTTTATTGAAATAGAGAACATTTTACAGAGCATGGTCTCATTGGTCCCCAAAATAGGTTAACCTGTATCTTTGGCACCTTCTTTCTATTTGTTACATATATTTCTAAGCATAACATTATAATATTAAAGTTAATGAAAACATACAAAACTTTTATTAATATTAAAATTAAAAATTATTAATCAATTATTTATTAAACATTATTTAATTTAAAAATTAATAATAAAAAAATATTAATTAAATGAAAATAAAATAAGAAAATACCTATATTAATATGAACGTGCGTTTGCGTCTGTATTAGTAATTAATGTTGTTTTGATGTTACCTTTCAGATGCAGGGTGTAAGTTAAATATAATTATTAATTATAATTAAAAAATCCTACAATAAAATAGTAAAATCATGACTCATATATAAAAACCTAAAACCCCTATTTGGCAGTGATAGTACACTTGTGTGCCTATCACGACTAACTGCGTAAGTGTAACGTAACGTATCGTTCACGTGAAACAGTACAAACTGTCATTTATCTACGGCAACGGTGACACAGTTAGCTCATAGTTTGCACGCCAAAACATAACGCATGACGTTTACGATAAGAATTATTTTTCGCAAATAGTTTGTGCTACGGTCTTTAAATTTGTACAAATTACCTTGTACGAGGGTGAATCAAAAAATTCTTGGAATCAATATTAAAAAATGCAAAGATTTAAATAATAATATTTTATTTTTCTACATAATCTCCCTCCAATGCAATGCATTTAGAATAACGCGTTTCTAACTTCCATATTCCTTGTGAAAAAAAATTATTTTCTTGACTCTCGAAAAAGTCCTCTACGGCAGCTATAACCGCGTCATTATCGTGAAATTTTGTTCCACGAATTTCCTCTTTTAATTTTGGAAATAAGTGAAAATCACTTGGGACTAAGTCCGGAGAATATGGTGGGTGGTCAAGGAGATTGAAGCCAGCACAGCGGATTGCGTTGAGCGCAGCGCAACTTCCGATCGATGAGCAGGAGCGTTATCTTGAAGGAACAACACGCCCAACGACAGTTTTCCACGACGTTTTTCTTTAATCGCTTCACGCACTTTCGGGATTAAATTTGCATAATAGGGTCCAGTAATCGTCTGGCCTTTTGGCATGTAATCAATAAAAAGGATTCCTTCACTATCCCAGAACACAGAGGCCATAACTTTGCCAGCGGTAGGAGCAACTCGAAATTTCTTAATGGATGGAGAGGATGGTCGTTTCCAAGACATGCTTTGTCTTTTAGTTTCAGGATCAAAATGGTGGACCCACGTTTCATCCATGGTGACAAGACGACGGCAAAAATTATCCGAATCACGCTGGAACATTTCGAGATTACGCTTGGAAATTTCCAAACGTCGCTTTTTGTTTTCGTCGGTTAACATTCGTGGCACCCATCTTGCAGACACTTTTTTGAACCCCAGTGAATCAATTAAAATGGATTGAACGCTACCAAAAGATATCTTTAGGATCTCAGCTATATGTTTTATAGTCATTCTTCTGTCTTCCAAAACCAGATTCTCAACCTTTTTGACATTTTCTTCTGTAACGGAGGTTGAAGGCCGCCCAGAACGCGGGTCATCTTTACAGCTTGATCTACCTCTTTTAAATTCAGCCACCCAGTACGCAACCGTAGAATAGGGTACAGCATCACCCCCTAATGTCTGCTGAATGTCCAAAAAAATTTCCTTCGTAGACATTTTTTTCAAACTGAGATATTTTATCACCGCACGTAACTCACTTTTATCCATAATTTTGACTTTTTAGCAACTCGTTGCACAAAAAAAAATATTACATGCGAACGAACTGACAAAAACAAGTGACAGTCTGCATAAATATAGTGTGATAGACACTCTTTAATTTGAATATCGAACTTGATCCAAAAAGGTTTCATATATATGCACTTCTAAGAACTTTTTGATTCACCCTCGTATACCTAACTACTTATTTATCAACGAGATTGATCATTCAAATATCTATGTTCTAAGTTATTATTATAATAATATATTTTCTTATTATAATTGCCTGCATAACTGTTTTGTTTGTTTCAGTCTCCATTAAGGGTGAGCTAACTTTATTAATTTAACTTTTTACAATCTCAACAACAAAAATGTGTTTGAGCCTTTTGGCAATAAAACGCTTAGGTCATGGGGGTGGGCACATCACACAGTAAAAGTTTTAAGATCGACTACAATTGAGTTTTATTTCTATAAAAAAACAGTCAAACCATAAAAAACGTACAATAACATACAAAATACAAAGCACTAAACTAAAATAACCCTACTTAAAATAAACATTGCAATATAAACAATACTGGAAATATCAATTCACCAAAACTTTGCTCGTAAATTTAATTTATAATCCATTTTTTTTAAATGATTCAATAAAGTGACTCCCTCTAGCCTAATGGAAAGCGAGGATGGAATCAAGTAGCAATGACCATTAGTACAGCCGTAAGCTACACTAATCGCCACCCTTATGATGACCTGAGAGATGCTTTTTCACGGCCCGCTTGAAAGCCCCAGGGTCATAGCTGCAAGGAAATACATACGCCGGCAGAGCATTCCACAATTTACTTATACGACAGAGGTAGGAACTGACAAACTTTTTTGTTCGTGGTAAGAAGTTTTGAACAGTATATGGATGCAACGCTAGGCCGGAACGAGTAGTTCGGGATCGGAATGGTGAGGAAGGAATAAGATTAAAAATCTCTTCAGAACATTCGCCGTGAAACAACCGGTAAACAACGCTATAGTTTTACGCTATTTTTGATCATATTACTGGATTGTAATGATTTTAGAGGATTATTAGAAGTATTTATATAATTTTTTTGTACTACAACTTCAATTCAAACTTTTATTGTACTATATATTTATTTTTCAGACTACAGTAAGTTTAAAAAAATATATTTGTACATTAGTTCTTATCATTGTAAAAAGTATATAACAATAATTAAGATACAATTTATAAATATTGTAATTACAATTTATATGAAATAAGCAATAACAAAATCATTAAATTTAACGAATTTTTTCTTATATTTTTAGAATGTCGTAAGTATAGTCATGTGATTAATTAATAAAATATACATAGTCGAAAAAAATATCTCATAATAATAATTATTATATGACCCGCCAGCGGCTTCGCTCGCGTGGCCTCGCGGTATACGGTTAATTACAGTTTTTTAACTATCCCATGGGAACACTTGATTTACCGGGATCAAAAGTATCCTATATGTTGACTAGGGATATAAATTACCACTACATAAATTTTCATTCAAATCGGTCCAGTTGTTTCGGAGGTTAGCCCGTACAAACAGACAGACAAACATGCATATAGTGAAAAAAAAAAAAAAACTATTTCACTCCTTACATCCCCCTGACTCGGATTTTAGCATTTTTTTTCATGGTACAGAATTTCGACCTCTACAGTTTTATTATATGTAGTGATATGAACTTTTATACGTATCAAATATTATGACAAATAATAATTATAAGTATATCTTTTGTCCGTCACAGATGAACGTGAGTATCTTATTAATGTATTACTGTACAATTAGATACAATTATAGTTAGCACGACTTGTTCATTATTCTAATGATACTCGTACCATGACGATGAAAAAGAAAAACATCTAATATTTTGTTTTTATTTTTAGTTCACGGTATGTATCTTAATATCTGTACCACTATATTTTTTATTTCAATCGATGACGAGACGAGCAAGTCCCTCGCCTGATGTGAAGAGTGACGCTTGCCCATAACAATTCATCATCATTATCATCATTATCAGCCGGAAGACGTCCACTGCTGAGCATATGCCTCCCCCATAGAACGCCACTTGGACCTGCTACTCGCTTGATACATCCAGCGCTTCCCGCGGTTTTGACGAGGTCGTCGGTCCACCTAGCGGGGGGCCGACCTACACATCGTCTTCCGATGCGTGGTCGTCACTCGAGAACCTTTCTTCCCAATCGGTTATCAGTTCTACGAGCGATGTGGCCTGCCCATTGCCACTTCAACTCTCTAATTTTGAGAGCTATGTCGGTGACCTTAGTTTTCCTACGGATCTCCTCATTTCGGATCGTATCACGCAGGGGAAGCCCAAGCATAGCCCTCTCCATTGCTCGTTGTTAATGAGGCCCACAGTAAGGGACCACGTCTCAGTGCCATAAGTCATCACTGGCAACACACACTGGTTGAAAACCTTGGTCTTCAGGTATTGGGGGCGAAAAGATGGATCGAGCTCAAGTTTCAACGTAATTCGGAGTTTTAAACTACAACAGTTCAAAACCCTGCATGGCAATGCACTGCGTCACCCTGAGATATAAGATGTTCAATCTCTTGCTATTTACTTTCGCTGGAATCATTACCTTTCACCGGAATACAGTAATGTTTGCACACTACTGCTTCACGGTTGTATAACTGGCCAACGGTGTAGTATTTCTCCAAGCGAACTCTAAAGTTCTACCACTACAAGAGCTACTATTTATACAACTACTATACAAATAATTATGTCGAATATTAAAATTTTATACAACATTAATTAACGGTTTTGTTTCATATTTTACAGTTACCGGTCTGTACTTTTTTATTATAATAATTAATGTTGTTTGCAATATTTTGTTTTGTTTTCATTTTGTTTTACTAATAATTTTTATATGCTTTATTTTATTTTTAGAAAGGTGGTGTAAGTATGTTTCTAATGTAATTAATAGTTAATTGATTAAATGATATTAATATTCTCTGAAATTTATTAGTTAACGAAATAACCATTTGTAACGTTTTAAAATATGGAAATTAGTATATAACCACTACAAATGTATTTGCATTATAATCGAACAAAAGTCGTGGCAATAGTATGTATGTTTGGATGGATAGAGATCGGATACTGTTTGACGGATGGACGGATTATACTTTTTGATAAAATGCTGATTATTATAATTACGAAGCAAAAAAAGACGCGGCGAAAGTGTGTGTGTTTGGATGGCTCTGACGGATGGATAATATTTCTTAGTTAAATGCTGATTTTGCTCTCATTTACACGTAGATAAGGTAATCTGGAATAACATATCAGTATTATATTTTTTTAAATGTCAAACTTGTCTTCTATAAGATGGATATTTACACTCACGGGCGCAATCTTAGCCTTCGATTTTGATTACTCCGACCACAAAAATGTACTTTACTATATGTATTGTATAACGATGGATAGCAGTAGATTGTATAACATTAAATGCAAACTTTTTAACAGACTAAAAAAGCGTGAAGGTATTGAAATCGACGCATATCTATACTTAATTATTTTTAGTTGTTCATCGTAAGATTTTATTTGATCATCTGATTTAAAATAGTATTTTAGATAAATACGGAATATCGCTAAGTTGGTCTATTTTTTCTTGTTCTTATTGCATTCTTTTTATAATTAGTACAAAACTTTGGTCCTATTTAAATTTCACCAACGCCAGTAAGTTTATAAGTTAAGTTATGCCCCATAATCAAAGACTTCTTTATAAACTGTGGTAGCCTCGCCCGCGACTATTGTTTAATAAAAATACTTGTTAATAATGGTATGACTCAATTTTCAGGGTGTGGTAAGTGCGTAAACTACAATATAATTAACAGCAAAACCTTACTCGAAATTGTAGTTAAAATAATTATATATGTAAAGCATTGTTTTATAATCTTTAGGCAATCACTCTTATACTACTTATATATAAGAAAGTTATATACTTACTACTATATATATATATATACTTTCTTGTACATTTCTTATATAATAATATATATATGTGTTTGGATTTTTGTTATTCGATCATGCTTTCATATATAATATGACTTATAGAGTTATGAAAGCATTTTGATTCTGTATACTTTTTTATTCCTCTAATCTCAAATTTTACATTAATTAGTTTGGTCAGATGTTGACAATTTCTTCTGTATACTAAGTAAAAGCGTGTAATTTTTGCCCGTTTTAATCCGTGAGAAGACGATGCTATTATATAATAGAGAGACTGTAAAAAAAAGAGAACGTCGTGGGGTTACGGTGAACTATAATTCAGATTTGTATACGGCAGTTACTAAAACGCCATGAAACAATCATTTATCGAATAGAAACATTTGCAAATCAACTAATCTATATTTTTTTCCCCGTACCATTTCAGAAAGTTTATGTAAGTATAATTTATATAAATAATTAAAGTTTAGGAATACCTAAGAGCCAGAGTTCTGTATAAATAAATAGCTTAGTGCGGTCGTTAGACGTTCTCTAGCAAAACCGCAGCACACCTCTCGACACCCTTCTGCCAAACATACCAACGTTACCCCTTTCGTAGCTAATAATGGCGGTCACTATGGGGGACCCGTTTAGTGGACGGCAAGTCACCACTAGTAGCCTAAATATTATAGGATAAAATTAAAATTAGCAGGTGCCGTAGTCTCGTCCATAGCCATTTCTTTTATCAGTAATAGTTCATGTCAATAGCCCTACTATTTTTCTAATAATTGCAATTTATTAAAGTGTATACACTTCATCCTAAATATTTCATTCACTTTACATTATTTACAATAAAGGTCATTAAGTGTTGGCTATAGCTCCACTTAAGCCTTAATAAAAGACCAGATATAAATGTAAAGATAATAATTATGATATTTTATAGTTGAGTTTAATAAAAATAATATAAGTATAATGATATTAAAACTCACGCAAATTATTGTTGCAATAAATATAATCACTAAATTCAATAATTGACTAATTATATTTGACCAATTATACATTAATTAAATTTAACAATTGATTATATTATTATATAAATAGATATAAATTATTTGATTTAACAATAAACTAATAAATATATTTAATAATTAATTAGGTCATTAATTATTGATAGTTGTTTTTTAATTCACACATAGGCTATATTATATACCATGTGTCTGCGATCATAGACAGATAATTATTATATAGGGACTATTAAACTTAAACACAAGCGAATATTAAATCAGTATTGCCAGTCGAATCTAATTAATTTATTACCAATAACATCATTTCCCATATCATACTAGAACCTACAACACATATGATCTTATAATAGAAAATCGAGTTTTAATTAACAGGTATTATTTTTTTAATTTCAGTCGGAGGTTAGTTATTGATATTTTAATTAATTCTCAAAATGTTTGCTATTATTATAACCTACTAAATTTACGGAGTTAAAGCGCGCATTTGAATACAAAGTTAATTTTAATATTATAAATGTGAGAGTTTGTATGTTTGTTATAGTACGAGAGCCCACGACTAAAATTTTTGACGCATAGTAATACAGTCAAAACCGCATCAAGTTGATATATTAAATTATTGTGAACTCGAAAATGCCATATAATATATGGGCTCTCGCACTATTACTCAACCACGCAAAAACGCCTGAACGGATTTGGATGAAATCTCGAGGTTAGATGGTTTGTATCCGGGATTACCACATAGGATATTTTTTATAATGATTCATATAGTTTCCGAGGGTTCGCGATAACCTTATCCCACGCGAAGGAACCGTGTGCAGATACTTGTAATGTTGCAGCTTGCGGGGATCGAACCTGCAAGGGATATTGCTATGGGGTTCAGCGGCTGATATAGAGACCATACTTATCCTACAGAAACGTGCTATTAGAGCTATATACGAAATGGGTCCCCGTGAATCTTTGAGAGATTTATTTAAAGAAATCAATATATTAACGTTGCCTTCCTTATATGTATTTGAAAATATAATGTATGTTCGTAAAAATTTACATAAATATAAGTTAAATAGTGATCACCACACTTTTAATACCAGAAATACAAATAGGATAGCTGTACCTAGTTTTAGACTTGCGAAGACTAATAAGTCATTCCTAGGAAATTGTGTGCGTTTTTACAATAAAATCCCAAAGCACATAACTGAGCTCACAGAGGGCAAATTGAAGTTGACTGTAAAAAACGTTTTAATAAAAAAAGCTTACTATAAAGTTCGACATTATATAGAAGATAAAGATGGAATACTCCACTTCTGGCAAGCTGTCTCTCTGCCACCCATAAAATGTCATATTTGTAGTACCTAAGTAGAAACATTGTAAACATCCATATAAAAAGAATGGCCCCGAGTTTCTTGCCGCTTCTTCTCGGTGGGTTCTATATATTTTGGAACGCGGCGGTAGATTCTTTAAAGTACATTATAATGAAAAGTTGACGTTCATAAGTGCGTCTTTGATGCCTAAATTGAATAAATGATTTTGACTTTGACTTTGACAAGGGCAATGATTACATCACGTTGTATGTGCTCGGCTACGACATTGTATGTGCTCGGCTAGGTCTGGTCGAAGGCTTCCTAGCGTTGGAGGTGAAACAAATACGAATCACTATTCACTTGCTTTGTGTTTTATTTAGCTATAACGCAGGTTTTTATATATGGGCAATTTATGCTACGGAGGTTTACAACATATACGCGGGAAGAGCTCCCTCTGACGGGGCATCGGTAGTTTCGGTATATCGATCGTTGTAATATATAATGCATCAACACAATAGAAATTTCATTGTTATAATGACATCGACCCTTGAAGGGATCTGACGAGAGGTCGTGCTGCTCGGCGACCCCCGAGCCGCACCGACTGCCCTCGTAGACACGGGGCTCTCTATTTGAAACTCCGCCGTGCTGCTCGGTACCCTGAGCCGTATGCAGTGGTTTCCTACAGAGCCGTAGAACTCTGAGTGAGGCTCGATACCCCGAGTTTCCAAATTTTTAAGTTTATACGTTATATTTATATAACGAATAAACTTAAAAATTATTTCATCGTTAGAAAGCTACATTATCTCTGAGTAACATAGGCTATATATACATATATTGATTCATCATCATCACAATCCATCACCACGCGGGTGAAAACGGCGGAGCGCTGTTAGTGTCTGATATAGAGGAAACAATTAAGAAGCTTCCAACCGGTCCTTTTGGAAAAATCATGGGGGAGGCCTATGTTCAGCAGTGGACGTCCTACGGCTGAGATGATGATGATGATGATAGAGGAAACGGGATCTTTGACATATAGGTGTTGACTGCTTACTAATTCTTAATTGTATAATATATAATAAATATTTCTTAAATAATTGTATAATAAATATTTCTTATTTTAAACTTAATATTCTTAAAACTTAACTTGTTATGAACTTATGCCTACACTTGAAACTGAGCTAATTCGCAAAGCGTAAGAAGCCATTATTTAAAAAAACTTATAGACAGACAATTTATAATAGCATTTAAAAAGACAGTAATATCATATACCTACCTTAATGTCATACTTAGGTAATGCCTAGCTGTACATTTTTGTATGATGTAAATAAATTACCTTAAAGTGATATTAAATTATTATTTTTTTATATTTCTAGCAATGGGTAACGTATTATTTTTCAAGATGTAATTTATTACTAATGAATACTTTATAATCTGATTTCATATTATTATAATTTAATATTTCAGAAAACGGTATGTAACGTTTATTTAGAAAATTGTTTATTTTATTAATTAATAAAATAAAATAATTTAATTAATATAAATAATAAAATTAATTAATAAATATTTTTTTATAATTGAAGAGAATACTAATATTATTATTTATTTATACTAATGCACATTGATAATTATTTCAGTTTTATGTAAGTAATAACCGAAATATAATATTTTTAAAATGTTTTAATAGTTTTCAAAGCAACTGTTGTTTATTATCTAAGTAACTACAGTACAGTCATTTTAAGTACAATAAAAGTACAGTTTTATTCAATACTTTATTTACACTCATATGAATCCTCTATTAAAGATTCTGTAACTATAGGTTGCTGTAAAGTGATGTAACAACTCTATGTAATTTTATAATATGATTTTTAACGCAATAACGCCTGCTCAGCGATATCAAACATTGCAACCTTAGAGAGAAAATCAATCATTTCTCTCTAAAATTGCAACTATTTGTTAATTCATAAAAAAGTTTAATGCATGAGTATTATTAACTATTTCTACAATTCTAATATTATAGTTTGTTTGTTAATACAAACAAATATATTACAAACAATATATTGTAATAATTATAAACATTTAAATTGCGATGCTATGGTAGTGAACTGTGAGTGTATGATAATGTTTTTTATGAAATTCATCATGCTACCACGAACTGAGAGTGAGAATACCTATGGCTGTTTGATGTGAAAAACCCCATTGCGCGGAAGGTAAAAGGAACGAAAAAGCGAAGGAGTTGCTTAATTAAATATAGTACAATATTATAATAACACTCATTATATTATAACACTCATTACATTATAACACTCATTACATTATAACACTCATTATATTATAACACTCATTATATTATAACACTCATTACATTATAACACTCATTACATTATAACACTCATTATATTATAACACTCATTATATTATAACACTCATTATATTATAACACTCATTATAATATAACACTCATTTGAATGATATGGTTATAACCATAACCATTAAAATAACATTGGTTGTCTTGAACCGAATTTAATTATGTGGAAGAGGTTATATTATGTTCTCGTGTATGGATTTTTTTGTGTATGTTGGCCGATTTCTCCCCCATTTGTGGACTGACTCTCAGAATTCCTTTTTTGTTTGATAGAGTATACTTTTGAGGTTGTCCCATTAAAATTTCATCTAATTCAGTCTTGCAGTTTTTGAGTTAACTACACTCCAATAACTAAAAAGTGTTACGCCCATCTTGATGATATCATCATTGACGGTGAATGACAATCGATCTCGTAAGTAGGAAGGGTCACTAAAAATGGCGAAAATTTATTAAGCCAAAAGCGGAGGTTTTTTTTGGCAAATAATGGAACCGACTTCAACACTAAAAAGTGTGAAATAACTTGTCAATGTCGGTACCATGCGCACAATATTGTGATAAAAGGTTGAACTTTTCAACTATCATGGACTTCAACAAGTTATTTCACACTTTTTGGTATTGAAGCAGGTTCCATTTTTTTGTAATTTTTATTAATGTTGGCATTATGAAATGGTTCAGAAAGTTTTATAAAGGATTAATATTATGGGTGTATATATAACAATAAACATTACAGTTTTATTTATATAAACTACTTAATATAACAAAACTGTAACCAAGGTGGCTACACCATAAAACGTTTTTTACTACAGTATTTTTTTTCATTGATATATATTATCTAAATATATAAGAATATAAAACTATAGATTGTGTTCCGATATCTTTATTCTTGTGATTGCATTTCACATTTATACTCATGCTATCCTAAAATTAAATTATATTATTTGAAAATTTGTCTCTTGAAATCCATTTATTTTAGACAGAGCTTAACCATTTAACTCCAAGTGAACCTCGTGTTTGCAGCATCTTCTAACAACATAAAAAAATATAAGTACACCATGCTTGTGAGAAATTTCATGAATTTATGTCTATACAAGGTTTACTGTGCCAGTTATGAACCAGCAGGGCTATTATGTATCTCAGTTGCTAACAAATGTTGATTGATATTTTGAAAAATGGCGGCTCTATGTCAGTTTCGACAATTCCAGTAAGCAAAAATGTTAAGACGCGGTCCAACCCCAATTTTAAAATAATTTACGATGCTTTACGTAAGGTTGCAACTCGCTTGTTAGATTGGACGATGTAATGCGAAAATGCGTTAATTTTGTACGTTTTCTTTATATCTTTCGATATATACTAACACAATAAAAAAAAACTGCTGGTTACTACTTTAGTACTATATGTTGGCTATGTTTTACCTAAAAAATAATATAGTGTTATCGCTGAAAATTCTGAGAGTTTGGACGTGAAAGTTTATTCTAATGCACCTGTTTAGGATTTTTTTCTGCAGAGAGCGAGTATTATTTATGAACTCTGTTCGGTTATTACTCTTTGCCTGTTCCTTTTCTAACCTAAGTTATTTTTTCATAGATTATTATCGAACTGTTTCGTTACACTCGATGTTTAAAGATTCTGCTTTTTACTATTATCAGGGTACGACCGCGCCTAAGTTGATGAGAGGAGCTGACTAGCAGCTATTTCAATCAACACTTGTTTGTAACTGAGATAAATAATAGCCCTGCAGATGTAAAAGATTAGGGAGGACATACGGACGAACAGAAATTATCCTTTTAATAACATTAAAGGTTTCCTTCTTGTCTTCTTTGTTTAAGGCACCCTAGAGTAATGACGACAATTTATTAAACATACTAATAATTATTTTTCAATTTGTACACAGACTAAGGTAAGGTTTTATTCATACATTTAGTTATTAAAATATACAATACCATAAAACTTTATAAAATGTAGGATTTTAGTAAATTGTTGAAGTAAAGAATAATACATTAATTTATATATGATTTAATTTGCAGCCTGCAACAGTAAGTTAGATTTTTATTCATTAATTATAATATTGTGTGATATTTTAATGTACCTACTACAACCTATTTTAATGCCATTTTTTATGTACATATTACAGAAAGTAAGTATACCGTTCAACTTTTTTTTAATGAATTTACTAAGCTATGGACATTCATAAGGTTACAAAAATATAAATATGGCATAATTTGGTTTGCCAGATAAGTCAGTGAATTTAATCATTTGATTTTTGCTGGGACGAAGTAGGTGAATGTCCGTATAATGAACATAAAAGTGAAGCATGCTAACAGCCGTATTTAATAATTAAACAAGTAATTACTTGTTGCTAAGTAATTTCTCAATGAAGTAATTACTTGACGATAGAATACTTCAACATAAAATCTTATTAGTCGGGCAATGAACGTTATTTACTAAAGTAAATACATAACATAACCCTATCAAAATTGGATGTATCTTTGTACACTTGTAATAGGTTGTTGTCATGGGATTTTAATTTTTCCAGCCTAATAGATAATTCACAGTTCAGACTTGTGTGCGAATATCATTTTTATATAACTTCACTTTTGTAGAATGATAAATTGACGTGTTCTCATTGCATAAGCAAAAGAAAATGGCGACTATTACTCAGCTAAGAATTCTAGCCTTTGAAAGTTCTAACTCAGGCAAATTCTAGTTAATAGAATTAAAATCGTTAGTTAAGTAATTACTTTTCCTTAAGTAATTACTTTGACTTGTTTATATATACGGCTGTAAGTACGCCCGTGAACCAGTGAGTGAGATGCCAGTTGAACATTATTTCGCTGCGTGCACACATCGCTCGGCAAAGTTGTGGTCCTTAACTTTCAAAGAGAAAGTCGCGTGCTAATTTTTCGTCCGTGGTTATTCCTATATAATGAATATGATCAAAACTAAAAATAATTAAAGTTATTATTTGGTTTTTACTT
This sequence comes from Selenia dentaria, assembly GCA_917880725.1. Classification (NCBI taxonomy): domain Eukaryota; kingdom Metazoa; phylum Arthropoda; class Insecta; order Lepidoptera; family Geometridae; genus Selenia; species Selenia dentaria. The sequence goes on along the minus strand of OU862904.1, from coordinate 5,693,677 downwards.
CAATATAGCCTGGGGTAAGATATTTTACATAACAATTCTATTAATTGTTCTTGTACATTTATGAATAACCTTTTTCATCCACGTAAATTGATTATAAAAATCATCTAGGTTTTAACGGCCTTATAAACTCTGCTTAAAGTTAAATAACGTCACTTAGTACGGCGCAGAACAATTTTCTAGTGCGCAGTACTAAATAACGTAATTTAAAGTTAAGCAGTATTTATAAGTAGGGCCCCAAATGTTTCAGTTTTGGTTTAATCTAATAAAGCTATCGCTTTCCCCTTAATTATTTAAATAACTCATATCGCTTTCCGCCTAATTAATAAAATAAATTCATAATATATTGCTTTCAACTTTATATAATAAAACAAACTCATAAGGTATTGCTTCCCATCCCACTAATAAAATAAATTCATAAGGTATCATTTCCCACATAGTTAATAAAATGAACTCATATGGTATCGCTCTCCGCCTAATTTATAAAAGAAACTCATAAGCTATCGCTTTCCACCTAATTAATGAAATAAGCTCATATGTTATTGCTTTCCACCTAATTTATAAAATAAACTCTTAAGGTATTGCTTTCTTCCTAGTTGATAAAATAAACTCATATGGTATAGCTTACTGCCTAGTTGATAAAATAAACTCATATGGTATAGCTTTCTGCCTAGTTGATAAAATAAACTCATATGGTATAGCTTTCTGCCTAGTTGATAAAATAAACTCATATGGTATAGCTTTCTGCCTAGTTGATAAAATAAACTCATAAGGTATCGCTTACCACCTAATTAATAAAATAAACTCATAAGGTATTGCTTTCCATCTAAATAATAAAATGCACTCATAAGGTATTACTATCTATTGAATTAATGAAATATTGTGACATTTCAGTGTCTTTGCGTGTCTAGAGCGCCTCTACCCCCCTTGAAGCTTTATGGAAACATTCACTTCAAGAGAATAAAGGTATGTTGACGCAGTACTGCAGTTCTAGCACGAATACCTGCGTAAGTGCATCGTAACGTGTCGTTCTCGTGAAACAGTACAAACTATTATTATATCTATTTAGGCTATTATGTATATCAATTTCTAACAAATGTTGATTGGAATCTTGAAAAATGGCGGCTCTATGTCAGTTTTGACAACTCCAATAAGCAAAAATGTTAGTAAGTTGATGACTGCAGCTGACAAAAGTGACATAGAGCCGCCATTTTTTCGACTTCAATCAACATTTCGCACGTCCCAAACATAAGGGTATCAACTCGACAAAGTCGTTTTTTTTTTATTTGCGATGCGAAAACTACATTTTTTTCTCTATAAACTGGTAAGACAATGGTATTTTTTGGTCAAATAGTTTCTAGGATATGATAACACATTTCTTTATTGACCGTTCACTCACGCCATTTCCGAACCGATCAAGACGGTCGCATCTTAGTTGATTCAGTTACCGCTCAGTGCTCGTACGCGTCACACGCGTTTGTTTCGAGTTACGACTAGTTCGTTGTCAATTTCGAAAGAAATGCTTAAAATGTGAGTATTCTATACAGTATTATTTTGACTTAATACCCTATTGCCTGTTAAGTTTCATATGAATTTGTATTTCATTTTAAAATAATACCCTATTGACTGTTTAATTTTAATCAATGTGTGTTTTACAGTAAAATTATTTCAAAATGATACTTTAAAGCTCTCGATTTGTGTGAGATAATACTATATTGCTGTTATTGTTGCTTAGTAATTGGGAGCAACAAATGAAATACTACCTTTTTGATTGGTATTTATTTTTACCTTTCTTTTAAATTTTAGCCTAACTCAAAACTATGAAGCGAAATAAGAGGACTGAAATGATAATGAGAGCAGTCTACGATCGCCAAAATACACCAGAGAGTATTTCAAACGATGAAAATGAAAACCCCTTTTGCTGATGGTGATGATATTAGCGACCCAACGTATATTCCCGAAAATAATACGTTGCAGCGCCGACGTCCTCAATCGTGCGCATCAGAGTCATCAGGCAGCCATCAGACGTGCGAGTATGCCTCTTGTTCCTCAGATGTGTTTTCGGCCTGCAGTAAGTGCAATAGTTTTCTATGTTGGGTTCATTTTGATAATGGTGAGATGTATAACAACTGCGCATTTCACAACACCACTGCTCATAGTAGTAATACTGCACACGATAATACGTTGACTGGAGAAACCAGTCAAAATGATTTATTAAATGAGACTCTCACAGAAACAAACAATGGAAATGTATTATCTGACGTGACCAATCTCACTAGTCACCAGCACTGTGAATATAAAAATTGTGATTCAGACATTTTTAGCACATGTTTTGAATGTCAAGGATTTCTCTGTATTCCTCATTTTGACAAATTTTGTTCAGATAATGACTGTACACTGCATAGGTCATTTTCTGTGGGTCCTGAAAATGTAAATTCCATGACTAATTCTATGAAGCAGATTGTCAAGAGAAAACGCAATTTAGGATTGGAGTATTTAAATTCGAAAAAGAAGCGAGTGGACCCACGTACACTTAAAAATCCCTGTAATGAAACTACGTGTAGATTAAAATGTACATCAAATATAGATGAAGCTAAAAGAAAGCTAATTTTTTATAATTACTGGTCGTTGGGTGATATAAACAGGCAAAGAGATTTCATCAGAAATAGTATGCAGGAAATAAAACCAAAACGACGTTCAAATCGTTGCGAAAATTGCGAAAACGAAAAACCGTTACGCTCTTTAAATAACGCTTTTTATTTGAATATTGAAGATCAAAGGATCCGTGTTTGTAAAAAGTTTTTCAAGTCTACATTAGACATAAATGACAAAGTAATATCAACTGTTAGAAAAAAAACTAATGAGGATGGATTTGTTACTGAGGATTTGAGAGGAAAACATTCGAAACATGCAACATTGACGGAAGAAGCTGCCGAAGTTCGTAGCTTTATTGACACAATACCACGAATAGAGAGCCACTACATCAGAGCACAGAGCACTCGTCAGTATATAGAGGGAAGTAAGAGCTTAACGCAAATCTATGAAGATTATAAAAGGAAATGTGAATCAAACTCTAAAAGATTTGTTAGTAAGACTACATTCTCAAATATATTTCACAAAGACTTCAATATTTCCTTTTTTCAGCCGAAAAAAGATCGCTGTGAGGTTTGTGTTTCGTATGAAAATAGTAGTGCTGAGGAGAAATTGGTATTACAGAAGAGCTTTGATGATCACCGAACAGAGAAAAAATTGAGTAGACTAGAAAAACAACGGGACAAAGAAAAAGCTTGCGACTGCTACGTCGTAGCTTGTTACGATTTACAGGCCGTTCTTACAGCTCCACGAGGAGAAGTTTCCGTTTTTTATTACATTTCTAAACTAGCTACATACAATTTGACAGTTTCTGAGCTGGTGACGGGATTAACTACATGTTTTGTGTGGTATGAAGGTCAAGGACAAAGAGGGGTTACGGAAATAGGTACTTGTATTTTAAAATTCATCGAAAACAAGTTGGATAACGTGAATTCAGATGATTAAGAACTCGTATTCTTTTCCGATAATTGCTGTGGGCAGCAAAAGAACAAAATAATGATAGCACTGTATATTTATGCCGTAAACAAATATAAACTTAAAAGTATTACACACAAGTTCCTTATCAAGGGACATACACAAATGGAAGGTGATGCCGTTCACTCTACCATAGAAAGAGGCATCAAAAGATCTCTGAAGTCTGGTCCTATTTATAGTCCTCAAGAATATTATGTTAGTATTATAAAAACTGCGAAAAAAAATCCGCCGTACTTTGCCGTTCAAGAGCTAGCGTTTGACGACTTCTACGATGTTAAAACAATGTGCGATAAGATTGGAAATAATTATTCCAGGACAACTGATAACTGTCAAATAAAATTGACAGATATTAAAATAATCCAAGTTAGAAAAGATGACCCTCTAGCGTTCCATGTAAAAACATCCTATGCCGATGAAGAGTTTAAACGTATAGAAATAAGAAAATGTAACACAAGACAGCAAAAAACTGTATTCGCTTTTCCAGAAAGTTTGGATAAAGCTTATTCCACGAAAATACCAGTCAGTGAAAAAAAGAAGCAGGATATTTTAAAACTAATCGAAAAACGACACATTCCACAGACCTACTATAATTTTTATAAATCTCTGTAATAATTTGAGTAATTACCTATTTTTTTAAGATAACTGTACCTGATTACGATTATAAATAATTATGAGACTGTTGAAATGCCATTGATGAAGATTAGTAGGTATAATACTAGCTTAAGTTTATTGTTTCTTATAAAAATATTTTTTCTACAATCTTTATCTACCAAAGGACAAATTTAAAAATCTCCTAACTCCTTACGGTAATTTTATTTAATATTAATTAGGTATTATAATAAACTATAAGGCTGTTGATTTTGCATGATTGTTGAAAAAATTGTAATAACTTTATGATTATCATTTTCCTATTTTTGTCGTTGTTTAGATATAATTATGTATAATAAATACCTATGAGACTGTTGAAGTGGCTGATGTTATGATTGTTAAAATAATTATAGTAATGAATACCTTTATAATAAAAATATATAATAGTAGTGATGATCCTATTTCACTGTGATTATAATTATTATTTAAATGTTAATGTCCACTGGTTTTTATAATTGCTTAGATACATAGATTTTAAAACTGTTTAGAAAATAATTAATTTTATTGCTGTATTACATGTCTTGCTTAATTATGTTTGATTGTTACTGTTTCTTTTTATAATTTTGACTGAGTCTGATACTTATTTCAATTTTAATAAACCTTTTTTAAATACCAATCAGTATTTTTGTTTTACTAATTTCTCACTCAAGCTAATATAACTTAACATTCTGTACTTTTTAATAAGGTATCATTATTAATTACTACTTGATATTATCAAATTATAGTCAATTTGGGTAAGGCTATATAGTCGTAAGTGAAACATCTGAGCAATTTGAACTGCTTATACAGTATCATCTTTACCCAGTCATATAAAAGTGTAAATAAAACTAAAACTACTACTGTTACACTCATAAAACTTACGCAGGGTAAAGTAGGAGAATGTACCTTTAAATCTAGGTATAAGTTAGGGCATTTAAACCCTTAGTAACGCAGCTATGAATTTTCAAACTTTCAAATGCGATTATCTCGAAACACTGTTTTTGAAGATAATACCCTTTTGTTTGTGACGTGCGATTTGTTAGCAACTGTCCGAATCAACATTTGTTAGCAAAACTACCGATCATCTCGCTGCTTACCGATCATTCTCCATCGTTTGTTGTCCATCCTATCCGCGCGAACTATGTTATTGGCAAAATTGTGGTTACGCCGCACAAGCCATACAAACAAGAAGAAGAAGAAGAAGTTAGCAGCTGAGATATATAATAGCCCTACTGATGATGTACGTTCTAATCGTAAATCATAAATATACGAGTTTTAATAACTTAATGTCTCAGAGTTATGGGCGCAATGCAGTTCGTCACATGTACCGAAATGCATCTGTTATAGGCACAGATTCATAACCAGCCCATTCTGTTCCCACTGCTGGGACTCGAACCTTCCTCTCAGAGAGAGGAGTTGGGCCATAATCTACCACGCGGGCCCAGTGCGGAGTGGTGGATAGGTTAGTGGCCAACCCATGTCGAAGTTTTCAGGCCTTCGACATAGCCTAACGACTGTTGCCCTAAGACACACAATCGCGACCGACGGCTTAACGTGCCCTCCGAAGCACGGCAGTGCTCAGTTGAATAATGCCACTAGCACACACCCATCCAAGTCCTGACCGCAGCAAGTGTTGCTTAACTTTTTGATCGGTTAAGATCGCCAAGTCGAGCTTCGCTACGAGGCACAGCTTGCCTCCCACTTAACACTTAACTTAGGGCCTCTTGCTAGTGCCGTAAGAGGCGTGGACATATACAATACATACAAGACCCGAACATAAACATTAGTGCTCGTCACAAAATATTTGCCCCAACCAAGGAAACCACCCACAAGAGAACGAACATGTGACCTGCACTTCGAAGGTTGTTTGGCTTACAGCTGAACTAACGCAGCCGTCTCCGTGTTGGAGTATAACCCTTCTATTTACGAGTTCTTACTCTAACTTGTTAAAATTTATTTTTCAAAAAAAATATTAATTTCTCATTACTCGTAGTTCTGTACATAGCTATGGAAAGGGCTATGCTCGGTGTTTCTCTGAGGGATTGCATCAGAAATGAAGTGATCCGTCAGAGAACCAAGGTCATCGACATAGCCCACCGGATCAGCAAGCTGAAGTGGCAGTGGGCTGGCCATATTAGCCGTAGAACCGACAACCGTTGGGGTAAACGAGTTCTAGAGTGGAGACCGCGTCTCGGCAAACGTAGTGTAGGACGTCCTGAGGCACGGTGGAGTGACGATCTGCGCAAGACGGCTGGCAAAAACTGGATGCGAGAAGCCCAAGATAGACCTAAGTGGCGTGCAATTGGAGAGGCCTATGTCCAGCAGTGGACTGCTACAGGCTGATGATGACGTAGTTCTGTGGCAGCTAATAACAGGAATAATGTATGGACACGCTTACGAAGTTGCTGGTACACATTTATCCCACTAATCCCACTAATATTATAAATGTGAAAGTTTGGATGGTGGGATGGATGGATGGATGAACGGATTTGATGAAATTTGGCACAAAGATAGATTATAGTTTGGAATAGCACATAGGCTACTTTTTATCATCATCATCACCCATCACCACGCGGGTGAAAAAGCGTAATATTCTTGACCACAGCGTAGACAAAATAACAAGATCGTAATGATGACAGATCTGTCAAAGTTTGTAACAGTTTTGATAGTTTAGTCAAGAGCACGCTATCGTTTTGACAGGTCGATACAATAGACGTGCTCTGTGACCTTCGGTGAAATGTAACACTAATATCGTCAAGGGTGATGAAATGAAATGAAAGTTTTATTTTCCATTGTGATTAATTATATATTTGTATGTACGTAAGTCCTGTATTTTATTATTAGTGTTTACTGATTGATTTACTAAGTATTTAAATCAATACTAATACTATTATAGCAATTGCGTTTGACCGTGTACATATTTTATGACATTTTGGTATAAAGATAGATATGGCCTTGGAGAAGATAAAAAGGTACACGAGCTACACAAAGTACTAATCCTGCGCAGACGAAGTCGCGGGCACCAACTAGTACTTAATATTATATTCGTACCAGCTGTGCCCCACGTTTTACCCGCGTGGTGATGAATGATGATGATGATGAAAAAGTATCCTGTATGTTATTCCAGCATATCTATCTACAACCCGGTCACAATATCTGTGCACCTGACCTCATGACGTCATATCGGCGGTCTGGGTACGGTGTGAAAAAAAGTTTTTTCGAGAAATGTGGAGGTAAAAAAAATTTACTAACCTTTTCAAATCAATTTATTATTGATGAAGGGTTTGTTATTAAAAAATAATAATATAAAAAATAAAATTACAAAAAAAAATGATTACAAAAACATTTATTATTAAACTCAGTCACTATAAATTATTGACTCTATGCCTGACGTTGTATCTTCTACACTCTCACTTTCTGAACTCTCCGAACTGTCTTCCCCTAGTGATATTAAAAGTTGTGTGATGTTGTCATCTGCTAGATGATCCTTTTCCCAGTATTCTCGCTGTAGTCTTTCCACGTGATTCACTTCTTTTTTCCAGTCAGCTGGCGTAATTGACTTAATCGCATCTAAAAACGGATATTTTTACACTTTTTGAACTTGTAGCCCAATTTGTTAATTAAAATATTTCTTAAATATGTTCGCCCACCTTGAAAATTTAGGTCTCTCTTAACTGCTGCCAGAATTTTCTTCAAAGTTGGGATTTCTTTTTTTACAGCATAAAAACTGTTGATGATATTTCGTATTGCGCAAATGTCAAAATCATCTACTTCGATGCGTTTTTTGTACTGTTTACGCTTTTTACCCGGTGTCGATAATTTTGGTTCTGGGTGGGTTTCTAAATTATTACTAGTACTTGGACTCGGACTAGCGCCCGGCGAAGTAGGTGGTTGTACTTTGGCTTCATTTTTAATTTTCATTAGAGTCCTCTTTGATATCCCAGTTGCAGCACAGGTTCGTTTCACCACTTGGTCTACAGGTATGGTGTACTGTTTATTTGCTATCTCCGATTCAAAAAACTTGAGCACTTTCAAGATTAAATTTCTTGATTCGCTGTGTATTGTTTTTCCCATGACTTCAGTTTAACAGCTACAACAATTTTAATAACAACCAAACCAGTCCAAACTTAACAGTAAACAGTCTAAACTCAACAATAAATATTAAAAAACAAAACAACAACAAAGCGAAAATATCAAAATTATCGGGACGTGTATCGGCAACGAAGATGCTAACCGTACTGTCGCATCGGGGAGTGCGCGGAGAGGTGACAGGGGAAGCGGGAGAGGCGCCGCATTCCAGCGAGGTGCACAGATATTCTGACCGGGTTGTACATACCAAATTTCATTAAAACCCATTCAGTTAGTTTTTGCGTGAACAAACATCCATACATCCATGCATACAAACATCGCGTTTATAATATTAATGTAGGCTAAACGATTTGTAATATTTGTCACTTTGTCAGGCTCTCTATTTGTTACTTTATTACGCCTAAACGGCTGAACGGATCGTGATGAAATTTGGCAAGGAGGTAGGTTATATCCCGGGGAAGGACATAGGTTAGTCCTCATCATCATCATAGCACGGGTGGAACCGCCAGGCACAACTTGTAAGATATATTTCCATTCATAACTGATTTGTTCTTTTCTTAGGTCGTGCCGCCGAGTTATGTTACATTATCCACTGAGCCTTCATCGACCCTCTGCCCGCCTTGTGTTTGCCCGAGATGCGAAGACAGAGACAGAAGATAATAACCTCAGTTTTACAGTTTTATAAATATAAAAAATAATTTAAGTGGTCTTTTACTTTTCTCTTCAATTATTTATTGTCGTTGTGCCACCTCTCCCCCCCAAACCCAATGCGTCCCTAAGCTTAATAAGTCAATCAATCAATCAATCAAACAATTTATTTGTGATACACAGGTTATTAACAAAGATCTTAATTATTAGGTAGGTATATGGTTCATGCCGTGATCAGCCTTGTCAGCATACAAATATACGTCAATATAACATTCTAAATTAATATCAATAATATTCTATAAATGTAATACTCATAATAATTATAATAAATTGTAGCACGTCAACTGGGCATAAATAAACAATTTCACGTACTATTTTACTACGGAAATGACATAAAATCGCTCACTGAATAAAAGGTATGGTCAATTAAAAATTTAAAAAGTTTGGATTTAAATAAGTTATAGTCATTGCACTCTTTTATGTAGTTTGGAATCCTATTGTAAATCTTTGGCGCCATTACAAAAACACTCTTGGCGTACAGAGCAGTTTTGTGTTGAATATTATTGAGGGTATATAGTTGTTTTCGGCTACGAGATCTTAACACAGTTTTAAATAGTTTTGGATTTTGCCTGATGAATAGAACCATCTCGAAAATATATAGCGAGGGCATAGTCAATAAATTATTATTTTTAAAGAATGTTCTGCAGCTATCAGTCCTTTTCAAGCCGCACATAGTGCGGATGCATCTTTCATTTATTCCTCCTTTTCCTTTCCAATTTCATTTCATTTCATTTTCATTGTTAGTGGTTTTGTGTTGTCCGCATACGGTTACAGGGATCGTGCTTCGAAGCACGCAGTCGTAGCCAACGTCTATAGGAGTGGTCCCACCACCGATCCCTATGGCACCCTGCAGGCGAAGCGACAACGCATAAAACCGTCGTGACTCGTGACCTACCCTAGGACCTTACGATTCTGTAGAATGTAGATAGTCAACAACCTCCGTAGATAGAGGGGTATTTCGTGTTGGGAAAGCGACATCTGTAATTCTGTAAGCGGAAGACTGTTAGAAGGGAAAGAGGTAAGCTGTCTCGCTCGACATAGCCAACATATTGAGCGACACGGTCAATCCCTAATGCCCGGGTGACACGAGGCCAGTTTATCAAACCAGGACAGCAAGCTAGTTTTTTACTAAACTGTCCTGGCTTGCTGACCTGGCTTGGAACAAGCAAGTTCCGTTTACATGAGGCTTCATTATTTTAAGCCAGTACTTTTGCAATGACTGAGGTGACCACGCGTCCAACATGACTTGCATGCGAAAATAACTTCGAAACCTGTGCCAATTCGCACTTAACTAGACGAAGTAGAAGATGAATTACATAAAAGTACGGGACAATACCCATTTTCTTATCACAGTTTATAATTTTCCTTTTAACTGGAAAGGATGGCGTTCCAAAGACATTAATGGTCTTGGTACAGTTGTACACACTTTAAATTAATCTCCGTACTTAGTTTGTACATCTTAAAATCTTAAGAACACGTCAGAAAAATTAACATAACGAATGGTTCCGTCTTACTAGCCAACTGAAAACTGGCTTCGCTGGCTACATGAAGCTAGTACACAAGCCAGGATAGTAAAATCAGCGCTACTGGCCTAAAAATAGAACTCCATCCTATTAAAAACTGTCCTGGCTTGTAAACTAGCTTACTGACTTACTAGCTTAGAAATGAAGCTAGTTCTGTTTATACGAAGCCAGAAGTACTTGCTAGTTTACTGACACTAGCTTGCTGTCCTGGCTTGAAAAACTGGCCTCGTGTCACCCGGGCATAACAAAGCCAAATGGCATTCTTTCCAAATTCCTAGAGACCCTACAGATGACAGAGCCAGCTTAGAGTAGGTACGCCATATGACCTGTACAAATGCCCAAACCAATACTAATTATATGTACTTCATTATAGTTTTCCTATTTAGTTTCTATCGTATTTGTCGCTGAAAGCAATATATGTTTACTTTTTCCTCGCAAATATGTTGAAAGCGACGTATGAAGCTGGTGAGCTCCCCTCACTTGTATCATAATATACTATTAAATATCTGACTGTAAGCGTGTGAGTTCAGTATTACCACACATAGTAGTATATTAACGGAGCTTAATCGCGATAAAAATTGTATTTATATAATCTCATTCGGTAATATTCTAATTATGAAATGAAATACAGACTTTTATTGGCATATTATATTTATATACTTCTTTAAGAAAATAAAAAAAATTAAATTAATGCATTATTCTCCTAACAAAACAATGCTTTAAAGCATTTTTTTAATTATTAAAGTACAATGTGTCCCGATCAAGGAGGTTTCAATTCAATTTAAGTACACATTATCTGTGGTGATCGCTGGTTCCGAGCCAATAGACCAATAACAGACCTTTTCCACTGATATTGGCAAAATTGTGGTTACGCCGCACAAGCTATACAAATAAGAAGAAGAAGAAGACTTTTTCAATTTTGGCGCTATTTCGTACATACGAATTTGAGTAATATTTTGTTGGATAAAACTTTAGTAGCAAAAATGTCACGAGATTAAATAAAGTAGTGTATGCAACTGCATATAATTAGGTATTAAAACACTCGTGTAGGTAATCTTATTTTGAAACTATAATTCAATAACTTCTATTATATGACAGTTGCATAAACCACTATTATTTACCTCGACGTTTCGATCAAGTTACAATGATCGTGGTCACGAGCGGACTGGAGACGGGTGTCATTATCTCGAATTATGTAACTACTCATAAATGGTACATTTTAACTTTTATTTAAAGTTAACCGCATATACAACGAAGGTTGTATATGATAGATAGATGTTTAACTACTCCGGGTGTAAGCCAAGTTTATTAATAAGGCCGGTAATGTTTAATAGCCTTACTTTCTCTCACCCGTAACAATTTGACCTCGAGAATATATCCAAACAGTCGGTTACAATACTACCATAAATAGAATTAGTTGTGATGTTAGACAAGACAAGACTTTGCTTGAAATTTTATTCTAAGCACCAAACTTAGAGACAGCTGATGCTTGGCTAAGTCTGGTTTGCAATCATCTTACATTGGTGTCTCCAGATCTTTTAGTTTCGTTAGAGAAATGCACATTTTATATCTAAACATCCTCGCCCACCTGGGGACTCGTTTCTATTGCTAAAGAAATCCCTCATGCTGAACGCTTACGCACACAACCGTGAATAAGTCTTTGAATCTTAGTCTAACCTTTTCTAACAGCTAAACCCTAACCTCAATGAGATTGAACTAAGAACAAATTTACGACAAGTTCCTTACAAAATATAACTTTATTCTATCAAACAAAGAACTAAATACCTATATAACAAAACCTAAAACGAGATTTTTAATCTTTTACTAACTTATCGCCTCTTAAATTCTTAAATTCCGATGCAGACGACGAACAAACTGAAGCTCTTGACATATGTAACAATTCTAGATCCTTGTTTTGAGACATCTTCGCACCTGGATCTGATTTGGTACCAGCCTTGGACTTCCTTGACAAATATGAAAGTACATTCTTTACTATATTATTCTTCGAAGTTTTACCAGACAATTGTAGCGAAGACGTTGAATTAGTTGCAAAGGAGTACTTCGATAACGTTTCCCCAGCAAGGAATGTTATTCCCCTTTCAGATAAGAAATCGTCTAGTGAATCATTAGTAAGGCAAGCTTGCGCTCCTTTTTCTGTCGATATAGAAGCTGTATTCTTATTCTCTTCAAATCTTTCGTCACCAATATGCCTTCTAGATTGTCTGCAGTGATAATTATGGCATTGTATTAGTTTCTCTGACAAATCACTTTCACTGCCATCTTCTTCGTCTTTACGAATAGTAGCAGTATAATCTTCTAGTTCTTGTTTACTAGATTGTTTTTCTTCATCCTTATCTTCTATTTTTATGCTTGAAGGTTTTTCTGGGATTGTTACTTCTTTTTGGCTCAACTTTTTGGCTGTTGTTTCAGCATCTGGTACAACTTTATTATCATAAAATTTGGTTATGTCATAATTAATGTCTAATTTTGGTTTAGAATTCCAATCCCGTCTATTCAAGCATTTGGATAGAATATCTTCTGACATGCTTATTTTAGTATCGTATTTTCTTTCCTTTTGACAAGCTTTGTAGCATTTTACCTTCTGGTCAAGGTTGCTTGACTCACTAATGTAATCAAATCTTGCTGTTTCAGTATCCATGTTACTAGTACCTATCAGTGGCGTTGTAACTGATACATCTTGTCTATAGTTAAAATACTTTCGTTCTACTTTTTTCTTGTCACAATTAATAGATTTTTTAGTTAGACAGTATATCATGGTGAAAATCAGACAACATTGTACAAAAATCACTATACCTAGCACAAGTAAAGTATACTTATTCGCCGTCAAGTACCTTACTATACCTCCACAAACGTATGGGTGTTCTACTAACGTTCCAGTTTTATTAGTGTAAGTAACAAAAGAGTTCACAGTATTGGTTTTAGAACTGTAATCTACAACAGTGGCATTATAAGGATCAGGATATTTATCATTAGATTCAACAATGATGACGTCTTTAGGTTGTCTTCTTTTATTCAATGATTTGACAAAATCAATATCTTCAGTATTGATCGGCTCACTGTTAATACATCGATTTAATATCGGATCATAAACCTTGGTTCCTGAACTTTTGTCGTCACATTTCGGTGCTTCTATACACCGTTTGATGTTTTTATCATAAACAGGCTTCTTGCCGTTGTAATGAGTGTCACAATTGACCGGCTTGCAATCGTTTAGGGGGTCTTCGTCTTTATTCTTGCATTTCTTGATGGTTTCCTCAGAATCAATTATATCTTTTTGTTCGTCGAGTCTTGTATCAAAATCTATTTGTGTTGTATCTCTCATTATATTATTATGTTTATTGACTGATCTAGAATCCACGTGTATGACGCAATACCCCTTTCTTTCAAATGGGTCTAAAACTGGAGCCACTAATGTAAATTTCTTTACTTTACCTGTAACAGAAACTAAATTGTGTCAAGCAACTAAAAGCTCAGAGAGTTTACTCCGTGAGGAGAAGATACATCATTTTTGTCCGTCGCTCGTCGGGATGAGAATTATAAAAGCACAAACGACAAAACCTTCTACTAGTCTATCTAGTCATAAAAGCTCTTGATGGTCAACAATCTGCATCCAAACAGTATTTGTACAAACACTACTGTGTTTCAATTAGGACATTTTAGGAAGTGAAAATAGCCTCATTTTCTCTAAACCAATTCTTTCCAGAAAATTGTCTATATTTTGTATTCATTAAACTCCAACGAATATGGGTGATAGGATAACCCATAGAGTTATCTAGAGAAATGCCATCCGTGCGCTGAGAACAAAACCTGGTGTCACAAGGAGCGGCCGTATTCCGCGCTTCAACGTATTCTGTTAGCTTCAATAGGTTCATTATCCACTGCGGTATTAAAACTTAACGTTTGAATATTCGTAAGTACGGAGCAAGCATTGTAAACTGTTTACATGCAATATCGCGACCGGCTCAGTCACATAATACAAAAGTTGCGAACCGCCGCGAACCATGTGTTCTGTTTTTTGGACATATTGCTGCGACACCCGCCCCGACCCCTTTTCATACCTTCCTTGTTTCTGTGATCTGTGGGATAACCGTAGGTAGCACATCACGTTCTCACTATTGTGGTAGGTACATAATACTTTTAGGGAGAGATGAATAAGCCGTAATACTGCACGGGCCTAAGCCAGAGTAGCCTGATAAATAGGCTAGCACTCAACCCAAAGCAGAGATTTCAGACTGCCTAAAAGCCTTCAAAATGTTCTAACCGCTGTTGTTTTGACAATAACTACATAGATTTTTGGCACAAAGACATGGAATTTTAGTTTTTTTTTTCAGCTTGCTACAATGTTCTTCACACCTTAGCATTGTCATGTTTGCGCATTATTGCTTCTTGGTAGAATACCAGGCACTACGGTGGTACAGTACAATACAATACGGTGTCTAAGTACATTTCATAATTTTCAAAACTATGATATAATACTAGATTTTATAACGATATAGATAAGGATTTATCCTTGATAAGATCTCCCACCAGCTGAACTGATGGCAAATGTACCAACTGCTATGAGTCAAGTCGAGTGCAGCAATACTTGGAGAAACATAGTTCAGAAGGCCGTTCGTGGTAGTCACGACCCTCAGTAAGGAGGAATCGAACAAGAAGAAGAATATATGGATTATTTTAAGCTGTAACATAAATAACCTTCATTTCAGAATAATTTTGATGTATGAAATTTTTATGAAATTTAATGCAGAGGCACTGTTGTGAATTGTGAGATTATATCATCTCATTGCAGGTGACTCTTCCAACCAATACAGACTCCTCCAAAACGCATACTAAATTAATGCTTGATAACTTATACGCGATTTAAATACATGAGACTCACCCAGAAACATACAGAATTGGGTAATTAACAACCGTTAATATAGAAGTAAAACGATAGCTATTGGTCTATTTCCACTCCGCTCCTAATAAAACCTTTAAATTAAAATACCTACCTTTTGGTATAACTTCAGAACTTTCGCCAATAATTTCAAGACTCTCACAATCTAAATTCTCATCGGTGTTGATACAGCATTCATCTGATAAGAGCTCCACATAAAAATCCTCGTCAGATGTGTTGTTCAGAACTGAAAATAATTGGAGACCAACCGCACAAGGTGAAATTCTTTCTACACCAGTTTTACTGACAACTAAATCTTTGTTTCGTATGGACCTCGTTATAGGACAGTATATTATTGTAAAAGATAAATAATATAAAATATTTATGTATAAATTCATCTGAAACAAGTTCTACAATCATTTTTGACGGGAATGACATTTCTGGCATTCTTCCTCTATAAGTTCCTCTATGATTCTTCCGTCATATGTTATGTGCAAAAAGGTTTAGATGATAAGGATTTTAAACTATCTCCAGCGGTCTCTTCGATGATTGAAGGATAGATAACGGATCATAGTTCATAGTTCATAGTTCTTTATTCATAAATTCAAATTTACATTTCCAAAGAATATTAATTAAAAAAAATATACCTATATTACAAAAAGGTACAAATTAAGTAGATATACTTAATTTAACATTAAATTAATGTGTACTTACAATTGTAGATGTACAATCAATAACAAATTGCTAATATAAAAACAAATACCTATTATTTAAGATTTGGATAAAAATAATGGAGTTAGTCAAAAATTAAATAATGTCAAAATTAAATAAATAATGTAAAATTAACCTACTAATGTCAAAAATGAATTAATAATGTCAAAAATAAATTAATAATGTCCAAAACTACACTTTGTGATTAGGGAACTCCTCAAAACTGTAAAACGACCGCTCGATAAGCCAGGTTTTTAATTTAATTTTGAATGATGTTAAACTAGGAACTGAGGTGACTTCGTCAGGCAACCTGTTCCAGACCATGGGTCCCATCACGTGAGTCAGTTTGCTAGATTTTGTGAGGGTTCGTGTTACTCCCACCAGTTTATCAGCGTTACGTGTATGGTAGCTATGTACATCGCTGTTCTTTTCATAGATACTGGGGTTATTTTTCACAAACACACCCACCTGTGAATCTTATTGTAATGTAATTAAAAGTCACGTTAATTATAATAATAAAAGGGGATTAACGTGTTAACTTACGCATTGTGTTGATATCAGTATCGAAAATTAATCCGGAAGCAAAGCAAACATCGTTGTAGTGCTAGGCGGGACGCAACGACGAGCGCACCGCACTTAGATCCTTAAGAACGCTTCCGGACGAACGAAGCCGAAACAATTGTCGATCGTGATATGGCCACCTTTTTTACAATTGTTTATCAAAGTGACTCCCTCTCGCTTGATGGAAAGCGGAGATGGAGTCAAGTGGCGATGACCATTAATGCGACCGTAAGCTGCGTTAATCGTCACCCCTATGTTGACATGAGAGATGCTTTTACAGCGCGTAAGTCTCACGGTAATCTTGTTGTATTATTACAAAATTGTTTTATATTAACTCGATTATGGTTTACAGAAAAGAAAAAATAGAAAGTGAGGCCTGTAGGGCTATTATGTATCTCAGTTGCTAACAAATGTTGATTGAAATCCAAAAAAATGGCCGCTCTATGTCACTTTTGTCAGTCACATCAAATTACTAAAACTTTTGCTTACTGGAGTTGTCAAAAATGACATAGAGCCGCCATTTTTCCAGATTTCAATCAACATTTGTTAGCAACCGAGATACATAATAGCCTTGCAGTTTCCCTTTTTTATGAATATTGTTAAATTCAGAAAACTGTGTTTTTCTATATGGAGTATGTAGGTCAGCTATTTGGATAATAAAACTACCAGGAACTAGTTTGATAATTCATTTATTCAAGAACTTGTTTATTGTCACATTCACACCAGCACAAATACAACTAAAATATAAAATAATATTCACTTAGAACTACTACTGAGCAATATCCATTACATTCTTATCACAATTGCGTTTTATTTATTATAATTAATTTACTAACAACAGCTGGATCGATGAGCAACTTGGTGAAGCAGGTCTACAACTAACACATCTATATAACTACTCGAATTGGATTTCGACTCGATCGCAATCCGATTCTATTTCATCAGTGATACAAATAGGGTACGCATGGTTTTTGTCTTTCATGCGAAATGCGTAATAGTTGTACTCGTATTAAATACTCAGCGTGCGCGTTTTCAATATATTATTATTGTAGAAAATAATTTAAAAAAAACTGAGCTCTCTAAAGTATCATAATGTTTGTTGGAAACACACATTATTTTTGTATTAATATATTTTACAGAAAATGGATAGAGTTGATTCGATCCATCAACGAGATTATCGAGCCAAAATTTAATTATGTATCGGCGAACATATCCGAAAAAAAACATTTTGTATACACAACATTCTACGTTTTACGTTTACGTAAGCACTTTGTATGATATTTATATCAGCGCCCCTACAGTGCGTAAAATGAACTAAATTTGGAAGCACGAATGGTTTTGCTTGTTATCGTGTCGCCATCGTGTCGTATGCGTAGCAAACGCGATACATTATGAAAATAGCGAGCACGAACTTTGTTTTGACGTAATCTCTACGAATATTCATGCTTAGGCCTTAATAGCTCTACCATGAGTTGGCAACATCTATAAATAGTCGATACTCGATCTCGCCTACCTATTAGGCTTGTGATTGGCGTACTCGCTGTCAATTTTAGTTCTACAATTGACCGCGAGGTGGCACTGTTATTTTTTGCATGCATTTTTATGCGGCTATCGATATCGAGAATCGATTGTTGTGGTAGACCTACTTATCTATTTAGAACTCGATACAAACTCGACTCTCGAATTATATGCCTACAGGTCAGTGCATAATCATCGAAGACATTTTGAACTAAGTAACTGACATTCGTGTTTAGGCCGAGACACGAATCATATGCGAATAAGTATTCGTATCGTAAACATAAACAATTGAGCGCCACGCTGCGTCGTACTAACTATGACTTATCTGTGCGGAAATTGTAGTAGATAAATGATAGTTTGTACTAATGATTTGTTAGTCTTTCGTGAGTCTTATGCTGGTTTTCACCAACGTTTTAGGCAACACCTAAGCCAGTTAGGTAACCCTTAGTGGTACAAAAATGTCATCTAACTTGACTTAGGTGTCACCTAAAATGTTGATGAAAACGGGCATTATTCCTACATTGAAATTATACAACAATGAAGACTTAGGACATATATGTAAATATTATAATGTAAACAAATACGTTGACTACCAAATTGAATAAAGTATCAACAAATGACAGCAAAATGCGTACTAATATAAAGTATATAATATATACGTCATCTACACAAACTACTCGTATTTCATTATTAATTAAAAATACGGGATTACTCACGTAATATTTATCGGATAGGTCCGACTATAGTTTCGACCACATTCGGTGGTCTTTTTCAAGGAGTGTTCGAGACGCCCGCGTCGATGACGTCTCGCTTAGCACTGACTGCTACTCGTATTTCCTGATGTATTTGTCACAGCAAACACACACATTGTATAAGGTGCGCTGACGAGCGAAGCGAGCGTTAGGTTACTGATGAATAGAGCAATAAGCGAGCGAAGCGAGAATAATTAAATGGGTGTTTTAATTTTATATTATCTATCTAATATACCAGTATCTATAAGGATATCTAGGTAAGTACTATTTTGGCGACCATTTTAGTATTTATTAGACTTTATATTTTGGTGTTTGATGATTTATGTATATACATAATATATATGATTTGGTGATACATTAAATACAATCGATATAAAATACATGCGACTAATTTAAATTGTTTCACGTCAATACAGATATAATGCACTTACGTTAATTTTTGTGCTCAGTGACACCCAAAAATATGATTAATATGAGAAAACTGTGAAAACGCTGAATTAAGACGCGCTCGTATCCTGATAATAGCAAAAAGCATAATTTTTAAACACCTAGTGTAACGAAACAGATCGATAATTTATTATGAAAAAAATACTAAGGTTAGCAAAAGGAATAGGAAAAGAACAATAACCGGATAGAATTCATGAATATAACTCTCTTTCTGCAGAAAAAGATCCTGAATAGGTCCACAAAAATAAACTTTCACGTCATATCTCTCAGAATTTTCAGCGATAACACTATATTTTTTTAGGTTATACATAGCCAACGTATAGTACTAAAGTTATAACCAGCAGTTTTTTCGATTCTTTTAGTATATATGGAAAAAAATAAAGAAAACGTACAAAATTAACGCATTTTCACATTACATCGTCCAATCTAACAAGCGATTTTCAACCTAACGTAAAGCATCGTAAACTATTTTAAAATTGGGGTTGGACCGTGCCTTAAGGCCTTAGCACACTTAAACGACTTGCCTCGAATATTTTTTAAATATGGGCTTTAATTATTGCTCTTTAGATATACTTTACGTTGGCGACATAAAATTAACAGGCAGCTCGCTGTCGACCTTGATAGAGAGCAAAAATTATGGACCATATTTAAATAATGTTCGAGGCAAGGCTTTAAGTGTGCTAAGAAGACCCTTAGATGTATTTTCTATTTAAAGTTAAATTCAACTGCAATAACATAAAAAAGTAACTTAGATTTGGCACGCGACCTCACGCGTGATTTTTGTACTGTAATCAGACAACATAAACATATGTAACTCAGGATTTATTTAATCCCAATGAAACATATATCGATTGGGATATAAAATATCCTGTGTTACTTTACAGCTCTTATACAAAAAGCTACGCCATATGCACTTACGCCAATTTACGTGCTCAGGGACACACAGAAATATGATAACTATGAAAATACTGCAAAAATGCTGAATTAGATATATGTTTATGGCTCATATGTTGCATAAAAATGTATATAATGATGAATTCGCGCAATTTCACGTGCATTGGTTATTTTTGTACTGTAATCAGACAACATGAACATATGTAATACAGGATTTATTTCATCTCAATAAAACATATATCGATTGGGATAAGAAATATCCAGTGTCACTTTCCCTCTCTTTATACTCTTATACAAAAAGCTACGCCATATGCACTTACGTCAACGTACGTGCTCGGAGACACACAGAAATATGATTACTATGAGAATACTGCAAAAACGCTAAATTAGATGTATGTCCATGGCTCATGTAACACAGGATTTATTTCATCTCAATAAAACATATATCGATTGGGATAAGAAATATCCAGTGTCACTTTCCCTCTCTTTATACTCTTATACAAAAAGCTACGCCATATGCACTTACGTCAACTTACGTGCTCGGAGACACACAGAAATATGATTACTATGAGAATACTGCAAAAACGCTGAATTAGATGTAAACATATATTGATTGGGATATAAAATATCCTGTGTTACTTTACAGCTCTTACTAACTATAACAGAACACGCTCACTGTGTCAGTACGTTTTTCCGAGTTCATATTAGGCCGTTTATTGTCCTTTATTGAGTTTAACACGGGATTCCACGTGCTTGACAATCTAAAACTATCTTCCCGATTGAAATTAAAATTATCATTAAAATAATTACCACGGTTTTCATCCCGTAAGTAGCAATATGTTTATTAGGGTAGCTAATGTTGTACTAAAAATTCATTTTATAATACGATAGGTACATAGTAAAACCACAGTCTATATAAACCTTGGGCTTTATTAATCTACGTCAGTTTTAACAACTCCAGTCGTCAACTTACTAACATTTTTATTGCTGGAGGTGTCAAAACTGACATAGAGCCGCCATTTTTTAAGATTTTAATCAACATTTTGTTAGCAAATACATAAAAGTCCTGCCGAGTAAAGATTTGTAGGACATTTAGGTACTGTCAAATCTTCTTGGCGATCACTGTTAAATGGCATCTCAAGTCGAGATTCAAAACTTAGCGTAATTCTGGAATACCAGCCGTAAACATATTTTTAAGTATTGAACTTAATTCATAGTATAAATACAATTTAGCCCTTACTAGTCAAAGCTTCAAAAACGTAATATTAACCTGCCCATTCCCCAAACTACCCTTAATACTACGAAAGCTAATACAGAGCTTACGAAGTAATGCAAGTATTTTAGAATGTAATGCTTTTTCAGACCCGCTGGAATAGTTTCAACTGGATCTTTTAGGAGGTAAACCCTGATACCTCTGACGTAGTTGTAGAAATAATCTGCCCAGATGACAGATGTCATGTCAAAGTCGAATATCTCTTTGTCAGCGTCGCAGAGCTCGTTGTACAACTTTTGTACGTTGGTATTGTAAAACTTCCACTCTCTAGTTGCGAAGTAACCGATCACTTCGGAGAATTTGTTGATTTTCTTGTACGCCTTCCGCAACCTGTGAAAGAAGTGACGCTGTTAGTTTTGAGATAAGCAGGGATATATGTTTCTCAGTTGCTAACAAAAGTTGATTGAAATCTAAGAAAATGGCGGTTTTATGTCACTTTTGTCAGCTCCAGTCGGCAACTTACTAACATTTTTGCTTACTGGAGTTGTCAAAACTGACATAGAGCCGCCATTTTTTATACTAACTACCTATAATCAACTTTATATAATTATTTAATGTTCATGATTCTAGTATTTTTGTAAATTTTTGTTGTAGCAGTCTGAAAATGATAATCAAAGATTAGCTTAATAAATTTATTTTGCTTTGATTGAGCACTTAGACGAGTCTCAGCTGCACTACCCCAAATTTCAATTAGGTATAATAAATGTGGTTTTACCAAAGCATTATAAATTGTGTAGCGTAATCGATGAGGAACACATCGGACAATGTAAGTTTATTTTTAATATGTTCTATGTGAGCGTTCCAAGTCAAGCGACTGTCTATCCTTCGGCCAAGATATTTTTCTGTTGTTTGTTGCTGAAGAAGTAAAGTGTTTATTTTAAGTGTTTCATACGATGGTATAGGTTTATTTTTGGCTTTAAATATTATATAACATGTCTTCGCATTGTTTATAGTCAAAAGAGTATGATGGAACCATTTGAATAGAACAATTTTTTTTTGGATTCCATCCACATAAGGTCAACAGATCCCAAACTAGACACTGCCTGTACTCTATGGTAACCTAATGACTGATATACATACTTATATACATATACACACCCAGACACAGCTCAAACAGACATGTTCATCCACACGCGGTGTTCAGGTCCCAAACTAGAAAGAGCCTGTACTATGGTGACTTGATGACTAATATACATCAGACATATTCATGCACATAAATGTTTGACCTGTCTGGGGATCACACCCGGGACCAGCGGCTCAGAAGGCAGGGGTACTACCAACTGCGCCAACCGGCCTGTCATACATTAAGATAACCTTGCGCTTTTGATATCTACCACCAAAATACCTATTTATACAAAGAAGCTTACAAAATACTTACATAGGCTTCTTCCCAATGATAACAGCGATGCCATCAATAATGTATGCCGGCACCAAGTGTAAGAAGAACACGTAGAACGCAGTCATGAACCTCGAGGGAGTCAGCCTCAGCAGGTAGAAGTAGACAGCCTGTACTGTCGGCACTTCGAACCCGTACACTTCGTTGTATTTCATGAATTTCTCTGTTGGAAATAAAACAATAGTAAATCATAAATAGTAGATTAGTAGCCAAGGGCTGTAAGGCATCAATTGATGCTTACACCCGAGCTAACTACTCTGCTTTACATCTCGATTGTGAGGTAAGTAGAAAAGAACCGGCATTACAAAAATAAAATTGAAGACTATTATACTCATAGGAAGACAAGGCTGAATAGCGAAGCGACCTCTTTTGTCATTGGGCTGAATGATGTCTATTGCCAGTATGATGGTTAGATGTACGCGAACTTTATGAAAGAGTGAAGTGTTTTTTTTTATTACTTACCGCCCTAGGGCTTTTCTAGCTACATTATTACCCTAGAGCGCTAATTGGTCACCTACAAGCCCCATTTGGGGGTAATAAGGACCTACTTACCGAATATGAGAGATGTAAACCACCCTAGGGCTTTTCTAGCTACATTATTACCCTAGAGCGCTAGTTGGTCACCTACAAGCCCCATTTGGGGGTAATAAGGACCTACTTACCAAATATGAGAGATGTAAAATTAAATTATGGACGCACGAAAACACTCTCAAAAGCCAAAATATGTGCAATACTTCCTAAGTTACATGATCAGGTAGTTTGAGGAATTGGCAGGTTTAACATTTTTTAAACTGATTTAACACGTTTAGGCTAACATTGGGTTTATGCTTATTACTGTTGTTCTACTGCAAAATGGGCCAAAAGAGCACAGTGACTTGAACCAGAAGAGTACCATTCACAGAGGTACTGTTCTGGTTCAAATCACATCATTATCCTAAGAGAAACAATGTGATTAGTCCCAAAATAGTGGTATTGGTACTGATTCGCTTGTGCGTACACTAAACTAAAATCCTCTAAGCTATGGTAGTTCTTATTATGTTAACGCTAAAATCTACATTCGAGTAACACTTAGAATGATAATTCTAAACATATGATTATCCTAATCAAATGTGGGTAGTTTTACATCAGTTTAGATTAGTTTAGAGAGCACAAACTTGCATGACGATTAAATTTGCACTAAACATACCCACAATTAAACAGAAAGGCCAAATTTAAGAATTGTCACTTGCATGCATTATACGAAGTTGGACTTAAGCATGAACACAATAAGAACTACCACATATTTACTAAAAATAGATTTTAGTTTGCTAGTTTACTAAAAGTATAGCACAGTGATCTAACATAGTAGCACTGTGTTTTAAATCAAAAGAGTAGTGTTGTGACGTGAACAAAATGTAGTACTAAGGCTAGAACCAAAAGAGTAGCACTGGTACCTATTTGAACCAAAATAATAGCATTGTTACATGAACCAAAAAAGATTTTGACTTGAACCAAGAGAGCACTGTGGCTTGTACTACAGTGCAAAAAGAAAACGAACTAGAACGATCTTGGATAGAAGAAGTAAGAATGACTTTAAATACCTGTGTCACTCTTTAAACTAAGCTAATATAATGTTGAAATGTTTATACATAAACACTTTTCCGTGAACATGGTAGGCCCGTGACCAAGTTCAATGAACAGTGTTCGAAACATTGAGATAAACATAAGAAGAAAATACGCGATTTACTCCTAAAGTAAAGAGGTCGCAGGACGACGTTGGATGCAGGCCGCTTCCAACCGTTCCTTTTGGAAAATCATGGGGGAGGCCTATGTTCAGCAGTGGACGTCCTACGGCTGAGATGATGATGATGATGATGACTCCTAAAGTTGTTTAATTTCAATGAATTAGAATCACAAAAGCCCAAAAACGTCATTATACATTGATGTTACATTTTCAATTGGAGTAAACTAATAGGAATTATGATGGAACTTTAAATAAATAAGGTTATTTAGGAGATTGAAAATATAGCTCGAAAACAATGGTTCACAGTAGCTCATAGCCAGATACGGACCAAGATGGAGGAGGCCTTTACCCAAAGGGGTCCGTAAATGTAAAATAATGTGAAAATAAAATGTAAATTAATTTAAATTTAACTTTAGTTAATTTTAAATTAAGTTGTACCAATTAACTATGCAATAAACAGGCTTTATTACTGTTATTTAAGGCGTTGCCCAAAGCCAAGGATCCGTAAAACGCTATGTTTTTCGTCGCACAGTTTAGACGCACAGTTCTTGATACAAACTTGGAAAAAATACAGCGCATAGTTAAAAGTTAAAAAAAAAGGCTTATAAAATAATATTGCGCAATATTTATCTGGCACCTTATAGAAAAAAACGCAAATAAAACGACGAAAAAAAAATCTTTCGTTTCGAATTTCTCAAAGTTTTGAACGACAACTTCTATATTTTTAGAGATTAGATAAAAAGTAATTTATTAAATTAAAGAAATATCTAGATTTTTTTTACCCTTGTGGCTTCTTTTATTTTTAAACAAATTAAAACTACGATAAAGTTCTCGTGTTTACAGACGCACGCTTGTTCCTGTCACGGCCAGTGCTTCACCACCTCAAATTCGAGTACGTAAAAGTTTGCTCTTGCAGGGCCTTTAGGTTCTCTATTATAAACACGGGAATAAGCCATCCAAGTTATACTTAGGTATCTACTTACCCCAAGTCAAAGGTTGTTGTTCAGACGACACGTAGTTGTAAACGGGTGGGGGTAGATCCTGCGGAGGTGCATCTTCATGGTTCCCAGGGTACTCCTGAAATAAACAAAAACGTGGGTGATAAGAAAAATGTATATTACATTATTTAGTACCTATGTAGTTTTATAGTTTTCAGTATCCGATGAATTGCCGCCTCCGTTTGGCAAATAGAGAAAAATTACAAGTAATCGGACGGGATTCGAAACGACATTCCGTGACAGACGCCATGACCACAACGCCACCGAGGCACCCATCCGAGTCTCTAATATAGTTGATTGATAATCTTATGGGGACGGAGCGACATCTAAGGAGTATCTCTTATTGAATAAGCTTTGTTCGACCGAAAGAAGAGTTTTACAAAACCTTAACTTTCGAAACCAAATCATCCCATCCGAATATATGTAATTTACCTCTCTAAATTTTATTCTCTCTAACGCCTGCTTAGAGACTTTTTATCTCTTTCGTATCTTTCAATTTTGTAGTCTTTTTGGCCAATAATTTCACCCGTAACACAATAATGCTTCGCAACAGAATATCCGGTATTTCGGTCTGTTGCACAAGATACCACAAGGCTTTATTGCCACTACTACATTTCTTACGGCAGGTTCTGCCTCGCACTGCTTAGGTACTTTATGGTACCAGCTACCGTCGGAAGTATTTTCGAAACGATACGACATAACGAGCTTCCAGGATAGCATATTCCTTATTTATTTATTTTTATAATAATTCATCAAAGTGACTCCCTCTCGCCTGATGGAAAGCTAAGATGGAATCAAGAAGCGAAGACCATTAGTGCAGCCGTAAGCTGCACTAATCGCCACCTCTATGATAACCTGACACAAGCTTGTCTACGCCCCGCTTGAAAGCCCCAGGGTCATAGCTACAAGGAAATACGTACACCGGCAAAGCATTCCACAATTTACTTTACTTACACGACAGAGGTACAGTGAACAGTATATGGATGCAATGCTAAGCTGGGACGAGTAGTTCGGGATCAGAATGGCGAGGAAAGAATAAGATAAAACCCTTCTTAAAGGCAACACATCCTCGAGACCTCTGGTGTTGCGGATGTCCGTGGACAACGGTGATCAATTACCATCAGGTGAGCCGCCTGCTCGTTTACCCTAACAAAAATACCTTAAAATTTTCATCCCGAATGAATTTCTCCGGCAGAGGGAATTTAATACCGTCTCGTAGCGGAATATATGCTTTCAACGTGATGCTTTTCTGGATGTAAAACTATACCTTCGCAGTTTTCCAAGCGGTAGCAATGCAAGCGTTGACAACCATATCTCCTGGCACCAAGTCGGCGATGGCTTTAGGGTTGCAGTTCAGCACGTGGAGGAGACCTACCGCTGCCCCGACTACCACCTGATGAAAAAGGTTTAATTAATTAAATTACATACATTATAATTAGCTACTAATAAATCAGTTAATAGTTTGAACAAACAGCATAAAATTAGCTATTATTTTCTATAGTATATTTTCGTCACACCTATTAGACATTTAGCTTCAAGGAATAGCATAATATTAGTTTTTGTCTCCATGGAAGTTTTTTGTTTCTACTTTCTGATTGGTCCATTGAAATCCAGAAGGATACACCCCGCTTGCAGAGCTCTGCGGTTTTGATTTTTATAAATGTATTTTTTTAACATTTCTATAATTCACGAATTGTAAACTTGTTTACAATATAAACACATTAACTTTTTTCATAATGATTTTTGTTTTATACTGTCAACTCAATTTGTATACATACTTCTCATTAGTTTCGAGACGTAGCTCTTCTTCTTCTTTTTCTCTTGGACTAATTTTACCGCGCAACAAATAAATGAAAGCCATCTTAATCGAGACGTTTAACCCGAGGCAAAGGCCTGAGCGGGTAATTAACAGGATCAAAGGAAAACGATAGTAAAATAACGTTTGCAATGCTATTATTATTAATCCATTCTATTTATGTTTCCTTAGGTTATAACAATGCGCCCATCTCTATTCATTTTACAGACATTCCATCCTAAGGTTTTCCGGGAAAATGTTTTTAGTTACAAGAACGCCCGTTATGACACTATCTTTGGATTTTCTAAATATAAGTTTCCCATTTCATGTTTTTGTGTAACAATGAAGTATTATCTATATATCTACTTTTTGTGGCTATTTAATTGATGATATTAATAAAAATCATACTCTTGGGTCTCTTTTAACATACCTACTTATTGAAAATACTTAACCCTAGAAAGATAACCATATTCTATCTTACATAAAAGATAACCATGCGCTTCGGAGGCGCCACGGTATTCAAATGCTTATATTTAAATTATTTTGCAAGATTTGTGTGATTTGATTTTACAATTTAAATGGTATTATAGGTGACGCATTTTTATAAACGAAAATATTGTACTTTATATTTGTTTATTATTAATAATTGAAACCAAATGAGTAACCTCTAAAAACTAACAAAAATCACGAATATCGCTTAACTATCATAAAATATTGTATTTTACTATTAATAGGTATAGTATAAGTCAAATATAAGTATAAAGTCTAGGAAAGTTAATCAGTACCTTATAAAATTTTTTTTAGACAGTCATACATACGTCGATCTTGAAGATAACCATACGCCTCAGGAGCGCATCAACTCGTTCAACTCGTCATAACTCCAAAACAATAATACTTACCGCACAAAAACAGCTGGCCCTCGACGCGGTTGACCGACGACTGAGTTGGCTGAGAAGCACAGATATACACGGGTTTCGTATTAAAAGATATAGTACTATTTAATTCGTGCGGGCGCCTCTGAAGCGTAGGTTATCTTTCTAGGGTTAATAAGATGAAAACGTACCCCTGTAGGTCCGTAAACGTTGTCTATCCATCCAGCAACCGGCTCCTTCGCTGTTCCAATTACTGAAATCATAAGAAAAGTAACCTTATAATACTACTAGTTGGTGCCCGCGATTACGTCTGCGCAGGATTAGTACTTCGAGTAGCTTATTTCTCCAAGGGCATATCTATCTTTATACCAAAATGTCATAAACATGTATGTATAAAATGTAACACGAGTATGTACTTGGTCAAACGCAATTGCTATAATAGTACTATATGAATACATTTATAATTATATATATATATAACATTTATATAATTAATATTTATATAATTATATATAACATTTATAATACATTTAATATATAAAATTAATCACCATGGAAAAAAACTGTCATTACATTTCATCACCCTTGACGGTATTTGTGTTACATTTCATCACCCTTGATCGCCGACCACGTCGAGTGTATCAAGCTGTCAAATTGACTTGACTTTTGACTAAGCTATCAGAAACTGACACAATCTTTGACAAAATAGACAGTCATCATTACGATCTTGACGTGAGCGGAGATATTCTAATTTTGTCTATGCTGTGCCCAAGCATACTACGCTTTTTCACCCGCTTGATGATGGATGATGATGATGTTGATGAAAATTATGCTATGTATTGATCCAGCGCCTTATCTACATCCATACCGAATTTCATCAAAATTGTCCGCGCCGTTTGTGCGTGAAAGAGTAACAAACATCCAAACATCCACACATCCATACATAAGTGTTTGTATGTTTCTCTATTGATTCGTCGTTGCGTTCGCCGACGAGCTCACCGTTGTCAGATACTTTATGAAATATTGCCCTTGTACATAACGTTGTTTTTCCAACGTTTCGTCATCTCGTCATTTGTTTCACGGATGTTGTCAATGATGCAACGATGTTTGCTCTTAGAGAATCGCACGGATGCACAGACTAACATTTCACAATATTTATACATTATGCAACGAATTAACAATTTGATATTGATTATTACAAATATATAATATGATTAACTTAAAACGCGGTCCAACCCCAATTTTAAAATAATCTACGATGCTTTACGTAAGGTTGAAAATCGCTTGCTAGATTGGACGATGTAATGCGAAAATGCGTTAATTTTGTACGTTTTCTTTATATTTTTCGATATATACTAACACAAATGAAAAAACTGCTGGTTATTACTTTAGTACTATAGGTACGTTGGCTATGTATTACCTAAAACATATAGTGTTATCGCTGAAAATTCTGAGAGTTTGGACGTGAAAGTTATTTTTGTGGACCTATTTGGGATTTTTTTCTGCTGAAAGAGAGCTATATTTATAAATTCTATTCAGTTATTACTCTTTTCCTATTCCTTTTCTAACCTTTGTATTTTTTTCATAATATACTATCGATCTGTTTCGTTACACTAGGTGTTTAAAAATTCTACTTTTTCTTTAATCAGGGTACGAGCGCGCCCTAAATGTCATAATTTAAATTCTTCGCAATTTTCAAGGCTTATATCTACAAATTATTCATAAATAACCTCTGGTCGATATTTGATTGAAATAAAGTTTGAGGCGTGATTCTAAACAGCTTTTGAATCTGCGGTAACTTAGTCTGAAAGCTAACAAACAACAACACAGGGGAACATGAGAATTATGGGTATATTTGACAGAATACAAGATTGTGAGATGTGGGGCAGAGCTTATATCTCATTCGATCTCATTTGATGTTCTTCGTCTGGGAGTCAGTGACAGTGACTTGCAGACGGTTTGCACGGGCTATTACCAGCGCTCATCAGAATCCCAATAGAATAGACGTATAGAGTATACATACCTATTGAAGGCCTGAAGAGTGCTATTGGCAATCCCTTTGAGTATTGCTGGACGATGTTTTCAGCGACTGCTTTTGTGTAGGCGTATGTGTTAGGATAATCGCCTAAAAGTCTGAAACAAATATGAGAAAAATATTATTAATCGACGATCTCGACTAGTCCTTATACTTGGGCAAAGAAAAGGTGACTTTGCCCAATCGCCGATTACATTGACCAATGGTTGGTGGCAACCTCGTAATTCTTATTTAATTTACGCTAGTACACAATAGGGGACTTAGTACAAACTGTTATTTATCTAGTACAAGATAAATGATAATTTGTGTAGTAATACACTTTTATCTTACGATTTCCAAAAAAGAGGAGGAACTCAATTCGATTGTATTTTTTATATATTCGTCACCTCATAAATTTCGATTGGGTGCACCGATTCTCAAAATTCTTTTCGTTTAAAAGCTGGTGCTTTTCGTGTGGTCCCATTTAAATTTAATCAAATTCGGTTCAGTAGTTTTTGAGTTACTTTCCAATAACTGAATAGAATGGAAGTCGGTATTAAATTTTTCAAATTGTACTTGTTTACAAACTGTTACTAAAAGCACAAACTATGATTTATCTGTGCCCTGTTGGCTGTACATCGACTATACGATTACGTTATATTTACGGAAACTTTCATGCAAGGCCCACAAGTATATACTATGGCTCATCGTTTCAAGTTTTTCTTTTGTTGGTTGATCAACATTTCTTTTGAAACTGCGTCGAGCTTCAGTCATGGCAGAATTTCTGGCACTACTTTGGTATATACCACCTAGTAAGTCAGATTTCCTCACCTTTTACGTACATATCCCTATCATCACGTCGGTGGGAACATAATTTAAAACTCCGCCTCCTCACAGAGTTAAGTGTAGCTCCTCATCACCTCATACAGAATGGCCACACTTCGCTCTGCGCAATCTGCGTGCCTAACCATACGGAAGTTCAGTTTGAGTTTGCCTTACTCAATCACAACTTTGCCTAGATCCTGACAACACTGTTTAGCGTCATAACACGTGTGAGTTGAGTTTGCCTCACTCAATCACAACTTTGCCTAGATCCCGACAACACTGTTTTAGCGTCATAACACGTGTGAGTTGAGTTTGCCTTGCTCAATTACAACTTTGCCTAGATATGCGATAACAACATTGATTTAGCGTTATGGTTACAACGTGTGTTAAGGTAACGCAACGATTTCTAATCGATATTCAAGGGTCACGCTAGGTTTTTTTCATACGTGGACGCATACGTTCGTATATTTGCTATTATTAAAGTCAATTAAATAAATATTCATAGTTGCATCAAAAGTGAGATTTTTATTAAGTATCTTGTTCAGTCACTGTCCTGTCTAAGTCACGTTCTAGTTAAGCGGTGGATGCATGACTAAAACTTTCAAGATCGATTGACGAGGAATACATTAAAACGTTTTATGATTATGTAGGTACCTAGACATTGCCATGCCATGCCATAGTCAAAACTCAAAGAAACACAAATCGAGGGAAAATAAACAAAATGCTTATGTTGGGTCTTTTTACTGCCACCAACTCTGAGTTCATGTGAGTTTTCCGTCGCTGATTCTGATGACTTGAAATTCAAAATATTTTACAGTATCTTAGTCGCTAACAAATGTTCGAAATAGTGAAATCGAAAACAATGTCGGCTCTATGTCACTTTTATCAGCTCCAGTCATCAACTAACATTTTTTTCTTACTGGAGTTGTCAAAATTGGAAACCGGATTCGGAATTCAAAAGTTTACTTAACGTAAACTATTTTAAATTTGTACTTACCCACTAGTGATGTTGTTGATGACTTTCTCATCCATCGTTTCCACAAGGTCTATGAGCTTGTCTCCGGGCAGTGGGCTCTCGTAGAACTTCTCGTCGACCACCATTTGTACGCAGTTGCTGGAATGAAATAGAATCCCAATTGAAATTAAGTTCAAATACACTTATTGAACACTAACGGCCTTACTTATAAACGTTGCTTAAATTTAAATAACGTCACTTAGTACGGCGCAGAATATTTTTCCTTTGCGCAGTACTCAATAACGTCAATTAAAGTTAAGCAGCGTTTATAAGTAAGGCCGCAAAAATTCAACATAATATCAAAACTAGCTAAAAGTTTAAAAACCCGACCACGGAAATACGAATAGCCATAAAGGTCGTGTTCCATAAAGAGCCGAAATCACTCGTGTCGTTTCCACACCGTTTCCTAACAAGCCCATGGTCATCGTGAGCGAGCTCGAACGTCAACGTCGACGTCGCCGATAACGCGAACGTCAATCTCCTTTTAACTTCTCGCTGTTAACTCCAGTCGGTACATATTGACAAATATTTTACTTATGTCATGTAGTTAGTATATTAAATACATTACTTAAAATGTATGAATATATATATATTAAAAAAAAAAATTTAGAATCGGTTCACCCTATCAAAAGTTATGAGGTAACAAACATAAAAAAATACAGTCGAATTGAGTACTTCCTCCTTTTTGGAAGTCGGTAGAAAATGGTTTTATTTCTTAACTACTTTATGACGAATCTGTACCTAAGTACAATGCTTTGATGTCACCAACGGCCATACTTAATGGTTCATCTACGCACAGCTGTTAATATGAATATGCAAATTTACAAGTTCCCTCGTTATTTCTTAGGTGTGGCAAACAAGACCCTTATCGTTTAAATAAATTTCCATAAATCTAATATTTTATTGACTTAGTTCTTCAAACGTTCAATGTCGTCGACACGAAGAGTAAATTAAATATTTGGTTTAACTTTTGACTTAATATGTAATTACTAGACCTCGCCAGCGGCTTCGCTCGCCCTGTTAATGGTTTACAAGGCAATGAGACAAATTAAATTCACACTATTGGTTCGTCAAAGTGACTCCCTCTCGCCTGATGGAAAGCTAAAATATAATCAAGAACTGTGACTCCCAGAAGAAGAACTTCAAATAAGTTCGAAACTGGTCGGAGAATATTTCCGGTAAATATTACGCGAGTCCTAGCCGGTTTTAAGCGTAATTAGAATCAAGAAGTGATGATCTGAGACTATGTTTTTTCACGCCCCGCTTGAAAGACTTAGGGACATAGCTGCAAGGAGCACTTGCTGCTGCCATTGAGAAAGCAGTTCATAGAGAAATACGTACGCCGGCAGAGCATTCCATAATCTACGCACACGACAGAGGTAGGAACTGCCAAACTTGTTGGTTCGTGGTAAGAACTTTTGAATAGTACCTACATATATGGATGTAATGCTAGGCTGGAACGAGTAGTTCGGGATCGGAATAGTGAGGAAGCGTCATGAGTAAATCTAAAAGTAAAGCTTTAGTTCTACGCATTTGTAGGAGTTCTAGGTGTAGGTTGTGGCAAGAAGTTGAACAATAGGTATAACAACAGGCGTGCGGAACGAGTAGTTCGGGATCGGAATGGTGAGGAAGCAATAAGATTAAAGAGCTCTTCAGAACATTCGCCATAAAACAAACGGTAGAAAACACTTAGAGAAGTTATAGTTTTACGCTTACAAAATAAAAGGCACAAACTGCCAAAATTTTATTTGTAGTTCCAGCGAATCACTCGGTCAAAACAAGTAATTATGTATAGATAAATCTAGAAAATTTATTTAAATCAATGCATCAAGGTTGTGCCCTTCGTCCAAAGGGCACCGGGGTATAAAATATACATGTAATGAATCTTCAGGTAATTAAATGGTTAATAGAGAACCAGTACTGCGGGCAGGTATTTTCGATAGGATAAGACAGGATAAAGTTTGACAGTAATTATCTTTGAACGTCATCATCATCATTATCAGCCGGAAGACGGCCACAGCTAAACATACCTCCCCCATAGAACGCCACTTGGACGGCTACTCGCTTCTTGCATCCAGCGATTCCCAGCGGTTTTAACTAGGTCGTCGGTCCACTTGGCGGGGGGCAGGCTTACACATCGTCTTCTGGTGCGTGGTCGCCACTCGAGAACATTTCTTCCTCATCGGTTATCAGTTCTGCGAGCGATGTGGCCTGCCCATTGCCACTTCATTTTGCTAATTTTAAGAGCTATGTCGATGACCTTAGTTCTAAGGATCTCTTCATACCGGATCTTATCACGCAGGAAAACCCCAAAGCATTAATTACCCTCTGCATTGCTCGTCGAGCGACTTTAAGCTTGTTAATGAGGCCAACAGTAAGGGACTACGCCGTATTATCTTTAATTGAAGGTATTTATCGATAGAATAAGCCACGATATAGCCATTGCGGCTCGATTGAGCCAAGTTGATCGATTAAAAAAATAGGTCAACTTTTTGGAACCGGCTTCAACACCAAAAAGCATGAAATAACTTGTTGAAATCAGACGATAGTACAAAAGTACCTATTATCACAATATTGTGCCCATGGACTTCGAAAAGTTATTTCACACTTTTTGGTGTTGAGGTCGGTTCCATTTATTGGTAAAAATGTTTTTTTCACTGTTATTAGTGGTCCTTGCTTCTTACGGGATCGTCAGAATCGATCACCGTCAATGATGATATCATCAAGATGGGCGAAACACTTTTCAGTTATTGGATTGGTGGAACTCAAAACAGCTTGACTGAATTTGATAAAATGTATTATTTGTTATTTGTTATTCATATTATTTGAGACCTCGAAAGTATACTCTACCAAACAAAAAATAATTATAACAAGTACAATTTGAAAAGTTTATTACTGACTTCCATTCTATTCAGTTATTGGAGTGTAACTCAAAAACAACTGGACCGAATTCTATAAAATTTAAAAAAGGACCACAAGGGAAGCACCAGCTTTCAAACAAAAATAGAATATTGAGATTCAGTTCACTCAGTCGAAAGTTATGAGGAAACAAACATAAAAAAACAGTCGAATTGAGTACCTCCTCTTTTTTTGGTCGGTTGAAAATCGGACTATTCTGTAGAAAGTTATTCTTATTCTTGTTTTCGGAAGTTGGTTGATAAAAGACAGCTCACTATATTGCAGCATTGCGGGTAGATTAATGCTAGAGACAAGTACAGTAGATAATATTAGTTTATTCATGTCAAGTTTAATCCTTTGAGTACCATTGACGTAAATGTACGTGCGTTTCATTCATAAATCTTTTGTTTTAATTATAACGGTATATGAAGGGTTAATTCTATGTTATCCAATCGACAAACTATGATCGCAGTGTTGCCCTGATTTATCCTCTACCTAAACACATAACTAACGTCATTGCCTTTTATTATATCTATGCCTCATAAACATACATAATACTGAAATTTATTTTCAGTCAGTCAGAGTCAGAAGACGCGGGATTCGAACCCGCGACTTCTGACTCTCCGTGTCAGACGCCATTGACCAACTAGGCCAGCGAGGTTCTGGTCCGAGCAACGAATTTTAATTCTCTATTTGACTAACCGTCTTGCGGGGACGGATACATAATACTAATTATAAATGTATATATAATTACATTAAAAAAACAAGCCCATTTTGTTCCCACTGCTGGTACTCTAGCCTTGCTCTCAGAGAGAGGAGTTGGGCCATAATTCACCACGCGGGCTCAGTGTGGCTTGGTGGATACGCTATAGTGGCCAACCCATGTCGAAGTTTTCAAGTCGCCCGTAGGCCTTCGACATCGCCTAACGACATGGCTTAACGTGCCCTCCGAAGCACGGAAGCGCTCAGTTGAATATACACAACAGCTGACCGTCAGGGCTATTATGTATGCTAACAAATTTTAAAGTTTATTGACATCTTAAAATGAAATAGTTTCTTGTCTGTTCTTTCGGGAGAGGCTCTCATATTTAACGTACCAGCAGAGTTATTTAACATAAAATTAATGAGTTTTTGACATTGATAAGTGACAGTAATACAGGTACAATATAAAACCATAATAAAAAACAATTGACATCCTTGTTTCTTGCCTATTCTTTTGGGTAGAAGCTCCTTTATTTAACATAGCAGCAGAGTCATTTTTGAATTATAGGCGTTGGTTATTGCATCTAAATTAAACATTGTTTTTTTATTTAAACATACTCGTCGGATTGAGAACCTCCTCGTTTTTAAGTCATTGCTAAATAGAAAATGACGCTTCCACATGTACCTAGATCGAGATTCACTGATGACCCTAGAGTCATACGGCCATGGTTGGCACTTACCTGTAGGCAGTAGAGATGTGTACTAGAGCTTTCAGCTTGGTGCAAGCCCTGGCAAGTTGGCACATTTCCCTTGTTCCTCTGACGTTGATCTCCACAGCTGTCTTCAGAGGCTCATCGAACCTGACTGTAGCTGCCCCGTGGAATATCACCTCCACCTGTAAAAGATGATGCAAATAAGAATTAGATACATATAAAAGAATAAGAGCATATATATATATATATATATATATATATATATATATATATATATATATATATATATATATATATATAAATAAACCCCTTTTTTCTGTAACTTGAGAACGGCTTTACCGATTTCATTCCAAAAAAAGAAAGAAGTACTCAATTCGACTGTATTTTTTTAAATGTTGTTACCTCATAACTTTCGGCTGGGTGAACCGATTCTCATAATTCTTGTTTTGTTTGTAAGCTGGTGCTTCCCGTGTTCTTTTCAGTTCATTCTATTCAGTTATTGGAGTGTATATCAAAAACTACTGGACCGAGTTTGATGAAATACTACTTACTACTGATACTTACCAACTCGGTAACCCAGGCCCACAGGTTTAATAAAGAATTGAATTGAAATTAAAATGGGACCACATGAAAAGCACCAGCTTTCAAACAAAAAAAGAATTTTGAGAATCGGTTCACCTAGTCGAAAGTTATGAGGTAACAAACATAAAAAAAATACGGTCGAATTGAGTACCTCCTCCATTTTTGGAAGTCGGTAGAAAAAAACCAAGAAAAGATAGGAGACTATGGCGAGGCCGAAGGCCGAGCCTTCTACGGCATTCTCATGTTCCTAATAAAGGGCGACACAATTTAAGTTACCTAACTTACATAAAAAGTAGGTCAAGTTCAAGTAGGGCTCGCGCACCAAGGGTTCCGTACTAACTTGAAGGTAAGGTATATAAGTCCAGTAGTAGTAGGAAAAGTCTTCTATGAAGGGTGAACCCTTCATAGAAGACTTTTCCGATACAATTAATTTTGACGTCCTATCCCTAGACACGGTTACGGCACCAATTGTTTTTTTTTGTATAAACGATATATATTTTGTTATCGTTTTCGGATTTTTCTTTACATGTGATATTATTTGCTTCTTGCCGAATTCCATGATACTAGGTCAACAGGAACTACCCTATAGATTTCCTTGTGAATTGGCAAAATATGCGACGCAACATATCTTTTAATAGCGTGCTCACAAGTTTGATTATTTCACAGCTGAAAAAGACTGTAGACCCTTATTAATCATTAGATGCAAACTCTACGAAAACCTCTACACGTTCCTGAGAAAAAAGGTCTTGGCAGACCACAAAGTGATAAACACTATAAAGGATTCCTTTTTTCCTTTCAGGCACGGAACCCTAAATAATACACACAGTATAATATTTTCTTAGTTCTTTCAGCGCGCCGTTAGCACACGCCGACATACACTTTCAAGCACAGAACAAGTTGATATTATGTGCTTTCAGGTAAAGGCAAAGCACTCATATACACACCTTCACACACATCCTCAAACACACTCACACAGCAATAGGCTGGTTACTTATAACACAAATTATTGCCATAGCCAGATATCAAACTGCAGTGCAAGTCAAAGTCAAAGTCAAAGTCAAAATCATTTATTCAATTTAGGCATCAAAGACGCACTTATGAACGTCAATTTTTCATTATAATGTACTTTAAAGCCTACCGCCGCGTTCCAAAATACATAGAGCCAACCGAGAAGAAGCGGCAAGAAACTCGGGGCCATTCTTTTTATATAGATGTTTTTACAATGTTTTTACTTAGGTACTACAAATATTAGCTCCAGTGTGTTGCCTTACAAAAGAGAACATAATAATGGTATCAGTAGGGCAAGATACGCTACACTTTGACATCTTAGTACACGAGTAGATAGATCCTGGAGTGATCAGTCCCAAGCTGTTTTATCCTCCAAGTAATCCGAAATTTTGTAATAACCTTTTTGACAGAGTTTAGTTTTAATAGTAATTTTAAACTTATTAATAGGCAAATCTCGGATAACATTGGGAACTTTATTATAAAATCGTATACATTGTCCCATAAAAGAATGACTTATTCTGTGGAGACGCGTTACATGTACGGATAGCTTGTGCTTATTTCGCGTGTTGATGGAATGAGCATCACTCCTTTTATCAAAACTGCTAATGTTTTTCTTTACATACATTAGATTTTCATAGATAAACTGAGAGACAACAGTTAGAATGTTTATGTCTTTAAATTTCTGTCTAAGGAAACTCTGGGAGCCAAACTGTAGATTGCTCGTATAGCCCTTTTTTGCAGTATAAAAATAGAATTAATATCTGCAGAACATCCCCAGAGCAGTATGCCATAAGTCATAACGCTATGGAAATAACTAAAATAAACTATTCTAGCTGTGTCTACATCAGTTAATAGTCTAATTTTTTTAACAGCATAAGCTGCTGAACTGAGCCTACTAGACAATTTTTTAATGTGGGGACCCCATTGCAATTTAGCGTCTATAGTAATTCCTAAAAAGACTGTTGACTCCACAAGGTCCAACCCTGTTCCATTCAATTGTATATTGGATTCTACTTGTCTCACATTTGGTGTCGAGAACTTTATACAATTAGTTTTCTTCTCATTGAGGAGAAGATTATTTGTATTGAACCAATTCACAACTTTAGCTAATGCATTGTTAACATCGTCATAGTTTAGTAACGTAATAGTACAAGTACCGTAATAGTCGTTAAATTTGTCGATTCGCTAAGATAGATAAAAATCGTATCGCCCCTAGCAAGTATGGAAGTAATATCGACGACTTATGCGATCGTCAAATAGGCGACAGTATATCGATTATTACGAATTGTTTGCATTCCACAATGCGTCCTTCTATAATTTGAAGATTTCTACGAGCATTTCGCTCTTCTACGATCAAAAGAAGGCCAAAGTCTATTTTTTATTGAATACTAGCTGCGCCCCGCGGTTACACCAGCATGGTGGTGGATGATAACGATGCTGATAAAAATTATACTATGTTTTAATTCAGCGCCCCATCTACTTCCATGCCAAATTTCATCAAAATTAGGCCAGCTGTTTGCGTAAATCATCCATAAATACAAACTTTCGTTTATAATTAAAATCAAACGCAACTAAACAATATCCCCATTCCCGTCGCCTGTCGATAAGCTATATCGAGGTAATTTTCACAGCTAACAAAACAATCGTTAAAATCGGTTAAATAGATGATCGCAAACGTAATTTAACAGTTCCATGCTAGGGTTATCGTTATAATCGTTAAAGCTTATCGAATATGTCCACCGATCGCTTAATTATGTTACTTGCAATCATCGATCGATATAGCCAGTTTTTTCGAAGTATGTACGTAGTATATACGAATTCAAGACTCAAATTTATCGATCCGTAAGTTCGGTAAGTACTTGCACTGCTGGTACTCCGCACTTTGAAGGCAGGTTCGCTACCAACCGAGCTAACGCAGCCGTCTAAATATGGCATTCATAATCAGCCCATTACGATCCCACTGCTGGAACTCGAGCCTTCCTCTCAGAGAGAGAAAAGTTGGGTCTTAATCCACCACGCGGGTCCAGTGCGTCTTGGTGGATAGGCTTGTGGCCAACCCATGTCGAAGTTTTTAGGCCGCCCGAAGGCCATCGACATAACCTAACGACTGTTTTCCTAAGACAAACAACCGGGACAGACGGCTTAACGTGGCCTCCGAAGCACGGAAGCGCCCAGTTGAACAATGTCATAGTCAAAGTCAAAGTCAAAATCATTTATTCAATTTAGGCATCAAAGACGGACTTATGAACATCAACTTTTCATTATAATGTACTTTAAAGACTCTACCGCCGCGTTCCAAAGTATATAGAGCCCACCGAGAAGAAGCGGCAAGAAACTCAGGGCCATTCTTTTCATATAGATGTTTACAATGTTTCTACTACAAATATTACATTTTATGGGTGGCAAAGTGACAGCTTGCCAGAAGTAGAGAATTCCAAGCATCTTTATCTTCTATATAATGTCGAACTTTATTATAAGCTTTTTTTATTAAAGCGTTTTTTACAGTCAACTTGAATTTGCCCTCTGTGAGCTCAGTTAAGTGTTTTGGGATTTTATTGTAAAAACGCACACAATTTCCTAGGAATGACTAATTAGTCTTCGCAAGTCTAAAACTAGGTACAGGTATCCTATTTGTATTTCTAGTATTAAAAGTGTGGTGATCACTATTTAACTTATATTTATGTAAATTTTTACGACATACATTATATTTTTAAATACATATAAGGAAGGCAAACTTAATATATATTGATTTCTTTAAATAAATCTCCCAAAGATTCACGGCGACCCATTTCGTATATAGCTCGAATAGCACGTTTCTGTAGGATAAAGATGGTCTCTAAATCAGCCGCTGAGCCCCATAGCAATATCCCATATGACATTACGCTGTGGAAATATGCAAAATACACTAACCGCGCCGTAGAAGTGTCTGTTAGCTCTCTTATTTTACGTACCGCATATGCAGCAGAAACTGAGTCTCCCAGACAAGGCATTTATATGAGGACCCCATGGTAATTTTGCGTCAATTTTAATGCCTAGGAAGACTGTTGCCTTGTTCATTACGAGTTTAACTGCCAACATTTTGCATCCTGTCAGATAAATATGACTCGATGACATCAAGCGCAGCTCCAGGAATACCATAATGGAAAAGCCTTCGAATCAGTATACGGTGTTCCACACAATCAAATGCTTTAGAGAGATCACAAAAAACACCAATAGCATCATGTGAGCTCTCCCAAGCCTTTAAGACATACGTCATTAACTTCACACCGGCATCCTTAGTTGATCTTGTTTTCGTGAAGCCGAACTGATTTTCGTGCAGTATTGAATGCTCGTTGAAGTGCGCCAAA
Source organism: Selenia dentaria (assembly GCA_917880725.1). Lineage (NCBI taxonomy): Eukaryota > Metazoa > Arthropoda > Insecta > Lepidoptera > Geometridae > Selenia > Selenia dentaria. Next base: position 5,652,225 of record OU862904.1, on the reverse strand, counting down.
AGTTGTTTGAGCATAATTTTTTCAAATATCTTACTCAAAATTGGTAGTATAGATACTGGTCTATAATGGCCACTAGCACACACCCATCCAACTCCTGACCGCAGCAAGCGTTGCTTAACTTGGTGATCGGTTAAGATCGCCAAGCCAAGCTCCGCTGCGAGCGCTTCAAATATGGCATGTCTGGCGGAAAATTTTACCTTATCCGTCATACGACAACATAGACGTGTTATCTACATTAGATTAAGTACACAATCGAGTTGATAGTACATCCAATTACCACCTATATCCTTCATACTACATACAGCGTGTAACTAAAGGTGTAGTAATACTAAAACCACACACGCAGAAGCTTGCATACAATTGGGAGCTAGCTACTGCGTCCCAGGAAGTAGTAAACATTCCGAGTTATGGGTAACCAAAGCGTTACTAATACTCAATCAGGTTCATCCCTGAAAAACTAGGCCAAAGACGGCAATCACTTCCAGAACGTAGGCTAGGTAAACAAGAGGCCTTACTATCAGCTTTATAAAAACCGTGCAAGTTCCGTGCAGTTCTTAAACCTGACATAAACAGTTTTGAATGATATCATACCATGACGCTCATTTAGGTGAACTATCTCAATATTGTTTTCCTCAAAAGTGAACGGATAACTTCTCTTCGTCTCTGTTATTCTAACAACTTACTATCACCAACATGCGTAGTTTGTAAGCTGATAAACTGAGCGGATTTAGAGCGTCATGGTAACGAGAGTCTATACAAAAATACAGGTGAACGGTTTTTCTGCGGTTCTTGAACAGTAGGCCTGGGCAAGCCTGCTATAACGTTGTCATGGTATGATTAAGCCGGCACTTTTCTAGAAGTCCTGCTTTAAGAGCTGATAGTAAGGCCCCTGGACTGGAATGCGGTGCGGGGACACATGCACATGCAGGGTACGGGAGGGAGGTGAATGAATAAGTGGCGTAGGGTTTGCAGAGCGCATTGACCCCGAAAAACTCCAAGAATAGGTACATATGTCAAATACACAACAAACTTGGACAGCCCCAAAAAAATTTTGATATATTTTTTTTAACTTTGTGTGTCGAAATTAAAAGCGATTTAATATTGATACTTACCATGCGAGGCCTACCATGAGTTTACAACATTGATACAAATCGATGCTCTCTATCGACTACCGCTACAAATGTATGAAAAAAGAACAGTGCCACCTCGCGGTCAATTGTAGAACTAAAATTGACAGCGAGTACGCCAATCACAAGCCTTGGTAGACGAGATCGAGTATCAACTATAGATGACATTTATGTTGCCAACTCATGGTAGAGCCATAGGTACATTATGCGTACCTTTCACTATAACTACACCTTTCGTTACACTCTGTATATCCATGTTTACGTACACGTGACTGCTCGTATAGAACTGCAATTGTAAAAAAGGTTCAAAATCATTATAATATACGTGCTAAGTATATGATATCCGGTTTGGACATCAATTACGGCCTGCATAACAACTTTTTACACATTTTTGTTGATATTACTTGTTTTGAATGTGCCCAAGGCTGTTACAGAAATGGCAGTAGTTTTTGGCACTATTATTCTTGGGTTTGGTTGGTTTATTTTACTATACCTACTAGTGATAAGACGAGCAAGTAATGCGACTGATATGAACTGCCACACAGCTTAAGAACTGGGCTATTACGTATCTCAGTTGCTAACGTTGACGCACGAAAAAGTATAACTCAGTGTCACGTACCGCCTGAGCCGAAGGTGCAAGCGAGAGCGTGGTACCAGCGATAGAGAGGCACGATCAACAATTATGGTCCGTAAATCGACTTTACAGACAACTACTTTTTTCTAAAGTTTAAGTTAGACTTGATGGGTGCTTTCTTTTCCAATACGACGTTATGGAAATTCGCGAAATGTATTCGCAAGACCGCATCTGTAGATAATGGTATATCATTATTTTTAGATGAATCATTGATGATTATAGGTACCTAGATATATCTCAAGTTTACTAGCTTTTTCTGGCTTACAATCAACTTTAATTTTAGTTCAGGTTGGTCAGTTTGGGAATTTAAGGTATTCAATTCAGGCCTTTGGCCAGGCATTACTAGCTGGCCAGGTAGTAATGTATATCATCATCATCATCACAGCCGTAGAACGTCCACTGCTGAACATATGCCTACCCCATAATTTTCCAAACGGACCGGTTGAAAGCGGCTTGCATCCAACGTCGTCCTGCGACCTTCTTCAGGTCGTCTGTCCACCGTTTCGGTGGACGACGTACGCTGCGCTTGCCGGTCCGTGGTCTCCATTCCAGAACCTTCCGGCCCCATCGGCCATCTGTTCTGCGTGCTATGTGGCCTGCCCACTGCCACTTTAACTGGCTAATCTTCTGGGCTTTGTCGGTGACTTTGTTCTTCTACGGATCTCCTCATTTCTGAATCGATCACTTAGAGAAACTCCGAGCATAGCCCTCTCCATAGTTCGTTGTGCGACTTTGAGCTTGCTTATGAGGCCCTTAGTAAGAGAACACCTTCCAGGGCCATAAGTCATCACTGGTAACATACATTGGTCGAAGACTCTTGTCTTGAGGCACTGAGGTTTTTTTTTTTATATGTAATGTATAATAATAATAAATATACCCCTCACCAGTCGATTGTCAATATAACAATGAAATATCTCTTGTGTCTGGGTCGTTCGACTGATGAAGTTTTAAAGTAATATTTTCCAAACTGTTCGGCCATTTCAAACCTAGCAAATGAATAACAGTGGAATAATCATCACAGCCTACCTGACTTTAAAAAGGAATTTTGAATGTGAGCATAATTGGCCAAGTGGTTGCCGAGATAATAGATTGTGAAGTTTAAAACTGGACGATTTTGGTAATATTGGGCAAGAATTTTTGGTACCAACTACATACAAAATTTTAGCATGGTAAGGTCGGGCCGAAATAAAAAATTGGTAAACTTTTCTGAATTACCATCGTAATACCTGCAGATAGCTCAGACTGCAAAAAATTGCCGCTGATAAGACTGCGCTGAGGTCTACTGCTCGCAGAACTACTAGTAATAAAGTCAAAGTCAAAGTCAAAATCATTATTGCACATTATGTTTAAGTTATTTACATAATGACCCAGTTTTGGGTATAGCATTTTTTTATATACATTGTTTGGAGCGGCCCGATTTGTTTTACAGCGATTTGTCAGTTAGATACTGCTGTATTTTATAATAACATTTTTCGACTTATATACTTTTAAAATTTTCAACTTTTGTAATTTATTATATATTTACATACTGCCATTGCATGGGGACCACTGCATTGCAATCAGTCTACATTTAGGTATTTATAATTTATGCATAAACCTAAGCGGGTATTTGTGTGGTATATCCGAAAGTTTTTTGAAATCTGTCAGGTACATTTTTACGAAGTTGCAGGTTTCCAAAATATATATTGACGATACGGTTAAAATTTTAAATTTAATGCAATATGATTTGTGATATTATATTTTGGTGATATCTGTGGATTAACTGTTGGCAAGGATGCGGATACATTTTTTCTGTGCGATAAAGAGTTCATCTATATTTACACTAGTAACCCAAAGTTAATTATTTACACTAGTAACCCAAAGTTAATTATTTACACTAGTAACCCAAAGTTAATTATTTACACTAGTAACCCAAAGTTAATTATTAACACTAGTAACACAAAATTAATTATTTACACAAGTAACCCAAAGTTAATTATTTACACTAGTAACCCAAAGTTAATTATTTACGCTAGTAACCCAAAGTTAATTATTTACACTAGTAACCCAAAGTTAATTATTTACACTAGTAACCCAAAGTTAATTATTTACACTAGTAACCTAAAGTTAATTATTTACACTAGTAACCCAAAGTTAATTATTTACACTAGTAACCCAAAGTTAATTATTTACACTAGTAACCCAAAGTTAATTATTTACACTAGTAACCCAAATTTAATTATTTACACTAGTAACCCAAAGTGTAATGCCATAACGGATCCACGCGTATGCATAAGCATAGTACGTCGGTATAGCCGTATCGAGGTCAGTGGCCTGTCGTACTTCTCTAAGCGCGTAAGAAAAACTTGATAGTTTTGATTGAATTTTTTAATATGATTTTTCCAATGTGAGAATCTAGTTCTAGGCGTAATAATGTTATTTATTAGGTCTAGAACTAGATTAATAGGTGGTTGATACATGGATATATAGTCATAGATATCTAACCTCGTTGATGACTTTAGTTCTGTGTTCTGGGCTCATCCCAAGCTCCAGCTGGCCGACGTCTCCTTCGATGATGCTGATCTTCTCTATGAAGTCAGGGTACTCTTTCCTTAGTTTATCGTACAGCTGTAAACAAAATTAATTGAGTCAGACTTGGTTGAAATCACGCCAATTCGGTATGTAAAGTTTTTTTTTGGTATTTTTTTTATATTTTTATTTCGTAGATTAGGTCATTATAAGAAACTAATTTCAATATTTTTGTTTTATATTCAGTAGTTATTTTATAATATTTTTTTGAAAATTTGAATCCTATGACGTCACTTTTTTGCACAAATATGTAGTTGCGTTGAGGAGCCAAGAAAAGCACGCGAGTGAAAAAAAAGAAACTAGAACACTTGACAGTGACACCTACTAATTCGTAAGTCTCTATTCAATCAAAACAAAAGTGCAAAAAAGTGACGTCATTTAGAGGTCAATGAAAGTCGAATTATTTCATCGTTTTTTGTTAAAATAAATGGCATCTTATCGTTTTAAAAGGTCAGAGTAGAAAAATAAGGGTTTGTAACATAAAATCTCGAAATGGTTTCGGAATTGGCATAGGTTAATTTTTTTAGCATACCGAATTACACTATTATACTTCTGCGATGCGTCTTGGTAGGTATCACCACAATGCCTGATATTCAGATTCAAGGCAAAGCAAGTAAAATTGATTGATAAATGGGCATTTTGGAGTTAACTCATACTAATAAGAAAAATCTATACTAATATTATAAAGATGAAAGATTTTTATGTATGTTTGTAACGAATTGGCTCAAAAAGTACAGGACCGATTTCAAAAATTCTTTCACCATTGGAAAGCTACATTCACCCTGAGTAACATATGCTATATAAGACATATGCTATACTAAATGTGAGACTATACGTCTTATTAGTTATGACAGCTATATTTATAATTTATTAAGTTGAACCAGTTGATTCGTTTATATTCAACTACTGATTTTAATCCACCACAAACATTGTTATTTTTACTGTCTTAATTTAGTGTTTTGCGACTATGACTACCAACTTTATTGTTACACAAAAGTGTATATAATTAAGTTTCAAAATGGCTCATGAGTGGTTTTATAAATATCTAGTTACGTAATATTAAATTGTATAAGCTGTGAAACTTTGTAAATTAAAATAAAATAAAATAAAATAAAGACTCATCATCATCATCATCCATCACCGTGCGGGTGAAACCGCGGAGAGCAGCTAGTAAAGTATAAAAACGTTTTATAACTCTTTGTTACCTTATCACGCCTAAATGGCTGAACTGTACGTAATTAAATTTAGCAACTAAATATATAGAGGATATAGAATTATTTTCATCATCCATCATATCACGAGTGAAACCGCAGGGCGCAAATAGTTCTCTATAAACTAGCTGACAATACCGCGGCTTCGCTAGGTAATGCGAAAATAATAATAACTTATCAACAATTATTGACATTAACAAATTTATATAAAACACAAATAAAAGGCAAATTCTTCTTCTTCTTCTTATGTGGCTTTTTAACGTGGAAAGACGTTACTCTGCCAGTGTCATGTTTTGGCGGATATTTTGCCCTTGTACTCCCCCAACCCTGAAGGAGTGACCATTGTACGGTACGGAATCAAATGAAAGTAATATGAATATCAAAAGTATTAAAAACTGGTTTCGCTTTTACAAACGTATATTATTGGTTTTAAAAAGGCAAATTAATCATCAACGAAACAAATGTTTCGCAAGATGTATTTGAACAAAGCCTTCTACGCACGTGTCATTACGAACAGCGAGGTTGCAACCTGTAGGGCTATTATGTATCTCAGCAGGGCTATTATGTATCTCAGTTGCTAACAAATGTTGATTGAAATCTTGAAAAATGGCCGCTCTATGTCAGTTTTGGCAGTTCCAGTAAGCAAAAATGTTAGTTAGTTATGACTGCCGCTGATAAAAGAAAAGAGACATAGAGCCGCCATTTTTTCGATTTCAATTAATATTTGTTAGCAACTGAGATACATAATAACCCTGCTGAGATACATAATAGCCCTACAGGTTGCAACCTCGCTGTTCGTAATGACACTAACATTTTTGCTTACTGGAGTTGTAAAAACTGACATAGATCCGCCATTTTTCTAGATTTCTATCAACATTTGTTAGCAACTGAGATACATAATAGCCCTGCTGAGATACATAATAGCCCTACAGGTTGCAACCTCGCTGTTCGTAATGACACTAACATTTTTGCTTACTGGAGTTGTAAAAACTGACATAGAGCCGCCAATTTTCAAGATTTCTATCAACATTTGTTAGCAACTGAGATACATAATAGCCCCGCTGCTGCTGGTCACAGACCGTGGAAGCTTTGACGTCACAAAATGACAGTTTGGGTAAAAACAAAGACAATAAAAAAATACAGTCGAATCGAGTACCTCCTCCTTTTTGGAAGTCGGTAGAAAACATATGCGATTTTAACATTTTAAATTATTACGGGCTTAGTTCGTTATAAAATATAAATAAAATGCCGTATTGTTTTATCTCCGGGTGCAACCATGTCTGAAGAAGAGAAAAAGTAGGTTTAACACAGAAGTTACCTTAAACACAGAAGTTTACTATTTAAATTGCTTTACAACTGTGCTCAAGCTAACATTATTTTAATCTATGTAACAATCGAATACATTTTGAAAAGTGCTAATTCTAAAAAAAAACGTTATAAATCTGTTGTTGCAGAAGTTTGTTTTTACCCAAAATGTCAAATACTGCCATTTGTAACGTCACACTTCTGTTGTCTATTAAATAATATAATGATTATCTAATCTAAGGTTCAAAGCGTGATTTGTGACATCACCTATCGTTCGCGAATCTGCTCGGAAGAATAACAGGGCATGGAATCCGGGCTAAAACAGAACCGAGTACTCTATAGTTTATTCATTTATGTCGAATAGCATGTCCCAAGGTGTGAGTAAAACAAAACATGGCTGTTAGTTTTAGTTATTTTTGAACGTGTCACAAGCAAAAATTTAGCAATGTCGAATGGTTACCTTTGGTCATCTTACAATGCTAACAAAAGTTCTATCGAATATGTCAAAATACTTTAAGTCAGCTATCAATCTGCTAATCCCATAGTTCGAGAAAAGAAAATGAGGATCGATCGTCACTATCCAAAAATTAACTTGTGACAACCTGCATGATAACGAAACAAAACGGTATTATATGTCTCTTTCCTACGCACTATTAACATCGTAAGTAGAAAAAGATAGGCATATGCATTTCATTTCTGATTTTAGCCCGGCTTCCATGCCCTGTTATTGTTCCGAGCGATTCTGCTATATCCATAGACCAAAATATATACTAGGAAAGCTATATCGCTCAAACACCTCTACATTCCTTTCATACTTTGAAACCATAATAACTAATAATAGACCTTGAGACACAACCCGAAACAGGTTTACAGGACGCGTTTACCACCCAGAGTATACCGCTGAGGCGAGATGGGTTCAACAATCTATACCGCTGCAACTGCAGTTCAACTCCGGTTGTCGTTCGATACTTTGACAAAAAGCCATTCTACTATTTCTGTACAAATTGGATTGGAGCGTCACACAAACATAACGTAAACGCCACTTTTTGGTATATATACAATTAACAATACTATAGGTATACGAATATGAGTTAACAACGCATTCATGATCTAAGTATCGAGTTAGCAGAACATTACGTTTTGATCGATCGCTGGCGTTTATAGAAACGTAACTGCAGCTGGAATGTTTAATAGCAGAATAAAAATACGTGTAAAATTCGCCGTTTAGCTACTGTTCGATTGCAATTTAATTAGTGGAATCGGCCCCCAGGACTTCTAGAAAACTGCCCGGCTTATTCGTTCTATGACAACGCTAAAACAGGCCTGCCCAAGCCTACTATTCAAGAACCGCGGAAAACCCGTTCCCGTGTTTTTTTTTTTTCTATGGACTCCCGTTAACATGTCGCTAAATCCACTTAGTTTATCAGCTTACAAACGTCTAGGCGTCTGCAATGTTATTTAAAGTAATTTGCTAGAATGCCAGAGACAACATTATCCGTTCACCTTTGAGAAAACAATATTCAAACACTTAATTCCTACTTAGCGATCTCAAACATTGAAATTTATAAAGAGAGAAATTCACATCCTCGGGCGGGATTTCGAGGATGTGAATTTTTCTCTCTATAAATTGCAATGTTAGAGATCGCTAAGCAGGCGTTAGTGCTTTAAAGCTTTTAAACTAATACTATAAAAAATATAAAGGTTTGCGACGTCAATACGAAAGTTTAAGTAAATCTAAAAATACTTCTTTCGGTTGGATAGTGCTGTCAAAGCTGTTCAATAGATGTCGCTCCGTCCCCGTAAGACGGTTAAATCAGATAGTGTTAATTCTATGCTCGAACTTCTATGTTCTTCTATGTCATGGCGTCTGACACGGATAGTCAGAAGACGCGAGTTCGAATCCCTTCCGAGGATGTGAATTTTTTAAACTCTATAAATTTCAATATTCAAACAGTTCACTTAAATGAGCAAAAGGGGAGTCCGTGTCTACACAGGGAAATGGTGAGACTGGGTTCTAAGAGCCATTCTAATTCTTAAGCCTAACGTTGAAGCAATGAAGCTATTGAGGAATAATAAGCAATTGTGAATACACGAGGTGTGGTGCGAAAGCGCCCCTATTTGAGGAATAATCCGGTGTCGCCCGGTTAGACCTACATGTGGAAAAGTCCTTTCGAGGCAAATAAGCAGTTCATAAGCAGTTCATTGAGCATCATAGTATACCAGGTTACCAACTGTTTATGCCAGGTTTAAGAACTGCATGGAACTTGCATATCTTAATCTGTCCGAATCAGAAAGCCTCATTCGAGGCAAGTTTCATTCATAAATCTATTGTTATTTTTTGTCCTGATGCGGACAGTTAAATAATTTGTTAAAAATATACTAAGATTACAATAGTTCTCAAACTGTCATGAAATATGTCGACGTGCTGGAACTTGTGGATAAATTGATTGAAAATTGACAAAAGCCTGCGGGTGGGCGCGTTTCTTGCATGCATGGTGCGTGAGACGGGATATGAGAACAGCTGATGGTGATGTCGACTCCCGAGCCGAATGTAGTTATTTGGAACAAATAAACCTATAGTACCCAACACGGTTGGATTATTTACCCTATATATACTATAGGTATATAGTAGTGTTTAAGGCGCACTCGTATTAGTATAGTTATATACTCATAAAAGTAGAAAGCAGAATCTTTAAACATCTACGGCCTTATTAGTAAACTTGGCGTACACCCGGAGTAGTTAAAACATCTATCTGTCAATTTTTCGCTTGCAGTAAATGTCACGCGTGAAAGCAAGACAAAGCATGTTACGCCTAATCTATGTTTACGCAACGTTTATTAATAAAGGCCTTAGTGTAACGAATAAGATCGATAATATGGTATGAATAAAATACTTAGGTTAGAAAAGGAAAAGGCAAAGAGTAATAACCGAACAGAATTCATAAATATGACTCGCTCTCTCCAGAAAAAAAAACCTAAATAGGTCCATAAAAATAAACTTTCACGTCCAAACTCTCAGAGTTTTCAGCGATAACACTGTATTGTTTTATGTGATACACAGCCAACATATACTACTAAAGTGGTAACCAGCAGTTTTTTTTAATTGTATTAGTATATATCGAAAGATATAAATAAAACGTACAAAATTACCGCATTTTCGCATTACAACATCCAATCTAACAAGCGATTTTCAACCTTACGTAAAGCATCGTAAATTATTTTAAAATTGGGGTTGGATCGCGCCTTAAATGAAGTTACGTCTCAATTTTTCCCTAAAATAGTAGAATGGTTTTTATGTAATGATCGAACGACAACCGGAGTCAAACTGCAGTTGCAGCGGGATAGATTGTTGAACGTTGTCAAATAGTAGAATTGACCTCCTATTTAGAATGCGTTCATTGTGCCAATGAAATTCGAATCGAATGCGACTCGAACTCGAAATCGAATTTGAGTAACTTAATGAGTACTAAGTAGCTACTTACGACATCATCGAATTGTTCTTGCAGTCTTTTGGCGATCTCCTTGTTTTTCTTTGGTCTGGCTAATAGGTACAGTTTTTTTAGATCCGGACAAGACCTGAAACAATAAAAGACATTGCTTGAAAATATTCATAAGAACATTACCTAGGATAAAGATTATGGGCAAGTTGTGCGCCTGCTGGTAAGTACGCTTTCCTATTATAGTTGCAAAAGTTCTTCGGTATTTTTGATATTGCACTGTTTTATCTCCTGCCGTAGGTAATTGTAGATTATGCACCGAGGGAGTGAAGTAATGTCTTACGTCATGGGCAGTATATTGAACGGGGACTCTTGGGTTAATCCCTAAGTGAGTGCAACGAGGGATTAAGATTTTATTCCTGAGCGAAGCGAGGGAGATATGTAGAGTCCTGAGTGAAGCGAGGGGTTAAATTCGCCAAGACTAAGACATGCTTTATCCTCGACGTGCGTACTCTACTTGTCATACCTTCTGCGAGACAATAAAAACTTAGAGCTTTAAAATAACAGTTATTTAATTAAAAGTAAAATAAATTAATAGTGAATATTGAAATTGGACACATTTTTTCCGTTATAGAGGGACAGAGTAACCTTTGGAAGTAACATTTTATGGAAAACACTGTTTTAGAGTTTGACCCACACGGGAATCACCAGCTTACAAACACAAAAGGAATATTGAGGATTAGTTCACCCTATCGAAAGTTATGAGGTAACAAACATAAAAAAAAATATTCTGTCGAATTGAGTACCTCCTCCTTTTTGGAAGTCGGTAGAAAAGGATTGCTCATATATTTTACAAGTTATCGCATTTTTTTATAACCGACCGCTTTCTTTGCGCACCATTTGTAGTTAAGAGTACCTTTGCATATAGAGAGCGACGAATACTCGACTTGCTATATTATTTTAATGGTGAAAATATAAAAAGCAAAGTAGCTTGAATAGATAAAACTCTAGTAGTGGCTATGTAAGCTGCAGACCGCGATATGTCTTTGCATAGCTTAAACTTAATAAATATTCACCACGTGTCTACGAAATCAAAAATGCCTACTAAAACAACAAGATCTATAGCAGGCGTCGCCGGATGTTAGTAATCCATGAACATCAAAATCGCCATAATCAATGCCACAAGCCGTACCGTAAATTACTGCTGCTAAATACATTGTATTAAAAAAAAAAAAAACTGAATCGACACAAAATCTATGTCATGCTCATAAAATTTCAAGAAATTCGGTTTAGAAATGCGACCTGTAAAGGAGAACAGTACCTCTACCATGAGTTGGCAACATAACTGTCATCTATAATCGATACTCACTCTGGCCTACCTATTACGCTTGTGATTGGCGTACTCGCTGTCAATTTTAGTTCTACAATTGACCGCGAGGTGGCACTGTTCTTTTTTTCATACGTTTTCGCGGCAGTCGATATCGAGCATCGATTGGTGTCAATGTTGTAAACTCATGGTACAGATCGCGCGGCGAGAGTTTGGCTTTGACCGTTATTGCGCAGAAGTCAAAAATTGGGTATCACAGGGGGGCTAGAGGGACGAAGGACTCTTGTCTCTCTCTGTCACATCGAAGACGAGGGACTCTTGTCTCTCTCTGTCACATGGCGCGACAGTACCCATGCGCAGTAATCCCCTCCACCCGAAGGTCAAAGCCAAACTCTCGCCGCGCGATCTGTAGACTTACTGTACATCCGCAGATCGAAAGCATTTTTGACCAAGTTAACGCAGAGACGCTTCTCTCTTGCTTCGCACTTGTTCGGTTAATAAAATTATGTTAAATAATCATACGTTCAAAATAACTGTTTATATCGCAATCATGGTAACTTGTCCACTACTGTGATCAATAAATGTCTTGAATAATAAATGAACTTATATGATTACAATCTAGCATATTAATAGAAACTGCTTTATATTAAATTGACTTCTCTGAACTAGTTTTGATTTTACTTTGAAATTTAAATAACATAAACGCTACTTTTGAATAAATATATGATTGACACTACTATATACGAATATAAGTTTGTTTACAACGCGTTCATGGTCTATCAAGTTAGCAGAACAAAGATTTAATCGATCGATGGCGTCAATAGAAACGTAACTGCAGCTGGGCTGTTTTTCAATAGCAGAATAAGAAAACGCATAAAAGTCGCCGTTCAGCTACGGTCCGATTGCAATTTAATTAGTGGAATCGGCCCCCAGGTACTTTAGTGTAAACGGGTCAATCTAAACTGCGATCCCTAACTTGCTGTTGTACACCTGCTTAGACAGAAATTCGCGGATTACATTTTGAATAGGTTATAACATTTTAAAATAGCATTGACCTTAATCTGCCTACAGAAGTACGGTCTAGTACAAAGGTGGCTTCTTTCCTTCGCACTGCTACGTGATATGAATAGATATAGTTTTGGTTGTACAATCCGTACTGGGCTATGTCGTAATGAGCACTGTTCGGTTATTCTTTGTGTTTACACTTGATTGTGAATCGTAATCAATCTAAATATACTAGTAGTTCTGAACAGTAGACCTCGTTAGCACATATCTTAGTAGCGGTCATTTTTCGCAGTACTTCACAAACTATTATTTTATCAACCCCGAAACCCCCTGCATACTAAATTTCATGAAAATCATTAGAGCCGTTTCTGAGATTCAGATTATTTGTACAGTTGGGTATATAATATGTATTAAGTATTGCTCCTTTATAGGTATTAGATAGATAACTATTAGTTAGAGATTCAACATGAGTAATCCGCGAATTTATGTCTATAGCAGCATAAGCAGCTATACAACATAAGACATAAAGTTTGTGATCAAAGTTTAGAATGTGTTAGGCCGCAGACCTGCCTCAACAGGTATGGAAAAAGCAGAGTTCGTCCACCGAGCTGGCCTCCAGACTAACCTAACTGGTCCTCGGTAACAAGGGGCTATAATGTACAAGTTTTACACATGACTGCGACGGACTCAAAGTTGGAACGAGCTAAGCAACTATACAGGGTGTTTGGTAGAGGGACCGACAAACCAAATGAGCGTGTTCGGGGGCCCACTTGGAGAATACAAGTTGGCCAAAAAAAATCTCCGACCCCCCAATTTATTTTTTCCTTTTTTTTCTAAAAAAGCTTGCTAGTGGGTTTTTTTATCACTGTGAAAGTTGAACTATGAGTTAAAATTTATTTCATATTTTCACTCTATGAGCTCTAAATCAGTTAGCTTTGTTTTGTATCCAATTTTGCTTTGCGTGGCTTGAAGGTGTATTAGAGACCAAATTCAACTAAAAACATCCGGTCTAAAACAGATTTTACTAATGTTATGGTGGTAAATAGGAACAATTTCGGAGAAAAAGGAAAAATTCACAAAAAAAAAGTTAAAAAAAATTGGGGGCTAGGGGATTTTTTTTGGCCGGTCCCGGTTGTTTGTCTTAGGACAACAGTCGTTAGTCTACGTCAAAGGCCTTCGGACGGCCGCGGCTCGAGGTCCGAGCAATCGAATTTTAACTCTCTATCTGATTTAACCTTCTTTAAAGTCTTGCGGGTCCCCGTAAATCAGATAGAGCATTTAAAATCGATGTTCGGTCCTCGAGCCTCGGTGGCCTAGATGATCATGGCGTTTGACACGAATGGTCAGAAGACGCGGGTTCGAATCCCGTCCGAGGTGATGATGTGAATTTTTCTCTCTATAAATTTCAATGTTTGAGATCGCTGTCGAAAGGCGTTAGTGCTTTAAAAAGTAATACTTATAGTATATAACTTTTAAAAACACTACATTTTAATTGATGTAAGTTTAGACTATTTAGATTTTAGTTAGCTAGTTTAGTTGCTACTGCTATCACTGGCACACTTTACACTGTGATTTTAAGATGCAGAGACGCGGAATGAATGAAGAGGGTTGAATACTTACAAATCTTGCATAATAAATATATTATGTGGAATGAATTGGCATTTCCGTGCAATAGTCTATGAATGATTTACTTCAAACAGTTATGAAACATGACTGTTTAAACTTTACAGCGAGGCTAAACACTTCGTATAAACTAATATTAAACTTTGTATGGAGATATCTAAGTATAATTTACACGTAGTAGCGCTAGATAGCGCGTAGAGCACATTTTTAAAAAGACTGCTGAGTCAGCTAGGTACTTAACTATAGCAAGCACTCTATTGTCTTTCTCGTTTGGCTTGTCATTTTATTTAGCAAAATATTAAAAGCATAAATTACTGGCTGTTTTTGTTAAATATTTCTATTCTTCTAGAGTATTGACGCAGATAACATTACTTTACGAGTATATACTCGTATTGAGAAAAAAAATCAAAATCAAATCCGTTAAAATTTTCCAGTTGTGTACTATTTTGAATTCGAATAGGAAACAGACATGGTAGGATTTCGCTTCGGCAGAACACCAAACTTAACTAGTGAAAAAACATTTAAAGTTACTAGTGACCAACTAACTACTCAGTTCAGTTTCGGCCACAATATACCCGAAACTTTCGGCCCCGCCGAAACTCTAGTTTTTATGAATTTTCGTGCGTCATTCGGTACTAACTTGTGCCTTAGATTGTTTATATTTTATAAAAATAAGTCGGGTTTTCCTTCCTGACGCTATAACTCCGGAACGCACGAACCGATTTCCACGGTTTTGTATTCGTTGGAAAGGTCTCGGGCTCCGTGAGGTTTATAGTAAAGAAAATTCAGGAAAAATTTAAAAAGAAAAGCGGGCTAATCTTTTTTCACATACAGCGCCATCTCTGATACATAGCATGTACTACAAACCAATATTTTAAGTAGATGGCGCCAAACAAAATGTTACATAAAACGAAGCCATCTGGTGGCGAAACGGAGTTCGCAGGGTTTGCTAGTTGTTTATATTTTATTTTATTTAAAACTATTTAACTGTATATATAGGTATACATATATAATAATGAACCCTTATTTTTCCTGGTCACGCTATAACTTGAGAAAGGCTTTACCGAAGTTAATCATCTTTTTTTAAATGTTTTCATAGAAGGTTCTTCAATGAAAGAAAAACCAAGAAAAGGACGGGAGGTAATGGCGAGGCCGAAGGCCGAGCCCACTACGCGAACGAAGTCGCGTGCAGTCGCTAGTAACAAATAAAAATACTTGATCGAGGAACGGCAAATGTATAAATAAATGAGTCCATTTATAAGAAAAAAAATTACGTAAACGATACGATTATATCACACGTACGCAAATTTTAGCGTAAAGTCCAGTGGTAGTTTGTTCATACCATTAGTAGGATATTATTATGGTACCTTTTGCTTGCCAAGGTTATTCGATTATGTTAAAATGCAAGTGATAAGTGGTTTATAGTAAATACAGTAGAACCCCGATAAGTCGAAAACCGCCAAAACTAGAAAAAGGGTTTTGCACCCATCACTTCAATGTCTAAATCATTCATTACTCGAAACTTCAAACCTCTTTAGTCAAAATAAAGTCGCTGCAAGTCAGTTATGTGAGCTGTCGATATTTCGGCACAGTTGCATGCGCCATGTTCACGAGTAAACTGAATATCGACAGCTCACAATTAATACAATACATGGTAAATATCCCGTTTCTAAAGTTAATTCTTGCATTAGTGACCATGTCAGTTTAAAAACTTATAGACCTCTGAACCTTGAACATAGCAATGTTTGATTTTACAATCTTTAGAACTCTATCATTAGAAAACTAATTATTTCTATAGCTCGTAGATAAACAAGTTACATACTCTAAAAAGGGTTACCAATTCTATTAAATTAAAAAAGAATAATATGATACTACAAATTGCTTGTTTACATGGTGTCAGGCAATGAGATTAACTACAGAGACGTTTCGTAACGTACTCCTTGAATGTGAAGTTTAACCATGGCAAACTTTATGCTATACCTACCTATAGCTACACAACTCGCACGACGATATTAACTACACTGACTAGATTAAAATAACACGAAGATATATGAATCTTAGTTGTCAGAAAGGGGTCAACATAATTGTTAATAATATTATTATTAACAACGTTCGCATGTGGCCGACCATTCGACCGCCAATGACAGCCTTGTTCTCTCTGTCGCTCGCTACTTGTTCGCGTGGGTGGCGAAGCGGCAATTTCGCAGGAGTTAATATAGATTGAAATATAATTTCTGATTTTATATTTTTAATAAGTAGAATAGAAAAAGATACATCATTCATGTTTTTTACACTCCTTCCAGTATATGTTCTGCAGTTTTTGAACACACAAGAAGGTATTTTTTTCCTAAATGTTGAACACGCGCTGCGTCATTGCCAGACAGGCTGGAACTAAGTTGACTCAAGACAACTAGCTTGCGTTGATGTCGCCATGCCGAACCCAGTAAGACGTATCTACCTCCGTTTATATAACATCATTGGTGTCAGTTGTTTCAGTTTTACTCGACTGCGGTGAAATCCAAAAGGAAGGTTATGTATTTAACGTAACCTAAAAAGTAATGTTTGTTCATAAAAAAATACATAAACATAAGTTAAATAGTGATCACGCTTTTAATACTAGAAATACAAATAGGATAGCTGTACCTAATTTCAGACTTGCGAAGACTAATAAGTCATTCCTAGGAAATTGTGTGCGTTTTTACAATAAAATCCCACAACACATAACTGAGCTCACAGAGGGCAAATTCCAGTTAACTGTAAAAAACGTTTTAATAAAAAACTTATAAAGTCCGACATTATTATAGAAGATAAAGATGCTTGGAATACTCCACTTCTGGCAAGCTGTCACTCTGCCACCCATAAACTGTAATATTTGTAGTACCTAAGTAGAAACACTGTAAACATCTATATAAAAAGAATGGCCCCGAGTTTCTTGTCGCTTCCTCTCGGTAGGCTCTATATATTTTGGAACGCGGCGGTAGAGTCTTTAAAGTACATTATAATGAAAAGTTGACGTTCATAAGTGCGTCTTTGATGCTTAAATTAAATAAATGTTTTTGACTTTTTGACTTTTTTTTTTCTTTTTGACCTGTATGTATGTAAGTATGTACGTGTGTGTGTCCGTTCCTATATCCACGATTAACTACTCAACTCTAACGGCTCTAACGGTTTTGATAAATAATAAATTAAACGTCAACTTTTCATTATAATGTACTTTAAAGACTCTACCGCCGCGTTCCAAAATATATAGAACCCACCGAGAAGAAGCGGCAAGAAACTCGGGGCCACTCTTTTTATATAGATGTTTACAATGTTTCTACTTAGGTACTACAAATATTACATTTTATGGGTGGCAGAGAGACAGCTTGCTAGAAGTGGAGTATTCCAAGCATATTTATCTTCTATATATTCTTCTTCTATCAGTTGGCGGCTTTATGAGCTTTTGTGGGAAACTTAATTATTTCCGAAGTTGCGTTATTAAACTTTTAGTATTATTTCTGGTTGGTATTAGATCCGCGTAAGTTGAAATCCTTGACAAACTCGATTATTTGCGTCTCCCCTGAAGTTCTACTTAAGAAGGTTCTACTGTATTACATCTTGAATACCAAGTCAAACAAGGCAATAAATATCATATTATATGTATGCATTAGGCATAGAATAGCCTGTTTAATATTTGGGTTGTGTAGGTAGGTACATATTCAGTTCCTACTATGTATCTTATGGGTGACTATTATGTTAATTTAAGTACTTATAGACAGATCACAGATACAAGTAGATTTCTTGAGTTTGTACAAAATAAGAACCGTCGTAGGAATTGAGGTCGCGCATGTTCTAATACATGTGGCACTCGGAGACTGCCGCGGTAAAGCTATTGTATAGCTATTTTCATCAACTTATGCAATTATAATTATTTAACCAATGCCATCTAGAGGCAAGTTGCTGAACTAAAGAGACAAGCGTGATATTTCAAAACGTCATTAAAAGTTCTGCTATTCATCGATAGATGGCACATCAACTTATGCAATTATAATTATTTAACAAATACCATCTAGAGGCGAGTTGCTGAACTAAAGAGACAAGCGTGATATTTCAAAAAGTCATTAAAAGTTCTGCTATTCATCGATAGATGGAGTCGGAGTGGGGGGTGTTAGGTTATTTTCGTTACGGAATTTCTGGATTCGGTCTCCACGCTCAAGGCCCGCGATAGAAGCTATGCAATAGCTTAAAAAGCTGAAGAAAACTGCTAATAGTTTACTGTTGTATAGTTGTATCGAGTGGAAGTTCGCACTTGACATTTGCGTGACGGACAGGTAACAGCTGGCCTGTACGGCTATTATGTATCTCAGTTGCTAATAAATTGAAATAGAAAAAATAGCCGCCCTATGTTACTTTTGTCAGCTTCAGTCATCAACTTACATTTTTGCTTACTGGAGGTGTCAAAACTTACATAGAGCCGCCATTTTTCAAGATTTCAATCAACATTTGTTAGCAACCGAGATACATAATAGCCCTGCCAGTCTGCGATATATTATAAAAAAAATAGATCAAAAAATATAACCGACTTCTACAATAAAAAGTGTGAAATAAGTTAAGAAGGCGGTGCCACGATAGTTTGATAGTACCTTTTATCACAATATTGCGTGCATGGTACCGACTTCGACAAGTTATTTCACACTTTTTAGTGTAAAAATCAGTTCTATTTAAAAAAAAATCCCTTTATAGTGACCTACCTACTTAAGGGATACACCGTCAACGATATCATCAAGATAAATCAACACTTTTTAGTTTTTGAGGTGCAACTCAAAAACTGATTAACCGATATTGATGAAATTTATAAAGGACCACCACGGAAGTATACTCTATCAAACAAAAAAGTATCATCAAAATCGGTTCATCAGCGACGAAGTTATCCGCGAAAACGCATAAAAAATGCGTATTCGTTTCGTTTTTAGTAATTTATTTCTTTGCGGAGATTGATCTTTATCAGCAACAGAATTCATTAGTTCAATAATACAGAATGTCTTTTTTTTGAAAAAACATTCGGGTCGATTTCCGTTAAAGTAAAAGATTAAAAAAAAACTAAATAACTATGCAGTTATTGTTTTCTTACAAATCGAGGGCATGTCTCCTTTCACGATTTTTCTCTAACTCTCGTGGTTCCGGACTTGGCCATGACCGCCCTTCTCAAAAAACCGACCTGTATATAAATATATAGGTGGAATTGAGAAGCCTTCTCCCTTTTTTGAAGTCGGTTAAAATATAAAAACAATGTTATTTCACCGTAATGCCATGACGGTACTCTTTTTGCACATACCTACTCAATAATATTCCAGGTTTGTATTGCAGTAGGACAATGTAAAAAAACATATAATTCTATAGGCTTTGGTACTCGTAGTAGCAGATGACGTCATGATGTACTAAGTAAATCTAAAACCGCAAATTAAATGCAATGATCTCTTTATACGCACATAATAGATGCGGTCAAGATTCTGGTCACGATAAATCTTAAGCATCAATATAGAAGAAAACCTCACGTGTTTGTTGGTTTGTTCACGACTTTGTATGTACTAGAGTTATCTACGCATTATTTTTTTTTAATCCGTATTTAGTATCTACTTCTGTACATTTGCCATTCTTTATGTTGGTAAATTTTTAGGCTTCACAGTCGGCCATTTTTTCTGCGTGCCATTTTTTAGTTATTAGCAAATTTATTAATACATCTAAATATACCTAATTAAAAAGAGACAACATACTTTACTAGGAAACATAAGATTTTTATGTTAAATTACTTAGAGCATTCAGAGCAGACCGGTCTCACAGACAGCACCCGTTCACGAGTTGACGCATGTGGCAGCCATCGCCTTCCTCAACCATATTTGAGGAAAGATGGCAACCAAATTATTTATTTTTCCTAATCCAGGGGGGAGACCCCGCAAATACGCAGGCCGCCTCGTAGGAGATGGTGCGATACCCACGCATAACCCCGACGCCCATCACCCTCTGAGATCTCCTCAGCAGGGCGACGGTTGACTCCGTCAGGGCATCCACCCAGATGGGGGCCCCATACAGGGCCATGGACCGCACCACCTCCAAATACAGGCGGCGGCTGCTCGATCTCGGTCCCCCGATATTAGGCATCAGCCGCTTTAAGGCAGCGGCCGCCCCAATCCACCGGGGTGACATGCGAGTGAAGTGCTCGCGGAAATTCCAGCTGTTATCAAGGAAAAGCCCAAGATATTTAATCGAGGACCCGACCTCGATGGGCTACGGTCGAGAGGGCAAGAGCCGACTAAAAGGGGACCCTAAGAGTTCGGGTAAAGTTGAGGGTGGGGCCCTAACTATCTCACCAACGAGCTCGAGGAAGACGGCGTCATGATGTGGCAATTGAAGCCGTGCCATCTTCATGGCTTTAGAAGGAGATGCGAAATGCTCTCAGAGACGAGCCAAAGGGCAACATGTCAGGATGGTCCCGGTGCGTTGCTCAGGAGATCCCGGGCCATCTGTAAGACAAAAAGGAAGGCCACAAAGGGGGCTTAGTAGAAAGTCTACATAACCCGGATGCTCCCCATAGTGTCCAGGTATCTGATAAGATTTCCCCATTAGTTATAGCATACAAACGTACCCACCATAGGCACTCATAATAATTAAGCGAATACACAATGGTCATAGCCCCAAGTAGGGTTCTAAGAGCCATTCTAATTCTTAACCCTAATGTTGAAGCAATGAAGCTATTGAGGAATAAGCAATTGTGAATACACGAGGTGTGGTGCATCAGCGCCCCTATTTGAGGAATAATTCGGTGTCGCCCGGTTAGACCTACATGTGGAAACGTCCTTTCGAGGCAAGTAAGCGGTTCATTAAGAAAACGCATAGGCTGACAGGTAGTGTCGAAGAAGAAGTCAAGAACGGCACAAAAAAACTACAGATATATATTTAATTATTTTTAAAATTTCATGATTTGGTCCTTTTTTGCCTACACTCAACACTTACATAATCAGCTCAATAATAACCCACTGCTGGGACTCGAGTCTTCTTCACAGAGAGGTCATAGAAGTTGGGCCATATTACAACACGCGAGCCCAGTGCAGCTGGTGAATAGGCTAGTGGCTAACACATGTCGAATTCCGGCCGCCCGAAGGCCTTCGACATAATCAAATGTTGTCCTAAGACAAACAACCGGGACCGACGGCATCACGTGGCCTCTGAAGCACAAAAGCGCTCAGTTGAACAATGCCACAAGCACCCATCCAAATCCTGACCGCTGCCGCGTTGCTTAACTTATTTTTGCTGAGAAATACGGGATTACTCACGTAATTCTTGTCGGATAGATCCGACTATTATTTTTGGCCACACCCAATCTTTTTCAAAGAGGTTTCGGGACACCCTCGATGATGTTACGCTAGCACTAGTACAGTGCAGCACAGTACAAGTCAACTCAGTAAAATGAGTGAAAACCGCGTTAGTCATCACAATAAAGTTGCTTAACTTGTTGTACGGATCGCCAAGTCAAACTCCGCTGCCCAACGAGAGTTACAAAATAAGGCACATTAACCCTTGAAGTAGCTTAAAAATAGAAATATTTTGGCGCCAAATCGAATGGAAAAAGCGCGCGAAAATTCACCATTTAAATAACTTGTATTGTGTGTATACTGTGTATGTTATGTGTTTCTTTTTAGTCAAATTATAGAGTTAAAGTCAATCGAAAAAATACATGAAAACTTGAACCGCAACAAAAAAATAACAAATGAAATAAATTCTACAAAGACCAATTTTATCTCGCAAGCAGGTAAAAAGGAGTAAACATACAATCACAACGGTTTAGACTTTGAAAACCTATACTACCTATTTTATAAAATATCCATATTAAATCCACAAATTGTCATAAAAACATATACTCTAACTCTAACCAAATAGAACTCAAAATCGTAGTCCCACTCGTTATCAAAACAATATGGCGGCTGCCTTTAACAAATTACGGGAAAACCTAACCTAGACCTAATTTTAATTTTAACTTCTTACAGATACTTGGTATCATACGCTAGTATGGACGTTATTCCAATTAAAATTTCATATAAATCTTTCTTCGAAATTTGCATTTCGAGTATAAAGCTACTTAGATGGCAAACCATGTTCATAAATTCAAAACAATTGCAGTCACTGCCGGGGCAATAGGCTAGTTAAATATTTCAATACGTCGCAGGCTTGCCAGTCGATATGTATCATACGTTCTATGAATGTTAAATGAGACGGCATAATGTATGGGAAACCCTGATTCAGTAACTTAGGGCGTAATAATGGAGAAGCAGGCAGCGTTAAGAGACAACATGAAAACTAAATGTTTAAAAACCCGCTTATGGTAAGAATTAGCACGCGAATTAAACCAAAATCTGCCATTTTTTAAATATGTATAATTTAAGAAAATCGACCGTTGAGCCGCCGAACAAATAACGTATTTCAGTTACAAACCAATATTGATGGAAATCTTGAAAAAATACGATTTTATGACGGTTTAGACAAATTAATTAAACAGCAGGGCTATTATGTATTCCTCAGTTGCAATCAAAATGTTGATTGATATCTAAAAATGGCGGCTTTATGTCACTACCGGCCAGTGCCAATAATCTATCTATACAGGCTGTTTGGTAGAGGGACCGACAAACCAAATGAACGTGTTCGGGGGCCCACTTGGAGAATACAAGTTGGCCGAAAAAAAACAATTTTTTTAAACTTTTTTTTGTGAATTTTCTCGTTTTCTCCAATATTGTACCAATTTTGCTTTGCGTGACCTGAAGGTGTATTAGAGACCAAATTCAACTAAAACATCCGGTCTAAAACAGATTTTACAAATGTTATGGTGGTAAATAGGTATAATTTCGGAGAAAAAGGGAAAAATCACAAAAAAAAGTTAAACATATTGGGCGGTCGGGGATTTTTTTTGGCCAACTTGTGTTCTCCAAGTGGTCCCCCGAACACGCTCATTTGGTTTGTCGGTCCCTCTACCAAACACCCTATATATCACCGCTTTACCTTACTATATAAGGTAAACCGGTGATATATAGATGGATAGATAATTGACACTACGTAACGTAAAATTTCTATGGGAGGTAAGGTAAACTGTGGATAGATAGATTATTGGGATCCCCCATAAGTCAGCTCCAGTCAGCTTAATAACATTTTTTCTTACTGGAGTTGTACAAGCTAACATAGAATAGAGCCTCTTTTTTTCGAAATATCAATAAACAATTTTATTGATTGTACCTGAGATACGTAATTGCCCTGCAGAAAAGTTGTTGACTGGAGCTGGCAGAAATGATTTAAAGCCGCCATTTTTTCAGATTACAATTTGATTGAAACTGAGATACGTTATAGCCCTTTCGTTGAGTAATTATGAGCGAACATACATATCAAGCACTGGCTGCGCTCCGTGGTTGCCCTCGTGGTGATGGATGGTGATGACGAATCAAAATATACACATAGCCTATGTTCAGTGACGATGTAGGATTCTAAAATTGTAAGAATTTTTCAAATCGGTCCAGTACTTTCAGAGCCTATTCAATTCAAACAACCAAATCTTTCCTCTTCTTCTTTAGTTGTTTTTTTTTTTTCAATTTACACACACTAAACATAAACACAGAAGTTTCCTCTTTAAATTGCTGTACAATTGTGCTCAAGCTTACAATCGAAGACAATTAAGAAATGTACTAAGTCCAAAAAAAAACTATGCAACTGCTATGTCACAGACAATTCCTTTTCGTTTTCCCTCCTTAGAGGGTTATGGTCCCGCACTTCTCGTGCATTTGCCAGTGTCAAGTTATTTGTATTACCAAGTTTTGATAGAATATTCTGGTGATATTAGTCGTAGTCAGTCAGAGTCAAAAATATCAGTCAGTCATGGTCCAGTCAGTCTAAGTCATGCTTTAGTAAAGTGGTGGCAACTTTACCATCAGCTCCTATGGAGTTTTGAAAACAACACGGAAAAACACGTTTCACCACATTATATCACTTGCCCACACTCATGCACGTAAAACAGCACTTAATGAGTAAAACGTCACCAATTTTAAACATTAACACTGAAAAAAAGCATAAGTTTTGATTAATAATACAATGCAAAAACGTTGACTTTTCCGCGTTCGCGCCAAAACTCTATACTGACGTTCTAAGGTAGTGAAGTAACCAAATCTTTCCTCTTCTTCTTTAGTTGTTTTTTTTTCAATTTTCACACACTAAACTTAAAGACAGAAGTTTCCTCTTTAAATTGCTGTACAATTGTGCTCAAGCTTACAATCGAAGACATTTAAGAAATATGCTAAATCCAAGAAAACTATGCAACTGCTATGACCCAGACAATTCCTTTATCACACTATGCAACTGCTATGTCACAGACAATTCCTTTATCACACTATGCAACTGCTATGTCACAGACAATTCCTTTATCACTCTATGCAACTGCTATGTCACAGACAATTCCTTTATCACTCTATGCAACTGCTATGTCACAGACAATTCCTTTATCACACTATGCAACTGCTATGTCACAGACAATTCCTTTATCACACTATGCAACTACTATGTCACAGATAATTCCTTTATCACACTATGCAACTGCTATGTCACAGAATGTCACAGACAATTCCTTTATCA